>CM057453.1:435995000-440795000 GCA_016271365.2 Neoceratodus forsteri
TTGCTCAGAGTCATACAGTATGCAAGTGGGGGCTGTGGGACTGAAACCTAGGTCTCCAGATATGCAGCTCAGAGCCTTAAACCACTGTGCTATACTGCCTCCTAATTTACATCACCCTTTAATAAAAAGGACATAAAACAAATGGAGGGTGTCCAGAGGAGAGCAACCAGAATGGTTAGGTCAGCAAAGGATTTGAATTACAATGATAGATTGAAGGTTTTGGATTTAGAATACAGATAACTTAGAGGAGCTATGTGCTTTGTATACAGGGCATTCAATAATGATGACCTATGGGAATACTTGGAGTTGGACTGTAAAATTACTGAATATTCCATGAGATCGCATGATCTACAACTAAAGGCACATACAAGCAGAACCAAGAAAAGAGCAGGCTTTTTTACACAAAGGGTAGTAAGACAGTGGAATGGACTTCCACTAGAAGTTGTAGCCAGTGATACCATGTTCAAGTTCAAAAACATTTAGACATTTAAGAGCACTCAATATTATAAAATCTCCAAAAATATTTCTAACCATGTACAAAACAGAACTGGTCATTTTTAAAATAGAAAATCAGTTGACCTAGGTAACCACAACCTGGGTGTGTTGGGAGGCACAAGGCATAGTCATGTGCTTTCAGCCACCTAGAAATTGTAATAAGTAAAAAATAAGATGTGACAGGGTGTGGGCAACTATTCTTGTTTCACATGCCCCCACCCCCTTCTTCCTGGTGCATTGTGATGCATGAGGCGCTTGCGCGAAGTGCCTTCAACCACCTGGAAGTGCAGTTCAGGAATAGTATCCCACAACCTGAAGTCTGTTGTTGTGCTTACAAAATGGGGCAACTGTAACAACAACAAAAAAAAAGTTTAACATTGCATTTACTGTTTCTGAACTGTACTGCCTTGAAACCTTCTTCACCAATCAGGAAGCAGGCTTTTCCGTGCTCATTTTATAATTTGTCTTACTTCATGACCCAGAGTGTTTTTATTACACTTTTATAAAATAGGTTGGAAAATATTGCATCCTAATTGGCTGGGACCTGTTCATTAAAAGAGCACATCACATGGGTAAAAAAAAAAAAAAAAAGAGCTGGCAATCAGCACACAACACACCAATCATACAGATGTCTTTTTTTTTTTTTGATGCCTGTTCAAACATGCCTGCCAGCTTTACTCACTAAAAATACCACCTAGGCCTTAAAAATTAAACTCGCTCAGAATAAAAAGAACAAAGAAACATTAAATGTTTTATTCCCTTCCTTACACACATACACAAATTAAAATGCAGTACCACTTGCAGTTTTGTTTTTTGAAGCTTTTCCGACCATAGATCACTCCCTCATCCTTACCATGGAAATCTTTGCTGCTGGCTCTACCCGAGATGCAGTTAAATCCCTGGCTTTACTAATGCACTCTGTGTGCATTTATGTGGGGAAAGGTGAGCATTCAGCTAGCTGAATCCTGCAGAAGTTTGAATTCCTGCATTCCAAGATAAGCAGACATTCCATCTGTTGAATGTGTGAATAGACAGGTTCTTGACAGCGGGGGAGGGCCTACTTTTTACTAGTTAACTTTTAACAAAAGAAAATACCTGTTTAAAAAAAAAAAAAAAAAAAAGTTCACCTATTTTAATTTTCTCAATTTACCCATTTTATAAGTGCAGTTATACACTTTGAGGCAAGCATTATGCTGGCACGGTGCACTTCCAGGGGCTGAAGGCACTCCGCTTCCAACATCATGGTTCACTACATCCCTGGGCATGCGTTATGACAGCACAAATCGCACACTGTTGTGTCTTATTGTTTACCTACTTTTTTATTAATTTTCATATTAACTGTAAGAGTTTACATCATTGTCCTTGAGTTCCTGCATCGTTTAATAATCTGCTACTTCTGACATGAAATCCCTGACTGAATGACAACTTCCTGCATCACTGCTGCTTTGGGTTGGTAAAATAAAATGGTGTGTGTGTATGTATATATATATATATATATATATATATATATATATATATATATATATATAAAATGTATTTGTTTTTATTTTATTTATTTAGTTTTTGTTGACCGGGTAAGTGCACTAGACAAATCCTGCCTATTTTCAGGCACAACCCGGGGGAGGGGATACAGATGAATGCCAGCTGACCTTGAACCAGATTAAGCTGTTGGTATTTTTCATGAGTGGAGGCTGTGACCATTTCGAGAAGTGTCATGGGTTCTTTAACATCCACCTGAACTACCACCAGAACAGGTAGATGGGACCTCGGTTTAACATCTCATGGCCCTATATTTAGAGTTGAGTAGGCACTTTAATGTTAAACCTCAAATTTTGCACGTTAATAACTTTGCAGCCATTCAACAGATTTGCACGAACAGTGGTAAGTGCGGTGTGGCATGGTAGATCTCTTGATTTGCCAAATTGGGTTACGGTCACATATATATTTTTTGTATAGCAAAATGCCAAAAAATTTACTGTTCGTCAGTTTTGTGCATTTTTTTTTTTTTTTGTCCGTGGTGCTATGCAGGCACCGTGTGGTCTGCCGGTCTGAATCTTGGGACGTAGAAAGAGCTTGAGCCAAGGAACATGCCACTTTTTTGTTTCGTGAAAAAATATTAATCCATTCAAAAGTTATTAAAATTTGAAGTTCCCATTATAAGTTTATGGGAAAATTTATATGCATGATTTGCGAAAGAAGAATGGGGTTCTGGCCATCTGGTCTCCCCTCACGGTCAAAGAATTTGCAGGCTTGAGGCCGATAAATCTTCGGCCGCCAGAAATTTATGAGCTGTGATGGCTGCCATTTTGTGTTCTGTTTGCAGTCGGGGAAAAAAACAAATATCTCAGCCCACAGGTGACTTCTGAAGAAATGAAGGATGGGTTTTGCTCAGGGGACTCTCCTCTATCGACCTGTGCCTCTGGTTATGTTCAGTTGTGTCAAGAAATAGAGTTTTAAACTTTTAAAATCTTAGGTCACAGCTCGCTAGCGATTTCAGCCGCGAGGCTGCAAAATCTTCGGTCACGAGATCATTTTCGGCCGTGAGCCTAGTCTGTCATTTCACGACCAGATGTCCTTGGGGAAGACCAGATGGTCCAAATTTGGGACAACCAGATGTCCCCTCATGGCCGAAAATCATCTTAGGTCACAGCCGATTATTTTGCAGCCTCGAGGTCAAAACATTTTTAAAGGTGTAAAAACTTTCAAATTAAATATCTCTTAAACAGTGTGGTCCTTTTACTTCAAATTTGGAAGGTGTTGAGGGGATGTCCTAGAGATGTGAATTATGCTGCTTAAGTGTTGGAAAATTAATTAGTTGCAGAGATATTGAGTGACGTAGTTAACGTTTTTTACCATAGGATTACGCATGGTGCTGTTGGCTTGCAATTTATAGTGTGGGTAGCCCCAGTGCCACAGATGTGCCTTTCAGTGGTTTGGTGTGTAAAACTTAAACAGGTGTGGTGTTATGCCACTGCAAAATTTGAAAATCTCATTTGTTCCGCTTTAATAACTTTTGAACCGTTTGTGCAATTTGCCTGAAATTTGGAATGTGAAAGATTAGTTGTGTCAGTGGGACATACGGTTGCGGAATTGTAGCGCATGCTCATTATAGTCAATGGGGGAAAGTATATATGTGCATTGTGAAAACAATGGTGAGCTCATTTTTGGGTGTGCAGGAAAATCTCATTATAAGGTATAGGACAGCTCAAAAGGTGTGGCAGATGTATATTGTTATGCAGTAATGGGCAATGTGGTGGTTGGGTTCCACCGATATACAGTATGTGGTTCACTACTTTATAATATGAAGTTATGCAGAACCCCGCGCTCCCACCAGCCGTGAAGAATGCATTTTGGTGGCTTCAGATTGGATTGTATGCATGGGTCCTGGGTGTGGTGTGGTTTACTGTTATATTGTGATGTTATGCAGAAATGGGCAGTTAGCCCCGCTCCATCAACAGCGAAGAATGCATTTCAGTGGCTTTAGATTGGATTGTATGCACTGGGTGCTGGGCTGTGTTGGTGCTCTTGAAGATTTTGTTTAAAAATTGTTCTGTTCCAAAGTTATCCAATTTTTTGATCTGTCTTTATAGTCAATGGGAAAGTGTATATGTGCATTGTGAAAACAATGGCGATCACATTTTTTTGTGCGCAACAAGAATGCAAGTGGCTTCAGATTGGTTTGTATGCATGGGTCCTGGGATGTACTGTTGCCCTTTTGAAGATTTTGTTAAAAGTATTGCCCGCTGAAAAGTTATGGCATTTTTGTCTCCCATTATAGTCAATGGGAAAATATATGTGCACTGTGAAAAGATTTGCTCGCAGTAGCTACATTTCTGTACAACATTGTCCAGTGTGTTTCTTTCTCTGATACTCTGTTGTGCCAGTGTATTAGTGCCCTGGGCCCATATTTGCAGGGTGGCAAGTCCTGGTGCCACAGATGTGTGTTTGTGGTATTTCCGATGCTTTCATCGTGACATTTTCTTGCCATGAAAACATTTAATATGATTGTGATAACATTTTTGATCGTAATCACATCTTCATTATCTCAGGAATGATGTGGTCTTTTCACTTGAGATTTGCAGGGTGTTGAGGGATGTCCTAGAAATGAGAATTATGCTATTTAGGTGTTGAGAAATTAATTAGTTGTAGAGATAGTCACTGTGTTCGGACTCGTTTTTTTGCTGTAGCAACATTTTTGTTCCTGTGGCACGATTTCTGCACAACATTGTCCCTCGTGTTTCTTTCTCTGTCACTCCGTTGTGCCACTGTATTGTGCTCCTGGGCTCATATTTGCAGGGTGCCAAGTCCTGGTGCCACAGATGTGTGTTTAGGTGGTGTTTTCAATGCTTTTATCGCAACCAGATGGACGCTTGCGGCCGAAGATTTCGTTAGGTCGTGGCTGAAGCTCGCGGTTAAAGATTTTCTCGCGAAAGAAGAAATTTTTAAAGGTTTAACAACTTTAAAATTGCATATCTCAGGAATGATTTGATCTTTTTAGTTGAAATTTGGAGGGTGTTGAGGGGATGTATTAGAGATGTGAATTATGTTGTTTAGGTGCTGTACAATTAGTTGCAGAGATATTGAGTGACATAGTTGACGCTTTTCCATAGGATTATGCATGGTGCTATTGGCTTACAATTTATAGGGTAGATAGGCCTAGTGCCAATGGAGGTGCCTTTCAGTGGTTTGGAGTAAACTTAAACAGGTGCGTATTATGCCACTGTGAAATTTGAAAATTTAATTCATTCCACTTTAATAACTTCTGAACCGTTAGTGCAATTTGCCTGAAATTTGGAATGTTGAAAGAGTAATCCTACATCTTCGACTGTGACAATTTTGGTGTTGGTGGACATACGGTTGCAGAATTGTTACACGCTGAAAAAGTGGAAAATTGTCTGAGTTGCTTATATTATGATGATATGCAGAAATGTGAAGTTTCGGCCCGCGCCCTCCATATATGTGTCCTACTTTATATTATGCTATTATGCAGAAATGGGCAAATTGGTGGGAGGTGGGTTTTCTTGCTAGTTATAATATGCTTTCAAAAGTAAGGAAATTATTTAAAATTATGTTTAATGCATCATTTAGTAAACACAAAAGGAATGAGACAATTAGTTGCCTTCAATCTCCACCCGCCATCCCCACAGACTGACAGATCTACGGGGTGTGTTGTTGTGGTTGTGAGGCCTAAATTCACCCCATTCTCTTACTGTAGCATGTCCACCTGCTTACACATGGAATGGGGGTGATTTGGCCTCACAACCCAACGATACAACCCATCGCCTCGGTCTGTGGAGGATGGTGGGGGGTTAGGGGTACCTAATGGTCTCATTTCCCGACTTTTGTGTGTTAACCCTAAATGATGCATTAAACGTAGTTTTTGCAAAGAAAATGTACGTGTGTGTGTGTGTGTGTGTGTGTGTGTGTGTATATATGATATATATATACACACACACACACCATATATATATAAATATATATGATAGATATAATGGCATCTTGGGGTTCTAATAATCTAAATGCCACAGAACAACTCAGTGTCATTGCACTTTACAGCCTGCTTATGTACATTTAAGTGTTCTTTATTACTTATATTTTCTGGTGTGAGAACTGTGCTGGACCTAAAGGCCATGTTCCTCAGTAGAAGCTGTTTCTTAAATAGTGGTTCCAATTCTGTTGTTTTTCTATGTATACAAACCTATTAGTAACCTCAGTGGGTGTTTCTGATTTACACCCTGGTGTTAAGGGCCATTTTAGAACTGTATGATGTAGCTTATGTCCTTCTCAGCCACAGAGTTCTGTTGTGGAACATGGCTGCATTGTGCTAACAATGAAGGAGCTGATGGACAAAAACTGCATCGTACATTTCTAAAATGATATTACCTGTTTGTAAATCAGAATCAACCCTCACCAGGATAACTAGAAAGCCTGTATAGATGGAACGGTAACAGAATTGGAATCAGTATTTTAAAATCAGCTTTAAGAGGGGGAAACTGACTTATTAGTTCAGTGCAGTTCTTCTTTAAAGAATAGCTCTGAATTTGGTTGACTGCTAGCTTTGTGGCAAGATGCATCTTGTCACATGATGTAATTTGGCAAGTCAAACTGTTACTTAAATTTTGCCTTTTATTCATTCTTGAATTATAGAGCAGTTACTCTATTGTCTTCCTGCAAATGTTAGCAAGAGAAGGGTTCTTAGAGAGCAGAGTGAAATGTGTAACATAAAGGATTCATGATTAATGGTTAGACATTCAAACCAGCACAGTTCCTCATTATATAGGCCAGCGAGAACAAAAAACAGTACAGTTTTAAAGCAATGGTTCTATTAAAAAAAAAAAAGGCATTTTCACGTATCGAAATTGTAACAACATCCTAGAAACATAGATTTTGATGGCAGATAAGGACCGCTTGGCCCACCGAGTCTGCCCATTTCCCTACCTAATGGATAAGCTGCAGATCCTAGTTAACCAGCAGCCTACTTCTTCCTACCCCCACTCCCTAGAATTGCCTTATGACTGTCCTATGCATGCTTGAATTCCACCACTGTTTTTGACCCCACAACCTCCTCCGGAAGGCCGTTCCATGCATCCACAGCCCTCTCTGTGAAAAAATACTTCCTTAAATTACCTCTGAGCCGCCCTTCTATCTTCAAATTGTGCCCCCTTGTTCTTGCACACCTCTTTTTTTTGAAAGATGCTACCCTCTTGGACTTTGTTGATTCCCTTGAGATACTTGAAAGTTTCTATCATGTTCCCCCTCTCCCTCCTTTCCTCGAGGTTATACATATTCAGCTTCTTAAGTCTCTCTTCATATGTCTTCCGGTGCAGACCCTGCACCATTTTAGTTGCCCTCCTCTGGACAGCCTCCATCCTGTCTATGTCTTTGGAGATGGGGTCTCCAGAACTGCACGCAGTACTCCAGATGGGGTCTCACCAACTGTCCGTACAGAGGATAATAACTTCCTGTTTTCACTGGTGATGCCTCCCTATGAATCCCAGTATCCCCCAGCCCACCTTGCTGCCCTCTCACATTGCTTGCCCACCTTTAGGTAATCTGATATGACTACCCCAGGTCCCTTTCCATTTTTGTTGTTGTTAGTATCTCACCCCCATTGTGTACTCTTCCCTGGGTTTTGTTTCCAGGTGCATTACCTTGCACTTCTTAGCATTGACTCTAAGCTGCCATACATTTAACCATTCCTCTAACCTTGCCAAGTCCCTTCTCATCCTTTCCACCCCATCTTGTGCATCAACTCTGTTGCAGATCTTTGTGTCATCTGCAAAGAGACATACTTTTCCTTCCAGTCCCTCTGCAATGTCGCTTATAAAGACATTGAAGAGGACCGGTCCTAACACTGAACCCTGCGGTACCCCACTAGTAACCCCCCTTTCTCCTATAAAAAGAGTATTCATGTACATATATGGTGATAGACTGTAAAGAGAGTTGGTATATGGTAATACAATAAGAAATTATTTACTGAAGTTGAAATATTAACATAGCGACATGCATTCCATGTATCAGCACATGCAAACTGTATTGTTATGATCTCTTGGCCGATCTGACTCCAAGCTTTAAGTTTTTAGCCCTAATGGTTCAACAGCTGGGTCTCTGAAAGAGCACCAGTTTTGGTGCTTTAATCAAGTACCCACATGCTAACTTACCTAAACTGGACTGAAACTATGCACATTGCAGAATTTTCTGATGCTTAGTTATTTCAGGGGAATGAATCGTAAATGCCACTTCATCTTCCTGGTGTATATAGCACACTTTTGCACACCCATGTTTTGTAATGTTACGATGTACAGCACGGTGGGATGCTCTATTGATTACAGTGGGGGTGGAGTTTAAATTTTCTTTTTTATTATTTTTGAAGGTCACTGGGGTCAAATCAGAGCCAGAGCTCAACTAAAAGGAGCCTTGTTAGTTGAACTGTGGCTTGATTTGACCCCAGTGGCTCTCAAGATATAAAAATATTTTAAACCCTGTTCCCACTGTAATCAGTAGAGCCCAGCTCTGCTCTCTACAGACTCCTGCTTCATAAAACATGGGGGTAACACGGGGGGGGGGAGCAAAGCTTGCTATTGTTGGCATCAGGAAGGGGAACGGATCACGCAGCTGAAACAAATTTACAATCCCTTCCCCCTGAAATAACTAAACATCAGAAAATTCTGCAAAAGTGGACAGAATCGGTCCATTTTAGGTAAATTAGCATACATGGTCTTCAGGGATTGTACTTTTTAAAAACTTAGTTATTTTGAAAAGAGTTATATTTGAAACCATTTGTGCTGGGCTAGTAATTTAAAAAAAAAAATGAAAGCTTAAAGGAGAACACTGAATCTTCAAGTCATTTTTTCAAAGGAGAAGCTGATTCTTAAATACTGGTTCTAATTCTGTAATTTTTGCTACCTGTACAGGTTGTTTAGTTATCCTAATGAGTGTCTGATTTACACACAGCTGGTAAGGACCATTTTAGAACAATGTGATATAGATTATGTCCCTGCTCTGCTCTGCTCTTCTATTGTTGTCACAATGCATTCATGTTCTACAATAGAATCGTGTGGCTGGGAGGGACATAAACTACATCATACAGTTCTAAAATGGTGCTTTCTACCAGAGTGTAAATTAGAAGTAGGTAAAATTTACTTTTATATAGCGGTCCATCCCAGAGGCTCTGGGCACTGTACAGGTAGGTAAAAATGATGCACAACAACGTTAAACATAAAACAGTAAGCAACAATATAACCTAAAATAAGCAAATGCAGCAGTATATAAAGTTTTAACTTTCAGCCCCGCCTGAAAATCTCTGGGGCCTCCCTCAAGGGTCTTGGGAGCGAGTTCCATAAAACTGGACCCACCACTTCAAACGCACACTCTCCAGAGGATATAAGGCAGGCCCCGGGAACTGCTAGGAGGCCCTCATTGAAGGAGCGTAGTGAGCGCACAGGACAGGCAGGGGTCAGGAGGTCACTCATGTAGCCAGGACCCGACCCATGTAGGGCTTATAGATGAGCAAGCTCACTTTGAAGATGATCCTTCAACTCACCAGCAACCAGTACTTCTCATGGAGAATCATGGTCACTTGACAGGACCTTGGAAGGCCCGTCAGCAACCTGGCTGCTGCATTCTGCACTAGCTGCAGGCGACAGAGAACCCCTCCATTGACCTTGAGGTACAGAGCATTGCAGTAATTGAGTCGCAATGTCACAAAAGTGTGTACCAGTGATGGTAGGTAGACAGAATCAAGGCTTTTATCTGGCAGTATTCCTCAAGTGGTAAAAACCACTTCTAACAACGAACGACACCTGAACTTCAAGTGTTAGTCCGTCATCGAGGTTGACGCCTAGATTTTTCACTTTGGTAGATGCCGCCAAATGCCCACTGTGGTTACTGAAAGGCTTGTATAGATGAAACGATAACAGAAATGGAACTAGTTCTTAAAAACAGCTTCTACTAGGAAAATGACTTGTAGGGTCAGTGCAGTTCTCCTTTAAAGTCAGTTAATTTGACATATCAGTCTATTCTGTTACCTTTTCCATAGCTTGATATATAAAAATATAAAATGGTTTAAATAATTTTTTTAATCCTGATGATTTTACCAAGATATAACAGGATACATAGTGATGCATCAACTCAACTGTAGCAAAAACTGAGGTCAGATTGTACTAATGGTTGTTCCTTTGAAGAACAAACCCATTGTCTCTAGTTTTGTGTATAGGGTAGGCTTTGACAGATGAAATTTACTGACTATTACTGCCTTTTTGCATTTGATTTGTTACCCAGCCTATTACTTAGACTACTAGCTAAGGTCTGTAATGTATTAAATGTTGAAAGAACTGGATTAAACTGTTCTCATTACGGTTAGTTCGATCCCTAACACAGTCCGATGCAATTTGTATGCTTTTCATTAACATTCTGGAAAAGTCCTCTTCTCCACCTGCCTAATCACCTCTCATGTAACAACCTCCTCAGCCTCTGCAGTCTGATGTCCTACCTTTCACAGCACTGAGACTGCCCTTCTTGAGGTGGTCAACAACTTCCATTCTACTGACCGAGGCTTCTTCTCTCTTTTGGTTTGGCTTCCCCTCAGTGCTGCATTTGGCATCACTGACTGCATTATTCTGCTGTTTTTGTAATTCTGATTTTTATCCCCTTCTCTCTAACTGGCCCCTTCCTCAATTTACGCATCTCTAGCTCCTGTCACCTGACATCCCTGGGACTTACTCTTCCTGCTCCATACTCACTCAGTGGCTACCACCCACAGCGGGCTCTTCATCATGGTCCCGAGCGGGCAATGAAGATCCTCGATGCAACTTCAAGCCAGTGTTCTGGAGCAAGGAGGAGCCACAATGCATTACGGAGCCTGTGAGATGGGTGGTGATTAACCCTGCATGGTTGGGGTAGTTTCTCCCTTCCACCGAATGCAGGCTCCCCAGGAGGACCAAGGCACGTAGGCACACAGTGTGTGTCGTGGCAGGTCCATGGCCTTACATCAGTCTCTCTCAGGCATCCTCATCCACACTGCCACCTATGGTCACTTAGGGCGGCAGTAGTGTGGCAAGGATGGCAACCTACCTCCCTGGAGGAGGAGAGTGTACCCTGGGATGCTCAATCCTCCCACTGGCTGGTGCCTGATGACCAGGGCTCACTCCCAAGTCCCAGTGCCAGCATCGCTGGTAGTAGCTCTGCCAAGAGCACTGACAGGCAGGCCCACATCACCCTGCTTGAATGTTACACTGGTACCTCTGGTACTCTGTCATTCTAGTTCCACTCTTACCTCTTCAGTTGCTTCTTCTGCGCTCTGGTGGTGGATCCTCCTTGCCCCTAGGCTTCTTCTTTATGATATGCCTCTAGACTCTGTTCTCAACCTCCTCTTCTCCATTATGTCTTCTGCCTTTGGCTACAGATCCCATCTTTAGCATTAGGGATTAATTCTGTGCAGATATGCACCCGCTCTGCCTTCTGTCTCTGACCGTCTCTAGCAGATCAACTTTTGGTTTCATCTTTACTACCTCCAACCCAGCTGTTTCTAAGACTAAAATTCTCCTTCTCAGAAACAAATGAGCTCTGTCAGTTACACCTCCTCACCCTCCTTGACTGCAACCTGCACTTCGTGTTTGTATCTGAAACACTGGTGTCCTCCTTGATGCTGAACTTTCAGTTGCTCCCCATATCTTTATTAGCTGTAAATCCACCTACTAGTACATTTCATTACCTGATCTTGCTACTATAGCAGCCCTATATTAGCTGAAACCCTTATTTACACAGTTTTCTTCTTCTGACAAAATGCCTTCCTGTATCTACTCCCAAGTCCCCGCCTAATTAATTTGCAGTCTATTGAAAATGCTGCTGCACATTTCTTCACGTGCTTTTGCAAAGTGGATCATAACCCCTGTACTTGTAAACCTGAACTGGTTTCCCTTCTCTTCCACATAGCAAAACTAAAATTATTGTTGCAGGAACAATCTGTTGCACTTGTTTTAGCTGATTTTGTATACGTCAGTTTGTGTTGTTATTGTTCCTATAATGACTTAGGATGTTCTATAAACGAGACTTGTTTCTCATAGAACTTATTCTGCATCTTATGCAACTTTTAAATAAAAAAAAAAAAATACATTGCAAAATCTTAATTTGCAAAGTCCTCCCTGATCTGTACCCTTCCCCATGCTCTTAACCTGTCTCTCATCACCTACTCTGGTGTCGGCTATCTCTGCTTCTCGGACTGTTTTTTTTTTTTTCTCTACACTTTATACTTTCACTGCCACTGAGGGGAGGTTCTTTAACACTGTGGATCTTTCACTCCAGCAGTTTCATACCATGCTCCACCTCAAAGATTCACCATCATTTTCAAATCCCACCTAAAACCTCACCTGTAGTCATCTCTTTGCTCTCTAGTGCCTGTTTAGCCTGAGTTTAAATGGGCTACACGTCCTGCCTCTCCATTGATTGCTTTTAACATTGCTGTATTATATTGGATTTTTTCCTTATTCTGCTGTGTTTAACTTATCACCTTGTAAAGCAGTTTGTAGATTACAATGTACAAAGATGCTAAACCAAATAAAGTATATCATATTACAGACTAATGGGTTATTGACTGAAAATTAACGGTGTCTGAAAATAGATTTATTGTCTTATGTATCCACGAAAATGTATATATCAGGGCAAAGGTTTTGTTTCTACCTGGTTAAGTCATATCATGTCAACTTCAGAATATAGGACTTTATCATTTGTTGACTGATTCTCAAAAGGTATAATCATCAATGATAAACATGTCAGAAAACGGTGATTGCAAGGGACAATCACTTAGTATTGGAATTACTGTACCTAATTGGTATCAGAAGTTCAAAGTTGTTTACTAGTATTAATCCTAGTTGTCTAGGTTGCCTGACCATCAGCTTACACATAGACATATTTTTACTATTTAACCACTTTGGTCAGTTTCCCTTCAAGATGCAGAATATTAAAGAGCACCTTTCATGATGGTCCAAAAAGTTACAGCTTGTAGTCATTATATGCAGTGCTAGACCTGAAAGGGTGTGTGCATTTGTTGTTTTTGGCCAAGGTTTACTCTGCCTTCCATAATTTGGATTTGTTTTGGAGCCCTGCTGGATTTGGCGTTGCTATTCAGCTGCTGACTCCTGATGACATCACCACAGGGCAGAGGAGTGACTCACACTATGCAGTTGCAGCATTGTTGAAGGAAAACTACCATTACTTTAATGTACATACTGTGTTTCCTTCCCAAGACACCCTGTTAGCAATGCATTCATTATACCAAAATCCAAATGCCTTGTCAGTATGTTTTTTTTTTTGTTTTTTTTTTTGTTACATTGACTCTGCCCTATAGTGATATCAGCAGTACAACCCTGAGCCACAGCAACACCAGGCTTGCTAAAGAAGCTCTGTACACCCTGCAGGTTTTAGCAGTTCAGAATGCAAAACTAACTGCAGAGAACAGTAATGAAATGCAAGTGCAGAATCAATGCAAGAAGGGTAATTTATGCATGAAAGTCAAAAGGACTATGAAAGGTGCTCTTTAAATATAGGATCCTAGAGTTTTGACTTGTGACTGTGGCAGTAATGAACTTGAAGACATTAGACATGCACGTATTAAACTGCAAGTGGTACAGGGCTTTAGGGTTCAACATATTGCTGATGTCCAATTTGCAGATATTTCATTCATTTCATAATCCTTATGAGTAACTGATCCAAATGCTGATGGAAAAAGTAACCTGTTTTAAAAAGATACTTCCTAGTAAGAAAAGGTGAACAAAGAAGTATGAATATGTAACACGTCCAAGTTTACCAACTTGTTTATACAGAAGTAAACTCTGTATAGTTTATTATTTTTATTCTCATATTTATAGCAATGGATGATGCTTCTACCATGTATCGTGCTTTAAATTTGTTCTTTCCTATTATATTTATTGTTTTGTAATGAGTGTTTAAGTTCAGTAATATAGCACTGCAAAACAAAAAGTGCGCACAAGGAGAGTGGTGCTCTAATACAGGTCAAAGCTCAAAATAACAAAATTAGGCACTCGCCAATGCCATGTTCTTAAATCCACTGAGTGGATAATTTTTTCAAAGGCAAATACTAATGCAGTCGGTATATTTAAATAGGGTCATTAACAATGACCTCAAGAGAACGTCACTAAGTATAGTGTATGCAGTTTCAGTTGTCATTAAACAACGGCAGGTACTGACTGACTTAAATAACAAATATAAGTTAAGAGGTGCATTTAAAAACAGAATAAAACAATACATTTTTACATTTCTGTATATAAGCATACATCATTGCTAAATATTTTCTGTAGATTGCTTTAAATAGCAAATGTTATGCATTGCTAGCTTATAAACACATCAGAAAATTTCGTTTTGCTATCTAGAAATACAGAACATCAGTTATTGCATATCAGGAAACATCATTCTTAAAAGTGCAGCAAAGTTGATCTGATTAGCTGCCACTTGGGGCATACAATTTGTCCTGGAGCATATCTAATCTCAACCACACATGAGTACCGAGAGTCCTTTTGCTATCGGTATATAAAAGCATTAGTTGTTGCAAATTGGGAAACATTATGTTTAAAAAGTGCGCAAGATTGATCTGATTAGCTGCCCTTGTAGGGCACGGATTCCTTCTGGCATGTTCCTAATCTCAACCACATACGAGTGCTGGAAAGATGAGGCAAAACAGAAGAGATTAAGGTACAATCCAAAGCATTATTTCAAGAAAGGTACTGGTTCAGAATTAGAATTTAAACCTGAAGCCCTGGTTGCATTGGGGCTGTAAATCCAGAACGCTGACAGTTGAGGACCAGATTATCAAAGTCTCCCTCAGATTCCTGCAAACTTTATTGATGGCTCTGAAAGACAAGGTATGTTCAGAAATGTTTGTGGCTGTTTTGATGTGCCGGGACATTGCATACAGTAAATTTCTCCTTCTTGGATTGCCCTACAGTGCGCTCTCACACTTGTTTTAAAGGTGACGTGTAAGGAAATACTGCAGCCCGCTCCCATTCCCACATACCTTAAAATGCTGCTGCGGGAGTCTGGGGCTGCAGTGAGCTTAATTTTTAATCCAGTGTGTTTTTCGTAATATTATATAATAATTATAGTAGCCGTGGCGGTACTTTATTATGCTTAATATATGGCTTATCTGGGGGTCTTCATACATGTAATGTCACTTACAGCAACACTTGGACAGGTTGTTGCTGTAAGTGACATTACATGTATGAAGACCCCATACTATAATAAGAGCAGTGGTGGTAGCGACGCCACTAAATAGGTGTAATCCTATGACTCTCGGCGCCCAACAGACGGGAACCCGCGGCGCTCCGCAGTTCGGGCCAAGGTTTCGCATTTTATTACTTAAAACACACTGGATTTGAATTAAGCTCACTGCAGCCCCAGACTCCCGCAGCAGCATTTTAAGGTATGTGGGAATGGGAGCGGGCTGCAGTATTTCTTTACAGGTCACCTTTAAGACGTCTGATAGCTTCCCCCTCATAAAATGCACTGCATGTACATTCTGCCAGGTGTTTGACACTTGTGTCACATGTTGTGAGTTGTCTAATCTCAAAGATGTTTCCTGTATGAGGGTTACTAAATGAGCTACCAGCAGTAATATATCTGTAGTAACTGCAGTGTTTACAAGGGTAGCTAAGTCACACTTTGTGGGTCTCTATAGTGGCTTTGGACAAAAGTGTATTTTATTGTCACCTTCCTTAAGGCCATCCTTGGGGAGGGGGGGTTGGATAGTAATGCTCTGGAGCCCTTTTACTGCTTAAAACATGGCACTAAAAATCTGCCATGAGCCAAGAAGGTTGGGACAAAATTGAACCACTCTGTGGGTTCGTTATTTCTGTTACTGAACAACAGGTCCGATCTGGCTTGGCAATCAGCATATTCTCTGTCTCCCCTGATACAATTCTGCCTGTAGCCACGTTCATTAAATCTTTTTTCCAAATCCTGTGCCAGTATCCTTTTTGGTCTGTCTGTGAATTTAAACTTGAATGAGTAAACTAAGCACCTTTGCATGTTTTCCACTTGAACTTGATTCAGTGGTGTCTTTTATGAATATACGAACATACGAATCTGCCAGCAGAAACAGGCCCCATGGTTCATCAAGTCTGCTCGAATGTGCAGCTAGCACCCCTACATTGCAGCTGCCCCCCACCCTGTCCCATCCCCTTTAAAATTGCCCACCATATGACAGGACACCACGCCCTCTGGCAGAGTGTTCCACTAGCCACAACCCTCACCGTGAAGAAAAAAAAAAAGACTCCTGATCTCCCTCTTGTATCTTCCCCACACTAGTCTGAGACCATGCTGTCTTGTGTCCTTCCCCTTCCTCAACTTAAATACCCCTTCTGTACCTGTCTTGTTTATCCCCCGTCAGGTACGTAGCGGTCTCAATCTTATCCCCCCCGGTCCCTCCTCTTCTCCAGGAAGTGTGTATTTAACTCACTCAGCCTTACCTCGTAGGGTTTGTCCTCCAATCTCGGGATCATTTTTGTTGCTCTGTGCTGTACCCCTTCCAGTAATCTGACATCCTTTTTCAGGTATGGGTGCCAGTACTGTTCACAGTATTCCAGGTGTGGCCTGACCAGTGACCTGTACAGAGGCAGGATCACCACCCTACTCCTGGAGGAGATTGCTGTCGCAGCACACCCCAGCATCCTGTTGGCTTCAGCTGCTGCCTTCCTGCAGTGTGCTCTGTTGTTCATATTCCCCGTTATAACAACCCCTAGATCATTTTCCTCCACAGTGGTTCCTAACTGAACCCCTCCCAAATGATAGCTCCTCCCCAAGTTCCTTGCTCCAAAGCACAGTACCTTGCACTTCTTAGCACTGATCTCCAACTGCCACATTTCTGACCACTACTCCAGTTTAGTCAGGGCATCCTGTAGCTCCTGCCTCTCTACTACGGTCGTGGCCGAAAATATTGGCGCCCTTGCTGTTTCTTCTAATAATGCACCATTCCTTCCAGAAAATTGTTGAAATTAAAAAATATTTTGGTATCCACATATGTATTTCTTTGGTTTGCAGTGGAATAAAACACAAAAAGCAAAAAAATTTACCAAGTCTTAGCTTATTCCACACACAAATCCTTAAATGGCCCGGACAAAATTATTGGCACCTTTTAGAAGTAGTTAGAAATAATTAGATTTCAAGCAGGTGATTCTCCTTCACTTTGGAATTGAACTCACCTGTGGTGAGTTGCAGGTGCCTGCAATATAAAAATCACTCATTCAACCAGTTTGAATGGAGAAAAGGACTAATTTTCCTGTTTTGTGTCACTGTGTGTACTGCAGTGAGCATGGAGAAAAGAAAGACAGCCAGAGAATTGTCTGAGGAGGTTACAGAAGATTGTAGTCAAGCATGGACAATCTCAAGGCTATAAATCAATCTCCAGAGACCTTGATGTTTCTATTTCTACCATTCGTAATGTTATCAGGATGTTTAAAGCCCATGGCACTGTAGCCAACCTCCTGGACGTGGCCGCAAGAGAAAACTTGATCAAAGATTGCAGCGAGGATTGTTAGAATGGTGGAGAAAGCACCTCGATCAACTGCCAAACAGATTCAAACTGACCTTCAGACACAAGGTACGACAGTTTCAACTTGCACCATCCGTCACCAACTCAATGAAAGGGGGTTATATGGTAGGAGACCCAGGAGGACCCCACTGCTGAGAGAGAGACATAAGAAAGCCCGACTGGGGTTTGCCAAAACACACCTGAACAAGCCAAAATCCTTCTGGGAGAATGTCCTGTGGACAGATGAGACCAAATTAGAACTTTTTGGTAAAGCACATCATCTCTATGTTTACAGAAAACAAAATGAAGCCTTCAAAGAAAAGAACACCTTCCCTACAGTCAAACATGGAGGAGGTTCAGTGATGTTTTGGGGTTGCTGTGCTGCCTCTGGCACTGGGTGCCCTGAACGAGTGCATGGCATCGTGAAATCTGGAGATTACCAGGCCATTTTGGAGCGCAGTGTTGAACCCAGTGTCAGAAAGCTGGGTCTTCCAGCAGGACAAGTCCCCAAACACACTTCAAAAAGCACCCAGGAATGGTTCAAGACAAGACGTTGGACTGTTCTGAAGTGGCCAGCAATGAGTCCAGATCTAAACCTTGAAAACCTGTGGAGAGATCTGAAAACAGCAGTTGGGAGAAGGCACCTTCAAATCTGGGAGAACTGGGCAGTTTGCACAAGAGTGGGCCAAACTGCCAGTGAAGAGGTGCAGGAAGCTCATCCATGGCTATAGGAAGCAGTTGATTGCAGTTATTTTGACCAAAGGCTGTGCTACCAAATATTAAGTCTAGGGTGTCAATAATTTTGTCAATGCCATTTCTTTTCATTTTCTGATGTAAAAGGATATATTAAATTCTGAATCAAAACAAAGGTTATATAATATTAACAGAGAAATAAAGAATTGTGAGACCAAATACTGTACTGTTGTTAATTTCAACTTATGTTTAGAGGAATTGTGAGTTATTTGAAAAGTGCAAGGGCCAATATTTTTGGCCACGACTGTATATCTTCCATCACCACCCACTTCTTGGTACTATCAGCTAACAGACAGATCTTACTTTATGCCATGTGATATATCCTCGTGGATATCCCAAACAGCACTGGTCCGAACCAAGCCCTGTGGTACCGCACTCATCAAAGCCCCTGGAGATGAGAGTTCCCTCCACTACCACAGGGGTCAATCATACTTTTTGCACTAGCCAGCGGACTAGTGAACCATATATGCACTAGCCTGCAGAAGTTTGCAGTAGCCTGCAGTCAGTATGGTTAACAGTGATTTGTTAAACGAAGGCAAATAAAATCGCATTTGTCCTGCCAACAGTCTGGACACCTACTAACTGATTTTGCACTGTGACTTTAACTGCAAACCACACGTACACTAGCTCAGCTTCTGTGACTGAAGAGTCCGTGGTTCTGACGAAATTGACTTTGTTTCATAATTTGTTCTTGTAGCCATCTGTTCAACCTCGCTATAGTGGATAAAGTTGCAGGCATATTTGTCATTCTGATATGCTGAACTGATATCCAGCCCTTTCATATCATCAAGGCTGCATACCCACACAAAATCTGTGAAAGGACGTCCTTTCTTAGCAATTGCATGGTATGTGTGAAACAGTTTATCCAGATGGGTGAGTGTTCCTTCATTCATGTTCTTCAGCATTCCTTATACATTACTTGACCTGGAGTAGCAGTGCTGGCATCCTCCTTTTCCTTTGACCTAGCATGAGCTTCACTGATATTATGGGACAAGACAGTCAAGCTGTAGTTATTTGTACCGGAAACGAAAATTATTATTGTTCCTACCTTACCCAACTGTATTTCATGTTTGATACACAAATGGCAGAACAACAGATCTTTTGCTCCATCATACCCCCAACCAGTCATATTTTTCTAACCAACATTGCTGGAACTGACGGCTCCACTTTGTCTTTTGTACTCAAGATCTTTTATTTGTTTGTCTTCATCAGCATGTTTTCTAGTAATGTCAGCTGGGTTACTGACTTTAATATATTTCCACATTTTCAGATTTGTAGTTAACCCTTGCTGTGCAGCAGACGATATCAGTCCAGAATTCTATACATTTCAATTCTTTTGACAGCCAAGGGTTAATAAAGTTATATGCGTGAAAAGTGTGTGTGTGTGTGTCTTTTTTCCCTTTTCCTTCCTTTTCCACCCTGGTCACAGATCCCAGAAATGCTCGATTGTCCCAGTTCTATTAAACGTGTTCACCAAAAAGTAAGGATACACTGAACAGCATCAACCCATACTGTTATTTATTTATTTTATTCCTTGACAACCAGGTAACTCACATCGGGCACAATACCCATTTACAGGGTGTCCCAGGAACACAGGGAGGTTAAGTGACTTGCTCGGGGTCACACATGTATACAAGCAGAGGCTGTGGGAATTTAAACCCAGATCTGCTGGATGTACAAAGCCCATTCACAACCTGTTGCTCTCTGTTAAACACTCTCCAGTTTTCCTTTCCGTGACAGCCATATATGTGATATGCTTTGACCACCTCTTGATAATTGAACTATCAGTGCTTGTGGTATCCTCAATACTGCATTGTGTTCCTCTACCACATCAGGTACTGTTGTTTCTCTTCAGATGTCTAAGACATCATATTCACAATTTCAGACATTTGCTGTTTATTCCAGTGGCCTGTAAAGGTGTAGCTAATTTCATGGAATGTTCAGGTTGGTATTATAAAAATAAGAGCAGCAGCTGCTGAGGATTTAGGAGCAATAATCAACACAGTGACAAAGGCAATACAAATGAAAACTAATTTGAAAAAGTGGGTCTAAAACCATATGAGAATATAGGAAAACAAAAGGAACCCATTACAGCATATGAAGGTGTAAAACTGTTTCCTTTCTTGGCAGTAAATGACCATACTTACAATTCAGAGTTGGAAAGAGTAGGCTGATTTACTGCTAATGGTCTAATAATGGCCATACTACCTTTCCTAGAAAAATGTTCTGATGTCACTAGTCACAGGTCTTTGTTTGCAAAACCAATCTGTCTAGCACCCAGACATCTGCTTTGCAAACAAAGACCTGTGACTAGTGACATCAGAACATTTTGTTACCTGGACACACGTGCAACAGTGATTGATTTGATACAATCAGTTTTAATACTATCTGAGCACTCCAAAATGGCCCAGAAACTGGACTACATTTAATCAAAACCGGATTATCCGTGTACAACTGGACAGGTGGCAACCCTAGAACTGTGTTGCCCTGGACAGTCACAAATCTGCTCTGCCATTAGTACTGAGTTAAACAAGGAAAGGAAAAGGAGAAAGGATCTTACCAGCAAAAATAAAAAGCAGTAGTTAGTATAAAATGAAACTGTTTGTAAATGCATGACACACAAACGTCTATTTTTTTCATTTCACTAATGCTAAGGCAGCACATAGTTAAACCTCAATGGAAAGGATCTGGCTTTAAATTAAACAAGTTATATTTTTGTATTTATTTGTTTATTTATTTGATACCCGGATTGAGAATGGAACTGCAGCTTTCCACAGGAGGAATTGCTCTAGCCCAGCCGGGCAAGTAACCGAGATTCTGCACTAGCCCGCAGCAATCTGCACTAGTACCAGGCTAGTAAATGAATGTTAAGGTCAACTTCGTAGTACCAATTCCTTTGCTCCATGAGGCAATCAATTGAAATTTCCTTGCTGAAGTGCAACACAGGACATCCACTGCATGGTCCTTGTCCAGTTCCCTCGTCACCCAGTCATAATACTCAACTAGGTTGGTCTGGCAGGATCTTCCTGAGATGAATCCATGTTGCCCACTCAGTATGGCTCACATTGGATATGGGCAAGGAAGGAGGGAATCTGGCACAAGAGTGCTGGACTTCAGGAGGGGCCGACTTTGGGAGGATGGGGAAGTGGTAAAAGGGTATCTGGCCAGAATTCAATCTAGTAGGATACTAACCAGAGATGGGAGCTCATAAAGTTGGGGATAGTGGAGGCAACCAAAACCTGCTGCAAAGCCCAGAGCAAGAAGGCTAGGGCTAAGAAACCGAGCTGGTTGAGCAAGGAGGTCATGGAAAAGGTAAGGAGGAAAAGAGCTGCCTTTAGGAAATACAAGAAAACAAGGAGGGGGGAGGACAGAGAGGAGTACTTGACAGAATCTAAGGAGGTGACAAGGGCAGTAAGGGGAGCCAAAGCATCTACGGAACTCAGGCTGGCACAAGGCATTAAGAAGGGGGAGAAGGACTTCTTTAAGTACATCAGGGAGAAAAGGAGCTGTAAGGACCACATAGTAAGGATTGGAAGGAGGGTTGGGTGGAAGCAGGGTATTTATAACATGAAGCACTAAATGAGTACTTCTGCTCAGTATTTACTAAAGAGAAGAGGGGGTGACACCCAAGATGGGAGAAATGGCAGACGAGGGGGAGTGGTGACAGATGGGGAAATCATGGAGGGCAGAGTTCGAGAGGGTTTGAAGGCACTGAGGGTGGACAAGGCGCCAGGCCCAGATGGCATCCACCCCAGGGTACTGAAGGAGCTGGCAGAGGTCCTGCAGGACCTTTGGCAGACCTATTTAATGCCTCACTACATCTGGGGTGTGTACCTCAGGACTGGAGGATACTCATGGTGCCCCCCTCCACAAGAGTGGCCCCAAGGATGAACCGGAAACTACAGACCAGTGAGCCTCACATCCATCGGGTAAGCTAATGGAGACTATCCTGAAGGAGAGGCTGGTGGCCCTCTTAGAGGCCAAAGGACTACAGGACAGCAGACAGCATGGCTTCACACGTGGCCGATCCTGCCAAACCAACCTGGTCGAGTTCTATGACTGGGTAACTAGGCAACTGGACAGGGACATGCAGTGGATGTCCTGTATCTGACTTCAGTAAGGCATTCACCAGTGCCACATGGAAGGCTGGGAAGGAAGTTAGTAGGCACAGGGCAGGTGCAATGCTGGTGAGATGGGTAGGAAACTGGCTGCAGGAAGGCAACAGAGGGTGGTGGTGGGTGGGGAGCTCTCACCCAAGGGCAGTGATTTAGCGGTGTCCCACAGGCTCGGTGTTGGGACTCAGTGTTGTTTGGGATATTCATTGCAGACATATCATGGGACATCAAGAGCAAGATCAGTCTATTTGCTGATGATACCAAGGTTGGCGCTGGGTGGTGGATGACCTAGGGGATGGCAGGGGTTGCAGGATGATCTGGCAAAGCTTGAAACCTGGTCAGACACCTGGCAACTGGCTTTAATGCCAAAAAGTGCAAGGTGATGCATTTTGGGATGAAGAACCCAAGGAGGACTTACCAGCTAGGGGAGTGCAGCTAGCCCAGACAGAGGAGGAGAAGGATCTGGGTGTGCTCATCACAGGGTCAATGAACAACTCGGCACAGTGTAGGAAGGCAGCTGCAAAGGCCAACAAAATGCTGGGTTGTATGGTAAGGGGTATATCTCGAGGAGGGAGGAGGTGATTCTGCCACTGTATAGGTCATTAGTTAGACCACACCTGGAGTACTGCGTGCAGTACTGGCGTCCGTATCTGAAGAGGGACATTAAGTTACTGGGGAGTGCAGCGCAGGGCTACAAAGATGATCAAGGGTCTGGGGGACTTATCATATGAGAGGAGGTTGAAGGAGTTGAACATGTACTCACTGGAGAGAGGAGAGACAGGGGGACATGATTGAAACCTTTAAATACATGAAAGGAATAAACAAGACAGGTACAGAGGGGCTGTTCAAAGTAAGGGAGGGGAGGGCCACCAGGGGCCATGATATGAGACTGGAGCGAGGAAGGTTCAGGAGGGAGATGAGGAGACACTTTTTTACAGAGAGGGTGGTGGCTGGGTGGAATGCGTTACCTGCAGAAGTGGTATGCAGTAGAACAGTGGACTGCTTCAAACGAGGATGGGACAGGACAAGGGGGAGGGTTAATGAAGGGGAAGGGTGGCAGGGAGGGGCAGCTGCAGAATAAGGGGTGCTAGCTGCACATTCGAGCAGACTTGATAGACCTCTAGGCCTTTATCTGCTGGCAAATTTCGTATGTTCGTATGCTGATCATCCTGGAGTCCGCTGACTTCCAGAAAGGTCACCAGCCTCTCCTTCAGGATTGTCTCCTTTAGTTTCCCAACAATGGATGTGGGGCTTTTACTGATCTGTAATTGCCTGGTTCATCCTTTGGGCCACTTTTGTGGATAGGCACCGCATGAGCCATCCTCCACTCCTGTGATACACATCCTTTGTCCAGGGAGGTATTGAACAGGTCTGCCAGCAGCCTTGCCAGGACCTGCACAAGTTTTTTTCAGCACCCTGGGGTGAATGCCGTCTGGTCCTGGTGCCTTATCCACCCGCAGTGCCTTTAGTCCTTCTGATACCCTGCCCTATGTCATTACCCCATCGTCACCCTTCCCCCCCGCCTACCTTCCCCATCCCCTGAGGTAGCTGCCCTCCCTTGTCCTTCATAAATACAGAACAGAAGTACACATTTAGGCTTCTCCTTGCTCCGCTTCTTTCTCTACCCACCTCCATCCTTCCTAATCCTCACTATCTGGTCTTTACAGCTCCTTCTCTTCCTTATGTACTTGAAGAAGTCATTTTCCCTGTCCTTGATGCCCTGTGCCAGCCTCAGCTCTCTGGAGGCCTTGGCTGCCCTGACTACTCTGATTACCTCTCTGGACTTCTTCACATACTCTTACCTTTCCTCCCCCTTCTCAGATTTCCTAAACCTCCTGAATGCTGCTTTTTTTGCCCTCACCCCTTCCAAAACCTCTCTGTTTAACCAGCTTGGTTTCTTGGCCCTTCCCTTCTTGTTCTGTGTTTTGGTACAGGACTCCGTAGCCTCCCAAATCCCCATTTTGATGATATCCCATTTTTGGTTTGCATCCAAGTGTGGATGAATTCCTGCCACTCTCCAGAATTTTCCCCATCCTTTCAAAGTTGGCATGTCTGAAGTCAGCCACCCTGGTTCCTGTTCCTACAGCTTCCTTGTCCATGTTGAGCATGAACCACACCGAGTGGTGGTCACTTCCCACCAGCGGGTCTTCCACCCTCTGCTCCCTTACGGCTTCCCCGTTAGTAATAGATCCAGAGTTTTTCTCAACCTAGTTGGCTCGTTAACCAACTGTGTTGGGAATCTGTCCTGGAATGCTTCCAGGAGGGCCTACTCCCTTTCACTCGAGGGGGCTGGGGTGTTCCAGTCCACTCCTGGTCGATTGAAGACTCCCACGATCACAGTGTTACACTTCCC
Source organism: Neoceratodus forsteri (assembly GCA_016271365.2). NCBI lineage: Eukaryota > Metazoa > Chordata > Ceratodontiformes > Ceratodontidae > Neoceratodus > Neoceratodus forsteri. Next base: position 436,019,755 of record CM057453.1, read on the forward strand.
ACAGACCCTCCTAATCTGCTCCACTAATTCTCTGTCCAAGTCCTCTGCTTGAGCCGGTGGCCTGTACACCACTCCTATCCTAAGTGTCCTATTTTTTGAATCCTGGAATTGCATCTATAATACCTCTGTTCTACCCTACTCCCCCTCTTCCCTTGTATACCTTATTCCCTCCCTCATGTATATCGCCACCCCTTTCCCCTTGCCCCTGTCCCTTCTGTGTATCCTATACCCTGGGATCATCAGGTCCCAGTCCTGGTATTGGGTCGCCCATGTTTCAGTGATGGCCGCAATGTCCACCACCCCCACTGCCAAGAGAGCCTGTAGTTCAGCGGATTTGTTCCCTGGGCTTTTTGCATTCAGGGAAACAACCCTCCAAATTGTTCCTATCCCTTCCTGAACCTGATTACCACCATTCTTAACCCTCCCATGCGACCCTTCCCAGTTTCCATCCCTGTTAGTTTGAGGGTTAGGCTTGTCCGGCTCCTCACTCTGGAGACCCTGCATTACTGCTGCCCACTCACCTCCCCCCATCTAGTTTAAATCCACCTTTGTTGCAATGTACTGTCCCAGCCTCTGTTTTAATACTCCATGCCCCTCCTAACTCAGATGTAAACTGTTCTCTGTGAACGAATCACTATTATTCCAAATGTTACCCAGGCCTCCCACTAGTCTGTACCTTTGATTCGACCCCCCCGCCAAGTGTTGAACTCCTCTATCCTTCCTTTCCTCACCGTACTTGCTCTGGGTGCTGGAGCACTTCTGAGAAGGCCTCTGACCCCCCTGCCTCCTCATGCAACTTCCCCAGCTCCTTGAAACTGTCCCTTGCCGACTTCCAGTTCCGGCATGGCTCCAGCAAGCAGCTAAGTGGAGCGTCTCGTGCTGATCTGTGCTTTTAAACCCTCTAAAACTTAAAATTCAAACAAATTTCCTTAATCAATGGTGACCAGAGGGTTACAAAAAGACAGGGGAATGAGAAATCGCTCCCAACAAGTGTGAGGAGAGAGGGAGAATCCAGACTCTAGACATACCTCCCCAACACGAGGGCAAGTGGCCTCTCGCCAACAGCAGGCCTATGACACGGACAAGGAAAGAGATCAGCTTACCTGATCAGATTCGACTCTTTGATGAAGGAGATAAAAGGGATGCGGGCCAAAAATAAAATAGAATTTAAACAAATAAACCAGAAACTCAACCTGATGGAGAACCGCATGCAAGAGGCTGAAGAGCACATTTAGAATACCGAGGACGGCCTTCAGCATCTTGGGAAAATGGTGTCAGCGCTTTGTCTTCATGCCATAGCTACAGAGCGTAAATGTCTCTATCTCGAGAACAGATCCTGGAGAGACAACTTTAGGCTTTATGGGCTGCATGAAGGTGCAGAGGGGGGTGACATGGCAGAATTTCTAACTGACCTACTGCGGGACGTTCTCACCCTGCCCCAAGGCTACAAGTTGAAAACAGAAAGAGCACACAGGGCCCTTATTCCAAAACCAAAAGATCTACCATCAAGACCATTCCATTATAATTAAATTCCACAGTTTCAGAACAAAGGAAGATGTACTTAAGAGAGCATGGCAGCAAAGGAAGTTAAATTTCTGAGCTCATGGCTCTTTTTGATCATGACTACCTCCAGATATACAGAGGCAAGCGTCAAGAATGTGGCCCGCTGATTAAGAGTCTCGCGCACAGGATCTACGTATGCAAATGCTATCCTGCTAGAATGAGGGTCTGTTGGAAAGAGGCCCTGAGACCTACAGTACACCTCAAGCAGTTCGGGAAGCAGCACAGAAAAGGGGCTTAGAGGTTTCTGAACTCTCAAATCCTCCTACTCTAAAATGGAGAGAGCAGAGCCAAGAGTGGCAAATGGCTCCGCCAAAAAAAAAAACAGACCTCCAACTTTGAACACCAGCTCTGAAACCATTAGATTTTTCCAAAACCTACTTAAGAAGATGCCAGGTGTTGGAGAGCAGGACTTACAGCAGATGGCAGGCTGATTGATTCCTCACGGTACGGTTTCACTTTTGCTCTGTTTCTCTCTTGGTCTCCACCCTCAGTCTCTGCAAGTACTGATGGCCTGGTTTGGCGCGGGGCCTACCCCTCGCTGGCTTACCTCGTTCGTTTCCACGGGGCCCCATTGTTGAAAATCTGAATGCCTTCGGAGAAGTAAATGATGCTTAGCTCAAAGCTGACTCTCCCTCTTTATGAGACTGTATTTTCTATTTTATCTGGGGATTCTTTCTGGATGAGACTTTATCGTAGAAGTTATATCCTAACATTCCTCAGCAAGTATTGCTCTATTTTCAGCTTCATGGAGATCTTTTCATTTGGGAACTCTTTATGGCATAATACATATATATATATATATAGGCATACCCAAGATCTGATGTACCGATGGAACATTTTCTTATCTATTAAAGATGGCAGGTTGAGATGGGGGGGCGAGGGTTTTTTCTCAGAGAGGGGGGCAGGAAATGGGGTTCTTGTATCACATTAAAGGTGCTCCGCCCCTTTGATAGTGATAGCTTGGGAAATGTATCAGTGTTTAGTATAGATTGATTTAATTTTCTCTCCCCTCTCCTTACATGTTACTTAATTTGCGTGGATCGGCTCGTTGGTAATGCCAGCGACAGTGTTTGGGCCTAACGACACCCTGACCCAGGAAGAGATCCTCCTGATAAGGAGGAATACCACACTCTTCTACCCGCCTGTGCTTCTAATACGGTGGGTGCAGAAGTCACTTCACTCAGTGGACCTCCTACCTTGGAAGCGCGCTGTTGTAAATAAGTTCTGTGCCCAGTTGGCACTATTATATTTTTGTATTTTTTCTTGGTGAGCTAAATTAAGGTGCAGTGTAATTGATAGGCTGCATTTCGTGTTTAAGGAGTTAGTCAAGGATGTACTTCTGAATCTCAGCAAAACCAAGGGACGATTTGGAGGGCAGAACTGGGGATATATACAGCTGCATTTTGTTTTCAGCTATGCCTGATGGCTTATACATTATGCACTTATAATGTACATGGACTTACAAGTCCATTTAAGCGATTGAAGATTTTATCTTCTCTGAAATGCTCAGGAACCGATTTTGTCATGCTTCAGGAGACTCACCTCTCCGATGCTGAGCATCGCAAGTTTGAACGCTTGGGATTCGGTCAAGTATATGCTTCTTCCTATAAGGGAGATAGAAGGAGGGTTACGACTATTATGATTCCCCCTAAGACTCCGTTTCTGTACTCAGATAAATTAATTGACAAGAAGGGCCGTTACGTGTTGGTCAAGGACAAACTCAGTGGGAAACCTGTTACCCTCGCCTCTTTATACTTCCTGCCCAACACAGACTTCCCTAGTTATAAATCATTTTTTCTTTTGTTATCACAGTGGATGGAGGGGCCCTTAATTTGTGGTGGGGACTTTAATATAAATTTAGAGCAGGGAGCTATTCAATGCAGATCTGATAAAAAGACCAGAGAAATGTCCAGGCTATTAAAGGAGCTGGGCTTTGTGGAGGTCTGGAGATGTCTCAATGGCCCAAGTAATTACAACACATTTTTTTCACAAGCCCATCAGAGTTATTCAACCATTGACTACTTCCTGGTGTCCCAAGAGCACATTCAGATTGCCCAAAAGACTTGGAAAGGTGATTTTGTTTTGTCGGATCACGTACCAGTGTTCCTCTGGATTAAAACTGACCAGTTACAGAGGAACACAGTCTGGAGATTAAACATATCCTTACTTCGAGATAAAGAGACTATGTGAGAGGTTCAGGACATGATAAAGCAGGCTCTATCAGAAAATGATAAGCCAGAGACGCATATATCTATAGTCTGGGATACAATTAAAGCTCTGTGTAGAGTAAATTCATTGACATTGCAGCCCAGAAAAAAAATGAAAGAAAAAGAGACCAGACTTATTACTACAAATACAAACCTAGAAGAACAACAAAAAATAAGACCTACATCTGATCTTTCAAAAAAACTTGGCTTTAAAGCAAGAGCTTAATAAGTTCTTGGATTACTATGTAGAACAGAAGCTTCTATTTCTGAGGCAAAAATATTATGACGGTAGCCCTAGGGCCCTGAAATTGTTGGCTGGGCGCCTGAGATTTCAACGGGCTAAAGCACAAATATCAGGCCTGGGTACATCTCCAAACAGCCCTATCCATCGCTCAGTATCCCAGATTTCTGATACTTTTGTTAAATATTATTCCCAACTATATGCAGCCCCCCCAACAACCCCGCTGTCTCAAATTAAACATTTCTTAGGTTCCCTCAAATTGTCAAAGCTTTCGAAAACATTTGCAAGGACTTTGGTAGCTCCGATCACTACCCAAGAGATAACCACAGAAATAGGTAACCTTAAAACAAATAAATGTCCAGGAATTGATGGTCTAGCAGGCGAATTTTACAAAACTTTTAAACAGGACCTTATACCCACACTTCATAGACTGTTTTTGCAAGTATCCACCTCTAAAGAACCTATTCCCCCATCCTGGCAATATGCAATAATTTCAGTAATCCCCAAACCTAATAAAGATCCTTCCCTGCCTGGTTCCTACTGCCCTATTTCAGTCCTTAATAATGATTATAAAATTATTGCCACAATTCTTGCACGTAAACTAAATCGCAGAGCCCCAAATATCATACATCAGGACCAAAGTGGCTTTGTTCTGGGAAGCCAAGCACAAAATAATATTAGATGTACTGTTTACCTTATAGAACATATAACCAAGCAGAAAATTCCCTCTCTTTTACTCAGCTTGGATATGGAAAAAGCGTTTGATATGGTTTCATGGCCCTTTTTAAGAGAAGTGTTAGCCTCTTTTCATTTCCCGGTTCAATTTATAGACCTTATATTTAAATTCTATCAAAATCCACAAGGGTATATTAGATCTAACGGCCATACGTCCTAAAAATTCTCCCTTCATAGAGGAACCAGGCAAGGATGTCCCATCTCTCCTCTGCTCTTTGCTTTTTATATTGAACCCCTTGCCCAATCTATTAGACAGGATACCAATCTTCCAGGCATAAAATTTGGCACCACTGAACATAAATTGGCCTTGTTCGCAGATGATGTTTTGGTTTATCTCTTTAACCCTGACACCTTCCTTCCTTATTTGTTCCGAACACTTAAACTATTTTCTACTTTAGTGGGGTATTCTTTAAATACTGCTAAAACAGAGGTACTTTCCTACAATTACAACCCCTCCCCACAGATTAGAGCTCAATTTGAGTTTCAGTGGGACTTGAGGGACCTAAAATATTTAGGTATTAAAATCCCCAATGATCTGAAATTATTGTTCTCCCTAAATCACTTACCCCTATTGAAAAATCTTAAAACGGACATAAGGAGATACTCTGTTATCCCCCTCTCGTTTTATGCCAGGAATCTGGCAATTAAGATGAATGCCCTTCCAAGGCTACTATATGTGTTCCCTGTCTTGTTCTCATTAGTTCACTTATGCAATGGCAGTCGGTTCTTTCCAAATTTCTATGGCAGGACAGGAGACCTAGGATAAAATTTCTCCTCTTAATGCAACCAAAGGAATGTGGTGGGATAGCCGTTCCGAATTTACAATACTATTGGAACTCATCGCAGATGAGATTGGCTCTTCTCTGGGGAAACCCATTCTACACAGCACACTGGCAACAGATGGGCCTAGGGACACCCTTAGCTACCCCTCCTGCAGTAGTCGTCTTCTCTGCTACTCTTTTAAATAAACAACTAACTGAACAATCAGATAGCTTTATGGCTATTTTAGAGGGCTGGACAAGTGGGTATTCTCAAAAAAAGAATATTGCTCATAAGTGGAACTATGCATGGTTTATTACAAACCCAGATTTCCCTCCAGCCCAAATATACCCCTGATATACTACCCAAGTGTCCCGAAACTTATGGGCTCCTTGGCAACTAATTAGGCAAAATGCTGTTATCTCATTTACAGAAGCCAAAAAAATTCCTGTGGCACTCTAATGATATAATCTATTACTTCCAAATTAGAGATTACATTAATAACCAATTTAGGGTGCAAGCCTCTAAAACCCTAAGCCCTGAGGATGACTCCCCATTTATTCAAATTTGGACTGCCTCTGAAAGTGACCATGTAGTTTATAAACTGTATAAGTTTCTACTCTCCCAACAAGCTCACACCTCAGAAGCTCTCAAAAATAGATGGGAGCAGGACTTGGGTACTACCATCCTGCAGACAATCTGGCCCAAAATATGGCATACGATATGTACCACTACCCTTTCACCAGGATGGCAGGAATATGTCTGGAAGGTCTGCACTAGATTCTTCTTGACACCCAAGTTCCTTGCCAAACGTTGTCCAGGCATTTCAGCTAGGTGTTGGAGGTTGTGTGGAATCACTGAAGCAGCTCATGCCCATATTTTCGTACTCTGTCTGAAAATTACGGAATTTTGGCATGCCATCTCTCAGCAAATTATAAAGGTGTGTAATTTACAGGATCAACTTAAACCTGAGAACCTTCTATTAGGTTTATCTCCCAGAGGTCTAAAAGGCAAAGACTTGCAATACTTTCTGTGTTGTCTTTACTTATAATTGTTTTTGGGCTGTTGAAAATTTAAAAAATAGTGGTGGTGTAATTCTGTGCTGTCTTTAATTGCTGCAAATTTTATCTTGGCTTGTCTGACTGTCCTGTAGCTGGGTGAAGGGTGTTAATTGTCTGGCCTCTGACCTCAGCTACGTGATAACTGGAGGTGGGGCTTAGTCACAGTTAAAGCAGCAAACAGAAGTTCATCTTCTCAGAAGAAGCCAGAAGGTGAAGGAAGGAAACATATTCAATTCAGTGTTTCAGAGTAACTGGTAACTGGTATTTTTCTTTTAAACTTAGATTGTAGGCTTGTAGTGACACTATACTTTCTTTCTGTGTTGTCTTTACTTATAATTGTTTTTGGGCTGTTGAAAAATTAAAAAATAGTGGTGGTGTAATTCTGTGCTGTCTTTAATTGCTGCATATTTTATCTTGGCTTGTCTGACTGTCCTGTAGCTGGGTGAAGGGTGTTAATTGTCTGGCCTCTGACCTCAGCTACGTGATAACTGGAGGTGGGGCTTAGTCACAGTTAAAGCAGCAAACAGAAGTTCATCTTCTCAGAAGAAGCCAGAAGGTGAAGGAAGGAAACATATTCAATTCAGTGCTTCAGAGTAACTGGTAACTGGTATTTTTCTTTAAACTTAGATTGTAGGTTTGTAGTGACTCTATACTTTTTCTTTCTGTGTTGTCTTGACTTATAATTGTTTTTGGGCTGTTGAAAATTTAAAAATAGTGGTGGTGTAATTCTGTGCTGTCTTTAATTGCTGCAAATTTCCCCTCCCACCCCTTCCCCCAACTCTTAATTATATGCCCTGATAAATCTGATTGACAGGAGCTAAACACAGGGTATAGTAAGAGGTGTGAAGTAGGAGGGGCATAAGGGGGAAGAAGACCACCCTCAGCACGACAAGTGTTTTGACGCATTTATTTATTTATTGGTTTCTTTGTCCTTAAAAAAAATATATATCTGAGGATCAGTTACAGGATTTTTAGTACTGTAAATAAATAAAAAGAGAACTAAGAGAGCTTCAGTAGCAGATAAGTAGTGGAATTGCAGTATAATGTGGGGAGTGGTGCAATGCAGTGGCTGTGGGCAGCCATATTCAGGCAGACCTTCTGACACTGAGAGGTGCTGCCCCATCTGCTGTATCTCGGGATCATGGGATGAGGTAGCCAGACCAGAGCGGAAGAAACTGGGTCAGGAGTACCATCACCCTGTCCAGGAACCACCCAGTCCAATGCAGCTGCCTCAAAGGATGCCGAGAACGAGGAGCACTTGGATGACAGTGGGCTCGGGAGGTTAGGAGCAGTCAGGCAGAGGCACATCCCAGATCCTATTCCTTCTCAAGAACTCATATGCCACACTGGCAAATGAGGACAACCAAATGAGGTACCCAGGGAAGTGGAAGGAAAGGATGTGAGGTTAGGCAAGGAGGACCTCAGTGGGAAAGCAGTGGACCCCAGAGGAGGAGGAAGCGATCCTGGTGGGGACTCCATCTGTAAGAGGGATCCAGCTAGGAACACAGGAGGGGAGGACAGGGAGGTGAGGTGCTCACCAGGTGCCACGGCATGGAGGGATGGAAGGAAGATACTGGGGATCACTGGGAAGGCAAGACAGGAGGGTGAGCTGGATGTCATTATCCACCTAGGTACTAATGACTTGGCAAATGGGAAGCCAAAGGAAGTTCAGGAAGAGTTTAGGAAACTGGGAGGGTCTCAAGCAAGTAGCTACTTCTGTCAATGCTCAGAAGTACTACCTGTGAGAGGCAAGGAGAGTATAGAGTGCATGCACCAGGAACTTTAACTCATGGTTGAAGAACTGGTGCTGTGAGGAAGGGTTTGATTCATTGTGACTGGGGACCCGGCTGAGGGATGGAGGTTTATTCAAGCCTGACAGCCTGCATCCATCCTGAGGGAATCCAAGACTCAATGATAAGTTTAAATGCTATTGACAAGCATTTAAACTAGCAGAGGGGTGGCAGGCCAGCAAGGACGGTACCCACTTGCTCACCCCCACAGCTAGTAATGGAACCAGTGAACCAGAGGAGTGGCTATCTCTGCAAAGCAGTGCAAAAGATGGAGATTAGTGTCCAAAAGGTGGATAAGCAGAAAAGGGCAAAATTCAGCAGAAGGGCAGACAGCAAGGAGAACCAGGGATAAATGACAACCAAGGAAGGGCTGAGAGACAGTGAAGCAGTCTAGGAGGTCAAATCATGGAAAGCCATGTGCAAATGCCAGGAGCCTATGCAACAAGATGGAAGATCTGGAGGCTGTCATGGTACAGTCAGACCTGGACATTGTGGCCAATCACTGAAACCTGGTGTAATGATAACCATGACTGGGAGATGGCCATACCTGGCTACAAAATATTCAGAAGAGACAGAGCAGGCAGGAAGGGAGGAGGAGTGGCACTGTATGTGAAAAATGACATAAGGGCCACACAGATCCAGGAGGAACAAATGGGGAGAGATACTGTGGGTTAAGCTGGAAAGGAAAATGGGGCCAGCATCTCAGACAGGGGTGGTCTATAGACCACCAGCCCAGGAGGAAGAAACAGATAGAGTTGATGCTAGCCATCCAAAGGATGGCAGACAAGGGTGAGGTAGTACTGGTTGGAGACTTCAATATACCAGACGGACTGGAGCTCATCCCAGCAGCAGCATCAACTAGGAGCAGATTTATCCTGGACTCCTTCAGGGTGCCTTCCTCAAGCAACTGGTCATGGAACCAACTCGCAGAAGGCAATACTGGACCTTGTGCTCACAAACAGGGACAGTGTGATGGGGGTAACAGTGGGAGCACCTGGGTAACAGTGACCACCAGTCATTGTGGTTTGAAATCACAGAAAGAGCAGAACCAAACCACACAAAACACGATCCTGGATTTTAGGGGGCAGACTTTGGGAAAATGGGAGATGCTTGAAAGAGGCATTAGGGAATGGACAGGAATCAGGGATTGAGGAACAGTGGCAGTATTTAAAATGGGATTATAAGAACAACAGAATTATGCATTAAGCAGGTTAGCAAGAGGAAAGAAAGAGGAGACCATTATGGTTTTCCAAAGAGGTAGCAAAGAAAGTGAAAGCCAAAAGATTGCATTCAGGCAATACAAAAGACACAGGCAGAAAGGATAGGGAGAAGTACCAGGAGAAACAAAGGGAGGCAGAGAAGTCGTAAGGAAGCCAAAGCTCAGACAGAAGAACACATTGCAAAATCAGTGGTTAAAGGGGACAAACCTTTTACAGGTACATAATGAAAAAGAAGGACAAAGGGGGATAGTGAGACTGAAGGAGGATGGAGCCAGCGTGGAGGATGACAACAGTAAGCTGACATATTGAACAGGTATTTCTGCTCAGTCTTTACTAAGGAAGAGGGGGTAATGGGTCTGAAGGGAGTACAAGGGGTGAGAATGGTGCAGAATGGACACAAGTCCCTTTACTCAGAAAGGGTCCTGAAGGAACTGGAAGTACAAAGAGCTGATAAAGCAATGGGGCCAGATGGGGTGCACCCCAGGGTCCTTAAAGAACTAAGAGAGGTGGTGGCTGAACCTCAGCTATCCTGTTCAGCCAATCACTGGAAACAGGGAGGTACCCAAAGTCTGAGGAGACAGATGTCGCCTTATACAAAAGTGGGAACAAAGAGGAAGTAGGAACTACAGGCCAGTCAGCCTCACCTCAGTAGTGGGAAAGATCATGGAAGCACTACTGAAGGAGAGATTGGTGGAACATCTGGTTGTCAATGGACTACAGGACCCAAGGCAGCATGGTTTCGCAGGGGAGATCATGTCAGACCAACCTCATTGATTTTGTGACTGGGTGACTAGGGAATTGGATCAGGGAGGGGCAGTGGACATGGCCTATCTGGACTTCAGCAAGGCCTTTGACACTGTGCCACATAGAAGACTATTACACAAACTGGGGAATATGGGTGTGGGCAGGACAGTAGTGGTGGGTAGGTAACTGGCTGGGTGGCAGGACACAGAGGGTGGTGGTAAATGGCTGTCACTCCGCAGAGGGAAGAGTGACCAGTGGGTACACACAGGGATCAGTGCTGGGACCAGTCCTATTCAACATCTCATCACAGTGACATTGCACAGGATCTAGAAGGCAGAATTTCACTGTTCGCTGATGACACAAAAGCTCTGTAATAGAGTAGACACACCAGAGGGTGTAGACAGAATGAGAAGGACCTGCAGAAACTTGAAGAATGGTCAAGGGTTTGGCAGTTGAAATTCAATGCAAGAAGTGCAAGATAATGCATATGGGGCACAAAAACCCTGGCACAATATATCAGTTGGGGGTGAGGATATAGCATGCACCAAGCAGGAAAGGATTCAGTTGTCATCTCTTGATGACCCCAAGGTAGGGAAACAGTGTGACAAGGCATCAGGTAAAGCAAATAGGATGCTGGGATGTATAGGCAGGCATCACCAGCAGGAAAAGGGAGGTCATAATTCGTTATACAAGACACTGAGTGAGGCCCCACCTGGAGTACAGTGTATGTCTCTGGGAGACCATACTCTACGTAAGGACATAGACAGGGTAGAGAAGGTTCAGAGGAGGGCAACAAAGATTGTGCATGGGTTGCATCACAAGTCCTATGAAGACAGGTTGAAGGAACTGAACATGTACTCCTGGAGGAGAGGAGGGAGAGAGGGATATGATAGAGACATACAAGTATCTTACAGGGAGGAATAGGTGCAGGAAAACACTATTTTAAGCAAAAAGATGTTTCAGGACTAGAGGGCATGGGATGAAGTTGAGGGAGGACTATTCAGAGGAAACATGAGAAAGAATTTCTTCACAGAACGGGTGGTGGACAAGTGGAACACCCTGCCAGAGGAAGTGGTGGGAGCTGAAACAATCACGGGATTTAAGAATGCATGGGATAGACATAAAGGAATTCTAGAGGTCAGGGGTAAGGGGAAATAGACTTTTAGGAAAACAAACTGAACTTACAAGCTCAAATGGGCAGACTAGGTGGGCCATAGGCCCTTATCTGCCGACACTGTCTATGTATCTATGTATGGTCCATCCTTCTGGGAGCCGCTTATAAGGTCATAACCAAGAAATGGCTACAAGCTAACCCCCCTACAATAGAAGACTGGCTTAATATAATCAATTATATACATGGCATGGAGCAGTTAACTCATAATTTACAACATAAGGCCGAGGCCTTCCAGAATCGATGAACCAAATGGATTCTGAGAGAAAACCCCATGACATAAAGAGAATTTGACTTGTCCTTTTTTCACCCTCTCCCCCCACCACACTCTGGGAGATTCTTGAACTATACATAAGAAGGTCCCCCTCTTTTTACTCTCCAGACCTTGACTGGTCCCTTTTGGTGATGAATTAAGTAGATTTCCATAAATATAACATGTATGAAATAAAAAGAAAAGGACAGCTGACCCAGTTTGGTTAATTTCGTTATATTTTTACGGTTAGATTTTAATGGTTTAAATATTTTTGGTTAATCTTTATTTTTTCTTTACATAATGATAAAGTTACAAAGATTAGTATTATACAAGAATAACTAAGGTGTTGTAAGAATTTAAAATATAAGCATAGGAAAGTTAATTTTAAAAGTAACCTTGATAATTGCTTCTGCCTGGCAGTGATAATTGCTTCTGCCTGGCAGAAATAGCTGTTTCCTGTGCCTGAAATTCTCAATATCTTATTGCAGAGGCTATTTGTAATGCACTTTTGCAGGTCTTGTTTTCAGTCCTTTGACATGGAAACAGCAATGTTGTCATCTGGAATGTACTTTTTGTGTATCTGCAAAGACGAAAAAGTAAGAGGAAAAAATGTTTCAATAAAAATGAAGTATAAAAAAAGAAACTGTCCCTTGTCAAGTTGACCATACTACTCCTCAAGTCATTTGTACCCAAGTGCACCACGACATGCAGTTTCTCCCTTCCTTTCCTTACATACTTAAGAATAGACTGTCCCGCCCTTCCCACTGTCAGTCCAGGTACTGACTCCACCCAAATGCAACTATGCCTCTCTCCTTTACTTCCCCATCTGACTCCTTTTAGTATCGAGTCACCCAGTACTAAGGCCCTACCTCTTCTCCCTTTTGTGCCCCTTCCCTATCCTATTTTCCTTGCACCCTCTTTGGAAATCCATCCTATCCTGCCTGTTTGCAACTCGATCTGTCCCCTCTGCTATAGCTTCCAGCATCTCCTCTAGTATTGCCCCCCTTATCTGACTTGCACCCCTCCCCCCAATGCTGTTCCTGCATTATCACCTACCTTCCCTGCCTCACTGGGCCCTTCCTTCCTTCTTTCTCTCTCTCTGCTGCTTTATCCCCTCTGCCCTCTCTTTTACCCCTGCCCCATCCCCTTACTTCCCATATCTGTGTCCCCCTCCACTGGCTGACTGTTCACTACCCCTCCTTACTCTTGCCCCCTTCTGGAGGGCCCCCCCTCATTATCCACCACTGAAGCCAGCACAGCGAACCTATTGCCTGACCATGAAATATTGCTGTTTGTCGCTCCCCTCATGCTGTCCCGAGGCTTTCCCTTCCTGATGGCCCTTCTGTAGTTCCTTACCCTGTTCCCTATCCTCTTTCTCTCCACTGGTTCTGTACTCCTGATTCCCTGAGGAGGTGGCTATCCTGTTAGTTACCTCACTATCTCCCTTCTTAGCCACTTGACTTCTGCCTCCAGCCCCCTCTTTCTGAGACATCATGGACATCCCCCTAGCTTCTATAATGTGTCCATCCAAATAGCCGCAACACACACATTGCAACCCACTATTCTTTCCATCCTTGTTTGTCTACGGTCCTCCTGCCTCCTGTACCAATCTCCTTTCTCCTTCCACCAACCCCTCCCTTGATGTCCTACCCCCAGTGTAACCTTCACTAGAATGCCATATTGGTATTCTTTTAATCCCCACATGGTTGTTCTTAAATTCCGTGTATGACCCACCCTGCAGTGTACCTACTATAGTAACTGATGAGACTTTAGCTGTAACTTAACACAAATTCCCCACCTTCTATGAATTGTTACTGGGATGCCCTATTCATATCATTCCCACTTGTAATGCAACTACTTCCCCCAAGTACCCTGTGATGTACAATTTTTAAGATTCTTCCCAGTTCCACCTCACAACTATTATTCAGACAATTTAAAATTTAGACTGTTAGAGCTCAATCTCCTAGAGTTCAGAACTATATACTTTTAGAGCTCACCCTCCTTGTTCAAGATTCATACATTTTGAACATGCAGACATTTAGACCTTCATAACCCATTCTCTAATCCAGTCAGCCCTACTCCCTGATAAGAACCCATCTCCCAGCGTTTCCTCCTTCACTTGTTACCCACTGGTGCCATCTCCTGGGGAGGAACCCAGGTAGAGTATTTAATCAGTAGAGGAGGTGGGGGTTGGGTGAGAATTTTCTTCCTCACTGAGCGAGCAGCCTTGGCCTTTAAAGGGTGCTCACCAGTTCAAATTTGGCACCTCAAAGTCTGATTGGCTCCCTGTTCTGGAGCCAACTCTGGTGCTCCCTTAGCAGCAATGGCCACGGAATGTTCCCCTTGCAGCTGTGGTCACTGGTCATCAAATGCGGCTATGGCTGCTGGTCACCAAATGCGGCGGTGGCCACCGATCCTTGTTGTAGCTATGGCCGCTGGTTCCCAAACGTGGCTGCAGCCTCTGAACTTTTCACAAGTCCTCTGCTTCCTTCCTCACTGAGCGAGCAGCCTTGGCCTTTTAAAGGCTGCTTGCCAGTTCAAACTTGGTGCCTTAAAGTCTGATTGGCCCCCTGTTCTGGAGCCAACCCTGGTGCTCCCTTAGCGATAACAGCCAAGGAATGTCCCCCTTGCGGCTATGGCCGCTGGTCACCAAATGTGGCTGCCAATCCTTGTTATGACTACAGACATCGATTCTTGTTGCCTCTATGGCCACTGGTCCCCAAACATGCCTACGGCTGCCAATTTCTAAGTGCGTCTTCGACCGCCGAACATCTTCCCACAGGTCCTCTGCTTCCTTCCTGTGGAGGTGGTGAGTGCCTGATTTTGTTGTTTTGAGTCAGTAATATCATATTACATGACTGGCCCCACTTTGTTCCACATTGTCACCGAGCTATTGATTTAGTGCTGGATATACATGCCTTTCTGAAAGGGTCACACAGACGCACACGCTTGTGACATCACCATGGAACACTGGCTCCTTATCACATCAGCAGTGTAGTTATTCATTGCTGAGGTTCTGGTATTAATGGATGTGACATTACACTCATGGCCTCAGCTGTAAATAGCAAGGGCTCACACCTTCTTGTTACTCCAAAACTAAATAATATAAATGGTAAATAATAGATTTGTGTGAACAAATACATAGATACATAGACAGTGTCGGCAGATAAGGGCCTATGGCCCACCCAGTCTGCCCATTTGAGCTTGTAAGTTCAGTTTGTTTTCCTAGAAGTCTGTTTCCCCTTACCCCTGACCTCTAGAATTCCTTTTATGTCTTATCCCATGCATTCCTAAATCTCGTGATTGTTGTTTCAGCCCCCACCACTTCCTCTGGCAGGGTGTTCCACTTGTCCACCACCCGCTCTGTGAAGAAATTCTTTCTCATGTTTCCTCTGAATGATCCTCCCTCAACCTCATCCCATGCCCCTAGTCCTGGAACAATCTTTTATGCTAAAATAGTGTTTTCCTGCACCCTGTTCCTCCTGTAAGATACTTGTATGTCTCTATCATATCCCTCTCTCCCTCCTCTCCTCCAGGAGTACATGTTCAGTTCCTTCAACCTGTCTTCATAGGACTTGTGATGCAATCCATGCACCATCTTTTTGCCTCCTCTCAACCTTCTCTACCCTGTCTATGTCCTTACCAGGTATGGTCTCCAGAACTGTACACTGTAATTCAGGTGGGGCCTCACTAGTGTCTTGTATAGCGGAATCATGACCTCCCTTTTCCTGCTGGTGATGCCCTGCCTATACATCCCAGCATCCTATTTGCTTTACCTGCTGCCTTGTCACACTGTTTCCCTATCTTGAGGTCATCAGAGATGACAACCCCAAGATCCTTTCCTGCTTGGTGCATGCTATATCCTCACCTCCCAACTGATATATTGTGCCAGGTTTTTGTGCCTCTATGCATTATCTTGCACTTCTTTGCATTGAATTTCAACTGCCAAACCCCTGACCATTCTTCAAGTTTCTGCAGGTCACTTCATTCTGTCTACACCCTCTGGTGTGTCTACTCTGTTACAGAGCTTTGTGTCATCAGCGCATCGTGACATTTTGCCTTCTAGATCCCGCGTAATGTCACTGATGAAGATGTTGAATAGGACTGGTCCCAGCACTGATCCCTGTGGTACCCCACTGGTCACTCTTCCCTCTGTGGAGTGACAGCCATTTCCACCACAGGCTAAGCTGAAGTGAGGCAGCTCACTGCCACTGCAGGCTCAAAACACAGTTAATGAGGCCTATGACAATCTGATTAATTAATGAAAGTTTAATGAGTGGGAGGGACTCGGTACAGGCTGGTAGGTTCAGGGGTTTCAGAGGCTATTCCTGACCAGAGAAGAGACAGTTCTATTATGCTTGGATGGGTTCAAGTTATGCTTCTGAGAGTCAAAGTAGAGTTTTCTGTAGTGATGGAGGTACTAATGTGTATTGAGCAGTTTCCTGCAGCCTAAGAGAAGGTGCTGCATAATGCCTGTTACAGTGAGTTTAATGTAATACTGCATCTAGGGTTACTGAAGGTAAAATGATGTGACTATTGAAGGAGGGAATAACAAGGGCTGAACTAGTCAGTGATGATACTCAGTAGGAGGGAGGGAAAGATTGCATGTCCCCTTGAGCTGTGTCTGGCTTTGTGACAAACAACAGTGGCTCAGGGCAGACAAATAAAAGCAAAGATGCAACCTGTGTATCAACTATGTTCTATAAGATGCTGAAGATAGAAAAGGTTGGGAAGGATAGCTGTATACATTACTGTAGCGAGATTGGCAGTGAGAGAATAAATAGAGAGGTGCAAAGGTGATGACATGATGGGGACTGTGCTTGAGTGGAAAAGATTTGAGAGTCTAATCGGCACAGTAGAAGTGCCATGTTGGGATTAAATTCTAATACTGCTGGACAACTCATGCACCACTTATGCAGCTGTCCAGCACCAGATTATTCACCTTGAAGCAGTTAAAAGTTTGACTACACAATTTAACAGTCAGTTCCAGTTTATTAGTTTGAGGTTCTGGTGGGATAAGCGAGGGAGCTGAAGGGTGTGTGTGTGAAGGTGGGGTATAGTCTTTAAGGCTGATCTGAGAATAGTGATGTATAACATCAGTGGACTAAGAAACCTAGTTAAGAAGTCTAAATTTTGCAGGGATTGGGAGACTTGGGGCATTAGTGGCTATCCTAGAGAGACAGCTGACAACTGCTGAACACACTAATTTGAAAAGAAGGTGGCTGGGGAGGTGTATGCATCAACCTACAGGCCCACTCCCGTAGGCATGGGGTGGCAGTGCTTATCACAGAAACTGCCTGATTACAGTAATGTAGCAGTTTATAGATCCTGAAGACAGGAGTGTCTGTGTAGAAGGGAATATAAGGGCTTGCCTGCTACATTACAGGACTACATGCCAAATGAAAAGGCAGCTAATATTGCATTTTAAAAGTTTCTGTTAGACAAGGTAAACACTATAGCTGGAAAGGCTACAGTATATATCTTGGGGGTGTCATTAAATTGCATCTTGTCCCCAGGGATGGACAGGTCAGGAAGATCTAGGTCAAACAACAGTAGGATGGGGCAGCCACTAAAACACCTGGCCCAGGAACTAAGTGTGGCTGATGTGTGAAGATACGCAATCCCTCAGTCAGTGATTACCCCTTTTCCAAAACCTCACAAAGTATACACTCACACTGATTTTCCCTGATGTCAGAAAATTGGTTAAACATGGCGAGATAGTTGCACTAGAAAGTTTATCATGGCCTCCAACCACCCCAGTGGCTTTAGACTTAGATATCAAACCAGTCCAAAATAATCCAGTTCGGCAACTAAATGTCTCCCTTCTGATTGAACAAGCCTTTAAGAAAATGATAGAAGCTGTCATGAAAGAATATTTCAGGTATACTGTAGAATGGGAAACTCTCTGGAACCTGGTGGGATAAGCTGAAGGCAGCACCAACAGGGCATATTATCAGCTATGCTTCTAATGAACGGAAAACAGAAACGAAAAAAGCACCACCCAAACCAAGGACGTATATGTTCCAAAATGTATTTTATTAAAAAAGTGCTCAGGTGTGAAGAAGGCTAAAAACCACAGCGTGAGGTAACAACAACAAAAAGGCTTATATTTTACTTGGATCCACACCAAGCTTCATCAGAGCTGATGTGCTCAGTCTAAGACAAATACTTACATGCTCAGTGCAGTTGACAAGTGCAATAAAACATTTAAAATGCCTTCATGTCAATTCATTCAATTACACAGAAGAAAAAATTACTCACCTTAGTAATGTTGTTTCTTCTAATGGAGTCTTGCTGTATTCTGACAATAGCAGTGAGTCCCAACCTTGAACTGCCCGGAGATGAAAGAGTTCACTTTCCATGCAAGGCATGGGCAGCTAACTCGAGCTCGGTTGAGACTCTGTTGCTGTTTAAACTCAAACCGTCAGATCTTTACGAGCTAAACTCACTAAGGTCCTTGTGGAAGCTGTAAACCTACACTAGCCAACTGGCTACTAAACATAAAACACATTTTTGGTCCCAAAACAAAGACTCAAGTCAGGGGACCCAAAAATGAAAAACAACACCAACTCACCCCAAGAAAGAAGGGGTGAAAACAAAAAGGTGGGCACCTACTGAGTGCCAACACTGCACCCACCCACATCCCAAAGCAGAGGTTCTGAGAGGGGCAGGCGGGGGAGGTCAGACTACAGCAAGACTCCATTATAAGAAACAACATTACTAAGGTGAGTAATTATTTCTTCAAACAACATGAAGTCTTGCTGTATTCTGACAATAGCAGACTACAAAGCAGTACCTCCATGGAGGAGGGCCAGAACCTACTTAGGAAATAGGCTCTGAAGCACAGCTGTGCCAAACCGAGCATCACTCCTAGCCTGGATGTCCAGGGAGTAATGCTTGGTAAAAGTGTGAACTGTTTTCCAGGTAGCTGCTTGACCTATATCTAAAATAGGGATGTCCCTGGCAGCAGCCGGGGAAGCAGCTGTACCTCTGGTAGAGTGAGCCCTCAGGCCTGAGGAGGAACCTACCAGTTTTCATAACAAAATTGGATACAAGAGACAATCCACCTGGCAATGGATCTTTTGTGGCAGATTTCCTTTACCAACCTCACCATAAGTGAGGAACAGTTGGAGGAGTCAAACCTGTGACCCTTGGTATGCTCTATGTAGTAGCTAAGGCTCTTTGACATCTAAACTGTGCAGCCTCCTCTCGCCAGAGGAGGAATGGTCAGTGAAGTACACAGGAAGAGACATAGATTGATTAATGTGGAAATCTGAAACCACCTTAGGCAAGAACATCCTGCTAGTCCTGAGGACCACCTTATCTCTATGAAAGGAGATAAAATCAGGCTCCACTGTCAAAGCTTGTAATTCACTTATGCGTCTGGCAGAAGTGATGGCTACCAGAAACACAGTTTTCCAAGTCAAGTACTTAAGCTCTGCTGAAGACAAAGGCTCAAAAGGAGGTTGCATAAGCTGAGCAATGCAAACATTAAGGTCCCAAGCAGGGGCAGGGTCCCTGAATGGAGGGTTGGTATGAATCAATCCCTTGAAAAACTTGGAGAATACAGGGTGAGCTGAAAGAGAAGAGGGCTTACCTGCTGAAATAAAAGCAGACACAGCTGCCAGATGCACCTTCAGTGTAGCTAGTCTCAGGCCCAAGCTATTTAAATGGACCATATAATCAAGGACTGTGGGCAGATCAGCAGATTCTGGGGAAATATGCTTCCCAAAGCACCATATGGAAAATCTTTTCCATTTGGAATTATAGGTAGCCCTGGTGGAAGGTTTCCTAGAAGCCTTCAGGATATCCATTACATCTTGGGAGAGGTGTAAATCAGCAAACTCTAACTCTTCAAGAGCCAGACCTTGAGATTGAGAGATTTGAGGTTCGGGTACCAAACCCTCCCCTGAGCACAGGTTAACAAGTTGTAATTCCTGGGAAGACACAGGGGAAGATGGACTGCTAAGGACAGAAGGAGTGGATGCCAGGGCTGTCTGGCCAAGTCTGGAGCAATCAGGATCATCTTGCAGGGTTGAGATCTGATTTTGACTAGCACTTTGAACAGGAGAGGGAAGGGGGGAAAGGCATACAGAAACTTCCCTTCCCAACTGAGAACTAAGGCATCCAGGGAGACTGAGTCCAACACTGGGGGCCTGCAACAAAAAAGGGGAAGTTGGTGATTGTCTGGGGCTGCAAAAAGATCTATCTACGGGGTGCCTCATCTGGAAAATATCACCTCCAAGACCAGGGGGCCCAGTGACCATTCATGATCGCCCTGGGAAATCCTGCTGAGAGCATCTGCAAGGACATTGTCCTTGCCTGGGAGGTGAACTGCCATGAGGGAGGTGTTCAGGGAGTAAGCCAGAGACCACAACTTCATTGCTTCAGTGCACAAGGCCATAGACCGAGTGCCTCCTTGCTTGTTGATGTACCACATTGTGGTGGTGGTGTCTGTTCTGACCGGTATAACTTTGTTCTGAACAGATATGGAAAAAGCTTGAAGTGCTAGAAATACTGCTCTGAGTTCCAACAGATTGATGTGGAGCAGAGATTCCTGAGGGGACCACAATCCCTGGGTGGTCAGGTCGCCCATGTGAGCCCCCCACCCCAAGAGGGAGGCATCTGTAGTAAGGATTAGAGAGTGAGACTGAGTGACAAAGGGAACCCCTTGTCTCAGATTGTTCCGATCCTGCCACCACTGTAGGGCCTAGATCAGGGTTCAAGTTACTGGTATCAGTTTGGTCAGAGGGTCCTTCCTTTGAGACCAGAAGGCTCTCAAATGGAACTGAATGTCCCTCATCTGAAATCTTGCTCCCTGCATTACTGCTGTAGAAGCAGCCATGTACCCCAGGAGCTGTGAAAATGCCTTGCTGGTCGAGACACCTGCAGGTTTGAATGAGGAGGCCAGAGACAAGGGTCCTTGCCCTGTCCAGGGAAGGAAGGCTCTGGCCTTTTCTGTGTCTAGCTCTGCACCTATGAAGGTGAGTAGCTGGACAGGCTCTAGAACTGACTTTGAAAGATTCAGAAGGAAACCCAAAGAAGTGAGCAGTTACTGTGTTATCTGTAAGTGTAACTTGACTTGGTCTGGGGACTAGCCTACTATGAGCCAGTCATCAAGTAGGGAATATGGCAATCCTTTGCCTTCTTAGAGAAGCAACTACCACTGCCAGGCATTTTGTGAATACCCTTGGAACAGAGGTGAGGCCAAAGGGCATTGCTCTGAACTGGTAATGGCCTGAGGGCAGCTCGAACCTGAGGTACTTTCGATGGGAGCTTCTGAGTGAGAATATGGAAGTAGGCATCCTTGAGGTCCAGGGACACTAGCCAGTCCCTGACCTTAGAGAGGGTAGAATAATTCCCAGAGTCACCATTTTGAATTTTGGCTTTAAAAGGTGCTTGTTTAAGTATCTGAAATCCAGGATGGGCCACCATTCTCCTGTTTTTTGGGGGGTAAGCAAGTACCTGGAGTACAACCCTTTGCCCTGGTGTAGGGGTGGAACCCTTTTCACAGCTCTGAGAGTTAGGAGGGAAGAGACCTCTGCCTCTAAGGCAAGTGTCTCTGAAGGATTTGCAGGTGGAAAGGATCTGGTTCTCATCTTTGGAAACTTTTTGAAGCTGAGAACCAGTGCCTGGCTTACTACTTCCAGGACCCATTTGTCTGATGTCAGAGACTCCCAGTCTTGGACAAAGTAAGCCAGCCTGCCCCCTACAGGTAGCTGAGAATCAGCCCTGGCAACCCCATCAGGGTGCCTATTTGGCAGGGGCTTTGGGCTGAGGGATGGAAGCAGGCCTGCTTGTACCCCATCTGCCTCTCCCTCTAAAGAACCCCCTCTGGGCATAAGCAGAAGAGGAGGCCTGGGCTTGGTAAAAAGGCCTATGAAAAGGCATGCCCCTGCCGCTGGGAAGCTGCCTTTGAGGAGTGGCCTGCCTTTCCTTGGCCTGTGCATTCCTATAGGTGGTTCTATACTCATCCATTTTCTTCATGTAATTCTCTGTTTGCTCCCCAGAGAATTACCCACAACAGGAAAATCCATGGCCTTAGTCTGGGTATCCTGTGACAGGCTAGTACATCTGAGCCAAGCCATTCTTCGAAGTGCCACAGATGCAGCCATGACTCTAGATGACACATCATTGGAGTCTACTGCAGCATGGAATTGCACCTTGGATGCCTCAATACCATCAGCAGCCACCTGCTCCAGCTCCTTGGCAAGCTGGCCAGGGACCTGTTTTGCTAAAGCCATAACAGTGTCCCATATGGATTTTTGATACCTAGCAGTATAGGCCATATAGCTGGCCTGTCTGAGTCCCAAGGATGCTGCCATGCACTGTTTCTTTGCCATGGCATCAGTCCTCCTGGAGTCCTTGTCTGCCGGGTGTGAAGCCAAGGGAATGTTTGCCTTATCACAGGCTGCAGCCTGCACTACTCCAACGTGGCTGCATTGTTGTGTAAGGAACTCCATGTCTGAGCCTGACAATGTATACCTCTTGTCCATTCTTTTATCCACAGGAGGTATAGTGTTAGGAGTCTTTAAAATCTTAAATGTCTGTTTCCCAAAAGATTTGTGCAAGGGAATAGACAGCCTCCTAGACTCTGGGATATCCATAATTTCTACATAGTCAGGCTCCTCCTGGTCATCCACAGCTTCTTCCATAGGAAGCTGGAGGGTTTCCGTCACTTTTTTATAAAACATGAAATGAGAGGGGGACTCAGAAAGCCTAGGAGGAGACACTCCTGAAGGTCTGTCTGGGTCAATAGGCATATCCAGACTTTTAAAACCACATTCACTTTCCTCATACTCCTCTTCCTCCTCCTCCTCCTCCAGTTCATAAAATTCCTCTAAATCATACTCTTGAACCGGTGGAACCGCTAGACAAGCGCCTGCCTGATGGTGCCGGTTAGTTGGAACCAGGGAAAGAGCTGAACAATTTTGATCGCTTTGGCTATTTCTTCAGCAGTTGGAGAGGAAAGTTTTGGCTCCACACCAGCTGATTTTCTTTTCTAGTTCTTTTAGCGGAATCGACTCCTCAGAATCGGCTCTCCTTTTGCCCAAAGAAGTCTCACCCTGGTCAGAGGACACTCCTTCTGGTTCGGTTTGAACCGAACCGGGCAGGCCATCCGGTTCAGCGGACTTTTTGGCCTCCCTTTCCCTGAGCCTATCAACTCTCTTTTCTAGGGCAGCTGCAGGAAAATTTTTACAAATCTGGCAGTCTGCATTGAGGTGGTCAAACCCCAGACAATAAACACAGGTGGTGTGGGGGTCAGCCTTGGCAAAGACTTCCCCACACACACTACAGTGTTGAAACCCAGTGGGTCGGGTTTTTCTTTTGGGTTTCTCAGACATTGTGCCAGTCCTAACCAAACTTACCCTTTTATGGCAATCTGCCAGGCAAGACCCTCTTATCGGTTCCTGACCGTGTCACGGGTCGTGGAAAAACCATAATAAAATCCGTTTTTTTTAGAACCGATAAGAACCAGTAACCACACTCTAAAAGTACAATTTAAGATTTTTTAAACAACTCGATCGGTTCAAACCGAACCGATGGACCGTTTACAAGTTCCACACAGAATAGACAAAAAATAACCTATCTAGTACTCACAATATCACAGATAGAGACTGAACCGACAGGTTACGGTTTAAATTCGGTCGAAAACCGAGAAAAGCAGTACTTTGACTGACAAATTGAATCGAGCAGAAGGAGAAATCTCCAGAGCGACTGTTCAGTGAGGCAGAGTAAAGAATCTGACGGTTTGAGTTTAAACAGCAACAGAGTCTCAACCGAGCTCGAGCTCAGCGTTCCATGCCTTGCATGGAAAGTTAACTTTTCATCTCCGGGGCAGTTTGAAGGTTGGGACTCACTGCTATTGTCAGAATACAGCAAGACTTCATGTTGTTTGAAAGAATATTCCCAAAACATGACAGTTCATCCTTCCCATTATTACATCTCTTAGTGATTGCCACAATGAATGGAATGAATAGTGCATTTAAAAATTACATGGCAAAAAAACAGGCACAGACCTTAACTTCTTCGACTGTCACCATGTCCCTGTTATATTCAGGTGCAAAATAAACACAAATATATATTTTTCAAATATGTTTAATGCAAAGGTTAACATTTACAACCAGAAGCTTTTTTTTTTTTTTTTAACCAAAGGCTGTTCAGTCACTTTATCTAAGTAATGCACCCAGACCCGAGAAAGACAACAAGAATAGATAACTGGTGATGTCAGTTACAGAAATGCTGCTAGATCAATGTTATCATTTAACCTTTCATAATCTTCCCTTACCATTAACTCAAAATCCCCAAACTTTCCCTTTGTCCAGTCTTTTGTTCAAGGTTACCACCTCAGGGTCCCAGCTCCACCCTCTCGAGCCCAATGAATGCAATCTCATATTTATTTCTAGGATTACTTTTCACACGTTGAACAATTGTATATGTCCTGTTCCCTCTATCCAAGGCTGTAACGTGTTCTTCCATTCTAATTCTCAGTTCCCTGTCTGTCCTACATAGTACATACCCATAGTACGCTCTGCATGAACATTCTAATAAGTACACAACTCCTGAAGTGTAGCAACAACTAAAATCCCTTAAATGGTATACCTTGCCTGTAACTGAATGTATAAACACATTTGTTTTTTAATGTATTGGCAGTATTTACATTTACCACATCTATGTGTTCCAGTCGGTGGCAGAGCAGACCAGATGGTATTTATTTTGTTATTATCAGACTCCAGATGGCTATGTACTACCCTAACACCTATTGTGGGTGCCCTTTTATATACAATATTAGGAGAACCACCAATGAAAGATTTTATTTTTCATTCATTTTCAAGATACACCAGTTACTGCTAAGCATGTTCTTAATCTGATAATCCTAGTATTAATATAGGATAAAGTATAGGGTGCAGTGTGTTCGAGAATTTAACACACACCTGAGTTGTTGGATGGCACATAAAGCCGAGGGCTTTATGATAACCATCCAACAACAAGATATGTGTTAAACTGAGTAAAACACACTGCACCCATACTGATATATATAATAGAAGGGTTCTGTTTTTCTGGTAGGTTTTGAAATAAAAAAAAATAAAAGAAACCGAGTCTTACCTCGTGGTGAGTAAATAGTTTAATGAGGAACAGAGAACTGCAGGTTTAATATGTAACTCTAAATATTTAAGTGTTTAACAGAAAACTAAAGAAAAATAACTGTTGTGATCGTTGCTGTCCTTTTCATGTTGCGACTGTTTTCAAGTGCTGACGTCATTTGACCTGCAGAGGAAAGTTGAGGGTTGAAAAGGAGAGTGGTTAGGGAGCATGGTAATAGTTTTGTCTTTCCGTTTCATCCGTGGTTTGAAATGTGCTGAAAATGTTTTTTTCTTTATTTTATTTCGGTTATTGAGAGTACCGGAGACTGTTCTTTATGGAGTGAATGGCAGTGAGGAGGTGAGTTGTTGTGCTGACTGATTTGTGTTAGAAGCGGACAGCGTGAGGCTCGTTGAGTTTTCTTTCTGTCTCAAGCATATTAGCATTGGAAGAAGCCGCATGAATGCGTAACACCTATTCAGGTGTTATGGTATTTAACACAGGTTTTGTATTTTGTCACCACTTCAGGTGTTCTCCAAGCAGTGTGCTGATGGGCGGGTATGCTTTAATCTTGTATTGGTAAACCACATTGCCTTAGTTTCTATTGGCATTAAGTACAAGTTTAGATCTGAAGAGGTTTTTTGTAGTTCATTGAAGACTACCTGTAAATACAAGTGCATTGATGGCATTTTGGGACCTGAGGTGTAGAGCACCATGTCATCAGCATAGAAGTGTAGCTTTGCATTTGTGACATTGTGACTCAAGTTGTTGGTGTGTATCATGAAGAAAAGTGGTCCTAAGACTGAGCCCTGGGGGACTCCTTTGGATATCATAGTGCCTGTTGATTGTAGGCCCTCCACATTGACTTGTTGAAGACGTTCGGATAATTAGTTACACACCCATAGCAAGACTGGCGTAGAAAGCCTGTATCTTGCAATCCGTTCAACAGTACAGTGTGATCCACTGTGTCCAATGCCTTGTTAGATTGAGCAAAATAGCACCCATGGCTTGTTTTCGATCTACAGCACACAACCAGTCATTCATGACCTTGGCTAATACAGGTTGTGGTATTATGATTGGGTCTCAACCCAGATTGATGAGGCGATAAAGTAGTGTATTCATGTTTTCAAGGTATTCCCTTATTTGGCCATTTCCTAATTTTCCAATATCTTGGCAAGTACAGGCAGGATGGAAATTGGTCTATAATTATTTAGGAGACTTGTATCACCCAATTTGTGTAGGGGGATGATGTGAGCCACTTTCCAGCTTGTTGGTAATTCACTGCTGTTTAAGGACAGATTGAAGAGATGAGTTAATGGGGCTGTGACCTGTCTGTAGCCAGTTTTTAGGAAGGCCGGTTCGAGGCCATCTGCTCCTGTGCTTTTTTTTGACATCTATCTTTAATAATAGTTCCTTGACTTGTTTGCAAGAGACCGGCTGGAAAGTGAAGGTATTGGAAGAGCAATCTTGAGTCGAGGGTGATACCTAGTAGGTTGCGGCTGTGGAGTTATCAAAAGCTGATCCAGCTGCTGCAAAGTGGTTGTTCATTGCCTCTATTATGATTTGTTTATCTGATATTTCTTTTATCATTGACAATGATTTTTAGTGGGAGAGAGGACCAGTATGTGACACCCCCCTAGTGATTTGACTAGGTTCCAGAACTAATAGGCATCATTTTTCTATTGGCCAATGAGTTGCAGTAGTATTTGACTTTTGTGTCCCTAATCAGTTTTGTGCAGGCCTTCCTTTTTCTTCTGAAGATAGTTCAGTCCTCCTCTGATTCTGAATGAACAGGCCTTTAAGAAAATGATAGAAGCTGCCATGAAAGAATATTTCAGGCATAATGTAGAAGGGGAAACTATCACTGGAGCCTGGTGGGATAGGCTGAAGGCAGTAATAACAGAGCACATTATCAGCTATGCTTTTTTTTTTTTGTATCATTTTTTTATTGGATTTTCCAAAGACAGTACATGCAGGTCATAGAAAAACTGTAATGTCTTACAGATAGTGTACAGAGCTGTTTCACCTCTAATTATTACAGTTTAAAGAACATTACATGTTATAGGCTCCTCTGTGGTACTGCTTAAAAGAGAATTGTAAAACTGTACAATTGTAAAAGAGGTACTTTAACAGCATAGTTAAGCATTTGAGACAGTACTTCTTTAAAAAAGTTGATAAACAGATTAATGTATTAAGACATAATAAAGTAATAAAAACAAAATATGCCTTGTTCCGAGTGTTCATTGAATAAAAATACCTTATCTCTAAGACTGTTGTGCACTAAGCAAAGGAATACAGGTAAAGCAAAGAGAAAGTCATGGTTATGGTCTCCCTATACTGCCTGTTCCAGGTTCCTAAGGCTCTCTAAAAGTAATTAAGCTATCCATCCTTCTCTTAGAATTGCTGCCTCCCCACTGATGGTGTCCCTGAGAAGGTCTCCCATACATTCAGAAAGCTTTCTTCTTTCCCCTTGAGGACATATGTTAATCTGTCCACCGCCAGTGCTTTCGTAAGGCTAGGTTTTCCATTGCTCCACTGTGGGGACATTACTGGATATCCATAAATTCTGTATACCATTTGAGCTACAACCAACAAGGCCCTAATTCTCCTGGGATGGAAGTCCCAGTCCTCCCTCCGGAGGTCACCCCAAGGAGCAGAGAGCATAGGGAAAATTCCATGGGTTGGCCCTCCATCCTGGTTATCTCAGCTGCAACCCCTTCCAGTATCTCTGTATCCCCAGGCACTGCTAACAGTAATGCATCACTGTACCCTGGTTCTACACATTTCTTATGTGGGGAAATTCAGGGTGAAATTTATTCACCATACTGGATGGCAGTACAACCTGTGGAGAAACCTAAACTGCATTTCTTTAAATTTATTACAAAGCAATAATCTCAAGTGGGATCTCAGTAGTAATTCCCAGTTAGAGTCTGTGATTACTGATTCCAAGATCCTGTTCACACACCTTTTGACTTTCTGGGTTTCACCCTGAAAAAGGCCGTATCTAACCTTGCTACCCTTCCTATTAACCCTTTCTCATGTTTTATTGCCCCAGTACCACCTTCTGTACTGGAGCTATACTAGAGGACTATCTCCCCCGTTCAAGCTCTTCCAATAGTTTCAGACTTGGAGATACCTATATTGATGTGTTGCGGAAGGCTAATCCCCTTTGGATATCTGGAAATTATACATTCCATCCCTTATTAAGTCTCCCACATATCTTACATCTTTCCTGCCTTGCTATGAAGCCCTCATCTTCCAGTCCTGGTAAAACTCTGGGTTGCCTGCCACTGGAACCAGGATAGTATTGTCCCCTTCTTTCCTTCTGTCCTTGATGGTGTTCCAGGCCTCTAAGCTACTAATAACCATGGGATTTGGGTGCCACAGACATTTATAGGCCTATAAACCTGCTTTTCCGAAGTATGTTGAAAGGCAGCCTCTGCGTCCTTTTTCCTCCAGGTCTAACCACTGGGCAGCTTCCCCCTTATTGACCCAATTGTGTATATATCTATATTGGGTTGCTAAGTAATACCCTTTAATATCAGGAAATTCAGCCCTCCCAGTTCATTAGTGGCATTTAGCTTTCTCAACGAATTGTTATTTTTCCCCTGCCAAATAAATTGCCCAAATCCCTTTTCTAAGTTTTTAATATCATTGTTCCGTAGGCCCATTGGCATCATCTGGAAAACATATAGTACTCTGGGGAGTACATTCATCTTCAAAACATTTATTCTACCTATCCAGGATAGGGGGAGGGCCTTCCACCTCTGCAAGTCATTCAAAATTATGTCCAGTGGCAGTGCATAGTTTAGATCATACATTTCTTTTATATTCTGGCTCACTTTCACTCCTAGATATGTTATTGCTTTTTGGACTTTAAGTCCCCATGTCTTTTGCATACCCACCTTCTCCCCTTTACCCAAGTACATGATTTCTGATTTATTAATGTTGAGCTCATAGCCTGAGGAGGTTGCAAAAGAGCCCACTAGGTGCAGCAATGCAGGAATGGATTGGTCCAGTTTTGTTAGAAGAGAAGGACATCATCCACATAAGAGTGATGATGTGCTTTCGCCCTGCTTGCCCTGGATGCCTTGGATGTGTGGATCCTCCTAATTTTCATCGCTAGAGGTTCTATGGTGATCGTAATCAGGAGGGGAAGGGACAGCCCTGTTGAGTGCCCTCCCAAGCTGGACCTCCTTTGAAGGCACTCCATTGATTAAGATCCTCACTGTTGTGGTTCTGTAAAAGGCTCCTATTAGTTGGATATACTTCTCCCCAGACCAAATTTCCCCAAAATCTTAAACATATATTCCCATTCAATCCGGTCAAACACTTTTCCTGCATCCATAGAGACGATGCACACCTACCCAGGTTCTTAGATCCCCACCATACTGCATTTAATAACCTCCGCATATTGTGGTAGGATATTCTACCTTGTACAAACCCTGTTTGATCCGGATTTATTATGGAGGGTAGAAGTCTATCTAATCTGATAGCCAGTACCTTCATCATAATTTTACAGTCCGGGTTTAACACGGAAATAGGCCTATGTGAGGAGCATTCCTGAGGGTCCTTGTCCGGCTTGGGGAGCACACATATAGTGGCTTCACAGCATGACTTGGGCAGCCCCTTCTCCCCCTAGCCTGCTCCAGCACCCTGCGAAGGGGGTCCACTATCTCTTGCCTAAGTTCTTTATAGTATTCGGCCCCGAAGCCATCAGGGCCTGCAGCCTTTCCCCATTTGAGTGATCCTATAGCCTTCAGATCTCCTCTTTAGGGATAGTGCCACTGAGAGAGGCTGTTTGTTCCTCTGTCAGAGTTGGAAATGGGAGACCCTCTAAGAACCTGTTAATTAAGTGGCCTGCTCCTTTACATTCGGCTGTATATAGTGTGCTGTAAAATTCCTGGAATCTTTTCCTTATGTGTGATTCAGTCTGAAGGACCATTCCCCCTCTGTCTTTTATAGTTAGTATCTTTTGGATGTTTTACCCTTTCATTAAGTTTACCAGTAGTGGGCCCGTCCTATTGGCCTATTCATACAATTGCTGTCTAGCATACATTTGTCTTGATCTAACTTCTTTCATGAGGCATTTATTTAATGCCACATGGGCAGTCTGCAGGTCCTTCAGTGCTTGACCCTTCCCTCTTTGATCACCCTTTGCTCTAACATTTTTATTTTGTGTTCTATTGCCTCTCTTCTCTGGCGTTTCTTTTTTTTTAATTTGGCAGTATAGCCAATGATCACCCCCCTCATATATGCTTTGCTAGCTTCCCAATATATCCTCTACTGTGCCCTGGTTCATTTCCTGGTATACTTTCCACTGGTCTTGTAGAAATTCTTTAAAGTCTTTCTTGGCCAGGAGATAGCTTGGGAACCTCCACCCCCCCCTTCCTGTCAGAGAGGAAAATGGGTCTGTGCTCCACCCTAGCCATCTGGGCATAACAATGTCTTGGGATATATATATAATCCACTCTGGACCATGTGGCATGGGGGTGGGAATAAAAAGTATATTCGCAGGATCCCGGGTTAGCCGTGCACCACACATCTATTAAATCCAACTCCATCAGTCCCAGTAACCATTGTTGAACCACTGCTACTTCCCTGCATCTAGAGCCCGAATAGTCTAGTTTAGGGTCAGCCACCCAGTTGAAGACTCCTCCCAGTATTAGATGTGGGAACTGTTCCCTCACTATTACATCCACTATTTGCTGGTAAAAGGTTGGATCCATCACCGAGGGAGCATATATATTCCCCAGGGTTATGGTTTGTCCATTTACCTCTCTGACCATGAAGATCTATCTTCCCTCCAGAGGGTCTTTCAACATGTGGTGTAGTATAAATGGATAGCTCTTCCTCAGAGGGTTTCACCACCCCTCTCTTATGTGAGCTGTAAGAGGAGGCATATCAAGCTCCTACCCACCCTCCCACTAATTTGGTGTGCTCCTTTGTGGTCAGATGAGTCTCCTGCAGCATGGCAATGTCTGTACCTTTATGTTTTAATGCTGTGAGGACTTTAGCTCACTTTGCTGGGAGGAGAAGCCTTTAACATTCCAGGAAATAATTACACTGCATAGAGTCTTATCCATACTGTCCTCCTCCTGTCAATCCTTTTCCCCATTGCTGCCTCCAGTGCACTCCCCTGCCCAAGTATCTCTTCTCAGTGATATCTACAACAGGGCATGAGTAATAACAAATAACAAATGCACATTTAAACTTGCGCATATAACAGTAATAATGAACAAGAACAATTAGAACATTTCCCTCCCCAGCCCCCCGCCAAACATTATCCCAATCTCCTTCTCCCTGCTTCCTTTTACATGTTTGTATTAAACTTCTAACCTCCTTCCCTCTCTGTCTCATTAGCTGTATAATCGTTCCCCATGCCCCCCTCCCTCCCTCCGCATCAACATCAACACACCCTTAAGTCTCTTTAAATTTTAAACTCATCTCCCAAATACTGTCTTTAATATAACAACATCAGTTGGGTCTATTGCCCTGTAGGAAACCTAGGCTGTTTGCCACCATGTTCGATCTTCCCTTATGGTAGCTTCCAGTTGTATACTTGGGTGTAGGTCCCCCACCACCTCGTAGTCGTCAGATTCCTATGTCCATTTAGGTATCTCCCCCCCTTTCAGTTCCTTAGGCCACCACAATGTCTCTCCAGGTGTTTAGAGAGCTATGCACTCTGTTCATAAAGTTCTGAAAAGCACGCCATATGGCTGTACATCACAGCACCACTACTTCCAGTAGTCCACATTTTAAATGAAAATACACAGTACGTCAGAAGATTACCTTCCTTGATGAACATTGGGTGTTTTGGATCAGAAGGAGTTCTCTCCAAAGCAAACCTTACACCTTGTAAATCCATTTTTGCCCTCCCCTCCACCCTCCCCAGTCATTACAAATCGGCTCCGGCCACGAGGTAGTGAAGAAGTCTTAAGAATACAAAGTGTGCCCAAAATACTCACTGGGCTATTCAGCCGTTTTTGTTATTTTTCTTTTCCCACTCTGCGATGTAGTTTTGCAGCTTGCTGGGTTCCCAAAATGAAAACGTGGCACCTTCCCATCGAACCTTAACCACTGCGGGCTGGGGTACGCCATAAAAGATTCCAGACCTCGCTCCCTCAGTTGATCCATCAGGGCATTAAATTGCGACGTCTGCACTGAATTCACAGGGAAAATCCGGTGCATCGTGAGCTTATTCCCGTCAAAGTTGAGCTCCTTCAAATTTTGATATGCAGCTAGAAGGGCCTGCCTATCAGGGTAGTGGTGTAGGCCAAATATGACCTGCCGTGGTGGTTGGTCTGCAGGCGGCCTTGTGGTGAGCGCTCAATGTACCCACTCAATCTTCAGTCTGCCAGCTTTCGGATTTAAATTCAGCAACTTGGGCAGTATTACAGCACAGAAGTCTAGGAGATTTCCTTTCTCTGCACCCTCTGGTAAGCCTCGTATGTGCAAATTATTGCATCTGTTGTAATTTTCTTGATAGTCTAATGCGTCTCTTAATTCCTCGATCTCCTACTCCATTTTAGTAATTTTATCTGGGACCTCTCTTGTGGTATCCTCTAGGTCAGAAATACTCTGTTCAGCCTCTTGTATCTGACCTGCTTGTTGTTTAATCTCTGTAATTATCCCAGCAATAGTTTCTTCCACCTTCTCCCATCGCAGGGTTAAATCTGCTAGCACTTGATCCGAGATGGATTTGCTGATCAGTGAGAGCTCCAAGGCAGAGAACGAGATAGGGCCTAGTCCTCCAGTAGCCTCCTGGTCTTGCCCGACTGTTTTCTTTCAATGTTTGCCTCCTTGCTGCAGCGTTTTCCCTTGAGAAAGGTACTCATCCATTGCGGTGAATATTAGGCACTGACCAGTTACAAAATTTTAGACTTTGCAGCAGAAAAAGTGAGTTTATTTTATGTTATGATGTGGAGCTCCGGAGAGTTGGGACTTTCCACCTTAGCTGCTCATTAATGCCCCCCCAGCTATGCTTCTAATAAAAGGAAAACTAAAACTGCCCACCAACTGGCCCTATAAAGGAAAAGCTTTGGCGTACAAGCAGAATATAAAATTATCCTAGATCACAGTTATAAGGAGCAATTAGAACAATATAGGGGAGCTTATGAGATTACTAGAAACACAAATTAAGAGATCATAGAGGTACTCCAGACAGACGTTTTATGAGCCCAGCAATAGAGCGGCCATTTGCTGGCCTGGCAGTTAATGCCAAGAGGCAGCCAGCCATGCCATATTGAAAATTAGGCATGCACTGGTAGGAGAGAAAATCTTTTATCAGACCCTGAGGACATACTGTAGTGGCGGCTTTTGGAATACTGTGAAACCATTTACTTGAGGAGGGTGACCTTTGTTCAGTGGAGCAGCTGAATGCCATTTTTAGGAAGATACACCTAGCAAGCTAACAGGGAACTGGTGCTAAGGCTGGATAGCCCTATCACTCAGGGAGAGATAGCAGAAGCTATTAAAAGTCTAAAAGCTAGGAAATCCCTGGGGTCAGGCAGGCTGACTATGAGTTTTACAAAACAACGACGCAACAATACAAGATGTATCTATTTATTTATTTATTTGCTTTTGTTAACCAGGTAAGCACACTAGACAGCCAAGTGCCTATTTTCAGAAGCAACCCGGGAGGTTACAAAGGTAACAGATATAAGCAGTACAGGGAATAGTAACATCAGCCTTTGACATAGCCAGAGGAAAACATACAACATCATCAAGCAATTGACAGATTCATAGATAGATAAATAAAAACAAATATGCAGTCAATAACTTACAATCAGGGGTTCAGCCGTAAGTCCTAGGGGAGGGAAAGGATAGGAGGTTTAGGAGGAGTGAGGAGCAAGGGAGAGGGGCAGGGGGAAAAGTGGGAAGGGAATTTAATAAGTAAACCCTCAGAGAGCAAACAGGGCAAAGAATGGGCCCAGCACTCAGGGATAAGTTAGCACAGCTAACTGATTTTAAGATCGTCAGCAGAGGAAGTGCAGTTCGATAGAACAGGCTATCTAGCCCCCCCCAGCAGGTAAGGCAGTGAAGGAGAAGCCTCTGCCCTGAGTCTAGTTTACACAGAGACAGTCAGAGGCCAATTTAAGGAAGCTCCACAGTGAGGCTTTAAAGCCAGGATGTGAGGTAGTGGAGCAGGTGATGGCAGGAAGGGAGTTCCACATTCTGGGTGCGAAAGTAGCGAAAGCCCAGTCACCCACAAGGGTGCGAGTTTTAGGGACCAGTACGGCCTGTGAGTCTCTGGATCTCAAGTAGTAGTAGGAGGTTCCCTGAAGAAGGTATTTCGCAAGAGCAGAAGGGGTGGCAGTTTGGGCAATGTTATCAATAAAATTGCCAATGACAAATGTATGGTGCTTATCAGGAGGGAGCTATTCCAGCCATGAATATAGCTCACAGCAGTGTGTGAGGCGAGGGGCAGAGAGCGCAAGTCAACATACATTGTTATATGCAGTGTCCCATTTTATGAGATTGGATTTCGGGACAGGGGCAAAGGTAACAAGGCCATAACAGAGTGTGGGAAGAAGAACCCCTTCCCCCCGGCTAGTGCAAGTTGTGCAGGCTGGGTGAGACAGCTTTGAGCTCCATAAGCCAGTCCCAGTTTTCTGTTTGATGCCGTACATATGTTCTGAATATGCAGGGAGAGGTCAAGTTGCAGGTCAAGTGTAATGCCCAGGTACTTGACAGAGTTAACGGCCTGTAAGAGGGAGCCATCGGCTCCAAGGTTATTTAGGGAGCTGGGCAGGATAAGGTCTTGGCTCTAGAACCAAAGAGCATTACCTGGGTCTTATTCAGGTTGATGGTCAGCTTGTGGCCCATGAGCCAGTTCTGAATGAGGCTGAAGTCCGATTTAGCCTAGCATTAATGGTAGAGATGTCCTGAGAGCTGCTAGGATGACAAGGTCATCTGCGCAAAGGGTGGAACACCGTAGGCAGTGACAGCGGGCAGCTCATTTATAAATAGAAAACAGTAGGGTCTAAGATGGATCCCTAGAGACACCCAGTACACTGGTGAGTGGACAGATAATGCTCTGCTGAAGTTAGTATATTGTTGCCTGCCTGGAGGTAGTTTGAGAACCAGGCATGGGTGGGTGGGGAGAAGCCAAGAGAGCATAGGGTGGTGCAGGGGAGTGAGTGGTCAACCCGATCAAAGGCTTTCAAGAGATCCATGAAGATAGAACTGGTCAATTTGCCTTGATCAGAAGCAGACCTGATCTCTGAGGTAACTACGGCAAGGGCAGTGGATGTACTGTGCCCTTTTCTAAAGCCGTGTTGTGCTGGGGAGAGAAGTTCATAGGTCTGGAGGTGATGGGAGAGCTGAGCAGCAACAGCCTTTTCGAGATGCTTACCTAGCACAGACAGGATGGCAATAAGGCAGTAATTGCTGAGAACCTTCAGGTCATCTTGTTTAAGGAAAGGTATGACCTTGGCCACTTTCCATACAGCAGGGATGGTACCTGAGATTAGAGAAGTGTTAAATAAGTGAGAGACAGGCCTGGCAAGGTGTGATGCCCCCAGAAAGAACAAGTTAGGCTCGAGGCTGTCATGCCCTGCCCCATTATGAGGGGAGAGACCTGCAAGGAGCTTCTGGGTCTCCTTGATGGAGACCCATTTTAAGTAGAAGGGGGGTTTGGGGGTGTGCCATCTCTGGGAGGGACCAGGACCCATGGGGTCAGGGGACTGGTAGGGGGGAGGAGGAGAGTGGGTGAACAAGGAATTAAATGCATTAGCAGTGGTAAGTGGGTTGTTGCGGTTAACCCCACCAATATGCATATCTGTGACCTGGACTGTAGCGGACCTGCCAACTGTGTTTTTGATGTTCTGCCAGAAACTCCTGGGGTTTCTGGCAGAGGCTAGCAGAGCAGATTGACAGTACACACTCTTGGCTGTGCAGATGACTCGTTTGCAGGAGTTTCTCAGATGCCGATATGCTCTGAGGTCAGTATCATTGAGGGAGGCTTTATACTTTGCCCAGCTTGTGTCCTTTTGTTTCATGAGGGAGAACAGGCTACCATGAAGTCATTTTGTAACCGTGCTCCGTACTCTCCTTTTTGTGAGGGGGGCATGTTTATCTTGTAGAGGAGCGAACACAGCAAGAAAAAGGTCAAGAGCTTCTGAGGGGTAACTGGTAGCAGTGACCCTGGACCAGTCCGCATGTTGAAGGTCCACTAGGGAGTCATTGACGTTGAATTTTGAGTAGTCCCTCATCTGGATAACTTTACAGGGGATTTTGGGAGGGGAGATGCTCACGTGCAGAAGATGGGGGAATGATCCAAGATGACATCAGGGAGTATGCCACAGGAGACTATCCTATCTGGCCTGTTACTCAGAACCCAGTCAATGAGGGATCCTTGATGTCCGCTGGAGGAAAGCCTAGTGGGCACAGTAATGAGTTGGGTGAGGGCAAGTCCAGAGAGCAGAGGCTCATAAAAGTTTGGCATTGGGACCTAACCAATTTAAGTTAAAGTTACCAAAGACGCAGTATGTCATTTGAGCCAACCTTGAGCTAAGGCTGTCAAGTAGTGAGAAGAGCCCAGGCACACCTACTTTGGGGGATTGTAAGCACAGACCAGGTGAACCTTTTTGAGTTTCAAGCAGGAGGAGGAGGAGCATGCAGGAATTCACAGGCAAGGGCAGTGAGGGAGGGTGCATGCTAAGACTGACACATTTAAGTGCACCTTATAGTAGAGGAGCACACCACCCCCACATTTATTCCCTGGTCAATTTTGTCTAAGGAGGCTGTAACCCGGAAGGGCACATGCTGAGTCAGGGGTGTGAGGCTTCAGCCAGGTTTCTGAGACCCCCAGAATGTCAGGGTCATAGTGAGCCACCTCAGCTGTAAACTCTGCAAGGTTGGGCAGGATGCTGTGTACATTTATGTGGACTATTTTTATGCCTTTGGTGGAAAGCCAGGCGGGGAGAACACGAGCACGGGCATGGTGGTGGAGGGGTCCAGGGATTAGGGCTGAGCCCCCCAGGCAAAGCTAAGCTGGCAGCCAAAAGTGGTAGGGGGCAATGAGGTTCCCTAAGGGAAAGGTACAGTGAGCCAGGGAAGAAGGGTTTATGCTAAGCAGCTAAGAGGGCCAGGAGCAGCGGCAAAGCTTAGCACTGGTTCAAGGGCTGGGTGCAGCAGCAGGAGTTGATTACTAAGGATAGAATAGATTAGTTCAGCAGAGAGTATCAACAAGATAAATCCCTAGAAAGGCTCAGAACTGAGATTTCTGAGAAATGTAGTGTGCAGAGATAAAGCTACCAAAGAGCAGCAAGAAGCATAAAGGCAGCCACTAGTGGTGAGAACAAATAAGCTGCTAATGGTAAAGTGGGCTAATAGGCTACACAGCTCATGTGACTTAGACTATATGACACAGAGTTCACCTAGGGTGGTGGTGAGGTGGTGGGGCAGCCGGCGCTTGCGCTCTCTGGGGAGAAAGAATGATCGGGATTAAGTACAGGAGCCAGGAGGAAAAGCCAAAACAACAACTAAACCTCACGGTAAGGGATGGATAACACAGTAAAGAAATGTAAATTGCTAACCCCTCAGTTTCAACACCGTGGCTGCACACAATTATGTAATGTTAGCCCCCAGCAGAGGGCTACACACAAACAGCTTCCTCCCTGAGACAGAGATCAACCCCCCCCCCCACACACACACACAAAGCAGTCTGCATAAAGCAGTAGGACCTCTTTCAGGAGGGTCCAAATCAGTTGAGAAAACTCAAATTTAAGGCACCCCACAGTAGTGCACAGGACAGCGAAGGTTTGTAGAGAGAAATAGCCAGATGAAAAACTATCAGCACTGTTTAAGAATTGATAAAGCCAAGGGTCTGTTTGAAAAAAATGGCACCAACATATAAGTCTCTCAATCTCTATCGCTCTGTGTAAAAAGCAGCTGGCATTTAGGCAGCAGCGGTGGTATCTTTTGGTGTTTTCACCAGCAGCAATGATGGAACTGTACCTGGAGATCGTCGGACAAGAGCCCGAGGGTCCGACTTGCTTTGGGGAGAGGGCAGAGGCTCCGAGGCCCTCCGCAATCATCTGGAGATCAGCGAACAAGAGCCCGAGGGTCAGACTTGCTTGGGGGGAGGGCAGAGGCTCTGAGGCCCTCCACAATGTAAGACCTGCACCCACATATGCACTCAGACCACCATCAAAACAGGACAGTACAACACAATAAAAAATAAATGAATCTTACACATGTCAATCAACCAATGCGGTTTACCTAATTCTGTGCAAAAAAAAAAAAAGAATAAATGGATCCTATACAGGGGAAACAAGGCCACCACTGCAAACCAGGATAAACTGCCATAGACACACAATATTTAATTAGGTTATCAGCACAGTAGGACAGTATTTTTCCCAACAAAGCCATTCCCTCTCTGACCTGTATGTCTTAATTCTAAGAGGCAACTTCAGAAGCATACAGGAGAGAAGGAGATAGAGATGAAAATGTATTAAACAAGTTAACTTGAACTGTAACAAGCTCAGTTGGGACACTGGATCATGACTATGGAACATTCAAATACTGTATGTTACTTTACGCACATGTTTTTTCTGTTTTTTTTCTTTCTGTAACCCCCCCCCCCAAAACACACACACATACACAAACTTTGTGTATCTCAGGTCATTGCTCTCCTGTGTTCCTGCCAGGATACCATTCTTATTGACACTTTAAAGCACCAGTTCAGCCTCTCTTATGACTATCTAAGCACTTTCTGCTAAACATCCCCTCACAGCTATAGATCTGTTCCTATTCATGTCCACCCACCATTCATTTTAAGTCCTTTTCACCCTTCCTTTTAAGTGTTGTTAAATCTGCTCACTATCCTGTTTTTTAAATTTTATCATCTTTATTGATTTTCAGAAAAGAAAGTACAAAAACATAATATAAATCAAAACAATGGGAATGTGTACATAATATTCATAGTAAAGAAACTGAAGATAACATTTTTTCATGGAAAAAAAAAACAGGCATCAAAAATATGCATAACTGTAAAACCCAACAAGTACCCTGACTGACACAATAACCCCCTAAACTCCTGAGACCCATAAATCTCCAACAAAAAAAACTTGGTCAAATTTTCTTCATACAAATAAGAAACCCAATCACTCAAAAGATATAGAAAAGAAAACCAGCAAACAAAGAATACATTAGTTCTGGGGTATCTAGTAAAGTGAATAAGAAGAAGGAAATGATATAGAAAGTATATTTAAAAATGTCAGATTCAGATAATCTGGAAACAACTGAATTATAAAGCTTGCCCCATTTCATGGAAAAATCAGCCAGATTATGTTTCATGTTGGCAATCATTTTTTCTATTCTAAGATTAAGCAACAGTTCATGACTCCATTCAGTGAATGAAGGTATTTGTTGGTCCTTCCAGCGCTTTAAAATAACTTTCTTGGCTGATAAAGCTATAACTGATAGAAAATATTTAAAATCTATGGAACTTAATCAACTAAAATACCCCAATATGCAGGTTTTGGTAAAATACAGTGTTCATTTCCAAGATCCCTACCTAAGTTATTTTTAATATTCAACCATAGAGATTTAACCAGCGAGCATTCCCAAAAGACATGAAGAAGGGAGCCCTCAGCAATTCCACATCTAAAACAAATCCCAGAAGATGAAAGACCAAAGCTATATAACTTTGTTGGAGTATAATAATCAGCTTGTAAAATTTTAATTTGAATCAACCTTAAGTTATCACTGGAGATACACTTGTATAAATCTTTCCAAATCTTAGACCAGTCCACCTCCTTGAAATATGCTTGGTTAGACCAGTATTTAGAAACTAAGGATACCGTAGGGGATTGGAAAGATAAAACAAATTGGTAAAAAAGTGAAACTGAATGAGGTTTTATAATTCTTTTAAAGGGAAGAGAACATTGTTTAACCAGGAGTAGCACACTAAGCTGAAGCTTGTTTCCAGATGTGATCTGGGAGCACAAGGAAGTTAAGTGACTTGCCCAGGATCACACAGTATGCACCTAGGTGGCTGTGGGATTCAAACCCAGGTCTCCAGATCTGCAGCTAAGAGCCTTAACCCACTGTGCTATGCTGCCTCCTTAAAGATATCGTCTACAAACCATCTGTTATTATGTAACCAGGATAAAGGACCAAAATGAGCAATTGGGGCATGTTTTAAAGCAAATAAATTAATGAAGTGACCTTTGCTGAGATTTAATGTATTCCTCACCTCCTCAAAAGAGAACAATTTCCCTTAGCAAGAAACATATCCACTGTTACATCTTTCATGGACTGGAGCTAGTGAGTAAGAAATGGCTTCTTATTTAGTTCAAAGTTAAAATTATTAAACACCGGTTGGTTAATATCTTCCATCAATGACAAGCCTAGAAAATTACACATTTGCTCATTAATTCTGTAAGAGACTCCAACTGTAGATTTTTTCAAAGCACTGGGCAGATTTCTAAACTTAATATAAAGAGTTGCACGAATGGAGATATTGTACTTTTTTAGCATTGGCTGCTCAATAATCAGCCATGTTGGTTGGTATATAGGATTATCATTACTAGTAACCACCCACCTAAAATATTTATTTATATGACTAGCCATCGAATATAGAGCAACCGCTGGGATTTTACAACCTCCTTGTTGTTTGGTTTGCGTTAACTGCTTATAAACTATTCTGGGGAGTTATTAAGCCACAGGAACCTTACTAAAAGCAAATGTAAATTGTTAAACCATGAAAGAGGTAATAATCAATTCAACATGTTTAGGGGGTAGAAAATTCTTTGAAAAATATTTATTTTAATAGCATTAATTCTGCCTATAAGTGAAAGAGGGAGTTTCTTCCATCTATCTAAATCCTGCTTTATCCTGGAAATTAAATTAGTGGAATTTTAGGATCTCATCAATGCTTTGTCTTAAGAAAGGTATAAACCTAAATATTTTATATGATGTGAAGACCAGATAAAGCCAGATTTGAGAATATTCTCTTTGGAAATGTTATTATTAAGAGGCATCAAAACTGTTTTATTTTTATTTAATTTATAATTGAAGACTACTAAATGTTAAACCATGTGAATCAGTCTTAATGCCTTTAATAAGAGGATTATGCTTTAGATAAAAAAGAAGGGGTTCCAAATAAAAAAAATTAAATAAAACAGGGAAAAGAGGACAACCTTGCCTCATACCAGAATATAAATATATAACAGAAAAGAAAAGGCCATTGGCATAAATCTTAGTTGAGGGACAGGAATATAAGACTTTTAACCAAATAGGAAAAGAGGACAGAAAGCCAAATTTTTGTAAAGTTTCTAAAAAAAAAAGGAATATTAACTCTATTGAATGCTTTCTTTGTGTTCAGGGAAACAAGAACTACAGTGGTTCCTGAATCCCTAGATGCAGAGAAAATATGAGCCAGTTTTCTTGTATGATCAGAGGGTGATCTATGTGACATAAACCCTACTTGCTCAGTAGAAATTAAGTTCACCCACCATGCCTTGATCCTTTGAGCAAGGATTTTAGCCAGACTTTTAATATCTCCATTTATAAGAGAAATAGGTATGTAACTACTAAGTTAATCTTTAAGTTTACCAGACTTAGGAATTAAAATAATCAATGCCTCTAGCAGGGAATACCCTGTAAATCAATATTCTAAAATGTAAGTATAGAACTGTTTAAGAGAAGAAGCTATGTCTTCACATAATATTTTATAAACATTTGGGGTTAGGCCACCAGGACCAGGAGTTTTATCCAATTTAAGAGTATTAATTGTATCAAAAACTTCTTGTGTAGTAATAGCACAAAGCAAATTAGAGACCATTTGTGGTGAAAGGGTAGAGCATTATAATTTTACCAAATAGATTCTGTAATCTTTCTTTGTTAAATTTTCATCTGTAGGTTTATATATTTGCTTAAAATATTGCTCAAACTCATATAATATCCTTTGGGAGAGTTTTAACTGTGTTGTCATTAGTTGATTTTATAGCCATGATATACCTGTTAATTTCAAGCTTTTTAAGTCTACAGGCAAGTAACTTACTAGGTTTCTCTCCTTGATCAGTGTACAATGCTCTAGTTTTTAAAACTGAGCATTCCGCATTTTCCCTAGTAATATCAAGATAAGCGTCCCTTAAATTTTGTAGCCTAATCAAATCTTGTTCACTAGGGTTAATACTGCATTGGGCTTCCAACTTTTTAATATTATCTAAAAGCTCAACAAGTTTACTTGATCGTTGTTTCTTACATTTAGAAGCAAAATGCATGAAAAGCCCACAAATAAAACATTTAAAAGAAGCCCATATCAAATCCTGCTCATTAATAGAGTTGAGATTATATTTAATAAAGGTGCATATTTTCTGTTTGTTATAAGATACCACATACTCATCTTTTAATAACTGATTATTCAGTCTACAAATTGAGGAACTCCCATGAGGTGACAATCCTAACGTCAATGATTACTTAATCAAGGAGTGATCTGAAATATCTCTAGGTGTAATGTTTGAGTCAATTACATTTGGGGTAAGTCTGTTAGCTATCAAAAAATAATTGATTGTCGAATAAAATCTATGTGTAGGAGAATAAGAGGAATATTGCTTAGTTATCAGATATAAAGTTCTCCAGGGATCGATCAGGTTAAAACAATCTAAAAAGTCCAACAACTCTCTATGATCCGAAAGTAGTCTTATAACTGAACCAGATGCAAGTCTAATGGCAGATTCCAGTCCCACCAAATATAATATTATATGATTTATAAGGTAACAAAATATTAGTTTAATCTGCCCAAAAGAAGGAAGTATTAAGGTTAGGGCCATAAATACCACCCATCAAGACTTGGGAATTATTTATAGAACCCTCTATCATAATGCATCTGCCAGCGGGATCCA
Source organism: Neoceratodus forsteri (assembly GCA_016271365.2). Taxonomy (NCBI): domain Eukaryota; kingdom Metazoa; phylum Chordata; order Ceratodontiformes; family Ceratodontidae; genus Neoceratodus; species Neoceratodus forsteri. Next base: position 436,062,440 of record CM057453.1, read on the forward strand.
AAATCATAGCCGAATGACTAAATGGAACACTTTTATTTATCAGTATAGCTACACCTTTTTTGTTTGTAGAGTCCCCTACCCTGCAAGTTTGAGAGCAACCCATTTTATCCAAGAGATTAACCTCATGTGTCAGGAGATGGGTTTCTTGTAAAAATACAGCCTGACAATTAAGATGTTTAATGTGCTTTAGTATTTGGCTTCTTTCAGATCTAGATCTAGTACCTTTAATATTCCACGAGGAAACATTTATAGAATTAGACATAATATCAACTATGTAGTTATGGAAAAAAATATATGGAATAACTAAATGTAAAAGTTGGGCCCAAGGAAGTATATAGGTCTCAAGAAAGTTACCCTCCCATGCAGATAACCCCAATACACAAATCTAACTTCAAAAAATCCCATAACTAAATCTTAACACCATCTCCCCCAGTCCTAAAAAACAAACTCCTACAAAAAACTCCTAAAGAGTGTTGCTCAGTTATCAGCCCGCATACTCCCAGAAACACCCATATTTGTAATTATGTACTGTTCACTCAAACACTTACAAGGATTAAAGTGTATGCAAAAGAATCCTGCCAAGTTTATACATGGACCCACCCCAGCCCAGTAAACTTGACAGTCATAACACAATATGAAAGGTTAAATGCAATCAACAAACATATACTAGAATGCTCAAATCCAAAGAATAAGGGTTTCTTGAATGAAATGTAAATCAGATAAGTAACATGATATCTTAGCCACATAGTTAACCCTATAAGGTTATTATAGAAACATCTCAAACTATGCATAAAGTTTAAAATAGCAGACTATTGGGCATATTTATAATACCAAATAAAAACTTCAGTATAATTAATAGATCAGTACCCCAGTTACAAGTAAATTAAGTAAAACATTAAGTGACATACTGACCCTTTCAGTGTACACAGTTTCCTGTAAGCTCTAATACAAAGGAGCTTGCCAAACTATATGTAAGGGTCAAAATAAGAGCAACAAAAACAACCTGTCTGTCAAAATAAAAGTTTGAATGAACCTACTTAAGCTTCAACCAGATATCCATATAGCAAAATTACTTTAAACAAACTAGAAACATTAAATATGACCTCAGAGTTACCGATTATTATTGTAGCTAAAGTACAAAGAATATAAAACAAAAGGTCTTAGGGCTATGCAAACCAGTATGAGATTGCACCTCTTGCCCCAGTTCACAGTCAGTGGTGAATGTCCGTTCTCCCTAAAGAAAGTTCAGATGAATACGAATAAAGAAACTGAGATAACTGGAGGGGCGTAAAAGTTTTAGAAAAAAAGAAAATATCAAAACCACTTGTGAAATTGTCTCAAACATTCTCAAATAGTGTCAACAACTTGGCTCAAAGGAAACATGGAAGTGTAGAATCCAATTAGTTCATTTTCTAGAATGTTCTATGCTATTGGAGCTTTTACAACCTAAATAGGAGAACACAACATCCAAACCAGTCACTAAGTAAAGCCTTATTAAATCTCAGGTTAAAGAAAAGTTAGTGTATAAGCATATTATGATAAATGACACCCAGGCAGTAAGAAGTAAACTTCAATCAGAACTCTGTTTATAAAAACATGATGACCAGCACAACAAACCACTGGAGATCACCTTGAGGTGAATAAATTAGGAAATATAGAAGGCAGCCCCATCCTAGCTTTCTCCACTGTTTCAAAGGAGTACCAGGTACTATTTTTCTGTATGAGCAGCTTAGCTGGGTACACCATCTTGAACTTGATGCTAGCTGCAATTATTTAGAAATAATAGAGGCAAATTCCTGTCTGAATGCCCGGACAGCCTGAGGAAGTTCTTGTGAGACTCATAACCTATTACTGTCCCAGCTTGGGCCACGAGTGTTCTTAACTTTAGAGAGAACATGTTGACAATCCAAGTAGTTCAGAATCTTATGATAAATGGCCTGGGTTTCTCACCAACCGGTGAGATTGGTTTTAAGACTCTGTGAGCACTCTCTATGATAAATATTCGGCCATTAGGCAAAGGGCCAGCTAAGTTCTCACGGAGGATCTGTGTGAAGTGAATCGAGTTAGTCCCTTTTGTATTTTCCAGTAAGCCAAAAACAATAATGTTGTTGTGGCGACTTCTTCCCGCTAGATCTTTGAGTTTAGATTCCAGTTTAGGGATTTTGTGGCATAAAGCTGGTAACTCCAGTTCAGTTCATAAGCACCAGTTCTCCACCAAAGAAATCCTTGCTTCTGTGTCGGACATCTGTTTGGTAAGTTCCTCTGTCTTGACTCTAATCATTTTAGAATCAGTCAACAATGACTCCAAGGCTTCCTTTAAAGGTGTTAACTCTGAAATAAATTTTTCTTCTGTAAGCACTGAAGTCCCAGCATTTGCTGGATTTCATTTTGGTTGAGTCCGCTTAGGTCCTGGTGCTCGGTTGGGAGTAGGTGGTGGAGTATTCCTGGTGGAGGAGTCCTCATTTCAGCATACACATTGAAGAAATTTAGATCAAACAAATCTTGGCTAGTTCTAAACCAATATAGAACTTTGCTGGAAAGATTAGACAAAATTTGTTTGCGTATTTAAGATGAAAGTAGGGTATTTCTCCGGGAGCTGCAGAAGAGCTGTTACTCCAATAGAGCCATCCCCCATGGACTTCTAAATCTTCTCACTATCCTGTCATAAATTATTTTGTAACAATGTATCACAGTATATATAACTTCAGTTTCTTTTGCTTAGTTTGCTATATGTACCTGATGAAGGGACCTGTTGGGCCCCAAAAGCTTGTGTGCTTTACCATCTTTGTACAAGAGATACATTTGTACAATAAAAGGTATCAAACTACCCAGTGGCTCTGGTAACCAAGGACCAACATGGCTAAAATCTCTTTTTACAAAACATTTTACAAACTGTTTGCCTCAGAACTTTTTACAGTTTGTAGGGTAGTACAGGGATAAAGGGGTGTCCCTGTTTCCTGGTCCCAGGATCAGATTTCAGTCACTCACAAGCAATGGAAAGATGCTACACTTGGTGGGTTTTGCTCCCCATCTCCTTATTGAATGTAGACCAAAAATATTTATTTCATTATTGTCACAAAATCTAGAGGGTTGCGTGGTGCACATAGACATCCTGATCAAACTGGCTTTTTAAAGGGTGTCAGTTAAAGACAGCATCAGATGCCTCCTAAATATTTGCCACAAACAGAGAAGGGAGAAAGAACTAGCACTAGCCTTATTTATGGATGCAGAGAAGGATTTTGACAGTGTGGACTGGGTTTTCTGACAACATACCCTGACATTTATGGGATTGGGGGGAATTGGGAAATGTGTGGTGGCACTATATGATAAGCCAGAAGCAGTGGTAAAAATCAAATGGTTAAGATCAGACAAATTACCTCTTTACAGAGGCATGCAGCAGGGCTCCCCCTCTCTTTCTTTCTGCAATATACATAGAGCCATTAGTTGTGTTAATCTAAGGTAAACAGGCAATAAGGCATAAGTGGAAGAAATGGAGAGCATACAGTGTCTCTGTATGGTGATGATGTCCTTTTTATGTTCACTGTGCATGCACACATGCAGAGAACATCTTGCTATGACAGTGGGTTTTGAGAGGTGTGACACTGTTGGTCTAATGCAGAGCGGTCTGCAAGGGGTGCTTCAGTGCCACACCAATCATTAGCCAGGCTGATCATGACACAGTTGTGACCTGCAGGGTGGAAACTTGTGTATTTTAAAGGACAGAGTCAACCCAGTCATAGGGCAGCTCATTCCTTTGATCTGCACACCACCACCCAACAAACAGCTGATCAGTGCCCTGATCAGCCTGCCTCCATCATCCACTTAGTGTAGCTTTCACTTTAAAATGAAAAAAAATGTCTGTCCTACATTGGTGACACATTGCTAAATCCTTTCCCAACTTGTAAAACAAACCCAGTTGAAACTGCCATCACTGTGAATCTTATGCTCATTACACAGAAAAAGAAATATTGAAATCGGAAGTACAGTAAATTCTGTTCACTGCCCGCCACCCCCCCACCAGCCGCTCCATTGCTCTTTTCCTATCAATTAAAAAAATCAAGCTACAGCTCATTATATCAGTTCAAATTGCTTAAAGATTTTAAAAGTAATTTTGTTTTCTGTTTATTTAGCTATCATGCTGCAGCCAAGCGGTAACCAGCTGATATACACTTCAGTGACAAGGACCCACCACCAGCAGCTGTTGTAGTATTTGCTCCCTTCTCTCTCCCCCCCCACCCATTTCCATGTCCTAGAAATTGGTCCTCCCTGAGAAACAAAAAGAAAATCAAAGCTCTGGTGACCAAAATAAGAATGAAAGTGGGATGCTTCTCTCTCTCTCTCCCTCTTGCCCATTTCTGTGCCCTAGAAATTGATCCTTGCTGATCAGCAAAAACAAAATCAAAGCTATGGTGACTGAAGTGAGAATAAAAGTGATGTGCATGCTGGGGTGGTTGTAATTACAGAGGTGGCTCCAAAGACTCTGAAAGAAAGATGTCATCTTCACACTGTGCAGTGTCTCTGAGTAATAACTTCTCATTTTAGTATTCTATTTACTTTTCTCCCTGTACCATTCTCTGCTGTATGCCATTTTGAATCTTTTACTAGAAAGTATTTTATAACTGTACATCCTCCCATGATGCACTGAGTGTGAAGTGGTAATTGCATATCCTTTGTTAAGAGACGTTTGTCTTACAGTAATCATTTGCTATAATGACCAGAATTAGAGCCACAAAATGTTTTCATTTAACTCCTGTTCATTACATTGAGGAATGATAAACCACTAGTGGTTCACTTACATAGCACTGTTCGTGCCCTCACTTCCACATTCAAACTGCTCCAGGTTAAAGTGTTACAAGAGGAAATGAGTTTGAAATTGTAACAAATAAAATACAGAATCATAAAATAATTGTTCCCTGTAATTGTTGTTTGAAAAAATGCCCCACCTCCCACCCTCGTCCCACCTGCTCACCCACCTGCTCACTTGCTCAGTTACCGGTTGTCTTGTGTTTGTTTTTCCCAAATAAAATGAATATACTATAGTACTGTGCTACAGTGCAGTGTCTGATTTCAAATTCCACCACCTGCCCACCTGCTCACCTGATCACTCACTTGATATGCACCAAATCGCTGTTCTTAGAGCTCACCCCAGCCACACGCTCAGCTGGTTGGATCTCCCCTGTTGCTCTAAAAATAATTTTATAAGCTGTAGCGTGCTTACCAAAGTCTGCATTATAAAATGGTTATGTAGGTAATGAACAGCAGGAGTGCATTGACATAATGTCCTATCTGATGGTGGGTCCTGTACTGCCAAAGGCAACTCTCTGTTATCCCACAGTGCAGTCAGTAGTTTTACTTTATTTATTTGTATTGTTCTTGTCTTGTACTTTTCTTGTATTTACCACAGAAAGGAGTGTGGGAGGAAGATGATAGCAGACTCACTGAGTGGGTTTAAAGCCAAATGCAGAATACAGTGCTCTAAAGCACCGTATGGATAATATTGGGAGCCACAGTCAGCATTTGTAATACCTTAGTTTTCACTAGCGTGGGTTCACTATAGTGAGGGAGCACTGTATCTGTATTTGAACAGCTCCTTGCTGGAGGGACTGTTGTAAGTTTTTGCTTGCAAAATTCATAAATGAAAAGTTATATAAAAAGCCAACAAAACTGCAGATTATTAATCTACAAAATCTTTTTCACATACAAAATTTCAGAATTCCACTACCAGAAAAATTTTCTGAAATTCCACAAATTCAACATTCCACACAGCCCTAAGAATGAGACAAAGCCATAGGTATTAAGCCAGCAGACAAACAGGAGAAATAGCAATATTTGATTATGATAATTACAGACAACAATGTATGTGACAATTGTCAGAATGTACTAGATACATTCCCCCAGAATGATATAGACCTCACTAATAAATTACAGAACAAAATCAGAAATGTATTGGTTTCGGGCACTAAAATGGCAAGGATAACTAGTTGGGAGGGAAACATTCTGGATAAAAAAATACCTGCGGGTACTAGTGTTAAACATTAAACCTAATACAAAACTCCCAACAACCCTCCAGTGGACCCATAGTATCAAGGATTGACTCAGTTCTTGAGCAGTTTTCCAGTTACATCAATATACTGAGACAACTTCTAGTGAAGGATATTTCCACATACATCAAGGGCTCTAGCCACATACTAAAAATCATCTCAGATATTGAGGAGAGACAAAAGAAACAAACAGCAGTATTGGTAACCTTTAACATTAAAGCAGCAGCATTCGCTAGTCACCGCATTGTTTCTTTTTCGGCAAGTATATTTGTCTGCAAAAAATATCAAGAGACCCAATTTCCTTTTCATTTTCTTTCATTCCTGAACCAAGTTACAGGATTTTTAATTTAAATTCTCATTCCTGCGGCTCACTCACCGTGAAAAACTGAAATATCTTAGTAGAGTACTATGCTACTTACCATCAGAAACATCTGGTAACACTGGTAACACCGGTAACACCATTCTAATATATGCACATTAGGATTCCCTACTGTATGTTCAACAGGTAACCTTAATGGGTGAGATTTTTAAAAGCTGTAGGTGTCAGTTATCATTAATGATACAAGTCATTAATTACAAAATTAGCTATTAAAGTTGTTTTAACAATATCTGAGAAAACTAAAAAAAAATCAGGATAACTATAACTTTGTCAAAAATACATTTTTGATAAAAAAAATTATATGATGAAATGATTTGCTGACTAACAAATACTGCAGATTTATGGACCTGTATTCCAGCATGCCACACACAGAAGGATTTGAATCAGTACTAATAGCACTCAGAGAAAGATCTGAAAATTTTCCTTCAAATGAGTTCTTCATACATTTGGGTGACATTTCTTCCACTGGAACTGCAATACATTTTTTTAGAAGTACATTACTACAGTACTATCAAGCCCTATGCACAGCATTGGGTAGCACCATGTGACTCCTGCATATGCTAATCTTTTTATGTGGCAATCCAACAAAACCCATGTTCTTAATTCTGATAAAAAAATGAGGGCTGTGCGGAATGTTGAATTTCTGATGCAGCAATGCAAGCAGCGAACATTTGGCATTGACAAATGCTTGTTTACATTAGTTCGCTATAAACTTCTGTCCCAGCTTTGCAGGAAGTATTAATGGAATGTGGGGCCCTGTCAGGGTATAGTATTAACCAGGACAAATCACAGGCAGTAAAGATGAGTAGGAGTTGTCTATGGCTATTTCATAACACTTTCCTGTTCACCTGGGCGCCGCAGAATTTGGTGCAGTACTTAGGTGAGAGAGTAGCCCCCTCACTTCATAAATTGTCTTATTTAAATTTTGAAAAGGTTCTTGCAGAGGCGACACGTCGATTGCATGGTGGAAGGTATTGTAACTGAGCCTGGTGGGTAGAATCAGGATACTAAAAATTAATGTCTTACCCCGCTTCTACTTTTTCTGCCAGACCCTACCAATCAGACTTCTGGACTATTTCTGGAAGCAGCTAAACAGGTGCAGAATTTATTTGGACAGGAGGAGACCACAAGGTGAGGTCCCAACTGGTAACAGCCATGGGAGAGATGGGGCCTAGGAATGCAAAAGTTGAGAAAATACTGTTTGGCAGCACAAATGGTCCCAGAGGAAGCACTGGCAGAACAAAAATTATACAATGGGTAGTACTAGAGGATGTTGCATTTCTACTGGTGACTCTGTTTGCTCTTCCACATACTGATAAGCCAAGAAGTCATGAGATGGATAGAAAATCCCTGGACATGCTGGCCCGGTGGCATAGAGGGCTGAGGCACTGGTGCCTTACCATGACCCATGCCAGTGACCCGGGTTTGGGAATGAGCCCTGGTTGCCAGAGGTCAGCACGGGTTGGGAGGGCGGAGCTGGATGGAGCTGCCGGAAGGCAACTCTCCTCTTTGGGGTTGGGGGATGTGGCATCCCTTGGCAATGTCTGCCCCCTGGTGGAGGCCAGGAGACAATGCAGGCCACAGGGTGCCTGGTATTTGGCCAGTGGGGTGGGTGGAAGGGGGTCGTTACCAGGGCTGAAGGTGCATGCACGCCTTCACTCGCATGCGCCATTCTCCAGGGGCCCTTGGGAGAAAACGGAGGCCGAAAATACCAGCGGCAGGATGAGAACTGACTCCCCACAGGCACCGCACCTGGGACAGGCAAAAAGTAAGCCCCGGTAATTCAAGGTGATGGGGCTGTGGGAGTCGGTTGGATGGGGGCCATCCAGGGGTGAAAAAGTCTGACATGATAAAAAGAAAATCCCTGGACAAAGCATACATTAAGAGTGCTGCTGCAGATCCACACATTAATGGGCACCCTAAACAAGGTGGGTCCCATGACTATTATAGTGTGAGATCCAGGGTTTCTGCCTCCTAGATTAGATGGGGATTTTAAATAGTGGACTGCAAAGACCATAACACACTAGAGGCAACTGATAAAGATCAGATGGTGAGTTTCACAGATCTTAGAAATAGATTTTATGTTCAGCAGCAAGACTGTTTTCATTTTCTGTTTGTAGTTAAAAGCTTTATTGGTAGCCGGCTCAGTGACACTGAGACTTATGATGCTGGGCACCATACTTCGCTCTATACTGACGACCTATCTTTGGGAACAAGCACAGGTTGCTGGGAGTTGGCCAGAGGTACGGGAGAAGATTGAATGTTCAAGGGACTGCTCTCCTCTCCCATAATGGGGCTGGGAGAGAGCATCCCAGGGAGGAAGGACTGCTGGCTTCACCGAATAACTGACACCAGGTGGAGACCTGGTGGCAGTGTGGGTCGAAGAGTGACAGAGCGGGGTAGTGCTGTGGGACTCTGCAGGTGCGGGTGCTTCACGCAAGACATTGACAGGCATGCCCCAGCATGAGGAAGGATACAAACTGGTGGAAATGATGACAAAGCAGGCTTACATTATGCCCTATCCATTGATCCCTCAGCCACCTCACTGACAGGGCTCAGGGGGACGAATTGGATGTGTGCCTCTGTGGGGAGGGGGGATGAGAGCAATCTCTCTCCTGACCCTGCCACTTGGGGAAATCCATGTGGGCATTTGGCTGCCTGGAAAGTCCAGTGAGGTATGTGACAGTGGGAGTCAGCAGGGCAGGGCTGAAAGGAGCCAGCCTGTCCTGGTCACAAGGAGAATTAAATGTATATGAAGAAAAAAAACAAGCTTATTGAAAAAATGTTCAGTTTACACATACAGGCATGGTGAAAGGATTACAGGCACATGCTGGATTATTGTCAGTTAATACAGCATCATGTATATGGAAAAAATAAATTATAGTAAACATGTAGCAATTAGTTATAGATTACTCTATTATCAGTCTGATCAAATTATAAATCTGACCATCAAACAGTTCGATTTAACAAACAAAGCTAAGCAGTACAATGACAATGTATGGTAGAGTCTATTATTTAACCATGGATGTAAAGGGATGGCCAACATGACCTTTACCTTGTGGGGAACCTGGGAAAGGTACTATTAGAAAGCGTCACTATGGAACAAAGTGCCTAACTTACAGCCTAGTGAAGGCCAGAGGAGTAAGGGTAACTGTCTCTGAGACATAACTGAAGAAAGGATTCCAGATGTAGAGGTAGCCTTGGTATTTGGATAATGGCAAGTGACTAAGCTGCTCATTGTGGGCTAGAGTACCCAACATCTGTTTCCAGAGGAGGGTCGAGGGGGTTCCATTATCCATTTCTGTAATGTAAGGCATCTAGTCTCTGTGGCAACTGCGGCCAATGATTTGTTTGGCATGGGTGTAGATGGTAGGTTCTATAGTTGGTGTGATCCTAAAATAAATAGATGCAGGGAAAGGGTAGTGGTGTCCTGAAGAATTTTTGACAAGTGTTGTGGACACCTTTTCAGAAGAGCTTGCATGGCTGGACAGAACTAAAGTATGTGTAACAGGAGCCCTCTGTCACCCTGGCATCTCCTGCACTGGGCCGTAGGTAGTTCCTGTATCTTGTGCAAAACCTGTGGGGCTCTGTATCAATAAAGTAATTACTTGTTTTATACCTAGCAACTCCTTGAATCCCTGCAAGTAGAGTGAGCTGTTGTCCAGCACCTTGACCAGTTCTTCTGGGAAATGGATTCAGAGAGGTCCTGTTCCCAGTGGTGCTTGACTGCCTGGGTCTGGTCTGGCATGGCATCTGTGAGGGTCTTATATACTGCTCCTGCTCTGCCTCTAGACATTTTGAGCCACACCAATGGGGGGTGGTAGTGGTGATGCCTAGAAGAGCCCATCTGAGCATCTGCTGTAGGGCACTCCTCAGTTATAACAATATCCAAAGTGTCCTGTCTGGGAAATCCTACATTCTAAGATAAGAATTCAAAGGGCTGGATATGTCTGGCATGTGGGGTGAAGATGTCTCTTACCCAGGAGATCCCAGTGGCTTCCAGGATTCCCATTTGACAGATTATGATCTATCACGATAAGAGGGTTGTCCCACCAGGGCATATGCTCAGTGGGGCAGAGGTCCATTTTAGTGAACTTGCTCAGGATTCTCCATCCTTGACAAGAGGCCGCAATTATGGCAAGTAGTTTTCTTTTGTGGGAAAGCAATCTATATAAATATGCTCTCAGGAAGGATCCTTCCAAAAGCCATTGATCCATCAGTATCCAGAGGGGGAGCACTTTGTGCTGCTGTCAAACCACTGGAGTGTTTGTGCACCCAGAAAGCCTAAGTCATAACCTTTAACCCATAGTAGCCCCCTGCATTGAGACCAGTGAGCCTCTAGTTTGCCCATACTGTAGCGTGACAGCTTCCCCTCCCAGATAAATGAGCTAAATAGCCTATCAGTTTAAAAAAATGATTGATCATGGATAGGTACGGGAAAGTAGCTAAATAGGTACAGAAACCTGTGGAGATGACCATTTGCAGAACTTCAATTTACCCCACCATTGAGAGTTTTAATGCTCTCCTGTGGTCACATTCAGACTGCAGGTCCTGTAATATGGTGGTCAGATTGAATTTAGGGTTAGAGGGAATGTCATTGGTAATTTTCACTCCCAGGTATGTAATGCCCTCTACGGCATATTGCAGGCCTGGTTGCATGAAAGGAAGGGTGGACAGTTCTTGGTTAGGAGAAGAACAAATTTTGTTTTTGTTCTCTCTGGGTCCAGAGAGTTCAGAGAATGTCTGTAGTGTCTGCATGAGGGAGGGTACGGAGATTTCAGGGGAGATCACTAGATCCAGTTGGCCATCCACATACATCAGTATGGGGTGACACACTGGGCCTACTGCAATTCCTTTTAACTCTGGATGGAATCTCACGGCTACCGCTAGTGGTTCGGTTGACAGTAACAAAAAGGAGGGGGGGAGAGAGAGGGCATCCCTGCCTGGTACCTTTTTGGAGTGGCAAAGGATATGAGAGAAGTCCATTGGTGATTGCTCTGGCTACTGAGGCCAAGTATATCACCTGTATCCTCTGTATGAACTGTGGGTCATATCCGAAGTGAGACAAAGCTTTATATAGGAAGGCCCAGTTGACTGAGTAAAAAGTCTTCTCAGAATCTATGGCTACTGCTCCTGCTGATGTACCAGATTTTTGTACTTCTGACATTAGTGCAATTAATGATTGCATGTGGTCGGAACCTGATCATCTTCCTTAACAAAGCCATACTACGCCGGTTGCACCAGCTGATGTAAGTAGGCTTTAAGCCAAGTTGCCAGAACATTGGTCAGTACCATAGGTGTAGATTGTGGGGGGGACAGAGTGGCAAGCTTCCCCCCCCCCCGAGAAATTAGACCAGGACTATTTTAGGAGCCCAGCCACCGTTCTCCGGTTATCATTTTTTTTTTTAATATTGAATGGGCTCAGGGCTATGCCCGGACTGCCTGCACCTCTCCGGGGGGAGGGGTGAGCGGCGGCATGGCGCCGTGTCTCTTAAACAAAAACTATCCCCTTTTCCGATTGGCTGCAAGCCTGCAACCATAGTAGCCTGCATGTTACAGCCAATCAGAGAGTGCTGCAAGCTGGCGCCATCGTGTGAGCAGTACTCTGTTAGTGGCGCCATTTAGTTGTCTGTGTGCCTTCCATGAAGGAGCAGCAGCAGCATCCATATAGCATAGGGCTGAGGAGAGATAGCTATTCGAGGGTGTCGAGCAGCAGTCGTTGGTTGTCTGTCAGGTGTCACCAGTGTCTCAGTAGGTCTAGTGTTCCCACCCTCCTCCTGTCCTGAACAGCCCAGTTTAAATATACCTCACCTGAGTCCTCTGACTACCTACTCTCTGTTTCTCAGTGCAGCCAGCTGTGCTAAGGGCTCTCTCGCTGCCACCTGAGCCTCCCATCCCTGACAGCCTAGGAGGCCTGTGGCCACAGGCCTCTACCATCAGACAGACCAGGCGGAGGCAGTAGTACAATTACAGTGAGTCTGAGGCACAGCCAGGCTTGCCTGCACACCAGCTCCTGTGTTCAGCAGGCCAGAAAAGATTTACCGTGTTGTCGTGAGTCCCACACCACGCCCATTGCCCACCAGTTCCACGGTCCACCGAGAGGGATTATTCAGGTCAGTGAACAGCCAGGCCCAGAACAGTGAAGAAGCTGGTGGTCATGCAGGCTATAGCAGACCCATAATGTGACACGTTCATCTGGTGTCAGAAAAAATGAGTTACTGTCTCATCGGGGGATTAATCGGGAGAGGAACGGGACTGTTGGGAGAGACTCGGCTACCTGACCTGCCTTCTTGGCCTTGCTGTGCCCTGCTGCATGCTGCCCTGTCTGTGCCCTTACTGATTTGGTGAGTAACTGTGCTGCAAGCTGGTTGTTGGAAATTTATACCATTCACATCCCAGAAATGTGTTTTTGGGGGTTGTCTTGGCCATGGCCATGTGTCTGGGGTGGGTGGAAGGTTTGCTGTCAGCTTGTGTTTCTTTGGGTGGGAGGGATTTGCTGGCTGTTGAGGCTGTCCATGTTGGTGGGGGCCTATTTGTTTGGTATGGTGTGGACACTGGTCATGTTGGTGGGGTGGGGACACTCAGTTACTGTGCTACTGGTGTGGTGGGGTTTGTTGGGGAAACTCACTGGACGGTCTGTGTTTGGTGAGGCTGGGGGGATGGCCTGTTTTGTGGGGTTGGGGTCAGGGGAGACAGTCTGTATGTTTTGGGGCTGACTCACTGAGAGGATGGTCAGTGTTTGGTGCTGGGGGAGGGCCTGCGTTTGGTGGGGCAGGGGGGGACGATCAGTGTTTGGGGCTGGGGTGGTTAGTGTTTGGGACTGGGAGGGCAGTCAGTGTTTGGTGGGGCTGGGGGACAGTCTGTTTCTATTCTGGGGTCTGGTGGGGTGGAGACACACAGGCCATGGTGATGTGGGGACACTGGCTGTGATGGTGGGGTGGTGACACTCGCCATTGTTTGGTAGACTTAGCTGGCCATTTGTCTGAGGACTGTCCTATAATGGTGGAAAAGGGGACTGTCCATGTTTGCCAGCCGGATGTCTTGTGGGGAGGGGGTACTATTTGCTGGTCAAGTGTCTGGGGAGGATCTTTCCACGTTGGCTTATGGGGAGGGTGAATGTCGGTGATTGCTGATCAGGTGTCTAGGATGGACTATCAGTGTTGTTGGGGAGGGAACTCTCCATGTTTGCTAACAAGGTGTTTAGGGATTGTTCATGTTGGTGGGGTGGGGGAAGTTCTGTGTTTGCTAGCTGTGTGTCGGGGGTGGGGACTGTCCTTCGGTGGGGTATGGGGACCGTCCATGTTTGCTGGCTGCCTGGGTGTCTGGTGGGACTGTCCTTGTCGGTTGGGAGGGAGCATTCTATGCTCACTGGCCCGGTGTCTGGTGGGGAGGGGAGGACTGTTTGGGTGTCTGGGGGGGACTGTTCTTGTAGGTGGGGTGAAGAGGGGGACTGTCCATGTTTGCTGACTGGGTTTCTGGTGGGCTGTCCATGTTGGTTAGGAGGGGGGACATTCTGTGCTTGTTGACTGGGTGTTAGCATATAAACATAAGTAAATGTTAAAACGTAATTTCCACCTTATCCTTTACCTGTCAAGGATGTATCTCACTGACCTGTGCCAGCTAGCATATGAACATTAGTAAATGTTGAAACATTATTTCCCCCTTATCCTTTACCTGGCTGTAAAAGTGATCTTTCACTTTTTTGATTTCTCCAATCGTCCACTGTGGAGGGGTGAAACAGACAGATGCCTTGGCCTTGCTGTCTCTGTCTTCATTGCCTGGCAAACACAACCAAAGGGGCAGCTTTTTGTGTTCTCCCCTGTACAGTGTTACAAGACTAGCAAAAACAATCTTGCACTAAAACATGCACCCTAAAGAAATGATTATACTGCTACCTGGCTATTTTTATAGCGACTACTGACTGGTCATGATTTTGGGGGGGGGTTGGAACACTGGTCGTGTGTGTGGGTGGGTTGTGAACATGCTGGTTGTGTGTGTGTGTGTGGTTGAGGACACTGCTGATCATGTGTGTGTGGGGTTGGGGACACTGCTGGTCGTGTGTGTGGGGGTTGGGACACTGCTGGTCGTGTGTGTGTGTGTGGTGTTGCGGACACTGGTCATTTGTGTGGGAGGGGTTGGGGATGCAGGCATTGTGTGGGTGTGGTGGGGGCACTGTTGTGTGGGTGGGTGGAGGCACTAGCATTGTGTCAGTGGGGTGGGGTTGTAATTGTATACCAGGCAAACTGTGCTGACCGGTAGCTCAACATCTCTCTTTCCAGACAAAGAAAGAAACATAAACAAAATGCAGTATAAAATGTGGTTTTATTTATTTTTGTGTGCCTGTGATGGGGAGGCACAGACCTGGATGCCTGGAGCAGATACCAGATAAATGGAGCTGGAAATGGTGTTGGTTGGGTGGGGTGGGGAGAGTGACTGTGCTGGTGCAGTGGGGAGAGTGGCTGTGCAGGTGGGGTGGACACAGAGTGTGGAGAGTGGCTGTGCAAGTCCATCAGGTGCAGAGTAGCTGAGCTGGCCAGTCTGGGTGAAGATAGTGGCCTTGCAGGTCTGGGGTGGGGAGAGTGGGCTGTAGCTTTTTGCATGGGCATTTAATTCACTGTTGCTTGTTGTGCCTTCTGCTGCCCTGCCAGCTTTGTGCTGCTGTGCTGACCAGAGCGGACTGGTACACATGCTGAAAAAATTATTCTGGCCACTGGTGATGGAGGGGTGGATGGACATACTGGCACAGAAATATTTTTTTCAACATGTATGCCAGTCTGCTGGGTCCATGCCATGCTTACCTCCCTTGCACAAGGGGCTTCTGAGCACTAAAGATAAGTTTCTGTGTCAAAATTAGGAACTGTTGGAAAGTATGAAATCCTACAGTATAAAAATTGTGCGTGTTTATGTAGTTCACCTTACTGTGTGATTCGACAAGATGTTCTGTCTCTCTCCTCCATTTAGCACCCAACCTGTGACCTAGCCATCCCCCCCTGCCGGGCAGGGAAGGTCTGTTGTTTTGTTGTCTTTTGGTGGTTTGTTGGGCATTGTAAAATGCATTGTTTCATTTACTGTGTTGTACTGCCTGGACCTGCTTTACCCTGTTTCTATCCTGAATGTAAACATGGTATAAAAAAAGTTCATTTTTTGGTGGTGTGTGTGTCTGTCTGTGTTTGTGTGTAGAAGAATAGAGACACACGCTCAGACAAAAAAAAATGTATTAAACTACATCAAACTGAAGCAACCATGTTTCATTTGTGCCCTTCAAAACCCTCAGATGAGACGATTTTGAAGTAGTCTGGGGGGGGGGGCATCCACGGCAACCTGGGCTACCACAACCAGCCCACCACACACTGTCATAGGTGATGCTAATAAAAACCACCAACCAAGTACTTACCTTTCAGGGTAGGTCCTGCGAGGCTATGCACAGGTATCTGGAGTCGTTGTTCCAGCAAACTTCCTGTGGTGTCTGTTCTCTTAGGTTATGTGATGCGACCACTTTTGTGCCAGGGCAGTCCATGTTTGCTTGGATGGGGTTGTGTAACCCTGGGCATAGACAGAGATGCATATTCCTTAGGAGCCCATGGGGAGGAGAGTGGTAGGGGTTGTGGTGTGACCACACCATGCCCATGATCATCTTGAACAATTAGGGGATTTACATTGTTCTGTTGCACTGTCCCAGGTACATCAGCATGCTTGTTAAGAGCACCACCTGAGGGATATCAGCAAGTCCCATGCTTATGTATGCAATGCTTGCTTGCTTGAGGAGAGCATTATCCTCTTCGCTTACCTTACCTAACCAGATTCAGGCATGTGACATTGAATAATATGGGATGGGATGGGAGACTAATGAATTAACTTGGTTATAACAAAGAAAAGTGTTATAACAAAGAAAAGTGTTAACACTGGGTGCAAGTAAGCAATAATGCCTGACAGGGCATGTGTCATGCTGGGATAACGTCACGCCTCAGGCGGTTGGGCACGAGTGCATCCAATACATAAGGCATGACGTTATCCTACCATGACACACACCCTGGAGGGCATTATTGTTATCATACAATGGCGTGATGTTATACAGAATTAAAAAAAATAATTTTAAAGATGTTTTATTTGGTGTGGAAAAATACTTTTAAGAGAAAATACAAAAAAACACACTAATGCTAACAATCATCAAGAGGTTCACGGAGAGGCTGAGACTAGACCTGTGATGAATCGGATGTGCTGGGATAACATCATGGGTCTAGCCAAGAATGACCAATCAGAGGCCAGTATTCATTCTTGTCATTGTATAATCACATTTTTTTATGTAATCTTTGTAAATAAGGGCTCATGCTGTGAGGATGCACATGCTGGGATGTTTCCCATACCATCCATGTTTATAGGTATACTGAGGTGGCAAAGCCATTTGCTGCACTTCCTTGAAACATGCTTTTTGCACTCCTCAAGGGTGGGAGGGCTAGCTCAAGCAGACATTTCAAGAAGTTCAGGATCCACTATAAGGGCTGGACTTGGAAGGGTTATGTAAGCAGCAAAGGGGGGTGAGAGACTAGAGAGCTATTCACCTGGAGGTTCAGGTGGGGGCAAAATTAGGTCAAGACTGATTTGAATTGAAGCTGAGGTGAGGTCCTGTCCTCTTGAGAAGGAAGTTAAGTTCCTTACGTATTTTCAACTTTACAAGTAAGTCCTCAATCCCAAGGCAGAAGAACGAAGAACTGAATACAAAACAGATCTCGGTCAGTTTTTTGACTCTGGTCTCAGGAGGAGTTGGGCCAACAGCAGGCTGCAGTAAAAGTGTTGGGGTGGGGAAGTGATCTGACTTGGCCTGGGCTGGTCTCTCCCAGGAGTTATTCAGCTGTAGTCTTAAATGTGTTTTGGGAATTATTTGATGCTGGTTGATTTGTTTGCATTACGCAAGCCACCCGCCCTCTTCACTGTCGTGATACGCGAAAATCAGGACTGTTTTGTTACTTTGCCCCCCATAAAAATAACAAACTACGCCCCTGGCCAGTACCTTGCAGTCAGAGTTGTTGAGTGAAACAGGACAATAATTGCTGAAATGCATGCTATCTTTAATTTTCTTGGGAAGGACGGTGATAGTGGCCCCTTGTAGGGTAAGTGACAGTTCTCCTGTTGCATACGCATGTTCAGACATGGATGCAAGTGGGGGGGGGCTACCAGCTTTGGCATATGTTGGTAGAGGTCAGCTGGGATACAGTGCCATTGTTGCCTAAGACCTTTGAGGACAAGAGTGCTTTGATGGACTGAACTACCTCCGATACCCCTACTGGTTTGCCCAGAGATCTTTGTTCAGTTGGACTGAGGCTAGAGAGTCGTAGCTGCGAAATTAATCTTTGAGTTGCAATCCATTGGGTGATTGCTGGAACTTTACAGCTCAACATGAAAGGCACTGATTGCCTTATTTATGTGTGCAGGGGCATGCTGCAGCTGACCTTGCTGTTCCCAGAGAAAGCCTTATGCCTGCTCACCTGAGGGACCCTGAGACAATGAGTGCATAATTTTCCTGCTCGCTCACCCCTCCTCCCAGTATCCGTGTTTCAGCCACACAAGTGTAAGTGTAACTTATCTGAAGAGAAGGGCATTTAGTCTGTATTTTAGGAGAATTATAGCCAATAGGTTTTGTTCTAAGATGTCAAACACATTTTTAAAAGAGGTTTTTCTGGTTTCTAGTTCAGTTGCAACCACTTTCTCCTCTTTTTCCCTATTCTTTCTTTTCTCCTATGGGCAGCAAAGCTAACTATAGTTCCTCTTCCATAGGTTTTACAGGCCTTCCTAATGGAGGCTAGGGAGATTTCTGGGAAGCACTGAGCTAATGAGCAGAGGGATCCAACCACCAGTTAGAAGTCTTGGGTTGGGGGTAAGTTGAACAGATACATACTGGGGCATTGTCAGAAAGGACTATGTTACCTATAGAGTAACTTGTCAGAGATGCAGTAAAGGCTGAAGATAGAGCCACTAGTGTATCCTGCTAATGTTTTATACACAGCAGTGAAGAAGGGGGTCACTAGTGGAGTACCTCAAGGCTCAGTACTGGGTCCAGTTCTCTTTAACATCTTTATAGGTGACATTGCAGAGGGTCTGAAGGGAAAGGTATGCCTCTTTGCAGATGATGCAAAGATCTGTAACAGAGTTGATACTCAAGAGAGGGTAGAAAAGATGAGAAGGGACTTGGCAAGGTTGGAGGAATGGTCAGACATATGGCAACTTAGATTCAATGCAAAGGAGTGCAAAGTAATGCACCTGGGAAACAAAAACGCAGGAGAGGAATACACAATAGCAGGGGAGGTACTAACAACAACAAAAATGGAACAGGACCTGGGGGTAGTCATATCAGGTGATCTAAAAGTGGGTAAGCAATGGGAGAAGTCAGTGAGGAGAGCCAGGGGGATACTGGGATGCATATGAAGGGGCATCACAAGTAGAAAAAGGGAAGTGGTTACCCTCTGTACAGACAGTTGGTGAGACCCCATCTGGAGTACTGTGTGCAGTTTTGGAGACCTTATCTACGCAAGGACATAGACAGGATGGAAGCAGTCCAGAGGAGGGCAACTAAAATGGTGCACGGTCTGCATCAGAAATCATATGAAGAGAGACCGAGAGAGCTTAATATGTATACCCTTGATTAAAGGAGGGACATGGGGGACATGATAGAAATGTTCAAGTACATCAATGGAATCAATAAAGTCCAGAAGGGTAGCATCTTTCAGAAAAAGAGATGTGTAAGAACAAGGAGACGCAATTTGAAGATAGAGGGGGGATGGCTCAGGGGTAATGTGAGGAAATCTTTTTTCACGGACAGAGTGGTGGATGTGTGGAACTGCCTTCCTGGGGAGGTTGTTGGGGCTAAAACAGTGGGGGAATTCAAACATGCATGGGACAGACACAAAGCAATTGTAGTGGAGGGTGGCAGGAAGTAGGCTGTTGGTTAATTAGAATCTGCAGCTTATCCAGTAGGTAGGAAATGGGCACACTGGTGGACCAAGTGGTCCTTATCTGCCGTCAAAGTCTATGTTTCCATGTAGTACCTGGAAGAGGCATTAAGCAGGTGCCAACCATCCACGCTTATATTCTTTTGTGAGTAGCTGGGAGCTTGCAATGCAGGGCTGGATGACTGCACCATTGGATTGCTTTTATCTATGGTACTATGATGCCATATCTATGGTGAATTGCCCCAAGTATCAGAGCTGGGACCAGTGCTTTAACGTTTTTATAAGTGACATTGCAGAGGAGCCGGAAGGGAAGGTCTGCCTCTTTGCAGATGACACCGAACTCTGCAACAGGGTAGACACTCTAGGTGTGCGGAAAGGATGAGCAGTGATGTGAGAATACTCGGGGAGTGGTTTAGGGTATTGCAAATGGGTTTCAGTGTGAAAAAGTGCAAAATAATGCACTTAGGGTTTAGAAACCCAGGGGCACAGTACAAAATGGAGGTGATGGTACTGATGACTTCCAAGCCTGAGAGACTTGTGGATAATCATATCAGATGACCTACAGGTGGCCAGGCAGTGCAACAAGGCAGTTGGGAGGGTGAATGGGATGCTGGGATGTATAGGGAGGATATCACCAGCAGAAAGAGGAGGTGGTGTTGCTCTGTATAGATCGTTGGTAAGACCCCACCTAGAGTACTGTGTCCAGTTCTGGAGATCACATCTCAGGAAGAACATAGACAGAGTGAAAGTGGTCCTGAGGAGTGCGGCTAAAATGGTGCAGGGTCTGCATCAGAAGCCTTAAACTACCTAAATATATACACCCTGGAAGGGGAGGATATGATAGAGACCTTTAAATATCTCAAAGGGGTAAACAAGGTACAGGTACAAGAGAGAAGTACTTTTCAGAAAAAAGGTGCTTAAGGACAAGGGGGAATGATAAGAAGCTGAAGGGGGGGTAGATTCAGGAGAGATGCGAGGATGTACTTTTTCACAAAAATAGTGGTGGATTCCTGGAACAGTCTTCCAGTGGCGTTGGTAGGGGTCAAAACAGTGGTGGGGTTCAAGAATGCATGGGATAGGTATAAAGGAACCTTAGGGAAAGAGAAGGGAAGATGAATGGGCCAGAGATCAAGTAGGATCTATGATGATGCTATAGGCAGTGAAAAAGCGGTAGACTAGGTAGGTCAAGCGGTCCATATGTGCTGGCAAATTCTTTGTTTCTATGTTTCATTGGTGGAATATTATAGTCTTCCCCCTAGCATGATGGGAAGGTTGTCTGGGTTAAATTCCCCAATGGTTTGACCTAGGTTAGAAAAAAAATAGCATTGTTCGCATATGGGCCATGTAATCTACCCAGTACAAATTCCAGTTCCGGGGTTTTGACCTGGGCCAAGACACAGTGCCCTCCCAAGTCAGCTCTGTGCCATGCTATTTGCCATGGCAGGTGCTTGTGAAATAGAATAGAGACATCCCGCTTTCGTCTGTTAAAGGTTCCATGTACCTCTGTCCCAGCCCATTTGTATTTGAGCACCCATGATTCTTCCTGGTGAGGGAGGTCTCTTGCAGAATGGTCACCACAGCCCCTTGTTTTTTGAGTAGACCCTTCACGTTACATGTGACAAAATTATTAGTTGGGTCATACCAGGTTATATCTATCATCAGCGAAATGTTCAGTGAATAGCTCCCCATTAACAAACCCACAGAGTGCTCCTCTTATGGTTGCCCCCATGGTGACAGGCAGTAAAAACTAGAGTACAAAGTTTTACTACACAGCGTTATACCAAAAGAGCATAAATTACAAAAGTAATAACAACACTAAATACAACCCAAGTCTGACCTCCTTAGAGATCCAAGTCTTTGATGGGATTGCAGATGCGTTCAGACCCATCCCCCCCCCCTTATCCCATGGGATCTTGTCTCCGAATCCACAGAGTGTATTGCAGAGCTCTAGGTTGGAGAAAGGAAAAACCTGCATGTATGTGCCAAAGCTGTCTAGTTCACCTACCCTTAATAGTTATCACTTATTTGATTCAGGAGGTGGGCCGCCCCGACAGCAGGGTGGTGTGCTGGGACCTCACCCCCCCAGTGAATCTGGCACAGCAAGAAAATAACTTTTCCAACAAGTAGGCTTCCTAGTATGTCCATAGAGGAGCAATGCATTATTGCTTGCTTCTGTATAGCACTATGCACAGTCTGATCAGAGATCTCAAAAATAATAATTACCCTCCTTCATCTGTGTGTGGGGCTGCACCTCCTCTGCCATGGTTACTGCTGGGTGGTGGAATCAGTGGTGCTGGATCTAGGACAGTAGGAGGTTCCCCTCTGGCTTTTCAAGATAATGATGCAAAAAGAGGCAGCAGAGCAGAGGGGGGAAAAAAGGCAAGAGCCATGAGTCGTAGAGAAAGCAAGCAGGGAGAAAAGAAGCAGTGTGGCACCATGCAGGTTTGATATATGTATGCACTAGAGAAAGATAAAAAGGATCTATCTGTTCTATGGTTCCAGCCGCACTCCAAACAGGCAGCATTGCTCATCTGCTGTCTGACTCTCTGATAACTCGAGGAGGTATGAATCTTGAGACGAGGGGTCTACATACCCCAGAAGGGGGCCTTCTGGGCTCAGAACTGGGGCCCAGTGGCTGGTCAACCCAGACTTAAATTTAGTGTTTGGAGTATAGCGAACAGATCAGAGATTGTCTCCTTTGGCCCCAGGTACTGCTTGTAGGAAGACCATGGTGCAGAGGGCCAAAGCTTGGGGGTGTACCAGGTTCAATGGGGCTTGCCCCAACAGCCTAGAATTGCATTCTTGCCATATTTAATAGTTCATCTTTGTGGCTTGGGTACTGGAACAAGCATGGGGACAGGGCTGTGAGTAACATTCAAGAGCAGAGAAGAAAAAAGTGAGTTTCAGTATCTGAGCTGACCACCAGGGAGTTTGCACATTCATGAAGGACAACATATTCAAAGAGACTACACAATGTTTTAAGCAGGGCTATATTAATGTGGGGGAGACATCTGGAGAGTGGGGTGCCTCTGACCACAGAGGCAGATGCTATCAGGCAGAAACCAAAAATGATCGCAACGCCCTGGACAGTCCAGTGCCTACTAACCTTGACTACATTTCACAACACCCTGGACAGTCCAGTGCCTACTAACCTTGACTACATTTGTCTCCTATAGTGCAGATGGGGGCTATGAGCAAAGGGTGAGATCCTGCTGATCCCTGCACAGAGCATTATGACATCTGAGTCTGAGCCCTGCAGCAGTGTTTGCATGGTCAGAAACACCATAAACGTGCAAGCAGGCAGGTCGCGCAGCTGCCAGTCATCATGCTGCCTATAACCATTGAGCCATTAATTCACAGCCAAAAATGGCAGGCTTGGTGGGAATGAATGAAAAGCCCTGCATCCATCACAATGCCATTTAAGTAACATGTGCCCAACTAGCACCTGGCAAGCTACCCTGTTTCTTAGATAGGAGATTCACAATTAACATGCGATGTTGGGAGTTTATTTTTCTGAAACTATATGGCATACCTGACCTTCATGGATGCATCTGGATCTGTCCAGTGATAGAAGTGTGGGGGTAGGGGGGTGACATAATCAAAAAGTCTCTTGCACTTACAATATCTGTTAGTCACCTCACCTCCACACTATCACAGGCTCAGGTAGTTAGCCCTCTTTAACTTTTAGCCCTCCCTGCCACCCTACCACCATAGTTGGAGCTGACTTTATCTTGATTGACTGGATACGATCGAAAGAAAAGCCTACTATAGGGATGTCACCACAGTTCTACATGGGAGTGTGGGAGGATGACCGAGCATAAGGCAAATGAAAATGTATGCACAAGAAAATAAAGGCTACTTACAGTTACAGTTTAGTCTGACAGAGTCCTTTGTATTCAGCTCTTCAGTACCTCGATAACGATGGTGGTGATCAACTGGCAGTGCATGGTAACATAGTAACATAGTAGTTGATGGCAGATGAGGACTGGTAGGCCAACCTTGTTTGCCCATATTCCCTGCCTGTATCAGCAGCCACTGACCCTACTTGGTTATTGGCTATCACCTCTCTTTACCCCATCTAGGGTTCCCTCATGTCTGTCCCATGCGTGTTTGAATCCACCCACTGTGTTAGTACCCACCACTTCCTGGGTAGGCTGTTCCAAGCATCCACCACCTTCTCTGTGAAGAAAAACTTCCTCACATTTCCCCTTATCCCGCCCCCCTCCTCTCATATCATGTCCCTCGTCCTTGTACAACTCGGTCCATTGGCCTGGTGTTCACTGGGATTGTCTAGTGCTTGCTGTCTGAGGAGCTTTCCAGATGACTTGAAGAGGCCCTGGTGAGGAACCTCTTGAAGAAGTCATCTCGACCCTGATGTCCTGGTGAATTACCATCTGATCTCCAACCTTCCATTCTTAGGAAAGCAGCAACATTGGAAAGCACTCCCAGTGAACAAATCACACACAAAGAGAAGTTATTTCAGATTGATATTTTTTTATTTTTAAAGGTGTGACCAAACAAAAGCAGTAATGCAGTTAAGTGGTGCAGGCAGCCCCTAGTGCCTCAGCTTACATCGCTGGTGTCTTTATTACCACCTCCAGAACTGAACTCTGTATTCCAGATGAGGCCTCACCAGCGTTTTGTACAAAGGCATCACCACCTTTCTTCTTCTGCTAGTGATATCCCTTGCTGTGCACTCCAACATCCCAGTCGTCCTCCCCACAGCCTTGTTACACTGTTTGGCTGCCTTTAGGTCATCTGAGATGATTATCCCTGAATCCCTCTCTTCCATGGTGACTGTCAGCAATCCCACCCCCTCCTCCAATCCTGGAGCTCTCCATAGGGTTTCTTTGCTCAAGTGCATGATACTGAACGTCTTTGCATTAAACTTTAATTGCCACTCCTCTGACCACTCTTCCAGCCTTCCCAGATCCTTCCTCATTCTTGCGATCCCCTCTGGTGTGTCTGCTCTGTTGCAGATCTTGGTAACATCCACAAATAGGCAAACCTTCCCCCAGCCCTTCAGCAATGTCACTGATGAAGATGTTAAAAGGACTGTCCCCAGTACCGATCCTGAGGTATCCCACTGGTCACCCTCCTCTCTCAGATTTGATCTCATTTACTACCACCCTCTGCTTCCTGTCCCTCAACCAGTTGCTAACCCAGTTTTCAACTTTGTAGCACCCAAGGCTACCTAGCTTGTTCACCAGTCTTCTATAGATGTTACAGTGTTGGGTAAGTTACCTTTTCTATTACTTTCTATTACATTTGGAAACTTGTTCCAGGAAGCTCTGTGCAGTCACTAGCAAGGATGGAGAAGTACTAGAAAAAGTAATGCACCTTACAATTATAGTTACTTATTTCTTTTTATATAAAAACAATACAAACATAATAAATAACTATAATAGATAACTCTTTATTTGAAAGTAATAGGTTAGTTACTTGTTACTTTCAAATAAATGTAATCACTAACAGTTACGTATTTCTTTTGTATAAAAGACACAAGCAATTGTAACTGTAAGGTGTATTACTTTTTCCAGTACTTTTCCATCCTCACTAGTGACTGCACAGAGCTTTCTGGAACAAGTTTCCAAAAGTAATAGAAAAAATAACTTACCCAACACGGGTGTGTACAGTGTCAAAGGCCTTGCTGAAATCGAGGTAGGCACTATCCGCTGCTCCTCCCTAATCCAGCTCCTTCGTCACCAAGTCAAAAAAGTAAATCAGATTTGTTTGACATTATCTTCCTGCTGTGAATCTATAAGCAGCGCCTCCTTGATCTTACCCACTACTGAGGTGAGGCTGACTGGTCTGTAGTTTCCTGCCTCCTCCCTGCTACCACTGTTGTGGAGAGGGACTACATTTACCCCCTTCCAGTCCTCTGGAACCACCCCTGTATTGAGTGACTCATTAAACAGGGCTGCCAGTGGTGCTGCTAGCACCATCCATAATGCCTTTAATATCCTGGGTGTATATCATCTGGTCCCATCACTTTGTCCACCCTCAGTTTTCGAGAGTTCCTCCAGGGCTATCTCTTCTGTAAAGGGACTGGTGCTCACCTCCCCGCTTGCTTTTGTTGCTTCTAGCTGTGCTCCCTGTCCCTCCCCTCTATCGTGACTACTGAACAGAAGTATTCATTTAGTATCGATGCTTGTTCTAGATCCCTCTCTCCACACACACACACACACACACACACACACACCTCCCTCTTTGAGCCTTACAACCCCACCGGCCTTCCTTCTATAGCTAATTTATCTATAAAAAGTCATGTTCCCCCCTCTTTACTGTCTGCGCTAATCTCTCCTCTGTCTGTACCTTCAAGCTCCTAACTGCTTTCCCCACATCCCTCTGTCTCTCTAGGTACACTGCCCTATCCTTGTCCTTCTGAGTCTCCTTGTACTTTTTGAATGCCCTCTTTTTGTCCTTCACTTTCTCTGTCACCTCCTTTGTGAACCATGGTGGTTTGTTTCTCCTTTTCCCTTGTTCCTCAGCTTAGTGCACTGATTTGTCACCTCCGCTATTGATTCTTTTAGGTGTGCCCACTGGTCCTCAACCCTTCCCCCTTGATCCCTTCCTGCAGAGCTTCTTTGATCTCTCTCCCTATCCTAGCAAAGTCCACCCTCCTGAAATCCAGGACCCTTGTCTTTGTGTGGCTCTCCTGTGACACAGTATTGTTGCTGAACCACACTGTATGGTGGTCACTGGGCCCTAGGTGTCCATCCACCCTAACTTCCTTGATCCTGTCTCCACTGGTCAGCACAAGGTCTAAGATTGACTTATCCCTAGTGGGCTTCTGAACCAACTGCCTGAGGCCTGCCCCACAAGGATTTCATGATGTCTCTGATCCTGGCTGAGGCAGCTGCCTGGATGGTCCAGTCTACATCTGGCATGGTTAAATCGCCCAGCAACAGTACTTCTCCCTTTTTTGCCATCCCTTGTATTTCCTCCATTATTTCCCTATCCACTTCCTCTCTCTGTGCTGGAGGCATGTATATTACCCCTGTGTGAATTGCTGTTCCATTTCCTGGCTCGAGTGTGACCCACAGTGCCTCGACCTCCCCCTTTCTAACTTGCACTGCTGTTGCCTTAATACCGTCTGTCACACAGAGGCCACCCACCCACCCTTTACCCTTCCTATCCCTCCTTTGTAGGCATACTCTGGTATATTTACCTCCCAGTCATGGTTTCCAGTGTACCATGTTTTGGTAATTGCCACCATGTCTAGGCCCGCCTTCTGCCATCAGGGCTGTCAGATCTGGGATTTTGTTCCCCAGACTTCAGACATTGGCATACATGGCTTTCCATGTATAGCAGCCTGTGCCCCTGCATTTCTGCCTTTTTGCTCCCTCCTTCCAGCCTGTTTACCTCTGCTTTACCTATTGCAACAGTCCCAGGTATATCTGTCCCTGTTTCCCCACCTGTCCCCCTTGTACGTTTACCCTTACCTCCATGTTTCCCCTTTCCAGACCCATTTTTGTTCATTTGCTGCCTCCCTTCCACTGCCTTACCCCTCGTAATGAGTTTGGGAAAATCTGTTTTCAATATTTCCTCCTGATCCATCCTGTTAGCTACTGTGACCTGTGGCTAAATCTCTCTGTTCCTGACATCCCCCCGGAAAGTTTAAACGCTTTGCAAGGAAGCATCTAAACTTTTCATTGAGGACCGCAGTCCCCTCCCTGAATGGATGTAGGCCACCCCCCATACAGGCCCCCACCTCTCCAGGTGACTCCCCAGTCCCCAATGAATTCAAACCCATTTACTATGCACCAGTCTTTCAACCAAGTATTGAACTCGCTGATGTGGAGATTTCAAGCCTCCCCCCTGCCATGGAGTGGCAGCACCTCTGAGAATGTTACAGAGCCTGCCACTTCTCCAAGAGACCTACCCAACCCTCTGAAGTCCTCTTGTACCTGCTCTATGCTCACTTTCTCCTGGCTAGTTCCTTTGTCCCCAGATGGACCATGACCTCAGGTCCCCTCCTAGCTACCGCTGTGGGGGTCCTCTGTATTCCTCCCTCTCTCAAGCTGTGCCTCCTGGAAGGCTGGCCTCCCTCTCCTCCCTGCTCCTGTTCCCAGATCCATTCCCTGGACTACTCGTCTCCCACCAGGAGTAGCTTCCTCTTCTCTTTGGGGTCCTCTACCTCCTGCTCTTGGGTCTCCCTCTTGGAGGACCGCTCATCCTCCTGAGTGCAACCTCAGGTTCCCTTGTGAGGCTTACCCACTCCTTCAGGACAGTATAGGGTTTCTTAGTTGGACCAGATGTGGGATGTGCCTCTGACCCTCCTCTCTCAACCTCCCTGATCCTACCATAGCCCAGCAAGCCCTCTGCCTGGTCAGCCATTGTGGCAGTGACTGCGGATATGGTGACCTCTGGCTGTGGGCAAAGGTTGCCAGTACTCCTGCCAACTCTACCCGAAGACTGGCAACCTCCACCCTCAGCCCAGAGAGGTGCCTGCATATGTGGCAGTACCAGAGTGCCCAGAATGTCCTCCTGAAGACTGCTGCTGGTATCTGTTTCTTTAGGCCAGAAAGAATTGTTAGTGGGAAGGACACAGAGGCCACAATTTCAGCCCAGGAGGTGGGTGGAGGTTCTTGTGGTGGCAGGAAGGCGGTTGCTGGTGATAGCGGTGGGATGTCTACCAGCCTGCTGAGAAAGAGCTGCCTGAGGACTGAAAATCTGTTCACTTCAGTCAGCAGTGGTGAATCATCAGAAGAAGGTCAGGAGTCCCAGCTGTGACTCTGGCTGCAGAGTTAACCTGCTGGCTGGATTAGATTTTTCAGCCATCATGATCTGGGCATCTGTTGTTCTTTGGCTTTTTTTCCCCACAGTTTCTTTGTACCATTTTCCAGCCCTTGTTGGAAGGAGAGGGCCCTGGCTCAATATCTACTGCTGATTCCTGGTTGGGGGCTGTAGCTGAGGTTTCCATCAGAGAGGTCCTTGTTCTCTGGTACAGTCACTCTGGGCTGAGCAGGAAGAAGGGTGGGAGGACCACTGCTGGTCAGTGGAGTGTTCCACTGCTTCAGGGGTCTAAAAGTCCATGGCCATCCTGTTCAGGACAATCCGAAGGGCAGCTAGATATCAAAGGCTTTAGTCAGCTCCTTGATGGTACAGGCATTTTGTAATGCCTGTGAAGGCTCTCCATGTTTAGACAATTCCTGAGAAAGGTCCTGAAAGATCTGAATGTGGTTCCCCTGCCACATTAGGGTACCATGCTCACGGGCCATCCTGAGGATTTTTTCTTTTATAGGGAACTTAGGGAATCATGCCAAAACTGGGTGCTGACATTCATCTACTTTCTGTTGGGGGGCCAGGGAATGATTGGCCCTCTCCACCTCATAGCTGTCTGGTCCTTGGGAGTGCAGGAGGATCGGCAGCACTCACTGAAGAACCCAGAGGAGTCTTGTCTTTTGCTGCCTCCAGGAAGCCGACAAAACTTAGACTGTTGTGTTGGCTCTTAGTTTCAAGGTCTCCCACATGGTCCCAAGGAACCTGGATCAGTTGGTCCTCCTCCCCTAGTTGGCTGTGGGGATCTTCCGGTATTAGAGGAGGACTCCAGACCCACCTATGCTCTTTTGATAAATATGCAATGCTTTGTACCATGTCATTACATCAGTGCTTCCTGCTATGCTGCTTACCTGGGTCCAGAGTCCTCTACTAATACTTTGGGTGCTGTACCCCCAAAATCTTCCTCTCGCCCAGCCAACAGTCACACAATACCTTCTCAGAGGGGGGTTTGGGGGGTGTATCCCCTCATCAATGAAAACACAAGACTAATTGTAGTGCATTTAAAATGAGGTGCTCTGCCCCATAACCCTTATTTCCACCCACCAGAAACTACCTACTCACAAATTTATTAAAAACTTAAATATGATCCGGTGGTAAGAAATCAGAAGAGCAGAGCAGTTAGAGTGGGGTTGAGAGTACACTTAGCAGTGGAGAGTGTAAGAGTGTGGGGAAACACTGATGTGGCGATGTGCACTGAAGTGTAACATATCTATCAAAAGAGCGTAAGTGGGTCCGAGTCCTCACTAATACTGCCCCATCCATAACATTAATTATGATTATATTGTTTTTATAATGGGGCTCTGCCTACACCCTCAAATGTTTTTTTTCATTAAGTATTACTTCTAAAATGAATGTAGTGCAAAGTTTGAAATACTCTCCACTGCTATACCATTAACTGAAACCATAAGCTGGCAGAAGGCATGAGCTGACAATGGTAGCACTCAGTCAGGAAGCACTCAGTCACGTACGTAGTGTAGCGGTAGTATACCATAATGTATGCTAATTCTGTAACATACCACTACACTACTCATGTGGGTCTGGAGTCCTCTACTAATGCAGGTCTTTCACCTCACCCTCCATTTTATGGACGTTTGTCTCAGTCGTGAACACTTCCTCTATTAACCGTTTTATATATGCCATTGTCTGGGTACATGCAGTGCAAATTTCATTCATCCTAGCTAGTAATCTGGAAAAACATTGTCTCTACATGACCTAAGCCATCACCACTCAGCAGAAGAGGGGCCGATGACATGATGCTGAAGGGGGTTAGCTGGTCAAGTAGGCCAAGACTACCTTAAACCGCACTGATATTTTAGCTGTTCTGTCAGAAATTTTCAGTTAATCAGATGCACTATGACAAGTAATGCTCATTGATGCCTAAATTCTTGACAGGGTGAACAGGGTTGGATGCTGCTGTATTGTTGACTAGGTAGGAGGAGCTCCCAGCTCATGTGATCATCTTTGTTGGCATCTAAGCTATGTTCCCCACCTTCTTTCATTTTCTGCAGCTAAGACACTATCTATAGACCCAGGTAACAAGTCCCCAGTCTCACAAGGCAGCTTACTAACTAGGAGGAGTTTCTATACTGGTCAGTGAAACTCATTGTAGGAGGGAAATACATCTTCCAGGTGTGGGAAATACTAATGAGAGCACAGGGGAATGAGACATAGGCAGTAAGGGTGCAATGGGACTTAGAGTCAGAAGCACCTTCCAGAATGAAGACTGGATGAAACTTTGAGAAAGGGGATAGAATATATCCTCTTCCAGCATGTGGAGGAGCTTAGGTGGAAAGTATGTGAGATACTTTCAGACCCTCACTATAACTAACACGTCACAGAGGGGATCACCACTGTGCTGGCGGGGATGTGGAAAGATGGGCACCTGTTACCACATCTTTTAGCAGTATTCAACTACCTAGCAATACTGGACACTAATATGTAAGGGGCTGGTGAAGCTCTGGAGAGAAAACATTCCAAGAGATTTTCAGTATTTTATGCTGGGGTAGCAAGTGAAGGGCTTGGGTAATCAGAAGGAAGGAACTGTTCTCCCTCATATGTTTAGTAGCTAAAGGTTAATGCCTTCAACTGACTATTGGGTTAATCCAACTGTGGAACATGGAGGGCTCATGACCAGGAAGTCTAGATGATGGAGCATATAACAGCAGTACTACAACTTACCAAAGAAGCATTCTGGATCTCTGGATGGGATGAGAGCAGTATAGTTCATTGGGATCTGAAGCCACAGATTAAATAAAGTTATATACTGTGAGTGGCCTTTAACCCCTCCCCCACATCCTGCCTCATTAGGGGGAAGGAGGGACATCTAACTCAGGGAGGAGGGAGCAGGTAGAAAATCACACAGCCCCCTCCCCTTTTTGGATTACCCTTGGCCTGCTGGGAGATGCCCCTAGCTGATTCTGTGCCCATGCACTTCAAAGGTAATAACTGTGATTAAATAAAATGGCACAGAGAGCATTAATTTGCTTCCCATTCCTTCAAGCCGGATAATTATTTGGAGTTTGTACTATTGGTTTTACAGGTCACCTACTAAACCTGTTGGACTTGCAGATATAAGTTGTTACTAAATGGAAGGGCTAGTTTTGTCCCTTAAACATGTAAAATGTATGACTATGTAGGTTTTTATCTAGTACAAAGTATACAGTATATTCATAGACCATAGTTTTAAGGCCAGAGGTTACCTGGCATAATAAATGTATGTACCATGATGCAAGCCATACTTATATATGTATCTTTAAGTTTTAATAAAGCAGAGTTAAAAAAAACTTCCTTACTGTTATTGTTCAGTGCCTTTGTCTTAATTGCACTGGAGCAATGAATACAGTTTCCACATGTACAGAAACCCTGAGGTTTTGTGTTTAGCCATGTTAACGGTCCTCTTTCTGGTTTCCAGCACTGAGTCTTCACAAGTAAATCCTTAATGCTTTCTGTCTTCCTGGCTATACACATAGTCTCTCAACAAAGCTGTTCTTCTCTATTTGGTGGTACATCAAATATTCCAGTGTTGTGAATCACATTTTTACCTCTGCAAGCTGGTTCAAATGTGTTGTTTTGATATCTTGATCTTCAGTCTTTCCTTATTTTCTGGTTTATCTTGGAGTAACATTCTCATTTTAGTTTTCTCTGCTGTTTCTGTGGCTTCAGTCCTAACTGTATTGCTGTAGCCTCTCATTCTGAATCTCTCAATTAGTTCTTTTGAATTTATTTTAAAGGGAACAGTCAGCACCAAGGGCCCCACATTCAAGTATGGGGCCTGTCCCACGGTGCACTTTTCATACAAAAACATTTTGGTTCACCTATTATTTACTGTACTATAATAGATTGTATTATACTAATTTTGTTTACTTCTAGACTGACATCTTTTGTTACTACTAATCCCAGAATCCCCATGCAACTGACATCAGAGCAATAGTAAGCAGTATGATATTCAGTAGCCTGAAGTGCATGTTAGAGTTTATATCAGGTCTGATATTGTGTTTTCTGGTCTCACTGTCCTCTCTGGCCTAAGTACAGTCACAGAGGACTATACATAGCCCCTGGAGAACAACAGAACTGGAAAGCATCTGATTGGAGATTATAAAAGCTCTAACATGCACTGCAAGCTATTGAATCTCTCACTGCTGCCTACTGCACTGTTGTCAGCTGCAGAAAATCTGGGATTTGTAGTAACAGAAGATGTCAGCCTAAAGTAAACACAATTACTGATACAGTCTACTATACTATAGTTAACATTAAATAAACTTAAATGTTTTTAAACACAAAGTGCACATTGGAATCAACCCTTCACTTCAGTGCAGGGCCCTTTATGCTGACTGTTCCCCTTTAAATGTGACTCACCTCTACTATTTCTTTTATACTTTAGAAGCTAGCTGTATGGGATACTTTGTTAGCTTTTTATTCAGATGAAAACTAATAGCCATTAGCAATGTGTTCCTTGCCTGATGTTTTCTGTAAAGGTCTGGTGTTATTTTCCATCCTTCAATTTTGATTATACAGTCTAAAAATTGTATTTCAGTGGTACTGTGTCATACTGTGAATTGTAAACATAATACAGTTATTTAATTATTCATGGACTATTATCAGATCTTCAACAGTATCTCTTCATAGCATTATGACATCATCTATAAAGTGCTTACACCAGAGGATTCAATTTTCAAAAGGATTTTGTTTCCAAAACTGTTTTTGAAGTTAGACATAAAGATATTTGCAAAATGTGGAGCTTCATTGCTGTTCCATTTTCAACTGATAAAATGTTTGTCCTTCAAATGCAAAATGATTATTTTGCATTACCAGCTCTGCCAGCTGTATAATAAAAATAGGCAGGCTTGTTTGGTTTGTTTTCTAATTCCTTTGCTAAAGATTCTAATCCTTCTAGATATGGAAGCAGTATATACATATATACATTTTTTACATCTACTGTTACTAATGTAATACTTAAATAATCCTGGTTTAATGTATTAAGATCTTTAAAAAGTTGAATTACATTTCAGTTGAACATTATGGTATTTACCAATTTTGTACTGTTCTGCTTACCTGTATGTTATTTTTACCCCTGGGTCACCCAGGAAAAAGGGACCTCCGGGGCCCAGTGGGCCTATCCGGTCAACAAAATTCAATAAATAAATAAATACATGCTTAGATTCTCTAATGTGTGACTCTGTTTCTGGGACTGAAGTTTTGGAATGAAAATTAACAATAATATTTATTATCTCCTTTCAAACTGCAAATAACATTATGTGGACCTTTTCATAATTATTTTTCTCATTCAACTCAAAAGATTTAAATGTTTGGTTCATGTAAATCCTAAAACTTTATTAAGGACCTCAATGCAATTCCAAATTTCTGTCCAAAAGGTTGAGCACTTGTTTATCTTGCCATTCTGCCTAGTTTCATAAGTTTTCATTATTGTGCTCTGGTCTGCAGTAGTTCTAGGTTTGACTCTTATCTTGATTTGCTCTGTTGTTTTTTTCTTACCCCCACCATCACACCTCCTCTGTGAAAATCCCCAGAGGAGCATTGAAATGGTGGTGTTCGGGGGTCGCGCTAGGCGCCTGAGCGAATGGACAGATAGACATTACACGGAGTGAATCGCGGCTATCTAAATCCATTTAAAATAGTTTAAAATCTTCTGTCACCTCGTAAATTTGGGCGGGGATTATTCATTTAAGTATCAAGGACATCTGGTCTGAAGGATAACTCAAAGGGACAGAATCGTAAGTTTTTATCATTAAAAAAATACCATGGTGTAGCATCATGTCACTTGAACTGGTCAACGTAGCGCAAGGGGGGCCAGGCCAACGGTCTCATACAGAATATGGACATGTCTGCTATATGTTCTCTCTTACAAAACATCTCAGTGGGCCAGTTAGAGTTAAAACAAGATATTGCTGGCTTGAAATTAGTAGTAGACTCTATTAAAACGGATTCTGAGAAAACCATTGACAGAATTGTGGAAGCGGAGACTAGAGTAGCAGCTCTGGAGGAATCAGCATTCCATTTATAAGAAGATTCAATTTTATGCACAAACAATTTCAATTAATATGGCAGAAAATAGGCGACTTAGAGAATCGAGGCCGCAGGAATAATTTACGTATTGGGTATACCAGAGGGAGCTGAAGGTTCTAACATTATCAACTTCCTACAAGGCTTGTTCCCAGATATTCTGGCACACGAGTGGAGATGGCCACTAGAAATAGAACGAGTCCACAGATCTCTATCTCCAAAACCCAAATCAGGTTCCCCCCCAGACCCATAATAGCCTACTTCCTTCGTTTCTCTGTCAAAGAAGATATCCTAAGGTTATTTAGAGAGAGGAAAGTGCTACTATGGCAGGGTCATAGGATCTCTGTATTTCAAGATTATTCAGCGGATGTGGTTTCACAAAGAAAGGCTTATTCTGAAATCAGAGGGGGTCCTGAAGCAGCATAACATTCCCTACAGAATTAACTACCCAGCGGTGTTAGTGCTAACGTTTAATGGGGTTTCACATTCCTTTAAATCTCCTGATGATGCTTGAGTTTATATCAAAAATAAAATCAGGCCCAACTGAAATAGCCACTACAAGTTTGAATCACGGTTGGATTCCATTAATAGAACGCGTCAAGAGACCCCCGACGAGCCTCCTTCAGAACGCAAAGTCAACCAGAATCCTAGACCAATGGAGAGTCCCAGATCCAAAACAAACCTATTAGAATTATTGCAGAGGCAAGAGTGGAAGACAATAAACAGGAAGTGTAAAGGACTTACGAGGGGTAGGCATAGGTCCACGATCTTTGCTCCCAAAAATGCCGTTGAGAAAAAATCCATGGGGATCCTGCTATCAAACAAATTCTCCGATCTCAGCAACATGGAAATCTCCATAGTGGACCATAGCAAGGATCAGCCAACCAGATCAAATCTCCTTCCCAACCAATCAGATTCTTCCTTACTATCTGAGACTGCCAGTATCCCAGAACCTCCTGGTACCCTCTTACACTCTAGGGTTGATGGCTACATTGGCTACACTCCTTCATAGGAAAATGCTGTTTAAGCTAATTACTAGTACTTTAACTTTAATCTGTCGGGTTATGTGGGGAAGAGGGAATGAGGGTCTATATGTCGTTTTAAGTTATGCTGTATCGACTCCCTAGAGGATCTCTCACGTTCTGGTAAGTTATATGCCATAGTCAGTTTTAAGGATTCTTGGCAAGAAGCTACCTAACTTGCTGCAACATTTTTATAAAAAATAAAATTTTCGTTTTTAAGGTTAGTTCTCCCTATCTCCCTAAAGTGGTCTGTTTAGCTAACTTGATAATTTAAATACACACTACTTGTCTTGTGAAATATCTAAAGCCAAAGTAAGGAGTACATTTTTTCTGGGTTTAAGGTCGAACCTATGTATACTTATTGCCAGTTTGCTCATCTTCTGTTAATAAGTATAGAGTAACAGATCTTAGATAGTTGAATATAACCTGTGATCCTATGAGGCACCCTTTTAAGATTTTCATTTTCAGTATGCCCAGTATAATAAAAGCAAGATTATGAAATTACTCTATAGGCAGAAATATGCCTTGGGATACAGGGTTGTTGAGTCCTTCTTATTGCTTCAAGCTTAATCTGTTGTTATTTATGGCTACATTCCCCTTCCTACTCTTCCCCTTTTTTGTGTCATAGTAATGTGCTTTATTTGTACCAACTGTTCATAACTCAGGGTAGCATTGGTAATGGGTTAGAAGTGCAAACCAATGAATAGGTTGGGCATTACAAACTATGGCTGTCCCTTCTAAATACAGGTGTCCTTGGGGCGTTAATTCGGCCCTTATGGCGTCTGTGTTGTTGAGGAGTGATGCCAGCTGAGAAATTAGATGCCCATGTACCTCTGACCTACTTGGTTCTCAGTAAAACAGTTCAAGCTGAAGATGCTACTGATTTTGGACAGGGTACAGAGCAATCTTTATTCCCACTATGTTGTACTGATCTAGACATCCTCATTTGTGCTTTCTATGTTAACCCTGGTTTTCTTCACCTCCACCTGTACCTATTTCTTCAGACTGTCCATTTCTCTATATTTCACTATGAGTTTGTCATTACTTGTATGTATGATCTCACCCGTATCTATGGAGTTGGCAGGGGTTAAATATCTTATGCAGAATTCACTAGTCCTAGTCCATACTCATCAAAACAGTGTGACTGATCCTTGAAACAAAGCCTTTGGATTTCCAGGCCATGTGGATCAAGGGTTATGTTGAACTATTATTTAGTAAGTTGGGAAGTTTATATCATATTGTTTATGGATTACTAGTATCCCCCATTATCTTAATAGTCTTACTTAGTCTGAAATGTTTTAGGTTGTTCTTGTATGTAAATACTAAATATTATTTACTTTTAAAGACTGGGCCCCTGTGCTCTACTAAGACTTCTACGTTAATTTTAGGTTTAGAGTTTATCTGTTATTTATGGGGTCAGAGGTTAATTCAACTAAATGGAAATGTTTACTTAAAGTTTAAAAGGGGGGTATACTGTGTAAGTATAGGGCTTAAATTATTTGAGGCGTGTGTTATATTGTTAAGATTTATAAACTACTATGGCAGGCTCTATGGCGAACTGTAAATGTATATCTTGGGACGTGAAAGGTTTAGGCACTCCAGTTAAGAGGAAAAAGGTTTTAACCCAGTTATAAAGGATGAAGGCTGATATAGCTTTACTGCAAGAGACCCATTTACTGAATGAGGAGGCAGAAAAACTAAAGAGAACGTGGGTAGAGAACGTGTTTCATAGCTCAGTTAGTAAAAAGCAGAAGGGGTTAGCCATTCTTATTAGAAAATCCCTGAACTTCTCAATGACCTCTCAAAACAGATTCTTTGGGTAGATGGCAAATTCTGGAAGGGAGGTTAGATGGTCTTGATCTCACTATCTGTAACATTTATGCCCCAAATGGAGATTCATATTCCTTTTTTTCTGAATTTTTTGATATGATCAGCTGCATTCCGAACAAGAACATTATAATAGGGGGAGACTTCAACACTGTTTTAGACCAATGGATTGATAAAAGAAACCCTAAATTTAACAGAATGAGAGACAGAAACAGTGAGATGACCAGGGATAGAATGAAAGATTTAGGCATTTCAGACGCATGGAGAATGATGCACCCTACCCAAAAAGATTACTCATTTTTTTCTCATAGGCATGGCTCATATAGTAGGATCGATATGTTCCTTTTATCGAATGATCTGTTGAATAATATGTTAAATGCTGATATCGGTCCCATTATAATATCTGACCATGCTCCCATTTCTATTGTTATTAACTTAGACCAAGAGGAAGAAAAATCTCTTCATTGGAAATTTAATTGCTCCTCATTGAACGATGATAACTTTAGACCCTGGATTATCAAGGAGTCAGAACAATTTTCCTGTATAATGACAATGGGGAGACTTCCAAATCTACCCTGTGGGAAGCGTTTAAGGCATATATTAGGGGCAGAATTTTGAGTTATACTTCTTTTAAAAAAAGAGAGGAAAATTACTTGCTCAAAAAGAAAAGAAAAGGAACTTTTGGAATTGGAAAGATCCCATAAATCAAATCCTGGGGGTAACAAAAACTGCTTTAGGAAAATTACTCTTCTCAGATATGAAATAAATAAATTACATACGGGAAAGGCGGAGTTTGCTCTCTATAGAACTCAACAAAAATACTGGGAGTCAGGAGAAAAGGCGGGCAAACTATTGGCATATAGGCTTAAACAAATCCAAAATAGAAATAATATTCCGAGTATTAAGGATTCTGTGGGGAAGTTACATAGTAAAACTATTAATATTAACAAGGTTTTTACAGACTTTTACTCAAATTTATATAAAAGTAAGACTGTGAATAATAAGGGCCAAATTAATCAATTTTTAGATAAAGCCAAACTACCTAAGATCTCAGAGATACAGCAGCAGTTGTTAGATAAAGAAGTGTCAGCTCTCAAGAGATTAAACTATACTATTAATGGCTACCTAATGCCAAAGCCCGGGTTCTGATGGTCTGCCTGCTGAAATATATGTCATTCTGAAAGAGGTGATTACACCTATCCTACAAAGTGTGTATACAGAATCTGAGATTAATGAAGGCCTACCTCCCACAATGACTGAGGCAGTCATAACTGTCCTCCTAAAAAATATAAAGACCCACTAGATCCAGCTAATTATCATCCAATCTCCCTGTTAAATATAGATTATAAAATGTGGGCAAAGATCCACACTAATAGACTATAACAAGTTACTGGGAATCTTATACATAGAGACCAGGTGGGCTTCATTAAGGGGAGAGCAGGATTTGAAAATATAAGAAGAATACTATCTACAATATGGATGGCCTCTAGAAATCAGGAATCTGCTGTACTATTGGCATTGGATGCTCATAAGGCATTTGATTCTATTGAATGGGGCTATCTAACTGAGGTACTTGTGGGGTTTGGCTTTGGTGACATCTTTATATCAAGAATCAAAACTCTATATAAATCCCCTATGGCTACTATCTGCACGAAGAGAACCTTATCTGGGAAATTTAATCTGGAAAGAGGGACTAGACAAGGTTGCCCTATTTCTCCACTACTTTTATTTTAGCTCTAGAACCACTTTTACGAATAATTAGATTAAGTAAAGATATTATGGGGATTAAATTCCATAAATTGGAACATAAAGTAATAGCTTACACTGATGACCTTCTTTTATCCCTTTCTTCTCCTTACAAATCTATTAACTCCATTTTGAGGTTGTTAGAGGAATTTAAAGGAATCTCTGGCCTATCTATTAACTGGGCTAAATCTGAAATGCTCCCTTTGCAGGGGAATAACATTAAACTCAAAGAGTTATGTTGACAATATAACTTGGTGTGGAAAAATAATTGCATCTCTTATCTTGGAATTATTATTTCAAATAATCTAAAGGATATGCTAGGGTTAAATATTAAGCCCTTGGTTGAATCTATGAAATTATCCCTGGACAAATGGATCAAACTTAACCTTTCCTTATGGGGAAAAGTCAATGCAGTGAAAATGATGCTAGCGCCCAAAATATTATACTTATTAAACATGATCCCGCTACTCATTACATCCAGATGGTTTAAGAAAATTGACAGATTGTTACATTCCTTTTTGTGGGAAGGGAAAAATGCAAGAATTAGTCTAGATAAAATCAAGAAACATTGGCTCCAAGGGGGCATGGGCCTTAATGATTTCAAAAAATACCATCAAGCCTTCCTGTTTAAACAAACTTGTCATTGGTTACTTCGGAAAATAATTCACCGTTGTGGGTTAAATTTGAGCAGGATAGCATTTTGCCTCACATACTTCATCACTTAATTATAGGTGCCCATCAAAAAGTATTAATTCCATCCCTATTTAAGCAATTCTGCCAAGTCCTTATCCCAGGTCATAAATCAAATAACGAGAGTTCTATTCCTCACCAGTATTCTCCGATTTGGAGAAACCCAAATCTTAAATGGGATGGGAAAGTAATTAATCAGTATGGGAAAAGACAGGGATCTCTCTAATAAGTGATATTATTGATCCATTCACAGGGACCTTAAGGTCATTCTTAGAATTAAGAGGCTATTATGGTTTACCCTATACAATTTTATTTTTATTTACAGTTAAAAATGCTTTACAATCATCATTAGTGAATTACTTCATCCCCTACACCAGGTCAGAATTCGAAAAAATCATCACATTGGCAAATTCCAAAGGGGGTGGTGGGAAAATATATCAAGTATTAAATAAATCTGGGGATGACTTAACAAGCAAAGCTAAGGTACGGTGGGAGAATAGCCTAGACTGTCATATCCAGGATTCTATCTGATTTCATTATAGAAAAATGCATACAAATCCAGTATGGACCTTCAAGGTCGATTAATACAATTTAAAATATTACATAATTGGTATCATTCTCCAGACAAACTTTTACTTGGGACTCTCCTCAGATAGCTGTTGTTGGAGATGTGGGGTGAAAGATGCTGACCTTCTACATATGTTGTGTGAAATGTTCCACATTAGTCTCAGAGTGGGTAAGAATTTGGGAGACATGTAAGGACATCCTTCAAAGATATTTTCCTTTTGATCCAGGGTTATTTATTCTGGGTAATACGGAGTCTTTAGTCTGTCTGTCATGGCTGGAATAAAGATGGCTGTTGGTAGCTCTATTGTGCTTCAAAAGACTAATTTTACTACATTGGAAGGATACACATCCACAAGACCTGCAGGAATGGACCAATTCCTTAGCAAAAGTAGCCATCAACGAGTGTATTAGCCATCTTAATAACAAGACACTACATAAATATGAAGATAACTGGGCTGCCTTCTTTCACTGGTTAGACAAGAGTTAACTTATTACTTCAGTTTAATGTTTTGTTACAGCAAGAAGTATTTGACATGCCTTCTAGTAGTTCTGATTTACAATTTTATTCACCCAATATCTATACAAATGGTTTATCGACTGGGTTCAAGACTTTATTAAGAATGTCATAATTTGTTAACACCTGTATGAATTCTTTTGTACACCTACCTGAAGTCATCAGCTTTATTATATGTATACTTAAGAAAACTAAATAAAATTGTTTGAAAAAAAAAAACGGTGGTGTTCTTTGACAGAAAGCACATTCCATTGGTATCTATACCTTTGAAAGCCTCTGTAGCCCCTGAAAATATTGATCTCTTTCTCTCTCTCCCTCCTGAGTGCTTTTGAATCAGTATTATATACTAAACAATCAGAGTCAATGAGTCTATGTAGTATTCTATACTGATTATCTTTTTTTTCCAATTATAAATCAGACCGTAAGGATAGTCCAACATATCTAGTTTTAAATTATCAAACTCTTCCAATCCTTTTTCTATCCCCTAAATGAGCTGTTTTATCTCATTCACATTTCTTAATTTCAATTGGCTCTCTGTTTCTTTTTGTAGATTCACCTGTTCTTGTCCCAATTAATAACAACATGAAATCAGTAGAACATTTTGATCTTATATTGACCAATTTTTCATTAAAGCCTTGTACTGTGAAACCAAGATTGAGTTCTACTAATACTCATGGTCCATTTGAGAGTCTGCATTGTTTCACATACTCTGTAATGTCTTCATTTTCCAGTCTAGTCTAATATCTTTGGTTTAACTGTTCAGACTTGTGAATTACTGATCATGGAGCACTTGTCATTTGTATGGTCCCTTTAGTTTTCATCAAAGTTGTTATTCTTGTTCTTCAGTTAAACTAAAATGGTGTAATGAGGCTCTTACCTCTGTTAACTTATCTAGTGCAGTAAAATTGTCATAATGAATACATAGATTAAATGTTTGTATGTTCACATTTTGGCAGTTGATTTTTTCACTTCATAGTGAAATAATGGCAGTTACCTTTAAAAGTGTCTCTTCAAAAAGTTTCAAATGTCAGTTAATTCTTTCATCAGCTTTTGGCTTTAGTAAAATGTTTTCCACTAGTTTGCAATTGTTAATCTGCTTTGTAGATTTATGTGTATTTTACAGTTGTACAACTGTACATAGTTAGATGAATATTTGTATATACAAAGTGATGTATATTTTGCATGTATTATATTTTTATTCCCAAAGGGTTGTTGTGGGGAGTGTATCTGGCACCAGTAAGGTCACCAGTGGGATCCCAGGACTCTGTGCTGAGGCCAGAATTGTTCAATGTCTTCATCAATGACATTGGGGATGGCATTAAAGGCAAAATATGCCTATTCGCTGACTACACCAAGCTCTGTGGGAAAGTGGACACAGCTGAAGGGATACAGGACCTGCAGGATGATCTGGAAAAGCTGGGGATGTGGTCCAGGATCTGGCAGCTTGGCTTCAATGCCAAGAAATACAAAGTTATGTGCACTGGAGCCAAAAATCCCAGGATGAAGTATTATCTGGGTGGAGTCCAGGTATCTGCATCTGAGGAGGAGAAGAACCTAGGCGTGACAATCACTAGTGACCTGAAGCACTCCACACAGTACAAGAAAGCAGCAGCAGGCAAACAAGATGCTGGGATGCACAGCTAGGGAATCAGTAGTAGGAGAGAGGAGATTATACTACCCTTGTACAGGTCACTGGTGAGGCCACATCTAGAGTATAGAGTTCAGTACTGGTGCCCACACCTCAAAAAGAACCATCAGCCTTCTGGAGAAGGTCCAGAGGTGGGCTACAAAGATGATAGGAGGTCAGCAGGGTAAGCATATGAGGAGAGGTTAAGGGCACTGAACGTGTAATCCCTAGAGGAAAGGAGAGAGAGAGAGAGAGAGAACATGCTTGTGATCTTCAAGTGCCTGAAAGGGATAAATAAGGTGGATAAGGAGGGTCTCTTTATTTATTTATTAGCTTTTGGTAACTGGGTAAGTGTGCTAGGCAACAGACCTGCCTATTTTCAGGCACGACCCAGGAGTGCACAGGACATTGGTTACAATATGCAGAAATGCACAGACATAATATAGGTGTACAGGAGTAAAACAAGATATACATTAGGTAGCACAGTAATAGTTACATAAGGGTACATTTTAGGCATAGATCACAATAAGGATGTAAAATAAAACAATTAGGGTAACCATAAGACAGCTGAGGACAGTAAAGACATCAAGGTTCATAGCCACCTAGACAAGCGTATTGCACGGGAGAACATTAGTGTAGTACTCAGGATCAGACCATCTCCCAGAAGACTGCTGCTCCACAGCCAATGCACTGCACCACTCCAATCATGTCTTATTTCTGGTCCCTTAACTGTTTGCAATCCTTACTCTTTCCTCTGTTTTTTTCCTCTCTATCCTTACTTTCTGCCTGTGTGCCCTTTAAGCTCCTGATTGTCCTGTTCTGAGACAAGGATATCCTATATTTCTCAGTAGACCACTTACTTGCTCAGAGGCAGACCTCCAGCAGCTAGAGGGGGCCAGAGAGCTACTCTTGCCCTTCTAGGATGGTGGGTCCTTGGTGGTTCTGTGATCACTCACTTTCTGCCCCTAAACGGAAGTTCCTGTTGTCAGTCAAATCCTGTGCCTATAAAAATAGAACTAGCTTTGGGTGGGGGATGGAGGGAGGGAAGGAGGAAATATAGTCCCAGAAGAAGTTCAGTCACACAGCAGTCCTTTCTCCTGGTGTCTTCTGCCAAGCTATTAGCAGAATCTTTCTAAGGCAGTCTTTAAATGTAGCTTCCTTCTAGCTAAGCCACCCCCCTACTTACCAGATCTTTCTACAAGTAATTTAAACCTCACAGCAGTTAAGTCCTTTCAGTCACCTGAGATTTACACCTAGGTAACTCTTCAGATACCCATTCAGTTCAGTTAACCCAAACACACACTTTTTTTTTTTTTGTTTTGTTTTGTATGTTAGTTTTTTTTTTTACCCTAAATTAAAGGTCCAAGCCTACAGACACATGTGCTTCTGCAGACAGAAGAAGTGTTGCAATTAGGATATCATGGATTTCCATCTGTGGTTGCAGAAGTGCAGACCCCACAGGTGATTGTGATTCTGCAGTCAGAAGTCAGTATGTATGCCTTTTACCTGCAGCTGCAAAAGTGCAGGCCACTCAGGGGCCTGCACATCTGCAGCCAGCAGTGTGTGTATGTCCCAAAGTGGATTAGTACCTGTATGAGTACCTGTGGCTACAGAAGCACAGGAAACTGTGGGGTCCGTGCTTCTACAGACAGAAGTAGTATAGCAGTTTGGGTATCATGGATTTCTACGTGCAACTGCAGAAGTGAAATGACAGCTTTGGAGAATTTAAAGACACAAGATAATCTGGTCTTTAAGGAAGCAGATGGGGCAATATTGTTATTCTTAATAAGTGTGATTATGTGGAACAAACTAATAGATTGCTGTTTGACAGAGAAACCTATGAACTCTTAAGAAGCAATCCCACAAGTTGGTACTAAAATGAGCTGTTTGACCTGTTGGATGAAGCATTTAGAGGTGGCATCATCATCCAATAAGAGCTGGAATTAAAAAATCTAATAATGCCAGTATTCTATCACCTCACCAAAACACACAAAAGCCTTTTTTAAACCACTGGTCAGACCCATCATCTCAGGTGTGGGATCTCTTACCAAGAATCTCTCAAAATTCCCTGATTTTTGTCCTCCAGCTTATAGTTCTTGGTTGAGAGCCTATTCTCAAGACTATATGCATGTCTTAGAAACTATTTGC
Source organism: Neoceratodus forsteri (assembly GCA_016271365.2). Lineage (NCBI taxonomy): Eukaryota > Metazoa > Chordata > Ceratodontiformes > Ceratodontidae > Neoceratodus > Neoceratodus forsteri. The sequence goes on from CM057453.1 coordinate 436,106,750, forward strand.
CACTGTTTGGGAATCTGATTTTCTATGAAGTACAATAGATGTAACATCACCATATACCTGTACTCCACATAATTTAGGCTTAGAGGCACTGAATTACTTTTTGCAGTCTCACATTGTTATTGATGCCCCACCACCCACATGTTTGACTGCTGAAGTAGAATTTATCCTAATACATAATTATTTTACTTTTAACAACTTTTAATAAAAATATGATACACCGGCCTGCTAGCGCAGTGGTTGGATTTCTGCTTGCAGTGCCAGTGACCCAGGTTTGGAAACAGACCCGGGTCGCTGGATGACCAGCCATGGAAGAAGGATGGAGTGTCCCAGAGACTACTCTCCTTCTGCAGGGGGAGGGTGGGGACAGTGCCTGGTGCTTGACGGACCCCTGGTGGAGGCTGGGGTACTGCATCTACGCGCTTGACAACTTCAGGGGGCAGGGCGGATGAATGACATCATTGCACATCCCGTCTCCTCCTGTGCACAAAAAGGAAAGAAAACACTGCTCCCACCACCTTGATGACACCTGCTCTGGCTGCACTGGCTCTTAGAATGACTCCCGCCATTCCCGTGTTCATGGTGCCCTTGGCCTGAGGCACTGTGACTCCACCCTGGGGAGCAAGCCTGGGGGTTCAGGGAGGATGGCTAAATATGAGTAGCCACAGGCAGAGTCTGTGACTGGGCCAGTGGTCCCGGTGGTAGGAAACAGGAAAAAATATAGAATTAAAAAAATAAATAAATATGTGATACAGCCATGGATGCTGCAGTTCCATTACGTTACATCCATTGGTATTTGGGTTGGTGGGAGGAGCAGTTCATATTCAAAGGAGACAGCTGGTACTTGCTAGATGTACAACACTGGCAATGGTTCATTGATGATTTGTTAATCATTTAGAAAGGCACAGAGACAGAAGCCTTCACATTTGTGGAAAAACTTAATAATAACACCATAGATCTGAAATTTACATCTCAAGTAGACTGCCACACTGTGGACTTTCTGGATTTGTGCCTGCTAGTTGATAGTGACCAAAAAAATGCTCTAAGGTGCTTCAGAAAAAAGACTGCTGGAAACACAGTACTGCATGCAAAAAGTGCACACACCATGCTTTGGTGTCAAGTATACTGTACGGCTAATAGTAATGTACCAGGACCATTTTCTTGAAAAACAAACAAACAGAGATACTTTTAGTAGGGCTACCAACATCAAGGACATCTTTTGCCATAGCCACTTTCAGTCTGCAACATCCAGGCCACATATACAGTATGGTTACCACAATAACCATTTTTTTCAATTGTGGTCAATGCACAGCTTAAAAATATAGCATACCATGCAAAATCTTTAAACATCCAGCTTTCAGTATAAAAGTTGATATAAGCAATTTCATTACATGCCACATGTCTTCTGTAATCTATGGTATTACTTGCAGCTGTGGCCTTCTCTATGTGAGCTGAACCATCTGGCCTGTCTGGGAGTATATCCATGCACATGCCTGAGACATAAAGAACACCAACAGAGACTCTGTCCTAGGCAGACACTTTATAGAGTGCCACAATCAGGATCCTATGAACATGAAATATTGTGCTTTTGAACATGTCAGCCACCTACAATACCTAGAGGTGATAACAGAGTACAGTGTTTGCTCTAGAAAGAATCTGGATGGATCTTTGTTTGGAAAGCAGTCACACCTCTGGGTCTAAATAGAGACATAGACTACTCTGTTTTCCTCTGAATCATTGCTGTTAATGTACTGTGATATTCTGTTGATGTACTATTCCTGCCTTCGCCATCTTTGTGGGGATTATATATAAATATTGTCCTAGCTACGTATTCTGCCTCCCCCAAAACCTTTTTGGGGTTGGATGTAAATATTACTTAATTCTCTACTGTTACAGAGTCTGACAACCATCATCATTATCATCACCATGATCTCAACCCACTTTTTGTCCATGTCTGTTGTACTCATCTGCCTTCTGTCTCACTGGCACTGGTTCTCCTTTTTTTCTTTGGGTATCATTCTCACTGGCAAGATTTTCTAAACTATCACAAATTCCTTTGTACTTCCATTGGGCCAAGTTTTCTTCATCACACCACCTCCATCCAATTTAACAGTGTGTTTACTTCAATCCCCCAGGGTTTAACTTTGACTAAATGAAATAGCTGAACTAACACATGGTAGGTGTCCCCATTACTTCCTTTCATAATGCACATTTCATAATCACAGTCACAATGCTCACATATTCATCAAACACCACTGTGTTTCTACTTATGATGACGCCTATAGCAGACATATCCATCATTTTTATCTAAGCCTCTACTTGTTTCCACTCAGTCAGGATTTTAATGAGTATATCCTAACATGTCTGAAGGCTTTTTATATATGTGATGATGTGTACTGTTGCTTTAAGAGGTACAATTTTGTATATAAGGAGCACTAATTTGCAGGGCTCCACCCCTGATGAAGAGTCAGAGAGACTTGAAGTGCCGAGCAGATGGCCTCGAACCGCCTTCCTAAAACTGGCTAGACAGGTCACAGCCCCATTAACTCATCTCTTCAATCTGTCCTTAAGCAGCAGTGAATTACCAACAAGCTGGAAAGTGGCTCACATCATCCCCCTACACAAATTTGGTGATACAAGTCTCCTAAATAATTATAGACCAATTTCCATCCTGCCTGTACTTGCCAAGATATTGGAAAAATTAGGAAATGGCCAAATAAGGGAATACCTTGAAAACATGAATACACTACTTTATCGCCTCATCAATCTGGGTTGAGACCCAATCATAATACCACAAATCATTAGCTAAGGTCATGAATGACTGGTTGTGTGCTGTAGATCGAAAACAAGCCATGGGTACTATTTTGCTCAATCTAGCAAGGCATTGGACACAGTGGATCACACTGTACTGTTGAACGGATTGCAAGATACAGGCTTCTACGCCAGTCTTGCTATGGGTGTGTAACTAATTATCCGAACGTCTTCAACAAGTCAATGTGGAGGGCCTACAATCAACAGGCACTATGATATCCAAAGGAGTCCCCAGGGCTCAGTCTTAGGACCACTTTTCTCATGATACACACCAACAACTTGAGTCACAATGTCACAAATGCAAAGCTACACTTCTATGCTGATGACATGGTGCTCTACACCTCAGGTCCCAAAATGCCATCAATGCACTTGTATTTACAGGTAGTCTTCAATGAACTACAAAAAAACCTCTTCAGATCTAAACTTGTACTTAATGCCAATAGAAAACTAAGGCAATGTGGTTTACCAATACAAGATTAAAGCATACCCCCCCCGCCCATCAGCACACTGCTTGGAGAACACCTCGAAGTGGTGACAAAATACAAAACCCGTGTGTTAAATACCATAACACGTAAATAGGTGTTTCGGCATTCATGCGGCTTCTTCCAATGCTAATATGCTTGAGACAGAAAGAAAAACAACGCGAGCCTCACGCTGTCCGTTTTCTAATACAAATCAGTCAGCACAACAACTCACCTCCTCACTGCCATTCACTCCATAAAGAACAGTCTCCGGTACTCTCAATAACCGAAATAAAATAAAGAAAAAAACATTTTCAGCATATTTCAAACCACGGATGAAACGGAAAGACAAAACTATTACCATGCTCCCTAACCACTCTCCTTTTCAACCCTCAACTTTCCTCTGCAGGTCAAATGATGTCAGCACTTGAAAACAGTCGCAACATGAAAAAGGACAGCAACGATCACAACAGTTATTTTTTCTTTAGTTTTCTTGTTAAACACTTAAATATTTAGAGTTACATATTAAACCTGCAGTTCTCTGTTCCTCATTAAACTATTTACTCACCACGAGGTAAGACTCGGTTTCTTTTTTTTTTTTTATTTCAAAACCTACCAGAAAAAAACAGAACCCTTCTATTATATATAACAAAGTATGGGGTGCAGTGTGTTTTACTCAAATTTAACACACACACCCTTGTTGTTGGATGGCTATCATAAAGCCCTCGGGCTTTGCCTTGGGGGTTTATGTGCCATCCAACAACTCAGGTGTGTGTTAAATTCTCGTAACACACTGCACCCCATACTTTATCCTATATTAATACTAGGGATTATCAGATTAAGAACATGCTTAGCAGTAACTGGTGTATCTTGAAAATGAATGAAAAATAAAATCTTTCATTGGTGGTTCTCCTAATATTGTATATAAAAGGGCACCCACAATAGGTGTTAGGGTAGTACATAGCCATCTGGAGTCTGATAATAACAAAATAAATACCATCTGGTCTGCTCTGCCACCGACTGGAACACATAGATGTGGTAAATGTAAATACTGCCAATACATTAAAAAACAAATGTGTTTATACATTCAGTTACAGGCAAGGTATACCATTTAAGGGATTTTAGTTGTTGCTACACTTCAGGAGTTGTGTACTTATTAGAATGTTCATGCAGAGCGATTATGGGTATGTACTATGTAGGACAGACAGGAACTGAGAATTAGAATGGAAGAACACGCTACAGCCTTGGATAGAGGGAACAGGACATATACAATTGTTCAACGTGAAAAGTAATCCTAGAAATAAATATGAGATTGCATTCATTGGGCTCTAGAGGGTGGAGCTGGGACCTTGAGGTGGTAACCTTGAACAAAAGACTGGACAAAGGGAAAGTTTGGGGATTTTGAGTTAATGGTAAGGGAAGATTATGAAAGGTTAAATGATAACATTGATCTAGCAGCATTTCTGTAACTGACATCACCAGTTATCTATTCTTGTTGTCTTTCTGCGCCGGTCTGGGTGCATTACTTAGATAAAGTGACTGAACAGCCTTTGGTTAAAAAAAAAAAAAGCTTCTGGTTGTAAATGTTAACCTTTGCATTAAACATATTTGAAAAATATATATTTGTGTTTATTTTGCACCTGAATATAACAGGGACATGGTGACAGTCGAAGAAGTTAAGGTCTGTGCCTGTTTTTTTGCCATGTAATTTTTAAATGCACTATTCATTCCATTCATTGTGGCAATCACTAAGAGATGTAATAATGGGAAGGATGAACTGTCATGTTTTGGGGAATATTCTTTCAAACAACATGAAGTCTTGCTGTATTCTGACAATAGCAGTGAGTCCCAACCTTCAAACTGCCCCGGAGATGAAAAAGTTAACTTTCCATGCAAGGCATGGAACGCTGAGCTCGAGCTCGGTTGAGACTCTGTTGCTGTTTAAACTCAAACCGTCAGATTCTTTACTCTGCCTCACTGAACAGTCGCTCTGGAGATTTCTCCTTCTGCTCGATTCAATTTGTCAGTCAAAGTACTGCTTTTCTCGGTTTTCGACCGATTTAAACCGTGAACTCTGTCGGTTCAGTCTCTATCTGTGATATTGTGAGTACTAGATAGGTTATTTTTGTCTATTCTGTGTGGAACTTGTAACGGTCCATCGGTTCGGTTTGAACCGATCGAGTTGTTTAAAAATCATAAATTGTACTTTTAGAGTGTGGTTACTGGTTCTTATCGGTTCTAAAAAACGGATTTTATTATGGTTTTTCCACGACTATGGACACGGTCAGGAACCGATAAGAGGGTCTTGCCTGGCAGATTGCCATAAAAGGGTAAGTTTGGTTAGGACTGGCACAATGTCTGAGAAACCCAAAAGAAAACCGACCCACTGGGTTTCAACACTGTAGTGTGTGGGAAGTCTTTGCCAAGGCTGACCCCACACCACCTGTGTTTATTGTCTGGGGTTTGACCACCTCAATGCAGACTGCCAGATTTGTAAAAATTTTCCTGCAGCTACCCTAGAAAAGAGAGTTGATAGGCTCAGGGAAAGGGAGGCCAAAAAGTCCGCTGAACCGGATGGCCAGCCCGGTTCGGTTCAAACTGAACCAGAAGGAGTGTCCTCTGACCAGGGTGAGACTTCTTTGGGCAAAAGGAGAGCCGATTCTGAGGAGTCGATTCCGGCTAAAAGAACTAGAAAAGAAAAATCAGCTGGTGTGGAGCCAAAACTTTCCTCTCCAACTGCTGAAGAAATAGCCAAAGCGATCAAAATTGTTCAGTCTCTTTCCCTGGTTCCGACCGAACCGGCACCATCAGGCAGGCGCTTGGTTCAGCCGGTTCCACCGGTTCAAGAGTATGATTTAGAGGAATTTTATGAACTGGAGGAGGAGGAGGAGGAAGAGGAGTATGAGGAAAGTGAATGTGGTTTTAAAAGTCTGGATGTGCCTATTGACCCAGACAGACCTTCAGGAGTGTCTCCTCCTAGGCTTTCTGAGTCCCCCTCTCATTTCATGTTTTATAAAAAGTGACTGAAACCTCCAGCTTCCTATGGAAGAAGCTGTGGATGACCAGGAGGAGCCTGACTATGTAGAAATGATGGATATCCCAGAGTTCAGGAGGCTGTCTATTCCTTGCACAAATCTTTGGGAAACAGACATTTAAGATTTTAAAGACTCCTAACACTATACCTCCTGTGGATAAAAGAATGGACAAGAGGTATACATTGTCAGGCTCAGACATGGAGTTCTCATACAACAATGCAGCCACGTTGGGGTAGTGCAGGCTGCAGCCTGTGATAAGGCAAACATTCCCTTGGCTTCACACCCGGCAGACAAGGACTCCAGGAGGACTGATGCCATGGCAAAGAAACAGTGCATGGCAGCATCCTTGGGACTCAGACAGGCCAGCTATATGGCCTATACTGCTAGGTATCAAAAATCCATATGGGACACTGTTATGGCTTTAGCAAAACAGGTCCCTGGCCAGCTTGCCAAGGAGCTGGAGCAGGTGGCTGCTGATGGTATTGAGGCATCCAGGTGCAATTCCATGCTGCAGTAGACTCCAATGATGTGTCATCTAGAGTCATGGCTGCATCTGTGGCACTTCAAGAATGGCTTGGCTCAGATGTACTAGCCTGTCACAGGATACCCAGACTAAGGCCATGGATTTTCCTGTTGTGGGTAATTCTCTGGGGAGCAAACAGAGAATTACATGAAGAAAATGGATGAGTATAGAACCACCTATAGGAATGCACAGGCCAAGGAAAGGCAGGCCTCCTCAAAGGCAGCTTCCCAGCGCAGGGGCATGCCTTTTCATAGGCCTTTTACCAAGCCCAGGCCTCTTCTGCTTATGCCCAGAGGGTTCTTTAGAGGGAGAGGCAGATGGGGTACAAGCAGGCCTGCTTCCATCCCTCAGCCCAAAGCCCCTGCCAAATAGGCACCCTGATGGGGTTGCCAGGGCTGATTCTCAGCTACCTGTAGGGGGCAGGCTGGCTTACTTTGTCCAAGACTGGGAGTCTCTGACATCAGACAAATGGGTCCTGGAAGTAGTAGCCAGGCACTGGTTCTCAGCTTCAAAAGTTTCCAAAGATGAGAACCAGATCCTTTCCACCTGCAAATCTTTCAGAGACACTTGCCTTAGAGGCAGAGGTCTCTTCCTCCTAACTCTCAGAGCTGTGAAAGGGTTCCACCCCACACCAGGGCAAAGGGTTGTACTCCAGGTACTTGCTTACCCCAAAAACAGGAGAATGGTGGCCCATCCTGGATTTCAGATACTTAAACAAGCACCTTTTAAAGCCAAAATTCAAAATGGTGACTCTGGGAATTATTCTACCCTCTCTAAGGTCAGGGGACTGGCTAGTGTCCCTGGACCTCAAGGATGCCTACTTCCATATTCTCATCAGAAGCTCCCATCGAAAGTACCTCAGGTTCGAGCTGCCCTCAGGCCATTACCAGTTCAGAGCAATGCCCTTTGGCCTCACCTCTGTTCCAAGGGTATTCACAAAATGCCTGGCAGTGGTAGTTGCTTCTCTAAGAAGGCAAAGGATTGCCATATTCCCTTACTTAGATGACTGGCTCATAGTAGGCCAGTCCCCAGACCAAGTCAAGTTACACTTACAGATAACACAGTAACTGCTCACTTCTTTGGGTTTCCTTCTGAATCTTTCAAAGTCAGTTCTAGAGCCTGTCCAGCTACTCACCTTCATAGGTGCAGAGCTAGACACAGAAAAGGCCAGAGCCTTCCTTCCCCTGGACAGGGCAAGGACCCTTGTCTCTCTGGCCTCCTCATTAAACCTGCAGGTGTCTCGACCAGCAAGGCATTTTCTACAGCTCCTGGGGTACATGGCTGCTTCTACAGCAGTAATGCAGGGAGCAAGATTTCAGATGAGGGACATTCAGTTCCATTTGAGAGCCTTCTGGTCTCAAAGGAAGGACCCTCTGACCAAACTGATACCAGTAACTTGAACCCTGATCTAGGCCCTACAGTGGTGGCAGGATCGGAACAATCTGAGACAAGGGGTTCCCTTTGTCACTCAGTCTCACTCTCTAATCCTTACTACAGATGCCTCCCTCTTGGGGTGGGGGGCTCACATGGGCGACCTGACCACCCAGGGATTGTGGTCCCCTCAGGAATCTCTGCTCCACATCAATCTGTTGGAACTCAGAGCAGTATTTCTAGCACTTCAAGCTTTTTCCATATCTGTTCAGAACAAAGTTATACCGGTCAGAACAGACACCACCACCACAATGTGGTACATCAACAAGCAAGGAGGCACTCGGTCTACGGCCTTGTGCACTGAAGCAATGAAGTTGTGGTCTCTGGCTTACTCCCTGAACACCTCCCTCATGGCAGTTCACCTCCCAGGCAAGGACAATGTCCTTGCAGATGCTCTCAGCAGGATTTCCCAGGGCGATCATGAATGGTCACTGGGCCCCTGGTCTTGGAGGTGATATTTTCCAGATGGGGCACCCCGTAGATAGATCTTTTTGCAGCCCCAGACAATCACCAACTTCCCCTTTTTTGTTGCAGGCCCCCAGTGTTGGGCTCAGTCTCCCTGGATGCCTTAGTTCTCAGTTGGGAAGGGAAGTTCCTGTATGCCTTTCCCCCCTTCCCTCTCCTGTTCAAAGTGCTAGTCAAAATCAGATCTCAACCCTGCAAGATGATCCTGATTGCTCCAGACTTGGCCAGACAGCCCTGGCATCCACTCCTTCTGTCCTTAGCAGTCCATCTTCCCTGTGTCTTCCCAGGAATTACAACTTGTTAACCTGTGCTCAGGGGAGGGTTTGGTACCCGAACCTCAAATCTCTCAATCTCAAGGTCTGGCTCTTGAAGAGTTAGAGTTTGCTGATTTACACCTCTCCCAAGATGTAATGGATATCCTGAAGGCTTCTAGGAAACCTTCCACCAGGGCTACCTATAATTCCAAATGGAAAAGATTTTCCATATGGTGCTTTGGAAGCATATTTCCCAGAATCTGCTGATCTGCCCACAGTCCTTGATTATATGGTCCATTTAAATAGCTTGGGCCTGAGACTAGCTACACTGAAGGTGCATCTGGCAGCTGTGTCTGCTTTTATTTCAGCAGGTAAGCCCTTCTTCTTTCAGCTCACCCTGTATTCTCCAAGTTTTCAAGGGATTGATTCATACCAACCTCCATTCAGGGACCCTGCCCCTGCTTGGGACCTTAATGTTTGCATTGCTCAGCTTATGCAACCTCCTTTTGAGCCTTTGTCTTCAGCAGAGCTTAAGTACTTGACTTGGAAAACTGTGTTTCTGGTAGCCATCACTTCTGCCAGACGCATAAGTGAATTACAAGCTTTGACAGTGGAGCCTGATTTTATCTCCTGTCATAGAGATAAGGTGGTCCTCAGGACTAGCAGGACATTCTTGCCTAAGGTGGTTTCAGATTTCCACCTTAATCAATCTATGTCTCTTCCTGTGTACTTCACTGACCATTCCTCCTCTGGCGAGAGGAGGCTGCACAGTTTAGATGTCAAAGAGCACTTAGCTACTACATAGAGCATACCAAGGGTCACAGGTTTGACTCCTCCAACTGTTCCTCACTTATGGTGAGGTTGGTAAAGGGAAATCTGCCACTAAAAGATCCATTGCCAGGTGGATTGTCTCTTGTATCCAATTTTGTTATGAAAAACTGGGTAAGGTTCCTCCCTCAGGCCTGAGGGCTCACTCTACCAGAGGTACAGCTGCTTCCCCGGCTGCTGCCAGGGACATCCCTATTTTAGATATAGGTCAAGCAGCTACCTGGAAAACAGTTCACACTTTTACCAAGCATTACTCCCTGGACATCCAGGCTAGGAGTGATGCTCGGTTTGGCACAGCTGTGCTTCAGAGCCTATTTCCTAAGTAGGTTCTGTCCCTCCTCCATGGAGGTACTGCTTAGTATCGGTTATTGTCAGAATACAGCAAGACTTCATGTTGTTTGAAGAAAAAATTACTCACCTTAGTAATGTTGTTTCTTCTAATGGAGTCTTGCTGTATTCTGACCTCCCCCGCCTGCCCCTCTCAGAACCTCTGTTTTGGGATGTGGGTGGGCAGTGCAGTGTTGGCACTCAGTAGGTGCCCACCTTTTTGTTTTCACCCCTTCTTTTCTTGGGGTGAGTTGGTGGTGTGTTTTTCATTTTTGGGTCTCCTGACTTGAGTCTTTGTTTTGGGACCAAAAAATGTGTTTTATGTTTAGTAGCCAGTTGGCTAGTGTAGGTTTACAGCTTCCACACAGGACCTTAGTGAGTTTAGCTCGTAAAGATCTGACGGTTTGAGTTTAAACAGCAACAGAGTCTCAACCGAGCTCGAGCTCAGCGTTCCATGCCTTGCATGGAAAGTGAACTCTTTCATCTCCGGGGCAGTTCGAAGGTTGGGACTCACTGCTATTGTCAGAATACAGCAAGACTCCATTAGAAGAAACAACATTACTAAGGTGAGTAATTTTTCTTCTGTGTAATTGAATAAATTGACATGAAGGCATTTTAAATGTTTTATTGCACTTGTCAACTGCACTGAGCATGTAAGTATTTATCTTAGACTGAGCACATCAGCTCTGATGAAGCTTGTGGATCCAGTAAAATATAAGCCTTTTTGTTGTTGTTACCTCACGCTGTGGTTTTTAGCCTTCTTCACACCTGAGCACTTTTTAATAAAATACATTTTGGAACATATACGCCCTTGATTTGGGTGGTGCTTTTTCGCTCTGTTTTCTGTTCACTAGAAGCATAGCTGATAATATGCCCTGTTGGTACTGCCTTCAGCTTATCCCACCAGGCTCCAGAGAGTTTCCATTCTACATTATACCTGAAATATTCTTTCATGACAGCTTCTATCATTTTCTTAAAGGCTTGTTCAATCAGAAGGAGACATTTAGTTGTCGAACTGGATTATTTTGGACTGGTTTGATATCTAAGTCTAAAGCCACTGGGGTGGTTGGAGGCCATGATAAACTTTCTAGTGCAACTATTCTGCCATGTTTAACCAATTTTCTGACATCAGGGAAAATCAGTGTGAGTGTATACTTGTGAGGTTTTGGAAAAGGGGTAATCACTGACTGAGGGATTGCGGTATCTTCATACATCAGCCACACTTAGTTCCTGGGCCAGGTGTTTTAGTGGCTGCCCCATCCTACTGTTGTTTGACCTAGATCTTCCTGACCTGTCCATCCCTGGGGACAAGATGCAATTTAATGACACCTCCCAAGATATATACTGTAGCCTTTCCAGCTATAGTGTTTACCTTGTCTAACAGAAACTTTTAAAAGGCAATATTAGCTGCCTTTTCATTTGGGCATGTAGTCCTGTAATGTAGCAGGGCAAGCCCTTATATTCCCTTCTACACAGACACTCCTGTCTTCAGGATCTATAAACTGCTACATTACTGTAATCAGGCAGTTTCTGTGGATAAGCACTGCCACCCCATGCCTACGGGAGTGGGCCTGGTAGGTTGATGCATACACCTCCCCCAGCCACCTTCTTTTCAAATTAGTGTGTTCAGCAGTTGTCAGCTGTCTCCTCTAGGATAGCCACTAATGCCCCAAGTCTCCCCAATCCCTGCAAAATTCTAGACTTCTTAACTAGGTTTCTTAGTCCACTGATGTTATACATCACTATTCTCAGATCAGCCTTAAAGACTATACCCCACCTTCACACACACACCCTTCAGCTCCCTCGCCTTATCCCACCAGAACCTCAAACTAATAAACTGGAACTGACTGTTAAATTGTGTAGTCAAACTTTCTACTGCTTCAAGGTGAATAATCTGGTGCTGGACAGCTGCATAAGTGGTGCATGAGTTGTCCAGCAGTATTAGAATTTAAATCCCAACATGGCACTTCTACTGTGCCGATTAGACTGCTAAATCTTTTCCACCAAGCACAGTCCCCATCATGTCATCACCTTTGCACCTCTCATTTATTCTCTCACTGCCAATCCTCGCTTAAGCAGTAATGTATACAGCTATCCTTCCCAACCTTTTCTATCTTCAGCATCTTATAGAACATAGTTGATACACAGGTTGCATCTTTGCTTTTATTTGTCTGCCCTGAGCCACTGTTGTTTGTCACAAAGCCAGACACAGCTCAAGGGGACATGCAATCTTTCCCTCCCTCCTACTGAGTATCATCACTGACTAGTTCAGCCCTTGTTATTCCCTCCTTCAATAGTCACATCATTTTACCTTCAGTAACCCTAGATGCAGTATTACATTAAACTCACTGTAACAGGCATTATGCAGCACCTTCTCTTAGGCTGCAGGGAAACTGCTCAATACACATTAGTACCTCCATCACTACAGAAAACTCTACTTTCGTGACTCCTCAGAAGCATAACTTGAACCCATCCAAGCATAATAGAACTGTCTCTTCTCTGGTCAGGAATAGCTCTCTGAAACCCCTGAACCTACCAGCCTGTACCGAGTCTCCCTCCCACTCATTAAACTTTCATTAATTAATCAGATTGTCATAGGCCTCATTAACTGTGTTTTGAGCCTGCAGTGGCAGTGAGCTGCCTCACTTCAGCTTAGCCTAGGAACAGCACACCGGAGTGCCTGCTGTAAAGTGTGGTTTTCACTGGTTGAGCATGGAAAACAGGACTATCCCCAGTGCCTGGTGGCTATCTTGATCCCACGTGTTAGGCATATATTTTACAGTTAGTTCATTAAACTTGCATGCTGCACTCTATCAGGCCCATAGAGAGTAACATTTTAAATATACCACTTGTTTTTACGGCTGTATGGTGCTGGTTTGTATGTAGTGTATGTTCCTAGTTTTCTGCACACCTAAAACAGGGAAGAAGAGGAAAAACAAACATTGCAAAACAGCCAGTACACCCCAATGTCCTTCATACATTAGCTAGGTGCCAAGTTCCCACCCCAAAAAAAGAAATCTTATTAGTCCAGCACAGGCTTCCAAACTGCAAGTAATCCATCGCCTGTGCATAAAGTCAACAATGCCTTCTCTCCCATCCTCATCATCAGTTAGGAGTCAAGCAAAGTTTAGTTGTGTAGTACCTGACCCCTCACCAGAAGCCTTACATTCAGCTGTCTGGGACCTCTGACTGCCCACTCACTTGACTTGTGTCTCCTCGCTGCTGCCAAATGACTGCCCACCTCCTGCTGGCTGAGGGTGAGATCTGTATACAGCCCTCTTATGGCCCTTTTGTGACTGGCTGCCAGGTCTGCTTTTGCAGCAGTGACTCTACGCCACCAGAATGCCTCTAACAGCTTGAGGGAGCTGTAACTCCAGCAACATCGGTTTCACTTCCCAGTGAGCAACAGAACCTGGGACCTGCAACCAAATAAAAGATACACTGAGCTGCAATCATCAGGTGCATTTTGATGTCTCTGGCTCAAAGCCTGTTGTTTTTTGGCAGTCTCTTCTTTTCTGTAATGCATAATCATGGTCAAAGATGTCCATCCCCAAATATTACCTCCCTCTTCTCCCCTGCTCTCTGTAGAATATCAATTTTTATGTGATAATTAAAAAAATTCCATGACAAAAGAGCATGGTCATGCTTTTGGGTCTATAGATCATGATGCTAACACTCTGTGTGTCCTTTCTAATTGGAGTTCATTGACCTCCAGCAGGTTTAGTAGTTCTTTTATAAAGCTTGACATAAACACCACAGTGTCCCCTTGCTCTGTTCCCTCAGGGATGCTATGTATATGGAGATTATTACATCTTGACCTCAGCTCCAGGTCTTATGGCATGTCTTAGACCTCTTTATCCTTTTTGGTAAATGTGATAGGCCATTCTGGTGGTCTGCTTGCACTGGTATGTCTGAGATGCCTGCTTCAATGTCCTTCATTTCTGCCTTAATATCTTTTATTTCTTACGTGTGACTGCCAAGCCACTCTCTTGTCCCTTAAGGGTGGACTCAAGCTATTTCAGTGCATTAAATAGTTTCAGAGAAGTAATGGTAAAATCTGGCTCATCCTCCTCCTCACTATCACTAAGCATCTCAGGAAGCACATAACTTTGATGATGGCAGATGGTGCTTACCTGTCAGATCCCAAACAGGGTGATTTTTGATACCTGGCTAGCCACTGCAAAATCTTAAAGTTTCTGTTTGGTTACCATTCTCACCTCTGCAACAGATCTCTTTCTGACAGCTTAAGGTGTTTGGTAAGTATTTAAAAAGTTAGTTTAGCAAGGTCAAGGGCGAGAACTCACAAAACCTCTACTGCTTGTGGTGATGACGTCACTGGAAGTCCTTTCTATTTCAAGGAGAGAAGTTTAAGATAAAATATTTCCTGACATGCTATTCAGGTGACATGATCTACTGTATTAAATGCCCCTGTGGCTCATTATATGTAGTTAAAACATCACACCCCCTAAAAGCAAGAATAACCGAACACAAAAGTTCAATTAGGAAAGAAGACCTTAACTTCCCCTTAGCCAGACACTTCATAACCTAAAAACATTCCATCTTTAGCTTACACTTTTTAGCCACTAATAAGGTACAGAAACGTATAAGGGGAGGAGATTGAGATAAGAATTTTTTAGAAAAGTGTGGTGAAGATTACACATAAACACCATGAATAAGAGACATGGTTTAAATAAAGAAATCAATTGGGTGTCTTTCATGTGATATTACAGAAATGTATACAGAATTTGAAAAAATATGCATATTGATCAATGTACAGTCTTATGTATTCTCTTACCTACCTGTTAGGGTGCGAGAAGACTGCTACTAAACTGTCTTATTGCATGAACCTTACTTAACCAGCAACAAATTGTTACCCGGTATCTCCTGTACAGGACACAGGTACTACTGGCCCTACTAACCCTGTATGAAAACTACCAATGCCTGTGGACATCTTTTCAGGACTCTATGTGCAATCCCTGCCCCGTGCTAGGTGCGGTGTTTTTCACTGGCTACTCACATCATTGCATTTCTGGCTACTCTCAGTTAGTAGGTTCTGTGTGCTTGCACCTGTTCCTGGTATCTAGTCTGGAGCGATTATTGCCAACTATGGCCCTGACAGGCTTGGCTGTGGCCACTTCTTATATCCTACTTTCCTTAGTGTGGATAAGATGCTACTTGGCTTGATTCCCTACTTTGAAAGAATGTCCATATCTGTGGCACCATCCCTTTTCTTGCCTCTTCCTGCTCGAATGCAGTTCCTTTCTATTGTGCCTGCATGGCATGTATAAGAGCAGAAATTCTTACAAACTGCTTTCCTACTTGAAGTATGTGAGGAGGCTAACCTCTGGCTATGTAAAACATACCACACTGACTCCAACCAGCTAACAAATATTGCCCTGTCTGGGGATGTGGCACCTAACCCTGGCAACGCTGGCCCTGCCCCCATCAACTCCACTGATCCAGCCTGGGCTAACACCAGGGGCCTGAAACTAGTGCACCTAAATGTAAATAGTCTAAGGTCCAAATTGCAGGAATTGGAAAGCTGGATGAGTATGAATAGACCCAACATCATGGCACTGTCCAAGACCTGGCTTAAGCCTCAGGTCTTGGACCATGAAGTTGAACTCACAAATTACAGTACTTTAGGAGAGACAGGACCGGAAGGGGGAGTATTAGGTAAGCATTAGTCATAACAAAGGAGGGTTCGACTGGGGAATTAATGCCTGGTTGGGGGAGTGCCAGTAGCCAGCAACCACCCAACCAGGCATTAATTCCCCCAGTAGAACCTCGCTGTGGAGTGGCTTAATGCACTGGTAACATGGCAAGCATTTCCAGAAATAAGCAGATTTTATTATTTGTACTGCTAACTTGTAATGCAAAAAGACACACACAGTTATTATATTTCTTATCTTAACAGTGAATTGATAGTACACATTCTGTTGACTGTAGCTTGTCTTTACATATATTGTGTGTAGGAGGCATTTCTTTACAATATTTTGATTTATGTGCATGATATTATTATTGCCATACATACTCTTTACAATTTTTACTATTATGGTTCTTTTTCTTCTAACTTACTGTCTGGATCAGTGCTACGCATTTTGATTTTCATCTATGTGTATTATAAGATATGGGTTGCACTGCATGATGGGACCATGCTAGAGTGCATTTTCAAGTTTTGTTCCTATGTTCCTTTGGCAGGCCAACAGATGGCTGTGATTGCTGATAACTGTAATATCATGAATAGAAACTGAATGATTTTCAAACCAGTAATTCTATACTGATAGCTTTACATTTACTAATATGGTACTCTTCCCTAATTTACTGTCAGGATTGGTGCTAGGTACTTGAATTTCATCTGCAAGTATTACAAGACATGGTTATCTGCATGATGGGACCATGCTTAGGCACATTTCAGTTTTGATCCTGCAGTTCCCATGGTAGGCAAACAGATGGCTGTGAAACAATGCTAGCAGCATAGCACTGTTTTACTGCCATCTGTTGGGCTGCCATGGGAACTGCACTTGAAGAAAGAATTTACTCTAGTTCACAAACAGCAACAGGACATTACTAAGGAATTAATGCCTGGTTGCTACTTGGTCAGCTATTGCTATTGCTCCAATGAAAAGTGCTTGTTTGTGTCTAACATGTATTGACATGTTACTGTACATGGTAACACCTCCTTAAATGAATCCCCTGCTGATGTAATTAACCTTGATAGTGTTGGGACTGAGGCTCTATTTGTCAGCATTTTGCCTGGTGACACTAAACCACTATGTGGGCTGCATTTATAAACCTCCCTGTGTGGGCCCTGGGGCCCTTGCTGCACTAGCCAAACTTTACATGACCAGCCACCAGGTGAATTAGGCATGCTTTGGAGACTTCAGCTCAGACTGGGCTACAACACAAAGCATGAGCTTCACTTAATTAGCCACTTGATGCTCGACTCAAGCAAAATTATCAGTGAACACATTTGGATTTATTAAAGCAGCATCTGTCAATGCTGAATGTTTGCTGCTGGTATTGCTGTTGTACTGGTCTTGCATGTACACATTTTTACTATGTATTTACGCAGGATAGAGCAGATGAGTTGCTATATCTCATTTTCAGTGGTGTCCTGCTTTGACACATTGTTAGATTGTAATTACTCAGGATAGGGCAGCTGAAAGGCAATATCTACTTTTTAGTGGGCTCCCACATTTTGACCCTAAATGTCCAGCAGTCATTTTATGACCTGACATTATGATCAAGACAGGTGAAATTTTTAAAATCCCATCCGAAAGGTGATTTCACTGTGCAACTGTGGAAACAAGTTTCAGAGATGATTTGAAAAAATGATACCTTCCATGTTCAGGAGGTGGGGTAACACTAGCGATATGTTTATTTATTTAGTTTGTGTTTACTGGGTAAGTGCACTAGACAAGCATGTTGCCTGTTTTCAGGCATGACCTGAGAGAGTTACAAACAATGGAACATCGTACAGATAGAAAATACAATGGGCATATCACAACAGGAATTAAGCAAAATTTGAACAACAAAGCAGTGTTCACAACTGGAACAAAGACAGTTAAAATGGCATGAAGAACAGAAAAATACATTAATTAAGTGCACTAGACAAGAATGCTAACTATTTTTAGGCAACAACCAGGGAGAGTGGCATGCAGCGGTACTAGCAGGAATATAGTACCCAAGTCACAAACTGATTTATGCAGCAGTGTCCACAAGACCATCTATTCAGTGGTCAAATAATATTTGATATAATATTGAGGAGGCAGTACTCAAGCAGGTGATACAAGTGCATGTATGAGAGTAAGTGCCATTTAGTGGAGCAGGTATAGCAACTAGTTGGGAAGCACAAGAATGTCAGAGCAGGAGCAAATGTCAGAGTCCCTCAGGAAGGACTGAAGACCCTTTTTAAAAGCTTGGTAGGATTTGGAAAGTATGACATTTAGAGGAAGGGAGTTCCAAGTTCTGGGTGCAGATATCGCAATGGAAAGTTCACCCTTTTGTGTGGAACTTCTAGGAATTTCAAGAGGAGATTGTTCAGAAGATCTCAGGGGGTAAACTAGAGTGGGATTGTTTAACATATTGGAAAGGGACCCTGGAGCTCTAGTTTGACTATGTTATCAATCAGACAGCCAGCAGTAAAGAGGCGATGTGAGGACAGGGAGAGCCAGCCTAGACAGGAGTAGAGTTGGCAGCGATGAGTTAGTCTGGTTGCAGAGAGTGCAAATCGGTATATACTATTGTAGCATGTGCTCCATTTTTGAAAAGCTCTTTTGCTCGCATCAAGATAGGCCATAGAGCCATACATAAGACAAGGACAGAGTATACCTTGAGCTATAGCAAGCCTGGCAGCAGAATTGAGAAAGGACCTGATTTTATAGGCCAGCTCCAGTTTTATGTTAACCGCCTTACACGTGGCTGAAATGTGAAGGATGAACTCAAGAGATGGGTTAAGTGTGACCCCGAGATACCTGCATGAGTTGATCATCTCCAGGGGGCAGCCTTCTGGGCCCTGGATTGAGAGGGCAGAGGTACAGGGTTTGATTCTAGGTGAGGAGCCAAAAAGTATGGCCACCATTTTTTTAGAGTTTAGAAGAAGCCTGTTTAGTAGCAGCCATGCTTGTAGACAGTCAAAATCAGATTGAAGACTGGCATTTCTAGAGGGCAGCACTCAAGTAAAGTGCCATCTATCCACATAGAGGATCCTAGAGGCGGAACAGGGCAGAGTGGGCAGATTATTAATAAAAAGAGTAAAAAGGAGCAGGCCAAGGATAGATGCTTGGGGGACTCTGACAAGGGTAGGGGCAAGGTCAGAGATTGCAGTTCCTATTTAAACTAATTGCTTTCTTCTAGAGAGGTAGCTCTCAAATCAAGAGGTGGCATCCTGGGAGAAACCAAGTGAGGACAACTTGATAGCAGTAGTTGGTGATTCACAAGACTGAATGCTTTTGTGAGGTCAATAAAAATGGCCTCCTGTGAACATGCCCTTATCCATTGCCGCTAAGAACTTGGAGGTTGCGAGGTGCTCGTAGTGCTGCCCTCCCCCCATGGAGCGATCACCGGACCCATCCCCCTCCCACCGGAGCATCGGAGGTCGCGAGGGACGAAACAGAGAGCCCTTCCCCAAGACGTGCATCCCTCCCCTTACATGCACGGAGCTGCATGGACCCCTGCTACCAGTGTAACAAAGGTATAACTAAAACAAAGCTCCAGGTTGATCGATGTGCCTGGGCAGACTGCATTCCATGCCTTTCTACAGCTTCTATGACAACAATAGAGTCAGCAACTTCTTTGGCGCCTTTTTCAAAGTCAGCATAGCAGTGGAGATAGTCTATGGACACTCCATTTTTCTGCCAAAAGCCAGCCTTTTTTCAATCCTTCCTTCGGTTACTTTAATTCAACTTGCCCACTGCTAACACTTAATTATAGCATCCAGCTGTTACCTTAAGCAAAGAAACGAATAAATATAACGCAGTCTGATTTTATGATGTTTAGCCCTATCTGTATTACAGCCAGCTTCTTGCTTGTCCCCTTAAAATAATGACAAACTGTGCACACTGTTTTTAGCCGCTTTAAGCACAATGGAAACTTAAGATAGTGAATATTGTACTGCAACCTGATTTTATGTTTTTAGTCCTATCTGTACTGCAGCCAGCTTCTCGCTTGTCCCCTTAAAATAATGACAAACTGTGCAAACTGTTTTTAGCTGCCTTAGCGCGGTGGATGCTAAAGATAGGAATATTGTAACCGCAGCATGACTTTATGTTTTTTAGCCCCATTCACACTGCAGCCAGGTTCCCGCTGGTCCTTTTAATTAATTAGAAGCCTTACAAACTGTTTTTAGCTGCTTTAAGCGCAGAGGAAGCTAAAGAAAGGGAATATTCTAATGCAGCCTGATTTTATGTTTTAGCCCTATCTGTACCGCAGCTAGCCTCTCGCTAGTCCGTTTAAATAATTAGAAGCCTTGCAAACTGTTTTTAGCTGCATTAAGTGCAGAGGAAGCCAAATAAAGGGAATATTCTAATGCAGCCTGATTTTATGTTTTTAGCCCTATCTGTACTGCAGCCAGCTTCTCGCTGGTCCGCTTAAATTATTTCACTTAACGCTAACAATTGAAGGTGTCTGTGGCTCACTTAGAGCACACTGCCAGCATAGACTACCCTGCATGTGAAAAAACTGGCCGTTGGCTCACTATGTGTAATCTGAGCACAAAAACAGTTTTTTTTTCTTTCATCCTCTGCCCTGCTTAATAGCCCATCTCTCCTCTGCCTCCACAGATCCAGCAGTAACTCGAACTTGGAGGTCGTGAGGTGGTCGTAGCGCTGCCCTCCCCCCACGGAGTGATCACCGGACCCATCCCCCTCCCACCGGAGGTCACGAGGGAAGAAACAGAGAGCCCTCCTCAAGACGGCATCCTCCCTCATCGTCACAGAGCCGCACGGACCCCCTGCTACCAGTGCAACAAAGGTATATCTAAACAAACTCCAGGCTGATCGATGTGCTAGGGCAGACTGCATTCCATGCCTTTTACAGCTTCTATTCTGAGCCCCACCGACGTTTACAGCGCCAGCTCCCACCACCCCCACTACTGCCCTTGGTGAGCATCTGCATATATAGCAGAGGTCACGTGAGCTGTATAACCTATCAGCTCACTTTCCCATCTGCAGGTTATCTGATCTATCCACTAGAGGTCACATCAAGAACCTCACTACCTACGTCCTACTCCTTCAATTGGACAAAAACTCTGCTGCCAGCTGTAGACACCAAAAATTCCATCCCCCTCACTCCCCTCTGCCCATTAACAATGCAACAGCCTCTAAAAATTGTCCCTCTCATTCCCATGAGCCCATAAACTGTGAAACAAAGGCTAAAGAATGACCTAAGCATGTGAGGCTTAATAAGCTTTTTTCCAATCACACTGAACCCCCCCCTAACACCCTCATTATAATGCTCCCCAGCCTTAAGGGCCCTTCATCCAGGCTTTGGCTACTACTTGGGGGGGATATTGAAACCAACCCCGGTCCCTTCTCTCCAAAACTCACTCTTAGTGACCCCACAAACCCCCTCTGGGAAAACACCGGGGGGCTCAGGCTGGTGCACATGAACATTGGGAGCCTGAGGCACAAAATGCCCGACCTTGAGGCTTGGACCCTGCTCTACAAGCCTGACCTCTTAGCAGTGACGGAGACGTGGCTAAAGCCCCACATCCTCACTCATGAAGTCAAATTGATTGGCCATCAGACCATAAGAAAGGATAGAACTGGGAAAAAAAGGGGGGGTACTTATCTACCTCAACTCCTCCTTAAATGCTTCCCTGATTGATCTCCCAACACGGGATCCCAGGGTGAGGTATTACTTCTCAAACTACTCCTCGGAGATACCAAACCTCTCTATATCAGGTGTGCCTACCTCCCACCCCAAACCGCCGTCCCTTCCTTACAATCCCTCACAAATGCCATCCTCAAGATCTCCCTTGGGGAGACCATCCTCCTCAGGGACTTCAACCTAAACTGGCTTGCCCCAAATACTTCCCGAATCAAGAACCTAATACTGGATGCATCACTTACCCAAGTGATTGACATGCCAACCAGGCACAACACTAAATCTGGCAACCACTCACTACTTGACTGGGCACTCGCCTCCAACCTCGATCGGATACAGACTGCTGGGATTATGTCCAACTCCCTGACCGACCACTGCCCTATCTTCTGTATCTGGTCCAATAAACCCCTAAGGTCACCACCAGTGTGATTGAAGCGAGGAATTTCAGCCGATTCGTACCAGCTGACCTCTGCTCTGACCTCCTGAAGGTGGAATGGGGCCCCATTGTCTCCCTTCCCGCAATTGACGAGGCTCTGGATTATTTCACCAAGACGTTCTTGGCCATAGCAAACCAACATGCCCCCTGAAAAAAACTCACAGTACAGGGAAAATGTCACAAATGGCTAGACCCTAAACTAAAACATACCATGCAACTCCGGGGCAAGGCATGGGGGCTCTACAAATCCTCTGGGTGCAAACCGGACTGGGAGAAGTATCGGTGCCTGAGGAACCAATGCAAAAAAGCCACAAAACAGGCCAAATCAAAATTCCTTGGGACCTCCAAACAGGCAATCTATGGACCCAAAGAAATTTGGGCACATAAACTCTCTCCTTAAAGGCCACCAAAGGAACACAATGCGCTTCATAGTTGGGAACTTATTTACTAACGACCCACTAAAGTGGCTGAAGCGTTCTGTGTATCCTTTACAAACCCCACTGGCTGCCTCCCAGCAGTGCCTGGGACTCCCCTACTCCCCCACCCAGACATGGTGCTTTCTCGCCCCTTATTCCACCTGAAACTAGTTGATCCCAGCACAGTACTGCCCCTCCTGTGCAAAATAAACCCCGACTCCTCTTCTGGGAATGACCTGCTAGAACCCTGGCTGCTGAGGGCTGCAGCACCGGCCATCACCAACCCCATTACCCTGCTCATCAATAGATCCCTCCAAGAAGGGACGATCCCCAGTCAATGGAAAGTTGCCACCATAGTCCCAGTCCACAAAAAAGGAACTTGGGACAGAGTGGAGAACTACAGGACCATCTCTGTTCTCTGCCCCTGGGAAAAATTCAGGAAAGATTAGTTTATGATCAACTTCAAGACTACCTGGAACAACACCTACTCCTCTCCAAAGTTCAGCATGGCTTTCAGAAAGACCACGGCACTGACACCGCCCTTATCCAGCTAACATCGGACATACTAAATGCCATGGACCAAGGCACCCCAACAGGTGCACTATTCATTGACCTATCCAAGGCTTTTGACTTGGTTAATCATGAGCGTCTCCTCGCTAAGCTTCATTGGCTTGGCATGGACCAGCTCTCACTCTCCTGGACCACGAGCTACCTGACTAACCGATCCCAAAAAGTCTGCTGGCGGGGAGCCCAATCAAACCCCAGGCTCTGTGTCCTCCAGGGTACCCCAGGGCTCCATCCTGGCCCCTACTATTCTCACTATTTCTAACACCTTGAAGAGGATTGCACCTGCAATCTTATCCTTACACGGATGACACTGTAATCTACTTTAGTGATCCCCAACCCTCAGTTATCTCTCAGCTAAACTCCAAGCCAGCCTTGCAATGCTTGAAGCATGGTTCATTGCAAAACCACCCAAAACTAAAAGAAAAAACAAAGCAGTCCTCTTCGGGACCCGATGGCTGGCTATGACTGGTGGCTACTGCAACCTCATCAGCCCAAGGAAGGCCAGTAGTCACTGACCAGTTCAGGTAATGCTAGGGGTTATCCTTGACCAAGAGCTAACCTACAAACCCCATATAGATGCCTTAACCAGATCCATCTACATCAGAGGCTGGGCCTTCATATACTGCTTGGGAACTCCCTTCTGGAGAAGCACGACAATAGCTGCAAACTGCAACCTCCTTCCTCATGCTGCATGGCTCCCCACTACTCCAGTCCCTCAGAGAGTCTGAGCCAATCAAGCTCACCACCCTATACCAATCGCATTGCTCGCTTTCAGAACCAACTCCCCAGGAGACATCACTGTGAGGCTCTTAAAGACCTATACTGTCGACACTGAGGCATAAATTATCCTATGCCTCCACCTGCCTTACCTATAAATCTCCTCCATTGGCCATCTGCCTCACCTTAGTGGCCTGCTCCACCCTTAAAGTTCCATCCAAACTCCCGGTCTACTACCAGTCAGCTCCTGGACATCCCTCGACCGGACTAACCATGGAAGCGCCCTTCCAGTACATTGCCCTCACTCTGAACTCGCCCCAGCAAGCTTGCTTGACCAGCCTCCCTCCTTGTTCAAAGTCGGTCTTAAAGCATACCTTATTGAGCTGAGCTCGTGCTGTAACCGCTGAAGTCATGTACTCAACCTAACCCCTCTTAATTGACAACTAACTAATATCTGCTCCCTTGGACTAGCTAAAAACTAATGCTAATGTCACTGTAGACCTGCTGCAATGTAGCTGTACTCTCCAGCCCTGTCTAAATGTACCCTACTGGCAGTGTATGTACTCGGTAACCATCTTACTGTATCCTCACCTAATGTACTGACTGTGTATGTACTCTGTAACTGTCTTACTGAATCCTCACCTAATGTAAAGTGGTTGGTGTACTCAACCCCTGGTCGCCCTGAAAAAGGGATCTCTGGTCTCAGAGGGCTTACCTGGTCAACAAAATCTAAATAAATAAATAAATAAGACGTCATTAAAGGAATTGAATTAGCGGAGTTGTTGTGGATTAGTTCCTTGATTGGAAGCCATGCTGAGCAAGTTGTTGTCACAAGCTTGTTTAGATGGATATTCCATGATCTGGTGGCCACAACCTTCTCAAGTAGTTTGTTAAGAGTAGAGAGAATGGCAACTCTGTCAGCAATTGTCCATGTTTTTGTGTCCCTCTTATGAACAGGAACCATTTGATGATTTTTCATAAGGCTCATGACGCCTGGGTTACAATGGATGTTGAAAATTTCGAATTGGGACAGCAAGGGCAGGGCTGCTGATTTGATGAACTTAGGCAGTAAACCATCAGGCCCTGCAGATCCATGGGCGGTAATAGCTTTAAGAAGCTGCAGCACTTCCGCAGAAGTGACCTTCCTTAGGGTAAAGGGTGCTCAATAGGCACATTATTACAATCAGTGAGTACAGGGGACTGACCTGAATTTTCCAGGTATGCAGAGAGGTCCGAGAAATGGACGTTAAGAGCATTTGCAATCGTGACTAATTTGTTGCAATTAACTTGAACATTAGGGGCCAAAATCTGCAAACAATCAAGTTATGAGTAAATGTTGGAACAAATTGTTTCCTCATAACTTAGTTGGTTTTTCACATTTTTTACCCCCCAGATTTTCAACATAATCTTTTTATGACCATTCCTTCTGAGCATGACAGGTGTCATTTATAAAACATTGGCTGAAAAGTCATTTTGCTCCACAAGTGTTAAAACAGATTTTGAATAGGATTTGAGAAATGACAGCTGTCACATTCATGAGGTGATGTGGAAAAATGGCTATGTTGAAAAGTTGGGGTCAAAATATTGAAAATTACCATAGCTGTGAGCATGCACCGAACAATTGCAATGTAGACTCATAACTTTGTTACAGTGTATGCTGGAACGTTGTTATAATCCGAATTCCATAATTTCCAAAACGTTGTTATACTGTACTAGCTACGTCAACTAGTTTGTTATACTGTACTAGCTATGTAGCTAGTGCAACATAACAACTTAGAATGTGATCGCGCATGCATGGTGTGCGATCTTCTCTCTACTCGGCAGCAGCCGCAGTCGTAGCATTGAGATCTCGTCCTCTGAAGAGAAAAAAAAAGCAAAAAGTGAGCTTAATTTACCATCCTACACTATAAAAAACAATGAATGATGAACTATTGGCAACAAGCCGGTTAGTATATCTCGAGGTTCCTATGGCGACCGAACCTCTCGAGCTTCGCTCTCGAGGTTCAACCGGTCGCCATAGAAACCTCTCGATGAACTAACTGGCTTGTTACCGATAGTTCATCATTCATTATTCTCTCTGTTTTCTCATTTTTTTTACCCCAGATTTGCAACATAGCCTTCTTATGAGCCCACCTCAAGAACAAGAGTGAAGACATTTTCAAATCCTGCCCAAAAGGTGATTTCACGCCACAAGTGTGGAAACACATTTTGGCCAGGATTCGAAAAATTACAGATGTCACATTTATAAGGTGCTGTGAGGAAATGGCTAAACTGAAAACTTGGCATTGAAATATTGAAAATTACCAAAGTTAGAAGCCTGCGTTCAATGTAGACTCATAACTTTGTTGTTTTTTAATATTTGTACCCGAAACTTTTAACATAGCCTTCTTATGACACCTCCTCATGAACAAGGGCAGAGAAAATGTTCAACTCCTGCCTGAAAGGTGATTTTGCACAGTGACCGTAAATCATCTTTCAGGATGCAAAGACACATTTTGGCCAGGATTTGAACAATGACCGCTGTCACATTCATGAGGTGGTAAGAAGAAATTGCTATGCTGAAAATTAGGGGTCAAAATGTTGAAAATTACCAAAGTTACAAGCCTGCATTCACAAATTTCAATGCAGGCTCATAACTTTGTTGCTGTTTAATATTTTCATGCCACATTTTCAACATAGCCTTCTTATGAGCCCACCTCACGAACAGGGGTAGAGGGCAGGCAACATTCTACTTCTTTCTACCTTGCCTCTTGAGCTCCTCAGCGTAATGCATGCTCTCCTCCTATTGACATGCCTCGCTCACATCCTTTGTCTGATGCCACGTCCCACCCATCTATCACAGTGCTACTCCAGTCTTGTCTAACCGATGCCCCCACTTGCGCTCTGGTACTACCCTCCCCCTATGTACCTGAGTTAGCACTCGCACACCCTGCCCTCACTATGTGCTCCTGCTCACCCTGCCCACCCTCCAGCCTCCCCCGAGCTCCCCCCTCCGACTCCCACGGGAGGCTTATCGTTCTAGCCTTCCCAGCCTGTGCTACACTGCCTACCCCATGTGCTCTGAAGCTCCCCTCCTCCTCCACTTGTGTCCGTCGCAAACATATTTTTCACCGCCCCCTGTCCAGAGCTGCAGTTATTCTACTACTCCTTTCAGGTAACATACATCCCAACCCTGGCCTGGTTCACAGCAGCTCAGCTACAGGTTCCCCCAGGCTTCGCATTGCCTCAATGAATATCTGTAGCCTCCTGAAAACATTTGACTCATTCCAATGCTGGGTCACATTCCGTAAACCTGATATTATCACCCTGGTGGAGACCTGGCTTTCAAAGTCTACCCCAGACTCCTCTGTCTCCCTCCCAGGTTACTCCCTTTACCGGGAGGACCGGGTTGGAAGATGGGGTTGGGGTTGTGCTATCTACATCAGAGACTTCCTCACTGGACTAGCCCTCCCAGCACCTGCCCTCGACTCTGGGGTGCAGGCTCTAACCCTGAAACTGACCCCGGACCCCTCAAGGGGCCCACTCTATCTCACTACAGCCTACATACCCCCAAAAAATCAAACACTAGCACTGGTTTTGCTAACGGAGTATCTTACTTCGCTACACCACTCCTCTGACCAAATCCTAGTAGGCGATCTAAACATTAACTGGCTCAGCCCCTCTTTCTCTGCTACCCGTGACTCCTTTGCAGCAATTGATATGACTCAACTCGTTGCCTAGCCTACTAGAATAAATCCGAAGAGGGGCACCAGCACTCTACTCGATGTTGTCCTCTTCAATCGCCCAAAACAGATCTGCGATATCCAAGTCCTTCCTGACTCACTTAGCGATCACTCCCCTATACTTTTTCGCTGGACTACCTCAGTATCCAAACCCACAGCACAGTCCACCCTACGGCGGCGCCTAAGACCAGGTGGTTTGAAAAACCTTAAGGAACTTCTGCCCAAATTAATTGGTCTCCCATACAGTACACCCCTGATATTGATATGGCGCTAACTTTCTTCACCCAAACCTTCAATAAAGCCTATGACATCTTCGCACCTCTGACAGCCCTCCGCTGCAAAGTGCAGAATGCTCCCTGGGTTACCCCAGCCCTGTTTCAACAACTTAAGCACAGGGATAATTTATGGCACCTGGCTACTGAAACTGGCCGGCCCAGCGACAGACAGGCGAATGCTGCTGCAAGAAACAAGTGTACCTGGGCCATCAGAAAGGCTAAGGCTGATCACTATCAGTCTTCGCTCACCTCCTCCTGGGGGAATGCTAAAACCTTCTGGGACAATATCAAACAGTTAAATGGGAGCACACGCTCCCCCTACCCTCTCAGTTCAATATCAATGGCACTACCTCCACTGACCCAGCCCTTATATCTAACTGCCTCAATACTTCTTTCACAGATCTTAGCCCAGTCCTCCCTTGCAATTTTTTTCGACCCTCCCCACCCATCTGCCCCAGTCCTCACACGCCCTTACTTCCATCTATGCCAGGTCTCTGCCCAAGAACTCAGACCTCGCCTAATCAATGCCCTTAAGAGCAATAATACTGGCAGTGACTCCCTGGATCCCTGGATCCTTCGCCGGGTATTGGATCTGGTCCTTGCCTCAATCATTAGTCTCCTTAATAAATCCCTCTGTCTGGGGCAATTTCCTTCAGCTTGGAAAATTGCCATAATCACACCCATTCACAAAGGTGGAGACAGGTCCCTAGCCGGAAATTACAGGCCTATCTCCATTCTCTCACCGCTCTCCAAAGCCTTAGAAAAAGTGGTGGCCACTCAAGTTTCAGATTATCTAACCGAATACAACATCCTCTGCCCTGAACAGCATGGTTTCCGTGCAGGTCATAGCACCAGTACTGACCTCCTAGAGTTCTCAAATTTTCTCCACTCTTCACTGGACTCAGGACCTCTGGCTGGCGCAGTGTTTGTAGACTTATCAAAAGCCTTCGACACTGTCTCCCATCCCCTCCTACTGGATGCCCTCAGCCACTCTGGATTTGCCACTGGGCTCGTCTCCTGGTGCGCCAGCTATCTGTCTGCCCGCTCACAACGTGTTAAAATTAATGGGACTCTCTCTCCGACACCTGTCCCATCTGCTCTGGTGTTCCCCAGGGCTCCATCCTTGGACCCTTACTCTTTTCAGTATACCTCAACACCCTGCCAGGTTCTTGTACTGGAAAAATTTTGCTGTATGCAGATGATGCCGTCATCTTTGCTTCTGATCAAAACACTACCGTCCTCCAAGACTCCTTACAAAGATCATATAATGATGCCAAAGGCTGGTTCAAGGAGCACAGACTTGTAATAAATCTCAAAAAAACAAAAACCATGATCTTCACTCACCCACAAAACAAAACCAGCAATGTCAAACTCCGTGTCCTCTCTAGCACCAAGTTTCCACTCGAGCAAGTCTACTCGTATAAGTACCTTGGGATCTACTTTGACCCTGCTCTCTCTTTCCGTGATCACATCTCTGCCCTAGCCTCAGCTTCCAATATTCGGCTGGGCATCCTATACCGGTACAAAATTGTCTCCCCCGTGGCCCTCCGACTCGCGGTCACATCTTCTATACTGTCCCTTGTGGATTATGGGCTGCCAGTGTATAGTGCTGCAGATCAGACCGCCCTCAACAAAATTTGCATTACACTAAACAAGGCCTGTAGGCTAATTACAGGGGTGCCTAGGTTAACACACACTTGCCAGCTATATGCAAAGGACATGCTGCTTGACCTAGATGAATGTCTCAGATATCAAACCTGTATCATAACAAAAAAAAGTCACCTTGGTCTATCCCCACCAGGTTTGTCAGCCTCCATCCACCATATGAAATCACTAGTACAAATTCGAACCGCTGGCAAAACCACCCTGTCAATTCCCAGGGCTAAGACCTCGCACGGTCAAAGGGCCTATTGCTACAGAGCCCCATCCTGGTTCAACGCGCTTCCCTCCCTCTATCTCTGATGCGCTCACGATCTCCAGTTTTAAAACCTCCCTTCAAAATCACCTATTTAGTACAAAGCTGTGACTGTTACTAAGTTGGTCTTGCTCAAATGCTATGACAAAGCTCCCTGAGTGACTGCACCCAACCTACTACCCGTTACGTCTTCAATCATCGCCCCCACTTTACTGAACCCCCCATGCATGTAAACTAACTCCATTATTTCACCAATCAAGTACTAAACAGTACAATGGACTCACCAAACAACCCAAGGGGGAGCCTACTGCTAGCCACTCTTAATATACGCAGTCTACCAAAAAAACATCCCCCCTCCAAGGCTGGGTTGCCCAACATGCACCAGACATCCTAGCCCTCTCCGAAACCTGGCTCTCTGACAGAATACCCAATGACGCGGTCTCCCTCAGTAATTATTCCATCTTCCGGGCTGATAGGATCAGCAAGAGAGGTGGTGGCTGTGCAATATATGTTAAATCCTCACTCCAAGCCACTGAAGTTCAAACCCCCACAGCGCTACATGGCACCCAGACACTTACAGTCAAACTCAGTCTGGGTACCAAAACGCTTCACATCACCTCAGCCTATATCCCCCCGAGAAACCAAAAACCCGCATTTGATTCTATCCTCCAGAGTATCTCCCTCCTACCGAATACGAGTGAATCCATCATAATGGGTGACTCAATGTCAACTGGCTAGCCCCAGCCTCATCCAGCTTCAAAGACACTGCCATGGCATACGATCTTGCCCAACTTGTCACCTCTCCTACCAGACAGAACAATAGATCTGGGACCTCCACCCTTTTAGACCTCATCTTCACCAACAGGCCATGGAACCTCTCCCATGCCACGGTGCTCCCTGACACCATCAGTGACCACTCCCCGGTGATCTGCTGGTGGTCTGGTAAATTGCCTCCTGCCCCCCCTAAATTCTCCTTGCAGAGACGGCTTAAAAGAGGAGGTCTTGAAAACCTCAAAGCCCATCTAACCACCAGCAACTGGCTCCCCATTTACACCACGCAGTCAGTAGACCAAGCACTCGCACACTTTATAACCACTTTCAACAAGGCCTGCGACATTTACGCTCCCCTCGTCAAGCAAGTTGTGAAACCAGAACCACCCCCTGATCACACCCTCACTACTAAACCTGCTCCAACAAAGGGACAACCTATGGCATAAGGCCCTTGACTCCCAACGCTTGCAGTGATAGACAGCTGTACCGAGTGCTCGCAACAATGTACATGGCCTTACGGCAGGCGAAGCTACGTACTACCAACAAATCCTAACCTCCTCCTGGGGAGACGGTAAAAAATTCTGGAACAATATAAAAGAACTCAGTGGGAAATCCTGCTCCCCCTCCCCTACCCAACTCTCCCTTGACGGGGCTGTCACCCAGGATCCTTCCACTATAGCAGAAGCCCTAAACACTGCTTTCTCGGATCTCTCCCATATCCTCCCTCCTAATTTCTTCCACCCTATCCCCCCAACCCTCCCCCTGACACCTCATGTAATGTCAATTCTATACCTTTCAGGCTGAGAGTCATCTCCTGCCGTGAGGCAAAACACTACATTGCCAGTGCTATTGCCAATACCCGTTACAGCAATGATTCCCTAGATCTTAAACTCATCCGGCTGACCCTGGATGTCTGATTACCCCACCTTACTAAAATTCTCAATCTCTACCTTTGTCTCTGTCAGTTCCCGTCAACCTGGAAGAGAGCCATAATCACCCCCATTCTGAAGAGCGGCGATCCCACAAGCACCAGCAACTATAGACCGATTTCTATACTTCCACCTCTCTTCAAAGCACTGGAAAAAATAGTATCAGACCAGATAACAGAACACCTAACTAAACACAACCTTCTCTGCCAGGAACAGCATGGTTTCCGGACTGGCCATAGTACTGTCACAGCACTCACAGAGCTCACCTCGTTCATCCACGAGGCCCTTGACCAGGGCTCAATCGCAGGTGCGATCTATGTGGACCTGACCAAGGCATTTGACATGGTCAGTCATGAGCTACTGCTTTGTGTCCTTCCATAGCTAAATGTGGTCCCAGAGGCAACTGCCTGGTCCAAGGATTACCTCTCAGGCCAGTCTCAACAAGTCAGGGTAAATACCACCATCTCCTCCTGCAAAACAGTTTGCTCTGGGGTCCCTCAGGTATCAATACTTGGCCTGCTTCTTTTCACCCTCTTTTTAAACTCTCTCCCCAAGGCATGCAGTGGTCATCTACTACTCTATGCTGATGATGCAGTCCTGTTCTGGAAACACCCACAACTGAGTACCCTCCAACTAGCCCTTCAGGGTTTCTTCTGGGAGCCTGAGACCTGGTTCACTGAACACGGCCTGATCATCAACTATAACAAAACAAAGTCCATGATCTTTGCGCACCGTCAAAGCCCTCATAGTCAATCAGCACTCCTTATCAAAAACACACAAGGCACCCCACTTGAACAAGTTCGTAGTTTTAAATACGTGGGTATCACATTAGACACCTCCTTCTCCTACCATAGTCACATTCAACTCCTCGCTTCCGCTGTCAGTGCTAGAGTGGGTATCCTCACAGAGACTTAAACACTGCTTACCCACGAGGCCATGCATCTTGCAGTCTGCTCCTCAATCCTCTCCCTAATTGACTACGGGATTGTGATCTATGACTCAGCAGAACCCACCACACTACGTAACATTAACACTGCCATGAATAAAGCCTGCCGCCTAGTCACAGGCAGTGACAGACAAACTCATACCTGTGAGCTCTATGCCTTGGCTGGTTGGCTTAACTTCCAACAAAGGCTAAAGTATCACACCTGCATCCTCGCAAAAAAGATTCATCTCCAGCAAGCCCCCGTCGGCCTTCTTCCCATTATCAGCATTGCCCCCATCAGGCACAATACAAGGCTCGCAGCAAACTCCTCATTCCTGATCCCCCATTGTAGAACATCCCTTGGGCAAAGATCCTTCTACTACCGTGCCCCACTTTTGCTCAATACGTTACCACCCCCACTCTCTCTGACCCATAGCATCTCCCTTTCAAAGCAGGCCTCAAAGCTCAACTTCTGAATCTGCTTTGTGATTGCGGCTAACACTGCCCAATGTTTGTCCTCCCAAACCCTACAGCTTCTGATACAGGGTCTCTAGATCCCACAACTCAGCATTCCTTCACGCTTTCTGTCAAGTGATATTCAAATGCTGCCTACTACTGTCACCAGTTGACCTAAGTTAATGCCTGGACTGTGTTTCCAGTACTGTTATTTGAATACTGCTTGTTTTGTATGTTTTTTTTCTGTATTTGTTTACCCTCTACCCCCCTGTAACTGACGTGGAGCCTTTGCAAAAGAGTCTGTGACTCAAAGGATTGTAATTCCGATTTTATTCAATAAATAAATAAATAAACATCTGTACCTACCTTTCTCTACTGAACCTGAAACCTAAAATTTCTATAACTAATAGAAGACAGCTTGATTTTTACTAATTTATTGTATACCACACTGTTGAAACATACTTGTTGAACTAATTTGTTGTAAACCACATTATTGTAACATACTGGTTGTACTGTGTTTGTCATTTTTTGTGACAAGGTACCTTTGAAAATGAGCCCTTGGCTCAAAGGTTTGTAAACTGATGTTCAAATAAATAAAAATAAAATGTTCAGCTCCTGCCCAAAAAGGTGATTTCACACAGTGACTGCGAAAACACCTTTCAGCCACTCTGAATTTGCCACTGGGCCTGTCTCCTGGTGCACCAGCTATCTGTCTGGCCCCTCACAACGTGTTAAAATTAACGGGACTCTCTTTGACACCTGTCCCATCTGCTCTGGTGTTCCCCAGGGCTCCATCCTTGGACCCTTACTCTTTTCACTATACCTCAACACCCTGCCAGGTTCCTGTACTGGAAAAATTTTGCTGTATGCAGATGATGCTGTCATCTTTGCTTCGGTATAGAGTTGCCTAATTTCACTGCCATTGTTCATGAGGTGTGGTCCCAAAAAAGGCAAACTGAAAATTTGGGGCAAAAATATTCAAAAATGGCCAAGTTATTTCTTTAAGGTCAAAACCCTGTTGACATACATTGAACCTTACTTTGCGATCTGGCTTTGAAGAGTGAAGATGTGTCTGTGGTCCAGAGAAGATTATGACATTGTACTTCCTGGTGGGTACATAAGGGCTTGGGGGGTGCTGAGTGGGGGGAGGGTGGGAGGACTAACAGCGAACAGACATCGATAGATGTTTTTCTTTTTACAGGGTTTAAAAACAATGATGAGGGATGGTTTTCTTTATTTCATGTGGTGACACTGGGGGATTGGGCACCTCCAATGTTGGTGTTATGTTTGTGGGGAGGGTTGCTGAGTGGGAGGGTCAGGTGGGGGGCAGTTACAGTTGTTTTTGCAGCTCACATTTCTATGGATAGGAAGACTGACTCACAAGATTATCATGTAAATGAACTTGACTGAGGTTTCTGTGATGTATTGTTCTAGGGCTAGACATGTTTTTATCTCATAAAACTGCAAAACATCAAATTCCTTCTGCTAGAGGACACTGATCAGAGTGTTTGAATGTTCCTATCTGGTGTGCACAAAATCATTTGATTCAGTTTGTGTAAATAATCATGAGCGGTAACTTTTTCCCCAAGTATTTCACATTATTTAGTAAATACTGTCTGCTTCATGTAACATTACCGAGTGCCCATATCAACAAGCAGTTTCTAATCTGTTACCCGAAGTGTCCCAGAGACTCAGTTCTACCCTCTGCATGTCGATTTAAAAACTGGTAGTGTAATTCTAAAACACGGTAGACATGTAATTCTGAATGGGAGACAAAAGGTTATGGTGAACCTCCACATACATATATATATATATATATATATATATATATAGAGAGAGAGAGAGAGAGAGCGCGCGTGCAAGAGATGAATCAACAGAAACTAACCCTTAAGGAGAAAGTGTTACTGCAAGACAAAATAAAAACAGAACATCTTTCAAAGTGACTGCTATATATTCTAATAATATTATTTATTGGGATTGAGAGCAAACCTAGGCGTGACTACTGGGGTACATTTCACAAAAGCACATTGGAGTGCAAGATGACCCATTCAAATCAGAAACCTGAAATGAAACCCCTCTTTATCATCTGAAGTCTCTAATCCAACTAAGTCCAAAATCAGAGAACTGTATCTCTGGGAAGCAGTCCTTGGCAAAGACGTGCAGTACAGCCATTGTTTCCTTCATTGATGTGAATTTAAAAGAAAGAAATCATATAGAGTGCAGTAAAGACTTGAATAGTTCAAGGCTTCTGTTACTCTATGTTCATCTGAAATGTCACTCAGAAGGTTAATGTTCTCTCACAGATTCTCTTCTTTCCCCATATGTTTGTGTGGGGGGTGCTGAGAGGGAGGGTCAGGTGGACGGGGACAGTCACGGGGTGCCAGCAACAGACAATGATGGATGGTTTTCTTTGTTATAGGGTGTAACTACTCACAGGCTGATCATGACAGATCAGCTGTGCTTGTTGGGCAGCACAGATCAAAGGAAAGAGCTGACCTATGATTGGATCCACTCTTTCCTTTGAAATACATGAAGTTTCCGCCCAGCAAGCCAGAATACTGTCATGATCAGCCTGGCTGATGATCAGTGTGACACTGACCTGCCCCTTGTAGACTGCTTTACATTTTACTGACAGTGTCAAACCCCTCAAAAGCCACTATCATAGCAAGTTGTTCACTGCACATGTGTGTACAGCGATCATAAAAATCTGGTAACCACTCCCTGCTTGACTGGGCAGTTGTCTCTGAACCAGAAAGAATCAGGGCTGCTGGTGTTTTCTCAGACTCTGTCAGTGACCACTCTCCCATTTTTTTTTTTTTTTTTTAAAGAAAAATTTTTATTTCTATTCCAACACCAATAAGACATACAAACATGAAACAAACCCGGAAAACCGGGAGCACACCCCCAAACTGGCTGTGCAAACTATGTACATCCCCTATTTACACACCCACAAGGATACCACCCCATCTAAGATCAACCCATCACAAGGAAGCCCTCGAGTACCACTGTTAATTAGAACAACTCCTTCTCTCATGCTCGTGCTTCCCCAAAATGCCACTCCCAGCATTTAACATCCAAGGGTCCTAATTGACCTGGTCATCCCGGCGGTATCCAGTGTGTCCCTGAAAGAGAGAGAGTCCCGCCCAGTGAAACCCAACGACTCAAGTATTCATCCTCGCCAAACCTGTATCCCATTCGAATCCATATTAAACTTCAGCACTAATTAACAAATATAACCACCCATACTATAGGGGATCTTCATAAAAAAGAGAAATCCTAACACCAGGTACCTATCTCTTGGGACAACCACCGTTACAGCGCAGTAACCTCTGCTAACCATCACCTGACAAGTAGATCTGTGTACTGTCGCTATGTCCTATCAAGTAGTAGGCTGCGCTCTTAAAATTGCCCACCTTTACTGTAAACCTCTTGTCTTCCCTCAGACATTAGGTGTTTTTTAATCTTAGCCAAGGCCCCCAGCAAGTCCTTCACCCATTGTTCATAAGGATAGACCTGGCCATCTTTCCAGTGTTTCACAATAAACGCTTTAAACTCTCCCATTTTCTGTATGTGGAAAAATAATGCCCCCAAAGTATGGTTTAGAATTTTCCTAGCGCAAGATTTCTCCGTGTATGATGAGGAATCTTTCAGGGCTTCCCTAGCAGCAATCAACTGGTACCAAATCAGAAAGCTCCCTACCATAGATGTTGCCTTAGTCATTTTTCTTCACAACTTCCTTTCGGTTGCTGATAAGTATACAGCCTTCCGAAACCTCAGAGTCAAAGGCAAATGTCAAAAGTGCCTGAACTAAAAAAGTTAATGATTTTGAGGGATAAAGCCTGGGGGACCTTCAAAGGCACAGGTCTTAAGGCTGACTGGGATAAATATAGGGAACTGTGAAACTTATGCAAAAAGAATGCTAAGTCAGCAAAGAAGGAATTTGTTAAGATGCTGCAGGGTAAGAGACCTAGCAGATCCTAAGCATTTCCGCTTGCAGGTTAACACCTTACTAAAAGGGTGTACTTACTCCACTGAGGGTGCTATTATAGCTAATGGTCAGAGCATTAGTGAACTCTAGCTTATTGCTAAAGCCTTCAACTGTTTTGTCACTGATCTAACCAGATTCAAGCCTGCCTCCTCTGGATTCTTTTTCCCACCCAAGGGCCAGGATGTCACTACAGACCAGCAATCCTCTTTCCATCTCAGGCTTGTCCAGAAACAGGAAGTGTACACCCTTTTATAATGCATTAAATCAGGTGATGCTGGCAGGTTTGACAATTTGAAGCCCAGGCTCCTCAAAATAGCAGCCCCGGTTATTGCACTTTGTGATACCCTACTCATCAATAGGTCCTTCCTTGAAGGTAAAATCCCTGAAAAATGGAAAATGGTGGTAGTGGTTCTTGTGCGCAAAGGTGGTAATAGTGAACTGGTGGAAAACTATCATCCCATCTCTCTCCTTAGCTCATTAGTTAAGGTACAAGAGATGCTGGTTTATAATCAAATACAGGACTACTTGGAGTTGCACCTTCTACTTACTCAGTGGCAGCATGGTTTTAGAAAGCACCATGGTACCAATGCTACCTTGATTAGACTAACGTATTTATTTCATTTTATTTAGTCAGTCATAGGAATTACAACCCTTTGAGTCATAAACTCATTTACAAAGGCTCCGTGTCAGCATAGTCATACATTCAGAGATAGTACATTAGTGGGACATCACATTTCAAGTAATTACATATAGTAGCCAAGGTGGCTGAAAGTCTGTACATGTAGTAGCTAGGGTATTGATATTATTACGGTGGAACAATTATAATACAAGTGCAGCCTCTGGGGCATTGTCGTATAGTAGTAGTAACAGTGCTCTATACAATAGTGAGACAACACAGTTTTAAGGAAGTATTTACATATAGTAGCCTGGGTGGCTGTTGACCTATACATTTAGTAGCTAGGGTATTGGTATTAGTACAGGAGGTATAGTTACAGTGTAGGTACAGCCTCTAGGACATTGTCATGTAGCAGAGACAAAGATCAGCAGCAGATATGTCCTATACAGTTAGTCCTATACAATTGGTGGCAATGTCAATGGGGAACGGCCATAGTGCAGCTCTGTGCAGGTCAGTTAGGAGGATTAGCAGCTGCACTGGCACTGGCACAAGGAGAGAATGCATTTTTTTAGGATGGTCTTGAAGTGTCCTAGATTGGGAATGGAGGTTATGGCTGGGGGGAGCTCATTGTACCACGCATGAGCTCTATAGGGAAATCATCTCTGAGCAAGGGAGGTTCTGACCCTGGGCACGGTCCACAGATGCTTGTTGGCAGAATGAGTGGTCACAATGTGGGAACATGAGAGTAGTGAGGCCGAGACCCCTAAAGGAGTAAACCCTAGGTAGATTTTTTTTTTGTGAAGAGACAGGATTGATATTGTAGTCTTTCCTCAAGGGTGAAGATGTTTGTAACAGCGTAGAGGGTGCAAGTATGGGAGCGTTTGTCTGAGCCTAGGAGGAGTCGGCACACTTTATTAATGGCTATGTGAATTTTGTTTAGGATGGTGTTGTCCACAGCAGAGTAGATCGGGAGCCCATAGTCAACGAGAGAGAGGACTGAAGAGGTGACAGCCAGGTTGAGAGCCTCTGGTGTCAGGCAGTCTTTGTGCTGGTATAGGAGGCCGATGCGGGTATTAATGGCTGAGATCAGGATTATAATGTGGGCATGGAAGAATAGGAAGGTGTCAAAGGTAAGGCTGAGGTATTTATAAGTAAGTACTTCTTCCAGAGGGAGGTGAGCGTGGGAGAGGATTTTTAGTTGTGTCCTTGGCCTTGCTCTCCCAGTGGGCAAATAGCATAGCTTTTGTTTTTTTGATGTTGACCACAAGTCTGCAACTGGTGAACCAACTTTTGATCTGGTTGAACGAGTGTTGGAGGAAGGACTTTACGTTGTCAGGGTAGGGGTGTGCGGCATAGAGATCCGCATCATCAGCATATAGCAGTAGGTTACCGGAGCAGGATTTGGGTAGTGCATTTAAGTAGATACTGAAGAGTAACTACTGTTGTTTTGGATGCCATGGATAACAAGGTACTGACTGGAGCTGTCTTTATTGATCTTATGAAAGCAGTAAATTTGGTTGATCACAGTCTGCTCCATCACAAGTTGCAATGTATGGGCTTTGACTGCCTCTCACTACAGTGATTCAGACACTATCTGACCAACAGGTCTCAGCAGGTTAAATGGCATGGCACCCACTCCTGTCTGAAGCCTGTTACTAATGGTGTCCCACAGGGGTCTGTCTTGGGTCCCCTGCCTTTCTCTATATGTATCAATGACCTGCCAAATATCTGGTGCAAGCTCCATAATAAAGGCCCTTGGGATTGCTGCAAGCTAGCTGAGAAAAAAATTGGTCAAACTTGTGCAATTGGCGCATGAGATAGAAAATCCCCACTGCCAGCCAGGAGAATGTCGCAAGCCCGGGGGGGGGGTGGTCGTCCCTTCTGGCTGCCCCAGTGTAAGTAGTGGTGCCCCAACACCATCTTTATTTAATGTTTAGTCCCCATTGTGGAGCCCATAATTGACTGAAAGGCCCCTCCGGGCTCCCAAACCTGGCTCCGCCACTGCCATACACCATATGTTCTGCACTTCAGAGGCTTGCGGCATTCTTGGAGTTTCGAAAACCCAGCCCGAGTCTCCAAATGTAACTTGCTTGAAATACCAAGTGTTAAAACAAATACAGGTGAAACGTCTTATGCTTATTCCACCCCATCTCACTGGAACTCACTGGAACTGGGGTATTGCTGGACCTAGTACTGAAAAATAAGAACAGGTTTGCTGACATCACAGTGT
Organism: Neoceratodus forsteri; assembly: GCA_016271365.2. Classification (NCBI taxonomy): domain Eukaryota; kingdom Metazoa; phylum Chordata; order Ceratodontiformes; family Ceratodontidae; genus Neoceratodus; species Neoceratodus forsteri. Next base: position 436,146,173 of record CM057453.1, read on the forward strand.
GGGACCACCTGGGGACAGGTGATCACTGGACAGTGTGGTTTAACATAAGAACAGGGCCAGAATCAAACCACACACGGATGAGGGTTCTGGACTTCAGGAGGGCCGATTTTAAGAAAATGGAGAATGTCTCAGGGACGACCTGGCAGGAATAGGGAAACTAGGGGAGTAGAAGAATAGTGGACTTCAATAAAAGAGGGAACTGATAAAGCTACTAAGCTCTGTGTCAAGCAGGTCAGCAAGGGCAAGAGAAAAAAACCACTATGGTTCTCTAGAGGGGTATCAAAAAAAGTAAGAGCAAAAAAACTAGCCTTCAGAAAATACAAAAGAATGCAGAAGAAGGAGGAGAGAGAGAGTTACAAGAAGAAACAAAGGGAGGCAGGGAAAGCAGTTAGGAGTACAAAAGTGAAAACAGAGGAAAATATAACCAGTTCTTTAAAAAAGGAGGATAAAACATTTTTTAGACACATTAGTGAAAAGAGGAAGTCCAAGGGAGGGATAATAGACTGAAAGGGGAAGGGGGGGGGTCTGTAGATGAGGATCACCCAAAAGCAGACATATTCAACAAATACTTCTGTTCAGTATTCACGGAGGAAGGGGGATGGAAAATGGTCCTTTGTTAGAAGACAAGGGCATAAAGGGTCGGGAGGTGGACACTAGCACTTTCACAGTGGAAGGAGTTCTAAGGGAGTTGTCAAAATTAAATGTAGACAAGGCAATGGGTCCAGACATGGTACACCCCAGGTTGCTGAAGGAGCTCAGGGAGGAGCTGGCTGCACCTCTGACAGCCCTGTTTAACCAGTCACTAGAAACAGGAAAGGTACCAGGAGACTGGAGGAGGGCAGATGTACTCCCACTCCGCAAAAGTGGAAATAGGGAAGAGGGGAGAAATTACAGGCTGGTCATCCTGACTTTAGCAGTGGACAAAGTAATGGAATCACTACTGAAGGAAAGGATTGGAGAATATCTTGTTACCAAAGATCTGCAAGATCTGAGGCAACAAGGATTCACCATGGGGAGGTCATGGCAGACAAACCTAATCAAGTTCTTCAATTGGATAACAAAGGAAGTGGGCCAGGGTGGGGCGGTTGACGTGGCCTATCTGGATTTCAGCAAGGCCTTCAATACCATTCCACATAGAAGAATGGTAAACAAACTGAGTAGCCTAGGAGTAGTTCCTAAAGTAGTAAAATGGGTGGAGAGTTGGCTTAATGATAGCAGCCAAACAGTGGTGGTAAATGGGGTACACTCTGGGGAGGTTAAGGTGACTAGCGGGGTGCCATTGGGGTCAGTATTAGGCCCAGTCCTCTTCAGTGTCTTTATTAGCGACATTTGCAGAAGGACTGGAAGGGAAGGTGTGCCTGTTCATGGATGACACAAAAATCTGCAACAGAGCAGACACATCAGGGGGGTTGATAAAATGAGGGAGGATCTAAAGAAGTTAGAAGGACAGTCACAAGTTTGGCAACTAGGATTCAGTGCAAAAAAGTGTAAAATCATGCACTTAGGGCCCAAAAAACTGGGGGCTCGTACCAACACGGGGGAATGTTAGCAGTCACAAAACAGGAAAGAGACATGAGGGTGATCATTTCTGATGATCTGAAGGTAGCTAAACAGTGTGACAAGGCAGTGAAAAAGGCTTGTGGAATGCTCGGATGCACCCCACCTCGAGTACTGTGTACAGTTCTGGAAGCCCCAATCTCTGAAGGATATAGACAAGGTGGAGGCAGTGCAAAGGAGGACAACCAAAATGGTGCAGGGCCTGCATCAGAAGCCGTATGAAGAGAGGCTTAAGGATTTAAATATGTACTCCCTGGAACACAGGAGGGAATGGGGGGATATGATAGAGACATTCAGGTACCTTACAGGAATAAATAAGGTACAAGAAGGGAGCATGTTCCAAAGGAAAAAATGCTCAAGGACAAAGGGTCATGATATGAAGCTGGGGGGGGGGGCTCAGAGGAAATGTGAGGAAGTACACACAGAGGGTGGTGGATGCTTAGAACAACCTCCCAGAGGAAGTGTCAGAGGCTAGAAAGGTCATAGGATTTGAGAATGCATGGGATAGACATGGGAATCTTAGAAGCAAGAGGGGGTGTAAGCCAGAGTCCATTTAGGGTCTCCAGTGGCACTATAGGTTGAGAATTTAGAGCAGACTAGGTGGGCCAACTGGTCCTTATCTGCCAACAACTTCTGTGTGTCTATATTTCCTGCTGACCTGCTAAACTCCTCCTCTCTTGGGGGGTTTAAAAAAGGACTAAAAACCTTTCTTCTCCAAAGCTGTCACTGTTCTTGCTATCGTTGACTGACTACCTTGCCCACACTCTGCTGATATCACTCTTACCCTGCCTCCCCATGTAATGGTGTTCAGCTGTGTTTGTTTTCCATTCTGCACTGTGTGCTAATATCCTGTGATTACATTCCTCCAGTAAAATGTACTGTTGGGAATGTTTGATGGCTGTTTATCAAGTGCTGTTAATTTGTCTAAGCTAATGTAATCCTTTATATAATTCTCTGTTTGTATACCTGCCTGTCACTAATCCAGTATTTTGTGATTTATTGTATTCTGTGTACCTGTCCTCTGAACAGTTGCCTACAATTAACTCCAGGTTACCACTGAAAAAGCGACTTTTGATTCCAGAGGGCCTACCCAGTTACCACAATTCAATTGCTAAATATATAGTAAAATGTTTATAGACTACAAAATATCATTAGCGACATGTTTCTTTGTCTGCTGTGAGTTTTACATTTTCTGCATTTCCAGATATGCTAAGCAAAAGTATGACTTGACTTAGAGTGGGTGATTAAGTCTCTTGCTCTATTTTTATGTATTTTTCTCCAGTTTGATATTTGTACTCTCTACCACTCAGATCAGTAATTTTTTCATGTGAAGCAGTCTGCTTTGAAGCACTAAATGAGCAGTTTGGGGTCCTCTAGCACCACCTGGTGTAAAAGGTGCTTATTGCAGCTAAAGAGGATTTCCCTGCTATAATTTAGCAGGGAACACTATGTTCCTGCATGGTGACATCATGACACTCACGCAGGGATGTCATGCCAAGAAACTCTCTGGGGGGGTCACACAATTAAAATTTAATCAAGAGAGGGTACAAGTTATGCTTTTACAGCCCTTCCTCCATCAAAAAAAGCAATACTTGGATTGGAATTGGAAGGGCACATGCCCGCCAGACTCTTTGGGCATGACTGCTCTGTACATAGTGCTGCCTGGCTGGTCAGTACCCCCCCTTTCCCTTCTCCCTCTTCCCCATAATGGGAAAAAATGAGTGTATGTGACAATGCATGAAGCTGAAGTTCTAATGCTACTGTAAGTAGAACATGAGTGTGGGAGCACAAACAGTTGTGTTTATTTTTTTTTATGGAAACAGGTTGCATTACTAAAACAGAGTGTTTATATGTTTCACCACCTAGACATTCTCCTGAAGTTTGATGAAAACTATTACCTAACTCTCAGAAAATTAGGAGAGAACTGTGAGAGGTAAATCAGTTGAACCACTACTTTCAAACTGGTGCAGTTGCAACAGAAATAATTCAGTCCCATTTAAAGGATATATATATATTTACATACACACACACACACACACAATAAGAGTGGGTACAAAATACCATGATAAAAAGATAATCTTCCAGTGACTTCAGAGCAAAATATAAAAAAAAATATTACTGTCTGTCGTCACAATTGATATCTAAAGCCAGACTGTTCTAATAATGGACTGCTCAGAACTGAGCTTCTAGGATTGACAGACCAGACCTAGCTCTGTCTGACAGCCTGGTGAGGGGTCTCTTCTCTAACTGGCATCAAAACTGCTTCAGTGAAAGCCACATTTCCAGTTTTCACTCTCACTGAGGCGCTGTAGAGTTTTACTGTACCATGCTGTATTCACGGTCAGCTTTTACCATACTTTAAATTGTAACTGATTTTAAACATATCCATAGGAAAGGTTAAGAACAGCTGTTCACTGAAGTTTCAAACTAAAAAAGGTCACCTTGGGTTTCACTGCCACTCTCTTCTGACAACCTCTCCACTTGATAACATCAGTAATAATACAGCACAGTACCGGAAGGAAAAAAATGAATACTATTTTGAAAAGGAACTCAATGACTTCATGAGTCCATATGAGCAAGACACAGCCAACTTGAATGTTAGCTTTACTGAAGACCTGCCACAACCAACTGCACCACAGGGCTACGTCAGTCCAACCATAAACAACCTGCCTAGTAACCTGACAGCAAGCAGTGGGAGCACATAACTACAACGGGAGATATCTGATGGCCTGACTGAAGCTGACACTATGGAGACTGAAAAAAACAGGTACCAGCACATTAGGAAAACAAGCATTTGTCAATGCCAAAAGTTCACTGTTGGTATTGTTGTTGTACTGGGTCTTGCTTGTACACATTATTATGATATATTTACCCAGAATAGAGCAGATAAGATGCAATGTCTCATTTTCATTGGTGTCCTGCTTTTACCCATTGTTAGATTGTAGTTACCCAGGATAGAGCAGCTGAGAGGCAATATCTACTTTTAGGTGGGCTCCCACATATTGATCCCAAATTTCCAACAGTCTTTTTATGACCTGATGTTATGATCAAGATATGTGGAACTATAAAACCCCATCTGAAAGGCAATTTCACTGTGCAACTGTGAAAACCAGTTTCAGAGGGGATTTGAAAAATGGCACCTGCCAAGTTCAGGAAGTAGGGTAACACAAGAGATATGTTGACCATTGGGGCCAAAATCTACAAAAGTAAAGTTATGAGTAAATGTTGGAAGAATTCAACATTTCCTTATAAGTTAGTTGTTTTTCCACATTTTTACACTGAATTTTCAACATAATCTTTTTATGACCACTCCTTCTGGGCATGACAGGTGTAATTTATAAAACAATGGTCAAAACATAATTTTGCACCACAAGTGGGAAAACACCGTTTGGGTACGGTTTGAGAAATAGCAGCTGTCACACTCATGAGGTGTTGTGAAAAAATGAGTACGTTAAAAATCTGGGGTCAAAATACTAAACATTACCACAGTTACAAGCATGCACTCAAAAAATTTCACTGTACACTTGTAACTTGGATGAGTTTTAATATTTTTATCCCAAATTTTCAACGTAGCTTTTTATGACCCGACATGGCCAGCCTTCTTATGACCCCAACTCATGAACAAGGGTGGAGAAAATTTCAAATTGTGCCCGAAAAGTGATTACATGCCACAAGTGTGAAAATACATTTGGCCAGAATTTGAAAAATGACAGCTGTCACATTCATGTGGTGGTGTCAAAAAAATAACTGTTAAAAATCTGGGGTCAAAATACTGAAAATTACCACAATTATGAGTGCATATTGAAAAACGTCAATGTACTCTCATAACTTTGTTGTTTTTTTACCCCAAATTTTCAACAGAGCCTTCTTATGACCCAGCATAGCCTTCTGATGACGCCACCTCATGAACAAGGGTGGAGAAAATTTTCAAATCATGCCTAAAAGGTAATTTCACACCACAAGTGTGAAAACACATTTTGGCCAGGGTTTGAAAAATGACAGCTATCACATTCATAAGGTGGTGTGAAAAAACAGCTATGTTGAAGTGTTGGGGTCAAAATATTGAAACTTACCACAGTTACAAGCGTGCATTGAACATTTTCAATATAGGCTCATAACTTTGTTGTTTTCTCACATTTTTACCTCTAATTTCCAACACAGCCTTCTTATGACCCACTTAGCCATCTTAGTATCCCACCTCATGAAGAAGGGTGAAGAAATGTTCAATTCCTGCCCAAAAGGTGATGTTGCGCCACAAGTGTGAAAACACATCTTGGCCAGGATTTGAACAATGACAGCTGCCACATTCATGATGTGCTGTGAAGAAATGGCTATGTTTAAAATTTGGGGTCAAACTATTGAAAATTACCAAAGTTACGAGCCTGCATTCAAAAATTTAATATAAGCTCATAAGTTTTTTGTTTTTAAATATTTTACCCCAAATTTTTAACATAGCCTTCTTATGACCCTACTTCATGAAAATGGATAGAAAACATTTCAAATCCTTCCCGAAAGGTGATTTTGCTTAGTGACCACAAAATCACCTTTCAGGTAGATTGCCTAATTTCACTGTTATTTTTGATGAGGTAGGGTCCCAAAAAAGGCATGCTGAAAATTTGGGGTAAAAATATTAGAAAATGATCAAGATATGCTGATAAGATCAAAATCCCACTGAAACACATGGAACCACATACCTAATTTCCTCAGTTTGCGGTCCAGCATTGAAGAGTGAAGACATGTCTCTGGTCCAGACAGAATTATGTATCTGGATCCCCAGTAGGTAGGTAAGGGCTGGGGTGGGGTGGTGGGTGCTGAGTGGGACGGTCAGCTGGGGGAACAGTAATGGCTGCAGCAGCAGACATCAATGGGTAGTTTTCTTTTTTACAAGGTGTTTAAAAAAAACTACAAGAGATGATTTCCTTTATTTCAGGTACTGATATTGGGGATTTGGCACCCCAGTGTTGGTGTTACGTTTGGCAGCATCGGAGGTGGGCTCCCTGATGTCACAAATCAAAATGACCAGGGTGAGAGATAGCAGCTGGCATGGGGAATTGGGCCCCCCGAGCAAAAACAGACACTGAGGAGGGTTTCTTTATGTTTGGCAGCACTGGGTGGGCTCCTCGATGTCACAAAATGAAAATAGGTGGGGTGGGGGTTGTAGCTGCACTGGCCATTACATTGGAGGGGAACACAGTCAAAAGGGGCAATGTGGGGGGTAGCAGCTGGCATGGGGAATTGGGCACCCTTGTGCCAGAATACTAACAACATGGAAGGGCTGGGAGACATTGAGGGAGGGGTTTCTTCATGGTTGGTGGCACAGGGGGGTTGGGCTCTGGCACAGGGGATATGTGAGGGGGAAGAACCATAACTGGATGATCACAATGGATCAGTTATGCTTGCTGGTGGCACTATATACTGTAGATCAAAGGAAAGAGCCACCCAATGATTGTGTTGGCTCTCTCCTTTGAACTACGTGAAGTTTCTGCCAGGCAACTCAGAACTTTGTCATGATCAGCCTTGCTTATGATTGATGTGACACTGGCAAGTCCCTTGCAGACTGCTTTGCATTGGACTGACAGTGTCACACCTCTCAACACTCACTCTCTCATAGCAAAATGTTTTCTGCACATGCATGCACGGTGAACATAATGAACCTGACATTGACTTTTCTGACCTGCAAGAAAAATTACTTATCATAGTAATATTGTTTCTTCCAGGGGATCACTCAGTATGCTTGACTAGTGCAGTTATGCCAGCTGGGTTCAGCTGCCCTGGAGGTGGAGTTATACTAAGTGTGCCAGGGAATTAGCCAAACAGGTTGTAGTAAGAGAGTGCTGCCTGTAGGTGCTGCTGTACTTCCAGTCAGATTCATTTTGGAGCATGAGGGGCAAAAGGACCCAAACCCTACGTCTATGATAATACTATAGAAAAAATGGGAAAAACAAAGAAAAAAATGAAACTGGCCTCAATATACATCATGCTTCACTGGAGAAACGTTACACATGTTATTGCTCTACAGTAAGAAATTTGGGCTAAGGCAAGGACTGCAGAACTTTTCTCAGCCAGGTTATGTGAAAGGAAGCTGGGTGGGATGTCAAGCATACTGAGGGATCCCCTGCAAGAAACATTACTATAGTAAGTAATTTTTTCTTCTCACCATCGGAATCCCTCAGTATGCTTGACTAGTGCAGACTACAAAGCACTGTAGTTGGGAGGCAGGAACAGAACCTACTTTGGAAACAGGTTCTGCAGGACTGCAGTGCCAAATTTGGCATCTGATCTGGACTGTACGTCCAAGCAGTAGTGCTTTGTGACGGTGTGTACAGTCTTTCAGGTAGCTACTTTGCAGATGTCAAGCAAGGGTATGTCTCTTGCTGTTGTCACAGAGGCTGCAGTACCCCTGGTGAAATGGGCACTGAGGCCTTGATATGGCTGTCTGCCAACCTTACTGTAACAGAACTGGATACAGGAGACTATACAGTGTGAGACAGTCCTCTTAGAGGCTGGTCTGCCTTTATCCACCTCCTCATAGGTGAGTAAAAGTTGAGTTTGCGAGGACCTGAGTTGCTTAGTGTGCTCCAGGTATTAGGTCAGTGCTCTTTTGACATCCAGGCTGTGAAGCCTGCACTCACCAGGAGTGGTTTTGTCTGTGAAAAAGACAGGGAGTGTTATAGACAGATTCAGGAGACATTCAGACACTACTTTGGGAAGAAATCTCCTGTTGATCCTGAGAACTACTTTATCCCTGCAAGAAATAATGTAGGTAGGTTCAGTACAAAGAGCCTGCAGCTCTGAAATCCTTCTGGTTGAAGTGACTGCCACTAGTAAAACAGTTTTATAGGTGACATATTTAAAGTCTGCAGCAGACATTGGGTCAAATGGAAACTCCATAAACTTAGCTATGCAGAGGTTCAAATACAAAATGGGAACACGTTCCTTAAGTGGGGGTTGAAGGTGCAGCAGGCCTTTAAATAATTTCTTGAAAATGGAACAAGAAATTGTAGATTTCTCCTTATCAACAGATATGTAGGCCAAAATGTCTGCCAAGTGAACCTTCAGAGATGAGGCTGTAAGGCTTGATACTTGCAAGTGTACCAAACAATCTAGAATAGAGGAGAAGCTAGCCTGCAGTGGGTTAATCTGCCTGACTTTGCAGAGTTCTGTGGATGTTGTGCTCCGTTTGTTGATGTGGAACATAGCAGTGGTGTTATCTGTCCTGATTTAGACAGATTGACCTCTGAGCTGGGGAGCAAAGGTTTTGATAGCCAGGTACATGGCTCTGAATTCGAGGAGATTTATGTAACACCTGAACTCTCTGGGAGACCACACCTCACCTATGAACTGGTCTGCCAGGTGCGCACCCAACCCTAGGAGAGAAACATCTGTTGTGAGTACTGTGGAAGGTTCCCTCTGCTGGAAAGGAACTTCTTCCCTGAAGTTGTCCCTATCTTTCCACCAGTCAAGGGCTCGTAAGAGTGTACTTGTGACTGGAACCAGTTTTGATAGGGAGTCCCTCTTCTGAGACCAGTAGGCTCTGAGATGGTACTGAATATCTCTCATCTGAAACCTGACCCCTGGCACTACAACTGTAGTAGATGCCATGTGGCCTAGAAGTGTGAGGGAGTACCTGGCCAATCTTGGTTGGCCCAGGACAAACGAGTGTGCCAGAGCTTGGAGGTTTTCCACCCTGTCCAGAGGGAGCAGGGCTTTGCTTTGCTGTGTGTCCAGCTCTGTTCCAATAAACTCCAGGAGTTGAACTGGCTCAAACTGGGACTTCTCTGTGTTGACCAGGAAACCCAGGGACTCCAGGGTGCACTGTGTGAGGTTGAGAGAGTCTCTGACCTTTTGGAGAGACTTGCCCACTATCAGCCAGTCATCCAGGTAAGGGAAGACAGAGACCTCCTTTCTTCTGAGATGGACTGCCACCACTGCCAGGCACTTTGTGAAAACTCTTGGAGCTGAAGAAAGGCCATAGGGCAGAGCTGCAAACTGGTAGTGGCCAGAGGGCAGCCTGAATCTGAGATACTTTCTGTGAGAGGGCCTGATTGGAATGTGAAAATAGGTATCTCTTAGGTCTAGGGAGGCTAGCCAGTCTCCCTGTTGTAAAGAGGGAATCACCACTAACAGGGTGACCATCTTGAATTTGAAATTGAACAGGTGCTTGTTTAGGTACCTGAGATCTAGAATCGGTTGCCAGTCCCTGTTTTTCTTTTTGGTTAAAAAGTATCTGGAATAGAGGCCTTTTCCCCATTGGGAGAGAGGGACACGTTCCACTGCATTTGCTGCCAGGAGAGACTTTACATCCAACTCTAGCAGAATTTTCTCATGGGGGTTAGAGGTTTTACACTGTTGTGGCCCTGCTGAGTAGGACATTTGTTGAACTGTAGGGTGAGTCCTTGACCCACCACCTCCAGCGCCCCCTTGTTTGTGGTAGTGTGGTGCCATTGGTGGAGGTCATGGGTCAGCCTTCCAAAGGCCCTGGGATAATAACCTCTACCTCTGCCCCCCTCTTTGCAGTCTGCAGGAGGTAGAGGGTTTCTCTTTGGCTGCATTGCTGTAATAGGTGGTTTTGTATTCCTCCCATCTTTTTCATGTAAGTCTCTGTTTTGTCCCCAGAAAGAGAACTGTTCTCACAAGGGAAATCCATATCATTAGTCTGAGTGTCCTGGAAGAGATTAGTAGCCCTCAGCCAGGCAAACCTCCAGAGAGAACTGGCCTGAGCCATAGCCCTGGAGGCAGTGTCATTGGCATCTACAGCCATGTGGAACTGGTATTTTGTGGCCTCTAAGGCAGCTTTAACAGTTTCTGCCAGTTCCTGAGCCACTCTATCTGGCAGCTGCTGACTAATAGCCAGGACAGAGCTCCAGAGAGCCCTTTGATACTGAGTTTTGTACACCATGTAAGTACAGAGGAGAGGCAGCAGAGAGGCTGTGGAGTAAGATTTCTTACCCGTAGCATCAAATTTTCTGGATTCTTTTTCTGGAGGCTGGGAAGAAAGAGGCACCTTTGCTTTATCACAAGCTGCAGCTTGCGCTACTCTTCATGGTCTGGATGTATGTAAAGATACTCAGCATTAGGTTCTCTAGCTGGTACTTTTTCTGTAATTTCTTATCTACCTCTAGTACAGAGATGTGATTCTGGAGCAACTTGAAAGTAGTCCTACCGAGGGACATATGAACTAGAAGGAATAACTTTTTCAGAGGAGGAAGACCCATCATATCTAAAAAAAATCTTCCTCCTCATCTTCCTCAGTGGACTCTTGCATAAAAAGGGCAAGAGTGCCCACCATGTGCTGGATAAAGGAAAAATATGAGCCAAATTCTTGGGCAGGAGTTTCAGCAGATTCTAGAGGCTCACCCTCCACTTCATCATCATTCCCTCAAAGAAAATGCCCTGGCCGAAGCCAGGGTCAGAGGGGATAGGTGTAGGAAGACCACCTGGGCCACCCAAAAGAGAGCCCACAACCTGAAAAGTCTGATATAGCTGCCAAGCCTTTGCCATTTCCTCCACAGTGAGTTTATCTTGTTGTAACATGAGTGTCTCCCTTTGCTTTTCAGCAGGAGGGGCAGTGATATGTTTTTCTTTTTTTAGCAGGCCCTGAATCAGAGACCTGCTGAGAATATACTTTTTGTTTGGCTTAGTCATTATTATTTTTATCAGACTTATTTTCTATGTGGTCCTTAGAGGACCTGTCTTTAGACTTTTGATGAGAGGAGGTCCTCTCTTAAGAATTTTTTATAGAGGGGTAGGCAGACTGAGAAGCCATGATTTCTAGTCTTAAGGCTGATTTCTTAGTGTTTTGAGCAATATAAAGTAAAGCTCAACGAGAGAAAAACAGTGACTGGCCCAAAATGAAAAATGAGAATTTTAGCAGTCTGTCTTGTCCACAGTTTAAAAGGCTTTAGTAATCTGGAAGAAAAAGGGGGCCAATCTGTTATTTGGTCTGTGACCTGACAATTCGTCAGGAGACCCAGAAGTGTGTTCCCGAAAAGGAAAAGGAGGAGGCTCCCAGAGCTGTGTAACCACTGAAAATGAGGCAAAAATAAAGAGGTAAAATAAAGAAATGCAGTTAACATCTGCAGAACTGCTTAAAATTAGATATCTGCAGAAAAAATGTTAAAATAAAAAATCTGCTAAATATTTATCTCAAAAGTAGTATTTTTCAGTCAGAAAAAAGCGCAATAATGTGGAAAAAGAAGGTGGCTTTACATGGATTCTGGGAACTAAGGAACCACAGAAAACACACAAAAACACTAAAAACTAGCTAAAACACTCTAAAAGCAACACACAGTAAATGAAATGACTGATAAACTGAAAATAAACCACTTCAAGCAAAGGTTTGAAGAGTGCGCTCCGGGGCAGACTTGTCCAATCAGCGGAGAAATGAATGACTGGAAGTACAGCAGCACCTACAGGCAGCACTCTCTTACTACAACCTGATTGGCTAATTCCCTGGCATCATTAGCATAACTCCACCTCCAGGGTAGCTGAACCCAGCTGGCATAACTGCACTAGTCAAGCACACCGAGGGATTCCTGGGGTGAGAATCAAATATTATCATCTTCCTAAGTTAAAACAAAAACCAAAAGACAGAGTGCAAGATGACCTCTGTTGCAAAGGTGTTAAAGGGTTGTATAATGCAGATGTTTAATGGCAACAGGGAGTTTTTTTGAAGTGCCTCCAGAAAAATTGAATAAAAATGTGTTCTTATTTTATGGAAGCTAGAAAAAGAAAATGGTGAGGAGTATGAGCCTGTCACCCTAAGATGCATATTTTCATCCAGAAAGAGATATTTAAAAATTCACTCATGCTCTTCATCCATTTCAGCAGGGCTGCAATTTGACAGAAGAGCCTTGCAAAGCAAAAAATCAACATCTCAGATTCTTTGGGAAAGGATGTAGCAAGAACACTGCAGATGAACTGTTGGCCAGCCTAATTGAAGAGCTTAACCCCTTCCCCCCCAAAAAAAACTAGGAATGCATTCCCCGGTGTTATTAATCAGTCCATTACAGCAAATGTACAGCCTCTATTTTGGTATCTGTGGATATCAGCAAATGAGGACCCTAAAGAGGGGAGACAATGAAAAAAAGAAACAACAGCAGCTGTGAATACATAGAATACAGCATGGAGAGAGGAACTAAGACATGGACTAGTGTTAATCACAAAGGCCACTGTAAGATGTGCCCACGAGCAAATGCAACAGCTGACTACCTTGAATGACGTCCAATAAATAGGTTACACTATATACAAGAGCCATGAACCACCAAAGGTGATAGATGATAGCCATTTCTACCTTGCTGCAAATGCTCAGATGCCTTCCCATGCATCAAGTACCTGCTAGTTCAAAATGAGAATCCAGTGGCATTAACAAACAACAATGATCGCCAGTGGCAGCACAATACCGAAAAATAGTTACGTAACCACAGTGATAGAAAGCACCTTGCTCAAAAATGTAATGCCCATGGTGTCCAAGCAACCAAAATCATGCAGATAATGGGACATAAAAACATGAAAAGCATCAATGACTACAGCCACATCAATGAAAACCAGCAGAAAACCATTTCATGCATAATATCTAGAGCACACAACCATCCGAGCTGATCTGAAAACATCTATCAAGTGCCTACACTTAATTGCCCTGTACAGTCTAATTCACAAATCAGCATGACATTCGATGGGCACTGCTATCAATCATCCTTCCAGGTACACAATATTACAATACAAATCCATTCTGGTTGGTAAATGTTGTAGTTATTGAGTGTTTGCACGTGCTACTGCTCATGTGAGTGTTTTGTAGGAGGGAAGGTGCATGTTACCATATGTGTTGTGTGTCAGTTTTTATCCACATGTGTGTGTGTGCGTGTGTGCATTTGTAAGTATTTGTGCTGATGGGTGTTGGTGTGTGTATGTGGGTAAGGGGGTGGGGTGAGCTGTATGTAATCAATTGTGGTAAGTGTGTGTGTGTGTGTGTGCATGTGTGTATGTGTGTGTCTCACAGAACGGCTGCAGAGATGATTGGGTAGGAGTGGAAGTGGGGGTAGGGTTAGTAGTGGTGGGCAGGGGTTTATCAGCTACCTGTATTTAACTCTAGTATTTTAACATTAAGTGTATAGTGATTATGTGCAGATTTTTTTTAAATGTGTGTATTCCTAGGATTCCTGAATACAAACTGGCTACAAACAATGATCCTGCAAAATACCCTAACAATGAACTTCCCTACAAAATATTCTTACAGATGCCAATCTGGTGAAATAAAAAGGAGGAGTGGGAGCAAACTTATCATAAGTGACTCTGAATCTGGTTAAACATCGGAATGTGAACATTACTGAAAAAAAGAATTAAAAATATATTAAACCATACTGCTCAACTGAACACTTGAATGTAACAATTTTTGTTTCCCATTGTGCCAACCACACTCACCTGTTTGTGTATTTTATTACAGGAACGGTTATCCATTCTTAAACCTTGGGAGGAAAAAATAAATAAATTACCAAAATATCGAAATGTCCCAAAATTCCCACCCCTGAACATGCATTTCGACATATTTCAAAACATTAACAACAATTGCAGTTCTAAGAATCTATCTAAATTACTCACAAATCAATTCCACAATCAACATTCCCATCCTTTTCTCTTATGAAGGAAACAGTAATGTATAATACAAATATGAAACCATATTGGGGGGACATGTTGGTGTGAAACCCTAATAAAACTCACATCTAAAATGTCTCATATAATAAATGCCCAAGAGGTAGGTTGGGGGGGGATTGAGCAGAGTGGAATCCTCATTCCGAGGGTCACAGAGAAAGTGCAAAACCCCTTACTTTATCCTCCATGTTTGCATGACACTTGCTGAGGTGTCGGAGTGGGAAATACTTTGAGTGCTGCATAACTAGATATAAAAAGAAAAACAATGTAGAAATCTCATTGCAATTCTATTTTTTTGTTTCATACTCAGCCTGTTTGAAAGCACAGTGGGATGATAATAATACCACAACAGCCTTGCTAGTCAAATGCATCTACTATCTGAAATTCATTCTTAAGAAGGAACCTTTGACACAGAAAATGAACATGTCAACAACATCATCCTCTGCTACCTTGAACTGGAGTTAAAGAGGACTGAAAGCTTGTTTCTCACCGGGTTCTGAAATGCTCAAAATATTAAAAACAGTTTTCTCATATATTATATTTTAGTACAGAGTAACGTGAACATAGTAAAAAATTCAGAAAAAGGATTTTTATTTTAATTGGTTAGCTTTCTCTGGTTTAGTTAAGCATCATAATAAGATGCAGCTGAAGACAACTTAGGTTAGTTGCTCATTTTGAGTATTTAAAATGCAGAAACATGGACTGTATCAATAAAGGTCTATAAACCTGTGAACCCATCAGTTGTTGCAGAATTTTAAAAAAAAATCACATTTTTGAACACCATAACTATGTGCCTTTGCAAATTTTTTTCTGATCAGCACTACTGTGCTTGTCATTTTGGTGGATCACCGTATGAAGGTACCATCTACTACTACTATCCCCCCCCCACACACACACATACACCTTTTGACATCTACATCAATAAAATGGAAATGGTATTTCTGTCCCCATTAAGAACTTAGTGACTGTACCTGTTGTATATGCATTTTTGCAATTCTCCACCTGGATCTGCAGCATGGATATCCAATACTTGAGAAAAAAAAAAAAAGAAAAGAAGCCCAAAAATAGAAACAGAAAAAACTGTTACTCAAGAAATGCAAAGTCAGTGAAAACAAAAGGTTTCAAAAGCCCTATATATCCCCTAGATGGATGAGTTCTTCAACAGTTTTTCCATTTTGTCCTCCCATTAGATCCAGATTTCTTCCAATAAAAGATAAAAAACGAAAATATGACAAAATGCACTCTGTTATTCCTGTGGATAAAGTGATGCAGAAAAGAAGAACAGTGCTGCACCTCTGCTGACCTGATGTGCATCAAGGCCTGAGATTGAAGGACTCCCCTACTGAAACAGAAATCACACTGACCTGCTCACTGACTTGCCAGGCTACCATCCAATTAAATATCGTAACAGAAGCAGGGTCCCTCTCCACTGCTACCTGCATGGGCTGTCACTGCAACATGCTTCTTCAAAGCCCTGCATGCACAGTAAACTCATGCATGCGCATTACAAAGGTGCGCACTGCTTGTCAATCAGTCGCTGCTTTAGAATTATGGACTGTGCAGTCAACAGCATAGTCTAAAAAACTGTATTAAAGTTCAATAACCAAGCCAACCTGAACATTGGTAACAAGGTGCTGGGATACTGTCATATCACAAAATAGTACAGCAAAACTTTTAAATTTTAAAAGAACTAAGTGATGTATTAGTTTAGAAACAACAACACACAGGGGCCCTATTGCATACATCAAATATGACATTGGCTTACCTTAGATATCAAAAATATGTTAATTCATTGTCATTGACTCCTGTGACTTCTCACTCATGACTGTGCCACTTGTGAGGTCACAGGGGTCAATGGCAACTCATGAATGTATTTTTGATGTCTAAGGTAAGCCATTGTCATACCCCCGATATATATGCATCACACTTTGCAATCTTTACCTTTGCTGCTTTGTGTAAATCTCAGTTGGTGTTCTGTAACTTTCTGGGTCATGCCTGAAAATAGGCACTTTTTTGTCTAGGGCACCTACCTAGTTAACAAAAACCTAGATATTTGTCTGTCTGTCCACCGATCTACAGGTATATGGAGAGAGAACAAAAGAAAGAATATCTGATAGGTAAGAGTCAGATATGAGGAAAAATCACCACAGAGGGGTTGAACAAGCAAAAAAACCACAAGCCTGAAGGGCGAGTGCCTTTATGAACTTGTTCCACGCCAAGCTGGTGATATTTTATGAATATCTGGTACTTACCTGTCAGATGTTTTATATGTTACATTAGGTGTATTTGTTTGGTTTAAGATAAGTGTGCTGGTTTATTTGCTTAACTAGTTTGGTGTACTTGCTTAAGTTAGTGTGTTTCTGTAGTGTAGTGGTGTACCCTCTATAGTGTGCCATTTGGTGTTTTCTGTAGTGTGGTGACATTATTAGGGCTGCCTAGTTTTGATGCTGTTAGGTTTCCATAAAGTAGTGGCCTCCTATAATAGGAGGAGTGGTTTTGGCATGCTGTCCCTTAGTTTGTTTTCATCCAGTGATCCAGTGAGTACAGCGGTCTGCTTTGCTGCGACTGGTAGTGCTGTTCCGTCTGTAGTCAGAAGCAGCATGTTGGAGCTCTGTGTGTAGTTATGAGAAGCAGTGAGCTGTTTGCAGTTAGAAGCTGCGTCATGGGTAAAAGCAGTAAGGAAGCGGAAGTAGCATGGAGGTGAATATACTAAGGCAGCAGCAGTAAAAACGGCATGGACATGGCTGTTTGGTAACTTATTGATTTATTTTGTATCTGCAAAACTGGGAAAGGCACACTAAGCCAAGGCTCATTCCTAGGTATGACATGGGGGAAGGGAAAAGGGATACAATCAAAAAGCATACGTAGTAGGGAAAGTAATTTATGAGTGTCGCAGGGGGGACTGATTTTCTGCTGTTTAGGTTATGGACACTTTTTTTTTACAGTTCTGTGTTTTTGGTTTATTTTTTTGTAAGGGCTATAGTTGGAGAGGCTGTTAGGGCTGTATTGTGTTTTGTGTAATTTGTAGGTTGTTATTTGTTACACGTGTTATTCTGGTGGTTGTTACATGCGTTAATATTGTTGTAGTACGGTGTATATTTTGTGTCTATATTTACTCAATTGTAACAAGCTGTCTAGTTTCATCAGTAGTGTAATAACTAGCTAATTATCAGATACTGGGAAATATCTGATCAATCTTCCCATGGGAAAGTCCAAACCATGTAATATATACTTATATTGTGTACAGCTGTATCTATATCTATATCTAGTAGTAAGTTAGTAGTAAATAGTAAACTAGTTTATCCTGTATTTCCAGAAAAGGATAGCCCAATTGAGCCAAGGCTCATTTACAATGGGGTCCCAAATGCAAAAAGGAACAGCTTTACATCTTAAAATACTGATTACTAATATACAAACAGTACAAAAGTAATACGATAATAGCCAAAAAGTTACACCATGCAAACTGTTTACAATAAATTTTTGGTAGCTCAGCAATATTTACAATCCATGCTTTTATGGAGCTCCAGGATATAGTTCCCCTTTGGGGTCTCAAATGGCCTATAAATTGTTCCATAATTTGGGGCCCATAGAGAGGAAATTAGAATTTCCCTTTACAGTTTTCATAGCTGGTACAGTAAATTCAATAGCCCCCGCAGTGTGTAAACCTTTTTTCACATTTCTTACCTTTACCAAATCTAATAAATAGGTGCTTTTTTGAGGTAACACTTATACATCAAATGAATCATGTGAAGATTTTGACGCTCTGTCAACTGAATCTAATTTATAGAGGGCACAATGGTGCATGCCTTGTGGGGCACTCAGGATGTACCGCGCAAACCTATTATAAATTATATCCAGTCTGTGCAGCACATCCCCGGATGCTCCCCCATACACCACGTCCCCGTAATCAAAAAGAGGGATCACCACTGAATTCACTATTTGCAGTCTAGCATCTAATGGAATACAGTTTCTATGTTTGTACAAAACTCACAGTTTCTTATTTAACTTCCTAAATAGAAAATATACATACATATCCTATTTACATTGGGAATTGACCCACATTCCCAAATATTTATAGGAATCGACATGATTCAGAATTGTGTTTTTATGCTTACAATTTGTTTACTGATACCCGGTTTATTGTAAAATAATATAACTTGAAACGTTGTAGGGTTTAATACCAGCCCATGCTCATGGAAATAGATTTGCAACCTATTAAAGTCGCCTTGCAGCTGTTCCTGAATCTGACTAACAGACCTACACTCAATATACAGTATAGTAACATCAGTACACAGATGATGTCAGGCACCCTTTAGTAAATATCCAGCATCATTTGTATACAGATTAAACAACACAGGGCCTAACATGGACCCTTGGGGCACCCCAGTTTTGATGTTCAGAAATTTGGATCTAAATTTGCTATTTAATGTCACTCGCTGTTGTCTTCCAGTCAGACAGTCATGGAGCCATTTTAAAGCCTCCTGATTGAGGCAGACATATCTTAATTTGTTAATTAACATATCATGATTCAAAGTATCAGAAGCTTTAGATAGACCTATAAATACTGCCCCAACCATAAGGCCTATGTCCATGGCCATTTAAGTGTCCAACACAACTTTAACCAGTGCTGTGGAAGTGCTATGCTGAGTCCTGAAACTTGATTGATATGTGTCGTACAATTTCTGGGCATCTATATCTATATCTATATCTATTGCTATATCAGTTAAAACAGAAGGAAGTACGGAAGGCATTCAGAACAGCAAAGGCCCAAACCGAGGAAAAGATAGCCAACTCAGTTGAGAAGGTGGATAAAACCTTTTTATGAGTACATTAGGGAGAGAAGAAAGACCAAGTGAGGCTTAATTAAGGGGAGGGGAGGTGGGCAGAGGGTAACAGTGGAAAGGCAGATATACTGAACGAATACCTTTGTTTAGTATTCACAAAAGAAGAAGAGGGGGGAGGTACCTAAACCAAACAATAGAAGCACTCTGGACAGGTCGATACCAGTCCACTCACAGAAGAAAGGGTCCTGAAAGAACTCCAAAAACTCAAGGTGGACAGAGCAATGAGGCCTGATAGGATTCACCCAATAATTCTAAAAGAACTAAGGGGATATCTAGTGACACCACTGACTACCCTTTTTAACAAATCATGGGAGGATGGTGTGGTACCTGAGGACTGGAAGAGGACAGATGTGATTCCCCTTCACAAAAGTGGGAGGAAGGCAGAGGCAGGAAACTACAGACATGTTAGTTTGACCTCAGTAGTAGGGAAAATGATGGAATCACTTCTGAAAGAAAGAATTGTTGAGTACCTAGAAGCCAGCAGGGCACAGGACCAAAGGCAGCATGGATTCACAGCGGGAATGTCATATTAGACTAATGTAATAGATTTCTTTGACTGGGTGACCAAAGTAGTAGACCAGCTGTGAATATGGCCTACCTAGACTTTAGCAAGGCATTTGACACAGTCCCACACAAAAGACTAATAAACAAGTTAGCCAGCCTTGGAGTGGGTCATGGGTAACAAATTAGCTGGACAACAGGACGTACAGTGTAATAGTAAACGGAGTACACTCTGAAGAAAGGGGGTTACTAGTGGGGTACTGCAGGGTTCAGTAATGAGACTGGTCCTCTTTAATGTCTTTACAGGTGACATTGTGGAGGGGCTGGAAGGAAAAGTATGCCTCTTTGCAGACGACACAAAGATCTGCAACAGGGTTGATACATAAGGGGGTAGAAAGGATGAGAAGGGACTTGGCAAGGTTGGAGGAATGGTCAAAGTATGGCAGCTTAGATTCAATAAATGAAGTGCAAAGTAATACACCTGGAAACAAAACCCAGGGAAAAGTACACAATGGGGTGGGTACTAACAACAACAAAAATGGAAATGGACCTGAGGGTAGTCATATCAGATGACCTTAAGGTAGGCAAGCAATGTGAGAAGGCAGTAAGGAGGGCTGGGGGAATACTGGGATGCACAGGGAGAGGCATCACCAGCAGAAAACAGGAAGTTGTTATCCCTCCGTACAGACAGACGGTGAGACCCTATCTGTAGTACTGCATGCAGTTCTGGAGACCCCATCCCCGCAAGAACATAAACAGGATGGGGGCTATCCAAAGGAGGGCAACTAAAATGGTGCAGGGTCTGTACCATAAGCCATATGAAGAGAGACTAAAAGAGCTTACTGTGTATACCTTTGAGGAAAGGAGGGAGGGGGGGACATGATAGAAACTTTTAAGTACCTCAAGGGAATGAACAAAGTCCAAGAGTGGAGCATCTTTCAGAAAAAGAGATGTGCAAGAAGAAGGAGGCACAATTTGAAAATAGATGGGGGATGGCTCAGGGGCAACATGAGGAAGTATTTTCTCAAGGAGAGGGTGGTGGATGCATGGAACAGCCTTCCTGAGGAGGTTGTAGGGTCAAAAACAGTGGGGGAATTCAAGAATGCATGAGACAAACATGAGCCAATTATAGTGGAGGGGAGGAGGAAGTAGGCTGTTGGTTAACTAGCGTAACCCCTCACCCCTGCCTTTTTAGCAAAACGACAGGTGGCATGCTGTTGAAGCTGACAGTAGTACCTGGTGGGGACCTGGGTTTGGGGAGGATGAGGTTACTCAGCACAGGGGACCTAGGTTTGGTTACTCTGAACCGGGGCACCCAAGTAAATCCGAACACAGGAAGCAATAACTGTAATGTTCAGAACCAGGAATGGGATTCTATAGTGTGGCTTTTATTCACATCCAAGCTGAACAAACAAAGCATAGACGGACCCCCACTGGGCTACATTTCCTGGTAATGCAGATTAGAGACTACAGAACACTTTATTTCCATTTCCAGCCCTCAGGCTGTAAACCCACCAGGCACACAGCCCGGACTTGCACGCAGCTTTGGGTACACAGCCCGACTTGTACACTCTTGGGTTTTCCACACTGGCCCAGCTCCCCCACCGGCCACTTGATCCACAGTCCATTTGAGGAATGAACCAATTATCCTATTGTGGCTCCCCAAACCACACTAGAGTCTTCAACTCCTAGAGAGAATTTTCCTTACCATCCCACGTCTGGGTACTTCCCTCATCACTGGCCAAGTGCCTGAAGCAAAGTAGAAATCCACTAAGAAATCCGTAGAGGTGGACCTGGTCACTAAAGATGGGGGGCCACCTACCTCCAGCTCCCACAGCCCATACCCGGCCATTTCTCTGGAAACTGAACAATTTCTTTACTGAACTTTCCAATGTAGATTCTGGGTAGACGTCTGTCACATCTCCTCTACATATTATTTGCATCCCAACAAACTCTGGACTTGAACTTACTTTTAACTTGCTTAGCCCATTACTCTAGGCTTCCTAATATTTAGTAGTTCAATCCCCACATTGTCACACAAGTCTCAGGGTGAAAAACATAGGCCCTTTTAGCAAGAGCAGACACTCACCCTACGTTGCAGGTGCTCCACAGGCAACTCACAAATCTTCTTGTTCTCCCAGATAAACTCTGGAACACACAGGCAGCTTTTCCTTCACAAGCAGAACTAGGGAGTTGCCCCAGAAATCTGCAGGAAAACCTTTCCTGCCCCCCCAAAGGGATGGGGCACTGAGACCCAAAAACAGCAGTCTCCACCACTTCAGTTATCTTTTGTGTCTCACTTTAAGGTGGAGACACACACCCTTCTACTTAAAAGTGGCCCTCTGTCAGGGCTGAGGCTCCCAGAGCCTTCACTGAGCTGCTTTCTCAGCAAGCTCCCAACTTCACACTCACTCACTGAAGACTGATTGAAGACTGACTTCAAAATCTCCCAACGTTCTAACTAACTCCCTTTGCTGCAGATTCCAATGTGGCTCATGCAGCTGCGATAGTTCTGTTGGTGATGTCATCCCTCAGTCTCAGCTGAGACTGAGAACAGAGTGAGACAGTGTGAAACCCGTTTAACTGGAGTTTCACAAGCTGCCTTCCCTGCCTACCACTAGGTCTTACTGGGATTCTAGTAACCCTGGGTAACAAGGGGGTTACACTAGGATCTGAAGCGTATCCAATAAATAGGGAAATGGGCAGACTAGGTAGGCCAGACGGTCCTTATCTGCCATCAAAGTCTATGTATGTTCTATGTATCTATATCTATATATTTACCATTTGACCCTGAAGAAATAACTGATAAAATTATGAAACATTGGTTTTGGGTGGAAAAAAAACATTTACAGCTTTTTGAATGAAAAAATAAAATAATCTGGGTTAGTGAGACTGTCTGAGAGCATACTTCAGTTTAGGTTGCCCAGCTGCAACTGTGGTGGGAATTGCCCTGGTCCCCCAAGGTGAAGAAAATTGAGATTCCTGTAAAAAGCTCTCCCGCCCCCCACATGTAGGTGCGGGTGACTAACGGTGAATACACGAGATTTTAATGCCCTTGCAGCCTCCCTAGAAACTTCCAGCCACTGATGAATTGACAGAAGGGATGGAAGTTGCCAATGAAACAAAGAGCCCCTCCATTTGATGCTACATACTGAGTGGACATTTGTTTGTGAGTCAGGGTGAGTTGTTCGGTGCCCCTTATGGTCTCTCATGCCATACTCACAATGCCCCAGATCTACAGAAAGTAGAAATGTCCACCCCTCTGAGCCACACTTGCTGCCACCCCTAGAGAGGAAGGCCTAAATATGGGGGTTGTTCGAGATGTGTGGGTGACTTCAAAACTAGGGCCAGAGTGTGTGGAGATCAGCAAGGCGGTGGAGGCTGTAACTGAAGATTTCAACCATTTCTCGAGTTGCAGTTCTGAAACAGTAAGGGAAAAAAGGTGTGCCAAACTGTTTCTGCACCTTTGAGGATCATCATGTGACTGCCTCGAGGGGGTAGAGCTGCCCCAAATTTAATTTACATGGCACTAAGTGATAGGCTGCTGTTACCCTCAGTCCTGCCCCCACTGGCTCTGAGATTGAAAGGTGGGTGGGCACCATAGAAGTGGAATAAAGTCTGCTGGTCATGGAACCTCAGACTAAATGGCTTCCTTGGTATGGTAAAAAGTGCAAAGACTGCTTGCTTCTTTTCTTGCTTGACTCAGCAGCATTTGGTGAAACTGTGAGTAATCTAGTTCTGTTTGTGCAGCAGACATGCCTACTAAGTGTCTGCGTAAGCTGCAGAAGACTGTGTTATTATTATTATTCAAACATATCAGCTGTGTAGAGTGCAGGACAGGTTAAAGTGATGACTGTGTGGGCAGTCTGTTTACAGTGTGTGAGGACAAAGAGTGAATCATGCCAGTGTAATGCTGTTCCTCAAGGGAAGTGGGGTTAGTCTCGGCAATAACATTCAAGGGCCATGGAAGGACTGTGTGGTACAGGCCACCACTATGCCTATTTATACAATAGGGGTGAAAGAATAATACTCTAAATAAATCTCGTTATTTTCACCACTATTGAATATCAGGGAGGCGATGTAGACACTGTGGAATATCTTAACAGATATTCCACAGTGTCTACATCAGCTTCTGATATTCCAACACTTGTAACGTCAGTCATCCCCAGCACAACACTAAATTAAATGACACCCTCTTTCAAAACAAACAACTAAATAATAACCCCTGCCTAGCTGTGCTGCTTCAAGCCACAACTTACACTACTGCAGAAGCTGCTGTAAAACGCCGGCTTACAAAAGATAGCCGGTTCTAATAAACAAAAAAAACAGTACCAGAGAAGCCAACCCACATTCTGTATGTATCCTAAATTTTAGAAAACTTGAACAATATTTATTTTTTACCACTTACTTCACAGATTTAAAGCCATCCTGCAGTTCCGCGGTAATCCTCGCCCCAGACCAACGAACACCAACTACAACACATGCAACAAGCAACTAGGAACCAATTAAAACAAAAAACACACACACAGTCAGGAAAACCAACCAACTGGCAACCACACACATACCCCATTCATGACAACCTCAAATGCTCCAGTCACAAACCACACAACAATCAGTACTCGAATCTGAAACAAATAACTCGGGGTCCCTATTGTATAAATCGCACACCTGATGTGCTACCAATGAAAATATTACCACTCATGCAGGGTGAACTGAGATAATATCTTATCACAGTTCAACCGGCAACCGTGGATATATTTTCCATATTCCACAGTCGCCCATCATGTATCACCTATATATGCTACAGTGTATCTCTCCCATGATGTGCTTGAAAATAGGTATCCATACATGCCTAGTGCTTTTGCCTGGATAAGAAAAAGAAAATAAATAAATAACAAAAGAGTGGCCTTGAAGAAAACAAGTGAATGGGAGAAGATTCCATGAACTGGACCCATGCCACATCCAGGAGGCAAAGCAAAGTGCACCATCTATGACTGCTGAGTTGTAGATATGCCACTCACCACAGAAGGTGGTCCGAAGATGGAAGGTCCCTGTGTGCCCAGCAGCTCCAGCCAATGGAGGAGGCTCCTACTGAAGCCTGGTAGTCCAGAACCTGAAGACTTTAACTGATAAAGTGCTCCTGCACAAGCAGTGGAATTTTTTCCTTTACATTATTGTTAGTGGACATTACCAGGGACTCATGGACCATGAGGCAGCCATGAACATCCATTTAGTACATGTGTTAGAGAGGTTTCATACTCCTTAGATAGATTATTAGGAATCTTTTTCCACAATTGTTTCTTTAGTGTTAAAATAAGTTTAGAGCTAAGTGGAAGAGTTAATTTATGCCAGTTGATGGCAGGTCCAGAAGAAAAGGATGGACAAAGTTTCCCTGGAAATGCATTGCATGTTATTTGAGAAATGTTCAGGATGCCCAGTCCCCTGATGATAAATGCAGTTCCTAATGGAAGAGTTCCAATCCTATGACCAAGTTCAACTTTGAAAACAAAAATAGATGAGACTTTGCCTCTGTAGAAGTGTAGTCAAATTCATTTTAATATGTGTTCAACATCCACTGTTGTCCTAATGTTTCATGGGAACTGCTTAATCACGGGACAGGACCCTTGGTATTCATATACAGCAACTTGTTTGTTGGGATAACTAAATGAGAGCAATATGACAAAGGTGAAAAGAGCACAAAAAAAGCCACTGGGATGATAAAAGACTTGAAGAATAAAGAATACCCTGGCAGACTACAATCACAGGGTTTGCACAGTCTCCACAGGAGGAGAAGGAGAGGGTACTTGTTATTACTATATAATATTGTTAATGACAAAGGGCTTATTGACAATTTAGATATGGAATTCAAGACACACCACTATGGAATCAGGAGACAAACAATTTTGCAACAAACATTTCAGAGCAAGAAAAAGGAAAATCATTCTTCACATACACAATGCTAGGATTATGGAATGCCTTGCCACACTAGACACTAGTGATAAAAAAACATGTTTCAAACAAGATTGAATAAGATTATGGATGGCCAAAAATGTATTGATTAATTTCACTGAAGTGTGTGGGTGTGTGGGTGGGGGGGTGGTAGTCATGAATGGACTTGATCCTCTGCTGTCTTAGCAGTCCCAGTGTGAAAACAATTATGAGGTTATGTTTTCAACTTGTTGGTAGAGCACAGGTTTGCTCACAGTTCTATGTACCTACACTTCTACGAAGATTGAATTTCATTCTTTTTTGTCTTGCATGCTATTTTTTCCCCATAGGAGTTTCATGGGGTGATTTCATGTTTTTTCTCTTTTAGGTGCAATATGGCTCAGGAAGGGACACATGATTGAAGATCATAGCTATCTGTTGAAGGCTTTAGTGCATGGTTGCTGATATCCCCTTTGCAATTGTCTTGTGAGGATCCCCGTGTAGTATTCCTGCCTGATGCCATGGTCTGGCCCTAGAAGTAGCTATATATGCTTCTCAATGGCTCCTCCCTGTGCTAGCCACATGTAAAAGAAGGTCAGATCACCCTCTCCCTTAGGGACTTGGGAGGGCTCTCAGAATTGTCCAAAGCCCTTGTTGAGGACAGCAAGGATTTAAAGGGGGTGTAACATCTGTGACACCTTGGAAATAATAGGTAGAGTATTTCAGCTCTTTAGGCAGTGTAGGTTAAGTTATAGATTCCAGCTGTCACCCCGGTTATGGGCTTTGAGCATCAGTGTGTCAAGTTGGAGGGGGAGGGGCTTGTTGCAGCGACGTAAGCCACACTGCAGTCCTCCATGTGGCATTCTATGGAAAGGCTCAAAGAGAGTGCATCATCTGCATTTCTGCTTGATCTAAGTCAACACAGTAGTGACCTGACAGACCAGAAGAAAAATACTGGAGGCCATTTCCTTCATAATTTCTCTTTCAGGGATTTCAGGCAAAATCATTAGCCTAGGATTTGTGAGTACCCTGCACATAAAGAGAGACTTTAAGCTGTGTAAGCAAACAAGCATTGAACTGTACCTCCTTAGGTTTCCATGTACAGCAAGACACTGGGACATTCTATATTCTTTCAAGTTAACCTGGATGGGGTCTTTGCCCTGCGGAGGCCAGCAAGGTGTAAGGTGGTAACCTGGGTCTTGATTCAACTGTGGTCCTCTGGCAGGAACATAGGAACGCTAATTTGTAGTAGCTTAGCAGTTCCTTTATCCTCCTTCTGGAGGTAAATGTTGATCAAGTAATATAGTCTGTATATGCCTGTGATCCTAGAATTAAGGACAGTGGATGAATCTTCAGAACAGCCATTAAGGCTTGGCCCCTATGTGGGTCCTTCGCAAGTGCAGCTCCCAATCTGTGCCAGGACCACTGCTTAGAAAAGTGTGAACAGGATGGTTAAAGTTTATGTTGCCCAGCAGCAGCTGTGGTGGAAATTACTCTGGTCTACTCAGTTGCAGATTAACAATAGAGTTTCTGTACAAAGCTCTCTCCACATAGAAGTATGTGTGGGTAGATAATAGAGAATGCATGAGACTTTAATGCCCTTGCATCCTCCCCAGAAGCTTCCAGCTACTAATGAATTGACAGAAGAGCTAGAAATTACAAATCATATAATGTTCCCATCTATTTGACTCTATATACTGAGTGGACATTTGTGAGTCACTGTGAGTTACTGGGTGCCACTCATGGTCTCTCATCTTATACTCCCAATGCTCCAGAGAAAAAAAAAAACATTTGGGGTAGTGCTCGACCCTTAGAGCCATGCTTGCTGCCACCCTGGTGAGTTAGAGATAGATAGTGATATGCAATGGGAGACTGTTTGATACACAATGTATCTATCTCAGTGCTGTCTGACCTTGTAACTTCAATAGTGGCATAAGCCATGAGTGAGGTGTCAAGGGCAAACTGCACAAACATGTATCAACACACCCCCCACTGCATATCTCATTTATGCAATATGGATGGGTTAGAGTAGTGTCAGTAGATTAATTTTTAATTGACATTTGTCTAAAAAAACTGAAAATGCAGTGGACTTTTTGGTGGTCAGGCCATGTGTTAGTATGCTGGAGAGACTGGTAACCAGGGATTAATAAAGACACTACGATAACCTGATGTTCCTGACAACAGTGATGTGGATTTGCATTGCTGAATTGCATGGCTTTTCAAAATTAGTTAGAAGAAATGTATTTATTTATTTGAAAACTGGAAATCAGGAAAACCATGCTGAGCCAGGGCTCATTTGTAGGTGCAACCTGGGGAAAAGGAAAAGGGGATACAATAAGTCAAAAACAGCAGCAGGGAAGCATTCCAAAGATACACTGCAAACAGTGAACAATTCAACAAGATGCAAGTACAAAATTAGAATACTAGATAGGGGACTGTGTATTACAATGTGTAATACCATTGAGAGGTTCCCCATGTTCCCAGGTTCCCATGTCCCCAGAATCTCAAGATGGCATTACACCCAAGTAAGGAACAGTCCCCTGTTATTTTTGTAATATATGGATCCTATTCAAAATACTGCAGTCTTAATTTTTTTGCTGCTATCCTGGCCACTGTACTGAACAATTACTCGCTTTATTGCTTGGTCTGAACTTCTGCATCATCTTTGGTAGGAAGTGTAAAGCTTCGTAGGTAGGGTGAAGGCAGGATCCATGAGACACTAGTTTAAATGTAACAAAAAAACATCATGGAGAGTACAAAGGCACTAGTTACTCTTGCTAAGCGAGAGACGGCCGCCATGTTATCTAAACTGTTGTGCTAGCCCACATACAAAAAGCAACTCATCAGAAGTGATGATTTGAAATCGTTACATCACATGCCAAGCGATGGGACTGGGAATCATAGCAACCAGCCTTACAGTGTACCAGGCATATGAGCTGTAGATAGAAGGTTGTTTTTTAAATTGTATTTATGTTATCCTTATTCTACACAAAACAGAGCTTTTTCTTCAGTAATGATTTCTTGTTTTCCCAGAGACATGTTGTTTTTTGCTTGTTTTGGGCTAGCAGAAGTCAGTGTTTACTGTATGGGATGGTTACAGTGAAAGCCAGCTCCCGCTTTGAACGTGCCATTGGTGAGCTCGTGCTGCTGTCACTCTTTGATAAAACTATAGTTCAGAGCTCACAACAATCGTATTAAGGGATCTGACAGATCATATTATGGGACAGAATTGATGGTATTATCACTTCTCAGCAGTGGTATTACCAGAAATTTCTTGTATGCTTTACTAACATATTAAATTGATGTATCCATACAGTACAGTACATTACATTACATAACAATAAACAGTGAACAGAGAAGTTGGTTCTACGAGCAGCACCAGTACCCAATTAAAATGACAAAAATAGGTTGATACAAATAAGTGCAGCAGTTGTAGTGACATGAACTGACCCCAGGGGGAACCATGGCGGTGGTGGTGAAAAAGGCACCAGAGGCAGGTCAGGTATGGGGCTGACAGGAGTAGGAGGGGGGGAAGGGAGGAGATTTTGCTGGTGCCTAAGGGAATGGGGGCAGGTGAATTTAGCTGTGGAGTTGAGATTTGTTCTGGAGGTTGGCTTTAAAATAGAGGGATTTGGCAGTATGGATTGCCTTTGTGCAAGTTATTTCTGAGTGCCCTGTAAAAGAGGAGGTCAGACAGGAAACAGGTTAATTTGTACTGGGCCCAGACTTCATCGCGAGACTTGCACATATCAATGAAGTCATTCATGATCCAGGGGTGGTGGGAAGACTTAACCCTGGACTTCCTGATGGGGGCGTGCTTGTACCAGATTGAAGTAAATTCTGAATGGAAAAGGGAGAGGGTCATGTCAGTGGCTGCGGCACAGAGGATGGGGGACCAGTCATTTGCAGCAAGGTTGCTCAGTACAGCATTTCTGATGACGGGAGGGACCTGCACCAAATATATTTAGTGGAGGAGGGAGGGCGCCAGATTTTTCTGACACAAAATGCAATGCAGTAGTCACTAAAGGCTACCACCAGAATACCTGCTGCAACTATGCAGTGGGGGGTGTAAGGACAGATCTGAGTCCAGGAGGGCATGGTTAGAAGAGTGTGGAATGAGCCAGTTGGATTTCATGATAAGCTGGGAGAGATTTAGGGATTCAGTCCTGAAAGAGTTGGGCCTGGAGGTGGGGGAAGACTAGTTTATATTGAAATCCCAAAGAAGGATGAGTTCACCTGAGGAGGAATGTGAAGTAATGACAAATTGTGAATCAACCAGTGAGGAAGGAGATGGCTGATGAAGTGGTATAGCTGAAGTGGGGTCTATTGTGATGGGCTAATAACCTAATCTTAAATGCCTCTGTTTACCTCTTTTTCTATATTCACATAAAGTGTGCTACTTGGTTTGTTCAGAAACAATGAATAGAAAATGAAGGTGAAATAAGGGAAACTCAGCACTACATTTCATCTTACATACTTTGCATGTAACAATTATGTGGACATTTCATGCTCCAGCTATAGAAAAGCTAAGGATATTATTAAACTTCTATACCTGGAACATCACTAGAAAAAAAAGATCTGTACTGGACAGGCTTCAACAGAAGTTCATAACACTACTGCAGGGACCAAATGCCAGCAGTTCCAAATAAGCAAATGCCGCTCTTCAATAGGAATCCTTGAAGCCACCACCAACTGCAAAGGTAAGATCAATATAGGTGCCACCCCAGCCACTCACTCCATTGTAAATACAACTGATTTATGCCCTGCGTTTGACAAAAATGACACCCTGGCCAGGGGGGATAAAGCAGATACAGGATGTTCAATTTCCTCATCAATAGCTGCTCATTTTAGTACCTCTATAAATACTGAAGAACCAGTATCCTCGACCAGAACAATTTTACTTGCAGCAGTGGATAGGATGAATTTGGCTCAAACAAGCACACCATAACCAAAAGTGACTCTTTCAACTCTGACCCTGAATCAGTTGTTGAGGAAGATGATCTCCCTCATTTCAAGTCAAGCAGGAGAATTGCAAAAGATCCTGGCAGCAACCCAGGCTCAGCCCACAGTGCCAAATCTAGGTAAGAACTTATAGATGGATATTTGTGACAATGAAATAATAACAAATAAAATAACTACTAATACCTTATCAGAACATATGTCCCTGCCAAGTAAGGGAAGTGTGGATAGAGTGGAAGATATTTTGTCAACTCAAAATAAAGTAACACAGATGCCAGACATGGTAATGGTAGGAGACGCTGAAAATACCAATATGAGAACAGAAACTAAAACAATTTGCAGACTCTTCTGAGTAAAGGAAATGCTTCTAGTGACCATGTATTGTACCAGTCCTCCCCATAGCTGCAACACAAGATGGTACACAAATGGCCGCAAGAGGACAGTACTGTGCTGCAGAGTGAATGGGAATCAGATACTGGATGGTGATATTGATGTGGCTAAAAAGAAATGTCCTCCCAGTTTGGTTACAATTTCTCAGTCCCTCATAGATATACCTCTGTTCAAGTCCAGAAGGGTACAAAAGAACTTAATACAATCTTTAATAGTAGAAACTCCTACTCTGTGGTGGAAGGCCTACCTAAACCCTTACCTATAACAAAGGCAGAAAAAGAGGAAAGGCTTTTGTATAACTCCAATAAAGTAATTTCTCCACTACCTACTATACCAGTGCCAATATCTACAAATATGCCACCAGTGCCCCACTGGTCACCCAATACTCCAAGTCACAATATGAATCATGCTGCAAGTCCCATTTATGTTATACTCCCAGACAAAAATTGACAATTCTGTTCAACATGACAAAGAAAACCAGAGAAAAATGGGACCTGTATCTTCGGATATCAGCAGCCCACAACAATGTACTGGGAATAATATGAATAAATCTGCAGTCTGGGCACCAGATACTAAACAGGATTTGGTTATGATGCATCAGGTGATCACAAAGGAATTTGAATCTACACATAACACCCTGGCAGATCTAGCAATGTTGGTGGCAAGTACATATACGAAAATGGAGGCTGTCAGTGTAAGAACTGATGCACTTGAGGAGAGAGTGAGAATAGTGGAAAACGTGGCTCACCCATTGGATTACACACTATCCAACAAGAAATTCAACTAAGAGCTATAATGGCTAAATTACAGGACTAAGAAGATTGATCAATAAGAAATCTTAAGTTATTCAAAGTCCCTGAAGAAACACAGGGATCAGGAGACTCGGGACAATTTTTTTGAAAAGATTATAACAATAGCCATTGGTCGTAAGTACCCAGAAAATGTTATACAACTTGACAGGGCACACAAAGGTCCTCCCAACAAAAATATCCCTCGTCAATCTTCCATCAAAGCCTTTCCATGAATAGTATTTATCAAACCTCACCAATTTCAAGAAAAAGAAACAATACTCCAAAAGGCAAAAGTGGAAGGAGGCCTTACTTTTGAAAATATTAAATTTCATGTGTATCTCGACTTTAGTCAAGCTACCAAAAAAACTATGAAAATTGTTTGACCTAGTAAAAAACAACCCTAAGATCAAAAGGGATTAAGTACTCTCTTTTGCCCTAGGCCAAGCTTAAATTTTATCTGAATGGTAGAATTAGATCCTTTACAAACCCTGTAGAAGCCTCACAAGCTCTGGAAGTACTGGAAATTTCACTGAAAGAACTCAAGCCCAAGTCTATCAAGACACATTAAATAAGGGCCAATTGGTACTTTCTAACAAATTCAGAATTCTTAGTCAAATCCAGAATCCGATGTAGTCTGATCTATGCCCTCTACCTCAATTTTGGGTGTGACAAATTCTTTAGACCCTTCTTTGACACTTATTCCAGAATCGACACAACCTACAGAAGAAGATGCAGAACCCTCAACAGAAACGTAATAATGTTAGAAATCTCCAGAACATTAAAAAACATTTGGTGAATAGGACATGATAGCTCAAAGTATTTATTGCTAATACTATATATAGGATCTGAAATGTGATTGATGTTTTTCATATTTGGAAATGTAATTGGTTAAGAGGAAAGAAGATGCATGCTATGAAGAGACTGTAGATTTAGTTTTCATGCTCACATTCCTTTCTCTTTTATCGTAATAGATGCATGTTTAGATCCATTTCATGGAGGCACTATTTTGCATATACTTAACAATTTTTCCTTGCAAGTAGACCATCATGATACTCCACAGTAAGCTTCACCTTGGAGCATAAGTAGACAGATCCCCTGCTGTCTTTGTTAATGTCTGCATGGGTGCCAGTCCGCTGGCACAGCAGTTGGATTTCCGCTTGCAACACAGACGACCCGAGTTTGGATGGGTGCCTGGGGATTTGGAGAGCTGGCTGGGGGGGAAGAGGATCGAGAGTCTGGCAGACTGCCTTCCTCCTCTAGGGGAGTGTGGGGTAGCACTCAGTGCTTGACCAACCCCTGGCAGAGGCCTGGGGTGACACAGCCAAAGCTTGTAGGTTTCAGGAGGTGTGCCAGATGTGGGCGCTTGTGCCTTTATGTCATTGCACACCACACCTCCCAACAACCAGGAAAAAACCTCCAGTCGTGGCAGGATGACGTCCATCCCCACCAAGCCCCATACAGCTAGCAGAGGCACTCTGCCACCATACTAATCATGTGGCACTGTTCAGGGAGTTGAGGGGTGGCTCCCCCAATGACCCCGACCTGGGAGGCAATCCAGGGTGAATGCTGGTAGGCAGAAGGTAAGTCCTGGGGGATGGGATGAGGTGGTGGCAGACCGATCAGAAGCAGGCCGAGGAGGGAGAAAAAATATATATATATCTGCATGGGTGGGGATTATAGTGGACAGGGATTGTGTGGAGAGGGAGCCTGGGTTGGCTGGGATTTCGAATAGGGGGATAAAGGTTTGCACTTTAAATACAGGGCTTAGCTCTATTGAGGGTGGTGAATGGATTATAGGGATGCTTATGGTTGGGAGGTAGAAGAATATATAAAAGGATCTAGAGTATCTAATAGAAGAAATCAAAGATGTAATAATTTGGGTGGAGTTGTATTCCTTAGGCACACAATTTTAAATATTTGGTTATATTGCTATGGGTAAAGATGCAGAACTGCAAATGTTGTCATGGAACATGAAAGGTTTGAGAGATTATGTTAAAACTAACCAAATCATGAACTATGTAAACAGAAAAAAATGGACATTCTTCTTCTGCAGGAAACTCGTTTTTCACAAAAGGCCTTTGATTTCTTTAACAAATTGAGACTTGGCAGTGCCTCATTTGATGAATCCAATTCTCATGGCGTTGCACTGTTCATAGAAAAAGAATACATTTCACAGGCTGGGGTGGCCACTCTCAGACAAGAATGGGAGATATGTCATCCAAGAAATAAGAACTCCAGGACAAACTTTAAAAGCAAATATTTATGGTCTGAATGAAAATGACCCATCCTTTTTACAGTTTTTTTCTTAAATTTGGTCACTTTTTCATCCCCACATATTATTGGTGGAGGCTTTAATCTTACGTTGAATAGTATTATGCACATATCAACAGTCACAATGGTTAGAACAGCAATAACTACAGTCAAAAACATCATGGAAGATTTTCACTTAGTAGACCAATGGAGGCATGCTAACCCAACTACCATTAAATACTCTTTTTTTCTGCTGTGCATCAAACCTATTCCTGTATTGATTTTTCCCTTTCTTTCATCAGATTTATTGGCTCAGACATTTTAGAAACTCAATACCATGACAGAGTTATTTCGGACTATGCCCCGATAACACTTAAATTTAGTATTAACATAAATAAAATCCCCAACCCTCTGGAAACTTGACCCAACTATTGTCTCTGAATCAGATTTCGTTAATTTATTAAATCAAGAAATCCCATTATATTCTGAAACTAACTCCACACCTGAAATCTCAGAATTAATAAAACAGGACTGTTTCAAAGCATTTTTACGAAGTACTACCATTCCATACACCATTAATAAATATAAAGGGGTTAATGAAGAACTAAATGCTTTGGAAAGAAAAATAAAAGAACAAAAGACTTATCATATGTTGACTCCCACAGATTTAATAATGAAGGGGATTACCCAAGCAAAAATAATCTAATTAAAATAAAAAGTTGACTAGCAATTGTTAAAATCTAGATCTTATTACTATAATATGAATGACAAGCCAGACAAAATGATGGCATTGCAAAACAAAACAAGACCAGACAGAATTATTAGCTCAATCTATAATAAAGAAAGCATAATAATAAATTCACCGGAATCAGTTATTCAAGCTTTCTACGATTACTATATGGACTTACATAGTTCAGAAAGGAACAAGGCTTCTGGTGGGCTTAAGAAATTCTTTAAAGACATAGAAACACTGATTTTCATGCAAGATCAAAGCTCAAAGTTAGATGTACAAATTACAATATTACAAATTAGTAAATAAATTAGATCTTTAGCATCTGGTAAATCTCCAGGCCCTAACAGGACATATAGACACATATTGCAGACATTAAAAAATTTGGAACTCAATTGATTCCTCACTTAACTACCTTATTTAGTAAGATAATTTTGCTGGGCTCTTTACCAGCCACATTTTACAATGCTATTATTAGTGCTTTCTTTAAAAAAGGATAAAGATCCAGAATACTGCTCATTTTACAGACCCATGTCCCTTTTGAACTCCGATCTAAACATTTTTGGTAAAGTTTTAGCATCAAGGTTAGAATCGATAGTCCTCTACCTGGTACATCCAGACTAAACTGGGTTCCTTATAGGTAGACAACTACACACAGTACCTGTAGAGCCATCAATATGGTCGATTTAGCAATTGAGTCGTATTTCGGTATTTTAACTTTGGGTGCAGAAAATGTATTCAACTGAGTTGAATGGGACTACATTCATACTGTTTTGAGTAAGACAGGTTTTAGACCCAATTTAGGCTTGGGTGAGATTGCTTTATGCTAAGCCAACCACCCAGATCAGGACAAACTGTAATCTTTCTTCTAAAATTCCCTTATACTGTGAAACCCATCAGTGGTGTCCTCGCTCTCCCTTGTTGTTCGCACTGGCAACTGAACCCTTTGCCATAGCTATAAGAAAAAATCATGAAATTAAAGGAGTTATGGCCAAAAATGATGAATTAAAGATATGTTTATATGCCAATGCTATCTTACAATATCAGAAATCTCTTTAATACCCTGATATGCAGTGGTAGAGCAGTTTAGTAAGGCCTCAGGAAACAAAGTAAACTGTGGCTAAACTGAAATCTTATGTCTAGGTACACTTGATAACAACTTGGTAATTCTGGTAGCTAATAGCCCCAAAGCATCTGAAGTAATTAAATATCTAGGTATCTCTGATCTCTATAAGCTAAATTATACACCACTGGGCAAAAAAATCTAAAGACCTAGAGAAATGGTCTTTACTGTCATGGACATTAATAGGTAGGATGAATGTTATTAAAATGTTAATTTTATCAAAAGTCTCATTTTTATTTCAAAGATTACCAGTTTCAGTTCCTGGCTGTTTTTTTTTTCCTTTTTTTCAAGACTTGAGAACCTGAAATAACTACATTTTTATGAAAAAAAAATGCCTAGTGAAAATTGCCTACATATGAGTAGGGTGGTTGGGACTTCCAGATTTCCAGCTATATTACTACTCAGTGCAACTGAGTAAGACTGCAGACTGGTTTAGAAATCTGTTATCACCTATCTTTTAGAAAACAGCAAGATGCTGTATTCAGACTTATCTTCAGTTCTACATGCAGGTTTGCCCAAAGTGAAGTATAAAGAGATGCTACCATCCACTGTAAATACATGTATGGTATGGCAAAAAGTTCATAACAACATTAAGTGGCATAAAAAATTAGCTTAGCAACTCCCATAATTGCAAACTATAAATGATTTGACTCGATTGAGTGCTATGATAAAACTTTAAAACTTTTGTGCAGTTACAGGAAGAACTGTGAATATCATACTCCCAGCTTTTTAGATATTTCCAACTGCATGAGTATATTAAAAAAACAAATGGGTCTTTAAATTCCCCACTGCTTTCACCTGTTCAGTACCTGATGTTATCAAACCCATCCATTCCAAAATGAATCTCAAGAATATACCATACCCTTAAAACCTATAATAACACAAATGTACTACCTTAGAAAACTAGATGGGAATTAGATTTTGGAGTTTCCCTATCAGATAATGAATGGAAAGAGATTTTGAACTTGCCATGCATGTGTTTTATTTCATCAAAACTTCAGCAGATTAAAGACAACATGCTACATAAGTTATATTATACACCAAATAAACTTAATAAAATGAATCCTAACATTTTGGACATGTACCCTAGATGTGACTCCATGAAGGCCAACCTGGCACATATGTTTTTTTGCATGCACTAAATTATAATCACTTTGGAAAAAAAAATTTGAGCTAATTCTCAGCCATATTGGGCAAACATTTGGAGGTGAATAAGGAAATGTGTTTTTTACACTGAGAGCAATCTATTTCACAAATAAAACTGATTCAACTTTGTGTAATAAATGCAAACAAATGTATCCTTTTAAATAATAAAAAAAAAAAAACAACTGGAAAGCTGGAATGCTGTCTGAGATCCCCTTAGAAAAGTTATTGAATTACATTGTAAATTATATAGTTATATATTGTACTGATTGTCTCTCAAACTATATATTTGTACAATAGTTTTATACTAGAAGGATACTGGGCATGCCTGTATAATATATTTTAGGATAGTAATAGTGTTCAAGATTTAATCCCCAGCTGGCCCAGTGGTGCTGATGGTTGAGGTGCTAGATGCCACACCTTGTGCCATGCCGGCGAACTGGGTTTGGAAACGGATCTCGGCCGTCGGGGGTCGGCAGGAGAGGGAAAGGATTGAGTGTCTGAAGGACTGCTCTCCTCTCCCAGGGTGGTTGTGGGGGGTACTTGGAAGAGTAGCAGCCTCTGGTGGAGACCGGAGGCAGAATAAGTGCACGGGGTGTTGTAGGGGGTGGGCCGACGGCAGGTTCCAGGGCAAGAGGTATGGTGAAAGCCATGCAAGGAGCCATTGCACGCCACAGCCCAAGGGGAAAACACAACAAAGAAACTCCCTAGTGTACTTAGAGAGGCAATGGAGGCCCTGGAAGCCCAAGCAC
Source organism: Neoceratodus forsteri (assembly GCA_016271365.2). NCBI lineage: Eukaryota > Metazoa > Chordata > Ceratodontiformes > Ceratodontidae > Neoceratodus > Neoceratodus forsteri. The sequence continues at coordinate 436,183,789 of CM057453.1, forward strand.
ACATCCCATCACTGGACCTGCCGACCACCAGCTCTCCCAAGCCCCTCGACCCAGACCATCCCTCTAATTACAGATAGGCCGCCAGATAGGTGAGGCGGGCCCTCCCCTGGGGAGGGTGGTCAGGGTGCTGGATAGGTCCGTTAGTCCGAGAGGGGATGCTCAGCAACGTGTCTCCTGGTGGCATGGAAGTTTCAGGCTAGGAGTAGAGGTAGTGGCTGTGAGGGCACTCCTGAGAGATGCCCTGGTCCCCAGAGTAGAACTAGATTGTACAAAAAACTAAAATTTAAACCCCTCCCAAGTTCATAGCAATGTGCTAGAATCTGCATATATTATATAGGTATGGTAAAATGTATTTATATGGCACCCAATCCCAAGGGCTCTGGGTGCCTTACAGAAGTAAAAAACAGGCAAGCTTTACAGCTTTGATTTACAACTAAATCAAAGCTGTAAAGGGTTATACAAATAAAATTAAAAAATTCAAGCATAAATAAACATTAATAAATAATTAATAAACACTTAAAAACAGCTGCAATTAATCCAGAAATGGCAGTCTGAAAAGAGAAGTTTTCAGACCCCTCTTGAATGCCTCCACTGATGGGACCTCCCTTACAGAGCTGGATAAGGCCAGACCAGCCATTCTGAATGCTCGATCACCTGAGGTTTTCAGCCTGGCCCTCAGAACCACAAGGGGATCCCTGGTGTGGGAGTGGAGGGAGTGGACTGGGATGGCAGGTGTAAGAAGAACAGTCAGGTAGCAAGGGCCCGAGCCATATAGATGCCAAAAACAGTAAGTGGTGCTGTGCTTCAACAGTCCGGGGCAGGATGCTGGTGCAGGGCCTCCACCCCTGAATATCCAACAACCAAAGAGAGCACCAGCACTTCAGAGCCAGGAGTTAGTGGGTAACCCCAATGAAGGTACTCACAGACCAGTTTCTTGATGAAAATTCTATTTTATTTGGAAAAAGTCTCAATTCCATACATACAGAGTACTACTGGAGCCCTGACGAAGCCCTTATGTGGTGAAGCACCAGGGCATCTGGTTGTCACAGACTACCACTCCTGAGCCATATAGGACCTTATAGGTGAGCAAGCTCACCTTGAAGATGATCCTCCACCTGATAGGCAGCCAGTGCAGATCTCATAGGACCATGGTCATATGACATGACCTTGGCAGGCCCGTCAGTAACCTGGCCACTGCGTTCTGCACCAACTGCAGCTGGCAGAGGTTCCCGCCACTGACCCAAAAGTACAGAGCGTTACAGTAGTCTAACCTGGACGTAACAAAGGTATGCACTAGTGATGGCAGGTCCTCGGGTGGAACTAGGGTTTAATCTATGTGACATTCCTTAAGTGGTAAAAACCACTTTGGACAACAGATACATAGATACATAGACAGTGTCGGCAGATAAGGGCCTATGGCCCACCCAGTCTGCCCATTTGAGCTTGTAAGTTCAGTTTGTTTTCCTAGAAGTCTGTTGCCCCTTACCCCTGACCTCCAGAATTCCTTTATGTCTATCCCATGCATTCTTAAATCCCGTGATTGTTTCAGCCCCCACCACTTCCTCTGGCAGGGTGTTCCACTTGTCCACCACCCGTTCTGTGAAGAAATTCGTTCTCATGTTAGCCTGAGCATCAAGTGTCAACCTGTCATCCAGGAAGATGCCCAGATTTCTCACCCTAGAGGAAGCCATCAAAGAGGTGGTCCCAGGACCAGTCCTGTTGCCACCCTGGAGACACTCCTATCACACCCGCGACCAGGCTCAATCACCAGGACCTCCATCTTGTCGGGATTCAGCCTCAACCAGTTGGATGACATCCAGTCCTGGATCTCAGCCAGGCAGTTATTTAGAACTTCCACAGCATCATTTGGTCCAGGGACAAAGGACATATACTGTTCAGCTGGGAATCATCTGTATAGCAGTGAAAACCTAGACTGTAACATCTAATGAGTTCTCTCGGGGTAGCATGTACACCGCGAACAACATTAGCAACAAGATTGAACCTTGAGAAACTCCACATGGCAGGAACTTCAGAGAGGAGGAGAAATTCCCCATTACCACCCATTGCTTCCTGCCCAAGAGATAGGACTCAAACCAGTTGATGATAGTACCAGAGAGACAACAATACTCTCTGAAGCAATCCAAAAGCACAGTGTGGTCCATGGTGTCATATACTGAAGAGAGACTGAGAGGAACGAGAACTGACCGTTCTCCTCTATCTCTTGCCTTGAGGAGGTCATATTGCACCCTGACCAATGCTATTTTGGTGCTATGCCTAGCCCTAAAACTGGACTAGAATGACTCATAGATATCAGAGGCCACGAGCTGCACCTCAAGCTGCAGCACCATTATTTTCTCAACAACCTTCCCTAGAAATGGGCGGTTGGAGATGGGTCGATAATTCACTGGGACATCAGGGTTGAGTGATGGTTTCTTCAGGAGAGGCCTAACCAACGCCTCCTTCAAGCCATCAGAAAACATCCCCTCCGAGAGCGAACATCGAACTATGCTGGTGAACACAGGAACCAATGGTCTTAGTGCATCCCACTAGGAGATGGGTCGGTGCTGGGTCCAGTTCACAAAAGGTGGGCCGCAGCTTCAAGATCACCCCAACAAGCTCAGCCACCTCAACTAACCTAAACTCTTCCTAGACAATAAGATTGCCCATGTTCCTACTAGATCGACCACCGCAGGGCTGACTTTGCCCCACTTAGGAGATCCTGGACCCAATCGAGGACACCCTTTCAGAGAAGAACTGAGCAAATTCATTGCACAGTGCAATTGAAAATGCTTTTTTTCCGGCTGAAGGCAGACTGAGTGAAGTAGTCTATCCACAGTCTAAAAAAGCTGAGCTGGTCTGTTCCTCCCTGTAGCAATCTCCTTGGACAGGAACTCTGCTTTCTTAGGGTCAATCATCCCTTGGTACTCACAATAGTGAGCTTTCAAGACCAGTTTGTCCTAATCGGATTGGGTCCTCCACCAGCAACACTCCAACTTACAACTCATTATCTTCATCTTCTTGAGAGCCCCATCAATCCATGGGGGTCTCAAACGATAAAATATGTAGAAGGGTAGAAGACTTGGTTTGCTGGCCAAGGCACCTAGCTTCACCTGAGCTCTTTCCTTCTAAGACTGCTTGAAAGGCAGAGTAGAGAAACTTACCAGAGCAAGGGAGAAGGATTAAGACTTAGTTTGGCTAAGCAGATTTACTGTGTGGTGGTGTTTTTATTTTTTACTCACAGGGATTGCTACTGTTTGTTGCTAACATTTCATTGCCTTATTTTTTCTCTGATTCAAATTGTTTGCTGGTATACCTTCTTCTGCATTATTACAAGGTGTGCCTACAGGTGTGTGCTAACAGATTACTGCTGTAATCTTCTGATTCAAATTGTCTTTGCAAGGTATATCTTCTGTTACTGCTTTATTTTCTCTGGAGCAAAGTGTTTTTACAGGGTATATCTTCTCTGAAATTATTACAGGTGGTGCTTTACAGGTTTTACAGTTTTATCTAACATTAGGATAAGCTTTCAGGGTTACTGCATTTGTTGTTGACTGATTGTTTCTGCTCTTACCTCCTTGTTCTTTCGTCCGTGGTTCTTCTTTTTTGGCAGGGGAAGGGCCCAGCCACCCACCCCCATCCCCAACCACCCCACACTACACTCCTTTTATAGGGTACCACAGTTGTAACATTTCCTGTGGCAGAACAGGAAGGGGCGGATCAGTGGGGCCTCCACAAGGTGATCTCATTTACAGGGCACTAGTAATTTAACTTGTTATAACAAGTTAAACAAAGCACAATTAAACCATTACTTGCATTTTTTTTTCCTTCTAATTACTCTGACTAGGTTACAAACCCAGCAACTTATTTGGAATGGATTTCATTAACTGCAGGTACTGTGGAACAATTTTCAGAAGGACAGTCTTGCAGGTTGTTAGGACACTGTCCTACATGCTAGGCCTTTGGAGATCTTGAGGTCTCAGCTCCGGGCAGCATGGGCAGGTTGCACGCCTCAAATTTCATATTGAAGAGAAATACATTATAAGAACCACCCGCCATTTCCCAGCATCCAACAGAAAACCTCGACCGCAGAGGGTAGTTGGTCCAGGAGGTTGGCAGGTGGTTAGGAGGAGCAAATCAGGTGCCCCATCACCTCTGCCTCCAACACATTACCTCCAAAAACCATATAAACACTACAAACAGGTATCTGCCTCTATCTCTGAAATCAAATAAAGAGGCAGAAGACACTGCAGAGCAGGACACTGCGGCACAGGAGCTAACAACAATACTCACCCAAATCAGGAACCAAAACTAAACAAGCACAAGAAATCCAAAACTTCTGATCATAGGAGACTCCATGATTCGGGGAGTTGATACCCATCTCCAGCCAGGGTGATGGTCAGATGTCTCCCAGGTACATCAGCATGGAGAGACACTGACCGCCATTGCTAAATTGTTCACAAAGCAGGAGAAACACTGATGTCCTAGTACACATAGGGACTGATGATCTCGCCAGCCGGTCAGTTGAGGAGACCAAGGAACACCTGACTAGGCTGGGTGACAAACTACATCTCTATTTCGTCTGCATCTCCTTCTCTGAGATCCTGCCAGTCTGGGAGAAGGGAGCAGATGGACGGAAGGTCAGAGAAGGGGAGATAGGGAGCTAAACACGTGGCTCAAGGACTGGTGCCAGGAAAAGGACACAGATTTGTAGGAACTGGCAACAGTTCTGGGAGCGAGTTCTTTAAATTTGATGGACTGCATCTGACTAAAGAGGTCAGTGCATTGGGGCAGAAGTTTGGCGTCTTTGCAGAATATTTAAACTAGCAAATGGGGAGGGGTGCAGCACCCTATACGTCAAATGGAAGAACACCCTCCCTCAGCTAGTGGTCAAAACAGGAATTCAAGCGTGTTTGCCATTCATTTGCATCACCAGGTAAGAAAAAGGTTTGTCTCCCATACGATGCACAGGGGTAATGCCAAACTTCACCCAACAACTAACACACAAAATCTGGCCAATGGAAAATCATGTACCACAAATGCTCACAGCCTGGGAAATAAGATCCCAGACCTGCAGGCAATAATGTCAGAGGCTAAACTGGACATAGTAGCAATTAGTGAGACGTGGTTTACCAGTAACCACATAGGGAGACTTCATTGCCTGGATATGTATTGTTCAGAAGAGACCGAGGTGCAAAAAGGGGAGGGTGGCCTGTATGTTAATAGAAAATATCAAAGCTACCAGAAATTCAGAATACACGCAAGACAGAAGAACATGGGTCACCCTGGAAACAGGTAATGGGACAGCCCCATAAGAACTGGGGTTGTCTCAGAGCCCCAGACCAGAGGGAGGACATAGACACATTACTGTTAGAAGATATAAAACATGACAGCTAAGGGAGGTTCTGATAATGGGAGACTTCAACATGCAGATACAGATTGGTCAATACCAGCAGGAACATCTGCCAGAACTAGACTCATAGTGGATTCCCTGCAGGGAGGGCCTCAAACAACTGGTACAGCAACCCACAAGAGACAGGGCTATCCTAGATCTAGTACTGACTAACAAAGAAGGGATCACAGATCTCCAGGTAGAAAGGTCACCTGGGGGCCAGTGACCATCACATGGTATGGTTCAATTTGGCTACTACATCTAAATCATCCCATTCAAGGCAAAAATATGGGACTTCAGAGGAGCTGACTTTGATAAGATGGCCAACAGGTTACGCTAGCCCTGGCAAAAGAAACACAGGTGAGGAGGTACAGGCAAAGTGGGCAAGCATTAAGGATACAATACTTGAAGCAACATCCCATTGTGTTAGACAGAAAAGGAAGTGCAAAGAAGAAGGAAACCACTTTGGTTCTCAAATATAGTAGCGAAAAGGTCAGAGCAAAAGGCTGGCCTTCAGAAAATATAAGGGAACACAAGCGGGATGAAGATAGGGAGGCATACCAAACTGCCCCTAAGGAAGCAGGTAAGGCAGTAAGGCAGGCAAAGTCCCAAACTGAGGAAACACTAGCACGAACAGTAAAAGAAGGTGACAAGACTTTCTATAGATACATTAGTGAAGGAGAAAGTCCAGAGGGGTATTGCTAAGCTTAATGGAGAAAGGAGCATGTGAGAGGAGGACCCTGTAAAGGCATCTATCCTAAATAGATACTTTTGCTCAGTATTTACTGAAGAGAAGGTAGGGCAGGGCCCACAGCTCAGCATCATGGACACAGGGGAGGGAGGTGAGCACTACTCCTTCACAAAGAAAGGGTCCTACAAGGCTTGCTAGCTCAGGGTGGATAAGGCAATGGGACCTGATGGCATACATCCCAGGGTATAAGGAGCTAAGGAGGAACTAGTTGAGCCATTAGCAGAATTGTTTAGTGAGTCTCTGAGCACAGGAGAGGTCCCAGAAGACTGGAGGAAAGGCTCATGTGATCCCTCCCACAAGAGTGGTAGCAGGAGGAGGCGGGGAACTACAGACCGGTCAGTCTTACCTCAGTAGTGGGCAAGATTATGAGGCACTCCTTAAGGAAAGGATAGTGCAACACCTGGAATCCATAGGTGCTGGGATCCAAGACAGCATGGGTTTACAAAGGAGGTCCTGTCAAACTAATCTCATAGATTTCTTTGACTGGGTAACCAGAGTGGTGGACCAAGGGGGCAGTTGATGTCGCCACCTTGACTTCAGCAAAGCTTTTGACACTGTTCACATAGAAGATTGATAAATAAGCTAGAGTAGGCTCAGGGTGGGTCAGAAGTTGGTCAACTGGGTGGCAAGCTGGTTGACTGGTTGAAAACGAAGTGGTGGTAAATGGCATACAGTCAGAAGAGATGCAAGTCACAAGTGGAAGTTACCTCAGGGATCAGTCCTGGGGCCAGTCCTATTCAACATCTTCATTAGTGACCCTACTTAGATGGACTAGAGGTAAGCTTGTCTGTTTGCAGATGACACCAAGATCTGCAACAGAGTAGATGATCCAGATGGGGTGGGCAGAATGAGAAGAGATCTGGATAAACTAGCAGAATGGTCAGAAGAGTGGCAACTGGATTTAATGCAAAGAAGTGCAAAATCATGCACATAGGGAAGAGAAACCCTGAAGCCACTTATAGGCTGGGAGGAGTTGCTAGCAGTCACAAAGGAAGAAAGAGACTTGGGCATCATCATCACTGATGACCAAAATCATCCAGCAGACCTCTAAAGCAGTAGGTAAGGCTAGGGGGTGTTAGGGTGTATTAGTAGGGTATCCACAAGTCGTAAGAGGAGGTAATAATCCTCTGTACAAGACATTGGTTAGGCCCCATCTGGAGTACTGCTGCAGTACTGGAGCCACACCTTCACAGGACATTAACCAAATTGAGGCAGTCCAGAAGGGCAACCAAAATGGTGCAGGGACTGCATCAGAAGACATATAAGGACAGATTAACGGAGCTCAATATGTATCCCTTGAGCAAAGGAGGGAGAGAGGTGATATGATCGAGACATTTAAACACCTTAAGGGCATAAACAAGGTGAAAAGAGTCTAACATGTTTAAATATAAGAAAATAGCAGGACAAGGGACACAGCATGAGATTAGAGGAGGCCGATTAAGGGAATGTGAGAAATTCTTTTTCACAGAAAGGGTGGTAGATGCATGGAATGGCTTACCACAAGAAGTGGTGGCTATGAATACAGTGCAGGGCTTCAAACAGGCATGGGATAGGCATAAGGGAGCAATACAAATGACTATGAATAGATAGGTCACTGACAGAGCAAAGGCCGATGGCACATTTATAAGGTAGAAAAAGAAATGGGCAGACTGGATGGGCCTTATGGTCCTTATCTGCCGTCAACTTCTATGTTTCTATGTTTCTATGTTTCTATGTTGGGTCATATATGGACCGGTGCAATGGTGTCGAGCACTCTGGAGACAGTCTTATTATAGGCACTCATCTGCACCAATTGCACATGCAATACTCATACCAGACAAATCTATTACCACCACAAGTCCTTCTGGGGACAGTCCCCTTAAAGGGCATTAGAAAATTTGCTTGGGGGCCGGCCCGGTGGTGCTGAGAGTTGAGGTGCTGGATGCCACACTTCGCGCCATGCCAGCAACCTGGGTTTGGGATTGAACTCGGGTCACTCAGGGGTCAGCCAGGGTGAGGAAGGATTGAGCATCCACCAACAGCTTTCCTTCCTCAGGAATGGGGGGGTTACAGCATTGCGCTGTAGACTGATACCCAGCGGAACCTGGGGGTCATCACAGGCGTGATGCTTAGCAGAGGGGTGGACCCATGCACAGTGCTCAAGACTGCCTCCACGGAGGTGGAGACAGTCACCCTGCTCATTGCATGTGTGTTGGTCAGGGAGAAAACCGGAGGAAAACGGACGTAGCTGGCAGGCTCCATGATGGCTGGCTATGCCCGCATCACCCACCAGCAATCTGGGTGTGGGGGAGCAGCCGGCGCCCCTTGCCACTGGCCCTGTCACAGGGAGGTAACCCATGTGGGATGGCAGGGGTGGGATGGGTGCTGGAGATGCCAGCTGGAAAGATGAGCCCCCTCCGAGGGAAGGGCTGAAGCCACCTGCCCACTCCAAGGAGGAGCTAAAATGTAAATAGAAAAAAAGGAGAAAATGAAATGGGCTTAGAAAATAAAAGAATCTGATTGGCTGAAACACTGAGCAGACATTCATTTATTTTCTGACAGAGCCCACAAAAAAACAAGAGCTAATTCAGGGTGCCCTATTACTCTGGGAATCCATGTGCACCCCAAATTATCAGTCTTAAAAGCCACCATTTGTTTTCTGCTCGCTAAGCAGGTCGTGAAGCACCAGGAGGGCCTCCCTCATCCTTTTTATAGCACAGCAGGATTCTCTGTCTGAAACTATCCCCTCTCAACAAAATCAACAATGATTTCAGAATGCAGCTACACTATAAACAGTGTTTATCAAGAGACAGTGAGACAGTGGTAGCTCCGGAACTGCTTGTCTGCATGAGAGCACCGGTACTTTCTTGACTTTCCGTACCGCAGATGGACATCCATCTGCGGTACGGAAAATGAAGAAAATACCGGTTCTGTCATGCACACTAGTGGTACTGCAGGTATTGCGCTGTCTCTCTCACTTGCTCGATAAACAGTTTACAGAGCTCAAAAGTGCAACAACCCTAAAAGCCAAATCCTTCCCCCAATACTTTTTTTTTATTATTTATTAAAAATACACAAGCAATGCTTGCTGTCCTCTCATACAGCCACCCACCCTTTCAGCCTTCTCCCACAAGGTCCCGACCATTCCTCCACACCCCCTGCAGCAGCACTGCTTGGTAATGCTGCTCACACACACAGAAAGACTCAGACACTTTCACAACAAAATCTACTGATCTGCACAAGGTCCTGACTGTACCTCCACACTTCCTGCATCAGCCCCACTTGTTAATGCTGCTTGCACACATACAGTTTCAAAGTAAAGTTACCGATCCACATAGCCCTCTAAGTAAACAAGGCTTGACAAACCCTGTAACTGCATTCAACGGGCTCTTTATTTAATTTTTTTTGAAAAGTACCGAGTCTCCACCAGGACAAAAGCTCCTTGGCTCCCAAAGAAACACACATAATTCCTATGCAGGTGGAGGAACTATTTTGTCACAAAACATATTGTAAAGTAATTTTTTATTACAATTTTTTTATTAAAGTTATTTTTTTTTACAGTGCCCAATTTCTAAGCACAATAATACTCTCCCGGGTGGGCGGTACTGGGAAATACCAGACCTTCCAGGGGCAACAAGACCCTCCGCCTGCGGCATCAGGCCTCATTACACCCCTGGACGGTCTGGTATTTTTCAATACTGCCCACCCTGTTGGGTCTTATTCCTTACATAGCTGACCATCTCAACAGGGGAGGGACTATCTGGGGGCCTCTAAATGAGAACTCTACCATGCAATGATTGGACCAAGCAACCCAATCAGTTCTGAGGTTCATGACCTCAAGCCTCAGTGAGAATATCAGGTCCAAGGTGTGGCCATGGTGATGGGTCGCAGAAGCAACTGCTTGTGCCGGGCCCAGTGATGTCATCAGCTGGAGGGGATTGTGTCTAAGATGTGAGGATTCTATGTTGATTCAGGAGTTGAAGTCCCTCAGAATTAACCATCTGGGGAACTCCAACACCTTATTGATGATGAAATCCATGACCTCCTGCAGGAAATCTCCCCCCTGCCCCGGAGGGTGGTGAAAAAGGAGAATCCTGCACCCCGCAACTCGACCCACACACACTGCTGCACATTCAAAGGATAAGGTAGACCCCACTGGGTGCACAAGCAAAGTTCAAGCTGGATCTAAAACAGATGATCCCACCCCTGCCCCTGCATTCCTTCCTTGGGCAGTGCACTACAGAATACCCAGAGGGGACAGCTGCCTTCAAAATTGGCCAGGCATTGTCTCTCAGACTGGTCTCTGTAATGCAAGCCAGATTGACAGATGAAATCAAGTCCGCTATAATTGCTGTCTTGTTCCTCATTGATCTGGCATTGCACAGCATGGCCCAAAGGGGACTGGTGGAGACTGCAGGCCCACTGGCTACTTTTGCCTTGTGGTCCAGTGGAAACCCTGGGAATGGGCACTAAAGACATCGGGCCTCTCTCCTGGCTCCATTTCGCCCCAGGGTATCTTCTGCTTCTAACCATCCCAATGCCGCTCACCTCCACTGTGCCCACAGTGCCCCACCACCAAACAACCCGCTCCCTAGTAATACCCACCTCCTGACAGTGTCTCACTGCTGTAGCTGAAAGAGGCAGGTTGATAAAGAGGCGAAGGTCGCACAGCAGAAACGCTGTGTAGGCAATGCAGAGGGGTTTGTGGTTCCAGCACATCATACAGCATCTGTCTACTTAATTAAAACCCTACTAGAGCACAAGCAAAAAATCTACAATATAAAATTAAAAATCTCTGCTACAGCTTAGTTAAAAAATAAGAAATAACCAAAGACAAAATTTAAAAACCTATCCCTACACATACAACCGTCATCCACACCACATAATACAGAATAATATCCTCCTCACACTTAGACCATACTCAAACACTAACTAAAGCCACACTCACCCCAAAAACAACCCATAATTCAAATAAAATTTAAGCAACAAAAAAGACAGGAGAACCCTGACAGTTTTTAAATCCAGAGGACAAGTCCAGCAGTCAGTTTACTAATATAAATTTAGCAAAGAAAAAAAGGCAAATCAGGAAAAGAGTCACCGGTTAGGGAAATACAGAGCCAGAGAAAGCAGTGCTTCGTATTCTTTTTTTTTAATTTACTATATTTGTTACCCATTGGACCAGCCCCCATTGGCCCTACCCTGGGCCCAGCTCCACCATCCATGTCCCAGGGACTTACCCCATCCAGAGTTACACTTTGGATTGCCCCCTCCACCCAGGGCAGTGCCTTTGGAAGTGGGTCCCCTGTCCTGCTAGACAAAGGGATACTGCCCTGGGACATTCCCGACTTGGAGTTATGCTCTGGATTTCCCCCTAGGATGGGGCCTTCAGGAGGGGGCCCTTCTTCCAATCGGACAACAGGATACGATTCTGGGGGTGCCACAGGTCAATGGCGCAGGACCTGCGGTGTGAGGTGGGAGGCATCCTGCATAGCCCAAGTATACTTTGGTTGTGTCCCAGGACGTGCAACGATGTCAGGGCGCATATATTATCATCTGCCCTACCTCCAGCAAGGACCCCTGGCCTCCACCAGGGGTCAGGCAAGTGCCGGGAGCATCCCCACCCACCCCACAGTGGAGGAGAGCAGTCCATAAGAAGCTCAGTTCTCCTCTCCCCGGCTGGCCCTCCAAAGCGTAGGCTTGCTTCCGAACCCGGGTCATCGGCATCACAAGTATTAGCGCTACTTTTAGCGTGTATTTTTCATTTCTTATTCCTCTGTAATCGTGATACTCAATAAAGGCCACCCCCCAAAAAAAAAAAAAAACTGTGAGAAAGGGGAGATTTTTGGAGAGGCATAATAAACCCCAATGAAGATGGGTGAAAATGCTGCCACATTTTACTAAACAGGCAGAGCCTGGGGAGTTGAGTACTGGTCACAGTGTGAAGTAGAACAAAGTTTGTTTTTTCTCTTTAGTTGCAGTTCTTGCTTTGTTTCTATGTAGTGTGAGGTGTTTGTGGTCAGTCTGGAAGTTCGTCAATGCCAGAGAGATGCTGGATTTACTGATAGAGTCACAAGATAATGGCTAAGTATGGAGGTCAGGTAAAAAAAATATATACTGTTGCAGTATTTTTTAAAAGCTGGCAAGCAGGCAGATACAAGGGGAGCAGTAGTGTAATAAAATGAATAAAGGTTGTTGGCTGGTGGGCGAGCGGGAGGCTCACTGTGATAAAAGAAATCGGAGTGTGACAGCGCTTTAGGATGGAATTAGTTTAAAAAAAAGGAACAATGAATTCTACGTGCCATCTTTGGGAAGCAGTACAGATGGTACTGGTTTGTTCGATTATCTTGGGTGTTTGCAAGGGAGCTGATAGAGGAGAATAGTGGAAGTTGCATGGGGAAAACAAACATAAAACAAGTAGTACCAGCCAACTGTGATGAAGCAACTGTATGTATAAAGCTGGTCTCCAATTTATATATCTAGCTGGTCTGATAAATGAATTTATCAGGTACCTTTTGTGTCCCTGCCTATTTTACATATGAGCATACGAAGAAGCCAGCAGAGGAAGGCCATTTGGTCTATCAAGTCTGCTCATATTGCAGGGTCCAGAGTTTGAGTTAATGTCCCTGCCCTCCCTCCCCACTCCTCCCATCCTCTCTATCCATGACCCTTACCTTCCCCTATGCCTATCCAAGCCTCTTTTAAAGCTGCCCACTGTCTTCAACGAGATGACCTCTTCCGGCAGCACATTCCAAGTGTCCACCACCCTCTCTGTGAAGAAGTGCTTCCTAACCTCCCCTCCTAAACCTCCCACCCTCCAGCTTAAGACTGTGCCACCTCATGTTATGGCTGCCACTCTGCTTAGAGACTCTCCTTATCAACCTTATTTATCACTTTCAAGTACTTGAAGATCTCAGTCATGTCCCCTCTCCCTCCTATCTTCAAGGGAGAACATTTTCAGTGCCCTCAACCTCTCTTCATATGCCTTACCCTGCTGACCCGCTATAATCTTTGTAGCCCTCCTCTGGACCTTCTCCAGCAGGTTAATGTCCTTTTTGAGGTGTGGGCACCAGTACTGAACTCCATACTCTAGATGCAGCCTTACCAGTGACCTATACAAGGGCAGTATAACCTCCTCTCGCCTACTACTGATACCGCTAGATATGCATCCCAGCACCTTGTTTGCCTTTGCTGCTGCTTTCTTGCATTACATGGAGTGCTTCGGGTCACTAATGATCATGATCATCACTCCCAGGTCCTGCTCCAGAGGTATGCCTCTGTATAGATCACTGGTAAGACCCCCAACTACAGTAGATTACTGTGCCCCATTCTGGAGACCACATCTCTAGAAAGACATACAATGGAAGTGGTCCAGAGGGAGGCAACTAAAATGGTGCAGGGTCTGCATAAAAAGCCCTATGAGGAGAGACTACAGGAACTCAGTGGGCCGGATATTCAAACTGCACCCAAAAAGTGCGCAACAGCAGGAGCAAGCACAAGTCAATTGAGCATATGCACAATAGACGTGATATTCAAACATGGAGCAAGACAAATTGCGCAAGCAGTCAACGTCTGAATATCGCACAAACTGCGCCATAGCGCAACCAGGAAGAGGAAGCTGAGCAGAAATGATGCATCATAGCGTAACAAGGCTAGCCCAGCTGAGCAGTCCAGAGGTGCCATAGTGCAAGCAGAGGCCCCCCAGCAGAGCAATGGAACTGCACAACCAGGGAGGCAGGCTGGGGCCCACCACCAGCCATGCCACACATGGGCACAGGAACACACTGCAGAACTAACAATACACCCACACACCCCAAGCACAGCATCACTGGGGGAGGGATGGATGATCTACTGGCCCATGGGGACAAGCCAACAAAGCACAGCAGGGCCATGTCGCTCCAGCACACCCACTGGCAGGCTGAGACTGCCACACACAGGGGGTCGACAACCACAGTGCACATCAGCCCCCCTTCTGTACAGCACACCCTGCACTGTGACCCCAAGACACCACCCATGTGCAGTGACTGTCACTGCAGTAAACACCATGCATCCCTGGCACACTGCAACCTCGTGTAGCACAGAACCGTACAAGCCACACCCACCCTGGGCACCCAGCAGTGGGCGGCAGCAGATGGCAAGACCGACTGAAAGGCACTCCCACACTGAGAGACACTCTCCCCATGCACACACACACATACCAGGACCATACCACCCCAGATGCCATGCACACCACTGCAACTGAGCAACCATAGCCAGCTGCAAATCAGAGACCACCACAGAATTCATATAACAAAATATATATATTTGAAAAAGATATGTACAACACCAACAACATCTATATACATATGTACAAGACAAGGGTGGGGTAGGGGTACAAGGTAGGGGTGGGTAGGGTGAGGGTGAACAACTGGGAGAGAGGAAGGCAGGTGGGAGGGCTGGAGTGAAGTGGGAAGGGAAGCGCATTCAGCGCCTGGCAGGCTGGTCTCCTGCTGCCTGTTGATCCTCCGGTTCCTCCGGTATCGCCTGACCCCATGGCGCTGCATGTCTGTCAGGAGGTCATGTGTAGCGACTGACACCTGCGTCAGCCGCTGGAGGGCACGGTCCATCCGCCGTAGGATACTGAGACATAGGAAAAGGGAACACAGTCAATGGCTGTGACTGTCCACAGCCCTGAACACCACCCACCCTGCAAGGCATATAGCCTAGTGCCCCGCATCTGTGATGGTATGCACCCACCCACAGTGACCATGCACATGACACGCCCAACCAGGCAGCACCAGCTATGTGCACCACTGCTCTGGACTGTGCTCTGATCCTTGCAGAGATGGTCCACATGCGGTTGGATGTGACCGCCGCCATTGACAGGCAGACCCAGGCATTGGTCACTGTCGTGGCTGCATTGGGCACACAAGCAGGTGCCCCTGTACCGCGCACCCCACACAGTACGCTCTCCACTCCCTGTTCCCAGCGTCGTGCGACACCCAGCCTGTCGACGCCGGGTTCTGCTGTGGGCATCCCAAGCACCCCTGGTGCAGGTATGTTTGGCATGCTGCAGACCGAGCGGACAAGGTCACGATCATGCAGTGGGACCCCTGGTGGTCCATCGGTGCCACCCCATGTGGCCCCTGCTCAGCCTGCCAGTGCAGTGGGTCACGCGGGGCCGCCTATGCATCCGCGGTGGCCGTGGAACAGTGCAACATGACTGACCTGTCTCCCAGTGTGGGCCCTGTCTGGTGCTGCCTGTGTGCAATGTTGCCTTGGTGGGCAGTGCACTGGTGGGTGCCCTGCCCAACTGCGCATGACACCTGGACTACCTGCACACCCTCCCATTGCTGTCCACAGGTGCGTGTGCATGATGATGCCTGCATTGTACTGTACACCAAGGTGCGAGGGTGCCCAGCATCTGACACATGTACTTGGACAGTACAGGTGGTGGGGGTGGTCTGTGGATCTGTGTGTTTACCATGTCTGTTCTGCTCTGCTGTGCACCTGCCCATGTATGCTTTGTGCCTGATGTGTGTGTGTGTGTGTGTGTGTGTGTGTGTGTGTGTCCATATGACTGTTCACCCCTCCCTGATGGTGTTTTTGTATGCCTGGACTCTTCCACTCCCCTTGCCATCATGCACCCCTGGTGTGTTACCCTGTGTGCCTGTGGGTTGCGCCTGGACAGTGTTGGTTGCACATGACCCCTTGACTTACCTGTGTCATGCATAATGCTCCTCTGTGATGGTGTCCCGGTGCAGCTGGGCCTGCCGGATCAGTTGGGGGTCCCGCCGTCCTAGGGGGGGCTGCTCATCACCATCATCACCGGCGCCGCTGGCATCCCCATCGCTGTTCCCCTCCTCGACCTGTATGGCTATCCCACAGTCTTTGGCCATGTTGTGCAGGATACAACAGGCCAGGAATATCCCACAGGCCTTTGAGGGGCTGTACTGTAGGGCACGGCTGGAGGTGTCTAGGCATTGGAAGCGTGCCTTGAGCATCCCAAACACCCACTCGATGATGTTGCATGTGGCGGCATGTGCCTCATTATAGCGTTGCTGCGATGGGGTCATGGGGCGCCGGTACGGTGTGAGCAGCCAGGGACGGAGTGGGTATCCGCTGTCACCTGTGTGGAGATAGTGGAGATAAGTATCTTGTTCAGGTCCATATTGCCCATATCCCTGTGTGCCACTACCATGGCACCTGTGGCATTCCCACCCTTGCCCCGAGTTTGCAATTCCTACATGTGTACTCACCCACTAGATGGCCTGCGGGATGTCCCACTCTCAATCAATGGCACAGTGTGACTGATACCATATGAAGGCATCATGTGCTCCACCAGGGTGTGTGGCACAGACATTGATTATGCGCCTGGTGGCATCACACACCACCTGGCAGTTGACACTGGAAAAGCCCTTCCTGTTCCTATATGCGGCCCCATCGGGGCCAGGTGGCGTGCGAATGGCCACATGGGTGCAGTCTATGGCCCCTAGCATGCCAGGCATACGTGCTACCCTGTGGAACCCCTCTATGTTTGCTGTACGCTCTGCTGCGGTGCTGGGGAAATGGATGTGCTCCGCAGCATGTGGCTGCAGTGCGCTGAGGAATTGGGTGAGGATGCGTGACGTGGCCGACTGTGTGATGCCTGTGGTGTCCCCTGTCGGCTTCTGGAAGGTGCCCGTGGCGAACAGGCACATGCAGGCTGTCACCTTGGTTTCCACTGACAGAGCGTGACTCCGTCGTGAGGGTGCCTGCATCACATCACTGCACAGCTCACAGAGCCGCCTCAGTATTGCCCTGTTCAGGCGGTACCGGCCCACAATCTCTACATCTGTGTACAGCTCAAAGCTAATGCGGGCACGGTACTGCCTGTTGGGGGCGTACTGCCAACGGGCCCTTCCACGGCCACATCCCCCTGCAGCTTGCATTCTCAACCCCCTCATTACAGCTTCCATGTGGAAGTTGCCACTGTCCATCTCCCTGGCTTCTGTCCTCCCTGGCTGATGTTGCTCTGTTACCCCCGCTGTCCTGACTGCTGCCTCCACTGCACCAGGTACCCCCCGCTGGCCTCTGCAGCCTATGGCCCACACTACTTCCCTTGCCTGCCCTGTTCTGGCCTGTCGCTGTCTGTCTGTCTCTCTCTCTCTCTCTGTCTCGCTTGGCATCCCTGTTCTTGCGCCTCTTCCTTGATCCTTTTTATTTTGGCTCATTTCCGCTGTGGCGCACCTTCCGGCTGTTCAGCTCTTGCGCATTGCGCAAGTCTTTGAATATCGCATTGAGCTCTTTATGCATGGATCCACTCCCTTCAGTTGCGCATGCCTTCATTTGCATTGCACTGTTGCTCAGCCTGTTTTTAGTGGCGCAACTGCCTCCTGCTGAATATTGCAGAATGGCGCAATTTCAGACTTGCGCATGCGCAACCCTATTGCGCATGGCGCAAACCTTTTGAATATCCAGCCCAGTATGTACACCCTGGAACAAAGGAGGAAGAGGTGGGATATAAATACCTCACAGGGGTAAATAAGGTACCGGTGGAAAGTTATTTTTCAGAGGAAAAGGTGCACAATAACAAGGGGACATGCTATGAAGCTGGATGGGGTTAGATTCAGGGGAGATGTGAGGAAGTACTTCTTCACAGAGAGTGGTGGAATCAGGGAACAGCCTATCAATGAAGGTGGTGGGGTCGAAAACAGTGGTGGGATTCAATAAGGCATGTGATAGGCATAAGGGAACCATAGTGGAAGAGGGGGCTGGAGATCAAGTAGGGTCTGCGGTGATACTGTAGGGAGTTTCAGTTTCAATGTTATGTTTATTTGATCAACAGTGGCAGAATCTGACACGGTCATTACAAAAGAATAAAACGCACGTACATATGAACCACACATACAAAAAGAGTGATTAAAACATAAATATATGAAAATAGTTACTATATCATTTGCAGCTTAAGTCATTGTACAAATAAACAGAAGTCACACATTATTACATTTTGACTCATAAGTTATTAAAATGTAATTACTGGGTACTGTTTTTTTCCATTTAAAAAGCAGGTTATAATTTGCCGTTATAACCCGTGGCTTATAATGGCAAACACGAGCCAGCTTTTCCAATGGACAGCATGCACTCACTCAGCCGCTCAGTCAACTGCACAGTAAACCCCACAACTGCTATAAATGTTTATATTTAATCCGTAGAAAATAAACTCTGCCACTGTATTTTACTGTTTCTGGACTCGCCAACTGATTAATTCAGGTACCAGCCTACTAAAAAGTAAATATCAGAGAAATAGTACTAGGCTTTCAGCTCTGTCTCCCATAGAAACCACCTCGACCTCTGAACCTCTGCATTAGACTATCACTACGGAAGCCATAAATCGGAGCAGTAGCGACTTCAACAAATAACAATAATGTGTACTTTCAAGATATTTAAAACAATACCAAAAAGCATTTTTTTCTAAATCTTTCTTGCTACTTTTCTGTAGTTAAACCTGATTTGTCTTCTGAGTCTGTCGGTTTTCACACAGACTATTTGGATGGTTCTGATATCCAGCTCACTCCTGACTACATATGATTTTTTAAAACAAATCAAATATCACTTTTCAAACTTAACTGTATTATTTATGCTACTAATTGTGTTTCTAGTGTCTCTCTGTAAAAGTAATCAGAAAAATACACCAACACATTAAGTTTTTTTTTTACAGTAGCTGGCAACCCCCAAAAAAACACAGTACCCAGCAATTACATAAAATAACACTTGGGGGGGGGTGGAGTGCAGAACTTGAATTTAATGCACACCCTTGGTGTGGGATGCTTTAATAAACCCAGAGGGCAAGCATCCCACACCTCGGTGTGCATCAAATTCTCGTTACGCACTCCCCCCCATGTATTATTCTATATATAATTAATGGGCTTACCTTTTTCCCCATTGGGAAACCGTGGCGTAATTTGCCATTACAAAGGAGCATTTATAACGGCAAACACACACACAGTTTTCCCCGCACTGTGCATGCTCGAACTCCTCGCTCTCTGTGCCCTTCCAAAACCAGAAACCCTACCGCAAACACACCATAGAGAGAGACAGACTGCCACGGACACTCGGCAGTAAGTAAATTGTTTTAAAGTACTTCAGATGTTCCACTCGACTACTGGATGGACCCCATAACAATAATTAAAATAAAGTGAAATTGTACCTCCCGCGCTGACCTAATCTGACTGCACCGACACAGCAGTCTTTTTTTTATTTTATTTAATTGCTGAGGCGAAAAAGTGAAGCCCAACAATTATATAAAATAAAATATGAGTCTCGGTGTGTAAGCTTGAATTTACACACACCATCGGGGTTTGATGCTACATAAACCCTGAGCCCGTTACACACCGAGACCCATACTTTATCCTATATATAAAACATTCATGCCCACCTAGGTGTAATCAATTTGGCAGTCTCTCATTATACACAATGCCTATAGACTATCAATATCACAGTAATCTTTAAGTTTCATTCTTTTATTGAATGTTTCCTATTAAATCTCTTTTTGCATTTTATTACTGAGAGAATGACTTTGGCTATCAGTTCTGCATCCTTAACAGTGAATGGGTGCAAAAGGGCTGGCAGTATAGTCTAGAGGTTAGAGGAACGAGGTGTGAACGAGCTTGATACATCCAGTAGACCAGACCTGAGTTTGATTCTCACAACCTCCACTTGCATACTGTGGGACTCTGAGCAGGTCACTTAACTGCCCAGTGCTCCCAGGTCGCCCCTGAAAACAGGCACTTGTGCCTAGTGGGCCTTACCCAGTTACCAAAGACTAAAAAAAAAAGGATGAACATTAAATCATAGTTGAGATTTGTGTACTGTGTTAATATTGTTTTTTAATACTTTTCTCTGATGTATGTATATAATGGACACTGAAATATCACGTGAAAGATGTAATCAACAAATCCCAAATTGCAGGGTCAGTTATATTGCTAAGATGATGAGTCTGAAAAACACTTTTTACTAAAATAAATGTATCTTAAAGTTATTATTTCAAACCTTGCCCATGTTATTGTCTTCCTGCAAATTGGGAAAATTGGTAAAACTAAGTAGCCTTCAATGTTATGGGCTATTTTGTTTTGTACCATAAGGAACATTTTTGTTTCCTTGTATTTTCCATGTCCATTTTCAATGCCAATTCATATCATTTCTTCTTAGTTACTCTTTTATAACATGTGGATATAGTAATTTTCTTCAGGAAATCAGTCCATAAGTGGTAAATATTTACTTTTTTCAGGATGACAATCAACGTGCTTAGCCATTTGGAGTTTTAAATTCAAGTTTGTCCATTTAATTTTCTCTTGTAAACCTGTTAGGTATGGAATTTTGTCTGGCATTTATCATTTTTAACAATCTAAGTTCTATAAGTGCATTAATGGAGTTCCTACCTAATTCAGCTCTAACTATTGCCAAGGAAGTGGCCAAGGGAACTTAAAGTAAAGATCTATAATAATAAAGCAGTGGGGTTTCTAAAGAACTTGAATATTCAGTGCCCCAGATCTCTGCACCATATGTTAATAATGGGTTGATCATTCCCCTTCTCGAAGGGGTGCACTTATTGTTTTCTCTCCATAATTATAATTAAATCTCAAGAGGGCCTTAGCTAACTGTTTAGCTTTTAACATTTGAGTTTTTATATGCTGGGTCCACTTTGTGTTGGCAGCTACTTTGATCCCTAGATATACATACTTTTTACAGTTTCAATGTTATCTTTATTAAGATGAAAAGATACATTTGCTCAACCAGATCCAAATATTAAGATCTTTGTTTTTTTCTAATTATATCACACCCTGCTTTAAATTTGTCTTTTTCTCTTGTAGCCCTTTCCTAGTTAAAGAGAGTAGGACATCGTTGTCCACATAACACAATAAATGGCAGGGAATGCTTTGAATTCTTTTGGGGGTCATACTGAAATCCATCATCAATTTCAATATTTCACTAATGTAGATATTGAAAAATAAAGGTGCTAATAAGCAGCCCTGATTTACTCTATGTGTTATGGAGAAAAGATCTGTCAAATTATCTTTTAAGCTGTATCTTATCCTCGTAATTCCAGAATAAAGTTGATAGACAAGGACCAGAAGTGAGTGGTCCAGTCCTTTTAGAATCATGATTTCCCAAAGTATGTTTCAGTTGATGGAATTGAAAGCAGCTGAGAAACCAAATAAAGTGTACAATTTCATTTTTTATATGCACATACTTCTCAACTGGATTCATAAGGGTGAAGATATTATCAAGAGTGGAAAATACAGGCATGAACTCTGCTTGGAATGGGGAGAGTAATGTCTTCTGACTTACCCATGCAGTGAGTCTATTCAATAGAATGCTAGTGAATATTTTCGAGACGAGGTCCAATAAGCTAATTGGGCAATTGCAGGATATAAACTGAGTCTTTTTTATGCACGCAAACTATTATATTGATATTTCATGATGTGGGGATGTACCTTTTTCACAAGCATGCATTAAAATAATTGGTAAGAAAAGGAACCCAAAAATAAGTATTCCCCTTGTAGATTTCTCAAGGTATAATAAGATCTGGACCTGGTGCTTTATTAGGAGCCAAATTAAAAATTGCTACTTCTACTTCAAAGTGAGTAAGTGTTAAAGATTTGAAATCTGAATAAATTATCTCTTGTAGGGGGGTTAATTGAAGCTCCATTTGTCTCACTATTAAGTAGAGCCTAATATGTCATCCAGCTTTCCTTAGTGATACAAGACATTAATGAGCTGTTAGAGATCTAGTACCTTTGGATACTAAGTTCCAGAAGGCTCTCTTGTCATTTTCAATTATTTGAAACATTATTGCCCACTGATTATTTAAGTGCTCGAGTTTTTTTTAGTTTTTAAAAACTCTCTATAGTTTTTTCTGGCTTTATTTAATGCATTAAAGTTGGTTTTGCAGGGATGGTTTTTTTGCTGGTTTTAGTTTTTTTGAAAGATCCGTTTTAGCCTTCTGACAGGAATTATCAAACCATGATTTATTATGTTCATTAATATTGTTAGTACTATGATTTTTATAGATTCTGAAACTTGTAAAATGTAGTTATGTCATGTATAATATGTTCTAATTGTGTATATGAATTAGACAGGTTATTATTATTAAATTCTGAACCTTCCAACAATTTGTTTAACTGTATCATAGTTGGGGGAGAAATGCAAAGTTTACATTTCCCCAGTATGGCTGCTTTGGACAGTGGGTCTGTTCTATTTGGTTCATGTATCTCTAATTTCAATACTAGGGGACAACGAACGCTTTCCATTCTCATATTAATCCAGAGATTTTCTGTTATATGATGACTGTCTAGGGTACAAAAACATAATCTATTGTATGCTGGCCATTGGGACCACAGTAAGCAATCTTTCCCCTATTCATGTCCCTTGACTCTTCCATTTCAAATCAATAGCTGATTATCATTTACACTTTTTTTTTTGGTTTTTACCATTGTCATTAACAACTTTGTCTTTGCTTGCCCATTTTCCGTGGTCCCCATTTTCCGTAAGCTCTTTTCAAAGACTGACATTATCGTAATCAGCTATTCTCATGTTGAAATCACCAGTAACCAAGCATAAGGCAGAAGAGAAGTCACACTGTATGGATTCTAGATCAGCAGATAATTTGTTGAAGATAGCAGGCTGTACATTAGTTTTTTTTTGGGGGTGTATATTTGCCACAGTTATCAAATTTTTGCCCTAATTGAGTAGAGTTATTATGCAATTCTCATGGAGTTTCAAAGTATGATTTATCTTGATTTTATCAGAAATTTTTACATATGTAGCCAAACCTCTCATCTTCCTTCCAAACTGTTTTTCCTTGGTTGCTGGAGAAATAACTACTTCACATCCATTCAGATTAACAGACTCTTGTAGCCAAGTCTCCTGTAATGTTATCACCGTGTGGTTGGTAATAAATTCATACCATTCTCTATTGTGTAATATACCAGATAGACCTGCCACATTCCATGAAATTAAGTTGGCCCCCCTCCCCCAAGTCACTTATTTCTGAATCTGTATTATTGTTCTCTCTTTGAGTGTCTTCTAGCCAAGCATGCTGGTGTGCTGAAGATCCATTATACAGATTGTTCATTTCACTATAACAAAACATTGTTCCATTCTGTTGGCTTTATTCATTATAAGGAGCGCTAGCTATGGGGATTCCAGATAGATATCTATTTGATCTCCCATTCTTTCTGTACATCCTCCAATATCAGTAAGATCTTTTTTTTTTTTTTAAGATATTAAGGGCTATTATAATGGACAAAAAAGTTGTTACAAAGGTAGATAAAAGTGCTTTGTTTTCCCCCGGCAGTCTATTTACCCCCAAAACTAATAATATATATGGGTTTCAAAACTTGATCTCTGAGCATGATCTCCTTTTTATGTTTTCCCAATTGTATTTCAGGAGTGCTGTGAGTCAAGTATCAAGATTAATTTATTTTCTAAGTTGGGTGGTGCCCCATACAGATTTATCTATTTTTCTCCAGGTGACTGATGTTGCTATGTCTAATCCCACATACTTCCATCTGGAATATTTATCATGGATTTGTTTAGCAAAACCCATACTAGAGACCATTATATATACAGGCAACAAATCAGTGGTTTTATCTCTATAGACAGACCGTCAGTACATTTGAGGAAGCCTTTTTTATCCTTAGTTCTACTTTCAATAGGTATATTATTAGCTCTCTCAGAGTCTGTAGTTTTGTCTGGTTTTAGAGTTATACCAGCAATTGTTAATATGGTTTAATCACCTGTAAGTAGTATTCGAAGATTCTGCTCAAGTACTGTTATTGGAGAACCTCCAGTAACATATTCCCTGTTATATCTGCTAGTTTGCTGATTCCTGGCATCTGTTATTTCTTGCCTTTTATCTTGATCTGTTTGTAACAGATAAGCCCAAGTCTTTTTTTCCGAACCTTTTAATTTCTCAAGTTTAGAGTTTGTGATCTTATTTTTTTTTTTTTTTAAGGCTGTAGTTCCCGGGTTATTAATTTTACTATTTAACTGATCACTCTGCCTGACTTTAGGTTGCTCCTTTTTATTCTTTAATTTTCTGGGGTGTGTGTGTGTGTGTGTGGGGTTCTTCTTTTCCCATTTTGCCATATTTTTCTTCTTTGGTGGAGGTGTATCAGGTATAATTATAGGGGAAAAGGACATTTTTTGTTTTGTGACATGGGCGTCTGTCATATTTATTTTACTTGTAAGGTCACCTAGTTGTTGTTGGACTCTATTCTGGAAATTATCCAAAGTATTCTTTATTTCATTAAGGGATTCTAAAAGAACAATGTTAGCCATTAATGGATGAGCTAAAACTTTTAGGCCCGGATATTCAAACTGCACCCAAAATGTGCGCAACAGCAGGAGCAAGCACAAACCAATTGCGCATATGCGCAACAGGTGCAATATTCAAACATGGAGCAGAACAAATTGCGCAAGCAACCAACGTCTGAATATCGCACATACTGCGCTATAGCGCAACCAGGAAGGAGAAGCTGAGCAGAAATGTTGCTCTATAGCGCAACCAGGGCAGCCCAGCTGAGCAGTCCAGAGGTGCCATTGTGCAAGCAGAGCCCCCCCCGCAGAGTAATGGAACTGCACATCCAGGAGGCAGGCTGGGGCCCACCGCCAGCCATGCCACACATGGGCACAGGAACACACTGCAGAACCAACAAGACACCTGCACACCCCAAGCACAGCATCACTGGGGTGTGACGGATGATCTACTGGCCCATGGGGACAAGCCAACAAAGCACAGCAGAGCCATGACACCCCAGCACAACCACTGGCAGGCTGAGAGTGCCACACACAGGGGGTTGACAACCACAGTGCACATCAGCCCCCGATGCACAGCACACCCTGCACCGTGACCCCAAGACACCACCCATGTGCAGTGACTGGCACTGCAGGAAACCATGCATCCCCCAGCACACGTCAACCCCGTGCAGTAGAGAAGCATACAAGCCAGACACACCCTGTGCACCCAGCAGTGGGTGGCAGCAGACGGCAAGACCAACAGAAAGTCACTGCCATGCCGGAGATACCTCCCCATGCACACACACTGCGCACACACACACATACCCAGGACCATACCACCCCAGATGGCATGTACACCACTGCAACTGAGCACCCATAGCCAGCTGAAAATCAGAGACCAATACAGTATTCATATCAAAATATAAATGTATTTTCAAAGAGTAAATTACAAAACAATAAATCAGAACTATTTACAAGGGGGGGAACGGGTACAAGGTAGGGGTGGTCAAGGGGTAGGGATGAACAACTTGGAGAGGGAAGGCAGGGTGGTAGGGATGGGTGAAGTGGGAATGGTAATGTGGCCTAAGGCCCAGCAGGCTGGTCGTCCTGTGCCTGGTTCCACTGTTCCCTGCGATGCCTCCTCTGCAGGCCATGTCTCCGTATGGAATTCAGGATGGCCTGGTTATCCAGGGACACTTGTGTCAGGCCCCGTATGTCATGATGGATCCTCTGGAGAACTGTGAGGCCTAGGAAAATGGGAACACAGTCAATGGCTGTGACTGACCACAACCCTGAACACCACCCAACCTGCAAGCCATGTAGCCCAATGTCCCGCACCTGTGATGGCATGCACCCACCCACAATGAACATGCACAAGGCCATCACAAACAGGCGGCACCAGCTATGTGCACCACTGCACACACACACACTGCCCATGTCCATCACAGCACAAACAAGGCTGTCAAGTGACGTGGCAACGTGGTGCGATGCCAGTTACACAGCTATGTGCCCAGTGCATGCATTGACCACCAGTGACGCATACACAGATGTGCTGTGATACTGGACAGTGATGCATGTCACCTGTGTCGTGCATACATACATAGATACATAGACAGTGTAGGCAGATAAGGGCCTATGGCCCACCCAGTCTGTCCATTTGAGCTTGTAAGTTCACTTTGTTTTCCTATAAGTCTGTTGCACCTTAACCCTGACCTCCAGAATTCCTTTATGTCTATCCTGTGCATTCTTAAATCCCGTGATTGTTTCAGCCCCCACCACTTCCTCTGGCAGGGTGTTCCACTTGTCCACCATCCGTTCTGTGAAGAAATTCTTTCTCATGTTTCCTCTGAATCGTCCTCCCTCCAACTTCATCCCATGCCCTCTAGTCCTGGAACATCTTTTTCGCTTAAAATAGTGTTTTCCTGCCCTGTTCCTCCCTGTAAGATACTTGTATGTCTCTATCATATCCCTCTCTCCTTCTCTCCTCCAGGAGTACATGTTCAGTTCCTTCAACCTGTCTTCATCGGACTTGTGATGCAATCCATGCACCATCTTTGTTGCCCTCCTCTGAACCTTCTCTACCCAGTCTATGTCCTTACGTAGGTATGGTCTCCAGAACTGTACACTGTACTCCAGGTGGGGCCTCACTAGTGTCTTGTATAGTGGAATTATGACCTCCCCTTTCCTGCATGGTTGTGTTGTGCATGGCTGGTGGTCTTGCCCCCCCCAGCATGCAATAGCATCCATGAAGTAATGATACTCACCCTCCTCAAGCAGCTGGGTCTGCCACTGCTGCTGCTGCTACTGCTGCTGCTAAGGCGCAACACCCACCGGCACCGGGGCCCTGGCACGGCCCTCCTCACCCCGTGCCTGCATCCTCACATCCCGGCCTGTGGGAGACATATGTTGGGACAAACATCAGTGTGACTCCAAAGCAGACTGCCCCTTCTCCAGTGAGAGTGCCTGCCCACACAGCCAGACCCATGCATCTCACACCTGCACACACTGGACACAGCCAACCATGGCAGAGCCATCACCTATGCACAGCCACCAAAACACACTCACACCCCTACAGAGAATACAGGTGCATAGATGGTACACCCACCTGGCCTAGGCACCACGCCCCTCCTGGCACGTGACCGCAGCCGATCGAGAAGATCAGGATCCCTCCGGCAGAGGTCACTGTACCGGTGCCGGCACTGCTCAGGTGACCGGCACCATCCAGTGACCCCCACCAGGTCAGTGGCCACTTGCTGCCACACCTGCGTCCTGGCAATGGTGAGGGGTGCCTCACCATAAATTGCCCCATAGTGGGGCTCCACTAGGGCCACCAAGTTGGCCACTTCGACAGGGCTCCACTGTACTGCTCTTCTGCGAGCCATGGTACCAACTTTACAGCTGGCAATATGGCGTCCCACTGCGCCGTAACCCCACGTGGACATGTTGCGCAATAGACCACCACAGGTTTCAATCGCGCTGTTCGAACAGCGCCGTCACTTCACATAGCGCTGTCACCAGACAGCGCAATAGGGCCATACACATGGCAGCCGAACAGCGCCAGGGGGCAAAGGTCGGACACAAGGTCATGGGCAATGACGCAAGGCCATGCACAGTGCCATCTGACGTATATGCATCCTGCGCGACTGACCAGCTGCGTACCAGTGCCACAGTGGACTATTGCGCAGTAGTGCCACAGAGCCATATAGTGCCCAGTGCTGTAGCGCCATTGACACAATGGTGGCCATGGCCTGAATTGCCGATCACGCACAGCACGTCAGCAGCATGGCAGATGCCTACGTAAGCTATCTGGGCATGCGCAATGCAGTGTACCACACAGTCACAGATCTGCGCCATTGGCTCAGCCGACTCAACCGTAGTGCGCAAAGCGCAATTTCGCGATATTCAGCCGACACATGTAAATCATCTGATCAGCCATTCAAAGGCGCAGTGGTGCGATTTGCATGTCATTATAGTTGCTCCATTCCTAATTTGCATGCATTGCGCTATAAATGTGCGACATTGGGCTGCGCTGGCCAGATTCGGTTACTGCAGGTGAGAGGTGAGTTGCATGCTGTGTGATATTCTGGACAATGGTCATGGGAAAATGCTGTAGACTGCACAGTGACAGGTGTCCACTTCCCCCCATACAGATCGCCATGACCGAGCAGAGCCAAGGTGAGGTGAGGACAGTGGGCGTGGGAGGGCCAACTTTACCTAGCAGAGACAGAGGCCCTCTTCCAGGCCTACCTGGATGAGGAGCCAGTACTGAGTGGATGGAGGGGCACCCTCAGTCCCATGCTGGCTGCATGGGAGGGGTACTGGGCGTGAACCTGCAGGAAGCCACTGGCGCTCCGTGCAGGAATGCAAGAAGAGATGGGGACAGACCGCAGGAGGTTGAAGGAGAAGGTGGCAGCCTTCAGGGCGGCACGTGCTGGCACTAGCGGGGGCCCGCCAGTGGTGCTGGAGCTGACCCCGGCTGAGGAGACACTGGGTGCATCAATGCAGCGGAGCGCTATTGAGGGCGTACCAGGAGGTGGATTCCAGACAGGTGGAAGCCCATCACTGCATGGTATGACATGGTGGTGGTGTTGGGGGGGTTCACATGCACTCACATGTACTTTCTGTTACAGATCCTGTTCGTCTTCAGGAGACGGTGGTGGTGGGTCCAGGCAGTGATGATGACCTGCTGGACATGGAGGAGGGTCCATCCACCTCTATCACCAGCCAGCAGGCACTGCAGCAGCATGCACGCTGGGCCGCCAACTCTGGTGTCGGTGATTGGTGTGGGGGTGCACAGCCTGTGTCTCAGCAGTCTGGCATGCAAGCATGCCAGCACGCTGTGACTATGGCTGTAGCACGACTCGCACCATTGATGATGCAAGGACTGCAATGGGCAGTGATAGGTGTGTGTCCCATGACAGACACACAGCAGGCCAGCACGTGCCCCTGGGCCTTTCTGGTTCCAACTTGTGTACCAGCATGCTGGCACAGTCCCAGGCTGTGGCTGTCAGCACCGGTGGGGCAGCACCTGCGGCTGTGCAGGTGTCTGGCACTGTTGCTAGCACAGCGGTGGAACGAGTGGACCCTGGGGCACAGCGGTTGGAGGGGCAGCAGCAGCAGTCACCCACCAGGTCTGGGGGTACAGTGTCAAGCGGTGGCACATGTCCGCCGCCCTTTGATCCGCCCATTCCTGGTCCTGGCGAACAGCGCCCACCCTCAAGGGGTGTTGTGCATCAGGACCTTCCACACCCTGGGGGACAGGATGCCGTTGGGACACAGTACCCATTGGACGATCACACCCGCCTGCTGCAGGAATCAGTACAGCTGCAGAGGCAGGTTGCAATGTCCGTGGAGGCACTGTCTGTGGCTGTGGAGCAGCACAGCAGGGAGTGTGCTCTGGAACGTGCAGAGCTGGTTCGTATACGGACGGATGTGACCGCCGCCATTGACTGGCTGACCCAAGCAGTGGTCTCTGTTGTGGACGCATTGGGCACACAGTCAGTTGCCCCTGTACCGCACACCCCACACAGTTCACTCTCCACTCCCCGTTCCCGGCGTCGTGCGACACCAGGCCTGTCGACGCCGGGTTCTGCTGTGGCCATCCCGAGCACCCCTGGTGCAGGTTTGTTCGGCATGCTGCAGACCCCTGTGCGGGCAAGGTCGCGTTCGCGCAGTGGGACCCCTGGTGGTCCAACAGTGCCACCCCATGTGGCCCCTGCTCAGCCTGCCAGTGCTGTTGGGTCACGGCGGGGCCGCCCACGCATCCGCGGTGGCCGTGGGACAGTGCTACATGACTGAGCTGTCTCCCAGTGCGGGCCCTGTCTGGTGCTGCCATGTGTGCAATGTGTGTCATGGTGGGCAGTGCACTGCTGGGTGCTCTGCTCACCAGCGACTACGGACCACTGCACACCTCCCAACTGCTGTCCCACAGGTGCGTGTGCATGATGATGCCTGCATTGTACTGTACACCAAGGTGCAAGGGTGCCCAGCATCTGACACACATACTTGGACAGTACAGGTGGTGGGGTGGTTGGTGGTGCTGTGTGTTAGCAATGTCGGTTCTGCTGTGCTGTGCATCTGCCCATATGCGCTCTGTGCCTGGTGTGTGTGTGTCCATATGAGTG
Source organism: Neoceratodus forsteri (assembly GCA_016271365.2). Taxonomy (NCBI): domain Eukaryota; kingdom Metazoa; phylum Chordata; order Ceratodontiformes; family Ceratodontidae; genus Neoceratodus; species Neoceratodus forsteri. The sequence continues at coordinate 436,213,790 of CM057453.1, forward strand.
CTCACCCCTCCCTGATGGTGTGTTTGTATGCCTGGACCCTTCACTCCCTGGCCGTCATGCACCCTGGTGTGTTACCCTGTGTGCCTGTGGTTTGCGCATGGACAGTGTTGGTTGCACATGTCCCTTGACTTACCTGTGTTCTGCATAGTGCTCCTCTGTGATGGTGTCCCGGTGCAGCTGGGCCTGCCGGATCAGTCGGGGTCCCGCCGTCTAGGGGGCTGCTCATCACCATCAACACGGCGTCCCCATCGCTGTCCCCTCTTCAACCTGTCACGGCTATCCCATAGTCTTTGGCCATGTTGTGCAGGATGCAACAGGCCAGGAATATCCCACAGGCCTTTTGGGGGCTGTACTGTGAGGCACCCGCGGAGTGTCTAGGCATCGGAAGCATGCCTTGAGCATCCCAAACACCCGCTCTATGATGTTGCGTGTGGAAACATGTGCCTCATTATAGCGTTGCTGCGATGGGGTCATGGGGCGCTGTACGGTGTGAGCAGCCAGGGACGGAGTGGGTATCCGCTGTCACCTGTGTGGAGATAGTGGAGATCAGTCTCATGTTCAGGTCCATATTGCCCATATCCCTGTGTGCCACTACCATGGCACCTGTGGCATTCCACCCTTGCCCAGTTTGCATTCCATACATGTGTACTCACCCACTAGATGTCCTGTGGGGATGTCCCCACTCTCGAATCGATGGCACAGTGAGGACTGATACCATATGAAGGCATCATGTGCTCCACCAGGGTGTGTGCACAGACATTGATTATCGCCCAGTGGCATCACACACCACCTGCAGTTGACACTGGAGAATCCCTTTCTGTTCCTATATGCGACCCCATCGGGCCGGGTGGCGTCGCGAATGGCCACATGGGTGCAGTCTATGGCTCCTATGCGCAGGCACGTGCTACCCTGTGGAACTCCTGCATGTTTAGGTACGCTCTGCTGCAGTGCTGGGGAAATGGATGTACTCCACAGCATGGGCAGCAGTGCGCTGAGGAATTGGGTGAGGATGCGTGACGTGGCGACTGTGTGATGCCTGTGGTGTCCCCTGTTGGCCTCTGGAAGGTGCCCGTGGTGAGCAAGCACATGCAGGCTGTCACCTTGGTCTCCACCGACAGAGCGTGACTCCGTCGTGAGGGTGCCTGCATCACATCACTGCACAGCTCACAGAGCCATCTCAGTATTGCCCTGTTCAGGCGGTACCGGCCCACAATCTCTACATCTGTGTACAGCTCAAAGCTGATGCGGGCACGGTACTGCCTGTTGGGGGCATACCACCGACGGGCCCTTCCACGGCCACGTCCCCCTGCAGCATGCATTCTCACCCCCCTCATTACAGCTTCCATGTGGAAGCTGGCACTGTCCATCTCCCTGGCTTATGACCCCCGGCTGCTGTAGCTGTGTTACCCCCGCTGTCCTCACTGCTACTTCCACTGCACCGAGCACCCCCCGCTGGCCTCTACAGCCTATGGCCCACGCTTTCCTTGCCTGCCTAGCCTGTCTGTCTGCTCTCTCTCTCTCTCTCCCCACTTGGCAGCCTTGTGGCGTTCTTGCGCGCTTCCTTGAGCCTTTTATTTTGGCTCACTAGTGCGCACTCCGGGTTGTGTCGCTTTATTGCGCATCGCGCAAGTCTTGAATATCGCATTGTGCTCTTTATGCATGGATCCACCCCCTTCGGTTGCGCATGCCTTCATTTTCATTGCGCTGTTGCTCAGCATGTTTTCGGTGGCGCAACTGCCTCCTTCTGAATATCGCAAAATGGTGCATTTTGGGACTTAAGCATGCGCAACCCTTTTGAATATCCAGGCCTTAATGTATAGTTTGTAATATTGTTTGGGTACTGCTGCATTATATCTGGATTAATTTGTGTTTGCTCCACTGCTTCGTCCAAGCAGGCAAATAACAGTATTAGAGGGGGCTGATAGATGAATTAAGTCTGTTAGTGCCATGGATTCCAATAAAGGGGATTCAGCCAGTGATTCAAATGAGTTCTCCAGTCTAATGGGCTAAAAAGTTCTAATTTGGTTTCATGAGTACCACTCGGCTCTTGTGTGATCAAATTTATGATTTCCTCACTAATATTCTCCTGGTCAGGATCGATACTTACTTCTTCCTCCACTACCTTGGATTCCTGTTTGGGTACTGTTATTGGGGGAAAAGTTTCTGATCATTTCTTTTTGGTTACTTATTCCCTCTCGCTGTTTTTTTTTCTTCTCTTATTCTTCTGCCTTTTTATCTATGTTCATGCGCTATAGACTTAACTGTCCATGCCTTGTTAGACTCCTGAACATCTATTAGGGTAGAACTAGCTGTTAGGCCTCTATTTCCCCCATCTGATTTCTTTTTTGTTAATTTTTTTTATTTTGGTGCCACTAGATTTCTTTTTAAAGCTTTACAATATGTGGCTTTTTCTTTTAATTGTATTGGTGTGGAAGCAGAAATAGCCAGGTCTCCCAGAGAAATGCTTCCATTTTCCCCCTTTTCCCATCCCCCTTGACAATATTTTCCCACTTCTAGTATTCCTAATAATTTAATATATAATTAAAATTGTAAGATCTAATAAGATCCAGGATCTAAAATACATAAGTATGATAATTAATAAATGCAATTTCAGCCCAACACTGAAATAATAAAATATTATGTCACTTAATTATCACAGTTCCCAACTAATTATGGTCACTGATAACTGCAGATTGCAACTGGTGACAACAACAAAGAAATAGTGCAAATGCTAATAGGGAAAAAAAAAAACAATATCCCTTAAAAGATATCAAAAGTATGCAGACAGTATAGTAAATTAATAAATCCCTTAAATAGAAGCAGAGTTTTCAGACAGTATGATGATTTTGCATCCTTTAGATGAGTCATTAAGTAAGAGCTACACTTTGAGTCCTAGAGCTTGCATGTATCTTCTGTACGTTTCTGTTAGCGAGGCAATTCGATTTTGATCTGTGCATTATTATTTATTGATGGTTACCTCCCTTTGAAAAATCCTGTAATGTCTTTCTGGTATTTGCTCCAATAGTCACTTAAATTGACTTTGTTGGTACTGAAGCTTGCAATCCTTCTTGTGCCTTTGTGATCCCTTATACAATTTCCCCATATGAATGATGACAACCTCCTTTCATATGGGAACCGCAGCAATCTTGTGAAAAGAATTAAAAAGGGGATTTATAAGAATATTAAGAGCCATATTTGGGGGGGGGAGAGGGAGCGAGAGAGAGAGAAGGGTAACGTATGGAAACTATCAGTACTATCTGATGGGTGTCCTAAAGCTATGAGTTTCTGATGGCAATGAGGTCCATAATTACATTAAATAACCTTTCCAATCCTCCCCATCAATAAGCAGTACCTTTAATTAAACACAAAAATGAAAGGAACAAATATCAAAAGCAAAAATGGCAAGACTGAGCAAATATTTTTTTAAAGAAGACTAGCAATGAGGTGTGTAAAAAAAAAATAAATAAAAGATGAAAGAATGAACGACTTACTCCATGCTGTCCTGACTGAGTTCCAGCATGTAAGCTCTTGGTGCTATGCCAAGCATTAAAGTTTGGCAATCCTATTTATGTTAAGTTTTATAAGGAAAGAGCTGCTCCTCTGGTAACACAAATCTAGCTCCCAAGAATTAAAAAGGAATTCTTGACTCGGGAACTGGGAAGTAAGAGCACGGTCTTATGGTTCTCTCTCTCTCTGGTATCTGGTGGCAATCTGAAAAGAAGATGCCACGCATGCTTGTTTTAGCTCTATGTGCACGTATTGCACCTGATAGCAACTGGCCACGCCTGTATCACATGACCTAGGGGCATGAATTTTAAACTATATTTAAACTATTTTATATTTTAAAACTATATATTTAAAATCAAATGAGAAAAGGATAAAACTAAACTGAATTCTGGTTAATAGTTTCTATATGCAAAAGTGCTCCTAAGCATTTAATGGGCAGTTAGTACTACTATGGGGAGGAGGGGTCCAATACACCCTCTTTTTAACTTTCTCAGTAACAGAGATAAAAGGTCTGCCTTCCATGATAGAACTTATAATATACAAGTAGTTTTACTTCATTCACCAAGAATACACTGGGTATTAATTACAAAAATAATGCTTTCTGTGGGTAGAAGCCTTATGTTGGACACCACGGGACACGTGGGTAGATGAGGACTTATACTGGACTTATATTTGAAGGATGAACTACATCTAAGTGAGGGGGGGCAGAAGTGCTGAGAGGGCTCTACAAGGATATACTGATAATGTCTTAAGGGGGGGTTTAAACTGGTAGGGGGAGTACAAGGCTAGGAAGGGAAGAGCTTGACAGGAAGAGAGAATGGTCTAGCTAGCACACCCCTGCAAAAGGTAGCAGGGAAGGGGGCAGGCATGGAAGGGAAGGGTGGCAGAGAGGAGGGGGGTATATGGTGGAAAGGACTTTCTGTAAATGCCAGGTGCTTGGGGAACAAAATGGTGGACTTAGAGGCCATAATGGTGAATGAGAGCCTGGATATTTTAGCCATAATGGAGACTTGGTGGTCTGAGCATCAGACCTGGAAAATAGGTATCCCGCGGTACAGGCTTTTCAGGAAGGACAGAGCTGGCCACTAATCCTCATCACAGGTAGTCTGCAGCTCCTCTCTCCACTTATTGAGGACTGTGGTCATGGAGTCCCTGGACTGGTCTCTCTCAGGGTGGCATAAAGCCGGCCTACAAATGTATCCCCTGCTGCTGACAGTGAATGTGAGTGAAGCCATTCTGGGAGTCGCTTGCACTGTGGGTAATAGGTGATTACAGCTGTCTAGATTTGCAAGTAGTGAAAGTGGTCTGTGGCTGGAAGAGAACACATATCCTGGAGCTCCTGAAATGGCAAAACTCCTCTAGTGTTCAGTAACCAATGCAAGTACTGTAAGTGAGCCCCCTCTTGGCCCAATGTTGAAGGAATGGATTAACTTTGGTCAGGGGGTTAGTGTGGCCAAAGGCTAAGACACACTAAGTGTGGTGGCTGTATGCCGAAAGGATTTGGGAAAAGGGAGATAACCTGGGGGTTTTGCATACAGGATCACCCCGTCATGTAAATCGTTCAGGACGAATTCAATATTTTTCCATTGGGCCTGGTAAGTGTCTGATGTCCAAAGACAGATCAGCCACAGTTGACAGGCTGGGGTATGTAGCTGTAGGGTTCAGGAAGTTCACCCTCCCTTACACCACTGAAAGTTGTACGAGGGACATGCGGATCCTCGGTTGCCCAGTGCCCTACAGGACTTGAGAAAGCAGCTTATTCTAAACTTGGAAATAGCTCCTGGTTGATGTCAATGGCAGTGTCTGTAAATAATATAAGATTCTTGGCAAGATGTTTTGTCTTATGGCCTCCACTCTACTTAGGAAAGATAGTCGTAATGTTGACCATCAGTCTAAGTCCTTTGTTATATTGTCTGTTAGAGGTTTATAATTATGAATATCTAGATGGTCTGAGTGTTTCATCATTTGGACCCCAGGTAGTTACGGGCATTCCTGTTTCACCTGATTTTAAGTTGGTCCCTGAGGGTTTGTGTTGAGGCGAAAACACACCAGGGATTTAGACATATCCAGGAGATCCCAGGCTGCCATAAGGGAGGCTTCGGGGTCAGTTACAGTAAGCAAGATATCATTAGCGAAGAGTACTATTCTGCAATCTCTGCCCTCTAAGGGTACACATTGTATATATGAGAATGGCCATATGTGGGCCGCTAGTGGTTCTATATATATAAAGCAAATAGAATTGGTGAGAGGGAACAGCCATAATGGGTGCCGCCACTAAGAAAAAGGGTTGGGAAAGGGAACCATTCACCCTAACATACACCTGCAGGCAATGGCAGAGAGTCTGCAACATAACTGTGAAGTCCAAAGGAAACCCAAAGCAGTCCAAAGTGTTCCATCCAGACAAAAGGCCAAGATACTCGAAGGCCTTCTCTGTGTCCACACTGGCAGGGATTGGGGGGATAGAACGGTGGTGAATATAGTCTAAGAGGAATAATCATCTCTGGAAATCATCACGGGCTTGACGCTTTTGCACAAAACCTGCCTGGTCAATGTCCGGCAAGAACAGAAGAAGGCTCTCCAACCTAACAGAGCAGATGGACATAAATAATTTGAAGTCATAATTTAAGACTGAAATGGGGTGGTAAGATAAAGGTGGTTAAGGGGCCCTTCCTCAGCTTGGGGAGGGCAGAAATAGTGGCATATTGCCAAGAAGGAGGGTGGTCATCTCCATCCTGGAGAGCTCTAGAAAACAACCATTAATGGAGTTAACAGGTCTCACAGAGAAGGGGTCTTATAAAATTCAGAAGGGACTCAAGCAGGTCCTTCGCCTAAGTGACTGAGAGCATCCATCAGATGGTTTGAGGCTCCTGCCACATGAATGGCTAGGAGATCTGCCTCCAAACGGCTGACAAGGGTCCAGATGCGGATTGTTGAGGTAGTACATGGTTGTGGTACTGTCCGTCTAGACTGGAACTACTTGACCCCGGAGCTGAGGAGCGAAAGCTGACAGTGCCAGTCTGACTGCTCTGAGCTCCAACAGGTTGATGTGGTATTGGAACTTCTGGGGTCCAGAACCCGTGGGACCTTTGTCCCCATATGGGCTCCCAGCCCATGGAGAGGCATCGGTCATGAGGATGGCTGTCAACTCCAGGCAGACAAACAGGATCCTTTCTGCAACGGTCTGGGGCAGTCCACCATTGGAGGCGTCCCACATCTTCTAGGTTACAGTGATCAGTCAAAATGACCATGGCGCTGAGTTTACTGGGCGGCCAGCTCCCACTGAAGGGGCACATGTGCCACTGGGCCCAATGGACCACGGAGGTACATGTCGCCATGTAACCCAGAAGGTGCAGAAAGTCCCTGGCAGGGTGCAATTGCCCAACCAGAAATGATCGGGCAAAGGAGGAGAGAACCTCCGCCCAGTCCGCTGGAAGCAGAGCTCTGGCTTTACGGGAGTCGAGCTCTGCCCCGATGAAGCACATCACCTGGGAAGGCACGAGTTCTGATTTGGCCTCGTTGAGCAAGAGGCTGAGTTGGGAGCAGGTCTGGAGAACCTTTAGCAGAAGTGGCGTCCAAGGTGGCACTGAACTGCTCAATACGCTGAAGGTGACCAGCCACACCTGGGCCGAAGAGATCAGTGCCCAGGAAAGGTACGTCATCTAGTTTGTGCTGAGTATCAGTCGGGAAAGAGAAGAGTCTCAGCCAAACCCTGCAGAGAGAGAGAGAGAGGCAACTGTGGCTGCCAATGAGCAGACACAAGAGTCCCCAATGTCCACAGCCATCTGGAGCTGCTGTTTGGCAACAGCCCGGCCCTGGTCCCGGACTTGCTTGACCGTGGTCTGCATGTCCACGGGGAGATGTGGGAGGACTTCATCCAAAAGACCCCAAGAGGGCATGGGAGAAGTATGCCATGATGACTGCTGAACTTGCCTGACGGAGGCCTAAAGATGAGGCTACATAGACCTTCCGAGCCGAATGATCTAAGTTTTTGGATTCCTTCTCAGGAGGTCGATCAGTGTCGGCAGAACTGCCAGTACGCCTGAACACAGAGGCGGTCACCAGGCTCTCGGCCGAAGGGTGCTCTTCGAACCCCGCAAGGGACCCCATGGGTACCGCATACTTGCAGGCCATGCGGGCAGACAGAGCTGGACAAGAAGCAGGGCACTGCCAAGTTCTAAGGCCAGGCCAACTATGGCCTCAGCCACAGTAAAGGCCTCCGTCGGGGTATCCCCTCTCTTGAGGATGTCCGTGAAAGGGTACTCCGGCTTTTTCTGGATAGGCTCCAGAGGCATCCCTGTAAACTTAGAGATGAGGTGAAGAATGCCCTGAAAGGATGAAGGACCTTCCTCCGTCTCTATCCCACCAGCCGATTCATCATCCACGGAATGAGAATGTAGGCTGAATCAGAGGAATCCGGATACAACGGTCAACCACCCAGGTCACGTTTGACTCGCTGAGGACGGTGCAGGGTGAAGGTGACTAAAAGACACTGGGGAAGCCCTGTGTCCAGTCCAGCTTCCTTAGGAGCCCCTCCCACAGGCTGCTTGGGCGGTGGTTCCACCATGATCGGTGGAGAGACTGATTTAGGCTGAACCGGAGGTTTCACCAGCTCCGCGGGCAGGGGAACGAATTTAATTGGCTCCGAAGGCGTCGGCTTCAGCCCGGGAGGCGAAAGCCAAGTAATGGCCGGGGTAGAAGCCGGAGTCGGCTTGTGACCGGTCAAAATCAGCTGTTGCCACAAGGTCCTCGTAGCACCACCAGAGTTTCTACTGGAGCCTCTCCTCATCCGAGGAGGACGAGAACAACAGATGGTGTCGCCTCTTTTTTGAGCGCTTGTGGCACTCCCTCAGCCTGTCGGTCGAAGGGGTCCTGGACCCTGATCGAGATCGGCCAGGCCGATTTGATTGCTCGGGAGACACCGGCAGGACCGGTGATTTCCCAGGACCAGGGATCACTTCCTGGGTGGGATTCCTGGTGGGCTGGGTCTCCTAATTGGGGAAAAGCAAAGACTGGAGTTCAAGTGAGAGAGTCATCAACTGGAGTCGGACAAGGGGTCGATTGGATTGAGGATTATTTCAACCTCGATCGACACTTTGGTTAACTGGCTGGACGGCAAAGCTGAGAAGCCAGTGGCCGAAGAGGCAGTTTCGACCGAGGTCGAGACTGCTGGTTCCTGGGACCGAGATCTCTCCTGATCCGAAGAATGTCTTCGCCGAGACGAAGACGATCCCAGGTCCTTTTCCCGTTTACGGGACCAAGAGGAGTGTGTGCCCGCGGACCCTCTCCCTTAGTCGGGAGAGACAGGCATAACTCTTGGAAAGGAGCCAAGAAAGTGAAGCCCAGGTTGAGCGGAACGAAGAAGCTCCGAGAGGAAGATTCTGCTGTGCGAGCCGCTTCCTCCTCGAAGGCTTGTATACACTCCAATTGCTCAGTAGATCCCGCGACTGCGGAAACCGCCCACCGAGCCTCCTTTGATTTCACCGGATTCCGTTTTTCCAGCCTCCCCAACTTCAGGAGTGCAAGACGTCAGGGTGAAATGCAAGACAAAAAAAAAAATCGCACTTCGAGGTGTCATGGTCGACACCCAAGCAATAGACACATGCAGTGTGGGGATCGGTGCACGGCATTTTATGGCCGCATGAACACCGGCAAAATCTGTTGGAAGACTTGTCTTCCATAACTGAAGAGAAACAGTCGTGATCGCTAATGCGAACTAGACGAATTTTCCGAATAACCGAAGGTTTTGAAGCCAGAGCCTACAAATTGCGGGAGCATGAAGGAGGAAACCTGGATCTTCCAGCGGAAAGGAAGATCTGGCATCATGGGGCGCAGCCGAGGGATATACCACCCAGGTGGAGGGAGGAGCCAGCTTGAAGACCTTCCGGCGAGTCTTAAAGGGAAAGGGACATGCCAAGAAGTGTGGATCAACAACATAGCCATGATCCTAGAATTTTTTTTTTTTACTTAAATTTACTATGCTTTTTGGTGCCAGACCTCCACTAAGGGCTCAGACTCCAATCCCCGGACCCCAGCCTCCCTCCAAGACTTACCCGAACAACGATCCACCCAGGCTTACCCCTCCATGCGGGGCTGCCAAGCAGGCACAGTCCTATGAAAGCCTGTAATGGACCTGGTAGAACAGTCTACCAGTAAGCCTCACTGGCTTGCCACCCAGGGCAGGGCTGTGGATCGGGGAAGTCCCAGTGGAGACTTATACTGCTCGGTCACCTGTCATGTGGAGGGAAGAGTGGTGCTGGTAAAGCGGGTGTCATTTAAGGAGCTGGCAACAGTTTGTTTAGTAAGTTCCCTGGGAGGCGTGACATGCATTGACGCAATGTGCTATGGCTGGGCAACATCCTGCAAGCCACCCTAACAGCTTGGCTCCAGCAGCCGGATTCCCTCGGCCTCCGCCAGAGGTCAATCATGCACCAATCACACCCCTTCCTCCTCCCAGAGGTCAGCAGTCTCTAGGATGCTCAAGCCTCCTCCCCCTGGCCAACCCTACGATGCTCCATGTCTGTATCTGAACCTGGGGCATCAGCGTCGCAGTCGGACATCCAGCCTCTGCACTGGCGGGCCAGACTCAGGTGCAGGTTTTCTTTGTACAAATTAGTTTTTTCAAGGATCAGAGGAAACAAACATTTTGATTTCTGGCTTTTCTTTGAAGCACTAGTGGTCGAATTTTGCTGCTTCTTGTCCATATTTATAAAATACAAACAAACAAACAGGGATTTAACTTCCCAGTAACTAAAATTTACGTTCTTACTGAACCTTGAAGGGTGCTCTCCAATAAGCAGACTGTTCTCCATGGTCCACCTTGCCCTTCACTATTCAAGTTTTGAAAGCATGACTAGACAGACTCCTATGATACCATGTTTACGTAATTAAGAAGGCTCTTATACTCCCACTTGAACGTTTGCATTTTTTATATCAAGCTTTCAGATAAAAGTACTGTAAGTAGTTTACTAAATCTTTTTAGTAATATGCATATAACTAGTAGGACAACAGCAAGCAGCATTTAGTCTGCATATTCACAGCTGGTAAAACTGCTTCTATATAGAGCCCCCCACCACAACCAAATAAAACAGTGGAATTAAAACCCCTGAAAAAGCACAGAGTTTTGTGCAAAACACTGGTTTTGCAATTTTACACACTTCTCAATAAAGGTAGCTCTTTAGAGATTTATATCAAGGGTTCACCTCTCTATGTTTGGCGTTACGCATGTGCAAGGTTTTTGCTTTGTTTTCTATAGTTGTGTTAAGCGGTGGCACTGCTGAGTTTGTAGCGGTCCTTCATTGTTTTTCCTACGTTACAAACAACTCAATGTTCTTTACAATAAGCTCTATAGGCCTGTCTTGTCATGCAAGTTCTGCACATACCATGTCATACTCTATAACTGGCAGTCAAACCCCCCATTAACGATATAAAATTCCACTTGTTCATCCTCCAACATTAATGAATTTGTGGCAATAACTACACTATTTTCTTAAATCTCCTTGATTCTCTGGACTCACTGAACTTCATAACACTAAAAGCTTTAATAGACTTTGGGAGACAAGATCTTGTCTTCAGTGCTGCAAAATGGTGGAACAAACCTTCCAGTCATCTGGAGATAGTCCCTGGATAGTTTGGGCTCAAATAAGAAAGCTTAATTGTTGTGTGTTTCCAGCCTCTATTATAAGTGTACATCAGTTCATGGTAACAGTCTGTAACAAACTGAATTTTTATACAATGTGTGTTTGTAAGCTAAATGTATGTACTTATATAAATGCAGTTTGAATGTGTATATGCTATATCCAAGGATCCTCCTGCTATCACCTAGGACCAACCTGCTGCTGTTTCCAGGAACCCTCTCTGTGTCCTAGGACCCTCCTACTATCTCCTAAGACCAACCTGCTGCTGTTTCCAGGAACCATCTCTGTGTTTTAGGATCCTGCTATCACCTAGGACCAACCTGCTGCTGTTTCCAGGAACCCTCTCTGTGTCCTAGGACCCACCTGCTATCTCCTAGGATCCGTGTGGCAAAGAGATGTTGCATTTCATGAGGCTATGCTACAGAGAATTTCTTTTTCCATTGTTCTAGTTTATTGCCCATCCCCCACCCTGCCAATCAAAACTGCCTCATCTGCATCCTCCTCTGGCCAACTGACGGCTCTCTTCTCAGTAAATACCAGTGTCACTCTGTTATGGGCCAGTAGGAGGTGCATGAGTTTCAGGCTGCCCACAACCTACATTCCTGGGAGCCAGCTTCTCACCATCATGAAACCCTCAGCTGCAAGTCAGCCTAAGTGTAAGACTTGGGGTGGGAGGAAATCACATGCAAACACTAGTGTTATAAGTGGCAATGCAATGCACTGCCACAGCAGCACTGTGCTGGCATATACACAACATTTTAAATAAAGCTGACATCCTGTTCTTCTTCGGCAGATGCGATGGACTGTCGGTCTTTTTCTGTTGCCAGCTTTCTATGTTATGCTGGTTTTTATAAATGGCCATGTAAAATCAATTATGCCAGCACAAAGGTACACAAGGTCTGGCTTATTGTTAGAGGGAGGATGAAACCTACTCTGGCTAGTGAATCCTTTGACCTTTGAATAAGTCAAGTGTTTTGACTGCCAATCTGACGTAATGTTTATTCTAAGATGTTTTAATTAATTTTCCCAATAAGTATAACACAAAGCACTAAAAAGACATGATCTGTACTGAACTTACGCTGCTTATACTTAAACAGTAGTTGTCATTCTAAAAAATATGTGCTTATATGTAAATAATGGTAGCTGCCATTCTAAAGAATATATACCTTTGTTTTAATTCAACGTGTTCAAATCTGTGTTCAGTTGGCAGAAGGGTTACTGCTCAGAGTACTCTGCATCTCTTTCCAACCTAGCCAAAACAGATTACTTTGATGATGGCAATTATAACGTGCAACAATAAGCTACTACACATCTTCAAAAACACTAGACATGGTCAGAATTCCAGCTGACTCAACGGAACATTTTGAATACTTAACCTGCATGGAAGCTTTCATAACGCATTTAATTACACACAAGACATTCAGTAAAAAGTTTGGAAAATTTAATTTGTTTTTCCTTTTTGTTAATACAACAGCATTTTTTTTTTATTATAACACAGAACTCAGATGAAACGTGTTTTTGTGTAAAGGCACAATCCCCCCCCCCCCAAAAAAACAAGAGTTGCAGCTGGACTATACTAATCTCTGGATTATTTCCCATACATTTTTATTATTAGAAACAGAAGCTGAAATTCTTGGCAACCAAAAATATTGCTAGACTGGTAGCTCCAACAATCTCTGCTCTCAAGAAGCCTTGATCTTACATTTCCTGTGCAGAGAAACAAGATCTGTACTGATCAACACTGCTGCACAGATGAGCACCGCTCTGTCATTTTGATTATTTGACAGCTGATGTTTAAACAGTGCTTCCGATTCCTATCTACTATACATGGGCTACCAGGCTTTGTCACAAACTACCAGATATGCTGTTTGGCAGTTTTCTAGTCAAATAAAAAACTGTACGACTGCAGCAGAAACTTGGTAATGCCTGCTCATTATTTTATGTGAATGTAAGCAATGTACAATACTTATCACCCAAAATAAGATACATTACCTGAAGATCACACATTAACAGTACTGTTTTCATTTTTACACGTGTGACACTCGTTTTATCTACATTCAGTTTTAATTTTTAATTATTTCATATGTAATACTACACAAATGAATTAGAAGACAAGTGGAGGACGACACTTTCTAAATACTTGTTTAGATATATAGCAAGCCACGGCATAGCCAGAGGTATTTTGACAGCCTGTAAACAGAAACCAAAAATGGGCCCACATCAGAGGACTGCATTTGCTGGTAAACGACATCTGCTCAGCAGTGTGGAACAAGCTATGTTTTTTAAGTGGATACTGGTAGGGACTGTATGAGCGGAGTAGTGGTCTCAGAGCTGCTTCAAGTCCGTTTCAGAGGGAGGCAAGAACCGATGTTACAAATCCAGTCACATGTAGTCTTTTCACATCCAAGAGAATTTCTAACCCATCAAGTAGCCCTTAAAAGAAGAAACACAATAAGATTATTATTACTGGGAAGCAAACTTTGATAAAAAAAAAAAAATGTAGTTTAAAGAAAGAGTTGAAAAACCTGAAGTTGTATGGACCTGTAAATAAACTAAGAATAAGTAGGTGCTTTAAAAGTAATTCTGCTAGCATTAACTAGCACACCTATTCCTCCCCCCTTCCGTGACCATGTTTTCCACCACAAAGGAAAGTGACCCTTATGCCAGCCTGATAGTATAGCAGCAGTGTGCACCACCTGCGATGCTAATGAACTAGGCTTGCATTTTGATTGATGGCTGGCAGCAGGAGACCAAACAATCCAGGAGATGCGCTCCTCCTCTAAGGAGGGTGGTTGAGGACTCTTCCTACAACACTGCCTGCCACCTGGGTAACCAAAGGTGGCAATGCAGCTGACAGCATCTTATGGATAGTGTAGATGCTGGCAATGCATCAGTGTGGATACATTATGCACAGGGAAGGACCCACAAGGAGGTGGAGAGGACTGGGTAGATGTCATCCCTGCATCACCAAGATCCACTGAAGATGTTCTTGGGGGAAGGGGTCTGCCCCTATGTCACCAAATCTGATCACTGACATGCCTCCTTACTTGGCGACAAGCTGGTGAAGGTTTGGAGTAAGGAGGGAGGCTGGGGCACAAGACAAACTGCAGTTGTCCTGTACAGGAAGAGGACTTCACAGAAGGCTGAAGGAGGATGAAGGCACTTCACACAAATGCCAGAGGTGGAAACAAAGTGGGGGGAAAAACAAAATAAAAACCCACAGAGGACCACTTTCACACTGGAATTCTGGTTTTTGGACTGCTTATCAAACAAATGTTCCCCAGCTGTCAGAGAAATCGACTGAGTGTCTCAACAAGTATTTTCCATCCTTAGTGGCAGTATTACACACTGGTAAATCTAAAGTTCAATGCTGACAGCCCCTTTTATTTTTTCTACCCCGCCACCCCATCCAGCCAGTCCCCTACCATCATTTATTCCAGCCATCCCAGCTACACCCTTCCTACAGTAAGGAAACCGGGTTGGTGAGGGGCAGCCATTCCACTGCTGTCCTGGAGAGGGGGGGGGGCACTGGATGTCAAATGGAGGAAAGCAGAGAGTATTAATGAGGACAATATTTTGGAGAAAAGGGTGTTAAAGGGAACATTAACAATGTTGTTTACATTTTTTAAATATAAATGTAAATGTGGTGTCGCCGGCCCGGTAGTGCAGAGGGCTGAGGCACTGGACGCCTCACCTTGTGGCACGCCGGCAACCTGGGTTTGGGAACAAGCCTGGGTCGGCATAGGGGGAGACAGAGCTGGATGGAGCTGCCGGCAAGCAACTCTCCTCTCTGGGAATGGTGGAGTGGCATCCCTCACCCAATGGCTGCCCCCTGGTGGAAACCAGGAGGCCACGCAGACAGGGTGCCCGACACTAGGCCAATGGGGTGGGCAGAAGGGGTCATACTTGGGCTGTAAGGCACATGCATCCTTCTCCTGGGGCACTCAGGAGAAAATGGTGGAGAAATACTGGTGGCAGGATGATAACCAACTCCCCACAGGTGCCGCTCCCGGACCGGACGTAAGGTAAGCCCCGGTAATTCCGGGTGACAGGGCTGGGAAGCCAGTTAGATGGGGGCTGTCTAGGGGGTGCAAAAACAGAAGGGAAAAATAAATAAATAAATGTAAATGTGGTCATGCGTGAAGTCTGTTTTATCAGCCTTATGTTTTGCTTGTTTGCCCGCTATTCATTTTTTGTTAATTAATTAGCAGCTCTGGAACATCAGTTGAGTTAAAGACTACCACGAAGTGGAACAAAGTGACATCAACTCAGCTGTCAATGGGTTCCACAGCTTCTATGTAATTAAATAATGAATATTTGGCAGAAAAAAAGTTGCATCTTAAGAAGGAAAAATGGGACTATTTCAAAACAAATAAACAAAACAATACATGGGGTATAAACACAGACTTCACAAATGCCCAAATATACAACTATATTAAATTATATCATCTGCTACTGTACACAATGGGTAGTGCCCTCAAAATAAAAATCCTTTTTAAAAATGGTGAGTGCATATTAGCTCACAAGTCAACAAAACTACAAACTAGGACACAGCTTGCATTTAAAGATGGTATTTCATTAAAAATGCGATCTAAGAAATTACTATTAAAGTGGAACATAAAAAATAAGGTTGTTGATTTGCGTAACTCGGGGAGATTACAACTAATGATAAAGAATTAAATTCCACAGATGAAAGGGATATGTTAAGATATTGACAAGATACATAACATTTCAGCAGTTGTGCAAACGGAGTGATTTTTAATATTTCTAGCTTTTATTTTCATACCTTGAAGAGCAGGTCCAGTATCTGCTTAGTATCCCAAGATTTGCACCAACGTTGCACAGTTGTGAGACCCTTTCTACCAGCAACTGACTGTGGATGTTGTTACAAGCATATCTATGGGCCATGGTTTAAAACCACAGGTAACCTGTGCTAAAATGTTTACAGAAAACTAAAGCAAACACTTACAGACATAGATAATATGGGAATTACGTTGTATATGGGCCTGTAATGATTTGTTTGATATGTTTGTTGGCATTATGTAAAGCACCCTGAGCCTTAGGGATACGGCACTATAGAAATAAAACTGTCTTGCTTTGTAACAGTATACTGCAACAAATACCTTCATTTTTTGGTTTTCATTTTTCTCCTTTGCTTTTCCCAGTCCCCAAACCCAACACTGGGATCGCCCAGCTTCAGCTTCTCTATCCGGGAGGGCAGCTGAGTGGTTGTCTTCACTGCAGACATCAATGCCACTCCAAGGTCAGCCAACAGTGTATGAGAGCCAGGTGGCCTGCTCTCACATTCCTTGGGAGCTGAGCACCTCACCTCCAAGATGGGACCAACATCATGCAGGCTATAGTATGGGATTCCTACCTGCATAGCTGTGACCAGGGTTTGAAGTCAGGCAAGAATCATGTTTTTATGTTTTTTGTTTTTTTTTCAGGACGAGACAGGTTTGTTACTTAACAGCAACAGCAGATCTTCAATCTCCTCCACCATAATATATAGGACTAGAGCAGGCAGGCACTTTAGCATAGAAACAGAGAAACACAGAATTTGATGGCAGATAAGGACCGCTTAGCCCACCTAGTCTGGCCATTTTCCTACCTAACAGATAAGCTGCAGATCCTAGTTAACCAACAGCCTACTTCCTCCTACCCCCTACTAGAACTGCCTTATGTCTGTCCCACGCATTCTTGAATTCTCCAACTGTTTTTGACTCTATGACCTCCTCAGGAAGGTTGTTCCATGCATCTACAACCCTCTCTGTGAATACTTCCTCACATTACCTCTGAGTCGCCCCCCCATCTTCAAATTGTGCCCCTTTGTTCTTGCACATTTCTTTTTTTGAAAGATGCTACCCTCTTGGACTCTGTTGATTCCCTTGAGGTATTTGAATGTTTCAATCATGTCCCCACTCTCCCTCCTTTCCTCGAGGCTATACATCTTAAGCTCCTGTAGCCTTTCTTCATATGTCTTCTGGTGCAGACCCTGCACCATTTTGGTTGCCCTACTCTGGACAGCCTCCACTCTGTCTATGTCTTTGCGGAGATGGGGTCTCCAGAACTGTACACAGTACTCCAGATGTGGTCTTACCAACTGTCTGTACAGAGGGCCAACAACTTCCTGTTTTCTACTGGCGATGCCTCTCCCTATGCATCCCAGTATCCCCTCAGCCCTCTATACTGCCTTCTCACATTGCTGGACCACCTTTAGGTCATCTGATACGACTACCCCCAGGTCCCTTTCAATTTTTGTTGTTGTCAGGATCTCACCCCCCATTGTGTACTCTTGCCCTGCATTTTTGTTTCCCAGGTGCATTACTTTGCAATTCTTTGCATTGAATCTAAGCTGCCACACATTTGACCATCCCTCCAACCTTGCCAAGTCCCTTTTCATCCTTTCCACCCCACCTTGCATATCAACCCTGTTGCCTATCTTTGTGTCATCTGCAAAGAAACATACCTTCCTCTCCAGTCCCTCCGCAATGTCACTTATAAAGACATTAAAGAGGACCGGTCCCAGTACTGAACCCTGCAGTATCCCACTAGTAACCTGCCTTTCTTCACTGTGGACTCCACTTACTATTACCCGCTGTGTCCTGTTGTCCAGCCAGTGTTTACCCAGGCTACCACCCTGGGACCTGCTGCCAGGCTGGCTAATTTGTTTATTAATCTTTCGTGTAGACTATGTCAAATGCCTTGCTAAAGCCTAGGTAGGCCATGTCCACAGCCCCTCCCTGGTCTACTACTTTGGTCACCCAGTCAAAGAAATCAATTAGATTTGTCTGTCATGACCTTCCCGCTGTGAATCCATGCTACCTTGGGTCCTGTGCCCCATTGGCCTCTAGGTACTCAACAATTCTTTCCTTCAGAAGTGATTCCATCATTTATCCTACCACTGAGGTCAAACTGACAGGTCTGTAGTTTTCTGCCTCTGTCTTGCTCCCACTTTTGTGAAGGGGAATCACAGCCATCCTTCTTCAGTCCTCAGGTACCACACCATCCTCCCATGATTTATTAAAAAGGGTAGTCAGTGGTGTTCCTAGTTCTTCCCTTAGTTCTTTTAGAATTCTGGGATGAATCCCATCAGGCCCCATTGCTTTATCCACCTTCAGTTTTAAGAGTTCTTTCAGAACCTTTTCTTCTGTGAAAGGGCTAATAGCAACCCCCCCCCCCAATCCAGAGTGCTTCCATTGACTGGAAAAGCAGGGGGAGAAACCTAATACAGTGTGAATACTGAGCAGAAATATTTATTCAGTATCCCTGCTTTTCACTGTCGCTCTCTGCCCAACCACCTTCCTCTTTATTCAGCCTCGGTATCCCTGCCTTCATCTTTCTTTGCTCCTTAATGTACCTATAAAAGATTTTATCCCCCTTCTTAACTTGACTGCCACGATATCCAGGCATCCCTCTTCCATCACGGCCGCCATTTCAGGGAGCTTTTTACCTAGACTACAGGCATTGGTACACATTACCCTCCATTTTTTTCTGGCTTTATTTCTTTTTGCCCCATCCCTGTCCTTACTAACTTTGTCTTTTTCTACATTTACCCCTGCCCTTATCCCTATCGACTGCTCTATCTTGGTGCTTACCTCACTAACTACTTTGATTTTTTTGGGGCGGGGCTAGGATATCCCTTTTCCTTTTCAGTACCTCCCCTCATGGCTTGTTTAAATGCTTGCCAATGAAGCATTTAAACCTATCACCTAGGATCCTGGTTCCCTTCCAGGACAGATTCAGACCATCGCGCCTGTATAGGCCTGCCTCCCTCCAGGTGGAGCCCCAGTCCCCAGTGAAGCCAAATCCCTGAGCTCTGCACCAGTTTTTCAACCAGTCATTGAATCCCATGGTGTGGAGTACCCTAACCTCATCCAGGTCATAGACAGGTAGCACTTCTGAGAAAGTTACCGTGTGTGCTACTTGTCTAAGGCCCCTCCCCAACTCCACAAACTCCTGTTGCACTGCTCTGATCCCATTCTCAGTCAGGTCATTCGTCAAATTTATTGTTTTGCCTATCTACTTTGTGCCACTATATTTTTGCTTGTTATGGTGTGTCTTGGGGCTGACTGCCCTGGTACAGTGCACTCCCGTGGTTGAGTGCGACCCTCCTCTTTGCTGTACTGGATTCTTCCCTCATGTACCCCTCCCATGTATTCTACAGTAGATACTAAAGGTACCATGGCCTCAGTCTGTGACCCATCTGCCTGCTGTTTATAGCCTTTTCTCTGTGCCCTGAGGTGGTCACAGGTCAAAGAACTATCTAGGAAAAAAGCCCTCTTCTTGTTGAAACCACTTTGGCTAATTAACCCCTGGTGTGGGTGTCCACCTGGGGTCTTGACATGTTCTTGTCGACACAAAACATACAGAAATAAATAAAAACAATCAGGTGAAGCAGATCAGGTTTGGTTTTTTTTTTTTACATCCCCACCAAATGCAAATTGGCCAGGTTGACACCAAGGGAGCTCACCTTCTAGAGGTGACACTTTACTGCTTACGTGCCGTGATACATACGGATTCCAAAGTGCTTGTGAAGAACAGCAATGGGACCTCCATCCATTTACAAATGTCTCCTTTAGAATTCATTCTGGAATACATAATTAAAGCAGAGCCCGGGATACCATGAAAATGTGGCTGCCAGAATACCAAATAATCTAAGCAATGGTCTTGACAGACAGTCATTGCTGCAGATGACCAGAGCTGTCTGCAATCTCAAGTCTGATGCCTGGGACATGACTGACAGGCTGTCGCCTCAAAAATGTACAGAACTGCTCTGCACTGAGGTCTCATCAAACAAATGCATATTCTACTGCATTAACCAGATCACAGAGTATGAAGCCAGTGTCTGCTATGAAGCAGGATAAGTGCTGTCTGGGAATTTGGAAGGACTCTGCAGGAGCCAGCCCACATAACTGGAGATGCTGGTCCTCTAGGAAGCAGTGGAGACACTGCCGGCTGTTGTGTTTAAGTGTATAGTGCCAGTATGGATCTTGCATTACCAGACTGCACAACCAATGTGTTCACATTAGACAGAGCTTGGATCTTAGTAACAACACGTGGACCAGTATTGTATTCCACACATTTTGGTCAGAAGCTTGAGATCAGGATGGGAGTGATAGTCCCCCGTCCATCTGGAGACCATGGCACATTTTCAGTACAATTCCTAGTTGAGTATGGCCAGAGGTGCCATAATAACCCTCTTCTGCAGCACTGCATGCCTCAATCCAGAAGCAGAGTGGTAGGAGACAGTTGACCAAGCACGTCTAATGACTGTCAAACAAACTGTCCTCATTAAATCAGACATATCAACCAGAATAACATCCTGCAGGCCTTCAGGCTGGCCAGCAATGAATACAAAACTGATAAATCCAGTGCACCCCAAGATCACAGGACCAGAGGTGGTGAACACTGACCTAGTTCTCCCAAAGCAAGGCAACCGATGGATCTGGAGGACCTCTGAAGGGTAGCCCAAATTGAAACTCCTCCCTAAAGTGAGCGAATTCTTAAGCAGGTGCACATCAAAAAGGTCAAAGGACAGGCGTGCATCCAACTGAACTATCCACAGAGCTCCCTGGATCAAGCAACAAGAGGGAGATGAGCTTTCAGGCACCCAGCAGGGTCTCCCACAGAAGGGAGAATCCAAATACAGCCATGCTCCAGAGGTTAGAGGTCATGACTGCATTGGCCTGAATTTCCCCACAGAGCTCCCTGGATCAGACAACTAGAGGGATATGGTGACTGGGCAGCCTGTAGAAACACCCAAGGGAGATCCCTCTCACAACACAGTACCGTACAGAGATGACATGAAATGGAACTGGTATAGCACCCGGAACACCCTGATCATGGCAATGGTGGTAGAATGATTTAACCCCCCATGGATGTATCCAGAACAGTAGCACAGTACCAGTACATGAAGGACAAGGCACTCACTCAAGCCACACAATATGTAAGTGGCAGTGTGTACAACAGAAACTCTAGTCTGCTTACAGATCATCAATAATTGCCACTCAACGCAGGAGAAGAGTATGCAGAATATCTTCCTCTTGTGTACATAAGAACCACATACTGATTGGACGAGGCACCCCCCCCCCCGAAGGAGAGGATGTGGCAAAACTGCTGCCAATCATGGTGGTAAAAAATAAACTGTGCAAGTAGCACAGCATCCTGTACTAGGAAAATAGAACAGCAGCACTCCAGTAAATAGAATGCAGAATAAAACAAGAAAAAAAAGGGACGCTAAATTCAGACCAGCAGTGATAGGGCCCCAAGCCACAAGCCCTGATGTCATGGAAGGGCTCTCAAACAAAAGGAGAATGATGGACATCCTCCCATGACAACAGAGGCGATTCAAGAGAGAGAGAGGGAAAAATAACCCCCTTCCCACCAGTAGAAGAACAAGACAGAGGGAAAAATACCCCCAGTAGAAGAACAAGAAAGAGGAACACCCCCCCCCGTAGAAGAACTGGCTGAATTCTTGTTTGTTCTGAAAAACAGCACCTTGACATAGCAGCACACCAGGATAACCCAACTCTCCAACCCTGCAGCACAAAACAGCCACAATGACATACCAAAAGAATCAAACAGGTTTACCACTTGACCATATTAGAGTCCTCACAGACCCAACATACTGGCAGAATGGAACTGGGAGAGCAGAGTAGACACCTCGGGAACTTGCGAGCAGAGGGTAGGAGAAAATAATCCAGAAAAAGAAAAAAAAACACCGACCCCAGCAGACACGGGGTGGGAGGGCCTGTAGAGACAGAATGACCAACCAGGCTATTTTACTAAAACAAATATCTGTTTAAACAATAACAAAAGGAAAATGAATAAGCTATAATTTATAGAAAAAGAAAACCAGTCATATTAGGAAGAAGCGGACAGGGCTAGGGTTTAATCCAAGCTTGGCTGAAACACCATAACAAGCAACAGATGAAACAATTACCAATCTGCAACAATAGTTTACCTTCCTTCATAAAGTGGGGATAAGCAAAACAAGTGAAACAATTCAGCAATGAGCTGCTCTGCTACAGTGTTCAAATGGCACTGACAGAGCTGAGCCCAGTACAAAAAACTGGTCAAGAGTCTTAGTAAAGCTGTTACATTTAAACAGGAAAAAGTGCTGCAACAAAAAGTAAAACTGTAAAAGGGGGAGGGAGGGGACAAAATTGTACCTGCAGACCTCGTACCACAGAACAATGGTGGGCAAACAAACATAAAACAGGCATGGAATGCTTACTACAGAAACAAAAAATGTGTAAAAAAAAAAAAAAAAAAAAAAACACACAGGGGACCGAAAGTCCCACCAAAAAGTAGTTCAGTTTATTATGGCTCTGTGGATGACATACCCTCGAAGAAGATCTAATAATTATCTTTTTCTTCGTTTTGAGTCTTGATCCATAGTTGCATGGGGTTACAAATCTACAAAAAGTGATTTTATTTGGACAGTGGACATGTGTTGGAAGCCTGAAGTCTCCTGGTGACTTCTAGGGATACACTTCCAAAGTGAGCATTTGCACACACTGCTTTCAGATCCACATGCATAAGTGACAGTGGCATAGCAGTACATGTGTTAAGAGTGGGAGGTGACAGGCACTGCCGCACACAGCAGCCAAGAAGCTTATGGTTGGAACATGCAGAAGGCACTGCAGCCACTTGCGCTGTGATTGCGGTTAATGGGTCAATTCTCCCTGCTACAATCCAGGACCACCAAACAACAAACAAAAAAAAAACGAAGAAGGAGAAAGAGGTAACCAAACATTTTTGAAAACTCTACAGCTGGGGAAATTTGGTGGTTTCAGTATTTAGACTGTTTTCCTTGGCTTACATGAGTGTTAAAAATAAAAGACAAAACAAGTGTATGCCTTCCACTATATCCTCTCAGCAGTAAACCTGCTACAGAATGATAGCAAAGGCAATGTACATTACAGTAATATTGCTACATATATATATAAAAAAAATACAAAATCACACATGCCCCCACAATGCAAAGCATCATGGGCTGCATATGCAAATCACCACAGAATGTTATGCTGGTCCAACTTTAAGCAGAATTGCATGGTGCCGAAAGGCCTCTCACACAGTTTGCAAAGGGTGCTAACAGAAGACATAGACACGTGTTTCATCCTACCAGGACTCATCAGTATGCCTCGACTGTTTGACACCCCAGTGGAATGGACCAGCTACCCCTAAGGCAGTGTGCCTGGGATAGATTGTGGTGAACCCATTAAAATAAAAAACTATTTAAAAGACAAAGAACCTCTGTACATAAACACTGAGGCAAGGGTTACCCCAAAGGGCATTTGGCTGGGAAGCCAAATTTCAAGAAAATACAAAATCACACATGCCCCCACAATGCAAAGCATCATGGGCTGCATATGCAAATCACCACAGAATGTTATGCTGGTCCAACTTTAAGCAGAATTGCATGGTGCCGAAAGGCCTCTGGAACCTCTGTAATATATATATATATATATATATATATATATATATATATATATACACACACACACACACACACACACACTTTCAGACTGCAGCAGTGGTGGATTCATTCTTGTGATCTCTTATTTTCAGCGCTCCAACTTCAAGACCACACTACACAATGGTTAACAACTGAATAAACTAATAAAATACAACTGTCATTTTTATTTCTAATTAATATAATTAACTACTTGCAACAAATATTTTTTTTGGTGAGTCTCTTATATATGCCTAATTTGAAAGTCACTCGGGGCAACAGGGCAGACATTGTTCAGTGCTGATTAATGGCTCAGAGTATCCACTTAAAATGTGAATGGAATGGAGCCTGGCTATCTACAGGAAGGCCAATTCACAGCAGACCACCCCATCCCAACTCACTGTTGGTGTAGCTAGCCTTCTAATAGTAGGTCGTTAAAGTAACGGACGGTTCATTACGAGCAAGGCCCTTAATATTTTTATTTATTTATTTATTTATTTAAACTGCTAACTGGGAAAGGCACACTGATATGGACCTGTTTCCAAGTGCGACCCAGGGAAGCAGTGTGACATTACAAACAGAAGAAGAGAACAGTCACGATATTATTTTTAAAGTGAGTGTGTAACATAGAACAAAAATAGAAGCAAAACCATACACCCTGTTAATGCTGCAATCACCATATACAAGAAGGGTAGGCAGGTCAAAAAAGCAAATTGTGTGTCAGAAGGAAGAAACTGGAAGGTCGCCAAGAGGCTAATGGGGCTGAGGCTGAGAGATAGGGCAGGGGGCTGTGCAGAAACAAGAGGGGAAAGGAGTGCACTGAAGCAGACGCTTAAGGACTGGAAGCCAAGGGGAATGACGAGTGTTTGGGGAGAGCTGATTCCATAGGGAGGAGAGTCGGTAGTAGAAAGCTGATAGACCAAATGTTGAGCAGGGGATAAGGCAGGGAGAAAGAGCGCGAGTCCCCTGGAGTGCAGACGGTAGGAGGAGGGGTCAGCAGGAGAAAGGAGGGGAGAGAGATAGGAGGGGAGGGTTCCAAACCAGATTTGGCAATGAAAACCATGCAGTGGGTCAAGTGCCAATGGGGTAGAGGTGTAACAGCGAGCGAAGGGGGGGGGGTGGAGTTTGAAGTGAAGAGACAGGAGTTTAACAGAGTATCAAGCCTGGGTATTGACACAGCAGGGGCAGTGCCGTAGACTACATCAATGTAGTCAAATACTGGAAGAATCATTTTCTTGACCGGCTCACGATGGATATGGAGGGTAAGGCCGTCTTTGTTTCGGTAGAAAATGCCTAATAGTGGTCACAGTTCAGCAAAAATGGCAGCAGTGTGGCAGGATAAATCGAGATTGGTGTCCAGCTAGCCCCAAAGGCATTTAAAGGCAGTGACAATTTTGAGATTGGAGCTTCAGAGGTGGAGAACACAACTTCAAGGGTGGAGAATGCAGGGAGAGTCTGGAGCTTATCCAGCTTCTGCCTTGTCCCAAAAGTCATAGCGGTGGTTTTCTTGGTACTGACTCTAAGATGGTTAGCACAGAACCAGTTTAGGCCATTACTGAAATCCTGTTGGAGGGGGTCTTGAACGTCAGCTGCGGTAGGACCTGAGGTGAAGAGGATGAAGAGCTACAGAGCCAAGCTGGTCCAAACTAGTCAGGATTTTGTAGAAGTCTCTAGAACAGTTTGGGTTGACCTTTTTGAGAGACATGACAAAGGGATGGGCTAAGATCTGTGATGTGGCTAGATGAGATTAGCTGTGGGGTATATCCAGTGGATCACATCTCCTGCAGGCAGATTTGGAGCCAGAAATTGCCGGATGCACATCAAGCCAAAAGGGGAGTCACTGGCCTTTTGAGTCTCAGGCCTGGGTGGTCAACAGGCTGCCATTTCCCAAGAAGAGCAGTAGGGTTAGAAATGTCATACCTAAAGTGACACAGTAAACCCTTTTTGTATCATATCACCATATTTCCAGTTGAAAACCCACGTTATGATTGCTTACCTTCTCTAAAATTCATGGATGTTGCTGGTTGTTTTATACGATTCCTATCTTAGAAGAACGAAAATGCACACTAATGGTGTAATTATACCCGATCTTGTGTTTAAAATCAATCTACTCTTATTGCATACTACCTGAACATTTGGAATTCCCAAAACAGAGCAGTCATACATGATGCAATAGTCTCTATTCCCACTGCAAAGGGACTAGACTGTGTTGGGGCTATTTCCAAGTCCAGCAAAGATGCAGTGTGAGTTGATCAGGGACTGCAAAGAAATGCTTCTGTGTGGTAACACCACTATTGTGTGCAGTCTGTTTTATACTTTTAAAAAGAAAAAAGGAACTAGAATCAAACTATCAGCTACATCAGCAATCTCTACAGAATGTGACCAATCATAATGTGTGTTTTTTTAAGCTAGAGACACTTTGAGGCCTAAGGAGGTTGAGAGCATCCCTGAACGGATTATTGGTGAGGTTTTTCTATCTATAACTCCTTTGGTGTTGAGCTGTTTTTTTTATTTCCCAGTGTTGCTAAGTTTCCTGTATAGCTTGTAAAGTTTGTGTAAATAATAAATAAATTATATTTGATTTAAATCTGTGACTGCTGTGTTTCAATAGGCACAGGTAATCCATTTTTATTGGACTATTCAGTTATCTGCTTCTACAAGGAATGCTACATAACTTAAAGTAAAGCCTGCATCTGTTACTGTGTAAGGGGGTGAATATACCTGAAGCGACTAAGGGGGTTACTATGTCTAAGAAGCACTGTACTCTGTGAGCAAGAGCCTGGACTTGTTCTGCGTGAGTGGAAGCCTGTGGTGGACTCAAAAGGAGTCACCCTGAAAGGGCTGTAACCAGGCTGCTGACAGCATGATAAAATAAGTCAGGCAGTCCTGGATCACACTACCCAGGGTGTCTTGGGCGAGTTATGACAAATTGGTGGAAGAGAAGTGGGACTGTGTGCTCCTTCCGAACAAGTGGCAAGAGGTTAGCAGCAGGAAGCATAATGTACAGTATGTGTGCGCTTGAAAAGGCAAGTGGCTATCTAGCACATGGAGAAGAGGATTGCCAATAAGAAAAAATTACTCACCTTAGTAATGTTGTTTCTTCTAATGGAGTCTTGCTATATTATGACATATGCAGTTTGTCCCAACCTTAGAACTGCTCCGGAGGTGAAAGAGGTAAAGTCCATGCCAGGCATGGAACTTATAGCTTGAGCTCGGTTGAAAATTCTATCTGTTGTTCTTCAAACAAACTGTCAGATCTTTACGAGCAAAAACTCACTAAGACTCTGTGTGGAAGCTGTAAACCTACACTAGCCAACTGGCTACTTAATTAAATAAACACATTTTTTGGTGCCACAATGAAGACTCAAGTCAGGAGACCCAAAAAATGACAAACACAACAAAGATCACCCCAAAAAGAGGGGTGAAAAACAAGGTGGGCATCTAAAAGTGCAACACTGCCCTGCCCACCCACATCTCCAAGTAAGGTTCTGAGAGGGCAGGAAGGGGTCATAATATAGCAAGACTCCATTAGAAGAAACAACATTACTAAGGTGAGTAATTTTTCTTCAAACAACATGAAGTCTTGCTGTATTATGACATATGCAGAACTACACAGCAGTCCTCCATGGAGGAGGACAGAACCTACTTGGAGGTAGGCTCTGAAGGCACAGCTGTGTTAAACGAGCATCACTCCTAGCCTGGATGTCCAGGGAGTAATGCTTAGTGAAAGTGTGCACCGCTTTCCAGGTAGCTGCCTGACATATCTCTAGGATAGGATGTCCCTGGCAGCAGCCAGAGAAACATAGCTATACCTCTGGTGAGTGAGCCCTCAGGCCTGAGGGAGGAACTTTACCCAGTTTTCATAGCAGAATTGGATACAAGAGACGATCCACCTGGCAATGGATCTCTCCAGTGGCAGGTTTCCTTTGCCAACCTCACCATAAGTGAGAACAGTTGGAGGAGTTAAACCTGTGACCTTTGGTACGATCTATGTAGTAGCTAAGTGATCTTTTGACATCTAAACTGTGCAACCTCCTCTCACCAGAAGAAGAATGGTCAGTGAAGTACACAGGGGAGATATAGATTGATTAAGGTGGAAATCTGAGACCACCTTAGGCAAGAACTTTCCGTTAGTCCTGAGGACTACCTTATCTCTGTGAAAGGAGATAAAATCAGGCTCTACTGACAATGCTTGCAACTCACTTATGCGCCTGGCAGAAGTGATGGCTACCAAAAACACAGTTTTCCAAGTCAAGTACTTGAGCTCTGCCAAAGACAAGGGCTCAAAAGGGGGTTGCATAAGCTGGGCAATGCAAATATTAAGATCCCAGGCAGGGGAAGGAGCCCTGAATGGGGGTTGGTGAAGCAACCCTTTGAAAACTTGGAGAATACAGGATGAGCTGAAAGAGAAGAGGGCTTACCTGCTGACAAGAAAGCAGACACGGCTGCCAAGTGCACTTTAGGGTAGCTGGTCTCAGCCCTAAAGTATTTAAATGAACCATATAATCCAGGACTGTAGGTAAGTCAGCAGATTCTGGGAAGTATGCTTCCCGAGCACCATATGGAAAATCTCTTCCATTTGGAATTATAAGTATCTCTGGTGGAAGGCTTCCTAGAAGCTTCAGAATATCAATACACCTTGGGAAAAGGTGTAGGTCAGCAAACTCTAACTCTTCAAGAGCCAGGCCTTGAGATTGAGAGATTTGAAGTTTGGGAGCAAACCCTCCCTGAGCACAGGATAACAGATTGTGATTCCTGGGAAGACACAGGGGAATGGACTGCTAAGGACATAAGGAGTGGGTACCAGGGCTGTCTGGCCCAGTCTGGAGCAATCAGAATCATCTTGCAGGATTGAGACCTGATTTTACTAGCACTTTGAACAGGAGAGGGAAGGGTGGAAAGGCATAGAAACTTCCTTCCCAACTGAGAAGGAAGGCATCCAGGGGGACTGAGCCCAACACTGGGGGCCTGCAACAAAAAAGGGGACGTTGGTGATTGTCTGGGGCTGCAAAAAGATCTATCTGGGGTGTGCCCCATCTCGCAAATACCACCTCCAGAACTAGGGGATCCAGAGCCCACTCGTGATGGCCTTGGGAAATCCTGCTGAGAGCATCTGCCAGGACATTGTCCTTGCCTGGGAGGTGAACTGCTACCAGAGAGGTGTTCAGGGAGTAAGCCAGAGACCACAACTTCATTGCTTCGGTGCACAAGGCCATAGACCGAGTGCCCCCTTGCGTGTTGATGTATCACATTGTGGTGGTATTGTCTGTTCTGACTTGGATAACCTTGTTCTGAACAGATTTGGAAAAAGCCTGAAGTGTTAGAAAAACTGCTCTGAGTTCCAACAGATTGATGCGGAGCAGAGATTCCTGAGGGCACCACAATCCCTGGGTGGTGAGGTCGCCCATGTGAGCTCCCCACCCCAATAGGGATGCATCTGTAGTAAGGATTAAGGAAGCGAGACTGAGGGGTAAGGGACCCCTGTCTCAAATTGCCCAGGTCCTGCCACCACTGAAGGGCCTGGATCAGGTTCGAGTCACTGGAATTAATTTGGTTGAGGGTCCTTTCTTGAGACCAAAAGGCTCTCAAATGGAACTGAATGTCCCTCATCTGAAATCTGGCTCCTGCACTACTGCTGTCGAAGCAGCCATGTGTCCCAGGAGCTGTAGAAAGTGCCTTGCTGGTCGAGAGACCTGCAGGGTGAAGGAGGAAGCCAGAGAAATCAGGGTACTTGCCCTTCCAGAGGAAGGAAGGCTCTGGCTTTTTTGTGTTCAGTTCTGCACCTATGAAGGTGAGAAGCTGGACAGGCTCTAGGACTGACTTTGGAAGATTGAGAAGGAAACCTAGAGAAGTAAGCAGTTGCTGAGTTACTTGAAGGTGTAACCTGACTTGGTCTGGGACTGGCCTACTATGAGCCAGTCGTCCAAGTAAGGAAAGATGGCAATTTTGCCTTCTTAAGTGGGCAACTGCTACTGCTAGTCATTTTGTGAATACCCTTGGGCAGATGTAAGGCCGAAGGGCATTGCTCTGAACTGGTAATGACCTGAGGGTAGTCTGAATCTGAGGTACTTTCAATGGGAGCTTCTGATGAGAACATGAAAATAGGCATCCTTGAGGTCCAGGGACACTCGCCAGTCCCTGGCCTTAAAGAGGTAAAATAATTCCCAGAGTCACCATTTTGAATTTTGGTTTTAAAGGTGCTTGTTTAGATACCTGAGATCCAGGATGGGCCGCCATTCTCCTGTCTTTTTGGGGTAAGGATGTACCTGGAGTACAGCCCTTTGCCTTTGGTGTAGGGGTGGAACCCTTTCCACAGTTCTGAGAGCCAGGAGGGTAGAGACTTCTGCCTCCAGGGCAATAGTCTCTGAAGGATTTGCAGGTGGAAAGGATCTGATTCTCATCTTTGGAAATTTTTTGAAGCTGAGAACCAGTCCCTGGCTTACTACTTCCAGGACCCACTTGTCTGATGTTAGAGACTCCCAGTGCTGGACAAAGTAAGCCAGCCTGCCCCCTACAGGTAGTGGAGAATCAGCCCTGGGCACCCAATCAGGGCGCCTGTTTGGCAGGGGCTTTAGGCTGAGGGGTGTAAGCAGGTCTGCCTGCACCCCGTCTGCCTCTCCGTCTAAAGAACCCCTTCCGTGCAAAAGCTGAAGAGGAAGCCTGGGCTTGGTAAAAAGGCCTACCCCTGCCCCTGGGAAGTGACTTGCCTTTCCTTGGCCTGTGCACTCCTATAGGTGGTCCTATATTCATCCATTTTCTTCATGTAATTCTCTGTTTGCTCCCCAAACAGAGAGTTGCCCACAACAGGGAAATCCATCGCCTTAGTCTGGGTATCCTGTGACAGGCTAGTACATCTGAGCCAAGCCATTCTACGGAGAGCCACAGATGTAGCCATGACTCTGGATGACACATCATTAGAGTCCACTGCAGCATGGAATTGCACCTTGGATGCCTCAATACCATCAGCGGCTACCTGCTCCAGCTCTTTTGCCAGCTGGCCAGGAACCTACTTTGCTAGAGCTAACAGTATCCCATCTGGATTTTTGATATCTAGCAACATAAGCCATATAATTAGCCTGTCTGGGTCCTAAGGAAGCTGCCATGTACTGTTTCTTTGCCATGGCATCTATCTTTCTGGAGTCCTTGTCAGGTGGGTGAGAGGCTAGGGGAACATTTGCCTTGTCACAGGCTGCAGCCTGCACCACCCCCACATGGCTGCATTGTTGTGTAAGGAACTCCATATCAGAGCCTGATAATGCATACCTTTTGTCCATTCTTTTATCAACAGGAGGTATGGTGTGAGGAGCTTTTAAAATCTTTACTGTCTGTTTCCAAAAAGATTTATGCAGAGGAATAGACAGTCTCCTAGACTCTGGGATATCCATCATTTCTACAAAATCAGGCTCCTCCTGATCATCCACAGCTTCCTCCATAGGGAGCTGGAGGGTTTCAGCCACTTTTTTATAAAACATAAAATGAGAAGGGGACTCAGAAAGCCTAGGGGGAGACACCCCTGAAGGTCTGTCTGGAGAGATGTCCGGTTCAATGGGCACATCCAGACTTTCAAAATCACATTCACTCTCCTCATACTCCTCTTCTCCCTCCTCTGGTTCATAAAATTCCTCTAAATAATACTCTTGAACTGGGGGAACTGACCGAACCGAGCGATTACCTGATGATGCCGGTTTGGTCAGAACCGGGGAGAGTGATTGGACGATTTTATTGCTTTAGCTATTTCTTCAGCGGTTGGAGAGGAAGTTTTGACTCCACCAGCTGATTTTCTAGATTTTTTGTTGGGACCGACCTTAGAGTCGGCCTTCTTTGCCCGAGGGCATCGCCCTGGTCAGGAGCACTCCTCCTGTCCGGCTGAACCGAACCGGCTGGCCATCCAGGTCAGCGGACTTTTGGCCTCTCGCTCCCCTGAGTCTACCAACTCTCTTATCCAGGGTAGCTGCAGGAAAACCCTTGCAAATCTGGCAGTCTGAATTGAGGTGGTCAAACCCCAGACAATAAACACAGTAATTGTAGGGGGTCAGCCTTGGCAAAGGGCTTCCCACATACAACACATGCTGAAACCCAGTGGGCCGGTTTTTCTTTTGGGTTTCTCAGACATAGTGCCAGCCTAACCAAAAACTTTTGCCCGTTTACGGCAATCTGCCAACAAGACTCCCTTATCGCCGGTTCCCAACCATGTCGCGGGTGGTGGAAAAATAATTAAATCCGTTTTTTAGAACCGATAAGAACGGAACCGCACTTCTAAAAGTACTGTAATGTAATAAAGTAACTTGATCGGTTCAAACCGAACCGATGGAAATGTTTACAAGTTCCACACAGAAAATAAATGTAAAACCTATCTAGTACTTACAATACCACAGATAGAACTTGAACCGACCGGTTGCGGTTTAATTTCGGTTTAAAAACCGAAAACTTTTATATTTTAACCGACAAAATGAACCGAGCAGAAGGAGGAATCTCCGGAGCGACTGTTCAGTGAGGCGGAGTAAAGAATCTGACAGTTTAAGTTTGAAGAACAACAGACAGAATTTTCAACCGAGCTCAAGCTCTAAGTTCCATGTCTGGCATGGACTTTAACTCTTTCATCTCCGGAGCAGTTCTAAGGTTGGGACAAACTGCATATGTCATAATATGCAAAACTTCATGTTGTTTGAAAAATAACTTGTTCAATCACCGAGCAAGATATACAAAAGGAGCTACTTTACATACTGCTTGTTTTTTTTCCTTTTTAGCGAGTGTAGTACAGTAAGAAGGCACTATGCCTGGAATATTTATGAGGCTTACTGGGGCACAACTGCAGGATTTGTGCCAGCAGAGGACCCACCTATGAGGCACAAAGTCACACATCATAGAGACCTGCAAAAATAGTAACCTAGTCAATGGTGAGCCTGGGATCACAGAGGAGGCTGGCCAGTGAGAGTGATCCTGAGCCCAGAACGGGGGTTGGGGTAAGCAACCAGACCGGATCAAGATGAGGAGACTGGAGCATGCCCTGGTGGTGCAAAGGTGGATGCGGAGCAGCAAAAAAGCCAAGCTGGAAGCTGCAGAGTGAAAGGCCAAGCTCGAAGCAGAGGAGTAAGAGGGCTAGCACCAGCATGATATATGCAGGAGGAGCCAGAACAGTGCCAGCATGAGCTCCAGATGTGAGGGGAGTAACAAAGAATACGAACACAAAAGAAAGAGAGATGGATGGGTGGAGATTCTGCAACAGAACACACCACCACAAAACATGAGTGCTAGCATGGGAGGTCCCACCCAAGAAGCCAAAATTAGTTCTAAAATGTTTCCACAGTACTGGAAGGATCTTGATTTTTTTGTAAAGATCTTTTGAAAGATTAGGTGGGCAGTTTAAACTGAACAGGGCTTAATGGGCAATATACCTTATGTCACTACAAACGGGTAGGGTGCTAGAGGCCTTCACCAGGACGGATAATGCAGATTGCACAGACTACAGTGAAGTGAAAAATGTTTTGTTAAAACATTTTGAATTGACTACCGAGGTGTACGCTATCAAATTTAAAGTGCTTCAATGAGAACAGTCAGCACTAAGAGCCCTACAGCTAAGTGTGGGGCTGGTTTCATTTTGCACTTTGTGTGCAAAATATTTTTCCTCTTTATTTGTTGTTTACTGCAGTATAGACACTAGATTGTATCAGGCTAATTCTGTTGAGTTATAAGATGACATTTTTATGTAACTCCAAATCCAAGAATACCCTGCAGCTGACATCAGAGGAGGGCTGCAGCAGTGGGAGATTCAATAGCCTGCAGTGCATGTTAAGAGATTTTAAAAACTTAGATCAGATGTCTGTCAGTCCCGCTGTTGTCCTCCTGGGGCTAAGCACAATCCACTATAACTGCATTTAGCCCCAGCAGGAAAGTGAATTTATTTATTTCAAAAGTTTCACCAGGAAAGACATACTGAGCTGCTAACAGCTCGTTTCCAGATGTGTCCGGGTGAGAAGGGAAGTGGAGAAAGCTCAAGGTGGAAGAAAAAAAAACAACGGACCAATTACATTACAAAAATAGAAGTCATACAGCAATACAGTATACCAAAGGAGCATACTCATAAATACCGAAGGTAAATCAGTACAACAAATAGATGTAGTATAATGCTCGAGTTATGACAGGCAGGCGGAAACTACTCATACACATATAGCATGGGGATGCAGGGAACAAAATGACCAAGGCAAAACTAGTTTGGGGGGGGGGGGAGAAGAGACCAGCAGTAAAAGATCATGGACAACTATAGGTGGAGAAGACAAGTCATGAAGAAGAGACTTTAGGGAGAAAGCAGAAGAGGAAGAGTAGACTGACAGGGGAAGGGAGGACCAGATTTAGGAAAGCAATATGAGAAAGCAGACTGACCAACAGCAGAGTTTCTAAAAGGAATGGCGAGGGAATGGGAAATATTACTGCAGAGAGGGTAGGAGGAAGAAGAGGGACAGGACAGAAGGGAACCAAAACCAGAATTTGAATAAAAAAGAGGCACAATGGGAAAGGTGCCTGGCATCAAGAGAGGGGAGTGCAAGGGCAGAGAAGAGTGAGCAGTGATGGGTACAAGGGGGGCAAGTCTAACGCAAAAGGACAAAAAAAAAAAAGTGAAAGAGGGAGTCCAGTCTGGCAAACGAGAATTTGGGAGCCCCACTACAGACTATGTCACCATAGTCAAAAATAGGGAGAATCCTCTTAAAACAATCTCTTGGCGTGCAGCAGGTGGGATACTCGCTTTGTTTCTGTACGCTGCACCATGCTTGGGGTGGAGCTTATGGTGTATGGCAGCAATATGTACTGCGAAATCAAGATGTCAGTCCAGCCAGACCCCAAGGTACTTGAAAGGAGGATACATCCTCAATTGTAGCACCATCAAGAGTGTGAAATAAAGGAAGAGGAGTGAGTCTGGTAAGCCTATGTTGGGTGCCAAGTCATGGAAACTGTTTTTTTGGCACTGAGGGACAATTCATTTGGCTGGAACCAGCGCTGAAAGTTGTCAAAATCTAGCTGTAGCTGTGAGGTAAGGTCATGGGGAAGAGGAGCCAGATGCATGGACAACTGTATCATCAGTGTACATATGAATAAATGCAGAAGGAAAGAGGAGAGGAGAGGTCATTCAAGAAAATAGAAAAAAGAACAGGGCCCTGGACAGACCCTTGAGGGACACCTGAGCAGATAGGCAGTGGTGATGAAAGGGAGCTCCCTATCCGGGCAGCTTGAGACCTTCCCTCAAGGAAAGAATGACACCGACTGACTGCAAGCCCACTACTTCAAGCTTATACAGAAGCAGGGGATGCACCACAGTGTCGAAAGCTTTAGCAAGACCAATGAATATGGTGGAGGTGATCCATCTCTGATCCGTACTTAAAAGGATAGAGTCAGTAAGCCACAGAAGGCAGTACAGCGGGATTTCCTAAAACCAGACTGGAAGGGGGTGAAGAAAGAGTTAAGGAAGGAAGAGAGTTCAGATAGTACAAGGTGCTCCTGTAACTAACATCAGGGTGGGATGGAGAGAGGTAGGACTGAAGTTTAAGAGAAAAGGGATCATCACCTTTAGGGAGAGGCATGACAACAGCCTGTTTCCAGGCTTCAGGGACAGTTGCAGAGGAAAAAGAAAGGTTAAGGAGTAGGGTAATAGGCAATGCGATGGAGGGGGCTGAGAGAAGCAGAAGCTTAGGATAAAGGCCATCAGGGCTACCCACCTTTGTGAGGATTAAGGGCAAGCAGGGCCTTAAGGGAAATGAAGAGGTAGAAGAAAGGGGAAAAAGAGAGTGAAGGGGAAGGCAAAATGAGGGAAGAAAGGGGGACTAAGGGATGAGAGATAAATAAATAAAAGACCAGAGCTTACAAAACCTCTTAACATGCACAGCAGGTTACTGACTATCCCACTGCTGCAGCCCGCCTCTGATGTCAGCAGCAGGGGCATCTGAGATATGTAGTTACAGAAAATGCCAGCTTGCAAGTCAACAGAATTACCTTATACAATCTACTATACTGCAGTAAACAGTAAGAAAAAAATTGTTTGCTCACAAACTGCAAATTGGAACAAGCCTCACACTTGGGTGCAGGGCTGTTGGTTGTAACTATTCTCCGTTAAGAAAGCACGCGGGGAAGCTGGCCTAGTGGTGAAGAAGGCTGAGGTGCCTTGCACCCCTTACCTTTTCCCACGCTGGTGACCCCAGTTCAGGAACGGACTTGGGTCATCAGGGGTCAGGAGGGAGAGGACTGAACATCGTAGGGACTGCACTCCTCTCCTGGGGAGGGGTGGCTTGTCAGCCCAGCTTCCGCTGCCCCCAGGTGGAGGCCTGGGGCTACAGCAGGTCTGGGAAGCAAACATTATGGAAGAGATCAAGGAAGAAAGTCAGAAGGATGCACCTCCACACACGAGTCTTACGCACAAGTTCAATGCTCTATAGTAGGGGCAGAGAAACCAGGAAACTGGTTTTGGGGGGGCTTCATTAAGCCCAGCCCAGCTACTTCCATGGCTGCACCGCTCAACTTGGCGTGTGACCGGTCTGCCATATGGGGTGGGGGTGGGGGGTCAGCCTCCTCCCTCTCTCTGGTCCTGCCATGACAGCAGAACTCATGGGAGACTCAATGACTGGGCACATGCAGCGGAAGGAGGAGGCCGTGGAGGAGCTGGGAACCGGGCTGATGTCCTGCTGCTTCAGAGGTTAACACCTATATGGCAAGAAAGAAAGCACATGGGGAATAGTTACACTGAAATGTATGCAGAACTGTGCAATTTGCTAGAAAGATGGTTGGTGGGTGCAAAAGCAAATTCTGCAGAGCAAATAAAAGATACATTTCTGACTGAGCAATTTTACTGGATAGCGCTGGAAAAGATGGTGTGTGGCTGCTGGACCAAACACCCACTATTTAGGAAGCATCAGAAAAAGCTTATCAGCTTGCATTCAGCAGGCCACACATCCAGCACACACACAATGGGGGAAGGGCAGGTGGTTTTTAAGGCACCTGAAGGGGGCACGTTAAGATAAACCAATCTCATCCAAAAGCTGAACCAAAGTGAAAAATAATGCTTCCAAACCAAAGGTGCTGGGGGAGCGGAGAAGTTATATAGGCCAGAAACTATAACATGTATCACGCATGCCCACAAAATAGGACTAAGGGACAGAATGCAAAGAGAAGGAATAATCCATGAGGGGAAGCAATCAGTGACCTGCGCAGAGAATGCAGTCACTGCTCATATGCACCCCGTTTTTACCCAGTGGGTTTACGCAACCACTCTCCAAACTGCATTTTGCTATTTATTTCTGGGATGCAATTCACCATTATTTGATGCTGATGGCTGCTGTGTGCCTAACTAAATATAGTGTGTGGGTCTGGCTACAGGTTTGGGAATTTCACTACAAAATTTCAGTAGCAATTTGCCGAAAAACTACAATTTTTACATTTCCAACTTACACCCCATTACCAATGGTAAACTAATACAGGGGTTAAGAAACATAGGTGCTAGCCTTTCTACAGTGAAGCAGAATCTAACTGATGAGAAACAAATTCAGTAAGGTCAGTTTTCAAGGATTCAGGGAGTGACCGGCTCGTCTTAGTGTCTATGACAAGGGTCTTCCTAAGCTGGGATGGTGGAGGTGAAAATTGTACCAGGCTGTGTCTGAGTAATGATTTGGATAGCAAAACAAATATCGTCTTATTACTACTCTTAGCAAAGCAAAAGAGGCAGGCTACTAAGGAACGAGAGGGGGCAGTGCAGCCAGAGGTAACCCCTACCTTGGAAGCAGCCGGCATATCTGAGGGACTAGCTGGGAGTGGCAGTTCTGAGTCACAGCTACAGACAGTGGAGACCCTAGTTGTGAGCTGGCCTCCTACTGAAGAAGGGTGTACCTTAGGGAAAGTTGAGTGTGATGAGCCTAGCAGGGCTCAACAAGCTAACTCATCCATGCAGAAACTGAGGGAACTGGCAGCCAGTGCTGTAGGTGACTCCTGAGTAGAAAGTCAAAAGAAAATATACTGTATGAATGGGCTACTCTAATGGGGTGCCTAAGGGACAAAAAGAGGACAGGATGCTCCAGTATAGAATAATACCGTGGGACTCTACAGAAAGCAAGCAGTTCCTGGCCCTAACCCACAATATTACTTTTTAATGACACCCAAGAGTTAGCCCTACAAAAAGGCAGCATACAAACAAGTTTTACTGGCCAAGTATTTTTAGAGTTGTGGCAGATTACTGCCAGAAATGCCCACAGTGCAAGAGGATGGGAAAGCTCTGGAACAAGGCTAAGGCAGCTTTGACTCTCCTGCCTGTAACTGCTGAACCCATTCAGAGGGTAGCAATTGACACTGTAGGACCACTAATCACCCAAAGTCTCACAGGCAAGTGGTTCATACTGTGGTCATGGATGACGCAACTAGGCACCCAGAGGCTGTAACAATGTCCCCCATAGAGATGGGGTGTCTGATTAATTTCTGGGGATATTTAGATAAGTGGCATTTCTTATAAGATTTTGTTACACCAGGGTACTAATCTAGGTCTGCCCTTATGACCAGTCTGTGGGAGAAAAGGTTACACACATTAGAGCAGAAAAAAACTTGCCAAACGACAATACACTGGCAGCAATATCTTGGCAGCATAAACACTGAACAATAATCATACTGCAAGTTCGGTATGCTGTCAACAGAAAAGAAAACCACCGTAAATTTACTGTAAAACAGTTATATACACCCCAAATAAGTACACAAAACCGAACAAATGCGGGGGGACCTGCTCCTGACTCCCAGTCACAGGGGCTCCACCCCGCACACCTCTAACTCTATTAACCAACCCAGGTCACACATTTAGTGGAGGATAGCAGCCTAGGCAGACATCAAAAACGGAGCAGACAAGTGTGAACTCGGGTGTCAGATTTTATTGGAAATTATGACACACAGTGCAGTACAGATCCCCCAAACACATCTGTGCTGACACCCAATACAGAAACACTGACCCGATAGACCCGACCTGTTCATTCATTCACCACATGCTGCTCGACCAAGCAGCACCAGAAAGTACGAAAACACAGAGGAAAGAAAACATTACTCACCTTAGTAATTATGCTTCTTCTAATGGAGTCTTGCTGTATTCTGACCATTGCAGTTAGCCCCCTGCTTTTAAACTGCCCTGGAGAACAAAGGGTTAACTTACTATGCAGAGCATAGAATGCTGAGCTCGAGCTCGGTTGAGGTCTCCATCTGGAGCCTTTTGAAATCCAACCGTCAGATTCTTACGAGCAAAAACTCACTAACTATCCTATGTGGAAATTGTAAAATTTTTACTAGCCAACAGGCAACAAAAAGTTTTGGATTCCCAAATGAAGACTCAAGTCAGGAAACCCAAAACCAAAAACCAATCCAAATAAGAATAATAATAAAACAAACACCCAAACAAAGAGAAGAGGGTGTAAAAGGACCACCCCTGAGATGCAACACTGCACCTGCCTACCCACTTTCCAAAAAACAGGTTCTGAGAGGGGAGGCAGGGAGGGAGGTCAGAATACAGCAAGACTCCATTGGAAGAAACATAATTACTAAGGTGAGTAATTTTTTTTTTCAAATAACATGAAGTCTTGCTGTATTCTGACTATTGCAGACTACCAAGCAGTACCTCCATGGAGGAGGGACAGACCCTACTTTGGGAATAGGCTCTGTAGTACTGCTGTGCCATACCGAGCATCACTCCTAGCCTGGATATCCAGAGAGTAGTGCTTGGTAAAGGTATGGACTGTTTTCCAGGTGGCTGCTTGACAAATTTCTAAGAGAGGAATATCCCTGGCAGTAGCCAGGGAAGCAGCTGTACCTCTGGTGGAGTGAGCCCTCAGGCCTGAGGGTGGAATCTTTCCTAATTTCTCATACCAGAATTGTATACAAGACACAATCCACCTAGCAATAGTTCTCTTGGTGGCAGGTTTGCCCTCTCCCACTTCTCCATAAGTGAGGAACAACTGGAGGGAATCAAACCTGTGACCCTTGGTACGCTCTATATAGTAGCTAAGGGCCCTTTTAACATCTAAATTGTGTAGCCTCCTCTCTCCTGAAGAAGAAGAACGATCAGTGAAGAAAACAGGGAGAGAGAGACAGACTGATTCAAGTGGAAATCTGAAACCACTTTGGGCAAGAACCTTTTATTGGTTCTAAGGTCCACTTTATCATATGAAAGGAGATAAAACTGGGTTCCACTGACAGGGCTTGCAATTCACTGATACGTCTGGCAGAGGTAATGGCTACTAAAAACACAGTTTTCCAAGTCAAGTACTTAAGCTCTGCTGAGGACATAGGTTCAAAAGGAGGTTGCATAAATTGAGCAATGTAAACATTTAAATCCCAGGCAGGGGCAGGGTCTCTAAAGGGAGGATCGGTATGAAGCAACCCTTTAAAAAATTTACAGAACACAGGATGAGATGATAGTGAGGAAGACTTCCCCACTGACAGAAAAGCAGAAACAGCTGACAAGTGCACCTGGAGAGTATCTGGTCTGAGGCATAAGCCATTCAGATGGACCATATAATCCAGAACTGTAGACAATTCAGCAGTGTCCGGGGAAACATGTTTCTTGAACACCAAATGCTGAATCTCTTCCATTTGGAGTTATAGGTTTTTCTAGTGGCGGGCTTTTGAGAGGCTTTGAGAATATCCAGAACTCCCAGAGATAGATGCACATCTGCATATTCTAACTCTTCAAGAGCCATGCCTTGAGATTGAGAGACTGAAGATTGGGGTACCAAATCCTCCCCTGAGAGGAGGTTAACAGGTCGTAATTCCTGGGAAGAGACAGGGGAAGATGGACTGCTAGGGACAGCAACAGGGAGTACCAAGGCTGTCTGGCCCAGTCTGGAGCAATCAGAATCAATCTGCAAGGCTGTGACCTCATCCTGACTAAAACTTTGAACAATAGAGGAAACGGAGGGGAAAGCATACAGAAATTTCCCTTCCCAGTTCAGAATCAGAGCATCCAGAGGGACTGAGCCCAAGACTGGGGATCTGCAACAAAAGAGAGGAAGTTGGTGATTGTATGGGGCTGCAAAGAGATCTCTCTCTGGAGTGCCCCACCTTGAAAAAATCACCTTCAAGACCAGAGGGTCCAGGGACCATTCGTGATGGCCCTGAGAGATCCTGCTCAGTGCATCTGCTAGCACATTGTCCTTCCCTGGAAGGCGGACTGCTATCAGAGAGGTTTGTAGGAAATAAGCCGGGGACCACAACTTCATGGCTTCTGTGCACAAGGCCATAGACAGACTGCCTCCCTGCTTGTTGATGTACCACATGGTGGTGGTGG
The DNA here is from genome assembly GCA_016271365.2 of Neoceratodus forsteri. Lineage (NCBI taxonomy): Eukaryota > Metazoa > Chordata > Ceratodontiformes > Ceratodontidae > Neoceratodus > Neoceratodus forsteri. The sequence continues at coordinate 436,254,681 of CM057453.1, forward strand.
TGTTGTCTGTTCTGACTTGAACCACCTTGTTCTGCACTGACTGAGAGAAAGCTTGCAGGGCCAGAAAAACTGCCCTGAGTTCTAGGAGACTGATATTGAGAAGGGATTCCTGAGGGACCCAGTCCCTGGGCAGTGAGGGCCCCCAGATGGGCTCCCCAGCCCAGAAGAGAAGCATCCGTGGTAAGGACCACTGAATGAGACTGAGTGGCAAATGGGACCCCTTGCCTCAAATTGTCCTGATCCTGCCACCAGTGAAGGGCTTGGATCAGGGTCCGAGTCACTGGAATCAGTTTGGTAAGGGAATCCTTCCTTTGGGACCAAAAGGCCCTCAGATGGAACTGAATGTCCCTCATCTGGAATCTTGCCCCTTGGACCACTGCTGTAGAAGCTGCCATGTGGCCCAAGAGCTGGAGGAAATGCCTTGCTGGTCGAGACACCTGAAGGAAGAAGCCAGTTCTATAAGAACTCTTGCCTTTTCCAGGGGAAGAAAGGCTCTTGCTTTGACAGTATCCAGCTCTGCCCCTATAAAGGCAAGGAGCCGCACTGGCTCGAGAACTGACTTGGGAAGGCGGAGAAGAAATCCTAGAGAAGTGAGCAGTTGCTGGGTCACTTGCAGGTCTGACTTGACTTGGTCTGGGGACTGGCCCGCTATGAGCCAGTCGTCCAGGTATGGAAAAATGGAAATCTTTTGCCTTCTTAGAAAGGCAACAACTACTGCCAGGCACTTTGTGAAAACCCTTGGGGCTGATGTTAGGCCAAAGGGCATTGCTTTGAACTGATAAAGGCCTGAGGGAAACTTGAACCTGAGGTACTTTATGTGGGAGCACCTGATGGGAATGTGAAAATAGGCATCTTTGAGGTCCAGGGAGGTTAGCCAGTCCCCTGGCCTTAGAGAGGGAAGAATTATTCCCAGATTTACCATCTTGAACTTTGGTTTTAAAAGATGGTTGTTCAGGTATCTTACGTCTAGGATGGGTCGCCACTCCCCTGTTTTTTCAGGGTAAGGAAGTACCTAGAGTACAGACCTTTGCCCCAGTGTAGGGTAGGAACTCTCTCTATGGCTCTTAAGGCTAGAAGAGACGAAACCTCTGCCTCTAGGGCAAGGATTTCTGAGAGACCTGCAGGTGGAGAAGATCTCTCTCTCATCTTCGGAAATTCTTTGAAGCCGAGAACCAGTCCCTGGCTTACTACTTCCAGGACCCACTTGTCTGAGGTAATAGACATCCAGTCCTGGACAAAGTAAGCCAGCCTGCTCCCTACTGGAACAGAAGAGTAGACCCAGGTAGGCCCATCAAGGTGTCTGCTTGGCAGGTGCCTTAGGCTGAGGAGTGGATGCAGCCCTGCTCATCCCCCTTCTGCCTCTCCCTCTGAAGAACCCCCTCTGTGAAAAGGGAGAAGAGGCCTGCGGCTGGTAAAAAGGCCTATGAAAAGGCCTGCCCCTGCCCCTAGACTGTTGCCTTTGAGGAGTTGCCTGCCTCTCCTTGGCCCGAGCACTCCTATAAGTGGTCCTGTACTCATCCACTTTCTTCATGTAATTCTCTGTCTGCTCCCCAAACAGAGAATTACCCACTACAGGAAAATCCATGGCCTTAGCCTGGGTGTCCTGTGAGAGGTTAGCACATCTGAGCCAAGCCATTCTCCGAAGAGCCACAGATGTAGCCATGACTCTTGATGACACATCATTGGAGTCCACAGCAGCATGAAACTGTACCTTTGATGCCTCAATCCCATCTGCAGCCACCTCCTCCTCCAGCTCCTTGGCTAGCTGGGGGGAGGCCTGTTTAGCCAGTGCCAGTACAGTGTCCCACCTGGACTTCTGGTACCTGGCTGTATAGGCCACATAATTCGCCTGCCTGAGTCCCAAAGAAGATGCCATGTACTGTTTTTTTGCCATGGCATCAGTCTTCCTGGAGTCTTTGTCTTGGGGGTGTGAAGCCAAGGGAATGTTTGCCTTGTCACAGGCAGCAGCCTACACTACCCCAACATGGCTACATTGCTGGTATAAAAACCCTGTATCTGAGCCTGAAAGTGTGTACCTCTTGTCTATCCTTCTGTCAACAGGAGGTACAGAATTGGGAGACTTCAGGATTGTTTGCGTCTGCTTCCCAAAGGATTTGTGAAGGGGAATAGATAGCCTCCTGGACTCTGGGATGTCCATCATTTCCACATAATCATGCTCCTCTTGATCCTCCATTGCCTCCTCCATAGGAAGCTGGAGGGTTTCAGCCACTTTTCTGTAAAACAGAAAATGGGAAGTGGACTCAGAAAGCCTAGGATGGGAAACACCAGAAGGTCTATCTGGGGAGATGTCTGTTTCCACAGGCACATCCAGACTTTCACCATCATCACCATCATCTTCAAACTCCCCCTCCTACTCAAACTCCAGTACATAAAAATCTTCAGGGGTATAATCATGAACCAGGGGAACCAACCGAACCGAACCCCTGCCAAAAGGTGCTGCATCGGTCGGAACCGGGCTAAGCGATTCACAATCCGAATCACTCTGGCTATCTCCTCGGTGGTCAGAACATGAACCTCTGGATCCGAACCGATCGATTTTTCTTTGCTTTTCCTTTTGTAGGAACTGACCCTCAGGATTGGCTCTCTCTCGTTCAAGAAGTATCGCTCTGGTCAGTGGGCATTCTCTGCCCGGTTGGAACCGAACCGGCTGAGCCATCTGCTAGTGACTTCTCTGCCTCCTTTCCCTCAGTCTACCTAATCTCTTTTCAAGGGTAGAGTTAGGAAAATTTTTAGAAATTTGGCAGTCTTTATCGAGGTGTTCAAACCCCAGACAATAAACACAGGTGGTGTGGGGATCGGCCTTAGCAAAGATCTCCACACACTCACTGCAGTGTTGAAACCCAGTGGGCCTGTTTTTTTTCTTGGGTTTCTCAGACATGGCCAACCTAACCAAACTTACCCTTTTTATGGCAACCACCAGGCAAGACTCTCTTATCGGTTCCTAACCGTGTCACGGGTATTAAAAAAAAAAAACGTTCAAAACACTTTTTTTTTTTTTTTAGAACCGAGAAGGACCGGTAACCACACTCTAAGTAAAACACAAGGACTGAACCGACTGTGTGGAAATAAATTTGGTTTAAACTGACAATTTAACAGAGACTTTAACCGACTTTCGAACCGAACTGAAGGAGAAATCTCCAGAGCGACTGTTCAGTGAGGCGGAGTAAAGAATCTGACGGTTAGATTTCAAAGGGCTCCAGACAGAGATCTCAACTGAGCTCCAGCTCAGCATTCTATGGTCTGCATAGAAAGTTAACCCTTTGTTCTCCGGGGCAGTTTAAAGGCTGGGGCTAACCGCAATAGTCAGAATACAGCAAGACTTCATGTTGTTTGAAACACCAGTGCCAGACACCCAGCACAACATTCACCTAAGCAGCAATCACCCAGTGGTATGACACACACCTGTCTCTCCATGCCGTTCACCTTGCGTAAAACACATCCGCTACAAAGCCGTATCCACTCACACACACTTAGCCCTCCTTCCTGCACACTAATGTCCTCGTTCTATACATTCCGCTCTACTGTCGGGATACCTGGGAGAAGTATGGTTTGTGGCACCACAGAGCCTCTCCATACCACCATGAGACTAATGTACTGTTTGAGTGTTTAAATTCCACACACAAAACTATGATCATTTGCCAACCAACATGAGAGGGAGTGGGACAAGAATTTACCCCATCTTTTAATCGCATATAAGTAAGCCCCACAGGAGTCCACACTGTTTTAACCCTTCGAATTCCTGTTTGGCCACATGATGAAGGGCCCCCCCCAAGATCTGCTAAAAGATGAATGGGGCAGTGAACTTGCTTTCTGATGGGAATCTGTCATGGAATATATTCTGAACTTTAGCTCATGGCTCAAGGAGCTTATGGGGCTTGCCCAGGAGCATCTAACTGCTGTACAGCAGAGACAGAAAACATGGTACTACTGTGAGTCTAGAGCCTGGGAACACAACATTGGACAATGTGTGATGCTGCTAATCCTGGCCTGCAAGAATAGTCAGAGAGGGTCCATACTCTGTGCTCAGGAAGGTAAGGGGGGTGAATTACATGGTGCTGCTGCCAACATGAAACACAAACTGAAGGTATACCACGTGAACATGCTGAAACCCTACCACAGCAGACAGGAAATGGTCCTGGCAGTGTGTGGCTACCCAAGGGAGAATGACGTGGGTCCATTAGAAAATCTGCTCAGTGAGGTTCAGTGAGACTCTTCTTTGGATGCCATCACCCTCTCGAAGCAGCTGACGCAAACCCAGACAGCAGAGATAAGTGGGGTGCTGCAATCATTCAGATAAGTATTCACGAGGAAATCACAGTACACCACACCGACTGAGCATCATGTGAGCACAGGATTCAAGGCCCCACTGAGGCAGCCACCCAAAAGGGTTCCAGAGGGAGTGATGCTATAGAGGAGGAGGAGGAGCGTGTTCGGGAGTACAGTAGCCCTTGGGCCTCTCCTGTAGTGCAAATTTCAAAAATGCATGGGACCACAACATTCTGAATTGACTACCTTAACAGCTGCACAGAGCTGGGTACTACCCCATGCCCAGGACAAATAAGGTCCTAGAGAAGTTAGGATGAGCTAGCTACAATGGAGTCTGCCAGGATGCAACACAGTGTCACAGATTCCTGCATGACAAGAAGGGATAAATTGACAGTGAAACTGTATGAATTCTTGCAGTAACTCTGCAGAATTCTGCAGTATCCTGCATTGCCTCCTGGTGGGCTCCAGTGTAACTGACTACTACTGACCTAATGAAGGGATATTGGCAGGTACCCCCTAAAGTCAGGGAAAAGTCAGCCTCTGTCATCCTGTTTAGCCTTGTAATTTGAATTTCAAGTAATAGCATTCAGCATAAAGAATGCAACAGCAATCCTTTAGTTGATCATAGACTGCATTCTGTCTGGAACTGATGACTCTGCACTGGCGCATATTGATATTGCAATATACAGCCGTACATGGGAGGAACACATCAGGTATATGACCAAGGTGCTGCGCAGAATGAAAACTGCTGGACTGACAATTAAGGCAAAGTAGTGCCAAATATGTATGGCAGAGGTGTCATATCTTGGTTAAAGAGCAGGCAGCAAGCATATCTGCCCTGAGCCAGCAAAGACTGAGGCCTTTCTAGGATGGACCACGGCCACCATTAAGAAGAAAGTGAAGGCATTTCTGGGGACTACAGGTATGAGACACACTTAAATTGTATAGCAAAACCCCTAACAGAACTCACGAAAAATAAAATGCCTGAAAAGGTTCAGGGAACAGAATTTTGTGAGGTGGCATTCAGCCAACTGAAAGAAGCACTGTCTGGCACCCATGCTCCTAACTATAGTCTAAAGTTTATTGTGCATGTGGGGCCTGTTTCAAATCACGCATGCCCACAAGGGATGAACACTGAGCCAAAAGCTGCTACCCAGGGAGGAGGGTTACACCACAACTGAAAAGGAGTGTCTGTGGATAGTGTGGGCACTACAGAAACTGCAGCCTTACCTGTATGAGAGGGAGTTTATCCTGGTTCCTGACCACAATCCCCAAACATGAAATGACTGCAAAACTACAACGATGGGGTCTGCTACTACAAACATGTAATATGTCAATCCAGCACTGCAGTGGATCCCATCACTCCAATGCAGATGGGCTGTCCAGGTAATAATCTAAAAAACAGAGAGTGAGCATAACCCAGAGACAGGTAACTGACCACTCTCACATAAAAGCATACCCTGGAGGGCACCAAAGAGACGTGGTTTCATGTTTGGGGGTGGGGGGAGATGCAATACATGTATTAACAATTATTATAGACTGTAAAAGAAAGTAATTTCTTTTATGTTTGACGTTGGTCCCGTCTCTGCCCCTGCCTGTCTTGCCCCCATCACACCAACCACCCCAGCCCCGTCACCCAGCTTCTCCCAGGACTTCCTTTTACTGATGCTCTGATGGCTCGCTCCCATAGTGGGGAGCACTCCTTGACTCGAGGGTCAAGGATACAGTATGAACAGTGCCTGAGTTGCCAGTGCAAGGACTGTGAGGGTCGGTGCTCATCCTGCCAGCCAGGATGATTTTCCTGTGTTCTCCTTACCCTGAGAAGCTAGCATAATGATGCAAGAGTGACTTCATGTGCACTTCCACCTGCAACAGATTCAGTGCCTGCCACTCCTCCACCCACTGGCCAAGGCCTCGTGCCACAACCCACCCCCCAAACCATGCATTAATTCCCCAGTAGAAGCCTCCTTCGTTGGACACTAATGCTTACTTATACACCATGTTTAGCCATTTTAGTTGAAACAGCATTCAAAAAGACAGCGGAGCTGTTGCCGAGAAGAGGAAGGAGACAGCCATTAGCCACAGCTACCCATGTCTCAGGGAAAAATAACTCTTTTGCATATTCCATAATTTGTGAATGATCAGTTTACAGACTTTGACAATAGGGTCTGAATTAATGAAATGGAGATCTAACAAAATTCCCAAATACTTATAGGGGAACTGCAAGCAATGAGGATCCCAATTAGTCCTTTGTGTGCAAAAACACTTTTGTTTTTTACATATTGATTACTGCAGTATAGTAGATTGCATCAAGCAAATTTCGCTGACTTGTAAGCTGACATTTCCTGGAACCAGAAATGCCAGGCTCCCCTGCAGGTGACATTGGGGTGGGGAGGTGGGGGGAAGCTGACTGCAGCAGTGGGAGATTCAATACCCTGCAGTGAATGTCAGAGTTTTTTTGTTATAAGCTGTAATCTTCTGTTTGCTGTTCTCCTGGGGCTAAGTACAGTCACAGAGGACTATACTACCCTGTGAGCACAGCAGGACCAGCAAATATCTGATTTTAGCTTACAAAATCTTCAACTACTTCGACTGTTGCCAGGTAATGTGCATCCGAACCCTGGGCCTCCACAGAAGCCAACTGGAATAAACCGTAGCCATAGGGGTCTAAAAATCACATCCACTAACATTCGTAGTCTTCTGCCAAAATTAGATCGGCAGCAAGTTTAAATGCTACAGCACAGGCCTGAAGTCCTCTCCACAGTCGAAACTTGGCTCTCTCCCACTGTACCAGACTCTGCAATCTGCTTAAACAGGTACACAGTATACAGGTCAGACAGAGCTGGTAGACCAATTGGCTGAATCCCGACTCTAACCCACTTAAAGATGCAGCAGCAGCCGTCGACCTCACTCAGCTTGTCTTTTCTCCCACTTGAATAAATTATAGGACCAGCATGAGTACTCTCATTGACCTATTATTCTCTAACCATCCTGAGAGGATCTCTGATACTACAGTGTTACCGGACACTTTGAGTGACCACTCCCCTATCACCTGCCGCTGGACTAATAAGGCCTCTAGACAACCTGCAAAACATCCTATTAGCGGGTCCTCAGGGATGGATAGCTGCCTTATCTCCATGAATTTCTCCACAAATGAGACTGGACTCCCATCTTCCTCGCAGCTAGCGTCGATGAGGCTCTAAGCCAATTCATCTCCTGCTTCAACTCGATATGTGACTTATCCCCAAAGAAGCGCAAAGTGAGAGGGGTATTCAACCCTTGGATTATGCCCTCTCTTCTAAACCCTATGGCCACTCTGACTACCTGTGGAAGGTAGCACAAGCCACTGGCAAACCAAGTAACTGGCAATGCTACAGGATCTCCAGGAATAATTGCACCCAGGCCATCCAGCTTGCAAAGGCCTCATACTACCAGGGCATGTTTGCCAGCTCCTGGGATTCTAGTAAGAAATTTTAGGACAACATTAAAAACATAACGGGAAAACCCAATAAATCCTTCCCACCCTACTAGGCTACAATGGGCATACCGTTCAAGACCCCAGTGAAATTGCCAACATTCTCAACACTTCATTCACTGACCTGAGTGGAGTCCTCCCGACAAACATTTTCGATGAACCCTCCCCGGCTGACAATGCCCACCTCAGTCACAACCCACCAAACACCCCATAATTTTATTTCAGGTCAATATACCCTTCTACTGCCAGGCAACACCTCATGCAAGTGCTTGCTAAGTTGAGGTACAGTGCTGATACCCTCGATCTCAAACTAGTTCTTCTCACCATTGATGCTGTCCTGACCACACGCATCTGGATCCTGAACCTGTCCCTTCGCCTCGGTCAATTTCCATCCATCTGGAAAACTGCAGTTGTCACACCAATCCACAAGAGTGGTGACAGAACCAGCCTATTTCAATTCTACCCCCTCTTTCAAAAGCCCTTGAGCGCATTGTGGCGGAACAGCTTACCTCTCCACTCATGGTATCCAATGCCCACTGCAACACGGGTTTAGGAAGGATCATAGTACTGTCACTGCCCTGCTCACCTATACGGACTTTATCCACAAAGCTCTCAACCGTGGTCACCTTACTGGGTCTATTTACATAGACCTTTCTAAGGCCTTTGACACAGTCAACCACTCCCTACTTCTCCTGACCTTACCCTCACTTGGACTCTCTAGCGATGTTACTGCCTGGTTTAGCAGTTACCTAGGAGCAGAACCCAGCGTGTTAAAATCTCTCTCTGTACTAGCCGCCCCGTGCTCTTCGGTATTCCACAGGGGTCAGTCCTTGGTCCCCTCCTGTTTAGCCTCTACCTAAATACCCTCCCCCTAGCCTGTCCTAACAACCATCTCCTGTATGCAGATGATGCTGTGATGTACACCAGCCAGTGTGATCCTGCACCTCTTGCCCGTGACTTGCAACGCAGCTTTACCTTCATTGAATCCTGGTTTGCTAATCGGAGACTGATTAACGATAAAAAGACCAAATCAGTGGTCTTTGCTGGTTCACATAACAAGTTTAAAACAGCCCAACTAGCCATTTCCAACAACTCTGGCTCATCCCTTGAGCAGGTAAACAGCTTCAAAAACCTGGGCATCACCCTGGACAGCACCCTCTCCTACCACAAACACATTTCAAACATCTCCAGGATGGCTAATATCTGACTAGGCCTCTTTACAGACACAGACGCTGTATGACCCAACAAGCGTTACGCCTCACTGTGACCAGTTCCATACTGTCCATCATTGACTGCGGCATTCTATGTTATGGCGCTGCCTCTGCCACTGCCCTTAAAAGGACTGGTACCACCCTTAACAAAGCCTGCAGGTTACTAACAGGTGCTAGCCATGACCCACATATATGTGACCTCTACATGCAATCCAATTGGCTCAACCTCCAAAACAGAATCTCCTATCACACTTGCCTTGCAGCTAAAAAGATCTCCCTAGGACTTGGCCCCCCAATCCAGCTGCTCCTTACTAAGGCCCCTGCAAGCTTGCGCTGCACAAGAGGCATGCCAAATCAACCCTTTCAGGTTCCTTTTTGCCGGACATCCCAAGGGCAAAGAGTGATTCTCTTCAAAGCACCCAGCTGGTTCAACAATCTCCCTGAACCTATCCAATCCTCTCCTACTATTGGCACTTTCAAAAACCGCCTCCAGCAACACATAGATACATAGACAGTGTCGGCAGATAAGGGCCTATGGCCCACCCAGTCTGCCCATTTAAGTTTGTAACTTGAGTTTATGTTTTCCAGGAAGTCTGTTGCCCCTTACCCCTGACCTCCAGAATTCCTTATGTCTATCCCATGCATTCTTAAATCCGTGATTGTTTCAGCCCCACCACTTCCTCTGGCAGGGTGTTCCACTTGTCCACCACCCGTTCTGTGAAGAAATTCTTCCTCATGTTTCCTCTGAATCGTCCTCCTCCAACTTCATCCCATGCCTCTAGTCCTGGAACATCTTTTTCGCTTAAAAATAGTGCATTCCTGCACCCTGTTCCTCCCTGTAAGATACTTGTATGTCTCTATCATATCCCCTCTCTCCCTCCTCTCCTCCAGGGAGTACATGTTCAGTGCCTTCAACCTGTCCTCATAGGACTTGTGATGCAATCCAAGCACCATCTTTGTTGCCCTCCTCTGAACCTGCTCTACCCTGTCTATGTCCTTACGTAGGTAAGGTCTCCAGAACTGCACAGTGTACTCCAGGTGCGGCCTGTCAACACCTAGTCAACCTCAGCAAATGTGACTGTTGGTCATAGCCTTAGTGACCTGCTGCCTCCAGCCCACCAGCCTCCTGTTGACAACACCCCCTGGATTGCTATTTTTGAGTTACCGCTCAGTCCCTGGTCCCTCGCAACACTAAACTTTTTATGCCTACCAACCCCTGACCTCTCTCGCTACAAGAACTTATTCATTGCTTATACCTGTGTTATTGATTGTAAGTCTAAGAACTTGTATGTTTTATCTACCTGCCTATCTGTGTTCACAGTGTTCTCATGTTTTTGTTACTCCCTGCACTGTACAATTCATTTGTTGACGTGGAGCCTTTGTAAACGAGCCCGTGGCCCAAAGATGTTAATACCGAGACTCAATAAATAAATAAATTAACATGCATACTGGGCTATTGAATCTCCCAGCTCTGCAGCCCTCCTCTGATATCAGCTGTAGGGGATTCTGGGATTTCTGGTTACAGGAAATGGCATCTTAGAGGTCAGCAAAATTAGCCTAATATTGTTTACTGCAGTATAGTAGAATGTAAGTAAAAAATGTTTTTATACACAAAGTGCAAATCAGGATCAGCCTCACACTTGGGTGTGAGGCTCTTATTGCTGACAGTTCCCCTTTAAGAGTTAGCCACTTGTTCAAGACGGGTTCCATTCAAATCTACATTATCCAGACTGCAGTTTTATGCTGAAGCTTGGGACAGGACCCAAATGCCATTGTTATGATTTGCTAGAACTCAATAAAAGCCAATCCTGCAGGGACTTAAAATCCTGATTTTAAGATGCTGAGATAACATTAAGAGATTTAGAGCGGTCACAAATGATTAAGTCATTAGCATACAGGGCCAGCTGGATGGGATGGAGGGTTAAGGCGCCAACGCCCTACCTCCTGCCACACCGGTGATCCAGGTTCAGGAACGGACTCGGGTCACTGGGGGTCAGCCAGGGTGGGAGAGGATCCAGCGTCTGAGGGGTAGCTCTCCTTTCCCAGTATGGGGAGGCATGTTTGCCATGGCCGTAGACTGCCACCAGGTAGAGGCCTGGTGGCAGTGCAGCATGGGTGTAACATAGAGAGGACACTGTGGGGAATGGAATGGTCCATCTCTACGCATGAATCCAATGCTCTGCAGTGAAGGGCTGGGAGAAAATGGAAAAAGGGAACATCGGGGGGGGCCGGCTTAATGAATCCAAGCTGTCCTGCTCCTGAGCCCAATCTGCCACCCAAGCTCACAAGATGGTCCGCCTTGATTTAATCACCATGAGGGGAGGACGACCCTCCCTTTTCTGGCCCCGCCACGAGGGGGAATTTCTGATAAGAACCACAGCATGGGTGAATATGGGGAATAGGTGCCAGCTCAGGGAGGTGGGCTGCCAGAAATAGATCCTATCCCGCTCAGTTCTATTCATATTTTCATCCGTCCTGACCTAGCTAATTTTCTTCTGCATGTACACCCCTGTAAATGATAAAACAAAAGAAAAAGAAAGAACAAGTAATAACTTACGGCAATTTCATCCTCATGAAAACTCGGGCCATGAAGAAGCTCAGTAAGACGCAGACAAATCCAATGAAGAGCAGAAGAAACCGATTCAGCTTTGGAATGTTTGGTGCATTGGAGCGATCCAAGATAATGAAGCCTAACCCGCCCATCGTGAACAGGAAACTGGATGCCAGGCCTTCCATAATATACTGGCCATTCACTCTGTTAAGCAATAAAAGGAGAATGCTTTACTGGAGAATCAGAACACATGCTGTTCAGACATTGAAACAGGACTTCATCTCAGGCACTACCCTTTTCTGGTGACCAAATGTACTAAGGATCTTAAAGGGACACTGTCAACCTTTTTTGTATCCTATTATTCCTAGTTAAAAACTCACATTTCATGATTGTTCATCTTCTCTAAAATTCACTAATGCTATTATTTGTTTTATTTGCTTCCTTTCTTAGTAAAGCCGAACTGCGTGCTAATGTTGTAATTACACTCAACCTTGTTTTGTTTCAAATCCTTAATCTACTCTTATTGCATACTTCCTGACTATCAGAAACACCCCTAGAGAGTGCAGCCAGTCATGATGCAATAATCTTGTCTCTTTCCACTGCATTATGAGTGGCTAGCCTGTATTGGGGGTGTTCCCAAATCCAAAAGAGCTGCAATGGGAGTTGATCAGTTACTATAAACAAACGCTTTATTGTGTGGCAACACCAGTATGGTGGGACAGTTTGTTTTTACTTTAAGTAAAAAAAAAAAAAAAAGAATCAGAATCAAACTAATCAGCTACATCAGCAAATTAAACAGAAGGTGAGCAATCATAAAATAGTTTTAACCTAGTGACACTCTGAGGCTTAACGGCATGACTGTGTACCTTTAAGTACAGCAGTAGGCTGTGGTACCCATCGGGACAGGCCCTACAACTACTATTCAGGGATAGCATACAGCAAGGCTACTCTATGACACAGAAGTAGGCTACGGTAACCATCATGCCTGTCCCCTCACAATTCAGTAGTAAGATTACCCTATGACAGAAAAGAAGCTCTGGTACCGATCATGATACCCCCCCAAACTATTTAGCGGTAGCATACAGTAGGGTTTCCCGTTGACACAGAAGCAGGCTATGGTAACCATCGTGTCTGTCCCCTCACAAATCAGTGGTAATTTACAGTAAGGATATCCTCTGACACGGAGGTTAACTGTGGTACCCATCATGACCCTCCGCTCACTATTCAGTGGTAGTATACAGTAATATTACCCTATGAGCTGGAACAGTGGAGCAGCGGTTGTGCTTCTGCCCCCCCCCACGCCCGCGAGCCAGGTTCGGGAGCAGATGAGGGGTCCTTGGTGGGCTGACATGGTGAGGGAGGATCAAGCGCCGGATGGCAGCTCTCCTTCCTCAGGGAGGGAAGACACCAGTTCCCACTGAAAGGACTGCCAACTGGTGAAGGCTGGGCAGCAGCACAGCAAAAGTGTACATGAGGCAGGGCTAGAGCGTGACGTGCTGGAACACATGTCCCACCACTGCAGCCAAGAGGGAGAAAATGGAGGAAAAAGGATACTGGGCTTAGCTGGCACTCCCTCTCCCCCGCAGGCTCACGCATGACCAACACAGTGGGCAACCCGCCTAATGGTTTCTGAGCAAGTGGAGGACAACCAGTAAGTCTGTGAGACGGTTGGTGGTGGGCTGTCGGGCAGACCCAAAAGGTGGAAAAACTACTGATTGAAAAAAGATTATTCTATGACACAGAATTAGGCTGTGGTATACATCGTGGCTGTCCCCCATTATTCAGTGGTAGTATATTGTAAGATTATACTTTGGCGTGTATGTATACAGCAGAGGTTTTTAATATGCACGTTGAATCCATCTTTAATAAAGACAGAACAGGACTAAACAACAAAATAGGGACACTAGCACCAAGCAAGTAGAGCAGAACCTGTTTCCAACAAATACAATAAAACATGCATTGAAAACCTTGACTCCAGCCGGCTCTGTGGCGTAGAGTAATGGAGCATCGCTCTGGTATGCTGGCGATCCAGGTTCGTACCCAGAGCCTGGATGTCAGGAGCATGGTTAATTTCAGATATTTATCTACATGGGACACTGACCCACCACTGGATATAAAAAGTGAGGGTCACATGAAAAAAATAATGGGTCATATTGTTCAGCTGAGCCCAGATTCATAAGCAGTTTAAAACCTCTGTAACAGTCAGCAGGTTGTCCCCAAGGTAGAACAAAAGGTGGGTCAAAATGAAAAACTATATGTCGATTGTCCAAATCCTCCACTCAAAAATGAACCCTGCAGGGGCAGAGGCCAGTGGGGAGGAATCCCCTCCCGTGGGGGGGTGCAGCACCACGCTACTACAGCGCTACTGGTAGGGGATGTTGCAATGTCCTTGGCAGCGTGGGTGACCACAAGGTGAGGCTGCTGGATGTCCCTGATCCAGAATGCCACTGTGGTCATGCATGTAAGTGGGAGGTGGATGGGTCAGAAAAAATGGCTGACTCAGCCAGCCAGATGATGGCTGCCCATCCAACCATGCCACAGTCCCCAAGACACACCACTTCTGTCCCCCACATCTGTACTTTCGGAAGGCTCTGAGTCTGCTATTTCTCTCCCCCATGCCACCTCCCTCCCCCGGGGTCCCCTATCAAGGATAAGCCAGAATCCTCCAGACACAGGTAATGCGGGGCCAGGTGGCGCAAGCTCGCAGCGGGGGGGTGAGACTGGCAGCCATCAGGGGCATGTGCAACCCGAAGCAGTGGCAGGGCTGGGGGACTAGGGTAGGAGACAAAAAAGATCAAACAAACAAAAATAAACAAACTGAAACAAAACACCAGGGCAGACAATATTCACCCATATATCTTAAACATTTGGCAGACCTACTTACCGTACCTATAAAGGACAGCTTTTTTATGTTGTCCTTTTTAACTGAAAAAAATATTTTATACATCCCCAGTAGTTAGCCGATTGAATTCCTTACTAGTGGAGCTTATCAGAACTAAAACCAGGTTGGAATTTAAAAATTAGCTTGATAAATATATCTTTATCGGGTAATGTTCCCAAGACTGAACTCTATAGAAGCACTCATGGGCATATCACCTTCTCGCTCCTTACACTCCACAGTATGAACCACTGTAAACATACCAAAGGATTGGAGACATACTGTGATTATGCCCAATTTTAAGAAGGGGCTAAGCAACAGGTACCAAACTACAGGCTTATGGAGACCAAGATTAAGAACTGCATCACAGAAGCACTCATTTCATTTGGTGTCTTCGACCTGAAACAACCTGGGTTTGCAAAAATTTGTTCTTGCATGACAGATCTTATTTCCTTCTATGAACCTTTTAGTGATCTTTTAGATAAAAATATTCCTACTGACATCTTTCTAGACTTTAGTAAAGCCTTTGATAAGGCTCCTCTTCCAGGGTCCCAATACTGGAATATGGGCAAAGGAAAGCACAAAGGTTTGCGCTTTGTTTACCCATCCCTACGACCCTGAGGATGCCATACTCAGCTGGCTTCGCACACTAGTGCTATCCGACTGAATATAGGGACATGTCAGTGCAGCACTAAGTCTAGTAGTGCTGCCCCTGACATGACTCTGGCAGGTGCAAGGAACAGCACCCCAGACCCCACAACGCCGGGAACGCTTGGCATAATAATCAGCCAGCACCATGCAAATGAGCCCACTGGGCATGAAAGGCATTAAGGGGCCATATGCATGCCCATCATAGGCTCACTAGCATAGGAAGTGGTGGCAAGTTTGCATCCCTCCCATGGTGGCATGGTTGAGAGCTATCCCCCCCACACCCCAAACATCCGTCCTCCCACGGTACATTGTATTCCCTGGTGTCTAGTGGCACACCCACCCTCCAATCCACATCACTGTAAAAGCTGAATATTCCCTGGTGTCCAGTGCCCCTCCCCTTTCTGCTTCCCATCCTCATAAAAGTGTACACACTCCCTGGCATTTAGCAGCCCCCCCCAAACACTGCAGGCACTAAGCAAACCACCCTGCCAAACCCCTTATCTCGGTCGCCAGTGCTGCGGATCCAGTATGATGACCGGCACAGCCCTCCTCCCATCACTTCGGCTCATTGCCATATGGAGTGACCGGGAGCACACATCTTGAGTACTGTAAAGGAAGCACAACAGCTGGCTGAGGTGGTGAAAGGATGGCTGTGCTGGTCATTGTATCTAATCTGTGGCACTAGTGACAGAGGCAGAAGGGGAGTGTCAGGGTGATTTGCTCAGTGCGGGTGGGGCCACTAGACAGAAGGGACTGCCTACTCTTGCACGAAGATCAGAGGGTGCCACTAGACACCAGGGAATGTTCAGCTTTTATGAGGATGGGGATTGGAGGGTGAAGGGGTGCCACTGGATACCAGGGAATATGTAGACATTGACTATAATGGGGATGTGGAGGGTGCCAGACACCAGGGACTATCGGAGTAGGGGGACAGGGATCAGAGTGCAGGGATGCCACCAGAGAACATTTAAAGGTTTACTGGGGCAGGGATCAGTGAGCAGGGGTGTCACTAGATACCAGGGAATAAAACATAATATACGAAGATGGGGATCGAAGGGTGGGGGGTGCAGGGGAGGCCTGCTGCAGTACCTTTTCTAGCCACCGGGGCCTTGCACACTGTTTAGCTGGGGTTTGCAAAGGTGGTAACTTGTACCTGTTCAGGTGGCAGTTACTGCCTGTGCTAATGTCTGCATATGCTGCTGCATCTGAATGGAGGGTATGACCCCCTCATTTGCATGGGCGCAGCGTTAGCTTAGTGCTTGAGCATTAAGGTGTTCTGCCCGTGCTGGGGGGCTGAATTTAGACCCCATCCAAAAATCAGACGAAAAACCTGTTTAGTGTTGGCAAGTGCCCCTTGGTGCCTGGGCTACGTTTCAAACATCTGGCCCCAAAAGTTAACTGACAAGTTAATCCATTTGAATGTACAGCAGCACCAGCCAGGATGCAACACAGTGATGCTGCAGTATATAGAAACATAGAAACACAGAAACATAGAATTTGACTGCAGATAAGGACTGCTTGGCCCACCCAGTCTGCCCATTTCCCTACCTAATGGATAAGCTGCAGATCCTAGTTAACCAACAGCCTACTTCTTCCTACCCCCACCCCCTAGAATTGCCTTATGACTGTCCCATGCATTCTTGAATCCCCCACTGTTTTTGACTCCACAACCTCCTCAGGAAGGCTGTTCCACGCATCCACAACCCTCTCCATGAAAAAATACTTCCTCACATTACCTCTGAGCTGTTGCCCTTCAATCTTCAAATTGTGCCCCCTTGTTCTTGCACACCTCTTTTTCTGAAAGATGCTACCCTCTTGGACTTTGTTGATTCCCTTGAGGTACTTGAAAGTTTCTGTCATGTCTCCCCTCTCCCGCCTTTCCTTGAGGCTATACATCAGGCCTTGCATTAGGGTTGGAAATCAGGGGGTCAGTCTGACCCCCTGCTTCCAAAGTAGGGGGTCAGAAGCCAAACGTTGAGGGTCAATGCACTGAAATTATACATTTTCGTGAACACCAAAATAAATGGCTTTTATTAACTTGGCTTGATTCTTACAACCTCCACTTGCATACTCTGCGACTCTAAGCAAAGTCACTTAACCACCCAGTGCTCCAAGGTTGCCCCTGAAGACAGGCACTTGTGTGCCTAGTGGGCCTTACCCTGTTACCAAAGACAAAAAAAAAAACTCTAGAAAGAATATTAAAGTCAGTACAGAGAAGCAGTGTACCACTTTAGCCAGATTGTGCTGACTAATCAATCAGAGAAATGCAAAGGTTACTCAGAAATTCAACATCCAGCCCCCAAGACTAAAGTCTGAGTTATACAGACTGTCTTCTTCAAATCCTGAGTGCTTTGCCAACAAGCAAGCTGTTTTTTTAAGAGTCACTTTTCTCTGCCTCCTTTGTTTTTTTTGTCAGCAAGTTACATCCAAAGTCAGAAATAATGTGTATAAAAAAAATGAAAATAAAAATCTGGTTTCTGATCAGTTTCACTGAGGCCCCTATTCCCTCAGACTCTCCTACACTACAGTCATGCTGTTAGCCTTCGATCTGTCTCAAAAAGCTGTTGTCCAGAGTAATTCTTTTTATCAAAAAAACTACGACAGAAGAAATAATATTTAGAATGAGTTCTTCTCAGGAGGAGAAAGTTTTAATGTTTTTAACGTGCCAATAGTTCAACTGCCCTGCACTGCTAAAGGAGATCCTTCAACAACTGAGTAGCTTAAGTAACCGCGTGTTAATGCATAGTCATAGTTAACACGATCTGTGTACCAATGTGCAGCGTATGGAAGACTGAAAGAGGCACCACGTGATACAGACTTTCTGTTCATGAGCATGCATGTTGGACGGACACTTACTGGAACCCTGCCTCTCATATCCGGTCACAGCACTTCACTGAATATGGCTAAATTATTGCATGCTGCTGTGTAATTAATGCTGCAACTAGAGCCTGCATAGTGCATCACTCATTTTTTTTCCCTCTAACTCCAGCATTGCCACCCCTCCAGGTAGGTCTCATTACACTCACTGCCTCCCAGTAAGAGAAAACGTTTTAGCCCAAGTTCCGTCAATCTGTTACGGCAAGTTCAACTTAAGTCCTCCTAGTTGGGTCAGCACAGTAAGCAGCGTGAAGATCGGAGGATGCAGGCAGCTGATGTGTGAGTCAGACACGAGTAAAAGCTGCTCTGCAGGCTGTGAAACAAGAAAAAAATCTGGGCTGGCTGATTTTAAATGGCAAGTCGTCAGCAGGTTATACGTTTGACCTTCAGTGAAGTCAGACAGCAAAAACACCAGCCCCTGATGCAGTACAAACACAGAAGGGTTAATAATGAACCCATCTATGTTGTGTAATACATCAGGCGCTGGTGTGTTTTTTGCTGTTCTCTTTACATTACACTAAAGGTGCGGCATTAGCAGCGCCCATTGACGTACTTGCCATTTAAATAAGCTAGCTTGGAATTTTTCTGTGTGTACGGCATTGGGCAAGTAGAACACCTTTCTATGTCTGACTCAGCACAGCTTGCGGAACCCTCCTTCACGCTGCTCAATGCCTGCTCTCTGCATCAGCCATCCGATCCATCATGAGCCTTGCCGTGGTCCTGAGTAAATGAGGACCCCCCCCAAACACACAACAGCAGAATCCAACCCAAAAAAGCACCCATTTAGTCTGTCTGTCTCTCTCTCTTTACCCCTGTGCACTCAGAAAATTGGTGGGCTGACAGTCGCTCTCTTCTTCGGTACTCCTCCTGCCAGACTCCCAAAACAGACCTAGCAGGTGCAGCATCACTGGACTCCACCGCGTACACCAAAGCATTTACCATCCAACAGAAGGCACATCGGGGAGAGGCGGTATTGCAGGGGTCAAAATAAGGATTTAATGGCCAGGAGCCTGGAATAGCTCCTGGGTATCGGCACTTTCTAGCCAACCAGGAGCTACTTTGGCAAAACTAGGAGCTGACTTTTAAATACGAACATACATACGAAACTGCTAGCATAAAAAGTCCATTTGGTCTGTCAAGTCTGCTAGAATTTGCAGCTAGCACCCTTACTCTGCAGCTGCCTCTCCCATGACCCTCCCTTTTCCCTTATCCCAGCCCCTCTTGAAGCATCCCACTGTTTTATAGGCCACCACCTCTGCTGGTAGTGTGTTCCATTCTGTTACCACCCTTTCTATAATGAAATGCCTCCCGATTTCCCTCCTAAACCTTCCACTGTCCAATCTCAAATCATGACGACTGTCTCTCCCCATTCTCCCCTTGAACAGTCCCTCTGTGCCTGTCCTGTTTATTCCTCTCATGTACTTAAAGGTTCTCAGTCATATCCCCCTGTCCCTTCTCTCCTCCAGAGAATACATGTTCAACTTCCTCAGTCTAACCTCATATGGTAACTCCCGCAGACCCAGGATCATATGTTGTTTGGCACTGCACCCCTTCTAGAAATCTAATGTTCCTCTTTAGATAAGGATGCCAAAACTGAATGCAGTACTCCAGGTGGGGTCTGACCAGTGATCTGTGTTGGCAGAATCACCTTCTTCCCTTACAAAATGTATGCATTGAGGCAGTGAGGTCTGTTAGGAGACTTGTGGGTATCTTAAGCTTAAGTCTGTGGGTTATAATGGTAACACTGGTCTGGGAATTGGGAGACCACAGGCTCAAACCCCACTGAAGCCAAATACAGACTGTGTGACTTTAAGTTTGGGCAAGCAATTTCCAATTGTTTAACCAGGAGAGACACACCAAGCTGAAAGCTTGTTTACAGGTGTGACCTGGGAGCACAGTGAAGTGACTTGCTCAGGATCACACAATATGCAAGTGGGGGCTACGGGAGTCAAACCCAGGGCTCCAGATTTGTAGCTCAGAGCCTTAAACCACTGTGTTATACTGCCTCAAACCTGCCTCCATTTAACTTCTCAGTGCTCCCGCCCACCAAGCTGCAGGAATTGAAAGAAGCAGGCCACACAAGAACAAGATGTTGAATCCAGGCTGGGCTTTCCATGATAAAAAGAAAATATAGAACTTTTTTTTATGCTCTGACACAGTTGTGCTGTTTATCATAATTCTATTTTTCACAATAACCTGGCTGCCATGGGGAGGGTGTGTCTACCAGCTTATCTGTTTCCTCTACTGTACCAACGCTTCTGTGCTGTTCATAGGGTTATGGGTGTGTGTGTGAGTGTGTGTGTGTAATATATCCTTCCCTGCTGTAGTATGCAAGGATATTTGGCAGTGGTAAACACTTACACAATACCTGTAACCTGCCACATTATGATTTCTTTCTCAAGACTGTAAAAGTACATTACATTCTCAGGCTATTACACAAAGTGTACACACAGCACACTCTGTACCTATACCAGCAAAACTGAAACTGTGGTAAGGACACAAGAGCCTGGTAGGGTACAGGTCCATTGAAGCCAGTGCTAGCTTCCCCCCCTTGTATGCTACTTAGCTTAGACTTCATATTTGAACTGGAATCCTCCCATGACATTTCCAAATTGCAGCTCATCACTATTTGACTACTTCCCCAGTCTTGTGTTCCATCTGTTTACATACTTTCCCAGTCCCTACCTCTCTTCACATGCACTGGCTCTAATCATTTCTTTCTTCTGGCTTTGCAAAGGAATTTCAGTTCTCCAGCACGTTTTGCATACTTCACTCCCCTTCAGTTTTAAGCCGGCTGACTCGTCCATATCCAGTTTCAGCTATCCAGCAACATCGTTTGCATATATCACGCCCCTTCCATTTTGTGCTCTCTGACTGGTCTGCATGCAGTTTCAGCCCTGGGAATTTCAGCTTTCTGGAAACATATTTAAATATGTCACGCCCCTTTCCTTTTCTGCTTACCGACTCTCCGCATCCGATTTCAGCACAATGTGCCGTTTTGCCCCTCCTGACACTGCAGACACACAAGGAGCTTTTGGAAGCACCCTTAACATGCTGCCTCTTTCAACTCCTATATTGTAATGATGAGAGCTGACTCATGATCCCGAGCTCAGGCAGTGTAATTAAAAGGATTAAGTGCTAGCTGTGCACTTTGTGTGGTGGCTTTTTGTATTGCAGCTCACAGGCAAGCAAAATAAATTGTTTTTTTCCCCTTCCAGCTGCGATTAAAAGCTACGGAGTGCTGCGTCAATCAAGATGCACTGAATCCTAATCAGTGCGTCAAAAAGATAAAATTTCTCCGATGAGGACGTCACTAGTGCGTTAACGCGACCCCTGATATGACTACCCATATTAAGCTCCTTAAGTCTCTCTTCATATGTCTTCTGGTGCAGACCCTGCACCATTTTAACTGCCCTCCTCTGGACTGCCTCCATCCTTTGTCTTGCGGAGATTGGGTCTCCAGAACTGCATGCAGTACTCTAGATGGGGTCTCACCAGCTGTCTGTACAGAGGGATAACTTCCTGTTTTCTACTGGTGATGCCTCTCCCTATGCATCCCAGTATCCCCCCAGCCCTCCTTACTGCCCTCTCACATTGCTTGCCCACCTTTAGGACATCCGATATGACTACCCCCAGGTCCCTTTCCATTTTTGTTGTTGTTAGTATCTCACCCCCCATTGTGTACTCCTCCCCTGGGTTTTTGTTTCCCAGGTGCATTACTTTGCACATCTCAGCATGGAATCTAAGCTGCCATACATCTGATCATTCCTCCAGCCTTGCCAAGTCCCTTCTCATCCTTTCCACCCCACCCTGTGTATCAACTCTGTTGCAGATCTTTGTGTCGTCCGCAAACAGACATACTTTTCCTTCCAGTCCCACTGCAATGTTGCTTACAAAGACATTAAAGAGGATTGGTCCTAGTACCCCACTAGTAACCCCCCTTTACTATTACCCTCTGTGTCCTATTCTCCAGCCAATTCTCTACCCAGGCTACCATCTTGGGACCCACTCCCAGGCTGGCCAGCTTGTATATTAATCTTTTGTGTGGGACTGTGTCAAATGCCTTGCTAAAGTCTACGTAGGCCATGTCCTGCTGGCGCAGCGGTGGGATTTCACTAGACGCCCGGCGACCCGGTTCGGGAACGGACTCGGGTCCGCTGGAGGGTCAGGCCGGGGAGAAGGATAGCCGCCCCACGGACTGCTCTCTCCGGGGAGGAGGGATGGGATGTCTTGGAGTCTGTGCGACCTGGTGGAGACCAGGAGTCACCGGCTGCCGACACCAACAGCGTACTGGAGGCGGGGCGGGCAGCCAGCGTCATTGCGTCCCTGCCTCCCAGAAAAGGGAAAAGGAGAATGCTGCGGAGCCATTAATGAAGCTCAGTACAGCTTCAATTAGCCCCCTCAGACCAGCCCCTCTGACCTAGTCCGACGTCTGCGGCATGTGTCCCCAGTGCCGTGGCCCCACCGTGGGGGGAAAGCCATGGGGTTTCAGAAGGGGCCGTGGTCAATGTGGGGGGGTGGAAGCGCGAGTGAGCTGACGTCACGGGCTCCCGACGGCTAGAGACGTAAAAAGAAAATAAAAAAAAAAAGGTAGGCCATGTCTCCTTGATCTATTACTTTGGTCACCTAGTCAAAGAAGTCTATTAGATTTGTATGACATGACCATCCGGCTGTGAATCCATGCTGCCTTGGATCCTTTGCCCCTCTGGCCTCTAGGTACTCAACAATTCTTTCCTTCAGAAGTGACTCCATCATTTTCTCAATCACTGAGGTTAAACTAACAGGTCTATAGTTTCCTGCTTCTGCCCTGCTCCCACTTTTGTGAAGTGGAACAACATCTGCTCTTCTCCAGTCCTCAGGTACCACCCCATCCTCCCATGATTTGTTAAAAAGGGTAGTCAGTGGTGTCACTAGTTCTACCCTTAGTTCTTTTAGAATTCTGGGGTGAATCCCATCAGGCCCCATTGCTTTGTCCACCTTCAGTTTTAAGAGTTCTTTCAGAACCCTTTCTTCTGTGAATGGGCTGGTATGAACCCCCGTATCTAGAGTGTTTCTATTGTTTGGTTTCGGTACTTAACCCTCTTCATTTGTGAATACTGAGCAAAAATATTTTAGTATCTCTGCCTTTTCACAGTCACCCTCTGTCCACACCCCCTTCCCTTTATTAAGCCTCACTATCCCTCCCTTGGTCTTCCTTCACTCCCTGATGTACCTATAAAAGGTTTTATCCCCCTTCTCAGCTGAGTTAGCTATCTTTTCCTCGGTTTGTGCCTTTGCTGTTCTGACTGCCTTCCCTGCTTCCTTTTACTTTAATTGATACAATTCTCTGTCCTGCTCCTTCTGTGATTCCTTGTACTTCCTGAATGCTTTCTTTTTCACCCTAACCTTCCCTGCCACCTCCTTTGAGAACCATGGTGGTTTCTTACATAGTTTTGTTTTGTTTATTTGCTTCACACAAAGGCTTGTTGCCTCTGTGATGGCAGTTTTGATTATTCCCCATTGTTCTTCCACCCCTCCTTCCTGCCCATTTGCTAGTGCATTCCTTAGGCACTCACCCATTCTGGCAAAGTCGGCCCTCCTGAAGTCTAGTACCTTTGCCTTTGTATGGCTTGACTCTACTGCTGTGTTTATCGTCAACCATACTGTTCGATGGTCACTAGTTCCCAGATGGCTACCCACTTCTACATCTGTGATCCTCTCGCCATCTCCATTTCATAAAATGCAGCAGTATGCTGCCAGGAGTAGAATAATTCAATAGCAATTAAGCCCTTTTTTACTCTAGGATTCTGTAACATGTCATTTAGTGCAAGTTACTGTGTTACATTGTAGGTGGCTCCACTGCAGACTGAAGAATAGTCAAATGGGTCAAAAACTGGCTAACAGTCGCCAATGGGTAAAGGTGTATGGTGGTGGTCTGTAAGAGTTGAGGTCAGCAGTGGCACGACAAAAGGGTCAGTACGTGGGTCAATATTATTCACAATTTACATAGTTGACATGCACACAGACATAACTAGCTATGTATCTAAATTCGCAGATGACACAAAACTAGGAGGTGCATCATTTTTTTTTTTTCTCTCTTTGGTAATCAAGCAAGGCCCACTAGGCCTCAAACCTGTTTTCAGGGGCAATCCGAGAGCACTGGGGAGGTTAAGTGACTTGCTCAGGGTCACACAGTACACAAGTGGAGGTTTTAGGACTCCAGCTCACGTCTACTGGATGCACCCAGCTCATTCACAGCTCGTTACTCTAACCCCTAGGCTGTACTTCCAACCCTATCTAAAGCAGATGCTGAAAGTATACAAAAGGACTTAGGACTGTACACCGGGTTGGATGAATGAGGAATGGAATTTAAACAAACAGAAATGTACAGCACTACACTTGGGGACACAGGCAGGTTATGTCCTAAACGGGCATGCACTTGGCAAAGTTAAGGAACACAGGGACCAAGAAGTATTGGTGTAGTGTCATCTGAATTTCACTTGCAACAATAAACAGGCTAACATGAAAGAAAGCAGAATATTGGGCTGCATAAGAATAACATTTCATTAGTAAGCATAAAACCGTCATATTACAATTAAACCAGTCTTTGGCCCACCCATACCTGGTCATACCCGGTTCACAGTTCTGGTCACGATATACTAGGAGGGAGGTGAACAATGCTGAAAGGGTGCAGAGAAGGTTAACTAAATCCACTGCAGGAATGATGGCTCGTGGCTATGAGACTAGGTTAAAATCATTTGGATTGCACAGTTTGTTGCCAAGACATATTAGGGGAGATCTCATCTTGTTATACCAAGTACTGTAAGACAAAATATTATGGATAGAGATGAGGTTCAAATTTAAGGTAAAAGAACACAATGCTAGAGGTCACAGCCAGCAGTTAGGTGGAAATTACAGAACCACAAACAGGAGGTACTACTTCACACAAAGTACGGTAAAGCTGTGGAATAAATGACCAAGTAATTATCGCTATGAATAAAAATAAAATTTGAATAACTCTTCGATGAGTTTATGGATGTGTGCGAAAATTTTAACTATGACCACTGAGCAGTGGGAAGATAGCCGCAAAGGGGTCTTAAGACTTTCTTCTACCTCTACAAACATAAGTTAACTTGAGTTAAATTGTAAGGTGCAACAAAAGTTATAGAAATATTGGGTAGGGGGGGAGGCTGAGGATTGTTAACCAGGACCTGCTGTTACAAGTCCAATCATTTGGGGTAAGGTGGCCTACCCTTTAAAACAGAGAATAATATAAAGAATAATACATGGGGAGGAC
Source organism: Neoceratodus forsteri (assembly GCA_016271365.2). Taxonomy (NCBI): domain Eukaryota; kingdom Metazoa; phylum Chordata; order Ceratodontiformes; family Ceratodontidae; genus Neoceratodus; species Neoceratodus forsteri. The sequence goes on from CM057453.1 coordinate 436,279,887, forward strand.
TATGTAATTATAATCGACTGAGGTGTGGGATGCTACATAAACCCTGAGAGTGAAGTTCAAGTGGTGTATGAAAGCAACCAACACTCAAAGCAAACTGGATGGGCAGAATGGATGGACCTAGTGTCTTTACTGCCATCAGTCTATTTATAGCTGTACCCCTTCACAAGAGACTCAGGGTGCCATTACAAACAAGATAAACCAGAACATTTCCAAACAAGTAAGAACAAAGCAATAAATACAATTTATATTTAACAACCATAAAATATAAAACTTCTCTTGATTAATAAATCGATAAATAAATAATAACAGGTTGGGATGATAGCAATTTAGGGAAAATCAATCCCTGAATGCCTGAGCAAAGTAAATAAGTTTTCGGCCCCCCCCACCACAAAGGCCTCTACCGCGAGGAGGGTCTCCCTCAGGGCTCTCAAAAGAGAGTTGGTTCCAAAGGGCTAGGGCATGGTCCCCCAAGGTCTAACTTAGCCCTGGGAATTACAGAAGGCCTTCCTCAGTGGAGTGGAAAGGGCAAGAGGGTATGTAGGGAGTCAGGAGATTAGTCAGGTAATCTGGGCCCAGCCCGTGAAGGGCCTTATATGGGAGTAAGCCCACTTTAAAGAAGATATAACTCTTAAATGGCAGCCAGTGCAAGTCACGCAGTGCCAGGGAGACGCAACACATTCTTGGAAGGCTGGTCAGCAACCTAGCAGCTGTATTCTGCAGTAGTTGCAGGTGCCACACTGTACCTCCACTGACCTCAAGGTAAAGAGCACTGCAGTAATCATACTTGGAAGTCACAAATGCACGCACTTGTGTGGCCAGGTTACCTGGCAGGGGATAAGGGATCTAATCTGGCGGATGTTTGGTAGATGGTTAGAGCCTCTACAGATTACAGCAGGCACCTGAGCCTCAAATGTCAGCCTCTCATCCAGAATAACTCCCAGATTTCTCCCCTTTGTCACACCTAAAAGCCCAGAGGGGCAGAGCCAAAGCCCTATCTTCCTCTCGGTAGCTACCACTTCTCCACCAATGACCCGGCTCCACCACTGGTACTTTAGTTTTATCAAGGTTACATTTCAACCAGCTTGAAGACATACAGTCTTGGAAGGCAGTATAGCGCAGTGGTTTAAGGCTCAGAGCTGCAAATCTGTTGACATCCAGTAGACCAGAGCTGGGTTTGAATCCCACAGCTTCCACTTGCATACTGTGTGACCCTGAGCAAGTCACTTAACTTCCCTGTGCTCCCAGGTCACTCCTGTACAAAAGCTTTCAGCTTAGTGTGCTACTCCTGGTTAAACAACTAAATAAAAAATAAAAAAAAGTCTTGGATCTTGACCAGGCACTTACTCAGCACATTAACTGCACCTGGTATCCCGGGTGCTAAAGACATACAGAGCTGGGTATTATCTGCATAGTAATGAAACCCACGCCCATACTGTCTAATCATCTTGCCCAGGAGAAGCATGTACACTGCAAACAGCATGGATGAAAAGACTGAACCCTGTGGTACGCCACAGGACTACTGGGACTGAGGAGAACCTTCCTGCCACAACCCTCTACGTCTTGTTGCCGAGATAAGACTCAAACCAGCAGATGACTTTATCAGGCCGAACTAAATACACCCAAAATCGATCCAATAGCATCCTATGGTCCATGGTGTCAAACGATCTGAAGAGATCAGGTACAACAAGAATTGACAGTTCTCTGTCTACAACCCTGGGCAAGTCATTGTGCACTCCAATTACAGCAGTTCTGTACTGTGCCTGGACCTAAAACCAAACTGGAGAGGTTCACAGATGTCAAAGGCAGTAAGGTGTGCCTCAAGCTGCAGTGCAACTACCTTCTTAATAACTTGCCCAAAAAGAGCAGGTGAGAGACAGGTCAGTAATCGCTAGGACATCAGGGTCCAACAATGGCTTTTTCAGAAGAGGCTTCACCAATGCGCTGTTCAGAGACACTGGGACCACCCCCTCTGAAAAGGAGAACCAGACAATCCCAGCAAACACTGGCCCACCTGCCCAGCACAGCTCACCAGGAGACGTGTAGGGCTCAGATCCAGACCACAGAAATTCAGTTGCAGCTCAGAGACCAGAACACTCACCTCTTCCATCATCATTGGTCAAAACTCTCCCCACAACCACTGAATGCATCTCAGACTCCCAGGCCCAACACCGCTGGGCTGTGACAGATCACTTGGCAAGATTCTGGCCTTAACAGAGGACACAGTGCCTGAGAAGAACAAGTGAGCGCCTCCTATTTCATGACTGAAACTGCTCTTACGGGTTCCAGAAAGACCAGATGGAGAAGCCTGTCAACATCCCAAAAGAGCTGAACCAGTTGTTTCTTCCAAGTAGTAACCTCCCTAGACAGAAACACTGTCTTTTTATGTGTGACTGTCCCTTCATACTCACCAAAGTGAGCCATCAAGGCCAGTCTGTTCTCCGGGGCCCTGGATCTTCTTCAATAACACTTCAACCTCTGCTACTTTGCTTTCGAACATAGAATCTACCAGCAGATAAAGACCATATAGCCCACCTAGTCTGCCATTTCCCTACTCACTGCTGCAGCCCTATATCCTGTTTGATCTGCACATCTCCAGGGTACCCTTATGTCTATCCCATGCACTGTTGAACCCCTGTATTGTTTTCGCCCCCACCACTTCTGTTGGAAGGCTATTCCATGGCTCCACCACCCTTTCAATGAAAAAGTACTCCCTAACATTACTACTGAGCCTTCCACCCTTCAGTGTCATATCATGCCCCTTGTTCTTGTGTAGAGTTTTCTCTGAAATATGTTTTCCACCTGTACCCTGTTTATTCCCCTAAGGTACTTGAAAGTCTCCATTATAACATCTGACAGTGTCAGTGGCTCAGCAGACAGCACACTTGCCTCCGAGGCCAGGAGATCAGAAGGTTGTGGGTTCTATCCCCACACCAAGCACTTGGGTTAAATCCCAATACTGATACTGTAGTGCAGCATGAAATGCTGTCTTTCAGATGAGACTGTTCTGGTATTAGTTCAGGTGGATGTTAAAGATCCCATGGCACTTCTCGAAAACAGTAGGGGAATTTCCCCGGTGCCCTGGCCAGGTTTACCCCCATTTACTAAAAATATCACCAACAGCTTAATCTGGTTCAAAGTCAGCTGGCATTTATCTGTATTCCCCTTCACCGAGTCGTGCCTGACAACAGGCAGAATTTGTCTAGTGCACTTACCCAGTCAACAAAAAATAAATAAATAAATATCTCCCCTCTCCCTTCAGTGAATAGATATTACAGTCCTTAAGTCTTACCTCATAGTGCTTCTGGTGCAGTTCATGTACCATCTTCGTTGGCCTGCCCTGGTCTGTCTCTATTCTGTCAATGTCCTTCCGGAGATGTTGTCTCCAGAACTGGACAGTACTCCAGCTGAGGCCTCACCAATGATCTGTACAGTGGCATCACCACCCCCTTCCTATGTACCACAACATTCTGTTTGCTCTCCCCACCGCCTTTTCACACTGTTTGGTCACCTTCAGGTCATCAGATATGATAACCCTCAGGTCTCTCTCCTGACATGTGGTGGTCAGAATTTCCCAACCCATCCTGTACTCCTCCCTTGAGGCACAACCCAGCTCTCTCAGCTCGCCATCAAACCATGGCAAGACCAGGTGTGAAACCCACGGATGTACATGAAACAGCACCACAAGATCGAAAGCCCCAGTAACCATCCTGTTAAAGGCCACCACTGCTTTTCTGGTTCCCTACTGCATGCTGTAGACACATCTGAGTTGCCCAGTACTGACAAAAGTCCCTCTGACCAAAGCCCTCGAAAAGAGTGGAACCAGATAACCTCCACCGAGGGTGGACTATTGGGGGGTCCTGAATGTGAACCTGATGGCACAGTAGTCTGAACAACTGACTGGATCAATCTCAAGGATATCAGTCTTAAGCCCCAGAGAGAATACCAGGTCAAAGTCATGGCCGTGTTGGTGGGTCATGGATGTAGGGGCTCAGGGATTTCATACCCTGGAGGAAATCTTGACCAAACTGTGAGAATTTGTCATCGCTCCAAGTACTGGCATCACAGCAGCACAGAAATAAAGACAAAACACATGATGCAAAAAAGATACATATAGGATAATTATTTGCAAAAAAACAACAACTTTGTTAATACACTAGTTAGGGTAACTTACCACCACCAAAGTAGGGCAATGTGGTGTTAGGGTTTCCAACCCTAACTCCCCAAGCAGCAAAAGGGAAAAAAACAATATGGTTTTGGGTCTCTGGAGTCTTGAAATATCAGTGGTGGGGTCTTCCTTAGGGTTGTCAACCCTAATGTTTATCCTCCCCCCCTCAGCCTCCTGTTTGAAGCACAAGGTACAGCTGCAAGCTAGTGCATCACAGTGATACACTCTTCAAAGGTAGAGAAGAATGCCTTGTCACATGTTGCCAACAGAATTTGTAGTAGCTTTCTTCACGCAGGGCTCTGTCTAAAGAAAGGACATCACTTAACTCTCAACTCATATTTTATTTCTAAAAAAGCGCAAATCATATCAATATCTAAGCACTTGTACAAAACATAGAAAAAATTCAGCAATTAAAACCATAAATAACAATTAAAACATCAGTATCACAATATTCAGTAATCTCCAATTCATACACACTCCCGGGAGGTGAGCTTAAACAGATGCATTTTTAAGGCAGCTTTAAATTTCTCCACAGTCAGGCACTCCCTTATCTGATGAGGTAGAGAGTTCCACAGGGTAGGAGCTGCAAACGCAAATGCCCTAGTGCCAGAGGTCTTTAAAAACGGACCCTGGGAACCTCTCGCAATCTCTCGTCGGCAGAGCGGAGGGGGCGGTAAGGGCACAGAAGTTCTTGCAGATAGTGCAGTCCCTGTCCATGTAGGGCTTTTTAGGTCATCAAACTGACCTTGAAGGTGACCCGCCACTGAACTGGCAGCTAGCACAGTCCGTGGAGTACAGGAGTGACATGGCAAGATCGCGATAAGCCTGTCAACAGCCTGGCTGTTGCATTCTGCACTAGCTGCAAGCAGCGGATATCAGCCTCTGGGAGCCATAGGTACAGAGAGTTACAATGTCAAGGCAGAAGGTTACAAAGGCATGGACCAGTGTAGGAAGGTTGTCAGGTGGGAGTAGGTGTTTAATCTGAGCGATATTCCTCAGATGGTAAAATGAGGATTTGATGATGGCCGACACCTGAGATTTAAGGGTCAGACTGTCATCAAAAATAACGCCCAGATTGCGCACCCAGTCAGAGGTCGGTAGCTGACTACCCCCCTGAGCCAAAGCCCGAAGGCTGCCCAGCCAACGACCTATCAGCCCGTCGACCCAGGTCCACAACCAACACCTCAGTCTTGTCAGGGTTTAACCTCAGCCAGTTGGCACTCATCCAGTCCTGAATCTCAGCAAGACAGTTTGTTAAATACGGAGACAGTACTATCCTGGTTGGGCACAGAAGACATGTAGAGCTGAATATCATCTCAGTAGCAGTGAAAACTGAGACCATACTGCCTCACTGTCTCCCAATGGCAGCATATATATCGCAAACAACATGGGCAACAACACCACGACCTGTGGGACCCCACATGGCAGGGAGACCAGTTCTGAGGAAAAAAATCTCAGACACCACTCTCTGTGACCAGCCCGTGAGGAAAGAATGGAACCATTAGAGGACAGTACCCGACAGTCTACAGATGAACTGCAGGCGCTCTAGTAACACACCATAGACAACGGTATCAAATGCAACAGAGAGATCATGGAGAACCAAGATGGAACAAGTTCTCCGATCTCTCGCTATCAGGAGATCATTGAGGACCCGAACCAGGGCGGTCTCGGTATTGTGCCTCTTCCAAAAGCCTGACTGCAGAGGATCACAGATATCATGGATGGTAAGATGGACCTCCAGCTGCAGCGCAACCGCCTTCTCAATAACCTTATTCACAAAAGGAAGGTTAGAGACAGGCCTGTAGTTAGCTAGACAATCGGGGTCAAGAGACAGTTTCTTAAGGAGGGGTATTACTACCGCCTCCTTCAGGGTGTCCGGAAACACCTGTCTCTAATGAAACCCCGACTATCTCTGCTAGGACCGGGCCGATGACTTCAACACACCCCACAAGGAGGCAAGTTGGGCCTGGGTCCAAACTACAACAGGTCAGCCGCAAACTCTGGACGATCCTCACAACTGCCAACCGATCTAAGTCAGACCAGCCAAAATAAGGTGCAGCAACCTCCCACTGACCAACGCAACTCTCATTGGAACAAGCCGCACAGATTTCACACACAATGTCGGCAACCTTAACTGCAAAGAATCGAGCAAACTCGTCACATTTCTCCAGTGACAGTGCTCTCCAGGACTGGAGACAGGCTGGATTGAACAGTCTATCCACAGTCTGAAACAGCTGAGCTGGTCGATTCTGTGCAGCAGCAATCTCCCTGGACAGGAACTCTGCCTTCTTACGGGAGATAACTGATCGATATTCCTTATAATGAGTCATCAATCTAAGCCTGTCGGCATCAAGGCCAGATTTCTGCCAGCATCGTTCCAGCCTTCGTCCAACTCACCTCAACTCCCTCAAGGTCCCATCAAACCACAGAGACCGAGGGCAAAGGGTGAGTGGGCAAATCCAGACAGGAGCAACGGAATCCAGAGCCTCCACCACGGCCCTATTATAGGCCTGTACTAGATTCTTGGGATCTGTGCTTACACTCGGTACACCTGATGGGTTCAGCACCGCCACAAGGCCATCTGGGGTCAAAACCCTCAAAGGGCGGTACCGAACCATCTCCACAGGGGCAGGCCTATTGGGGGGAGCCCGGAAATTGAACCTTATAGTGTGATAGTCAGACCAACCGACTGGCTCCACCACCAAGTCGGAGGTCTCCATCCCCAGCAGGAAGACCAAGTCCAATAAGTGACCATGAATATGGGTCGTAGAGGTCATACCCTGTGTGAATCACATGTGACATTGTTTGCTCAGGGAACAGGGTGAGCACTAACATACCAAAAGCCAGCAGAATAGGCCTGATGGTCTGTCATGTCTGCTAGGTAGCCAGCCCCTATTGGGTGCTCGCTCTCCCACCTTCTCTAGCCCCAGAGAGGGTCATCTTTGGCTTCAGTTTACCCTTGCACCTGTCCCACCCCCTCTTGAAGCCCTCCACTGCGTCCTCCTCCACCAGACTCCTGGGCAGTGCATTCCATGGCCCCACCACCTTCTCAGTGAAGTAATGTCTCCTTTATTCTCCCCTGTAATTTCCCCCCTCCAGCTTCCACTCATGCCCCCTGGTTGTGCCCCTTTCTTTAGTCTGACCATCTCTTTGGCTCCACCCCTGTTTATCCCTTTTACATATTTGAAGACCCCTATCATGCCCCCTGTCTCTCCTCTCCTCCAGTGAGTACAGCCCAAGCTCTTCCAGCCTTTCCTCATAGGTCCTCTCTCTCATGCCCTGAATCATCCTGGTTGCCTTCCTCTAGACCCTCTCCAGCAATGCTATGTCCTTCTTGAGGTGAGGTCTCAGAACTGCACGTAGTACTCGAGAAGCGGCCTGACCAAGGCACTATACATAGGGAGGATCACCTCCCTCATCCTGGACGTAATTCCCCTGGCTATGCAGCCCAGAATCCTGTTTGCTTTTACCGCAGCACTTCTGCAGTTTTCAGTGTTATTCATTTTGGCGTCTACCACCACCCACAAATCCCTTTCACTCATTGTGGTTTGCAGTGAGACCCCCCCCATGGGTGTATACATAACATGGGTTTCTGACCCCCAGATGCAGCACCCTATACTTCCCTGGATTAAACCTCAGTCCCCACCTCCTTGACCACACCTCCAGGGTATCCAGGTCCCTCAGGACTGTCTCTCTCACTTCATCCCAGTCTTCCAGTGCTCCCAGTTTTGAGTCATCTGTGAAGAGACTCCTCCTACTCCTAACCCCCTCCCCATATCCGAGACACAGGCATTGAACAGACTAGGGTTGACAATCCCAAGGAAGATCCCACCACTGATCCACCAAGACTTCAGAGACACAAAACCCTGTTTTTCCTTTTGCTGTTTGGGGGGTGGGGGAATCACAGTAAAACCCTTATGCCACATTTCCCTATATTTGTGACATTAAGTTAACCTAACTGGTGCATTAGCAAGTTTTTTTTGCAAACAATTTCCTTTCTTTTTGAGATAGTGGAATCATATCCTCAGTCATGAACAGATGCAGATGCCATGCACCAAGGGAAGACTCCGTCTGCCTATAGATCCGTGCAGCAACAGATGTGAAGAAGTTATGGGGCTGTCAGGTGGGCTGCAGAGGTACAGGGCCCTATGTTCCCTGTGCTTCCATGTGGTTGCAGATAGAGAAGCACAGGACAAAGAATGTATCTGCTGGCCACTGCACATGGCTTCTGCCACTCATGGGTGCAGAGGTCCAGGTCCCTATGCCAAGAGGACAGTTGTCTTCACTATATGGTACCTGAGCCCATGCCGACAACCCTGCACCTTTCATTCTCTGGCTGGAGCGGGGTTCTAACAGTTCCCCCCCACCCTCTCCCCATCCAGCTGAGCCACTGAGCTCACCCCTGAACTCAGTTCACCAGCATGGAATCACAAAGCACACCCACCAGGGTCAAGAGTGGTACTGCACACAAAGCTTGGTAACAATTACATTTTTTTTTCAATTTTGGCCCCAAATTTTCAAGATACTCGTTTTATGATTTGCCTTGTAAGCATGACATGTACCATTTTACACCATAATGGCCAAAATGACATTTCACACCAGAAGTGCAAAAACACATGTTGTCCAAGATTTAGAAAATGACCCATCATGTTTATGAAGCGGTGTGAAAAAATTGCCATGTTGAAAGTTTGGAGTCAAAATATTGAAAATGAGTGAAGTAATGAGTGAACTTTGAAATACTGCAATATTCCCTCGTAGCTTAGGCATTTTACCGCATTTATATACCAAATTGTCAGCATAACCTTCTTATAACCCCACCTCATGAACCCCATAGGGAAAAGGTTCAAATCCCCACTGAAACGTCATTCCGTGTCACTGAAATGTCATTCAGTGTCATAGGTGCGAACACATATTTTGGCCAGGATTTGAAAAATGCCTGCTGTCACTGGTTCATGAGGTGGTGTAAACAAATGGCCACGTTGAAAATATGAGGTTAAAATATTTAAAATTACCAAAGTTACGAGTGAGCATAGTATAATAATTTCAACTTATGTGCGTAACTTTGCCATTTTTACATATAAGCTCAAATTGTCAATACAGCCTTCCTGTGACCCCACCTCATCATGAACAAGGGTGGGGAAAAAATTTCAAATCCTGCCCGAAAGGTGATTTTGCCAAGTGACTGTAAAAAATCACCTTTTGGGCCACATTTGCATAACTCTACCACCATTGGTCATAAGGTAGGGTCCTATAAAGACCATGTATTTCGGGGTCAAAACATGCAAAATGAGAAAAGTTATGCATCAAAGTTCAAAACCCCATTGAAATACACTGAATCGCACTTACCTTAGTTTCATATACTGCAGTCGGCGGTTCCAGCAGCAAGATGTGTCTTTGATCGGAGAGTGTATCTACACCTTGGGACATGTTCAAGTGAGTGAGTGTGTGTGGGGGTGGGGTGGGGGCGCTGAGTGGGAGGTCAGGGTGGGGTGAGATCGGCGAGTTATTTTTTTCTTTTTTTTTTTTTTTTTAAGCGGGAAAATAAAATGAGGGACAGTTTTCTGATTTTCATGGACACTGGGATTGGGTACCCCAGTGTCGGGTTACAGTTCAGCGGCACTGTGGGTGGGCACCAGTGCCAGCAGCTAGAAAATAGGAGTGGGGGTCAAGAAAAGTGGTACTGGGGGTCGGCACCACGGTCCATGTAACAGATAAACAGATAGATAAAAATAAGAAGAGAAAAAGAAAAGAAAAATATAGACTGACAGACAAATGGATTAGACAAAGACAGACAGAAGAGGGGATAAGTGGCTCACTGCTCTCAGTGCAGCCTACAGCATGAGTTCTAGCTGCGGCTGCAGAACTCAAAGTACCTTCTGTTCTCATACAGAGTAGGTGACTGGCTCCGCTCACTAACCTGGCCACCCTGGATTTTGTAGTGTCCGGAAAAGGCATTTCTGGAAAGGTTTAGGAAAAAAAAAAAAAAACACACAACAGTAGAATCTAGCTAAATGGGTCCTGTTTAACTAGGTCCTGGTGCTTGTTTTTTTTTTTTTGTTAAGACAGTATTTTAGTGGGGTACTGTGGTCAATTCGGGAAATACAGATAAAATTCCGACTGCCAAATACACACCATTACAGATACTTACAATTAAGACACTACTACGAATCATTACCATCAGAGGTACGAAACCCTGAGCAATGGCCTCCCCTGGTCACCCAAACTGCAATCTTTTACTTGCTAATCCAAATCGAGGTCATTTGATTTCTGCCCTCTATCAAGCTCAATGTTAAATCCCCCGGCAAATCTTGTAGATATCCGAGGGAAATGGCAGCAGGAGTTAGGCACACACATAGAGGACAAGCAGTGGGAGCAGGCATGCCGGCAGGCGGCTTGCACTTCTAGTTCACATCAATGGAGGGAATATGCATGGAAATTCCTGGTACGTTACTTCAAGACCCCGGAGATTACAAGTCACTACACTCCAGGACATTCTGCCTCATGCTGGCGTAATTGTGGAGAAAGAAAGGCCCACCTCACACATGTAATGTTCACCTGCCCTAAGGTGGAACCATTTACTAGTTCACTGCAGTCCGAGCTCCAAGAACTATTTGACAGGCCCATCCAGTTAACCCCACAAACATTCATCCTGTTAATTCTTCCTGACAACCTTAGGGACCGGGATTCTCGCTACCTCCTAGCCATTCTGCTTACAGCAGGTAGGAAGGCCATTACTAAAATGTGGTTATCTCCTAAGATCCCTACATTGTGGGACTGGTGGGCAATATCAAGACAAACCTACCAACTTGAGAAGACAACTCATAGTTTAAATAGTAGGGAGGAAAGATTCAATGCTAGATGGAATAGATGGCTTTTATACTATATGTTAAAGGACACAACTTTTGTACCATAAGAAAGTAGAAATCCCACCCTTGCATATTATTGAACGGTTGTGCGTGGATCCCGGGGGGCCGCCTGTGGCCGACCAAGATCGAGTATGATGGGTTCGAGAGGACACTGTAGTATACTTGTTGTTCATTTTGCGAATTTGAACTCCCAATCTTCTGTCTGACATTGAGGACCTTATTGAGCGGCATTCAAAAAGGTGAAGGCATTCCGAGCCTGGGTCCCGAGGAAACACCTAGGCTCGCCATAGACATGGAACTCTAACCTCCCTGGTAGTAAACCTTTACAGTATTTTGAGCATTCTGTGTACTGTGACCAAATGGACCTCTGTAAGTACCTCTTCTTGACTTTTTAAACTCCTATTGCTGGACACAATTGACTGTAAGTGAAAATGAAATAAAGATGATATTAAAAAAAAAGACAGTATTTTTATGCATTTTCAATGTTTCTGAGTTTACAATGAGAAAAAAAATCAAGGCCAACAGGATCAGTATTTTTGTCAGCGTGAGAGGTAAATCATGAAACTAAGCAGTCACACTCTTTTTCTGTTTTACCATTTGTGAGGTACATCATGAAAATAAGCAATTGCAGTTTTTTTTTTTTTTTTCTTTAAACCGCTCGTGTCAGGAAGTTATTTCTAAAATATTACAACTCTGGAACCACATAATATTTTCCATGAAACCTTCCAAAGGCACACCCTTGGCACAGGCCTCTTCAACCATGAAAATTTCATGAAAAAAATGTAAAAGATGCCGTCACAAAACCTTGGGACTTTGGCAGTCTAACTGCATGTTGTTGAGGCACAGGTCAGGAATCATAGGAAAACCAGGAGCAGTTTCCAAAATTTGCAAATAGCATTTTATTTTTTTCAATAACAGCAAAATTACAAATAAAAATTATTCAGTATAACTATTTACAAAGGCAGTGCAAACAGAGAAAACAAATTCCATCTTCTGAGAGTATCTCATAATTCCAAGTTTCAGTCTCAGTCTCTCACTTGCCTTGCCTCTCTAGCAAAAGCACTGCTACTTTTTTTTATAAGTCTCTGGGTTCTTGTTAAGACAGCCTGCTTCTCACAGAATGTCTTTGTAAGTTTACAAAATGTTTGTCAATTCCGTTCCTTGCAGGTGTAGGAAAACAGTACATGGTGTCCCTGAACTGAATTCTTGTTGACAACTCGGCAAAAGGCTTAAAACTCCATCTTAGGTTAACCCCTTGAGTTCCAAATAGCTTTGCAATCATTTCAACAGTATCACTATATAAAGTTTTAAACAAAGGGATAACATTATCGCATACAGTTTTACATAGAGATTCATATATATATTTTTTTATAACTGCAGATATACAAGAGGGAAGAAAAGACAGAAATAGCAAGAGAAGGCAGAGAGAGCAAGGCAGAGAACTGCAAAACCATTGGAAGTGATCAGTTCCTAGGTCTCACAAGAAAATTTGGTTGCGCAACCAGACAGACAAGAGAAAGAAAAGGAGCGGAAAGAACAGATCCTTGTATTTAAACTCTTTCTGCATAACAAATGGGGCAGGGCCTTATTCAACCTTGTCACATGCCCCCCCTCTTTAAGAGAGAACCTGTTTAAGAAGAAAAAAAAACAGGTTTCCAAAATGTTCTTCAAACTCTCTTTTAACATTAGCTTAAAATCTTTTCAGTTCTCAGCATATGTAGCATAGCAAAGAGAGAAGTTTCAACTCACATTTTTTCAACCTTCGGAATTCTCAATTCCTGATCCATGTCTTGACAGAAAATCAGCATTTATATTCTCTTTCCCAGATTTGTGCATTACTTTAAATTTAAATGGCTGTAGTGCCAGATATCACCATGTGATTCTGGAATTTTTATCCTTCATTTGGTTAAGCCCAGAGAGGACTGTGATCTGTTACAAGTATAAAGTCAGCGCCTAGTAAGTAAAACTTAAGGGACTCCATTGCCCACTTTGCTGCAAGGCATTCCTTTTCAATGATTTAGTACCTTTTCTCTCTGTCATGCGATTTCCTACTGATATATTCAATAGGATGTTCAGTCCCATCTATATTTTGACTCAGGACTGCACCTAGGCCTACCTCTTATGTATCTGTAACAGAAATTGATTCTCAAAGTCTTGGCTTCTTAAAACGGGCTGAACATAATATAGCCTTAATGACCCGAAAAGTCTCGTCACACTCTGGGGTCCATTTCACATTATTCAGGAACAGTTTCTTTGTGAGTTCAGTGGGGGGAGTAGCTGACTCAGCAAAGCTGGGAACAAATGTCCGATATTAACCAGCCAGCCCTAAACATGATCTGACATGTTTCTTGGTTTGGGGGACAGGGCTGTTAGCTACAGCCTCCATCTTGGAAACCTCTGGCTTGACTTCTCCATTTCCCAAAACACAGCCCAAATATCTGGTTTCCTGCATGCCCAATGCACACTTTGTAGGATTAATTGTTAGACCTTCCTTTTTGATCGATTGGATAACTGCTTGTAGGTGTTCCAGGTGGCTTTTCCAGTCTGGACTGCACACCACAACATCATCCAGGTATGTAGCACAATAACCAATGTGAGGGGATAAAATTACATCCATGTACCGCTGGAAAGTAGCGGGTGCACCATGCAAACCAAACGGCATGGTTGTGAACTGACAGAATCCTATAGGAGTGGCAAATGCAGTTTTGTTTCTGGATTCTTTAGCTACGGGAGATTTGCTAGTAACCCTTGGTGAGATTGAGGGTACTGATATACTTGGCACTTCCCAGTCTGTCCACCAAATCATCTATTCTGGGCACAGGATAACTGTCAAATTCTAACACTTGAATAAGTTTCCTAAAATCAAGGTAGAGTCTTACACCCCCTTCTCGTTTGTTTACAGTCACCACTGGTGGTGAACAAGCACTTCTCGACTCTATGATACAAAAAATGAAATAATTGTGTATTTCCTTAACCATATCTGCTCTTAACTGCTCTGGTAATCCATATGTCTTTTGTCTAATATGGAGAGCATTCCTTGTCACTATTACATGCTCAACCCCTTTTGTTTGGCCTGGTATTGTGGTAAAAGTACTATTAAATGTCTTTAACAAGTTACAAATTTCTGCGGTTTGTTCGGAGGTTAAGGAAACATTCATCTTTACAGTATCAGCAGTTACAGATTGTTTGAGTCTGTCATAAGCAAAATCAATATCTTCTTTATCAGTTTCTGGTAAAACCAGCAAAACAGCTTTTGGTGTTTTTTTCAACCCATTTCTCGAGGAGGTCAGCACAGTATGTCTTGGTAGGATTTTTCCTATCAAGGGTCTCAGTCTCATAGTTAACTGTGCCAGTATGTCGAAGAACCTTATGAGGCCCTTGCCGCTTCATTAACAGTTTATTTTCTGTAGTGGGTAACAGTAGCAAGACCTTTTCACCTGGCTCAAAAATGTTTTCTTTTACCCCATGGTCATAATACACCTTCTGCTGGTTTGGGGCCTCTTCCTGATTACTATGGGTGATTTCATCATATTTTGCCAGCTTCTTCTCAGGGCACACATATAAGATGTAATAGATTGTTTCTGATGGTAGTTATCTTCCATGTTCTTTATTACATCTAGTGGCCCTCTAGGTTGTCTACCATACCAGCATTTCAAATGGTGAAAAAACCTGTTGATGCCTGTGGTACTTCTTTGTAAGCAAAAAGCAGGCAAGGTCAGTACTGGTCCCAGTCTTTTCCTTCCCTTTACAAACCTTTTTAACATGAATTTTAGGGTTTGATTAAAATGCTCAACAAGACAGACTGTCTGAGGGTGATAAGAGGAGGTTCTTATGGCAGTGATATCCTAGTAGTCAGTATAGCTCCTTCAGTAACACAGCACCAAAATTACTACCCTGATCAGTAACAATCTCTTTAGGTATACCAACCCTGCTGAAAATTTTGGCAAGCTCAGCTGCCACTTTTGGGGCTGTGACAGTACACATAGGAACTGCTTCTGGGTACCAAGTAGCATAGTTACATACTACCAAAATTAATCTTGACACTTTTTACTTTTGTCCAAGGGCCAACCACATCCATTGCAATTCCTCCAAATGGCACATCGACCAAGGGTGGGGTCACCTTGTCTTTTTTAGTCTCTGGGCTACTTTCTGACACTTAGCACAGGAACTGCAATAGGTGGCAATAGCAATAGTTAGTAACATCTTCATGATTTCCAGGCCAGCAAAATCTGCAATCCTAGTAAGGGTGCAAACCTCACCGAGGGACTCAGGCCAAGGACTATCATGTACTGTCTGTAACAACCCAGATCTATACATTTGTGGTATAACCAATTGTTCCATCTGTTCCTGTGTCTGAAGTCTAACCCAAACTCTGTACAGTAGCCCATTACATTTTTTTAAACATAGGTTTACCCTGATTTGGTTTCACCCCCAGCTGCTTAAAGTAACTCTAGAGAGAGAAACATCATTAGCTTGCTCTGAAAGAAAATTACAATCAGCTATCAATTATTTACTTTCAGCATTTTCATATGTTAACCCCTTATGTCCATCAGTCTTTTGTTGCCACTGTTTCTTCAGGCATCATCTTTCTTTCCTGGACTTCCAGATCTTGGAGTCGTGCTCAAACAAGTCCAAATCAAAATCAATGAAAGGAAAAGAGTCTTCACCATCTGAGATTTTTTGCTCTGAGCTCTTGACACCACAGCTGCTGAAACATCAGGATTTACTCCTTCTTTGATTAGGTCCTAAACCTAGAAAGTCACTCAATCACAGGTACAGGTAACTTCGGTTCTACCCCCACTTTCATTTGGTGCGATACCCCATTAATAGTCAGGGTCACTTGGCTGGTGGGATAGTATCGAGTGTCCCCATGGATGCAGATGACACCAATACCTGGTCCTTTTGGACACTGTTTCTCCAGCACTTCAATATGCATTACGGTCTGTCTGCTTCCCGAATCTGTAAGTCCCTTCACAGTCTTATCTCCCACCTTCACATCTGTTAAGTACTTGTCCCAATTTGCTAAGGACAAATCTGATCCAGTGTCACTTTTCTTACTACAGCAATTTCTTGCAATAACACCTGGCTTATTACAGTTGTAGCAAATTAAGTATTTGAGTACAGATTTGTTACTCCAGAGTTCTATCAGACTTGGCATTTAAATGGGGGTGTCTTACCAGTGCTTAGCTGTTACCTTGATTGTTGTGGCATCTGTCTTGGCCATTTGGTAGTCTTCAGTCAAAGAAACAGCCTTCCCCACTTTCTGGTTGATGTTCTTTACCTGTAAAGCTGTATGTCCTGTGGACAGGACGTTGATGAATTGCCCATTACAAATGTTTTAAAGATCTGTGGGTGTTTTACTCTCTGGTTGGAGCCATTTTTATAAGGAGTTCTCAGTTGGGTGAAGGCTCCTAGGATTGTCCAATCGAGTTGTACTTCAGAGACTGAAACTTCGCCTGTAAGTCTCTCCTGTGATGTCATATCTTTTAAGGACCTCTTTTTCACCAGGTCATAGTTTTGACTGCAGTGTCCATATTGCTGCAGGCAAGTTGGGCTTTCCTGTCAGGTTAAGGTACCAGTCTGATTGCCTGTTGCTGCTTGGCCGCTGGCAGGCTGCGGCAACCCTTTCATAAGTTGAGAGGTATGCTTTGCATCTGAGGGACACAACTTTGTAAGTTTAAGGTCTTTTAAGTTGCAGGTGTTTTGTTGCTCTGCTGGACCTGTGCCAGAACATGCAGCTATGATAGCCTGCAAGGCATCCAGCCATTGCTGCTCCAGTCGCTGCATCTCATCTCTGCTATTCCTGTCACTGCATCTCTTCTTTTCTCCACTGCTCCTCTTTTTTTCCCTCTGCTGCTCCTGTCGCTGCATCTCTTCTCTGTTTCTCAGTCTCTTGTTGTTGTATAGCCCAGCATTTGAAGAAGCCAGACAGGCTTTCAGGTTCTGTCACTGCCTCTTTCTTCCCCCATGACTGGTGCTGGCTGTACAGTCTCAGTTTGGACTTTTGTTTCTGCTTCTAATTTGGCTGCCATTCTTCTGGTAATCACTCCTGGATCTGCTGCTGCAGAATCCATACCCTTCCTCTATGCCTCCCTGGTACCAGGTCTAGTACCCATGCACAAAACTGCTTTATTAGAGCATGCACTACAACCTACTTAGGCTGGATATAATACGTCGACGACAGGTCAGAAAGCATAGAAAAGCCAGGAGCAGTTTAAAAATTCGCAAATAGCATTTTACTTTTTTTCAATAAACACCAAAATAAAAATGATTCAGTATAACTATTTACAAAGACAGTACGTACAAACAGAGAAAACTAAGTCCTTCTTCTGAGGGTATCTCTTAAGCCCAAGTTTCAGTCTTTCAGTCTCTCACTCTCCTTGTCTGTCTAGCAAAAGCACCGCTGCTCTTTTTATAAGTCTTTATCTGGGAACTCGTTAAGAGAGCCTGCTTGTCACAGAATGTTCTTGTAAGTTTACAGAATGTTCTTTTCAGTTTCGTTCCTTGCAGGTGCAGTAAAACAGTACATGGTGTTCCAGAACTTACCTCTTGTTGACAACTCGGCAAAAGGCTTAAAAACTGCATCGCAGTTTAACCCCCTGAGTTCCAAATAGCTTTGCATTTATTTCAAACGTATAACTATATACAGTTTTAAACAAAGGAATCCCATTATCACATACAGTTTTACACAGAGATTCACATATATTTTTATAACTGCAGATATGCAAGAGGGAAGAAAACAAAAGAAATAGTAAGGGAAGGCAGAGAGATAGCGAGAGGTAGAGAACTGCAAAACCGCTGGAGTGATCAGTTCCTAGGTCTCACAAGAAAATTTGGTTGCGTAACCAGACAGACAAGAGACAAAAAAGGAGCGGAAAAACAGATCCTTGCGTTTAACCTCTTTCTGCATAACAAATGGGGTAGGTCCTTATTCAGCCCCGCCACACTGCACATGCCAAATTTGGGGCTATTTTGTCAAATGACGCTAAAGTCATTAAGGTACAAAAATTGGGGTTTATCATTAAGCAGCCTACTAAACCCCAACTACATGGGCTAGTGAGCAATAAGATGGTAATTTCACTGAAGGAAGCTGGGGATAGAGGAAGACACAAAGCAGATTGTTATAAGAGGAACTTTCCACTGATTTGGAGCATCCCAGCAGCAGCATCAACTAGGAGCAGATTTATCCTGGACTCCCTTCAGGGTGCCTTCCTCAAGCAACTGGTCATGGAACCAACTCGGCAGAAGGCAATACTGGACCTTGTGCTCACAAACAGGGACAGTGTGATGGGGTAACAGTGGGGGAGCCCTGGGTAACAGTGACCACCAGTCATTGTGGTTTGAAATCACAGAAAGAGCAGAACCAAACCACACAAAACATGTATCCTGGATTTTAGGGGGCAGACTTTGGGAAAATGGGAGATACTTGAAAGAAGCATTAGGGAATGGGACAGAATCAGGGTTTGAGAAGAAGTGGGCAGTATTTCAAAATGGGATTATAAGAACAACAGAATTATGCATTAACAGGTTAGCAAGAGGAAAAGGAAGAGGAGACCATTATGGTTTTTCTCAAAGAGGTAGCAAAAGAAAGTGAAAGCCAAAAGATTGCATCCAGGCAATAAAAAAGACAGCAGGC
The DNA here is from genome assembly GCA_016271365.2 of Neoceratodus forsteri. Classification (NCBI taxonomy): domain Eukaryota; kingdom Metazoa; phylum Chordata; order Ceratodontiformes; family Ceratodontidae; genus Neoceratodus; species Neoceratodus forsteri. The sequence goes on from CM057453.1 coordinate 436,298,554, forward strand.
AGAAGGGATAGGGAGAAGTACCAGGAGAAGCAAAGGGAGGCAGGGAAGTCAGTAAGGAAGCCAAAGCTCCGACAGAAGAACACATTGCAAAATCAGTGGGTAAAGGGACAAAACCTTTACAGGTACATAAGGAAAAAGAAAGACAAAGGGAGGGATAGTGAGACTGAAGGGAGGATGGGAGCCAGGAGATGACAACAGTAAAGCTGACATATTGAACAGGTATTTCTGCTCAGTCTTTACTGAGGAAGAGGGGGTAATGTGTCTGAAGGGAGTACAAGGGTGAGAATGGTGCAGAATGGACACAAGTCCCTTTACACGAAAGGGTCCCAAGGAACTGGAATATAGAGTTGATAAAGCAATGGGGCCAGACGGTTGCACCCAGGGTCCTTAAAGAACTAAGAGAGGTGGTGGCTGAACCTCTGGCTATCCTGTTTAGCCGATCAATGGAAAGGGAAGGTACCCAAAGACTGGAGGACAGCAGATGCAGTCCCCTTATACAAAGTGGGAACAAAGAGGAAGCAGGGAACCACAGACCAGTCAGCCTCATCTCGGTAGTGGGGAAGATCATGGAAGCACTACTGAAGGAGAGATTGGTGAACATCTGGTTGTCAATGGACTACAGGACCCAAGGCAGCATGGTTTCACCAGGGGAGGTCATGTCAGACCAACCTTGTTGAATTTTGGACTGGGTGACTAGGGAGGTGGATCAGGGAGGCAGTGGACATGGCTCATCTGGACTTCAGCAAGGCCTTTGACACTGTGCCACATAGCACTGCTACTACAAACTGGGGAATATGGGTGGGCAGGACAGTGATGTGGTGGGTAGGTAACTGGCTGGGTGGCAGGACACAGAGGGTGGTGGAAATGGCTGTCACTCCACAGAGGGAAGAGTGACCAGTGGGTACCACAGGGATCAGTGCTGGGACCAGTCCCTATTCAACATCTTCATCAGTGACATTACGCGGGATCTAGAAGGCAAAATGTCACTGTTCGCTGATGACACAAAGCTCTGTAACAGTGTAGACACACCAGAGGGTGTAGACAGAATGAGAAGTGACCTGCAGAAACTTGAAGAATGGTCAGGGGTTTGGCAGTTGAAATTCAATGCAAAGAAGTGCAAGATAATGCATGGGAGCACAAAAACCCTGGCACAATATATCAGTTGGGAGGTGAGGATATAGCATGCACCTAGCAGGAAAGGGATCTTGGGGTTGTCATCTCCTGATGACCTCAAGGTAGGGAAACAGTGTGACAAGGCAGCAGGTAAAGCAAATAGGATGCTGGGATGTATAGGCAGGGCATCACCAGCAGGAAAAGGGAGGTCATGATTCTGCTCTACAAGACACTAGTGAGGCCCCACCTGGAGTACAGTGTACGGTTCTGGAGACCATACCTGCGTAAGGACATAGACAGGGTAGAGAAGGTTGAGAGGAGGGCAACAAAGATGGTGCATGGATTGCATCACAAGTCCATGAAGACAGGCTTGAAGGAACTGAACATGTACTCCTGGAGGAGAGGAGGGAGAGAGGGATATGATAGAGACATACAAGTATCTTACAGGAGGAACAGGGTGCAGAAAACACTTTTTTGCTTAAAAGATCGTTCCAGGACTGAGGGGCATGGGATGAGGTTGAGGAGGATCATTCAGAGGAAACATGAGAAAGAATTTCTTCACAGAACGGTGTGGTGGACAAGTGGAACACCCTGCCAGAGGAAGTGGTGGGGGCTGAAACAATCACGGGATTTAAGAATGCATGGGATAGACATAAAGGAATTCTAGAGGTCAGGGGTAAGGGGAAACAGACTTCTAGGAAAACAAACTGAACTTACAAGCTCAAATGGGCAGACTGGGTGGGCCATAGGCCCTTATCTGCCGACACTGTCTATGTATCTATGTATTTGTTCACACAAATCTATTATTTACCATTTATATTATTTAGTTTTGGAGTAACAAGAAGGTGTGAGCCCTTCTATTATTTACAGCTGAGGCCATGAGTGTAATGTCACATCCATTATTTATCAAGGTTACATTCAACCAGCTTGAAGACACACAGTCTTGGGAGGCAGTATAGCACAGTGGTTTAAGGCTCAAACCCAAATCCGTGACATCCAGTAGACAGACCTGGGTTTGAATCCCAGCTTCACTTACATGCTGTGTGACCCAGGCAAGTCCTTAACTTCCCATGCTCCCAGATAACTCCTGTACAAAGCTTTCAACAGTGTGCTCTCCTGGTTAAACAATAAAAAAAAAAAAAAAGTCTTGGATCTTGACCAGGCACCTCAGCACATTAACTGCACCTGGTATCCCAAAAGCAAAGACATCGAAGCTGAGTATTATCTGCATAGTAATGAAACCCAGCCCATACCGTCTATAATCATCTTGCCCAGGAAGCATGTACACTACAACAGCATGGATGAAAAGACTGAACCCTGAAGAGCATACAGGACTACCGGACTGAGGATAACCTTCCTGCCACAACCCTCTCGTCTTGTTGCGAGATAAGACTCAAACCAGCGATGACTTTATCGGCCGAACTAATACACCCAAATCGATCCAATGTCTATGGTCCATGGTGTCAAAGCAGTCTAAGAGATCAGAACAAAAAATTGACAGTTCTCTGTCTACAACCCTGAGCAGAATCATTGTGCACTCCAACTAGCAGTTCTACAGTGCCTGGACCTAAAACCAAACTCAGAGTTCACAGATGTCAAAAGACGGTGAGCTGTGCCTCAGCTGCAGTGCATACCTTCTTAATAACGCCCAAAAGAGCAGGTGAGAGACAGGTCAGTAATTACCAGGACATCAGGGTCAAATGGCCCCTGAAGAAGCTTCACCAATCGCTGTTCAGAACACTGGGACCACCCCTCTGAAAAAGGAGAACAGACAATCCCAGCAAACACTGGCCACCTGCCAGCACAGCTCACCAGAGCGTGTGGGGCTCGAATCAACACAGAAATTCATACGCTCAGACAGAACTCACCTCTTCCATCATCATTAAAAACTCTCCCACAACACTGAATGCATCTCAGACTCCCAGGCCAACACACTGGGCTGTGACAGACCATGGCAATTCCAGCCTTAACAGGACACAGTACTAGAAGAACAAGAGAGCCCCTCCTATTCATGACTGAAACTGCTCTTACGGGTTCCAGAAAGACCAGATGGAAGCCTGTCAACATCCAAAAAACTGAACCAGTTGTTTCTTCAAGTAGTAACCTCCTAGCAGAAACATATTTTTATATGTGACTGTCATAGACTCACAAAGTGAGCCATCAAAACATCTGTCCCCCGGGGCCCTGGATCTTCAACAATAACTCCAACCTGCCACTTTGCTTCCGAACATAGAAACATAGAATCTACCAGCAGACAAGGACCTATAGCCCACCTAGTCTGCCATTTCTCTACTCACTGCTGCAGCCCTATATCCTGTTGGATTGACTCTCAGGATACATATGTCTATCCATGCATTATTGAACCCTGTATTGTTTTACCCCACCACTTCTGCTGGAAGGCTATTCCATGGCTCCACCCTTTCAATGAAAAGTCCTAACATTACTACTGAGCCTTCCACCCAACAGTGTCATATCATGCCCCTTTGTTCTTGGCAGAGTTTTCTCTGAATTATGTTTCCACAGTACCCTGTTTATTCCCTAGTGCCAAAAGTCTCTATGTAACATCTGGCAGTGTCAGTGGCTCAGCAGACAGCACTTGCCTCGAGGCGGAGATCAGAAGGTTGGGTTCATCACACCAAGCAGGTTAATCAATACTGATACTGTAGTACGGCATGAAATGCTGTCTTTCAGATGAGACTGTTCTGGTATTAGTTCAGGTGGATGTTAAGATCATGGCACTTCTAAAACAGTAGAATTTCCCCGATGCCCTAGCCAATTTACCCCATTTACTAAAAATACACTAACAGCTTAATCTGGTTCAAAGTCAGCTGGTACATCATATCCTTCACGGGTCATACCTGACAACGGAAGAATTTGTCTAGTGCACTCCAGTCAACAATAAACAAATAATAAATATCTCCCCTCTCCTTCAGCGAATACATATTACCCAGTCATAATCTTACTCATAGTGCTTCTGGTGCAGTTCATGCACACCATCTTGATTAGCCTGCCTAGTCTGTCTCTATTCATGTCCATCCGGAATGTCATCCCAAAGTGGACAGTACTCAGCTAGGACCACCAGCGTCCTATACAGTGGCATCACCCCCCTCCTATGTGCCACAACATTCATTGCTCCCCCGCCTTTTCACTGTTGGTCACCTTCAGGTCAACAGATGATAACCCTCAGTCTCTCTCCTGGCGTGTGGTGGTCAGAATTCCCACCCATCCTGTCCCTCCTTGGGACTGGCAGCTCCTCAGCTCGCCATCAAACCATGGCAAGACCAGGTGTGAAACCAACGGATGTACATGAAACAGCCACAAGATCAGCCCAGTAACCATCCTGTTAAGGCACACTGCTTTTCTGGTTCCTACTGCATGCTGTAGACACACCTGAGTTGCCATACTAAAAGTCCCTACAGCCAGCCCTCGTAAGGTGGAACCAGAAATCCACCAGCGGTGGACTGTGGGGGGTCCTGAATATGAACCTGATGGCACAGTAGTCTGAACAACTGACTAGATCAATCTCAAGGTTATCTTGAGCCCCAGAGAGAATACCAGATCAAAGTTATGGCCGTGTTGGTGGGTCATGGATACCAGGGCTCAAGTTTCATACCACAAATCATGACAAACTGTGGAATCATCGCTCAAGTACTATCACAGCAGCACAGAAATAAGACAAAACACAGGATGCAAAGATACATATAGGATAATTATTTGCAAAAAAAAAAACAAAAACAACTTTTATCACTGGTGGGCAACTACACCACAAAGTGAGAAATGTGGTGTTGGGTTTAACCTAACTCCCAAACAACAAGGAAAAAAACAATATGGTTTTAGGTCTCTAGGTCTTGAAACATCAGTGGTGGGGTCTTCCTTAGGTTATCAACCCAATGTTTATCCTCCCCTCAGCCTCCTATTGAAACACAAGGTACAGCTGCAAACTAGTGCATCACAGTGATACACTCTTCAAAGGCAGAAGAATGCTGGCACATATTTTAACAAATTTGTGTAGCTTTCTGCGGGCTCTGCCTAAAAGGACATCCTTAACTCTCAACTCATATTTTATTTCTAAAAGCAGAAAATCATATCAACATCAAGCACTTGTACAAAACATAAAAAAAATTCAAATTAAAACATAAATAATTAAAACATCAGTATCACAGTGTTAGTAATCTCAATTCATACCTTCCGGGCTCAAACAGATGCATTTTGAAGCAGCTGGCAATTTCTCCAAGTCAGGCACTCCCTTGATGGGGTGAGGTTCCACAGGGTAGGACTACCAGCAATGCCTAAGTGAGGGTCTTTAAAACGGACCCTAGGAACCTCTATAATCCTAAATCAACAGAAGAGGAGAGGCAGTAAGGCACAGAAGTTCTTGCAGATAGTACGTCCTGTCCATATGAGGCTTTTAGGCCTCAAACGATCTTGAGATGACCGCCACTGACGGCAGCTAGCACAGTCCAGAATTACAGGGTGACATGGCAAGATCGCGTAGCCTGTCAACAGCCTGGCTGTTGCATTCACCAACTGCAAGCACCGGATATCAACCTCTAGAAGCCATAGGTACAGAGGTTACAATGTCAAGGCGGAAGGTTACAAGCATGGACCAGTGTGGAAGGTTGTCAGGTAGGAGTAGGTGTTTATCTGAGCGATATTCTCAGATAGTAAATAAGACGTATGAATGACACCTGAGATTTGAGGGTGAACTGTCATCAAAATAATACCAGATGCGCACAGTCAGAGGTGGTAGCAGCTACCCCTGAGCCAAGCCAAGAGCTGCCCAACAGCACCTATCAGCCAGGCAGGTCCACAACAACACCTCCAGTCTTGTCAGTTTAACCTCAACCAGTTGGCACTCATCATCCTGAATCTCAGCAAGACAGTTTGTTAAATACAGAACAGTACTATCATAGTCGGGCCAGAGGACATGTAGGCTGAATATCATCTGAGTAGCAGTGAAAACTCAGACCATGCCTCACAATGTCTCCCAATGGCAACATATACACATAAACAACATAACCAACAACACCGCCTGTAGGACCCCATAGCAGGAGACCAGTTCTGAGGAAAAAATCTCAACACCACTCTCTGTGACCAGCCGTGAGGAAGATGGAACCATCCGAGGCAGTACCCGACAGTCTAGATGAACTGCAGGCTCTAGTAACACTACAGACAACAGTATCAAATGCAACAGAGATCATGGAGAACCAGATGGAACAAGTTCTCAGTCTCTCGCTATCAGGAATCGTGGGACCCAAACAGGGTCTTGATATTGTGCCTCTTCAAAGCCTGACTGCAGAGGATCACAGATATCATGGATGGTAAATGGACACTCCAACTGCAGTGACCACCTTCTCAATAACCTTATTCACAAGGAAGGTTAGAGACAAACCTGTAGTTAGCTAGACAATAAGGTCAAGAGACAGTTTCTTAAGAACCGTACTACCGCCTCCTTCAAGAATCGAAACACCTGTCTCTAATGAAACGACTATCTCGGACAGCCGATGACTTTAACCACACCCCACAAGAGGCAAGTTGGGCCTGAGTCAACCTACAACAGGTCAACCGCAAACTCTGAAAGATCCTCACACTGCAAACGGTGATCAACCAGCCAAAAAAGATGCAGCAACCTCCCACTGACCAGCACAACTCTCATTGGAACAAGCCGAACTTCAGACACAATATGTAACTGCAAAGAATCGAGCAAACTCGTCACATTTCTCCGGAAGGTGCTCTCAGGACTGGAACAGGCTGGATTGTACAGTCTATCACATCAAACAGCTAGCTAGTCGTTCTGTGCCAGCAATCTCCTGGACAGGAACTCTGCCTTCTTACGGGAGATAACTGATCGATATTCATATAATGAGCATCAATCTAAACCTGTAAGCATCAGGCGGTTCTGCCACATGTTCCAGCCTTAGTCAACTGCATACAACTCTCTCAAGGTCCCATCAAACCACAGAGACTGAGGGCAAAGGGTGAGTCGGGCGAACCCAGACAGGAACAGCGGAAAAGCCACCTACGGCCCTATTATGAGCCTGTACTAGATTCTTGGGATCTGTGCTTACACTCGGGTACACCTGATGGGTCAGCACACCAACAAGGCCATCTGGGGTCAAACCTCAAAGGGCGGTACCCAACCATCTCCACAGGGGCAGACCTATTGGGGAGCCCGAAATTGAACCTTATAGTGTGATAGTCAGACCAACCGACTGGCTCCACCACCAAGTCGGAGGTCTCCATCACCAGCAGGAAGACCAAGTCCAATAAGTGACAACAGAATATGGGTCGTAGAGGCTCATAACCTGTGAATCACATGTGACATTGTTTGCTCAGGAACAGGGTGAGCACTAACATACCAAAAAGCCAGCAGAATAGGCCTGATGAATATCATGTCTTCTAGGTAGCCAGCCCTATTGGGGCTCGACATCTCCCACCCCTCTAGCCCCAGAGAGGGTCATCTTGGCTTCAGTTTACCTTACACCTGTCCCACCCCTCTTGAAGCCCTCCACTCCATCCCTCCTCCACCAGACTCCTGGGCAGTGCATTCCATGGCCCCACCACCTTCTCAGTGAAGTAATGTCTCCTTTATTCTCCCCTGTAATTTCCCCCCTCCAGCTTCCACTCATGCCCCCTGGTTGTGCCCCTTTCTTTAGTCTGACCATCTCTTTGGCTCCTCCCCTGTTTATCCCTTTTACATATTTGAAGACCCCTATCATGTCCCCCCTGTCTCTCCTCTCCTCTAGTGAGTACAGCCCAAGCTCTTCCAGCTTTTCCTCATAGGTCCTCTCTCTCATGACCTGAATCATCCTGGTTGCCCTCCTCTAGACCACTCTCCAGCAATGCTATGTCCCTTCTTGAGGTGAGGTCCTCAGAGACTGCGCGCAGTACTCGAGAAGCGGCCTGACCAGGCACCATACAGGGAGGATACTACCTCATCCTGGACATCATTCCCTGGCTATGCAGCCCAGAGTCCTGTTTGCTTTACCACAGCACTTCTGCAGTTTTCAGTGTTATTCATTTTGACGTCTACCACCACCTACAAATCCCTTTCACTCATTGTGGTTTGAAGGAGACCCCCATGGGTGTATACATGACATGGGTTTCTGACTCCAGATGCAGCACTCTATACTCCCTGGATTAAACCTCAGTCCCACCTCCTTGACCACACCTCCAGGGTATCCAGGTCCCTCAGGACTGTCTCTCTCGCTTCATCCCAGTCTTCCAGTGCTCCCAGTTTTGAGTCATCTGGAAGAGACTCATCCTACTCCTAACCCCTCCCATATCAGAGACACAGGCAATAAACAGACTAGGGTTGACAATCCCAAGGAAGATCCACCACTGATCCACAAGACTTCAGAGACACAAACCCTGCTTTTTCCTTTTGCTGTTTTGGAGGGTAAGGAAATCACGATAAAAACCCTTATGCCACATTTTCATTATATTTGTGACATAAGTTAACCTAACTGGTGCATTAGCAAGATTTTTTGCAAACAATTCCCCTTTCTTTTTGAGATAGTGGAAATCCTTATCCTCAGTCACGAACAGATGCAGATGCCATGCACCAAGGGAAGACTCCGTCTGCCTATAGATCGTGCAGCAACAGATGTGAAGAAGTTATGGGGCTGCCAGGTGGGCTGCAAGGAGGTACAGGGCCCTGTGTTCCCTGTGCTTCCATGTGGTTGCAGACAGAGAGACAGGACAAAAAGAATGTATCTGCTGGCCACTGCACTGGCCTCTGCCACTCATGGGTGCAGAGGTCCAGAGCCCTATGCCAAGAGGACAGTTGTGTCACTATATGGTACCTGGGCCCAGCCTGACAACCCTGCACCTTTCATTCTCTGGCGAGGCGGGGTTCTAGCAATCCCCCCCAACTCTCCCCCATCCAAGCTGAGCCACTGAGCTCACCCTGAACTCAGTTCACCAGCATGGAATCACAAAGCACACCCACCAGGGTCAAGAGTGGCACTGCACACAAAGCTTGGTAACAATTACATTTTTTTTTCAATTTTGGCCCCAAATTTTCAAGATACTCGTTTTATGATTTGCCTTATAAGCATGACATGTACTATTTTACACTATAATGGCCAAAATGACATTTCGCACCATAAGTGCAAAAACACATGTTGTCCAAGATTTAAAAAATGACCCATCATGTTTATGAAGCAGTGTGAAAAAATTGCCATGTTGAAAGTTTGGAGTCAAAATGTTGAAAATAGTGAAGTAATGAGTGAACTTTGAAATACTGAAATATTCCTCGTAGCCTAAGGCAATTTAACAAAATTTGTATACCAAATTGTCAGCATAACCTTCTTATAACCCCACCTCATGAACCCCATGAGGAAAGGTTCAAATCCCACTGAATCGACATTCCGTGTCACTGAAATGTCATTCAGTGTCATAAATCTTGAACACATAATTTTGGCCAGGATTTGAAAATACTGCCTGCTGTCATGTTCATGAAGATGGTGTAAACAAATAGCTATATTGAAAATATGAGGTTAAAATATTTAAAATGACCAAAGTGACCAGTGAGCATAGTATAATAATTTCAACTTATATGTAACTGCCATTTTATATATAACTCAAATTTTCAATACAGCCTTCTGTGACCCCACCTCATCATGAACAAGAAATTGAGAAAAATTTCAAATCCTGCCCAAAAGGTGGTTTTCCAAGTGACTGTAAAGATCACCTTTTTGGGCCCATGTAACTCTAATCTACCATTGGTCATGGCAGGGTCTATAAAGACCATGTATTTCCCTGTCAAAACATGCAAAATGAGAAAAGTTATGCATCAAAGTTCAAAACCCCATTGAAATACACTGAAGTGCACTTACCTTAGTTTCATCTACTGCAGTCGGCGGTTCCAGCAGCAAGATGTGTCTTTGATCGGAGAGTGTATCTACACCTTGGGACATGTTCAAGTGAGTGAGTGTGTGTGGGGGTGGTGTGGGGGCGCTGAGTGGGAGGTCATGGTGTGGGGTGAATCAGCGAAGGACCATTTTCTTTTTTTTTTTTTTTACAGGGAAAAAAAATGAGGGACAGTTTCTGATTTTATGCCGGACACTGGGATTGGGCACCCCAGTGTCGAGTTACAGTTCTGCAGCACGTGGGTGGGCACCAGTGCAACAGCTAGAAAATAGGAATGGGGGTCCAAGAAAAAGTGGTACTGAGGGGTGCGACACCACCGGATCCATGTAACAGATAAACAGATAGATAAAAGAAGAAGAAAGAAAAGAAAAAGAAAAAAAAAAAATAGACTGACAGACAAACAGATTAGACAAGACAGACAGAAGAGGATAGAATGGCTCCACTGCTCCAGTGCAGCCTACAACCCTGAGTTCTAGCTGCAGCTGCAGGACTCAAAGTGCCTTCTGTTCTCACAGAGTAGGTGACTGGCTCCGCTCACTAACCTGGCCACCCTGGAATTTTGTAGTATCTGGAAAAGGCATTTCTGGAAAGGTTTAGAAAAAAAAAACAACACCGACAATAGAATCAGCTAAATGGTCCTGTTTAACTAGGTCCTGGTGCTTGTTTTTTTTTTTTTTGTTAAGACAGTATTTTAGTGGGGTACTGTGGTCATTTCAGGAAATACAGATAAAATCCGACTGCAAATACACACCGACAGATACTCAATTCAAGAGACTACTACTCAATCATTACCATCAAATACCGAAACCCTGAGCAATGGCCTCCCTGGTCACCAAACTGCAATCTTGCCTACTAATCCAACAAAGTCATTTGATTTCTGCCTTCTATCAAGCTCCAATGATAAAACCCTGGCAAATCTTGTAGATATCCGAGGAAATGGCAGCAGGAGTCAAGCACGCCACATAGAGGACAAGCAATGGGGAGCAGGCATGCGACAGGCGGCTGCACTTCTAGATTCACATCAATGGAGGAATATGCATGGAAATTCCCCAGTGCGTTACTTCAAGACCCCAGAATTACAAGTCCTACACCCAGACATTCTACACTGCTGGCGAATTGTGGAGAAAGAAAGGCCCACCTCACACATGTAATGTTCACCTGCCTTAGCTGGAACCATTTACTCGTTCACTGCAGTCGAGCTCAAGAACTATTTGACAGCCCATCCAGTTAACCCCACAAACATTCATCCTGTTAATTCTTCCCACAACCTTGGGACAGATTCGTGCTACCTCCAGCCATTCTTGCTTACAGCAGGTAGGAAGGCCATTACTAAAATGTGGTTATCTCCTAAGATCCCTACATTGTGGGATTGGTGGGCAATATCAGAACAAACCTACCAACTTGAGAAAATAACTCATAGTTTAAATAGTGGGAGGAAAGATTCAAAGCTAGATGGAATAATGGCTTTTATACTATATGTTAAAGGACACAACTTTTGTGACCATGAGAAAGTAGAAATCCCACTTGCATATTATTGGAACGATTGTCGTGGATCACGAGGGGCACGCCTGTGAACCCAAGATCAGATAATGGGTTCGAGAGGACACTGTAGTATACTTGTTGTTCATTTTGCAATTTGAACTCCCAATCTTCCCTGACATTGAGGACCTTATTGAGCGGCATTCAAAAGGTGAAGGCATTCTGAGCCTGGGTCACGAGGAAACACCTAGGCTTGCCATAGACATGGAACTCAAACCTCCTGGTAGTAAACCTTTACAGATATTTGAGCATTCTGTAGTACTGTGACTAAATGGACCTCTGTAAGTACCTCTTCTTGACTTTTTAAACTCCTATTGCTGGACACAATTGACTGTAAGTGAAAATGAAATAAAGATGATATTCAAAAAAAAGACAGTATTTTTATGCATTTTCAATGTTTCTGAGTTTACAATGAGAAAAAAAATCAAGGCCAACAGGATCAGTATTTTTGTCAGCATGAGAGGTAAATCATGAAACTAAGCAGTCACACTCTTTTTCTGTTTTACCATTTGTGAGGTACATCATGAAAATAAGCAATTGCAGTCTTTTGTTTTTTTTTTTTTAAACCGCTCGTGTCAGGAAGTTATTTCTAAAATATATACAACTCTGAACCACATAATATTTTTCCATGAAACCTTCAAAAGCACACCATAGCACAAGGCCTCTTCAACCATGAAAATTTAATGAAAAAATGTAAAAGATGCCATACAAAACCTTGGGGACTTTGGCAGTCTAACTGCATGTTGTTGAGCTGAGTCACAGAATCATAGGAAAACCAGGAGCAGTTTCAAAAATTTGCAAATAGCATTTTATTTTTTTCAATGACAGCAAAATACAAATAAAATTATTCAGTATAACTATTTACAAAGGCAGTGCAAACAGAGAAAACGAATTCCATCTTCTGAGAGTATCTCATAATTCCAAGTTTCAGTCTCAGTCTCTCACTTGCCTTGCCTCTCTAGCAAAAGCACTGCTTCTTTTTTTTATAAGTCTTTGGGTTCTTGTTAAGACAGCCTGCTTCTCACAGAATGTCTTTGTAAGTTTACAAAATGTTTGTCAATTCCGTTCCTTGCAGGTGCAGCAAAACAGTACATGGTGTCCCTGAACTGAATTCTTGTTGACAACTCTGAAAAAGGCTTAAAAACTCCATCTTAGGTTAACCCCTTGAGTTCCAAATAGCTTTGCAATCATTTCAACAGTATCACTATATAAAGTTTTAAACAAAGGGATACCATTATCACATACAGTTTTACATAGAGATTCATATATACATTTTTTTACAACTGCAGATATACCAGAGGGAAGAAAAGACAGAAATAGCAAGGGAAGGCAGAGAGATAGCGCAAGGCAGAGAACTGCAAAACCATTGGAAGTGATCAGTTCCTAGGTCTCACAAGAAAATTTGGTTGCGCAACCAGACAGACAAGAGACAGAAAAGGAGCAGAAAGAACAGATCCTTGTATTTAAACTCTTTCTGCATAACAATGGGGCAGGGCCTTATTCAACCTTGTCACATGCCCCCCCCTTTAAGAGAAAACCTGTTTAAGAGAAAAAAAAACAGGTTTCCAAAATGTTCTTCAAACTCTCTTTAACATTAGCTTAAAATCTTTACAGTTCTCAGCATATGAAGCATAGCAAACAGAGAAGTTTCAACTCACATTTTTTCAACCTTCGGAATTCTCAATTCCTGATCCATGTCTTGACAGAAAATCAGCATTTATATTCTCTTTCCCAGATTTGTGCATTACTTTAAATTTAAATGGCTGTAGTGCCAGATATCACCAAGTGATTCTGGAATTTTTATCCTTCATTTGGTTAAGCCCAGACAGGATTGTGATATGTTACAAGTACAAAGTCAGTGCCTAGTAAGTAAAACTTAAGGGACTCCATTGCCCACTTTGCTGCAAGGCATTCCTTTTCAATGATTTAGTACCTTTTCTCTCTGTCCTGCGATTTCCTACTGATATATTCAATAGGATGTTCAGTCCCATCTATATTTTGACTCAGGACTGCACCTAGGCCTACCTCTTATGTATCTGTAACAGAAATTGATTCTCAAAGTCTTGGCTTCTTAAAGCGAGCTGAACATAGTATAGCCTTAATGACCGAAAAATCACGTTACATTCTGGGGTCCATTTCACATTCAGGAACAGGGTTTTGTGTGAGTTCAGTGGGAGTAGCTGACTCAGCAAAGCTGGGAACAAATGTCCGATATTAACCAGCCAGCCCTAAACATGATCTGACATGTTTCTTGGTTTGGGGGACAGGGCTGTTAGCTACAGCTTCTATCTTGGAAACCTCTGGCTTGACTTCTCCATTTCCCAAAACACAGCCCAATCTGGTTTCCTGCATGCCCAATGCACACTTTGTAGGATTAATTGTTAGACCTTCCTTTTTGATTGATTGGATAACTGCTTGTAGGTGTTCCAGGTGGCTTTTCCAGTCTGGACTGCACACCACAACATCATCCAGGTACGTAGCACAATAAGCAATGTGAGGGGATAAAATTACATCCATGTACCACAGGAAAGTAGCGGGTGCACCATGCAAAACAAACAGCATGGTTGTGAACTGACAGAATCCTATAGGAGTAGCAAATGCAGTTTTGTTTCTGGATTCTTTAGCTACGGGAGATTTGCTAGTAACCCTTGGTGAGATTGAGGGTACTGATATACTTGGCACTTCCCAGTCTGTCCACCAAATCATCTATTCTGGGCACAAGATAACTGTCAAATTCTGACACTTGAATAGTTTCCTAAAATCAAGGTGAATCTTACCCCCTTCTCGTTTGTTTACAGTCACCACTAGTGGTGAACAAGCACTTCTCGACTCTTCTATGATACACAATTCTTTCATTTTTTGTATTTCCTTAACCATATCTGCTCTTAACTGCTCTGATAATCCATATGTCTTTTGTCTAATAGGGCGAGCATTCCTTGTCAGCATTACATGCTCAACCCTTTTTGTTTGGCCTGGTACTGTGGTAAAAGTACTATTAAATGTCTTTAACAAGTTACAAATTTCTGCAGTTTGTTCGGAGGTTAAGGAAACATTCATCTTTACAGTATCAGCAGTTACAGATTATTTGAGTCTGTCATAAGCAAAATCTATATCTTCTTTATCAGTTTCTGGTAAAACCAGCAAAACAGCTTTTGGTGTTTTTTTCAACCCATTTCTCGAGGAAGTCAGCACAGTATGTCTTGGTAGGATTTTTCCTATCAAGGGTCTCAATCTCATAGTTAACTGTGCCAGTACGTCGAAGAACATTATGAGGCCCTTGCCGCTTCATTAACAGTTTATTTTCTGTAGTTGGTAACAGTAGCAAGACCTTTTCACCTGGCTCAAAAATGTTTTCTTTTACCCCATGGTCATAATACACTTTCTGCTGATTTGGGGCCTCTTCCTGATTACTATGGGTGATTTCATCATATTTTGCCAGCTTCTTTCTCAGGGCACACATATAAGATGTAATAGATTGTTTCTGATGGTAGTTATCTTCCCATGTTTCTTTTGTTACATCTAGTGGCCCTCTAGGTTGTCTACCATACAGCATTTCAAATGGTGAAAAACCTGTTGATGCCTGTGGTACTTCTTTGTAAGCAAAAAGCAGGCAAGGTAAGTACTGGTCCCAGTTCTTCCCTTCCCCTTTTACAAACCTTTTTAACATGAATTTTAGGATTTGATTAAAACGCTCAACAAGACCGTCTGTCTGAGGGTGATAAGAGGAGGTTCTTATGGCAGTGATACCCTATTAGTCAGTACAGCTCCTTCAGTAACACAGCACCAAAATTACTACCCTGATCAGTAACAATCTCTTTAGGTATGCCCACCCTGCTTAAAATTTTGGCAAGCTCAGCTGCCACTTTTGGGGCTGTGACAGTACACATAGGAACTGCCTCTGGGTATTGAGTGGCATAGTCACATACTACCAAAATGAATCGATTACCCTTTTTACTTTTGTCTAAGAGGCCAACCACATCCATTGTGATTCTCTCAAATGGCACATCGACCAAGGGTAGGGTCACCTTGTCTTTTTTAGTCACTGAGGCTACTTTCTGACACTTAGCACAGGAACTGAAATAGGTAGCAAACATCTTCATGATTTCCAGGCCAGCAAAATCTGTACTGCAATCTGGCAAGGGTGCAATCCCTCCTCGAGTGACCAGGCCTAGGACTATCATGTGCTGTCTGTAACAACTCAGATCTATACATTTGTGGTATAACCAATTGTTCTATCTGTTCCTGTGTCTGAGGTCTAACCCAAACTCTGTATAGTAGCCCATTACATTTTTTAAACATAGGTTTACCCTGAATTGGTTTCACCCCAGCTGCTTAAAATAACTCTAGAGCAAGCTAATGATGTTTCTCTCTAAAAGAAAATTACAATCAGTTATCAATTTACTTTCAGCATTTTCATATGTTAACCCCTTATGTCCATCAGTCTTTTGTTGCCACAGTTTCTTCAGGCATCATCTTTCTTTCCTGGACTTCCAGTTCTTGGAGCTGTGCTCAAACAAGTCCAAATCAAAATCAATGAAAGGAAAAGAGTTCCCACCATCTGAGATTTTCTTTGCCTGAGCTCTTGACACCACAGCTGCTGAAACATCAGGATTTACTCCCTCTTTGATTAGCTCTGTAAATCCTAGAAAGTAATTTCCAATAATCACAGGTACAGGTAACTTCAGTTCTACCCCCACTTTCATTTGGTGCGATACTCCATTAATAGTCAGGGTCACTTGGCTGGTGGGATAGTATCGAGTGTCCACATGGATGCAGATGACACCAATACCTGGTCCTTTTGGACACTGTTTTTCCAGCACTTCAATATGCATTACGTCTGTCTGCTTCCCGAATCTGTAAGTCCCTTCACAGTCTTATCTCCCACCTTCACATCTGTTAAGTACTTGCCCCAATTTGCTAAGGACAAATCTGATCCAGTGTCACTTTTCTTACTACAGCAATTTCTTGCAATAACACCTGGCTTATTACAGTTGTAGCAAATTAAGTATTTGAGTACAGATTTGTTACCCCCAGAGTTCTTATCAGACTTGGCATTTAAATGGGGGGGCAGTGCCTTACCAGTGCTTGGCTGTTACCTCGCTGCTGTGGCATCTGTCTGGCCATTTGGTAGTCTTCAGTCAAAGAAACAGCCTTTCCCCCACTTTCTGGTTGATGTTCTTTTACCCAAAGCTGTATGTCTGTGGACAGGACGTTGATGAACTGCTCCATTACAAATGTTTTGAAGATCTGTGGGAGTGTTTTACTCTCTGGTTGGAGCCATTTCATCAGGAGTTCTCCAAGTCGGGTGAAGGCTCCTCGAGGATTGTCCAATGAGTTGTACTTCAGAGACTGAAATCTCTGCCTGTAAGTCTCTCCTGTGATGTCATATCTTTTAAGGACCTCTCTTTTCACCAGGTCATAGTTTTTTTGACTGTGCAGTGTCCATATTGCTGCAGGCAAGTTGGGCTTTCCCTGTCAGGTAAGGTACCAGTCTGATTGCCTATTGCTGCTTTGGCCGCTGGCAGGCTGTGGCAACCCTTTCAAAAGTTGAGAGGTATGCTTTGCATCTGAGGGACACAACTTTGTAAGTTTAAGGTCTTTTAAATTGTTGGTGTTTTGTTGCTCTGCTGGACCTGTGCCAGAACATGCAGCTATGATAGCCTGCAAGGCATCCAGCCAATGCTGCTCCAGTCGCTGCATCTCATCTCTGCTACTCCTCTCGCTGCACCTCTTCTTTTCTCCACTGCTCCTCTTTTTTCCCTCTGCTGCTCCTGTCGCTGCATCTCTTCTCTGTTTCTCAGTCTCTTGTTGTTGTATAGCCCACCATTTGAAGAAGCCAGACAGGCTTTCAGGTTCTGTCACTGCCTCTTTCTTCCCCCATGACTGGTGCTGGCTGTACAGTCTCAGTTTGGACTTTTGTTTCTGCTTCTAATTTGGCTGCCATTCTTCTGGTAATCACTCCTGGATCTGCTGCTGCAGAATCCATACCCTTCCTCTATGCCTCCCTGGTAGCAGGTCTAGTACCCATGCACAAAACTCCTGGCTTAGAGTATGCAGCATAAATCCCTTAGGCTGATATAATATATCAGCCGGCTACAGGTCAGGAAGCATAGAAAGCCAGGAGCAGTTTAAGAATTACAGTAAATAGCATTTTACTTTTTCAATAAACACCAAAATAAAATGATTCAGTATAACTATTTACAAAGACAGTACGTACAAACAGAAAACTAAGTCCTTCTTCTGAGGTATCTCTAAGCCCAAGTTTCAGATCTTCAGTCTCTCCTCTCCTTGTCTCTCTAGCAAAAACACACTGCTCTTTTAAAGTCTTTATCTGAGAGACTTCGTTAAAGAGCCTGCTTGTCTAGAATGTTCTTGTAAGTTTACAGAATGTTCTTGTCAGTTTTATTCCTTGCAGTGCAGTAAAACAGTATATGTGTCTCCAGAACTTACCTCTTGTTGACAACTCTCGGCAAAAGGCTTAAAAACTGCATCACAGTTTAACCCCATGAGTTCCAAATACTTTGCATTTATTTCAAGCGATATAATTATATACAGTTTTAAACAAAGGAATCCCATTATCACATACAGTTTTACACAGAGATTCATATATTTTTATAACTGCAGATATGCAGAGAAGAAAACAAAAGAAATAGTAAGGAAGGCAGAGAGATAGCGAGAGGTAGAGAACTGCAAAACCACTGGAGTGATCAGTTCCTAGGTCTCACAAGAAAATTTGGTTGCGCAACCAGACAGACAAGAGACAAAAAAGGAGTGGAAAAACAGATCCTTGCATTTAACCTCTTTCTGCATAACAAATGGGGTAGGTCCTTATTCAGCCCTGCCACACTGCACATGCCAAATTTGGGGCTATTTTGTCAAATGACGCTAAAGTTATTAAGGTACAAAAATTGGGGTTTATCATTAAGCAGCCTACTAAACCCCAACTACATGGGCTAGTGAGCAATACGATGGTAATTTCACTGAAGGAAGCTGGGGATAGAGGAAGACACAAAGCAGAATGTTATAAGAGGAACTTTCCACTGATTTGTTCACACGAATCTATTATTTACCGTTTATATTATTTAGTTTTGGAGTAACAAGAAGGTGTGAGCCTTACTATTTACAGCTGAGGCCATGGGTGTAATGTCACATCCATTATCACCAGAACCTCAGCAATGAATAACTACACTGCTGATGTAATAAGGAACCAGTGTTCCATGGTGATGTCTAAGTGTGTGCGTCTGTGACCCTTTCAGAAAGGCATGTATATCCAGCACCAATCAATAGCTCAGTGACAATGTGGAACAAAGTGGGGCCAGTCATGTAATATGATATTACTGACTCAAAACAACAAAATCAGGCACTCACCACCTCCACAGGAAGGAAGCAGAGGACCTGTGGGAAGATGTTCAGAGGTCGTAGACGCACTTAGAAATTGGCAGCCGGAGCCATGTTTGGGGACCAGTGGCCATAGAGGCAACAAGAATCAATGTCTGTAGTCATAACAAGGATTGGCAGCCACAGCCACGTTTGGTGACCAGTGGCCATAGCCGCAAGGGGGACATTCCTCGGCTGTTGCCGCTAAGGGAGCACCAGGGTTGGCTCCAGAACAGGGGGCCAATCAGACTTTAAGGCACCAAGTTTGAACTGGCAAGCAGCCTTTAAAAGGCCAAGGCTGCTCGCTCAGTGAGGAAGGAAGCAGAGGACTTGTGAGAAGTTCAGAGGCTGCAGCCACATTTGGGAACCAGCGGCTGTAGCTACAACAAGGATCGGTGGCCACCGCTGCATTTGGTGACCAGCAGCCATAGCCGCATTTGATGACCAGTGGCCACAGCTGCAAGGGGAACATTCCGTGGCCATTGCTGCTAAGGGAGCACCAGAGTTGGCCCAGAACAGGAGCCAATCGAGACTTGAGGTGCCAATTTGAGACCTGGTGACACCACTAAAGGCCAAGCCACTCGCTCAGTGAGGAAGAAAATTCTCACCCAACCCCCACCTCCTCTACTGATTAAATACTCTACCTGGGTTCCTCCCCAGGAGATGGCACCAGTGGGTAACAAGTGAAGGAGGAAACGCTGGAAGATGGGTTCTTATCAGGGAGTAGGGCTGACTGAATTAGAGAATGGGTTCTGAGGGTCTAAATGTCTGCATGTTCAAAATGTATGAATCTTGAACAAGGAAGGTGAGCTCTAAAAGTATATAGTTCTGAACTCTAGGAGATTGAGCTCTAACAGTCTAAATTTAAATTGTCTGAATATAGTTGTGAGGTGGAACTGGAAGAATCTTAAAATTGTACATCACAGGGTACTTGGGGAAGTAGTTGCATTACAAGTGGAATGATATGAATAGGCATCCCAGTAACAATTCATAGAAGGTGGGGAATTTGTGTTAAGTTACAGCTAAAGTCTCATCAGTTACTATAGTAGGTACACTGCAGGGTGGGTCATACGAAGTTAAGAACAACCATGTGGGGGATTAAAAAAGAGACCAATATGGCATTCTAGTGAAAGGTTACACTGGGGGTAGGACATCAAGGGAGGGGTTGGTGGAAGGAGAAAGGAGATTGGTACAGGAGGCAGGAGGACCGTAGACAAACAAGGATGGAAAGAATAGTGGGTTGCAATGTGTGTGTTGCGGCTAGTTGGATGGGCACATTATGGAAGCTAGGGGGATGTCCATGATGTCACAGACAGAGGGGGCTGGAGGCAGAAGTCAAGTGGCTAAGAAGGGAGATAGTGAGGTAGCTAACAGGATAGCCACCTCCTCAGGGAACCAGGAGTACAGAACCAGTGGAGAGAAAGAGGATAGGGAACAGGGTAAGGAACTACAGAAGGGCCATCAGGAAGGGAAAGCCTCGGGACAGCATGAGGGGAGCGACAAACAGCAATATTTCATGGTCAGGCAATAGGTTCGCTGTGCTGGCTTCAGTGGTGGATAATGAGGGGCCTCCAGAAGGGGCAAGAGTGGAGGGTAGTGAACAGTCAGCCAGTGGAGGGGACAGATATGGGAAGTGAAGGGGATGGGGCAGGGGATAAAGAGAGGCAGAGGATAAAGCAGCAGAGAGAGAAGAGAAGGAAGGGCCCAGTGAGGCAGGGAAGGTAGGTGATAATGCAGGAACAGCATTGGGGGAGGGTGCAAGTCAGATAAGGGGGCAATACTAGAGGAGATGCTGGAGGAAGCTTGAGCAGGGGACAGATCGAGTTGCAAACAGGCAGGATAGGATGGATTTCCAAGAGGGTGCAAGGAAAATAGGATAGGAGGGGCACAAAGGGGAGAGGGAGGGTCTTAGTACTGGGAGACTCGAGTACTAAAAGGAGTCAGATGGGGAAGTAAGGGGAGAGGCATAGTTGCATTTTGGGTGGAGTCAGTACCTGGACTGACAGTGGGAAGGGCGGGACAGTCTATTCTTAAGTATGTAAGGAAAGGAAGGGAGAAACCGCATGTCATGGTGCACTTGGGTACAAATGACTTGAGGAGTAGTATGGTCAACTTGACAAAGGACAGTTTCTTTTTTTATACTTCATTTTTATTGAAACATTTTTTCCTCTTACTTTTTGTCTTTGCAGATACACAAAAAGTACATTCCAGATGACAACATTGCTGTTTCCATGTCAAAGGACTGAAAACAAGACCTGCAAAATTGCATTACAAATAGCCTCTGCAATAAGATATTGAGAATTTCAGGCACAGGAAACAGCTATTTCTGCCAGGCAGAAGCAATTATCACTGCCAGGCAGAAGCAATTATCAAGGTTACTTTTAAAATTAACTTTCCTATGCTTATATTTTAAATTCTTACAACACCTTAGTCATTCTTGTATAATACTAATCTTTGTAACTTTATCATTATGTAAAGAAAAAATAAAGATTAACAAAAAATATTTAAACCATTAAAATCTAACCATAAAAATATAATAAATTAACCAAACTGGGTCAGCTGTCCTTTTCTTTTTATTTCATACATGTTATATTTATGGAAATCTACTTAATTCATCACCAAAAGGGACCAGGCAAGGTCTGGAGAGTAAAAAGAGGGGGACCTTCTCATGTATATTTCAAGAATCTCCCAGAGTGTGGTGGGGGGAGAGGGTGAAAAAAGGACAAGTCAAATTATCTTTATGTCATGGGGTTTGCTCTCAGAATCCATTTGGTTCATCGATTCTGGAAGGCCTCGGCCTTATGTTGTAAATTATGAGTTAATTGCTCCATGCCATGTATATAATTGATTATATTAAGCCAGTCTTCTATTGTAGGGGGGTTAGCTTGTAGCCATTTCTTTGGTATATGACCTATAAGCGGCCCCCCAGAAGGATGGACCATAAAGTATTGCAAGTCTTTGCCTTTTAGACCTCTGGGAGATAAACCTAATAGAAGGTTCTCAGGTTTAAGTTGATCCTGTAAATTACACACCTTTATAATTTGCTGAGAGATGGCATGCCAAAATTCCGTAATTTTCAGACAGAATGCGAAAAATATGAGCATGAGCTGTCAGTGATTCACAACCTCCAACACCTAGCTGGAAATGCCTGGACAACGTTTGGCAGGAACTTGGGTGTCAAGAAGAATCTAGTGCAGACCTTCCAGACATATTCCTGCCATCCTGGTGAAAGGGTAGTGGTACATATGTATGCCATATTTTGGGCCAGAGTGTCTGCAGGATGGTAGTACCCAAGTCCTGCTCCCATCTATTTTGAGAGCTTCTGAGGTGTGAGCTTGTTGTAGAGTAGAAACTTATACAGTTTATAAACTGCATGGTCACTTTCAGAGGCAGTCAAATTTGAATAAATGGGAGTCATCCTCAGGGCTTAGGGTTTTAGGGCTTGCACCCCAATTGGTTATTAATGTAATCTCTAATTTGAAGTAATAGATTATATCATTAAGTGCCACAGGAATTTTTTGGGCTTCTGTAAATGAGATAACAGCATTTTGCTAATTAGTTGTACCAGGAGCCCATAAGTTTGGGACACTTGGGTAGTATATCAGGGGCATATTTGGGTTGGAGGAAAATCTGGGTTTGTAATAAACCATGCATATTTCCACTTATGAGCAATATTCTTTTTTTGAGAATACCCACTTGTCCAGCCCTCTAAAATAGCCATAAAGCTATCTGATTGTTCTGTTAGTTGTTTATTTAAAAGAGTGGCAGAGAAGACGGCTACTGCAGAAGGGGTAGCTAGGGGTCTCCCTAGGTCCATCTGTTGCCAGTGTGCTGTGTAGAATGGGTTTCCCCAGAGAAGAGCCAATCTCATCTGCGATGAGTTCCAATAGTATTGTAAATTCGGAACGGCTATCCCACCACATTCCTTTGGTTGCATTAAGAGGAGAAATTTTATCCTAGGTCTCCTGTCCTGCCATAGAAATTTGGAAAGAACCGACTGCCATTGCATAAGTGAACTAATGAGAACAAGACAGGGAACACATTGAAATACATATAGTAGCCTTGGAAGGGCATTCATCTTAATTGCCAGATTCCTGGCGTAAAACGAGAGGGGGATAACAGAGTATCTCCTTATGTCCATTTTAAGATTTTCAATAAGGTAAGTGATTTAGGAGAACAATAATTTCAGATCATTGGAATTTTAATACCTAAATATTTTAGGTCCCTCAAGTCCATTTAAACTCAAATTGACTCTAATCTGTAGGGGGTTATAATTGTAGGAAAGTACCTCTGTTTTAGCAGTATTTAAAGAATACCCACTAAAGTAGAAAATAGTTTAAGTGTTCGGAACAAATAAGGAAGGAGGTAGTCAGGTTAGAGATAAACCAAAACATCATCTGCGAACAAAGGCCAATTTATGTTCAGTGGTGCCAAATTTTATGCCTGGAAGATTGGTATCCTGTCTAATAGATTGGGCAAGGGTTCAATATAAAAAGCAAAGAGCAGAGGAGAGATGGGACATCTTGCCTGGTTCCTCTATGAAGGGAGAATTTTTAGGACGTATGGCGTTAGATCTAATATACCCTTGTAGGATTTTGATAGAATTTAAATATAAGGTCTATAAATTGAACCGGGAAATGAAAAGAAGCTACTTCTCTTAAAGAACCATGAAACCATATCACAGCGCTTTTCCATATCCAAGCTGAGTAAAGATAGGAAATTTTCTGCTTGGTTATATGTTCTATAAGGTAAACAGTACATCTAATATTATTTTGAGCTGCTTCCCAGAACAAAGCCACTTTGGTCCTGATGTATGATATTTGGGGCTATGTGATTTAGTCTATGTGCAAGATGGCAATAATTTATAATCATTATTAAGGACTGAAATAGGGTGGTAGGAACCAGGCAGGGAAGGATCTTTATTAGGTTTGGGGATTACTGAAATTATTGCATATTGCCAGGATGGGGGAATAGGTTCTTAAGAGGTGGATACTTGCAAAAACAGTCTATGAAGTGTGGGTATAAGGTCCTGTTTAAAAGTTTTGTAAAATTCACCTAGTAGACCATCAATTCCTGGACATTAATTTGTTTTAAAGTTACCTATTTCTGTGGTTATCTCTTGGGTAGTGATCGGAGCTGCCAAAGTCCTTGCAAATGTTTTTGAAAGCTTTGACAATTTGAGGGAACCTAAGAAATGTTTAACTTGAGACAGCGGGGTTGTTGGGGGGGCTGCATATAGTTGGGAATAATATTTAACAAAAGTATCAGAAATCTGGGATACTGAGTGATGGATAGGGCTGTTTGGAGATGTCCTCAGGCCTGATATTTGTGCTTTAGCCCGTTGAAATCTCAGGCACCCAGCCAACAATTTCAGGGCCCTAGGGCTACCGTCATAATATTTTTGCCTCAGAAATAGAAGCTTCTGTTCTACATAGTAATCTAAGAGCTTATTAAGCTCTTGCTTTAAGACTAAGTTTTTTTGAAAGATCAGATGTAGGTCTTATTTTTTGTTGTTCTTCTAGGTTTGTATTTATAGTAATAAGTCTGGTCTCTTTTTCTTTCATTTTTTTTTTCTGGGCTGCAATGTCAATGAATTTACCCCTACACAGAGCTTTAATTGTATCCCAGACTATAGATATATCTGTCTCTGGCTTATCATTTTCTGATAGAGCCTGCTTTATCATCTCCTGAACACTCTCATATAGTCTCTTTTATCTCGAAGTAAGGATATGTTTAATTTCAGACTGTGTTCCTCTGTAACTGGTCAGTTTTAATCCAGAGGAACACTGATACAGTGATCATCGACAAAACAAAATCACCTTTCCAAGTCTTTTGGGCAATCTGAATGTGCTCTTGGGACACCAGGAAGTAGTCAATGGTTGAATAACTCTGATGGGCTTGTGAAAAAATGTGTTGTACTTACTTGGGCCATTGAGACATCTCCAGACCTCCACAAAGCCCAGCTCCTTTAATAGCCTGGACATTTCTCTCGGTCTTTTATCAGATCTGCATTGAATAGCTACCTGCTCTAAATTTATATTAAAGTCCCACCACAAATTAAGGGCCCTCCATCCACTGTGATAACAAAGAAAAATGATTTATAACTAGGAAGTCTGTGTTTGGCAAAGAAGTATAAAGAGGCGGGTAACAGGTTTCCCCTGAGTTTGCCCTTGACCAACACGTAACGGTCCTTCTTGTCCAATTAATTTATCTGAGTACAGAAGCGAGTCTTAGGAATCAATAATAGTCGTACCCTCCTTCTATCTCCTTATAGGAAAAGCATATACTTGACCGAATCCAAGCGTTCAAACTTGATGCTCAGCATCGGAGGTGACTCTCCTGAAGCAGGACAAAATGGGTTCCTGAGCGTTTCAGAGAAGTAAAATCTTCATCGCTTGAATGGACTCGTAAAGTCCATGTACATTATAAGTGCATAATGTATAAGCCATCGAGCATAGCTGAAAACAAATGCAGCTGTATATATCCCATTCTGCCCTCCAAATCGTCCCTTGGTTTTGCTGAGATTCAAGTACATCCTTGACTAACTCCTTAAACACAAATGCAGCCTATCAATTACACTGCACCTTAATTTAGCTGACCAGAAAAAATACAAAAATATAATAGTACCAACTGGGCACAGAACTTATTTACAACAACACGCTTCCAAGGTAGGAGGTCCACGGGCAAAGTGACCTCTGCACCCACCCGTAGTAAAAGCACAGGCGGGTAGAAAGAGATGTTTCACTCCTATCAGGAGGTCTCTTCCTGGGTCAGGGTGTCGTTAGGCCTAAACACTGTCGCTGGCATTACCAATGAGCCGATTCACGCAAATTAAGTAATATGTAAGGAGAGGGGAGAGAAAATTAAATCAATCTATACTAAACACTGATACATTTCCCAAGGCTATCACTATCAAAGGGGTGGAGCACCTTTAATGCGATACAAGAACCCCTGTTTCCTGCCCCCCTCTCTGAGAAAAAACCCTCGCCCCCCCATCTCAACCTGCCATCTTTAATAGATAAGAAAATGTTCCATCGGTACATCAGATCTTGGATGTACAAATATATGTATTATGCTATAAAAGAGTTCCCAAATGAAAAGATCTCCATGAAGCTGAAAACAGGCAATATTTGCTGGGGAATGTTAAGGATATAACTTCCTACGATAAAGTCTCATCCACCAGAAAGGAATCCCCAGATAAAATAGAAAATACAGTCTCATAAAGAGGGAGAGTCAGCTTTGAGCTAAGCATCATTTACTTCTCCGAAGGCATTCAGATTTTCAACAATGGGGCCCCGTGGAAACAAACGAGGTAAGCCAGCGAGGGGTAGGCCCCGCGACAAACCAGGCCATCAGTACTTGCAGAGACTGAGGGTGGAGACCAAGAGAGAAACAGAGCAAAAGTGAAACCGCACCGTGAGGAATCAATCAGCCTGCCATCTGCTGTAAGTCCTGCTCTCCAACACCTGGCATCTTCTTAAGTAGGTCTTGGAAAAATCTAATGGTTTCAGAGCTGGTGTTCAAAGTTGGAGGTCTGGTTTTTTTTGCCGGAGCCATTTGCCACTCTTGGCTCTGCTCTCTCCATTTTAGAGTAGGAGGATTTGAGAGTTCAGAAACCTCTAAGCCCCTTTTCTGTGCTGCTTCCCGAACTGCTTGAGGTGTACTCTAGGTCTCAGGGCCTCTTTTCCAATAGACCCTCATTCTAGCAGGATACGGCATTTGCATACGTAGATCCTGTGCACGGAGACTCTTAATCAGCGGGGCATATTCTTGACGTTGCCTCTGTATATCTGGAGGGCAGTCATGATCAAAAAAGAGCCGCGAGCTCAGAAATTTAACTTCCCTTTGCTGCCATGCTCTCTTAAGTACATCTTCCTTTGTTCTGAAACTGTGGAATTTAATTATAATGGAATGTGGTCTTGATGGTAGATCTTTTGGTTTTGGAATAAGGGCCCTGTGTGCTCTTTCTGTTTTCAACTTGTAGCCTTGGGGCAGGGTGAGAACGTCCCGCAGTAGGTCAGTTAGAAATTCTGCCATGTCACCCCCCTCTGCACCTTCATGTAGCCCATAAAGCCTAAAGTTGTCTCTCCAGGATCTGATCTCGAGATCGAGACATTTACGCTCTGTAGCTATGGCATGGAGACAAAGCGCTGACACCGTTTTCCCAAGATGCTGAAGGCCGTCCTTGGTGTTCTAAATGTGCTCTTCAGCCTCTTGCATGCGGTTCTCCATCAGGTTGAGTTTCTGGTTTATTTGTTTAAATTCTATTTTATTTTCGGCCCGCATCCCTTTTATCTCCTTCATCAAAGAGTCGAATCTGATCAGGTAAGCTGATCTCTTTCCTTGTCCGTGTCATAGGCCTGCTGTTGGCGAGAGGCCACTTGCCCTCGTGTCAGGGAGGTATGTCTAGAGTCTGGATTCTCCCTCTCTCCTTGCACTTGTTGGGAGTGATTTCTCGTTCCCCTGTCTTTTTGTAACCCTCTGGTCACCATTGATTAAGGAAATTTGTTTGGATTTTAAGTTTTAGAGGGTTTAAAACCACAGATCAGCTCGAGACGTTCCACTTAGCTGCTTGTTGGAGCCATGCCGGAACTGGAAGTCGGCAAGGGACAGTTTCAAGGAGCTGGAGAAGTTGCGTGAGGAGGCAGGGGTCAGAGGCCTTCTCGGAAGTGCTCCCAGTACCCAGAGCAAGTACGGTGAGGAAAGGAAGGATAGAGGAGTTCAACACTTGGCTGGGGGGGGTCGAACCAAAGGGTACAGACTAGTGGGAGGCCTGGGTGACATTTGGAATAATAGTGATTCGTTCACAGAGAACAGTTTACATCTGAGTTAGGAGGGGCATGGAGTATTAAAACAGAGGCTGGGACAGTACATTGCAACAAAGGTGGATTTAAACTAGATGGGGGGAGGTGAGTGGGCAGCAGTAATGCAGGGTCTCCAGAGTGAGGAGCCGGACAAGCCTAACCCTCAAACTAACAGGGATGGAAACTGGGAAGGGTGCATGGAAGGGTTAAGAATGGTGGTAATCAGGTTAAGGAAGGGATAGGAACAATTTGGAGGTTGTTTCCTGAATGCAAAAGCCAGGGAACAAATCCACTGAACTACAGCTCTCTTGGCAGTGGGGTGGTGGATGCGTGGCCATCACTGAAACATGGGCGACCCAATACCAGGACTGGGACCTGATGATCCCAGGGTATAGGATACACAGAAGGGACAGGGGAAAGGGGTGGCGATATACATGAGGGAGGGAATAAGGTATACAAGGGAAGAGGGGGAGTAGGGTAGAACAGAGGTATTATAGATGCAATTCCAGGATTCAAAAAAATAGGACACTTAGGATAGGAGTGGTGTACAGGCCACCTGCTCAAGCAGAGGACTTGGACAGAGAATTAGTGGAGCAGATTAGGAGGGTCTGTGGGAAGTGTAACACTGTGATCGTGGGAGTCTTCAATCGACCAGGAGTGGACTGGAACACCCCAGCCCCCTCGAGTGAAAGGGAGTAGACCTTCCTGGAAGCATTCCAGGACAGATTCCCAACACAGTTGGTTAACGAGCCAACTAGGTTGAGAAAAATTCTGGATCTATTACTAACGGGGAAGCCATAAGGGAGCAGAGGGTGGAAGACCCACTGGTGGGAAGTGACCACCACTCGGTGTGGTTAACGCTCAACATGGACAAGGAAGCTGTAGGAACAGGAACCAGGGTGGCTGACTTCAGACATGCCGACTTTGACAGGATGGGGAAATTCTGGAGAGTGGCAGGAATTCATCCACACTTGGATGCAAACCAAAAATGGGATATAATCAAAATGGGGATTTGGGAGGCTATGGAGTCCTGTGCCAAAACACAGAACAAGAAGGGAAGGGCCAAGAAACCAAGCTGGTTAAACAGAGAGGTTTTGGAAGAGGTGAGGGCAAAAAAGCAGCATTCAGGAGGTTTAGGAAATCTGGGAGGGGGGAGGAAAGGTAAGAGTATGTGAAGAAGTCCAGAGAGGTAACCAGAGTAGTCAGGGCAGCCAAGGCCTCCAGAGAGCTGAGGCTGGCACAGGGCATCAAGAACAGGAAAATGACTTCTTCAAGTACATAAGGAGAGAGAAGGAGCTGTAAAGACCAGATAGTGAGGATTAGGAAGGATGGAGGTGGGTAGAGAAAGAAGCGGAGCAGGGAGAAGCCTAAATGTGTACTTCTGTTCTGTATTTATGAAGGACAAGGGAGGGCAGCTACCTCAGGGGATGGGGAAGGTAGGTGGGGGGGAAGGGTGACGATGATATAATGACATAGGGCAGGGTATCAGAAGGATTAAAGGCACTGTGGGTGGATAAGGCACCAGGACCAGACGGCATTCACCCCAGGGTGCTGAAAAAACTGGTGGAGGTCCTGGCAAGACTGCTGGCAAACCTGTTCAATACCTCCCTGGACAAAGGATGTGTACCACAGGAGTGGAGAATGGCTCATGCAGTGTCTATCCACAAAAGTGGCCCAAAGGATGAACCAGGCAATTACAGATCAGTAAAGCCCCACATCCATTGTTGGGAAACTAATGGAGACAATCCTGAAGGAGAGGCTGGTGACCTTTCTGGAAGTCAGCGGACTCCAGGATGATCAGCAACATGGATTCATCTCAGGAAGATCCTGCCAGACCAACCTAGTTGAGTATTATGACTGGGTGACAAGGGAACTGGACAAGGACCATGCAGCGGATGTCCTGTGTTTTCTCTTCGGCAAGGCGTTTGATTCGGTGCCTCATGGAGCAAAGGGTGGTACTGCAGAGGTCGACCTTAACATTCATTTACTAGCCCGGGTACTAGTGCAGATTGCTGCGGGCTAGTGCAGAATCTCGGTTACTTGCCCGGCTGGGCTAGAGCAATTCCTCCTGTGGAAAGCTGCAGTTCCATTCTCAATCCGGGTATCAAATAAATAAACAAATAAATACAAAAATATAACTTATTTAATTTAAAGCCAGATCCTTTCCATTGAGGTTTAACTATGTGCTGCCTTAGCATTAGTGAAATGAAAAAAATAGACGTTTGTGTGTCATGCATTTGCAAACAGTTTCATTTTATACTAACTACTGCTTTTATGTTTTGCTGGTAAAGATCCTTTCTCCTTTTCCTTTCCTTGTTTAACTCAGTACTCATGGCAGGCAGATTTGTGACTGTCCAGGAGCAGCACAGTTCTAGGGTTGCCACCTGTCCAGTTGTACACCGGATAATCCGGTCTTGATTAAATGTAGTCCAGTTTCTGGGCCATTTTGAGTGCTCAGATAGTATTAAAACTGATTGTATCAAATCAATCACTGTTGCACGCGTGCCCAGGTAACAAAAAATGTTCTGATGTCACTAGTCACAGGTCTTTGTTTGCAAACCAATCTGTCTAGGTGCTAGACAGATTGGTTTTGCAAACAAAGACCTGTGACCAGTGACATCAGAACATTTTTTTCTAGGAGGTAAAGTATGGCCATTAAGACCCATTAGCAGTAAATCAGCCTACTCTTTTCAACTCTGAATTGTAAGTATGGTCATTTACTGCCAAGAAAAGAAACAGTTTTACACCTTCATATGCTGTAATGGGTTCCTTTTTGGTTTTCCTATATTCTCATATGGTTTAGACCCACTTTTTCAAATTAGTTTTCACATTTTTATTGCCTTTGTCACTGTGTTGAGTATTGCTCTCCTAAATCCTCAGCAGCTGCTGCTCTTATTTTTTTATACCACCAACCTGAACATTCCATGAAATTAGCTACACCTTTACAGGCCACTGGAATAAACAGCAAATGTCTGAAATTGTGGAATATGATGTCTTAGACATCTGAAGAGAAACAACAGTACCTGATGTGGTAGAGGGAACACAATGCAGTATTGAGGATACCACAAGCACTGATAGTTCAATTATCAAAAGGTGGTCAAAGCATATCACAATACATGGCTGTCACGGAAAGGAAAACTGGAGAGTGTTTAACAGAGAGAGCAACAGGTTGTGAATGGGCTTTGTACATCCAGCAGATCTGGGTTTAAATTCCCACAGCCTCTGCTTGTATACTGTGTGACCCCGAGCAAGTCACTTAACCTCCCTGTGTTCCTGGGCCACCCTGTAAATGGGTATTGTGCCCGATGTGAGTTACCTGGTTGTCAAGGAATAAAAATAAATAAATAACAGTATGGGCTAATGCTGTTCAGTGTATCCTTACGTTTTTTGGTGAACACTTTTTAATAGAACTGGGACAATCGAGCATTTCTGGGATCTGTGGCCAGTGTGGGAAAAGGAAGGAAAAACGGAAGAAAAAGACACACACACACACACTTTTCACGACATAACTTTATTAATCCTTAGGCTGCCAAAAGAATTGAAATGTACAGGAATTCTGGACTGATATCGGTCTGCTGCACAGCAAGGGTTAACTACAAATCTGAAAATGTGAAAATATATTAAAGTCAGTAACCCAGCTGACTTTACTAGAAAACACGCTGACGAAGACAAACAAATAAAAGATCTTGAGTACAAAAAGACAAAGTGAAGCCATCAGTTCCAGCAATGTTGGTTAGAAAAATATGACTGGTTGGGGTATGATGGCGCAAAAGATCTGTTGTTCTGCCATTTGTGTATCAAACATGAAATACAGTTGGGTAAGGTGGGCAATAACAATAATTTTCATTTCGGTACAAATAACTTCTGACTTGACTGTCTTGTCCCATAATATCAGTGAAGCTCATGCTAGGTCAAAGGAAAAGGAGGATGCCAGCACTGCTACTCCAGGGTCAAGTAATGTAAAGGGAATGCTGAAGAACATGAATGAAGGAACACTCACCCATCTGGATAAACTGTTTCACACATGCCATGCAATTGCTAAGAAAGGACGTCCTTTCACAGATTTTGTGTGGGTATGCAGCCTTGATGATATGAAAGGGCTAGATATAAGTTCAGCATATCAGAATGAAAAATATGCCTGCAACTTTATCCACTATGTAGCTGAGGTTGAACACGTGGCGCTACAAGAACAAATTATGGGAACAAAGTCAATTTCAGTCAGAACCACGGACTCTTCAGTCACAGAAGCTGAGCTAGTGTACGTGTGGTTTTCAGTTAAAGTCACAGTGCAAAATCAGTTGGTAGGTTTCCAGACTGTTGGCAGAACAAATGCGATTTTATTTGCCTTTCATTTAACAAATCACTGTTAACCATACTGACTGCAGGCTACTGCAAACATCTGCAGGCTAGTGCAATATATGGTTCACTAGTCCGGCTGGCTAGTGCAAAAAAAGTTATGGTTGACCCCTGTGGTAGTGGAAGGGGAACTCTCATCTCCAAGGGCTTTGATGAGTGCGGTACTACAGGGCTTGGTTCCAGACCCAGTGCTGTTTGGGATATCCACAGCGGATATATCACATGGCATAAAGAGTACGATCTGTCTGTTCGCTGATAGTACCAAGAAGTGGGTGGTGGTGGAAGACATACAGTCGTGGTCAAAAATATTGGCGCCCTTTCACTTTTTCAAATAACTCTCAATTCCTCTAAACATAAGTTGAAATTAACAACAGTACAGTATTTGGTCTCCACAATTCTTTATTTCTCTGTTAATATTACATAACCTTTGTTTTTGATTCAGAATTTAATATATCCTTTTACATCAGAAAATGAAAAGAAATGGCATTGACAAAATTATTGACACCCTAGACTTAATATTTGGTAGCACAGCCTTTGGTCAAAATAACTGCAATCAACCACTTCCTATAGCCATGGATGAACTTCCCAGCACCTCTCTACTGGCAGTTTGGCCACTCTTGTGCAAACTGCTCCAGTTCTCCCAGATTTGAAGGGTGCCTTCTCCCAACTGCTGTTTTCAGATCTCTCCACAGGTTTTCAAAGGGATTTAGATCTGGACTCATTGCTGGCCACTTCAGAACAGTCCAACGTCTTGTCTTGAACCATTCCTGGGTGCTTTTTGAAGTGTGTTTGGGGTCATTGTCCTGCTGGAAGACCCATGACCTTCGACTGAGACCCAGCTTTCTGACACTGGCTTCAACACTGCGCTCCAAAATGGCCTGGTAATCTCCAGATTTCACGATGCCACGCACATGTTCAAGGCACCCAGTGCCAGAGGCAGCACAGCAACCCCAAAACATCACTGAACCTCCTCCATGTTTGACTGTAGGGAAGGTGTTCTTTTCTTTGAAGGCTTCATTTTGTTTTCTGTAAACATAGAGATGATGTGCTTTACTAAAAAGTTCTAATTTGGTTTCATCTATCCACAGGACATTCTCCCAGAAGGATTTTGGCTTGTTCAGGTGTGTTTTGGCAAACCCCAGTTGGGCTTTCTTATGTCTCTCTCTCAGCAGTGGGGTCCTCCTGGGCCTCCTACCATATAACCCCCTTTCACTGAGTTGGTGATGGATGGTGCGAGTTGAAACTGTCGTACCTTGTGTCTGAAGGTCAGTTTGAATCTGTTTGGCAGTTGATCAAGGTGCTTTCTCCACCATTCGAACAATCCTGCGCTGCAATCTTTGATCAAGTTTTCTCTTGCGGCCACGTCCAGGGAGGTTGGCTACAGTGCCATGGGCTTTAAACATCCTGATAACATTACGAATGGTAGAAACAGGAACATCAAGGTTTCTGGAGATTGATTTGTAGCCTTGAGATTGTCCATGCTTGGCTACAATCTTCTGTCTAACCTCCTTAGACAATTCTCTGGCTGTCTTTCTTTTCTCCATGCTCACTGCAGTACACACAGTGACACAAAACAGGAAAATGAGTCCTTTTCTCCATTCAAACTGGTTGAATGAGTGATTTTTATATTGCAGGCACCTGCAACTCACCACGGTGAGTTCAATTCAAAGTGAAGGAGAATCACCTGCTTGAAATCTAATTATTTCTAACTACTTCTAAAGGTTGCCAATAATTTTGTCCGGGCCATTTAAAGGATTTCTGTGTGGAATAAGCTAAGACTTTGTAAATTTTTCTGCTTTTTGTGTTTTATTCCACTGCAAACCAAAGAAATACATATGTGGATACCAAAATATTTTTTAATTTCAACAATTTTCTGGAAGGAATAGTGCATTATTAGAAGAAACAGCAAGGACGCTAATATTTTTGGCCATGACCGTAGTAGAGAGGCAGGAGCTACAGGATGCCCTGACTAAATTGGAGTAGTGGTCAGAAATGTGGCAGTTGGAGATCAGTGCTAAGAAGTGCAAGGTACTGCGCTTTGGAGCAAGGAACTTGGGGAGGAGCTGTCATTTGGGAGGGGTTCAGTTAGGAACCACTGTGGAGAAAATGATCTAGGGGTTGTTATAGCAGGGAATATGAAACACACAGCACACTGCAGTAAGGCAGCAGCTGAAGCCAACAGGATGCTGGGGTGTGTTGCGAGAGCAATCTCCTCCAGGAGTAGGGTGGTGATCCTGCCTCTGTACAGGTCACTGGTCAGGCCACACCTGGAGTACTGTGAACAGTACTGGCACCCATACCTGAAAAAGGATGTCAGATTACTGGAAGGGGTACAGCACAGAGCAACAAAAATGATCCCGAGATTGGAGGACAAACCCTACAAGGTAAGGCTGAGTGAGTTAAATACGTACTCCCTGGAGAACAGGAGGGATCGGGGGGATAAGATTGAGACTGCTACGTACCTGACGGGGGATAAACAAGACAGGTACAGAAGGGGTATTTAAGCTGAGGAAGGGGAGGGACACAAGACAGCATGGTCTCAGACTAGAGTGGGGAAGATACTAGAGGGAGATCAGGAGTCTTTTTTTTTTTCACGGTGAGGGTTGTGGCTAAGTGGAACACTCTGCCCGAGGACGTGGTGTCCTGTCAGATGGTGGACAGTTTTAAAAGGGGATGGGACAGGGTGAGGGGGGGCAGCTGCAATGTAAGGGTGCTAGCTGCACATTCAAGCAGACTTGATAGACCATGGGGCCTGTTTCTGCTGGCAGATTCGTATGTTCGTATATTCAAAAAGACACCACTGAGTCAAGTTCAAGTGGAAAACATGCAAAGGTGCTTAGTTTACTCATTCAAGTTTAAATTCACAGACAGACCAAAAGGATACTGGCAGAGGATTTGGAAAAAGATTTAATGAACGTTGCTACAGGCAGGGTGTATCAGGGAGATAGAGAATATGCTGATTGCCAAGCCAGATGGGACCTGTTGTTCAGTAACAGAAATAACATGAACCCACAGAGTGGTTCAATTTTGTCCCTACCTTCTTGGCTCATGGCAGATTTTTAGTGCCATGTTTTAAGCAGTAAAAGGGCTCCAGAGCATTACTATCAACCCCCCCCTCCCCAAGGATGGCCTTAAGGAAGGTGACAATAAAATACACTTTTGTCCATAGCCACTATAGAGACCCACAAAGTGTGACTTAGCTACCCTTGTAAACACTGCAGTTACTACAGATATATTACTGCTGGTAGCTCATTTAGTAACCCTCATACAGGAAAAATCTTTGAGATTAGACAACTCACAACATGTGACACAAGTGTCAAACACCTGGCAGAATGTACATGCAGTGCATTTTATGAGGGGGGGAAGCTATCAGATGTCTTAAAACAAGTGTGAGAGCGCAATCCAAGAAGGGGAAATTTACTGTATGCAATGTCCCGGCACATCAAAACAGCCACAAACATTTCTGAACATACCTTGTCTTTCAGAGCCATCAATAAAGTTTGCAGGAATCTGAGGGGGGAGACTTTGATAATCTGGTCCTCAACTGTACGGCGTTCTGGATTTACAGCCCCAATGCAACACGGGCTTCAGGTTTAAATTCTAATTCTGAACCAGTACCTTTCTTGAAATAATGCTTTGGATTGTACCTTAATCTCTTCTGTTTTTGCCTCATCTTTCCAGCACTCGTATGTGGTTGAGATTAGGAACATGCCAGAAGGAATCCCGTGCCCTACAAGAGGCAGCTAATCAGATCAATCTTGCCGCACTTTTTAAACATAATGTTTCCCAATTTGCAACAACTAATGCTTTTTATATACCGATAGCAAAAAGGGACTCTCCGGTACTCATGTGTGGTTGAGATTAAATATGCTCCAGGGCAAATTCTATGCCCCGCAAGTGGCAGCTAATCAGATCAACTTTGCTGCACTTTTTAAGAATGATGTTTCCTGATATGCAATAATTGATGTTCTGTATTTCTAGATAGCAAAACGAAATTTTCTGATGTGTTTATAAGCTAGCAATGCATAACATTTGCTTATTTAAGAGCAATCTACAGAAAGTATTTAGCAATGATGTATGCTTATATACAGAAATGTAAAAATGTGACGTTTTTTATTCTGTTTTTAAATGCACCTCTTAACTTATGTTGTTATTTAAGTCAGTCAGTACCTGCCGTTGTTTAATGACAACTGAAACTGCATACACTATACTTAGTGACGTTCTCGTGAGGTCATTGCTAATGACCCTATTTAAATGTACCGACTGCATTAGTATTTGCCTTTGAAAAAATTATCCACTCAGTGGATTTAAGAACACGGCATTGGCGAGTGCCTAATTTTGTTATTTTGAGCTTTGATCTGTATTAGAGCACCACTCTCCTTGTGCGCACTTTTTGTTTTGCAGTGATATATTACTGAACTTAAACACTCATTACAAAACAATAAATATAATAGGAAAGTACAAATTTAAAGCACGATACATGGTAGAAGCATCATCCATTGCTATAAATATGAGAATAAAAATAATAAACTATACAGAGTTTACTTCTGTAGAAACAAGTTGGTAAACTTAGACGTGTTACATATTCATACTTCTTTGTTCACCTTTTCTTACTAGGAAGTATCTTTTTAAAACAGGTTACTTTTTCCATCAACAACTGGATTAGTTACTCATAAGGATTATGAAATGAATGAAATATCTGCAAACTGGACATCAGCAATATGTTGAACCCTAAAGCCCTGTACCACTTGCAGTTTAATACGTGCATATCTAATGTCTTCAAGTTCATTACTGCCACAGTCACAAGTCAAAACACTATGATCCTATATTTAAAGAGCACCTTTCATAGTCCCTCTGACTTTCATGCATAAATTACCCCCTTCTTGCATTGATTCTGCACTTGCATTTCATTACTGTCCTCTGCAGTTAGTTTTTGCATTCTGAACTGCTAAAACCTGCAGGGTGTACCAAACTTCTTTAGCAAGCCTGGTGTTGCTATGGGCCAGGGTTGTACTGCTGACGTCACTATAGGGCAGAGTCAAGTAACAAAAAAAAAAAAAAAAACATACTGACAAGGCATTTGGATTTTGGTATAATGAATGCATTGCTAACAGGGTGTCTTGGGGAAGGGGGAACACAGTATGTACATTAAGTAATGGTAGTTTTCCCTTGCAACAATGCTGCAACTGCATAGTGTGAGTCACTCCTCTGCCCTGTGGTGATGTCATCAGGAGTCAGCAGCTGAATAGCAACGCCAAATGCAGCAGGGCTCCAAAACAAATCCAAATTATGGAAGGCAGAGTAAACCTTGGCCAAAAACAACAAATGCACACACCCTTTCAGGTCTAGCACTGCATATAATGACTACAAGCTGTAACTTTTTGGACCATCATGAAAGGTGCTCTTTAATATTCAGCACCTTGAAGGGAAACTGACCAAAGTGGTTAAATAGTAAAAATACGTCTATGTGTAAGCTGATGGTCAGGCAACCTAGACAACTAGGATTAATACTAGTAAACAGCTTTGAACTTCTGATACCAATTAGGTACAGTAATTCCAATACTAAGTGATTGTCCCTTGCAATCACCGTTTTCTGACATGTTTATCATTGATGATTATACCTTTTTAAGAATCAGTCAACAAATGATAAAGTCCTACATTCTGAAGTTGACATGATATGACTTAACCAGGTAGAAACAAAACCTTTGTCCTGATATGTACATTTTCGTGGATACATAAGACAATAAATCTATTTTCAGACATCGTTAATTTTCAGTCAATAACCCATTAGTCTGTAATATGATATATTTTATTTGGTTTAGCATCTTTCGTACATTGTAATCACAAACTGCTTTACAAGGTGATAAGTTAAACACAGCAGAATAAGGAAAAAAAATCCAATACAATACAGCAATGTTAAAAGCAATCAATGGAGAGGCAGGACTTGTAGCCCATTTAAACTCAGGCTAAACTGGCACTAGAGAGCAAAGAGATGACTACAGGTGAGGTTTGGTGGGATTTGAAAATGATGTGAATCTTTGAGGTGGAGCATGGTATGAAACTGCTGGGTGAAAGATCCACAGTGTTAAAGAACCTCCCCACAGTGGCAGTGTAAGTATAAAGTGTAGAGAAAAAAAAAAAAACAGTCCGAGAAGCAGAGATAGCCGACACCAGAGTAGGTGATGAGAGACAGGTAAAGAGCATGGGGAGGGGTACAGATCAGGGAGGACTTTGAAAATTAAGATTTTGCAATGTATGTTTTTTTTTTATTATTTATTTATTTAAAAGTTGCATAAGATGCAGAATAAGTTCTATGAGAAACAAGTCTCATTTATAGAACATCCTAAGTCATTATAGGAACAATAACAACACAAACTGACATATACAAAATCAGCTAAAACAAGTGCAACAGATTGTTCCTGCAACAATAATCTTAGTTTTGCTATGTGGAAGAGAAGGGAAACCAGTTCAGATTTACAAGTACAGGGGTTATAATCCACTTTGCAAAAGCACGTGAAGAAATGTGCAGCAGCATTTTCAATAGACTGCAAATTAATTAGGCGGGACTTGGGAGTAGATACAGGAAGGCATTTTGTCGAAGAAGAAAACTGTGTAAATAAGGGTTTCAGCTAATATAGGGCTGCTATAGTAGCAAGATCAGGTAATGAGATGTACTAGCAGGTGGATTTACAGCTAATAAAGATATGGGGAGCAACTGAAAGTTCAGCATCAAGGAGGACACCAGCGTTTCAGACACACACACGAAGTGCAGGTTGCAGTCAAGGAGGGTGAGGGAGGTAGTGTAACTGACAGAGCTCATTTGTTTCTGAGAAGGAGAATTTTAGTCTTAGAAACAGCTGGGTTGGAGGTAGTAAAGATGAAACCAAAAATTGATCTGCTAGAGACGGTCAGAGACAGAAGGCAGAGTGGGGTGCATATCTGCACAGAATTAATCCCTAATGCTAAAAGATGGGATCTGTAGCCAAAGGCAGAAGACATAATGGAGAAGAGGAGAGGTTGAGAACAGAGTCTAGAGGCATATCATAAAGAAGAAGCCTAGGGGCAAGGGAGGATCCACCACCAGAGGTGCAGAAGAAGCAACTGAAGAGGTAAGAGTGGAACTAGAATGACAGAGTACCAGAGATACCAGTGTAACATTCAAGCAGGGTGATGTGGGCCTGCCTGTCAGTGCTGTGGCAGAGCTACCACTCGCGATGCTGGCAACCGGGACTTGGGAGTGAGCCCTGGTCATCAGGCACCAGCCAGTGGGAGGATTGAGCATCCCAGGGTACACTCTCCTCCTCCAGGGAGGGTAGGTTGCCATCCTTGCCACACTACTGCCGCCTAAGTGACCACAGGTGGCAGTGTGGATGAGGATGCCTGAGAGAGACTGATATAAGGCCATGGACCTGCACGACACACACTCTGTGTGCCTACATGCCTTGGTCCTCCTGGGGGAGCCTGCATTCGGTGGAAGGGGAGATACTACCCCAACCGTGCAGGGTTAATCACCACCCATCTCACAGGCTCCATAATGCTTATTGTGGCTCCTCCTTGCTCCAGAACACTGGCTTGAAGTTGCATCGAGGATCTTCGTTGCCCGCTCGGGACCATAATGAAAGAGCCCCGCTGTGGGTGGTAAGCCACTGGCGTAGTATGGAGCAGGAAGAGTAAGTCCCAGGGATGTCAGGTGATAGGGGCTAGAGATGCGGTAAATTGAGGAAGGGGCCAGTTAGAGAGAAGGGGATAAAAATCAGAATTACAAAAACAGCAGAATAATGCAGTCAGTGATGCCAAATGCAGCAGAGGGGAAGCCAAACCAAAAGAGAGAAGAAGCCTCGGTCAGTAGAATGGAGGTTGTTGACCACCTCAAGAAGGGCAGTCTCAGTGCTGTGAAAGGTAGGACATCAGACTGCAGAGGCTGAGGAGGTTGTTACATGACAGGTGATTAGGCAGGTGGGAGAAGAGGACTTTTTCCAGAATGTTAATGAAAAAGTGATACCAAATTGCATCGGACTGTGTTAGGGATCGAACTAACCGTAATGAGAACAGTTTAATCCAGTTCTTTCAACATTTAATATCATTACAGACCTTAGCTAGTAGTCTAAGTAATAGGCTGGGTAACCAAATCAAATGCAAAAAAGGCAGCAATAGTCAGTAAATTTCATTTGTCAAAAGGCCTACCCTATACACAAAACTAGAGATGATGTGTTTGTTCTTCAAAGGAACAACCATTAGTACCGTCTGACCTCAGTTTTTTGCTACAGTTGAGTTGATGCATCACTATGTATCCTGTTATATCTTGGTAAAATCATCAGGATTAAAAAAATTATTTAAACCATTTTATATTTTTATATATCAAGCTATGGAAAAGGTAACAACAGAATAGACTGATATGTCAAATTAACTGACTTTAAAGGAGAACTGCACTGACCCTACAAGTCATTTTCCTAGTAGAAGCTGTTTTTAAGAACTAGTTCCATTTCTGTTATCGTTTCATCTATACAAGCCTTTCAATAACCACAATGGGCATTTGGCGGCATCTACCAAAGTGAAAAATCTAGGCGTCAACCTCGATGACGGACTAACACTTGAAGTTCAGGTGTCGTTCATTGTTAGAAGTGGTTTTTACCACTTGAGGAATACTGCCAGATAAAAGCCTTGATTCTGTCTACCTACCATCACTGGTACACACTTTTTTGACATTGCGACTCAATTACTGCAATGCTCTGTACCTCAAGGTCAATGGAGGGTTCTCTGTCGCCTGCAGCTAGTGCAGAATGCAGCAGCCAGGTTGCTGACGGGCCTTCCAAGGTCCTGTCAAGTGACCATGATTCTCCATGAGAAGTACTGGTTGCTGGTGAGTTGAAGGATCATCTTCAAAGTGAGCTTGCTCATCTATAAGCCCTACACGAGTCGGGTCCTGGCTACATGAGTGACCTCCTGACCCCTGCCTGTCCTGTGCGCTCACTACGCTCCTTCACCAAGGGCCTCCTAGCAGTTCCTGGGGCCTGCCTTATATCCTCTGGAGAGTGTGCGTTTGAAGTGGTGGGTCCAGTTTTATGGAACTCGCTCCCAAGACCCTTGAGGGAGGCCCCAGAGATTTTCAGGCGGGGGCTGAAAGTTAAAAACTTTATATACTGCTGCATTTGCTTATTTTAGGTTATATTGTTGCTAACTGTTTTATGTTTAACGTTGTTGTGCATCATTTTTACCTACCTGTACAGTGCCCAGAGCCTCTGGGATGGACCGCTATATGTAAGTAAACTTTACCTACTTCTAATTTACACTCTGGTAGAAAGCACCATTTTAGAACTGTATGATGTAGTTTATGTCCCTCCCAGCCACACGATTCTATTGTAGAACATGAATGCATTGTGACAACAATAGAAGAGCAGAACAGGGACATTATCTACATCACATTGTTCTAAAATGGTCCTTACCAGCTGTGTGTAAATCAGACACTCATTAGAATAACTAAACAACCTGTATAGGTAGCAAAAATTACAGAATTAGAACCAGTATTTAAGAATCGGCTTCTCTTTTTAAAAAATTACTAGCCCAGCACAAATGGTTTCAAATATAACTCTTTTTAAAATAACTAAGTTTTTAAAGAGTACAATCCCTGAAGACCATGTATGCTAATTTACCTAAAATGGACCGATTCTGTCCACTTTTGCAGAATTTTCTGATGTTTAGTTATTTCAGGGGAAGGGATTGTAAATTTGTTTCAGCTGCGCGATCCGTTCCCCTTCCTGATGCCAACAATAGCAAGCTTTGCTCCCCGTGTTACCCCATGTTTTATGAAGCAGGAGTCTGTAGAGAGCAGAGCTGGGCTCTACTGATTACAGTGGGAACAGGGTTTAAAATATTTTTTTATATCTTAGAGAGCCACTGGGGTCAAATCAAAGCCACAGTTCAACTAACAAGGCTCCTTTTAGTTGAGCTCTGGCTCTGATTTGACCTAGTGACCTTCAAAATAATAAAAAATAAAATTTAAACTCCACCCCCATTGTAATCAATAGGCGTCCCGATGCTGTACATCGTAACATTACAAAACGTGGGTGTGCAAAAGTGTGCTATATACACCAGGAAGATGAAGTGGGATTTACGATTCATTCCCCTGAAATAACTAAGCATCAGAAAATTCATCAATGTGCATAGTTTCAGTCCAGTTTAGGTAAGCTAGCATGTGGGGACTTGATTAAAGCACCAAAACTGGTGCTCTTTCAGAGACCCAGCTGTTGAACCATTAGGGCTAAAAACTTAAAGCTTGGAGTCAGATCGGCTTCAAGAGATCATAACAATACAGTTTGCATGAGCTGATACATGGAATGCATGTCGCTTTGTTAATATTTCAACTTCAGTAAATAATTTCTTATTGTATTACCATATACCAATATATCACTTTACAGTCTATCACCATATATGTACATGAATACTCTTTTTATAGGAGAAAGGGGGGTTATTAGTGGGGTACCGCAGGGTTCAGTATTAGGACCGATCCTCTTCAATGTCTTTATAAGCGACATTGCAGAGGGACTGGAAGGAAAAGTATGTCTCTTTG
Organism: Neoceratodus forsteri; assembly: GCA_016271365.2. Lineage (NCBI taxonomy): Eukaryota > Metazoa > Chordata > Ceratodontiformes > Ceratodontidae > Neoceratodus > Neoceratodus forsteri. The sequence continues at coordinate 436,341,184 of CM057453.1, forward strand.
CAGATGACACAAAGGTCTGCAACAGAGTTGATGCACAAGGTGGGGTGGAAAGGATGAGAAGGGACTTGGCAAGGTTAGAGGAATGGTTAAATGTATGGCAGCTTAGATTCAATGCTAAGAAGTGCAAGGTAATGCACCTGGGAAACAAAAACCCAGGGGAAGAGTACACAATGGGGGGTGAGATACTAACAACAACAAAAATGGAAAGGGCCTGGGGGTAGTCATATCAGATGACCTAAAGGTGGGCAAGCAATGTGAGAGGGCAGCAAGGTGGGCTGGGGGGATACTGGAATTCATACGGAGAGGCATCACCAGTAGAAAACAGGAAGTTATTATCCCTCTGTACAGACAGTTGGTGAGACCCCATCTGGAGTACTGAGTGCAGTTCTGGAGACCCAATCTCTGCAAGGACATAGACAGGATGGAGGCTGTCCAGAGGAGGGCAACTAAAATGGTGCAGGGTCTGCACCAGAAGACATATGAAGAGAGACTTAAGGAGCTGAATATGTATAACCTCGAGGAAAGGAGGGAGAGGGGGAACATGATAGAAACTTTCAAGTATCTCAAGGGAATCAACAAAGTCCAAGAGGGTAGCATCTTTCAAAAAAAGAGGTGTGCAAGAACAAGGGGGCACAATTTGAAGATAGAAGGGGGGCGGCTCAGAGGTAATTTAAGGAAGTATTTTTTCATAGAGAGGGTTGTGGATGCATGGAACGGCCTTCCGGAGGAGGTTGTGGGGTCAAAAACAGTGGTGGAATTCAAACATGCATAGGACAGTCATAAGGCAATTCTAGGGAGTGGGGGTAGGAAGAAGTAGGCTGCTGGTTAACTAGGATCTGCAGCTTATCCATTAGGTAGGGAAATGGGCAGTCTCGGTGGGCCAAGCAGTCCTTATCTGCCGTCAAAATCTATGTTTCTATGTTTCTAGGATGTTGTTACAATTTCCGATACGTGAAAATGCCTTTTTTTTTTTTAGTAGAACCATTGCTTTAAAACTGTACTGTTTTTTTTGTTCTACGCTGGCCTATATAATGAGCAACTGTGCTGGTTTGAATGTCTAACCATTAATGATGAATCCTTTATGGTGTTACACACATTTCACTCTGCTCTCTAAGAACCCCTTCTCTTGCTAACATTTGCAGGATGACAATAGAGTAACTGCTCTATAATTCAAGAATGAATAAAAAGGCAAAATTTAAGTAACAGTTTGACTTGCCAAATTACATCATGTGACAAGATGCATCTTGCTACAAAGCTAGCAGTCAACCAAATTCAGAGCCATTCTTTAAAGAAGAACTGCACTGAACTAGTAAGTCAGTTTCCCCTCTTAAAGCTGATTTTAAAATACTGATTCCAGTTCTGTTACCGTTCCATCTATACAGGCTTTCTAGTTATCCTGGTGAGGGTTGATTCTGATTTACAAACAGGTAATATCATTTTAGAAATGTACGATGCAGTTTTTGTCCATCAGCTCCTTCATTGTTAGCACAATGCAGCCATGTTCCACAACAGAACTCTGTGGCTGAGAAGGACATAAGCTACATCATACAGTTCTAAAATGGCCCTTAACACTAGGGTGTAAATCAGAAACACCCACTGAGGTTACTAATAGGTTTGTATACATAGAAAACAACAGAATTGGAACCACTATTTAAGAAACAGCTTCTACTGAGGAACATGGCCTTTAGGTCCAGCACAGTTCTCACACCAGAAAATATAAGTAATAAAGAACACTTAAATGTACATAAGCAGGCTGTAAAGTGCAATGACACTGAGTTATTCTGTGGCATTTAGATTATTAGAACCCCAAGATGCCATTATATCTATCTATATATTTATATTTATATATACTATGTGTGTATATATATATATATATATATATATATATATATATACACATATACATATATACATACATACACACACATATACACACACACACATACACACACACACACGTACATTTTCTTTGCAAAAACTACGTTTAATGCATCATTTAGGGTTAACACACAAAAAGTCAGGAAATGAGACCATTAGAGTTACCCCCTAACCCCCCCCACCATCCTCCACAGACCGACAGACGATGGGGTGTATCGTTGGGGTTGTGAAGCCCAAATCTCACCCCATTCCATGTGTAAGCAGGTGGACATGCTACAGTAAAAGAGAATGGGGTGAGATTTAGGCCTCACAACCACAACAACACACCCCATCGTCTGTCAGTCTGTGGAGGATGGCGGGTGGAGATTGAAGGCAACTAATTGTCTCATTTCCTTTTTGTGTTTTAACCCTAAATGATGCATTAAAAGTAGTTTTTTGCAAATAATTTTTACTTTTTGAGAAAGCATATATAACTAGTAAAGAAAACCCCACACTCCCCCATTTGCCCATTTCTGCATAATAGCATAATATAAGAAGTAGGACACATATATCGGAGGGAGCGCGGGGCCCGAAACTTCCACATTTCTGCATAATATCATAATATAAGCAACTCAGACAATTTTCCACTTTTTTCAGCATGTAACGATTCTGCAACCATATGTCCCACCAACACCAAAATTGTCACAGTCGAAGATGTAGGATAACTCTTTCAACATTCCAAATTTCAGGCAAATTGCACTAACGGTTCAGAAGTTATTAAAGTGGAATGAATTAAATTTTCAAATTTCACAGTGGCGTAATGCCGCACCTGTTTAAGTTTTACACTCCAAACCACTGAAAGGCACCTCCATGGCACTAGGCCTATCTACCCTATAAATTGTAAGCCAATAGCACCATGCATAATCCTATGGGATAAACGTCAACTATGTCACTCAATATCTCTGCAACTAATTGTACAGCACCTAAACAACACAATTCACATCTCTAATACATCCCCCTCAACACCCTCCAAATTTCAACTAAAAAGATCAAATCGTTCCTGAGATATGCAATTTTAAAGTTGTTAAACCTTTAAAAATTTCTTCTTTCGCGAGAAAATCTTTAACCGCGAGCTTCAGCCACGACCTAACGAAATCTTCGGCCGCAAGCGTCCATCTGGTTGCGATAAAAGCATTGAAAACACCACCTAAACACACATCTGTGGCACCAGGACTTGGCACCCTGCAAATATGAGCCCAGGAGCACAATACAGTGGCACAACGGAGTGACAGAGAAAGAAACACGAGGGACAATGTTGTGCAGAAATCGTGCCACAGGAACAAAAATGTTGCTACAGCAAAAAAACGTGTCCGAACACAGTGACTATCTCTGCAACTAATTAATTTCTCAACACCTAAACAGCATAATTCTCATTTCTAGGACATCCCCTCAACACCCTGCAAATCTCAAGTGAAAAGACCACATCATTCCTGAGATAATGAAGATGTGATTACGATCAAAAAATGTTATCACAATCATATTGAATGTTTTCATGGCAAGAAAATGTCACGATGAAAGCATCGGAAATACCACCAAAACACACATCTGTGGCACCAGGACTTGCCACCCTGCAAATATGGGCCCAGGAGCACAATACACTGGCACAACAGAGTATCAGAGAAAGAAACACACTGGACAATGTTGTACAGAAATGTAGCTGCACGAGCAAATCTTTTCACAGTGCACATATATATTTTCCCATTGACTATAATGGGAGACAAAAAATGCCATAACTTTTCAACGGAGCAATACTTTTTAACAAAATCTTCAAAAGGGCAGCAGTACATCCCAGGACCCATGCATACAAACCAATCTGAAGCCACTTGCATTCTTGTTGCGCACAAAAAAATGTGATCGCCATTGTTTTCACAATGCACATATACACTTTCCCATTGACTATAAAGACAGACCAAAAAATTGGATAACTTCGGAACAGAGCAATTTTTTTAAACAAAATCTTCAAAGGGCACCAACACAGCCCAGCACCCATGCATACAATCCAATCTAAAGCCACTGAAATGCATTCTTCGCTGTTGATGGGCGGGCCTAGCTGCCATTTCTGCATAACATCACAATATAAGCAGTAAACCACACCACACCCAGGACCCATGCATACAATCCAATCTAAAGCCACCAAAATGCATTCTTCACTGCTGGTGGGAGCGCGGGGTTCTGCATAACTTCATATTATAAAGTAGTGAACCACATACTGTATATCGGTGGAAGCGTGGAACCCAACCACCACATTGCCCATTACTGCATAACAATATACATCTGCCATACCTTTTGAGCTGTCCTATACCTTATAATGAGATTTTCCTGCACACCCAAAAATGAGCTCACCATTGTTTTCACAATGCACATATATACTTTCCCATTGACTATAATGAGCATACGCTACAATTCCATAACCGTATGTCCCACTGACACAACTAATCTTTCACATTCCAAATTTCAGGCAAATTGACAAGCGGTTCAAAAGTTATTAAAGCGAACAAATGAGATTTTCAAATTTTGCAGTGGCATAACGCCACACCTGTTTAAGTTTACACACCAAACCACTGAAAGGCACATCTGTGGCACTGGGCTACCACACTATAAATTGCAAGCCAACAGCACCATGCGTAATCCTATGGTAAAACGTTAACTACGTCACTCAGTATCTCTGCAACTAATTAATTTTCCAACACTTAAGCAGCATAATTCACATCTCTAGGACATCCCCTCAACACCTTCCAAATTTGAAGTAAAAGGACCACACTGTTTAAGAGATATTTAATTTGAAAGTTTTTACACCTTTAAAAATTTTTTGACCTCGAGGCTGCAAAATAATCGACCGTGACCTAAGATGATTTTCGGCCAAGAGGGGACATCTGGTTGTCCCAAATTTGGACCATCTGGTCTTCCCCAAGGACATCTGGTCGTGAAATGACAGACTAGGCTCACAGCCGAAAATGATCTCGCGACCGAAGATTTTGCAGCCTCGCGGCTGAAATCGCTAGCAAGCCATGACCTAAGATTTTAAAAGTTTAAAACTCTATTTCTTGACACAACTGAACATAACCAGAGGCACAGATCGATAGAGGAGAGTCCCCTGAGCAAAACCCATCCTTCATTTACTTCAGAAGTCACCTGTGGGCTGAGATATTTGTTTTTTTCCGACTGCAAACAAAACACAAAATGGCAGCCATCACAGCTCATAAATTTCTGGCGGCCGAAGATTTATCGGCCTCAAGCCTGCAAATTCTTTGACCGTGAGGGGAGACCAGATGGCCAGAACCCCATTCTTCTTTCGCAAATCATGCATATAAATTTCCCCATAAACTTATAATGGGAACTTCAAATTTTAATAACTTTTGAATGGATTAATATTTTTTCACGAAACAAAAAAGTGGCATGTTCCTTGGTCCAAGCTCTTTCTACGTCCCAAAATTCAGACCGGCAGACCACACGGTGCCTGCACAGCACCACGGACAAAAAAAAAAATGCACTAAACTGGCGAAGAGTAATTTTTTTGGCATTTTGCTATACAAAAAATGTATATCTGACCGTAACCCAACTTGGCAAATCAAGAGATCTACCATGCCACACCGCACTTACCACTGTTCATGCAAATCTGTTGAATGGCTGCAAAGTTATTAACGTGCAAAATTTGAGGTTTAACATTAAAGTGCCTACTCAACTCTAAATATAGGGCCATGAGATGTTAAACCGAGGTCCATCTACCTGTTCTGGTGGTAGTTCAGGTGGATGTTAAAGATCCCATGACACTTCTCGAAATGGTCACATCCTCCACTCATGAAAAATACCAACAGCTTAATCTGGTTCAAGGTCAGCTGGCATTCATCTGTATCCCCTCCCCCGAGTTGTGCCTGAAAATAGGCAGGATTTGTCTAGTGCACTTACCCAGTCAACAAAAACTAAATAAATAAAATAAAAACAAATACATTTTATATATATATATACACACACACATACACATATACACATAACACACATACATATATACATATACACACACACCATTTTATTTTACCAACCCAAAGCAGCAGTGATGCAGGAAGTTGTCATTCAGTCTTGCAATCAGGGATTTCATGTCAGAAGTAGCAGATTATTAAACGATGCAGGAACTCAAGGACAATGATGTAAACTCTTACAGTTAATATGAAAATTAATAATAAAAAAGTAGGTAAACAATAAGACACAACAGTGTGCGATTTGTGCTGTCTAGCACATGCCCAGGGATGTAGTGAACCATGATGTTGGAAGCGGAGTGCCTTCAGCCCCTGGAAGTGCACCGTGCCAGCATAATGCTTGCCTCAAAGTGTATAACTGCACTTATAAAATGGGTAAATTGAGAAAATTAAAAAAGGTGAACTTTTTTTTTTTAAACAGGTATTTTCTTTTGTTAAAAGTTAACTAGTAAAAAGTAGGCCCTCCCCCGCTGTCAAGAACCTGTCTATTCACACATTCAACAGATGGAATGTCTGCTTATCTTGGAATGCAGGAATTCAAACTTCTGCAGGATTCAGCTAGCTGAATGCTCACCTTTCCCCATAAATGCACACAGAGTGCATTAGTAAAACCAAGGATTTAACTGCATCTCGGGTAGAGCCAGCAGCAAAGATTTCCATGGTAAGGATGAGGAGTGATCTATGGTGGAAAAGCTTCAAAAACAAAACTGCAAGTGGTACTGCATTTTAATTTGTGTATGTGTGTAAGGAAGGAATAAAACATTTAATGTTTCTTTGTTCTTTTTATTCTGAGCGAGTTTAATTTTTAAGGCCTAGGTGGTATTTTTAGTGAGTAAAGCTGGCAGGCATGTTTGAACAGGCATCAAAAAAAAGACATCTGTATGATTGGTGTGTTGTGTGCTGATTGTCAGCTCTTTTTTTTTTTTTTTTTACCCATGTGATGTGCTCTTTTAATGAACAGGTCCCAGCCAATTAGGATGCAATATTTCCCAACCTATTTTATAAAAGTGTAATAAAAACACTCTGGGTCATGAAGTAAGACAAATTATAAAATGAGCATGGAAAATCCTGCTTCCTGATTGGTGAAGAAGGTTTCAAGGCAGTACAGTTCAGAAACAGTAACTGCAATGTTAAACTTTTTTTGTTGTTGTTACAGTTGCCCCATTTGTAAGCACAACAACAGACTTCAGGTGTGGGATACTATTCCTGAACTGCACTTCCAGGTGGTTGAAGGCACTTCAAGAAGCGCCTCATGCATCACAATGCACCAGGAAGAAGGGGGTTGGGGCATGTGAAACAAGAATAGTTGCCCACACCCTGTCACATCTTATTTTTTACTTATTACAATTTCTAGGTGGCTGAAAGCACATGACTATGCCTTGTGCCTCCCAACACACCCAGGTTGTGGTTACCTAGGTCAACTGATTTTCTATTTTTAAAAATGACCAGTTCTGTTTTGTACATGGTTAGAACATATTTTTGGAGATTTTATAATATTGAGTGCTCGTCTAAATGTCTAAATGTTTTTTGAACTTGAACATGGTATCACTGGCTACAACTTCTAGTGGAAGTCCATTCCACTGTCTTACTACCCTTTGTGTAAAAAAGCCTGCTCTTTTCTTGGTTCTGCTTGTATGTGCCTTTAGTTGTAGATCATGCGATCTCATGGAATATTCAGTAATTTTACAGTCAAACTCCAAGTATTCCCATAGGTCATCATTATTGAATGCCCTGTATACGAAGCACATAGCTCCTCTAAGTTATCTGTATTCTAAATCCAAAACCCTCAATCTATCATTGTAATTCAAATCCTTTGCTGACCTAACCATTCTGGTTGCTCTCCTCTGGACACCCTCCATTTGTTTTATGTCCTTTTTATTAAAGGGTGATGTAAATTAGGAGGCAGTATAGCACAGTGGTTTAAGGCTCTGAGCTGCATATCTGGAGACCTAGGTTTCAGTCCCACAGCCCCCACTTGCATACTGTATGACTCTGAGCAAGTCACTTAACTTCCTTGTGCACACAGGTCGCACCTGTAAACAAGCTTCAGCTTAGTCTCTCTCTCCTGGTACAAAAAAAAAAAACTCGAGCAATACTCTATGTGTGGTCTCATCAATGACCTATACAATGGAACAATTACATTATGCTCCCAACTAGATATGTGTCTAAATACACAGGACAGAATGCCTCTTGCTTTATTTTCCATAACTTGGGAGTTCCTACTATTTTTCAGATCACTGGTGACAATTACTCCCAAGTCTCTTTCCTCAGTGGTTGTTTTTAGCACCCTCCCCCAGTCAGTACATTGCTGATGGATTTGAATGCCCTATGTTCATAACAGCAGCACATATCCAAGTTAAACTGTAATTTATGTTCTATTGACCATGTCTCCAAATTCCATAGTTCTTGTTGGAGGGTTTGTATATCGACACATTTTGGATTGTGCAACTAAGTTTAGTATCGTCTGCGAACCTGGATATCCAAACCCTTTGCCCACAATTCATCGAAGATATATATATGTTAAAAAGAGAGAGCCCCAGCACCGACCTCGGCACTCCACTAGTAACTCTTTCCCAGCTTGATGCATATCCTCTAATCACAACCCTTTGTTTTCATCCTGAGAGCCATGCTTCAATCCATTTGGTAAGTACACCCTTTACTCCTAATCTTGTAAAATCTGCAACTAGCTCCCTTTGAAGGATCTTATCAAATGTGTTACTAAAGGCCAAATAGATCACATCAACTGACAACCCCCTATTCAGCTCCCTGCTCACACAATCATAGAACTGTATCAGATTAGTTTGACTAGATCTGCCTGGCACAAATGCATGCTGTGATGGATCCCCACCATTGGTGTTTTTAAGATGGGTCTCTAACATATCCTTAATGCCTTCTAGTACTTTACATAACACAGATGTCAGGCTTACAGGTCTGTAGTTAGAGCACAGCTCTCTTATGCCCTTTTTAAAAGTTCGGACTGCCGCGAGCCCGCCTTTGGAAACTGAAAGCAGAAACAACAAGAGGAGGCCTCAATTTCTGGACCTCATGAATTATCATTTGTCGATCCAGCAATGCTACATAGTGGACTGGGTGCATCGCCCTACAGTAGCCAGTTGGGTTGATCTAGAACAATGGGGATGCCCAGGTCGCCTCTTGGCATACTTACACAGTAAAGGCCTTAATGCCTATTGCACGCAGGGTGGGAATAACCCATTAGTGAGGGCAGTGTTGGAGGTGTGGGGTCATCTCAGAAAGAGAAAGGGAATATGTAACGTGAGACCTTGCTGCTGCCGTGGCAGGAATCCCTTCTTCCTTCTGGGAATGGAGGGCAGAGGATTCTGAGAATGGGAAACACGGGGGATACAGAGTATGGGGAACCTGGCAAGGGATGGTATACTAAGCCTAATGGGGGACATTGTCCAAACGCTGGGACTGGGTGGGGAGCAGATGTTCCGGTACATGCAGCTTCAAGCATTTATGCTGAAAATGGGAAGGGGAGGAACCCGCACCCATGGGTAGCACCCGACTGAGGCCTTGATATATCTAGCCAAAAAAAAACCCAAAGGGTTTATTAGGAGAGCAGCAAAGTTGGGGAAACAGGACTACCCCGACCACACACAAAAATAAAACAGCTGTGGGACAAAGACATTAGAAGGGAAATTACAGAGGAGAAGTGGCAGGTAATGTTGGAAATGCACACAGGCCTGTTAACATGTAATAGATTTAAAGAAGCCGTTTATAAATTTCTACACAGGCTTTACTACCCTCCCGTGACAGTAAACAAAGCACATCCCTCTGTCTCCCCTATGTGTGGTCAGTGTGGAGAAGAAAAGAGGACATATGTGCACTGTTTTTGGACCTGTAGGATACTACAAATCTTTTGGGGGGGGGAGGATAAGTGAAGTTTCTAACATGGCAGGGTTTCCCATATGGGTAGACCCCCTAGCAGGTCTGTTTGGGATGAATCAGGAGGAGGAGGAAGAGCTGGAGCCATTTCCCAGGTGGATCAGGGTGCTATTGGTACTGGTGCAACACTGCATACAGAACACGTGGGTTTCCCCATGTAGCACTCACAACTCAACAGTGGCGCAAAATGATAATTCAAATTTTAGCCCTGGAGAGGCTAACCCTGACAATCAGGGATACAGAAGAAGTTTTCTACAAGGAATGGACCCCTCCCTTCTGGCCTCACTAAGTCGGGGAAGAGGAGACAACCCTTCATACGGGACTTGATTAGGGTGGATGCAAAGTGAAAAGTACCTGTATAAAAATAAAAATGAAAATAAACTCAGGAATACTTAGAATAAGAATGAAATTATATATGTATGAAACTGACTGGAAGAAAGTAGCCATGATAACTTATAACCAATTGTAAATGGACTGTACACTGGATTGCACCTGTTTGTTTATGTGTTGTAGTGTATGTGTTTTGTATGTTGTATAATCTTGAAATCTAATAAAAAGATTTTACAAAAAAATATTGGGACTATTGTGGCCTCTCTCCATGCTTCAACCACAGTGCCTGTTCTCAGTGACTCGTTAAAAAATTTTGGTTATCGGAGCTGTTAATACTTCAGCCAGTTCATGCAGGATCTTTGGAAGCATTCCATTGGGGGACTGGTGATTTATTCTCATTTAATGATTTAAGTCTATCCCTTAAGTTTAATGGACCTAGAACTCATAATGTTTTCTCACGACGTGTTTATAACTTGATCTGAGATTGGACACTCATTAAATATTGAAACAAAGTATTAATTAAGCATACCTGCTATCTCTTCATCATTTATTTCCAATTTACCATCATTGCTTAACAATGGACCCATTCTTAGTTCTTTACCTCTTGTGGAATTTACATGGGAGTAGAAAGATTTAATTATTATCTCTTACCTTGTCCACTAAACCAATTTCATATTTCCCCTTTTTCTTTTGCAGTTATTTTTTTATTTTTTTTTTTTCACATTTTCTGGCGGCCTTATGATATCTTCCTAATTCCTATTTGAATTGGTCTTTTCTGCCTTTTTACATAATTTCTTTTATTTATGGCCTTGATTACTGTCCTAATATACCATGCTGGGATCCTTCCTCTAGAACTGTATTTATTTCTAGTGGGAACATACAACTCAACTACACTGTTCAGTTTGTCTGACAGTGTTACCCACATCTCGTTTAATGTTTTATTAAGAAAAGCTTCCTGCCAATTCCACTTTCTCAGATCTTCCCTCATGGATTTGTAATTACATTCCGTAAAAAGCACTTATAAGTTATAGTCCCAAAATTAGATATATGGTCTCTTTTAATTCCAAATTTAACCATGATATGGTCACTATTAGCAAAAGGATATGTTGTGTGACAGTTAATAATCTGTTTGCCTGAATTACTTATTACGAGATCTAAAGTATGTTCCCCTCTTGTAGGTGTTTCAACATGCTGTTCTAGGCCAAGTTCCTCAAGGATACTAATAAAGTCACCTTCAAATGAGGTTTACCCAAACCTTTAAGCCAATCTATTTAAGGAAGTTAAAATAACCAAAGATCATTATTGACTTGTCCCACCTAAATTATACAGCTGTTCTAGAAGCTTTATGCCCATGTTGTGTGACACACACACACACATATATATATATATATATATATATATATATACACACACATACATACACACACACACACACACACACACACACACACATACATACACACACACACACACACCAGTCCCACTTTGAGCATTGAATAATAAGTAGTTACATTCACATACTGTTCATAATTTCCTCTGGATGTAATTGACCATCAGCATTATTCCTTTGCCATCTCCTCCTGGTGTGCTTGTTAGACCACCCAAGTGCTGCCACCTCTGCTGTACCATGGATTACTCCACCCTCCTTTCGCTGTGGGTGCTACAGGCCCAAGATGCCAAGCTGGACCACTACCACCCCTGCAAGAACCTGCTCGCGACAAAAATGGACTCTATGGCACCCCAATGCCAACTGTATTGAGGGATCTCCAGCTTTCCACCACCTGTATCATGCCTGCTAGCCCCCCCCGACACCTGCCATGGTTATCAACGTTACCATTTTTATGCCCATAAAGATCACCCTGGTGAATGCTCACCTCCCCATTGCAACAACAGGAGGTGCAAGATATGCTCCACCATTAGCATAAACCTCCCAGCCAGGAAAATAATATTCATGCTTCTTCTTCTATCAGGTAACGTCCATGCCAATCTGGGCCCACCACCAGTGTCAAACGCAGGGGGAAACATGAGTAAAGGCCTGAAAGTAGCTGCATTGAACATCTGCAGCCTCACAGCAAAGTCTGACCTAGTCCAAGCGTGGATGTCCTGCCATGTACCTGGCATTCTCTGTCTGAGAGAGACCTGGCTGTGAAGCAAGATAAAAGACAATGAAGTGATGCTCCTGGGATATCAAACATTCAAGAAAGACAGGTGTGGCAAGAGAGGTTGAGGAGTCCTTATCTATGCCAGGGATTACCTATGCTGCTTGGTCCTCCCTGTTACCAGGGTCGAGGATGATCATGAACTACTAGCAATAAAAGCACAGGTCGGACAGCACGGCAAATCTCTAATCTTAGCCTCAGTTTATCTTCTACCCACTAAAGTCAGGGATGGCCTCCCAAAAATACTGGATACAACTGCAACTCTTCCTAAGGGCATAGAACTTCTCATAACAGATGACTTTAACATCAACTGGGAGGGCAGGGATCCACACCTTTCTAGGATATGGTCGCTACTTCCAACCTGACCCAACTCGTAGACAGCCCAACAAGGCGGAACCACAAAACAGGAAAAGACACCCTCCTCAATTGGCTCCTCTTGAGTTCCCCTTCTCGGATCTCTGAGGTTAAGGTCCTGCCTGACAACTTAAGTGATCACTCCCCAGTCACTTTCACATGGTCAAACAAACCTGAGCAAGCCCCCGGCTATCACAATTAATAGTAGGGTCTTGGGGAAGGGCAAGCTTGGGGTCCTCTCCTCTGTCCTCTCCAAGCATGACTGGTCCCCCATCGATCATGCACTTAATATTGACCAGGCCCTAAGTTACTTTATAGAGAGCTTCAACAACATTTGTGATATCTTTGCACCACTGAGGAAAGGAAAAATTCGAGGTCAAGTTAATGGCTGGATCACATGGGATCTCCTCGCCCAGATGAAGGAAAGGGACAACCTCTGTGAAAAAGTCAGGTCCTCTTGCAGCAAACACAACTTCCAAAGCTATAGAGCTGTAAGAAACCACTGCACTAATCTTATCCACCAAGCAAAGGCCAACTTCTACAAGGAGCAGCTTATAAAAACTTGGGGCAATGGGAGGAATTTTTGGGAGAACATCAAAAACCTTCACAGGAAGGATGAGAAAAAGATCCCCCACTCGCTCAACATCAACAATGCCACGATTACTGACTCACAGCACATCACAGATTCTCTTAACACAGCGTTTACTGACCTGACTGGTGTGCTACCCCCGAATACCTGCACCTTGCTGGGGAACAAACCAACTGCACGCCTCAAGGGGGCTCAAAATGTCTTCTACTTCAAAAAAAAAAAAAAGTCAGTGAAGGAGGCTTACAAACACATAAAAAAATACTAGGCAAGACCAGAATGGGAAGTGATGGAGTCGATATGAAACTCCAATCCCTAACACTGGAAGTCATCATCGTGCCAGTTACAAAACTATTTAACAAATCGCTGGCTTTTGCACAATTCCCCGGGATCTGGAAACAGACTCTTGTGACGCCACTGCACAAGAACGGTGATATGACATGCACCACCAATTATAGGCCAATATCCATCCTCTCTCCCTTATCTAAAGCCCTGGAAAAGATTGTGGCCACCTAACTCACAGATTACCTCAACAAATACTACCTATTATGTCCCAACCAATATGGCTTCAGGCAGAATCATAGCACCTCCACTGCCTTGCTGGACTACATGAACTACTTGCACAAGGCACTAGACAAAGGAAAACTGGTGGGGTCAGTCTTCATAGACCTCACTAAAGCCTTTGACACTGTCAATCACTCTCTCTTCCTGACTCAGCTACAGAACCTGAGGGTTGCAACCACTGCTGTCTGCTGGTTCAAGGACTACCTAACACACAGAAGCCAATGTGTAAAAATTGGGCACACAGTATCTAGCTTCAATGAGGTATCTTTAGGGGTCCAACAGGTGGTCAATACTTGGGCCCTTACTATTCAGCCTCTTCCTAAATAATCTTCCTGAAACCTGTGACACTAAACTGATACTTTACACAGATGACCCAGCAGGTCATCAATAGTCACCCTCCACTCTGAGCTGCAGGCATACTTCTACAAGCTGGAAGACTGGTCCTGTAGCCATGAACTTCTATTAAACTACAAAAAGACCAAGGTGATGCTCACAGCCAGCCCACAGCACAAAAAGTTCCCACCCCTCGCCATCTCCAATAAAATCAATCAGTGAGCCGCTAGACCAAGTTCACTCCTTCAGGTACCTGGGGGTCACCATTGGTGACTCCCTCACCTTCACCCGACACAGTGGTAAAGACAGTGAACACCAAGCTGGGTGTACTCTACAGGTATAAAAAGTATCTCACTCCAGAGGCCCTCTGTCTCTCAGTCTCCAGCTCCATCCTTTCTACCATTGACAATGGATTGGTGGTCTATGGTGCAGCAACAGACACTGCACTAAAAAGGATTCACATTGCCCTCAACAAGGCATGCAGGCTCACAATGGCTACAGATTGAAATACCAACACCTGCTCCTTATACGAGCAGACCAATTGGCTGCCACTAAAGAACAGGATTATATTCCAAACATGTCTCCTTGAAAATAAGGCGCTAATGGGTAACCCCCATGCATTTCTAGCATCCTAACACCAAGTGCTACCAACTATACCAACAGAGGCAGGATGAGGGGGGGCCCTATCAACAGCTTTCAGTCGAACTGTGCAGGGACAGTGTGCTTTCAGCTATAGGGCCCCCCAATGGCTCAATGAAATCCCAGTGCACATTCTAAACTCCCAATGCATCTCACAATTCAAAAATGGCCTACGGCAACACCTTGTTACTAGGACACTTTGTGACTGCCACTAGGACTTTAACACCCATAATGCCCACTCATCCACATTCTCCTTCCCCTTCCTTTAACCACCACTCTTTCATCTTGCTCTATCCCTCTGTCTTCCTTTCCCCCTTGTGCCTTTTCTCCCACTGGATCAACCTTAAAACCAACCTACTACCACTACCTCCCAACCTCCTAGACAAAGCCACTTCTTTTGGCCGCCCACTCTCCCCCCAGTCTCCCCTTCCCCTCACCTTGACTCCTCCTCAGACTCTCACACTAGGTGTCACACCTCTTTATCTCCTTCCCTACATACAAACACTGTCCTTTACCCTAGCTGAATGCTTTTGATGCTGTACTAACACCATTGGTACTATGAATGGCATTGTAACCTTATCGTATACTAGCTACCTACTATTCGAGTATTGTATATAAACTGTTTGTTATTGTTGTCATTGTCACTGTTTGACGTGGAACCTTTGTAAAAAAGCTCTGAGCTCAAAGGTATGATCTGAATCCCTAAATAAATGAGAAGAAAAAAATCAGTTTTTTTTTATCCTAATTCGAAGGTTTTAAAGTCTTTTTTGGAATATTGCATTTCTTGCCCCATCCCCCAGTGTATTCAGCTTAAATGCATGTCAATGCTTTTCTCAATCCTATGAGCAAAGATTTGTGTACCTTGCTTATTAAGATGTACGCCATTGTTCCCAAATAACTTAGTATTTTTAAAGGCAGTATAGTTTCTTAAAAATGTAATCTCTTCCCTTGCGCACCAATGTCTGTGCCAAATATTTAATTGGCAGATGGCTCTATTCTTTCCAATTCCAGATCTTGGTACAGGTAAAATTTCAGAAATGATTATAGTGCATTCTTTTTCTTTTAAGATGGTACAGAGATCATCAAAATCTTTTTGAATTTCCTCTAAACTCCTTCTTCCCACATCGTCTATACCCACGTGTAGGAGCAGTACTGGGTTTGCCACATTACTTATATATTCTAACAAGTGTAAGAGTTGTCACCGTGGTGGTATTTACATATACACTTCCCCAAAATTATTCCATTTTGCTAGTCCATGACTCATCAGTATGCATTTAGGGTAAAAAAAATTGCTAATTGTGAAACTTTGTTTTACCACAATGTAATGTTTTTCTACAACTGCGGAGAAATTGCACATTCTGTGAACATGATCATTTCGCCAGTTTTGTCTGTTTATATATGACTGTGGAAGTACTTTGGCCAAAGGATGGGAGTGGAAACTGAGGGGGGACGTGAGAATTTGGGGAGGGAGGAAGGTCCCACTGTAGACATGGAGAGGCCTGCACAATTGAGCAGACAAGATAGACCATAAGGCCTTTATCTGGTAGTATATTTAAATGGTTGATGTATGTTTGTAAACTGACCACAGGTCTCATTGTGGTATCACAGCACTGTTTCTCTCCCTTACCTGTATGCTAAAAAGGCTACTGGCCTTTGATGACCATGTTCATCTGTCATGGAGCCCACGCTGGGAGGTTCCACAATCACATCATAAATGATACCTAATAAAACAGATATGCAAATGAGGCAACAATTAAGATGCAGCCTAGTTAACTGTCTTAACAATAATAAAAAAAAAAAAATCAACTTGAGATAGCAAGGGGAAGCACACAAAGTTTATATTACATTCTTGAAAAGAACCCCACAGTCCCAATATGTGGATTCTAATCTTTTCAATTTTCAGCATTCACTTTTAGAGAAACACTTTTCTTGTATTACATTCTACAGCATGCATTATAAACCACCAACTTTCTAGATGGAAGTCTAAAGCAAAACTATCTGGCTATTGCCATATGGACTTGAAATAATCTTAGCTAGACATCTGAAGCATTAATGAATGCTCAACTCTAACTCAAGAGGAACTGAAAAATCTGACAACCTGAACAATGTTGTTATTTGTAGCTATTAAAAATATAAATGCTCACCAGACCACTATTTGACTGATGGCCATACCTCTCAGACCCTTTGTCACAAGAGCCACACACTCAAAATGATGGACACATTCTCAAACACAGAGATACAAACGCATAACATTGTGGAAAGCATTGTGTACGTGTAAACATAATTTTGATTTAACATCTTAGAATTATTATAACATTTCTGCTTTAAAGTCTGAATTTACAGCACATATCTTGTGTGGGCACAACCTTTTCCATGAGGAGTAAAAGAGACATCCCTCGTCATCGGGGACAGTTGAAAGCTAGTGGCATAACGTCTGTTCAGCTTCAGAAGTGTCAAGTAAAAAGGAAAACTGATAGACAAAGACATCCAAAGTGACGAACGCACATGCAGCCCAACAATACTATGCACTCAGCACACGACTAGTTTCGATCTCACATAAGTTCTTCAGAAAATGCAACAGTAACCCCCAATAACAACATCAAGTTTACCTCCAGTGATTAGAAAATAAGAGACAACGACCAGGGCATAAACTGTCATAGCCGAAGGCATGCGCAACCATGACGGCTTCTTCAGCTTTATCTGTAACAGCTTAAACAACACAGATTTCAAACAACATGAAGTCTCGCTATATTATGACAATTGCAGTATGACCGCAGGTTAGAACTGCTCCGGAGGTGAAATAGTTAACTTTCCATGCAGGCATGGAACTTAGAGTGCGAGCTCGGTTGAAAACTCTGTCTGTTGTGCTTCAAACGCAAACTGTCAGATTATTTACTCCGCCTCACTGAACAGTCGCTCTGGAGATTTCTCCTTCTGCTCGGTTCATTTTGTCGGTTTAAAAGTATTATTTTTCGGTTTTTAGCCGGAATTAAACCGCAACCGATTGGTTCAAGCTCTGTCTGTGGTAATGTAAGTAATAGATGGGTTTTACATTTCTTTTTTTTGTGTGGAACTTGTAATTCTTTATCGGTTCAGTTTGAACCGATCAGGTTGTATTTAAAATCTACTAGTCCTTTTTTAGAGTGTGGTTCCCGGTTCTTATCAGTTCTAAAAAAAACGGATTTCATTACTTTTTTTTCCATGACCCGTGACACGGTTGGGAACCGATAAGGGTGTCTTGCTTGGTGGATTGCCATAATCGGGCAAGTTGGTTAGGCTGGCATTATGTCTGAGAAACCCAAAAGAAAAACTGGACCCACTGGGTTTCAACACTGTAGTGTCTGTGGAGAAGCTTTTGCTAAGGCTGACCCACACACCATGTGTCTATTGTCTGGGTTTTGACCACCTCAATTCAGACTGCCAGATTTGTCACAATTTCCCTGCTGCCACCATAAATAAGAGAGTTGGTAGGCTCAGGGAAAGGGAGGCCAAAAGGTCCGCTGACCCGGATGGCCAGCCCGGTTCGGTGCCAACTAACCGGAGGGAGTGCCGTCTAACCAGGACGATACTTCCTCAGGCAAACGAAGAGCCGGTTCTGAGGAGACGGTTCCAGCAAAAAGGACTAGAAAGTCAGCTAGTGTAGAGCCAAAAGTTCTCTCCCCAACTGCTGAGGAAATGGCTAAAGCAATTCAAATTGTCCAGTCTCTCTCTCCGGTTCCGACCGAACTGACACCTTCAGGTAAGCGTTCGGTTCGGCCAGTTCCACCGGTTCAAGATTATGATTTTGAGGATTTTTATGAACCGGGGGAGGGGGAAGAGGAATATGAGGAGAGTGAATATGGTTTTGAAGATCTGATGTGCCCATTGATCTGGACATCTCTCCAGATAGACCCCTAGGGTTTCTCTTCCAAGGCTTTCTGAGTCCCTCTCATTTCATGTTTTATAAAAAGTTGTTGAAACTCTCCAGCTCCCTGTTGAGGAAGCTGTTGATGACCAAGAGGAGCCAGACTATGTAGAAATGATGGATATTCCAGAGTCTAGAGACTGTCTATTCCTTTGCATAAATCTTTCGAAACAGACAGTAAAAGTTTTAAAACTCCTCACACTATACCTCCTGTGGATAAAAGGATGGACAAGAGGTATACCTTATCAGGCTCTGACACTGATTTCCTCACTCAACAATGCAGCCATGTGGGGGTAGTGCAGGCTCCAGCCTGTGACAAGGCTAATATTTCCCTAGCTTCACACCCCCCTGAGAAGGACTCCAGGAAGATTGATGCTATGGCAAAGTAACAGTACATGGCAGCATCTTTGGGACTCAGACAAGCAAATTATATGGCTTATGCTGCCTTGTACCAGAAATCCAGATGGGATACTGTGCTGGCCCTAGCGAAACAAGTCCCTGACCAGCTTGCCAGGGAGCTGGAACAGGTGGCTATGGATGGTACTGAGGCATCCAAGGTGCAATTTCATGCTGTAGTGGACTCTAATGATGTTTCATCAAGAGTCATGGCTACATCTGTGGCACTTCGCAGGATGGCTTGGCTCAGATGTACTACCCTGTCTCAAGATACCCAGTTTAAGGCCATGGATTTTCCTTTAGGGAAATTTCTATTTGAGAGCAAACAGAGAATTACATGAAGAAAATGGATGAATATAAGACCACCTATAGGAGTGCACAGGCCAAGGAAAGGCAGGCCACTCCTCAAAAGCAGCTTCCTAGAGGCAGGAGCAGGCCTTTTCATAGGCCTTTTTACCAAGCCCAAGCTTTCTCCTCCGCCTATTCTCAGAGGGGAGTTCTTTAGAAGGAGAGGCAGACGGGGTACAAGCAGGTCTGCTTCCACCCTCAGCCCAAAGCCCCTGCCAAGCAGGCACCCTGATGGGATTGCCAGGGTCGATTCTCCTCTACCTGTAGGGGGCAGGCTGGCTTACTTTGTCCAGGACTGGAAGTCTTTAACATCAGACAAGTGGATCCTGGAAGTAGTAAGCCAGGGACTGGTTCTCAGCTTCAAACAATTTCCAAAGCTGAGAACCAGATCTTTTCCACCTGCAACTCCATCAGAGGCACTCGCCCTAGAGGCAGATGTCTCTACCCTTCTGGCTCTCAGAGCTGTAGAAAGGGTTCCTCCCCTACACCAGGGCAAAGGTTTGTACTCCAGGTACTTCCTTACCCCAAAAAGGACAGGAGAATGGTGGCCCATCCTGGATCTCAGATATTTAAATAAGCACCTTTTAAAGCAAAGTTTAAAATGGTGACTCTGGGAATTATCCTACCCTCTCTAAGGCCAGGGGACTGGCTAGCTTCCCTGGGACCTCAAGGATGCCTACTTCCATATTCCCATCAGAAGCTCCCATCAAAAGTACCTCAGGTTCGAGCTGCCCTCAGGCCACTACCAGTTCAGAGCAATGCCCTTCGGCCTCACTTCTGCCCCAAGGGTATTCACCAAATGCCTAGCTGTAGCAGTTGCCTACCTAAGAAGGCAAAAGATTGCCATCTTTCCTTACCTGGATGATTGGCTCTTAGTAGGCCAGTCCCCAGACCAGGTCAATTTACACCTTCAGATAATGCAGCAACTGCTTACCTCTCTAGGTTTCCTTCTGAATCTCTCAAAGTCAGTTCTAGAGCCAGTCCAGCTTCTTACCTTCATAGGTGCAGAACTGAACACACAGGAAGCCAGGGCCTTCCTCCCCCTGGACAGGGCAAAGACCCTAGTCTCCCTGGCCTCCTCATTTACCCTGCAGGTCTCCCAGCCAGCAAGGCATTTTCTGCAGCTCCTAGGACACATGGCTGCTTCCACAACAGTTGTGCAAGGAGCAAGATTTCAGATGAGGGACATCCAGTTCCATTTGAGAGCTTTTTGGTCTCAAAGAAAGGATCCTCTTACCAAGCTGATCCCAGTAACTTGAACCCTGATCCAAGCCCTACAGTGGTGGCAGGATCAGAGCAACCTGAGACAAGGGGTTCCTTTTGTCACTCAGTCTCATTCTCTAATCCTTACTACAGATGCATCCCTCTTGGGCTGGGGAGCTCACATGGGCGACCTCACCACCCAGGGTCTGTGGTCTCCCCAGGAATCTCTGCTCCACATCAACCTGTTGGAGCTTAGAGCAGTTTTTCTAGCACTTCAAGCTTTTTCCAAATCTGTTCAGAACAAGAGTATTCAGGTCAGAACAGACAACACCACCACAATGTGGTACATCAATCACAAGGGCACTGCGTCACGGCCTTGTGCAATCAAGCAATGAAGTTGTGGTCTCTGGCTTACTCCTGAACACCTCCCTTATGGCAGTTCACCTCCCAGGCAAGGACAATGTCCTGGCAGATGCTCTCAGCAGGATTTCCCAGGGCCACCATGAATGGTCACTGGATCCCTGGTCTTGGGAGTAGTATTTGCCAGATGGGGCACCCTTGATAGATCTTTGCAGCCCCAGACAATCACCAACTTCCTCTTTTGCTGCAGGCTCCCAGTGTTGGGCTCACTCCCCGGATGCCTTAGCTCTCAGTTGGGAGGGAAGTTTCTATGCCTTCCCTCCCTTTCCTCTCCTGTTCAAAGTGCTAGTCAAAATCAGATTCCAATCATGCAAAGTCATTCTGATAGCTCTGCATTGGGCCAGACAGCCCTGTTATCCACTCCTGCTGTCCTTAGCAGTCCATCCTCCCCTGTCCCTTCCCAGGAATCACAATCTGTTAGCCTGTGCCCAGGGAAGGGTCTGGTACCTGAATCTCAAATCTCTCAATCTCAAGGCTTGGTTCTTGAAGAGTTAGAGTTTGCTGATTTACACCTTTCCCAAGGTGTATGGATATATTGAAGGCCGCAAGGAAGCCTTCCACCAGGGCTACTTACAATCCAAATGGCAAAGGTTTTCCATATGGTGCTCGGAAAAGCATATTTCCCCAGTCTCTGCTGATCTACCCACAGTCCTGGATTATATGGTCCACCTGAATTCTTTGGGGCTGAGACCAGCTACCCTGAAGGTGCACTTGGCAGCTGTGTCTGCTTTTATTTCAGCAGGTAAATCCTCTTCCCTTTCAGCTCATCCTGCATTTTCCAAGTTTTTTAAGGGGTTGTTTCACACCAACCCTCCATTCAGGGATCCTGCCCCTGCCTGGGATCTTAATGTTTATATTGCTCAGCTTATGCAACCCCCCTTTGAGCCCTTGTCTTCAGGTGAGCTCAAGTACTTGACTTGGAAAACTGTGTTTTGGTAGCCATCACCTCTGCCAGACGCATAAGTGAATTACAAGCGTTGTCAGTGGAGCAGGAGTTTATCTTTTCACAGAGATAAGGTGGTCCTTCGGACTAACAGAAAGTTCCTGCCTAAGGTGGTTTCAGATTTCCACCTTAATCAATCTATTTCACTTCCAGTGTACTTCACTGACCACTCCTCCTCTGGGGAGAGGATGCTGCACAGCCTAGATGTGAAGAGAGCCCTTAGTTACTACATAGAGCGTACCAAGGGTCATAGGTTTGACTCCCTCCAACTGTTCCTCACCTATGGCGAAGTTGGTAAAGGAAGCCAGCCACTAAAAGATCCATTGCCAGGTGGATTGTCTCTTGTATCCAATTCTGCTATGAGAAGTTGGGTAAAGTTCTCCTCAGGCCTGAGGGCTCACTCTACCAGAGGTACAGCTGCTTCTCTGGCTGCTGCCAGAGACATTCCTATTCTAGAAATATGTCAAGCAGCTACCTGGAAAACAGTTCACACTTTTACCAAGCATTACCCCTGACATCCAGGCTAGGAGTGATGCTCGTCTGGCACAGCCGTGTTTCAGAGCCTATTTCCTAGGTAGGTTCTGTCCCTCCTCCATGGGGGTACTGCTGTGTAGTCTGCAATTGTCATAATATAGCAAGACTTCATGTTGTTTGAAGAAAAAAATTACTCACCTTAGTAATGTTGTTTCTTCTAATGGAGTCTTGCTATATTATGACCTCCCTCCCTGCCTGCCCCTCTCAGAACCTCTGTTTTGGGATGTGGGTGGGCAGTACAGGGTTGGCACTTTTTTGATGCCCACCTTGTTGTTTTTCACCTACCTTTTTTGGGTGAATTAGTGTTGTGTTTTTGCATTTTTGGGTCTCCTGACTTGAGTCTTTGTTTTAGGCCAAAATGAGTGTTTATGTTAGTAGCCAGTTGGCTAGTGTAGGTTTACAGCTTCCACACAGAACCTTAGTGAGTTTTAGCTCATAAAGATCAGACAGTTTGTGTTTGAAGCACAACAGACAGAGTTTTCAACCGAGCTCGCGCTCTAAGTTCCATGCCTGCATGGAAAGTTAACTATTTCACTTCCGGAGCAGTTTTAACCTGCAGTCATACTGTAATTGTCATAATATAGCAAGACTCCATTAGAAGAAACAACATTACTAAGGTGAGTAATTTTTTCTTCCTTAGTAAGCAGGTGTGGATAGGAGGGTGATTTGTCATGGTCAGCAAAGAAACACCATAAATTACAATTCTAAGTACTGTAGTACTTCATTTTTTAAGTTATGTATGTGTGTGTAACAAGAGTATTATGAGGGCAAATAACATTTAATTCTTATGTTTATAAATTTAAGACAGTTTTATTTTTAAGGCCTAGTTAAAGGTTTTAGTGAGTAAAGGTGACAGCTACATTTGTGATGGAAGTCAGGAATGGCTGGTACTATTGATTTTATTGTGAAGAGGCTACTGGATCTTCTTCCAGTGCTGTCGTCATGGGATATCAGCACTGGGTTCTGAGCTCCTCAGCCAATCAAATTACTGGATTTTTGTAGCCATCTTATAATTCAGCTCAGTATGTCTTTCCTGGGAAATCTTTTGAAATAATTACATATACATACATGCATACATATATAAGTGAATACATACATAAATAAATAAAACAATTTTCAAATAAATTATTGTGGTCTCTCTTGGGGTTAGTGTCTGCAAATGTTTAGGGATTTCTAATACCGTGGCAAGAATGGACCCCATTCTTTAGCCAGGGCATATTCAAAACTCAAGAAATTAGTACTGTATTAATCTTTGATGTTTGCTGAGAGCGCTCTTCTCAGCACATGCAATGTCCCCAAAATAGCTTCCTTTTGAAGTTCATAAGGTGTCACAAGTATTGGTAGCATATTTAAATGTGCCTGAAAGTTCTTTTGATTAGTCCCATTGCTCCAAGCACTACTGGAACAATCTGTGTGTCTTATTCCACATCAGTTTAGTTTCTGACTGCATATCTTGGTATTTCATGATTTTGTGTTCTGCTGTATGCAGCACACTGTAGTCACTAGGGTGGCTATTTCAATCAGTAATGCTACCTTTGTTCTCTTTTCTTGTATTACAATATCAGGTTTTCTTGCTTCCACTTTCTTGGCTGTTGGTATTGGGTGATCCCATGTGATCATTACTTCTTCATTCTCTGTGATTCTTTTTGGTTCATGTTTCCAGTGTCTCTCTGCTACCTGTATGTTATAGTGTTTGCACAGTTTCCAGTGGATCAATCTTGCTACACTGTTGTGTCTTTCAGTATACAGGCCTTCTGCCATGAGTACTTATGAAATGGCTTGTCAATTTCAAGGCATCTCATTGGATGTCAGGTGTGTGTTAAAGTTTCTAACACACAAAAGCTAGATCAGGTCTTGCCAGCTGGGCATTGATATGGGTGATGCTGCCCACAAAGAATGTTAAAAAAATCAAATAGCCACCATCTTGTTTTGTGCCACAAGCGATGCCACCCTTCCTGTGAAACTAACTTGCACATGCTGAAGTAAATGCACAACCTGTGTGATTTTTTTTAAAAGCAACTGCCACGATCACAATCATCTCTTAACCCGCTCAACACAACACTGCGGTGTAATTACCACATGACACAAGACGGCACTTGAACCCTCCCCTGTTCCTAGCGACAGATGCCAAGCAGCAGAAAACAAACTGCCGCGATCTGTCTCCCAGCCCGCTGCTCGCTCTCCATCCAAATACCAGACTCATACTCTACATCGGGGAAAAGTGCAGGTTTACCACAGCAACAGAAGCACAACAGCAGTAAGCATAGCATTCTTCTCTCATCTCTAAGCCAACCCACCCGCTCAACACAACACTTCACCGGAGAACCGGACATACTGAGACGGCTTGCACGAGGGGTTAGCTACAGAATCTGCTTCTTTGCTTTTTGTGTGTGTGTGTGGGGTGAATCTGAGACGGCTTGTACGAGGGGGGTTAGCTACAGAATCTGCTTCTTTGCTTTTGTGTGTGTGTGGGGGGGGTGAATACTGCCATGACAACCAGATGTAACTACAGAAGCCTTTGTAGGACAAAATTCCTTAAGTCAAACAAAAACAGTAGGTGGAGGAACTATTTTATTAAAAATCAAGACAAACATTAAACTTTTTCACTTTTAAATACTATACACTTTAGCTATCACATACATCTGTATTTTTGATAGCCATTTCATAAGTGCAATAAGCCACTCCAGGGTCTGTATGTTAGACACTTTAACACATGGCTAGGAAGCTGGACGCACTCGGCCGATGGCCTTGTGCCTCACTACACCTCCTAGCCGTGTGTTAAAGTGTCTAACACACACCCTGGAGTGTCTTATTGCTTACTTCACATCCAGCCACGAGATGTGCAACTGTTTCTAATTCTGTACTACAGAACCTGCACTTGTCTGTTGTGGTCTCCAGGAGTAAATGATGCACTGCTGTATGATTTTCTGAAAATTCCAAATACTGTATGAACAAGGAGTTTTAACAGGACTTTTCTCATCAACCTGACACTAAGCTTTTATTCAAAAGAAAATAAGTTCCTAGCACTAACAGGTTCCAAGTATTACCCTTTGTAAAGATAATTTATTTAAAATTACTAACTTAGCTACCGTTAGGAAAGGAACTTACTTTTACTATAAATCAAAGATTGGATTCAGGTTGACACTGCTGTTTATGATCAGTACAGATTATTGCACTGATTCTACACACATCAATTAAAATGTTTGTACTTTAATGTCTTGATGTGTATCGGTGCATGGAAACTGCATCAGTAGGACTTATTCATGTTGCCCTGACTCCAAACTTTCATTTAAAGGGGAACAAGCAGCACCAAGGACCCCACACCCAACTATGGAACTGGTCCCAATTTGCACTTTGTTTGCAAAAACATTTATTTTTACATTCTGTTTACTGAAGTATAGCAGATTGTGTCAGACTAATTTTGCTTACTTTCATACTGACATTTTCTGTCTCTACAAATCACAGAATCCCCCACAGCTGACATCAGAGCAGGACTGCAACAATGGAGATTCGATGGCCTGCAGTGCATTAGAGCTTTATAAGCTCTGATCAGATGTTTTTGGTCCTGCTTTTCTTCTGGGGTTAAGTACAGTCCTTTGTGATTGTACTTAGTCCTGGGAGGACAGCAGGAGTGGTAAACACAATGCTATGTTACCAAAGAATTAAAAAAAAAATGAATAATGATTCCAAAGTTATCCCACTATAAGGATCATTTCCTTTGCTAAGGGTAAACTTTGAACCTAGGATTTTTTTTTAAATGAAAGATGGGAATTATCTCATCATGGCTGTGACTTGTTAATACATTTTCCATGTGTCAATACTTTTCAATATACATTGGTAAACAAACCTAATAGTATTTAGTTTAAAATGAGCCAACACACTTTAAAATGTACAGAAAAGCATGTACCCAGCTGCTTCATGGATGTAGACAAAGCTTACAATATTGGAATTTGGCCGATGCATCAGAAAATACAGTACTAGTGGTATTCTGTCAAAGAGAATCAAACCTTTTCTAGCTCTGTTCTGAAATGGGCATACAAGAAATGTAAACTGAATTAAAATCTGTGTACATAAATATTTTATCTAATGACACATGCCAAAAAAAGAATCTTAAAAAATTTACCACTATTCAACAGGGAAAGGAATCTATGATCTACACTATATATGAAACACCTTGCCAGTTCACATTAGGAATACTAAATCTCATGCCAATTTCAAAAAAAAAGTTAAAGATTATCTGTCTAAACCTTGGGTCTATCTGTCTTTGACTTTCTGTAAATCTCCTCTTGTCTGTGTATAATCATCCTTTGATGCCTTTGTCTTGTACAGTATGCTGTGTCTGGGCTGTTACTATAAACGGTACTCTCTCCCTGTGAAACTATCCAGTTATTAAAAAAATAAATATATAATGTTCATTTTCTGCCAAAATAGCCATAAAAGGTCACTTTATTCACTCTGTCAGTACTGCATTGTCGTTTTTGCCACACAAAAGGCTTTCAGCATATGTGATTTCTTTTGGGAGGGTGGGGTAATTAAGAAATTCAATTGAATATTATGCCAGTTATGATTTGATAAAAAGAGGCTATACTTGCCCATCTTGACTTCCCCAATGGTGCTGTGGAAGTGTTCTGGGTTCTGGAGCAGGCTCACAATGCTTGTGTCAGAGGCAGACTGAGCTGAAGCAGCACCCAACAGGCCTGTGTCTCAGCTTGAGCAGTGGTTAAAAGGAAAATATTTAGGTGGAGGAACACTCACATCTAGATTTCTACGTGGTGGAACAGTCACTTTTATGTTGTCTTGTGCGTACAGCGCAGACAACATATTGGGGTTGCTTGAAGTAGAAGAGCAGGTTTTGGAGGTGCGGGTGTGTTGTGGTCAGTGATGCCACTGCTTCTTCGGGCTTGGCTGTGTGGCACGAATGAGATTGTATGCTGTCTATGACAGCAGTTGCAAAGCATGCCACCAACCTGAAATGTTTTATCCGCTGCAATGAGTGAGCTCCACCTCATTGCAGGGCATGCCTTCCTTGGTGTAACATTTCAATGAGACATGGCGACAGCTGTGCCATCCACCTCTCACAGTCCCCAGAAAAGCCGACGTCGTGGGTGCCCAATCCTGTCGGCATCATCATGCCCCCCTCCCCAGTTCATTTGCCAATGGGGAGCCCATTCTCCATCGGCATCATGTCCCATGCCAGTTGTTTGCTGAGAGGTGCCCATTCCCCGGCATCATTCCCCTCACCAAACACCCTTTTGTTTGCCAAGCGGTGCCCAATCCCCATCGGCTCCAGTCCCCCACCCCAAACACATAGGTGGCACACTTGGAGCCCACCCCAGCGTGCCAAATGTACCTGTCAAAAGAAAAAGCTATCTGCAATGTTTACATATTTTTTTAACCTGTAAGGTAAAAGCGGTCCCTCACTGTCTGCGTCCCCTCCCCAACCCGCACCTCCCACTGTGTATCCCCACCACACCCCTCACCCCATACTTACCTCCAGAGCCCAATGCCACAATCTTCAACTGGACCAGGAACATGTCTGCACTCTTCAAAGCCACCATGAACTGAAAAATGCCGTAAGCTGTATAATGTCATAAATAGGTTTTTTTCAACTTTGGTGCATATCTCGGCATTTTGAGATACCAAATTTTCAACACGGGTTATTGGGACACCTCCTCATTAATTCAGTCACTGTCATGGCATTATTCAGTCCTGAAAGGTGATTTAATGATCACTGCGAGGAATCACCTTTCCGGCCTGATTAATGAAACAACAGTGACACTGTTCATGAGGTGGGCTCTCAAAAAGCCTATGTTGCAAATTTGGTGAAAAAAATCAAAATAATGACTGTTTTTTGAGCATGCGTTGCACAGTTTCCACGCAAGCTCGTAACTTCACAAATCTGTAATATTTTCACTCCAGATTTTCAACATTGTCATTTTTCCACACCTCCTTATGAACAGTTATAGCTGTAATTTTTCACATCCTGGCCAAAATGCATTTTTGGACTTACAGCGCAGAATAGCACGGTAGCCATGGGAAATCAGAGTTCAGGACAGATTAGGAAAATCACAGTGACACTGTTCATGAGCAGAGGTCCTAAAATGCCTATGTTGAAAATTTGGTGATGAAAGTCCATTAAATGACTATGTTACGAGTGTGGTTGCAGTTTCCACGCACTCTCGTAACTTCACAAATTTGTAATATTTTCACTCCAGATTTTCAACACTGGCATTTTTTCACACCTCCTTATGAACAGTACAGCTGTCATTTTTCACATCCTGGCTGAATTGTGTTTTTGCACTTCCCACACAGAATAGCGGGGTCACTGTGGGAAATCAGTGTTTGGGACAGATTAAGAAAATCACAGTGACTCTGTTCATGAGCAGAGGTCCTAAAATACCTATGTTGAAAATTAGGTGACAAAAATCCATAAAATGACTGTGTTACAAGCGTGCATTGTGCAGTTTCCATGCATGCTCGTAACTTCGATAATTTTTAATATTTTTACTTCAGAGTTTCACTATTGTCATGTTTTCACACCTCCTTATGAACAGTACAGCTGTCATTTTTCACATCCTGGCTGAATTGTGTTTTTGCACTTCCCACACAGAATAGCGGGGTCACTGTGGGAAATCAGTGTTTGGGACAGATTAAGAAAATCACAGTGACTCTGTTCATGAGCAGAGGTCCCAAAATGCCTATGTTGAAAATTTGGTGAAATAATTTCATAAAATGAGTATGTTACAAGCGTGCATTGCGCAGTGTCCATGCACAGTCGTAACTTCAAGAATTTGTAATATTTTTCACTCCAGATTTTCAACATTGTCATTTTTGCACACCCTCTTATGAGACAGTACAGCTGTAATTTGTCACATCATGCCCAAAATGTAGTTTTGCACATCTGGCGCACAATCGCACAGTTGCTGTGGGACATTAACGTTCGGGGCAGATTAAGATAATCATAGTGCCACTGTTGATGAGCAGAGGTCCCAAAATGGCTATGTTAAAAATTTGATGAAATAATTCCACTAAATGACTGTGTTACGAGCATGCGATGCGCAGTTTTCACACATACTCATAACTTCGAGAATGTTTAATATTTTCACTCCAGATTTTCAACATTGCCATCTCTTCACACCTCCTTATCAATGGTGCAGCTGACATTTTAATGTGGTGCAGATTGACGTGTTACTGTGGGAAATCAACGTTCGAGACAGATTAACAAAATCAGAGGGACACTGTTCATAAGCAGAGGTCCCAAATGCTTTCATGAGGTGGGGTCACAAAAAGGCCATGTTTTAAAAATTTGGAGTGCAAATACCAACAAACACCCAGGGCATTGAGGTTTCTAACCATTATGTACCACAGACTAACAGGCATCAGGGGTGTGTTTTTGGATTGTCTGCTGTAGTGCTCATGCCATTGGTCCTCCACCCCTATCCTGCAGCCACTGACAGGCATCAAGGTGTGCCTTGGACTCTTCAGCCCCAAAGTTCAACCCATTCCCCGATGCTGCACCCACCTCAATGTACTTCCTTAAAAAATTGGGTGAGCATAAGGCCTAACAACCCCAAGGTACAATGCAACACTTGTCAGACTCTGCAGGGTAGGGTGAGGTGAAATGGCATGAGCGTAATGGTCAACGACCCAAACGCACACCCCAATGCTTGCCACTCTCTGCAGGGTGGGGTGGGGTTGACATTGGTTCTATACTTCACTGCTATTCCTGTTATGCATCTCTGTAACTCCTGCACTACCAATGCCAACATCAACAAGACAACATTCGCATTGACAAATCTTGTTTAGGTGGTGGAACTCTCCTATAGTAGTCAATGGAATGACAAAGGTGGTGGAATGGTCATACAATTTGGTAGAACTGAGCTCCTGTGGCCTCCTGCCCAATTTAGCCATTGAGCTGGAGGAGGATTGACAGTGGCTACTGGTACCACAGTGACCCCCTACAGAGGGCCCAGGAGCTAGCTGTACTATAGAGGCATACTGTGCATGTGTGAGGTCAGTAGATGGCTGCGCTCCCTCCATTTGGGAGGATGTGAAGGCAGAAAACTGTGGGTAAAAAGCCTCACTGCTATTTGGGTGATAGCCAGTGGTTCTCTTGGGACCTGCACTGTGGACCCTCACCAGAATGATGGGGGATTAGCAGAGGAAGGAACTGGGAGCCACCGGGGGGTATGTGCTAGGCCCAAGTACTGAGCAGATGGCAGCAGTGGAGAAAAATCTATATTGGGGAAAACAATCGTCCATCTTTAATAGCATAATCGGGTTAGAATTTCCTGTTAGTTTATAAAAAACACTACTAGAAAGTCATTGGGCCATCAAGCAACTGTGCAGATGCTTAGCATACTGTATTGTTGTTAGAATAAGTATGTAATATTGTAGCACATAATTAAATGCTTGTAACATAAGGAAGGCTTGTAACAAATGGTTTAGTTCAGATTTGGTTGCTTCAGCAATGTGGGTTTTACACTTTGTCCTGCTAAAGGGGCAACCACTTTTTCAAGGTGCCGCAAGGGTACACCTATATAGGTGCAGGAAAGCTGTCATCCCTGATTGCCAAATGTCCCTTAGGGATAAAGGCCACCAATCACATAAGAGAGGAGGGGAGTCAGAAAATGAGTATCCAAATGATGCTTGAGCATGCACAGCTAAGACTACTCCGAGAGGGAGCGTGGCGCCCTCTGCCTCACTGGGCGACAGACAAAACCTTAACAGAATTGTCTTGCCCAGGTTGAAATCAGTACTATGAGCTTTAATAATAGCTGGTAATGACAGTACATGTTAATCAGATACGATTTAATTCACTTTAAAAAGCCATCAGACATGCAGTTCTTAACTAATTATATTTTTATGCAATAAGTATACTTTTCAAAATCTGACATTGAAGCATCAGGTTTCTACTTATTAATCCAGCTGAAACACAGCTGGGATGTTTGCATGCCTTATTCCAGTGTCTTTCCCTTACAGCTGTTATGCACAGTACCATACACCTGCTATTTCACATAAGCTATGAACCAAGTAAATAGAAAAGACCTCAAGTGCCACCCTGTGGCTGCAGTCTGTGGTGCTGTAGCTTACTCCTTCTTGACACAAGTATGGTGTCTTTCACAGGGGAACTTGTATTTTTTTGTTTTAACATAAAATTGTAGACCTTTTCATTTAATTTTATTTTTCATTCTAGTAAGCTGATGAGCAGTATGTGCCTATTTTCGCAAGTGACCAGGAAACACAAAACAAAACATACTAACAGAATAAGAATATACATTAAAACAAATAAATAACATACTGCAGGAATCAATTACATTTATATGTTTCAAACAGCTTCGTCTTCCATTTACTTTTAAATGACTTTTTTTGCGGCGGCATATTACATCAGTTGATAGACCATTGCTGTGTGCAGCCCAGGTTTAGTGGTATCATTTGCAACTTCACCCTATTTCATTTATATCTTGAATACTTTAACCACTTGAATACTGTGTGACCCTGAGCAAGTCACTTAACCTCCTTGTGCTCCCAGGTCGCTCCTGTAAAAAAGCTTTCAGCTTAGTGTGCTATACCTGCTTAAACAACTAAATAAATATCTAGACAGGGACGAATACTCCCAAGTTATGGCGTCCAGGGCTAGCAGAGAATTGAGTATGTCAAAGTGGAACAAGGTAATATCAGCTGATAATGCCTACTTATGTACATCTCTACCACCTTGAGATCTGCAAAGGATGCAGATGCCTGAATATTATGGCAAGGGGCTCCACAACTAACAAGAATAGAAAAAGGGACGGGGACAGTGCTGCCTCATACTCCTCCCTAGTGAGAATGCCTGGACACAACAGAGTTTGTCAACACAAAAGCTGTTTGACCAGTGTGATCAATTTGGGACAAAACCAAACCTGGACATGTGCATCAAAGATGAGTGCCCATTCCACCCTGTCAAAAGCTGTTTCAGCTTCGAGGGACAGGGTGGCAGTGGGCAATGTACAGTCTTTGGTTTCCCACAACCGGTCTAGAATCCTATGGGTGCTGTCTGCTCCAGGCAACCTGGCATTAAGCTCACTTAATCTGGAAGTATGAGGTCACCCATAATGTCATTGATTCTCCCAGCTAGTGCCTTCACAAATATCTTGGCATTCACACTGATTAAGGATATTAGATGAAATTGGGAACAAGGTATACTATCCCTTCCTTTTTCAAAATCAACATGATTAATGCTTGTATAAAGGAGGGGGAAGGGTTAATCTCTCCCATGTTTCACTGAAGACTTTGGATAGTCTGGGAACCAAGATTCCCATGAAGGGGCTTGAAAAGTCTCTAAGGAACCCACTTAGGCCAGGGAATTTCCTTCTAGACAAACAGGTAATGGCATCCTGGACTTCCTGTGTGGTAATGGGTGATGTAAGGTGTTGGTTTGCCAAGGCCAGTACCTGGGACAGTGTGATATCATGATAGAAAGCTCTGCATTAATCATCCAAGCAGGACAAGTCAGAAGCATAAAAGGACTATTTATTTCTGGAATTCACGGTTGATCAGTAGGAAGATTAGGTAAAATCTCTCTGTTGGGTGAAGGGTGTGCCATACATCCCTGAGGCCAGGTTTATTAAACGTGGAGGTAACACGTGTCACCACTGACAGTCCCCTCCCCCTCGGCTCCCTCGTCCAGGGTTAGGAAAGAGGGCTAAGTTTACGTCACCTCCTACTACAATCTCTGCCTGGTTGTCTGCAAGCTCATGGAGCCTGAGGTCAAGGAAGGCAAGATCAGGTGAGTTTGGGGCATATATACTGCCTAATACCACTGGTTCTCCCAGTATGTGCCCTCCAGGAGTAGGATATGATCCTCAGTATCCCTGCATTCCTTATGTATCCCCAACTGAAGATCCCTTCTGCACAGGATGGTGATGCCCCACTGCTCTGTAATGCAGGTATTATGGTAGGAGATTCCCACACATGAGCAACGTAAGCGGGGTGGCTCTTCCGACAGGTGGGTACCCTGAAGGAATGTCAGGTCACACTGCATATTTATTAGTTGCATCAAAACCTTTCTCCTTTTCACCAGGCAAGAGATAATTTGTAAACTGTCAAATCATTCCATATTACTGAGTTGCAGTATTATCCCCAATCACACCACGCAGGTAAAATCAAACACATAAGACTGACACAAATAGAGAGGTACTGGTAACATTAAACTATTAATACTGTTGTGCACAACCAAAGCACACTGGGGGAGAGGGGAAGTCATACCCAAACTATATAACTGTAGCTCTGTACAGTGCAATGGAAACCTAAGCAAGAAATCAAAAATTACCCACACGTACAGTGATTCTCACTGTTAGAGGCATGACAGATACTGTCACTAGCTGACAGCAAGGATAGCTATTATGCCTTTGCTCACATTGAACCTTCACTAAGTGACCTGAGAGTTCTCTGGCCAACATCAGGGTCTACTCCCTGTCTGAAGAGTGGAAGGTGGCTAGCTCTTCCAGAGATATGAAGATAAAGCGAAGGAGTTATTATGTCCTGACCATCCCAACACTGCTTTTATATCCAGGCCTAAATGAGAAGAGAAGAGAAGAGTAGAGTGAACACATGTACCGCTATCTCTTATCTGGCAGTGTGCCAACCTACTATGGTTACTACCAGTTTTCAACAAATATGGAGGACAGCCTGTTGGATCTGGCAGATTCATATGGGAGAGAAAAGGAAACTGGAAGGGGAGAGGAGCAGTCTGTCTTAGTTCAGATACACTGAGGCAACACTCATTTCCCTCACTGCCCTGGGAGTACATGGTCCATTCTAGAGGATGCAAACACTCCACTTGGGCTCTGTCTGTGTTCTTTTGCTTTCCTATATACCAGGGAAGGGGGCAGGTCCACCATTGAACCATGCAACTGTATATAAACTATGTTCTCTGTATAGAAGTACCAGTTAGTTCATTTACCAGGGGCAGTCACTAGTACTAGCCATGAAAATGGCTTGGAGAACCACCAACTAATGGCATATGGGGTACCAGGAGGGGTATGTAATATGTAAGTGAAGGATAAACATTGTGAGAAGTTCCCTGCCTCCTCCCTCCTACCACTTTTGTATAGAGGAACTACATGTGCCCTCCTCCAGTCCTCCAGAACCACTCCTGTGTTGAGTGACTCGGTGAACATGGCTGTCAAGAGGTGCTGCTAGCTCTCTTCACAGCTCTCTTAATATCCTCAGGTGTATGCCATCTGGCCCCATGGCTTTGTCCACCTTCAATTTTGTGAGCTCCTCCAGGACTCTCTCCACTGTGAATGGACTTGTGTTTACCTCTCCCCCAACTCTGTGTCTGTTACCCAGCTGTGGTCCCTGACTCTCTCCCTCTACAGTGAATACTGAACAGAAGTATTTGTTCAGTGTTTTTGCCTTTTCAAGGTCTCCTCCTCACACTCCTGTATCCCTTTGAGCCAACAAACTTTCCCTGATTTCCTTCTATCGCTGATGTACCTATTGAATGCATTGTCCCCTTTCTTCACCATCTGCACTAATCATTCCTCCATCTGTGCCTTTGCACTCCTTATAGCCTTCCCCTGCTTCCCTTAGATTCCTTAAGTATGCCTCCTTGTCTTCCTTGCTTTGAGTTTCCTTACATTTCCTGAAACCTGCCCTCTTGGCTCTTACCTTGTCTGCCACTTCCCTTGAGTACCATAGTGGTTTCTTCCTTCTCTTGTTTTTGCTCACCAACCTGATGCATTGGTTCATCACCTCATCTGTGGCTCCATTCACATGTTTCCACTGCTCCTCAACTCCCCCTTCTATTTCCCTCCTTGCCAGAGTCTCTTTGATACAACTCCCCATTTTAGCAAAATCGGGCCTCTTAAAATCTAAAACCCTTGCCTTAGTGTGACTAGATTGTGTCTCTGTCCCTATGTTAAACCACACTATGTGATGGTCACTGGATCCCAGTTGACCTTCCACCTGGATGTCTGTGATTCTGTCCCCACTGGACAGTACTAGGTCCAGAATTGCCGTGTCCCTGGTGGGATCATTCACTAGCTGTCTGAAGCCTGCCCCTGCAGTGAATCCAGGATGTCTCTGCTCCTGGTTGAAGCAGCTGCTAGGATGGCCCAATCCACGCCAGAGATATTGAAATCACCCAGCAGTAATACCTCACCTTTGCTGCCATCTCATGAATTTGATCCCTAGATCCCTATCCACCTCCTCCCCTGTGCTGGAGGCCTATAGATGACATCTGTGCAGATTGCTGTGCCATTGCTTGGCCTCTAGAGTGATCCACTGTACCTCAGCCTCTCCTGCCTACCCAGTACCACTGTTGCCTTTATATTATCCCTGACATACGTGGCCACCCCTTTTTACTCCCCATCCCTGCTGAACAGAGAATACCCTGTGTGTGACATCAATAAACCTGGAGGGCTAAGCTGAAAAGGTTTATGAAGACACCTAGGTTTGTAGAACAAACTAATTTTATGACACTTCCAATATTTTATTTTTATAATTACTGATCCATGATAATATAAGTAAAACATGCCAGTAGCGTAGTAAATTCCCAGAGAGCATGGGTATGTTATAGGGCCCCCTGGTTTTGAATAGACATCAAAATTATGATTTGAGCCCCTCAAACCTCATGGGCCCAGGTGCGACTGCACCCTTGTAGCTACGCTCCTGAAACATGCTGCACATTTTCCCATTCAGTGAAGTCATTGACTTATATTGTTAAGAGTAGAATGAGCTGGAAAATGGTAAGAGACCCAGGAAAAGAAAGCTATTAAAGTAAGTTTTTTCAAAATTGTAAAACACTTGCAGGTTTAATGATTATGTTGTTTGGTTAGCTTGAATTTTTTGAAACAATGTGTTTTAAGTGCAAAAATGTCATAATACACAAGTGATAAAACATATATAAGGGATTTGAAAGTGTTCAAAATGGAGGTATTAATTGTGGTGACCAGTAATTATATTTAACTAGAAACTAGCTAAACTATGATGCCAGGAAACTGTTAATGATCCAGTTCATACTACCCTGATTTGAATACACAGATGCTGTATATAGGATGGAAAGTTAAACTGTGCAGCATAAGCTTGACATCATGTAGAACAACTTCTGTAAATGTGTGGTTGGTTAATATAACTGCAGATATCATGGCAAGCTGTACAATAGGCTTAGGCTCCTCTTGCCTAACAGGAATACATTTTACTTGGCTACACTGATCTACAAGTGTGCACATAATATATGCCCAACTACCTCCATCAGCTGCTTACCGATGTAGCATACATCTACAGTACCAGCTAGGATCTCTAGCAAAAGACAAACTGTAAGTCCCCTGAACCCTCTGGGTAACAGGTGGCAAGGTTTCCTCACATGCTGCATGTGTCATCTGAAATGTCCTACATACTGCTATAAAAGGGCATCCTCTGGCCTCTCTTCAGATGTTCTGGACATTGCTGAAATCATGCTGCAATACCGCTTCTTACTCCAGGACAAAGGGTTCCACAGGAAAAGAGTACAGTGTTATCCACATCCACGTGTGTAGAGACACTGACTGAGGGGAAGTCATTGAGAAAATAGAGAACTGGATAGTGCCTGGGATGGAGCTGTGGGGGCACCCGAGTATACAGGAAGGTGGGAGAGGACATCACTCACCTAGACCAACAGATGCTTGTCAGACAGGTCATGCATGTTTGTCAAGTAGAAGGGAATGGGAGATGGAGAACAGTGCTGAAAAACATAGGAAGAGCAACAAAGATGGCAGGCCCTGCTCATCCCCTTCTGGACAAAACAAGCTATCAGTATGAGTGATGAGACGGTGGAGTGGGATTTATGGAAACCAGACTGGAAGAGGCAGAGAAAGGAGGAGAGGTGGGAGAGTACTTTTTTTCTACACTTGGGCCGCCCCAGGGAGTAGAGATATGTGGTAGTAGTTTCCAGGGAAAGAATGGTCTCCCATTTTGTGGAGGCGAAGAGCTTTGGCATGCTTTCATGCTCCAGGAACTGCCCTAAGGTGATGAAAGGTTGAGAGAAGGGAAGAAACAAACCAACATGTCCAGAAATAGAGGTGAATGATTTTGGTATCATGACCTTCAGGGCTACTGTTATAGGTCTCAGGAAAGGACCTACCCCTAACATTTGTGATCATATCTGTTGAAATAAAGAAAAAGAAGATGAAGATTTATTTTAAGCTACTGTTTCATCTTTTGGCTTAGAAAGATCTGCTCAACTCAGAAATGTTTAGCAATATATCTGAACAGGTATTTGTAGTATGTATCACTGAACGCAAGACTTGTAAAACTCACATTTCAATCCTCTGTTAAATAATAAATTCACATTTCAATCCTCTGTTAAACAATCTGCTACATAGATATGAGGTAAACCCCCAATTCATATAAACAGGTTTACATAAACACAGTTGTTTAATAAGTGGTAAACAGATTTTCTACTATGAATCTCTCAGGTCCTGTATATATATTTGCAGAATTCTTTCATCCTACACAGTAAATTTCTAAGCATGTGGCAGGTTCTTAGTCCTTCTGAGGCCTACAGGCACAAACTAGGCTAAGCTTCTATTAAAATACAAAGAAAATGCAACTGTTCCTTTCCATTTACCAGCTAGCACAAACCTCATGGGTTTCTTAATGGCTTTAACTTGACAAGGTGCTAGATGGGGTAACTGGTTACCAAACTGTTGAGATTAAGAAAACGGAGGAGAGTTATTCTATGCTGCTGTTTGATCTCCTCGTTTAGAAAGAGCTGCTTGATGAAGAGTCCTAAAAGCTCCACCTACTGGCTGAAGAGGAAATTTTAGATGATGTCTGCAACAAAAATGCTCACCTTTGAAGTACACTGCACAGGCAATCTCTAAGGTGGATGAGAGGAACCCATTAATTGCTACCTGGATCTTTTCAATCCAAGAGCTACATTCCCCCAACCAAAAAAAGAGTAAATGGGACCACCACTGCCAGTTTAACAGTCAAAAATAATTTAATTAAATAACACATACTGTTCAATAATATAACAGTGCAGATATTTTACCATAGGTAACCATTCTTCCTGAGAGGTAAAACACATTTCATTTTCATGCTGGATATCTCATTATCATATCCTTTCCTCCAGGAACACTGGCTAATTTTCTGATGTTATACACATCTGTGAATACAGCATCAGTCTGTGTTTGGAGTTTCGAGGACATGCATGCCTTGTCAACTAATGAAAACCTTCTTTGATCGACATGTTTATCCCTTATTCATTTCTGACATTTTTAAGTACCCTCTTAACGGTTGTATTTCCTTCAAACACATTATCCAGACCATGACAATTGTTCAAGGACATGGATGTTGTGATTAATGTACCAAAATCCATGCTCATTTACTATCTGTGCCTACAATACATTGGTGCAAATCTTGACACAGTGGATTTCATTTTTTTTTATTTTATTTTATTTAGATCTAGGATTACAAATACCTTTGAGCCAAGGCTCTTTTACAAAGGTTCCATGTCTGCTGAAGTACAAAACAGGGAATGCAACAGAAATAACAACATTGTGGGCAAACAGTACAGTAGTCAGTTATTAATTATGTAGGCGACACATAAGAGAAGCTCAGTACATAGTAGAGGCCCAGAGCAGCATCAACTAGGGCATAGACAAGCAGGGGAGGAATGGGATGGCAAAGTGGGAGTAGTAGCTGCCGGAGGCATTGTCAGACATAACAAGGAGACGTGCTGGAGTGAGGGAGAGAGGGGGGAGCAGGTGGGAAGGGAGAGGAGTTGTGGGAGCCAGAGGTAAAATAGGAGATACATTCTAGGAGGGGGGTGGCATGGCAAGGCTATAGGTAGTGGTAAGTAGTGCAGATTAGATGAGGCAATCACAGGAGCTGGAGGCAGTAAGATGGAGTCGGAGCCTGGTTTTAAACATGCCAAGTTTGGGAGTAGAGGAGATGGTAGTGCTGAGACCATTAAGCCATGAGGGAGCCCTATGGGTGAAAGATCATTGACCCTAAGTAGTGCGACAGCCGGGAACCTGCAAAAGCTGTGATTCGGAACTCCTGGTGCTTTGCAGATTTGTGCTAGGGTGCAATAGAGCTTGGACTCCAGGAGGGGCAAGGCCCATGATAATTGTTTTCACCATGGTGCAGGTTAGATACTTAATACAGTTGGAGAGTTGGAGCCATCCATATTGAGCATAAAGATCACAGGTATGTGTGAGACGGTGAGCTCCAGTGATAAACCGACAGGCCTTGTTGAGGGATGTTGATATGTGTCTGTGGGTAGCTGCAGTGACTGAGCCATAGATGATTAGGCTGTAATCAGTAATGGAGACCATGGAACGTTGGACAGTGATCTTCAAGGCTTCTGGGGTGAGGTGTTGCCAGTGCCTGAACAGTAAGCCTAGCCGCGCATTAGCAGCTTTTGCTACACTGTCAATGTGGGCCCCGTAGGATAGATTGAAGTCAAGCAGGATCCCAAGGTATTTGGAAGACTGGACCTGTTCGAGGGTATTCCCCTGACTGGTGGTGATAATAAGGGGGTGTAGCCTGTGCTAGTTGTGGGAGCTGATAAAAAGCATAGACTTTGTGTTTTTGTGATTATTTTTGTGATTAAGGACAAGCTTATGATTAGTAAACCAGTTTTCAACAGAGGTGAAACCATGCTGTAGATTGTGTTGTAGTGGAGTAGGATCTTTGTGGGAAGAGAGAACTACAGTGTTGTCAGCATATAGGATGATTTGTTTCAAGCAGAACTGCAGAAGGGAATTTAGAAAAAGGCTAAAAAGAAGTGGTCCTGGGGGACACCAGAGCGAACTGGTTGAGTATCAGATAGTACATCTGCAATTTTTTTTCTTTGTGAGTGACTTTCCAAGTAGCTTTTAAACCATGCTGTAGAGTCATGAGAGAGCCCAGCATTCAGTAGCTGGTCTATTAGCAGGCAATGGTGGACAGTATCAAATGCCTTGGTCAAGTAGATAAAGACTGCCCCAGTTAAGTGGCCTTTGTCCAGTGTGCTGTGCATGGCTCCAGTGAACTCCAGGAGGGCAGATGTTGTGCTGTGACCTTTCCTGAAGCCGTGCTGCTGTGCGCACAGAATATTATATTTGTCCAAGTAGTCCATGAGCTGTTCTGCACCTATACGCTCAAGGGCCTTGGGGGGCAATATGGAGATTGGCCGATAGTTCATATGATTGGTCTTGTCACCACTTTTATGGATTTGGAGCACCACATCAATGTTCTGAAATGAGAACAGCTCTGCTTGGTCCTCAAATATTCACAGAACCCCTCAGTCCCGGTCCTTTGTTGAACAGGATAGTGTCAGTGTCATGCATTGCATCAACAAGTAAGGGAGCACTCAGTCTTATCCCCTATGTGGGGAGTGATGAGAGTTTGGTACTGGCCAATGTTGCATTGTATCAACAAGTAAGGGAGCACTCAGTCTTATCCCCTATGTGGGGAGTGATGAGAGTTTGGTACTGGCCAATGTTGCATTGCATCAACAAGTAAGGGAGCACTCAGTCTTATCCCTGTGTGGGAGTGATGAGAGTTTGGTACTGGCCAATGTTGCATTGTATCAACAAGTAAGGAGCTCAGTCTTATCCCTATGTGGGAGTGATGAGAGTTTGGTACTGGCCAATGTTGCATTGCATCAACAAGTAAGGGAGCACTCAGCCTTATCCCTATGTGGGAGTGATGAGAGTTTGGTACTGGCCAATGTTGCATTGTATCAACAAGTAAGGAGCACTCAGTCTTATCCCCTGTGTGGGGAGTGATGAGAGTTTGGTACTGGCCAATGTTGCATTGTATCAACAAGTAAGGGAGCACTCAGTCTTGTCCCCTATGTGGGGAGTGATGAGAGTTTGGTACTGGCCAATGTTGCATTGTATCAACAAGTAAGGGAGCACTCAGCCTTATCCCCTGTGTGGGGAGTGATGAGAGTTTGGTACTGGCCAATGTTGCATTGTATCAACAAGTAAGGGAGCACTCAGCCTTATCCCCTGTGTGGGGAGTGATGAGAGTTTGGTACTGGCCAATGTTGCATTGTATCAACAAGTAAGGGAGCACTCAGTCTTATCCCCTGTGTGGGGAGTGATGAGAGTTTGGTACTGGCCAACGTCTCACAGCCTTTAACAGTCAGTCATGTTTCTCCCAGGTGTACAAAACGTCTTAGTAAGACAGGTAGCCGGTCCCAGTCATTACATGAGTGGGACTACATATCCAAATTGTGGTGTCACTCAGGTCTCCTGCCCCTTGATCCAAATTGATCCAAGGAAGTTCAATTGCATTCAAAAAAACAGAATTTATTATAGGCAGAGAGTACCAGCAACATATACAGCTCCCTCCAGACCACCAGCACTTCGACTCCTCGTGAGTCTTCCTCAAGGGTGTGGTCAAGTTGGGAAAGGGTCACTACTTAAATATACAAGCTCATTAATAATGCATGTCATTATATTGTCACATGCATCAATGACTATATCAAACAAGGTGAACAAACACATATCTATAAGTAATATACCAAGTGTATAAATATGATGAACTGAGACCTAATTTACAGAAAAAATACAATTTCATAGGTTTTATGAATCGTCTTTTCTTATTTTACTACCAGGCTCTAAAAAAAAAAACTTTAACATTGTTAATACTGTTAACATTTTTAACATGTATACTATTCATAATTCCACAGAGGCAACCTAAGACGCTTCATCCATCTGTTTACGATAGGCTTTAGACCATAAATCTAAACAAAACAATGTAAGTGGTAATTCCTGGAGAAAACCAGCAAATCAGGATTACATTCTTAGTTAATAAGGTTTCCTATATACAGTGACTCATAATTAGATATTTTTTATATATAGGCTTTAATGTGTACAAAAGTGCATAACAATTACAAAATACACTAAAGCATGTAAACTAAAAAAATGGTAATAATCTATCTATTTAGGATGTTTTCTACCAGAAACACAGGAAAACTTACTATAGCATTGTTACCATGTCTAATATTTCTGTCATTAATAGAGTCCAATAAATTTTATGAAGGCTGCCTATGGCGCTATTCATCTATTATTAAAGTTTTTCTCTAAAATTAGAGCAATGCAAGAAGTTATCCTGGACAACACCAAATGTGTCAAAATTTTCATTCTAGGTTCGTAAAAAGATTTCTCTTGAGCGTCTGGTATATCGGGATTTCTATGAGGGGAGAAGGAGAGAGAGAAAGTTATGCATATCTACAGTGGTAAAACACCTAATTTTATTTATTACCTTTTTAAAAAAGGTTTCAAATCCCATCTTTCATTTAATCCAAATGGTTTAACACAGCTGAGTTTATAAATCCACATACTTTCCTTTTCCAATAATAAGTTTGAGCTGTCACCTCCTTGTGTTAATGGGACCCATTCCAAGCCCATAAATCGAACATTCTCTGGTCTAGAAGAATGATGTGTTATGAACTGCATCCCTACTGGTGTGTCCTGTTTCTGATTCAAGATAGATCTAATGTGTTCTTGAATTCTTTGTTTTAAAGGATGAACTGTCTTACCAACATAGATCAAGTTACATGTGCACCACAGCACATAAATAACATAGCTGATATCACAAGTAATGAGCTGTCTAATATCTACTTTGATATTAGGCTCCATTGGATGTTGAAAGAATTTACCTGACATACTATACTTGCAAATATTACATCTAGAGCATTTAAAAAAAAATGATCTTTGGGGTAGCCAGGTAGTTCCTAGTTTCCATCTGTAAAGGTTGTAACCTACTGTGTACCACAAAATCTTTAAGATTCTTGCTCTGCTAAAGGATACTGGGCTGACCCCACTGCTGTCCCTATTTCTTCATCAGAATGCAAAATATGCCAGTTATGTAAATAATATTACTGATTTTCTCTGCTTTGTGACTGAACTCAGTTCTAAATGTACAGGGTTGTGTGTGTGCTGTTGTAGTGCCTGGTTCCATCCCTGTTATGAGTTTCAGCTGATCAAGGGTACTCACCTTATCTTTACAGTTTTTCAGTAATAGATGGTTATACCCCCTTGCCATAAATCTACAAATCCGCTCATCTGCTTGTACATTAAATGAATCCTCAGAGCTACAATTTCTTCTTATCCTTCATAATTGACTGTAAGGAATGGAGTCTTTAAGATTTTGAGGGTGGACACTGTGGGCATGTAACACTGAATTGGTTGCTGTGGGTTTGTGATAGCCTGTTGTATTAATAACATCACCATCCTCACTGACTGTAAGAGTCAAGTCTAGGAAGTTAAGTGTTTTTTTTGTTCATCTCAAAGGTGAAACGCAAATTCAGATCATCATTAAGCCACTGTATAAATTCTGGAATAATCTCAGTGGCACCTTACCATATGCACAAAACATTGTCAATAAATCTAAACCAGTGTTTTATAAATGGACAGTACAGATTTATTTATTTATTTGAACATCAGTTTAACAACCTTTGAGCCAGAGGCTCATTTACAAAGGTACCTCGTCACAGAGAGGACAAACAGTGCAAGCAACAAACATCAGGGCAGACAAAAATCGGAGTACCTTTAGGGTCAGGCAAAATTACAGGCATAT
Organism: Neoceratodus forsteri; assembly: GCA_016271365.2. Classification (NCBI taxonomy): domain Eukaryota; kingdom Metazoa; phylum Chordata; order Ceratodontiformes; family Ceratodontidae; genus Neoceratodus; species Neoceratodus forsteri. Next base: position 436,385,240 of record CM057453.1, read on the forward strand.
GTCAACCACAGTATACAATAGGCTTACAGGTGAGCTTTGCATAGTAGACAATATACAGTAGTTACATGGAGATTGATTCAGTAGGCAGATAAAGAAGGCTGGTGGAGACATCAGAAGAGGAGTGTGGGAAGATAGTAGCAAGTAAAGGTAGAGCTGGACAGGAGGTCAGAGAGCGGCTCAGCGAGCCTTGTCTGGAAGAATAGGACGAGGCTTAGAGGCATCTACAGCTGCGTGTTGAGAGCAGGTGATTTCTAAGGCTAGTTTTAAAATAAGATAACGAGGGGGCATCAGTGATTCCAGCGGGGAGGGCGTTATACCAACAGGGGGCTCTGTAGGGGTAAGCCCTTTGACCTTGCGAGGTTCTTGCCCTCGGTATAACCAGTGCAGTTTTGCGGGATATGTGGGTATGCACTGTAGGGTTTGCTCGGTGGATAGTGGCTGACAGACCCGGTGGGGATAGACCAAGGAGTGATTTTTTTGTTAGGAGGCAGGTTTGGTATTTGAGGCTGTCATCTAGGTTGAGTAGATTAGCTATGGCGTAAAGAAGGCAAGTGTGGGTTAGTCTAGGAGCCCCAGTTATGAGCCTGCAGGCCTTGTTTAAGGTGAGGCAGATCTTGTGCAGTGCAGTCTGGTCTGCTGTACCATACACAGGTAAGCCATAGTCTACTAGAGATAGAACTGAGGATGTGACTGCAAGTTGGAGGGCATCCGTGGGGAGGCAGTTTTTATGACGATGGAGGATACCCAGCCGAGTGTTAGAGGCTGAGGCAAGGGCAGAGATGTGGGCATGAAAAGAGAGGGCAGGGTCAAAGGTTATACCTAGGTATTTATAAGAGTGAACTAGCTCAATAGGGAGTTTAGAGGTGGAGTGGACTGAGAGAGGATAGTTACTGGATTTATTTTGGGGGTGGGCAAAGAGCATGGTTTTGGTTTTCTTTAGATTAATTACGAGTCTGTGCTCAGTAAACCAGGCTTCTGCGTCGTTGTAGGATTCCTGCAGAGAATCCTGAAGTGAGATGGGATTACGATCGGAGGCAAAGAGTACAGCATCATCTGCATAAAGAAGGATTTTACCACTACATTCACTGGGCAGGGAGTTGAGAAAAAGGGAAAAGAGCAAGGGCCCAAGAATGGAGCCCTGAGGGACTCCGGAGTGCATAGGGCAGGTGCTGGAAAGTGTCCCGTTGATTTTCACACATTGTGAGCAGGCCGACAAGTAGCTGGAGCACCAGGAAACAGACCCAGTGGCAAAGCCTAAGTGGCTAAGGGTAACTAGCAAGAGGGGTGGGAGACAGTATCAAAGGCTTTTGATAAGTCAATGAACACTGCACCTGCTAAGGAGCCAGAGTCCAGCGAGGTGAAGAAAGTTAGAGAACTCCAGGAGGGCAGTATTGGTGCTGTGGCCTGCTCTGAAACCATGTTGTTCTGGGCAGAGGATGCTATATTTATCGAGGTATTCAGAGATTTGGGTGGCCACAATTTTTTCTAAGGCCTTAGAGAGAGGAGAGAGGACTGAGATAGGTCGATAATTGCTAGGGAGGGTCCTATCACCACCCTTGTGTATTGGGGTGACAGTAGCTATCTTCCAGGCAGAGGGGAATTGCCCTAGGCAGACAGATTTATTAAAGAGGCTGGTGATTGGTGAGATAACCAGATCCAGAACCTGACGGAGAAGACTAGGATCAAGGAGTCATTGCCAATAGTGTTACTCTTTAAGGCCTTGAGTAGGTAAGGTCTGACATCCTGGGCAGTGACACGATGCAGGTAGAACAAGGGGTGTGGGAGAATAGGGACAGACCTGGAGGGGGGGGCAAAGAAATTATCTGGGAGCACCGGGCTAAGGTCTGTGAAAGATCTGTTGAGGTGGTTGGCAATAAGGACAGGGTCTGAGGTGATCGAACCATTAATGTTGATAAGGGAAGGTGGGAGAGAACGCCTGCCACCATTCAGCTACTTGATGTTGCCCCAGAAGGTCCTGGCATTCCCCCATGAGGAAGTGAGGGAGGCTTGATAGTGATCAGCCTTCGCTTTGTGGATGGCCCATGTACATTTGTTCTGGGCAGCAGCATAGGCCAGCCTGTCAACTGGGTGGCCTGTTTCCGTGACAATGTGCCATAGATTGTCCCTATGCTTAAGAAGTTGGCGCAGGGCAGGGGTAACCCAGGGGGCATGCCTTACTTTGGACCGGCATGCAGTTATGGGTGCAAAAATGTCGCAAGCAGAGTTGAAGGTGTGGATAAAGAAGGTAAGGGCAGTGTCAATATCCGGGGCGTTTTGTATAGGGGACCAGTCTATGAGGGCTAGGAGTTGCTTAAGGCCTTTCAGCCCACCAGGTCTAAGATGCCGTCGAAGGGTAGTTTGTGCTGTGGGTTTGGGCAAGGAGGTTGACCAATAGAAGAGAACAGGGGAGTGGTCACTAAGACAGTCCGGGAGGATTTGGATGTTGCGGATGTGGTTAGGGCGGTTTGTGAGGACCACATCCAGGAGTGTGCTAGAGCCCATTATAGGATTCACTCTAGTGGGAGACTAGTTGAGTTAGGTCAATAGCTGCAAAGGCATCATGGGAGGAAGTGGATGAAGGGCTAAGCCAATTGATGTTCAAGTCCCCCACAAGGATTTGGTCGGAGGAGTGGGGTAGGAAGGTAAAATAATCAATTAGTGGGCCTAGTGCTTGTGCTTGATTTTTTTGGAGGCATGTACGCTGTAGTCAGGTAGATGGGACCCCTAGAGGGATCAGGAGATAGTTTTAGGGTTAGGGCCTGAGCCCTGAAGTCAAGGACAGGGGCTGGGAGATTTAATTCTTGATTGAATATAATCGTATTTTCCCAATGTCCCAAAAACAGGTTGGCATAACTGGGTGCCATAGCTGCCCTCATAGGAGTGCCACATTCCTGTAAATAGAACTAGCCATCAAATTGGAAATAGTTATGTTTCAAAATAAACTCAGGGCCTGTACCACAAATTATTTAGGTATATTATCTTCCAGAAGTGACCTGTCCAAAAATATTGTACTGCTAACAGACCTTGGTGGTGTTGGATAGATGTGTACAAAGACTCAACATCTATGCCAAGCCAAGTGAGATTTTCACTCCAATCCAAATCTTTTAATTTGTTTAACAAGTCCTTAGTATCTTTGATATAAGATTCTAATGTTAAGACACTGAATTGCAGGAAAAAATCAATAAACTTACCCAAATTCTGGGTTATGTTTCCTACACCAGAAATAATGTGCCTTCCTGGTGGATTGCTTTTGTCTGAATATAAAAGCCAGGGCTAACAGGATATTCTGACCAAATATACTGATATTCTGTTTCTGTAATATCAGCTTTCTGTAGGTGTTGTGACAGAAGGTACTGAAGTTCTTTTCTAAACACAGATGTTGGATCAGACTTGAGTTTTCTATAGTTGTCACCATTATCAAATGACGACATCACAATGTTTTTAGAGTGTTCCCTGTTAAGGATCACTATATTTCCTCCTTTATCTGCAAGCTTTATAACAATCAAAATGTCCTGAGACAAAGTTTCTATTGCCTGATGTTCTATTTTAGATATATTAAACCTGGGCTGAACATCCTCATTAAGTACTGTTTTGACCTGCTGACATGCCACCTTCTCAAATGTACTAATTGCAGTGTTATAAACATTGGGCAGAACACAGACTTAGGTTTAAATCTATCCTTCCTCCATTTCTGCAAGTGCTCTAGCTAGAAATATGCCACCTCTTGGCAAATGTTGGAAGGTCAGGAGGTCCGAATGAATACCTTGCTCTTGTAATAAAGATTCTGAAGTGTCTAAATCTGAAGAAAGCTGAGCAGCATTAATTTCCACATTAGTCTGAGTAGTAAAATCATTATTTAAAGTCTCAGTGGCATTACCTGTGGCAACACCAAATTCAATTTGTATATCAATAGACCCACCACCATCTTGTTGTAGCAGGTCATTAGCTGATAAGGCTTCCACTTCAAGTTCCATACATTTTTCTGATGTTTTCTAAAGTCTATTGCCTCAGTTCCACTCATTACTCATGGCATCCATTGGATAGTCAATATCCTCAGTGAAAGAAATAGGGGTCTCCACTAGATAAGTGTTCCCAGTATTAATATTTACATAGCAATTGCTGATGTTGAAATCGCAGGAAGAAAACCAATTGTGCTCAAATTAGTATTACCAACAGTTCATTTCTGCAGGAAAAAACACCTTCAGTTTTAATTTTCTAAAGAAGTTATATAGGTCTACAAAGACCTGAAAATCATTAACTGGGGGAGTGGATATAAAACGTAGTCCTTTTTCAAACACATTTTTTTGTTGTTTTGTAAGGCAGACAGAAGAAAGATTAATTATTTGTAATCAATTTACTTCTTCTCCCTCAGTGGATAAGTTCGTTTTTCTTTTGGACCTTTTGTCACCACGTTTTCCCCTCCTTGTTTTCCTACTTTTCTGTTTTTTGACTCCTGATTGTTTAGACCTTCCAGCTCTATCAATATTAGCTGCTATTTCTTCCTCCTCCTGATTTTCTTATCGTTTAGATTTATTCTTAGATGTGCTCCTAGATGAAAATCTAACTCTGGAGTGCCCCCTGCTGTAAGAACGATCAGTCCTCAGTTTTGGCCAGCTAACTATATTATCCCTTTCATGATCATTCACGTCTCGTAGCAATTTGTTGGCTTTACGTTCTGTTATCAATGTCTCATATTTAGATAATTTGCTTTTTAAATGTGAGTCAAATTCTTGATATTGCAGCTCATTTTTCAGAGACAGAACCTTTTCACTGACTATATTAATCTCTTTCAAGAGTGCTTCATACTTCAAAGTGTCCCGTTTAGAGCATTCTGGGGCAGCTGCTAGCCATTCCTCTGTATGGAAATTCCTCTATTCTACTAGCAGGGACAACAGTGACTCGGAGTATGCTCCCGATTCAAATATTCTTCCAAGGTGGAAATATTATAAGATGTGTCTATTTCTTTAGTTAATAGTTTTTCAAATTCAATGAAAGCAGTCTTAATATTTTGGTTAATCTCAGCATTTACCTCTGAGCCTTGCAAACGCTCCCTCGCTCTTCGTCGACGCTCACTAAAGAAATCCGTGGTATCCCATTCATAAACCTCTGGTATCTGTGATCACATTGCTTCATCCATCTGGTGCATATTCTTTAAGACTCTAGTAATAACAGGAAGAAATCACCAGATAGTAATAATCCAGTAAAAGATTTTTAGACAGACAGAAATCTGGTTTCATGAAATGAAGGTAGTCCAAACAATGTTGCTTTTCTGATTTGGCAAAACATGAGTGGGAACTGCTGAACTCCATGGTAAATGGCCTCTTCGCAAGGTGGGGTAGTCCAGAGTTGAACTTTTCTGCATCCCCACACAATGCAAACATGCCACATTTCTGCTCACTTGCTCTACAGCCTGGACTTTCTTCTCCAGACATGTTGTCCCTCTCCTAGAAAGGGAGGTTTCTTTATGTGTTTCCTCTGCTCCCCGCTCATACAGAAAGTTGTACTCAAGCTGCTGGCAGAGCAGGCCACCTTAATACTGGTAGCCCTCTTCTGACCTCACCAGATATTGTTTCCTCTGCTACATCATTTGGCAGTGGAGCCTCCTATTTGACCAAGCCAGTGTTGGGGTCTACTGTCACAGGACAGAGGGTCCCTGGCCCATCTGGACCTGTGGTCCTTACATCTGCATGCATGGCTCTTGAATACGTAGCCATCGCCCACTTCCAGTTTCAACACAGGTTGCTGGTGTCTTATTGGCAGTTAGAAAGCCTTCCACAAGACACACCCATTCGCTAAAGTGGAAGCATTTCCCATATGTGTACTTCCCATTGTGAGGACCTAGTTACAGTGGTAGTTGTACAAAAGCTGATCAGTACTGAGGTAATACTGGAGTATGCTGAGTCAGAATTACATTACAGCCCATGCAAATCATAACTTAGTGCCTCAACATCACCTCAGTACTGATCAGCTTTTGTATGACTACCACTGTACACATCCTGTCAATACTGTACTGGACTGCCTGCAGTCTCTATCAGACTCTGGTCTCCAGTACTCATCCATTAAGGTGTACTTGGCTGCCATTTCAGCTTTCCATTCCTGAGGGTACTCTGCAAATGCGTCCCCGATTCGTAAATTGATTCCACCTTTGGACCTTCATTTAATTGTTGAATAACTGACTGGCTCCATTTGAATCTGCCAACTTGGGAAATGCACTTCCTTTCATGGAAAAATCCATTTCAGGTCACTTTACCTTCCATTTGGATGATTTCTGAGTCAGTATCTCATGCATGAGCCTCCTCACCTGATTTTCCACAAGGACAGGGTATCCTTGCATACCAGTCCATATTTTTCTGCCTGTGGTGGTCTCTGATTTCAAACTGAATCAGACCGTACACCTTTCCATGTATTACCCTGAGCAAGCTAACAAAGGCAAGGCATTGCTCCATACAGTTGATGTACACAGAACACTATGTTTCTATCACTGTTGCACTAAAGACTGAAGAAAGTCCTCTCAGCTTTGTGTCTCAGTCGCCCTTTGGAAGGAGAGTGCGCCTGTCAGTAAACATTATCTGTCCAAATGGCTGCCTGAGTTTTGTTATAGGAAGTATAATAAGAAACTTGCTGGTGCTGTGCCTTGCCACCTACATGTGGTATAGCCACCTCTAGTTTTTTAGGTTTCAGAATGTTTCTGCAACCGACATATATGCTGCTGTTATATGGAGAACTGTGCATACTTTCACTAAACACTATCATCTATATATCCTCTCGTATAGACGTGGTTGATTTAGTCTTGCTGTTCCACAAGGCCTTCTGTCCTGACTGCGTATCCAACTTTGTTATCCTCCCTGCGTGCCTTGTGTACTGATTGGGAATTATTCCCAAAGGTGTGGCCCAGTGGAGGAGATATCCTTGATGAAGACAGAACAGTTACTCATTGCAACAGTAGATCTTCAAGACAATCTCCTCCATTGGGCCACAGTGCACCCACCCTCCTTCCTCCTTTCTGAGGTTTAAGCTGGCAGGTTTGTCCACTGCCTTGCCTGGAGATGTCCATAAGTGCCTTATGTAAACTGTATTTCCAGTCCTGTACCTCTCCTTGTGTACCTGGTACTGATTTGATCTCCTGGTTCCTCACAGTAAAAGGCCCTTCGAGCTTGTCTCTGGTGGGGAACTGAGGAACAAAGGGGCCACCCACATTTTAAAGGCACCGACACTGAACTCCATCATGGGCAGCCCCCAGCTAGCAAAAGTTTCCTAGTAGTCCTCATGCTGATGGCTTACACTTCTAAAACTGAGGGCCAAATGGAGGAGATCTCTCTAAGATCTACTGTTATGGTGAGTAACTATTCTTTCTGTGGTCACAGTCAAGTGGAGACCTCTACCCAGCAAAGTGATCGTGCAGGTCTTGAGGACAGGACAGACCATTCCTGAGGTATGCCAAGTAGTGAATAAATTCACAACTATTACTAGTAGTGTGAACGAGTTTTTCCTTAGGATTCATCCACAGAAAAGCTAATAAATGCCTGACATTGTGGTGTTAATTCAGCCAGAATAGCAATTTGTGAAATGGGTTTAAGGATCCATTTCACACATTGCTTGGATATGACCAACAGAATTGAATATCATTTGATGTTCAGTCCCACACCAGTAGTCATTACTATAGATGTCCACGAGGTTAGGAAACATGATTGCTCAAGCATTCTGTGATCTAGAACTTGCCATTCCTGTAGCTGGTAAACCACCAGAAAGCATGGGGGGACATTAGGTCCTCACCTAGTGGATTAATTACCCTCAAAGTAATCTGACCATTTGATAGAGAAGAAGTGTGTGCATTCAAAATCAAAAAGGATGACCTTGTACTGTCTGGAACTGTTTAAAGGAGAAGACTCCTGTATATGTATGATTTGGATATATCTGATGTATTTATTATACATTACATCAATTACTGTACATATGTCAATAAGAGATCAGCCATTTCTTCTGTTGCAACACATATCTAGAGTTTGAGGCTCTGACACAAGGTAGTAAAATGTCAAGCAAGCCTCCATGTACATGCAAATGAGTTACTTATAATACAGCCCCTCCCATTACTTGATGTCACTGCAGCAACAGTGCAGAACAAACACAAGGGTATCAATGCTGTCTAGCCTGATTTTAGTTTAAGTTTGCAATGGCCTTAGGCAGTTCTGTCATGCAACTCACACAGGGAGTAGTACTTTTAGCCTTAATACTGTATGTGTAGAGCAAATAATACATCCGATAGTATTTCATTCACAGAAAACAAAAGCCGTTCCTGTGTACTGCTCATTTCTCTCTGTGAGACAGTTGTAACATATTGTGGAAAGCAGTAGACTGAATCAGTCAATCAACCAATCTAGCAGTCAATCAGTCACTCTGTATTGAACCAGGTGAGCACCCTTAAGAAGATTTGTTACAAGATGAGCCTGGGCAGTTTACCAAAGAATCACACAAGACTGACTTATACACATCCCCTTTCAGCAGCCCGAAAGTGGAGAGCTAGATCATTCATTTACTTCATAAAGTGTATTGTTTTACATTTCAAGTGCTCCTTAAATCTGAGTTTCTGACTGGAAATACCAAGACACAGAATGCATATGACATGGGAGGAGTGAGCTAAGCAAATACAGAGCACTACAAACAGATACTGATTAGTTTCTTTATCTACAACAGCTGAGGTGTAGCATCTGATTTGTGAGGGACATCCTACTTCAAATGCTGGCATTACAAATCGGGGGGGGCTGCCACAGCTTATCCTTAGTACCTTGAAAGTGAAGTGCTATAGCTCTCACATCACTGCTAATGATATATAATGGGAATTGGGGCCTTTTAAAGTCATGGACCTGTGGGGCCATCACAATTTCTAAGGAGGTTAGGGGAACTTCTTAGGTTTGAGAGTAAGGGACTCTAGTAGGATTTGAACCAGAGTCCCCAGTGCTTGTGCCTGTGCTTTCCTGGTAACCTATTCCTTGCCATAGCTGAATTCTTTATTGCCTTACAGCAGCCATCCAATCACTGACTGACTAGTTACAAAGGGAAAGGGGCTATTTGCATGATTGTTTCTCACTGCTGGTGTCAATCAAAACAGAGAATGTTAACACACACACACCTTAATACAACAGCTGCATAATACCACTTAAAACTCTTGTTGTACCCAGAGTCATTTATTGGGTAAACTGTTTTTGCTAACAGAAACAGTAACACAACACATACAGGCACTTCCTTATGTGAATACTATATATACCTTAAATCAGTGCTGCATCACACTACATGGTCCTAGTCCTATTAGACCTGCACTTCAGGATGTGCACAACACTTAAAGGTTCCTCCATTACACAAGTGGGGAACCAAACGTTGTGGGTTTGGTCTACTGGTGGAACTGCATTTAGTGCAGCACCATTATCTGTTGCTCTGATGACATCATCCTCTGGCGACATTGATGGTAAAATGGAGGACAAACATATTGATAACTTTTGGGGCTGTATATTTTTATTTATAATCTAGATCTGGACAGCAATAGGACTGCTGGCAACTGGAGGAGGCACACAACAGTTACACATAAGGAGATGGAAAATATTGGTGTGGAACTATGGAGACTTCCCTTTAAGCAGAGAAATTCAAAAAAGTAATGGTAACAAACTGTCTCTTATACAGCTGAAGAAAGGTAGAAATACTGGCACATTTGCCTTACCCTAACATAGACATAGAAACATAGACTTTGACAGCAGATAAGGACTGCTAGGCCCATCTAGTCTGCCCATTTCCCTACCTACAGGATAGGCCGCAGATCCTAGTTAACCAACAGACTATATCTTCCTGCCCCCCACAAGAATTGCCTTATGTCTGTCCCATGCATTCTTGAATTCTCCCACAGTTTTAGACCCCACAACTTCCTCAGGAAGGCTGTTCCATGCATCCACTACCCTCTCTGTGAAATAATACTTCCTCACATTGCCCCTGAACTGCTCTCCTTCTATCTTTAAATTGTCCCCTTGTTCTTGCAAGTCTCTTTTTCTGAAAGATGCTACCCTCTTGGACTTTGTTGATTCCTTGAGGTGCTTGAAAGTTTCTATCATGTCCCCTCTCCTTCTTTCCTCAAGGGTATACATATTAAGCTCCTTTAGTCTCTCCTCATACGGCTTCTCTTGCAGACCCTGCACCATTTTAGCTGCCCTCTTCTGGACTGCCTCTATCCTGTCTATGTCCTTGCAGAAGATGGGGTCTCCAGAACTGGACACAGTACTCCAGATGGGGTCTCACCAACTGTCTGTACAGAGGGATAACAACTTCCTGTTTTCTGCTGCTGATGCCTCTCCCTATACATCCCAGTATACCCCCCGCCCTCCCTACTGCCTTCTCACATTGCTTGCTAACCTTAAGGTCATCTGATATGATTACCCCTAGGTCCCTTTCCTATTTTGTTGTTGTTACTACCTCCCCACCCATTGTGTATTCTTCCCTGGGTTCTTGTTTCCCAGGTGCATTATTTGCACTTTTTGCACTAATTCTAGCTGCCATCGTCTGACCATTCTTCCAACCTTGCCAAGTCCCTTTTCATCCTTTCCACGCCTCCTTGTGTATCAACCCTGTTGCAGATCTTTGTATCATCTGCAAAAGGCATACTTTTCCTTCCAGTCCCTCTGCAATGTCACTGATGAAGACATTAAAAAGGACTGGACCCAATACTGAACCCTGTGGTACCCCACTAGTAACCGCCCTTTCTTCAGAGTGGACTCCATTTACAATTACCTTCTGTGTCCTGTTGTCCAGCCAATGTTTTACCCAGGCTACCACCCTGGGACCCACTCCCAGGCTGGTTAATTTGACTAATAATCTTTTATGTGGGACTGTGTCAAATGCCTTGCTAAAGTCTAGGTAGGCCATGTCCACAGCCCCTCCCTGGTCTACTACTTTGGTCACCCAGTCAAAGAAATCTATTAGATTCGTCTAACATGACCTTCCCGCTGTGAACCCATGCTGCCTTGGACCCTGTGCTCCACTGACCTCTAGGTACTCAACTATTCTTTCCTTCAGAAGTGACTCCATCACTTTCCCTACCACAGAGGTCAGACTGACAGGTCTGTAGTTTCCTGCCTCTGTCTTGGTCCCACTTTTGTGAGGGGAATCACATCCGCCTTCCTCCAGTCCTCAGGTACCACACCATCCTCCCATGATTTATTAAAAGAGTAGCCAGTGGTTTCACTAGTTCCTTCCTTAATTCTTTTAGAATTCTGGGTGAATTCCATCAGGACCCATTGCTTTGTCCACCTTCAGTTTTAGGAGTTCTTACAGAACCCTTTCTTCTGTGAAAGGACTGGATCGACCCCTATCAAGAGTGCTTCTGTTAATTGGATTAGGCACTTCCCCCTCCTCTTTTGTGAATACTGAGCAGAAATATTCGTTCAGTATTCCTGCTTTTTCACTGTCCCCCTCTGTCCACCCACCGTTCATTCTATTCAGCCTCACTATCCCTCCCTTTCTACGCTCGCTGATGTACCTATAAAAGGTTTTATCCCCCTTCTTAACTGAGTTGGCTATCTTTTCCTCAGTTTGGGCCTTTGCTATTCTGACTTCCCTCCCTGCTTCTTTCTGCCTTAACTGATACAGATCTCTGTCCTGCTCCTTTTGTGTTTCCTTATACTTCCGGAATGCTATCTTTTTCTTCCTGACTTTCACAGCCACCTCTCTTGAGAACCATAGTGGCTTTTTCTTTTGTTTTGATTTGTTTATTTGTTTCACACAAAGGCTTGTTGCCTCTGTGATGGCAGTTTTGATAATTCCCCATTGTTGCTCCACACCTCCTTCTAGCCTGATTGCTAGTGCTTTTCTGAAGCACTCTCACATCTTGCCAAAGTCAGCCCTCCTAAAGTCCAGTACCCTCACTTTTGTATGGCTTGACTCTGTAGCTGAGTTTAACGTGAACCACACTGTTTGATGGTCACTTGTCCCCAGATGGCAACCCACTTCTAGATCTGAGATCCTCTCACTGCTCCCGTTTGAGAGTATGAGGTCTAAGATTGCTCCCTCATGAGTGGGTTCTGAAACTAGCTGTCTAATGCCTGCCACCTGTAGGGCGTCAAGAATGGCCCTGCTCTTGGATGTGGCTGCAGCAAATGTGCTCCAGTTAACATCTGGCATATTCAGGCCTCCCATCAACAGTATCTCACCTTTCTCTGCCATTCTAAGAATGCCTTCCATCATATCCTTGTCCATTCCTTCCCCCTGACATGGGGGTCTGTACACAACCCTAGTGGATTGTGGTGCCCTTTCCAGTCTCCAAGGTGACCCACAGTGCCTCCTCTCCTCCTGTTTACTCTTTTGTTCAGTTGCTTTTATCCTTCCTTTACATGAGAGCTACTCCTCCCTCTTCTCCCTGCCTGTCTCTCCTGTAGGTTATGTACCCTCGTATGTTAACATCCCAGTCATGGTTCTCTGTGTACCAGGTTTCTGTGACTGCTATGATATCCAGGCATCCTCTTCCATTAAGGCCACCAGCTCAGGGCTTGTTGCCCAGACTACGGGATTGGTACTCATTACCCTCCATTTCCTGATGGCTTACCCCTTTGCCCCATCCCTGTCCTTCTTGCCTTTGTCATGTTCTCCATTTACCCGCCCTTCTCCCTATCGACACCTCCATGTTGGTGTTTGCCACACTTACTACCGTGATTGTTTGGGGTGCTAGGATTTTCCTGCTCCTTTCCAGTGCCTCCCCCCTTGGCTAGTTTAAAAGCTTGCCAATGAAGCATTTAAACCTATCACCTAGGATCCTGGTTCCCCTCCCGGACAGATGCAGCCCATCATGCCAGTATAGGCTTACATCACTCCAGGTGGACCCCCAGTCCCCAATGAAGCCAAATTCCTGTGCTCCACACCAGTTTTTCAACCACTGATTGAATCCCATGGTACAGAACACCCTAGCCTCCTATGCCATAGATGGGTGGCACCTCCGAGAAGGTTACTGCGCGTAAGTACTTGACTAAGGCCCCTCCCCAATTCCACAAACTCTTCCTGCACTTCTCTAATCCCTTTCTTAGCTAGGTCATTTGTCCCTAGGTGGACAATGACATCCAGCTCCCTCCCTGTGCAGCTGCTCCGGCAATCCTGAGGATCGCCCCTGTCCTCCAAGCCATGGTGCCCAGGCACTCACTCCTCTCCCTTCCTTGCCCAGTTCTACCTTCCTAAATGGAGTCCCCACCAGGAGTTGTTTCCTTCCCCTGCAGGGTCCCCTGCCACCCTCCTGTGGGTCTCCTTTGTGGAGGTTCCCAGCATCCTCCTTGGTCTCCACTGTAGGTGCCTCCATAGAGGAACCACACTTTGCCAGAATGGCATAGGAATTTTGGAGAGGTACAGCTGGAGGGATGTGCCTCTGTTCCACCACCCTCACCCTCCCGGAGCCCACTGTGGTCCAACTGCTCCTCTTTCTTGGCAACCTCTGAGGCAAAGGCAGTGGCACTGGTGGTCCCTGGTTGGAAGAGGAGGTCCCACAAATCCTGGCCAACTCAGCCTGGAGATGAGTAACCTCCTCCCTCAGCCCAGAGAGGTGCCTGCAGATGGGACAACACCGCATCCTCCAGAACATCTCCCGGGAAGACTGCTGCTCCACAGCCACTGCACTGAACCACTCCAATCAGGTCTTATTTCTGGCCCCTTAACTGTTTGCAATCCTTACTCTTTCCTCTGTTTTTTTCTCTCTTTCTCTTTACTTTCTGCCTGTGTGCCCTTTAAGCTCCTGATTGTCCTGTTCTGAGACAAGCATATCCTATATTTCTCAGTAGACCACTTACTTGTTCAGAGGCAGACCTCCAGCAGCTAGAGGGGCTGGAGAGCACTCTTGCCCTTCTAGGATGGTGGGTCCTTGGTGGTTCTGTGATCACTCACTTCCTGCCCCTAAACAGGAAGTTCCTGTTGTCAGTCAAATCCTGTGCCTATAAAAATAGAACTAGCTTTGGGTGGGGGGTTGGAGGGGAGGGAAGGAGGGCAATATAGTCCCAGTAGAGAAGTTCAGTCACACAGCAGTCCTTTCTCCTGGTGTCTTCTGCCAAGCTATTCAACTGACTTTAAGGAGCACCTTTAACCCACTGTTTAGAACTGTAAAGTTTACCAATGAAAGAATCCGATTGAGGTTCCCATTTTACAGCAAAGGTAATCGAAACCATGCGGAAGATCTTAGGCATACAAAGGAAACTGCATGTGGCCTACCATCCAGAATCCTCTAGACAAGTAGATTGTACAAATCCAACCACAGTCAGCATCCTGAAAAAGTCTTAGTACTTCTGGAAGGGACTGGGATCTAACACTTCCACTTGTTTTAATGGCAGGAACAGCAACCCCTAGTAAATATACAGGAATATCCCCTTTGTAATGATAACATGCAGACAGATGGTGCTCCTTTTCACCTCTTTATAGAGCAAGGATGAAACATTAGCTGGTGCAACAACAGCCCATGGATATGTAACCCATCTAAGACAGCACTTTCAAAAGTCTTTGCACTTGCCCAAAGAAACAGAGAGAAGTGTTCTAGGTTCTGTGGCTTATTATGACAGAAAAAAAACAACTCCCAAGGAACACCAGCTTGGGGAGAAGGTTTTTATTTTATTTTATGTTAATTATAGCAGAAATAAGGCCACACATAAAAAATATATACAGACTTGGAACTGACCCTATGTCATTAAAGACAAAGTGTCACCTGCAGTCTACTAAATTGAGATTAAAATTAAGGGTGCTGCTGAAAGTGTACTTAAGTAGATACATAACAATCAACTGAAACCGTATTATGCATGCAAACCTCAATGGTTTGATAACACAGATAAAAATATAGAATAAGATCATGAGACATCTACCTCAAAATCAATGCAAGGATCTGAAGATTGACGCTTGAGTCAAGGACTAATGCTCCGGAAGGCTTTTATAAACTTTTGTCTGAAAATGTTTGAGTATGAAAAGGACTGAAACATGGTCAAACAATATAGACAGTCAATATGAAACAGGGGTATGTGTGCAAGGTGTATTCTCGTATAAAACGGTACTCCCCTGTTACACGCGATACTATATTTTTCTGTTTACTTGATGCTATATTCTACCTCAAAGTGTTGAAATGAATGTTAGAGAATGAAAGAAAATATCAGTTCAGCATTTTTCCGTTGACACAGGGCATAACCTTTATTAATACAGCAGATGTTATTGTTGTAGGAGTGGTACTCGAACCCCGACAGTTATGCACTATCAGTACGTCATCATGACGTACTGATAGTGCAAAACCGGTCGGGGTTCTG
Source organism: Neoceratodus forsteri (assembly GCA_016271365.2). NCBI lineage: Eukaryota > Metazoa > Chordata > Ceratodontiformes > Ceratodontidae > Neoceratodus > Neoceratodus forsteri. The sequence continues at coordinate 436,400,530 of CM057453.1, forward strand.
GTGCAGTCCTGCTTTTGGCTTATTGTACTGTCTTCTTATTTATGTAATGTAGTTTATGCCCTGTGTGGCACCAAGCGGAGGAGTGCTGGATTTTGTTGCTTTTCTGATTGTTTCCACTTCGTGCACCTTCCTATAGCAGTACAGCTGCTTTTGTTCTTTTGCTGTGTTAGGAGAATGCCTATTTCTTTGCATTATAAGGACGGCACTTCAGTGTGCAAACCATCTGGTAGTATATTTAATCATATTTTTGGACTGGAAGCAAGTTGTGAGATACACTTTCCCTTCAAAAAGAGGGAAGGCTGATAAAAATTAGGCTACTATGTAAAATATTTAATTATTATTACTCAGACCTAACATTCTGAGCAACTTTATTTTATTATCATGAATTAGCAAAGTATTTAGATTAAGGAATTCCTGTGCAAACATGTCAGCGGACTTAGAAACACTGAAATATAGAATCTGACAGCAGAAGCAGACTGATGGACCATCAAGTCTGCCCACAGTTGGTACTACCTTACCCTCTAGACTAGTGACACAGTGGGTCATTGTACACTTGGGCAAACCATTTCAGAGTTGGGCAGTAATGTGTTACAAGTAACGCTACTGTAGTTAGATTACAGTGACCAGTAATGTGTACTCATTAGTGATTAAATGGGAAATGTAATATTGTTGAGTTACTTATTCAATTTTTGTACAAGTAATGTGTTACTTGTAACACTATTTTACATATTACTTGGTTGCTCAGCTGAGAGGAAGAGCGTGGAGGAGGAGAACAAGTGAATGGAGTGATTTACATAGATACATAGACAGTGTCAGCAGATAAGGGCCTTTGGTCCACCCAGTCTGCCATTTGAGCTTGTAAGTTCAGTTTATGTTTTCCTAGAAGTCTGTTGCTCTTACCCTGACCTCCAGAATTCCTTTATGTTTATCCCATGCATTCTTAAATCCGTGATTGTTTCAGCCCCACCACTTCCTCTGGCAGGGTGTTCCACTTGTCCACCACCCGTTCTGTGAAGAAATTCTTCCTCATGTTTCCTCTGAATCATCCTCCTCCAACTTCCATGCCCTCTAGTCCTGGAACCTCTTTTTCACTTACAAATAGTGTATTCCTGCACCCTGTTCCTCCCTGTAAGATACCTGTATGTCTCTATCATATCCCCTCTCTCCCTCCTCTCCTCCAGGGAGTACATGTTCAGTTCCTTCAACCTTTCTTCATAGGACTTGTGATGCAATCCATGCACCATCTTTGTTGCCCTCCTCTGAACCTTCTCTATCCTGTCTATGTCCTTACGTAGGTATGGTCTCCAGAACTGTACACTGTACTCCAGGTGGAGCCTCACTAGTGTCTTGTATAGTGGAATTATGACCTCCCTTTTCCTGCTGGTGATGCCCCTGTCTATACATCCCAGCATCCTATTTAATGCACACTGTTATTCTGTGTTGCCCTGGGCCTCTCTCCCTTTGATGTTCTCAAATGTTCCAGCAGGATGCCAGCGCCACCAGTCAGATAAATAGTTTGAGTTCAAAATATACAACTTCATTAAAAACAAAGGAAGGAAGATTTATGGCAAACTAAACCCTGCTATCATGCCCTGATCAAGCCTTTGCTAGCCTAGGTGATGATAACTGTTGACTGAAAACAAGAGACAGATGCAGCAAAGGCATGATAGAGGAGTTCTGGACAAGTACCAGTTAGCTTAGGGGCAAGAGTCATCCTTAAGCTAACTGGTCACTGGTTGAGCAATTGAGCACTGGTGGCAGGCTCTTCAGTTGGGTTTAACTTACACCTTTAATGTGAGGTGTCGGGTGACAGAGCACCTGTGAGGAACGCTCCATGTCATACATAAAGAGTTCCAAGATGGCCAGGTAAAGAACATGCCGCACACCTGGCTGAAGCACCTCCGTTCGAGTTGTGGAAGAATGCAGAGTGAAAAGATGCTGCTTCTGAACTAACCACAAAAAGAGCCCAGCAGCACTTCAATTAAAGCTGATTCTTTTCCTTCACTTGTTTCTTTTCCCAAATGCAAGGCATGTCCAAAGCGGTTCGATGGGCAAAATAATTGTCAGATGATCTTTTCAGTGACAAACAGAAAGCCAAAGAACTAAAGATAATGAGGCAACATGGTGGCAAAAACTCTCATTCACCAAGCCTACCCAACCTGAGAGACTTTACGGATGCACTGCAGATGCTTCTTTCTCCACGCTGACTTCTCTGGCACCTACCAACTCTTCGGATAAAGGTAACATTTCCACTTATTTCAAAATTAATGAACCAGCAAGTAAAGAGACAGCAGAGTTTAGTAAAGAAAGGGTTTCAATCCGAAGCTAAAAAACAGCCAGAACAGACAGATTCTAAAAGGGCACAGTCCCAAAGCAAGCAGTGGCAAAGAATCAGTGTGCACCAGAAGCACCAGGGCTTTAGTGGCCAGTGAGACTGTTTCAACACTGGCGGTCATTGTACCTATTTGAAATTTAATAAAAATTTGGGATATTTCAAGTCAGCGGTGGACTTTTATCTGTGGAGTGTGTTTCTTCTTGGACTAGCTGTTTGAAGATTTGGCATACCTTTTATGCACCCCATCTTGTAGTTTGCAGCAATACCTCTTGGATTGACTTTGTAACATTACTTGATAATCAACTCCCTAGTAAAGACCAGAGCACAGAAATGTCCCTAAGCGAGACAGAGGGTGCAACAGACTTAAATAAAGTAGACACCCCTCCACATCTCAGATGAATTTAAAAAATGTTAGTGCAAACTGGGACATGGGAGAAATAACCTCAGCAGATATACAAGAAAGCAAGGGGATATGCACACAAAAAATAAAAGAAAGGCCTCAATTAAACATGGCTTCTACAACTACAGGTATATAAATACATAGACAGTGTCTGCAGATAAGGGCCTATGGCCCACCCAGTCTGCCCATTGTACAAGTAGAGGTACAAGTGCTACAACAAAGAATCCCCCAAAAACAGCAAAGAGCGATTCTCAAAATTTGGAAGTGTTAACTCAGTAGCCAACTTGAAACTGGAAATGCTAATATGACATCAAAGGCTCTTTTAATACAGTGACAGGCTCACTAAACTAATTAAACAGCAAACTTGAAAATCTCATGTTAAGAACAAATGAACTTGAAGAACATGTTTCCAGGATGGAAGACACTACTAATCAGACTCTAAAAACTTATGCTCTTAGAGAGGCAAGTTCAGAAGTTACAAGAACAAATGGCGGAACAAGAAGACTGTGCTAGAAGGGCACTGTAAGACTCTGTAAAATTCAGAAGGGGAAGGGACCAGGATCTGGTCCCATTCTTTGAAAACATGGTAACAAAAGCCTTAAATAGAAAGTATCCTGAGGATAAAATTGTTCTGGATAGGGCTCATCGGACAGGGTCCAGATTTTCTGAGAATTTAATTATCCCAGAACAGTTTTATAAAACCTTTAAGTTTCAAGACTGAGAGGCTATCTCACAAGAGCTAGAGTCTTGAAAAGGCTAGCATATGAGCAGATCAATTTCAATGCATACCCAGATATGTCAATTGAAACTACAGAAAGAATGCTATTTAACAAACACATTAGATTTTCTTTATTGTACCCTGCAAATATTCATTTTCCATTGAATGGAAGATTGCATACGTTGACTCACCTGAGGACGCTATGGAGGCATTTAAGACTGCATTTGAAAATGAACCCACAACTACAGAGCTCGAACAAATCCTTATTCAACCCTTGTTAACTCCTCACAGTCAGCCTCATTATCAAACTCAGGGAACAAATGATCAAAATCAAAATATTACGAAGAACAATCAAGTTCAAGTTCAAAGAAAGAGTATTTACTGGTATAAGGGAAGCAATGCTGTGAATGAAGGGGGGAAGAGAAAACAAAAAAAGGAAAAAAAAATTTATTTCTTGTTCATTATTATCTAATACACAGAGGAAGATTATCCAGGTGTGGGGCTCGGACTAGCACACTGGTCTGGATCAGGCATATGCTAGAATGATGGCAGATATATGAGAAGCCTCACAGAATTACAGCTTAATAGAAGTGTTAATATAACGTTTATTCAGACAAGGCTTATAGCTGCTTATCGTATAATAAAATATCAACTTGGATAGCTGTGATAGTGGATAGACTGATTAATTTTGTCACTATTGTCTATTATTTGTAAGAATGGAGGATATATACCATGCTAGGGTGTCCACAGTGAGTGTACAAAGATGGTTACTCAACCATCTCAGTTTTGGGTGGGGGAATGTCTAGGCTCTCTGGGAGTTAGGATCTGTTGTTATTTCTTGCTTCTTATCTTTCTTTTTGAGTAAGGGATTTAGGGATATAACAGGAGAGGATGGGTGGGGACAAAACTAAAAAATGTTGGGAGAAACATATACAGAGACACATTACTGTGAAACACATACTAATATTTGGTTTTAAACATTGGATAATTTGGCAAAGGGTCCAGGAAAACTAATTCTAAGAAAAGTATGGCCTAATATATTCATACAGGTGAAGCAAAACACTGAGATATAAAAAATGGGAAGTCCTTTTAAATTACAACTTAGAATGTAAAAGGGTTACAGAATAGATCAAAAATGGTGAAAGTTATAAATTATTTGGAGAAAAAATGCAACTCTGATAATGTTACAAGAAACTCATTTGATATCTAAAGAAACAACGTGGTTTGTGAACCGGTGAGGTCCTGCCCTAACATCAGAATTCTCCAGGAACTCAAGGGGAGCTCTGATAGCATTAAATAGGAAAGGAATTTTACCAGCCATTACTAAACACATGATAGATACACAAAGGAGATATGTAAATAATCACATACAGTTGTATAACTTGAAGGTTACTTGTGCAATGTTATATGCTCCTAACATCAATGATCCTAAATTCTCTGCAGACTTTTTTTTTACTTTGTCAACTTTTGATGCTCCATACATAATTGGGGATGATTTTAAGGTTGCTATGCAACAGATTGACAAAACAACTGCATTAGACAAAGCACACAATTCAGCTAGAAAAGTTATTGATGAATTTGCTCTAGATTTAGGTTTGGTAGATCCTTGGAGGTTATCATATGAAGAAAAATATATTCTTACTTCTCCACGGTACATCACTGCTATTCTAGAATTGATTTCTATTTGTTATTGATGTATACTATAACAGATGTGGAATATCCTGGCATCACTTTATCTGACCATTCCCCATGCATCTCGACTATTAATATAACAGAGGAACAGGAAGCAATTAGACTCTGGTGTTTAAATCAAGCTATATAATACTCAACCCCAATATACAGGGAAACATAATTAAAGCTTGTGAGGAACATTTTAGGTATAATACAATTAATGATACTTCAATAATAAATATATGGGAAGCTTTTAAACTCTACATAAGATGGATTATAATTAGCATTGAAACAGCTGAAAAAGGTACAGAAAGAACACTGAAGAATTAGAAAAGAAATCCAACACTTATTAACACTTCATAGTACCTCCTTTGATATCAATATCTATAATAGACTAGTACAGAAAAGAGAACAAAATAACCAAATAACATATATTACAGAAAGACAAATACTTAATACCAGATCAAATTATTATTTTTCTGCTGACAAACCACTTAAATTATTAGCATGGCATGCTACAAAAGCACAGAAAGAACACACTATAATAAGGATTAAAAATCATAACAGTAAGGAACTTAATACCCCAGCAGAAATAAATTAATATTTTGTCAAATTTTATCAAAATTATATACCTCACAAACAGCTAAGGATTTGCAGGGACCTATGAGATTTTAGAAACATTAAATATTCCAGAAATCAATGAAGAAACTAGAATCAAATTGGATCAACCAATCACACAGGAAGAAATTATTAATGCAATTCCTGCTCTTCCCACTGGTAAAGCCTCCAGTCCACAAGGACTTGGGGTTGATTTTTATAAAAAATGCGATGTCCAGTTAATTGCCACTCAAGAATATATATTTACTGCTTAGTGGTTATAAACCACTGCCAGCGATTGCCCAGCAGCTCAGTAAACCACATATGTGGTTTATGGAGCTCTGTAAAAACTGCAGAACAGTACTGCAGCATCACCAGAAAACCCACTAAACAAGCTGTCATCACGCTGGATGTTCAAAAGCGCTACACAATCGGTCACTCAGCGTGAGACATGCTTGTCAGCGGTAACAGTTACCCTCGCAAAGCAGCAAAAAAGACAATTTAAGCTAAAACCCCGTAAATATAAAACATGGAGAAGTATGGTTCTTTGGGGATTTTATGCACTCCTCGTGTGTGATGCCCATATAAACCCTCGGGTGAAGGCGGCATCAAACACCTCCACCAGGGTGCATAACATCCCATCAACCACACTTCTTCATGCATTATTCTATTTTTAATTCATTTAACAAATTACAAAAATTCTTGACACTTTTCTATATTATTATTCAAGTATTTATTAAAAGGAGAAAGATCCACTGAGCTGTACATCATACTGCCCCATTGCTCTTCTTAATGCTGATTATAAACTTTTCACAAAGATCATTGTCAACAGATCAGAGAGCATCTTACCCACCATTCTAAATCAGGATCAAAATGGCTTTATTAAAGGAAGCACTCTCACAGAAAACATAAGGCGTACAATAAATGCGATTTCTATAAATAAATCGACTGATGTTACTGGCACAGAACATACATTTGATCGAATAGAATGGACATATATTTTCACAACCATACAAAAATGGGGTTCAATGCATAGCTCATCAGATGGATTAGGCTAGTATATGATCCCCTAATGCCTATATTAGAACAAATAATAATATATCTAAACAATTCAGATTATATAGAGGGACAAGGCAAGGATATCCATTGTCCCCCTTAAAATTTGCACTGATTATGGAACTGTTTACAATAGCCATTGGGGTAATGAGAAAACTTCTGGTATTAACATTAATAATAGCATACAAAAAAATAGGACTCTATGTAGATGATGCATTGCTATATTTAACACAACCCAAAAAACTTAATAAAGGAATTTATAAATTTAGCAGAACAGTTTGGAATGGTCTCTTGTTATAAAATAAATTGAGGTAAATCAATAATATTAAAATTAACTAAAAACTACACAGTTAACATCCCACCACAATATCCAATGTTACAGAACATGACACAGATACAGTACTTAGGGATTAATATTACATCAAACATAACTGACATATAAAGCCAACTTTAGTGAGCTACTGAATGAGATACAAAAGATTTAAAAGATGGGATTCTCTGTTAGCACTAATAGGAAGGATAAATATTATAAAATGCAGATACTGCTTAGAGTCCTATTTTTATTTCAAACTTTGTCTATCTCAATATCTCAGACATGCTTTGTTGCACTAAAAACCAACATAAGAAACTTCGTATGGAAACATGCCAGTGCTAGGATAGCATGGAACACCTTAACCCTCCCAAAAGATAAAGGAGGCCAGGAGCTCCCAGACTTGTATGTATATTACTTAGCCACCAAATTGCACAAGTTTTGCATTGGATGGATGGAGACAAAGTGGTATTAACTTCAATTCAAATAGAAAAGGAAGTGCAGCCATACCCTACTTTAATGAATTTATTATTTCCAGCATGTTCTCAATATACATAATTGCATAACTACAGAGACTACTTACCATTGCTGGAAGAAAACTATGCCTTAATGGGGAGGATGGCTGTACTACAAAATATATGCCTATTTTCAAAACTATAATTTCCCACCAGGTAATAATTTCAAAATCTGGCAGGAGAAAGATATTATACAGTGTGATAAATTATTTCATGTAAACGCTATAAAACCCACATATTAATACAGCAGCAACATAGTTTACCCAATGCACAAAAATTTCAATATATATAGATTAAAAGTTATCTCAATAAAAATAAATCTTTACTCAAAGTACTGGAACCTCAACACTGATCAAGTTATTACAGGATAATAAAGATGGTATGAAACTGATATCTGCAATTTATCAGATAATTATTAGCAAAAGGGATAACAATATAAAAAATTAAAGAATAAGTGGGCATCTATTATTGCCAAAAATATATACTTCTCAAATGGAAGGACAGGGCTCCACTGGTCTACAAAATGTGGGTGAATTTGATGCACGATATCTCTAAATTAGAACAGATTTGGTACATAAAAAATACTTAGAAGGAAATTTATGAAAATATCTGGTCCCCATTCTGGTTGATAATTCAAAAGGGAATAGTATAGCTTTATTTTAAATATAAGATTTCTAAAAAATATATAAGGTTAGTTAATGAATTCCTGGACCTCTGGTTGTGATGATGAATAAGACCAGGCATCTGAACCTATATCTGATGACAATAATGGTCGCTGTGATTTATCTGAACCAAAAACATAACAAGTAATGGGAGGAGTTAGTTCTGTTTGTGGGTTAATTTGTGCTTGTTGTGTGCCCTGAATCCTCTTCCTTACTTCGGGTGTTCTGGTGAGCGGAGGTCAAGGAGAAGAAAAAGCTAATCAGAGGTACCACCAGGAGTGATGTGCCCTGCAGTGTGTGTGTGGCTGACACCTGACTGTGACACCCGCCCAACTCCCAGAGTCTGATTTCAGGAAAAACTTGGGGACAGAAACACCAGTAAGTGTAGGCTGGGAAAAGGCAGGACATAATAAGTTTAGTGCACTCCTCCCAGATTCTTGCAGTAATCAAATGCCCAGCATTGTAGGTTATCTAACTCAGGTTCTGTAATTTGTGAATGCTACTAGTTCTCTGACAAGACATACAGTTTGCCTTTGCAAGTTTTAAATGATTTAATTGAACCGTTTGGATGCCAGTTTTCAGAATTTTGGGATAGTCGGGAGTTTGACACCACCAGCTGGAAATCTGCGTTACTGCACACATTTTTTTTATGGCACTGCAGTAAAAGTTTAGTAATTCCTACCAGTGAGTGCTCTGCCTTTTGTTTTGCACATCTCTCTTGGTCTGAGAGCTAATGAGTATACCTCTTTAGCTACAATGATAACAGCTGCCCTCAGAAGTCATGGCTGCGAATGACAGTTCCTATAGAAACAAACAAGAAAAATGAGTTGATCTCTGCATGGGTTAAAAAATGGGTGATATTTGAAGTGTTTCTTAGAGACTGAGCACAGTGTGATCTGTAAAACCTGCCTTTACTGACTGTGGTATTTGAGGGGGCATCAAAGGAAAAACGGGAGGGGCTGCAGTTGTCTCTGTAAACACAATAAGGACGGCACACTCAAGCAGACTACATAGATATAGGGCCTTTATCTGCTGGTATGTTCCTTAATCCTTGGTATAGTGGTCATAATTGACATAAATAAAATAATTTCTTAACATCAGGCTGACCATTCCCCTTCTGGACTAGTAGTAAATAATTAGAATGCATTATTAATTAAAAAGCCACAAATATCCGTTATGTTTGCCTATATATTGTGAAGCACCAGGAAGGGGCTTTCACTTCTGATGAAACCTAGATGACATTGTTGAAGCCCTAGTTTTAGACTGACTGATACAACCTAATGCTTACTGAGATTGTTTGCATTTAAACACAATTCTGCTTTGTGAAAAGAGAATCTTTGCCAGAAAAAGTCAGGTGTGCAAAGTGCTGTGGGGTTCACCTCTCAAAGTGGCTAACTTAACCTTTGTTTGTAACAGATACATTTATGATGTCCATGTCCTAAACAGGTCCTACTGGCTTTAAATAGGCATCCCACCAAATATATTGGCAACAGCCAGTGAAAAAACAAAATATAAAACTGTGCCTCTTACAGAGGTAAAGACCTCAGAGGACTGAGGACATGCCAGAATGGCACAGAGCTGATGGGGTTTAGTGGGAGTCCTCTGTCTTCATCTCTTGTCATTTTTTTACTTTACACTGGTTGTAGTCAATACATTTGTAGGTGATATGCCTAGTTTTAATTCTGCTGTTAATAGTGCATTCCAATTCTGCAGGTATCTCTGCCAGTCGGGCTGTATCTGTGTAAGGTACCTACTGTATCAAATGTGTGATGAATTTGGGCTGCACATACACTCCATGAATGCTGTTTGTTGGTTTTGAACGTGACACATAGCCTTCAGATCTTAACCACAAGGCCCGTGGTGTCAGATGGGAGTGGGTGGTTAAAAAAAATGGCGTTATATTGCATCATCCAAATGTTTGTGCAGGGATTGGGATTTATGTCTGGTGCCCGCTGCTTGTGGGGAGGGTCAGAACCATTAAGTGGCTTTGGTGTTTTTGAGGGGGGTCAAGATGCTGTGTTATTTGAGAGATGGTCTACATGAGATCTCACTGCAAGGCCTGGGGGAGGTTTGACAAAAACTGTCAAATGCACCACAGAGCTTCTAAACCCCCAACACATCTGAGAAACTAGCACCACACAGACCCCCAGCCTTAATACAAAAGTGTTTCATTGATTACATGTGCCTAATCATTCTCAGTTTCTAATGGGTATTTGGAGGGGAGAATGGAAACTGTTGTTATGGTAATGTGGTGTGTGATTGGGAGGAAAAGATTAGACTGCAAGATAGTGGTGGGGTCTTGCTGAACCTCTAAATGTGCCTGGTGTGGGGGCTGCATGCTGAATCTGGAAGTACTGTATATCTAGAGTGGGGTGCTGCACCATCAACAAGTCACCATCTGGTGCAGGGGTGATTCTAAGTATGTCTGGTACTGTTGGTCTGCAAAATGTCATCCTTGGTTGGGGTGTTTGAGGGACTGAAACTGCAGGTAATCTGGTTTTCTGTTGGTTTCTGTGTATGTTTTGTAATGGTTTGAGGAGGAAAATTGCTTTTCTTGATGAAGACTAGTGTCTCCCATTTCTAGAAAGCACTTCAAGCACACTAGTCAGTAGTCTGTGTCCCCAGACTCCATGTTTTCTCCTTGCTCAACGACCTGCCATTATTTGATACAGAATCATTGGTTTTCCCATAGTTTCACAGGAGGTGGCTGTCCTAAGCAAAGCCCTGAGAGCAGGCTTAGCCAGGAGCATATAGTAAAGGAGTTTATGGAGCATCAAAATTGGCAGGTCACTGAGCGTGGCAAGCATGCAGAGTCTGATGGACATAGTATTGCTAGACTAGTGTGCTTAAAGCACTTTTAGAAAACAGGGACACCATCTGGGGCCAAATGCTGGGGCTGCTACTGTCTGGGCTGGGTGGGAAGGGGTGCTCTAAAACCCCATCAGGGTTTCTGGACCCTGGCTGTGTCCTTCCAGCACAGATTCCTGGAGCAGCCAATGGCAACCACTGATATAACACTGCCTTTAGATTTTATTTTCTTTTTTTAAGCTTTTGGGGACTTTTCTGAGCAAAAACTGTAGGTACTGTATGTTTACTAAGTGTACATAACCAACTGATCAAAATTAATATAAAGTAATATGAAAAGTACCATAAATGCACGTGTAAATCAGTTTTTTGGGAGGTGAAATTAGCATGTAAAAATAGTCTCTGACTTATATGCGAGTCATTACAGGAGCCAAAAATGTCAGTGCCCATACAAAACCAATACTTGAGCTAGCTATACTGTGATAATGATTAACACCAGCCTAGCAGCGGAGCAGTGACTAATGCCTATGGTAAATGGCATTTGTATTACACAGAAACATAGAATTTGATGGCAGATATGGACCGCTTGGCCCACCCAGTCTGTCCATTTCCCTATCTGATGGATAAGCTGCAGATTCTAGTTAATCAACAGCTTACTTCCTCCTGCCGCCCACTAGAATTGCCTTATGCCTGTCCCATGCATTCTTGAATTCTCCCACTGTTCCTGACTCCACAACTTCCTCAGGAAGGCTGTTCCATGCATCCACAACTCTCTCTGTGAAAAAATACTTTCTAACATTACCTCCGAGCCGTCCCCCCCAATCTTCAAATTGTGCCCCCTTGTTCTTGCACATCTCTTCTTCTGAAAGAAGTAACTTGTACCTTGTTAATTCCCTTGAGATACTTGAAAGTTTCTATCATGTCCCCCCCTTTCCTCAAGGGTATACATATTAAGCTGATTTAGTCTCTCCTCGTATGTCTTCTGGTGCAAACCTTGCACCATTTTGGTTGTCCTCCTCTGAACAGCCTCCACTCTATGTCTTTGCGGAGATGGGGTCTCCAGAATTGCATGCAGTACTCCAGCTGGGATCTCACTGTCTGTAGAGAGGGATAACAACTTCCTGTTTTCTACTGTTGACACCTCTCCCTATGCATCCCAGTATCCCCCCAGCCCTCCTTTTTGGCTTTTCACATTGCTTGCCCACCTTTAGGTCATCTGATATAATTACTCCTAGGTCTCTTTCGATTTTTGTTGTTATTAACTCACCCCACATTGTGTACTCTTCCCCTGGGTTTTTGTTTCCCAGATGCATTACCTTATACTTCTTTGTATTGAATCTGAGCTGCCACATATTTGACCATTCCTCCAACCTTGCCAAGTCCCTTTTCATTCTTTCCACCCCACCTTGTGTATCAACCCTGTTGCAGATCTTTGTGTCATCTGCAAAGAGGCATACCTTTCCTTCCAGGTGCTCTCCAATGTCACTTATAAAGATATTAAAGAGGACCGGTCCCAGTACTGAACCCTGCGGTACCCTGCTAGTTACCCTCCTTTCTTCACTGTGGACTCCGTTTACTATTACCCTTTGTGTCCTGTTGTCCAGCCAGTTTTTTATCCAGGCTACCACCTTGGGACCCACTCCAAGGCTGGCTAACTTGTATATTAATCTTTTGTGTGAGACTCCTGTGCCCCACTAACCTCTAGGTACTTAACAATTCTTTCCTTCAGAAGTGATTCCATCATTTTCCTACCACTGAAGTCAAACTAACTGGTCTGTAGTTTCCTGCCTCTGCCCTGCTCCCACTTTTGTGAAGTGGAATCACATTTGCCCTCCTCCAGTCCTCAGGTACCACTCCATCCTCCCATGATTTTGGTAAAGAGAGTAGTCAGTGGTGTTACTAGTTCTACCCTTAGTTCTTTAGTATTCTTGGGTAAATCCCATCAGGCTCATTTCTCTGTCCACCCTCAGTTTCAAGAGTTCTTTCAAAACTCTTTCTTCTGTGAATGGACTGGTATCGACCCCCCTATTCAGAGTTTCTCCCTTGTTTGGTTTAGGCACCTCCCTCTCCTCATCTGTTGTGAATACTGAGCAGAAATATTCATTCAGTATCCCTGCTTTTTCACTGTCATCCTCTGTCCACATTCCCTCCCCTTTACTAAGTCTCTGTATCCCTCCCATGGTCTTTCTTCGCTCCCTAATGTTCCTATAAAAGGTTTTATCCCCCTTCTTAACAGAGTTGGCTATCTTTTCCTCAGTTTGTGCCTTTGCTATTCTGACTGCCTTCCCTGCCTCCTTCAGCTTTAACTGATAAAGTTCTCTGTCCTGCTCCTTCTGCGTTTCATTATATTTCCTGAATGCTGTCCTTTTCTCCTTAACCGTCCCTGCCACCTCTTTTGAGAACCATAGTGGTTTTTTTCCTTTGTTTTGTTTTATTGATTTGCTTCACACAAAGGCTTGTTGCCTCTGTGATGGCTGTTTTGATTATTCCCCATTGTTCCTTCACCCCTCCTTCTTGCCCATTTGCTAGTGCTTTTCTAAGACACTGTCTCATTTTCCCAAAGTCAGCCTTCCTAAAGTCCAAAACTCTTGTTTTTGTATGGCATGACTCTATGGCTGTGTTTATTGTGAACCACACTGTTTGGTGGTCACTTGTTCCCAGATGGCTACCCACTTCTAAATCTGAGATCCTTTCTCCTTCCCCATTTGAGAGTACCAGGTCTAAGATTGCTCCCTCCCAAGTGGGTTCCAACACTAGCTGTCTGAGGCATGCCCCCTGTAGGGCATCAAGAATGACCCTGTTCTTGGATGTGCCTGCAGCAAAGGTACTCCAGTTAACATCTGGCATATTCAGGTCCCCCATCAACAATATCTCCCTTTTCTGCCATTTTAAGGATGCCTTCTATCATTTCCTTGTCCATTTCCTCCCCCTGAGATGGGGGTCTGTATACAACCCCCATGCAGATTGTGGTGCCATTTCCTGTCTCCAGGGTGACCCATAGAGACTCATCAACTTCCTGTTTACTCTTTAGTTCTGTTGCTTTAATCCCTTCCCTTATATAGAGAGCTACACCTCCTCTTCCTCTTTTATCCACCCTGTCCCTCCTGTAGACTGTGTATCCTGGTATGTTGACTTCCCATGCATGGTTCTCTGACTGCCACAGTATCCAGGCATCCCACTTCCATCAAGGCCACTAGTTCAGTGAGCTTGTTGCACAGACTGCGGGCATTGGTACTCATCACCTTCCATTTATTTTTTATGGCCTTACCCCTTTTAGCCCCATCCCTGTCCTTAACACCTTTTTCTGCATTTATCCCTGTCCTGCTCCCTACTGACTTCTCTGCCTTGGTGTTTACCTCTCTAACTACTGCACTTTGTGAGGGGAGGCTGGTATTTCCCTGCACCTTTTCAGTGCCTCACCCCTTGGCTAGTTTAAATGCTTGCCAATGAAACATTTAAACCTGTCCCCTAGGATCCTGGATTCCTGCCCCCGGACAGATGCAGACGATCGCGCCGGTATAAGCCTGTATCCCTCCAGGTGGCTCCCCAGTCCCCAATGAAGCCAAAACCCTGAGCTCCACACCAGTTTTTCAACCATTCATTGAATCCAATGGTGCGGAATACCCTAGCATCATCCTTGTCATAGACAGGCAGCACCTCCAAGAAGGTTACCATACATGCTACTTGTCTAAGGCCCCACCCAACTCCATAAACTCCTCTTGCACTGCTCTGATCCTATTTACAGCCAGATCATTTGTCCCTAGGTGCACAATGACATCTTGCTCTCTCCCTCGTGCAGCTGCTCCTGCGATCCTGAGGATTTGCTTCCTGTCCCTCCAAGCCATGGTGCCAGGCAGGCACCTTACCTCCCTATCCCCTTCCTCCCCCATGTCTACCCCCCTAATGATTGAGTCCCCCACCAGGAGTTGTTTCCTTCCCTTGTGGGGTCTTGTGCCACCATCCTGTGGGTCTCCTTTGTGGAGGTTCCCAGCATCCTCCTTGGTCTCCACTGCAGGTACCTCCATAGAGGAACCACTCTTTGCCAGAACAGCATATCAATTGTGGAGAGCTACTGTACAACTGGAGGGATGCACCTCTGTTCCACCCCCTCCCTCCCTGAGCCCACCTTGGTCCAACTGGTCCTCTTTCTTGGCAACCTCTGAGGTAACGGTAGTGGCCCTGGTGGTCCCTGGGTGGGGGAAGAAGTTTCATGAATCCTAGCCAGGTCTGCCTGGAGATGGGCAACCTCCTCCCTCAGATGAGAGAGGTGCCTGCAAACTGGGCAGCATCAGTAGCCTCCTGAATGTCTCCGGGACACAGCTGCTCCACAGCCATTGCACTGCACCACTCCCATCTGACTTATTTTGTGTCCCCTCTCCTGTTGCTTTGTATGTATTGTCTCCTCCCTCTATGTATTTTTTACACTTACTTTCCTACTGCCTATGTGCCCTTACAACTCTCACCATTCCTGTTCTGGGACAGGAACTTCCTGTAGTCTTCAGTAGTCTCCTTCCTCTGTGCTTGGATTCAGACCTCCAGCAGCCGGGGGATAAAGAGTTTTTTTTTTTAGGTTCCTTCAAGGTTGCTGAAACTAATGTGTCTCAGTGATCCTTCCTTCCTACTGCCAAACAGGAAGTTCCTGTTGTCAGTCAAATTCAGTGGCTATAAAACTAGAACTGGCTTTGGGTGGGAGGGTAGAGGGGTGGGAAGGAGCGCAATTAGTAAAAAATCTGTAGTTCTAGACTTCTGTTTCTTGCTCTGCAACCAGCTGAGACAGAAGTGATTAATTAGTAAAAAATCTGCAGTTCTGGACTTCTGTTTCTTGCTCTGCAACCAGTTCTCTTCTGCCAGAAAGAGCCGTCTGTATTGCCTGTGTCAATCGCATGCACTGTATTTAATTGTCGCACTTAAGACTAATTCAGATACCGCAATGCCTAACCACTAATTGAAAGCTGATTTGTTCTGATTAGTTCTATAAATAAAGTAACATGCATCAAATCACTATCCTGCCAGCTTTTCAGAATGCAGTCACTCAAACAAAAATGCAGCACGTGAAGCAGATTTTAAACTAAAAGTTGCATGCTTTGCTGAGGCCAATTTGAATGCTGTGGCTGAGAGGAAATTTAATGTCGATGAAAAATTAATTTGGGCTGGGAAAAGAAAAAAAGATGCCCTGTGTGTGTGTGTGTGTGTGTGTGTGTGTGCAGAAAACTGAAGCGAATACGCTTAAATCCATCTCCAGTTTCCCTGATTGAAGAAAAACTGAGCACATGGGTCATGAAGTTAAAGCAACAGGGCTATATTGTAACTCACCTGAAAATCTGGCAGCATCCTCTAACATTAGCCAAAAACAAGGTGTGCTGACCAATTCCACCTCACGCCATGCTGGCGACCGGGTTCGGATACGGACTTGGGTTGCCGGGGGTCGGCAGGGGAGGGAGAGTAAGTAGTGTCCATATACAGATCTCATCTCCCAGGGGAGGGTTGTGGGCATGTCTAGCATCCTGGTGGCCCCCGATGGAGATCGAGGGCATTACAAGACAGCCGACTAACGTGAGAAGCAAGTGCAGCAGATGTCGGCAGGGTTGCCGAGTGCCATGATGTCACTGCACAGCACGCTTGAGGGAGGGGACAGCACTCTCGAGGACAAAAGCAGAAAAATTCTCTGCGGCCTTGTGAAGATGAAGAGGGCTCCAGTGGCAAGGCCCACATGCCATTGCCGGTTCAGCGCATCGAGATCTCCCAGGCATCAACCCAATGTCCAAGTAGGGCCTTGAGTCTGCAAGGTCACCACAGGTGGGTGAGCCCTCCCGGTGGTAACTTGGTTGCCGGGATTGACCTGCCTGGGTCAGGTGGGAGAATACCGATAATGAGGGTTCAGGCTGGGAGTGAGAGGCATTAGCTGAGTGTGCTCCTCAGAAGGATGCCCAGGACCACAGAGTGAGAAATAGAAATGTAAAAAAAAAAAATTCAGTGGGTGTAAATTATAGCCAAATATCTCCGAGTATGACTGCTAAGAGATAAGCTATAGTATTACCTTAAAAGAAATGTTTAGTTTTTCTGGTTGCAGCCTGGAACTAATGACCTATGCTGAAATGGCAAATTGTCTATTTTCTACAACACAGTGTAAGTGTGTGACACCTACTGCAGTCCTAGAGCATAGCTTAGTTAATAAATATATTTATAACAAAACTTGATTAAATCTCTTCTGCTGACAAATGCATAACAGTATACATGCCCAAAAACTTTTATAATTTTGGCTGGGACACACACAAGCCATTTGAATAAAAATAATTTACTGTCAACCAAGGAAAACAATTTTGGTAGATGGTTCCAGCCCAGAGTTACAACAGTAAAAGCAGTGAGAAAATCCTTGCTCAGCAAGCTGTCTACAGTTAGGATAGGTTGTACAAGATGGAGGGAAACTGGGAAGGGCATGTTCTCCAAACCTTCTAAGACTGTTACAACCTATCCCAGCTGGCAGAGGAGGATAGCCCAGTCCATCTGTCTAACTGGAACCTGGACCTTTTCTACACAGGGGCTACACTGTTACCTCTGGAGTGGTTGGGAGATAGCAATGTTGACAGAGTGGCAGCAGAGGAGATGGGAAGAAGAAAATGAGGAGGAGGTGAGGAAGGGTGAATAGAAGGGAGGGAGGACAGCAGAAAGAGAGGAGGGAATGGGGGACCACTGTGGAAGGGCTGGAGGGAGCAATGAGACAGAACAAGAGGTAAGTAACTATTGAAAGAGGAAGCAACCTCAGAAGGATCAGAAATAGGAGATCTGAATAGCTTTAGAACCAGAGTGGTTGACCGGGGGGGGGGGGGACTGAGTAAATCACCATCCAGAATTTAGATGGGTACTTAATTTTATTAAGTTGGAGTCAGCCCAGTGGTGTGCACTTGGATAAGGGTTGTTTGGGCAGACAGCCAAGGGAGAGAGGATTGAGCATCCATTGAACAGCTCTCCTCACTTGGGGGGGATGCTTGCCAGATGATTTGACTGCTCCTAAAGGAATCTAGGTGGCACTGATATGGGACAGCAAAGGAGGGGAACCACATGCCAGATGCCAAGGGCAGCTCCATGGAGCTGAAGTACACACTTGCATCATTGCATGTGCCCCAATGGGAGAAAAAGGAGGACAATTCCTTCAACAATAGTGCAGTGACAGTCTGGTCCCTTGCAGGCCCCTCAATGACAATGGGACAACTGCGGAGAAAGTAAGTCCCAGCGATGTCAGATGATGGGGCTGGGGGGACTGATCCAGGTGGGGGCCAGTCAGAGTGACCAAGGCAAGAAACATAAGGTGGAGGAAAAGAGTGCGTTGTGCTGTTTGTGGCGACATTATTTGATGTGGCTTCCCTGATGGACTTAGTACTGCTATTGTATAAGTTATCCAGGAATCTGGAGGGTAACCTAAAAAAATATCTTATTTCCCTGCACATCTGTCTGCCATCTCCACTCTTCCAAAGTGGGTCTTTGGCTGTTCTTCTAATCAAAGCTGAAAGTTGTCTAGGGCAAGGCATTCAGTGTGGCTGCTCCCTGCTCTGGAATCTCTGTCTCCCAATATGCATTCAGCGTACTATGTGGAGGCCATTAAGCATTCCTTGAAGTTTTGCTTATTCTAAGAAGCCTATTTATAAAATATAATATTTAACTTATATAGTTATAAAACTTAAGATATCAGCACGATTTGCTGGCCTTGACTCAAGGCTGCTCAAAATAGCTGTCTGTCATTGCAATTCTATTACAATCACTCTACAATGTGCCCTTCATACGTGGTACAGTGCCAAACATGTGGAAAATGGCCCTTGTTAACCCTATCGATAAAAGTGGGCCAAATAACTAGTAGATGTAGTACTGTATATACATGGATATGTATGGTAGTACATACTGGGATATATATGGTAGGAAGTACAAGGAACACCATTAGGGCTGTGGTTTATGCATGCAAATAATTGTAATCCTATCTATATAAATTTCTGGCATGCCCAGTGGGTTTTTCTTTGTTCAGTGATGTGTGACCACTATCTCTGAGAAGAAATAAAGATGGCTACTGAACAGACCTGCTGTAACTGAGTCTCCCTGCACAGGCCACATATATTATTACACTGGCGACTGAGAATCAAAACAACTCAGAGGTGTGCAAGAAAGGTTAGGTAAGCTAATGTTTTTTTAACTGCTATAAATCCTTCTGGATAACTTGCATGGGTTCAACGGGCTTCCCAACTTTCCAGGCTACAGTAAATATCGTATATGTATCTGCTGCTATTTCTTGCTTAAGCTCTAGACATAAAGCAAGTCTAACAACAAAACTCCACCAGTGTGGACTGTCTATCTTGCTGGGTTTTAAAAAAAAAAGAAACCAGCTATTCCAGCTCTGCTCCAAGGGGGAAACCAGAGGAATTCCTGATACATGGAAACTGAAACCTAAGGAAGGCAGCCATAAATCATGTCAACACCTTCACCAACACCAAGATTCCTGACCACAGCAGCAAAGGCAGCTCAGCAGCAGCCCTTGTGGCATTAACACAGAAATTGTGGCACATACTAAAAGGTTTTGAAATAAAAGACTAAGAGTTTTTTTTCTGGACACTGCAAATACAGACCAACCTGCCAGGTAAATGGCACACACTGGTAGAGTGTCTGTATTTAATGAATCAAAGAAAACATTTGACTTATATCTTGAACGTTTCCAATGCTGGCTTAAGACAAACATAATTGAAGAAGACAACAAAGCAGATGTATTTTTAGCAGTTTCGCCACCACTGATTTATGTCCTTCTGTCAATCTAACTGCACCTGCTGGCATCCTGACGCCGACATATGTGCAAGTCACTGAGGCACTTGACAGCATTTCAAACCCCAGCCCCTTCTCACTGCTAAGCTGCTACACCTTCCATCATCAAAACCAAGAGGAGGAGAACCTATTGCTGGCTAAATCTTTGCATTAAAGCATCTGGCATGCACTTAGCCAGTCCCTGGATGACACCCTCTGGGATTGCTTTGTCTGCAGTCTGAGAGGGGAAGCTAATCAGAAAAGGATTTTTGCAAGATAAAACCCACTGGGCATGCCAGGAACTTGCATACACAAAGCACATCTTCTTGACCTGGAAGGACACCACTACTTTATTCAGCTGTGAGCTGTGTGGGAAATTCTATATTGTACTTGATATCTGCAACAACGTGCACTTTTGCTCAATTCTGTGGGAGGTGAAACTAACTACCCTTGGTAATTGCTTTTTATTTACATATTTATTTATTGTTTAACCAAGAAGGGGCTTACAAACTCTGTTTATCTTGTGAGTAACTTCAGAAGGATTTAAATACTGCATTTGGGTAGACCCTTGGAGGTAGCTAGATTGTTTACTAGGATTTTCTGACAGTTAAACTATTTTTAAATAATTCACAGGTGGCTGAGGATTTGAAAAAGGAGCATTATACAATGGCAAGAAAAAATCCTGGACTCCGATTGGTCAGTCTTGGGCTGGACCCATGATGTTAATCAGTACAACATCACAGGTCTAGTCTCAGCCTCACTGTGAACCTGCTGCTGAGCAGCAGCATGCTCATCATTTGCTTGATTGTTTCATCTGCTCTTAAAAAACAAAAACATTTTTCCACATGAAAACATCTTTAAAATAATTTTTTTTATGCTGTATAACAACGAGCCATTGTATAATAGCAATAATGCCCTCCAGGGTGTGTGTCGTTTGGGATAACGTCACGCCTCAGTTGCTGGAGCGCGGCCTGCGACCTGTGCCCAACCACCTGAGGTATGGCGTTATCCCAGCACTCACACACCCTGTCGGGCATTATGCTTAATTCAAACTCTGCTTATCTTGGAAGTAACTTCACAAGGGTTTGAATACTGCATTTTGGTTGTCCTTGGGGTAGATGGATTGACTACTAGGATTTTGGGACAGAAACTATTTTAAACAATTTACTGGTGTTAGGATTTTGTGATAGTTAAACTATTTTAAATAAGTTACTGTGGTTAAGGAGTTGTCATAGCAAAACCTGCAGTGTGAATTGAAACACAGACAGCCTCAGGTGCAGGAAATTGTTTTCCTCATTGTTTTCAGACCACAAAGTATTGTATTGGATCAGGAAAGGTTGCATCATGACCATTGTCAACAAATTGCCATGGGTGGAGATATCAGACTTGATCAGAATACTATAAGTTACTGGTGGCTGCAATATTTAGAGACACAAAGCACATCTTCTTGACCTGGAAGGACACCACTACTTTATTCAGCTGTGAGCTGTGTGGGAAATTCTATACTGCACTTGATATCTGCAACAACGTGCACTTTTGTTCAATTCTGTGGGAGGTGAAACTAACTACCCTGGGTAATTGCTTTGTATTTACATATTTATTTATTGTTTAACCAAAAAGGAGCTTGTAAACTCTGTTTATCTTGTGAGTAACTTCAGAAGGATTTAAATACTGCATTTGGGTAGACCCTTGGAAGTAGTTACATTGTCTACTAGGATTTTCTGACAGTTAAACTATTTTTAAATAATTTACAGGTGGCTGAGGAGTTGAAAAAGAGCTTGCAAACTCTGCTTATCTTGGAAGTAACTCACAAGGGTCTGAATACTGCATTTTGTTGTCCCTTGGGGTAGCTGGATTGACTACTAGGATTTTGGGACAGAAACTATTTTTAAATAATTTACTCATGTATAGGATTTTGTGATAGTTAAACTATTTTTAAATAAGTTACTGGAGGTTAGTTGAATTACTATAAGGGCAGTACTCACCAGGGTGGTGGAGCAGTGGTGTATCTGATTGTTTCTAACAGTCACCTGTGGTTGTGGACTACCCACCCCTCTTTCCCACACCCCCAGGTGTGGCATTTCCTTTATAGCCAAAGTTCTGACATCACTTCTTCAACAGGTCTTGGGGCAGAACTGTCATATTCTTAATAACCCATCACAGTGCATAAAGGGTAAGTACACATCACCAAAAAAAAATAAAAAATTATATATATTACATAATGTATATTATAAGGGAGAGGGACATGTGGGGAGTGGTGCAATGCACTGGCTGTGGGGCAGCAGTTTTCCGGGAGACATTCTGGAAACTGCGTTGCTGTCCTATTTGCAGACAACTGTCAGCTCTGAGGGAGGAGATTGTCCACCTCCAGGCTGAACTGGCAAGGACTAAGGAGGCCTCCCCCACCCAAAGAGCACCACTGCCTCAGAGGTTGCCAAGTATGAAGAGCAGTTGGACCACAGTGGGTTCTGGGAGGGTGTGAGGGGTGGAACAGAGGTGAAGCCCCCTAGTTTTACCTCTACACAAATCATACACCAGTCTGGCAGAACAAGGTTCCTCTATGATGGCACCCTCAGTGGAGACCAAGAAGAATGCTGAGGATATCCACAATGGAGACCCACAAAAGGGTGGCAAGGGACACCACAGGGGAAGGAAACAGCTTCTGATAGGGGACTCAATTGTCAGGGGGGTAGAACTGAGGAAGGGAGAGGAGAGGGAAGTAAGGTGCCTGCCTGGTGCCATGGGTTGGAGGGACAAGAAGCGAATCCTCACGATTGTAGAAGCAGCATCACAGGAGAGGGAACTAGATATCATTGTCCACCTTGGGACAAATGACCTAGCTAGGCATGGAATCAGGGCAGTGTAGGATAAATTTGTGGAGTTGGGAAGGGGCCTCAGACAGGTAGCAAGCACGGTTACCTTCTCAGAGGTGCTGCAAGTCCATGGCAGGGGTGAGGCTAGGGTACTGCACACCATGCAGTTTAATGAATGGTTGCAAAACTGGTGCAGAGCACAGGGCTTTGGCTTCATTGGGGACTGGAGGCACATCTGGAGAGATGAAGGTCTATACTGGCACAGTGGTCTACATCTGTCCATGAAGGGAACCAAGCTCCTAAGTGACAGGTTTAAATGCTTCCTTGGCAAGCTTTTAAACTAGCCAAGGGGGGAGGTGCTGATAAGAGGAAGGAAATTTCAAGCCTCCCCCCACAAAACATAGCAGGTAGTAAGGTAAACACTGAAGTACAGAGCTCAACACAGGGCAGGACAGGGGTAAATAGAAAAATAGACAAGGGCAATAAGAGCAGGGATGGGGAAAAATGGATAAAGCCAACATTAAATGGAGGGCAATGAGTACCAATGCCTGTAGTCTGGGAAACAAGCTTCCTGGGCTAGTAGCCCTGATGGAAGATGAAAAATTGGATATTGTGGCAGTCACGGAAACATGGTACATGGAGAACCATGACTGGGATGTCAACATACCGGGGTACACAGTCTATAGAAGGGACAGGGAGGGTAAAAGAGGAGGTAGAGTAGCTCTATACATAAGGGAAGGGAACAAAGCTACAGAACTAAAAAGTAAAGGGGGAGGACAAGAGGCACTCTGGGTCACCTTGGAGACAATGAATGGCATCACAATCCACACAGGGGTTGAATACAGACCCCCGTCTCTAGGGGAGGAAACGGACAAGAAAATGATAGAGGACATTCTCAAAACGGCTGAAAAAGGGGAGATACTGTTGATGGGGGACCTGAATATGCCAGATGTTAACTGGATGACATGTACTGCAGCCACATCCAAGAGCAGGGTCATTCTTGATGCCCTGCAAGGGGCAGGCCTTAGACAGCTAGTGTTGGAACCCACTCAGGAGGGAACAATACTAGACCTGGTATTCTTAAATGGAGAGAGGATCACAAATTTATAAGTCAGTAGACATCTGGGAACAAGTGACCACTGCACAGTGTGCTTCACAATAAGCACAACCATGGAGACAAGCCATACAAAAACAAGGATACTGGACTTTAGAAGAGCCAGCTTTGGCAAAATGGGTGAATACCTGAGGAATGCACTAGCAAATGGCCAAAAAGGAGGGGTGGAAGAAAAATGGAGAAAAATCAAAACTGCTATCATAGAGGCAACAAGCCTTTGTGTGAAACAAATAAAGAAAACAAAGCGGAGTAAAACACCACTATGATTTTCAAAAGAGATAGCAGGGAAGGTTAAGGAGAAAAAGGCTGCATTCAAAAAGTATAAGGAATCACAGAAGAAGCACGACAGGGAACTGTATCAATAAGAGCAGAAAAAAGTGGGGAAGGCAGTCAGAATAACAAAGGCCCAAACCGAGGAAAAAATGGCCAACTCAGTTAAGAAGGGGGATAAAACCTTTTATAGGTACATTAGGGAGCACAGAAAGGTTAAGGGAGGAATAGTGAAGATTAATAAAGAAGAGGGGAGGTGAGCAGAGGGAGGCAGTGAAAAGGCAGAGATACTGAATGAATACTTTTGCTCAGTATTCACAAAAGAAGATGAGGAGGAGTTACCTAAACCAGACAATAGAAGCACTCTGGCTAGGTAGGGGGGTTGACACCAGTCCATTTACAGAAGAAAGAGTCCTGAAGAACTTCTAAAACTCAAGGTGGACAAAACAATGGGGCCTGACGGATTCACCCAGAATCCTAAAAAGAACTAAGGAGGACCTAGTGACACCACTGACCACACTTTTTAACAAATCATGGGACGATGGGGTGGTACCTGAGGACTGGAGGAGGGCAGATGTGATTTCCCTTCACAAATGTAGGAGCAACACAGAAGCAGGAAACTACAGACCTGTAAGTTTGACCTCAGTGGTAGGGAAAATGATGGAATCACTTCCGAAAGAAAGAACCATTAAATACCTAGAGGCCAGCGGGGCACAGGACCCAAAGCAGCATGGATTTACAGCAGGAAGGTCATGTCAGATGAATCTAATTGATTTCTTTGACTGGGTGACCAAAGTAATAGACCAGGGAGGGGCTGTGGATATGGCCTACCTAGACTTTAGCAAGGCATTTGACACAGTCCCACACAAAAGACTAATAATCAAGTTAGCCAGCCTGGGAGTGGGTTCCAGGGTGGTAGCCTGGGTAGCAAACTGACTGCACAACAGGACACAGAAGGTAATAGAGAATGGAACACATTCTGAAGTAAGGGGGGTTACTAGTGAAGTACCTCAAGGCTCAGTACTGGGTCCAGTTTTCTTTAACATCTTTATAGGTGACATTGCAGAGGGTCTAGAGGGAAAGGTATGCCTCTTTGCAGATGACACAAAGATCTGTAACAGAGTTGATACACAAGGGGGGTAGAAAGGATGAGAAGGGACTTGGCAAGGTTGGAGGAATGGTCAGACATATGGCAACTTAGATTCAATGCAAAGAACTGCAAAGTAATGCACCTGGGAAACAAAAACCCAGGAGAAGAGTACACAATAGCAGGGGAGGTACTAACAACAACAAAAATGGAAAGGGACTTGGGGTAGTCATATCAGATGACCTAAAGGTGGGTAAGCATGTGAGAAGTCAGTAAGGAGAGCCAGGAGGATACTGGGATGCATAGGAAGGGGCATCACAAGTAGAAAAAGGGAAGTGGTTTTCCCTCTGTACAGACAGTTGGTGAGACCCCATCTGGAATACTGTGTGCAGTTTTGGAGACCCCATCTAGACAAGGACACAGACAGGATGGAAGCTGTCCAGAAGAGGGCAACTAAAATGGTGCAGGGTCTGCATCGGAAACCATATGAAGAGAGACTGAGAGAGCTTAATATGTATACACTTGATAAAAGGAGGGACAGTGGGGACATGATAGAAACTTTTAAGTACCTCAAGGGAATCAACAAAGTCCAGGAGGTAGCATCTTTCAGAAAAAGAGATGTGTAAGAACAAGGGGCACAATTTAAAATAGAGGGGACAGCTCGGGGTAATGTGAGAAATTTTTTTCACAGAGAGTGGTGGATGCATGGAACCACCTTCCTGGGGAGGTTGTTGGGTCTAAAACAGTGGGGGAATTCAAACATGCATGGGACAGACATAAGGCAATTGTAGTGGGGGGGGTTGCAGGAAGTAGGCTGTTGGTTAACTCTGCAGCTTATCCAATAGGAAGGGAAATGGGTAGACTGGGTGGGCCAAGTGGTCCTTATCTGCCGTCAAAGTCTATGTTTCTATGCTACAATTATCTATATGCATAAACTACAGCCCTAATGGTGTTACTTATACTTTCTACCATGTACACCCATGTATATTTATTTATTTAGCTTTGTTGACCGGGTAAGTGCACTAGACAAATCCTGCCTATTTTCAGGCACGACCGGGGAGGGATACAGATGAATGCCAACTGACCTTGAACCAGATAAGCTGTTGGTGGTATTTTTAGTGAATGAGGGAAATTTGGCCAGGACACGGGAAATTCCTACTCTTTTCGATAAGTGCCATGGGATCTTTAACATCCACCTGAACTACCACCATCCAGGCAGATGGGACCTTGGTTTAACGTCTCATCGAAGAGCGGCACATCAGAAATGCAGCACCTCTCATGCTGCATTACAGTGTCAGTACTGGGATATTAACCCAAGTGCCAGATGTGGGAACTGAACCCACAGCCCTCTGATCTCCCGGCCTCAGAGGCGAGTGTGCTACCTACTACCATACATATCCATGTATATACTACACTCCTCTCCTTAGACAGAAGCTAGTCTAAAATACTTCAGTAGTAACATTTCCTAACTTCTGGGCCAAAGAAAACAATTCGGTACCCAGAAACAAGTTCAGGGGATTATTCTGCCTTGGCTAGAACTTGTCACTAAGTAACAGTACAAGTAAGAGTTCAGTTGCACAGAGGTACCAGTTCAGTACGACTTAAAGGTCAAGTTTTTGTGGTGGTCTTCAGTGCCTAATGAGATATCTGCAGGCTGGAACAACCACTGCTGGTGAAACAGGTGTTCCATTATTATTTGTTACCAGCCCTTGTGGAACTTCACAGGCAGAAGCAAAGTCCTCTGTGTCACTGTCCTTATCTGGAGTGGCGTCTTCTGCTGCACTTGCTGAAACCTCGGAATGCAGCAGGTGATCCACATGAGCGTGAACAAGTCGATGTCCCACGTAAACTGTATAGGTGAAAGGTCCACTGTTTCAATCACCACCCAGGAATCCAAGAAATCTTGGGACGTCTACAACCTCAAACCATCACCCTCTCCCCAAGATGTTAAATTTGTACTGGCTTGGCTGACTTGACTTTGCTGTTGTAAGTAATGCTTTGTAACAGTATTGTCCAAGTCGGCTTCAGCAATAACAAACAGGTACAAGGTTGATGTTTTAGGAACAGTTGATGAGTGGTAGCTCTGTGACTGTGTGAGGAGTGTTTCTGTAAGCAAACAGGAAAGCAGCCAGTCTTTGTGCTGTAAGTACTTGCTGTGAATCTGGCTTATTCCAAGCTTTCTTTTTGCTCCTCACCTATGTCGGTCTCCACTCCTTCGGCAGACACATCACAGTATCCCGCTCCACCACCTACCTGGTCCCCATGCAGCCTTGGCTATACCTCCAGGTGGGTACATGGTGGGTGGGTGCACCCCAAACAATCAACTTTACGAACTTTGACATTTCACCAGGCAGGTGCAGGCAATCAGGGTCTCTGCATGTGCTCCACCATCTAGGAGACTGGTCACCGATTTCCCTTGTTCTGGGGAGTGATATGTGCCCGACATCAAGCGTCGTCGCCAATGTCACCACTCCCCATCCCTAGAGTTGCTCAACACTTGCCATGCCCCCAACTTCCACCAGAGGCCAGTCAAGCGCCAAGCATGGACCCCCCTCCCTCCCGGGACAGGAGAGCTGTCCATTGGATGCTCAATCCTTTCCCTCCCCTGCTGACCCCCAGCAGTCCGTACTCGCTCCCAAACCCAGGTCACTGGCATGGTGCGAGGTGTGGCATCCAGCGCCTCAACCCTCGGTGCCACCGAGCAAGTATTCCAAGCTGTTTTGAATGTCTTTACAGTTCATTTGGCTGTGCCACTGCATGCTGGATGGTATGGTGGAGTCAAAATATGTTCAGCGCCATTCTGCTTTAAGAAAAGTCTGAAATCATGGGAAGAAAATTGGGGACCATTGTCCGACACTAACTCCGTGATAGGCCATATGAGGCAAAAGATTGTCTCAGAAGGTTTATAGTCTTCAGTAGTTGTGAACTGTGGGCAACACTTCCAACCATTTGAAGTGGGCGTCAATTACTACTAAGAAATGTTGTTTGTCCGGTTCAGCATAGTCAACATGGATGTGCTCCCATGGTGTGGTAGCCCAGGACCAAGGATGTAAGGGTGCAGCTGACAGCTGGTTGCGGACAGCCACACAAGGCACATATTGGTTGACAAGATGTTGGATATCTTGATCAAGTCCTGATCACCAGAGGTATCCTCTGGTCAATGCCTTCATTCGAGAGATTCTGGGATGACTGTCATATAAGCCAGAAAGTAATCTGTTGCAGAACTTTGGAGTATCTACTCAAGCTCCCCACAGAACACAGCCTTGCTCTGTGGACAACAGCCCTTCCTGTCTAAGAAAGGTCAGAGAGTCGGGTCTCTCGTGAAGTTGGACCAACCATTTAGGGTGAAATCTAGGACTTTAGTAGGACAGGATCTCGCTATGTCTCTGCTGTGACATCCTGTGAAGCAATGGTAATTCCTCAAGATGTGAAAAATAGAATACTGCCCCATCATCTTCCTTCTCTGTGGCATTTTGCATGGCAGTCTCGATAATACATCTGCATTTGGTGATCTTGAGAATGTCTGTTTTCAATGTCATAGTCATATGCCAACAAAATCAGGGCCCATTGCTGCATCCTGAGTACTGCGAGGTTGGTATTGCAGCTTTGGCCCCAGAATTTCAATAGAGGCTTGTAATCTGTTGCAGAGTTAATTTCCGTCCATTACAAGTACTTATGGAACTTCTTGACACCGAAAATTATGCTCAAAGCTTCTTTCTTGATCTGAGCTTACTTTCTTTTGTTTGGGACAAGGTCCTGGAAGCAACAACAATTGGGTGTTCCTCCCCAGAAGGCAGCACATGGAAGATGATGGCCCCCACTCCATAGGGTGATGCATTGCATGCCAACCTCAGAGATTTGGTGGGTCATAGTGTGCTAACCATTTTGCTTAGAAGACATTTCTTGTGGCCTGGAATGCTTCCTCACACTGTGGTGACCAATTCCATTGAGCTTCTTTCTGTAGCAAGTCATGGGGTGGTTGTAACAATACAGAGAAATTGGGCTAGGAACTATCCATAGTAGTTCAGGTGTCCTAAGAATGATCTTAACTCTGCCACATTTGTCGGTGCAGGTGCCTTGACTATAACATCCACCTTGCTCTCTGTTGGGTGTAGGCCTTGGGCATCAATCTGGTAACCTGGTACTCAACAGAATTTTGCATAAATTGGCATTTGGCTAGCTTTACACTCAATCCATACTGCTGCAGTCTGGCCAGAACTTGTTCCAGTATTGCCTGATACTCTTCCAATGTGGGAACTGTTACCAAGATATCATCCATAAAGCATACCACACGGTCCAGTCCATGCAGTATCTGGTCCACTGTGTTCTGGAAAACTGCTGCAGCTGTGGAAACTCCATATGCCAAGCGATGATACTAATAAGTCCTTTGTAAGTGTAGATGGTGACATATGGTTCTGACTCTGGTTCCAGTTCCAACTGCTAGTATGCAAAGATAAGTCCAACTTGCTAAAGAACTTGCCCATGAGTGTGGCAAACAAGTCCTCTGCATTGGGTAATAGGTATGGGTCCTGCTGTATACATGGTTCAGTGTAACCTTGTAGTCACCATAGCCTCACTGCTTTGTGTCGCTTTGGTACCACAACGACAGGGACAGTCCAGTCCTCCTCTCTACTCATGAGATGATACTATGTCTTTCAAGGTGGTCGGGTTCCTTCTTTACCACTTCCCTTAAAGCATAAGGTACTGGTTGAGGCTTGTGGAAAATTGGAGCAGCTCCCAGTTGCACTCAGATCTTCACCTTGAAATCCCAGATTGTGCTGTAACCATCCTGAAATTTGGGCCATGTTTGTCCAATACTTTCTTTAGCGTATCTTACGGTGCTTTGGTCACAGTATTTAAGCTGAAGATCTTTTCCCAGTTCAATATGATCTGCATGAGCCAGTCTCTGCCTACTAATGCAAGTCTTTCTCCTTGTACTACCACCAGCAGCAGGGTCCACATTCCTCCCTCATAGGTGACTGGTACTTGAATCTCCCCCAGCACAGGGACTTATCTCCCGAGTAAGACGAGAGTTGAATATACGATGGTTGCAATGGGCACTGCTGAAGTTTCTCTCTGTAGATGCACTCTGGCACAAGAGGTACTGAGGCTCTTGTGTCAAGCTGCATACTAACTGGGTTTCCTGCTAGCTGAATTTGGAGGTAAATTTCTGCTGCATTTTCTCGTGTTGCATAAATCATGAAGAGGCACAAAGCCTCATCTTCTTTTTAAGTGACTGCAGTGCCATCTTTGACATACTGTGCAGCATCAAATCAAATCAGATCATATTTTATTTATAAAGCGCATAACAGTCTGTGATGTGGTTTTGCATGCACAGCGAGTTTTTTCTTTGTCTCTGTTCAGTGATGTGCGACCACTACCTCTGAGAAGAAATAAAGATGGCTACTGAACAGACCTGCTGTAACCGAGTCTCCCTGCACAGGCCACATACATTATTACAGTAGAGATACAGAACCATTTCTATCCTCAGTGCCCTGGGTAAGATACAAGAAAAACTAGTTCATGTCAAGTGGCCATGTACATGAGAGTCATGGGCTCCTAGAAAATGCACAGCATGGCTTCCACAAGAACCACAGCACTGACTCAGTCCTAACCAACTTTACAAATACCATCACCTGTGCAGTGGATGTGGGGAAATTCACAGCTGCAGTCTATGTAAACCTTACAAAGGCCTTTGACCTGGTTGACTGCACCTTCCTGTGCCACAAACTGCAAAACCTGAACCTGGACAGACACTCCATATCCTGGTTCAGGAACTACCTGGAAAACCAGAGACAATGCGTGAAGTAAAGTACAGAGGTTAGTGTGAGCTGTGAATGAGCTTGGTACATCCAGCAGACCACCTCCACTTGCATACTGTGTGTGACTCTGAGCAAGTCACTTAACCACCCAATGCTCCCAGGTTGCCCCTGAAAACAGACACTTGTGCCTAGTGGGCCTTACCTGGTTACCAAAGACTACAATAAAAAAGATGGGCCTTACCTGGTTACCAAAGACTAAAATAAAAAAGATAAAATGTACCCTGTCATCCCTAGAAGTGTCAAAGAAAGTGCCCCAGAAGGCTCTGTCGTTGGACCACTTCTATTTACACTATTCATCAAAAATGTGCAGTGCTAAAATGTTACTATATGCAGATAACCTTGTACTATATTGCAGTCCACGTGACAATCATACCATAAAAGGCCTCCTACAAAATGACTTCCTGCTGTTACAGGAATGGTTCTCAAAATAATCTTTTGTTAAACAGACACAAAAAGGCCATGCTGTTTGGTACAAAATGGAAGCTACAGCAATACTGTGGCCTTTGGGATCAACACCTGCATGAGGTCCCTGCTAGAAATCACTGACCATTTCAGATATCTTTGACTACACTTGGATTATACCCTATCATACAGGCAAGCAATAATACCTGACAGCTTGGGTGGTACTGGGCTACACCAAACCACCCAGAGGTGAAATGAGAATCGCCACTGAGCCCTTGAAATGTTTGATATTGCCCATACTGACCACCCTAGTGGGTATTATTGCACTTAGAAAATGGGTTAAAATTGTCAGAAAACATTTAAATATCAAAGAAAAATCACTTTCATGTCTGCAAAAATAAATACAAACCAGTTTCAACGTAGTCCCTTTACTGGTATAGTTGCCAGTACAGGACCCTGCTATTTTTAGAGACCACATTTATTTCTATTGTAGTACTATTTATCACTATTATTACAGTATTTATTTGCATTACATTACTGTTTATTGCTATTGTTTACTGTATAAAAATGTGTCCTGATTAAAAATCACCTGGCAGATACCGTTTTCCACAGTCACATGAAATGAGCAATGAAGGAATGGATGTGAGCTTGCACAGCAACAGCCGAGTGGGGAAAGTGGGCATGAGACTGTAGTGACAGGTCTAAAATGAAACCACCAGTAGTTTCATGATTTTGTTTCCTGCAGATGGAGACATGCTGCTGGCTTGCGTCCTTCCACCACTATTTTATAGTCCCATCCTCGGAAATTAAAAGGGTGAAACATTTAGCTTGTGACAGAGGACACAGCACATAAGACAAGGTAGTCAAAGATTGGGAAAATAATAGAAAGCTAAGAAATGCTTATGTAACTTCAATCACAGATGCCAAAACAGCATTTTCTACTGCAAAGGTTGATGATGCAGTGTTATCGAGGCACAGGTCAGGAAGCATAGGAAAACCAGGAGCAGTTGTAGAATTCACCAAAATATGTATTTATACTAGCAGTAACATTAAAAAAT
Source organism: Neoceratodus forsteri (assembly GCA_016271365.2). NCBI lineage: Eukaryota > Metazoa > Chordata > Ceratodontiformes > Ceratodontidae > Neoceratodus > Neoceratodus forsteri. The sequence goes on from CM057453.1 coordinate 436,432,943, forward strand.
AAACTTGTTCAGTATAACTATTTAGAATGGCCAAATAAACAGAAATGGTGCAGCATTAGCTATAACGTTAGCAGTAGAATTAGCATGAGCTATAGCATTAGCGTAAGTTGTAGCATCAGCTGAAGCATTAGGTTTAGTGCAAGCCTAAGCTGCAGTGTAAGCGTAAGCTGTAGCATAAGCATGAGCTGAAGCATAAGCATGAGCTGAAGCATAAGTGCAAACTGTACTATAAACATTAGTTTTAATGTAAGCGCTAGCATTTGCTGTAGTGTTAGCTTTGTTGTAGCCTCAGCATAGCTGTAGCATTAGCATAGCATTAGCTGTAGCATTACCTTAGCATTAGTTGTAGCATTGACATTAGCTGCTGTAACATTAGCATTAGCTTAGTTGTAGCACTACTGTGACTTAGCTGTAGCACTAGCATAAGCTGTAGCATTAGTGAATGCTGTAGCATTAGCTGTAACGTTAGCTGTAGCATTAGCATAAGCTGTAGCATTAGCGTAAGTTGTAGCATAAGTTGAAGCATTAGGTTTAGTGCAAGAGTAAGCTGTAGCGTAAGCATAAGCTGTAGCATAAGCACGAGCTGTAGCTAAGCACGAGCTGTACTATAAACAGTTTTAATGTAAGCATAAGCACCAGCATTAGCTGTAGTGTTAGCATTGTTGCAGCCTCAGCATAGCTGTGGTGTTAGCATAGCTGGGCAAAAGTATAGCTGTAACATTGGCTTGGCTGTAGCATTGGCATTAACTGGAAACATTGGCATTAACTGAAGCATTGGCATTAGCTGTAGCATTAGCATTAGCATTAAGCAGCTGTGCACTACTGTGACTAGCTGTTGCATAAGCATAAGCTGTAGCATTAGCGTAAGCTGTACCGTTAGTGAATGCTGTAGCATTAGCTGTAACGTTAGCTGTAGCATTAGCGTAATTTGTGGAATAAGCTGAAGCATTAGGTTTAGTGCAAGTGTAAGCTGTAGCGTAAGCGTAAGCTGTAGCATAAGCACGAGCTGTAGCATAAGCAAGAGCTGTAGCATAAGCACGAGCTATAGCATAAGCTCGAGCTGTAGCATAAGTATGAGCTGTAGAATAAGTGCAAACTGTACTATAAACAGTTTTAATGTAAGCACAAGCACTAGCATTAGCTGTAGTGTTAGCTTTGTTGTGGTGTTAGCATAGCTGTGGCAAAAGTATAGCTGTAGCATTAGCTTAGCTGTAGCATTAGCATTAGCATTAGCTGTAGCATTGGCATTAGCATAATCTTAGCTGTAGCACTACTGTGACTTAGCTGTAGCATTAGCATAAGCTGTAGCATTAGCGTAAGATATAGCATTAGTGAATGCTGCAGCATTAGCTGTAACGTTAGCTGTAGCATTAGCATAAGCTGTAGCATTAGCGTAAGTTGTAGCATCAGCTGAAGCATTAGGTTTAGTGCAAGCGTAAGCTGTAGCATAAGCGCAAGCTGAAGCATAAGCATGAGCTGAAGCATAAGCATGAGCTGAAGCATAAGTGCAAACTGTACTATAAACATTAGTTTTAATGTAAGCGCTAGCATTAGCAGTAGTGTTAGCTTTGTTGTAGCCTCAGCATAGCTGTAGCATTAGCATAGCTGTGGCAAAAGTATAGCTGTAACATTAGCTTAGCTGTAACATTACCTTAGCATTAGCTGTAGCATTACCTTAGCATTAGCTGTAGCATTGGCATTAGCTGTAGCATTGGCATAAGCTGTAGCATTGGCTGTAGCATTGGCATTAGCTGTAGCATTGGCATTAGCTTAGCTGTAGCGCTACTGTGACTTAGCTGTAGCACTAGTGTAAGTTGTAGCGTTAGTGAATGCTGTAGCATTAGCTGTAAAGTTAGCTGTAGCATTAGCATAAGCTGTAGCATTAGCGTAAGTTGTAGCATAAGCTGAAGCATTTTGTTTAGTGCAAGAGTAAGCTGTAGCATAAGCGTAAGCTGTAGCATAAGCACAAGCTGTAGCATAAGCATGAGCTGTACTATAAACAGTTTTAATGTAAGCATAAGCACTAGCATTAGCTGTTGAGTTAGCTTTGTTGTAGCCTCAGCATAGCTGTGGTGTTAGCATAGCTGTGGCAGAAGTATAGCTGTAGCATTAGCTTAGCTGTAGCATTAGCTTAGCTGAAGCATTGGCATTAGCTGAAGCATTGGCATTAGCTTAGCTGTAGCATTAGCATAAGCTGTAGCATTAGCGTAAGCTGTAGCATTAGTGAATGCTGTAGCATTAGCTGTAACGTTAGCTGTAGCATTAGCATAAGCTGTAGCATTAGCGTAAGTATTAGCATAAGCTGAAGCATTAGGTTTAGTGCAAGCGTAAGCTGTAGCATAAGTGTAAGCTGTAGCATTAGCACGAGCTGTAGCATAAGCACGAGCTATAGCATAAGCACGAGCTGTAGCATAAGCGCAAACTGTACTATAAACAGTTTTAATGTAAGCATAAGCACCAGCATTAGCTGTAGTGTTAGCTTTGCTGTAGTCTCAGCATAGCTGTGGTGTTAGCACAGCTGTGGCAAGTATAGCTGTGGCATTAGCTTAGCTGTTGCATTAGCTTAGCTGTAGCATTCACATTAGCTGTAGCATTAGCATTAGCTTAGCTGTAGCACTACTGTGACTTAGCTGTAGCATTAGCTTAAGCTGTAGCATTAGCTGAAGCATTAGCATAAGATGTAGCATTAGTGAATGCTGTAGTGTTAGCCGTAATATTTGCTGTAGCATTAGCATAAGCTGTAGCATTAGCTTAAGTTGCAGCATCAGCTGAAGCATTAGGTTTAGTGCAAGCCTTAGCTGTAGCATAAGCACAAGCTGCAGCATAAGCATGAGCTGTAACATAAGCGCAAACTGTACTATAAACATTAGTTTTAATGTAAGAATAAGCTCTTGCATTAGCTGTAGTGTTAGTGTAACAGATGTAACACCCAGGAAATGTTTTTATTATCTTACTAATTATTGAGATGGAATGTGGAGCTGGAGGATTGCATGCTGGTTGTTGTCAATGCCCACGTTCTACTGCAGAGGACCTCAGAGGAGTAAATTGTACAGGGTCACTGAAACGCTTTCCTCTACCGAATAAAATGTATGTCATTGTTGCCATACTAGGAGAGAGGTTCAGCATCCTTTTGTCTTTTTAATCCTCTTTCTGCTGACAACCTTCATGCTGTTTATGCTTCTTTATTTGTTTTTTCTTGACGGGTAAGTGCACTAGACAAACTCTGCCTATTTTCAGTCACAACCGGGGAGGGATACAGATGAATGCCAACTGACCTTGAACCAGATTAAGCTGTCGGTGAAATTTTTAGTGAATGAGAGAAATTTGGCCAGGACACCAGAAATTCCCTACTCTTTTCGGTAAGTGCCATGGGATCTTTAACATCTACCTGAACTACCACCAATCCAGGCAGATGGGACCTTGGTTTAACGTCTCATCCAAAACGAACAAACATTGTCAAATTTTACCTGGTCTATGAAAAGGGGTGGTGAGACCGCACACCAGACAATTTTAAGTCTTGAAGCCTTGAAGCCCAGCAGCTATGAAGCTTGAAGCCTTGTGCAGCAAGCCAAGGCAATCTTGCTCCAGTGTATCCTCCGCTATGAGCCTGGTGACTGTCGTGCCTTGGCAGCTAATTTAACTAAAAAAAAAGACCCGTCTTTTAATCCACAGGTCAAGGCATGCTGGATCCCTTGCAGTACAGAGGATTTCTGAAGAACTACTTAACTTCCTGAAATCGTGGCGTCCATGGCCTGGTCAAGGCACGCTGGATCCCTTGCAGTAGGGAGGATTTCTGTAAAACTGTTTGGATTCCAGAAATTGAGGGGCACATGGCCTGGTCAAGGCACGCTGGTTCCCTTGCAGTACAGAGGATTTCTGAAAAGCTGTTTAGGTTCCAGAAATCAAGGGGTCCATGGCCTGGTCAAGGCACACTGGATCCCTTGCAGTACACAGGATTTCTGAAAACCTGTTTAGGTTCCATAAATCTAGGGCTCCATGGCCTGGTCAAGGCACGCTGGATCCCTTGCAGTATAGTGGATTGCTAAAGAACTGTTTAGGTTCCAGAAACCACAGGGTCCATGGCCTGGTCAAGGCATGCTGGATCCATTGCAGTACAGAGGATTTCTGAATAACTGGTTAGGTTCCAGAAACCGTGGGGTCCATGGCCTGGAGAAGGCTCACTGGATCCCTTGCAGTACAGAGGATTTCAAAAGAACTGTTTAGCTTCCAAAAACAATGGGGTCCATGGCCTGGTGAAGGCATGCTGGATCCCTTGCCATACAGAGGATTTCTGAAGAAATGTTTAGGTTCCAGAAACCACGGGGTCTGTGGCTTGGCCAAGGCACGCTGGATCACGTGCAGTGCAGAGGATTTCTGAAAAGCTGTTTAGATTCCAGAAATTGAGGGGTCCATGGCCTGCTCAAGTCATGCTGGATCCCTTGCAGTACAGAGGATTCCTGAAAAACTGCTTAGGTTCCAGAAATTGGAGGTGCCGTGTCCTGTTCAAGGCACGCTGGACCCCTTGCAGTACAGAGGATTTCTGAAGAACTGTTTAGGTTCCAGAAACCGTGGGGTCTGTGGCCTGGTGAAGGCACGCTGGATCCCTTGCAGTACAGAGGATTCCTGAAAACCTGTCTAGGTTCCTGAAGTTGAGGGGTCTGTGGCCTGGTCAAGGCACGCTGGATACTTTGCAGTACAGAGAACTTTTGAAGAACTGTTTAGGTTCCAGAACATTTAATAAGTCTGTTTATTCTGTGGGGATTTATTAAGCCAGTAAGGCTTCCTGTACAAATGTCTTAAGATACCTGTTTTAATTTATGCTCAAGTCTGGGTGCAGAAAAGTTTTCTTTCTATGCTGTTGATGGGGTTTAAGGGGTACTTATTGCCTCTGAACAATATTTTTATAACCATTTCAGTTTGTAGCATGTCAAAGTTGCCAGAGAGTCAGATATTAATACAGAAGAGGGTAGTTTGTTTAGACATTTATGGTGGTTGTAACCTGTAAGGTACCTAAACTGTTTCTACATGTTTTTTTGTCTTTCTCTCAGGAGGGAGAAGATGTTTGTAAGCCATATGGACTTCTAAATCATCCCACTATATCACGCAGCTCAAATGCTTAAATAACAGCAATATATACAAGGGACTATTTTTGATTAAGTTGTTTTTACTGATAGCCTCCTAAAGCTGTATCTAATTGAAACAGTACAAAGTATTCATTTTAAATTGTGTGTATTAAGAGGGGTGGCACCTTCCTGTGGTACTTTCTTTATGTTTTATCCTTATGTACTGTCTCCGAACACTTTTATGACTGTATGTCTAATGTATTCCAATGAACAAAGTTTAAAAAAATGTCCTGGGTGTTACATCTGTTAGTGTAGTTCTAGCATTAGCACAGCTGCAGTGTTAGCTTTATTGTAGCCTCAGCATAGCTGTAGCATTAGCATAGTTGTGGCAAAAGTATAGCTGTAGCATTAGCTTAGCTGTAGCATTGGCATTAACTGTAGCATTAGCATTAGCTTAGCTGTAGTATTAGCATAAGCTGTAGCATTAGCGTAAGCTGTAGCATTAACTGCAACTTTAGCTGTAGCATTAGCATAAGCTGTAGTATTAGCATAAGCTGTAGTGTTAGCTTTATTGTAGCCTCAGCATAGCTGTGGCATTAGCATTGCTGTGGCAAAAGTATAGCTGTGGCATTAGCTGAGCTGTAGCATTGGCATTAGCTGTAGCATTAGCATTAGCTTAGCTGTAGCACTACTGTGACTTAGCTGTAGTATTAGCATAAACTGTAGCATTAGCGTAAGCTGTAGCATTAGCGTAAGTTGTTGCATAAGCTGAAGCATTAAGTTTAGTGCAAGCGTAAGCTGTAGCATAAGCGCAAGCTGCAGCATAAGCATGAGCTGTAGCATAAGCGCAAACTGTACTATAAACATTAGTTTTAATGTAAGCATAAGCTCTAGCATTAGCTGTAGTGTTAGTGTAACAGATGTAACACCCAGGAAATGTTTTTATTATCTTTCTAATTATTGAGATGGAATGTGGAGCTGGAGGATTGCATGCTGGTTGTCGTCAATGCCCACATTCTACTGCAGAGGACCTCAGAGGAGCAAGTGGTACAGGGTCACTGAAACGCTTTCCTCTACCCAGTAAAATGTATGTCATTGTTGCCACACTAGGAGAGAGGGTTCAGCACCCTTTTGTCTTACTTCTTCCTCTTTGTGCTGACAACCTGCACTCCCTCATGCGGTTTTATGCTTTTTTTTCTTTTCTTTATTTTTTCTTGACTGGGTAAGTGCACTAGACAAATCCTACCTATTTTCAGGCATGACCCGGGGCAGGGGGATACAGAGGAATGCCAACTGACCTTGAACCAGATTAAGCTGTTGCTGGTATTTTTAGGGAATGAGAGAAATTTGGCCAGGACACTGGGGAAATTCCCCTACTCTTTTCGATAAGTGCCATGGGATCTTTAACATCCACCTGAACTACCACCAATCCAGGCAGATGGGACCTCGGTTTAACGTCTCATCTGAAAGACAAACAAACATTGTCAAATTTTACCAGGTCTATGAAATGAGGTGTGAGACTGTACACCAGAAAATTTTTACTCTTGAAGCCCAGCAGCTATGAAGCTTGAAGTCTAGTGCAGCATCTTGCTCCAGTGTAAGCTCCGCCATGAGCCTGGTTACTGTCGAACCTTGGAAGCTAATTTAAGTTTAAAAAAAAAAATGCCTGTCTTTTAATCCACAGGTCAAGGCGCACTGGATCCCTTGCAGTACAGAGGATTTCTGAAGAACTGTTTGGGTTCCAGAAATCGAGAGATCCGTGGCCTGGTCAAAGCAGGCTGAATTCCTAGCGGAAGAGAGGATTCCTGAAAAACTGTTTAAGTTCCAGAAATTGAGGGATCCATGTCCTGGTCAAGGCACGCTGGATCCACTGCAGTACAGAGGATTTTGGAAAAGCTGTTTCGGTTCCAGAAACTGCAGGGTCCATGTCCTATTGAAGGCACTCTGGACCCTTTGCAGTACAGAGAATTTCTGAAGAACTGTTTAGGTTCCAGAAACCACGGGGTCCATGGTCTGGTCAAGGAACGCTGCATCCCTTGCAGTACACAGGATTTCTGAAAAGCTGTTTAGGTTCCAGAAATCAAGGGGTCCATGTCCTTGTCAGGGCATGCTGGATCCCATGCAGTACAGTGGATTTCTGAAAAACTGTAAAGGTTCCATAAATTGAGGGGTCCAAGGACAGGACAAGCCATGCAGGATCCCTTGCAGTACAGCAGATTTCTGAAGAACTGTTTAGGTACCAAAAATCTTGGGGTCCATGACCTGGTGAATGCATGCTGGATCCCTTGCAGTAGAGAGGATTTTGAAAGAACTGTTTAGGTTCCAGAAATCAAGGGGTCCATAGTCTGGTCAAGGCACATTGGATCCTCTTGACAGAAAGATTTCTGAAAAGCTGTTTGGTTCCAGGAAATTGAGGGGTCCATTGGCCTGGTGAAGAGTCGCTGGATCCCATGGGGGTACAGAGGATACTTAAAAGCTGTTTAGGTTGCAGAAATTGGGGGTCCGTTGGCCTGGTCAAGGCACACTGGATCCCTTGCAGTACAGAGGATTTCTGAAAAAGCTGTTTGGTTCCAGAAATCGAGGATCCCTGGCCTGGTCAAGGCACACTGTATCCTAGCAGTACCGAGATTTCTGAAAAGCTGTTGGTTCAAATCGAGGTGTCCATGGCCTGGTGAAGGTATGCTGGATCCCACTCTTGGACAGAGTTTCTGAAAACTGTTTAGGTTCCAGAAATCCAGGGGTCCATTGGCCTGGTCATGGCATGCTGGATCCCACTGCAGTACAGAGGATTCCCTGAAAACTGGTTGAGTTCAGGGGTGGGGCTCCATGGCCTGGTCAAGGCACATGTAGATCCCTTGCAGTACAGAGAATTTCTGAAAAACTGTTTGGATTCTAGAAATTGAGGGGTGCGTGGCCTGGTCAAGCCACACTGGATTCCTTGCAGTACAGAGGATTTCTGAAAAGCTGTTTAGGTTCCAGAAATCGAGGGGTCCATGTCCTGGTCAAGGCATGCTGGATCCATTGCAGTACTGAGGATTTCTAAAGAACTGGTTAGGTTCCAGAATTTGCGGGGTCCATGGCCTGGTCAAGGCATGCTGGATCCCGTGCAGTGCAGAGGATTTCTGAAGAACTGGTTAGGTTCCAGAAACCGTAGGGTCTGTGGCCTGGTGAACGCATGCTAGCACGCTTGCAGTACAGAGGATTTCTGAAGAACTGTTTAGGTTCCTGAAACCACAGGATCCCTTGCAGTACAGAGGATGTCTGAAGAATTGTTTAGGTTCCAGAAACCGCAGGGTCCATGGCCTGGTCAAGGCATGCTGGATCCCTTGCAGTACAGAGGATTTCTGAAGAACTCTTTAGGTTCCAGAAACCACAGGGTCCATAATCTGGGTAAAGGTATGCAGGATCCCTTGCTGTACAGAGGATTTCTGAAGAATTGTTTAGGTTCCAGAAACTGCAGGGTCAGTGGCCTGGTCAAGGCATGCTGGATCCCTTGCAGAACAGAGGATTTCTGAAAAACTGTTTAGGTTCCAGAAATCGAGCAGTCTGTGGTCTGGCCAAAGCATGCTGGATCCCTTGCGATACAGAGGATTTCTGAAAAGCTGTTTGGGTTCCAGAATCTGAAGGGTCCATGGCCTTGTCAGAGCATGCTGGATCCCATGCAGTACAGCGGATTTCTGAAAAACTGTACAGGTTCCATAAACTGAGGGGTCCATGGCCTAGTCAAGGCATGCTGGATCCCTTGCAGTACAGTGGATTTCTGAAGAACTGTTTAGGTTCCAGAAACTGCAGTGTCCATGGCCTGGTGAAGGCACACTGGATCCCATGCAGTACAGAGGATTTCTGAAGAACTGTTTATGTTCCTGAAACTGTGGGGTCTGTGGCCAGGTGAAAGCATACTGGATGCCTTGCGGTACAGATGAATTCAAAAATTGTTTAGGTTTCAGAAATCACGGAGTCCATGGCCTGGTGAAGGCACGATGGATTGCTTGCAGTACAGAGAATTCCTGAAAAGCTGTTTAGATTCCAGAAATCGATGCGTCCGTAGCCTGGTCAAGGCACACTGGACCCCTTACAGTACAGAGGATTTCTGATAAGCTGTTTAGGTTCCAGAAATCGAGTGGTCCGTGGCCTGGTCAAGGCACGCTGGATCCGTTGCACTACAAAGATTTCTGAAAAGCTGTTAAGGTTCCAGAAGTGAGGGATCCATGGCCTGGTCAAGGCACTCTGGATCCCTTCAGTCCTGAAGGATTTCTGAAAAGCTGTTTGGTTACCAGAAATGACGGTGCCCATGGCCTGGCCAAGGCACACTGGATCCCTTACGGTACACAGGATTTCAGAAAAACTGTTCAGGTTCCAGAAATCAAGATGTCCGTGGCATGGTCAAGGCACGCTGGATCCTTGCAGTACAGAGGATTTCTGAAAACTGTTTAGATTCCAGAAACCACGGGGTCCATGGCCAGGTGAAGCCCCACTGGATCCCTTGCAGTACAGAGGATTTCTGAAGAACTGTTTAGGTTCCAAAAACCACGGGGTCCACTGTCTTGTCAAGGCACACTGGATCCCTTACGGTACAGAGGATTTCTGAAAAGCTGTTTAGGTTCCAGAAATCACAGGGTCCATGGCCTGGTCAAGGCAAACTGTATCCCTTCCAATGCAGAGGATTTCTGAAAAGCTGTTTTGGTTCCAGAAATCATGGGGACCGTGGCCTTTTCAAGGCACATTGGATCCCTTGCAGTACAGAGAGTTTCTGAAAAGCTGTTTGAGTTCAAGAAATAACAGGGTCCATGGCTTGGTGAAGGCATGCTGGATATCTTGCAATACTGTGGTTCTAAGAAACTTTGGGTTCCAGAAACTGCAGGGTCCGTGGCCTGGTCAAGGCATGATGGATCCCTTGCAGTACAGAAGATTTCTGAAATGCTGTTTAGGTTCCAGAAATCAAGGGATCTATGGCCGGGTTATGGCACACTGTATCCCTTCCAGTACAGAGGATTTCTGAAAAGCTGTTTAGGTTCCAGAAATCACAGGGTCCATGGCCTGGTCAAGGCAAAAAGGATCTCTGGCAGTACAAAGGATTTCTGAAAAGCTGTTTAGGTTCCAGAAATTGTGGAGTCCGTGGCCTGGTCAAGGCAAACGGGATCCCTTGCAGTACACAGGATTTCTGAAAAGCGGTTTAGGTTCCAGAAATCATGGGGTCTCTGGCTGGTCAAGGCACGCTGGATCCCTTGCAGTATAGAGGATTTCTGTAGAACTGTTTAGGTTCCAGAAACCATGGGGTCTATGGCCTGGTCAAGGCACACTGGATCCCTTGAAGTACAGAGGATTTCTGAAAAGCCATTTAGGTTCCAGTAATTGCGGGGTCCATGGCCTGGTCAAGGCACACAGGATCCCTTGCACTACAGAGGATTCCTGAAAAGCTATTTAGGTTCCAGAAATCGAGTGGTCCGTTGCCTGGCCAAGGCATGCTGGATCCCTTGCAGTACAGCAGATTTCTAAAGAACTGTTTAGGTTCCAGAAATCACGGGGTCTGTGGCCTGATCAAGGCATGCTGGATCCCTAGTAGTACAGCAGATTTCTGAAGAACTGTTTAGGTTCCAGAAATCAAGGGTTCATGGCCTGGTTATGGCATGCTGGATCCCTTGCAGTACAGAGGATTTATGAAGAACTGTTGAGGTTCCAAAAACCACGGGATCTGTGGCCTGGTCAAGGCACGATGGATCCTTTGCAGTACAGACGATTTCTGAAGGACTGTTTATGATCCAGAAAATGAGTGGTCCATGACCTGGGCAAGGCACTCTGGATCCCTTGCAGTACAGAGGATTTCTGAAAACTGTTTGGGTTCTAGAAATAGAGGGGTCCATGGCCTGGTCAAGGCAATCTGGATCTCTTGCAGTACAGAGGATTTCTGAAAAGCTGGTTAGGTTCCAGAAATAGAGGGGTCCATGGCCTGGTCAACACACGCTGGATCTCTTGCAGTACAGAGGATTTCTGAAAAACAGTTTATGTTCTAGAACTGCATGAGTCTGTAGCCTGGGTCAAAGTCACGCTGGATCCCTTGTGATTCAGTGGATTTCTGAAAAGCTGTTTAGGTTCCAGAAATAAAGGGGTCCAAGGCCGGGTCAAGGCAGGCTGGATCCTTGTAGTACTGCAGGTTTCTGAGAAACTGTTTAGGTTCCATAAATCACGGGGTTGATGGCCTGGTCAAGGCATGCTGGATCCCTTGCTCTACAGAGGATTTTTGAAGAACTGTTTAGCTTCCAGAAATCGCGGGGTCTGGGGCCTGGTAATGGCATGCTAGATCCCTTGCAGTACAGCAGATTTCTGAAGAACTGTTTAGGTTCCAGAATCTATGGGTTCTGTGGCCTGGTAAAGGCATGACTAGATCCCTTGCAGTACAACAGATTTCTGAAGAACTCATTAGGTTCCAGAAACTATGGGGTCCGTGGCCTAGTCAAGGCAGGCTGGATCCCTTGCAGTTCAGAGGATTTCTTGAGAACTGTTTGGGTTACAGAAACTGAGGGCTCCATGGCCTGGTCACAGCACGCTGGATCCCTTGCAGTACAGCGGATTTCTGAAAAACTGTTTAGGTTCCATTAATTGAGGGGTCCGTGGCCTGGTCAAGGCATGCAGGATCCCTTGCACTAGAGCAGATTTCTTAAGAACTGTTTAGGTTCCAGAAATCACAGGGTCCTTAGCCTGGTCAAGGCACGCTGGATCCCATGCAGTACAGCAGATTTCTGAAGAACTGTTTAGGTTACAGAAATCACGGTGTCCATGGCCTAGTCAAGGCACGCTGGATCCCTTGCAGTATAGAAGACTTCTGATTAACTGTTTAGTTCCTGAAATCACGGGGGCCATGGCCTGGTCAAGGCATGCTGGATCCCTTACAGTGCAAAGGATTTCTGAAGAACTGTTTGGGTTCCAGAAATCGAAGGGGTCCATGGCCTAGTCAAGGCACACTGGATCCCTTGCAGTACACAGCACTTCTGAAAAGCTGTTTAGGTTCCAGAAATTACGGTGTCCATGTCCTGGTCAAGGCACCCTGGATCCCTTGCAGTTCAGAGGATTTCTGAAAAACTGTTTAGGTTCCAGAAACCGTGGTGTCTGTGCCCTGGTCAAGGCATGCTGGATCCCTTGCAGTACAGAGGATTTCTGAAGAACTGTTTGGGTTCCAGAATCTGAGTGCTCCATGGCCTGATCACGGCACACTGGATCCCTTGCGGTACAGAGGATTTCTGAAAAGCTGTTTGGGTTCAGAAATCGAGGCAGTCCATGGCTGAGTGAGAGGCAAAACTGGGACCCTTGGAATTTTGAGTTCACAGCTGTTTAGGCTCCAGAACTCACAGGAAGTCCATGGCCTGGCTTAAAACACGCTGGATCCCTAACGGTGCAGAAGATTTCAAAAAGCTGCTAAGATTCCAGGAAATTGAGGGGTCCGTGGCTTGGTAAAGGCACACTGGATGCCTTTCAGTACAAAGGTTTCTGAAAAGCTGTTTAAGGTCCATAAATCCACGGGGTCCATGGCCTGGTCAAGGCACACTGGATCCTTGCAGTCTGAAGGGATTTCTGAAAGCTGTTTGGGTTCTGAAATTACAGTGTTTGTGGCCTGGTCAAGGCATGCTGGATACCAGTGCAGGTCAGGAGTTTCCTGAAGAACTGTTTGGGTTACAGAAACCATATTGTCTATGGCCTAGTCAAAGAGCACGTTGGATCCTTGAAATTACAGGGGCATTTCTGAACAACTGTTTAGTTTCCAGAATCACGTGGTCCAATGGCTAATTCAAAACACACTAGATCCTTGCAGTCTGAGAGTTTCTGAAGGAACTGTTTAGGTTCCAGAAATCAGGGGTCTGTGGCCTGGTCAAGGCATACTGGATACCTGCACTACAGCAGATTTCTTAAGAACTGTTTGGGTTCAGAAATCACAGTATCCGTGTCCTGGTCAGGGCATGCTGGATCCCTTGCCGTACAGAAGATTTCTGATGAACTGTTTGGTTCAGAAATACGGTGTCCTGACCTGGTCAAGACATGCTGGATCCCTTACAGTACAGAGGATTTCTGAAGAACTGTTTGGGTTCCAGAAATCGAGGTGTCCGTGGCCTGGTCAAGACACCTGGATCCCTGCAGTACAGAGTACTTCTGAAAGCTGTTTAGGTTCCAGAAATTATGGTGTCCATGTCCTGATCAGGCACCCTGGATCCCTTGCAGTTCAGAAGTTTCTGAAGAACTGTTTGGGTTCAAGAAACCGTGGTGTCTGTGGCCTGGTCGAAGCATGCTGGATCCCTTGCAGTACAGAGGGTTTCTGAAGAGGCACAGTTTTAAGAACTTACCGTAACAGTACATCTTGAGAACAGCTCTTGCAGCAGGTTGCACCAGATAGGACTGAAGCCGGCGGGCATCAGGACCCCGAAATCTTCTAGCTAACAGTCTTCAGCGGTCCGCCTCAGACGTGGTCCACCCCGACGTCAGGCGTGGTATATGAGAGCGGTCGCCAGATTTCCCAGTTCTCTCGCGGAGACTCCCGGCCGTGGGATGACATCAGAAGGAGACCTGGTATCCGACATCAGAAGGAAAGAGCATAAGCTCTACCCAAGACCTGGTGAGCCATACCTCCTCAAGGCGGAAAGGTGGGCGGGAGGTACCTGCTGCAGAGCTGTTCTTGAAGATCTACTGTTATTGGTAAGTTCTTGCGTAACTGTACTATCTTACTCGAGATACAGCTCTTGCAGCAGAGATACACCATGGACTGATTCCCAAGCAATAGCGTCTGTAGCAATCTGGGAGGAGGAGATTAGGAGAGATCTTGAACAAATCCTGCATTAGGACAGGAGACCTTGTTGGACAGCCAGGCTGGAGACGACTCTCGCTGTGATGTAATATCAGGCTATAGTGCCTAATGAATGTGTGCACAGAGCTCCAAGTAGCTGCAGCACAAATGGCTGGGGGTGGAGCGTTGCGCAGTGCTGCAAAGGAGTAGCCACCCCCATGTCCGAATGACCCGGACTGCACCAGGAGGGCTTCTGTTGTTGTTGTAGCAAAATACACTGGACAAGCCAGAGAGAAAGGGTCTGCTTTGAGACTGGTTGGCCCAGCATCCTCTCAGTGAAGGAAATGAATAGTTGCTCCAACTTGCGAAGCTGTTTGGTACCCTTCAGGTAGTACCTTAAGGAGCGGTGGACATCGAGGGTTTGAAGCAACGCCTCTCCTCTATTAAAGTACTTGGGAAAATACACAGGCAGATTGATGTCCTGGTTGAGAGTGAGGGCAGAGTCCACCTTAGGCAGGAATTTAGGATTCGTCCTCAGAGACACTCTGTCCTGGTGGAAAATTAAATAAGGCTCCTTGCACATGAGAGCCTGAAGTTCGGAAACTCTCCTTGCTGACGTAGCAGCAACTAAAAATAACGTTTTCCATGACAGAAAACGCAGCTCGCAATCTGCGGCAGGTTCAAAGAGAGGAAGCGTGAGTTGTTCCAGGACAAAGGGTAAGTCCCAAGGAGGAACTAGATCCTTGATGGGCGGCCTAAGGTGCAATACCCCTCTCAGGAAGTCTCGAGAGGCCTCAAGCTGTGCCACTGTGCTCTGTCCTACCGGGAAATGGTAGGCAGAGATCACGCAAAGGTGCACTTTAATGAGAGGAGTAGCCAAGACCCGAATGGAATAGGAAGCAGGTATTCAGCACCCTTTCACTGGGCATTCTAAAGGGGAGGCTGCATGCTTGCGACCACAAGCAAAAGCGGTGCCACTTCATGGCATCGTCGCATCATGCTCCGGCTTTCTGGCATTGGAAAGGACTTCGAAACCTCTTGCGAGACCCGTGTCCGCATAATAGCTATGTCTCTAGGGAGCCAGGCATGCAGGTTCAGTGAGCGTTAAGTCCTGGTGGACTAGTGAACCCTCCTCCTGAGACAATAGATGGGAGCTGAAGGGCAACGGGACTGGAGGTTCCCGGGACAATTGCATCAGCATGGGGAACCAGATCTGCCTGGGCCAGAAAGGCGCTACCAGGATCATTGTTGCGTGCTCCCTGCGCAGTTTGAGAAGGACTCTCTGGATGAATGGGAAGGGAGGAAAAGCATAGAGGAATCTGTCCACCCAGGAGAGGGACAACACGTCTCACCAGAAAACACCAGGCCCTGGATCTAGTGAGCAAAAATTGGGCAGTTTTGTGTTGGATGGGGAAGCGAATAGTTCCAACTCTGGAGTGCCCCATCGAAGAAACAGATCCTCTCCGACCTTCTGAAGGAGTTCCCATTCATGGACTCTGGCCTGGGAACTACTCAGGCTGTCTGCGATTGTGTTGTCCACACCGGGAACATGGACTGCAATCAGGCTCTCACCGTGTCGGATTACCCAATCCCACACTCTCATCGCTTCCCTGTAAAGGGGGTTAGAGTGTACGCCTCCTTGTTCGTTGAGGTAATACATCACCATCATATTGTCTGTCTGGAGCAGAAGAGTACTCGACAGGATTTCTGACTGAAAAGCCTGCAGGGCATATAGGACCGCCCTCATCTCCAGAATGTTGATTTGGAGGTGAAATCCTGAGGTCCATATTCCTGGGACCTCATCCCATTCAGGTGTGCTCTCACCCCAGCCCTGAGGCATCTGTGGAGAGGATTACCTCTGGGAAGGCGCTGTAAATGGGACACCTGCAGAGAGTGTCCCCGGGTCTAGCCACCATTGCCAGTCTTGAATCACTGCGTTCGTGATTCTGACCGGATGCTGCATGTGGTCTTGCCTTTGGTCCCACTGTACTCTGAGCATCCACTGAGTTACCTGCATGTGGAGCCTTGCCATAGGGATGGTTGGAATGGCCACAGCCATGTGTCCGAGCAGCGAAGAACCAGTCTCGGGGACAGTCTTCTTAGCTGAGGTCCCCGATGAGGGACCTAGGGAAGGAACCAGATTCTATGAAAAACAGAAATATTAATAAAAATCAACAAGAAGAGTGAATTCTGCGACACTGCAGAAGTTCTGTGGTAGATTGCAAGTTTCATGAAAAATTCTGCTGCCGCAGAATTCTAGGAGCCTTGATTATACTTTGTAAAACACTATGATCTATGCTGGAATAGCATTCTAGAAATAAAGTTTGGCTGGTTGGTTGAATGTGTGCCTGTTTGTGGGGGTCCGGACACAGGCTGCAGGATTCTTCTGATCTACTGCCCCCCTTGGGCGGCTGGAGAACTACTGCAGGAGGTAGTCGACTTCATCATCGGTGAAACATTGTAGGCCTCCAAATGATTAGTGCTGGGGGACTTTAATGTTTGGGCCAACGACGAATCTTCTCAGCTTGGTTACAACTTCCTCCAGATTATGTCATCTCTGGGCCTGTCTCAAGAAGTTTCTTCCACGACCCACCAGGAAGGCCACATGTTGGACCTGGTCTTCTCCCTGGGGCTTGAGATAAATAATCTCAAGACTGATTGGGTTGTTTGGTGCAATCATTGCAAGGTGGAGTTCTTGTTCAGGGCCCCCCCAACAGCCCTCCCCCTGCTGAGATGTTTAGCTACTGCTCTTTCAGGGGTTTGACCCCCGAGCATTTTCTGGCAGTGGCTGATCTATCTAGTGTGGACAGTGCATGCATTGGGGGTATGCGTGCAGCAGTTTCTGCCTATAACAAATCAATATCTGGTGCACTCGACTCCCTTGCACTGGTCCATGTACGACCCAAAACCTCACACTTGAGGTCCCCTTGGTATGATGGGGAGCTCATGGTGATGAAGATTATGGTCAGAGATTAGAGCGCTGCTGGAGGAAGACCAAGTTGGAGGCAGACAAACTGGCCCTGCATACACATTATGCTGTAAGAAGGTAGAGTTCCTGTCCAGGGAGATTGCTACTGGGAGGAATTGACCAACTGTGCTTTTTCAGACTGTAGATAGGCATCTTCATCAAGCCTGTCTGCAGCCGAAAACAGCTTTTTCCTGATGCTTTATGCAAACAGTTTGCTCCATTCTTCTCAGACAGGGTGTCTGTTATCCAGCAAAGAATTCCTCCAGTGAGCGACATTGTGACTGACAGTGGTTGCTGTGGGTGTCCAGTGAGCACTCCACCTAGGTGGGGGAGTTTAGACTGGTGGAGGTGGCTGAGGTCATTGAGGTTGCTTCCAAGCTGTGGCACACGTTTTGTAAACTGGACCTGGTGCCAGCACATTTCTTGATGGGATATGTTGACTCCATTGGTCCGGTGTTTGCCTTAATTGTTCAGTGTTCTCTGTCAGAGGGGGTCTTCCCCGATGCCTTGAAGGAAGCATTGGTGAGACCCCTTCTGAAGAAACCATCTTTATACTCTGACATCAAGGCAAATTACTGTCCCCTCTCCAACCTTCCATTCTTAAGTAAGGTAATAGAGAAGGTTGTGGCACTTCAGCTTGAGGAACACCTTGTGGCGCATGATCTATACAAGCCTCTCCAGTCTGTGTTTCGTGCAAGGCATAGCACAGAAACTGCATTAGTTCAGGTGCATAATGACCGTCTCAGGGTGAGAGATCAAAGAGAGGGGGCAATTCTCATTCTCCTTGATCTCTCCTCAGCATTGATACAGTGGACCATCATGTGTTACTCAATTGCCTGAGGGAATTCTGTGGACTCACCAGCATGGTCATCTGCTGGTTAGCATCCTATCTCACAAACAGGAGGCAAAGGGTAGTGATGAGGAATTTCTCCTCCTCCCCTAGCCTCCTGTATTGTGGAGTTCTCAAGGATCGGTCTTGTCACCAATGTTGTTTGTCGTGTACATGCTGCCCAGGGAAGGCTCATTAGGAAGCATGGCTTGGGTTTTCATTGCTATGCTGATGATACCCAGCTATACCTTTCCTTTGCCCCTGGAACATCCAATGCAGTGAATGTGCTAAATAATTGCCTTGCTGAAATCAATGACTGGATGGCCTCCAGCTGGTTGTGACTGAACCCCGATAAGATAGAGGTACTAGTTGTGGAGTCGAACAGAGGGTGTGATAGACTGGCCTCGGGTGCAGAAACAGGATTATTTCTGGGACCTGTACCTTTGAAGGCTTCCTCTAAGGTGCCGAACCTGAGCGTTATTCTGGATAGTGGTCTGACGCTTTTGGCTCAGGCATCAGCCACTGTCCCTGTTGGTTTCTACCATCTGAGGAATATTGTTAGGGTTAGGCATCTAGTTCTGCCTCTGGACCTCCCAACTTTGGTTCATGCCTTCATGATGATGAGGCTTGATTACTGTAATGCGCTCTACCTTGGTGTTTCTGGGGCTACCCTCCGCTGGCTTCAGCTGGTGCAAAACGAGCTACCAGGCTGTTGATGGGGCACCTAGTATTGTCACATCACCTCGGTGCTACAGAATTGCACTGGCTGCCAGTCAGGTGGAGGGTCCTCTTAAGGTGGGTTTGCTCACCTTAAGGCCCTACATGGACTGGGCCCTGGCTACCTGACAGACCTTCTTACACAGTCTGCCCCAGTTCACTCCTACATTCCTCCTCTAGGGGCCTCCTGGTGATTCCCAGGATGGGGCTAAAACAGCCAGCGACAGAGCCTTTAGTATCGCTGCCCCATCCTGTGGAATTCGCCCACCATCTGTAAAAGGGAGGCCCCTTAGCAGGGGGTATTTACTGCCCACCTCAAGGCCTTTCCTGTTCACTCAGGCATTCTCTGATTGCTGCATGACATCTTTTGCCTGACCGCCATATAGACTGTTCTTAACTTTTGTTTCTTTTTTTAGTTAGTTGTATTTCTAATTTATTTATTATTTTGATATTTATTATTTATTGCTGTATTACTATATTGCTGTTGATGTTGTGCTTTTTATTTCTGTATGGCACCCAGAGCCTCTGGGATTGGCGTCTTTTAAATAAAACTTGCCTTGCCTATTATTGGGGGCAACCTGTGTGTGTCAGCAGCACCTCTGCAGCCTGTGTGATGGAACTGTCTTGATTCTCTAACTTTTCCCTAATCAGATTCAATCTGATTTTTAATATTTTTCTTAGTGGTATCACCTGGCTCAGAGCTGCTGTGTTTGCACTCACCTTTCTGGTGATTTCCTCAAATGGCTGGAAGAGTTAAATTAGAAACTGCAACATGGCCCACTCAGGTGGAGTAATATAGACATCTGCATCACCAACTGTATTTTTCAAGGTGTAGCCTGATAGCTTTCTTTTGTTCCAGAAGCCTTTGGAACATAAAAAGGTCAAATTCCACTGAGTAGAAATGTCTTGGATCAGTCTGTGTAGAGTTAAACAGTGCTCCTGCTGTATTTTTTCAAACAAGCGATGGACTTTGCTTGAGTGACTGAAATGAATGTATATTCTTTTAGCAGTGCTAACTAGAGTTTTAGGGACAGATTTTCAAATGCCCAATAATGCCACGTGCCCCCTGTGTGCTGAACATATGGCAAAAGGGCTTGTGGCAGTCACCGGCCATCATTCAGGATTTTCCATCCCTTGCACCCCACAACGCTCCATAGACCACTGTTTCATGGTCTAGTGTGCCCTACTCTTGGGGGACAAAGTGCCGGTGCTTGCACAAAGCAGGGAAACTGTCGCAACTGCACCTGGTAATGGAAAATCGGGTGCAGTTGTAGCAAAGGAGATCAGCGCCCAGCCAAATACAGAGTCCCGTGGTGCACAGCTGGATGCACACCCTGCGCCACCTTTCAAAAATCCTGCCCCTAATGTCCTTGTCCTCATCAAGAAAACTGTGAACTATTAAATTTAAGCAATACACAAAGCAGTGAATGTGAACAAAGTCCCCTTCTTCCAAGGCCTTCCATATGTTGGATCCATTATCTGCAACTATAAAGCCAACTGACAGTTTCTGTGAAGTGAGCCATTGCTGTATTGGTTTTTGGAGCTCTTCATTGATGTTGTACGAGGTATGTTCAGATGGAAAATAAAACATTCTTAGAACAGCAAACTGTGATTCACTATCCCCCATAAGAATTATAAAAACATGTCCAACGTGCAATGACATACATGAAGGGTTCAGGCTGACAGCTTGTCCAGATATCTGCTGTGAGATGCACTACCCTCCCAACAGCACTGCACAAAACCTCATCTCAGTTTTTAACATACAACATCAGAGAGATCTGAAATCCTTGTTGATGAGAAGTATTTCCTCAATGGTATACTATAGCGAGGTTTGAGGTACTCAAGTAGCTGCCTTAATCCCACATAATCAACCACGTTATATGGTAACAAATCAACTGCTATATTTTCTGAAATTTTCTTGGTAATTGTAACAGCAATAGGGTGGGTCAAGGCATATTTGGCTTTATGTTCATACATTTCCGAGATAGCAAGCTGTCTCCTTGAAGGAGAGGGGCTTTTGAACACATGGTCACATTCAGTAACAGTAGGAGTCCTTGAATGGGAGGAAGTGCTGGAGGTGTTTCTGTATTGTTTCTGTATTGCTCCGGGGGCTGCCATTCCCTTTATCTATTGAAGTTACCCCTGAGTGTAGTGAGCTAGCACTGTCACTTTCTCTTCAAGTGTGCAACTGCGTGTCTGTGGTGGGGGCTGGCCCTATGTGTCTGTGGTGGGGGCTTACAGCTGAAATGGGCTGGTATGCATGTGGGGCGTACATGCACATGCTGTGCATGTGACATGTTGCGCAACAGACTTGTAAACTGGTCTGCCATGCATGGCTGCACAGACTGATGACATAACAGGTGGCACCAGACAGCATGCTTGTGCCACAGCCCCGTGATATGCAAACACAAACACAGTGCAATGCAGGTGGGCAAGTGCAAACTGGGTTTGCTCAGTGGGTAAAACTACAGTACTCAGCCAGGGTATGCAGATGAGGTAATTTTGCAGTCTGTGGGCAAACAACCACAAATTCATGTCATTACCAGCAGATATGCATACAGTAGCACGCCAGATTGCACCCAGAGTATATAACAAAGCACAGTGCACCACCTAGATTTCCACAGTGGAACTGCAGGCAAATGGGGGTAGGTGACCAACGGAATGGCCTAGAAGGGATGGGTGAGCACGGGACTGTGTGCTTGCAATGTCTACAGCAAGGCTTCCAAATTCATATGGCATATTCAAGGCACAGCTCCCAGATCTACAGGGATTCCTGTATTTTACGGGTAAAGGAAGCCATTTACAGGAACATTGCTCCCATAGACTGGCACTGATTTTATGGGAAAACAGAGCAATTTGGTGTCCATAGACTATAATGTAAGCTACAGAACAACATGGGAAATATGACATGGCACTACAAGGAAAATGCCAAAGCAATCTGGGAGCACTGTCACTGTGCTCGGAGGGTGGGTTCCTCAGTGTTATGGCACTTTCTGTTACGTAATATGGTGGACAATGTAGTCAGTTGTCCTATGTAGCCAATGTAACTCCATGGAAACGTGTTCCATGTACTTGTATCCATTGCTCTGTGCTACACAAGAAGCCCTGTTCATCTGGGGGTCCTTGATACATTGGACATCCTTAGATGGGGGACCCATCACATCCAAATTTCTAGGTGGTGGACATGTCATTTGTAGGTGGTGGTAGTCACCTATAGTACTCAGTGGGATAGGATGATAGCAGTGGTGGGCCACTCATACATGTGCCAGAGAGGTGCTTAAATGGAGTTCCTGTGACTCCTGCCCAATGTAACCCCTGTGTGTATGCTGTGTGCAATGATACCCTGAATATATGGCAGTGATGCCCTATGGTGTCCACATCTACTGGTGGTATCGCTGTTGTGCCTGGATGGAGGCACCTCCTCCCACTGTCCATGGTGCACACTGTAAGTGGAGTCATCCCTTCACATACAGTACATGCATTCATGGTGGTGGTGGCCCTGGATCATGCGGGCCCCTGCACATGTCCGCTACTGCCTGTCTGTGACTGTCACAATGGCTGTGGCTACACATGGGCAGCCTAGTGTTTCAGCCATATTTTATTAATGAAACCTGTCATGTTAAGAAGAGGCGATCATAAAAAGCTCATGTTGAAAATTTGAGGTCAAACTGTCTATAAAAAAAAAGTTATGAAGAAACATTGTTTGCAGGGCTGGCAGTTGGCCCAGTGGGTAGCATGTTATGATCCCATGCCACTGAGCTGAGTTTGGGGGCGAGTTCAGTGAACCAACTGGATTGGCCGAGGCTGGGGGATGGCACAATTAACCAGCACTCTGCATCCATAGCTGCATAGAAGTGCAGAGCTCTACACTTCCACAGCCAGATGGACTCTTGGCCCTGTGTACCCCCATCTGCAGCCACATGGAACTGTAGGGTCCTTTCCTCAGCCCCACAGATTCTTTGCATCTGTAGATGCACTTCTGCAGCCAGGCAGACTCTTCCCATCTACATCTGAATGAGGATATGATTCCACTATCATAAAAAGCAGGGGAATTCATTGCAAAAAGCCTGTTAACGCAGACATTAGGATTGAAGAATGCAAAGCGCACAAAGTGAGAAAATGAAAAAATATTAGGGTTTGAGTCTCTGGAGTCTCGGTGAATCAGTGGTGGGGTCTTCCTTGCAGTTTTCAACCCTATTGTCCACCATTATCCTCCAGTTCATAGCCTCAAGTCCAAAGTGCAAGGTACAGCTCCATGCAACTGCTTCAAAGTGATATACTCTTCAGAGGTAGAGAAGTATGGCTCACCACACTTTGTCAAAAGAATCAGTCATAGCTTTCTTCATGCAGGGACCTGTGGGCCCTGCCTAAATAGAGATCACATCTGATCTAATTTGCTCAGGGGAGGGGTGGGCATTAGGACTGACAACTCCAAGGAAGACCCCACCACTGATTCACCAAGAGCCCAGAGACCCAAACCCTAATATTTTTTCATTTCTCTACTTTGGGTGCTTTGTGTTCTTCAACCCTAATGTCTACATTAACATAGTTTTTTATGCGGTGAACATATCGATATCGTGCCACTATAGTTAGGGCTAAGCAGCCTGTTTAATGTTAAATCTAAAATTTTGCACTTTAAATAACTTTGCAACTGATCAATGGAGTTGCACAAAATGTGGTATGGGCTATTCTGTGGGGTAGACCTCTTGACATGGCAAGTTTTGCTCCAGTTGAATGTGCTGATTCTAAGATTCAGATACTGCAAAAACCTTAAAAGTTGCAACTTTTTGCATTTTTTTATTGCTTGCCTTGTGCCCAGATGGTGTGGAATTTTGCTGTGAGTTTTTTAAGGTAGAAAGAACTTGGGTAACAGAAATACCATTCTTTGTTTGGTGAAAGAATATTAATCTGTTGCAAAGTTATTCAGTTTTTAAGTTCTCATTATTCCTATGGGAAGATCACTTTCCAGAATAAAGGTAAAAAGCTCGACAAAGGATTGATCTCGTGAAAAAGGATTCTTTCTCATGAGATCAGTTCCTTTTTTGTGAGTGAAAAATCTTTTTTTGTGAGCCGCCATCGTGTTTTATTTTTCCATGAATTAAAAAGCACAAAAAAATAATAATTTTGTCATTTTAAAAATCACACACCAAAATCTAGCTAAACAGGCCCCATTTAGCTAGATTCTGGTGTTTGTTTTACACAATTAGGGCCAGAAATACATTTTCTGGGCACCAAAAATCCCAGGTGCACAGGTTAGAGAGAGGAGCACTTCCTCTGTGTTCTCTGTAGGTGAACAGCGAGCATGTCTTGACTTCTGTAGCCATAGCTGAACTCATGCTGCCAGCTGCAGAGGCACCTGTAAGCCACTGTTTCTCTGGTGTTTGGTGCCCCCCCATTGCCATCCCTGGTGTCTAGTGACACCCCATCCACTGATCGCCATCCCACTCTCCTCCTCCTAGCTCCCACAAGTTGTTTTGTAAATGAAGATAGATAATTTTCCCCACTGATGAGTGACCAGCTCAACCCGCCCACCTTCATGGCCAGCCACCCTTTTATAAAGTGCTTATCTGTGCTTAAAAGAAAAAGTATACATTATGCCTCCCCCTGCCTCCCATACCAGCAGCAACCAGTGAAAATATAACACCCACCCCCACCCTCTGTGAAAAAAACACAGTCCTACCTTTCTTCTCCCCCAGCACTCATAAGTTTTTTTTTAAATAAAGATAATTTTCCCCACTGATGGGTGACCGGCTCAACCCGTCCATTTCCATGACCAGTCACCCTCTTATTGTAAAGTGCTTATCTGCACTTAAAAAAAGTAAACATTATGCCCCCCCACACACACACACACACGACCCTGGCTGGCACCCATGCCGCCACCTACATTCGGCACCCAGTTCTCTCAAATACAAAAGAGAAGGTGCCCAGCACAACCCTTCCTCTTCCACAGCCAGTCACCTTCTCATGAATGAAAGTGCTCATGTGCTTGCCATAGTAAAACCAGCTGATCACGTGAATCTCACATAAAATAAGGATTCTATTATTATAGCTCAAAAAGTAAGAAAATACATTGCAAAAAACTTTGCTAATGCTTCAGTTAGGGTCAAAGTGATAAAAACTGGGATTTTCATAAAGTCTACACATCAGACTTTATATAGATGGAATAGGATGAGTGTTAGGCTTGAGAAGCCCAAGGCACACCCCACGCCTACTCTTTTGCCTGGTTTGGGAGGGTGGGTTGTTAGGGTTGGAAACCCTAATGCTTCATTTCCCAACTTTTGTTGCTTTGACCCCAGCTGGAGCATTAATGACATTTTTTTTGCAATGTATTTATATATTATACTTGCACAGTAGTGCAGGTATAGTTAGGGTTGAGTGGAATGATCAATGTTAAACTCTAATCTTTGTACCTTATAACTTTAGTGGTGTTTGACAAAACTGCACACAATTTGGCATGCACAGTCCACATGGCAAGTTCTTGAGATGTGAGCAATTTTGTGAAGGGCACTTAACCAGAGTCTGAGACTTGGAAACATCCATAATATATAAATATGCCACATTTGCTCTCACATACAGCCAAGATGGTATGGAATTTTGTTCCAAAACTTTCAGGGCCGAAGGGACGTGTCCCAAGGATGTGCCTTCCGAAGGTTTTCTGAAAACATATTATTCAGTTCCAGAGTTATAAGGTTTTGAAATTTGGCTTGTGAGCATGTTCAGTAGGGTTTTCAGGATAACCGATCCAAACAGAGAAAGACACTCACCACAGCTACTGCGGTGCCAGCAGTAAAACAACAAAGCACTTGAGTAAAGAAATCCATGACGTTCACAAAATGGCAGAAAAGAAATGCTGCTCAGCACACAAAGATACTGTGTCCAAAACTTTTATTCAAGATTAAAAACCAGCCGGCCCGGTGGCACTGAGGGTTGAGGCGCTAGACGCCACACCTCGCGCTACGCCAGCAGCCCGGGTTCGGGAACGGACTCGGGCAGCCGGAGGTCGGTGGGGGGAGGGAGGATCGAGCGCCCCAACGGATGCTCCTCCCTCAGGGGTGGATGACCAAGAACGCCTATGCTGCATC
Source organism: Neoceratodus forsteri (assembly GCA_016271365.2). Lineage (NCBI taxonomy): Eukaryota > Metazoa > Chordata > Ceratodontiformes > Ceratodontidae > Neoceratodus > Neoceratodus forsteri. The sequence continues at coordinate 436,458,369 of CM057453.1, forward strand.
CTTCCATAGCCGGTGGAAGCACCGACAGTAGAAAGGGATGGAGGCGGTTCGCTTCATCGGAGCCGGGAGGGGACGCCACGGCGATGAGGGCTGGCGGCGCCAGCATCGTAGCCACTCGGGACATATGTCCCAAGTGCACAGCGCCCCAGGGGCGTGGGCGAAGGGGAGAAAACCAGAAAACACTCCTGCCGCCCTAGATGAAGTCTCGCCCTAAGTCCACCCGACCACCCTACAAGGACAGACCCCAATGTGCCAGGGAGAGGAGGAAGGGCACTCTAGGGGCAGATCCCTAAGGTGGGTGTCGGGGGACATGAGCGGATGGAAGGAGGGGGCACCGGGGGTAGGGAAGGAGGATAAAGATGAAAAAAAAAAAAAAGATTAAAAACCAACATGACAATATAACTAGTCCAGGCTCACACCTCAACATTTAATGCTTGCACACTTTTTCAAGAGGATAACCCACTGATACGACTCATAAATTTACCTTTTATGAGCTGTTTTTGGGTCATGCGAAAAAATTATCAGGTCATGACAGCCTCCATCTTGTTTTTGCTATTTGAGGTTGGAAAATACATTAAAATGCTGTATTTTCAAAAACCAAACACCTTAACCTTGGTAAACAGGACTCAATTAGCTAGATTCTGGTGTTTTGTTTTTTTTTAAGTCCCAGAAATCCTTTTTCTGGGTACCCACAAAATCTGGGGTGCCCAGCTTAGGGAGAGGTCTGCTTTATGGATCATGAGCTTAGACAATCGCATATCAGTTTGTTAAATGGTGACTGTCAGATACTGTACATGGTGCCTCTAATTTTTTTGTAATAAAGTTTAAGAATTGCCATTTAAAATTGTATTTCTAGACACAATTAGTTAAATATCACTAATTATCTGAGTGCAATTACCAAACTGTTAAATGAAGACAGCTTGCACCAGATAGTCTGTAACATTTGAATCCAAATGTAGTGTGTGATATTACATATTTCCAGAAGACAGTAGTTTTTTTTGTTAGTGATTATCCGCTCTGAATCACACAATTTCTTCTTTATATCCAGGACATTTTGACAGGGCACATTAAAGAGTCTCCTAATCTGACAGAGCACAGTGTAAAGCTGGACAGCCAATTTCTGTGTTCACCAAACAACCAAGCTAACACATTCTGCATGTTTGATTTTCATGCACTAGGGAGGCAACTAAGGAGCAAATGGGAAAATCTGTATAAAAAAGTGGACAACAAAACAATGTTTTCAAATATATATATATATATATATATATATATATATATATATATATAATACAAAATCACACATGCCCACACAATGCAAAGCATCATGGGCTGCATATGCAAATCACCACAGAATGTTATGTTGGTTCACTGGGGTGTCAAACAGACGAGACATACTGATGAGTCCTGGTAGACGAAACACGTGTTCATGTCATCTGTTAGCACCCTTGCAAACTGTGTGAGAGGCCTTCGACACCATGCACCTCTGCTTAAAGTTGAACCAGCATAATATTCTGTGGTGATTTGTACATATGCAGCCCATGATGCCTTTGTACGTGTGGGCATGTGTGATTTTGTATTTTCTTGAAACTTGGCTTCCTAGCCAAATGCCCTTTGGGATAACCCTTGCCTCAGTGTTTGACACAGAGGTTCTTTGTCTTTTAATAATTTTTTATTTTAATGGGTTCGCCACAACATAACCCAGACAGACTGTCTTAGGGTAGCTGGTTCATTCCACTGGGGTGTCAAGCAGACGAGACATACTGATGAGTCCTGGTAGGACCCTTTGCAAAGTGTGTGAGAGGCCTTTCAGCACCATGCAATTCTGCTTAAAGTTGAACCAGCATAACATTCTGTGGTGATTTGCATATGCAGCCCATGATGCTTTGCATTGTGTGGGCATGTGTGATTTAGTATTTTATTGAAACTTGGCTTCCCAGCCAAATGCCCTTTGGGGTAACCCTTGCCTCAGTGTTTGCACACAGAGGTTCTTTGTCTTTTAAATAATTTATATTTTTATATATATATATATATATATATATATATACACACACAATTTTCTTCCTAAGGCCTCTGCACCACCTTAATTACCAACTAGAATTTGAATAAAAGATGACTGAACTCCACAGTCATTTTACACATTTGTTAATACAGGCTAATTTTTCTCACGTTGATGTAAAGAAGATTCTGGTCTGGCAGCTGAGAATCTTCTGATCGACATGCAACCTATAGTATGCCTTATGTTGTTGACGCTTCATATCCTAGTCAACATTTGGGGTACATTTGTTTTGGCAGATAAGTTATACAATAAATGCACCTATGTTATCTCTTTATATTACACCATATCAGCTCCCCATCAGTTGCTGAGACAGTGCTACTCTTTTTTTTAATCTCCTTATTATTTTATGAGATCAACTTACAAAATGAACATCACTGCAGACACTTTATAGCCCATGCATATACCCACCTTCTTATCATAGGATGGTGTAAATGATTTGCCCAGGGTATCTACACATAGAGGGGGTAAACATCTGCATAACATGTATTTAGTTGTATGACAAAGACAGCATGTAACCTAGTCAAGATGCCAGAACTTGCCACACTTGTGATGGACCCTTTTCTGTTCCTGCACAGAAACAGAAAACCTAATTTATACTAGCATTTATGGTCCCATATCTAAGTTAAAGTAACATCAATATATTGTACTTACGCACCCTAACGTTCACCTCCTCACAGGGAAGATTATCGTCATACGACTGTTAGCATCATGCTCATATTTCCCATGCTTATAATAAGCATTACTAATGGTTAACTACTATAGTCCCACATTAACTTACAGAGCCCATGGTGTTAAGAAAACAGACATAAACGGTTGTTCCTTCTCATAGTGTACTCATTTCTAACCTGAAGCTCCAGCCCCTATGGATATCCCATTGAAAAAATGATTACTTGCAGTACCTTGCTCCTGCTTCTGATGACTCTTGTTTCAGCTTCCCTAACTATATGTATAATTTATCCCTGCTCTATGTACCTGTTAAGGTTAAGTATCGCTGCTCTTGAACCTCTAAGTATGTGTAAATGTAGTTTGTAACAGCATCTGTATATGCTGTAATTTGTAAATCTGTGAATAATGTAGCTGGTACCACTATAACTGTTATGTACTTGTCAATGGACTGCACTGCCTGCCTATATGTAATCTGTAAGTTGTAAGTGTATCTGTAAACAATGTGATCTTGTAGATCAGCAAATGATGTAAATGTAACCCCTGTAACTACCATGTCTCTGTAAATGTAATGCACTTCCGGGGTTGCCCCTAAAAAAGGGACTGTAATGTCTCAGCGGGCCCACCCCCTTACCAAAATTCAAATAAATAAAATAAATAAACAAGTAGTGGGTTAACATCAAGAAACTGCATCCAACTTTTCCACTTTTACAAATCACAGGGAATGCATTACAGAAATACTCCAACTGCTCTTAAAATACCATTCCACATTTGCGGCTGCATGCAGAATTTTGCAAAACAGAATTAAATATGGCAACACTACTGAGTATAGCTGAAGCGTCCAGAAGTAGACTTGATTTATAGCCCATCTTCTGTAAGTGGCACACATATTTAAATGAAGAACATGTAAATAATTTGAGGCATTCAAATCATGAATAAATGACATACCTGGCTGATGTCATGCATCATGGATGCACCGCTATGCCCAGCCACTGTAAAAGCCAGGCTATGTCCTACTATATTAGTATACAATATCAGATAAAGGGAGGTCAACAACAGCAAAAGGTGTGTATGGTCATTCATGTAGCAGACATAGGCATATTTAAGGGCTTTCGTAACACTGACTGTAGCATTTATCTTCCACTCTTTATGGTGCTTTTGCAGGGTCATGTTTGCAAACTGCAGACGGGTCTAGTGAAGTCTGGAGGTGTAAGGCAGGAAGGGCAAAAGTGGGTGTAGGCTGAATAGAGGGCAGTGTTAAAGCTGTAGCCACGTGAGACCTCATCCTCAGAATGTTTTGCTTTTCTGATAACAAAAAAATGCAATATTACAAGCCAATGCATCATCTTTTCAGACAGGATCATCCCTTTCAACAATAAAAAGAAGTGTTATACTGAAACTATTTTTCTGGAGTAGTTTGCCAGGTACCAGCCCTGGTGTGTCTCATGGAATAAACACATGTGGTTTACTGAAGAATGTTTTCTTTTCAAAAGATATTCACTGGGGCAACTGTTGTGTACAGTAGGTCAAGTAGATAATTAATGCATAAGTAAAATGTTACACTTAATAGTCAATATCAGTCCCAATATGTATCTGCTTGTACTGGTGTTGTTGCAGATATACTGCAGAAGGAAATGAACAAAAGTGTACACACGCCACAGAAAATTATATCCACTGCTTATCATTCAATATTTCCACAAACCCTAGCAGTTTCAATCACCAGATGTGGCATTTATTAAGATATGCAATTTGTGCAGAACAAGATGGAACCTGGTACTTCAAAATAAAAAAATGAAATAGAAATCCAGAAGCAAACAGGGCATTTCTCAGCTATATATCAGTATGCAACACACAGACTAGCACACACTTCTGATGCTTCTTCTCAATCACAGAGTGTAGAGACAACAGAAAAATTAATTATGTGTGTGCCAGCAGAGAGTCGCCTAAAGTGTTTGAGTTTGATGAAGTCCCATTAGGATCCCAGGCTCTTTGTGTCAAAGTGGGAGCACTGACACAGGTAAAGCTGATGTCAGCGGCAACAGCAGCCTGCCTGAATGAAAGATCCAGGTGCACTTATTCACATGCCTCTTCAATAAAACTCTCAGGCACAGAGGGATTATGAGGGAGGCATACAAACGAGTCCCAGAAATGGGTATATTAAATGCACCTAGTTCTGGTGACCATAATAGAAAACAACTGTGCTGTTATGCAAGATTAATCACAATAAGAGTTTTTTTTGGGGGAGGACAGGCTTGCATCTGCCCTATAACTCTGACGTGACCTACTTTAATTCATATAGAAACCTAAATGAAGTAGACTGCAGGGAAATGGTGCCCATTGACTTTCATGGTTAAACAGAAACAATGTACCAACCATAGCTCCTAAGGTTTTCATGATTCCAATGGAACTTATACAGCAGAAAAGTGTTGATCTTCATCAAGGGTATCTCTTGCAGCAGGTCACACCTATGGAATTATAGTCGCCAGGTGCCAGGACCACACAGAAACTTTTCTAACTAGCAGTCTTCCAGGGGGCCGCCCACTCCGACATCACACGCTTGACGCTCACCTTATCCCATAAGAGTAGGTGACCCCACGCCTCCTCAGTTCTTTTCCTGCCAATGACCATCACATGCTGGACATCTCAGAGATCTAGAGAGCTTCAGTTGACCACCATTTCTTCAAATTTCTTCCATTTTCTCTGCTTAGTTTAGCATCACTTTACTTAAAATTTATTCTTTTTCTTCATTTATGTTGAGCTCCATCTCCGATATGCTCTTCAGGAGGTGTGTCTGCAGCAAGAAGATTCCAGAGAAGCATGATTATGTCTCCTGTGTCTGCTGCCTAGGCCCAGAACATGACACCCAAGCCTGCAAGATCTGCTGTGACTTCAACCAGGCTACCAGGGGGTGTCACCAGAAGACCCTGGAAACCTTCCTACTCAAGCAGCAGGTCACCTGCATGTTGAAGGAGCTACAAGGCAGGAGTTCCTCAGCTTCCCCAGCCCTGTCCTTGGGTTCCACCTCCTCTAAATCCTGGGACAAATCCAATGGGAAGCACAAACACAGGAACAAGGACTGCGTCAAGACCTGGTCCTCCCCAACCTGCTAACAGTCTCTTCTTCATGCGTCGGCTGCGGCAGGGCTGTCCTCCTTTTTGAGAGTGGTCCCTCTGCCTTGCACACCCTCTCCCCCACAGAGATACCATTGGCAGTTCCTTCCGTCAATCTCACTTTGGTGGGCATCTGTTCCTCAGGTGCGAGTGCCCCTCCAACATCTCAGCCCTGCTGTTTTGGCCTCTATTTTCCATGGTTCAATGTTGACCAGCACTGGTTTGGCACTTCCAGAGGCTGTACCTGCTCCCTTGTTGCCAACCTCGACTGTTTCCTCGACCTCTGGGCCCTGGCACTCACCGGTGTCACCCAGGGCAGTCTCTCAGTCATCCTCTTCCTTGCCAATGATGCCTAGGCAGACCTTGTACCCCAACACTGATCTTGGTAGACTTCCAAGCCATGCTTTCCTCTCTGTGGGATTTTATGCAAGCTTGGCATGCCCCCCCACAAGGGCCTACAGTGGCTGCCCCTGCACACCCTTCCCCCATGGAGTCACGGCACACACCTCTGAATCCGGTGCCCCCACCCCCAGGACCTGGGGACAAGGCTGAGTTTCACCCGGACCTCCTTCTCCCTGATGAGAAGGACCAGGGAGATGCTAGAGATGAAGGAGGCATTACACCTTCACTCCACCTGTATGGTATAATCCAATGGAAGGAAGACCCCATGTATATCCCATGGTCCACTCAAATGACCCTTCCTTTGTCTCTGTTCTGAAATAGTTACAGGCAACCATGGGGTTTGACACCAAAGAGCAGGACCCTATACAGTGCAGTTTGTCCAAGTACCTTCGCCTGCCAGACACCCTTCCTCTGGTCATTCCCCCATTGATGGAACCCTTTGAGGATTCCACCATGGCCACTTGGCATCATCCTAGCTTACTCCCTGCCATGCCTCAGAAGGCAGACAAGCTATACCAGGCCCCTGTAGTGAAGCCTTTATTCATCAAGCAGCCTCACGTGGATTCAATGGTAATTAATGCTGCCCATGACCATACCAAGAGGCCCAAACACCTCAGATCCCTCCCACTGGACAAGGAGTCCAGGCAGTTAGATCTCATTGGCAAGGGCACCTTTGCCTCTGCCACTTTGACCATAAGGGTTCTGAACTATATTACCCATATGGTAGAGTTTCAGAACCAGCTTTGGACCAAGGCCAAGAAGGCAGCAAGAGCCCTCCCAGAGGACCCTCTTTAACCAGCAGCTGTTCCAGAACATTCAGTCAGGGGCTTATTTCCACCATAATGCATAACAATGCATTTATTAATATTAAAGTTTATTCAATCTTTAAGAACCCAACCCTCAATTTTACCAAAGTCATTAACAAGGGATAGAAGCTTGTTAAAAGTATCCACTTCACCTCCTAATTTAGTATTGTCTGCAAATTTTATTATTTGGTTTTCCAAGTTGTTATTCATATCACTGACGAAAATTCCAAATAATGCTGGGCCCAAGACAGAGCCCTGGGGGACCCCACTGCCATCTACTCCCTCATTTAACAAGCAACCGTTTATTCACACCCATTGGACTCGGTCCTATAACTAACTGTTAATCCATCTGACTAGACTTGTACTGATACCAAGATCCACTAGTTTATTAATCAGTATGTTATGAGGGACTTTGTCAAAGGCCTTGGAAAGTCCAAAAGAATCATGTCTGATGGAATGCCCCTATCAAGGCTTTTACTCACTTGGTTATAAAAAGTAACCAAACTGGTTGTACAAGAATTTCGTCTATTGAAGCCATGTTAATTATGATCACATAGTCCTCGCTCAGCCAATTCTGATTCTAGCCTTAGATTTATTAGTTTCTCCATTATCTTACAGCAAAGGGGAGTTAGGCTAAATAGCCTATAAGTCTCCATTTTACCTCTGCTGCCCTTTTTAAATGTTGGGACCACAGTTGCTAATCGCCAACCCTTTGGGACCCTCCCACAATCCAAAGATTTGTTAAAGATGACATACAAGGGGTAGGCCAGGTGTCTAGCTGTGTCTTTCAGTAACCTAGGGTTTATATCTTCGGGCCTGGACTGGTGGAACTTTTAATATTCTTTAGTTTGAAAAAAAAAACTCTTCTGCTGTAAAATAACTCATTTACATAATTATTATCTAATCTTGTTACCCCTGGAGCCTTTGGTGAAAAAAACAAGCAGAAATAATTATTAAATGTGTCTTCATCCTTTCTATGATGTTATCATTAATTGATATGGGGTTGATGCTTCTTGCTGAGGTTTTGCTGTTAGAGATAATTAAGAAATATAGTAATTTGGTATCCTTACTGTGTGCAATTTTGAACTCAACGTTGTATCTGGATCTTTTTATCATATGTTTTAATAACTTTTGTGCCTTCATATAAACCTGTTTATTGGCTTCTGGTTGGTTTAGTTTGTACTTTTTATAAGTTCTCTGCTTACTTTTAATCTGTTGTTTTATCCCTGCAGTCAACCAGTTAGGAACCTTACCCTTGCTGTTATATTTCTTTCTCATAGGAATCAGATCATTTTCTATTTTTCTAATTGTCCCTTGGAAGATTTCCCACGTGTTTCCAACTGCTAAACCTGATAGTTCTTAATCTCAATTTATATCAGATAGGTGCTTGCATATATGCCTCAGATTAGCCTTGTTATCATCCCTTATTATGGTACTACTAATAATTTTGGTCTATGTGTAATTAAGCTACAGGTTACCAAATTGTGATCACTGTCTTTACTTAGAATTGTTTTTGGGCTGTTGAAAATTTAAAATGTAGTGGTGGTGTATTTCTGTGCTATCTTTAATTGCTGCAAATTTTATCTTGGCTTGTTTGACTGCCCTGTAATTGGGTGAGCGGTGTTAATTGTCTGGCCTCCCCTCCCTCCCTTCCCCAACTCTTAATTATATGCCCTGTTAAACCTGATTGACAGGAGGTAAACACAGGGTATAGTAAGGGGTGTGAAGTAGGAGGGGCATAAGGGGGAAGAAGCCCACCCACAGCACGACAAGTGTTTTGACTCATTTATTTATTATTCTTTTCTCTTTTTTTTTAAAGAAAATTATCTGAGGATCAATGGCAGGATTTTAGGACAGTAAATTAATAAAAGGGAACTAGGAGAGCTTCAGTAGCAGACAAGTAGTGGAATAGCAGTATAATTGCAGTATAATGTGGGAGTAGTGCAATGCAGTGGCTGTGGGGCAGCCATATTCAGGCAGACCTTCTGGACACTGAGGTGCTGCCCTTCATGCAGCATCCTCTGGACTGTGGGATGAGGTAGCCGGACTCAGAGCGGAAGTAAACTGGGTCAGGAGTACCATCACCCCTATCCAGAGACCACCCAGTCCAATGCAACTGCCTCAAAGGATGCCAAGAACGAGGAGCACTTGGATGACAGTGGGCTCAGTGAGGGTTACAGTGGTCAGGCAGAGGCACATCCCAGATCCTATTCCACTCAAGAACTCATATGCCACACTGGCAAATGGGGACAACCAAATAGAGGTACCCAGAGAAGTGGAAGGAAAGGATGTGGAGGTTAGCCAGGAGGTGACCTCAGTGGGGAAAGCAGTGGACCCCAGAGGAGGAAAGCAAATCCTGGTGGGGACTCCATCATAAGAGGGATCCAGTTAGGAACACAGGAGGGAGGACAGGGAGGTGAGGTGCCTACCAGGTGCCATGACATGGAGGGATGGAAGGAAGATCCTGGGGATCACTGGGAAGGCAAGACGGGAGGGTGAGCTGGATGTCATTATCCACCTAGGTAATAATGACCTGGAAAATGGGGAGCCAAAGGAAGTTCAGGAAGAGTTTAGGAAATTGGGGAGGGGTCTCAAGCAAGTAGCCACTTCTGTCACTTTCTCAGAAGTACTACCTGCGAGAGGCAAGGGAGAGCATAGGAGTGCATGCACCAGGAACTTTAACTCATGGTTGAAGAACTGGTGCTGTGAGGAAGGGTTTGGATTCATTGGTGACTTGGGACCCACCTGGAGGGATAGAGGTTTGTTCAAGCCTGACAGCCTGCATTCATCCTGGAGGGGAATCCAAGCACTCAATGATAAGTTTAAATGCTACATTGACAAGCATTTAAACTAGCAAAGGTGGCTGGCAGGCCAGCAAGGAGTGTACCTACTTGCTCACCCCACACAGCTAGCAGTGGAACTAGTGAACCTGAGGAGTGGCTATCTCTGCAAAGCAGTGTGCAAAAGATGGAGATTAGTGCCCAAGAGGTGGATAGGCAGAAAAGGGGCAAAATTTAGCAGAAGGGCAGACAGCCAGGGATAAAGGACAACCAGAGAAGGGGCTGGAGTAGAACAGCGAAACAGTCTAGGGAGGTCAAATCATGGAAAGCCATGTGTGCAAATGCCAGGAGCCTTAGCAACAAGATGGAAGATCTGGAGGCTGTCATGGTGCAGTCAGACCTGGACATTGTGGCCATCACCAGAACCTGGTGTAATGATAACCACGACTGGGAGATGGCATACCTGGCTACAACATATTCAGAAGAAATAAAGCAGGCAGGAAGGAGGAGGAGTGGCACTGTATGTGAAAAATGACATAAGGGCCACAGAGATCCAGGAGGAACAAAATGGGGGAGAGATACTGTGGGTTAAGCTGGAAAGGAAAATGGGGACAGCCATCCGCACAGGTGTGGTTTATAGACCACCAGCCCAGGAGGAAGAAACAGATACGGAGCTGATGCTAGCCATCCAAAGGATGGCAGACAAGGGTGAGGTAGTACTGGTTGGAGACTTCAATATTCCAGACGTGGAATAGAGCATCCCAGCAGCAGCATCAACTAGGAGCAGATTTATCCTGGACTCCCTTCAGGGTGCCTTCCTCAAGCAACTGGTCATGGAACCAACTTGGCAGAAGGCAATACTGGACCTTGTGCTCACAAACAGGGACAATGTCATGGGGGTAACAGTGGGGGAGCACCTGGGGAACAGTGACCACCAGTCATTGTGGTTTGAAATCACAGAAAGAGCAGAACCAAACCACACAAAAACACGTATCCTGGATTTTAGGGGGGCAGACTTTGGGAAAATGGAGAGATACTTGAAAGAGGCATTAAGGGCAATGGGACAGAAATCAGGGGTTGAGGAACAGTGGGCAGTAATTAAAATGGGGATTACAAGAACAACAGAATTATGCATTAAGCAGGTTAGCAAGAGGAAAAGGAAGAGGAGACCATTATGGTTTTCCAAAGAGGTAGCAAAGAAAGTGAAAGCCAAAAAGATTACATTCACCAAATTCAAAAGAACACAGGCAGAAGGGATAGGGAGAAGTACCAGGAGAAGCAAAGGAGGCAGGGAGGTCAGTAAGAGAAGCCAAAGCTGGACAGAAGAACACATTGCAAAATCAGTAGGTAGAGGACAAAACCTTTACAGGTACATAAGTGAAAAAGAAAGACAAAGGAGGGATAGTGAGACTGAAGGGGAGGATGGGAGCCACGTGGAGGATGACAACAGTAAAGCTGACATATTGAACAGGTATTTCTGCTCAGTCTTTACTGAAGAAGAGGAGGGTAATGGGTCTGAAGGGAGTACAAGGGGTGAGAATGGTGCAGAAATGGACACAAGTCCCTTACGAGAAAGGGTCCTGAAGGAACTGGAAGTAATAAGAGTTGATAAAGCAATGGGGCCAGATGGGTGCACCCAAGGTCCTTAAAGAACTAAGAGAGGTGGTGGCTGAACCTCTGGCTATCCTGTTTAGCCGATCACTGGAAACAGGGAGGTATCCAAAGACTGGAGGACAGCAGATGTAGTCCCCTTATATGAAAGTGGGAACAGAGGAAGCAGGGAACTACAGACCAGTCAGCCTACCTCAGTAGTGGGGAAGATCATGGAAGCACTACTGAAGGAGAGATTGGTGGAACATCTGGTTATCAATGGACTACAGGACCCAAGGCAGCATGGTTTCACCAGGGGAGGTCATGTCAGACCAACCTCATTGAATTTTTGACTGGGTGACTAGGGAGGTGGATCAGGAGAGGGCAGTGGACATGGCCTATCTGGACTTCAGCAAGGCCTTTGACACTGTGCCACACAGAGACCATTACACAACTGGGGAGTATGGGTGTGGGCAGGACAGTAGTGTGGTGGGTAGGTAACTGGCTGGGTGGCAGGACACAGAGGGTGGTGGTAAATGGCTGTCACTCCACAGAGGAAGAGTGACCAGTGGGTACCACAGGGATCAGTGCTGGACCGGTCCTATTCAACATTTTCATCAGTGACATTGTGCAGGACCTAGAAGGCAGAATTTCATTGTTCACTGATGACACAAAGCTCTGTAACAGAGTAGGCACACCAGAGGGTGTAGACAGAATGAGAAGGACCTGCAGAAACTTGAAGAATGGTCAGGGGTTTGACAGTTGAAATTCAATGCAAGAAGTGCAAGATAATGCATATGGGCACAAAAACCCTGGCACAATATATCAGTTGGGGTTGAGGATATAGCATGCACCAAGCAGGAAAGGGATCTTGGGGTTATCATCTCTGATGACCTCAAGGTAGGAAACAGTGTGACAAGGCAGCAGGTAAAGCAAATAGGATGCTGGGATGTATAGGCAGGGCATCACCAGCAGGAAAAGGAGGTCATAATTCCACTATACAAGACAATAGTGAGGCCCCACCTGGATTACAGTGTACAGTTCTGGAGACCATACCTCGTGAGACATAGACAGGGTAGAGAAAGGTTCAGAGGAGGGCAACAAAGATGGTGCATGGATTGCATCACAAGTCCTACGAAGACAGGTTGAAGGAACTGAACATGTACTCCCTGGAGGAGAGGAGGGAGAGAGGGGTTATGATAGAGACATACAAGCATCTTACAGGGAGGAACAGGGTGTAGGAATACAGTATTTTCAAGCGAAAAAGATGTTCCAGGACTACAGGGCATGGGATGAAGTTGGAGGCAGGATGATTCAGAGGAAATGTGAGGAAGAATTTCTTCACAGAAGAGGTGGTGGACAAATGGAACACCCTGCCAGAGGAAGTGGTGGGGGCTGAAACAATCACGGGATTTAAGAATGCATGGAATAGACATAAAGGAATTCTGGAGGTCGGGGTAAGGGGCAATAGACTTCTAGGAAAACATAAACTGAACTTACAAGCTCAAATGGGCAGACTGCGTGGGCCATAAGCCCTTATCTGCCGACACTGTCTATGTATCTATGTTTCTCAATGGGCAAATTGAGCAAACATCGGTAATGTCATTACAGTAGAAGCTGCTTAATGGGGATGCCTTGGTGGTGGGCTTTTTGTCCCGATTAAGCGGCCACCCCGTTTAACAGAAGGCAATATAAATTAATGTTTTGCCTCTGTTTAACCCATTTTAGCACATTTTGTTGTCCCCAGCCCTCTCCCTATCATTACCTATGCCGGTGATCTGTAGTGAACCTACCCACTCCAGTGGTTAAGATGTGAGAATCTCTTCTGTTCTGCTATGGAGTTCTGAGAGACAGCAGACAGGGAGACAGCAGTCGCGTGGTACCGACCGATGGGGTGACAGTGAAAATTTGTGTTCTCCCTTCCACTCCAGTGACTGGAGTTTAATTATGGTAGGTAAATGTCCTTTAAATGTTCTAATTTATAGCTGTGGCACTTATAAGCCCGGAGAGAGAGAGAGAGAGTTGAGGCACTTACGAGTGAGGAAAGGGAGAGAGAGAGAGAGAGAGAGAGAGAGAAAGACGGCACTCAGGAGTGAGAAGCAGCACAGAGAGAGAGATACAGAGAGAGAGAGAGATAGAAACTTCAGACAGTTCGGAGCTGAAATGTCATCTCCATTTTTATCTTACAGACCTAGCTAACTCGCTTGCACTGGAGACAGGGTAGGAAGAAGGTAGAAGTGATAAACAGGTGTTAAAAGGGATTAGCTGAAGGGTGATGTATCAGCTCCATTTCTTATCAATTTAGCCCACTTGCTCACACTGGAGACATGGCAGGAGGCAGAGGTGAAGATAAGCAGGTGCTAAAAGGGATTAGTGGTAACGGTAGTGCAGAACTCATCAGAAGCCACAGGATTAGTGGAGATTAATGAGACAGGATGGGACAGATCATCCCAATTAAATGACTCCCCCATCCCCATTAAGCAGCAACATTGCCCATAGGAATACATGGCCACTTAATCGGTTCCCTGAGGGTCATCCCAGTAAAATGGACATCCCTATTATCTGCGTCCTGATTAAGTGTCTTCAATTGTATCTATATTTGTCAGAATTAGGTCCAATATATTACTTCCTCTTGTCGGTTCAAAAACTAGTTGCTCTAGACTGTGGTTTATTAATGTGTCCACAAAAGTACATTCAAGATCATTTTTCCCTGTCATAAGGTCCCAATCAATGCCTGGGTGATTGAAGTCTCCCACTATAATCACATCACCTAAATTGGATGCATTATTGTAATCATGGCTTGATGCAGGAGGTCTGTAGCAGCATCTTACGAGAACAGTAGGTCTACTTGGAAACTGTAGCTTGATCCATAAAGTTTCCACAGATGGTTCTGATTCATTGGGTAGCTGCTATAAATAAGATGTTATTTGTTGATTACATAAACACAAACTCCCCCACCTGCTCTTTTGGCTCTATTTCTAAAATATAATTTGTAACCTGGGATGTCTCTTATCCATTCTCTAGATTCGTCCCATCATGTTTCATTGATTGCTACCATGTCAATATTATTTTGTAACATACTGGCTTCTAGTTCAGCCATTTTTATATCATTTAGACTCCTGGTATTAGCCATAAGAATGTTACATCCATGAAATTGCCTAGTATTATTTATTAGTCTGAGGGCTGGGTTCCCCATGTTAGGAGTGGGATGCATTAGTGCCCCCTCCCAGTATTTAGTTTAAATGGTATGAAATGAATGTTTCAATTCTTTTACCAAGTAGACTACTCCCCCATCTACTGAGATGTAACCCATCTCAGCAGTACAGACTTGGTCTGTAATTAAAGCGTTCCCAATGTGTCAAGTATGCAAACCCTTTTGTTAAGCACCACCTCCTTAACCAGTTATTTACATCTTTTATTTTTGCTAATACAGTGACTGCTGCCGTGGGAATTGGGATGATCTCTGAAAAGCATACCTCACAACCTTTTGCAATTAAAAGTTTGCTTGGTATTACAAACTCTTTCTTAATACACTCTAGCCTTGTAGTGTTAATATTATTGTACCAGCATGAATAATGATTAGAGGGTTGTCCCCTGCATTACTTAAAATACTATTCAACATGGTTGTCAGGTCAGAGATTGTAGCACCCCTGTAACTGCTACAAGTTCTATTGGCTTTGTCTGGGTGATATACCAGGTGGTCAATATGCTTAATCATGGAGTCCCCAAGGACAAATACCTGGTGTTGAATGATTACTTCTTGCTGCCCTATATTATTGATATTTTCTACAGCTACCATTGGAACTTATTGAGCATCTATTTTGTTTGGATTGTTCTCTTGTACTTCAATATCATGTGAAACAGAATTAGTTGGGGCTGATTCATTTATCCCATCCTCTTGATTATTAACTGGGTCTGATATTTCAATTGTCATATCTGCTATGGTGTTTATGCTCATTCTGTCATTACTAGGGGTTGGTTTGTTGGAGGTTTGAATTGTACGTGCAACTGTGGTACTAAGCGTGGCATTATTAGTGGACATACTACCCGCATGAGCAGTTTCTTGTGTCGTGTTTTCTGCAAAAATAGAGAACTGGTTGCAAAAGTTAGTTCAAATCCATGGTCGTATGACCCTTTTTTAGATTTATGCCCTGTATCGACTGCTGTCCAATCCCCATGTTCTGATGAATTTTCACCTAATTCGCACTCTTTTTCCTGTTGCCCCCTGACCGACAGTAGTTTGTAGAATATTAGTTTCAATTTGGGAACTAATCCCAAAGGAATTACAAGTAGATATAATGGGGATTTTGCATTGTACTACTGTCTTTTGAGAGTTGACCTCCATACTGTAATACTCATCATTCTATTATTTACAGGAAACTTGGTTTACTGAATTAGGAGGCATTATCACTGGATTTGCTTCTGTAACAACTCCCTCCTACAGGTATGGGGAGGGCGTTGTTCACTCTGAGGAGGTACCCCGTGGGAGGAGTGTAGTGTAGAAAAGGAGGATGCCCTTATGACATGAGGCAGTCTTGTGCATGCTGCAAAGGTTACACTGTGGTCTCATCTGAGACTGTGAGACAATCGCAGGAGTCCATGAACACCTGAGATTGAAGTGGATGACAGGCCTAGGAGTGGAAGGGACTAGATTGCCCAATGATGCATTAGTGCCAGGACATTTGCATATTGCCA
This sequence comes from Neoceratodus forsteri, assembly GCA_016271365.2. Classification (NCBI taxonomy): domain Eukaryota; kingdom Metazoa; phylum Chordata; order Ceratodontiformes; family Ceratodontidae; genus Neoceratodus; species Neoceratodus forsteri. Next base: position 436,474,471 of record CM057453.1, read on the forward strand.
AATCAGGGACTACAGATCCACAAGGGAGTGATGAAACCCTGAGGAACACCACCTATTGGTGTGCTTGTCTAATAGAAGGCACATGTAGCAGCAAATGTGAAACTCATGTAAAAGGCTTGATTTGAAAAACGTTTTGCAGTCCATGCTAAGTAGGAGTTCATAGGGAGGTGTGCCAATGTAGCAAGTAATGTCAGTCCCCCATTGCCTTAGAGTGGGAAGTGGGAAGAGGCATCAGCATTGTTGCAATGATCCCCATACATGAACCTGGTACCTATACAGGCCAAACAGCAGACTTATGTCCATGAGAAGCAGCTGCATTAGAGCATTAGTATCATGGACAAGATATGCTCAATAGCCTGAGAGAGAGATGCCAATAATTCAGGAACACTGGAGAAATTATGCATGCTCCTGGGCCCCAAAGTTATGAACAATGTAGGAATAGCAGTCCAGAATGCTGAGGGGTCATATTCTGCAGTCATGCAGGAAGAAATAGTTTCTGGACCCACCAACACAGCACGTGACCTGCACTCAGGCACTCATGCACTGTAACACTTCACAAGAAAATGTCAACAAAACAGGGGATATGGACTGCTTAATATCCCCATAACCATGTCTGGTGATGTGGACAACAGGTCTGACAAAAGGGACAGTACCATTTTGTGGCTTTCACCTATAGTTCTTTGCCAGCAAGGGCTGAAATGGACCTTTATACAGCCTGGCAAAGTAGTGATCAGGACAACAGTGCATGCACCCTGTGGAGATCAAACAACACCAGAGCAAGGAGGTATAGTGGGACATGGGAAGAGGTACAACTGCAGCTGGAGTTAAATGGCTAGCCACTCAGCATCTGGCCTCATGTTACTGTTCGAGAAGTAGGCCAGCAACAAACAGACTGAGACCCAAGGGTCAGACAAACTGTCAGCAGTCTGGGAAGACTGTCTCTCCCAGCCATGTAGCAAGGCTGACCGTGTAGAAAGTGCAATGACCTTGGTGGACTAAGGTAGAGGCTGCATACTTTTCCCACTTTTACCTGTACCAACTGCCACCATTGCATCTCAATGCAAGGAGGATATGGATTGCTGGGTAGTCCCAGGCCAAGAACCCAATACTCTGGTAATGTTGTGCCAGGTAGACCAAATAATTGCAAGTCAGGGCCCAGGACAGATGGGTGTACAATTTCCTGTGCATGCCAGTATGGCTCTGACACATGATGGAACAGCAACAAGATCGATGATTCTATGAAGAGGGAGCAGAACCGCTATGATACTGCCTGTTGTACTTTCACCGAAGACTACAAGGTATGCCTCGAATTTATCCCACCCAAACAGAGCATCAGCCAGAGCATTAGGATGCACAATGTTGTGTATCATGCTACCTGTGGGTGAGATGAGCTAGAACCTGAGTACTTGTGGGATGGCACGGTCATCATAAAGCCTCATGCTAATTGCTCCTATCTGTCCAGCCAAGGAATGACGTAAATATAAAATATGTGATTGGAAATGTGCATTTTCAGCTTGGCACTCTTTAATTATGGCAAACTGAAGGAGGAAGTTTTGCAGATCACAAAAGATGGAACTCTGCCCCATCCCAAACCAGTAAAATAGTTCATTAAGATGAATGTCTTACCACAGTATTTATTTTGATACCAAATATTACCCTTGACAATCCCCACAAGGGAATGATAGAGCTATAGAAACTAATGAGTAAATGTATCTGGCACAACTGTAGACTTAGAATAAAACAGGAAACTCTAATAGACACCAAAAGCAAAATGGTTTGGGTGTCCCATACGTGAGAAGGTATTATGAAGTGCACAGCTTTTACCAATTATGCAACTTATGCAAGACCCTGATGCAACAAACTGGGAAATTTTAGAAAGAATTGAGCACCTGGAATTTAGAGGGTCATTTCTTCCCATTCAAAGATCTTCATTAGTCATTTTGAAAGGAACCCAAAAGCAATGCACCACTCACACAGTTAAACTTTGGGTTAAAATCACATCAAGATTAGGCTTCTATTGGACCTACTTAAAGGGGAACAGTCACCACCAAGGGCCCCCACACTCAAGTGAGGGGCTAGTACCAATGTGCACTTTGTATGTATAAACATTTTTGTTTACTTACTGTTTACTTTAGTGTATATTTTATCAGTATCATTTTGTTTAGTTTAGGTTGATATTTTCTGTTACTACAAATCCCAGAATCCCCTGCAGGTGGCATTAGCGCAGTAGGCAGTAATGAGAAAATTCAATAGCCTGCAGTTCATGTTGAAGTTTATATAAGCTCTGATCTTTTGTTTGCTGGTCCCACTGTCCTCTATGGACTATATACAGTCACAAAGGACTGTACTTAGCCCTTGCAGAAAAGCAGTCCTGGATAACATCTAATTGGAGATTATAAAGCTCTAACATATGAACATACAAAATTTGCCAGCAGATAAAGGCCTAGAGGTCTATCAAGTCTGCTCAAATGTGCAGCTAGCACCCCTTATTCTGCAGCTGCCCCTCCCTTCCACCCTTCCCCTCCACTGACCCTCCCCCTTGTCCTGTCCTATCCCATTTTGAAGCAGTCCACTATTCTACTGGATATCACTTCTGCAGGTAACGCATTCCTCCCAGCCACCACCCTCTCTGTAAAAAAAGTGTCTTCTCATCTCCCTCCTGAACCTTCCTCCCTCCAGTCTCATATCATGGCCGCTAGTATCCCTCCCTCCCTTACTTTAAACAGCCCCTCTGTACCTGTCTTCTTTTGTTTATTCCTTTCATGTACTTAAAGGTTTCAATCATGTCCCCCCTGTCCCTCCTCTCCTCCAGTGAGTACATGTTCAACTCCCTCAGCCTCCTCTCGTATGATGTCCCCAGCCCCTTGATCATCTTTCTCGCCCTGCGCTGCACCCCCTCCAGTAACTTAATGTCCCTCTTCGATGCGGGCACCAGTACTGCACGACATCTCCAGGTGCAGTCTAACTAATGACCTATACAGTGGCAGAATCACCTCCCTCCCTCCCTCGAGGATATACCCTTGCAGTGCAACCCAGCATTTTGTTGGCTCCATGCAGCTGCATTCCTACATTGTGCCAAGTTGTTAGTTGACCCAGTAATGAGCACCCCCAGATCCTTCTCCTCCTCTGTCTGGGCTAGCTGCACTCCCCCCAGCAGGTAACTCCTCCTTGGGTTTTTCATCCCAAAATGCAGCATTTTGCACTTTTTGGCATTAAACCAGTTGTCAGGTATCTGACCAGATTTCAAGCTTTGCCAGATCATCCTGCAACCCCTGCCATCCCCCTAGGTCATCCACCACAGCTCCTACCTTGGTATCATCAGCAAACAGACTGATCTTGCTCTTGATGTCCAAAGATATGTCTGCAATGAATATCCCAAACAACACTGGTCCCAACACTGAGCCCTGTGGAACACCGCTCGTCACTACCCATGGGTGTGAGACCTCCACCACCACCACCACCCTCTGTTGCCTTCCCTGAAGCCAGTTCCCTACCCATCTCACAAGCTTTGCACCCACCCCTGTGCCTTCTAACTTACTTCCCAGCCTTTCATGAGGACCCGGTGCGAATGCCTTATTGAAGTCCAGATACAGGACATCCACTTAATGGCCCCTGTCCAGTTGCCTAGTTACCCAGTCATAGAACTCCACCAGGTTGGTTTGGCAGGATCTGCCACATATGAAGCCATGCTGTCTGCTGTCCTGTAGTCCTTTGGCCTCTAGGAGGGCCACCAGCTTCTCCTTCAGGATAGTCTCCATTAGCTTACCCATGGTGGATGTGAGGCTCACCGGTCTGTAGTTCCCCGGTTCATCCTTGGGGCCACTTTTGTGGAGGGGCACCACATGAGCCCTCCTCCAGTGCTGAGGTACACACCCTGAATGTAGTGAGGCATTAAATAGGTTTGCATAACATTTGCTGTAAACTGTTTGGACTCTGTATCCATTTTCTGAACCATCAGAAAAATGAAATGTGCACGCTGTGTTGTGTTCTCCCTAAGTATGCAGAGGTCAAACTGGGGCAATCAATGCCGACCTCTAAGAAGTGCTGGAAGAAGTGGCTTAATAGCAGAATCAAGGAAATGCACCCCCTTGATGCAATGGACATTTGGGAAATTATTCTCAAGGTACCATTTTTTGCAGTTACTGTATATTTTAATAGAGCATATATAAGTGTCTTTCAGATCAACAGTGAACCATGTGTAATGTGATAACCTCAATCAATGAAAGGTATGTGAAAATGTATTTTTGAACACATGCATCCTTGACCCTTTCTTCTTTCATGGGAAAGGATCACCCATGCGTTAGACTAGGTTGTGGGGGACTAGTTTTGGGGCAAACTAATTAGTGGAACCTTGATGGGTCTGCATATGTCAATGACCGGGGAGGGACTCCTAGAGAGTAAGCAGAGGGTTTGGAACACCCTGGAGCAACAAGGCCTTGCTGAACTGGGTAGGGACAACCTGAGAAGCTGGATAGACTTAACGACCAGAGGCAAGGAATGTACATGAAAGTTGCTGGGAAGAACAACCAAAGACTCAGTAGCACTAGTAGAGTCAAGACAAAGTCCAGGCAAGGATTAGATAGCTGGTACCTGTGTTGGTTTTGTTTTATACTTTTTATTGATATAAGCAAGTTGTATCCAATACTTTACATTTCCATAAATGTATATCCATCTGAGATATCTTATTTACTAGATCTAGACATTATTTGCTTCATTTCTAAAATAAATGCTTTGTTCCCATATGAGCAAATATAACATATTTCTCAGATTATTTATATAATTCGAACTTGTAACTTTGTGATCCAAGATCTCTAATTAATCCTCAATCAACCAGAGATACAGGAATAGAAATCTCCTTCACAGTACAATATTCGTACCTATTAATCAAACCAAATTAAATCTGGAACACATTGGGAGGCGTAAAGCTCCAAAAAATATTACTATCAAACAATTTCATATTATAAAATTATATTTATAGTTTACCATGGCCCTTCTGCATACAAAATAAAAAAGGGGATGGGAGAGGAAGGGGGGGAGGCAGCGATGGGCAACAGCAGCCAGTTCCATCCTTTTCTTTTTTATTTTCATTCTAAGTTCTGAAATAGGACCTCCATTTAGATATTCCAATTGTATACAGATCTTATTGAACTTCACTTTGGTATAGATCCTACTTATTCCATCTAGTATTAAACTTTTCTTTCTGTTGGTTTACAGGATGGGTTATCCTTTCCATCTGCTGGATTTGGGATACTATTGTTAGCCACTCTTGTAACGTTGGGGGCTTCTGTTGCAGCCAATTTTTAGTTATCACTTTCATAGCTGCTATAGTCAGGATGGCCCATAAGTATTGTGCCTCACCGCCCACCACTCCCTCCGGACAAAGACCCAGGATACAATGCTCTGGGGCAATGACAGTTGTGAGTGTAAATAGATCCTGTAAATAACTCCAAATTTGTGTCCAAAAATGTTGTAATTCAGTACAATACCAAAAAATGTGTGACTGGTCAGCCATATTATTACCACATCCCCTCCAGCATCTCCCTTGAGGTAGTTGGCCCATCCGTTTAATTTCATTGGGGTATGGAAATACCTAATTCTAAACCTCAAGTAATTCTGCCAGCTTATGGAAGAAGTTGTCTTCCATACATTTCTAAAAATCTTGAGCCAGGTTTGGGAATTCAGGGTGATCTTCAATTCTAATGCCCACTTCTGCTGAACCTTTTGAATATTATTCCACTATCTGCTACTAAATTATTATATAACATGATTATTGCTCCTTTGCCATGTGAGCTTCCCCATATAAATCAAATGCTTGAGGAAAGGGCCTCTCGTCCTGCCAAATTGCCATTTGTCTCTGTCTAGTAGATATGAAGTCCCTTATTTGGTAATAATATATACAATCTGTATTACTCCAATTATTTCTGGCCTTAAGGAGTTCAAATGGCATTATATCCTGGTCTCTTAACACTTGCCAGGGAGCAGGTAGAACTTTTTCCATTTGTTGGATATACCATCTATGATAGATTGCTGGTTTAAATTCTGGATTAAAACACCAGTTTCTGTATTTCCACATGCTCTTTGCTGTATACTCCCATCTAGTTCCTGCCAGCCACCCTTGTAATGTTGTTTTAATGTATATCCTGGAAGTGCCTGGTCGTCTATTTGTACTGATGGGTTAAACAGAATCGTAGAAATGGGATTTTTGTAAATAAAGATAGTTCCATCTGTTGCCAGTGGGCTGTATAAGCCAGATGGGCCCATAATAAGGCCATTTTCATTTGGGCAGCCAGCCAGTAGTCATATAAATTGGGACATGCCCTTCCCCCTGCCTTCTTTGGTAAGATAAGAGTCTGCATAGAGACATGTATAAGCCCATAAAAAGGCCATAATTTTCTGCTGCCACTGTCTTATTTCTCGTGGTGGTATTGAGCATGGTAGTGCTTGAAACAAATATAGTAATCTAGGCAAGATGTTTGTTTTAAAGGTTTGCAACATGGAGTAAAAGGGAAATGGTAAGAGAGACCACCTGTGTAAATCAGACCATATGTTCTTTAATGGGGGGGATAGTTATCTTTATATAAACATGTGGGGGATTTACCCAACCTCACCCCTAGATATTTGATATTAGGACAGCCCATCTCATAGGAAACCTGGCTTTAAGTTCCTATGGTATACAGGTATTTAATGTCAAGATCTCAGCCTTTGACCAGTTTAATTTGTATCCAGATATCCCTGAGGAGGACTCAATTGTTGAAATACCCGGGGATGGATTTTTCAGGTTCTGAAGGTATAAAGCACATGTCTGCATATAGTGCGACTTTATGTAGGAGTGATCACATTATGCCTTGAATATCTAGGTTTAATCTTATACTTTGTGCCAGAGGTTCAATGTAAAGTGCGAATAATATAGGAGTAGGAGGACATCCCTGTCGTGTCCCCCTATAAAGGCGAAATGGTTGGAATATATATCCATTGGTCCGCACATAGGCTGATGGATTCTTATATATTTTAGATATTAGTTGGCGGAAAAGTGTAGGAAAACCAAAGCCGGCCAGGGAGCCCTGAAGAAAGTCCCAAGAAACCTGATCAAAAGCTTTTTCAGCATCCAGGCTCATGATACAAGCTGGAAGAGCCTTAGTATGTATTCTATTATATTAATAGTCTATCTGATGTTATCTACAGTTTGTCTGCCAGGTATAAAGCCAGCCTGGTCCATATGGATCAAGTCCGTTAAGACCCCTTGAACCCTTCTAGCCAAAATGGCTGTCATTATTTTACAATCCATATTTAAGATAGAAATAGGGCGGTAAGCAGCACAATTCATGGTGTCCCTGGCTGGCTTTGGTATAACTAACACTATCGCCTGGGACAAAGACGGGGGAATTACACCTTCTTCTGCTCTTACATGGTTAAATGTATCACAGAGCAAGGGAAGAAAACTTTTTTTAAACTGTTTAAAAAATTTGGCAGGTAGCCCGTCAGAACCTGGAAACTTTCCTGCTTTAAGGTTTTGAATCTCTAAGGCAATTTCTTGTTCCGTGAAGGGTCTACCTAAGGCTTCACGCCTGTGTTTTAGTGAGACTTCGGGAGTCCCAAAGGGGTTAGATAATCCCTAATTTCCTGTTCTGAAGGGAGCTCCTTAGCATACAGATTTTAGTAATATGTCCTAAAGACTCGCTATATCTTCCACTTTATATTGAAGTGTATGTTAGAAGGGGTCCCTTATCTTAGCAATAGTGGCTTTACTTCGATGTTGGCGAAGCCGACTAGTCAATAGCTTTAAGGCCCTCGGGCCACCTTCATAAAATCTTTGTTTCATGCAAATCAGTCTCTGCTCCACTTGATAATCCATTATTTTTATAAATTCTGCTTTCAGCATTTTGAGTTGTTTCCCTCTTTCTTTATTTAATTTTATTTGTTGTTGTTTTTCTAATTCAGCTATCTGGTGATATAAATCTTTTTGTCTTTGGTCCCTTTGTTTTTTTGCTTTGGCTGAAATTTCAATAAATTTCCCTCGAATGAGGGCCTCAGTTGTATCCCGTAAAATTCCCAGGGAAACCTCAGGTCATCGATTATCTTGTAATGCTTGCTTTATAGTTTGATTTATACTTTCTTGATTTTCTTTTTTCTGAAGCAGAGATAGATTTAAGTGCCAAAACACTGAACGTTTAGGGGGGCCTATTGTTAACTGCAAATATATTGGAGCGTGGTCTGACAGTACACCGGTCCCTATTTCTACCGAGCCACAGATACCTATTGTTTCTTTTGGCATTAAAAAATAGTCCAGCCTTGAATAAATTTGGTGGGAGTGGGAAAAAAAAGTATATTGCCTACTGTTTCTGTGATGTGCTCGTCAAACATCAATTAGGCCCAATTCTGTCAACAGCTTGTTTACCTTTTTGGTTATTCCCCTTTCATTCTTTTGGGGGACACCCTGAGGAATCTAAGCTAGAATTTAATCTTACATTTAAATACCCTCCTAACACCACATAGCCCTCCGCCCAATGCATCGTTTTAAGGAATAAGTCTCTGAAAAAACTAAACTCCGCCCTGGTGGAGCATATAGGCAGATGAGAGTGATCATGGAGCCATTATAGATGCCCATAACTGCTGCATATCTACCCTGTTCATCTGTCATTGTATCTTTGATGTCAAAGGGAGTAGAGTGAGGGATTAAAACAGCAGTTCCCCACCTATGCCCCATGTTGTATTGTGATGCCACTACCTTCTCAACCCCATACTTCAAAAGCTTTTCATGTTCCAGTTTGCTCATGTGAGTTTCTTGAAGTAGCATGAAAGCTGCTCCAGATCTCTTTAGAAAAGAAATTATTCTGGCTCTCTTAATGGGGTGAGCTAAGCCATTCACATTGTAAGATATAATTTTCACATTAGACCCCCTCATCTCGATTCAGTATAGAGTTCTGTAATCCCAGCTTGCCCCCACAATTCCTCCCATCCATCTATGTACGTTATAATCAGACCTGTATAGAATGACAGCAAAAGTCTCTCCCATTAACAAACTGAATAAAACAGAAAACTCTGAACTATAACAAGTTTTTAACATCAAAATGGCTTCCAATGCTGGAGATTCGCTAAAATTCCCAGCGAATCTCTATAGCCAGATCACACCTCTTTAATACGAGATGCAGACCTGACTAAGGGGATGTGGAGCAAGTATCTCCTCGCCCCTATGACTAAAGGCCTCCCCTTAGAGCCTACTGAAAACCTTATTTAGGCTCCTAACACTGCTAGATCTAACGCAGTGCGTGACGTAGATGGTCCCTCTTGAATGCCAGCAGCAAGTTCCATGTCACCTGTAAGGAGAAAAAAGATCCCAACAAAAATATCTCCCTTCCCATTTTGAAAAGATAGCTCCCATGTCCAAAACCCTCTTCATATAGTCCTTTCACAGCATGATTCAGTTTATGTAGTCTGTTGCAGTCTCAATCCTCCAATAATTATGATTTGTTTTAAGAGTTTCTTGTAGACTGCAGCAATTATTCTCGTGTCGCCCTTCACCCCCACAGGTTATTAATCAGTTATTCAGTGCAGTTAGTTGGTACTTTTAACACTCGCTGTTTAGTCCGAAAATAATATGGCAGTTCACATACTTCTGTCAAAATGAACCCTCTGATTTCTCCTTTATTATTTTACTTATCTTGTCTCAGTCCTGCGTGTCTTCCACTTGTGTTCCTTTCCTGGCCCATAATTCCCTTAGCACTGTATGAATTATTGCCAGAGGGTTCAGTGTTGATGTGAGAAGGCTCGTCCCCCACTTTCCTTTAGACATCATCGTCAGCCACTTGCCAAGCACCCGTGTGTCCTGCTGGGAATCTGAGTTCTGAGAAAGTTGTTGTGGGGCCTCCATGAGGCCTTTGGCCACCAAGGCCGCCCCCAGCCTCCTCAGGTGTCTCACAGATCTGTGTACCTTCCGACCATCACACTCTCAATTGGGCTGGGTAGGGAGTATTAAATTTCATGTTTTTAGCTCAAAGAATTTTCAGGGGAGGGGAGCATATTGGAGCCTCTCTTTCTGAATCTCAGGAGGGTAGTCATGATCGAAGTACAGCCTATGCGTGAGATACTTTATTTCTTTTTGTTGCCATGCTGTGTTCAGTATTTCTTCCTTGACTCTGTAGCTGTTAAATTTCAGAATAATCGACCTGGGTCTTGAGTCAGGAGAGGGCTTAGCTTGTAAAGCTCTGTGTGCCCGCTCAATTCCATGCTGTAATCCTGCTGGTAAATTCAGCATGTCTTTTAGCAGGTCAGCCATAAAATCCACCATCCGACCAGTCTCTGACCCTTCCGGAAGTCCATGTATTCGTATATTCTCCCCTCCTTGATCTGCCCTCCAAATCCACACACTTCATTTGTAGTTGCTCTGTATACTGCAGAAGAGCTTGGAGGGCAAGATTCATTTTAGCTGATGAGTCCTCCATATCACTAATCTGATTCTTAGCTTCCTCCATTCTTCGTTCAAGTCCTGGTAAATGCTGGTTTAGGTTTTTTGAACTCAGATTTATTTTCTGCATGCATTGCCTTTAATTCAGCAGACAGTCTTTTGTTCTTGTTCCTCATCGGTGTCTGGTAAGCAGTCTGGGGATGGGCTGCGGCTCGTCTCTCGTGGTGTATTTTTAAATTCTCCTGCATCTGGTTTTCGAGTAGCAGCTCTTGGTTTTATACGATTCCAATTGCCTTTGGGGGGCTTTAATGCTGCCATTACTGTAAACTGGGTGCTTTTTTTTTTGAAAATATGTAGTTTAAAGGGGTTTTGGGAGAGGGGGCTCCTCTCAATGTGCTGCTGCTGTCTCCATGACATCACTGGAAGTCCTCTGGTACTGTGTTTGGTTTATTAGAAAAGTGGCTCAAATATCAAAAGCATTTCACAATTCAGTAAAAATGCATGCCCTAGCACTAGCATGGCAGCAATTTGACTAATAACCCATTGTTAAATGTTTTTGATATCCATTTCACCAAACTATAAGGTTCTGTTCCCCCTTCTATTTGTACTGCTCATGACTCTCACTTACTCAAATCTCTCCTCCTTGAAATCAGTACACAGTCCTGCAGTTGTCTCTGATCCTGGGCTGTATTTTTTGCCCTCCACTGCTTCACTCTTGCCTAGTATAATTCTCCCTAGTTTTCACTACTCTTCCCTGCTGAATCCACAGCACGTTTCACCCATTAATTTTGCTGTCACCTGCACTTTTATTCATATCTAGCAGTGCCTGATCATACTCAAGTTGTGTTGCAGTGTTTGCACTTATTTTGCTTGTTGCTCATCAGATGCTCTGTAGCTCAACTTTTCATCAGCTGGCTATTTAATTGTTAAACTTAAATTTCTGATTTGTGTAACTGACTTTTATAACTTATTGCTGTACTCCCCACCATACACACACTTCTTCCTGTCCCTAGGACACAACTGGAAATGAGCTATTTAGGCAATAAGGCATGACAGGGTGTGCATCATTGCTGAATAACATCACACCTAGGGTGGGTCAAGGCACAAGGCTGCACGCAAGTGCTTCTGTTACCCTAGGTGTGACATTATTCAGTGAGTACGCACACCCTGGAGTAACTTATTGGATTATAATATGGCTACAAAACATCACACAAGACTTTAATGATTAAGCAATGAACATAAGAAACAAATCAGAAGTTAAAACTTCATTATAATTAACTTAGAGATAAAATAGTCCATTCAAGAGCTTTACTGCATCCCTCTATATTGCTTACACTGACTTTTTATAGCCAATTTTATTACTTTGAGCTTAGTAATATTTTTTATACTCTTGCTTTTATGTCATTTTCACTTTGCAGAACTGAACACATTAACAGTCCTATTTAGTGTCCTATAGACATCACTCATGCTGCACAGAGGCATCCATAGTTATTTTCTGTGTTTCCTTGTTTTTTATTTTTAACAGGAATAAAGACTGTCCTAACAAATACAAAAAAAAAAATTAAGCAATAAGGCATGACAGGGTATGCATTGTGGTTGGATACTGGCATGCCTCGGGTGTGGCATGAGGCATTGCAGTACCTTCACTTCAATCACCTGAGAGTGCCATTACCCCACCACAGTGTACACTCTGGAGTTTCTTTCTGTGATTATAAAATTAGTCCAAGGCGTTGTTTTTTTTGGGGAGGCTGGGGGTGGCGAAGAAATGTACCAAATCAAAAAGACACATTTTATGACTTTTAAAACAGTCCCAGCACATCCAGCACTGACCTGCCATCTCAGGTTTAAATATCATGTACAGCAAAAATCATGTATTTTTAATTAGCTCTTAAACCCTCCTGTTTCCCCAACTCACCCCCTTTTACCCATTTCCCTCACCTTTCTTCCTCTTTATAATATTCCCTCCCTTTTCTCTGTCTTGTTTATTTTCTGTCTTGACAACATTCAAGAGATGGAATGATTACCACAGATAGAATGCTAGAATTCAAACCTCTGCTCAGTTCTGCTGGCGGAATGTTTACTCCCACTAGCACACAACAGAAGGCCTCAGATGGAACTACGGCTTTTGGTTTTATCTGTAACAACTTAAACAACACAGATTTCCCTAGTAAGCAGGTGTGGATAGGAGGGTGATTTGTCATGGTCAGCAAAGAAACACCATAAATTACAATTCTAAGTACTGTAGTACTTCATTCTTTAAGTTATGTATGTGTGTGTGTGTAACAAGAGTATTATGAGGGCAAATAACATTTAATTCTTATGTTTATAAATTTAAGACAGTTTTATTTTTAAGGCCTAGTTAAAGGTTTTTAGTGAGTAAAGGTGACAGCCACATTTGTGATGGAAGTCAGAAATGGCTGGTACTATTGATTTTATTGTGAAGAGGCTACTGGATCTTCTTCCAGTGCTGTCGTCATGGGATATCAGCACTGGGTTCTGAGCTCCTCAGTCAATCAAATTACTGAATTTTTTTGTAGCCATCTTATAATTCAGCTCAGTATGTCTTTCCTGGGAAATCTTTTGAAACAATTACATATAAACATACATGCATACACATATAAGTGAATACATACATAAATAAATAAAACAATTTTCAAATAAATTATTGTGGTCTCCAGAGTAAATGATGCACTGCTGTATGATTTTCTGAAAATTCCAAATACCGTATGAACAAGGAGTTTTAACAGGACTTTTTCTCATCAACCTGACACTAAGCTTTTATTCAAAAAGAAAATAAGTTCCTAGCACTAACGGTTCCAAGTATTACCCTTTGTAAAGATAATTTATTTAAAAATTACTAACTTAGCTACCGTTAGGAAAGGAACTTACTTTTACAATAAATCAAAGATTGGATTCAGGTTGACACTGCTGTTTACGATCAGTACAGATTCTTGCACCGATTCTACACACATCAATTAAAATGTTTGCACTTTAATGTCTTGATGTGTATCAGTGCATGGAAACTGTATCAGTAGGACTTATTCATGTTGCCCTGACTCCAAACTTTCATTTAAAGGAGAACAAGCAGCACCAAGGACCCTATACCCAACTATGGGACTGGTCCCAATTTGCACTTTGTTTGCAAAACATTTTATTTTACATTCTGTTTACTGAAGTATAGTAGATTGTGTCAGACTAATTTTGCTTACTTTCATACTGACATTTTCTGTCTCTACAAATCACAGAATCCCCACAGCTGACATCAGAGCAGGACTGTAACAATGGAGATTGATGGCCTGCAGTGCATTAGAGCTTTTATAAGCTCCGATCAGATGTTTTTTGGTCCTGCTTTTCTTCTGGGGTTAAGTACAGTCCTTTGTGATTGTACTTAGTCCTGGGAGGACAACAGGAGTGGCAAACACAATGCTAGGTTACCAAAGAATTAAAAAAAAAAATGAATAATGATTCCAAAGTTATCCCACTATAAGGATCATTTCCTTTGCTAAGGGTAAACTTTGAACCTAGGATTTTTTTTAAAATGAAAGATAGGAATTATCTCATCATGGCTGTGACTTGTCAATACTTTTCAACATACATTGGTAAACAAACCTAATAGTATTTAGTTTAAAATAAGCCAGCACTTTAAAATGTATAAAAGCATGTGCCGCTGCTTCATGGACATAGACAAAGCTACAATATTGGAATTTGGCAGAGCATCAGAAAATACAGTACTAGTGGTATTCTGTCAAAGAGAATCAAACCTTTTCTAGCTCTGTTCTGAAATGGGCATACAAGAAATGTAAACAGAATTAAAATCTGTGTACAAAATATTTCATCTAATGACACATGCCAAAAAGAATCTTAAAAATTTACCGCTATTCAACAAGGAAAGGAATTCATGATCTACACTATATATGGAACACCTTGCCAGTTCACATTAGGAATACTAAATCTCATGCCAACTTCAAAGCAAAAGTTAAAGATTATCCATCTAAACCCTGGGCCTATCTGTCTTTGACTTTCTGTAAATCTCCTCTTGTCTGTGTATAATCATCCTTTGATGCCTTTGTCTTGTATAGTATGCTGTGTCTGGGCCGTTACTATAAACTGTACTCTGTCCCTGTGAGAGTATCCAGTTATTAAAAAAAGAAATATATAACATTCATTTTCTGCCAAAATAACCATAAAAGATCACTTTATTCACTCTGTCAGTGTACCGCATTGTCGTTTTTGCCACAAAAGGCTTTCAGCATATGTGATTTCTTTTGGAAGGGGGGGGTGTAATTAAGAAATTCAGTTGAATATTATGCCAATTATGATTTGATAAAAAGATGCTATACTTGCCCATCTTGACTTTCCCAATGGTGCTGTGGAAGTGTTCTGGGTTCTGGAGCAGGCTCACAACACTTGTGTCAGAGGCAGACTGAACTGAAGCAGCACCCAACAGGCCTGTGTCTCAGCTTGAGCAGTGGTTAAAAGGAAAATATTTAGGTGGAGGAACTCTCACATCTAGATTTCTAGGTGGTGGAACAGTCACTTTTATGTTGTCTTGTGTGCACAGCTCAGACAACATATTGGGGTTGTTTGAAGTGGAAGAGCAGGTTTTGGAGGTGCGGGTGTGTTGTGGCCAGTGGTACCACTGCTTTTTCGGGCTTGGCTATGTGGCACGAATGAGACTGCACGCTCTCTATGACAGCAGTTGCAAAGTGTGCCACCAACTTGAAATGTTTTATCCGCTGCAATGAGTGAGCTCCACCTCATTGCAGGGCGTGCTTTCTTTGGTGTAACATTTCAATGAGACATGGCGACGGCTGTGCCATCCGCCTCTCACAATCCCCAGAAAAGCCGACGTCAAGAGTACCAAATCCTCCTGTCGGCATCATCATGCCCCCCTCCCCAGTTTATTTGCCGATGGAGAGCCCATTCTCCATCAGCATCATGTCCCATGCCTGTTGTTTGCTGAGAGGGGTGCCCAGTCCCCCTCTGCATCATTCCCCCCTCACCAAATACCCTTTTTTATTTACCAGCGGGGTGCCCAATCCCCATCGGCTCCAGTCCCCCCACCCCAAAACATGCAGGTGTCACACTGGGAGCCCACCCCAGCGTGCCAAATGTACCTGTCAAAAGAAAAAACTTACCTGCAATGTTTTAATTTTTTTTTAACCTGTAAGGTAGAAAACGGTCCCTCACTGTCAGTGGCCCCCTCCCCAACCTGCACCCATCCACTGTGTACCCCACCTCCCCACACACCCCTCACCCCATACTTACCTCCGGAGCCCAGCGCCACAATCTTCAAGTGGACCGAGAACACGTCTGCACTCTTCAAAGCCGACCGTGAACTGAAGAAATGCCGGTAGACTGTATAATGGCATAAATAGGCATTTTTCAACTTTGGTGCATATCTCGGACATTTCTGGGAGTATTGGCACCAAATTTTCAACATGGGGTTATTGGGACCCTTCCTCATGAATTCAGTCACTGTCATGGTGTTATTCAGTCCTGAAAGGTGATTTCATGGTCACTGCTTGAAATAACCTTTTGGGACTGATTAATGAAATGACAGTGTCACTGTTCATGAGGTGGGCTCTCAAAAAGCTTATGTTGCAAATTTGGTGAAAAATTCCAAGAAATGACTGTTTTACGAGTGTGCATTGTGCAGTTTCCATGCAAGCTCGTAACTTCACGAATTTGTAATATTCTCACTCCAGATTTTCAACATTGGCATTTTTCCACACCTCCTTATGAACAGTATAGCTGTCATTTTTCACACCCTGGCTGAAATGTGTTTTTGTACTTCCAGCGTAGAATAGCACGGTCGCCGTGGGAAATCAGAGTTCAGGACAGATTAGGAAAATTACAGTGACACTGTTCATGAGCAGAGGTCCTAAAATGCCTATGTTGAAAATTTGGTGACGAAAGTCCATTAAATTACTATGTTATGAGCGTGGTTGCAGTTTCCACGCACCCTCGTAACTTCACAAATTTGTAATATTTTCACTCCAGATTTTCAACACTGGCATTTTTTCACACCTCCTTATGAACAGTACAGCTGTCATTTTTCACATCCTGGTTGAATTGTGTTTTCGCACTTCCCACACAGAATAGCGGGGTCACTGTGGGAAGTCAGTGTTTGGGACAGATTAAGAAAATCACAGTGACTCTGTTCATAAGCAGAGGTCCTAAAATGCCTATGTTGAAAATTAGGTGACAAACATCCATAAAATGACAGAGTTAAAAATGTGCATTGTGCAGTTTCCACGCACGCTCATAGCTTCGATCATTTTCAATATTTTTACTCCAAAGTTTCACCACTGTCAATTTTTCACACCCCCTTATGAACAGTACAGCTGTCATTTTCCACATCCTACCTGAAATGTGTTTTCACACATCCGGCATGCAGTGGTGCAGCCGCTGTAGGAAAACAGTGTTCAGAACAGAGTAAGAAAATCACAGTAACACTGTTAATGAGCAGAGGTCCCAAAATGCCTATATTGAAAATTTGGTGAAATAATTCCATAAAATGAGTATGTTACAAGCATGCGTTGCGCAGCGTCCACGCACAGTCATAACTTCAAGAATTTATAATATTTTCACTCCAGATTTTCAACATTGTCATTTTTGCACACCCTCTTATGAACAGTACAGCTGTTATTTGTCACATCGTGCCCAAAATGTAGTTTTGCACATCTGGCGCACAATCACACGGTCGCTGTGGGAAATCAGTGTTCGGGGCAGATTAAGATAATCATAGTGCCACTGTTGAGGAGCAGAGGTCCCAAAATGGCTATGTTAAAAATCTGGTGAAACAATTCCACTAAATGACTGTGTTACGAGCATGTGATGTGCAGTTTTCACACACACTCGTAACTTCAAGAATGTTTAATATTTTGACTCCAGATTTTCAACATTGCTATCTCTTCACACCTCCTTATCAATGGTGCAGCTGACATTTTAATGTGGTGTACAATGGCACAGTTACTGTGGGAAATCAATGTTTGAGACAGATTAACAAAATCAGAGGGACACTGTTCATGAGCAGAGGTCCCAAATGCTTTCGTGAGGTGGGGTCACAAAAAGGCCATGTTTTAAAATTTGGAGTGCAAATACCAACAAATGCTCACGGCATATAGGGTTTCTAACCATTACGTACCACAGACTAACATGCATCAGGAGTGTGTCTTGGATTGTCTGCTGTAGTGCTCATGCCACTGGTCCTCCACCTCCACTCCTGCAGCCACTGACAGACATCAAGGTGTGCCTTGGACTCTTCAACCCCACAGTTCAACCCATTCTCCTATGCTGCACCCATCTCAATGTACTTCCTTATGAAATGGGGTGAGCATAAGCCAACAACCCCAAGGTACAATGCAACACTTGTCAGACTCTGCAGGGTAGGGTGAGGTGAAATGGCATGAGCGTATGGTCAACACCCAAACACACACCCAATGCTTGCCACTCCTGCAGGGTGGGGTGGATTGACATTGGTTCTATACTTCACTGCTATTCCTGTTATGCATCTCTCTAACTCCTGCACTACCAATGGCAACATTAGCAAGACAACATTTGGCATTGACAATTGCTTGTTTAGGTGGTGGAACTCTCCTACAGTAGTCAATGGAATGACAAAGGTGGCGGAATGGTCATACAATTTTGGTAGAACTGAGTTCCTGTGGGCTGCTGCCCAATTTAACCACTGAGCTTGAGGAGGATTGACGGTGGCTACTGGTACCACAGTGACCCCCTACAGAGGGCCCAGAAGCTAGCTGTACTATAGAGGCATACTGTGCATGTGTGAGGTCAGTAGACGGCTGTGCTCCCACCATTTGGGAGGATGTAAAGGGAGAAAACTGTGGGTAAAAGCCTCACTGCTATTGGGATGATAGGCAGTGGTTCTCTTGGGACCTGCACTGTGACCCTCACCAGAATGAGTGGGGGATTAGCAGAGGAAGGAACTTGGGGAGCCATCGGGGGGGGGTTATGTGCCTAGGCCCAAGTACTGAGCAGATGGCAGCAGTGGAGAAAAATCTATATTGGGGAAAACAATTGTCCATCTTTAATAGCATAATCGGGTTAGAATTTCCTGTTAGTTTATAAAAAACACTGCTAGAAAGTCATTGGGCCACCAAGCAACTATGCAGATGCTTAGCATATTGTATTGTTGTTAGAATAAGTATGTAATATTGTAGCACATAATTAAATGCTTGTAACAAAAGGAAGGCTTATAACAAATGGTTTAGCTCAGATTTGGATGCTTCAGCTATGTGGGTTTTACACTTTGTCCTGTTAAAGGGGCAACCACTTTTTCGAGGTGCCGCAAGGATACACCTATAAAGGTGCAGGAAAGCTGTCGTCCCTGATTGCCAAATGTCCCTTAGGGATAAAGGCCACCAATCACATAAGAGAGGATGGGAGTCAGAAAATGAGTATCCAAATGATGCTTGAGCATGCACAGCTAAGACTGCTCCGAGAGGGAGCGTGGCGCCCTCTGCCTCACTGGGCGACAGACAAAATCTTAACAGAATTGTCTTGCCCAGGTTGAAATCAGTACTATGAGCTTTAATAATAGCTGGTAATGACAGCACATGTTAATCAGATACGATATAATTCACTTTAAAAGGCCATCAGACAAGCAGTTCTTAACTAATTACATTTGTATGCAATGAGTTTACTTTTCAAAGTCTGACACTGAAGCAGCAGGTTTCTACTTATTAATCCAGCTGAAACACAGCTGGGATGTTTGCATGCCTTATTCCAATGTCTTCCCTTACAGCAGCTGTTATGCACAGTATCATACACCTGCTATTTCACATAAGCTATGAACCAAGTAAATCAGAAAAGACCTCAAGTGCCACCCAGTGGCTGCAGCCTGTGGTGCTGTTGCTTACTCCTTCTTGACACAAGTATGGTGTCTTTCACAGGAACTTGTATTTTTGTTTTAACATAAAATTGTAGACCTTTTCATTTCATTTTATTTTTCATTCTAGTAAGCTGATGAGCAGTATATGCCTATTTTCACAAGTGACCAGGAAACACAAAACAAAACATACTAACAGAATAAGAATATACATTAAAACAAATAAGTAACATATTGCAAGTAGCAATTACATTTATATGTTTCAAACAGCTTTGTCTTCCATTTACTTTTAAATGACTTTTTTTGCGGCATATGACATCAGTTGATAGACCATTGCTGTGTGCAGCCCAGGTTTAGTGATATTATTTGCAACTTTGCCCTTTTTCATTTATATCTAGACAGGGACGAATACTCCCAAGTCATGATGTCCAAAGCTAGCAGAGAATTGGGTATGTCAAAGTGGAACAAGGTAATATCAGCTGATAATGCTTGCTTATGTACGTCTCAACAACCTTGAGATCTGCAAAGGATGCAAATGCCTGAATGTTATGGCAAGGGGCTCCACAACTAACAAGAATAGAAAAAGGGACGGGGACAATGCTGCCTCATACCCCTCCCCAGTGAGAATGCCTGGGACACAAAAGAGTTTGTCAAAACAAAAGCTATTTGACCAGTGTGATCAATTTGGGGACAAAACCAAACCTGGACATGGCATCAAAGATGTATGCCCACTCCACCCTGTCAAAAGCTGTTTCAGCATCGAGAGATAGGGAGGCAGTGGGCAATGAACTGTCTTTGGCTTCCCACAACAGGTCTAGAATCCTGTGGGTGCTGTCTGCTCCCAGGCAACCTGGCATTAAGCTCACTTAGTCTGGAAGTACTGAGGTCACCCATAATGTCACTGAGTTCTCCAGCTAGTGCCTTCACAAATATCTTGGCATTCACACTGATTAAGGATATTAGATGAAATTAGGAACAAAGTATACTATCCCTTCCTTTTCAAAATCAACATGATTAATGCTTGTATAAAGGAGGGAAGGTTCATCTCTCCCATGTTTTGCTGAAGACTTTGGATAGTCTGGGAACCAAGATTCCCATGAAGGGGCTCAAAAAGTCTCTAAGGAACCCACTTAGGCTGGGGAATTTCCTTCTAGACAAACAGGTAATGGCATCCTGGACTTCCTGTGTGGTAATGGGTGATGTGAGGTGTTGGTTTGCCAAGGCCAGTACCTGGGACAGTGTGATATCATGATAGAAAGCTCTGCATTAGTCATCCAAGCAGGACAAGTCAGAAGCATAAAAGGACTGATATTATTTCTGGAATTCACGGTTGATCAGTAGGAAGAGTAGGTAAAATCTCTCTCTGTTGGGTGAAGGGTGTGCCATACATCCCTGAGGCCAGGTTTATTAAACGTGGAGGTAACATGTGCCACCACTGACAGTCCTCCCCGGCTCCCTCGTCCAGGGTTAGGGAAGAGGACTAAGTTTATGCCACCTCCTACTACAATCTCTGCCTGGTTGTCTGGAAGCTCATGGAGCCTGAGGTCAATGAAGGCAAGATCAGGTGAATTTGGGGCATATATACTACCTAATACCACTGGTTCTCCCAGTATGTGCCCTCCAGGAGTAGGATATGATCCTCAGTATCCCTGCATTCCTTATGTATCCTCAACTGAAGACCCCCTCTGCACAGGATGGTGATGCCCCACTGCTCTGTAATGCAGGTATTATGGTAGGAGATTCCCACACATGAGCAACGTAAGCGGGGTGGCTCTCCCGACAGGTGGGTGCCCTGAAGGAATGTCAGGTCACACTGCATATTTATTAGTTGCATCAAAACCTTTTGCCTTTTCACCAGGCAAGAGATAATTTGTAAACTGTCAAATCATTCCATATTACTGAGTTGCAGTATTATCCCCAACCACACCACACAGGTAAAATCAAACACATAAGACTGACACAAATAGAGAGGTACTGGTAACATTAAACTATTAACACTGTGGTGCACAACCAAAGCACACTAGGGGAGAGGGGAAGTTCATCCCCAAACCATATAACCATAACTATGTACAGTGCAATGGAAACCTAAGCAAGAAATCAAAAATTACCCACACGTACAACGATTCTCACTGTTAGAGGCATGACAGATACTGTCACTAGCTGACAGCAAGGATAGCTATTATGCCTTTGCTCACATTGAACCTTCAGTAAGTGACCTGAGAGTTTTCTGGCCAACACCAGGGTCTACTCCTTGTCTGAAGAGTGGAAGGTAGCTAGCTCTTCCTGAGATATGAAGATAAAGCAAAGAGGTATTATGTCCTGACCATCCCAACACTGCTTTTATATCCAGGCCTAAATGAGAAGAGTAGAGTGAACACCTGTACTGCTATCTCTTATCTGACAGTGTGCCAGCCCACTATGGTTACTACCAGTTTTCAACAAATATGGAGGACAGCCTGTTGGATCTGGCAGATTCATGTGGAGAGAAAAGGAAACTGGAGGGGAGAGGAGCAGTCTGTCTTAGTTCAGATACACTGAGGCAACACTTATTTCCCTCTTTACTGCCCTGGGAGTACACGGTCCATTCTAGAGGATGCAAACAGTCCATTTGTGCTCTGTCTGTGTTCTTTTGCTTTCCTATATACCAGAGAAGGGGGCAGGTCCACCACTGAACCATGCAACTGTATATAAACCATGTTCTCTGTATAGAAGTACCAGTTAGTTCATTTACCAGGGGCAGTCACTAGTACTAGCCATGAAAATGGCTTGGAGAACCACCAACTAATGGCAGATGGGGTACCAGGAAGAGTATGTAATATGTAAGTGAAGGATAAACATTGTGAGAAGTTCCCTGCCTCCTCCCTCCTACCACTTTTGTATAGAGGAACTACATGTGCCCTCCTCCAGTCCTCCAGAACCACTCCTGTGTTGAGTGACTCGGTGAACATGGCTATCAAGAGGTGCTGCTAGCTCTCTTCACAGCTCTCTTAAAATCCTCAGGTGTATGCCATGTGGCCTCATGGCTTTATCCACCTTCAATTTTGTGAGCTCCTCCAGGACTCTCTCCACTGTGAATGGACTTGTGTTTACCTCTCCCCAACTTTGTGTCTGTTACCCAGCTGTGGTCCCTGACTCTCTCCCTCTACAGTGAATACTGAACAGAAGTATTTGTTCAGTGTTTTTGCCTTTTCAAGGTCTCCCTCCTTACACTCCCCTGTATCCCCTTTGAGCCTAACAATCCCCTCCCCTGGATTTCCTTCTACCGCTGATGTACCTATTGAATGCACTGTCCCCTTTCTTCACCATCTGCACTAATCATTCCTCTGTCTGTGCCTTTGCACTCCTTATAGCCTTCCCTGCTTCCCTTAGATTCCTTAAGTACGCCTCCTTGTCTTCCTCGCTTTGAGTCTCCTTACATTTCCTGAAACCTGCCCTCTTGGCTCTTACCTTGTCTGCCACTTCCCTTGAGAACCATAGTGGTTTCTTCCTTCTCTTGTTTTTGCTCACCAACCTGATGCATTGGTTCATCACCTCATCTGTGGCTCCATTCACATGTTTCCACTGCTCCTCAACTCCCCCTTCTATTTCCCTCTTTGCCAGAGTCTCTTTGATACAACTCCCCATTTTAGCAAAATCTGGCCTCCTAAAATCTAAAACCCTTGCCTTAGCGTGACTAGATTATGTCTCTGTCCATATATTAAACCACACTATGTGATGGTCACTGGATCCCAGTTGACCTTCCACCTGGATGTCTGCAATTCTGTCCCCACTGGACAGTACTAGGTCCAGAACTGCCATGTCCCTGGTGGGATCATTCACTAGCTGTCCGAGGCCTGCCCCTGCAGTGAAACCAGGATGTCTCGGCTCCTGGTTGAAGCAGCTGCTAGGATGGCCCAATCCACGTCAGAGATATTGAAATCACCCAGCAGTAATACCTCACCTTTTGCTGCCATCTCATGAATTTGATCCCCTAGATCCCTATCCACCTCCTCCCCCTGTGCTGGAGGCCTATAGATGACATCTGTGCAGATTGCTGTGCCACTGCTTGGCTCTAGGGTGATCCACTGTGCCTCAGCCTCTCCCTGCCTACCCAGTAGCACTGTTGCCTTTATATTATCCCTAACATATGTGGCCACCCCCCTTTTTTACTCCCTCTATCTCTGCTGAACAGAGAATACCCTGTGTGTGACATCAATAAACCTGGAGGGCTAAGCTCAAAAGGTTTATGAAGACACACCCTAGGGTTTGTAGAACAAACTAATTTTATTTTGGGGGCATGTGGGGGCATGTGTGATTTTGTATTTTCTTGAAACTAATTTTATGACACTTCCAATATTTTATTTTTTATAATTACTGATCCATGATAATATAAGTAAAACATGCCAGTAGCGTAGTAAATTCCCAGAGAGCATGGGTATGTTATTGGGCCCCCTGGTTTTGAATAGACATCAAAATTATGATTTGGGCCCCTCAAATCTCATGGGCCCAGGTGCGACTGCACCCCCTGCACCCTTGTAGCTACACCCCTGAAACATGCTGCACATTTTCCCATTCAGTGAAGTAATTGACTTATACTGTTAAGAGTAGAATGAGCTGGAAAATGGTAAGAGACCCAGAAAAAGAAAGCTATTAAAGTAATTTTTTTCAAAATTGTAAAATGCTTGCAGGTTCAATGATTATATTGTTTGGTTAGTTTGAAGTTTTGAAACAATGTGTTTTAAATGTCATAATATAACAAGTGATAAAACACATATAAAGGGATTTGAAAGTGTTCAAAATGGAGGTATTATTGTGGTGACCAGTAATTATATTTAACTAGAAACTAGCTAAACTATGATGCCAGAAAACTGTTAACGATCCAGTTCATACTACCCTGATTTGAATACACAGATGCTGTATATAGGATGGAAAGTTAAACTGTGCAGCATAAACTTGACATCATATAGAACAACTTCTGTAAATGTGTGGTTGGTTAATATAACTGCAGATATCATGGCAAGCTGTACAATAGGCTTAGGCTCCTCTTGCCTAACAGGAACATTTTACTTGGCTACACTGATCTATAAGTGTGCTCATAATATATGCCCAGCTACCTCCATCAGCTGCTTACTGATGTAGCATACATCTACAGTACCAGCTAGGATCTCTAGCAAAAGACAAACTGTAAGTCCCCTGAACCCTCTGGGTAACAGGTGGCAAGGTTTCCTCACATGCTGCATGTGTCATCTGAAATGTCCTACATACTGCTATAAAAAGGGCATCCTCTGGCCTTCTCTTCAGATGTTCTGGACATTGCTGAAATCATGCTGCAATACCGCTTCTTACTCCAGGACAAAGGGTTCCACAGGAAAAGAGTACAGTGTTATCCACATCCACGTGTGTAGAGACACTGACTGAGGGAAGTCATTGAGAAAATAGAGAACTGGATAGTGCCCGGGATGGAGCTGTGGGGGCACCTGAGTATACAGGAAGGTGGGAAAGAACATCACTCACCTAGACCAACAGATGCTTGTCAGACAGGTCATGCATGTTTGTCAAGTAGAAGGGGATGGGAGATAGAGAACAGTGCTGAAAAACATAGGAAGAGCAACAAAGATGGCAGGCCCTGCTCATCCCCTTCTGGACAAAACAAGCTATCAGTATGAGTGATGAGATGGTGGAGAGGGATTTATGGAAACCAGACTGGAAGAGGCAGAGAAAGGAGGAGAGGTGGGAGAGTACTTTTTTTTCTACACTTGGGCCGCCCAAGGGAGTACAGATATGTGGTAGTAGTTTCCAGGGAAAGAATGGTCTCCCATTTTGTGGAGGTGAAGAGTTTTGGCATGCTGTCATGCTCCAGGAACTGCCCTAAAGTGATGAAAGGTTGAGAAGGGAAGAAACAAACCAACATGTCCAGAAATAGAGGTAAATGATTTTGGTATCATGATCTTCAGGGCTACTGTTATAGGTCTCAGAAAAGGACCTACCCCTAACATTTGTGATCATATCTGCTGAAATAAAGAAAAAGAAGATAAGATTTATTCTAAGCTACTGTTTCATCTCTTGGCTTGAAAGATCTGCTGACTCAGAAATGTTTAGCAATATATCTGAACAGGTATTTGTAGTATGTATCACTGAAGCAAGACTTGTAAATTCACATTTCAATCCTCTGTTAAATAATAAATTCACATTTCAATCCTCTGTTAAACAATCTGCTACATAGATATGAGGTAAACCCCAATTCATATAAACAGGTTTACATAAACACAGTTGTTTAATAAGTGGTAAACAGATTTTCTACTATGAATCTCTGGCAGATCCTGTATATATATTTGCAGAATTCTTTCATCCTACACAGTAAATTCTCTAAGCAGCAGGTTCTTAGTCCCTTCTGAGGCCTACAGGTACAAACCTAGGCTAAGCTTCTATTAAAATACAAAGAAAATGCAACTGTTCCTTTCCATTTACCAGCTAGCACAAACCTCATGGGTTTCTTAATGGCTTTAACTTGACAAGGGTGCTAGATGTGGGTAACTGGTTACCAAACTGCTGAGATTAAGAAAACAGAGGAGAGTTATTCTATACTGCTGTTTGATCTCCTCGTTTAGAAAGAGCTGCTTGATGAAGAGTCCTAAAAGCTCCACCTACTGGATGAAGAGGAAATTTTTAGATGTCTGCAACAAAAATGCTCACCTTTGAAGTACACTGCACAGGCAATCTCTAAGGTGGATGAGAGGAACCCATTAATTGCTACCTGGATCTTTTCATCCAAGAGTTAGATTCCCTCCAAAAAGAGTAAATGGGATCACCACTGCCAGTTTAACAGTCAAAATAATTAAATAACATATATTGTTCAATAATATAACAGCACAGATATTTTACAATAGGTACCATTCTTCCTGAGAGGTAAAACACATTTCATTTTCATGGCTGGATATCTCATTATCTATCCTTTCTTCCAGGAACACTGGCTAATTTTCTGATGTTATACACATCTGTGAATACAGCATCAGTCTGTGTTTGGAGTTTCGAGGACATGCATGCCTTGTCAACTAATGAAAACCTTCTTTGATCGATATGTTTATCCCTTATTATTTCTGACATTTTTAAGTACCCTTAACGGTTGTATTTCCTTCAAACACATTATCCAGACCATGACAATTGTTCAAGGACATGGATGTTGTGATTAATGTACCAAAATCCATGCTCATTTACTATCTGTGCCTACAATACATTGGTGCAAGTGTTGACACGGTGGATTTCTATTTTTTTTTATTTTATTTAGATCTAATTAAATACCTTTGAGCCAAGGCTCTTTTACAAAGGTTCCATGTCAGCTGAAGTACAAAACAGGGATGCAACAGAAATAACAACATTGTGGGCAAACAGTACAGTAGTCAGTTATTAATTGAGTAGGCAACACATTAGAAAAGCTCATTACATAGTAGAGGCCCAGAGCAGCATCAACTAGGGCATAGACAAGCGGGGGAGGAATGGGATGGTAAATTGGGAGTAGTAGCTGCCAGAGGCATTGTCAGACATAACAAGGAGAAGTGCTGGAGTGAGGGGGAGAGGGGGGAGCAGGTGAGAAGGGAGAGGGGTTGTGGGAGCCGGAGATAAGTTCTAGGAGGGGGGTGGCATGGCAAGGCTATAGGTAGTGGTAAGTATTGCAGATTAGATGAGGCAATCACAGGAGCTGGAGGCAGTAAGATGGAGTCGGAGCCTGGTTTTAAACATGCCAAGTTTGGGAGTAGAGGAGATGGTAGTGCTGAGACCATTTAGCCATGAGGGAGCCCTATGGGTGAAAGATCATTGACCCTGAGTAGTGAGACAGCCGAAACCTGCAAAGCTGTGATTCGAACTCCTGATGCTTTGCAGATTTGTGCTAGGGTGCAATAGAGCTTGGACTCCAGGAGGAAAGGCCCATGATAATTGTTTTCACCATGGTGCAGGTTAGATACTTATACGGTTGGAGAGTTGGAGCCATCCATATTGAGCATAAAGATCACAGGTATGTGAGAGGTGGAGCTCCAGTGATAAACCGACAGGCCTTGTTGAGGATGTTGATATGTGTCTGTGGGTAGTTGCAGTGACTGAGCCATAGATGATTAGGCTGTAACTGTAATGGAGACCATGGAACGTTGGACAGCAATCTTCAAGGCTTCTGGGGTGAGGTGTTGCCAGTGCCTGAACAGTAAGCCTCAGCCCGCATTAGCAGCTTTTGCCACTGTCAATGTGGGCCCGTAGGATAGATTGAAGTCAAGCAGGATCCCAAGGTATTTGGAAGACTGGACCTGTTCAAGGGTATTCCCCTGACTGGTGGTGATAATAGGGGTGTAGCCCAGTGCTAGTTGTGGAGGCTGATAAAAAGCATAGACTTTGTTTTTGTGATTATTTTTGTGATTAAGGACAAGCTTATGATTAGTAAACCAGTTTTCAACAGAGGTGAAACCATGCTGTAGATTGTGTTGTAGTGGAGTAGGGTCTTTGTGGGAAGAGAGAACTACAGTGTTGTCAGCATATAGGATGATCTGTTTCGACAGGACTGCAAAAGGAATTTAGAAAAAGGCTAAAAAGAAGTGGTCCTGGGGGACACCAGAGCGAACTGGTTGAGTATCAGATAGTACATCTGCAATTTTTATTCTTTGTGAGTGACTTTCCAAGTAGCTTTTAAACCATGCTGTAGAGTCATGAGAGAGCCCAGCATTCAGTAGCTGGTCTATTAGCAGGCAATGGTGGACAGTATCAAATGCCTTGGTCAAGTAGATAAAGACTGCCCCAGTTAAGTGGCCTTTGTCCAGTGTGCTGTGCATGGCTCCAGTGAACTCCAGGAGGGCAGATGTTGTGCTGTGACCTTTCCTGAAGCCGTGCTGCTGCGCACAGAATATTATATTTGTCAAGTAGTCCATGAGCTGTTCTGCACCTATACGCTAAGGGCCTTGGGGGCAATATGGAGATTGGCCGATAGTTCATATGATTGGTCTTGTCACCACTTTTATGGATTTGGAGCACTACATCAATGTTCTGGAAATGAGAACAGCTCTGCTTGGTCCCCAAATATTCACAGAACCCCTCAGTCCCAGTCCTTTGTTGAACAGGATAGTGTCAGTGTCATGCATTGCATCAACAAGTAAGGGAGCACTCAGTCTTGTCCCCTATGTGGGGAGTGATGAGAGTTTGTACTGGCCAATGTTGCATTGCATCAACAAGTAAGGAGCAGCCAGTCTACTCCCTGTGTGGGGAGTGATGAGAGTTTGGTACTGGCCAATGTTGCATTGTATCAACAAGTAAGGAGCACTCAGTCTTGTCCCTGTGTGGGGAGTGATGAGAGTTTGGTACTGGCCAATGTTGCATTGTATCAACAAGTAAGGAGCACTCAGCCTTATCCCCTGTGTGGGGAGTGATGAGAGTTTGGTACTGGCCAATGTTGCATTGTATCAACAAGTAAGGAGCACTCAGCCTTATCCCCTATGGGGAGTGATGAGAGTTTGGTACTGGCCAATGTTGCATTGTATCAACAAGTAAGGAGCACTCAGCCTTATCCCCTGTGTGGGAGTGATGAGAGTTTGGTACTGGCCAATGTTGCATTGTATCAACAAGTAAGGAGCACTCAGTCTTATCCCCTGTGTGGGAGTGATGAGAGTTTGGTACTGGCCAATGTTGCATTGCATCAACAAGTAAGGGAGCACTCAGTCTTATCCCCTATGTGGGAGTGATGAGAGTTTGGTACTGGCCAACGTCCTCACAGCCTTTAACAGTCAGTCATGTTTCTCCGTGTACAAAATGTCTTAGTAGACAGGCTAAGCCGGTCCCAGTCATTACATGAGTGGGACCACATATCCAAATTGTGGTGTCACTCAGGTCTTCTGCCCTTGATCCAAATTAATCCAAGGAAGTTCAATCGCATTCAAAAAACAGAATTTATTATAGGCAGAGAGTACCAGCAACATATATGGCTCCCCAGACCCTAACCCCACTCCTCGTGAGTCTCCTAGGGTGTGGTCAAGTTGGGAAAGGGTCACTCACTTAAATATACAAGCTCATTAATAATGCATGACATTATATTGTCACATGCATCAATGACTATATCAAACAAGGTGAACAAACACATATCTATCTAGTAATATACCAAGTGTATAAATATAATGAACTGAGACCTAATTTACAGAAAAAATACAATTTCATAGATTTTATGAATCGTCTTTTCTTAGTTTACTACCAGGCTCTAAAAAAAAAACACTTTAACATTGTTAATACTGTTAACAGTTTTAACATGTATACTATTCATAATTCCACAGAGGCAGCCTAAGACGCTTCATCCGTTTACGATAGGCTTTAGACCATAAATCTAAATAAAACAATGTAAGTGGTAATTCCTGGAGAAAACCAGCAAATCAGGATTACATTCTTAGTTAATAAGGTTTCCTATACACGTGACTCATAATTAGATATTTTTATATAGGCTTTAATGTGTACAAAGTGCATAACAATTACAAAATACACTAAAGCATGTAAACTAAAAATGGTAATAATCTATCTATTTAGGATGTTTTCTACCAGAAACACAGGAAAACTTACTATAGCATTGTTACCATGTCTAATATTTCTGTCATTAATAGAGTCCAATAATTTATGAAGGCTGCCTATGGCGTTCATTCATCTATTATTAAAGTTTTTCTAAAAATTAGAGCAATGCAAGAAGTTATCCTGGACAACACCAGATGTGTCAAAATTTTCATTCTAGGTTTGTAAAAGATTTCTCTTGAGCTGCCTGGTATATCGGGATTTCTATGAGGGGAGAAGGAGAGAGAGAAAGTTATGCATATCTACAGTGGTAAAACACCTAATTTTATTTATTACCTTTTAAAAAGGTTTCAAATCCCATCTTTCATTTAATCCAAATGGTTTAACACAGCTGAGTTTATAAATCCACATACTTTTTCCAATAATAAGTTTGAGCTGTCACCTCCTTGTGTTAATGGCGGGACCCATTCCAAGCCCATAAATCGAACATTCTCTGGTCTAGAAGAATGATGTGTTATGAACTGCATCCCTACTGGTGTGTCCTGTTTCTGATTCAAGATAGATCTAATGTGTTCTTGAATTCTTTGTTTTAAAGGATGAACTGTCTTACCAAAATAGATCAGGTTACATGTGCACCACAGCACATAAATAACATAGCTGATATCACAGGTAATGAGCTGTCTAATATCTACTTTGATATTAGGCTCCATTGGATGTTGAAAGAATTTATCTGACATACTATACTTGCAAATATTACATCTAGAGCATTTAATAAAAATGATCTTTGGGGTAGCCAGGTAGTTCCTAGTTTCCATCTGTAAGGTTGTAACCTACTGTGTACCACAAAATCTTTAAGATTCCTTGCTCTGCTAAAGGATACTGGGCTGACCCCACTGCTGTCCCTATTTCTTCATCAGAATGCAAATATGCCAGTTATGTAAATAATATTACTGATTTCTCTGCTTTGTGACTGAACTCAGTTCTAAATGTACAGGGTTGTGTGTGTGCTGTGTAGTGCCTGGTTCCATCCCTGTTATGAGTTTCTAGCCGATCAAGGGTACTCACCTTATCTTTACGTTTTTCAGTAATAGATGGTTATACCCTTGCCATAAATCTACAAATCCGCTCATCTGCTTGTACATTAAATGAATCCTCAGAGCTACAATTTCTTCTTATCCTTCATAATTGACTGTAAGAAATGAAGTCTTTAAGATTTTGAGGGTGGACACTGTGGGCATGTAACACTGAATTGGTTGCTGTGGGTTTGTGATAGCCTGTTGTATTAATAACATCACCATCCTCACTGACTGTAAGAGTCAAGTCTAGGAAGTTAAGTGTTTTTTTGTTCATCTCAAAGGTGAAACACAAATTCAGATTATCATTAAGCCACTGTATAAATTCTGGAATAATCTCAGTGGCACCTTACCATATGCACAAAACATTGTCAATAAATCTAAACCAGTGTTTTATAAATGGACAGTACAGATTTATTTATTTATTTGAACATCAGTTTAACAACCTTTGAGCCAGAGGCTCATTTACAAAGGTACCTCGTCACAGAGAGGACAAACAGTGCAAGCAACAAACATCAGGGCAGACAAAAAATCGGAGTACCTTTAGGAGTCAGGCAAAAATTACAGGCATATGTCAAGCACAGTATACAATAGGCTTACAGGTGAGCTTTGCATAGTAGACAATATAGTAGATACATGGAGATTGATTCAGTAGGCAGTAAAGGTAAGGCTGTGGGAGGTATCAGAAGAGGAGTGAGGTAAGAGTAGCAAGTAAAGGTAGAGCTGGACAGGAGGTCAGAGACTGGCTCAGCGAGCCTTGTCTGGAAGAATAGGACGAGGCTTAGAGGCATCTACAGCTGCGTGTTGAGAGCAGGTGATTTCTAAGGCTAGTTTTAAAATAAGATAACGAGGGGCATCAGTGATTCCAGCGGGAGGCGTTATACCAACAGGGGCTCTGTAGGGTAAGCCCTTTGACCTTGCGGGTTCTTGCCCTCGGTATAACCAGTGCAGTTTTGCGGGATATGCGGTATGCACTGTAGGGTTTGCTCGGTGGATAGTGGCTGATAGACCCGTGGGATAGACCAAGGAGTGATTTTTTGTTAGGCAGGTTTGGTATTTGAGGCTCATCTAGGTTGAGTAGATTAGCCATGGTGTAAAGAAGGCAAGTGTGGGTTAGTCTAGGAGCCCCAGTTATAAGCCTGCAGGCCTTGTTTAAGGTGAGGCAGATTTTGTGCAGGACAGTCTGGTCTGCTGTACCGTACACAGGTAAGCCATAGTCTACTACAGATAGAACTGAGGATGTGACTGCAAGTCGGAGGGCATCCGTGGGGAGGCAGTTTTTATGACGATGGAGGATACCCAGCTGAGTGTTAGAGGCTGAGGCAAGGGCAGAGATGTGGGTATGAAAAGAGAGGGCAGGGTCAAAGGTTATACCTAGGTATTTATAAGAGTGAACTAGCTCAATAGGGAGTTTAGAGGTGGAGTGGACTGAGAGAGGATAGTTACTGGATTTATTTTGGGGGTGCAAAGAGCATGGTTTTGGTTTCTTTAGATTAATTACGAGTCTGTGCTCAGTAAACCAGGCTTTCAGTTGTTGTAGGATTCTTGCAGAGAATCCTGAAGTGAGATGGGATTACGTCGGAGGCAAAGAGTACAGCATCATCTGCATAAAGAAGGATTTTACCACTACATTCACTGCGCGGGAGTTGAGAAAAGGGAAAGAGCAAGGGCCCAAGAATGGAGCACCTGAGGGACTCGGAGCGGATAGGGCAGGTGCTGGAAAGTGTCCCGTTGATTTTCACACATTGTGAGCGGGCCGACAAGTAGCTGGAGCACCAGGAAACAGGCCCAGTGGCAAAGCCTAAGTGGCTAAGGGTAACTAGCAAGAGGGGGTGGGAGACAGTATCAAAGGCTTTGATAAGTCAATGAACACTGCACCTGCTAAGGAGCCAGAGTCCAGCGAGGTGTGAAGAAAGTTAGAGAACTCCAGGAGGGCAGTATTGGTGCTGTGGCCTGCTCTGAAACCATGTTGTTCTGGGCAGAGGATGCTATATTTATCGAGGTATTCAGAGATTTGGTGGCCACAATTTTTCTAAGGCCTTAGAGAGAGGAGAGAGGACTGAGATAGGTCGATAATTGCTAGGGAGGGTCCTATCACCACCCTTGTGTATTGGGGTGACAGTAGCTATCTTCCAGGCAGAGAATTGCCCTAGGCAGACAGATTTATTAAAGAGGCTGGTGATTGGTGAGATAACCAGATCCAGAACCTGAGGAGAAGACTAGGATCAAGGAGTCATTGCCAATAGTGTTACTCTTTAAGGCCTTGAGTAGGTAAGGTCTGACATCCTGGGCAGTGACACAATGCAGGTAGAACAAGGGGTGTGGGAGAATAGGGACAGAGCTGGAGGAAGGGGGACAAAGAAATTATCTGGGAGCACCGGGCTAAGGTCCGTGAAAGATTTGTTGAGGTGGTTGGCAATAAGGACAGGGTCTGAGGAGACCGAACCATTAATGTTGATAAGCGAAGGTGGGAGGAACGCGTGCCACCATTCAGCTGCTTGATGTTGCCCCAGAAGGTCCTGGCATTCCCCCATGAGGAAGTGAGGGAGGCTTGATAGTGATCAGCCTTCGCTTTGCGGATGGCCCATGTACATTTGTTCTGGGCAGCAGCATAGGCCAGCCTGTCAACTGGGTGGCCTGTTTCCGTGGCAATGTGCCATAGATTGTCCCTATGCTTAAGAAGTTGGCGCAGGGCGGGGGTAACCCAGGGGGCATGCCTTACTTTGGACCGGCATGCAGTTATGGGTGCAAAAATGTCTCAAGCAGAGTTGAAGGTGTGGATAAAGAAGGTAAGGGCAGTGTCAATATCCGGGCGTTTTTATGGGGACCAGTCTATGAGGGCTAGGGTTGCTTAAGGCCTTTCAGCCCACCAGGTCTAGATGCGCTCGAAGGGTAGTTTGTGCTGTGGGTTTGGGCAAGGAGGTTGACCAATAGAAGAGAACAGGGAGTGGTCACTAAGACAGTCCGGGAGGTTTGGATGTTGCGGATGCGGTTAGGGGCGGTTTGTGAGGACCACATCCAGGAGTGTGCTAGAGCCCATTCTAGGATTCACTCTAGTGGGAGACTAGTTGAGTTAGGTCAATAGCTGCAAAGGCGTCATGGGAGGAAGTGGATGAAGGCTAAGCCAATTGATGTTCAAGTCCCCACAAGGATTTGGTGAGGAGTGGGGTAGGGAGGTAAAATAATCAATTAGTGGGCCTAGTGCTTGTGCTTGATTTTTGGAGGCATGTACACTGTAGTCAGGTAGATGGGACCCTAGAGGATCAGGAGATAGTTTTAGGGTTGGGGCCTGAGCCCTGACGTCAAGGACAGGGGCTGGGAGATTTAATTCTTGATTGAATATAATTGTATTTTCCCAATGTCCCAAAAACAGGTTGGCATAACTGGGTGCCATAGCTGCCCTCATAGGAGTGCCACATTCCTGTAAATAGAACTAGCCATCAAATTGGAAATAGTTATGTTTCAAAATAAACTCAAGGGCCTGTACCACAAATTATTTAGGTATATTATCTTCCAGAAGTGACCTGTCCAAAAATATTGTACTGCTAACAGACCTTGGTGGTGTTGGATAGATGTGTACAAAGACTCGACATCTATGCCAAGCCAAGTGAGATTTTCACTCCAATCCAAATCTTTTAATTTGTTTAACAAGTCCTTAGTATCTTTGATATAAGATTCTAATGTTAAGACACTGAATTGCAGGAAAAAAATCAATAAACTTACCCAAATTCTGGGTTATGTTTCCTACACCAGAAATAATGTGCCTCCTGGTGGATTGCTTTTGTCTGAATATAAAGCCAGGGCTAACAGGATATTCTGACCAAATATACTGATATTCTGTTTCTGTAATATCAGCTTTCTGTAGGTGTTGTGACAGAAGGTACTGAGTTCTTTCTAAACACAGATGTTGGATCAGACTTGAGTTTTCTATAGTTGTCACCATTATCCAATGATGACATCACAATGTTTTAGAGTGTTCCCTGTTAAGGATCACTATATTTCCTCCTTTATCTGCAAGCTTTATAACAATCAAAATGTCCTGAGACAAAGTTTCTATTGCCTGATGTTCTATTTTAGATATAATTAAACCTGGTGGAACATCCTCATTAAGTACTGTTTTGACCTGCTGACATGCCACCTTCTCAAATGTACTAATTGCAGTGTTATAAACATTGGGCAGAACACAGACTTAGGTTTAAATCTATCCTTCCTCCATTTCTGCAAGTGCTCCCTAGCTAGAAATATGCCACCTCTTGGCAAATGTTGGAAGGTCAGGAGGTCCGAATGAATACCTTGCTCTTGTAATAAAGATTCTGAAGTGTCTAAATCTGAAGAAAGCTGAGCAGCATTAATTTCACATTAGTCTGAGTAGTAAAATCATTATTTAAAGTCTCAGTGGCATTACCTGGCAACACCAAATTCAATTTTCATATCAATAGACCCACCACCATCTTGTTGTAGCAGGTCATTAGCTGATAAGGCTTCCACTTCAAGTTCCATACATTTTCTGATGTTTTCTAAAGTCTATTGCCTCAGTTCCACTCATTACCATGGCATCCATTGGATAGTCAATATCCTCAGTGAAAGAAATAAGGTCTCCACTGATAAGTGTTCCCAGTATTAATATTTACATTAGCAATTGCTGATGTTGAAATGCAGGAAGAAAACCAATTGTGCTCAAATTAGTATTACCAACAGTTCATTTCTGCAGGAAAAAACACCTTCAGTTTTAATTTTCTAAAGAAGTTATATAGGTCTACAAAGACCTGAAAATCATTAACTGGGGAGTGGATATAAACGTAGTCCTTTTCAAGCACATTTTTGTTGTTTTGTAAGGCAGACAGAAGAAAGATTAATTATTTGTAATCAATTTACTTCTTCTCCCTCAGTGGATAAGTTCGTTTTCTTTTGGACCTTTTGCCACCACGTTTCCCTCCTTGTTTCCTACTTTTCTGTTTTGACTCTGATTGTTTGTAGACCTTCCAGCTCTATCAATATTAGCTGCTATTTCTTCCTCCTCCTGATTTTCTTATCGTTTAGATTTATTCTTAGATGTGCTCCTAGATGAAAATCTAACTCTGGAGTGCCCCTGCTGTAAGAACGATCAGTCCTCAGTTTGGCCAGCTAACCATATTACCCTTTCATGATCATTCACGTCTCGTAGCAATTTGTTGGCTTACGTTCTGTTATCAATGTCTCATATTTAGATAATTTGCTTTTAAACGTGAGTCAAATTCTTGATATTGCAGCTCATTTTCAGAGACAGAACCTTTTACTGACTATATTAATCTCTTTCAAGAGTGCTTCATACTTCAAAGTGTCCCGTTTAGAGCATTCTGGGGCAGCTGCTAGCCATTCCTCTGTGGAAATTCCTCTATTCTACTAAGCGGGGACAACAGTGACTCGGAGTATGCTCCGATTCAAATATTCTTCCAAGGTGGAAATATTATAAGATGTGTCTATTTCTTTAGTTAATAGTTTTTCAAATTCAATGAAAGCAGTCTTAATATTTTGGTTAATCTCAGCATTTACCTCTGAGCCTTGCAAACGCTCCCTCGCTCTCCGTCAACGCTCACTAAAGAAATCCATGGTATCCCATTCATAAACCTCTGGCATCTGTGATCACATTGCTTCATCCATCTGGTGCATATTCTTTAAGACTCTAGTAATAACAGGAAGAAATCACCAGATAGTAATAATCCAGTAAAGATTTTAGACAGACAGAAATCTGGTTTCATGAAATGAAGGTAGTCCAAACAACGTTGCTTTTCTGATTTGGCAAAACATGAGTGGGAACTGCTGAACTCCATGGTAAATGGCCTCTTCATAAGGTGGGGTAGTCCAGAGTTGAACTTTTCTGCATTCCCACAATGCAAACATGCCACATTTCTGCTCTTGCTCTACAGCCTGGACTTTCTTCTCCAGACAT
The DNA here is from genome assembly GCA_016271365.2 of Neoceratodus forsteri. Taxonomy (NCBI): domain Eukaryota; kingdom Metazoa; phylum Chordata; order Ceratodontiformes; family Ceratodontidae; genus Neoceratodus; species Neoceratodus forsteri. The sequence continues at coordinate 436,511,232 of CM057453.1, forward strand.
GTTGTCCCTCTCCTAGAAAGGAGGTTTCTTTATGTGTTTCCTCTGCTCCGCTCATACAGAAAGTTGTACTCAAGCTGCTGGCAGAGCAGGCCACCTTAATACTGGTAGCCCTCTTCTGACCTCACAGATATTGTTTCCTCTGCTACATCATTTGGCAGTGGAGCCTCCTATTTGACCAAGCCAGTGTTGGGGTCTACTGTCACAGGACAGAGGGTCCCTGGCCCATCTGGACCTGTGGTCCTTACATCTGCATGCATGGCTCTTGAATACGTAGCCATCGCCCACTTCCAGTTTCAACACAGGTGGCTGGTGTCTTATTGGCAGTTAAAGCCTTCCACAAGACACACCTATTCGCTAAAGTGGAGCTTATTTCCCATATGTGTACTTCCCATTGTGAGGACCTAGTTACAGTGGTAGTTATACAAAAGCTGATCAGTACTGAGGCAATACTGGAGTATGCTGAGTCAGAATTACATTATAGCCCATGCAAATCATAACTTAGTGCCTCAACATCACCTCAGTACTGATCAGCTTTTGTATGACTACCACTGTACACATCCTGTCAATACTGTACTGGACTGCCTGCAGTCTCTATCAGACTCTGGTCTCCAGTACTCATCCATTAAGGTGTACTTGGCTGCCATTTCAGCTTTCCATTCCCTGAGGGTACTCTGCAAATGCGTCCCCCGATTCGTAAATTGATTCCACCTTTGGACCTTCATTTAATTGTTGAATAACTGACTGGCTCCATTTGAACCTGCCACAACTTGGGAAATGCACTTCCTTTCATGGAAAAATCCATTTCAGGTCACTTTACCTTCCATTTGGATGATTTCTGAGTCAGTATCTCATGCATGAGCCTCCTCACCTGATTTTCCACAAGGACAGGGTATCCTTGCATACCAGTCCATATTTTTCTGCCTGTGGTGGTCTCTGATTTCAAACTGAATCAGACCGTACACCTTTCCATGTATTACCCTGAGCAAGCTAACAAAGGCAAGGCATTGCTCCATACAGTTGATGTACACAGAACACTATGTTTCTATCACTGTTGCACTAAAGACTGAAGAAAGTCCTCTCAGCTTTGTGTCTCAGTCACCTTTGGAAGGAGAGTGCCTGTCAGTAAACATTATCTGTCCAAATGGCTGCCTGAGTTTTGTTATAGGAAGTATAATAAGAAACTTGCTGGTGCTGTGCCTTGCCACCTACATGTGGTATGGCCACCTCTAGTTTTTTAGGTTTCAGAATGTTTCTGCAACCGACATATGTGCTGCTGTCATATGGAGAACTGTGCATACTTTCACTAAACACTATCATCTATATATCCTCTCGTACAGACGTGGTGGATTTAGTCTTGCTGTTCCACAAGGCCTTCTGTCCTGACTGTGTATCCAACTTTGTTATCCTCCCTGGGCGCCTTGTGTACTGATTGGGAATTATTCCAAAGGTGTGACCCAGTGGAGGAGATATCCTTGATGAAGACAGAACAGTTACTCATTGCAACAGTAGATCTTCAATACAATCTCCTCCATTGGGCCACAGTGCACCCACCCTCCTTCCTCCTTTCTGAGGTTTAAGCTGGCAGGTTTGTCCACTGCCTTGCCTGGAGATGTCCATAAGTGCCTTATGTAAACTGTATTTCCAGTCCTGTACCTCTCCTTGTGTACCTGGTACTGATTTGATCTCCTGGTTCCTCACAGTAAAAGGCCCTTCGAGCTTGTCTCTGGTGGGGAACTGAGGAACAAAGGGGCCACCCACATTTTAAAGGCACCGACACTGAACTCCATCATGGGCAGCCCCCAGCTAGCAAAAGTTTCCTAGTAGTCCTCATGCTGATGGCTTACACTTCTAAAACTGAGGCCAAATGGAGGAGATTCTCTCTAAGATCTACTGTTATGGTGAGTAACTATTCTTTCTGTGGTCACAGTCAAGTGGAGACCTCTACCCAGCAAAGTGATCGTGCAGGTCTTGAGGACAGGACAGACCATTCCTGAGGTATGCCAAGTAGTGAATAAATTCACAACTATTACTAGTAGTGTGAGCGAGTTTTTCCTTAGGTTCATCCACAGAAAAGCTAATAAATGCCTGACATTGTGGTGTTAATTCAGCAGAATAGCAATTTGTGAAATGGGTTTAAGGATCCATTTCACACATTGCTTGGATATGACCAACAGAATTGAATATCATTTGATGTTCAGTCCCACACCAGTAGCCATTACTATAGATGTCCACGAGGTTAGGAAACATGATTGCTCAAGCATTCTGTGATCTAGAACTTGCCATTCCTGTAGCTGGTAAACCACCAGAAAGCATGCGGGGGGGGGGGACATTAGGTCCTCACCTAGTGGATTAATTACCCTCAAAGTAATCTGACCATTTGATAGAGAAGAAGTGTGTGCATTCAAAATCAAAAAGGATGACCTTGTACTGTCTGGAACTGTTTAAAGGAGAAGACTCCTGTATATGTATGATTTGGATATATCTGATGTATTTATTATACATTACATCAATTACTGTACATATGTCAATAAGAGATTAGCCATTTCTTCTGTTGCAACACATATCTAGAGTTTGAGGCTCTGACACAAGGTAGTAAAATGTCAAGCAAGCCTCCATGTACATGCAAATGAGTTACTTATAATACAGCCCCTCCCATTCCTTGATGTCACTGCAGCAACAGTGCAGAACAAAACACAAGGGTATCAATGCTGTCTAGCCTGATTTTAGTTTAAGTTTGCAATGGCCTAAGGCAGTTCTGTCATGCAACTCACACAGGGAGTAGTACTTTTAGCCTTAATACTGTATGTGTAGAGCAAATAATACATCCGATAGTATTTCATTCACAGAAAACAAAAGCTGTTCCTGTGTACTGCTCATTTCTCTCTGTGAGACAGTTGTAACATGTTGTGGAAAGCAGTAGACTGAATCAGTCAATCAACCAATCGAGCAGTCAATCAGTCACTCTGTATTGAACCAGGTGAGCACCCTTAAGAAGATTTGTTACAAGATGAGCCTGGGCAGTTTACCAAGAATCACACAAGACTGACTTATACACATCCCCTTTCAGCAGCCCGAAGTGAGAGCTAGATCATTCATTTACTTTATAAAGTGTATTGTTTTACATTTCAAGTGCTCCTTAAATCTGAGTTTCTGACTGGAAATACCAAGTCACAGAATGCATGTGACATGGGAGGAGTGAGCTAAGCAAATATAGAGCACTACAAACAGATACTGATTAGTTTCTTTATCTACAACAGCTGAGGTGTAGCATCTGATTTGTGAGGGACATCCTACTTCAAATGCTGGCATTACAAATCGGGGGGGGCTGCCACAGCTTATCCTTAGTACCTTGAAAGTGAAGTGCTATAGCTCTCACATCACTGCTAATGATATATAATGGGAATTGGGGCACTTTTAAAGTCATGGACCTGTGGGGCCATCACAATTTCTAAGGAGGTTAGGGGAACTTCTTAAGGTTTAGAGAGTAAGGGACTCTAGTAGGATTTGAACCAGAGTCCCCCAGTGCTTGTGCCTGTGCTTTCCTGGTAACCTATTCCTTGCCATAGCTGAATTCTTTATTGCCTTACAGCAGCCATCCAATCACTGACTGACTAGTTACAAAGGGAAAGGGGGGCTATTTGCATGATTATTTTTCACTGCTGGTGTCAATCAAAACAGAGAATGTTAACACACACACACACCTTAATACAACAGCTGCATAATACCACTTAAAACTCTTGTTGTACCCAGAGTCATTTATTGGGTAAACTGTTTTTGCTAACAGAAACAGTAACACAACACATACAGGCACTTCCTTATGTGAATACTATATATACCTTAAATCAGTGCTGCATCACACTCACATGGTCCTAGTCCCTATTAGACCTGCACTTCAGGATGTGCACAACACTTAAAGGGTTCCTCCATTACACAAGTGGGGAACCAAACATTGTGGGTTTGGTCTACTGGTGGAACTGCATTTAGTGCAGCACCATTATCTGTTGCTCTGATGACATCATCCTTTGGCAACATTGATGGTAAAATGGAGGACAAACACATTGATAACTTTTGGGGCTGTATATTTTATTTATAATCTAGATCTGGACAGCAATAGGACTGCTGGCAACTGGAGGAGGCACACAACAGTTACACATAAGGAGATGGGAAAATATTGGTGTGGAACTATGGGAGACTTCCCTTTAAGCAGAGGAAATTCAAAAAAGTAATGGTAACAAACTGTCTCTTATACAGCTGAAGAAAGGTAGAAATACTGGCACATTTGCCTTACCCTAACATAGACATAGAAACATAGACTTTGACAGGATAAGGACTGCTAGGCCCATCTAGTCTGCCCATTTCCTACACAGGATAGGCCTGAGATCCTAGTTAACCAACAGACTATATCTTCCTGCCCCCACAAGAATTGCCTTATGTCTGTCCCATGCATTCTTGAATTCTCCACAGTTTTAGACCCCACAACCTCCTCAAGAAGGCTGTTCCATGCATCCACTACCCTCACTGTGAAATAATACTTCCTCACATTGCCCTTGAACTGCTCTCCTTCTATCTTTAAATTGTGTCCCCTTGTTCTTGCACGTCTCTTTTTCTGAAAGATGCTACCCTCTTGGACTTTGTTGATTCCTCTGAGGTACTTAAAAGTTTCTATCATGTCCCCCTCCTTCTTTCCTCAAGGGTATACATATTAAGCTCCTTTAGTCTCTCCTCATATGGCTTCTCTTGCAGACCCTGCACCATTTTAGCTGCCCTCTTCTGGACTGCCTCTATCCTGTCTATGTCCTTGCAGAGATGGGGTCTCCAGAACTGGACACAGTATTCCAGATGGGGTCTCACCAACTGTCTGTACAGAGGGATAACAACTTCCTGTTTTCTGCTGCTGATGCCTCTCCCTATACATCCCAGTATACCCCGGCCCTCCCTACTGCCTTCTCACATTGCTTGCTAACCTTAAGGTCATCTGATATGATTACCCCAGGCCCCTTTCCTGTTTTGTTGTTGTTACTACCTCCCCACCCATTGTGTATTCTTCCCTGGGTTCTTGTTTCCCAGGTGCATTATTTACTTTTTGCATAAATTCTAGCTGCCATCGTCTGACCATTCCTCCAACCTTGCCAAGTCCCTTTTCATCCTTTCCACGCCTCCTTGTGTATCAACCCTGTTGCAGATCTTTGTATCATCTGCAAAAGGCATACTTTTCCTTCAGTCCCTCTGCAATGTCACTGATGAAGACATTAAAAGGACTGGACCCAATCTGAACCCTGTGGTACCCACTAGTAACCGCCCTTTCTTCAGAGTGGACTCCATTTACAATTACCTTCTGTGTCCTGTTGTCCAGCCAATGTTTTACCCAGGCTACCACCCTGGGACCCACTCCCAGGCTGGTTAATTTGACTAATAATCTTTTATGTGGGACTGTGTCAAATGCCTTGCTAAAGTCTAGGTAGGCCATGTCCACAGCCCCTCCCTGGTCTACTACTTTGGTCACCCAGTCAAAGAAATCTATTAGATTAATCTAACATGACCTTCCGCTGTGAACCCATGCTGCCTTGGACCCTGTGCTCACTGACCTCTAGGTACTCAACTATTCTTTCCTTCAGAAGTGACTCCATCACTTTCCCTACCACAGAGGTCAGACTGACAGGTCTGTAGTTTCCTGCCTCTGTCTTGGTCCCACTTTTGTGAAGGGAATCACATCCGCCTTCCTCCAGTCCTCAGGTACCACACCATCCTCCCATGATTTATTAAAAAGAGTAGCCAGTGGTTTCACTAGTTCCTCCCTTAATTCTTTTAGAATTCTGGGGTGAATTCCATCAGGACCCATTGCTTTGTCCACCTTCAGTTTTAGGAGTTCTTACAGAACCCTTTCTTCTGTGAAAGGACTGGGATCGACCCCTATCAAGAGTGCTTCTGTTAATTGGATTAGGCACTTCCCCTCCTCTTTTGTGAATACTGAGCAGAAATATTCGTTCAGTATTCCTGCTTTTCACTGTCCCCTCTGTCCACCCACCGTTCATTCTATTCAGCCTCACTATCCTCCCTTCTCACTGCTGATGTACCTATAAAGGTTTATCCCCTTCTTAACTGAGTTGGCTATCTTTTCCTCAGTTTGGGCCTTTGCTATTCTGACTTCCCTCCTGCTTCTTTCTGCCTTAACTGATACAGATCTCTGTCCTGCTCCTTTTGTGTTTCCTTATACTTCCGAATGCTATCTTTTCTTCCTGACTTTCACAGCCACCTCTCTTGAGAACCATAGTGGCTTTTTTTTGTTTTGATTTGTTTATTTGTTTCACACAAAGGCTTATTGCCTCTGTGATGGCAGTTTGATAATTCCCCATTGTTGCTCCACACCTCCTTCTAGCCTGTTTGCTAGTGCTTTTCTGAGCACTCTCACATCTTGCCAAAGTCAGCCCTCCTAAAGTCCAGCACCCTCACTTTTGTGGCTTGACTCTGTAGCTGAGTTTAACGTGAACCACACTGTTTGATGGTCACTTGTCCCCAGATGGCAACCACTTCTAGATCTGAGATCCTCTCACTGCTCCCGTTTGAGAGTATGAGGTCTAAGATTGCTCCCTCATGAGTGGGTTCTGAAACTAGCTGTCTAATGCCTGCCACCTGTAGGGCGTCAAGAATGGCCCTGCTCTTGGATGTGGCTGCAGCAAATGTGCTCCAGTTAACATCTGGCATATTCAGGCCTCCCATCAACAGTATCTCACCTTTCTCTGCCATTCTAAGAATGCCTTCCATCATATCCTTGTCCATTCCTTCCCCTGACATGGGGGCTGTACACAACCCGTGCGGATTGTGGTGCCTTTCAGTCTCCAAGGTGACCCACAGTGCCTCCTCTCCTCCCTGTTTACTCTTCTGTTCAGTTGCTTTTATCCTTCCTTTACATGAGAGCTACTCCTCCCTCTTCTCCCTGCCTGTCTCTCCTGTAGGTTATGTACCCTCGTATGTTAACATCCCAGTCATGGTTCTCTGTGTACCAGGTTTCTGTGACTGCTATGATATCCAGGCATCCCTCTTCCATTAAGGCCACCAGCTCAGGAGCTTGTTGCCCAGACTACAACATTGGTACTCATTACCCTCCATTTCCTGATGGCTCACCCCTTTGCCCCATCCCTGTCCTTCTTGCCTTTGTCATGTTCTCCATTTACCTGCCCTTCTCCCTATCGACACCTCCATGTTGGTGTTTGCCACACTTACTACCGTGATTGTTTGGGGTGCTAGGATTTTCCTGCTCCTTTCAGTGCCTCCCCCTTGGCTAGTTTAAAAGCTTGCCAATGAAGCATTTAAACCTATCACCTAGGATCCTGGTTCCCCTCCCGGACAGATGCAGCCCATCATGCCAGTATAGGCTTACATCACTCCAGGTGGACCCCCAGTCCCCAATGAAGCCAAATTCCTGTGCTCACACAGTTTTCAACCACTGATTGAATCCCATGGTACAGAACACCCTAGCCTCTCCTATGCCATAGATGGGTGGCACCTCCGAGAAGGTTACCGTGCGTGCTACTTGACTAAGGCCCTCCCAATTCCACAAACTCTTCCTGCACTTCTCTAATCCCTTTCTTAGCCAGGTCATTTGTCCCTAGGTGGACAATGACATCCAACTCCCTCCCTGTGCAGCTGCTCCGGCAATCCTGAGGATTCGCTCCTGTCCCTCAAGCCATGGTGCCAGGCAGGCTGCCACCTCCCCTCTCCCTTCCTTGCCCAGTTCTACCTTCCTAACAATGGAGTCCCCACCAGGAGTTGTTTCCTTCCCTGCAGGGTCCTCTGCCACCCTCCTGTGGGTCTCCTTTGTGGAGGTTCCCAACATCCTCCTTGGTCTCCACTGTAGGTGCCTCCATGAGGAACCACACTTTGCCAGAATGGCATAGGAATTTTGAGAGGTACAGCTGGAGGATGTGCCTCTGTTCCACCACCCTCACCCTCCCGGAGCCACTGTGGTCCAACTGCTCCTCTTTCTTGGCAACCTCTGAGGCAAAGGCAGTGGCACTGGTGGTCCCTGGTTGGAAGAGGAGGTCCCACAAATCCTGGCCAACTCAGCCTGGAGATGAGTAACCTCCTCCCTCAGCCCAGAAGGTGCCTGCAGATGGGACAACCCGCATCCTCAGAACATCTCCCGGAAGACTGCTGCTCCACAGCCACTGCACTGAACCACTCCAATCAGGTCTTATTTCTGGCCCCTTAACTGTTTGCAATCCTTACTCTTTCCTCTGTTTTTTTCTCTCTTCTCTTTACTTTCTGCCTGTGTGCCCTTTAAGCTCCTGATTGTCCTGTTCTGAGACAAGCATATCCTATATTTCTCAGTAGACCACTTACTTGTTCAGAGGCAGACCTCCAGCAGCTAGAGGGGGCTGGAGAGCTACTCTTGCCCTTCTAGGATGGTGGGTCCTTGGTGGTTCTGTGATCACTCACTTCCTGCCCCTAAACAGGAAGTTCCTGTTGTCAGTCAAATCCTGTGCCTATAAAAATAGAACTAGCTTTGGGTGGGGGTTGGAGGGGAGGAAGGAGGCAATATAGTCCCAGTAGAAGTTCAGTCACACAGCAGTCCTTTCTCCTGGTGTCTTCTGCCAAGCTATTCAACTGACTTTAAGGAGCACCTTTAACCCACTGTTTAGAACTGTAAGTTTACCAATGAAAGAATCCGATTGAGGTTCCCATTTTACAGCAAGGTAATGGAAACCATCTGGAAGATCTTAGGCATACAAAGAAATTGCATGTGGCCTACCATCCAGAATCCTCTGGACAAGTAGATTGTACAAATCCAACCACAGTCAGCATCCTGAAAAGTCTTAGTACTTCTGGAAGGACTGGGATCTAACACTTCCACTTGTTTTAATGGCAGTAACAGCAACCCTAGTAAATATACAGGAATATCCCTTTGTAATGATAACATGCAGACAGATGGTGCTCCCTTTTCACCTCTTTTATAGAGCAAGGGATGAAACATTAGCTGGTGCAACAACAGCCCATGGATATGTAACCCATCTAAGACAGCACTTTCAAGAAGTCTTTGCACTTGCCCAAAGAAACAGAGAAGTGTTCTAGGTTCTGTGGCTTATTATGACAGAAAAAACAACTCCCAAGGAACACCAGCTTGGGGAGAAGGTTTTATTTTATTTTATGTTAATTATAGCAGAAATAAGGCCACACAAAAAAATATATACAGACTTGGAACTGACCCTATGTCATTAAAGACAAAGTGTCACCTGCAGTCTACTAAATTGAGATTAAAATTAAAGGTGCTGCTGAAGTGTACTTAAGTAGATACATAACAATCAACTGAAACCGTATTATGCATGCAAACCTCAATGGTTTGATAACACGAGATAAAAATATAGAATAAGATCATGAGACATCTACCTCAAAATCAATGCAAGGATCTGAAGATTGGCGCTTGAGTCAAGGACTAATGCTCTGAAGGCTTTATAAACTTTTGTCTAAAAATGTTTGAGTATGAAAAGGACTGAAAATGCTCAAACAATATAGACAGTCAATATGAAACAGGGTATGTGTGCAAGGTGTATTCTCGTATAAAGCGGTACTCCCTGTTACACGCGATACTATATTTTCTGTTTACTTGATGCTATATTCTACCTCAAAGTGTTGAAATGAATGTTAGGAGAATGAAAAGAAAAACAACAAAATCCAGCACTCCTCCGCTTGGTGCCACACAGGGCATAAACTTTATTACATAAATAAGCAGATGCTACAATAAGCCAAAAGCAGGACTGCAACTCAGAACCCGGACCAGTTTGCACTATCATGTCGTCATCATGACATACTGATAGTGTAAAATCGGTCGGGGTTCTGGGTTGCAGTCCTGCTTTTGGCTTATTGTACTGTCTTCTTATTTATGTAATGTAGTTTATGCCCTGTGTGGCACCAAGCGGAGGAGTGCTGATTTTGTTGCTTTTCTGATTGTTTCACTTCGTACCTTCCTATAGCAGTACAGCTGCTTTTTTCTTTTGTTATGTTAGGAGAATGCCTATTTCTTTGCATTATAAGGACTGGCACTTCAGTGTGCAAACCATCTGGTAGTATATTTAATCATATTTTTGGACTGGAAGCAAGTTGTGAGATACACTTTCCCTTCAAAAGAGGGAAGGCTGACAAAAATTAGACTCGATGTAAAATATTTAATTATTATTACTCAGACCTAACATTCTGAGCTACTTTATTTTATTATCATGAATTACAAAGTATTTAGATTAAGGAATTCCTGTGCAAACATGTCAGCGGACTTAGAAACACTGAAATATAGAATCTGACAGCAGAAGCAGACTGATGGACCATCAAGTCTACCCACAGTTGGTACTACCTTACCCTCTAGACTAGTGACACAGTGGGTCATTGTACACTGGGCAAACCATTTCCAGAGTTGGGCAGTAATGTGTTACAAGTAATGCGTTACTGTAGTTAGATTACAGTGACCAGTAATGTGTACTCATTAGTGATTACATGGGAAAATGTAATATTGTTGAGTTACTTATTCAATTTTTGTACAAGTAATGTGTTACTTGTAACACTATTTACATATTACTTGGTTGCTCAGCTGAAAGGAAGAGCGTGGAGGAGGAGAACAAGTGAATGGAGTGATTTACATAGATACATAGATACATAGACAATGTCAGCAGATAAGGGCCTTTGCCCACCCAGTCTCCCATTTGAGCTTGTAAGTTCAGTTTATGTTTTCCTAGAAGTCTGTTGCCTTACCCTGACCTCCAGAATTCCTTTATGTTTATCCATGCATTCTTAAATCCCGTGATTGTTTCAGCCCCCACTTCCTCTGGCAGGGTGTTCCCTTGTCCACCACCCGTTCTGTGAAGAAATTCTTCCTCATGTTTCCTCTGAATCATCCTCCTCAACTTCATCCCATGCCCTCTAGTCCTGGAACCTCTTTTCACTTAAAATAGTGTATTCCTGCACCCTGTTCCTCCCTGTAAGATACTTGTATGTCTCTATCATATCCCCTCTCCCTCCTCTCCTCCAGGAGTACATGTTCAGTTCCTTCAACCTGTCTTCATAGGACTTGTGATGCAATCCATGCACCATCTTTGTTGCCCTCCTCTGAACCTTCTCTATCCTGTCTATGTCCTTACGTAGGTATGGTCTCCAGAACTGTACACTGTACTCCAGGTGGAGCCTCACTAGTGTCTTGTATAGTGGAATTATGACCTCCTTTTCCTGCTGGTGATGCCCTGTCTATACATCCCAGCATCCTATTAATGCACACTGTTATTCTGTGTTGCCCTGGGCCTCTCTCCTTTGATGTTCTCAAATGTTCCAGCAGGATGCCAGCCCACCAGTCAGATAAATAGTTTGAGTTCAAAATATACAACTTCATTAAAAACAAAGGAAGGAAGATTTATGGCAAACTAAACCCTGCTATCATGCCCTGATCAAGCCTTTGCTAGCCTAGGTGATGATAACTGTTGACTGAAAACAAGAGACAGATGCAGCAAAGGCATGATAGAGTCTGTACAAGTACCAGTTAGCTTAGGGGCAGAGTCATCCTAAGCTAACTGGTCAGCGGGTTGAGCAATTGAGCACTGGTGGCAGGCTCTTCAGTTGGGTTTAATGTACACCTTTAATGTGAGGTGTCGGGGGATGGAGCACCTGTGAGGAACGTCTCCATGTCATACATAAAGAGTTCCAAGATGGCCAGGTAAAGAACATGCCGCAGCACCTGGCTGAAGCACCTCCGTTCGAGTTGTGGAAGAATGCAGAGTGAAAAGATGCTGCTTCTGAACTAACCACAAAAAGAGCCCAGCAGCACTTCAATTAAAGCTGATTCTTTTTCCTTCACTTGTTTTCTTTTCCCAAATGCAAGGCATGTCCAAAGCGGTTGATGGGCAAAATAATTGTCAGATGATCTTTTCAGTGACAAACAGAAAGCCAAAGAACTAAAGATAATGAGGGCAACATGGTGGCAAAAAAACTCCTCATTCACCGAGCCTACCCAACCTGAGAGACTTTACGGATGCACTGCAGATGCTTCTTTCTCCACCGCCGACTTCTCTGGCACCTACCAACTCTTCGGATAAAGGTAACATTTCCACTTATCTCAAAATTAATGAACCAGCAAGTAAAGAGACAGCAGAGTTTAGTAAAGAAAGGGTTTCAATCCCGAAGCTAAAAAAACAGCCAGAACAGACAGATTCTAAAAGGGACAGTCCCAAAGCAAGCAGTGGCAAAGAATCAGTGTACCCAGAAGCACCAGGGCTTTAGTGGCCAGTGAGACTGTTTCAACACTGGCGGTCATTGTACCTATTTGAAATTTAATAAAATTTGGGATATTTCAAGTCAGCGTGTGGACTTTTATCTGTGGAGTGCGTTTCTTCTTGGACTAGCTGTTTGAAGATTTGGCATACCTTTTATGCACCCCATCTTGTAGTTTGCAGCAATACCTCTTGGATTGACTTTGTAACATTACTTGATAATCAACTCCTAGTAAAGACCAGAGCACAGAAATGTCCCTAAGCGAGACAGAGGTGCAACAGACTTAAATAAAGTAGACACCCCTCCACATCTCAGATGAATTTAAAAATGTTAGTGCAAACTGGGACATGGGAGAAATAACCTCAGCAGATATACAGAAAGCAAGGGATATGCACACAAAAATAAAAGAAAGGCCTCAATTAAACATGGCTCCACAACTACAGGTATATAAATACATAGACAGTGTCTGCAGATAAGGGCCTATGCCCACCCAGTCTGCCCATTGTACAAGTAGAGGTACAAGTGCTACAACAAAGAATCCCCCAAAAACAGCAAAGAGCGATTCTCAAAATTTGGAAGTGTTAACTCAGTAGCCAACTTGAAACTGGAAATGCTAATATGACATCAAAGGCTCTTTTAATACAGTGACAGGCTCACTAAACTAATTAAACAGCAAACTTGAAAATCTCATGTTAAGAACAAATGAACTTGAAGAACATGTTTCCAGGATGGAAGACACTACTAATCAGACTCTTAAAAAACTTATGCTCTTAGAGAGGCAAGTTCAGAAGTTACAAGAACAAATGGCGGAACAAGAAGACTGTGCTAGAAGGGGCACTGTAAGACTCTGTAAAATTCCAGAAGGGGGGGAAGGGACCAGGGATCTGGTCCCATTCTTTCAAACTATGGTAACAAAAGCCTTAAATAGAAAGTATCCTGAGGATAAAATTGTTCTGGATAGGGCTCATCGGACAGGGTCCAGATTTTGAGAATTCTAATTATCCCAGAACAGTTTTATAAAACCTTTAAGTTTCAAGACTGAGAGGCTATCTCACAAAAGCTAGAGTCTTGAAAAGGCTAGCATATGAGCAGATCAATTTCAATGCATACCCATATATGTCAATTGAAACTACAGAAAGAATGCTATTTAACAAACACATTAGATTTTCTTTATTGTACCCTGCAAATATTCATTTTCCATTGAATGGAAGATTGCATACGTTTGACTCACCTGAGGACGCTATGGAGGCATTTAAGACTGCATTTGAAAATGAACCCACAACTACAGAGCTCGAACAAATCCTTATTCAACCCTTGTTAACTCCTCACAGTCAGCCTCATTATCAAACTCAGGGAACAAAATGATCAAAATCAAAATATTACAGAAGAACAATCAAGTTCAAGTTCAAAGAAAGAGTATTTACTGGTATAAGGGAAGCAATGCTGTGAATGAAGGGAAGAAAACAAAAAGGAAAAAAAATATTTATTTCTTGTTCATTATTATCTAATACACAGAGAAGATTATCCAGGTGTGGGGCTCGGACTAGAACACTGGTCTGGATCAGCATATGCTAGAATGATGGCAGATATATGAGAAGCCTCACAGAATTACAGCCTAATAGAAGTGTTAATATAACGTTTATTCAGACAAGGCTTATAGCTGCTTATCGTATAATAAAATATCAACTTGGATAGCTATGATAGTGGATAGACTGATTAATTTTGTCACTATTGTCTATTATTTGTAAGAATGGAGGATATATACCATGTTAGGATGTCCACAGTGGTGTACAAAGATGGTTACTCAACCATCTCAGTTTTGGGGGAGGAATGTCTAGGCTCTCTGGAGTTAGGGATCTGTTGTTATTTCTTGCTTCTATCTTTCTTTTTGAGTAAGGGATTTAGGGATATAACAGGAGAGGATGGGTGGGGGACAAAACTAAAAAAATGTTGGGGAGAAACATATACAGAGACACATTACTGTGAAACACATACTAATATTTGGTTTTAAACATTGGATAATTTGGCAAAAGGGTCCAGGAAAACTAATTCTAAGAAAAGTATGGCCTAATATATTCATACAGGTGAAGCAAAACACTGAGATATAAAAAATGGGAAGTCCTTTTAAATTACAACTTAGAATGTAAAAGGGTTACAGAATAGATCAAAAATGGTGAAAGTTATAAATTATTTGGAGAAAAATGCAACTCTGATAATGTTACAAGAAACTCATTTGATATCTAAAGAAACAACGTGGTTTGTGAACGGTGAGGTCCTGCCCTAACATCAAGAATTCTCCAGGAACTCAAGGGAGCTCTGATAGCATTAAATAGGAAAGGAATTTTACCAGCCATTACTAAACACATGATAGATACACAAAGGAGATATGTAAATAATCACATACAGTTGTATAACTTGAAGGTTACTTGTGCAATGTTATATGCTCCTAACATCAATGATCCTAAATTCTCTGCAGACTTTTTTTTTACTTTGTCAACTTTTGATGCTCCATACATAATTGGGGACGATTTTAAGGTTGCTATGCAACAGATTGACAAAACAACTGCATTAGACAAAGCACACAATTCAGCTAGAAAAGTTATTGATGAATTTGCTCTAGATTTAGGTTTGGTAGATCCTTGGAGGTTATCACATGAAGAAAACAAATATATTCTTACTTCTCCACGGTACATCACTGCTATTCTAGAATTGATTTCTATTTGTTATTGATGTATACTATAACAGATGTGGAATATCCTGGCATCACTTTATCTGACCATTCCCCATGCATCTCGACTATTAATATAACAGAGGAACAGGAAGCAATTAGACTCTGGTGTTTAAATCAAGCTATATAATACTCAACCCCAATATACAGGGAAAAATAATTAAAGCTGTGAGGAACATTTTGGGTATAATACAATTAATGATACTTCAATAATAAATATATGGGAAGCTTTTAAACTCTACATAAGATGGATTATAATTAGCATTGAAACAGCTGAAAAAAGGTACAGAAAGAACACTGAAAGAATTAGAAAAAGAAATCCAACACTTATTAACACTTCATAGTACCTCCTTTGATATCAATATCTATAATAGACTAGTACAGAAAAGAGAACAAAATAACCAAATAACATATATTACAGAAAGACAAATACTTAATACCAGATCAAATTATTATTTTTCTGCTGACAAACCACTTAAATTATTAGCATGGCATGCTACAAAAGCACAGAAAGAACACACTATAATAAGGATTAAAAATCATAACAGTAAAGAACTTAATACCCCAGCAGAAATAAATTAATATTTTGTCAAATTTTATCAAGAATTATATACCTCACAAACAGCTAAGGATTTGCAGGGACCTATGAGATTTTTAGAAACATTAAATATTCCAGAAATCAATGAAGAAACTAGAATCAAATTGGATCAACCAATCACACAGGAAGAAATTATTAATGCAATTCCTGCTCTTCCCACTGGTAAAGCCTCCAGTCCACAAGGACTTGGGGTTGATTTTTATAAAAAAATGCAATGTCCAGTTAATTGCCACTCAAGAATATATATTTACTGCTTAGTGGTTATAAACCACTGCCAGCGATTGCCAACAGCTCAGTAAACCACATATGTGGTTTATGGAGCTCTGTAAAAACTGCAGAACAGTACTGCAGCATCACCAGAAAACCCACTAAACAAGCTGTCATCACGCTGGATGTTCAAAAGCGCTACACAATCGGTCACTCAGCGTGAGACATGCTTGTCAGCGGTAACAGTTACCCTCTAAAGCAGCAAAAAGACAATTTAAGCTAAACCCGTAAATATAAAACATGGAGAAGTATGGTTCTTTGGGTTTTATGCACCTCAGTGTGTGATGCCCATACAAACCCCTCGGGTGAAAGCGGCATCAAACACCTCCACTAGGTGCATAACATCCCCATCAACCACACTTCTTCATGCATTATTCATTTTAATTCATTTAACAAATTACAAAAATTCTTGACACTTTTCTATATTATTATTCAAGTATTTATTGAAAGGAGAAAGATCCACTGAGCTGTACATCTACTGCCCCATTGCTCTTCTTAATGCTGATTATAAACTTTTCACAAAGATCATTGTCAACAGATCAGAGCATCTTACCCACCATTCTAAATCAGGATCAAAATGGCTTTATTAAAGGAAGCACTCTACAGAAAACATAAGGCATAATAAATCGATTTCTATAAATAAATCGACTGATGTTACTGGCACAGAACATACATTTGATCGAATAGAATGGACATATATTTTCACAACCATACAAAAATGGGGTTCAATGCATAGCTCATCAGATGGATTAGGCTAATATATGACTCCCCTAATGCCTATATTAGAACTAATAATAATATATCTAAACAATTCAGATTATATAGAAGGACAAGGCAAGGATATCCATTGTCCCCCTTAAAATTTGCACTGATTATGGAACTGTTTGCAATAGCCATTGGGGTAATGAGAAAACTTCTGGTATTAACATTAATAATAGCATACAAAAAAATAGGACTCTATGTAGATGATGCATTGCTATATTTAACACAACCCAAAAATCTTAATAAAGGAATTTATAAATTTAGCAGAACAGTTTGGAATGGTCTCTTGTTATAAAATAAATTGAGGTAAATCAATAATATTAAAATTAAATAAAAACTACACAGTTAACATCCCACCACAATATCCAATGTTACAGAACATGACACAGATACAGTACTTAGGGATTAATATTACATCAAACATAACTGACATATAAAGCCAACTTTAGTGAGCTACTGAATGAGATACAAAAGATTTAAAAGATGGGATTCTCTGTTACTAGCACTAATAGGAAGGATAAATATTATAAAAAGCAGATACTGCTTAGAGTCCTATTTTTATTTCAAACTTTGTCTATCTCAATATCTCAGACATGCTTTGTTGCACTAAAACCAACATAAGAAACTTCGTATGGAAACATGCCAGTGCTAGGATAGCATGGAACATAACATCCAAAAGATAAAGGAGGCCAGGGCTCCCAGACTTGTATGTATATTACTTAGCCACCAAATTGCACAAGTTTTGCATTGGATGGATGGAGATAAAGTGGTATTAACTTCAATTCAAATAGAAAAGGAAGTGCAGCCATACCCTACTTTAATGAATTTATTATTTTCAGCATGTTCTCAATATACATAATTGCATAACTACGAGACTACTTACCATTGCTGGAAAAACTATGGCCTTAATGGGTGAGGATGGCTGTACTACAAAATATATGCCTATTTTCAAAACTATAATTTCCACCAGGTAATAATTTCAAAATCTGGCAGGAGAAAGATATTATACAGTGTGATAAATTATTTCATGTAAACGCTATAAAACCCTACATATTAATACAGCAGCAACATAGTTTACCCAATGCACAAAAATGTCAATATATATAGATTAAAAGTTATCTCAACAAAAATAAATCTTTACTCAAAGTACTGGAACCTCCAACACTGATCAAGTTATTACAGGATAATAAAGATGGTATGAAACTGATATCTGCAATTTATCAGATAATTATTAGCAAAAGGGATAACAATATAAAAAAAATTAAAGAATAAGTGGGCATCTATTATTGCCAAAAAATATATACTTCTCAAATGGAAGGACAGGGCTCCACTGGTCTACAAAATGTGGGTGAATTTGATGCACAATATCTCTAAATTAGAACAGATTTGGTACATAAAAAATACTTGAAGGAAATTTATGAAAATATCTGGTCCCCATTCTGGTTGATAATTCAAAAGGGAATAGTATAGCTTTATTTTAAATATAAGATTTCTAAAAAATATATAAGGTTAGTTAATGAATTCCTGGACCTCTGGTTGTGATGATGAATAAGTCCAGGCATCTGAACCTATATCTGATGACAATAATGGTCGCTGTGATTTATCTGAACCAAAAACATAACAAGTAATGGGAGGAGTTAGTTCTGTTTGTGGGTTAATTTGTGCTTGTTGTGTGCCCTGAATCCTCTTCCTTACTTGAGTGTTCTGGTGAGCGGAGGTCAAGGAAGAAAAAGCTAATCAGAGGTACCACCAGGAGTGATGTGCCCTGCAGTGTGTGTGGCTGACACCTGACTGTGACACCGCCCAACTCCCAGAGTCTGATTTCAGGAAAAACTTGGGGGACAGAAACACCAGTAAGTGTAGGCTGGGAAAAGGCAGGACATAATAAGTTAGTGCACTCCTCCCAGATTCTTGCAGTAATCAAATGCCCAGCATTGTGGGTTATCTAACTCAGGTTCTGTAATTTGTGAATGCTACTAGTTCTCTGACAAGACATACAGTTTGCCTTTGCAAGTTTTAAATGATTTAATTGAACCGTTTGGATGCCAGTTTTCAGAATTTTGGGATAGTCGGGAGTTTGACACCACCAGCTGGAAATCTCGTTACTGCCACATTTTTTATGGCACTGCAGTAAAAGTTTAGTAATTCCTACCAGTGAGTGCTCTGCCTTTTTGTTTTTGCACATCTCTCTTGGTCTGAGAGCTAATCAGTATACCTCTTTTAGCTACAACGATAACAGCTGCCCTCAGAAGTCATGGCTGCGAATGACAGTTCCTATAGAAACAAACAAGAAAAATGAGTTGATCTCTGCATGGGGTTAAAAAAATGGGTGATATTTGAAGTGTTTCCTTAGAGACTGAGCACAGTGTGATCTGTAAAACCTGCCTTTTACTGACTGTGGTATTTGAGGGGGGCATCAAAGGGAAAAACGGGAAGGGAGGCTGCAGTTGTCTCTGTAAACACAATAAGGACGGCACACTCAAGCAGACTACATAGATATAGGGCCTTTATCTGCTGGTATGTTCCTTAATCCTTGGTATAGTGGTCACAATTGACATAAATAAAATAATTTCTTAACATCAGGCTGACCATTCCCCTTCTGGACTAGTAGTAAATAATTAGAATGCATTATTAATTAAAAAGCCACAAATATCCGTTATGTTTGCCTATATATTGTGAAGCACCAGGAAGGGCTTTCACTTCTGATGAAACCTAGATGACATTGTTGAAGCCCTAGTTTTAGACTGACTGATACAACCTAATGCTTACTGAGATTGTTTGCATTTAAACACAATTCTGCTTTGTGAAAAGAGAATCTTTGCCAGAAAAAGTCAGGTGTGCAAAGTGCTGTGGGTTCACCTCTCAGTAACTAACAACAACTTTGTTTTGTAACAGATACATTTATGATGTCCATGTCCTAAACAGGTCCTACTGGCTTTAAATAGGCATCCCACCAAATATATTGGCAACAGCCAGTGAAAAACAAAAATATAAAACTGTGCCTCTTACAGAGGTAAAGACCTCAGAGGACTGAGGACATGCCAGAATGGCACAGAGCTGATGGGGTTTAGTGGGAGTCCTCTGTCTTCATCTCTGTCATTTTTTTTTTACTTTACACTGGTTGTAGTCAATACATTTGTAGGTGATATGCCTAGTTTTAATTCTGCTGTTAATAGTGCATTCCAATTCTGCAGGTATCTCTGCCAGTCGGGCTGTATCTGTGTAAGGTACCTACTGTATCAAATGTGTGATGAATTTGGGCTGCACATACACTCCATGAATGCTGTTTGTTGGTTTTGAACGTGACACATAGCCTTCAGATCTTAACCACAAGGCCCGTGGTGTCAGATGGGAGTGGGTGGTTAAAAAAAATGGCGTTATATTGCATCATCCAAATGTTTGTGCAGGGATTGGGATTTATGTCTGGTGCCCGCTGCTTGTGGGGGAGGGGGCCGAACCATTAAGTGGCTTTGGTGTTTTTGCAGGGGGGGTCAAGATGCTGTGTTATTTGAGAGATGGTCTACATGAGATCTCACTGCAAGGCCTGGGGGAGGTTTGACAAAAACTGTCAAATGCACCACAGAGCTTCTAAACCCCCAACACATCTGAGAAACTAGCACCACACAGACCCCCAGCCTTAATACAAAAGTGTTTCATTGATTACATGTGCCTAATCATTCTCAGTTTCTAATGGGTATTTGGAGGAGAATGGAAACTGTTATTATGGTAATGTGGTGTGTGATTGGGAGGAAAAGATTAGACTGCAAGATAGTGGTGGGGTCTTGCTGAACCTCTAAATGTGCCTGGTGTGGGGGGCTGCATGCTGAATCTGGAAGTACTGTATATCTAGAGTGGGGGTGCTGCACCATCAACAAGTCACCATCTGGTGCAGGGGGTGATTCTAAGTATGTCTGGTACTGTTGGTCTGCAAAAATGTCATCCTTGGTTGGGGTGTTTGAGGGACTGAAACTGCAGGTAATCTGGTTTTCTGTTGGTTTCTGTTTATGTTTTGTAATGGTTTGAGGAGGAAAAATTGCTTTTCTTGATGAAGACTAGTGTCTCCCATTTCTGAAAGCACTTCAAGCACACTAGTCAGTAGTCTGTGTCCCCCAGACTCCATGTTTTCTCCTTGCTCAACGACCTGCCATTATTTGATACAGAATTCATTGGTTTTCCCATAGTTTCACAGGAGGTGGCTGTCCTAAGCAAAGCCCTGAGAGCAGGCTTAGCCAGGAGCATATAGTAAAAGGAGTTTAGCAGAGCATCAAAAATTGGCAGGTCACGGAGCGTGGCAAGCATGCAGAGTCTGATGGACATAGTATTGCTAGACTAGTGTGCTTAAAGCACTTTTTAGAAAACAGGGGACACCATCTGGGGCCAAATGCTGGGGCTGCTACTGTCTGGGCTGGGTGGGAAGGGGTGCTCTAAAACCCCATCAGGGTTTCTGGACCCTGGCTGTGTCCTTCCTAGCAGTACAGATTCCTGGAGCAGCCAATGGCAACCACTGATATAACACTGCCTTTAGATTTTATTTTCTTTTTTTTAAGCTTTTGGGGACTTTTCTGAGCAAAAACTGTAGGTACTGTATGTTTACTAAGTGTACATAACCAACTGATCAAAATTAATATAAAGTAATATGAAAAGTACCATAAATGCGTATAAATCAGTTTTTGGGAGAGTGAAATTAGCATGTAAAATAGTCTCTGACTTATATGCAGTCATTACAGGAGCCAAAAATGTCAGTGCCCATACAAAACCAATACTTGAGCTAGCTATACTGTGATAATGATTAACACCAGCCTAGCAGCGGAGCAGTGACTAATGCCTATGGTAAATGGCATTTGTATTACACAGAAACATAGAATTTGATGGCAGATATGGACCGCTTGGCCCACCCAGTCTGTCCATTTCCTATCTGATGGATAAGCTGCAGATTCTAGTTAATCAACAGCTTACTTCCTCCTGCCGCCCACTAGAATTGCCTTATGCCTGTCCCATGCATTCTTGAATTCTCCCACTGTTCCTGACTCACAACTTCCTCAGGAAGGCTGTTCCATGCATCCACAATTCTCTCTGTGAAAAAATACTTTCTAACATTACCTCCGAGCCGTCCCCCCCAATCTTCAAATTGTGCCCCCTTGTTCTTGCACATCTCTTCTTCTGAAAGAAGTAACTTGTACCTTGTTAATTCCCTTGAGATACTTGAAAGTTTCTATCATGTCCCCCCCTTTCCTCAAGGGTATACATATTAAGCTGATTTAGTCTCTCCTCGTATGTCTTCTGGTGCAAACCTTGCACCATTTTAGTTTCCCTCCTCTGAACAGCCTCCACTCTATGTCTTTGGAGATGGGGTCTCCAGAATTGCATGCAGTACTCCAGCTGGGATCTCACTGTCTGTGAGAGGGATAACAACTTCCTGTTTTCTACTGTTGACACCTCTCCCTATGCATCCAGTATCCCCCAGCCCTCCTTTTGGCTTTTCACATTGCTTGCCCACCTTTAGGTCATCTGATATAATTACTCCTAGGTCTCTTTCGATTTTGTTGTTATTAACTCACCCCCATTGTGTACTCTTCCCTGGGTTTTGTTTCCCAGATGCATTACCTTATACTTCTTTGCATTGAATCTGAGCTGCCACATATTTGACCATTCCTCCAACCTTGCCAAGTCCCTTTTCATTCTTTCCACCCCACCTTGTGTATCAACCCTGTTGCAGATCTTTGTGTCATCTGCAAGGCATACCTTTCCTTCCAGGTGCTCTCAATGTCACTTATAAAGATATTAAAGAGGACCGGTCCCAGTACTGAACCCTGCGGTACCCTGCTAGTTACCCTCCTTTCTTCACTGTGGACTCCGTTTACTATTACCCTTTGTGTCCTGTTGTCCAGCCAGTTTTTTATCCAGGCTACCACCTTGGGACCCACTCCAAGGCTGGCTAACTTGTATATTAATCTTTTGTGTGAGACTCCTGTGCCCCACTAACCTCTAGGTACTTAACAATTCTTTCCTTCAGAAGTGATTCCATCATTTTCCCTACCACTGAAGTCAAACTAACTGGTCTGTAGTTTCCTGCCTCTGCCCTGCTCCCACTTTTGTGAAGTGGAATCACATTTGCCCTCCTCCAGTCCTCAGGTACCACTCCATCCTCCCATGATTTTGGTAAAGAGAGTAGTCAGTGGTGTTACTAGTTCTACCCTTAGTTCTTTTAGTATTCTTGGGTAAATCCCATCAGGCCCATTTCTTTGTCCACCCTCAGTTTCAAGAGTTCTTTCAAAACTCTTTCTTCTGTGAATGGACTGGTATCGACCCCTATTCAGAGTTTCTCCCTTGTTTGGTTTAGGCACCTCCTCTCCTCATCTGTTGTGAATACTGAGCAGAAATATTCATTCAGTATCCTGCTTTTCACTGTCATCCTCTGTCCACATTCCCTCCCTTTACTAAGTCTCTGTATCCCTCCATGGTCTTTCTTCGCTCCCTAATGTTCCTATAAAAGGTTTTATCCCCCTTCTTAACAGAGTTGGCTATCTTTTCCTCAGTTTGTGCCTTTGCTATTCTGACTGCCTTCCCTGCCTCCTTCAGCTTTAACTGATAAAGTTCTCTGTCCTGCTCCTTCTGCGTTTCATTATATTTCCTGAATGCTGTCCTTTTCTCCTTAACCGTCCCTGCCACCTCTTTTGAGAACCATAGTGGTTTTTTTCCTTTGTTTTGTTTTATTGATTTGCTTCACACAAAGGCTTGTTGCCTCTGTGATGGCTGTTTTGATTATTCCCCATTGTTCCTCCACCCCTCCTTCTTGCCCATTTGCTAGTGCTTTTCTAAGACACTTTCTCATTTTCCCAAAGTCAGCCTTCCTAAAGTCCAAAACTCTTGTTTTTGTATGGCATGACTCTATGGCTGTGTTTATTGTGAACCACACTGTTTGGTGGTCACTTGTTCCCAGATGGTTACCCACTTCTAAATCTGAGATCCTTTCTCCTTCCCCATTTGAGAGTACCAGGTCTAAGATTGCTCCCTCCCAAGTGGGTTCCAACACTAGCTGTCTGAGGCATGCCCCCTCTAGGGCATCAAGAATGACCCTGCTCTTGGATGTGCCTGCAGCAAAGGTACTCCAGTTAACATCTGGCATATTCAGGTCCCCCATCAACAATATCTCCCCTTTTTCTGCCATTTTAAGGATGCCTTCTATCATTTCCTTGTCCATTTCCTCCCCCTGAGATGGGGTCTGTATACAACCCCATGCAGATTGTGGTGCCATTCCTGTCTCAGGGTGACCCATAGAGACTCATCAACTTCCTGTTTACTCTTTAGTTCTGTTGCTTTAATCCTTCCTTATATGAGAGCTACACCTCCTCTTCCTCTTTTATCCACCCTGTCCCTCCTGTAGACTGTGTGTCCTGGTATGTTGACTTCCATGCATGGTTCTCTGACTGCCACAGTATCCAGGCATCCCACTTCCATCAAGGCCACTAGTTCAGTGAGCTTGTTGCACAGACTGCGGGCATTGGTACTCATCACCTTCCATTTATTTTTTATGGCCTTACCCCTTTTAGCCCCATCCCTGTCCTTAACACCTTTTTCTGCATTTATCCCTGTCCTGCTCCCTACTGACTTCTCTGCCTTGGTGTTTACCTCTCTAACTACTGCACTTTGTGAGGGGAGGCTGGTATTTCCCTGCACCTTTTCAGTGCCTCACCCTTGGCTAGTTTAAATGCTTGCCAATGAAACATTTAAACCTGTCCCCAGGGATCCTGGATTCCTGCCCCGGACAGATGCAGACGATCGCGGTATAAGCCTGTATCCCTCCAGGTGGCTCCCAGTCCCCAATGAAGCCAAAACCCTGAGCTCCACACCAGTTTTTCAACCATTCATTGAATCCAATGATGCGGAATACCCTAGCATCATCCTTGTCATAGACAGGCAGCACCTCCAAGAAGGTTACCATACATGCTACTTGTCTAAGGCCCCACAACTCCATAAACTCCTCTTGCACTGCTCTGATCTATTTACAGCCAGATCATTTGTCCCTAGGTGCACAATGACATCTTGCTCTCTCCCTCGTGCAGCTGCTCCTGCGATCCTGATTTGCTTCCTGTCCCTCAAGCCATGGTGCCAGGCAGACCGCCACCTCCTATCCTTCCTCCCCATGTCTACCCCCTAATGATTGAGTCCCCAACAGGAGTTGTTTCCTTCCCTTGTGGGGTCTTGTGCCACCATCCTGTGGGTCTCCTTTGTGGAGGTTCCCAGCATCCTCCTTGGTCTCCACTGCAGGTACCTCCATAGAGGAACCACTCTTTGCCAGAACAGCATATCAATTGTGGAGAGCTACTGTACAACTGGAGGGATGCACCTCTGTTCCACTACCCCCTCCCTCCCTGAGCCCACCTTGGTCCAACTGGTCCTCTTTCTTGGCAACCTCTGAGGTAACGGTAGTGGCCCTGGTGGTCCCTGGGTGGGGGAAGAAGTTTCATGAATCCTAGCTAGGTCTGCCTGGAGATGGGCAACCTCCTCCCTCAGATGAGAGAGGTGCCTGCAAACTGGGCAGCATCGTAGCCTCCTGAATGTCTCCGGGAACACAGCTGCTCCACAGCCATTGCACTGCACCACTCCCATCTGACTTATTTTGTGTCCCCTCTCCTGTTGCTTTGTATGCTTATTGTCTCCTCCCTCTATGTATTTTTACACTTACTTTCCTACTGCCTATGTGCCCTTACAACTCTCACCATTCCTGTTCTGGGACAGGAACTTCCTGTAGTCTTCAGTAGTCTCCTTCCTCTGTGTTGGATTCAGACCTCCAGCAGCGGGGGATAAAGAGTTTTTTTTTTTTTTAGGTTCCTTCAAGGTTGCTGAAACTAAGTGTTCTCAGTGATCCTGCCCTTCCTACTGCCAAACAGGAAGTTCCTGTTGTCAGTCAAATTCAGTGGCTATAAAACTAGAACTGGCTTTGGGTGGGAGGGTAGAGGGTGGGAAGGAGGCGCAATTAGTAAAAATCTGTAGTTCTAGACTTCTGTTTCTTGCTCTGCAACCAGCTGAGACAGAAGTGATTAATTAGTAAAAAATCTGCAGTTCTGGACTTCTGTTTCTTGCTCTGCAACCAGTTCTCTTCTGCCAGAAAGAGCCGTCTGTATTGCCTGTGTCAATCGCATGCACTGTATTTAATTGTCGCACTTAAGACTAATTCAGATACCGGCAATGCCTAACCACTAATTGAAAGCTGATTTGTTCTGATTAGTTCTATAAATAAAGTAACATGCATCAAATCACTATCCTGCCAGCTTTTCAGAATGCAGTCACTCAAACAAAAATGCAGCACGTACGAAGCAGATTTTAAACTAAAAGTTGCACGCTTTGCTGAGGCCAATTCGAATGCTGTGGCTGAGAGGAAATTTAAAGTCGATGAAAAATTAATTTGGGCTGGGAAAAGAAAAAAAGATGCCCTGCTGTGTGTGTGTGTGTGTGTGTGTGTGTGTGCAGAAAACTGAAGCGAATAAGCAAATCCATCTCCAGTTTCCCTGATTGAAGAAAACTGAGCACATGGGTCATGAAGTTAAAGCAACAGGGCTATATTGTAACTCACCTGAAAATCTGGCAGCATCCTCTAACATTGGCAAAAACAAGGTGTGCTGACCAATTCCACCTCACGCCATGCTGGCGACCGGGTTAGGATACGGACTTGGGTTGCGAGGAGTCGGCTGAGGGAGGGAGAGTAAGTAGTGTCCATATACAGATCTCATCTCCAGGGGAGGTTGTGGGCATGTCTAGCATCCTGGTGGCCCCGATGGAGATCGGGGCATTACAAGACAACCGACTAACGTGAGAAGCAAGTGCAGCAGATGTCGGCAGGGTTGCCGAGTGCCATGATGTCACTGCACCATCGGCTTGAGGGAGGGACAGCACTCTCGAGGACAAAGCAGAAAAATTCTCTGCGGCCTTGTGAAGATGAAGAGGGCTCCAGTGGCAAGGCCCACATGCCATTGCCGGTTCAGCGCACCGGAGATCTCCCTAGGCATCAACCCAATGTCCAAGTAGGGCCTTGAGTCTGCAAGGTCACCACAGGTGGGTGAGCCCTCCCCCGGTGGTAACTTGGTTGCCGGGTGATTGACCTGCCTGGGTCAGGTGGGGAGAATACCGAAAATGAGGGTTCAGGCTGGGAGTGAGAGGCATTAGCTGAGTGTGCTCCTCAGAAGGATGCCCAGGACCACAGAGTGAGAAATAGAAATGTAAAAAAAAAAAAAAAAAAATTCATTGGGTGTAAATTATAGCCAAATATCTCCGAGTATGACTGCTAAGAGATAAGCTATAGTATTACCTTAAAAGAAATGTTTAGTTTTTCTGGTTGCAGCCTGGAACTAATGACCTATGCTGAAATGGCAAATTGTCTATTTTCTACAACACAGTGTAAGTGTGTGACACCTACTGCAGTCCTAGAGCATAGCTTAGTTAATAAATATATTTATAACAAAACTTGATTAAATCTCTTCTGCTGACAAATGCATAACAGTATACATGCCCAAAAAACTTTTATAATTTTGGCTGGGAACACACACAAGCCATTTGAATAAAAATAATTTACTGTCAACCAAAGGAAAACAATTTTGGTAGATGGTTCCAGCCCAGAGTTACAACAGTAAAAGCAGTGAGAAAAATCCCTGCTGCGCAGCAAGCTGTCTACCGGTTAGGATAGGTTGTACAAGATGGAGGGGAAACTGGGAAGGGGCATGTTCTCCAAACCTTCTCTAAGACTGTTACAACCTATCCCAGCTGGCAGAGGAGGATAGCCCAGTCCATCTGTCTAACTGGAACCTGGACCTTTTCTACACAGGGGCTACACTGTTACCTCTGGAGTGGTTGGGAGATAGCAATGTTGACAGAGTGGCAGCAGAGGAGATGGGAAGAAGGAAAATGAGGAGGAGGTGAGGAAGGGGTGAATAGAAGGGAGGAGGACAGCAGAAAGAGAGGAGGGAATGGGGGACCACTGTGGAAGGGCTGGAGGGAGCAATGAGACAGAACAAGAGGTAAAGTAACTATTGAAAGGAGCAACCTCAGAAGGATCAGAAATAGGAGATCTGAATAGCTTTAGAACCAGAGTGGTTGACGGGGGGACTGAGTAAATCACCATCCAGAATTTAGATGGGTACTTAATTTTATTAAGTTGGAGTCAGCCCAGTGGTGTGCACTTGGATAAGGGTTGTTTGGGCAGACAGCCAAGGGAGAGAGGATTGAGCATCCATTGAACAGCTCTCCTCACTTGGGGGATGCTTGCCAGATGATTTGACTGCTCCTAAAGGAATCTAAGTGGCACGATATGGGACAGCAAAGGAGGGAACCACATGCCAGATCCAAGGGCAGCTCCATGGAGCTGAAGTACACACTTGCATCATTGCATGTGCCCCAATGGGAGAAAAAGGAGGACAATTCCTTCAACAATAGTGCAGTGACAGTCTGGTCCTTGC
The DNA here is from genome assembly GCA_016271365.2 of Neoceratodus forsteri. NCBI lineage: Eukaryota > Metazoa > Chordata > Ceratodontiformes > Ceratodontidae > Neoceratodus > Neoceratodus forsteri. Next base: position 436,539,280 of record CM057453.1, read on the forward strand.
AGGCCCCTCAATGACAATGGGACAACTGCGGAGAAAGTAAGTCCCAGCGATGTCAGATGATGGGGCTGGGGACTGATCCAGGTGGGGCCAGTCAGAGTGACCAAGGCAAGAAACATAAGGTGGAGGAAAAGAGTGCGTTATGCTGTTTGTGGCGACATTATTTGATGTGGCTTCCCTGATGGACTTAGTACTGCTATTGTATAAGTTATCCAGGAATCTGGAGGGTAACCTAAAAAAATATCTTATTTCCCTGCACATCTGTCTGCCATCTCCACTCTTCCAAAGTGGGTCTTTTGGCTGTTCTCTAATCAAAGCTGAAAGTTGTCTAGGGCAAGGCATTCAGTGTGGCTGCTCCCCTGCTCTGGAATCTCTGTCTCCCAATATGCATTCAGCGTACTATGTGGAGGCCATTAAGCATTCCTTGAAGTTTTGCTTATTCTAAGAGCCTATTTATAAAATATAATATTTAACTTATATAGTTATAAAACTTAAGATATCAACACGATTTGCTGGCCTTGACTCAAGGCTGCTCAAAATAGCTGTCTGTCATTGCAATTCTATTACAATCACTCTACAATGTGCCTTCATACGTGGTACAGTGCCAAACATGTGGAAAATGGCCTTGTTAACCCTATCGATAAAAGTGGGCCAAATAACTAGTAGATGTAGTACTGTATATACATGGATATGTATGGTAGTACATACTGGAATATATGGTAGGAAGTACAAGGAACACCATTAGGGCTGTGGTTTATGCATGCAAATAATTGTAATCCTATCTATATAAATTTCTGGCATGCCCAGTGGGTTTTTCTTTGTTCAGTGATGTGTGACCACTATCTCTGAGAAGAAATAAAGATGGCTACTGAACAGACCTGCTGTAACTGAGTCTCCCTGCACAGGCCACATATATTATTACACTGGCGACTGAGAATCAAAACAACTCAGAGGTGTGCAAGAAAGGTTAGGTAAGCTAATGTTTTTTTAACTGCTATAAATCCTTCTGGATAACTTGCATGGGTTCAGGGCTTCCCAACTTTCCAGGCTACAGTAAATATCGTATATGTATCTGCTGCTATTTCTTGCTTAAGCTCTAGACATAAAGCAAGTCTAACAACAAAACTCCACCAGTGTGGACTGTCTATCTTGCTGGGTTTTAAAAAAAAACCAGCTATTCCAGCTCTGCTCCAAGGGGAAACCAGAGAATTCCTGATACATGGAAACTGAAACCCTAAGGAAGGCAGCCATAAATCATGTCAACACCTTCACCAACACCAGATTCCTGACCACAGCAGCAAAGGCAGCTCAGCAGCAGCCTCTTGTGGCATTAACACAGAAATTGTGGCACATACTAAAAAGGTTTTGAAATAAAAGACTAAGAGTTTTTTTTTTCTGGACACTGCAAATACAGACCAACCTGCCAGGTAAATGGCACACACTGGTAGAGTGTCTGTATTTAATGAATCAAAGAAAACATTTGACTTATATCTTGAACGTTTCCAATGCTGGCTTAAGACAAACATAATTGAAGAAGACAACAAAGCAGATGTATTTTTAGCAGTTTCGCCACCACTGATTTATGTCCTTCTGTCAATCTAACTGCACCTGCTGGCATCCTGACGCCGACATATGTGCAAGTCACTGAGGCACTTGCGCAGCATTTCAAACCCCAGCCCCTTCTCACTGCTAAGCGTTACACCTTCCATCATCAAAACCAAGAGGAGGGAGAACCTATTGCTGGCTAAATCTTTGCATTAAAGCATCTGGCATGCACTAGCCAGTCCCTGGATGACACCCTCTGGGATTGCTTTGTCTGCAGTCTGAGAGGGGAAGCTAATCAGAAAAGGATTTTGCAAGATAAAACCCACTGGGCATGCCAGGAACTTGCATACACAAAGCACATCTTCTTGACCTGGAAGGACACCACTACTTTATTCAGCTGTGAGCTGTGTGGGAAATTCTATATTGTACTTGATATCTGCAACAACGTGCACTTTTGCTCAATTCTGTGGGAGGTGAAACTAACTACCCTTGGTAATTGCTTTTTATTTACATATTTATTTATTGTTTAACCAAAAAGGGGCTTACAAACTCTGTTTATCTTGTGAGTAACTTCAGAAGGATTTAAATACTGCATTTGGGTAGACCCTTGGAGTAGCTAGATTGTTTACTAGGATTTTCTGACAGTTAAACTATTTTAAATAATTCACAGGTGGCTGAGGATTTGAAAAGGAGCATTATACAATGGCAAGAAAAAATCCTGGACTCCGATTGGTCAGTCTTGGGCTGGACCCATGATGTTAATCAGTACAACATCACAGGTCTAGTCTCAGCCTCACTGTGAACCTGCTGCTGAGCAGCAGCATGCTCATCATTTGCTTGATTGTTTCATCTGCTCTTAAAAAAACAAAAACATTTTTCCACATGAAAACATCTTTAAAATAATTTTTTTTATGCTGTATAACAACGAGCCATTGTATAATAGCAATAATGCCCTCCAGGGTGTGTGTCGTTTGGGATAACGTCACGCCTCAGTTGCTGGACGCACTCGGCCTGCGACCTCGTGCCCAACCACCTGAGGCATGACGTTATCCCAGCACGACACACACCCTGTCGGGCATTATTGCTTAATTCAAACTCTGCTTATCTTGGAAGTAACTTCACAAGGGTTTGAATACTGCATTTTGGTTGTCCCTTGGGGGTAGATGGATTGACTACTAGGATTTTGGGACAGAAACTATTTTTAAACAATTTACTGGTGTGTAGGATTTTGTGATAGTTAAACTATTTTTTAAATAAGTTACTGTGGTTAAGGAGTTGTCATAGCAAAACCTGCAGTGTGAATTGAAACACAGACAGCCTCAGGTGCAGGAAATTGTTTTCCTCATTGTTTTCAGACCACAAAGTATTGTATTGGATCAGGAAAGGTTGCATCATGACCATTGTCAACAAATTGCCATGGGTGGAGATATCCAGACTTGATCAGAATACTATAAGTTACTGGTGGCTGCAATATTTAGAGACACAAAGCACATCTTCTTGACCTGGAAGGACACCACTACTTTATTCAGCTGTGAGCTGTGTGGGAAATTCTATACTGCACTTGATATCTGCAACAACGTGCACTTTTGTTCAATTCTGTGGGAGGTGAAACTAACTACCCTGGGTAATTGCTTTGTATTTACATATTTATTTATTGTTTAACCAAAAAGGAGCTTGTAAACTCTGTTTATCTTGTGAGTAACTTCAGAAGGATTTAAATACTGCATTTGGGTAGACCCTTGGAAGTAGTTACATTGTCTACTAGGATTTTCTGACAGTTAAACTATTTTTAAATAATTTACAGGTGGCTGAGGAGTTGAAAAAGGAGCTTGCAAACTCTGCTTATCTTGGAAGTAACTTCACAAGGGTCTGAATACTGCATTTTGGTTGTCCCTTGGGGGTAGCTGGATTGACTACTAGGATTTTGGGACAGAAACTATTTTTAAATAATTTACTCATGTATAGGATTTTGTGATAGTTAAACTATTTTTAAATAAGTTACTGGAGGTTAGTTGAATTACTATAAAGGGCAGTACTCACCAGGGTGGTGGAGCAGTGGTGTATCTGATTGTTTCTAACAGTCACCTGTGGTTGTGGACTACCCACCCCTCTTTCCCACACCCCCAGGTGTGGCATTTCCTTTATAGCCAAAGTTCTGACATCACTTCTTCAACAGGTCTTGGGGCAGAACTGTCATATTCTTAATAACCCATCACAGTGCATAAAGGGTAAGTACACATCACCAAAAAAAATTAAAAAATTATATATATTACATAATGTATATTATAAGGGAGAGGGACATGTGGGGAGTGGTGCAATGCACTGGCTGTGGGGCAGCAGTTTTCCGGGAGACATTCTGGAAACTGCGTTGCTGTCCTATTTGCAGACAACTGTCAGCTCTGAGGGAGGAGATTGTCCACCTCCAGGCTGAACTGGCAAGGACTAAGGAGGCCTCCCCCACCCAAAGAGCACCACTGCCTCAGAGGTTGCCAAGTATGAAGAGCAGTTGGACCACAGTGGGTTCTGGGAGGGTGTGAGGGGTGGAACAGAGGTGAAGCCCCCTAGTTTTACCTCTACACAAATCATACACCAGTCTGGCAGAACAAGGTTCCTCTATGATGGCACCCTCAGTGGAGACCAAGAAGAATGCTGAGGATATCCACAATGGAGACCCACAAAAGGGTGGCAAGGGACACCACAGGGAAGAAACAGCTTCTGATGGGGACTCAATTGTCAGGGGGTAGAACTGAGGAAGGGAGAGGAGAGGAAGTGGGTGCCTGCCTGGTGCCATGGGTTGGAGGGACAAGAAGCGAATCCTCACGATTGTAGAAGCAGCATCACAGGAGAGGGAACTAGATATCATTGTCCACCTTGGGACAAATGACCTAGCTAGGCATGGAATCAGGGCAGTGTAGGATAAATTTGTGGAGTTGGGAAGGGGCCTCAGACAGGTAGCAAGCACGGTTACCTTCTCAGAGGTGCTGCAAGTCCATGGCAGGGGTGAGGCTAGGGTACTGCACACCATGCAGTTTAATGAATGGTTGCAAAACTGGTGCAGAGCACAGGGCTTTGGCTTCATTGGGGACTGGAGGCACATCTGGAGAGATGAAGGTCTATACTGGCACAGTGGTCTACATCTGTCCATGAAGGGAACCAAGCTCCTAAGTGACAGGTTTAATATGCTTCCTTGGCAAGCTTTTAAACTAGCCAAGGGGAGGTGCTGATAAGAGGAAGGAAATTTCAAGCCTCCCACAAAACACAAGCAGGTAGTAAGGTAAACACTGAAGTACAGAGCTCAACACAGGGCAGGACAGGGGTAAATAGAAAAATAGACAAGGGCAATAAGAGCAGGGATGGGAAAATGGATAAAGCCAACATTAAATGGAGGGCAATGAGTACCAATGCCTGTAGTCTGGGAAACAAGCTTCCTGGGCTAGTAGCCCTGATGGAAGATGAAAAATTGGATATTGTGGCAGTCACGGAAACATGGTACATGGAGAACCATGACTGGGATGTCAACATACCGGGGTACACAGTCTATAGAAGGGACAGGGAGGGTAAAAGAGGAGGTAGAGTAGCTCTATACATAAGGGAAGGGAACAAAGCTACAGAACTAAAAAGTAAAGGGGGAGGACAAGAGGCACTCTGGGTCACCTTGGAGACAATGAATGGCATCACAATCCACACAGGGGTTGAATACAGACCCCCGTCTCTAGGGAAGGAAACGGACAAGAAAATGATAGAGGACATTCTCAAAACGGCTGAAAAGGAGATACTGTTGATGGGGGACCTGAATATGCCAGATGTTAACTGGATGACATGTACTGCAGCCACATCCAAGAGCAGGGTCATTCTTGATGCCCTGCAAGGGGCAGGCCTTAGACAGCTAGTGTTGGAACCCACTCAGGAGGGAACAATACTAGACCTGGTATTCTTAAATGGAGAGAGGATCACAAATTTATAAGTCAGTAGACATCTGGGAACAAGTGACCACTGCACAGTGTGCTTCACAATAAGCACAACCATGGAGACAAGCCATACAAAAACAAGGATACTGGACTTTAGAAGAGCCAGCTTTGGCAAAATGGGTGAATACCTGAGGAATGCACTAGCAAATGGCCAAAAAGGAGGGGTGGAAGAAAAATGGAGAAAAATCAAAACTGCTATCATAGAGGCAACAAGCCTTTGTGTGAAACAAATAAAGAAAACAAAGCGGAGTAAAACACCACTATGATTTTCAAAAGGATAGCAGGGAAGGTTAAGGAGAAAAAGGCTGCATTCAAAAGTATAAGGAATCACAGAAGAAGCACGACAGGGAACTGTATCAATAAGAGCAGAAAAAAGTGGGAAGGCAGTCAGAATAACAAAGGCCCAAACCGAGGAAAAATGGCCAACTCAGTTAAGAAGGGGATAAAACCTTTATAGGTACATTAGGAGCACAGAAAGGTTAAGGGAGGAATAGTGAAGATTAATAAAAGAGGGAGGTGAGCAGAGGAGGCAGTGAAAAGGCAGAGATACTGAATGAATACTTTTGCTCAGTATTCACAAAAGAAGATGAGGAGAGTTACCTAAACCAGACAATAGAAGCACTCTGGCTAGGTAGGGGGGTTGACACCAGTCCATTTACAGAAGAAAGAGTCCTGAAAGAACTTCTAAAACTCAAGGTGGACAAAACAATGGGGCCTGACGGGATTCACCCCAGAATCCTAAAAGAACTAAGGGAGGACCTAGTGACACCACTGACCACACTTTTTAACAAATCATGGGACGATGGGGTGGTACCTGAGGACTGGAGGAGAGCAGATGTGATTTCCCTTCACAAATGTAGGAGCAACACAGAAGCAGGAAACTACAGACCTGTAAGTTTGACCTCAGTGGTAGGGAAAATGATGGAATCACTTCCGAAAGAAAGAACCATTAAATACCTAGAGGCCAGCAGGGCACAGGGACCCAAAGCAGCATGGATTTACAGCAGGAAGGTCATGTCAGATGAATCTAATTGATTTCTTTGACTGGGTGACCAAAGTAATAGACCAGGGAGGGCTGTGGATATGGCCTACCTAGACTTTAGCAAGGCATTGACACAGTCCCACACAAAGACTAATAATCAAGTTAGCCAGCCTGGGAGTGGGTTCCAGGGTGGTAGCCTGGGTAACAAACTGACTGCACAACAGGACACAGAAGGTAATGAGAATGGAACACATTCTGAAGTAAGGGGTTACTAGTGAAGTACCTCAAGGCTCAGTACTGGGTCCAGTTTTCTTTAACATCTTTATAGGTGACATTGCAGAGGGTCTAGAGGAAAGGTATGCCTCTTTGCAGATGACACAAAGATCTGTAACAGAGTTGATACACAAGGGGGTAGAAAGGATGAGAGGGACTTGGCAAGGTTGGAGGAATGGTCAGACATATGGCAACTTAGATTCAATGCAAAGAACTGCAAAGTAATGCACCTGGAAAACAAAAACCCAGGAGAAGAGTACACAATAGCAGGGGAGGTACTAACAACAACAAAAATGGAAAGGGACTTTGGGGTAGTCATATCAGATGACCCAAAGGTGGGTAAGCATGTGAGAAGTCAGTAAGGAGAGCCAGGAGGATACTGGGATGCATAGGAAGGGCATCACAAGTAGAAAAAGGGAAGTGGTTTTCCTCTGTACAGACAGTTGGTGAGACCCCATCTGGAATACTGTGTGCAGTTTTGGAGACCCCATCTAGACAAGGACACAGACAGGATGGAAGCTGTCCAGAAGAGGGCAACTAAAATGGTGCAGGGTCTGCATCGGAAACCATATGAAGAGAGACTGAGAGAGCTTAATATGTATACACTTGATAAAAGGAGGGACAGTGGGGACATGATAGAAACTTTTAAGTACCTCAAGGGAATCAACAAAGTCCAGGAGGGTAGCATCTTTCAGAAAAAGAGATATGTAAGAACAAGGGGCACAATTTAAAATAGAGGGGACAGCTCGGGGTAATGTGAGAAATTTTTTTCACAGAGAGAGTGGTGGATGCATGGAACCACCTTCCTGGGGAGGTTGTTGGGTCTAAAACAGTGGGGGAATTCAAACATGCATGGGACAGACATAAGGCAATTGTAGTGGGGGGGGTTGCAGGAAGTAGGCTGTTGGTTAACTCTGCAGCTTATCCAATAGGAAGGGAAATGGGTAGACTGGGTGGGCCAAGTGGTCCTTATCTGCCGTCAAAGTCTATGTTTCTATGCTACAATTATCTATATGCATAAACTACAGCCCTAATGGTGTTACTTATACTTTCTACCATGTACACCCATGTATATTTATTTATTTAGCTTTTGTTGACCGGGTAAGTGCACTAGACAAATCCTGCCTATTTTCAGGCACGACCCGGGGGAGGGGGATACAGATGAATGCCAACTGACCTTGAACCAGATAAGCTGTTGGTGGTATTTTTAGTGAATGAGGGAAATTTGGCCAGGACACCGGGGAAATTCCCCTACTCTTTTCGATAAGTGCCATGGGATCTTTAACATCCACCTGAACTACCACCAATCCAGGCAGATGGGACCTTGGTTTAACGTCTCATCCGAAAGACGGCACATCAGAAATGCAGCACCTCTCTCATGCTGCATTACAGTGTCAGTACTGGGATATTAACCCAAGTGCCAGATGTGGGAACTGAACCCACAGCCCTCTGATCTCCCGGCCTCAGAGGCGAGTGTGCTACCTACTACCATACATATCCATGTATATACTACACTCCTCTCCTTAGACAGAAGCTAGTCTAAAATACTTCAGTAGTAACATTTCCTAACTTCTGGGCCAAAGAAAACAATTCGGTACCCAGAAACAAGTTCAGGGGATTATTCTGCCCCTTGGCTAGAACTTGTCACTAAGTAACAGTACAAGTAAGAGTTCAGTTGCACAGAGGTACCAGTTCAGTACGACTTAAAGGTCAAGTTTTTGTGGTGGTCTTCGGTGCCTAATGAGATATCTGCAGGCTGGAACAACCACTGCTGGTGAAACAGGTGTTCCATTATTATTTGTTACCAGCCCTTGTGGAACTTCACAGGCAGAAGCAAAGTCCTCTGTGTCACTGTCCTTATCTGGAGTGACGTCTTCTGCTGCACTTCCTGAAACCTCGGAATGCAGCAGGTGATCCACATGAACGTGAACAAGTCGATGTCCCACGTAAACTGTATAGGTGAAAGGTCCACGTGTTTCAATCACCACCCCAGGAATCCAAGAAATCTTGGGACGTCTACAGCCTCAAACCATCACCCTCTCCCCAAGATGTTAAATTTGTACTGGCTTGGCTGACTTGACTTTTGCTGTTGTAGGTAATGCTTTGTAACAGTATTGTCCAAGTCCGGCTTCAGCAATAACAAACAGGTACAAGGTTGATGTTTTAGGAACAGTTCGGTAGGTGGTCGCTCTGTGACTGTGTGAGGAGTGTTTCTGTAAGCAAACAGGAAAGCAGCCAGTCTTTGTGCTGTAAGTACTTGCTGTGAATCTGGCTTATTCCAAGCTTTCTTTTTTTTGCTCCTCACCTTGTGTCCGGTCTCCACTCCTTCGGCAGACACATCACAGTATCCCCGCTCCACCACCTACCTGGTCCCCATGCAGCCTTGGCTATACCTCCCAGGTGGGTACATGGTGGGGTGGGTGCACCCCGAAACAATCAACTTTCGTCGAACTTTGACATTTCACCAGGCAGGTGCAGGCAATCAGGGTCTCTGCATGTGCTCCACCATCTAGGAGACTGGTCACCGATTTTCCCTTGTTCTGGGGGAGTGATATGTGCCCCGACATCAAGGCGTCATCGCCAATGTCACCACTCCCCATCCCTAGAGTTGCTCAACACTTGCCATGCCCCCAACTTCCACCAGAGGCCAGTCAAGCGCCAAGCATGGACCCCCCTCCCTCCCGGGACAGGAGAGCTGTCCATTGGATGCTCAATCCTTTCCCTCCCCTGCTGACCCCCAGCAGCCCGTACTCGCTCCCAAACCCAGGTCACTGGCATGGTGCGAGGTGTGGCATCCAGCGCCTCAACCCTCGGTGCCACCGGGCCAGCGTATTCCAAGCTGTTTTGAATGTCTTTACAGTTCATTTGGCTGTGCCACTGCATGCTGGATGGTATGGTGGAGTCAAAATATGTTCGACGCCATTCTGCTTTAAGAAAAGTCTGAAATCATGGGAAGAAAATTGGGGACCATTGTCCGACACTAACTACCGTGATAGGCCATATGAGGCAAAAAGTTGTCTCAGAAGGTTTATAGTCTTCAGTAGTTGTGAACTGTGTGGGCAACACTTCCAACCATTTGAAGTGGGCGTCAATTACTACTAAGAAATGTTGTTTGTCCGGTTCAGCATAGTCAACATGGATGTGCTCCCATGGTGTGGTAGCCCAGGACCAAGGATGTAGGGGTGCAGCTGACAGCTGGTTGCGGACAGCCACACAAGGCACATATTGGTTGACAAGATGTTGGATATCTTGATCAAGTCCTGATCACCAGAGGTATCCTCTGGTCAATGCCTTCATTCGAGAGATTCTGGGATGACTGTCATATAAGCCAGAAAGTAATCTGTTGCAGAACTTTGGAGGTATCACAACTCGAGCTCCCCACAGAACACAGCCTTGCTCTGTGGACAACTGGCCCTTCCTGTCTAAGAAAGGTCAGAGAGTCGGGTCTCTCGTGAAGTTGGACCAACCATTTAGGGTGAAATCTAGGACTTTAGTAGGACAGGATCTCGCTATGTCTCTGCTGTGACATCCTGTGAAGCAATGGGTAATTCCTCAAGATGTGAAAAATAGAATACTGCCCCATCATCTTCCTTCTCTGTGGCATTTTTGCATGGCAGTCTCGATAATACATCTGCATTTGCGTGATCTTGAGAATGTCTGTTTTCAATGTCATAGTCATATGCCAACAAAATCAGGGCCCATTGCTGCATCCTGAGTACTGCGAGAGTTGGTATTGCAGCTTTGGCCCCGAATTTCCAATAGAGGCTTGTAATCTGTTGCAGAGTTAATTTCCGTCCATACAAGTACTTATGGAACTTCTTGACACCGAAAATTATGCTCAAAGCTTCTTTCTTGATCTGAGCTTACTTTCTTTTGTTTGGGGACAAGGTCCTGGAAGCAACAGCAATTGGGTGTTCCTCCCCAGAAGGCAGCACATGGAAGATGATGGCCCCCACTCCATAGGGTGATGCATTGCATGCCAGCTTCAGAGATTTGGTGGGGTCATAGTGTGCTAACCATTTGCTGCTTAGAAGACATTTCTTGTGGCCTGGAATGCTTCCTCACACTGTGGTGACCAATTCCATTGAGCTTCTTTCTGTAGCAAGTCATGGGGTGGTTGTAACAATACAGAGAAATTGGGCTAGGAACTATCCATAGTAGTTCAGGTGTCCTAAGAATGATCTTAACTCTGCCACATTTGTCGGTGCAGGTGCCTTGACTATAACATCCACCTTGCTCTCTGTTGGGTGTAGGCCTTGGGCATCAATCTGGTAACCTGGTACTCAACAGAATTTTGCATAAATTGGCATTTGGCTAGCTTTACACTCAATCCATACTGCTGCAGTCTGGCCAGAACTTGTTCCAGTATTGCCTGATACTCTTCCAATGTGGGAACTGTTACCAAGATATCATCCATAAAGCATACCACACGGTCCAGTCCATGCAGTATCTGGTCCACTGTGTTCTGGAAAACTGCTGCAGCTGTGGAAACTCCATATGCCAAGCGATGATACTAATAAGTCCTTTGTAAGTGTAGATGGTGACATATGGTTCTGACTCTGGTTCCAGTTCCAACTGCTAGTATGCAAAAGATAAGTCCAACTTGCTAAAGAACTTGCCCCCTCGAGTGTGGCAAACAAGTCCTCTGCATTGGGTAATAGGTATGGGTCCTGCTGTATACATGGTTCAGTGTAACCTTGTAGTCACCATAGCCTCACTGCTTTGTGTCGCTTTGGTACCACAACGACAGGGACAGTCCAGTCACTCCTCTCTACTCATGAGATGATACTATGTCTTTCAAGGTGGTCGGGTTCCTTCTTTACCACTTCCCTTAAAGCATAAGGTACTGGTTGAGGCTTGTGGAAAATTGGAGCAGCTCCCAGTTGCACTCGGATCTTCACCTTGAAATCCCAGATTGTGCTGTAACCATCCTGAAATTTGGGCCATGTTTGTCCAATACTTTCTTTAGCGTATCTTACGGTGCTTTGGTCACAGTATTTAAGCTGAAGATCTTTCCCAGTTCAATATGATCTGCATGAGCCAGTCTCTGCCTACTAATGCAAGTCTTTCTCCTTGTACTACCACCAGCAGCAGGGTCCACATTCCTCCCTCATAGGTGACTGGTACTTGAATCTCCCCCAGCACAGGGACTTATCTCCCGAGTAAGACGAGAGTTGAATATACGATGGTTGCAATGGGCACTGCTGAAGTTTCTCTCTGTAGATGCACTCTGGCACAAGAGGTACTGAGGCTCTTGTGTCAAGCTGCATACTAACTGGGTTTCCTGCTAGCTGAATTTGGAGGTAAATTTCTGCTGCATTTTCTCGTGTTGCATAAATCATGAAGAGGCACAAAGCCTCATCTTCTTTTTAAGTGACTGCTGCCATCTTTGACATACTGTGCAGCATCAAATCAAATCAGATCATATTTTATTTATAAAGCGCATAACAGTCTGTGATGTGGTTTTGCATGCACAGCGAGTTTTTTCTTTGTCTCTGTTCAGTGATGTGCGACCACTACCTCTGAGAAGAAATAAAGATGGCTACTGAACAGACCTGCTGTAACCGAGTCTCCCTGCACAGGCCACATACATTATTACAGTAGAGATACAGAACCATTTCTATCCTCAGTGCCCTGGGTAAGATACAAGAAAAACTAGTTCATGTCCAAGTGGCCATGTACATCGAGAGTCATGGGCTCCTAGAAAATGCACAGCATGACTTCCACAAGAACCACAGCACTGACTCAGTCCTAACCAACTTTACAAATACCATCACCTGTGCAGTGGATGTGGGGAAATTCACAGCTGCAGTCTATGTAAACCTTACAAAGGCCTTTGACCTGGTTGACTGCACCTTCCTGTGCCACAAACTGCAAAACCTGAACCTGGACAGACACTCCATATCCTGGTTCAGGAACTACCTGGAAAACCAGAGACAATGCGTGAAGTAAAGTACAGAGGTTAGAGTAACGAGCTGTGAATGAGCTTGGTACATCCAGCAGACCACCTCCACTTGCATACTGTGTGTGACTCTGAGCAAGTCACTTAACCACCCAATGCTCCCAGGTTGCCCCTGAAAACAGACACTTGTGCCTAGTGGGCCTTACCTGGTTACCAAAGACTACAATAAAAAAGATGGGCCTTACCTGGTTACCAAAGACTAAAATAAAAAAAGATAAAATGTACCCTGTCATCCCCTAGAAGTGTCAAAGAAAGTGCCCCAGAAGGCTCTGTCGTTGGACCACTTCTATTTACACTATTCATCAAAAAATGTGCAGTGCTAAAATGTTACTATATGCAGATAACCTTGTACTATATTGCAGTCCACGTGACAATCATACCATAAAAGGCCTCCTACAAAATGACTTCCTGCTGTTACAGGAATGGTTCTCACAAAATAATCTTTTGTTAAACAGACACAAAAAAAGGCCATGCTGTTTGGTACAAAATGGAAGCTACAGCAATACTGTGGCCTTTTGGGATCAACACCTGCATGAGGTCCCTGCTAGAAATCACTGACCATTTCAGATATCTTTGACTACACTTGGATTATACCCTATCATACAGGCAAGCAATAATACCTGACAGCTTGGGTGGTACTGGGCTACACCAAACCACCCAGAGGTGAAATGAGGCCAGCACTGAGCCCTTGAAATGTTTGATATTGCCCATACTGACCACCCTAGTGGGTATTATTGCACTTAGAAAATGGGTTAAAATTGTCAGAAAACATTTAAATATCAAAGAAAAATCACTTTCATGTCTGCAAAAAATAAATACAAACCAGTTTCAACGTAGTCCCTTTACTGGTATAGTTGCCAGTACAGGACCCTGCTATTTTTAGAGACCACATTTATTTCTATTGTAGTACTATTTATCACTATTATTACAGTATTTATTTGCATTACATTACTGTTTATTGCTATTGTTTACTGTATAAAAATGTGTCCTGATTAAAAATCACCTGGCAGATACCGTTTTCCACAGTCACATGAGGAAATGAGCAATGAAGGAATGGATGTGAGCTTGCACAGCAACAGCCGAGCGGGGGGAAGAGTGGGCATGAGACTGTAGTGACAGGTCTAAAATGAAACCACCAGTAGTTTCATGATTTTGTTTCCTGCAGATGGAGACATGCTGCTGGCTTGCGTCCCCTTCCACCACTATTTTTATAGTCCCATCCTCGGAAATTAAAAAGGGTGAAACATTTAGCTTGTGACAGAGGACACAGCACATAAGACAAGGTAGTCCAAAGATTGGGAAAATAATAGAAAGCTAAGAAATGCTTATGTAACTTCAATCACAGATGCCAAAACAGCATTTTCTACTGCAAAGGTTGATGATGCAGTGTTATCGAGGCACAGGTCAGGAAGCATAGGAAAACCAGGAGCAGTTGTAGAATTCACCAAAAATATGTATTTATACTAGCAGTAACATTAAAAAAATAAACTTGTTCAGTATAACTATTTAGAATGGCCAAATAAACAGAAATGGTGCAGCATTAGCTATAACGTTAGCAGTAGAATTAGCATGAGCTATAGCATTAGCGTAAGTTGTAGCATCAGCTGAAGCATTAGGTTTAGTGCAAGCCTAAGCTGCAGTGTAAGCGTAAGCTGTAGCATAAGCATGAGCTGAAGCATAAGCATGAGCTGAAGCATAAGTGCAAACTGTACTATAAACATTAGTTTTAATGTAAGCGCTAGCATTTGCTGTAGTGTTAGCTTTGTTGTAGCCTCAGCATAGCTGTAGCATTAGCATAGCATTAGCTGTAGCATTACCTTAGCATTAGTTGTAGCATTGACATTAGCTGTAACATTAGCATTAGCTTAGTTGTAGCACTACTGTGACTTAGCTGTAGCACTAGCATAAGCTGTAGCATTAGTGAATGCTGTAGCATTAGCTGTAACGTTAGCTGTAGCATTAGCATAAGCTGTAGCATTAGCGTAAGTTGTAGCATAAGTTGAAGCATTAGGTTTAGTGCAAGAGTAAGCTGTAGCGTAAGCATAAGCTGTAGCATAAGCACGAGCTGTAGCTAAGCACGAGCTGTACTATAAACAGTTTTAATGTAAGCATAAGCACCAGCATTAGCTGTAGTGTTAGCATTGTTGCAGCCTCAGCATAGCTGTGGTGTTAGCATAGCTGTGGCAAAAGTATAGCTGTAACATTGGCTTAGCTGTAGCATTGGCATTAACTGAAGCATTGGCATTAACTGAAGCATTGGCATTAGCTGTAGCATTAGCATTAGCATTAGCTTAGCTGTAGCACTACTGTGACTTAGCTGTTGCATAAGCATAAGCTGTAGCATTAGCGTAAGCTGTACCGTTAGTGAATGCTGTAGCATTAGCTGTAACGTTAGCTGTAGCATTAGCGTAATTTGTGGAATAAGCTGAAGCATTAGGTTTAGTGCAAGTGTAAGCTGTAGCGTAAGCGTAAGCTGTAGCATAAGCACGAGCTGTAGCATAAGCAAGAGCTGTAGCATAAGCACGAGCTATAGCATAAGCTCGAGCTGTAGCATAAGTATGAGCTGTAGAATAAGTGCAAACTGTACTATAAACAGTTTTAATGTAAGCACAAGCACTAGCATTAGCTGTAGTGTTAGCTTTGTTGTGGTGTTAGCATAGCTGTGGCAAAAGTATAGCTGTAGCATTAGCTTAGCTGTAGCATTAGCATTAGCATTAGCTGTAGCATTGGCATTAGCATAATCTTAGCTGTAGCACTACTGTGACTTAGCTGTAGCATTAGCATAAGCTGTAGCATTAGCGTAAGTTGTAGCATCAGCTGAAGCATTAGGTTTAGTGCAAGCCTAAGCTGTAGCGTAAGCTGTAGCATAAGCGCAAGCTGAAGCATAAGCATGAGCTGAAGCATAAGCATGAGCTGAAGCATAAGTGCAAACTGTACTATAAACATTAGTTTTAATGTAAGCGCTAGCATTAGCAGTAGTGTTAGCTTTGTTGTAGCCTCAGCATAGCTGTAGCATTAGCATAGCTGTGGCAAAAGTATAGCTGTAGCATTAGCTTAGCTGTAACATTACCTTAGCATTAGCTGTAGCATTACCTTAGCATTAGCTGTAGCATTGGCATAAGCTGTAGCATTGGCTGTAGCATTGGCATTAGCTGTAGCATTGGCATTAGCTTAGCTGTAGCGCTACTGTGACTTAGCTGTAGCACTAGTGTAAGTTGTAGCATTAGTGAATGCTGTAGCATTAGCTGTAACGTTAGCTGTAGCATTAGCATAAGCTGTAGCGTCAGCGTAAGTTGTAGCATAAGCTGAAGCATTTTGTTTAGTGCAAGAGTAAGCTGTAGCATAAGCGTAAGCTGTAGCATAAGCACAAGCTGTAGCATAAGCATGAGCTGTACTATAAACAGTTTTAATGTAAGCATAAGCACTAGCATTAGCTGTTGAGTTAGCTTTGTTGTAGCCTCAGCATAGCTGTGGTGTTAGCATAGCTGTGGCAGAAGTATAGCTGTAGCATTAGCTTAGCTGTAGCATTAGCTTAGCTGAAGCATTGGCATTAGCTGAAGCATTGGCATTAGCTTAGCTGTAGCATTAGCATAAGCTGTAGCATTAGCGTGGCTGTAGCGTTAGTGAATGCTGTAGCATTAGCTGTAACGTTAGCTGTAGCATTAGCATAAGCTGTAGCATTAGCGTAAGTATTAGCATAAGCTGAAGCATTAGGTTTAGTGCAAGCGTAAGCTGTAGCATAAGTGTAAGCTGTAGCATTAGCACGAGCTGTAGCATAAGCACGAGCTATAGCATAAGCACGAGCTGTAGCATAAGCGCAAACTGTACTATAAACAGTTTTAATGTAAGCATAAGCACCAGCATTAGCTGTAGTGTTAGCTTTGCTGTAGTCTCAGCATAGCTGTGGTGTTAGCACAGCTGTGGCAAAAGTATAGCTGTAGCATTAGCTTAGCTGTTGCATTAGCTTAGCTGTAGCATTCACATTAGCTGTAGCATTAGCATTAGCTTAGCTGTAGCACTACTGTGACTTAGCTGTAGCATTAGCTTAAGCTGTAGCATTAGCTGAAGCATTAGCATAAGATGTAGCATTAGTGAATGCTGTAGTGTTAGCCGTAATATTTGCTGTAGCATTAGCATAAGCTGTAGCATTAGCTTAAGTTGCAGCATCAGCTGAAGCATTAGGTTTAGTGCAAGCCTAAGCTGTAGCATAAGCACAAGCTGCAGCATAAGCATGAGCTGTAGCATAAGCGCAAACTGTACTATAAACATTAGTTTTAATGTAAGCATAAGCTCTAGCATTAGCTGTAGTGTTAGTGTAACAGATGTAACACCCAGGAAATGTTTTTATTATCTTACTAATTATTGAGATGGAATGTGGAGCTGGAGGATTGCATGCTGGTTGTTGTCAATGCCCACGTTCTACTGCAGAGGACCTCAGAGGAGTAAATTGTACAGGGTCACTGAAACGCTTTCCTCTACCGAATAAAATGTATGTCATTGTTGCCATACTAGGAGAGAGGGTTCAGCATCCTTTTGTCTTTTTTCATCCTCTTTCTGCTGACAACCTTCATGCTGTTTTATGCTTCTTTATTTGTTTTTTCTTGACCGGGTAAGTGCACTAGACAAACTCTGCCTATTTTCAGTCACAACCCGGGGGAGGGGGATACAGATGAATGCCAACTGACCTTGAACCAGATTAAGCTGTCGGTGAAATTTTTAGTGAATGAGAGAAATTTGGCCAGGACACCAGGGAAATTCCCCTACTCTTTTCGGTAAGTGCCATGGGATCTTTAACATCTACCTGAACTACCACCAATCCAGGCAGATGGGACCTTGGTTTAACGTCTCATCCAAAAGACGAACAAACATTGTCAAATTTTACCTGGTCTATGAAATGGGGTGGTGAGACCGCACACCAGACAATTTTAAGTCTTGAAACCTTGAAGCCCAGCAGCTATGAAGCTTGAAGCCTTGTGCAGCAAGCCAAGGCAATCTTGCTCCAGTGTATCCTCCGCTATGAGCCTGGTGACTGTCGTGCCTTGGCAGCTAATTTAACTTTAAAAAAAAAAAGACCCGTCTTTTAATCCACAGGTCAAGGCATGCTGGATCCCTTGCAGTACAGAGGATTTCTGAAGAACTACTTAACTTCCTGAAATCGATGGCGTCCATGGCCTGGTCAAGGCACGCTGGATCCCTTGCAGTAGGAGGATTTCTGTAAAACTGTTTGGATTCCAGAAATTGAGGGCACATGGCCTGGTCAAGGCACGCTGGTTCCTTGCAGTACAGAGGATTTCTGAAAAGCTGTTTAGGTTCCAGAAATCAAGGGGTCCATGGCCTGGTCAAGGCACACTGGATCCCTTGCAGTACACAAGTTTCTGAAAACCTGTTTAGGTTCCATAAATCTGAGGGCTCCATGGCCTGGTCAAGAGCACGCTGGATCCCTTGCAGTATAGTGGATTGCTAAAGAACTGTTTAGGTTCCAGAAACCGCGGGGTCCATGGCCTGGTCAAGGCATGCTGGATCCATTGCAGTACAGAGGATTTCTGAATAACTGGTTAGGTTCCAGAAACCGTGGGGTCCATGGCCTGGAGAAGGCTCACTGGATCCCTTGCAGTACAGAGGATTTCAAAAGAACTGTTTAGGTTCCAAAAACAATGGGGTCCATGGCCTGGTGAAGGCATGCTGGATCCCTTGCCATACAGAGGATTTCTGAAGAAATGTTTAGGTTCCAGAAACCACGGGGTCTGTGGCTTGGCCAAGGCACGCTGGATCACGTGCAGTGCAGAGGATTTCTGAAAAGCTGTTTAGATTCCAGAAATTGAGGGGTCCATGGCCTGCTCAAGTCATGCTGGATCCCTTGCAGTACAGAGGATTCCTGAAAAACTGCTTAGGTTCCAGAAATTGGAGGTGCCGTGTCCTGTTCAAGGCACGCTGGACCCCTTGCAGTACAGAGGATTTCTGAAGAACTGTTTAGGTTCCAGAAACCGTGGGGTCTGTGGCCTGGTGAAGGCACGCTGAATCCCTTGCAGTACAGAGGATTCCTGAAACCTGTCTAGGTTCCTGAAGTTGAGGGTCTGTGGCCTGGTCAAGGCACGCTGGATACTTTGCAGTACAGAGAACTTCTGAAGAACTGTTTAGGTTCCAGAACATTTAATAAATCTGTTTACTCTGTGGGGATTTATTAAGCCAGTAAGGCTTCCTATACAAATGTCTTAAGATACCTGTTTTAATTTATGCTCAAGTCTGGGTGCAGAAAAGTTTTCTTTCTATGCTGTTGATGGGGTTTAAGGGGTACTTATTGCCTCTGAACAATATTTTTATAACCATTTCAGTTTGTAGCATGTCAAAGTTGCCAGAGAGTCAGATATTAATACAGAAGAGGGTAGTTTGTTTAGACATTTATGGTGGTTGTAACCTGTAAGGTACCTAAACTGTTTCTACATGTTTTTTTGTCTTTCTCTCAGGAGGGAGAAGATGTTTGTAAGCCATATGGACTTCTAAATCATCCCACTATATCACGCAGCTCAAATGCTTAAATAACAGCAATATATACAAGGGACTATTTTTGATTAAGTTGTTTTTACTGATAGCCTCCTAAAGCTGTATCTAATTGAAACAGTACAAAGTATTCATTTTAAATTGTGTGTATTAAGAGGGGTGGCACCTTCCTGTGGTACTTTCTTTATGTTTTATCCTTATGTACTGTCTACGAACACTTTTATGACTGTATGTCTAATGTAAACCAATGAACAAAGTTTAAAAAAAATGTCCTGGGTGTTACATCTGTTAGTGTAGTTCTAGCATTAGCACAGCTGTAGTGTTAGCTTTATTGTAGCCTCAGCATAGCTGTAGCATTAGCATAGTTGTGGCAAAAGTATAGCTGTAGCATTAGCTTAGCTGTAGCATTGGCATTAGCTGTAGCATTAGCATTAGCTTAGCTGTAGTATTAGCATAAGCTGTAGCATTAGCGTAAGCTGTAGCATTAACTGCAACTTTAGCTGTAGCATTAGCATAAGCTGTAGTATTAGCATAAGCTGTAGTGTTAGCTTTATTGTAGCCTCAGCATAGCTGTGGCATTAGCATTGCTGTGGCAAAAGTATAGCTGTGGCATTAGCTGAGCTGTAGCATTGGCATTAGCTGTAGCATTAGCATTAGCTTAGCTGTAGCACTACTGTGACTTAGCTGTAGTATTAGCATAAACTGTAGCATTAGCGTAAGCTGTAGCATTAGCGTAAGTTGTTGCATAAGCTGAAGCATTAAGTTTAGTGCAAGCGTAAGCTGTAGCATAAGCACAAGCTGCAGCATAAGCATGAGCTGTAGCATAAGCGCAAACTGTACTATAAACATTAGTTTTAATGTAAGCATAAGCTCTAGCATTAGCTGTAGTGTTAGTGTAACAGATGTAACACCCAGGAAATGTTTTTATTATCTTTCTAATTATTGAGATGGAATGTGGAGCTGGAGGATTGCATGCTGGTTGTCGTCAATGCCCACATTCTACTGCAAGAGACCTCAGAGGAGCAAGAGGTACAGGGTCACTGAAACGCTTTCCTCTACCCAGTAAAATGTATGTCATTGTTGCCACACTAGAGAGAGGTTCAGCACCCTTTTGTCTTACTTCTTCCTCTTTGTGCTGACAACCTGCACTCCCTCATGCAGTTTTATGCTTTTTTTTCTTTTCTTTATTTTTTCTTGACTGGGTAAGTGCACTAGACAAATCCTACCTATTTTCAGGCATGACCGGGGCAGGGGATACAGAGGAATGCCAACTGACCTTGAACCAGATTAAGCTGTTGGTGGTATTTTTAGGGAATGAGAGAAATTTGGCCAGGACACTGGGGAAATTCCCCTACTCTTTTCGAATAAGTGCCATGGGATCTTTAACATCCACCTGAACTACCACCAATCCAGGCAGATGGGACCTCGGTTTAACGTCTCATCCAAAAGACAAACAAACATTGTCAAATTTTACCAGGTCTATGAAATGAGGTGTGAGACCGTACACCAGAAAATTTTAACTCTTGAAGCCCAGCAGCTATGAAGCTTGAAGCCTAGTGCAGCATCTTGCTCCAGTGTAAGCTCCACCATGAGCCTGGTTACTGTCGAACCTTGGAAGCTAATTTAAGTTGAAAAAAAAATGCCCATCTTTTAATCCACAGGTCAAGGCGCACTGGATCCCTTACAGTACAGAGGATTTCTGAAGAACTGTTTGGGTTCCAGGAATCGAAAGATCCGTGGTCTGGTCAAGGCAGGCTGGATTCCTAGCGGAAGAGAGGATTTCGGAAAAGCTGTTTCGGTTCCAGAAACTGCAGGGTCCGTGTCCTATTGAAGGCACTCTGGACCCCTTGCAGTACAGAAATTTCTGAAGAACTGTTTGGGTTCCAGAAACTGCAGGGTCCATGGTCTATTGAAGGCACTCTGGACCCTTGCAGTACAGAGGATTTCTGAAGAAGCTGTTTAGGTTCCAGAAACCAGGGTCCATGGTCTGGTCAAGGAACGCTGCATCCCTTGCAGTACACAGGATTTCTGAAAAGCTGTTTAGGTTCCAGAAATCAAGGGGTCCATGTCCTTGTCAGGGCATGCTGGATCCCATGCAGTACAGTGGATTTCTGAAAAACTGTAAAGGTTCCATAAATTGAGGGGTCCAAGGACAGGACAAGCCATGCAGGATCCCTTGCAGTACAGCAGATTTCTGAAGAACTGTTTAGGTACCAAAAATCTTGGGGTCCATGACCTGGTGAATGCATGCTGGATCCCTTGCAGTAGAGAGGATTTTGAAAGAACTGTTTAGGTTCCAGAAATCAAGGGGTCCATAGTCTGGTCAAGGCACATTGGATCCCTTGCAGTACAGAGGATTTCTGAAAAGCTGTTTGGTTCCAGAAATTGAGGGGTCCATGGCCTGGTGAAGGGTACGCTGGATCCCATGGGGTACAGAGGATTACTTAAAAGCTGTTTAGGTTGCAGAAATTGAGGGGTCCGTGGCCTGGTCAAGGCACACTGGATCCCTTGCAGTACAGAGGATTTCTGAAAAGCTGTTTGGTTCCAGAAATCGAGGGATCCCTGGCCTGGTCAAGGCACACTGTATCCCTTGCAGTACCGAGGATTTCTGAAAAGCTGTTTGGTTCCAGAAATCGAGGTGTCCATGGCCTGGTGAAGGGTATGCTGGATCCCATGCGGAACAGAGGATTTCTGAAAAACTGTTTAGGTTCCAGAAATCGAGGGGTCCGTGGCCTGGTCATGGCATGCTGGATCCCTTGCAGTACAGAGGATTCCTGAAAAACTGGTTGAGTTCCAGAAATTGAGGGCTCCATGGCCTGGTCAAGGCACATTAGATCCCTTGCAGTACAGAGAATTTCTGAAAAACTGTTTGGATTCTAGAAATTGAGGGGTGCGTGGCCTGGTCAAGCCACACTGGATTCCTTGCAGTACAGAGGATTTCTGAAAAGCTGTTTAGGTTCCAGAAATCGAGGGGTCCATGTCCTGGTCAAGGCATGCTGGATCCATTGCAGTACTGAGGATTTCTAAAGAACTGGTTAGGTTCCAGAATTTGTGGGGTCCATGGCCTGGTCAAGGCATGCTGGATCCGGCAGCACAGAGGATTTCTGAAGAACTGGTTAGGTTCCAGAGACCGAGGGGTCTGTGGTCCTGGTGAACGCATGCTAGCACGCTTGCAGTCAGAGGATTTCTGAAGAACTGTTTAGGTTCCTGAAACCACAGGATCCCTTGCAGCACAGAGGATGTCTGAAGAATTGTTTAGGTTCCAGAAACCAGGGGTCCATGGCCTGGTCAAGGCAGGCTGGATCCTTGCAGTACAGAGGATTTCTGAAGAACTCTTTAGGTTCCAGAAACCACAGGGTCCATAATCTGGGTAAGGTATGCAGGATCCCTTGCTGTACAGAGGATTTCTGAAGAATTGTTTAGGTTCCAGAAACTGCAGGGTCAGTGGCCTGGTCAAGGCATGCTGGATCCCTTGCAGAACAGAGGATTTCTGAAAAACTGTTTAGGTTCCAGAAATCGAGCAGTCTGTGGTCTGGCCAAAGCATGCTGGATCCCTTGCGATACAGAGGATTTCTGAAAAGCTGTTTGGGTTCCAGAAATCGAAGGGGTCCATGGCCTTGTCAGAGCATGCTGGATCCCATGCAGTACAGCGGATTTCTGAAAAACTGTACAGGTTCCATAAACTGAGGGGTCCATGGCCTAGTCAAGGCATGCTGGATCCCTTGCAGTACAGTGGATTTCTGAAGAACTGTTTAGGTTCCAGAAACTGCAGTGTCCATGGCCTGGTGAGGCACACTGGATCCCATGCAGTACAGAGGATTTCTGAAGAATGTTTATGTTCCTGAAACTATGGGGTCTGTTGGGTGAAAGCATACTGGATGCCTTGCGATGCAGATGAATTAAAAAATTGTTGAAGTTTCAAAATCACGGAGTCCATGGCCCGTGTGAAGGCAACGATGGATTGCTTGCAGTACAGAGAATTCCTGAAAAGCTGTTTAGATTCCAGAAATCGATGCGTCCGTAGCCTGGTCAAGGCACACTGGACCCCTTACAGTACAGAGGATTTCTGATAAGCTGTTTAGGTTCCAGAAATCGAGTGGTCCGTGGCCTGGTCAAGGCACGCTGGATCCGTTGCACTACAAAAGATTTCTGAAAAGCTGTTAAGGTTCCAGAAATTGAGGGATCCATGGCCTGGTCAAGGCACTCTGGATCCCTTCCAGTACAGAGGATTTCTGAAAAGCTGTTTAGTTACCAGAAATGACAGTGCCCATGGCCTGGCCAAGGCACACTGGATCCCTTACGGTACACAGGATTTCAGAAAAACTGTTCAGGTTCCAGAAATCAAGATGTCCGTGGCATGGTCAAGGCACGCTGGATCCCTTGCAGTACAGAGGATTTCTGAAAAACTGTTTAGATTCCAGAAACCACGGGGTCCATGGCCAGGTGAAGCCACACTGGATCCCTTGCAGTACAGAGGATTTCTGAAGAACTGTTTAGGTTCCAAAAACCACGGGGTCCACTGTCTTGTCAAGGCACACTGGATCCCTTACGGTACAGAGGATTTCTGAAAAGCTGTTTAGGTTCCAGAAATCACAGGGTCCATGGCCTGGTCAAGGCAAACTGTATCCCTTCCAATGCAGAGGATTTCTGAAAAGCTGTTTTGGTTCCAGAAATCATGGGGACCGTGGCCTTTTCAAGGCACATTGGATCCCTTGCAGTACAGAGGATTTCTGAAAAGCTGTTTAGGTTCAAGAAATAACAGGGTCCATGGCTTGGTGAGGCATGCTGGATATCTTGCTAATACTGTGGTTTCTGAAGAAACTTGGGTTCCAGAAACTGCAGGGTCCGTGGCTAGTCAGGCATGATGGATCCTTGCAGTACAGAAGATTTCTGAAATGCTGTTTAGGTTCCAGAAATCAAGGATCTATGGCGGTGTAGCACTGCTGTATCCCTTCAGTACAGAGGATTTCTGAAAAGCTGTTTAGGTTCCAGAAATAACAGGGTCCATGGCCTGGTCAAGGCAAAAAGGATCTCTGGCAGTACAAAGGATTTCTGAAAAGCTGTTTAGGTTCCAGAAATTGTGGAGTCCGTGGCCTGGTCAAGGCAAACGGGATCCCTTGCAGTACACAGGATTTCTGAAAAGCGGTTTAGGTTCCAGAAATCATGGGGTCTGTGGCTGGTCAAGGCACGCTGGATCCCTTGCAGTACAGAGGATTTCTGTAGAACTGTTTAGGTTCCAGAAACCATGGGGTCTATGGCCTGGTCAAGGCACACTGGATCCCTTGAGTACAGAGGATTTCTGAAACCATTTGAGGTTCCAGTAATTGCGGGGTCCATGGCCTGGTCAAGGCACACAGGATCCCTGCACTACAGAGGATTCCTGAAAAGCTATTTAGGGTTCCAGAAATCGAGTGGTCCGCTCCTGCCAAGGCATGCTGGATCCTTGCAGTACAGCAGATTTCTAAAGAACTTGTTTGGGTTCCAGAAATCAAGGGTTGTGGCCTGATCAAGGCATGCTGGATCCCTAGTAGTACAGCAGATTTCTGAAGAACTGTTTAGGTTCCAGAAATCGCAGGGTTCATGGCCTGGTTATGGCATGCTGGATCCCTTGCAGTACAGAGGATTTATGAAGAACTGTTGAGGTTCCAAAAACCACGGGATCTGTGGCCTGGTCAAGGCACGATGGATCCTTTGCAGTACAGACGATTTCTGAAGGACTGTTTATGATCCAGAAAATGAGTGGTCCATGACCTGGGCAAGGCACTCTGGATCCTTGCAGTACAGAGTTTGAAAACTGTTGGGTTCTAGAAATAGAGGGGTCCATGGCCTGGTCAAGGCAATCTGGATCTCTTGCAGTGACAGATTTCTGAAAACTGGTTGGGTTCCAGAATAGGGGTCCATGGCCTGGTCAACACACGCTGGATCTCTTGCAGTACAGAGGATTTCTGAAAAACAGTTTATGTTCTAGAACTCGCGGAGTCTGTGGCCTGGTCAAGTCACGCTGGATCCCCTGTGATTCAGTGGATTTCTGAAAAGCTGTTTAGGTTCCAGAAATAAAGGGGTCCAAGGCCGGGTCAAGGCAGGCTGGATCCTTGTAGTACTGCAGGTTTCTGAGAAACTGTTTAGGTTCCATAAATCAGGGGTTGATGGCCTGGTCAAGGCATGCTGGATCCCTTGCTCTAAGGATTTTTGAAGAACTGTTTAGCTTCCGAAATCGCGGGGTCTGGGGCCTGGCTATGGCATGCTAGATCCCTTGCAGTACAACCAGATTTCTGAAGAACTGTTTAGGTTCAGAATCTATGGGTTCTGTGGCCTGGTAAGGCATGCTAGATCCCTTGCAGTCATAGTTTCTGAAGAACTCATTGGGTTCCAGAAACTATAGGGTCCGTGGCCTAGTCAAGGCAGGCTGGATCCCTTGCAGTTCAAGAGGATTTCTTGAGAACTGTTTGGGTTACAGAAACTGAGGGCTCCATGGCCTGGTCACAGCACGCTGGATCCTTGCAGTACAGCGGTTTCTGAAAAACTGTTGAGGTTCCATTAAGGGGTCCGTGGCCTGGTCAGGAGCAGGGATCCCTTGCACTAATAATTTCTTAAGAACTGTTTGGGTTCCAGAAATCACAGGGTCCTTAGCCTGGTCAAGGGCACGCTGGATCCCATGCAGTGCAGCAGATTTCTGAAGACTGTTTAGGTTACAGAAATCACGGTGTCCATGGCCTAGTCAAGACGCTGGATCCCTTGCAGTATAGAGACTTCTGATTAACTGTTTAGTTCTGAAATCACGGGCCCTTGAAAGCACCAGTCCAGGGCATGCTGGATCATACAGTGCAAAGGATTTCTGAAGAACTGTTTGGGTTCCAGGAAATCAGAAGAGGTCCATGGCCTAGTCAAGGCACACTGGATCCTTGCAGCTACACAGCACTTCTGAAAAGCTGTTTGGGTTCAGAAATTACGGTGTCCATGTCCTGGTCAGGCACCCTGGATCCCTTGCAGTTCAGGATTTCTGAAAAACTATTTGGGTTCCAGAAACGGCGTGGTGTCTGTGCCCTGGTCAAGGCATGCTGGATCGCCTCGGTGAGAAGTTTCTGAAGGGCTGTTTGGGTTCCAGAATCCCAGGTGCTCCATGGCCTGATCACACACTGGATCCTTGCAGTACAGAGAAGTTTCTGAAAAGCTGTTTAGGTTCAGAAATCGAGCAGTCCATGGCATGGTGAAGGCAAGCAGGACCCTTGGGGTACAGAGGATTTCTGAAAAGCTGTTTAGGCTCCAGAACTCACAGGGTCCATGGCCTGGCTTAGGCACGCTGGATCCCTAGCGGTACAGAGGATTTCCAAAAAGCTGCTAAGATTCCAGAAATTGAGGGGTCCGTGGCTTGGTAAAGGCACACTGGATGCCTTTCAGTACAAAGGATTTCTGAAAAGCTGTTTAAGGTCCATAAATCACGGGGTCCATGGCCTGGTCAAGGCACACTGGATCCCTTGCAGTGCAGAGGATTTCTGAAAAGCTGTTTGGGTTCTGAAATTACAGTGTTTGTGGCCCACAGTCAAGCATGCTGGATACAGGCAGATCAGGAAGTTTCCTGAAGACTGTTTGAGTTACAGAAACCATAGTGTCTGTGGCCTGAGTCAAGGACACGTTGGATCCTTGAAGTACAGGGCATTTCTGAACAACTGTTTAGTTTCCAGAAATCACGTGGTCCATGGCCTGGTCAAAGCACTAGATCCCTTGCAGTACAGAGGTTTCTGAAGAACTGTTTAGGTTCCAGAAATCAGGGGTCTGTGGCCTGGTCAAGGCATACTGGATACCTTGACTACAGCAGATTTCTTAAGACTGTTTGCGTTCCAAGTCCTGATATCCGTGTCCTGGTCAGGCCTGCTGGATCTCTTGCATTAAGAAGATTTCTGATGAACTGTTTGGTTCAGAAATCGCGGTGTCCTGCAACTAGTCAAACATGCTGGATCCTTACAGTACAGAGGATTTCTGAAGAACTGTTTGGGTTCCAGAAATCCAGGTGTCCAGTGGCCTGGTCAAGCCACGCTGGATCACTGCAGTACAGAGTACTTCTGAAAAACTGTTTGGGTTCCAGAAATTATGGTGTCCATGTCCTGATCCAGGCACCTGGATCCCTTGCAGTTCAGAAGTTTCTGAAGAACTGTTTGGGTTCAAGAAACCGTGGTGTCTGTGGCCTGGTCGAAGCATGCTGGATCCCTTGCAGTACAGAGGTTTCTGAAGAAAGTACAGTTTTAAGAACTTACCGTAACAGTACATCTTGAGAACAGCTCTTGCAGCAGGTTGCACCAATAGGACTGAAGCCGGCGGGCATCAGGACCCCGAAATCTTCTAGCTAGCAGTCTTCAGCGGGGTCGCCTCAGACATCGGTCCACCCCGACGTCAGGCGTGGTATATGAGAGCCGGTCCCGCAGATTCCCCAGTTCTCTGCGAGACTCCCGGCCGTAGGATGACATCAGAAGGAGACCGAGGATCCGACCATCAGAAGGAAAAGAGCATAAGCTCCTACCAAGGCCTGGTAGGCCATACCTCCTCCAAGGGGAAAGGTGGGCGGGAAGGTACCTGCTGCAAGAGCTGTTCTTGAAGATCTACTGTTCTGTAAGTTCTTACGTAACTGTACTATCTTACTTCGAGATACAGCTCTTGCAGCAGGTTACACCATTAGGACTGATTCCCAAGCAATAGCGTCTGTAGCAATCTGGGAGGAGGAGATTAGGAGAGATCTTGAACAAATCCTGCATTAGGACAGGAGACCTTG
Organism: Neoceratodus forsteri; assembly: GCA_016271365.2. Classification (NCBI taxonomy): domain Eukaryota; kingdom Metazoa; phylum Chordata; order Ceratodontiformes; family Ceratodontidae; genus Neoceratodus; species Neoceratodus forsteri. The sequence goes on from CM057453.1 coordinate 436,567,269, forward strand.
TTGAACAGCCAGGCTGGAACCGGCTCTCCGCTGTGATGTAATATCCAGGCTATAGTGCCTAATGAATGTGTGCACAGAGCTCCAAGTAGCTGCAGCACAAATGGCTGGGGTGGAGACGTTGCGCAGTGCTGCAAAGGAGGTAGCCACCCCCCATGTCGAATGACCCCGGACTGCACCCGGGAGGGGCTTCTGTTTGTTGTTGTAGCAAAAGGAAATACACTGGACAAGCCAGTGAGAAAGGGTCTGCTTTGAGACTGGTTGGCCCAGCATCCTCTCAGTGAAGGAATGAATAGTTGCTCCAGACTGAAGCTGTTTAGTACCTTCAGGTAGTACCTTAAGGCGGTGAACATCCAGGGTTTGAAACACGCCTCTCCTCTATTAAAGTGCTTGGGAAAATACACAGGCAGATTGATGTCCTGGTTGAGAGTGAGGGCAGAGACCACCTTAGGCAGGAATTTGGATTAGTCCTCGAGACACTCTGTCCTGGTGGAAAATTAAATAAGGCTCCTTGCACATGAGGCCTGAAGCTCGGAAACTCTCCTTGCTGACGTAGACAGCAACTAAAAATAACGTTTTCCATGACAGAAGCGCGGCTGCTAATCTGCGGCAGGTTCAAGAGAGGAAGCGTGGGTTGTTCCAGGACAAGAGTAAGTCCCAAGGAGGAACTAGGATCCTTGATGGGCGGCCTAAGGTGCAACCCCTCTCAGGAAGTCTCGAGAGGCATCAAGCTGTGCCACTGTGCGCTGTCCTACCGGAAATGGTAGGCAGAGATCATGAGGTGCACTTTAATGGAGGAGTAGGCAAGACCCGAATGGAATAGGGAAAGCAGGTATTCCAGCACCCCTTTCACTGGGCATTCTAAAGGGGAGAGGCTGCATGCTTGCGACCACAAGCAAAGACGGCGCCACTTCATGGCATGCGTCGCATGCGTAGCCGGCTTTCTGGCAGCGGAAAGGACTTCGACAACCTCTTGCGAGACCCGTGTCGCATAATGGCTATGTCTCTAGGAGCCAGGCATGCAGGTTCAGTGAGCGTTAAGTCCTGGTGGACTAGTGAACCCTCCTCCTGAGACAATAGATGGGAGCTGAAGAACAGCGGACTGGAGGTTCCCGGGACAATTGCGTCAGCATGGGAACCAGATCTGCCTGGGCCAGAAAGGCGCTACCAGGATCATTGTTGCGTGCTCCTCGCGGTTTGAGAAGACTCTCTGGATGAATGGAAGGGAGGAAAGCATAGAGGAATCTGTCACCCAGGAGAGGGACAACACGTCTCACCAGAAAACACCAGGCCCTGGATCTAGCGAGCAAAAATTGGGCAGTTTTGAGTTGGATGGGGAAGCGAATAGTTCCAACTCTGGAGTGCCCCATCGAAGAAACAGATCCTCTCCGACCTTCTGAAGGAGTTCCCATTCATGGACTCTGGCCTGGGAACTACTCAGGCTGTCTGCGATTGTGTTGTCCACACCGGGAACATGGACTGCAATCAGGCTCTCACCGTGTCGGATTACCCAATCCCACACTCTCGCATGCTTCCCTGCAAAGGGGTAGAGTGTACGCCTCCTTGTTCGTTGAGGTAATACATCACCATCATATTGTCTGTCTGGAGCAGAAGAGTACTCGACAGGATTTCTGACTGAAAAGCCTGCAGGGCATATAGGACCGCCCTCATCTCCAGAATGTTGATTTGGAGGTGAGTGTCCTGAGGGGTCCATATTCCCTGGGACCTCATCCCATTCAGGTGTGCTCTCCACCCCAGCCCTGAGGCATCTGTGGAGAGGATTACCTCTGGGGACGGCGCTGTAAATGGGACACCTGCAGAGAGTGTCCCCGGGTCTAGCCACCATTGCCAGTCTTGAATCACTGCGTTCGTGATTCTGACCGGATGCTGCATGTGGTCTTGCCTTTGGTCCCACTGTACTCTGAGCATCCACTGAGTTACCTGCATGTGGAGCCTTGCCATAGGGATGGTTGGAATGGCCACAGCCATGTGTCCGAGCAGGCGAAGAACCAGTCTGGCGGGGACAGTCTTCTTCGCTGAGAGGTCCCCGATGAGGGACCTGATGCGCTCTGCTCTGTCCTCGGGAAGAAAGGCTTTCCCTTGGACGGTGTCCAGAACTGCACCTATGAACTGCAGCTTCTGGGACGGTACCAGGTGAGACTTCTCGTAGTTGATAAGAATGTCCAGTGACTGAAAAAGAGCTTGGGTGTTCTGGATAGCCAACGACAACGCCTCTCTGGAGGCGGCCATGAGAAGCCAGTCATCCAGGAAAGGGAACACATAGTGGCCCTGTCTTCTTAGAGACGCTGCCATGACTGCCATACACTTGGTGAAGACCCTGTGGGCCAATGACAGTTCGAAAGGAAGAGCCCTGAACTGAAAGTAGTGGCCGAGGAACTCGAAGCGCAGGAACCTCCTGTGCGTAGAGCTATTGGGATGTGTGGAGGCGTCCTGCATGTCCAGGGATGCTAGAAGGCATCCTTTTTCAGCATGGGAATAGAGTCCTGGAGGGTCACCATGCGAAACGTTTGTAGGCGATCGACATGTTGAGGTCGCTGAGGTCAAGATTGGACGGAGGTCCCCTGTTTTCTTCGGAACCAGAAAGAATTGGGAATAGTATCTGGTTCCTATCTGGTTCTGTGGGACATACTCCACCACTCCCTTTTGCAGGAGCATGAGTACCTCTTGCCTGATGAGTGATCTGTGCTGACCCAAGTAACGGGAGAGCAGAGGAGGCCTTGTGGGTGGCTTGTGCACAAATTCTATAAAGTGGCCTCTTTTGACCAACTGAAGAACCCACCGGTCGGTGGTTATGGACTGCCACCCTGGCAGGAGGTCCGCAATGTGGCCCCGACCTTGGTATCCTGTTGATCCTGAGGGCCGGGGGCCAGAAAGGAGTCAGGCTGTGGCAGCTGAGGGTCCAGCAGGCTGGGCCGGCTTGGCAGGGCATTGGCCTCGGCCTGCAGAAGATTTCCCCTGGGCTCTGCAGGAGAAGGAGCCCCTCTGTTGCGGGCCAGTGCGGGACTGCTGTTGCCTCTGCATCTGGCCTCGAAAATGGCTCTGGTTCCTGTGAAAGGAACTGAGCTGGGTCTGTACATGGCTTGGACAGACCGCACTGCCTTCCTGGCCTCTTGAAGTGTGGTGAGGACCTTCTCCGAGGACTCACCAAAAAGAACTTCTCCATGGAATTAGGCATCCAGGATGTTCTTCTGGATGTCCAGGGTAAATCCGGAGACACGGAGCCAGGAGTGTCTCCGGAGGCATACGCCTGAGGCTGCCGCTCTGGCCGAGGAGTCCACGGAATCATACGTGGCTCGCAGCACCTGGGCTCCCATGTCTGAACCCGTGTGGAGGAGTTGGAGCAACTCCTCCTTCTGCTCACCTTCTGGCATCTTCTTGGCCAGATCTAGTCCCTGCTCCCACAAGGCATTCTGGAACTGGACCATGTGGGTTAGATAGTTGAGGGATCTAATAGCACAGGGAGTGGACGCATACATGTGCCTACCCATAGCGTCCAGTTGTTTGGACTCTGGGTCCGGTGGCAGGGTGCTCAAATGTTGCGGCCTCTGGGACTGGTCATGTGAGGCTGTTGTGACCAGAGAATCAGCCAGAGGATGTAATGCCAAGTACTGGTCCTCCCTAGGGGCCTTGTAGAGGTGGTCAGCCTTCTTTGGCATCACTGGGAATGAGTGTGGCTGTTTCTACGCTGCCTTGGTGATGTCCACAAATGTGTTAGCCAAGGGTGGTACCACCACAGGCTTCGGATCCTTCTGCTGAAGATACTTGCCGAGGCGTAGTCTCTCGGGGTCAAGTTCCTCTGCATCCCAGCCCATGTTCTCCTGGATATGCCTCAATCTCTGAGAATGTCGGGTCATCCGGAGGAGATCTCAGGAGCTCACGTGGGTCCAGAGAGGGGACGCTGATGGGAGAAGGGGATCTGGATTCATACGAGAAGTCTGATCCCGTGTCCTCCATTGAAGGCAAATGGTGGCATCTTCTGGGTCTCTTAGGGCTGGGTAACCCCTAAGAAGATCTGGACGGAGGTCTCCTCTGCCCCAGGAGGTTCCACAGGCTCCTGGGGAGAAGGTACTTGGCCTGCTGCCCCGGATGGGGTAGGGGCACTGGGGCCGGTGGGGTCACAGGTGTAGGAGGAGGAAGTGTGAGAACCACATCCTTCTTTATGGTATCCCACCAGTAGGTGAACAGCTCCGTGACCTCAGATATGCTGAGGCCTGACAATGGACCGGGTGCCGATGGCCGGTCGTCGGGTACTGGCGTCAGCTCCCAAGGGGCCTCGGGTTCCGGAGAGGGTTTCCTGGGGGGTGCGACAGGACTGGGTTCGCCCGTCTGGTCCTCAGGCTGGGTCAGCTCCTCCTCCGTGATCGCCTCCTGACCGGCGTCTGTGGGAGGTGTAGGGGTTCTCCTCTCTGGAGGTGCGGATGTCAATCCCCCGGCCGGCGTCTGTGGTGGCGAAGGCCTAATCGGTGATTAGTGTCTGGTGGTCATCGGTTCTCGGGACCAGTGGTGCTTGGCCGACGTCGGGTGGGCCGGTGTTGGATCCGATGATCTCTTGAGTGAGGTCAGCTCTTTGGTCTTCCGCTGGGGGGGGCAAAGAAACTGACCTGGCATCAAGCTCCGAATGGTGGGAACCGGACTTGTGATGGTGGTCCCCCGACCTCAACAGGGCCTTGGAAGCTGACGAAGAGGAGGGCCTGGAGGTCTTGGCCTGAGGAAGAGAGGAGGAACCCGAAGGTCTTCACTGCTGGGGAGGCTGAGAGCAGGCCCGGAAGGAGGCGGTCGGACCGGGGGCCGGAGCTACGAGAATCAGAGGCCCAAGGTGGGGACTAGGATCTCACCATCTCCCTATGCTTCTCGAGGTGTCTCCAGGCCTTGTGCAAGGATTCCCCCTTGGAAGCTGCGTCCATGGCTTTTAACCTTTCTTCCAGCAGGAACTCCTGTAGGGCCTTCTGGCGACAGATCTGTGTCCTGCTGTTAAACCCCTGGCAGAAGGAACAGGCCCGGGGTGTTGTGGTCTGGGCCTAGGCAACGGACGCAGGCTGAATGTGGGTCTTTGAATGGGATTTGCTTCCCGCAGGCGCACTTGGATGGATGTTCTTCCATGGAGGATGAAGAGGACATCAGACAGCAACTCTGCAGAAGAAATAAACTTTTTCCCAAAGGGAAGAACTTAACCAGGCATCGCGTGCTAGAAATTAACTGAAGGGTCGAGACATGCAAGTCGACGGTGGGAAAGAACTGGGGAATCTGGCAGGACAGCCTCCTTATATACTTCGTCTGACATCGGTGGCAGGACCGACGTCGGAGGCGGTCCCCACTGAAGACTGCTAGCTAGAAGATTTCCGTGGAGTCCTGACACCTGTCGGCTTCAGTCCTAATGGTGTAACCTGCTGCAAGAGCAGTATCTCAAAGTAAGATCTGTTTGGGTTCCAGAGACCGAGTGCTCCATGGCCTGATCATGGCACACTGGATCCCTTGCAGTACAGAGGATTTCTGAAAAGCTGTTTAGGTTCCAGAAATCGAGGGGTCCATGGCATGGTGAAGGCAAGCAGGACCCTTGGGGTACAGAGGATTTCTGAAAAGCAGTTTAGGCTCCAGAACTTGCGGGGTCCATGGCCTGGTCAACACATGCTGGATCCCTAGCGGTACAGAGGATTTCCGAAAAGCTGCTAAGGTACCAGAAATTGAGGGGTCCATGGCCTGGTCAAGGTACGCTGGATTCCTTGCAGTGCAGAGGATTTCTGAAAAGCCGTTTAAGGTCAATAAATTGCGGGGTCCATGGCCTGTTCAAGGCACGCTGGATCCCTTGCAGTACAGAGCACTTCTGAAAAGCTGTTTAGGTTCAAGAAATTGAGGGGTCCATGGCATGGTGAAGGCAAGCAGGACCCTTGCAGTAGAGAGGATTTCTGAAAAGCAGCTTAGGCTCCAGAACTCACGAGGTCCAATGTCTGGTCAAGGCATGCTGGATTCCTAGCACTACAGAGGATTTCTGAAAAGCTGCTTAGATTCCAGAAATTGAGGGATCCGTGGCCTGGTAAAGGCACACTGGATCCTGTGCAGTACTGAGGATTTCTGAAAAGCTGTTTAGGATCCAGATATTATGGTGTCCATAGCCTGGTCAAGGCACGCTGGATACCTTGCGGATTGGAGGATTCCTGAAGAACTGTTTAGGTTGCAGAAACCGTGGTGTCTGTGGCCTGGTCAAGGCACGCTGGATCACTTGAAGTACAGAGGATTTCTGAAGAACTGTTTAGGTTCCAGAAACCATGGAGTCCATGGACTGGTCAAGGCACGCTGGATCCCTTGTGGTACAGAGGATTTTTGAAGAATTGTTTAACTTCCAGAAATCACAGTGTCCATTGCCTGATCAAGGCACACAGGATGCCTTGTAGGAAAGAGGATTTGTGAAAAGCTGTTTAGGTTCCAGAAACCATGGTGTCTGTGGCCTGGTCAAGGCACACTGGAACCAATGTGGTACCAGAGGATTTCTGAAAAACTGCTTAGGTCACAGAAATCGAGGGGTCGATGGCCTTGTCAAGGAACACAGGATCCTTTGCAGTACAGAGGATTTCTGAAAAGTTGTTTAGGTACCTGAAATTGAGGGGTCCATGGCCTGGTCAAGGCAGGCTGGATCCCTTGCAGTACAGCAGATTTCTGAAGAACTGCTTAGGTTCCAAAAGTCAAGGGGTCCATGGCCTGCTCAAAGCATGCTGGATTCCTTGAAATATAGAGGATTCCTGAAAAACTGTTTTGGTTCCAGAAATTGAGGGGTCTGTGGCCTGGTCAAGGCACACTGGATCCCTTGCAGTACAGAGGATTTCATAAGAACTGTTTAGCTTCCAGAAATCATGGGGTGCATGCCTGGTTAAGGCGAGCGGGATCCCTTGCAGTACAGAGGATTTCTGAAGAACTATTTAGGTTCCAGAAACTACGGTGTCCATGGCCTAGTCAAGGCATGCTGGATCCCTTGCAGTACAGAAGATTTCTGAAGAACTCTTTAGGTTTCAAAAAATGCCAGGTCCATGGAAAGGTCAAGGCATGCTGGATTCCTAGGGGTACAGTGGATTTCTGAAGAACTGTTTAGGTTCCAGAAACCACAGGGTCCAAGGCCTGGTCAAGGCACACTGGATCCCTTGCAGTTCAGAGGATTTCTGAAGAACTGTTTGGGTTACAGAAACCGAGGGCTCCATGGCCTGGTCATGGCATGCTGGATCCCTTGCAGTACAGTGGATTTCTGAAAAACTGTTTAGGTTCCATAAATTGAGTGGTCCGTGGCCTGGTCAAGGCACACTGGATCCCTTGCAGTACAGTGGATTACTGAAGAACTGTTTAGGTTACAGAAATTGTGGGGTCTGTGGCCTGGTCAAGGCATGCTGGATCCCTTGCACTACAGTGGATTTCTTAAGAACTGTTTACATTCCAGAAATCACGGTGTCTGTGGCCTGGTCAAGGCACATTTGATCCCTTGCAATACAGAAGATTTCTGAAGAACTGTTTAGTTCCAGAAATCATGGGGTCCATGGCCTGCTCAAGGCATGCTGGATCCCTTGCAGTACTACAGAGGATTTCTGAAGAACTGTTTGGGTTCCAGAAATCGAGGGGTCAATGGCCTGGTCAAGGCATGCTGGATACCTTGCAGTACAGAGCACTTCTGGAAAGCTGATTAGGTTCCTGAAATCGAGGGGTCCATGGCATGGTGAAGGCAAGCAGGACCCTTGGGGTACAGAGGATTTCTGAAAAGGTGCTTAGCCTCCAGAACTTGTGAGGTCCATGGCCTGGTCAAGGCACATGGGATTCCTAGCGGTACAGAGGATTTCTGAAAAGCTGCTTAGGTTCCAGAAACTGCAGGGTCCATGGCCAGGTCAAAGAATGCTGGATCCCTTGCAGTAGAGCAGATTTCTGAAGAACTGTTTGGGTTCCAGAAACCATGGGGTCCATGGCCTAGTCAAGGCATGCTGGATCCGTTGTGGTACAGAGGATTTCTGAAAAGCTGTTTAGGTTCCAGAAACCATGGTGTCTGTGGCAAGATCAAGTCACACTGGATCCAATGCGGTACAGTCAATTTCTAAAAAACTGTTTAGGTCACAGAAATCGAGGGGTCCATGGCCTTGTCAAGGCACACTGGATCCTTTGCAGTACAGAGGATTTCTGAAAAGTTGTTTAAGTTCCTGAAATCGAGGGGTCCATGGCCTGGTCAAGGCAGGCTGGATCCCTTGCAGTACAGCAGATTTCTGAAAAACTGGTTTGGTTCCATTAACCGATGGGTCCGTGGTCTGGTCAAGGCACACTGGATCCCTTGAAGTACAGCAGATTGCTGAAGAACTGCTCAGGTTCCATAAATCAAGGGGTCCATGGCCTGGTCAAGGCACGCTGGATCCCATGCAGTACAGAGGATTTCTGAAGAACTGTATAGGATCCAGAAATCACGGGGTCCGTAGCCTTTTCAAGGCATGCTGGACCCTTGCAGTACAGAGGATTTCTGAAAAACTGCTTATTTTCCAGAAATCAAGTGGTCTGTGACCTGGTCAAGGCACCCTGGATCCATTGTGGTGCAGAGGATTTCATAAAAAACTATTTAGGTTCCAGAAATCATGGGATCCATGGCCTGGTCAGGGCATGCTGCTTCTCTTGCAGTAGAGCTGATTTCTGAAGAACTGAATAGATTCCAGAAATCGCAAGGTCCATGGCATGGTCAAGGCATACTGGATCCCTTGCAGTACAGTGGATTTCTGAAGAACTGCTTAGGTTCCAGAAACTGCAGTGTCTGTATCCTGATGAAGACACACTAGATCCCTTGTACTACAGAGGATTTCTGAAGAACTGTTCAGATTCCAGAAACTGCAGGGTCTGTGGCCAGGTGAAGGCATGCTGGATGCCTTGCAGTACAGAGGATTTCTGAAGAACTGTTTAGGTTCAAGAAACCATGGGGTCCATGGCCTGGTCAAGTCATGCAGGATCCCTTGCAGTACAGAGGATTTCTGAAGAACTGTTATTGTTCCAGAAACCAAGTGGTCTGTGGCCTGGGCAAGGCATGCTGGATCCCTTGTAGTACAGAGGATTTCTGAAAAGCAGTATAAGTTGCAGAAATCTAGGGGTCCGTGGCCTGGTCAATGCACGATGGATCCCTTGCAGTGCAGAGGATTTCTGAAAAGCTGTTTAGGCTCCAGAAATCAAGGTGTCTGTGGATTGGTCGAGACACGCTAGATCCTTTGCAGTACAGGGGATTTCAGAAAAGCTGTTTAGGTTCCAGAACTCACAGGGTCCATTGCCTGGTCAAGGCACACTGGATCCCTTGTGGGATAGAGGATTTCTGAAAAGTTCTTTAGGTTCCAGAAATAGAGGGGTCCATGGCCTGGTCAAGGTATGCTGGATCCCTTCCAGTACAGCGAGTTTCTGAAAAACTGCTTAGGTTCCATAAATCGAGGGATCCATGGCCTGGTGAAGGCACGCTGGATCCCCTGCAGAACAAATGATTTCTGAAGAACTGTTTGGGTTCCAAAAATTGAGGGGTCCATGGCCTGGTCAAGGCACACTTGATCCCTTGCAGTACAGAGTATTTCTGAAAAGCTGTCTATGTTCCAGAAATCAGAATGTCCATGGCCTGGTCAAGGCACTCAGGATCCCTTGAGGTACAAGGGATTTCTGAAAGGCTGTTTAGGTTCCTGAAATCACAGGGTCCATGGCCTGGCCAAGGCACACAGGATCCCTTATGGTACAGAGGATTTCTGAAGAACTGTTTAGGTTCCAGAAACAGCGGGGTCCCTGGTCTGGTCGAGGCATGCTGGATCCGTTGCAGTACAGAGAATTTCTGAAAAGCTGTTAAGGCTCCAGAAATGGAGGGGTCCATGGCCTAGTCAAGGCACGCTGGATCCTTTGCAGTACAGAGGATTTCTGAAAAGCTGTTTAGGTTCCAGAAATTGAGGGGTCCGTGGCCTGGTCAAGGCATACTGGATCCCTTACAGAACAGAGGATTTCTGAAAAACTGTTTAGGTTCCAGAAACCATGGAGTCTGTGGCCTTGTCAAGGCACACAGGATCCCTTGAAGTACAGAGGATTTCTGAACAACTGTTTAGGTTCCAGAAACCGTGGGGTCCATGGCCTGGTCAAGGCATGCTGGATTCCTTGCAGTACAGAGCATCTCTGAAGAACTGTTTGGGTTCCAGAAATGAAGTGCTCCATGGTCTAATCATGGCACACTGGATCCATTGCAGTAGAAGAGAGCATTTCTCAAAACTATTTAGGTTCCAGAAATCGAGGGGTCCATGGCTTGGAGAAGGCAAGCAGGACCATTGGGGTACAGAGGATTTCTGAAAAGCTGCTTAGGCTCCAGAATTTGCGAGGTCCATGGCCTGGTTAAGGCATGCTGGATTCCTAGCGGTACAGAGAATTTCTGAAAAGCTGCTTAGGTTCCAGAAATTATGGTGTCCATGGCCTGGTCATTGTACGCTGGATCCCTTGCAGTACAGAGGATTTCTGAAAAGCTGTTTAGGTTCCAGAAATTATGGTGTCCTTGGCCTAGTCAAGGCACACTGGATACCATGCAGTTCGGAGGATTTCTGAAGAACTGTTTAGGTTCCAGAAACTACGGGATCCATGGCCTGGTCAAGGCATGCTGGATCCCTTGCAGTACAGCAGATTTCTGAAGAACAGTTTAACTTCTGGAAATCACAGGGTCCATTGCCTGGTTATGGCACACTGGATCCCTTGCAGTACAAAGGATTTCTGAAAAGCTGGTTAGGTTCCAGAAACCATGGTGTCTGTGGCCTGGTCAAGGCATGCTGGATCTCTTGAAGTACAGAGGATTTCTGAGCAAATGTTTAGGTTCCAGAACTGGCGGGGTCCATTGCCTCATCAAGGCACGCTGTATCTCTTGCAATACAGTAGATTTCTGAAGAACTATTTAGGTTCCAGAAACAGTAGGGTCTGCGGCCTGGTCAAGGCTCACTGGATCCCTTGCAGTACAGCAGATTTTTGTAAAACTCTTTAGGTTCCAGAAACTACTGGGTCCATGGCCTGATCGAGGCATGCTGGATCCCTTGCAGTACAGAAGATTTCTGAAGAACTCTTTACATTCCAAAAAACACCAGGTCCATGGCCTGGTCAAGGCACACTGGATCCCTAGTAGTACAGTCAATTTCTGAAGAACTGTTTAGGTTTTAGAAACCACGGGGTCCATGGCCTGGTCAAGGCATGCAGGATCCCTTGCAGTTCAGAGGATTTCTGAACAACTGTTTGGGTTACAGAACCCGAGCGCTCCAATTCTTGGTCACAGCATGCTGGATCCCTTGCAGTACAGCGGATTTCTGAAAACTGTTTAGGTTCCAGAAATCACAGTGTCTGTGGCCTGGTCAATGCACGCTGGATCTCTTCCAGTACAGAAGGTTTCTGAAGAACTGTTTAGTTCCAGAAATTGTGGGGTCCATGGCCTGGTCAAGGCACGCTGCTTCTCTTGCAGTAGAGCTGATTTCTGAAGAACTGTATAGAATCCAGAAATCGCAAGGCATGGTCAAGGCATGCTGGATCCCTTGCAGTACAGTGGATTTTTGAAGAACTGTTTAGGTTCCAGAAACTGCGGGGTCCATAGCCTGGTCAAGGCACAATGGATCCCTTGCAGTACAGAGGATTTCTGAAGAACTGTTAATGTTCCATAAACCAAGTGGTCCATGGCCTGGGCAAGGCATGATGGATGCCTTGAAGTACAGTGGATTTCGGAAAAACTGTTTGGGTTCCAGAAATTGAGAGGTCCATGGCCTGGTCATGGCACGCTGGATCCCTTGTAGTACAGAGGATTTCTGAAAAGCAGTATAAGTTGCAGAAATCGAGGGGTCCATGGCCTGGTCAATGCACGCTGGATCCCTTGCAGTGCAGAGGATTTCTGAAAAGCTGTTTAGGTTCCAGAAATCAAGGTGTCCATAGATTGGTCAAGGCACACTGGATCCTTTGCAGTACAGGGGATTTCAGAAAAGCTGTTTAGGTTTCAGAACTCACGGTTGTGGGACAGAGGATTTCTGAAAAGTTCTTTAGGTTTCAGAAAAAGAGGGGTCCGTGGCCTGGTCAAGGTACGCTGGATCCCTTCCAGTACAGCGAGTTTCTGAAAAACTGTTTAGGTTCCATAAATTCCGGGGTCTGTGGCCTGGTCAAAGCACGCTGGATCCCTTGCAGTATAGAGGATTCCTGAAGAACTCTTTAGCTGCCAGAAATCGTGGGGTCTGTGGCATGGTCAAGGCATGCTGGATCCCTTTCAGTACAAAGCATTTCAGAAGAACTGTTTAGGTTCCAGAAATCACGGGGTCAGTCGCATGGTCAAGGCAAGCTGGATCCCTTGCAGTACAAAGGATTTCTGAATAACTGTTTGGGTTTCAAAAATCGAGGGGTCCATGGCCTGGTCAAGGGACACTGGATCCCTTGCTGTACAGAGGATTTCTGAAAAGCTGTCTAGGTTCCAGAAATCAGGGCGTCCATGGCCTGGTTAAGGCACTCAGGATCCCTTGTGGTATAGGGGATTTCTGAAAGGCTGTTTAGGTTCCTGAAATCACGGGGTCCATGGCCTGGCCAAGGCACATGGGATCCCTTTCAGTACTGAGGATTTCTGAAGAACTGTTTAGGTTCAAGAAACCTCGGGGTCCATGGCCTGCTCAAGGCATGCTGGATCCCTTGCAGTACAGTGCATTTCTGAAGAGATGTTTAGGTTCCAGAAACAGCGGGGTCCCTGGTCTGGTCAAGGCATGCTGGATCCCTTGCAGTACAGAGAATTTCTGTAAAGCTGTTTAAGTTCCAGAAATCGAGGGGTCCATGGCCTAGTCAATGCACGCTGGATCCTTTGCAGTACAGAGGATTTCTTAAGAACTGTTTAGGTTCCAGAAATCACGGTGTCTGTGGCTTGGTCAATGCACGCTGGATCTCTTCCAGTACAGAAGATTTCTGAAGAACTGTTTAGTTCCAGAAATCGCGGGGTCCATGGCCTGGTCAAGGCACGCTGGATCCCTTGCAGTGCAGAGGATTTCTGAAAAGCTGTTAAAGGTCAATAAATTGCAGGGTCTGTGGCCTGGTCAAGGCACGCTGGATCCCTTGCAGTACAGAGCACTTCTGAAAAGCTGTTTAGGTTCCAGAAATTGAGGGGTCCAAGGCATGGTGAAGGCTAACAGGACCCTTGGGGTGCAGAGGATTTCTGAAAAGCTGCTTAGGCTCCAGAACTCATGAGGTCCATGGCCTGGTCAAGGCATGCTGGATTCCTAGCAGTACAGAGGATTTCTGAAAAGCTGCTTAGGTTCCAGAGATTGAGGGGTCCGTGGCCTGGTCAAGGCACACTGGATACCTTGCGGTTTGGAAGATTTCTGAAGAACTGTTTAGGTTGCAGAAACCATTGTGTCTGTGGCCTGGTCAAGCCATGCTGGATCACTTGAAGTACAGAGGATTTCCGCGAAAAACTGTTTAGGTTCCAGAAACCGCGGAGTCCATGGCCTGGTCAAGGCACACTGGATCCCTTGTGGTACAGAGGATTTCTGAAGAACTGTTTAGCATCCAGAAATCACAGGGTCTGTTGCCTGATCAAGGCATGCAGGATCCCTCGTAGTAAAGAGGATTTGTGAAAAGCTGTTTAGGTTCCAGAAACCATGGTGTCTGTGGCCTGGTCAAAGGCACACTGGAACCAATGCGGTACAGAGGATTTCTGAAAAACTGGTTAAGTCACAGAAATCGAGGGGTCCATGGCCTTGTCAAGGAATGCTGGATCCTTTGCAGTAGAGAGGATTTCTGAAAAGTTGTTTAGGTTCCAGAAATCGAGGGGTCCATGGCCTGGTCAAGGCAGGCTGGATCCCTTGCAGTACAACAGATTTCTGAAGAACTTCTCAGGTTCCATAAATAAAGGGGCCCATGGCCTGGTCAAGGCACGTTGGACCCTTGCAGTACAGAGGAGTTCTGAAAAACTGTTTAGGTTCCCGAAGTCAAGGGGTCCATGGCCTCCTCAAGGCATGCTGCATCCCTTGAAGTACAGAGGTCAAGGCACACTGGATCATTTGCGGTAGACAGGATTTCAGAAAAACTGTTCGGGTTCCAGAAATCGAGATGTCCGTGGCCTGGTCAAGGCACGCTGGATCCCCATTGCAGTACAGAGGATTTCATAGGAACTGTTTAGCTTCCAGAAATCACGGGGTCCATGGCCTGGTCAAGGGACGCTGGATCCCTTGCAGTACAAAGGTTTTCTGAAGAACTGTTTAGATTCCAGAAATTGTGGGGTGCGTGCCTGGTTAAGGTAAGCTGGATCCCTTGCAGTACACAGGATTTCTGAAGAACAGCTGAGGTTCCAGAAATCGTGTGGTCTGTGGCCGGGTAATGGCATGCTGGATCCCTTGCAGTACAGCAGATTGCTGAAAAACTCTTTAGGTTCCAGAAGCCACAGGGTCCATGGCCTGGTCAAAGCATGCAGGATCCCTTGCACTACAGCAGATTTCTGAAGAACTGTTTAGGTTCCAGAAATCGCATGGTCCATGGCCTGGTCAAAGCATGCTGGATCCCATGCAGTACAGCCAGATTTCTGAAGAACTGTTTAGGTTCCAGAAATTGCGGGGTCCATGGCCTGGTCAAAGCACGCTGGATACCTTGCAGTGCAAGAGTTTCCTGAAGAACTGTTTGGGTTACAGAATCGTGGGGTCTGTGGCCTGATCAAGGCATTCTGGATCCTTTGCACTTCAACGGATTTCTTAAGAACTGTTTACGTTCCAGAAATTATGGTGTCTGTGGCCTGGTCAAGGCACACTTGATCCCTTGCAATACAGAAGATTTCTGAAGAGCTGTTTAGTTTCAGAAATAGCGGGGTCCATGGCCAGCTCAAGGCATGCAGGATCCCTTGCAGTACAGAGGATTTCTGAAGAACTGTTAGGGTTCCAGAAATCGAGGGGTAAATTGCCTGGTCAAGGCATGCTGGATACCTTGCAGTACAGAGCACTTCCGGAAAGCTCTTTAGGTTCCAGAAATTACAGTGTCCATGTACAGGTCAAGGCACACTGGATCCCTTGCAGTACAGAGGATTTCTGAAGAACTGTTAATGTTCCAGAAACCAAGTGGTCCGTGGCTGGGCAAGGCATGCTGGATGCTATGAAGTACGGTGGATAGCTGAAGAAATGTTTAGGTTCCGGAAACCGCAGGGTCCATAGCCTGATCAAGGCACGCAGGATCCCTTGTAGTAAAGAGGATTTGTGAAAAGCTGTTTAGGTTCCAGAAACTATGGTGTCTGTGGCCTGGTCAAGGCACTCGGGATACAATGCAGCACAGAGGATTTCTGAAAAACTGTTTAGGACACAGAAATCGAGGGGTCCATGGCCTTGTCAAGGAACACTGGATCCTTTGCAGTACAGAGGATTTCTGAAAAACTTTAGGTTCCAGAAATCAAGGGATCCATGGCCTGGACAAGGCATGCTGGATCCCTTGCAGTACAGTGGATTTCTGAAAAACAGTTTAGGATCCATAAATCGATGGGTCCGTGGTCTGGTCAAGGCACATTGGATCCCTTGAAGTACAGCAGATTTCTGAAGAACTGCTCAGGTTCCATAAATAAAGGGGTCCATGGCCTGGTCAAGGCATGCTGGATCCCATGGAATACAGAGGATTTCTGAAGAACTGTTTAGGTTCCAGAAATCACAGGGTCCATGGCCTGGGCAAGGAATGCTGGATCCCTTGCAGTACAGAGGATTTCTGAAGAACTGTATAGAATCCAGAAATCACGGGGTCCGTAGCCTGGTCAAGGCATGCTGGACCCTTGCAGTTCAGTTCCTTAAAGTGTTTTGGTTCCAGGCAAGGTGCGTGTCCTGGTCAATGCATCGCTTGATCCCTTTGGTACAGAGGATTTCTAAATGCTGTATAAGTTTCAGAAATCGAGGGGTCCGTGGCCTGGTCGAGGCATGGTGGATCCTTTGCAGTACAGGAGAATCTGAAAAGCAGTTTAGATTCCAGAAGTTACGGGGTTCAAGAAGCCTGGTCCATGCACACTGATCCTCAGAAGGAGGATTTCGAAACATTGTTGAGGTTCCAGAAATTGAGGGTCCGTCTGGCTGGTCAAGGTACCCTGGATCCCTTCCAGTACAGCATGTTTCTGAAAAACTGTTTAGGTTCCATAAGTTGAGGTGTCCGAGGCCTGGTCAAGGCACACTGGATCCCCTGCAGTACAGAGGATTTCTGAAATGCTGTTTAGGTTCCAGAAATCGAGCAGTAGGTGGCTTGATCAAGGCATTCAGGATTCCTTGCAGTACAGAGGATTTCTGAAAAACTGTTTCAGCTCCAGAAACCTCAGGGTCTGTGGCCTGGTCAAGGCATGCTGGATCCCTTGAAGTACAGCGGATCCCTGAAAAACTGTTTAGGTTCCAGAAATCGAGGAGTACATGGCCTGGTCAAGTCACGCTGTATCCCTTACAGTACAGCATATTTCTGAAGAACTGTATAGATTCCAGAACTCGCCGGGTCCATGGCATGGTCAAGGCCCGCTGGATCCCTTGCAGTACAGCAGATTTCTGAAGAACTCTTTAGGTTACAGAAACCGCTGTGTCCGTGTCCTGGTGAGGTCAGGCAAGATCCCTTGCAGTATTGAGGATTTTGGAAGAACTGTTTAGGTTTCAGAAACCACGGGGTCCATGGCCTGGTCACGGCAAAATGGATCCATTGCAGTAGAGATGATTTCTAAAGAACTGTTTATGTTCCAAAAACCGAGTGGTCCATGACCTGGGCAAGGCACGCTGGATCCCTTGCAGTACAGAGGATTTCTGAAAAGATGTTTAGGTTCCAGAAATCTAGGGGTCCATGGCATGGTCAAAGCATGCTGGATCCCTTGCAGTACAGAGGATTTCTGAAAAGCTGTTTCGGTTCCAGAAATTGAGGGGTCTGTGGCCTGGTCAACACACGCAGGATACCTGACAGTACAGAGGATTTCTGAAAAGCTGTTTAGGTTCCAGAACTCAAGGGTTCTGTGGAATGGTCAAGACACGCTGGATCCCTTGTGGTACAGAGGATTTCTGAAAAGCTCTTTAGGTTCCAGATATAAAGGGGTCTGTGGCTTGGTCAAGGCACACTGCATCCCTCGCAGTACCGTGGGTTTCTGAGAAACTGTTTAGGTTCCATAAATCACGGGGTGCATGGCCTGGTCAAGGCATGCTGGATCTCTTGCAGTACAGAAGATTTCTTAAGAAGTGTTTAGGTTCCAGAAATCACGGGGTCTGTGGCCTGGTCAAGGCACATTGGATCCCTTGCAGTACAGAGTTTTTCTGATGAACAGTTTAGGTTCCAGAAATCGCGTGGTCTAAGGCCAGATAACGGCACACTGGATCCTTTGCAGTACAGCAGATTTTGGAAAAACACTTTAGGTTCCAAAAACCACCAGGTCCGTGGCCTCATCAAGGCACGCTGGATCCCTTGCAGTACAGTGGAATTCTTAAGAACTGTTTAGGTTCCATAAATTGAGGGATCCGTGGCCTAGTCAAGGAACGCAGGAACCCTTCCACTACAGCAGATTTCTGAAGAATTGTTTAGGTTCCAGAAATTGCGGGGTCCATGGCCTGGTCAAGGCATGCTGGATCCCATGCAGTACAGCAGATTTCTGAAGAACTGTTTAGGCTCCTGGAAGTCAAGTGGGGTCCATGGCCTCGCTCATGCAGTTGATCCTTGAAGTACAGAGGATTCTGAAAACTGTTTAGGTTCCCCAAATTGAGGGGTCTGTGGTCTGGTCAAGGCACTACTGGATCCCTTGCAGGACAGGGATTTCAGAAAAATTGTCTGTGTTCCAGGAAATCAAGATAAGTCCATGGCCTGGTCAAGGCACGCTGGATCCCTTGCAGTACAGAGGATTTCATAAGAACTGTTTAGCTTCCAGAAATCACTGGGTCCATGGTCGGATCAAGACACGCTGGATCCCTTGCAGTACAAAGGTTTTCTGAAGAACTGTTTAGCTTCCAGAAATTGTGGGGTGCATGCCTGGTTAAAGTAAGCTGGATCCCTTGCAGTACAGAGGATTTCTGAAGAACTCTTTAGGTTCCAGAAATCACGGGGTCTGCGGCCTGGTCAAGGCATTCTGAATCCCTTGCTCTACAGCGGATTTCTTAAGAACTGTTTTCCTTCCAGAAATCACAGAGTCTGTGACCTGGTCAAGACACGCTTGATCCCTTGCAATACAGATTTCTGAAGAACTGTTTAGTTCCAGAAATCGCGGGGTCCATGGCCTGCTCAAGGCATGCTGGATCCCTTGCAGTACAGAAGATTTCTGAAGTACTGTTTGGGTTCTAGAAATCGAGGAGTCAATGGCCTGGTCAAGGCATGCTGGATACGTTGCAGTACAGAGCACTTCAGGAAAGCTCTTTAGGTTCCAGAAATTATGGTGTCCGTGTCCTGGTCAAGGCACACTGGATCCCTTGCAGGATAAAGGATTTCTGAAGAACTGTTTGGGTTCCAGAGGCCGAGTGCTCCATGACCTGATCACAGTACACTGGATCCCTTGCAGTACAGAGCATTTCTGAAAAGCTGATTAGGTTCCAGAAATCAAGGGGTCCATGGCATGGTGAATGCCAGCAGGACCCTTGGGGTACAGAGGATTTCTGTAAAGCTGCTTAGCCTCCAGAATTCACGAGGTCCGTGGCCTGGTCAAGCCACATGGGATTCTTTGGGGTAATGAGGATTTCTTGAAAAGTTAGGGTTCCAGAAACTGCGGGGTCCGGTCCAGGTCAAGGCACGCCTGGGATCACTTGGAAGTATGAGGATTTTAAAAAAAGCTGTTTAGGTTCCAGGAACTGCGGGTCCATGGCCTGGTCAAGGCACGCTGGATCCCTTGCAGTAGAGCGGATTTGTGAAGAACTGTTTAGGTTATAGAAACCGTGGGGTCCATGGCTTGGTCTAGGCACGCTGGATCCCTTGTGGTACAGAGGATTTCTGAAGAACTATTTAGCTTCCAGGAATTGCAGGGTCTGTGGCCTGGTCAAGGCAGGCTGGATCCCTTGCAGTACAGCAGATTTCTGAAGAACTGTATAGGATCCAGAAATCACGGGGTCCATGGACTGGTCAAAACACGCTGGACCCTTGCAGCACAGAGGATTCCTGAAAAGCTGCTTAGGTTCCAGAAATCAAGGGGTCTGTGGCCTGGTTAAGGCTTTGCTGGATCCCTTGCGTTACAGAGGATTCCTGAAAAACTATTTAGGTTCCAGAATCCAGAGGTCCATGTCCTGGTCAAGGCACGCTGGATCCCTTGCAGTGTAGAGGATTTCTGAAAAACTGTATAGGTTCCAGAAATTGAGGGGTCCATGGCCTGGTCAAGGCTCACTGGATCCTCGCTAAGTAGCTAGAGGATTTCTGAAAAACTGTTTTGGTTCCAGAAATCGTGGGATCCATGGCCAGGTCAAGGCATGCTGCTTCTCTTGCAGTAGAGCTGATTTATGAAGAACTGTATATATTCCAGAAATCGCGAGGTCCATGGCATGGTCAAGGCATGTTGGATCCCTTGCAGAACAGCGGATTTCTGAAGAACTACTTAGGTTCCAGAAACCGCAGTGTCTGTGTCCTGGTGAAGGCATGCTATATCCCTTGAAGTACAGAGGATTTCATAAGAACTGTTTAGCTTCCAGAAATCACTGGGTCCATGGCCAGGTCAAGGCACGCTGGATCCCTTGCAGTACAAAGGTTTTCTGAAGAATTGTTTAGCTTCCAGAAATCGCGGGGTGCATGCCTGGTTAAAGTAAGCTGGATCCCTTGCAGTACAGAGGATTTCTGAAGAACAGCTGAGGTTCCAGAAATCACGGGGTCTGTGGCCGGGTAATGGCATGCTGGATCCCTTGCAGTACAGCAGATTTCTGAAAAACTCTTTAGGTTCCAGAAACTATGGTGTCCGTGGCCTAGTCAGGGCATGCTGGATCCCTTGCAGTACAGAAGATTTCTGAAGAACTCTTTAGGTTTCAAAAAATGCCGGGTCCATGGCCAGGTCAAGGCACGCTGGATCCCCAGTAGTAAAGTGGATTTCTGAAGAACTGTTGAGGTTCCAGAAACCACAGGGTCCATAGCCAGGTCAAGGCATGCTGGATACCTTGCAGTACAGCGGATTTCTGAAGAACTGTTTTGGTTACAGAAATCGTGGGGTCTGTGGCCTGGTCAAGGCATTCTGGAACCCTTGCACTACAGCGGATTTCTTAAGAACTGTTTTCCTTCCAGAAATCAGTGTCTGTGACCTGGCCAAGACACGCTTGATCCCTTGCAATACAGATTTCTGAAGAACTGTTTAGTTCCAGAAATCATGGGGTCCATGGCCTGCTCAAGGCATGCTGGATCCCTTGCAGTACAGAAGATTTCTGAAGTACTGTTTGGGTTCTAGAAATCGAGGGGTCAATGGCCTGGTCAAGGCAGGCTGGATACATTGCAGTACAGAGCACTTCAGGAAACCTCTTTAGGTTCCAGAAATTACGGTGTCCATGTCCTTGTCAAGGCACACTGGATCCCTTGCAGGACAGAGGATTTCTGAAGAACTGTTTGGGTTCCAGAAACCAAGTGCTCCATGACCTGATCATGGTACACTGGATCCCTTGCAGTACAGAGCATTTCTGAAAAGCTGATTAGGTTCCAGAAATCAAGGGGTCCATGGCACAGGAACACCAGCAGGACCCCTTGGGGTACAGAGGATTTCTGGCTGCTTAGCTCCAGAATTCCACGAGGTCCATGGCCTGGTCAAAGCATATGGGATTCTAGCGGCACAGAGGATTTCTGAAAAGCTGTTTAGGTTCCAGAAACTGCAGGATCCATATCCAGGTCAAGGCACGCTGGATCACTTGAAGTACTGAGGATTTCTAAAAAGCTGTTTAGGTTCCGGAAACTGCGGGGTCCATGGCCTGGACAAGGCACGCTGGATCCCTTGCAGTAGAGCGGATTTGTGAAGAACTGTTTAGGTTCCAGAAACTGCGGGGTCCATGACTTGGTCAAGGCACGCTGGATCCCTTGTGGTACAGAGGATTTCTAAAGAACTGTTTAGCTTCCAGGAATTGCAGGGTCTGTTGCCTGATCAAGGCACGCTGGATCGCTTGCAGTACAGAGGATTTCTGAAAAGCTGTTTAGGTTCCAGAAATCGAGGGGTCCGTGGCCTGGTCAAGGCAGGCTGGATCCCTTGCAGTACAGCAGATTTCTGAAGAACTGTATAGGATCCAGAAATCACGGGGTCCATGGCCTGGTCAAGGCATGCTGGACCCTTGCAGCGCAGAGGATTCCTGAAAAGCTGCTTAGGTTCCAGAAATCAAGGGGTCCGTGGCCTGGTTAAGGCTCGCTGGATCCCTTTCGTTACAGGGGATTCCTGAAAAACTATTTAGGTTCCTGAATCCAGAGGTCCATGGCCTGGTCAAGGCATGCTGGATCCCTTGCGTGTGAGGATTTCTGAAAACTGTATGGGTTCCAGAAATTGAGGGTCCATGGCCTGGTCAGGGCTCACTGGATCCGCTGTAGTACAGAGGATTTCTGAAAAAGCTGTTTGGTTCCAGAAACCGGTGGTTCTGTGGCTCTAGCCAATCACCCTGGATCCATTGTGTACAGGAGAATTTCAGAAAATTGTCAGGCTCCAGAAATTGTGGGGATCCATGGCCAGGTCAAGGCATGCTGCTTCTCTTGCAGAGCTGATTTCTGAAGAACTGTATAGATTACAGAAATCGTGAGGTCCATGGCATGGTCAAGGCATGCTGGATCCATTGCAGAACAGCGGATTTCTGAAGAACTACTTAGGTTCCAGAAAGCGCTGTGTCTGTGTCCTGGTGAAGGCATGCTAGATCCCTTGAAGTACAGAGGATTTCTGAAGAACTGTTCAGATTCCAGTAACCGCAGGGTCTGTGGCCAGGTGAAGGCATGCTGGATGCCTTGCAGTACAGAGGATTTCTGAAGAACTGTATAGGATCCAGAAATCACGGGTTCCATGGCCTGGGCAAGGCATGCTGATCCCTTGAAGTACAGAGGATTTCGGAAACTGTTTGGCTTCAGAAATTAAGAGGTCCATGGCCTGGTCATGTGGCGCTGGACCCTTGCAGGTACAGAGAGAGGATTTCTGCATGCTGTATAGGATTGCCGTACCCGAGGGTCCATGGTTTGTCAACGCATGCAAGATCTCTTTGCAGTGCAGCTGATTTTTTAAAAGCTGTTTAGGTTCGGAATCGAGGGGTCCATGGCCTGATCGAGGGCATGGTGGATCCTTTTTTTGGTAGTACAGGGACTTGTGAAAAGCTGTTTAGGTTCCAGAACTCACGGGGTCTGGTGCCTGGTCAAGGCACCTGATCCCTTATGGGCAGAGGATTTAGAAACATTGTTTAGGTTCTAGAAATAGAGGGGTCCGTGGCCGACAAGGTACGCTGGATCCCTTCCAGTAGAGCATGTTTCTGAAAAACTGTTTAGGTTCCATAAGTTGAGGGGTCCATGGCCTGGTCAAGGCACACTGGATCCCCTGCAGTACAGAGGATTTCTAAAATGCTGTTTAGGTTCCAGAAATCGAGCGGTAGGTGGCCTGATCAAGGTATTCTGGATTCCTTGCAGTACACAGGATTTCTGAAAAACTGTTTCAGTTCCAGAAACCATGGGGTCCGTGGCCTGGTCAAGGCATGCTGGATCCCTTGAAGTACAGTGGAGCTCTGAAAAACTGTTTAGATTCCAGAAATCGAGGGGTACGTGGCCTGGTCAAGTCACACTGTATCCCTTACAGTACAGCGTATTTCTGAAGAACTGTATAGATTCCAGAACTTGCCAGGTCCATGGCATGGTCAAGGAACACAGGATCCCTTGCAGTACAGAGGATTTCTGAAGAACAGCTGAGGTTCCAGAAATCGTGGGGTCTGTGGCCGGGTAATGGCACGCTGCATCCCTTGCAGTACAGCAGATTTCTGAAAAACTCTTTAGGTTCCAGAAACTATGGTGTCCGTGGCCTAGTCAAGGCATGCTGGATCCCTTGCAGTACAGAGGATTTCTGAAGAACTGTTTAGGTTAGAGAAACCAAGGTGTCTGTGGCCTGGTCAAGGCATGCTGGATCCCTTGAAGTACAGTGGAGCTCTGAAAAACTGTTTAGGTTCCAGAAATCGAGGGCTACATGGCCTGTTCAAGTCACACTGTATCCCTTACAGTACAGTGTATTTCTGAAGAACTGTATAGATTCCAGAACTTGCCAGGTCCATGGCATGGTCAAGGCACACAGGATCCCTTGCAGTACAGAGGATTTCTGAAGAACAGCTGAGGTTCCAGAAATCACGGGTTCTGTGGCCGGGTAATGGCATGCTGGATCCCTTCCAGTACAGCAGATTTCTGAAAAACTCTTTAGGTTCCAGAAACTATGGTGTCCGTGGCCTAGTCAAGGCATGCTGGATCCCTTGCAGTACAGAAGATTTCTGAAGATCTCTTTAGGTTTCAAAAAATGCCAGGTCCATGGCCAGGTCAAGGCACATTGGATCCCTAGTAGTACAGTGGATTTCTGAAGAACTGTTTAGGTTCCAGAAACCACGGGGTCCATGGCCTGGTCAAGGCACGCTGGAACCCTTGCAGTTCAGAGGATTTTTGAAGAACTGTTTGGGTTACAGAAACCGAGGGCTCCATGGCCTGGTCACAGCACGCTGGATCCCTTCCAATACAGCGGATTTCTAAAAAACTGTTTAGGTTCCATAAATCGAGTGGTCCAAGGCCTGGTCAAGGCATGCAGGATCCCTTGCACTACAGTAGATTTCTGACGAACTGTTTAGGTTCCAGAAATCGCAGGGTCCATGGCCTGGTCAAGGCACACTGGATACCTTGCAGTACAGCAGATTTGTGAAGAACTGTTTAGGTTACAGAAATCACGGAGTCTGTGGCCTGGTCAGGGCATTCTGGATCCCTTGCACTACAGCGGATTTCTTAAGAACTGTTTACATTCCAGAAATTGCGGGGTCCATGGCCTGCTCAAGGCATGCTGGATCCCTTGCAGTACAGAGGGTTTCTGAAGAACTGTTTGGGTTCCAGAAACTGAGGGGTCAATGACCTGGTCATGGCATGCTGGATCCCTTGCAGTACAGAGTATTTCTGAAAAGCTGATTAGGTTCAGAAATCGAGGGTCCATGGCATGGTGAACGAAGCAGGACCTTAGTGGTTCAGAGATTTCTGAAAAGCTTAGTCCCAGAACTCGCGGAGGTCCATGGCCCGTCAAGGCACACGGGATCTCTCTTTAAGTACAGAGAATTTCTTGAAGAACTGTTTGGGTTCCAGAACCCGAAAGTGCTCCATGACCTGATCATGGTACACTGATCCTTTGCACAGAGCATTTCTGAAAAGCTGATTAGGTTCCAGAAATCGAGGGTCCATGGCATGGTGAATGCAAGCAGACCCTAGTGGTTCAGAGGATTTCTGAAAGCTGCTTAGCACTCCAGAACTACGCTTGAGGTCCATGGCCTGGTCAAAGGCACCGCAGGATTCCCTGGTAATTTGCAGAGGATTTCTTGAAAAGCTGTTTAGGTTCCAGAAATCATGTGTCCATGGCCTGATCAAGGCACGCTGGTTCCTTTGAAGTACAGAAGATTTCTGAAAAGCTGTCTAGGCTCCAGAACGAGGGGTCCGCGGGCTTGGTCAAGGCAGGCTGGATCCTTTGCAGTGACAGCAGACTCTGAAAACTGTTTTGGCTCCATTAACCGATGGGTCCATGGTCTGGCACACTGCATCCCTTTAAAGTACAGCAGATTTCGAAGAACTGCTCAGGTTCCATAAATCAAGGGTCTAGGCCTGGCTAAGGCACGCTGGATCCCGCACAGAGATTTCTGAAGAACTGTATAGGATCCAGAAATCACGGGTCCATAGCCTTTAAGTCAAGGCACGCTGGACCCTTTGTAGCACAGAGGATTCTGAAAAGCTGTTTAAGTTCCAGAATCGATGGGTCCATGGCCTGGTTAAGGCTCGCTGATCCCTGCGGTACAGAGGATTTCTTAAAAACTGTTTTGGTTCCAGAAATCAGGTGGTCCGTGGCCTAGTCAAGGCACTGGATCCATTGTGTGCAGAGGATTTCTGAAAACTGCTTAGGTTCCAGAAATCGAGTGGTCTGTGGCCTAGTCAAGGCACCCTGGATGCCATTGTGGTGCAGAGGATTTCAGAAAACTGTTTAGGTTCCAGATCCATGGGATCCATGGCCTGGTCAGAGGCACGCTGCTTCTCTTGCAGTAGAGCTGATTTCTGAATAACTGTATAGATTCCAGAAATGCGTGAGGTTCGTCCTGGCTGGTCATGGCATGCTGGATCCTTGCAGTACAGCCGGATTTCGAAGAACTACTTAGGTTCCAGAAACCGCAGTGTCTGTGTCCTGGATGAAGGCATCAACAGATCCTTGTAGTACAGAGGATTTTCAAGAACTGTTTAGGTTCAAGAAACCATGGGGTCCATGGTTTGGTCAAGGTATGATGATAACTTTGGCAGTAGAGAGATTTCAAGAACTGTTAACGCTTCCAGAAACCATGGGTTCCATGGCTTGCAATGCATGCTGGATCTTTGCAGTACAGAGGATTTCAGAAGAACTGTATAGGATCCAGAAATCACGGGTTCCGTGGCCTGGGCAAGGCACGCTGGATCCCTTGAAGTACAGAGGATTTCTAAAAAACTGTTTGGGTTCCAGAAATTGAGAGGTCCATGGCCTGGTCATGGCATGCTGGACCCCTTGCAGCACAGAGCATTTCTGAAAAGCTCTATAAATTGCAGAAATCGAGGGGTCCATGGCCTGGTCAACACACGCTGGATCCCTTGCAGTGCAGCTGATTTTTGAAAAGCTGTTTAGGTTCCAGAAATCGAGGGGTCCATGTCCTGGTTGAGGCATGGTGGATCCTTTGCAGTACAGGGAATTTCAGAAAAGCTGTTTAGGTTCCAGAACTCGTGGGGTCCATAGCCTGGTCAAGGCACACTGGATCCCTTGTAGGACAGAGGATTTCTGAAACGTTGTTTAGGTTCCAGAAATAGGGTCCTTTGCCTGGTCAAGAAAGGCTGGATCCGTTTAGCACAGCGTGTTTCTGAAAACTGTTTAGGTTCCATAATTTGAGGTGTCCGTGGCCTGGCTGCAGGGTCACTGACTCCTGTAGATTCAGAGGATTTCTGGAACGCTGTTTGGTTTCAGAAATTGAGCGTAGGTGGCCTGTTTAAGGCATTCTGGATCCCTTGTAGTACAGAGGATTTTCTAGAGAACTGTTTATTTCCAAAACCGATGTGGTCCATGACCTGGGTAAGGCACGCTGGATCCCTTGGTACAGAGTGATTTTGAAAACTTTTAGGTTCCAGAAATCCGAGGGGTACGTGGTCTGGTGCAGTCACGCTGTATCCTTACAGTACAGCGTATTTCTGAAGAACTGTATAGATTCCAGAACCTTGCTTGAGGTCCATGGCATGGTGGGCGGGGCACAGGATCCTGCTTTGGCAGGAGGATTTCTGAAGAACAGCTGAGGTTCCAGAAATCGTGGGGTCTGTGGCCGGGTAATGGCACGCTGCATCCCTTGCAGTACAGCAGATTTCTGAAAAACTCTTTAGGTTCCAGAAACTATGGTGTCCGTGGCCTAGTCAAGGCATGCTGGATCCCTTGCAGTACAGAGGATTTCTGAAGAACTGTTTAGGTTACAGAAACCAAGGTGTCTGTGTCCTGGTCAAGGCATGCTGGATCCCTTGAAGTACAGTGGAGCTCTGAAAAACTGTTTAGGTTCCAGAAATCGAGGGCATGTGGTTTATCAAGTCACACCGTATCCTTAAGTGGCAGCGATTTAAGAATTGTATAGATGCTGAACTTCCGGGTCCATGCATGGTCAAGGGCACAGGATCCTTGTAGTACAGAGGATTTCTAAGAATAGCGGTTCAGAAATCGTGTCTGTGGCCGGTAATGTCATGCTGCACCTTTGCACAGCAGATTTCTGAAACTCTTTAGGTTCCAGAAAATGGTGTCCATGCCTAGTCAAGGCATGCTGATCCTTGCAGTGCAGAGATTTCTGAAGAACTGTTTAGGTTACAGAAACCAAGGTGTCTGTGGCCTGGCTGTCGTTGATCCTGAAGTACAGACATTGAACAACTTTTAGGTTCCAGAAACTGCAGGGTCTATGGCCTGGTCAAGGCTCACTGGATCCTTATGCATATGGATTTCTGAGGAACTGTTTGTCGAAATCACATGGTCCGTGGGCCGTCAAAGTACCAGATCCCTTGCAGTAGAGAGGATTTTGAAGAACCTTAGGTTTCAAAATGGTCCATGGCCAGGTCAAGGCACGTTGATCCCGTAGTGTTGGTGTATTGGAAGAACTGTTTAGGTTCCATAAATCATGTCACGGCCTGGGCAAGCACACTGATCCTTTGCAGTACAGAGGATTGAAGAACTGTTTAGTTCCAGAAATCACTGTCCATGGCTGCAAGGCACGCTGATCCCTTTGGCAGAGTATTGAAGAACAGCTGAGGTTCCAGAAATCACGGTTCTGTGGCCGGGTAATGGCATGGGATCCCTTCCAGTACAGCAGATTTCTGAAAACCTTTAGGTTCCAGAAACTAGGTCCTGTGGGTCAGTCAGGGCATGCTGATCCCTTGCAGTACAGAAGATTGAAGAACCTTATTTAAAAATGCCAGGTCCATGGCCAGGCAAGGCACATTGACCTTAGTAGTAAGTGATTTGAAGAACTGTTTAGGTTCCAGAAACCACGGGCCTTGGCTTGTCAAGGCGCTGGAACCCTTGCAGTTCAGAGGATTTCGAAGAACTGTTTGCCATAGAAACCGAGGTTCATGGCTGGTCACAGCACGCTGGATCCTTCCACTCAGTGTGGATTTCTAAAAACTGTTTATGTTCCATAAACTAGTGGGTCTAAGGCCTGTCAAGGCATGGTGATCCCTTGTACTACAGTGGTTTCGATCAACTGTTTGGTTCCAGAAATCGCAGGGTCCATGGCCTGTCAAGGCACACTGGATACCTTTGTACAGCAGATTTGTGAAGAACTGTTTAGGTTACAGAAATCATTTGTCTGTGGTCTGGTCAGGCATTCTGATCCCTCACTACAGTGATTTCTTAAGAACTGTTTATATTCCAGAAATGGGTCCATGCTCTCAAGGCATGCTGGATCCTTGTACAGAGGGTTTCTGAAGAACTGTTTGGGTTCCAGAAACTGAGGTCATTTACCTGGCTGGCATGCTGGATCCTTTAGTACAGAGTATTTCTGGAAAGCTGATTAGTTCCAGAACGAGGTCCATGGCATGGTGAATGCAGGGACCTCAGGGTTCAGAGGATTTGAAAAGCTGCTTAGCCCAGAACTCGTGAGGTCCATGGCTCCTCTTGTTTCTCCCATCCCCACCTTACACCCCATTACTTTCTCTCCTAGATTTTGACAAGGCCTCCCAGGCTGCCCTCTCTTGTAGCCTGCTCTACTGTTATATTTAGTACATTTAGTGCTATTTTGATTACTTTCAATGTATTAGTTTTTTTTTAAAGTATATTCTTAATATCCTCTATTTACTTACCTATTGTTTACCTTGTTTTGTTTTTGTACTACTGACGTGGAACCTTTGTAAATGAGTTGTATTGCTCAAAGGTGTTATAATCCAAGACTCAATAAATAAATATAAATTATTCACAGAGCCTATGAGCAGGCTGTTTGAAGCTTTTCTGGGACTTTTAACACTGTGGGTAGTATTTTACCTGCACTTGTAGCATAGCTGCTATTTTAATTCAGGGGGCATGTTCTCTGTTACTTACACCTGCAGTTAGCAGGAACGAGGGACTATCTTCAGAAACTGTACTTCACACAGAGGAATTGTTTAAACTCTCCTGGGGTGCTGCTGCATTGTTTTTACTGCACAATACAACCCCTTTTAGCGATTTTAAACGCATCATTAGGGGGTTTGAAAACAGGAAGTGAAGGGAGGGCTACTTCCTGCTGTGCAACATAAAAACAGCCTGTGCAAGTGGAAGGTGAGCACAGAGTGGAGGTGACACACAGCAGAGGCAAGCGTGTCTGTTTGTGTCTGCCAAGGGAGGCGAAAGAAGTGGCCACTCCAATTATTGGATCACTTTTAAAAGATATCTTTTTATAATAAGTTTGCATTCTAAAGTTTAGATGACACTTTATTTTTACCATAGAAAATGGAGCCTGCCCTAGACTTTTCTGAGCTCCTCTGCAATGAGGGCTCTGTTGTTAAATTTCCCTCTAGCACTTAATCTTGCTTGAGACCCTGACCATCACTCGCTGCTGGTCCTTCTCCTGACTGAAACCATTCTGTTACTTGTTACTGGTTTGGCTGCTTGCTCCTGATTCCTGCACTTACCTTCTAGGTCTTGTTTTGTCACACGGATTATTGCTAAGCTTAGTGTCCTAATTGCTATTGTACTTGCTCCACTGTACCTTAAACTCCGCTGTATTTCATTTTGATGACGCCCTTGTAGTTGATAATTTGATCTGTACTTGTTTTGTTTCTCTCCCGGTCGTGCCTGAAAATAGGCAGATTCTGCCTGGTGCACCTACCCAGTTACCAAAAGCAAATAAATAATGCCTCAAATTGTCTGATGTTTGGCATAATATCAGACAGACAGTACTATTGTACTGAACGTTCTGTGTGCTTTAAATGCTCGCAGCACAAGGAGTTGTTAAAAGAATTCCAGCATGTAAATGATGAATTCCTTAAAGCTAAACAAATAAGATAAAACATGTTATTTGTATGGCTACAGCTGAAAATCAGCCATTACAGAAAACAAGTACGAAAACCATGAAAAGGACAAAAGAAAGATCTGAGGACCCCCCTGGCTCTAGTATATCCGAAAGCTCCCCCAAAAGAGGCAGAGGGGAATCGAGGGATGAACCAGAGGATGATTAGTATGTTGGTACTGAAACAAACATAAAAAGTTTCGGAGAGCAATATCAACGTTAGAAGTGCCCACTTCCAATAGATCCCTCCCAAGTAATGAACAAGAAACGCTAGTATCCCTCTTAGCATCGTCCTTTCGAGGGCCCATGATAGATCCCATAATGAAGTTTATTGCTACTACTAGTAAGCAGATAAAGCACAAACTGGTCATAGGGGACTCTATTGTCCACTACTTTGATAGTCATATTTCTAACACTGACAGACTCCACACCACTGTGTCTTGCCTTCCTGGTGCCAGAATAGCTGATAACACCAGAATTCATAAACTGATCACTGAAGAAAACTCTTCTGTAATCCTTTATATGGTTACTAATGATGCAACATGAGAAGGGTATTTGTTACGATCTTGTCTCTCTAGGAAAAAGTAAAAGGTGTAGGATTGCTATATCCAGCATGCTGCCAGTACCATGCGCCTGCACAGAAAAAATCACATTATTACTGGTAAATGCAAGGCTCTCCAACTGGTGTAGAGAGGAAGGACTTCTTTTTATAGGCAACTGGGAAGTGTTCTGGGCCAATAAATCTCTACTCCACAGACGGTCTTTACCTGAGCAAACTGGGAGCACAAGCCTTAGAAAATAGCTTCAAGTCTGCTCTTATCATCATGAGTTTAAACTAATTGACAAGGAGGAACCTCTCAGATTCACCTAACCTCCCATCCAAGTCAGCCTGAACAGCATGGGTATATACAAACTTCTGTGGGGGAATACTCTCAAAATCATATCACTCCCAATAAAAACTTTCCTAAAATCCCAAGGTTGCATACTATCAAGTGTTGTCAGTTATGGCCCTGGTGTCAGTAGATAGGCCAGATGTAGTAGCCATCAATGAGACCTGGTAGGCTAGTACTGATGAATGGGGAAAAATATTTGCAGTTACGACCTATTTTTTGCAACAGGGTAATAAAAAGGTGGAGGTATAGCTGTATACATTAATCCAATTTGAACTCCTTTAGTGTTGCTAACAATAAAATCAGTAAAATGCCTAAAACTGAAAGCCTCTGGATTCAACTTTTGTCAAACTCTCCTGTTTCCCCACCGCACTAGGCCTTTGCTACCATCCACCTGACTCAGCGTCAGTTGTTACACTCTAAATCATCTCTTAAAGGGCAAGTATCCAGGTGCTCACACCCAATACCATAAAGAATCCTTACCTGTCATTTATTTATTTAAATTTTGGTAACCGGGTAAGCCCACTAAGACCAGAGGTCCCTTTTTCAGGGGTGACCCGGGATTAGTTACAATGAGGCAGCGGTTACATACAGTAGACAAGATACATTTTCATACAACAGACAAGATACATTTGTTAGGATTATTACATACAAGAGTGACAGTAATTACAGTTGACAATACTGTTTGTACATTAGACACTATACTTTGAAGTAGCAAGGGTGATAGTAGATACATTCATTGAAATAAGCATGGAATGCAGCGGTCGTGGTTGAAACCTGCATGGTAAGGGGGGAAGAGTGGGGGCTAACGATTGCAGCTGCAGAGGCTGAGTTCAAGGAGATATACTTTGAGGCCCGACTTGAAAACTTGGAGAGAAGGCCTGTTGACCAGGTTAGCAGGGAGAGTGTTCCATAAGTGAGGGGCAGCAAATTTAAAGGAACGCTTGCCTGGGTTGGTGTGGACCCGTGGAATGTCCAGGGGATGGCCGGCTGAGGATCTCATATCACGGCAGTGTATTCTTGGTTTGAGCAGGCCATGCAAGTGAGGAGGAGGGCCAGTGGTGGTGGTGGTGAATTTGCAGGTCAGGCAGATAGAGGAGTATGCTAATTTGTTCGAGGGTGGGTCAGTGGAGGTCTGCAAGGACCTCACAGTGATGCCTCCTGGGGGGGGGTCATTGGTGGCAAAGCTGCCATTCTATGGCAGAGCGTGATGAGTTTACGTAGCTCCCTTTCTCTGAGTGACTGAAGGAGGGGGGGCCACATAGAGGAGGACAGGGAGCAGGGTACAACTGGTGATAGCTCGCCGAGCCTCACCAGAAAGAGAGTGTCCCAGGCGGTAGAGGAATCCGGTTCTCTAGTGGATGGTCTTGGTTAGGGAGTCAATGTGAGGCTTATAGGACAGCTCCTGGTCAAGGAGGATCCCCAGGTATTTGATTCTATCGAGGACATTGACCTTCTTCCCTGGGCTGTCTGACTTGGAGCAGGTCACATCTATCAGAACCCAGATGTCTGGTTCCAAACAAGACTGCTTTGGTCTTCCTCGCTCAGTACTAAGGAGTTAGAGGAGAACCAAGCTTCCAGTGCTGAGAGGCTGGCTTGAAGTTTGGCAGTGATGACACTAGGTAGTGGGTCACTGCAATAGACAACAGTATCGTCCGCATAGAGGATAAGTTTGTTTAGCCCACCAACCCTCTCAATGTCATTAACAAAGAGGGTGAAGAGCAGGGGGCCCAGGATTGAGCCCTGAGGTACCCCAGAGACCACCAGGTGGGTACTAGATTGGGTTTCTTTCCAGAGAACTTTTTGACTCCTATTGAGCAGGTAGTTCCTGAACCAGGAGAGGGAGAGCTCATCCAGTCCAAAGAGGTGGAGTTTGGAGAGAAGAAGATTATGGCAGACCAAGTCAAAGGCTTTGGACAGGTTGATAAATAGAGCTCCCTTCTCTGAGCCCCTGTCCATAGCATCAAGGACATCAGATGTGAGCTGGATAAGGGCCGTGTCTGTGCCATGGCCTTTCCTAAAGCCATATTGTATGTTGGCCAGGAGAAAGTGCCTCTCAAGGTAGTCTTGCAGTTGATTGTAGACCAATCTCTCCTGTACCTTCCCAAGGGACAGAGAATGGATATAGGCCTATAGTTCCCCAGTTTGTCCCAGGGCCCTTTTTGTGGATTGGGACTATAGTCGATACTTTCCATATGTTAGGAACTGCTCCTCAAAGAGGGACCTGTTGATGTGCCAGGTGACTGGGAGGGAGATGGCATGAGTAGCAGCCCTCAGCAGCTTAGGTTCAAGTAGGTCATGTCCTGAGAGGAATCAGAGTTTAATTTGAGTAGGAGTGAGAACCTCAGAGGGGAGACAAGTTTCAGGTGAAACTGGGGCCGAGCGTAGTTACCACTTGGTACAGTTCAAGCTGGGAGCACCAGGCAGGATGAGGGTGAGGGTCCATCAGATTGAAGAAGGAGGCATTAAATGCCTTGGATACAATGGAGGGGTCTGGAAAGGGTATTCCCAACCAGTAAGGCTCCGCCCTGGCATTGGGGGCACCCTTGAGTAGGAGGTTTATTTGGCCCCAGAATTTCTTGGGATCCTGCAGGTGACTGGACTGGAGGTTATGCAGTTAGGTAGACTAAGCCTGTTTGGAGGTTTTCTTACAGTGGTTCCTCAGTGCCTTATACTTTTCCCAGTCAGCATTAGGCCTGAGGATTTATAAAGTCCCCAGGCCCTATCCCTGAGCAGCATACTCCATTTGAGGACAGGGCCAAGCCATTTGTGGCACTTCCCTGACTGTCAGTTTTTTTTCACGGAGCATCAGTGTTGGCCACGGACAGAAATGAATTAACAAAGTAGTCCAGGATCTCGTCGGGGTGGGGAGGTGGACAGTGGGATCCCAGTCTACAGCCTGAAGGTCAGAGCAGAAGTCAGCTGCTATGAATCTGCTGAAATTCCTGGCTTCAATCATTCTGGTAGCCAGTTTGGGAGGTTTATTGGACCAGATGCAGAAGATAGGTGAGTGGTCACTCAGCAAATCTGCCACTGTCCCAGCAGTCAAAATATGGTCCGGGCAAGAGACAAGGGCCCAGTCTAGTAGGGAGTGATTGCCAGACTTGGCATTATGCCTAGTAGGCAGGTCGATGATTTGAGTCAGGTTGGAGTCGAGAATGGGATTCTTGGTGGTAGAGGACCCCAGGGCAAGCCAATTTTGATTGAAGTCCCCAAGGAGAATTATTTCCCTCAGGGGGTGCTCCACTAGGGCATGGGTTAGAGATTCTAAGGAGGAGGCAGCCGTTAGGGGCGGAAAATAGGCACACCCAATGTAGAGAGGCTTGGTGTCTCCCAGGAGCAATCTAGTAAATATGATCTCATTTGCTGAGTCACTAAGGGGTGGATAATCTAGCTGCATAGTATTGAGGTGGGTCTTGGTATAGATGAGAACACCACCTCCTTTCTTTCCTATATGATCCCGTCTGAAGGCATTGTAGCCAACTAGATCTATCTCATACAGAAGGATATGCGGTTTGAGCCAGGTTTCAGTCACTGCTAGTACGTCTGGCTTATACAGTGTGGTTCAGGCTTCAAGGTCATGAACTTTGTGCCTTAGGCTGCCTATGTTCATATGGACCAGCTGGAGGCCCCTGGCCTCTGCCCATAGAGGGTTAGTGAATCACTAAGAGCAAGGTTAGGAGTGGGGGCCAGGGTTGTTCAATATCTCCCCCAGAGCAAGCTTTGCCTGACTAGGTACCCAATGATTTTGTTGGGAGAGAGGGGGTACCATCGCCTGCTTCTCAGGTGGAAGTGGTAAAAGGGGTTGTAACAATTTCCATTGTGGGTTAATCCAAAGATGGAAAGGAGTACTGCATTGATCTCATCCAGCAGAGGTTCAAGGGGGCAGGGGGTTGGACCAGTGTTCCTACTCTGATTCTGGGGAAAATATCCCCAGGAGTAGAGCAGGTCAGCTCCCATAATCAGAGCTAGGTAGGCAAAGGCTGCCATGAGTCCCAGGACCCTCATGATTAATTGGGGAGAGGTAGGGAGCATAGAGACAAATCTCCTGGGAAGACATGGTCAGTTAAGAGGCAAGGGGACACTGGTTGCAGAGCAGGCACAGATAGGAACCAAAGTAATAACAGCTAGGGGCTGGACAAAGGTAACAGCTGTGCATACAGTGGACTGGAGTGTAGCAGGTAAGGTAGGGGTGAGATTCCTGTAGTAGGACAGATCAGGTAGAGAACAGTAGGATACAAACAACAGTTCAGACCCAGGGAGAATAATTATCCATGGGTATAGGGGGATGGGATATTAGTTAACAGGCATACAGAGCTTGGGGCAAGCTGTCAAACAGGTGAAAAGTAGTGGAGGAATAGGCTTCATTAGGGGTGAATATCTCTGGTACAGAAGGTTAATGAGGCAGGGCTGAGTAGTTAAAATGCTACAGGTAGGCAGGCAGTCAGTCCGGGCTGGAATTGACAGTAGGGTTAATTGTGATATAGCAAGCAGTCAGGGCAGGAGTAAACAGAAGGACTACATAGACTGTAGGATTAGCTGTGCCATGGAAGGCAATCAAGGCAAAAACGAGCAGAAGAATTAATTAAACTGTAACAGGTTGTCAAGGGTAGAGCAACAAGCAGGCGATATTTCAGGTTCAAATTAGGTCAAATAGTGAACCGCAGCTGTAGCAGTGCTTACCATAGACCGGTCCTCTCCGGAGAGGTGGGAGGGGTTTATGTCCATTTAAGGGGAGGCAGGAACAGTGTGGACTGGGAGGAATGAAAATTCAGCCCTGCGGAGCAAGGCACAGCAAGTCGCTCGGTCATAGCACAGGTCCCTCAGGCTTTCCGCAGGCGCTTCAAGCCTACGGGGAGGTTAGCTACTGCAAGCACCTCACCCGCGGAGAGAAGTCTTGTAGCTCAACGATGGAGGTGATTGTTGTAGGGGAGGGGACCTGTGGCAATGGGCCACCCTCTCAAACCCCTGGGTCAGAAAGCATCTGTTGCCAATATTTTGTTTTATAGTTGCCTCAATTTTGGAAAGGAAATTATTATATTTTGGCTCTATGAAGCTGAGTCGTGCCAATCCCTTCCACTTTCTGGTACCTCCTGAAACTGCGATCTGCCCCTGCCCTAGCATGTTTTTTTTATGTCACTATATGGAGAGCTCGGGGACATGTCCCATAGACATGAATGGGGCTGTTTTTAAACTCCATTTTGGATATTTTAGATGGCCATCACAAACAAATCAAGTGCACTACTCAACTAACAGGGACCTTATTAATTGAACAGTGCCTTGATTTGTTCACGAGGGCCATCTAAAATACCAAAAATGGAGCTTAAAAAAACAGCCCCATTCACGTCTAAGGGATGTGCCCCCCCCCCAGGCTCTCCATGTAGTGACATCAGAAAACTTGCTAATGCGGGGTGCATCGTGGGCAGATTGTAGTATCAGGATGTACCAGGAAGTGGAAGGGATTGGCATGGCTCAGCTCCATGGTATCAAAATAGGATCCCTGACCTTCCAAAATAGGAGCAACTATAAAATGAAATATTGGCAGCATATGACTTGGGGGCAGGTAAAGGTTCATCATGGTTCTGGGGGATTTGAAAAACAGTGGGTTAGTTGCTCTTAAATTGAATCAGCGTGTGACTCAGGCAACATTTTTATGAAAGATCTTAATTTTGGGGACATAAACTGGGTAGCTTATACAGCAAGTTCTACAGCAGGAAATGTATTCATATCAGCTCAGAACAAAATCATTAAAACAATACGAGTCAGAACCTACTAGAGGTTCAAACATTCAAGATGTAGTTTTAGACACTACTAATAGTATAAAAACTGCAAGACTGTCCCACCACTTGCAACAAGTAATCACAGTCTGGTCAGATTTGACATTGATTTTACATATGTTAGGTACAACGGGGTATCTGAATTCTTTCTGTATAAAGAAGCAGGTTCAGGTAAAATTAATAGAATCTTACCGACGATAAATTGGGACACACTACTTGATTGTGATATGGAGGCTATATGGAATAAAATCAAGAACATCATACTTAGCCTAAGTATCAAATATATTCTTATTTATTTATATATTTATTTAGTGATTCAGAAAAGACCTTTGAGCGCACGCTCTTTTACAAAGGTTCCACGTCATAGATTGCAAAACAAAGTACAATAGTAGAAAGCAAAGGTACATCACAATGAACAATACAGCTTGGATTCAGAACTTACAGAATAACTCAAAACATAGGTACAAGTTAAAATAACAAGAAAAACACTTTATGAGGGTGGGTGGGGGAATAAGTAGCCACGAAGTGCCTTGTTAGTAGTTCAGAGGGACGGTGATAGCTGGCAGTGGGGTGAAGAAAGGAGGTATGAGAGAGAGGTAGATACTGCAGTAGAGGTGAAGGGTGCGGGAAGAAGGGCAATGAGGTATAGGGAGAAATTGGGGGGTGAGGGGAGGCTGAGCGGAGAAGATATGCTAGAGTAAATGTTGAGGTGCGAGGGAGCATGGTCAGGCAGCTTGCATTAGTACTGACTGTTATGGAGACTCATGGGACTGAGAGTTGGGGGGGAAGGTGGGATGGTGGGTCTTACTCTGCTAAGCAAGAAAGTGTTACTCTTAAATGCTACTTATTCTGCACTCATTGTTCCAAACCTGTTCTTACTATTCTCCTTGAACTTATGTAAATTCTTACTGGATTCCTAAATGAACAGGTTGCTGTATTTACTACTATGAACTCTTAGCAATTTGCACTACTGTTACTCTATT
Organism: Neoceratodus forsteri; assembly: GCA_016271365.2. Taxonomy (NCBI): domain Eukaryota; kingdom Metazoa; phylum Chordata; order Ceratodontiformes; family Ceratodontidae; genus Neoceratodus; species Neoceratodus forsteri. The sequence goes on from CM057453.1 coordinate 436,604,564, forward strand.
ACTCAATGTTACTTACTTTGCTTTACCTGTTGTGAACCCTGTAATATCCTGCTGTTGTTTTGTAAAAACCGAAATGTCCTACCATTGTATCTCTCCTGGGTCGTGCCTTAAAATAGGCATTTGATTGCCTAGTGCACTCTACCCGGTTAACAAAAAGTAACTAAATAGAATAAATTCAACAAAGTAAAATACAACAAATTAAGGCCCAAATGGTTTAATACAAAAATCTCACAACTTATTAAAAAAACATAAATCATATAAATCATTCAGATCATCACAAATAACTAGGTTTTTTTTGGAAAAGTACAAAAGGGTACAAAAGAAATGCAAAAATGAAATTAAGAAGGCAAAACGAAATATGGAGCCTAGACTTGTTAAGAATGCAACAAAACAGAGTGGTATGGCATTTTTCGCTTAAACTCTTTGAAGAAACCACAATGTACAGTAGGGCCTTTAATTAGCACTAATATTACCCTTAGTAAGCTTGAGGAGATAGTGGATATACTTAACAAACATTTCTGAGGGTGTCTAAGCCAAAAAAGTCAAACCACTTGGTCCCATGGATACTAGTTTTTGTAATTCTGTAGGGATTTCTGAGACGGAAATAAGAAATAAGATTAAAAATATTAAAGTAAACTCTTCCCGGACCTGACATAACAGGGAGCACGATAAGCTCATATCCAGTCATCTACTCTAGCCCCTCACGCTGCTATATGGGAACAGTATGAACAGTGGTGACATTCCCAGAGACTTGAAAAAGGTGAATGTGTCCCATTGTTAAAAATAGGGGAAAACACAGTGTAGGTAATTACACACCATTAGCTTGACGCCTATTTTATGCAAAATTTTAGAAAGCATCATAAAAGACAAAATATCAGCATCCCTATATAATATAGATCCCAACCGTCATGGATTCACATTGGGGTAGATCATTCACCACAAATCTTGTGTTTTTCTACAAAAGAAACATAAGTCGTCACCTTGATAAAAATTACTCCATGTGATGTCATTTTCCTAGATTTCAGCAAGGCTTTTGACCTTGTGCCACACTGGGCAGTATTAGAGAAACTAAAACATGTTGACATTGATCTTAAATTTATTAAATGGATTTAAAAATAGCACAAAGAAAAATGACAGAGTCATGATTGATGGGTTACTATCAGAGAAGGGAGATGTCTCTAGTGGTGTACCGCAGTGGTCTGTGCTGGGACCACTTGTTTTTCATATTTTTATAACAGACCTAACAACCTTAGCAGCTGGGCTCTAAATCTGTGGACGACTCCAAAATTGGGCCCCTGCACCACCATTGATGAGGTTGCCAGGATGCAAAAGATCTAAAGTTGATCTCTAATATGGCTACACCTGGGAGCGCCTTAAGCAATGGTAAATGCAAAGTTATGCCTAGGGACTGACTGAAAGTACAAATGAAAGGATCTAGGCATTATAATCTCAAATGACTTAGGAAGTACAATACATGTTAATGAATCCATATGTAAAGCTAATAATATGTCGTGGGCTATATGTAGACATATAAAATCTAGAAACCCTGCAGCACTTGCACCACTTTACAGATCCTACATTCGCCCACACCTAAAGTATTGCTCCCAGTTTTGGTGTCCCTTTCAGAAAAGTATCAGCCAGGTTGAAAGAGTTCAAAGGAGAATGATGAAGCATATACTTGGGATAAGGGATTTGCCTTACCAAGAAAGATTAGAACATCTAAATCTTATGTTTATTGAGACAAAACAGTTAAGGATGATCTCATACTAATGTGGGATATTATCAAGGACCCCTGTCTAATGAACGAGATGGGGCTGAATTTAAACAAGACACTGCAGGCTCTAGGGAGCACCCCTTACAGATAGGAAGTAAAAAATTTAACAGCCCCAGAAGAAAATGATATTTTTTCCCAGAGGGTAGTTAACCCATGGAATGCCCTCCCCCATGAAATTATTGTTAGCAATAGTAAATCTATTTTTAAGAATAAACTGGACAACTTGATTTTGTCAAATGCCAGTATACAGTATTATGGGTTATTAGATGGGAACTTCTCTCTTCCAGCCCTGCCCGAGCAGGCACCACAGCCAAAGTGGCTCCCCGCCTTCTCGGGTGGGCCTCCTCTGGCCACTATCCTCAACTTCAACTCTGGCTGCAAGATCCAGCCCTGCCCGAGCAAGTGCCACAGCTGAAGTGGCTCCCAGCCTCTCAGGGATTGGCTCTCCTCTGGCCTCCGTCCCCAACTTCAACTCCGGCGCAAGATCCAGCCTTGCCTGAGCAGGCACCACAGCCGAAGTGGCTCCCGGCCTTCTTGGGGCACGGCTCTCCTCTGGCCACCATCCCAACTTCAACTCTGGCTGCAAGATCCAGCCCTGCCCGAGTGAGTGCCAGAGCTGAAGTGGCTCCCAGCCTTCTTGGGGCGTGACTCTTCTCTGGCAGCTGTCCCCAACTTCAACTCTGACTGCAAGATCCAGGTAAACTCCACTCTGCCCTCCAAACTCCAGCCTGAGCTCCGGGATACAGCTCCTGCTCTCATTGGCCTGCCCTCGGGGACCTCTGCTTCACCATTGGCTGATCGTGGACAAGGCTTCTAGGGATTGGCTGTGTTGAACTCCATTAATTTCTACCTAGCTCAGTCCCCTCTTGAAACCGTAGTTGAGACCAAGCTACTGTGGTGGCTTTTTCCTGCTACTTTTCTCGTTTGAATTTGTACAATTATTTATTGCTTGCTATCAAGTTTTACAACTAATTCTGTTAGGTGCTGAATTACCTAATTGTCAGGAACTAAACTGTGACTTACAGCCTTTTTTTTTTACATTTATATTTCCCTCCGATCGCTGCCTGAGGGGCCTCTCTCAGGCATCCTGCCTGTTCCTGCTCTGCCTGAGATCCTCTCGGCCTAAGCTTGCTCTCCCCCCCCCCACAGCCAGTACCCCCCAGCTTAACCCCTCCAGGGTGGGGCCGTCCCTCCTCTTGCACGCACTTATTAGTCAGACCCTGGCATGTGGGTGAGGGGCCTAGGTGGAAGAACTGGGAGGCCGGGCGAGACAGATCCGGCAGTGGGCATGGGGGTCAGGTGCTGTCACCTACCCCACAAGGCTGGGCTTTTCGTTTTCTGGTGGTGTACTTCCCCCTCCCTCCCCAGTGCGTGGGCACCCCTGACGCAAGGCTCACAGCAACCCTGCCTATGTCAGCCATGCTGCTAGATGTGCTGTCCTGCATACTGTAGCACCCCTGATGTCCACTGGGTACCACTTGTACGCTGGACAAACCCCTGGCCCTCCCCCTGGGGAGGAGAGCAGCCCTGTGGGCGCTCAATCCTTGCCCATCCCTGCCAACCCCCGGCACCAAAGCTCGCTCCCGAACTCGGGTCACCAGTGTGGCGTCCAGCACCTCAACCCTCAGCGCCACTGGGCCGGCTGACTTACAGCCTTTGAGACAGTCTATTGCTTTAACATATGTGTGTTTAATAATACTAAACTCTGAATGTAGCCTTGTTGCTAGTCCTGCTTTCTTCCTAGAAGAAAAAAAATCTCCTGACTGGTCCTAGTGCCTCCAGTTCTAGACCCATATGTCTGAATCAATGTGAAGATGTTCTGGAGGATCAACTACAGTGAGTACGTAATTTTCATTTCTTTCAGCGTGGCATATAAGGCAATGTCAACAGTAAAAGTTAAAGTTGTAAAAAATAAAGTTGAAGAAACAACGGTATTGTTTCTCTGAAGGTCCAACTTGCGGTTGATGGAAGATGAAAGAACTGAGTAGCAATGGGGCCAACCACAATTATATAGGGTTGGATGTTACATGTCATCATAGGCAGCCCCCAGCTAGCAAAAGTTTCCAAGTGGTCCTGACACCGACAGCTTACAGATCCAAAGGTGGGGCAGAATGGAGGTGATATTCTTGATGGAGATCTGTGGTTATAGGTAAGTACCCTTTTCATTTTAATTAGTGCTCCTTATAATTTAAAATCTAAAACAATGCTAAAACAGACTCAGTACAGCTGGGGGGGGGGGGCAGGATATCTTACAAGACATGGACAAAGGTGATCTAAAATAAAATGATACAGATTAAGACTTTCTACCATTGACATGCACTTTCCAGTTCTGTTTTCACCTCTGTGGGCCAGTTCTGTGACCTGCTTCCATTTACTCATCCTATCTGAGGTGCCCACGGGGTTACTACCTCCAGTCCAGTCTTCACTCACAATCCTACGTCCTAGCCCTGCAGCAATCCAAGGTTTATCCTCCATCGACAGGGTCCCCAAGTCCTCAGGAAGTCACTTGATTCAAGGATCTGGGCGGGATTGTGCTCACACCACGAACACTTGCACCCAAGTGCAGTACTAAGGGAATGCTGTATTGTCGGAGTGTGCCATCCTTCAGATGGTATTAAACCATGGTCCTGTCTGTCTTATGTACAGTAGTGTTTGTTTATGTGGACTTTGAAGATCTTCGAGGATGTCTTCTCTAGTGAGCCATGCCTTTATAACTGTCGCCGAAATCAGGACCAGTCAGAAATATTTGCCTAGCTGGGGCCACCCATATTGACATACATCGATGTTTTATATAACATGGCTAGCTCCATACCTCTTCAGTTCTTTTTTTTTTTTTTTTTGCCATTGTCATGCTCGTTAGACTACAGGAAAAAGATTGCCGCTTATTTCCTTTCTCGTTATTTAGAGCCGCCATTGTTCAGATTTGTATACTGCCATCGAAAACACTGTTGTTCTGGTTCTGTCACTGTGGCATGAAGATTTTTGAGGATGACAGCTATGCTGTGTGTGTTTACTGTCTGCACCTAGCCCGTGATGTCAAAGTCTGCCTCACCTATCAGGGATTTAACTAGATCACCAGGAGATGCTGATGAAAAGTTTTAGAACTTTCTTGTCAAGAAAGAAAATGGATGCTTCATTGAAAACCCCAGGCTCCAACTCTGCCTCTCCTACCTGACCAATGGCCAATGTGAACTGTCAATCACCATGACAAGCAGAAACAGTTCCACAAAGAATCTGGCATTGAAATAGAAATCAGTAGCAGCATACAAAGAAAACAGAAACCAACAAAGTCTATATCATTGAAATGACACAGCTCAGGAAGTAAGGAGAAGGTGCCGGCTTCTCTGGTAAGAACTAGGTCCTGGTCTCCACATTGAGATCAATGGATGGTAAGCTGATGTTGAAGACCATATCAGTGACCTCAGCCTCTTTGGCCCCCAACTGTCCCAGTGATACCAAAGTCAGGGCAAGGCTCAGGTAGCCCCACTACCAGCACTGTGCAGTGACCATCGAGAGGACCCATCTCCGTCTGTCGAACAGACCCCTGTCATGGGCATCAACAATTCCCAGATTGTGCTGGCGATCCTATTGGAATTATTCTGCTGCCTGGTTTGCCAGTGATGATTCCAGCATCGTTGTTGCTGGTGCCCAGTCTGTCAATGCCGTTGGTGACTGCTGAGTCACCCCAGGGTTTCCGTCGTCAAACCACCTCTTCAGTAGTTGACAATGTCTGTGTTGCCTGTTGAACCTCTTTTGCCTCACCCTATACATAAAGACAAGTAAAATTCTGACCTCTTAGATATAGAGGAAGATTTTGGATGTGAAGAGGGAGATTTTGTCTTCCAGCAAGGAGGCATAGGCTCCTCATCCACTGTTTCATCCTGCAGTGATAATACTGTGGTTTATAACCCAAGGTCCCCACTAGAGGATGCCTCATTTCAGGCTCTCCTCAGGTCTATGCAAGACTCCATGGGGTTTGAGGCTGAGGAGGAAGACTAAGAGGAATCTTCATGATTTCTTAAAGATGCCAGCCTACCCTACTGTTGTGATCCTTCCAGTTTTCCTTGCCCTAGAGGATGCCATGATGGTTGCCTGGTACAGGCCCAGTACTTTGCTTGCAGTACCCAGGAAGGCAGATAAATAATATCCTGCCCCCACTTGAAAAGCTTTTAATGCCTCACAACCTGAAACTGATTCAGTTGTGATATTGGCTGCACGTGAGAGGTCAAGAGCTCCCAGACTTATGTGCTGTCTTCCCCCTGATAAAGAGTCCAGACAACTGAACATCATGAGCAAAAGGACTTACGCCTCTGCCTACTTGTGACTCAGAATTGCAAACCATCAGGTATACCTGTCTATGGGCTTTTTTCTTTTTTTTTTTACTATAGAAGATACTCATCAAAAACATTATGAGAAAAATGAAAACTTTTTTGAAAAATGGGATGAGAAAGATTCTTGTGACACCCCTACAACATCTCAAATAAGGCAGCTGGGTAGATTGTTCAACCCTTTATGAAGATTGCTCTTAATGAGGAAGGATTGGGACTTGAAACTAAAAATGGTGGAATTTCCTTTCATTATAGCACAGCACCAGCATTCAATGACATGAGTTGATCCTGCTGAGTTAATGCTGGGAAAGGAACCAGAACTAGTATGAGAACTAAACTGGCTGCATCTTGATACAGTATCTGAGTAAAGGCTTATAAAAAGTATCTATATCCCATGCTTTATGATTCCCTTAAGATTTGAGAGTTTAATTTGGGACAGTCAGCTGGGTGACAGAGTTGTAGTAAACCCAATCTGGATACTTGGGAATCACTGAACAACTTGGACCACTAAAGCATGTGGTTGGGAGACACAGATGAAAATTGGAGATGCTACGGTACAGTAATTAGATATAAATGACAGAAAGTCTTACGTTGCAGGGCACAGGAATGGCTCCAAGAATGATGCCTTGGCTGTGTTCATCATCTGAAATGGATGACTATGCTGCCACATCAAAGGTTACTGCAGAGGACGCATCAATGATTACTGAAACTACAGACCAGCAACTAGAGATGAATTCAAAACCAACATCTGACTTAGCATCCCAAACTCCAACATCTTTCACAGCAGAGACAAGAAAAAAACCCACCACTCCCAACAAGGTGTATGGACTGAGGCAAAGTGGTATTTCTGATGAGAAAATTAACTAAGCAGTTATTAAATTATCAAATTATCTTATGATTTTGTTATTTCATTGCATGTGCCTATTATTTGACAGAATAGCACTTCAGATAACAACAAGGCAGTGGTGTACTTCACTGGGAAATGTTGAAGTGCTGTGCTATTATTTTCAGAGACACCCTGTTTGCTTAATGGAAGCCTGGCATCTGGCCTGCCACAGAAGAAAACTTTAATAAGGAAACTATAACAACAAGAGTACATGTCGCTATATTAGGCTGACTACCTGGGATAAAACCATACATTGTATACTCATGTGAGGAGTTTGTAACAGAGGTAATTTCATAGCCTGTGATGCTAAACTCCAGAACTGGTGAGTAAAAGGGCATTCTAACAACAACAAAAGCCCCATTATCTCCACGGATCTGTACATACTGTCCTGGGGCCAAATCAGTCATTCACATTCATGTTTCAGATTTGCTTGTGTAACAGCCCCTTGTCTCACCTTGGTTTTTGCAGGGCCCTCAGGTCTCACCTGGACACACCTCTGAGGGGCCAGCCTGGGTTCACTAGTGAACAGGAAAAGAAATGGCGCAATGTCTCCACCTGGGGTAGTGATATGGGATTCCTGTGGACAAACTACAGGTTACCATCCCCAGGAAAATACAGTAACTGCCCCCACAGTACCTTCCCCACACAGCAACTGCACACCCTTTACAATGATCAGCAATTCTAAATTGTACCATCAAACAACTTTCCATTTGGGGGCACTGTTTAGCCCAAGCAACGAGCAGCAACTTTTCAGAGCTCTGTGCAGATATTTTTGAAATCTGCTTTAACCCATCCTTTTATTGACTCCAAATCTGAATTTTGACTACACCATTGGAGAGCGCAACTTTTTCTTCCTTAAGATAGGTAACCCTAAACAAGATAAACCATCTGGTGCCACCAGAAAATCTAGAGGGACTAGTAGACCTGAAGAAACCACGCAGCCTGAGGAGGCCTCTAACTCTGGGGAAACACTGACTACCTTAGGGACTAAAATGCAAACTTTAATTGCCTTCATGTCCATGTTAAACCAGAAAATTTATGATTTTAATGGTCAGGTCCTGGTCCTTGAAACATCGGTAGATGGTCTGAAGGGGGAAATACAACAAATCAGCAAGCAGGCCGATGCATCTACCAGAGCTATGGCCCTAATGGCTAAAGAACTGCAACATATTCTAGCTAGGCTGGAAGCGCTTGGGAACCACTCATGATCAGCAAATATCTGGACAGCAGGGTTACCGGAAGGTATGGAGGTGATCACCCCACTATGAGTATGCAGGAATAGTTAACAGAGGGAGCACAAGAGGACTGGGGCATTCAAAAAATGTATCGGGTGACCCATTGTGGGCGAACATCAATTAATGAAGAGCCTCGCACTTTGATGTTGGTTACCTCCTCTGATATGCATGCAGGGCAGCTCTGCTGATGCGGGATGAAAACCCTGTATATGTGTTCCCCGACATCAGTTATGCCATGCAGCAGAGGCGCAAAAAGTTTGATGCAGTAAGGTGAGTACTCTGAGACCTGCACATTCTGCATACAGTCATTTTTCCAGCGCGGCTTCGGATCGTCCATCAAAACAGAATATACATTGTTTCAGATCCTACCGAAACCGGCAGGTGGGCTGAATGCAGAGCGGCGGAATAGAGAGCTGAACCGGAAGACTCAGATGGTGAGAAAGTTCCAGATATACCGGTACCCTGAAGGAAAAATGTTTTTTTTTGGGATTAATTAAGTGACTGTAATTTCGTAACTGCCACACTATGGGTTACCAAGGTTTATTATTGTTTGAATGTTTCATATGGTTGCCACAGTAGATAAAAGGGATGGTATCTCAGCTATAGTGAAGAGCTGGTCCATTTGATCAGGGAAGGTATTATAGGACTTTTTATAAGTTAACTTGAGTCCAACTTTTTCTTTTCTTAGTTGCTCTGTTAATGTTTAAAGTGTAGTTTGGAGTCTTGAGGGGGCAGGGTAGCAGATTTTATATATCATAATGGAAGGTTTGCTGTGAAATCAATATCTGCTTTAATTTTTTATTAAGCATTTATACATGGCAACAATAGTCCCATATAGGGATGTTGAAATACTTGGACTAGATTGCTGGACAATCCTGTTACATCAAGAAAGCCCATGTAGCTCCTGGACTCATTAACAGCAAACATGGACTTAATTACAGGAAACATAGAAATGTAGTTACCCTCTAATGATGTACCGTTATACAGCAAATGCAATATGCATCCTTCGATTAAGGGACCTAGTTCTCAAATGTTATGTAACAAGGGGGTCTGTTTGCTGTATGTATTACTGGTCATAAGACGATTATGATAAATGAATAAAAATAAAGTATAAAAAAACAACTTTCCATTTTATTACAGGACGAGGTAAGAAAGGGGAGAAAATAGTACAATAACAGTTTCAAAAAACTGACTGTACCCCACACTGTCTTCCACATCTCCCACCTGCGGGTTGTGATCGCAAATTCTCTCACTGTAAGTATTACCTGAGCAACCACTCCCGTCGTCACGGGCCAAAAACCACACCACTGGGTTTTGTCTTAACGTCGCTTTATTTGATCAAACACACATGCATGTGGGACTTCTACAACGGAGAAGTTCTCCGATTACAATTTACAGCAGCTTTTTATAAGCTAGATTTTGCACTTCTTATCTTGAAAAATACCAACATTTCAGTATAAGCCAATCATAAGACAGCATAACAAGTTTTCAGCAATGTAACAGAAAAAAGAAAAACAAGTTGATTTGTATGAGGTACTTTTCCACTGCAATTCATTTCTTTCCCATTACTGCTTGATACATATGCCTGGGTCAAGCTGACCTGAGAGAGACAATTAGTTTCACTCACACCATAGCAACGTACAGCTTGCCTTCAATGCCACTACGTGCTGTTATCTTTTATATTTTGCCCAGGCATGCTCCTATCTCTATATTTTGTCCAAGCCCATTATTTAGGCTGGTACAACCAGTTCTGCTCAGTTTTATCTATTTTTCTGTTTTTACAAATGTACCTCAAGTAACCTTAGTACAAATTCTATAACCCTTAAAAAAAGAAAACATGAACTCAGAAATTTCTACTACATTCATTATGACTTTGTTACAGCATGGCTTTCAAAGCAAGCATAGCTTCAAGGCATTTAATAGCAAATATAGCTTTAGGATATATAAAAATTCCCTCACAGGGTGCACCTGGCTTTTCCTCAAGGGGCCACAATAACCAGATAGTTTTTGCGGTGGGTACTACACCGAGGTGCTGGTTCAGATGGCTGGGATACGGTGGCTATAGCAGTCTTTAACTTGAGAAAAAATACGTTCGGTGGGGCCCAATAATAGAAACACAACAAATTGTTTTTAACTTGGCTGGATTGGCTTCTCTTGGTGCTTGAAGAGTCCTTCCCAGGACTTAACCCCCTTTCCTGACTAGCTAGCTAGCTAGCTAAAACAGGAACTCCTCTGAGCCACAGCCCAGAGGTACTTACAGTCTGATTGGAGCTCCATCTCAGCAAGTTTGGTTCAGATGATACCATTCTAGTATCACAGATGGTGGTGCACCACAGCATGTAAATGTAGAAAACATCACCCAGCTGAAGGGATAAAGAACGCTGGAATTCACCTGTCAGTCCTTTCCAAATGTCAACCCTGGGGCCTTAGTATGCAGTGTTCCCCTAACAGGCCTTTCAACATCTTCCTCTCCAGTGATCTCCTCAGTGGTCTGGGGGACTGGGCAGGCTAGGGTGTCCCCTAGAATTTCTGCTTAGCACACAGCTTCTCTGGAACAACAAACTGCGGCTGGGCTTTGGGCACACAACTTCTTGGGATCAACAACTGCTGCTGGGTTGGCACCATCTCTAGCCCCAACATGCCCACACCACTTTTCTTAGGCTATGAAGCAGTTATGCAGTCCAAACTCTTATCCCTCGAGGGCACAAAGGTAATCAGTCTCTCTATCCTCGGATGCAAAACCTCTTTACTCTCTGCTGCAAAATCTTTCTCTCTCTGCAGCAAAATCTTTTTCTCTGCTGCAAGTCCACAATCTCTGCTTCAGGCTACAATTTCTCAGCTGTACAGGCTGCTGCTCACAACTTGCAATCTCACCAGCAGCAGGTTCAGTTCTCAGCTGGGGCAAAATCAGCAGTCCCAGATGCAGCAAACATTTCACGCAGTCCCAACTCAACAGATAGTATCTGCTAATTCAAAACTCTTGTGGCTCTTGTTCACTCTCCTGTATTTTGGAGCTGGGCAGGTGGTTAGGCACAAGGCAAGCCTTAGGGCTAAGCAGCCCACAACTGTCTCTCCTGCCTGGATCCTATGGGGAATCTCCTGTTTGGCGGGCTTGCAGTCCATTTTATAGTTTTTTTTTAAATCCCAAGCTGATTGGCTGGACAGTTCTTGGGTACACAGAATGCCCTCTGACCTCTCCCGGCAGCCCCTACATTATTGCCCAGCAAACAAAGCCCCATACCTTTAAACAAAATTCCATACAGGGGCTAACATTTATTTGTCCTGGCTCCACTTGGTCAGTGGGAGCCAGGACACCTATTAATAATTTTGTGGGAGCCCTCTTTTGCTTACCGGGGCTCCCAAAACACATTGCCCTGCTTTACGCCCTTTGTGCCTGCTAAATAATGGAGCTGTGGCTCCTTTAAGAGCAATGACCCATGAATGCACATTTATTTACTATTTATTTTTATTTAGCTTTTGTTGACCAGGTAAGTGCACTAGACAAATCCTGCCTATTTTCAGGCATGACCCGGGGGAGGGTGATACAGATGAATGCCAACTGACTTTGAACCAGATTAAGCTGTTGGTGGTATTTTTAGTGAATGAGGGAAATTTGGCCAGGACACCAGGGAAATTCCCCTACTCTGCTTCCTGTAAGCAGAGGGGTCCCATTTTCATGTGGGACCAAGATGGCTGCCGCTGGACATGCTGTGGAGGACATGGAGGTGTTGGAGGCAGTGGAGCTGGTCTCTTCCCCTGTCTCTGTTCTGAGAGAGACCCCATCTTCTATGCCTATTGTGCTGCAATCTACTGAGTATGGTTCTTCTGTGCCTTTGGATACTTCCCCTGCTGCTGTTGTGGATACTTGTGTGCAGTATTTGCCTGTGGATCCTTCATTTATTCCTCAAACTGTGCTTACAACGTCTTCTAGCCCTGCTACTATGGATATACGTGAGTCTTTTCCTCCTGTTTCTATGGATGTAGATGTGTTACTTAAAATCGAGGAACAGCGTTATTTCACTGCTAGACAGTGTTTGTTAGTACTAAGCCTCAGTCTGGTTTTGTACCTGCTGCTACTGACTCACCGTCTGGGAAAGATTGTTTTACTGTCTCTTCACCGATTCTGACACTTCCGCATTCTTTGCCTGTTGCTCACGGACCCTCCTCACTCCCTACGCCTGTACTGACTGCACCTCTTGCTCAGCTTTCTCCAGAAATTTCTTCTGTACAGGTGCCTGCTTCTGCTCTCCCTGATGCCTTGCACCAGACGGACTGGTCTGTTGAGTTGGCCCTGGAAGCAGCTGGGTGGGAGAAGGATCCTACCATTGGGACTTGGCGTTCTGGTTCTTCCCCGATCTGTGCTAGGCCACCTGATACTGACAAACTGCTGGTCTCTCCTGTTTTGAAAGACTCTGCTGCTTCTCTTGATCTTTCTTTGCCAACTGAACTTCTTCTGACTCAGAACCCGACTTTGCAATTTGGTCCTGCTTCCTCGACGCCTCAAGAACGGACTCTTCGGGACCCTGTGTCTCGTCCAGTTCCTGCTACTTCTATTGCTTCGTCCCCTAAAACTTATGCTGCATGCTTTCAACCCTCTGTACATCAAGCTAAAGACACAACGCTGTTTGGCTGCATTATTGGGGGCTTACCTGACTTTCCTGACCGATTTTTTGTAGGTCGCACTCTTTTGAAGGATTCTATGCAATTTGCTGCTTTTGAGATTCATGCCTTAATTCATATTTCTTCAGAGTCTCATTTTGATATTGGTTTTAAAACTATCACTGGTTTAGAAAAGTTTTGGAGAAAATATCAGGAGCTTAAAACTTCTCCTTTATGGTCACCGTTTAATGCCATTCCCTTAACTAAACCTACTCAGAAAACTGTTACTATATTGTTTTATAATGAAGGTGTCAGTCTTGATATTACTGTCTGGTTAAAGCAAAGATGTACTGTCCTTTCTGACCCAGAGGATATCTTTGATTCTGAGAATATCTGGACAGGTGGGTGGAGAGCGAGGGTTATGCTTCGCACTTCAGAGGTTGGAATACAGCATCTCCTGAACAGCTTTAAGCTTGGGAAAGACAGGGAGTTCTTTTACCCCAGCCAGCCTAAAGCTTGCTACAGATGTGGTTCTCAAAATCATATCAGTAGTGTCTGTGACAAGATTAAATGCTCTGTTTGTGGTAACATTGGCCATGCAGGTTCCCAATATGTGGATGAACCTCTTTGCGTCCTTTGTGTGAATTGGGGCACACTTTCCAGACTTGTACTTGGGCAGCTCACAACTCCCGACTCTTGCTGATGGGAAGAAGAAGCGTTTGATGATTATTAGTGCACAACATTCTCGTTTATCTGACACTCTTTCTCGACCTCAGCGTGCCCTCCCTCACCCTGTTTGTACCTGCTGTTGACCCTCTTCTACTGTACACAGAACAGTCTGCTCCTGTTTTGGAACCACAGACCTTACTACAGCTCTCCTCCCCTTCCTCTGATCTTGCCATTTCTACCTCGGAAGAGGTCCCTATTTCTGTCTTGCCTAGTATTTCTGGGTCTTCCATGGCCTCAAACGCTTTGTTAGAGTTACACGAGGGTCTAAGAAGGGGACTTCTCCCTCTTCTAAGGCCCTGAAATCCTCTACTGTGACTCATATGAATAAATTTGAGGCTTTACACCACCCTCAGGACAACACAGACTCTGATACGTCCTCTGTTCTTTCCTCCCACCTTGATGTGACTACGGACACTGAAGTACCCATTGATAATATTGGTTCTCAAAAAAGGAAAGCTAAGGCAAAACTGAAACATAAGGAAGGTACCCCTAGGAAAGGTAGGCTAAGGTGACTTTTGTGTTTTTGTTTTCACTTTCCGGTTTCATGTCTTCTGCTTTCTCAGTGCATACTGTTAATGTTAACAGTATAAAGAAGCATGCTAAGAGAGATGCAGTTTTTCCCTTTTTATCTGGCTTGACAGCTGGTCTCATCTTTTTGCAAGATGTACGTTTCCATGCTCTTCCAGAAATTTCCAGGGCCACTCGTGCCTGGACCTCTGGGCTCTCTTTTTGGTCCTTTGGACAGGACTCTTGTTCTGGTTTGGATATTTTATTTAGTATACCTGATGTTACTGTTGTTAAACTGTTGGATGTCTACCCGGGTCGACTTCTGTTGTTGGATATTTTGATTTCTTCTGTCCCTTTCTGGATTATTAATATTTACGCCCCTCAATTGAAATCCCACAGAATTGAACTACTGAAACTGATTCAACCCTATTTATACACATCAATGCATGTGATTTTTGGGGGTGATTTCAATTGTGGGTTATCCACTAAAGATAAGTCTTTACTTCAAAGACTACTAAGTCATTTTGTGACACAAATTTTCTGAAACAATTGCTCCATTCCACAGGTTTACAGCATGCATATTTATCTTTTATGGGTACACACTCCTACTTTTCCAAAGGCCCCCTTGCAACCTGTATTGATTTTTTTTTAATTTCTTCCCACCTCCAACTTTCTGATGCTGTAATTCAAGTTGCGGAATTTTCGGATCATAATTTGTTATCTATTTCTTTAGGCCCTTCCTTGACATCTTGTTTTGGCCCTGGCATTTGGAAACTGAATGCTTCCCTGTTATCTGATTCATGTTTGTTAAGTCACTTAACTGAGTATATTCATAATCGAAAGACTGTATTTTTTTTATATGATGTCCCCTGGGATTGGTGGCGGGATACGAAATCTGGATTCCGAACTTTAAAAATTTTAGTAAACATCATCATGATTCATTGTATTTCCTTTATCACACTAACAGATGACGACTTCAAAAATTACTTACTTTATCTCATGAAACTGGCCATGATTTTTTCACCCAAATAAGTTCTCTTAAGGAGCGCATGATGGATTATCACCTTCTGAAGGCTACTTCTGTTCAGCATCAACAGCGTTTTGGGACCTCTGGTACCCGTGACACACTGGGCTGGATATTCAAACTGCGTCGAAAAAGTGCGCAACAGCAGGAGCAAGCACATGTCAATTGCGCATAGGTGCAACAGACGCGATATTCAAACATGGAGCAAAACAAATTGCGCAAGCAGCCAACGTCTGAATATCGCACAAACTGCGCCATAGTGCAACCAGGAAGGGGAAGCTGAGCAGAAAGGTTGCGCCATAACGCAACAAGGCTAGCCCAGCTGAGCAGTCCAGAGGTGCCATAGCGCAAGCAGAGCCCCCCCACCCCCAGCAGAGCAATGGAACTGCACAACCAGGGAGGCAGGCTGGGGCCCACCGCCAGCCATGCCACACATGGGCACAGGAACACACTGCAGAACCAACAAGACACCCGCACACCCCAAGCACAGCATCACTGGGGGAGGGATGGATGATCCACTGGCCCATGGGGACAAGCCAACAAAGCACAGCAGGGCCATGACGCCCCAGCACAACCACTGTCAGGCTGAGACTGCCACACATAGGAGGTCGACAACCACAGTGCACAGCAGCCCCCCCTTCTGCACAGCACACCCTGCACCATGACCCCAAGACACCACCCATGTGCAGTGACTGTCACTGCAGAAACACCCATGCATCCCCCAGGCACCACGTCAACCTCATGTAGCATAGAAGACCATACAAGCCAACAGACCCACCCTGGGCACCCAGCAGTAGGGGCGGCAGATAGCAAGACCGACTGAAAGTCACTCCCACACGGAGACACCTCCCCCATGCACACACACATACGCACACACACACACATACCCAGGACCATACCACCCCAGATGGCATGCACACCACTGCAACTGAGTAACCATAGCCAGCTGCAAATCAGAGACCACCACAGTATTCATAACAAAATATATATATATTGGAAAACAGAAATTACAACACCAAGATCAAGAACACAACTATATACAGATATGTACAAGACAAGGGGTAGGGGTACAAGGTAGGAGTGGGTAAGGGGAATGAGGGTGAACAACTGGGAGAGGAAGGCAGGAGTGGGAGGATGGAGTGAAGTGGGAAGGAAGCTTACATTTAGCGCCTTGCAGGCTGGTCTGCTGCTTCCTGGTGCTGTCCCTGTCGCCTCCGCCGTCTCCTGACCCCATGGCGCTGAATGTCCCGGAGGATGTCATGCGTCACGATGGATACCCTGGTCAGCCGCTGGAGGGCACAGTCCATCCTGCGTAGGATGCTGAGGCCTAGGAAAAGAGAACACAGTCAATGGCTGTGACTGTCCACAACCCTGAACACCACCCATCCTGCAAGGCATATAGCCCAGTGCCCAGCACCTGTGATGGTATGCACCCACCCACAGTGACCATGCACATGGCCCACGCCCAACCAGGCAGCACCAGCTATGTGCACCACTCACACACACTGCCCATGTCATCACAGCACAAACAAGGCTGTCAGAGTGATGTGGCAATGTGGTGGGATGCCAGTTCCACAACCATGTGCCCAGCGCATGCATGGACCACCAGTGACGCACATACAGACATGCAGTGGACTGAACAGTGATGACTTGTCGCCTGTGTCTTGCATGGTTTGTGTTGTCCATGGCTGGTGGTCATGCCCACCCCTCCAGCATGCAATAGCATCCATGATGTAATGATACTCACACTCATCAAGCAGCTGTGGCTGCTGCTGCTGCTGCTGCTGTGGCCCTCACCGCCTCTCCTCCGTCCGCCACCTGGGCCCTGCCACGGCCCTCCTCAGCCTGTGCCTGCATCCTCTCTGCCAGGCCTGTGGGTGACAAATGTTGAGAAAACATCAGTGTGACCCCAAAGCAGACTGCCCCCTGCCCCAGTGAGTGTGCTTGCCCACACAGCCAGACCCATGCATCTCACACCTGCACACACTGACACAGCCAACCATGGCAGAGCCATCCCCCATGCACCGCCACCAAAACACAGTCACACCCCTACGGAGAATACAGGTGCATAGATGGTACACCCACCTGGCCTAGGCACAATGCCCCTCGTGGCATGTGACCTGAGGTGTCGCAGCACGTCCGGCTCCCTCCTGCGGAGGTCACTAAACCTGTGCCTGCACTGCTCCGCAGACCGGCACCGCCCTGTGACCCTCACCAGGTCAGTGGCCACCTGCAGTCACACCTGGGTGCGGGCCATGGTGAGGGGCTTATCCCCGTACAGTGCCTCAAAGTGGGGCTCAACCAGGGCCACCAGGTTGGCCACCTCCACCTGACTCCATTGGGGAGCTCTCCTGCATGCCATAATTGGGGTCGTAAGCAGGCAATAGTGAGCGCCGCGAGCGGCAGCAACTCATCGTGGAAATGCTGCAATAGACCACCATAGGTTCCAATACGCTGTTAGAGTAGTGCCGCCGGTTCACATAGTGCTGTCACCAAACAGCGCAATAGAACCATACACATGGCAGCCGAACAGGCTGAGGGCAAAGGTCGGACACCAGGTTAGGGGTCTATGGCCTAGCGCCATGCACAAACGCCATTCTGACATCTACGCACTCCGCGTGAGCGATCACCTGCATGCCAGTGCCACAGTGGACTATTGCGCAGTAGTGCCACAGTGCCATATGGTGCCCAGTGCTGTAGCGCCACTGGCACAATGGTGGCTCATGGCCTGAATTGCCAATCGCGCACAGCACATCATCAACCGCGGCGAGCGCTGCGTGAAGCTACCTGGGCATGCACAATGCAGTGTACCACACAGTCGACAGATCTGCGCCATTGGCTCAGCTGGCTCAACCGACTGAGCCAAATCGCATGTTGCGATATTCAGCTGACACAGCAAATCATCTGATCAGCCATTCAAAGAGCGCGGTGGCGCGATTTGCATCTCATTACAGTTGCTCACTCTAATTTGCATGCATTGCTCTATAAATGTGCGACATTGGGCTGCGCTGGCCAGATCGGTTACTGCAGGTGAGAGGTGGGTTGCATGCTGTGAAGTGTTCTGGACAATGGTCATGGGATAGCGCTGCTAGACTGCACAGTGACAGGTGTCCACTTCCACCCATACAGATCGCCATGACCGAGCAGAGCCAAGGTGAGGGTGAGGATGGTGGAGGCGGAGGAGGAGCCAACTTCACCACAGTGGAGACAGAAGCCCTCTTCCAGGCCTACCTGGAGGAGGAAGCACACTGAGAGGTGAACGGCAGGCACCCCTCAGGCCCATCGCGGCTGCATGGGAGGGTAGCTCGGGCAGTGAACCTGCCCAGAAGCCACCAGCGCTCCGTGCAGGAATGCAAAAGAAGATGGGGACAGACCTGGGAGGGTGAAAGGAGAGGTGGCAGCCCTCAGTGGCAGCGTGCTGGCACTGGCGGGGCCAGCCAGCGGTGGTGGAGCTGATCCCGCTGAGGACCGACTGGCTGCATCAATGCAGTGGAGGTGCTATTGAGGCGTACCAGGGAGGTGGATTCCAGACAGGTGGAAGCCCATCACTGCGGTATGACATGGTGGTGGTGTTGGGGGAGGTTGTTCACATGCACTTCACATGTCCTCTCTTTCTGTTACAGATCCTGCTCGTCTTCAGGGGATGGTGGTGGTGGGTTCCAGGCAGTGAGGAAGACCTGCTGGACATGGAGGAGGGTCCATCCACCTCTGTCACCAGCCAGCATGCACTGCACCAGCATGCACCGGGCTGCCAACTCTGGTGTCGAATCGGGTGTGGGGGTGCACAGCCTGTGTCTCAGCAGTCTGGCATGCAAGCATGCCAGCACATTGTGACAGGGCTGTAGCGCGCATCTGCACCATTGATGATGCAAGGACTGCAAATGGCAGCGACATGTGTGTGTCCCAGGCCAGCCGTGCCCTGGGCCTAGCTAGTTTCAGCATTATTATTGCCAGCATGTCGGCACAGTCCCAGGCTTGTGCCTGTCACCACGGTGGGGCAGCACCGGTGGCTGTGAAAGTGTCTGGCACAGATGCGGCCACAGCAGTGGAACAGTGGTCCTGGGGCACAGCGGTTGGAGGCAGCAGCAGTCACCCACCAGGTCTGGGGGTACAGTGTCCAGTGGTGGCACATGCCCACCGCCCTTTGATATGCCCATTACTGGTCCTGGTGAACAGCGCCCACCCTCAAGGGGTGTTGAGCATCAGGACCTTCCATACCCTGGGGGACAGGATGCACCGCCGGAGGTGTCTAGGCATCGGAAGCGTGCCTTGAGCATCCCAAACACCTGCTCAGTGATGTTGCGTGTGGCGGCATGTGCCTCATTATAGTGTTGCTGCAATTGGGTCATGGGGCGCCGGTACGGTGTGAGCAGCCAGGGACGGAGTGGGTATCCGCTGTCACCTGTGTGGAGATAGTGGAGATCAGTATCATGTTCAGGTCCATGTTGCCCATATCCTGTGTGCCACTACCATGGCACCTGTGGCATTCCATCCTTGCCCCGAGTTTGCATTTCCTATGCGCACTCACCCACTAGATGGCCTGTGGGGATGTCCCCACTCTCGAATCGATGGCACAGTGTGGACTCGATGCCATATGAAGGCATCATGTGCTCCACCAGGGTGTGGCACAGACATTGATTATACGCCCAGTGGCATCACACACCACCTGGCAGTTGACACTGGAGAAGCTCCTTTCTGTTCTATATGCGGCCCCATCGGGCCGGGTGGCGTGCAAATGGCCACATGGGTGCATCTACTGGCCCTTAGCACACCAGGCATACGTGCTACCTCAGGAACTCCTGCACGCTTGCTGTACGCGCATGTCAAGGTGCTGGGGAAATGGATGTGCTCCGCAGCATGTGGCAGCAGTGCACTGAGGAATTGGGTGAGATGCGTGACGCGGCCGACTGTGTGATGCCTGTGGTGTCCCTGTTGGCCTCTGGAAGGTGCCCTTGGCGAGCAGGCACATGCAGGCTGTCACCTTGGTCTCCACTGACAGAGCGTGACTCGCGAGGGTGCCTGCATCACATCACTGCACAGCTCACAGAGCCGCTTCAGTATTGCCTTGTTCAGGCGGGTACTGGCCCATGATCTCACATCTGTGTACAGCTCAAAGCTTATGCGGCATGGTACTCGCCTGCTGGGGCGGCACACCGACGGGCCCATCCACGGCCACGCCCCTGCACCTTGCATTCTCACCCTCATTACAGCTTCCATGTGAAGCTGCCACCGTCCATCTCCTGGCTTGTGACCCCCGGCTGATGTTGCTCTGTTACCCCGCTGTCCTGACTGCTACTTCCACTGCACCGGGCACCCCCCCACTGGCCTCTGCAGCCTATGGCCCACACTGCTTCCCTTGCCTGCCCTGGTCTGTCACTGTCTGTCTTTTCTCTCTCTTCCCCACTTGGCATCCCTGTAGCATTCTTGCGCCTTCCTTGAGCCTTTTATTTTGGCTCATTTCTGCTGAGGCGCAACTTCGGCTATTCCGCTGTTGTGCATTGCGCGATCTTTGACTTATCGCATTGTGCTCTTTATGCATGGATCCACCCCTTGATTTGCGCATGCCTTCATTTGCATTAGCACTGTTGCTCAGCATGTTTTTGGTGGCGAACTGCCTCCTGCTGAATATCGCAGAATGGCGCACTTTCGGACTATGACAGCATGCGCAATTCTATTGCGCATGGCGCAACCCTTTTGAATATCTGGCCCAGTATGTCCATATGCTTCTATTCGGCGAACAGTAGAGAGTAAAACCTTTACTACGCTGTTTGATGACAGTTTCACCAAGCTCACTGATATTTTGGATATCAGGCACCGTGTTACCTGTTATACACAAAACTGTTTGGTCCCATGCCTCCATCTGCATCCATAATGGACTACTTTTCCTTTTTACAACTTCCTGATGTACCTTCTTCTCTTGTAGATATGTTAGATACTGAGATACAAGCACATGAAATTAAACTAGTAATCAAGTCTTTCGATCCAAAGTGACACGGGCCTGGATGGTCTCTCCAGTGAGCTGTATAAATTGTTTTCTGCTGGCCTGAGTTCTGAATCAATATAGTTTATAATTCTATTCTACAGTGTGAACATCTTCCTTTAGACTTTAACATGGGTTGTTTATTTTACTCATATAAAAAAGGATAGAAGATTGTCTCCAATTGAGACCTTATGCCTTTTAAATACTAATTTTAAAATATTGACCAAAATTTTGGCCCTCAGACTTTCTAAATTAAGGATATATGTGATTTCTACCACACAATCTTGCAGTGTCCCTGGGAGATGTATTCAGGACCATCTAATTTTACTTAGAGAAATGATTGAACGTGGAAATTCTAATGTTTATATGGTTTCATATTCTCACTGGACCAACGGCAGGCTTTTGATTCTGCATCATGATGATTTTATGGTCCACTCTTCGATATTATAAAGCACCTGATTATACCCTGACTAGACTCCGTTGCTATATCGGTCTGCAAATTGTTGTCCCACTGGTCAATGGATGGAAGGGCCTATGCTTCCTCTACACAAAGGGGTTAGACAGGGCTGTCCCCTTAGTCCCACTTTTATGATTTTTTTTGGATCCCTACTTCGTTCTATTAATTTGGCTCAACAATTATGCCACTCCTCAGCCCCATATTCCGTGTTGGCCTATGCTGACGATACATGAGTCTTATGGTGGCTAATGTTGCCCCGATGCATTCTGCATTATGGCATTGTTCCAAGTTTGGGGCTGTTTCTGGCGCGCCCTTAATCTTGATAAATGTGTAGGCCGAGATTAGGTTCCCTTTGTAGATGAGTCTTCTGTTGACATTAGACTTTGTGATGACCCTATTAGGATTTTGGGCATTTTATACGGTACTGGTCCCTTAGATGTCCTTAACTGGACTCCCAAATTAGATTATGCTCAGACTATGGTTGCCGTTGAATTATGGAGATGAGTAAGAAAAGAGGATTTACATGATTAAAACCTTCTGCTTCCCCTTTTCTCTTTCTGGCTTATATTTCCCCTCCCGGCAATTTGAAACCAGATTGCTTAGTCTCTTTTTCAAGCCCTATGGGTAGCCGCCTGAACCCCATTAAACGTCAGATCACCTATCTCCCTATTCGGGATGGAGGCCTAGCTATGGTCCAACCTGTTTTTTTATACTAGCTTTTTCTTGTTTCATAATATTAGACCCTGCTGGTTAACCAAGATCTAGGTTGGGAACCTTGGTTTTTGAATCCTGTGGTCCTGGTTTCATAATGGGAACTTAACAAATTGATGGTTTTAACACATTCCCCAGATTTTCTGCTTATGTTAGGATAGTTTTTTTGTTTGAAACACTGGCAGATTACTAGCCATATGCTAATAACTATCTCCAGACAATCATTGTATAAGTATTTAGTGGACCTGTATGTTTGGAGATTGTTGTTTTTCCCAAATGTCCTACACAACATCTCCCTGCTTTGCTCACTTTACCAGTAATTCTAGGGTTCCCCAAAGATGTGGGACTTGTATTGGCTTAGCTGCCATGAATGTATCAACGCTAAATGTAACCATGAACACAAATCACTACAGGACAGATTTTGTTCCAGACCTGATGTCAGCCACAAGAAGAAACTATTTCACACCTTTTTTTTTCATGTACATTTATTGTTTCTTTTTGACTCTATTAGCTGCCAGATGGCGTGAACCCTTGTTTGCTCTCATTACTTATGACAATTTGATGTATGTTTTCCCCTCACTTGGTCTCATTGGAATATAATGACGTTAAATTTGATTTTGTAATAATCAAATGGCATGTGTGGAATGCTGGTGTCTGTTTAATTTACAGAATCAGGATGTGCCTCTTCTTACCATTATTCAAGGATCGAACATGATTTGAAGGCCATATATTTTTCAGAGGCAGAGCATTTGCCGTCTGACTCTTTGTTGGAATTATGGACACTATTACCTTGGATAACTGATTCTGATTTTCCTGTTACATAATTATTTTGTGTTTTATATTTTTCTCTGTATCATTTTCATTTTTCTTTTCTGTTCAGTTGATGTTCAATAAAAACTTCCCCTACTCTTTTTCGATAAGTGCCATGGGATCTTTAACATCCACGTGAACTACCACCAATCCAGGCAGATGGGACCTTGGTTTAACATCTCATCTGAAAGACGGCACCTCAGAAGTGCAGCACCCCTCTCATGCTACACTATAGTGTCAGTACTGGGATATTAAGCCAAGTGCCAGATGTGATCTGCCCTCTGATCTCCCAGCCTCAGCGGCGAGTGTGCTACCTACTGAGCCGCTGACACTACTTACTGACATACAGTACATCGTGGCCATCTTTTTTATTCACTTTACTTACAGCTGAGAGGTATTATGCAGTTCTGTTTTAAAGAGGCTGATCTTGGGTTCAGTGGCGATGTCATTTGGAAGGGTGTTGATCCAAAGTGGGGCTCTATAGGCGATGGATCTTTGACCCTGGGAAGTTTGGCAGCGTGGCATCTGTAGTAGTTGGAGTTCTGACCCGTGAGTGAGATGTGGATTGATGGAAGGGCTTAGCTGTTCCTGAACCCCTAGGGTTATTTTCTTAGCCAAGAGGCATGACTGAAATTGAATTCTGCCATTTGGTGGCAACCAACCAGTTTGAGCATAGAGTTCACATGCGCGGGTAAGTATCGGCGCACCAAATATAAGTATACTGACTTTATTGAGTTTTGTAGAGATTCATCAAAGGGCCGTGTTTGTAGCAGAGCCATAATTGGGGAGGCCATAGTCTATGATAGAAATCACAGAAGTTTGAACTGCCAAATGTAAGGCTTCTAGGGTTAAGTAGTTCTTATGTCTGTAGATTAGACCAATACGTGTATTCACTGCTTTGGCAATGCTGTCAATGGGCAGTCCATAGGATAAAGTGCAGTCGATAGTTACCCCAAGGTATCTGAAGTGAGGTACTTGTTCCAGTGCAGTTCCTTAACAGTTACTGACAATCAATGGGTGGTGTTTGTATTTATTATGGGAGCTGCTGAAAAACATTACTTTTGTTTTTTTATACTTGAGTATCAACTTGTGGTCACTGAACCACTTCTCAACACAGGTAAAGCCAAGCTGCAGTTGGTTTTCCAGAGATTGAGGTTCTTGTTTCTGGTGTAGATCACAGCATCATCGGCATAAAGTAGCATTGATTTATGACTGGTGTTTGGGAGATTGTTCAAAAAGAGGCTGAATAAGAGAGGACCCAAAATTGATCCTTGGGTGACACCAGAGCGAACTGACTTTGAGTCAGATAGGTCATCTGTGATTTTCACTCGCTCTGTGCAATTTCCCTCATAATTTCTAAACCAAGGAGCAGCGTCCTTAGAGAGGCCGTGTTGGCCAGTTGATTGAGGAGTAGTGGGTGATGCACCGTGTTGAACACTTTTGTTAAATCAATGAATACAGCTCCCACAAGGTGTCCTTGGTCCAGAGAATTGTGGATAGACCTGGTAAATTCCATGAGGGCAGAGGTTGTGCTGTGCCCTTTCCGGAAACCATGTTTTGGGGGAGAATAGAAATGGGCCTGTAATTCATGTATTGGGTCTTATCGTCACTTTGTGTACTGGGATAGTGGTGGCAGATTTCATTTCTGAGGGAACCTGTGAACCTCAGTGAGAGATTAAAGATCCTGGTTAGGGGAGTTATTTTTTCCTCTAGTGTGAGGGCCAGCAGCTTGAGATGGAGAGTGTCTCCACTATGCCTAAATTTGCCAGTGGCCCTGAGAATATATTTTTGGCCTCCACCAGGGAGACCTCCTTGAAATAGAAAGGAAGGTGACCAGAAGGTGGTTGAGCAGGCCCGAGCTGTATGGGGTTGCATTGGAGTTAAAGAAGTCAGGGGGAAAGATGCTGCTGAAATCCATGAAAGCGTCATTCAAAGGATATGCCACCCCGACAGTGACACGAACACAGCAACCTGCCAACCCATCAATAAAATCGACAGATTGCTGACAGGTCACTGTGTTTGCCTCCCGATGAGACAATAGGACTGGGAGACAAACAGGATTTATGTCAACCACAATACACTGTGCTGCATCCTTATTCGGTATGCACTGATGTCTTCATGAAAGCTGCCTGAGCCACACAGGTCTCATCTGTCCTCCAGTGTCCTGGTAGTGCAGTAAACAACCATCCCACCCGCATTACATAGTTGATCCTCCCCAGGCCCCAACAGTGTGGCAGCAGCTGGTCTTGTCTTTTTAAGCATGAGCATTCGTTCTCTTCTTTTGTAGGCTTGGTGCAGCTCCTTTATTCATGCACAGGGGGTTTGTGCATGGGGGGGGTGCAACTGCAGCAAAGTGGATGGACCTTAACAACACAGATCTCAACCAGGTCACCTGGTGCTCACTGGTCCTGATTTGCTGTTGCATCCAGTAGTGAATGTGGCTAGCAAGGGGTGCCTTCTTTAAAGCAGCAGTTCAATGTAAAGAAAATCTGTGCTTTTTCGACTGGTTATTCCTTGTGTTCTGCTGAGCATGTCCCTGGTACTCTTTCCCACCGGCAATGTATTATCACCCTGTAATATGCTTAGCTATCCTTTGTTTATGTTTACATTTCTGCTGCCCACACCATTGACTAGATAGCAGTCACCATATTTTCTGTGGCACTATAGTGGCTGTAACGGTTCACTTCCTGGTTGGGTAGTACTGCTGCTTTAAATGTCTGGGTTGCCAAAACAAGAGTGAGCTGTAATTCATTCACTCAGAAGATTAATGTTGGAGCAAGAGAGGAGCGAGTGTATTACTGAGGAGAAGACAGAGAGAGAGTGGATCCCACAAGTGAAGAGCAGAGCCCGGGGTTTCAGGCAGCAGCAGCCCAGTAACGTGATGTTGGTGTGGCCTTGGTAAATCAGCACAAGGAGTTGGAGTGAGGTTCAGGCAATCTTCCGGTAGCTGAAGCAAGCTGTAGCTGAGAGCTCTGCTCATTAGGAGTCATGGGGTCAGTGTCTGCTGTCTACAGAGAAAGAGTTAGGCAGCCAGGTGACCAGAAACAGTACTCGAATGGGGTACATAGACTTCAGCCTGCTGACAGTGGATCAAGTCTTCATTTAATCAGGTACTTCTTAACATAGAAACATAGAATTTGATGGCAGATAATGACCACTTGGCTCACCCAGTCTGCCCATTTCCCTACCTAATGGATAAGCTGCAGACCCTAGTTAACCAGTTGCCTACTTCTTCCTATCCCCACCCCCTAGAATTGCCTTATGACTGTCCCATGCATGCTTGAATTCCACCACTGTTTTTGACTCCACAACCTCCTCCGGAAGGCTGTTCCATGCATCCACAATCCTCTCTGTGAAAAAATACTTCCTTAAATTACCTCTGAGCCGCCCCCCCTCTATCTTCAAATTGTGCCCCTTGTTCTTGCACACCTCTTTTTGAAAGATGCTACCTCTTGGACTTTGTTGATTCCTTTGAGGTACTTGAAAGTTTCTATCATGTTCCTCTCTCCTCCTTTCCTCGAGGCTATACATATTAAGCTCCTTAAGTCTCTCTTCATATGTCTTCCGGTGCAGACCCTGCACCATTCTAGTTGCCCTCCTCTGGACAGCTCCATCCTGTTATGTCTTTGTGGAGATTTGGTCTCCAGAACTGCATGCAGTACTCCAGATGTGGTCTCACCAGCTGTCTGTACAGAGGGATAATAACTTCCTGTTTTCTTGCTTTAAGAAAAGACTTTCACAGTCCCAAACTATGGTGGATTGAGGTGGCTCCTTGGATGGGACAGGACATTAGTGTTCCATCAAACTTTGTGTGTAATAAATGCAGTACTAGTGTTATTAATTTCTAGTATGGGAGCTTAAATTCATGACATTAAAACAGCTTAAGGTCACTGCTGGTTTTGTCCTATATGGTAAATTGATTTTGGTGTGTAGTCACAGGAGAGGAGTTGGAGGGTAGTACCTTCCAGTAGCATGCTAGAATGGTGCAAAACTAATGCTGGGGCAGGTCTGGTCTCAGCAACAGCATGAACCAGGAGAGGCAGAAACTGGTACATGAGACCTTTGAACTGAGGTAAAACTTCAGCATGTACTGTATGTCTGATCTGTCTGGTCTTTTCAGTTGTGGTTGTATAGTGTGAATGAGCACAGATGGAATTAACAGACACAGGGGTTTGAAGGTATTCTTCTGTAAATTATGGCATTTGCAGGAGTTTCTGCATGCTTGGACAGCAAAATTGGTAACAGAAGTCATAAGACCTTTAACATGGCTAAAATAAAAGGACCCAAACCAAGGTAAAGGATTGGTAGAAAAGCATCACGTGGTAGAAGAGCAACATGGCATTATGGCATGATAATGCCGTGTTGGCATCGGGAGCGAGCACAGAGGAGCACTGAAGCAGCGGTCAGTGTGTGCACGATGGGCAGAAATGTGGAGCGCGCCGCTCGGGGGAGGGTAGGAATGTGATGAAATTTTGTGAACCAATAGGTGGCACAAACAGCAGAATAGAAAATAGAAGAAATAGGAGTGAGACAGGGAATTGAGGGCTGTGTGTTGCCCTGCTGCAGCCGAGTATGTAAGTTGTATAAAAGCGGCACATATTGGTCGGTAAAAGAAGGAAAGTTTGTCCCAAAACAGTGGTGTGTTTTCATATGCTAGAATAACAAAGCAGGGAGCACAATGGAGAAAAAAACATGTACTAGAATTAGGAAAGAGCGTGGCGCAATGTACCGAGCCAACCGAGTGAGATGATATTAGCGGCATGAGCATTCAACAGCTAATGTAGCAGCGGAGGAAACACCATAATTGTATAGACAGTAACAGTGATATGCTATCTTCCCAGCATCACCTATTGGTCATAACTGTCACCCATGACATGTAGCTGACAGAACTGCATGGAGTGTAGAGGGATACTAAGCCATGCAGCAAAGAGACTCTCCCCAGAATGCAGCATGGCATGAATAGCACCCGAAAACGGACGGCCCGCGATACACCAGCCGACTGAAGGTAGCAAGTTTCAAGCTGAGATGAATCTGTAATGTAACTGTTATAATGTAAAGCACAGTTGTAATCTTGTAGAAATTGCTACACACCACATTACTTGATGTCGGTTGTACAACGTGCAAACACATAGTTCTACTTAGACCTAGTGTTAGAAAGTAACAGAGCTGAAGCAGGAATGTAGCAGTGAAATAACTCGTTTTCCACATTTCTGTTTCATAGTAAGAAATGCAAAATGTAATTAATAGTTGCCCTGCACTTGCCATGTTACAAGCGCATTAATCCCCTCTGAAGGTGGCACCTAAAAGGGAGTTAATGCATAGCTGGACTGTTGTCTCGCACTCGGCCTCCCGACCTCGTACACTACGGTCCCAACAATGCATTAACTCCCCATTAGATGCCACCTTCATTGAGGATTAATGCTTCGTTTGCACATTGGCACAGGCAGTTACAAAACTGGAGAAAAAGTGATAGAATTAAATATTTAGTTTATGTAGTTATATGTTGAATTGGGGTGTGTGTGTGCAAGTTGTGATGTACCCAAGCAAGTGCTGTTGCTAATAAAAAAAATGCATTTTTATATTTGTTTAAAAACTGTGTTCTGCTGTCTGCTTACTGACTTCTTGGGCCTATCATAAAATGAGATGCCTCATAACATGGGGTTATCCAGTAAAGGAAATTTAAAACAATACAAAATATTTTATTTACTTAAAATGTATTTTCTTTGAAATAAGTTGCTCTATAGAATAAAATATGTTTTATAAAATAGCACTAAACTTGAAATGATATTTTCAGAAACTAGATAGCAAAGTGACTTTGTTCCCATATTTCTGTAGTTATTGGGCTGGATATTCAAAAGGGTTGCGCCATGCGCAATAGGGTTGCACCTGTGCAAGTCCGAAA
Organism: Neoceratodus forsteri; assembly: GCA_016271365.2. NCBI lineage: Eukaryota > Metazoa > Chordata > Ceratodontiformes > Ceratodontidae > Neoceratodus > Neoceratodus forsteri. The sequence goes on from CM057453.1 coordinate 436,633,506, forward strand.
TTGCGCCATTCTGCCATATTCAGCAGGAGGCAGTTGTGCCCCCCAAGTCAAGCTGAGCAACAGCGCAATGCTAATGAAGGCATGCTGAACAGGAGGGGGAGGAGCCATGCATAAACTTCACAGCCCGATATTCAGTGGGCTGTGCAGAGTTGTGCAGGCGCAACCCCCAACCTGCGCCTGCACAACTTTGAGCCAAAAAGGAGTAAGTCGAGGGCCACCCATAGGTGAGCTGCCACATTGCAGGGTGAAACACAGCAGCTGCCACCTGTGGGTAGCCCTCAACCTACTCCCTGTGCCCCCCTGCAGCTCAATCGCGGGCACCTAGTAACCCCCTCCCCCGACTGGCCCGATCGTGGGCAAAAGTGTACAGTAACCCACCTCCCCACTAGCCTGATTGCGGGCTGCTAGGAGTGTTCAAACCCCCAAGAACACATCATGGTGGTCCAGTGGACCTCGAGAAGCCTGATCGTGGGCTGCAAACTGTTCAAACACCCCCAGGACCACCTACCTGGTGATCCTGAGTGGCCCCTCACCCCACCCACCCTCTGAAGCAGCACCACCCCACTCCCCGTCCAGCTGGCGGGACGGCAGCATCCACCCGCCTGCTGCCCGCTCCTGACTTGCCGGTGGGGCTGCACGCCCTGGTGCAGAGCAGAGCCAATGGGCATGCAGCCCACCACCGTACAAGGCAGTCCAGATATGTCACTTTGCTGTCAGGCCCTGCATTACCCATTGGTGGCTCTTGCTCTGCACCAATGCGTGCAGCCCTCAAACAGTCAGTCAGTGGGCGGCGGGATGGCAGGCGTGGTGATGCTGCCGCCTGCCGGCTGATGGGGAGCAGGGTGGTGGGGCTTGTGGGTGTGGTGGGTGGGGCCACTGATCACCAGGGTAGGTGGTCCTGGGGGTGTTTGAACAGTTTGCAGCTGGCGATTGGGCTTTGAGGTCCACTGGACCACCAGGGATATGTTTCTTGGGGGTGTTTGAACCTTAGCAGCCCGCGATTGGGCTGGTGGGGGGTTACTTCACACTTTTTCCCACGATCAGGCTGGTGGGGGGTTGGTTACTGTACACTTTTGCCCGCGATCGGGCTGGTGGGGGTGGGGTTTATGTATACTTATGCCTGCGATCGGGCCAGTCAGGGAGAGAGGGGATTTTTACACTTTTGCCCGTGATCGGGCTGCAGGGGGCATCAGTCCCCAACAGCTGCTGCCTGGCAGGGCGCCAGGCGCAAGTCCTTGGGATCGGTGCACCTGCATGCTAATGGCATGCAAATGGGGCCATAAATAGATGCAAATGGCTCCCCTAAGCCTTGCATGAATTATGGCCCCATTTGCATGTCACCTTTTGAATATGGGAAATTTGCACGTAGGCAATGGTACCTATGCCCACCGCAGCTTGAATGCTCCACTCTAACCACTTGGGTGGCGCAAGTTCCACTGCACTATGCATAGTGGCTGTGGCTGGGGTGATATTCAAAGGAGTTGCCTCAATAGCACACTCCATTGAATATTGCTCGCCACACCTCTCAAGCAACTATTTTGTGCAGCGCAAGGCTTGCACCACAAAATAGCGCAGTTTGAATATCCAGCCCACTGTATTTACATTTTTACTGAGATAAGGTTGGGAGATAGGTTAATCTGTACTGCAGGACAAACTGAGATGGGTTGGCTTTATGGTAAAGTCATAACGTGTTTGAGTGAGTGACATTTGTGAATTTGTTTACTTGGATTGTCATTTAATTTGTCTGCAATTTGTCTTTATCACCAAGTCTCTTTCAATTTGTCTCATTTTTATGTGTTTTGATGTGCTGCTGCCCTGCTGCAGTCTTTTGGTATTTTGTTTTAATTTGGGGTGGAGGGTATTTTGGGCAACATACTGTCATGTGGACTGTGGGGACTCTGGGTGGTGCTAGGGTGCAACTCACAAAGCATGGGTAGGGAGGAAAGGGTAGAAATTGCTTTGGAAATACCCTCCAAAATGCACCAGAATGCACCAAATGTTAAACAATTTGGGGCCTAGGTGGCCCACCAGACCCCGCCTATTGTTTTTATTTTTTATCTGACTTGAGCTCCCCTATCTATAGGACTCCTGGATCTGCCTCTGCACCCCCTCTTTTGGAAACCCTATCCAGTCTGTAGATAGGACAGCCAGTTAGGGCAATGGTTGTGTCCAGAACTTTTGGTGTTAGCCAGGTTTCAGCAATAGTGAGGACATCAGAGTTGTGCTGTATGATGAAGGCTTGCAAGATATCATGAATGGGGAGAAGGCTACAGATGTTGAGTGAAGCAAGTGTGAGCATTCCAAGTCATTTTTTGGCTGTGGGCATTCTTCGAGGGCAGGGCCCTGGATTAGGATGAATGTTACCTGATATTAATAGTAGCATTAGGATGATTTTGTGCACGTAAAGTCTTAACTGCCTGTGCGTGGCTAGATTATTTCACCTCAGTGCTGACCCCCAGCTCTTTTTCTGTTGTTTAAGGGAGGGTGTAAGCAAGCCACGCAGAGGTGCAAAGGTCATAGCAAAGGATCTTGACTCCCATGGCATGGGGATTACTAGCGGCTGGGCATGGAAGGGCAAACTGATATGAGCTCCTGTGGACAGGGATTATGGTGACATAGGTGCCATAGCCATAGGGTAGCAGTACTTACAAGGCCTGCATCGTGAAGGCTGAGAGGATCAGAAGAAGACAGGGAGCAAGTAGGGAAGTTCCATGCCAGGATTGTAATTGCTAGGACCATGAGGATTAGCCGCAGGGGAAGGTTGGAGGATGCAGCCCTGTGTGAAATATGACAGTACCCTCTAGTGGCAAACTGTTATAACTTGCTGTAGGAAAGTCAACACTTAGTTAATTTCCAGTGGTCAGGTGTTCACAGACTGCTATAAAAGAAATTGTTCAGATAGGGCGAGGTTTCCAGGGGTCAGGCGATTGCAGGCTGCTATAAAAGAAATTGTTCAGATAGGGTGGGTGGGAGGAGTGTGGGAACCCAGCGCACAGCACCAGTGAGAAGAAGTCTTCTGGAAGGCGTAAGTGGGCAGTGGCTCCTGGATTGAAGCCACACTGGGGATTTGGAGTGTGGAAGCAGGCAGCGGCACGAGGATTATAGCCACACCGCACCGTCAGTCCTCGGGGCAGTGCCTGGTCAGGAGCCTCCCGTCTGGAGAAGGAAGAGAGAGGGAGAAGGGGGTTAGTAAAACAGGGGACAGGACAAAGGATTAAATCAGTGGGCATGTGCTAGTTTGCAGCTCCAAGCCTGTGGATTAGCAGGGGGACAAGCAAGGAGCCTTCAGAGCGGGGTTGGGGCAGAGGCAAAGGCAGAGTCAGCAGGTGTCGGGGGTAGGGATACAACAGAAGCGAGGTGCTTCTCAAACAGAAAAATTAAGTAGCGATAAAGAAGCAGATTCAGGGGAGTGGAAGCTACAGTGTGAGCAAGAGATATAAAGATTGAGTAAGCAGCAGTGGGTAAAGGATTAGGGCCATGAGCTTGGGGTGAAAGGAAAAGCAATTACAGCACATTTTAGCAAATTAAACAATCACAGTACAGTTTAGGTACAAGTAAAAAACAGTTTCAGCCATAACAGGTAAGAGACAGCAGAAAAACAAAATCAAAACTGAGCTGTAATCACTGCTAAAAGCGAAGCTTTGCCATAGCCAGTAGGGGCTAAGCTTAAAGTAAATTAGCCAATAGAAATGAAGCAGAAGAAAGGCATCCAAAATTAAACAGTCTGGTGTTGCTCTGGAGTGGCATACCTTACAGCTGATCTTCTGGAAGGTGCAGGTGGGCAGCAGCTCAGGATTGATTGAGGATTTGGAGTGTGGGCGGGTGGCGGTGCTAGGATTACAGCCGTGCTGCCACCGGTCCTCAGGAGTGCCCATGTCAGAGCCTCCCATCTTATGGCCAGTCTTCTGGAGGTGTAGCAGGCAGCAGCTCCTGGATTGAAGCCACACCAGGGATCTGGAGCATGGCAGTGGTCAGTGGCACTGGGATTACAGCCACACCACCAGTCCTTAGGGGAACACCCATGTCAGGAGCCTCCCAAATTACGGCTGGTCTTCTGGAAGGTGCAGGTGAGCAGCAGCTCCTGGATTGAAGCTGCACCATGGATTTGGAGTGTGGAAGCGTGTGGCAGCACTAGGATTACAGCCATGCCACACCACCGGTCCTCGGGGGAGTGCCCATGTCAGGAGCCTCCCATCTTACAGCTGGTCTTCTGGAAGGCACAGGTGGGCAGCAGCTCCTGGATTGAAGCCGCACCATGGATTTGGAGAGTGGAAGCAGGAGGAGGCACTAGAATTACAGCTGCACTGCACCGCCGGTTCTCAGGGGCATGCCCATGTCAGGAGCCTCTCGTCTGGAGAATGTGCTAAACAGTCAGAAGGAAATGCTCAACTTCCAAATCTGTTGTGACTGGCTGATTATATCCAACCCAAAGTTCTAACTGCAATTTGCAGAGCAATCCCTTCTCTCCTCTTAAGGATTACAAATTGTTATTTATTAGACTGCTTTCAAGTTTAATCCTATCTCTTCTTTAGATCAAGCCAGTCAATGCACAGCTGCACCGTCCACCAGACCTGAAACCATCTAAGGGACTTTGATAACTGGGTACCCAGGGTAAAGGTTATGAGATTGCTGGGTTTCTTTCTGAGTCGGAGGAACTGGTACCAGTGGTGGGTGAATAATAAAAGTGGTTCCATCTGATTGTAATGCAGTTTAGATAGCTAGGGCTCTAGATATCTCCATTGATACAATGTGATTGTGTTTCTTCTATTTTAATAACTGGTATCTACCCAGCTGGAGGGTTTCCACCAGCAACCAAAACCAATTCATCCAATCAATTGTAAATATGTAAATAATAATCACTGTATAACCTCTACACCTCCTGTTTCCCCATTCCTAATCCCTTATGCTCCCCCCAAATAAATATTGTTGTTATTGTTTTTGCAAATGGCTGTTGTGAGCATATTATTAGAGAGAGTCTTTAATTACAGAAATGTCTGAAATATAGGGAAATGCTATTGGGTCACATGCTGGGGTGGCAAATGGTTAAAGTGGGTGGTATAACATCTCAGGGGGTTGTACCAGGTAGCAGCTAGCCCACTAAAAGGTTAAACTCTGGGTGGAGACACTGCGCATTATGAAACAGCATGGAGAAGAACTAGTTTAAAGTAAGCTTTGGGAACCCAGGCCCCTCAACCTTGTTCAGGCCTGCAAAGCAGGGGTAGTAGCCCTTGGAGTAGTGCTGCCTAAGGGTTACACATGGTATGAGACTGGGAACTTTTAAAACATTCAAAATCCTATATCTTGCACCAGAAATGGAAATACATAAGACAAACATTATTATTCGCTAACGCTATTGCAAACTCTCTCTTACAATACTACACTGCCTTCATTCTCTACAACACAACCAAAACTTAACTGACACAACATGCAAGCAAATGTTCGGCATTGACAAATGCTTGTTTCTTTTACTTTCTATTTCTGCCCCTTGTTGTTTTTGCTCTGCCCCTTCTAGCCCCATGGTGCCCCTACCTGTAGGACCCTCAACTTAACCCCCAGGGGTGGCAGTCAGAGGGCTTCCCTACTTCCCAAGTATTACAGTCCACAGGAGGCTGCACAGGGCCAGAATATACCAGGCTGTCATCCTGCCAAACCAGGGGATGTTTACACTTTTTCATTGTAACCCTGGGACATCGGCACTGTACAGGATCAGTGGGGAACACTATTGTGTCATTGCCTAGCCCAGCCAGCTTCCTCCCTCCCATAATGGCTCTGCTGTTCTGCTATACATTGTCCCCTAGATAGCAGTATCATGGCGGAGGCAGCGACCTTCCCTCATGGGAAGTGAAGAGTGTGTCCTGGGAACATTGATACTCTCCACTCCCTGGTGTCCCTCTGTCTTGGGTTGTTGCCAAATCCAGATTACTGTAGTTACAAGCAGTAACACTGCAACTGTGCCAGCAGACCACCTAAGGAATCTTTTTTCATAAAGGGTGGTGGACATTTGGAACAGCCTACTATCCCCATAGGTTACTGAAAGCATGATCTGACCTTTTAAAGAAAATCTGGGCAAGTAGACGAGAGCAATTAACCTTTAGTACTATAGCTGCCAAGACGCTTGCCGAGGATGATTGATGGCCTAATAGACCCACTTCTGTCTACTTTGTTATGTATTCTGGAACATTAAGTGAGACTCTGTGTAGGACGTGGCAGTGGCAGTGGGTGCAGAGTTCTTCGAGTGTACAAAGCAACTGTAGAGAGGCAGAAAGGAAAGGCAAGAAGATGGGCCCAGTAGTGTGGCTGGTCTGCTATTGTATTCATGTGTACTGCTCCGAAATCTGCAGGAGGCCCATTGGCATTGTAGGTTTGTAAGCAAACTGGTGAGTACTGCCACGCTACCAACAGTGGGCACAGAGCATAACATAGGTAAGGCACTCAGCCCCTGGGAAGTAGGATGTAACTTGTCAGCAGCCGCTCAACTGCCCAAGAGGCTGGTGTTATCATGACAACTGTGCCAATTGGGGTGTGAAACAAAGGGAGAAAAATATTTGGCTCACAGAAAAAAGTCAAGTAGTTACCCAACTTGTGCAGCACTTGTTCTGTTTACATGGCTTCATCCACAGCTCCTCAGTGTGGCAGCATTGTCTGTGCATCTGCAGGCCCTCCAGAAACTGGAGTATTCAAATATAGTTTTGTGCATATAACCCTATGTTGTGCGGGCTCTCATCTGTCCAGTCTTCTGCTGTACCAAAGTCATCGGTTCCATTTGCATGTTCTCTGATTGTTATTTTTCTGATGAAGAATTCTATGTAATTCGAAAGCTTGAACTCCTGCTTTCTTTTGTAACATCTATGGTGGTCTAATACAATGTATCAGATCATTTCTTTTCTTCTGGATCTTTTGTCACAAGGACCAATATGGCAACATAACTAATTTTTCTGTGCCAGTTTGGATGTGGAATGGATCTGTGTGTCAGAAGAATAATTTACTTCAATGTAACTAAATTAATCGGTACAGAGACAGGACTGCAGCCGATTCCACCCTTTCTCCCCTGGCTAGGCCTGTGTACAGTTGCCCTGTCTAGGTAACTAAGAATACATAGTTGAAGAGAGTGGGGCTTAATGGTCTTTACTTCTGTAGTCATTAGATTGTATTTAACATACTAAAGCAATCTCCTGGAGGGTAAGGCTCAGTTTCATAATACTGGGCTCAGCATAAATTACAAGGTGTATGCAGAATGGGGGAGGGGAATACGTGGTACAAAATTGCAATTAGGTTAAAATGGCAACCAAAGCATCAGAGGAATGTAGACCGCAAGAGTGTGGCACACAATAAGTAGACCTGAGGGAAAGGGGTAGGATAGGATCTATAATTCCCGGCTTAGCATAAATTACAAGGTGCATAAGAATGGGGAGGGATACACAGTACAAAATTGCAATTAGTGCAAAATGACAATGAAACACCTGAGCAATGGAAACAAGACTGCAAAATGTAAACAGATAGTGAAGCTATAAGCAGTGGTGTATGCAGGTATCAAACGTGTTATTGCAAAGTCTGCAGTCATGAAGGAGGAACAGATAATCACTCATGGTATGAGCAGGAAGGAGCAGGTGGAGCATCTATTCCTGTTAAAAACCCTGCCTGTATATTGTTGTTACAGCTGACAATTAGTTGAGGTTAGGGATCACAACCAAGAGCTGAGATTTCCTGGAAAAATGAACTATGAAATTAAAGCAGTAGTTTGTTCACTATAAAAATGGTATTGCCTGCTTTCAATTCAGTACAGGGTGTCCAGGCTCCTTTATAGAATTGGGTTACAGTAAGCTACAGATCATTTGGGTAAGGTATTCTGTTTTATCATAGTTTTTTGTGGATTTGAAAAAACAGTAGCTCTATGGTCCCACTGTGATTTGCCTAGTGTTCACGTGGTGGGTCAGGGAGCTATTTTCTGTGGATCTAAAAAAATAATAATTAAGGTAACTTTATTTAAAATTGAATTACTGTACCAGGGAAGACCACTGAGCTGAAAGCCACTTGTAAGGAATGTCTTGGTGCCGTAGGCAAAAACGATGGCAGACAACATGCAAAACGGAGGTCCAGTAACATGCAAAATCTAAATTATACATCATTTTATTTCATTTTTATTTTTGTTTATTCTTTGTTGACCGGGTAAGTACACTGGCACCAGGCATCTTTTTCAGATATGACCCAGGTACCACAAGTACAATGTAAGAACAGCAAAAATATGATATAGTAGCAGAACAAGGTGAATAGGATACATCAGAGGTACGAAATGTAACAGCTGTGCAAATGATAACATAATGCGAACTGACAAAAATGTCACAGCAAATATGATAACACAAAATATAACTAGAAGAACAGTGATGAATTTGCACTGGTTATGAGGCAAAGCAGGGGGCAGGAGTTAAATGGCACAAGCACTTGCATTAAGGTGCAGCAGATGATCCTTCATTTTTAGTGCAAAGGTTTTAGGAGAGGTTAACAATTTGATGACCAAGGGTATTGAGTTCCAGAGAGAGGCAGCATGGTATCTGAAGGAACTCTGCCCCATACCTGTACACATAAGTGGGATCATGAGGGGACTGCAGTGGAGCAGGAGCACAAGGGGTTAACAGGTGTGAGTAGCTCAGTGTGACACTGAGGCATGCTTCCAAACAGAGTCCTGTACATATCATTGGCTAAGGTAGGTTGTGGTCTATGTTCATGTTGCAGCCAGCTGAACTGCTCAAGACTGGCACAATGGTGAGATCTTGGTCCCAGAGAAGTAATGAATCTTTAGGTCATGGGAGTGGCATTTGATTTTTTGTGCTGTGCCAAGAAGCATGGCTTTTATCCTGGGCACATTTAAGACCAATTTTTCTTTAGGAACCATCACTGGGTGAATATAAATTGTGCATATGGGCATTGTTGATGTCACCACGTCTCCCATGCTCACAGACAACTGCATCATCCACATATAGCAGGGATTTAGCAGCCATGCAGGATGAAGGCAAGTTGTTAATAAAACTGTGAAAGAAGAGGACCATGAATTAATCCCTGGGGCTCACCACGCATGATGATGTGTGCACTAGAGATTATTTTGCCAAGCTTGGCAGATTAAGATCTGCTTCGGAGGTAGCTTACAAACCACCAGCTAATTGCAGAGCTCAAATCCAAGGTGCTTAGTCACTCCAATAGCAGACTATGATCAACCAGGTCAAAAGCTTTGATCAGGTCCACGAACACTGCACCTGTCATCAAGCCCTTGTCTATAGCTTAGTAGACTGAGTCCATGAAGCTGACCAAAGTAGTGCAGGTTCCATGGCCCTTCCTAAAGTCATGCTGCTCCTTGTAGAGGAGCTTGTGCTGGCCTAGGTAAGATGCTAGTTGGTTGTGGAACATTCTTTCCTGTACTTTGTCAAGGACCAAGAGGATTGCGATGGGCCTATAGATCTCCAGGACAGTGCTCTTGCCTTTCTTAAATAAGGACACCACTGTTGCTGACTTCCAGATCTCAGGAACTGATTGAGTCTTGAAGAAAAGGTTACAAATTCTGGTAATTGGCATGGCAACTTGGGGTGCAGCCAATTTATGAAATTCGGGAGGCAGTTGATCACTACTAGCAGATTTATCCCTCTTTAATCTGGTTAGCGGTTTGTAAACTTCATTGACTGAGACCTTTTTGAGGTAGAAATAGGGAGAGACCAACTCTAAGGATAGCTCGCGTACAGCTATATTGAGCTACCCACCTGTGAAGGTTTGGTCATATTTCTTGGATTACAGAGAGGTTGTTGAATAGAGCCACCACTGTTCTTGGATTTGTGTAATTGGTGCCATTAATTTTGATGACCATGGGTGCCATGGTGGTTCTAGGGCTGGATATGTTATTTATGCAAGACCAGAATTTTTGGGGGTCACTTAGGCTGGCCGCTTGTTGATCTTTAAGATACGAGCTCTTGGTTAAGTTGAATTTGAATTTGCATTTATTCTTTAGGTGCCTGTAGGCCTCTCAGGCCATTCTGGAGTTTGATTTTGTAAGAAACCTACTCCAAGTCCCGGGATTTTATCAATTTAAACATGTCACTGGTCAGTCAATCAGAATTTAGATTCTTAACTCTGTGCCTGGTCAAGGTGACATGCTTGTCAAGAAGCTTTGTAAATTCAGTGATAAAAAATTCCAAAGCACAATTGACATCTGGGATTGTGTCCAGAAAAGACCAGTCATAGAAGCTAGGTCATCCTGGAATGCTTGAGAGTTGAAACCTTTAATCTTTTTAATTAGGGATAAAGCAGCAGTACTGGCTATCCAGGAAGTGATCGTTGAAATTCTAATTTTGTGCTGCATTGCTTAAGCTGGTATTCTGTTTTCAAGATCTGGGTCTTTAACTGGCATCAGCTTACTTGCTGCAGAAATTTTAATAAAAATGTACCTGTTTTTTAGATCCACAGGAAAGATAGTGGCAGTGGTGTTTTGAGCCTGACTCCTCCTGCATGCCTGAGGATGTCCAATGTTTACTTCCTGTCCCTCAGTATGGCACGCATTCTCGCTCAGCGCCCATATTGCAGCTGATACATCTGGTTGTTGAAACAGTGGTTTACAGGAGTCTAGCCACCTTTTTTGTTTATTTGGCGTGGTATGCCTAGCTTGTATTACAAGGGCCAGTACTCTGTTCCATGTGTGTCAGGGAAAACATTGCTGTACTGCATCGAAAACCTACACAGACCCCCGTCTCCCCCCCATTACCAGATGATATGGTGGTATGGTGCAGCTTACAATGCAGCAAGATTTCTTTTAAAAGTGTTTGTTATCAGGTTAATTTATCACTATTGCTCTGTTATTCACTTGTGGTAAGACACATTGCCATTGATAGTTTTGGCACAGAGTGGACCCACCCCGACTGGTGACCTTATTGCTTGCATGCATAGGGATCCTTATTGTGCCTGCCATCTGATTGTCGGCTTTCATACTGCAGTGTTTGCAGGTAGCAGTCAGAGGATTGGTCTCCTAGATCCTAAAGTCAGTGCCCTCCATTTCCACCGCACCAGCCCCCAAAGGAAAGCAATTATTTCTGGCAGCAGCTGTCCCAGTTGTCATCCGTGGCTTATGATGTACATGTCCCAATAATGTCCCCTCTCCTGTTCCACGAAGCTCTACAAATCAGTCTCCCAATCATCAACTGAATGTTGCCACCGTGGTGACTATTCAGCTACTGTGTAGGGCCATATGATTGCTGCTTTGCCAGACTGGAGGATGATGCTTAGCAGGCTTTGGTTTGTTCTTTGGGAGCTGCGCAGCTTGCTGGACAATTGCCACATTAGTACCCACCCCAAAATTGACTGATAAGTATTATATGTGTACAGCAATCACAAGCAATAGCCAAAACAGCAACTAACAATCACAGGAGTCATTCTCACCATATACTGCTCGGTACTGCATGTCCACCTGCTGTGGACAACATTTCATCACTGGTTGCTTGCCACCAACCCACCATCTGCAAATAATGACAATGTGCCATCATAAAACACCTGTCTACTGAAGGCGGTGCACCGTGCTGTAGAAATTCAACATTGGGTACACTGAACACCCCTGAGTTATAAGTATTTTAGTACACGGGCCACAACCGACAGGCAGCCAATCAAATAACACCCACATGAATCATGTACTGCTTGGTGCTGCATGCACACCTGCTGTGGACAACATTGCATCACTGGTTGATTGCCACCAATTCACCGTTAGAAAATGCAGTCTGTGAAGGACAGCCGTACAACCGCCTGCACCCCCAAACCTCTACCCCTACCCACCCAGTTGAATAGTCAACAATGTCTTAGGGGCAAAAGTCACATGCTAATTACTGTGTGCATGCCCAGCTTTGGAGATGAAAGACATGATTTGTCTTACGCTGGGTTACCTGGAAAGACACAGTGAGCTGTGGCTACTGTGAAGGTGCAATCTGAAAAAAAGTAATTCTGCCAACCATACAAACAATGGGAGCATCCGACCATAGAATTACACAAAATTACAGCTCCAGTGCTAACTTTGAGAGGTCAGCATCACTGGCAGTATTGGAGGATGTCATGGTGACAAATCCCAGATTCCTGTACTGATGTATTGTTTACAAATGCAGCTTCTTGGAATATGCATTGCAAAAGGAAGAGTACTGTTCAGTGCCAGCCCACTACCCACAATACTGCCGCTGACCTCTGAGACACGCCAACGGAGCGGGACTTCCCAGAAAGTAAACAAACAAAGAAGGCAAGAAAAAAACACATTTCTTATATAAAAATGATTGCGATAAAAAAAAATATCTGATTATTGACTGGAGGCACAAGAGCAACCACTGTATGCTAAAAACAGACATTCCATTTAACTAGTACCGCTGCTTTAATTGAGCAGAGATTATTTGCAAGGGTGACCCCATTTGCAGGTACTATACAGGTTACACATAATTTACACAGTCATAACACATTAGAAAATTAGAAGTAAAAAATCTATATAAAATATAAAACAATAAACATATAGAATTATAAGACAAGTAAGAAATAATACCCTTCAGGGTGGGCAGTATTGGGAATATGGACTGCCCAGGGGCATAGTGAGGCCCAATGCCACAGGCAGAGGGCCTTATAGCCCTGGAAGGTCCAGTATTTCCAATACTGCCCACCCTGGAGGGTATTATCGCACTTAGAAAATGGGCACTGTAAGAAAAAAAAAGTTGAATAAAAAATTATTAAAAAATGTATTTAAAGTAAGTTTTGTAATAGTTCCTTCACCTGCATTATACTGATGTGTTGGTTTTTTTTTGAGCTGTGGAGTTTTATCCTACTGAGGACTCTGTAGTTTAAAAAAAAAACTGGTGTGGAGGGGTTGTGGAATAACAGGTGGAACAGACACCGAACTTTGGGTTCAACACACAATTTCTGTGTGATGCTTATTCAGAATACAGGAAATAAGCTTCTGCAATGCCATATTCCTTCTTCAGTACATCAGTTTGCAGCAACAGACTATGTATGTCCTTTCTCTGCACTTCGCCGGCAGCTACTGATCTCTGATCTAATCACTTTTCAGTGAAAACCCTTCATCCCTATGTGGGCCCCGTTTGCTTAGGTAGTGGGGGCTCAAAAGGAAAAAAACAAAACAAGCTAAAAACAAAGAACCTCAATGCAGAATCACTGAAAAAAGGGTTACCCCAAAGGGCATTGGCAACAAATCAAGTTTTAAAGAAATACAACATCATACATACTTCCATAATGCAAGGCATCATGGGATATATGCAAATCACCATGACATTTAAGACTTGTTCAGTTTACAGCAATTTAGCATTTTAAATAGCACAACTAGCTTAATTTCTATAGTAGTCACCTAGTACTTTTTACCATTATCACAAACACCTAGTGCCATGGTATTTTCAACATTTACAGGTTTCATAGACATAAGGGCCCAGATATTCAAACTGTGCCAGGCTGTGGTGCAAGCTTGGGTGCAGCTCAACTTGGCTGTGCAGAGGTGTGGCCTGGGCGATATTCAAAGAAGCTGCCATGGCCAACAGCACAAGATATCATACCCTGGCCACCCCACTGTGCAAGGGCAGTGGCACTGCACCAGCGCAAGTGGCCAGAGTGGAGCATGGAGATGCGCTAGCGCAAGTGCCATTGCGCCATCCACAGCATCCGTGATATTCAAAAAGTGACATGCAAATGGGGCCATAATTTATGCAAGACGTCATTATGGCCCCATTTGCATCCCATTAGCATGCAGGTACACTGATCCCCGATGACTTGCACCTGGCGCCCTGCCAGGCAGCAGCCGTCGGGGACCAATGCCCCCTGCAGCCCGATCGCGGGCATTTGTTTACAAAGAAAGTCCCCGTCATATATCCCTGGTGGTCCAGTGGACCACTCTCTGCCCGATTGTGGGCATATGTTTAAAGGAATTTCCCCGTCCTATATCCCTGGAGGTCCAGTGGACCACTCTCTGCCTGATCGCGGGCATCTGTCACAATATAGGTCCCGTCCAATATCCCTGGTGGTCCAGTGGACGAATGCTGCCGATCATGGGCATCTGTTGAAATAAAAACCCCGTCCTATATCCTTGGTGGTCCAGTGGACAGAATGGTGCCTGATCAAGAGCATCTGTTGAAATATAAACCCCGTCCAATGTTCCTGGTGGTCCAGTGGACCAAAAGCTGCCTGATTGCGGGCATCTGTTTTACAAGCGTCCTATTACCCAGGTGGTCTGGGTATTCCTCCCACCAGCCCACTGAGCCCCCGCGCAGTTCCCGGTCAGCTGGCGGCGGCACCCCACCGCCTGCCGCCCGCCGCCTGCCTGACACTGTGGTAGGGCTGCCGCCCGTTGGTTCACAGTGTGAGCCAATGGGCATGCAACCTCCTACCATACTACACATTCAGATATGTGAATGCACATATCTGGAATAGTAGCTAATATGTGAAACTGCACCCGTGTCACGCTGTGAACCAATGGGTGTGCAGCCCACCGAGGTCAGTCGGTGGGCGGCGCGGGCGCAGGTGGTGGTGCTGCCACCCCGCTGACTGGGGGAGCGAGGCGGTGGGGCCTGTGTGGGCAGATGGGAAGGGGGTACCCTAGACTACCAGGGTAATAGGAGGTTTTCTGTAAAACAGATGCCTGCGATCGGGCAGCATTCGGTCCACTGGACCACCAGAGATATAGTACAGAGACATTCTTTTTAAACATATGCCCACAATCGGCCAAAAAGCGGTCCACTGGACCACCAGGGATATAGGACGGGGACTTTCTTTTTAAACATATGCCTGTGATCGGGCATGGGGGGGTGCCGCCAGGTGCAGCTGGAACTCGGTGGCCACCCACAGGTGGCAGCTGCCGTGTTGCGCCCTGCAATGCAGCAGCTCACCCAGGCCATCAGTTGTTCCTTTTTTTTTTTTGGCTTAACTTTGTGCTGGTGCAAGTAGGGTTGCGCGATGCATGGCTCTGCACATCCCGGGCTGAATATCGGGCTGTGCAGGTTATGCATGGGACTGCCCCTCCTACTTGTGCCTGCATACATTACTGATGTGCTCCAGCGCATCGGGATTTGTGTGGCGCACTTTTCCCTTTTGAATATTGTGCAGGGGCGCATCAGTGGGTTGTGCATGGTGCAACACTTTTGCGCCCTGTGCAACCCATTTGAATATCTGGGCCAAGGTATATAGATCAAGGTATTTTATGACATAGTGCTATTACATACGAAATCCAACAACAATAAACACAACCTGTTTACATACACTTGGAGGTCACCACAATAATCTCCCTGTACGAGGATCTGAGAGGGAAAAGGAAAATCAAAGAGGACATTATAGCATAGTCAAGAAAGGCAAGGGGGTGCCCATAGGTGGCCAACCTTATGGACTAGAAATTGTAAAGGATAGATTAGGCTAAGAAACAGAAGAACTGTTGCAACAGGTTTTAAGAAATGGTTGGTCCTCAAGAGTGGCAGGAGCTCCCTGTCACATATTCCTCACCTTAAGAGGGAAGCAGTTATTGCAGACTGCTTACCACCTTCCTGTCCCAGGAGGGAATGGAGCTTCCACCTGTCCATCATCAGAAGCTGTCTTAGGGTCCCTATTAATGATAAACATTCTATCATGAACGTAGTGGGTATCATCATTCTTTACCCTGAGGCATTAACACATTTCTCAACAGAGTCTAACAGTACCTTTCCTGAACTATCTCCTTTTAGGGAAAGTACGTCATATTTCTTAGCTAAAATATCTGGATGGCTGTGAAGTCCAGTATCATAGAAACAATTTCTCTGGGGTGAGTAATTACCTGCTCCAACCCCACTAGACATATCAGTTTTAAGCAGGGGTCCAGTCCTAGGCTCAACCCCTCTACATAAACCCACTATGTCTCTTGATTCATTTCACTAGCTACAGATATAGACACCTGAGGGTAAACACTCTTTTGGTGTTACCCCAACACAGGTTCCAATCCATTTTCCACGCACTTCCTTCTTTGTAGGTTTTTCATTGAAAACAAGATAAAACACATGTACCACCTCCTTGATCTTAATGTATTGTAACATACTAGCAATATTAGCATCTTTAGCCTACAGTATACCCCCAGTCAATACTGTTAATAGATTTAGCTACATCAATACAAGAAAAAGTCCCTTCAGCCTCATAGGCTTCTTCTTGCTTGGCGTCTTCAACCCCAGCAGAATATCACTAAGCACAGTCTTACCTGGGGTCTCACATTCAAGTTCCATACTTGTATCTCCGACCTCCAACAGGTAATATCCTGGGAACACAGGAAACAAAGGAATGTCCTGCTCATTCAGGAGGTCCTCCTCATACTGAGCCCACAAAATCCAAACTCTCCGACAAGAACCTCTTGAGCACCTGGCACCAGTGCCCCACCTCTCTGTGTAGTTAGTCTGCCTCCAGCCATTGCCCACTCATCCAGTGGATCATCCTCATCAGCATCTCCACCTCTTGGGTGTTGTCTCTCACACCTCCAGTCTGCCTCGACCTGCATCTCTTCGTTGTCTTCAGGCTTGGTCTTCCTCCAAGTTCCCAGGTCCAGTCCAGGCAGCAGCTTCTCTCCATCTGTCAGCCATGGTTCTGGGCAGAATTCCATGGACTTTCTTCTCTGAGTCCTCCTCTGGCAACTCCTGGTACATTGGTCCACCTGGGATATCTGGGTGATATCCACCAGAAAACGCCCCTCTTCGGCTAGTCCAGATGCTTCCATCAAGTTATCTCACTCTGATACCAAAATTGTGGAGAGGTTGTGGGATGACAGATGGACCAGACACCAAACTTCAGGTTCAACTCACAATCTCTATGTGATGTTTATTCAAAATACAGGAAATACGCTTCTGCAATGCCATATTCCTTCTTCAGTACATCAGTTTGCAGCAACAGACTATGTATGTCCTTTCTCTGCACTTAGCCAGCTCGTACTGACACTGATTTTTGATCTAACCACTTTTCAGTGAAAACCCTTCATTCCTATGTGGGCCTTGTTTGCTAGGATAGTGGGGGCTCAAAAAGAAAAAAACAAAACAAGCTAGAAACAAAGAACCTCAATGCAGAATCGCTGAAAAAAAGGTTACCCCAAAAGGCATTGGCAATAAATCAAGTTTTAAAGAAATACAACATCATACATACTTCCATAATGCAAAGCATCATGGGATATGTGCAAATCACCATGACATTTCAGACGTGTTCCATTTACAGCAATTTACATGCATTTTAAATAGCACAACTAACTTAATTTCTATAATAGTAACCTAGTACTTTTTACCATTATCAAAAATGCCTAGTGCCATGGTATTTTCAACATTTACAGGTTTCATAAACAAAAGATATATAGATCAAGGTATTTTATGACATAGTGCTATTACATACGAAATCCAATAACAATAAACACAACCTGTTTTACATACACTTGGAGGTCACCACAATAATCTCCCTGTACGAGGATCTGAGAGGGAAAAGGAAAATCAAAGAGGACATTATAGCATAGTCAAGAAAGGCAAGGGGTGCCCATAGGTGGCCAACCTTATGGACTAGAAATTGTAAAGGATAGATTAGGCTAAGAAACAGAAGAACTGTTGCAACAGATTTAAGAAATGGTCAGTCCTCAAGAGTGGCAGGAGCTCCCTGTCACAGCTGGTTGCATGCAGTTGCATCCCCCCACCCCTCCCTTCGTTATGCAGTACATTTGTTTCCACCATAGAGTTTGTTTTCTAATTTTTGTACTGTTTATCTTCCCCCCCCCGTCAACAATGGCAACAGAAGTAGCACTAATGGTGAGCAGGAAAATGTGCTACAGTGGGATGGCACACCATGAACCAGAAAACTCTGGAGAAACAGGTAGTTTGTTGGTTTTTGTGCAGCTTATAATTTGAGAAAGTCTGCACTATTCTGAATTTCATGACTGTACTGTATGACTGCTTTGTGTTTTGGAAGCTGCGAGTGGGTGGGAGACTCATCTCCTAGGAGATAGAGACTGGGTTTCTCTCTAGAGGCTTCTGTACCTGTAGACTGTTTAACATTTGCCACGGCCACCCCAGTCTGAAAAACACATGACATAAAAAGGGAAATGTTGCCAGTTTGAAGTTTACATACCTAAGGTAAACACATGACCTGACTCTGACTGTTGGTGATAGCGTGTTTGTTAAACAAAATTGTATTAAACTATGAAACTTTAAACACCAGCTTTTACTTGCAGTCGGGAATTCAGTGATCGCTGATTGGGAGACTCCCAGGGGAACAGTACAGTCAGCGCGGTCATGTTTTCTCTGCAACAAGTAAAATACTGTATTAAGAAATGGATTTTTGGATGTGGGGAAAGTCAGTGATCAGAGGTGAGCATGAAAGCTGCCTATGTGTGTGGTGAAGGGTGAGATAGTGAGATAGTAACACTATGCCTATGAGTTAGTGCCATTACAAAAAAAAATGGCAGATGGGAAAAAATTGTGCTTGTTTTTCTATTACTTTTATGTGGTAGAGGCAGTGTGTGTGTTTTGAGGGGGAAGGGGGAAGCTCCAGCTGACTTGGTTGTGAAGTTTGTGGCAGTTGATGAGGGAGTACTAGCGGCTGGTCAGCAACTGCTGCTGCTCGGTAAGCGACAGAAAAAATGGTGGTATTTTAAAACTGAATGTTCTGCAGGCACATTGATCTTAGAACTTTATTAGGCAACAGACACTGGGATTCATTGTTACCTGGACTCTGTTGCCTGATACAGGACTGGCTGGTTAGTGGCCTTGACCAATTGGAATGGAGACTTCTCCACACCCTTTTTCTAACATGTAAGTGATATCTGTGGGTACAGAACAGTTACAACCAGTCTGAGGAGAGGAACCATGATTTTAATACAATAGTTGAAGGGTATTTTGGGTACACAGTATGGAACTGACTGGGAGAGAGTTCCACAGTGTAAGCACAAATGGATAAAGGAGTGCATAGAACATTCAGTCTTCACATGGGAAATCTTCAGTTTGTAGAGATGAGCATTACACAGAAAGAGGTTCACCTTTTGTTGGGAAATCTGCTCCACTAGGTATTTCAGAGCCTGTTCCAAAACACACTTGTAAGTATAAATAAACATATGAAGTTTTCTTCTATTGTTCAGTGAGGTTCAACCTAACCTCTTATAGAGGCACAATGGTAGGTTCTCTTTGGGACAGCTGAGAATGAATCTCGCCCAGCTATTGTATAGTACCTCTAAATTATGAAGCCTGTCACATGTAGCAAGCGCTTATGAAAAATCTGCACAGTCAAATGGGGA
Organism: Neoceratodus forsteri; assembly: GCA_016271365.2. Taxonomy (NCBI): domain Eukaryota; kingdom Metazoa; phylum Chordata; order Ceratodontiformes; family Ceratodontidae; genus Neoceratodus; species Neoceratodus forsteri. The sequence continues at coordinate 436,652,773 of CM057453.1, forward strand.
AAAGTTTTACTGATATCATTTTCTGGATAGGTTCAGGAATCAGATGGCCCCTATTCTGGTAGAGAAGACCCATCCTAGAACCAATTTTGTGGAGTGGAAATTGTTTAACCAGGAAAGACACACTAAGCCAAAGCTTGTTTCCAGGTGTGACCAGGGAGCACAAGAAAGTTAAATGACTTGCTCAGGGTCACACAGTATGCAAGTGGAGGTTGTGGGATTCAAACCCAAGTCTACAGGTTTGCAGCTCAGAGCCTTAAACCACTGTGCTATACTGCCTCCTATTTCTTTTTCAGATGTTCCATGTGCCTATCACCAGTACCCATACTATCCATATTCCAGTACTTTACTACTTTCATTTGAACATCATACCATTATGATGACTAATTCAACTAACAAGCTAGATCAGATTGGAGTTGCATTGCTTAATGTAATGGTTTTAATAATTTTAAAAAAGAAACAAAATCAACATATAAACACAATAGCATAAAGATATTTTATTACAAGAAATCTTTTTGACTTAAACAAATTATGGGTTAAACAGATTTATGTCTCTCCTGGAATCAATATTAGCAGGCAAGTAGTTGCTATTCTGATTGCAAAAGGCATGGACCCAGATATTCAAAAGGGTTGCGCCATGCGCAATAGGGTTGCACCTGCGCAAGTCCAAAAGTGCGCCATTCTGCGATATTCAGCAGGAGGCAGTTGCGCCACCGAAAACATGCTGAGCAACAGCGCAATGCAAATGACGGCATGCACAACCGAAGGGGGTGGATCCATGCATAAAGAGCGCAATGCGATATCCAAAGACTTGCACAATGCGCAACAGCGGAACAGCCGGAAGTTGTGCACCAGTGGAAATGAGCCAAAATAAAAAGGCTCAAGGAACAGGCGCAAGAACGCCACAGGGATGCCAAGTGGGGAAGAGAGAGACAGAAAGACAGTCAGTGACAGGCCAGGGCAGGCAAGGGAAGCAGTGTCGGCCATAGGCTGCAGAGGCCAGCGGGGGGGTGCCTGGTGCAGTGGAAGTAGCAGTCAGGACAGTGGGGTAACTAGAGCAACATACTGGCCGGGGGTCAAGTCAGGAGATGGACAGTGGCAGCTTCCACATGGAAGCTGTAATGAGGGTGAGAATGCAAGGTGCAGGGGAGTGGCCGTGGATGGGCCCGTCGGCGGTACGCACCCCAACAGGCGTACCATGCCGCATCAGCTTTGAGCTGTACACAGATGTGAGATCGTGGGCTGGTACCGCCTGAACAGGGCAATACTGAGGCGGCTCTGTGAGCTGTGCAGTGATGTGATGCAGACACCCTCATGGCGGAGTCATGCCTATCAGTGGAGACCAGGTGACAGCCTGCATGTGCTTGCTCACCACGGCACCTCCAGAGGCCAACAGGGGACACCACAGGCATCACACAGTCAGCCACATCACGCATCCTCACCCAATTCCTCAGTGCACTGCTGCCACATGCTGCGGAGTACATCCATTTCCCCAGCACCGCGGCAGAGCATACAGCAAACATGCAGGTGTTCCACAGGGTAGCACGTATGCCTGGCGTGCTAGGGGCCATAGACTGCACCCATGTGGCCATTCGCATGCCACCTGGCCCCGATGGGGCCGCATATAGGAATAGAAAGGGTTTTCCCAGTGTCAACTGCCAGGTGGTGTGTGATGCCACTGGGTGTATAATCAATGTCTGTGCCACACACCCTGGCGGAGCACATGATGCCTTCATATGGCATCAGTCCGCACTGTGCCATCGATTCGAGACTGGGGACATCCCCACAGGCCATCTAGTGGGTGAGTATGCATGTAGGAAATGCAAACTCGGGGCAAGGGTGGGAATGCCACAGGTGCCATGGTAGTGGCACACAGGGATATGAGCAATATGGACCTGAACATGAGACTGATCTCCACTATCTCCACACAGGTGACAGCGGATACCCACTCCATCCCTGGCTGCTCACACTGTACCAGCGCCCCATCACCCCATCGCAGGAATGCTATAATGAGGCACATGCCACAACACGCAACATCATCGAGCGGGTGTTTGGGATGCTCAAGGCACGCTTCCAATGCCTAGACACCTCCGGCGGTGCCCACAGCACAGCCCCTCAAAGGTCAGGGATATTCCTGGCCTGTTGTATCCTGCACAACATGGCCAATGACTGTGGGATAGCCATACAGGTTGAAGATGGGGACAGCGATGGGGACGCCAGCGGCGCCGGTGTTGATGGTGATGAGCAGCCCCCCCTTGGACGGCGGGACCCCCGACTGATCCGGCAGGCCCAGCTGCACTGGGACACCATCACGGAGGAGCATTTTGCACAACACAGGTAAGTCAAGGGGCCATGTGCAGACAACACTGTCCTGGCGCAACCCACAGGCACACAGAGTAACACACCTGGGGTGCCTGACAGCAAGGGGGGTTGAAGGGACCAGGCACACCAACACACCATCAGGGAGGGGTGAACAGTCAAATGGAGACACACACACACAAACACACCAGGCACAAAGCGTACATGGGCAGATGCACAGCAGAGCAGGAACAGACATGGCAAACACACAGATCCACAGACCACACCCACCACATGTACTTGTCAAGCACGTGTGTTAGATGCTGGGCACCCTTGCACCTTGGTGTACAGTACAATGCAGGCATCATCATGCACATGCACCTGTGGACAGCGGTCGGGATGGTGTGCAGGTGGTCCGTATGTCGGCGTGATGGACAGGGCACCCACCAGTGCACTGCCCACCATGCCGCACAGTGCACACAGGGCAGCACCAGACAGGGCCCGCACTGGGAGACAGGTCAGTCATGTTGCACCGTTCCACAGCCACCGCGGATGCGTGGTCGGCCCCACCGTGACCCAACAGCACTGGCAGGCTGAGCAGGGGCCACATGAGGTGGCACCGATGGACCACCAGGGGTCCCACTGCGCGATTGTGACCTTGTCCGCAGTGGGGTCTATAGGAAGCCAAACATACCTGCACCAGGGGTGCTTGGGATGCCCACAGCAGAACCCGGCATCGACAGGCTTGGCGTCGCATGACGCCGGAACGGGAGTGGAGAGAGCCTGTGGGGTGCGCGGTACAGGGCACCTGCATGTGTGCCCAATGCAGCCATGACAGCAACCAATGCCTGGGTCTGCCTGTCCAATGGCGGTGATCACATCCATCCACATGTGGACCATCTCTGCATGGTCCAGAGCACATTCTGCTGTGCCGCTCCACAGCGACACAGTGCTTCTACAGACGTTGCAACCCGCCTTTGCTGCTGTACTGATTCCCAGCAGGTGGGTGCGCTTCAAGTGGGTACTCTGCCACAACAGCATCCTGTTCCCCAGGGTGGAAGGTCCTGATGCTCAACACCCTTGGAGGGTGGGCGCTGTTCACCAGGACCAGGAATGGGCATATCAAAGGGCAGCGGCATGTGCCACCACTGGACACTGTACCCCCAGACCTGGTGGGTGACTGATGCTGCTGCCCTCCAACCACTTCTTGCCCCAGGGACCACTCGTGTCCACTGCTGTGGCGCACAGTGCCAGACACCTGCACAGCCACCAGTGCTGCCCCACGGTGGTGACAGGCACAGCCTGGGACTGTGCCGACATGCTGGCACACATGTTGGAACCAGCTAGGCCCAGGGGCATGTGCTGGCCTGCTGTGTGTCCTTCATGGGACACACACATGTCACTGCCCATTGCAGTCCTTGCATCATCAATGGTGCAGGTACGTGCTACAGCCACAGTCACAGCGTGCTGGCATGCTTGCATGCCAGACTGCTGAGACACAGGCTGTGCACCCCCCACACCAGACTCACCGACACCAGAGTTGGCAGCCCAGCGTGCATGCTGGTGCAGTGCATGCTGGCTGGCGACAGAGGTGGATGGACCCTCCTCCATGTCCAGCAGGTCATCCTCACTGCCTGGACCCACCACCACCATCCCCTGAAGACGAACTGGATCTGTAACAGAAAGAGAGGACATGTGAGTGCATGTGAACAACCTCCCCCAACACCACCACCATGTCATACCGTGCAGTGATGGGCTTCCACCTGTCTGGAATCCACCTCCTGGTACGCCCTCAATAGCACTGCACTGCATTGATGCAGCCAGTCGGTCCTCAGCCGGGGTCAGCTCCACCACCGCTGGCTGGCCCTCGCCAGTGCCAGCATGTGCCACCCTGAGGGCTGCCACCTTCTCCTTCACCCTCCTGCGGTCTGTCCCAATCTTCTTTTTGCATTCCTGCACAAAGTGCTGGTGGCTTCCGTGCAGGTTCACTGCCTGAGCTACCCCCTCCCATGCAGCCGCACGGCCCTGAGGGGTGCCCCGCCATTCACTCAGTAGTGATTCCTCCTCCAGGTAGGCCTGGAAGAGGGCCTCTGTCTTTGCCGTGGTGAAGTTGGGCCTCCTCCTCCTCCTTCGCCCACCATCCTCACCCTCACCTTGGCTCTGCTCGGTCATGGCGATCTGTATGGGTGGAAGTGGACACCTGTCACTGTGCAGTCTACAGCGCTATCCCATGCCCATTGTCCAGAACATTCCACAGCATGCAACCCACCTCTCACCTGCAGTAACCGAATCTGGCCAGCGCAGCCCAATGTCGCACATTTATAGCGCAATGCATGCAAATTAGGAGTGGAGCAACTGTAATGAGATGCAATCGCGCCACTGAGCCTTTGAATGGCTGATCAGATGATTTGCATGATGTCGGTTGAATATCGCGCTATTGCGCTTTTCTCAATACGATTGAACCGGCTGAGCCAATGGCATAGATCTGTGACTGTGTGGTACACTGCATTGCGCATGCCCATGTAGCTTACGCAGGCGTCTGCTGCGCTGATGATGTGCTGTGCGCGATCGGCAATTCAGGCCATGGCCACCATTGTGCCAGTGGCGCTACAGCAATGGGCACCATATGGCGCTGTGGCACTACTGCGCAATAGTCCACTGTGGCATTGGCATGCAGGTGGTCGGTCGCACAGGATGCGTAGATGTCATATGGCACTGTGCGTGGCCTTGCGTCATAGACCCCCTGACCTGGTGTCCGACCTTTGCCCCCTAGCGCAGTTCGGCTGCCATGTGTATGGCCCTATTGCGCTGTCTGGTGACAGCGCTATGTGAACCGACGGCGCTGTACGAACAGTGCAATTGGGACCTATGGTGGTCTATTGCACAAGATTTCCACGTGGGGTTGCCGCGCTGTGGGGCGCCATATTGCCTGCTGTAAAGTTACAACAATGGCACGCAAGAGGGCACTCCAATGGAGCCCAGTGGAGGTGGCCAACCTGGTGGCCCTGGTAGAGCCCAACTATGGGGCACTGTATGGGGAGGAGCCCCTCACCATGGCTTGAACCCAGGTCTGGCTGCAGGTGGCCAATGACCTGGTGGGGGGTCACAGGACAGCGCCGGTCTGCCGAGCAGTGCCAGCACAGGTACAGTGACCTCTGCAGGAGGGAGCCGGATTTGCTACACAGACTACGGTCACGTGCCAGGAGGGGCGTAGTGTCTAGGCCAGGTGGGTGTACCATCTATGCACCTGTATTCTCCGTAGGGGTGTGAGTGTGTTTTGGTGGCTGTGCATGGGTGATGGCTCTGCCATGGTTGGCTGTGTCAGTGTGTGCAGGTGTGAGATGCATGGGTCTGGCTGTGTGGGCAGGCACACTCACTGGAGCAGGGGCAGTCTGCTTTGGAGTCACACTGATGTTTTTCTCAACATTTGTCTCCCACAGGCCGGGCAGAGAGATGCAGGCAGGATGAGGAGGGCCGTGGCAGAGGCCCCGTGGTGGACAGTGGTGCTGCGAGGGTGGGCCACAGCAGCAGCAGCCACAGCTGCTTGCAGAGTGTGAGTATCATTACATCATGGATGCTATTGCATGCCGGAGGGGGTGGGCATGACCACCAGCCATGCACAACACAACCATGCATGACACAGGCGACATTCATCACTGTCCAGTGTCACTGCACATCTGTGTGTGCGTCACTGGTGGTCCATGCATGCACTGGGCACATGGCTGTGGAACTGGCATCGCACCACATTGCCACGTCACTTGACAGCCTTGTTTGTGCTGTGATGGACATGGGCAGTGTGTGTGTGAAGTGGTGCACATAGCTGGTGCTGCCTGGTTGGGATTGTCATGTGCATGGTCACTGTGGGTGGGTGCATACCATCACAGGTGCAGGACATTGGGCTATATGGCTTGCAGGTTGGGTGGTGTTCAGGGTTGTGGTCAGTCACAGCCATTGACTGTGTTCCCTTTTCCTAGGCCTCATTGTGCTCTGCAGAATTGAGCGGGTACTGCACCAGCTGACCCGGGTGTCCCTGGAGAACTGGAACATCCTCCAAGATATACAGCACCATGGGCTACGGAAGAGGCACAGCCAAGCAAGACGGCACCAGGCAGCGGAGGACCAGCCTGCTAGGCCTTAGGCCGGCTTCCCCTTTCCACTTCACCCATCCCTCCACCCTGCCTTCCCTATCCAAGTTGTTCATCCCTACCCTTGCCCACCCCACCTTGTACCCCCCTCTTGTAAATAGTTTTGTTGTTGTTCATTTTGTACTTTCCATTTTTTTAATATATATATATTTTGATATGAATACTGTGGTGGTCAATGATTTGCAGCTGGCTATGGTTGCTCAGTTGCAGTGGTGTGCATGCCATCTGGGATGGTATGGTCCTGGGTATGTGTGTGTGTGTGTGTGCATGTGTGTGCATGGGGAGGTGTCTCCAGTGTGGCAGTGACTTTCTGTTGGTCTTGCCATCTGCTGCCGCCCACTGCTGGGTGCACAGGGTGGGTCTGGCTTGTATGGTTCTCTGCTACATGAGGTTGGCGTATGCGGGGGGATGCATGGTGTTTCCTGCAGTGCCAGTCACTGCACATGGGTGGTGTCTTGGGGTCATGGTGCAGGTGTGCTGTACATACAGGGGCTGATGTGCACTGTGGTTGTCAACCCCTGTGTGTGGCAGTCTCAGCCTGCCAGTGGTTGTGCTGGGGCGTCATGGCCCTGCTGTGCTTTGTTGGCTTGTCCCCATGGGCCAGTGGATCATCCGTCCCACCCTCAGTGATGCTGTGCTTGGGGTGTGCAGGTGTCTTGTTGGTTCAGCAGTGTGTTCCTGTGCTCATGTGTGGCATGGCTGGCGATGGGCCCCAGCCTGCCTCCCTGGTTGTGCAGTTCCATTGCTCTGCTGGGGGGGGCTCTGCTTGTGCTATGGCACCTCTGGACTGCTCAGCTGGGCTAGCCTTGTTGTGCTATGGCACAACCTTTCTGCTCAGCTTCCCCTTCCTGGTTGTGCTATGGTGCAGTTTGTGTGATATTCAGACATTGGCTGCTTGCGCAATTTGTTTTGCTCCATGTTTGAATATCGCTGTCTGTTGCGCATATGCGCAATTGACTTGTGCTTGCTCCTGCTGTTGCGCACATTTTGGGCGCAGTTTGAATATCTGGGCCATGGACTTTAAATTGCTGGACACAATTTCAGGTGAAGATGGTAGATACATATTAATTAAATCAAATCAAATCAAATTTTTATTGATCAACTTAAACATTATTAGCATCTAAGTTATTACAATCATTTAGACATAAGACAAAAAACATTACACATATATACATATACATATATTTCCACTAACACAACACAAAACTATTAAAAACTCATTACATACAAATAAATATTAACTATAAACATACAGGTTATTTTATACCAGAGTTATTACTATGGTGCCAAACTCTACACCATCAGAAAAAAGTAATGCCCCTAGAGGAAAGTACTTTATTTTTAAATAATGTTTGACAATTAATTTAAGGCCAGGAGTGAACTGTTTCTTTATTAATTTTTGATTCTGATTCTACAGTCTTTCTTTTTTATTTTAATCACAGATGCTATATATTGTGAAAGCATCAGAGCATCTTCTATGCATCGTGGATGAAGTAGTACAAACACTGCATCATAATTAGCATTCGTGTAGATTGTAAGGAACTTCAACAGAAAATCTTTCCTCGCGTTGTTATATAATGGACAGAGTGTTATTAGATGTTGCAGTGTTTCTTCATGGCCTTTATTACATTTGCACAAATGATTGCTTATATTTAACTCAGTCACATCATTTTTATTAAAGAATATATATTTAGAGGTTATTAACTCAAACCTTGTCCAGGTTATTAATCTCCTTGATTCAGGTGCAATAGCCAGCATCAGATAATTTTTAGTTTTTTTGTATTTAGTTTTTTTGTTGACCGGGTAAGTGCACTAGACAAATCCTGCCTATTTTCAGGCACGACCCGGGGGAGGGGGATACAGATGAATGCCAACTGACCTTGAACCAGATTAAGCTGTTGGTGGTATTTTTAGTGAATGAGGGAAATTTGGCCAGGACACCGGGGAAATTCCCCTACTCTTTTCGATAAGTGTCATGGGATCCTTAACATCCACCTGAACTACCACCAATCCAGGCAGATGGGACCTCAATTTAACGTCTTATCCGAAAGACGGCACCTCACAAGTGCAGCACCCCTCTCATGCTGCACTACAGTGTCAGTATTGGGATATTAACCCAAGTGCCAGATGTGGGAACTGAACCCATAGCCCTCTGATCTCCCGGCCACAGAGGCGAGTGTGCTACCTACTGAGCCACTGACACTGAATATATAACACTGAAGATAATCTTCCAAGTAATGATCTATTTTGTTTTTTAAATCAATTTGCACATTTTTGTTTCCTGATTTCTCCTATATCAATTGCTTTTGAATTTTCACATAACTTTCTTTTTATAGGAGTTCTATATTGCAATGAAATATTAACCTATTTTTATATAATCATGCCATAAATGCAACATCTTAATCTTGGTCAAGATGTTTTTTAAGGTACTTAACCATTTGGAACTTTGATTTTGTGATAACCGTTTATTTTGTTTCTTTTAAACAAAACTCTGGTAGATTACTGCAAATATTATTTATCATCCGGAGCCAATATGTCACTAAGGTGAGATCTTTAATTGTAACAAATTCTTCCTAACTTCATTCTTACCATAGTGTTTGATACTCAAAATGGAACTTTTAATAAGGATTTATAAAAAAAAAAAAGTATTTTGAATTTTATTGTTTTATAAGATCCCCACACTTCAGCCTCATATGTAAGAATAGGAGTAATTTTGCTTCCCCAGCTTTGAGTGCTGGTAATATTGTGTTTCCACCATATTTTGTATTGAACTTAAGTAATGCTTTTGCTGCTAACTTAGCTTTCATATTCTGGTCACAGACATGCTGTGACCAGTTAGTAGAAGATGCAAATGTAATACCAAGATACTGCTACTCATTGACTATTTCTATTTTATCATCCTTTAAATAAAAATTAAATTGCTTTTTGTGTGTGAAATGTTTACCCTAATATCATAATTTTAGTTTTTTCAAATTTATTTTTAAGTCAGGGCCTGAACATTTGCTTTGGAAAATATTAATCCTTTTCTTTAAACCTGATGCAGTTAAAGAAAAAAAATCACTGTATCATCTGCATATGCTAATGCATGTAGTGGGAGCTCATTAATCTTTGGGGAGTCCAGTAAATTTATATTTTCAAATTCTAATAATTTATTAATGTACAAATTAAATTACAAGGGCACCAAAAGGCATCCTTGTTTAACTCCCCTTTTGGTTTGAAAATATTGTGTTAGATTTCCACTATTATCATGTCTTATACAGTAGATGTTAATGTGCTTGAATATAGCAAACAAACCATGAGCAATAAAGTATAGTCAGTACCTATTTCAATTAATATTTTCCAAAGCTTAGTTTTATTTATAGAGTCAAATGCTGATGAAAAATCAACATAGAAGGCGAAAAGTTTAATTTTCCTTAAATGTATATGCTTCTCAATTAGGTGACTAAATACAAATACATTATCGATAGTTGAAAATCCATGTCAGAAACCTGTCTGATATGGGGAAATAATAAAGTGTTTGCCCAACTACAGAGCCGATTCAGTAATAATCTTGCAAAGATTTTAGAGCAGATGTTTATCAGGCTGATGGGATGGAAGTTTGAAGGATCATAAACAGATCCTTTTTTATGCAGTGGCACTATAATGTTCAAGGTCCAGGAGGCAGGAACATATTTATGTGTCACACATAAATTAAAATAGCATGTTAGTATTGGGGTCCAAGAGTCCATATATTCTTTATAAATCTCAGAAGGCATACCATCAGAGCCAAGGGCCTTATTATATTTTAATTTGGAGATAGCCACTTCTACTTTCATTTCTGTAAATTTAAGAGCAGTGTTCAAGGTATTCCTTAGTAATTCAATGTCTTCAATACCTTGGTCTTCAATATCAACTTTAGAAAAGATATAGAGGATAATGGCTGGGAATCAGGAGATAACCACGCTGTAATCACCTCGAGTGGTTGCTAGGGCAACATAGTAAACCTCGAGAGCGCAGCTCGAGAGGTTTACTGTAACCCTAGCAACCACGAGAGGTGATTTCAGTGTGGTTGTCACCCGATCCCCAGCCATCATCTTTTATAGTGTATGGTCAAAAAAACACTGTTTGCATTCTATGTGTGAGAATTATGGAACTCTGGTGAATTCTTTTTTGTTATGCCACTGTTTGGAAGTTCCGAAGTGTGGTTAACAACTTTTAAAATTTTAAACAGTACATAACAAAGCTGTGTAACTGCTGATTATGGTGGTTAATAGGCACTTACCATACATTATATAGAGGATAATGGCTGTGGATCGGGTGATAACCATGCTGTAATCACCTCGAGTGGTTGCTAGGGCAACATGGTAAACCTCGAGGCGCAGCTGAGAGGTTTACTGTAACCTAGCAACCACAGAGTGATTCAGTGGTTGTCACCAATCCCCAGCCATCATCTTTTATAGTATATGGTCAAAAAAACACTGTTTGCATTCTATATGTGAGAATTATGGAACTCTGGTGCATTCTTTTTTGTTATGCCACTGTTTGGAAGTTCCGAAGTGTGGTTAACAACTTTTAAAATTCTAAACAGTGCATAACAAAGCTGTGTGACTGTTGATTATGGTGGTTAATAGGCACTTACCATACATTATTGTTTTATAATGATCAATTCATAATTATTTAGGGATATATACTGCTAATGACGGATGCCAGTCATTCACTCCTTTTGCAACCATTCTCCAAAACCTTTGAGTATCTTTCCTCTGAATCACCTCATACATTTCTACCCATTGCTTTTGTTGATATTCTGTTTTTCTACCTTCAAGCCATCTATTATATTGTTTCCTGGTTTTATTTAAATTTGCAAAGTTTTCCTTTGATGTATGTCCTTTAGTCCATTTGATTAAATTATTCAGTTCCTTTTTAATCTTTCTGTACTCCTCATTAAACCATACATCATCATCTTATAATTTAGAGTTAGGTTTTGAATATATTATTAATTTTATATTTCCAAATAATATCTCAAACTTCTGTTCTACTACCTGGAAAAAAGTTAGCTGAAGTGATGTTTAGCTGATCTTTGTTCCAATTGAGCATTATTTCTTTTACTTGGTCACTTTTAATCAACCCTCTTTTCAGTATATTTTTCCCCTGACTATATAGTTCTGCCAATGGGACATTACCTACCATATCCAAATGAGTCTCCCCCTCAAATATAACCTTCATAGAAAGCGGAGCCTGGTCACTTTCTGGCCTCATAATAATTTCAAGTCTGGTGAACAGATTATATATTTCTGGGATACAAAGAATATAATCAATAGTACTCTGTCCCTTTTGAGAGAAGTATGTAATGTTGCCATCTTCATCATCATCCCTCGTCCATTCCAAATCAATAAAGCATTCTCCTCTATAAGTTTCTGTCAATTTTTTCCCCTGATTATTCTTCTTAGTATCTTTACTATGCCTGGATCAAATTTTTCCAGAAATCATTTCAGACCCTAAAATCTGTAAATTATCATAGCTTGATATTCTTGCATTAAAGTCACCTGCAACCAAAATATTACAATCTGGAAATTTTTTTGAGACATAATCAATGTCATGTCTCAAATTAACTCAGATGTCTTGTGCAATTTTATCATTTGGGTAAATATATACATTTATAATCAAAAAAGGGATGTTTTCCTAAAGGATATTAATAATGGTATAATTAGAAGTAATTTTTTAATTTTTCCAAAAATGTTCTAGTCAGTAACATCGCAGGAACAAAATAAAGTGGACAAAAATAAAATGGCAAAACAGTGTCACCATCAATATTGGCAGCACAAAATGTGGCATGCCAGAACAATGCAGGTCACATGACACGCAGTAGCAAAAAATGTCCATTGCATGGAGGCACTGCACTGGAACACACAGCAGCAGGCACCCATGCACAGCAACAGCACAGGGGTGCAGGGAGATGGAACAGGGTAGGGTGCAACCACCACTGAGAGAAGCAGGCCAATGGACACCTACCATGGTAATCTAATGGCACAGGCACCCACATGGTTGGGTACCCCCCCACCCAGAATGCTGAGTGATGGATAACGTGCACCAGGGTAACAACTGGAGGACAGGTGGGCCGTGGCCACCATGTGGATGGCTGCATATAATGCAAGGGGCAAGGAGCACAAGCCAGCATGTCCCCAGCAACACACACATAACACACAGGACAGGAGAGATGGCATGCTGGTTTGTGCTCCTAGCCCCTGTGGTTCCACTGCAGTGCCTCCATGCGGTGGACATTGTTTGCTACCTGCGTGTCATGTGGCCTGCATTGTTCTGGCATGCTACATTTTGTGCTGCCAATATTGATGGTGACACTGTTTTTTGCCACTTTATATTTGTCCACTTTATTATGTTCCACGATGTTACTGACCAGAACCTTCCAAAAGGGAGATTTCTTTTAATCTTTAAATAAATTGCCAGTCCCCCTGTAAATCTCCCATATTTCTTATTTTTGGTTGCCGTGAACAAATCAAGATGAATCCATTTATATCAACAGGTGCAAATGCCCAATTTTCTTGGAATAAAGCTATATCATGACCTATAATAAAGTTGTGCCATTCCATGGCATTTATTTTTCCTAAAAAACGTTATGTTCCATGAAATGAAGTTGGGTCCACTGCCTTTATCAGCTAGATTATTTGCCTCAATCAAATCTGATGATCCCTGGTTCAGTAATTCCTGTAAGAGTGACTGGTTGTTATTGGTTTGGGGCCCATTACATCATTCATATCTACCGTAAGGCTCCAGCCTGGTCCAACTTGTTTGCATTTACTTTCAAATGTTGAAAAATATCTAAAGTAGAACAAAATATATTTATTTGGGAACCACCATAAGGGGAAAATGAATGTTCCACTCTTTCTATATTTTCCTTGTTACAGTTTATTGTACAACATGATGACAAAATTGTCAGAACTAATGTGGTTAGGGTATTTTCATTTTCATCTGGACAGTGGTCAATTCCAAAGATTGAAAGTATACTTTCACTTCCCATATAAACTGAAGTTGATTGCCTATCACTATCAAATTTCCATTTTAATGAGGACAGGATATTTGTAAGACTCTTATTATCTAATGTTTCCACATTAGCCTGCAAATGAGAACTATTTTTAATAATAGTTTTCCATGAAACAGGGCAAAATATTCAGTTTCGGGTAACTCAGTCTGCCGTGAGCAGCCCAGGCTTTTTTACCAATTTCCATTTCAGTTACTAATACATAGACTGGATGTGACGCTTCATCGGTGTCTCTAAAAACTTTAATAACTCTCTTACATGCTTGAGCTATAGAAAGTTCTGCACTAAAAAGGTGTATCATGAGTTCTTTTAAAAAGTTATCGTTATCAGATTCATTGGGTTTCATGAAAATACCTTCTTTTCTAACTGCAACTTCATTTCCTTACATTTTTATACACTCATTATTATTCCCTATTGAGTTTGTACAATATTTTTCTTGCTCATTTATGTAAGTGAGTTCCTTAGATATTTCTACAGGAGCCTGAGGCATACTGCCTAATGACTCAACCAAGGCAGTATTTTTAAAAGTGTTACTATTCTTTGGCTTAAAACTAATAACAGGTTCTATATACGGTTGTTTAGTTTCTTTTACCTTTGGTGAATTAGACCCTTGGATTTGTCTATCATTATTAGAAACCCCTGTTGTTTTCTTCTTATTCTTTTTTTATCTTTTTTTCTTCATTTTTTTGTTTGCTTGCATACATGTGCCAGAAGCATAGTGCCATCATCCGAGTTTTCCAGAGGTGTGTCAGCCTCTTCCAATTCAGTCAGTGTGTTTGCAGGCATGGTCGCAGTGCTCCAATCACTGCTCCAGCTGTCTATGACAGCAGTTGAAAATGCAGTGGCATACAGTTGAAAGGGAGAGCTCTTCTTCAGTGAGCAGAGCTCCCCCCCCTCAACACGCACGCACGCAAATTGCATGCTCATGTGCTCCCCCCCCACGCACATACTGTATAGCCGACAGGGGTGCCCAATGCACCGTCGGCTCCATGCCACCCCCCTAAAAAGCTTTCCAGGTGCCACACTGGGAGCCCACCCCAACGTGGCACATGTCCGTATTGCTGACAGGGATGCCCAATCCCCCGTCAGCTCCAGCCCCCCAAACAGCCTTACAGCTGCCACGCTGGGAGCTCACCCCAGTGTGGCAAATGTCCCCCATCATCTTCCTCCTTAAAAAAAAAAAAACTGTAAAAAAGAAACCGTTCCCTCGGTGTTCTCCCAGCCCACCCGCATCCACCCACTGTGCACCCTGCCTCCCCACACCCCCCCTCACACCATACTTACCTCTGGAGTCTGGCACGATGATCTTCGGTGGACCGGGAACACGTCTGCACTTTTCAAAGCCGACCGCGAACTGAGGAAATGCTGGTAAGCTGTATAATGTAATAGATAGGGTTTTTCAAGTTTGCTGCATATCTCGGGCATTTTTTGGAATTTTTGCACCAAATTTTCAACATGGGATTTTTGGGACCCCTTCTCATGAATGCTGTCACTGTCATGGCGTTAATCAGGCCTGAAGGGTGATTTCGCAATCACTGTATGAAATCACCTTTTGGGACTGATTAATGAAACGACACTGCCAGTGTTCATAAGGTGGGCTCTCAAAAAGCCTATTTTGAAAATTTGGTGGAAAAATTCCTAAAAATTACTGTTTTATGAGCATGCATTGTGCAGTTCCTACGCATGTTCATAAGTTTGTGAATTTTCAATATTTTCACTCCAGGTTTTCAATATTGCCATTTTACCACACTTCCTTATGAGCAGTACATCTGTCATTTTTCACATATCACCCAAAATGTGTTTCCGCCCATGTAGCGCACAATGGCACAGTTGGTGTGCGAAATCAATGTATGGGACACATTAAGAAAGTCACAGTGACACTGTTCATGAGCAGAGGTCTTAAAATGACTATGTTGAAAATTTGGTGAAAAACTTCCTATAAATGACTGTTTCACGAGCGTGCGTTGCAGAGTTCCTACGCACGCTCGTAAGTTCGCAAATTTTCAATATTTTCACTCCAGATTTTCAACAATGCCATTTTACCACACCTCCTTATGAACAGTACAGCTGTCATTTTTCAAATCTCGAACACAACGTGTTTCCACCCACGTAGCGCACAATGGTGCAGTCAGTGTGCAAAATCAATGTATTGGACACGTTAAGAAAATCACAGTGACAGTGGTCATGAGCAGAGGTGTTAAAATGGCTATTTTGAAAATTTGGTGAAAAAATTCCCAAAAATGACTGTTCTAGGAGCGCACGTTGCACAGTTCCTACGCATGCTGGCAAGTTTGCGAATTTGTAATATTTGCACACTAGATTTTCAACAGTGCCATTTTACCATATTTCCTTATGAGCAGTACAGCTACCATTTTTCACATCTCGCCCAAAATGTGTTTCCACACATGTAGCGCACAATGGTACAGTCGGTGTGCGAAAACAATGTTTGGGACAGATTAAGAAAATCACAGTGACACTGGTCAAGAGCAGAGGTCTTAAAATGGCTATGTTGAAAATTTGGTGATAAAACTCCATAAAATGACTGTGTTATGAGTGAGCATTCCGCAGTTTCCACACACCCTCATAAGTTCATGAATTTGTAATATTTTCAGTTCAGATTTTCACCAGTGGCATTTTTCCACACCTCCTTATGAACAGTACAGCTGTCATTTTTCACAACATGGCCGAAATGTGTTTTCACACTTTCAGCACAGAAATGCGTGGTCGCTGTGGGAAATCATTGTTTGGGACAGATAAAGAAAATCACACTGACACTGTTTATGATCGGAGGTCCCAAATGCCTGTGTTAACAATCTGCTGCAAAAAATCCCAAACTAGTTATATTACGGTGTCGTTGCACAGTTTCTATGCACGCTCGTGACTTCACCAGTTTTTTCAATATTTTCACAGCAGATTTTCAACATTGCCATTTTACACCTCTCTTCATGAACAGTACCGCTGTCACTTTTCACATCCTGTTCAGAATGTGTTTTTGCACTTGTGGTGCCAAATGGCATAGTCGCTGTGCAAAAGCAGTTTTCGGCTAACAAACTGATATTGCCACTGTTCATGAGGTGGGGGTCACAAAAAAAACATGTTGAAAATTTGGAGTGAAAATACCAACGATACCTAAGGTGTTAGGTTTCCACCATAATGCCCCACCCTGTAGAGAATGACAGGCATCAGGGTGTGACTTGGGATTCTTGCCTGTAATGCTCATTCCATTCCACCCCCACCACCCACACCTGCAGCCAGTGAGAGGCATCAAGGTGTGCCACGGATCTCTCATTTAAACTTCACCCATTCTCTATACTGCACCCATCTCACGATTTCCTGATAGAATGGGTCGCGAATAAGGGCCAAAGACCCCTAAGGCACACGCGACACTTCTCAGTGTCTGCAGGGTAGGGTGTGGTGAAATGGTGCGGTCGTTATGCCTGATGACTCAAAGGCACACCCCGATGCCTGTCACTCTCTGCAGGGTGGTGGTGGGGATGGCTTTAGTTCAATACTTCACTGCCATTCCTATTATGCAGCTCTGTAACTTCTACACTACCAATGCCAATGCCAGCAAGCAAACATTCATCATTGACAAATGTTTGTTCTTATTAGGTTTTACTTTCATAGGGCCCTTTCCCTTAGGAGTCTTCTGAATATGAATAGTACAAAATGTCAGTTTTTGCTCAGGCAATTGCTATGCCAGCGAGTCTATCTTTTCTTCTAAAATCTATTGAGAAAGAGCTTTGTTAATCCATCACTTTTCCCTCTTAAATCATTAAGTGCTTCAGTCATTACAATATTAGCCATCACTAGGTGTGCAAGTGTTTTTATTGTGTACTTATTAGAGTATTGGGACACTGAACCAAAAAACTGGCTTTAAGTTCAGTTTGTTCCACCTCATTATCCAATTTTTGGAACACTGTATTAGGAGAACCTGCTAAAATGGACAATTCATTCATGTAATGTTCATTAGGGAACACGTTGGAAAGATTACTTGAACTTTATAAAGGGCTAAATAGTTCTAATTTAGTTTCATGGATTATATCATTTGAGTCAGCCTTACTATTATCCAGAATCTTGTTCAAGCAAGACTCCAGCCCTTTCCATAGTTCCAGCTGTCTCTACTTCCATTCTGGAAACATTAAAGGGAGTATCTTTAATAGAAAAAAAGTCTGTGATAGCCTTTTGCAAGATATCTTTTTGTTAGGTATCATTAGGGCCTTCAACTTTTTCTTCCCCCTCCGCCCTTTCCTGTTTGGGGAATGTTCACTTTCAGCATTTTTAACCCTAAAATCTTCTTTATTACTTCTTACTTTTCCTTCCAAACTTTGTTTTGTTTCCATATCACACACTTTTGTTGTTGGTCTATAACTAGGGGGAATTGTTTTAACAACTTCAGCATATAATGCAGTTTTTTTTATTTTTATAGGTGTTGATGTAATGATTTGAAGTTCTTCCTTAAAGATGCTCCCATTAGGCCTTTTCAGGCTAGGTAGAACTATTTTACCACTTCTAGTATTCATTATTTAAATAGCCTAAATGACCTGGATGATCCACTTACTTAAAAATCGTACATCAATTGACTTAAACAATCTGTAAATAATCTGTAAGTAATTGCTTGTAGTATAACAACTCCCTCTCTACAATAAATTAGCTTTGAGAGTTGCAGAGTAAGAGCACCACTGATTAAAAAATAGTATAATAAAAATATAAACAATAAAGTGCCCTGTTATAAATACAAAAAGTCCTAAAAGGGACAGCAACAATGAAACTAATACTAATTGTCTAAGAATAGGCCCAATCTTGTGTAAGTATATACTTTCTAAAAATCAGCAGTAGTGCAGCATAGCATAACAATTAGTCATAAAATCACAAATCAAAAATCAATAAAGTCATAAATCACAGTCCACAAGTATCTGTAACTGTTCAGCTGTAATGAGTTGATATGAACTACCTCACTCAGTCTACGATCAGAAGGCCCAGCAAGCCCTTTGTTGCTAGTTGTTAAAGGGAAACAACGGAAAAGGTGCAACTTTACCCAGGCACTACAAATATTCCTGATTAGTGCTTTTAGACAGTACATTTTTTTTTTAATTCCTCAAATTGCTTTTTTACTGATTTAAACAGTGACCTTCAGTTTTCACTTTCTATTGCTGGCAGCCACCATTTCATGAGTAGCAGAGAGCTTCCTGAGCTCACTTTATGCTAATATGACCTGACAACCAATAGCAGAGGTCAAACAGGCATATTAGCATACAGTGAGCTCAGGAATCTCACTGCTGCTCATGAAATGGCTGCTGCCAGCAACAGAAAGTGGAAGTTGTTGGCAGCTGTTCTAAATAATTTAAAAAAGCTGTTACTGTCTGATAGCACTAATTGAGAGTTTCTGTAGTGTCTGAGGAAAGCTGTGTCTTTTCCATTGTTTTCCTTTAAGATATAAATGAGTTTACCAAGGGGTTTTCCAAGTTCAATTTAGAAACATATACTCGAATCTGTTCCTTTTCTTGAGGATTTAATAACACGACCTTCCCTTTGTGATGATATTGGGATATGTCCACTGAAAAAGCTGACGAGCCAGCCACAGGGAAGTCCTTCTGAAATGTCCACTTCCCAGTAATAAAGTACTTTAGCATTAGTGGATTTTCCAGCTTCTTTTTGTTCTCCTTAAATGGTACAGCTTTTAAATCACTCACTAGGGCAAAAGAAAAAGTGCAATAATTAAGTGAGGATATAATAACCAGAAATGAGATAACATTTCTTTTTCCAACCAATAAATTAAAAAGTCCACAAGTATTTCTCTCAAAAACATTTAGAAATCCCCCAAAAGAAAAGCATTATGGGTCTTGCACGATGACTTACTTCTCAGTCAGTGGCACTATATACTGGATCAGCACAGCTCAGCTGTTATTCAGTAGTCACAACCTTTTTAAATTAGGTCACTCTGCACTGCTTTATAGCATAATAAGGTATAAATCTAACAGCCTCAGGATGCTGAGCCACTGAAACAAGGAGCATTTCTTTTCAAATGTAAAAATAAGCTGCTTCTCATTAAGTTTTAGAGCAAAGTAAAGTACGTTCAAATTTGAGCATGAATGCGAGTAAAAATAGAGATTACAGAATGGTCAAATCTCTCCTGGATCTCCAGAATGCAGGCTTAACTTCCCAGAGTGCTGCATAACAAACCGCCACTACACCAGAGAACAAAGCTACATCCAGGTTATCAAGCAAGCATTTTATAGGTGCCTTTCATCGTGTCTGAGATTAATTTAACCAATTATCCAATTTAGCCCATTTATCTAATTTAGCCAATTTATCCAATTCATGCAGTTTAACTGATTTGTTTACAGAACACTCTATGTAACTCTGATAATAAAATAGGGAAAAATGGGTTTAAAATGACTTAAATAAAATGTTAAAAAGAAAAAAAAAACTACCAACTGCCTACACCTACTGAAGTGCCCAGTAGCTCTATAGATACCTTACTACCTAATAAAACTAAACATACATAAAACAGGTTTCAAATAGTTTCCAACAATACTAGCTAAAGTGCAAATACAAATTTAAAATCAGTTCATTCAAAGTTTATGCAAACATTCCTTTCTTAAGCTGAAGAGGCTGAGGAGCTGTCGAAAACTTTTTCTTTCAGCGTTGCTCTGTTTTCCGGCGTCATAATACATTTTGAGTGGCCTTCTGCCCCACACTGCAATCCTGCACCATATCAAGGGACTCCTCTCTCACCACCGGATGGGTCTTCTTCCTGCAATGGGACAGAAAATAATACCAACAGGACAGCATGACAGGAGGCAAGCAGTAAGTTATTCTGTGGCTGTGGCTCTCAGACTACCTGGAAGGAGAAGGCAGAGGAGAATTAAATAAGAAAGTCAGAGGGGGTGGGGCTGCTCATGGAGCTAAAAAGAAATGCAGACTGGCTTGGGGGGGGTTGCAGACCAAGATGTTAGGCAAGGTGCCTCCAAGTCTGAGTGAGCAATAACAGGGCTATTTAAAACACAATGCTAGCATAAAAAGGTGAAGGGGGTTTCAAAGGCCTGCGCTGAGAACGCTACTGGTCTTATGAGGAACACAATACAGGCATTTACATTAAATCAGAAAACTTCAGCTATAAAATACAAACAAGACAGTTTTAACAGAAAACATAATCTAGCACAATATAATCAACATTAACAGTGCAGAGCTATATGGAGCCAATCGGAGTGCTCCTGGAACTGACTGCAGCCAGTGGGCCACGGCAGTAAAAGACTCTGGATTTAAACCCAGAGACAACTGTCCTCATGTAAAGAAAGCAAAAATTGGCAGCTAGGGCTCCCTTCCTGGATGTAATCAGTCCCTCAGGGCAAGTCCATACCTGCGTTTCTGTGAGGGGCTGGTGGCTTCAGACCTGGACAGCGGGTAGCAGTCTGGCAGGTCAGGTTCGTCAGAGAACCACGGCTGTGGCTCTCAGACTACCTGCATTTCTGTGAGGGGCTGGTGGCTTCAGACCTGGACTGCGGGTGGAAGTCTGGCAGGTCGGGTTCATCAGAGAACCACGGCTGTGACTCTCAGACTACCTGTGTTTCTGTGAGGGGCTGGTGGCCTCAGACCTGGACTGCGGGTGGCAGTCTGGCAGGTTGGGTTCGTCAGAGAACCACGGCTGTGACTCTCAGACTATCTGCGTTTCTGTGAGGGGCTGGTGGCTTCAGACCTGGACTGCGGGTGGCAGTCTGGCAGGTCAGGTTCATCAGAAAACCATGGCTGTGGTTCTCAGATTACCTGCATTTCTGTGAGGGGCTGGTGGCTTCAGACCTGGACTGTGGGTGGCAGTCTGGCAGGTTGGGTTCGTCAGAGAACCACGGTTGTGAATCTTAGACTACCTGCATTTCTGTGAGGGGCTGGTGGCTTCAGACCTGGACTGCGGGTGGCAGTCTGGCAGGTTGGGGTCGTCAGAGAACCACGGCTGTGTCTGTGGCTCTCAGACTACCAATTACATGTACTTTATATTGGTCCTAACTAAATGCCTTGATACCATCCTCCCTTCTTTGATTGGCCTAGAGCAGACAGGATTTATTATAGCCCACACCACCTTTGACAATACCCTCTGGACCTTACACATTTTCCATCATCTCATTTTTACATCCCTCCCAGTAGTACGTTTGAGCCTTGATGCTGAAAAGGCCTTTGACAGGTTTTCCTGGTTATTCTTGTATGGAGTCCTGTTGAAGCTGGGCTTTCCAAAGGAGCTTATAACTTTGTCATAAAGGAATAATGCACTTTAGGGTGTGTGTTGTACTGGGATAATGCCACGCCTGGGAGGTTGGGCACAGGCAAGCAGGTCGAGGCGCCCAATGCCCCAGGCGCATGCTATCCCAAATGACACACACCCAAAGTGCATTATTCCTATTATATAATGGCTCGTTGTTATACAGAATAAAAATAATTTTAAAGATGTTTTTTGTGGAAAATATTTTTTGTTTTAGAGAAGATGAAACAATCAATCAAAAGCTCCATAAAATGCTCAATCAAAAGCTCAATAAAACAATCAATCAAAAGCTCAATCAAATGCTCATCTACAAGTTCACAGTGAGACTGAGACTAGACCTGTAGGGTCGAACTGGGATAGCGCCATGGGTCCAGGCCCAAACTGACCAATCACAGTCCATGATTCTTTCTTGCCATTGTATAACATTTATTTGAATCCACAGGCCTCACTAAAAGCAAATGGCCATCATGCCCCATCCTTCCCTCCCTTGCAGGGGACTAGACACTGTTGCTCTTTATCACCATTGGTGTTTGCACTCTGTATTGAACTCCTTGCCCAAGCTATTAGGGAATCCTACATCTTCAGTGGGTTCAGATTTAAGGGCAGGAATACTGTATATCCCTATATGTAGATTATGTTTTTGCTCTACCTTCAAAACTGGACTATTCCCTTCCAGCAACCTTTCAATTATTGCATGACTTTAGTTTGGTTTCTAGCTATAAACTTAACACCTTGAAAACTAAAAACTTGTCATTTCACTATCACCCTTCTCTCAGAGCTCAAGCTCTTTTTCCTGTTAAATGGGAACTGGAAACCATTAAATAACTGGGTAGTTATATATCTCATGCCTATTCCAACTTCTGAAAGCATAACTATCTTCCCATTACAACCCGGTTGACACAAGATCTCTCTCTCTTCTCTCTCTCTCTCTCTTTCACTGGAGCACCCTCCCCTTGAGCCTCACATGTAAAACTGACTCTCTCAGGATAATGACTCTTCTCTGGGCCATATACTTGTTTCAAAAAGTTCTTCTTCAGCTGCCTTTTTATGTTTCCTTGCATGCATGTGCAAGAAACATAGTGCCATCATCCAAGATACCGGATGCAGTGGCATACAGTTGAAAGGGAGAGCTCTGCTTCAGTGAGCAGAGCTCTCCCCCCCACATATGCAGGCATGCAAGCACTGCATTTTGCATGAATGTGCTCATGCGCGCTCCCCCCGATGCACACACTGTATGGCCGATGGGTTGCCCAATCGTTGTCGGCTCCAAGCCCCCCCCCCAAAAAAAAACAAGCTTCCCGGTGCCATGCAGGCCCACCCCATGGCAAACAATGTAATAGCCAACAGGGGTGCCAAATCCCTATCGGCTCCACATCTCAAGCTCCCCAAAGCGTTTCCAGGTGCTACGCTGGGGGCCCACCCCAGCGTGGCAGAAACTGTTATGGCTGACGGGGGTGCCCAATCCCCCTTTGGCTCCAGCCCCCCCAAGCAGCCTTCCTGATGCCATGCTGGGAGCCCACTCCAGCGTGGCAAGCATCCTGAGTCATCCTCCTTTAAAAAAAAAAGTCCCTGAAAGAAAAAAACGGTCCCTTGCGGTCTCGTTGGTCCCCTCCCCCACGCACACCCACCCACTATGTACCCTGCCTCCCCACACCCACCTCACCCCATACTTACCTCTGGACTCTGGCTCAATCTTCGGTGGACCGGGAACACGTCTGCACTCTTCAAAGCCGACTGCGAACTGAGGAAATGCCGGTAAGCTGTATAATGTAATAGATAGGGTTTTTTTCAACTTTGCTGCATATCTCAGGCATTTTTTGGAATTTTTGCACCAAATTTTCAACATGGGGTTTTTGGGACCCCTCCTCATGAATTCTGTCACTGTTATGGTGTTAATCGGGCCCGAAGGGTGATTTCGCGGTCACTGCGTGGAATCACCTTTCAGGATGGATTAACGGAACAAAAGTGCCAGTGTTCATGAGGTGGGCTCTCAAAAGCTTATGTTGAAATTTGTTGAAAAAATTCCTAAATATGACTTTTCACAGGCGTGCATTCTTGGTTACTTCCTCGCGTACTCCGTATGTTCGAGAATTTTTAATATTCGTACTCTGGATTTTCAACATTACCATTTTAACACATCTCCTTATGAGCAGTACAGCTGTCACTTTTCACATCTTGCCCAAAATGTGTTTCCGTGCATGTAGCGCACAATGACGCAGTCGGTGTGCGAAATCAATGAATGGGACACATTAAGAAAATCACAGTGACAGTGTTCATGAGCAGAGGTCTTAAAATGGCTATGTTGAAAATTTTGTGAAAAAATTCCTAAAAATGACTGTTTTACGAGCGTGCGTTGCGCACTTCCTACGCATGCGTGTAAGTTTACAAATTTTTAATATTTACAGGCCAGATTTTCAACATTGCCATTTTACCACACTTCCTTAAGAGAAGTACAGCTGTCATTTTTCACATCTCGCACATATGGAAGCATAATGGTGCAGTCGGTGCGAAAACAATGTTTGGGACAGATTAAGAAAATCACAGTGACACTGGTCATGAACAGAGGTCTTAAAATGGCTATGTTGAAAATTTGGTGACAAAACTCCATAAAATGACTGTGTTACGAGTGAGCATTGCGCAGTTTCCATGCACCCTCGTAAGTTCATGAATTTGTAATATTTTCAGTCCAGATTTTTACCAGTGGCATTTTTCCACACTTCCTTATAAACAGTACAGCTGTCATTTTTCACAACATGGCCAAAATGTGTTTTCACACTTTCAACACAGAAATGCCTGGTCGCTGTGGGAAATCATTGTTCGGGACAGATAAAGAAAATCACAGTGACACTGTTCATGATCGGAGGTCCCAAAATGCCTGTGTTAACAATCTGCTGTAAAAAATCCCCAAACTAGTTACATTACGGGTGTGCGTTGCACAGTTTCTCATGCCTTCATTGACTTCACCAGTTTTTTTAATATTTTCACAGCAGATTTTCAACATTGCCAGTTTTTACACCTCCCCATGAACAGTACTGCTGTCATTTTTCACATCCTGTTCAGAATGTGATTTTGCACCTGTGGTGCCAAATGCCGTAGTCGCTGTGCAAAAGCAGCTTTCGGCTAACAAACTGATATTGCTACTGTTCATGAGGTGAGGGTCACAAAAAAAACATGTTGAAAATTTGGAGTGAAAATACCAACGAATGCCTGAGGCGTTAGGGTTTCCGACCTTAACACCCCACCCTGTACAGGATGACAGGCATCAGGGGTGTGACTTGGGATTCTTGCCTGTGATGCTCATACCATTCCACCCCCACCCACACCCTGCAGCCAGTGAGAGGCATCAAGGGGTGCCTTGGACTCTTAGGCCCCAAAGTTCACCCCATTCTCCTATACCGCACCCATCTCACCGTATTTCCTGATAGAATGGGTGCGCATAAGGGCCAAAGACCCCAAGGCACACCGTGACACTTGTCAGTGTCTGCAGGGTAGGGTGTGGTGAAATGGCATGGCCGTTATGCATGACGACCCAAAGGCACACCCCAATGCCTGTCACTATCTGCAGGGTGGTGATGGGTTTGGCTTCAGTTCAATACTTCACTGCCATTCCTAGTATGCAGCTCTGTAACTCCTACACTACCAATGCCAATGCCAGCAAGCAAACATTTGGCATTGACAAATGCTGTTTCTTCTGGAGGCAATGCAATAATCAAATTTCCACTTCCTTTGGGCCAGGCAGTACCCTGGGTTCACCTTAAAACCCTGTTCTTACCCAGAGAAAAGAGTGTACTAGCCCTCCCTGACCTAAACATTTATTATTGGGCTTCACACTTACAATTTAGCTACCTTCACCACCTAGTGGTGATGCCCTTGTTAGAGCTTAGCCTACAAAGGGCAATTTTCTCAACCAAAACTTTCATTCCTTTACTTTTTCATGTCTCAGATGCACAATCCCGCAATGAGGGCTGGACCCCCAGCTTAGAAATCAGCATAAGAAGTGGCATACCCTGAGGAAATCTTTGTTTTTAATGACTTTCGTACC
Source organism: Neoceratodus forsteri (assembly GCA_016271365.2). Taxonomy (NCBI): domain Eukaryota; kingdom Metazoa; phylum Chordata; order Ceratodontiformes; family Ceratodontidae; genus Neoceratodus; species Neoceratodus forsteri. Next base: position 436,678,542 of record CM057453.1, read on the forward strand.
CTCACTGTGCCCAATATCTTGCCTAGAACATTTTCTGTCTACAAGACGAGACCAAAGTTATGGCCAATGGGAACAACACTCTCTCCTGTACATATATCAGTTCGTTGCCAGGACCCAGCTCAATTTCTTTCAGGAGCTGCAAACTCAGTTCAGACTGCAGAGTGCAGATTTATATTGCTTACTGCAACTCTGACACTATATCTCTTTGCTACTTCGGGCAGCCTAACCAATGGATCACCTTCCTCAGATTATTCAGCACTTCTTGTCTTTTCTCTATATTGGTACCACCTCACATCTGATCTCCACTGTAACTCAAGCCCTACAAGCAACTGTAGTGAACTCTACTATGACAGTAGCCCACAAGTGGAGAGGAAATGGGCACCTGTTACTAAGCAACAGTGAACCTTACATGCTGAACAGTGGGCTGGTTACAGTCTCACATCTGTGGAGGAGTATAGCTGGAAACAGGCTATTTGGTTCTTCAGAACACCTGTTGTTACAGCCCATTACTTACCCATAAGAGATGCCTCCTGCTGGCGGCAATGTGGAGACCCTCATGAGACCCACACACACTTGATGTAGGGCTACCTGATCCTTCATGCATACTTCCAACTTTTAGCATCTGAAATTGTAGAATTGTTCAAAACTCCATTTGAGCTTACCTCATAGGTCCACATGCTTTTCCAAAATCCACCTGTATTTAGGGGACACAAATCCAATACCTCCTTGGGATCTTACTGCTGGCAAGCAAGAAAGTCACTACCAGACTTTGGCTTACCTCCCCAGGTTGAGCATTGGAGAAAAAGTAATGTACTCTGGGATGGCCCAGTTTCCAGTTGTCTTGGTGGCATAGCTGGTAGTGCAAGTGGAACGGTATACTGGGTGGCCAGGGCTCAAGTCCCAGCTGAGGCATTTATTTCTTTCTCTCCTCTGTTTTTATGTGTTCCATAAATGTGCACACCACACCATTGTGATTGAAAATGCAATTGTGCAGCACCAAGTTGTGCACTGGAGAAAGAGAAAGAGAAATGTGCTCCAGAATGATCCAGTTTCCAGCTGCCTTGGTGGTGCAGCAGGTAGTGCAACCAGAACGGTAATCCAGGTGGCCTGGTTCAAGTCCCAGCTGAGACATTTACTGCTATCAGATATTAAACTACAGTCTGGACATTGAAATGTTGGTAAGGTCCCCTGCTTTACCTTGCCTGTATATTTACTGCTACAACTACACTATATACTTCATGTACCTCTCTCACTCCAGTATGAATAAAAACTATACTGACAATGAAAAGCCCCGATACTGACTTGCCTCTTCCATAAAGAGTCGGGGCTCAATTTTCAAAGGCTGGCCCAGGGCTTGCGTCAAGCCCTGCGTCAACCCCATTGTTTGGTGCAACTGCGCCAAACTCCTTTGACATAACTGCACCCAATTTTAATACACTGGGTGCAGTTGTGACAGTTTCCACACTTTACAGCAGCTTGTGCCAAATATTTGGTGCAAGCCCCATAAAAAGGGTCCCCAAATGATGCAAGTTAGACCAGACAGGATCTGGTCTAACTTGCAGCATTTTGCACACAGGACTGAAAATCCCGATTGGCACCGAGAAAATGCCACAAGCCCCCTGCGTCATATGTTCAGCACACCCAGGGCTTGAGGCCTTCTCAGGGCTTTTAAAAATCCTCCCTATGTGTTCATTTATAATTAACAGACAATTGGCTGCTTTATTTACTGCATTTGAATGCGTTAGACATTAAGGGCCCGATTCTCAAATGGGGCTGTGTTCGGTGCAAGCTGCGGAAACAGCAGCTTGCTCCAAAGACCCATGTGCCAGGGATCCTGCACCAGATTCTGGTACAGGAGGGTCCTGGTGCCTAAGAGCCAATGCTTATGGCAACTGCAGCCATGCGGCAACCGCATGGCACATGGAAGGGTTCACCGCAAGCCCCTTGGACCGTCAGCTGCACGGTCCGTCCAATTAGGGACCGGCAGCGGAGTCATGTGGAGGGCTGTGCCGGTCCCCTGCTCTGTCTGGGGATGGGGGGACACTACCTGCATGGGTGGGGGGCATAGGCAGCAGTGGGAGGGTTGGTGGCATTTGCCTGGTACTAACTGGGACACCAGGATCTGGAAGGGGGCACTACCAACATGCTGAGGGGCACATCGAGGATCAGGTGGGTGCTTCTGCCCTGGATGCCCTATGGAGGCACAACCTGGATGAGGGGTCCACTATGTGGTACTTGTGGGGCATGGTGGGGTTGGGGAAGTGGGACACGCTGCACTACCCATAGGACAGCTCACCCAGGGGAGCGATGTCTAAGTCCCTTTACGCCAGTCCTGGCTGGTCTAAGGGGACTTCGAATTTCTCCCATTGGATGTTGTCTGTGAATAGCAAGTTGCAGCTTGCATCAGCACAGTCCACCTAGTGCCATGTTGCAGGGCAGTGCAGGGCACAGGGCTGGCACAAGCCCTGTTTGGGGCAGGCAGCCTGCAGTAGATGCAGGCAACCTTTGTGAATTGCGTGGAGGCAGCCCTGGACGCAAGGTGCACCTTGCATCATATCTATTTGGTGCAAGCACCTTGTGTCAGATGCAGGGCTTTGAGAATCGGGCCCTTACTTTCTACTTATATAATAACATAGTTCTTTGTGCTGTGAAACAAAGTGTATTTTTACCTTTACTTTTCAAAGTGCTAGTAAAAAGAATTCGATAAAATTCTGGTACTGTGATGTCAGAAAAATATCAACTACTTTGGAAGCCAATGTATTTCTGTGAAAAACTATATTTTTATTTCTTTTTCAAAACAAATAGATACTCATTTAAGAAACACATTGCACTTTTTTGTGTTTGTAATATTGTGATCCATCAATATGAATTTACACAAATTATTTAAAAAGTAATAAGTTTTTGCTTTTCTTTTCTTAAGTAACATCTCATTAGGAAGACAATATCCCTCTCTAATAATAACAAAGTCACAGATGAGCAAAAACCACATATTTCTACTGCAACTATAATATTTTAGTGAATGCATTATTTATTTTTTAAGAAAATCTGTAAATAGATTTGGATTCCTATTAAAGTACACTGCCAGCCTCCCCAGTAAAGATTTTCTGACTTTGTAATGTAAGGATTCTGTTGGATTCTTTTGTACCAGCAGTCAGCAAAATAAAAAGAACATAACAAAAAAAGGTAAGTAAGGAAACAAACAAAAGCAAATCAAATTATTATAAAGTCATCTAAGGGCCTCCAACCTTTATTCTTTAAGATATAAACTTCTTAAGCACTACATGCTCTTTAAATACCAAAGCAGAAATGACTGGGTTTAAAATGGAAGGAATGTGACATTATCATAAGGGTTGGGCATTAATTCTTTTCAAAGGTCTTGCCTTTATTTATTTTGTTACCTGGAGAACAAATCCAGTGAGCTTTGGTTCAGTTACAGTAGTAAAGTGGTGGGCAGCAGTGCAAAAGATTCACTGTTACCAAATATTAGCTGTTATATGTTAACGTTATAATTAGAACCTGGTTAGAGTACAGTCAGTCACACTTCAGTAAAATACCTACTGCATGTAACCAGTTTCATCTGGAGCAGGAAGGGTGCAGTTATTCTCCTTTTCTAACTGCATCTGTACTGGTGTAGGAGATGCTAGTCTCTTCTGTTCCTAATTCATGGGGGAAAGGAGAGCCATGAAGAGTGCATGACGCGCAGAATGTAAATAACACAATACTTTGGCCCTGCATTGTCTCTCTCTCACCGATCACCAGTTTTCTAGTTTTCATAAGTTGGCAAAAATCAATTCTCTTGGGATATTTACACACTGTTATAAAATGGGCGAAGGATTTCAAGCAATCTGATTGGTTGTTAGCCATGCATTAGATGTATCCAATGCACAGCTAAAACTAGAACCCCCATTTAGAATACACAGGCCCATTTTATAAGTGCAATAAGCCACTCCAGGGATGTGCATTAGACAGTTCTAATGCACGGCTAGGGGACTGGACGCACTCAGCCTGTGGCCTCGTGCCTCACTACGGCCCCCTAGCCGTGCATTAGAACTGTCTAATGTACACCCCAACGTGTCTTATTGCTTACATACGAGGAGCAGTGTTTTTAAGCCAGATCTGTCCACCCATATTTTCAAAGCAGACTTCCCTCTACACTGTTATCCATCTATTAGATGGTCTAGCAGGTCAGAAGCAAAATGTAGAGCCTGCATCAAACAAAATGACATATTCATGTATGCACTGTTTTTTGATGAATGCACCATTTTTTGGTGAATGGACCTTTTCTTACAGCTGTGTGGGCAGAGCTCTGCAGGCATATTGCCATAATATTACTTTGTAAAAGCACTGTGGAAGCATGTGACCTGGCGACTGTCCGGTGTGCTTCCACAGTGCTTAGGCACAATTCAAGTCATAGTGTTTATGCGGCCCTTACCCTGCGCAGGCTGCATAAACACATACCCTGCAGAAGTGACAGTCACCATTCCTAACATGGCCACATGAGTACAATGGTGCATGTGTGAGAAACTCGATCTTGCTGCACTGAAGAGACACATTGGCTTTGATCAGAGCGACCAAAATCTGTATTTTTGAAAAAGATGTTTAGTTATCATGATGTGTGTATTCTTTTAAATTTGGATTCAACACTCTCCAACTATCTACTAGATCATGTTGAGACACAAAATGATCTATTAATTTAGATAAATTAATATTTGTTGAAGTAATTTTCAGTGTTTTATCCATCCCAATATCCATTAATACATTATAATCTCCTATTAATATAATATTTTGTGCTGTTAATTTGGTTAATGCCACAGTCACCTCAGCTAGAAATAATAAACAAACTGAGCATAAATCGATCCCACAGTCAGGGTAACACCACTTACATAAATTTTTACCAATACAATTCTCCCATTGTTGTCAGAGAAGGTCTGCAAAACATCAAATGGGATGTTTTTCTTAAAAAGGAGTGCCAGTCTAGCACTGTTTTTGTACCTTCAACTGAAAATAAATGAGCTACCAATTTTTGCTTTAGTTTCTTAATTTCAGTTTGGTCTAAATGTGTTTCCTGCAAGGCCATACAAAAGGCATTTTGTTTTTTGGTTTTTTAAAAAGGAGCGCAGTCTTGTTCTTTTAGTGGGAAAATGGATCCCATTAACATATAGAGACTCAAAGATTAACTTACCAATTTTCATGACAATTTATCAACATTCTAACTCCTTTACTAGCCCCTACAATTAACAAACATTGAACAGCTAATGAAAAAAAATATCAAACCATTTATCCCACTGACAAAGACAGTTAAACCCTTGTTTTAAACTTCATATGGCTCCTAAAAAGACAAACAAGTGTGAGATCCACCTGATCTCCCTAGAAAACTTTTTGTAGTTCTAGTCTTTCACTCATCCCCTTCCAGGTTCATTAACATCCATTTTACTCTTCCCACTCATGCACCTAGAGAGAGAAAAATGGGGGCAGGTTAATTAGAAACAATTAGATCTTAAACCAGAGTCTCAGATTTCTTCCTGGAGTGCTAAAAGTATTCATTTTATTCAAATAAGTTTGGAATCTTTCTTCTTAAATCTTTTCTGGCTTCCTCTAGTGTTGAAAAAATTAGACATGTCCCTTACAAAATAACTTTTAACTTAGCTGGGTATACCATTATAGCTTGTACACTTTAGCCCACAGTTTGTTTAGTAGAAAATCAAACTTTTTCCTTTCCTGGACTATTTCCGCTGGGTAGTCCTGGCAAATGTTCACCTTGGCCCCCACTACTGCAATCCACATTTTCTTGTACACTTGTGTCATGAGAGTTTCTTTGTCCTCGAATTTTAAAAATTTCACAATTACTGGCTTTGTAGCAAAATTTTGTCCTGGGGCTCTTCCAGGTCACCAAACTCTGTGGGCCCTATCGATCCCCAACTGTATATTAGAAGCCTCAGTGTCCATGTACGCACCAAAGATGTGATCTAAGGATTATTTTAAAGGGAAACAATGGAAAAGACACAGCTTTGCTCAGACACTACAGAAACTCTCAAGTAGTTCTTTTTATTTTTTTTTTTTTATTTAGTTTTTGTTTACCGGGTAGGTGCGCTAGCCAGCAGGTGACTATTTTCAGGCACGACCCGGGAGAGTACAATACATCATAACACATGGAAGCAACAATACAATTGAGGCAACAACCATACAAGTACATTCCAGACATATAGAGGCGGTTCCAGCTAGTCTAACATGATTTAGGCTATACTAAGCAGTGACCAGCAGGCCAAGAGCAAGGAGGTGTTTACAGGGGAGTGTTGGTACAGGTAAGGGTTAAGGAAGGGAGTATAGGGCCAAAAGGACTGTACGGCTTTACATGGGGGAAAGGCGTATGGAGACTGCAAGGTTTGTGGTTCCCCAGCCAGGCAGGATGATGTGGAGTGACAGGAAGGGTGCAGGCAACAGGCTAGGCGGAGATGATCGGCCAGTGCATATCAGGAGGGGGGTGGGCCATATGGAAAATACAGAGCACCCAGCAGCGAGAGAAAGCTCAGGAGGAGGGGTAGAAGGAGTCAGAACTCCAGGCCCGCAACAGCCAGCCTGAGCAGCAGCAGGGGGACCCAGGGGAAGTAAGGGAGGATGCCAGAGACATCCCGGTGGTAGGCTAGAGGGATGCCAGGTTCATGGCCCCACAGTCAGGGATGAAGAATATGGGAGGGGAGGACGGGAGGAAAGGGCGGCATGAAATACGGCTTTGGCGGTAGGAGGCGTGTAGGTGCAGCCGGGGTCGTGGTTCTGAGGCTGGGCATGAGGGCCGGTGGCAGTCTCTGGCCTTGGACATCCTGCGGCAAATGGTAGACAAAAGAAGGGGAGGGAGGAGGTGAGGCCTTATTTTACCAACATCCATCTGTGGCAAGTTTGGGCAGTGCCCAGGTAGACGCAGAGGATAAGAGACGGGAGGAAGGGTGGAAGGAGCCGTAATCTGTCGGCCGTCAGCAGCCAGCCAGAGCAGCAGCAGGGTGCCCAGGGAAGTAAGAGAGGATGTCAGAGACATCCCGGCGGCAGGCTAGAGGGATGCCAGGTTCATGGTACCACTGTCAGGGAAGAAGAAAATGGAAGGGGTGGGTGGGGAGTAAAGGCAGCTTGAAATACAGCTTTAGCAGTAGGAGGCGGGTAGGTGCAGCCAGGCTCGTGGTTCCGAGGCTGGGCATAAGGGCCGGTGGCAGTCGCTGGCCATGGACATCTTGCGGTAATGGAGGACAAGTGAAGGGGAGGGAGGAGGTGAGGCCTTACAGTACCAACATCCACCTGTGGCAAGTTTGGGCAGTGCCTAGGTAGCGCAGAGGATAAAAACAGTACAAGATACAACAGTAACGTAGGTAGTAGTAAGTAAGTGCATACATTCATAAAACCTATACATAATTATAATTTAAGATAACGATAGGTGAGTTTGAGGAGAGGGGTTGGATTTAGGGGAGAGAGAACAAAAGGAGGGTATTATGGAAACCAGTAGCAGGGGCGGGGGGAGTAGGGGCAGGGAAGATTCAGGGATCAGGTAGGATCAAAGCAGGTGCATGAATCTGAAATGGCCAGGTGTAGTCTCAGCCCACGTTTGAAAGAGGGATGTGAGGGTGCTTGCCTGAGGTCCAGAGGGAGCTGGTTCCATAACATAGGGGCTGCATGTTGGAAGGAGCCCGTTCCTTTATTGGTGCGGCAGTGAGGAATTTCCAGCAGGTCTTTATAAGCAGATCTGAGCATGCGGTTTGGAATCGCAGGAAGAAGGAGCTTCGCCAGTGCAGCAGGCTGACTTTGTCTCAGTATAGAATCATTTAGGCAGGCCAGGAAGTAGCTCCTGATGGCCAAGGGGGAGAGCCACCCAAGGTCCTCATATAGCTGGCAGTGATGAAGAAGTCGTGGGGATTGTGAGGCTTATCGGCATATGTTATTGTATGTAACATCCCATTTGTGCAGCACAGATTTGTGGGCAGAGGTAAGTATAGGCACACAGTAGGTAAGCGTTGGTAGCAGGATCCCCCTGGCTATGGCAAGTTTAGCGGAGGAGATAAGCATATAGCTAGTTCTGTAGGCTGCCCCTAACTTGCAGTTTACGTTTTTGCAAGTGGCTTGGATATGAAGGTTTAAGTCAAGCGATTGATCTAGTAGGATGCCCAAGTAATGAAAGGAGGCAACTATCTGCAGAGGATTTCCATTTAAATCAAGGATGCTCAGGGGGAGTGGAACACCTTCGGATCTTTTGAGTGGTGCCGAGTAGCATGGCATTGGTTTTGGAGGAATTCAGAATGAGGCGGTGGGAGTTTAACCAATTCTGGACACTGGAGTAGGCTCTATTAAGCGAGGTGTTAATTTGCTCTACATTGGGTGAGCTGGCATAGATAACTAAGTCGTCTGCGTAGAGGAGCGAGGAACAGGCAGGTATTTCGTCTGGGAGGTTATTGATGAATAGAGTGAATAGAAGAGGACCCAGAATGGAGCCTTGGGGCACTCCAATGTTCATTACCACAGTGGAGGAGATGGCTGAGTTGAATTTAACAGCCTGGGACCTGTTGGTCAGGTAGCTCCTGAACCATTCAAGTACAGGGGAGGCAGCCTATTTTCCTTAGGGAGGATAGGAGCAGAGGTGGTCAACTAGGTCAAATGCCTTGGTTGGGTCTATAAAGACAGCCCTGTGAGCTTTCCTTGATCCATACCAGTGAGGATGTCGGTGGTGATTTTGGCTAGAGCCGTCTCAGTACTGTGGTTTTTCTGAACCCATGTGTGCATCATTGAGCTGCTTGGTAGTTTCGAGGAATTCCTGGATCTGTATGGCAACCAGTTTTTCAAGGATTTTGCTGAGTGGGGATAGTATTGCAATAGGCCTGTAATTAGAATATCTTTTTGTTCCCTTTTTGAAGATAGGGAGATCCTGGCCATTTTCCATAGTTCTGGGACTGCACTGCTGGTGAGGGACAAGGTGAAAATTCTTGCTAGTGGTTTAGAGATAAAGTGCAGCTAGGTTTTAAAGGCGAAGTTCAAGTTGGTCAGAGCCAGGACTGGTGTATTCCGATAATTTTTAGATGGTTCAGAACCTGAGAGCTGGTAATAGCTTTGAAATAGAGGAGGTGTGATATAGGTTTTGAGTCACTTGCAAGGTGGCAGAGTCAGTAAGAGGCACAGTGTCAGCAGTGGAGGCAGCTGGTGGCAGAGCCTGGTATAGGGGAGGTCAGAGAACATGCTATTGAAAGCTTTGCTATGGTGATGAGGTTATTGCAATGGGAGCCACCTATTTCCATTTCAGATGGTGTAACTGATTGAGGTGTCCCGGAATGTTTTTATGTGGCCCCAAAATTCTACGGGGTCATGGGCTGAGTTCTTTAGCAGGTTCTGATAGTACGACTTTTGCCAGCCTTATGTTCTTCCTGCAAGAATTTCTTTCTTGCCTGTAGTTTGCGTAGTCCCTAGTCAATTGAGAGCTTTTGTAGGTTTTCCAGAGCTTGTCCCTGTATCTTAGTTGTTTTAGAAGATCTTTATGTAGCCATCTAGTTTGTTTTCCCCTGACTCTACGCGTGGTTTTTGGAGCATGCTTGTTTTGTACAGACAGTAACAACTTTATTTAATGATTTAGAACTGCTACCCACAACTTCCATTTCCTGTGCTGGCAGAAGCCATTTCATGAGCAGCAGTGAGCTTCCTGAGCTCACTGTATGCTAATATGCCTGTTTGACCTTAGCTATTGGTTGGCAGGACATATTAGCATAAAGTGAGCTCAGGAAGCTCTCTGCTACTCACGAAATGGTGGCTTCCAGCAATAGAAAGTGAAAGTTGAAGGCCACTGTTTGAATCACTAAAACATCAAATAGAGTAATTAAAAAAAATGTTACTGTCTGAAAGCACTCATCAGGAATTTTTGTAGTGCTTGGGTAAAGCTGTACCTTTTCCAGTGTTTTCCTTTAAAGGCCTAAGGTCATCCCAGATCTCTGGCACCCCCAGCACTCTTATATTTGTCTTACGTGCCCGTGCCTCGAAGTCCAGCATTTTTTCTTTTAGATCTTTATTTAATTCTTCCAATTTCTTAATTTGTCTCTGGATAGGCATATTTATGTCTTCAATATCTGAGATTCTTTGTTGTAAGCTCTGTATATTATGTTTTATTTGAAGATTCCCAGCCACCAATGAGTTTACTGTTGTCCGAATGTTATCAATTTTTTCCTCCAAAGACCCAATTTTTTTACTCTCTCATTTAATATTGCTAGCTGTGCCACAATTTATTTGGCTCAAGAAGGGCAACTAGTCTTTTCCTCATCTGGAATTTCAGAGTCTGACTGAGCTACATGATAGTCCAATTCAGAATCAGTATTGTTCTGGTTTAAGTGAATTACCATTTAAGCTCTTTAGTTTTATTAGCAGCGCTCTGCCCTTTGAAAGGCCCTCCTTTTGTTTTTCCCATATTGTGAATTTTCCATTTATTTACAACCCCACTGCCAGAGTCTTTGCAACTCACAGCCGATGCCATATTATTTCCTTTTGTTTCAATAACTTTAGAGGGGTCATACACCATTGAACTAGTCTCTGAGACTGCTTGTACCTCCACTTGTAAATTATTCCGTGTATTTGAGGGAGTATCACTAACTGATTTAATGGTAGGGTTTGCATTTGCTTGAGGTGGTCTGCTCAACTCCCCCTCAGCTGCTTCAGTTGTGGTTAGAATGCTAGTGCAGGTTTTAACAATTAGTTCATGCTCACCATCCTTGATGCTGTTAGCATTCTCTTTCTGGAGTTCGGTGACCTCTTTGGAGACACTACCAGGAATCCCTCAAACTTCAGATTCTTTACTGGCAGGACTTTCTCCTTTCACTGACTCCAATGAAGTCTCTCCCTTCAGTGCATCTTTGCCAGTCATTTTGGGTGCAGGTAATACTAGCCCTTCTTTTCTACAGAAAATTGGAGCAGGTTTCAAATGTTTTGCCTCTTCCTTCTGCAGGTTGGTAACTGTCAGCAGCTCATTAGGGATTACCTGCCCTTCCTCCTGTTTAGCACATTTGGAAGTTGTGTTTTCAGTGCTTTTGCGGTCCGACTGTTTTGATTTCAACACCACTGCCCGAAGCTGAGTGTTTACTTCTGACCACCACACGAATTTACCTGGTGGGGTAGACAAGTTAACTCATTTCTTTGGAGGCATTATAAACCCATAGTTGTAAAGGATTTTGCTGAGTTTCCCATCAAGGTTCGTTATCTCTAAGTGTGGTGCTTCCTCAGTCATGCTTTCAATTAAATGCCATGGTGTGGAATGCATACACCTGGGGGATTGAGTAGAGCTTCATCTTTGATAGCAGCTCATTTCATCCATGTAGGCATGAGGAACCCCCTTCAAGTTCTGTGTCTCTTGCATTTTTTTAGTAACTGCCTGCAACAGAATCCATTGGCAATCATGAAAAGATGTTTAGTTATGCATTTAGATACTGACCTTGCATGTAATAGCAGCAGTGAGTCCCTTTGCACTGAACGTGATCATGTAGTAGTAGAATTTGCACTTTAATTTTTCAATGTGGTTTTGCTTTTGCTGCAGTGTTTCTCGCAGGCTGCTCGGAGCTGGTGTTATTGTGGGGATATCACTATAGGGAGAAGCTGTACTGTCTACCACATCAGTCCTTATGCTGTGCCATACAGTTTTTCAATGGCAAACCTTGCTGTTTGTGGCACTGTGTAATCTTGTGATCTGTGTCATAGTGAGCTTCCCTAAACATCCACTGTAAATAAAATCTCCTAGTTGTCCTATACAAACTGTATAAATAGTGAATGCAAGTTCCGTTCGCATTAACAAGCCACTGTGGTAATGACCTGGCTTCACTCCCAATTACTGATTTTCATTCCGTCAGTCCTCCCCAGTGTATCCTTGGCAAATTAACAAGAACACATTCTGTTAGAGACCCCTGTAAAGTGGCTAACTGTGCTGGCTGGCTCCTCACTCACATTTCTTTCTCCATGTTACCTATGTCTTGCATGTTGCCTGTTGGCAGGTCCCCCATCCCCTTCATTAACCCCCTTCCCCAGCATCCAGTCTCCCTCTTGTCATGATTTCTTTTTTCTTCCCTCTCAGTCGCTGTGATGCTGATGGACAACGAGGGTGGCAGGCAGCCAAGAATGTGGATCCTGAAGCTGCTGCTGTGCAACACACAACAGGTAGCAAACCAGTACTAGGAATGTTTAAAAAGCAAGGACACTTCCTCCTACCTCAGTGCGAGCTGTCAGGGTGCCCATCAAAACCTAAGGTTCACCTTTATAGTGGTAGCATTGGTCAGTAGCAGCCCAAGTGCTTGCTTAGCTATGTGTCCATTTCGAAGATAGCACAAAAAAGTTTTATATATGTGTAAAGGATAGAAGAGAATGGGAGATTCTGCCCGTTTAGAAGTAGTTTTACATATCGGATCATTTTACTGCACATTCTGAAGGACTTTATTGAACATTGACTTGTACTGTTTGAGTGGTATATTGAGACATATCAGAACCTACTCTACAGAACTACCGCCCCAGCAAGTTACAGTATATGGGCCCTATGCACTAACGAAAGTGTTGCCTATGCACTGTGCATCCGAGGCATGTAGGCAACCATAAGTGAGAATGCCACACAGCGGGGGTCCTGCAGACCCCTGGCGGCATTCACCAATGGCAGGCAAGTTACTTACGCATCCGTCTCCCTAGCCCCTCAGGTAATGCCACGCTGGGGGCATGTCTGGGGTGTGCCTTTACTATGCAGCATTCACTAAGCTGCATAATGCCAGGCACAGGGGGTGCTGGTTATGCCAGCTGAGACCAGGCATAACCTGGTACGCGCCCCTGTGTTCATTGTCCACTGGGTGCAGCAATACCAGGCTATGGACCTCCGTGCTGCCCCAGCCCACTAGGCTGCAGGAAAAGGCTGGGGCAGCTGCTCAGGCCAATGCACAGCATGTGTCCATATGTTGCCACTTTTCGCGGTTTGCACCTGATCTGTGTTCCCATTGCATGGGAGCAAGAGATTCACTGAGGGACCTGGTACGAGCATCCGATTGGATGCCTGCCCAGGACCGTGGCTCTGCCACCAACTACCCATGCGACCCTGCATGCTGAGGGGGCGTGGCAGCAGACAGGTGCCCCTCGGGTGCATGCAGTCATGCATACTGTGCACCCTGTGCCTGACCATGTTCATGTAGATACGCAGGCAGGGTACATGCCTCAGGTAAGTGTAACCCTCCCATTAGTGCATAGGGTCCATTATAAGTAGTACTGAGGCTATCCATATTCATGATTTTTCTTATTTTCAGAACTGACTAATTTTGTTGTTGTTGCCCTTTCTATGCCTTCCCTAAATCATCTTTGGCTTGTTTAAAATTGTGTGCCTCCTTTTCTGGCCCAGTATGCCATGCCACATAAGATTATACCTGTTTTTGCTGATTGCTGTGTATGACTGAAAAAAAAGCTGTAGTCCGGTCTCACAGACAGGATTATTTAATTCTTTCAGTAAGTCAGTACAAACTACTGTATCCTCACTTCATCTTGAACTCATAGCCAAGTTTCAGTCCTTTCATACAAGCTGTGATTCTGGTATGTAGCACACAGAAACAGAACAATAGCTTATTAAAGCAGATAAACTAAAGCTGGTCAAATATTCATGTTTGCTTAGTACTAGACAGGACAGTTTGGTAAACAAGTTTTTAAAAGGGGGATCTGGTCATCAGCAGTCCAAACTAAAATTGATATCTGAGCTACTATTTTTTTTTCTTATTAATAAATATGAATGTATTATGTCATCCATGTTCTTTACAGTTCATCTTGCACTGATGCAATTCAGGAGCTGTCATAATAACTTTCCACTGACTGTGATGTGACAATATGAGGATTATTCTTAACTCCTGAACAGCATCAAAACAAAATTGACTTGAAAACACTAGAGGCCAGATATTCAAAACTTTGCACTGGGCACAAACTGTTTGTGCTTGGTTTTCAGCCGATTTGTGCGGGTCTGCTATATTCAAAAGGCCACACAACGCGGTCAAACTGCATTAGCGCTGGGCAAAAGTATAATATATGCAAGGGGCAAAAAGAGGGGCATGTACATGAATACAGGTGCAGTGCTATATTCAGTGCATTAGCACGGCACAAAGTGTTTTTGTGTGACTTAGTGCAACACTTTGTATGGTACAAATTACTGCTCAGAAAAGGGTAGTCTTAACTCCGAGCAAACTAAGGTTGGGGGGCATGGACACAGCAGCAACAGGTAACAAGGCTGTCTGCAGCCAATGAGGAAGCAGTATGGGTGGACTGCCTCCCTAACCCACTCCATATGCACAGGCACCCAAACTGTGCAATACAATGCAGTTACTGTATATTGCTTAGAAGCCAACCAGCCAGTCAGTGATAGAACTATGCTGAAACAACACCTGTAGCAGTAATGGTTTGCAATGTGACAATATGTTGGACAGTGTGAATTGTGTTTTGTGTTAATGGTCTGTGTTTAGTGTACACTGTATCATCCCAGCTGCACATGTTGTGGCTCTGGGAGGTGTCTGGCACTGTGCCTCAGCCTAGTGTACTTACCCAGACAACAAGGTGATAAATAGGAGATACATGATGGTCACTTGTGTGATATGGAATTATTTTCACTCCTTTAGAGTGACCTCTGGATATTCACTCAGTGGTGAAGCCACTGAGAGTGTCCAGAGGTCACTGTGCAAGAGTGAAAATATTTTTCATATCACACAAGTGCACATCATGCATCCAATTTATACAATTATTACCAAATTTACCATTTCGTGGGTTTGCTTGGTTTGCGTGGTTTACCTGGCTTTGCTCGGGTGTGATAAATGTCATATAATAACTGGTTGACATTTTTTCCATAGAGAAAGATGGTTGTAATTTTGCCATTATAACCAGCTGGTTATAACAACAAACACATGTCATCTTTTTCCATGGACAAGCATAAGACACTGTACCTCGAAACCTCCTCATTTGACAGGAAATTCCATTCTCGCATCTTCGCTCTCTGACAGAATTCTGTGCTGCACTCCGAAGAAGCCTGAAAAGAAAAGCACAGTGGGGCACAATATTCTATGCAGTTCTGCACAAATGTAACCTGCAGCTACCACCATGCACTTCCAGACTGACCTACAGGTGGAGCTGTGGGCAGACCTAGCCAGTCCCTGTACTTCCAGACTGACCTACAGGTGAAACTATGGGACCCTGCAATAGCGCTTGGCAAACTGCATGCAAATCAGGATTTAATGAGATGCTAATCTAGATGTTTGCCCAGAGACTGCCTAAGTAGGCTCATTTGCATGTCACTTTTGAATATAGCAAATTTTAGCCCCGGGCGAATGTGATCACGCCGGGCAAACGCCTTAGCTCTGTGCAAAACCTGCGCAACTGTGTCTGCGCTGCACAAATGTTTCTGAACATGATACAGTACGTTTCTGCAGAATTTCATATGCGCTGGTGCTTGCAGTTTTAATGAATTCACTCCTTTGCTAGCACACACATTGGCCACATAGTTCACCTTTCTCTTCCTTCACATCGCTGTGCTCTGGACTGCTGCTGTGGTTTGCACTTCCTGGTTGCTATATTCAGAACTGTCTTATTTCCCGGTCTATTTTTACACTGCACTCCCAGCCCAATTTGCCTGGCTTCCTTAGTACGCTATATTCAGCAGGCTTAGCACCGGGGCTACCCCTTTTTAATATAGCGAGCTATTGGTTCCATAGAAACTTAGAAGTTGATGACAGATAAGGACTACAAGGCCCATCCAGTGTGCTCATTTTTTCTACCTTATGAATGTGCCATAGGCCTTTACTCTGTCAATGGCCTATGTATTCATACTCATCTGTATTGCTTCCTTATGCCTATCCCATGCCTGTTTGAAGCCCTGCACTGTATTCATATCCACCACTTCCTGAGGTAGGCCGTTTCATGTATCCACCACCCTTTCTGTGAAAAAGAACTTCCTCACATTACCCCTTAATTGGCCTCCCTCTAATCTCATGCTGTGTTCCTTTGTCCTGCTATTTTTCTTATATTGAAACGTGTTAGACTCTTTCACCTTGTTAATACCCTTAAGATATTTGAATGTTTTGATCATATCACCTCTCTGCCTCCTTTGCTCTAGGGTATACATATTGAGCTCTGTTAATCTGTCCTCATATGTTTTCTGATGCAGTCCCTGCACCATTTTGGTTGCCCTTATTTGGACTGCCTCCATTTTGTTAATGTCCTTTTGCAGGTGCGGCCTCCAGTACTGCATGCAGTACTCCAGATGGGGCCTAACCAATATCTTGTAAAGAGGGATCATTACCTCCTTCTTACGACTTGTGATACCCCTACTAATATACCCCAACATCCCTCTAGCCTAACCTACCACTTTATAGGTCTACTTGGATGATTTCAGGTCATCTGTGATGATGATGCCCAAGTCTCTTTTTTTCCTTGTGATTGCCAGCAACTCCCCTCCCAACCTATATGTAGCTTCAGGGTTTCTCTTTCCTGTGTGCATGATCTTGCACTTCTTTGCGTTAAACCCCAGTTGCCACTCTTCAGACCATTTTGCCAGTTTTTCCAGATCTCTTCTCATTCTGCCCACCCTATCTGGATCATCTACTCTGTTGCAGATCTTGGTCTCATCTGCCAAAAGGCAAACATTACCCTCCAGTCCATCTGTAATGTTACTGATGAAGATGTTTAAGAGGACTGGCCCCAGGACTGATCTCTGAGGTACCCCACTTGTGACTTGCATCCCTTCTGATTGTACACTGTTTACCACCACTCTCTGTTGCCAACCAGTTTGCCACCCAGTTAACCAACTTCTGACCCACCCCGAGCCTACCCGGCTTATTAATCAATCAATCTTCTATGTGGAACAGTATCGAAAGCTTTGCTGAAGTCAAGGTAGACCACATCAACTGCACCCCCTTGGTCTACCATTCTAGTTACCCAGTCAAAGAAATCTATGAGATTAGTTTGACAGGACCTTCCTGTTGTAAACTCATGCTGTCTTGGATCTTGTGCTCCTATGGATTTCAGGTGTTGCAGTATTCTTTCCTTAAGGAGTGTCTCCATAATCTTGCCCACTACTGAAGTAAGACTGACTGGTCTGTAGTTCCCTGCCTTCTCCCTGCTGCCACTCATGTGGAGTGGAATCACAAGAGCCCTTTTCTAGTCTTCTGGGGCCACTCCTATGCTCAGAGACTCACTAAACAGTTTTGCTAATGGCTCTGCTAGTTCCACCCTTAGCTTCTTTAGTACCCTGGGATGTATGTCATCAAGTCCTATTGCCTTGTCCACCCTGAGCTTAGCGAGCTCTTGTAGGATCCTTTCTTTTGTGAATTGACTTGTGCACACCTCCCTCCCTCTCCCCTATGTCCATGGTGCTGAGCTGTGGGCCCTGCCCTACCTTCTCCTCAGTAAATAGTGAGCAGAAGTATCTATTTAGGATAGATGCTTTTCCTTTGTCCTCCTCCACACACTTCCCCTTATCACCTTTGATCTTAACAATACCACCTCTTGACTTTCTCCTTTCACTAATGTATCTATAGAAAGTCTTGTCCCTTTCTTTTACTGTTCATGCTAGTGTTTCCTCAGTTTAGGCCTTTGCCTGCCTTACTGCCTTCCCTGCTTCCTTTAGGGAAGTTTGGTATGCCTCCCTATCTTCTTCCCGCTGCATTGCCTTATATTTCCCAAAAGCCAATCTTTTGGCTCTGATCTTTTCTGCTACTGTTTTTGAGAACCAAAGTGGTTTCCTCCTTCATTTGCTCTTGTTTTTCTCCCTAACACAATGGGATGTTGCTTCAAGTATTGCATCCTTAATGCTTGCCCACTTTGCCTGTACCCCCTCACCTGTATTTCTTCTTGCCAGGGCTAGCTTAACTCTGTTGGCCATCCTATCAAAGTCAGCTCCTCTGAAGTCCCATATTTTTGCCTTGAAATGGGATGATTTAGTTCTAGTGGTCAAATTGAACCATACCATGTAATGGTCACTGGCCCCCAGGTGACCTACCTGGAGAAATTTGATCCTTTCCCCATTAGTCAGTACTAGATCCAGGATACCCCTGTCTCTTGTGGATTGTTGTACCAATTGTTTGAGGGCCTCCTCCTGCAAGGAATACACTATTTGTCTAGTTCTGGCTGATGTTTCTGCTGGTATTGACCAATCTGTATCTGGCATGTTGAAGTCTCCCATTATCAGAACCTCCCCTTTAGCTGTCATGTTTTGTATATCTTCTAACGGTAATGTGTCTATGTCCTCCCCCTGGTCTGGAGGCCTGTAGACAACCCCAGTTCGTATGGCTGTCCCATTTCCTGTTTCCAGGGTAACCACAGTTCCTCTGGCTCCTTATGTGTATTCTGAATTGCTGTAGCTTTGATATTTTCATTGACATAAAGGGCCACCCCCCCCCACCTTTTTGCACCTCGGTCTCTTCTGAACAGTACATAGCCTGGACTGAAGTCTCCCAAGTGTGGTTACTGGTGAACCATGTCTCGGTAATGGCTACTACAGTATGTCCAGTTTAGCCTCTGTCATTGTTGCCTTCAGGTCTGGGATCTTGTTTCCCAGACTGCGGGCATTTGTGTACATGATTTTCCATTGGCCAGATTTCGGTGTGTTAATTGTGGGGTGAGGTCTGGCTTTTCCCCTGCATATCATATAGGGAGCCAGAATGTTTTCCTTACCTGGTAATGTAAATGAACTACAAACATGCTGAACTCCTGTTTGATCACTAGCTGAGGGGGGAGGGGTGTTCTTCCCATTTGATGTATCGGGTGCTGTACCCCTCTCCCCATTTGCTAATTTAAATATTCTGCAAAGGCGTCAAACTTCTGCCCCGATGCACTGACTCCCTCCTTAGTTAGATGCAGTCCATTGAATTTAAAGAACTTTTGCTCCCAAAACTGTTACCAGTTACCTACAAATTTGTGTCCTTTTCCTGGCACCAGCCCTTGAGCCATGTGTTTAGCTCCCCTATCTCTGCTTCTCTGACCTTCCGCCCATCTGCACCCTCTCCCAGATCAGCAGGATCTCAGAGAAGGAGATGCCAGACAAAATGGATGACAGTTTGTCTCCCAGCCTGGTCAGGTGTTCCTTGGTCTCCACAACTGACCTGCTGGCGAGATCATTAATCCCTATGTGTACCAGGACGTTGATGTTTTCTCCTGCTTTCTGCATGATTTTAGCAATGCAGTCAGTGTCTCTTCATGCTGATGTACCTGGGAGATATCTGACCATAACCTCCAGCCAGAGGTAGGTATCAACTCCTCGAATCATGGAGTCTCCTAAGATCAAAAGTGTTGGATTTCCTTTTTGCTTTTTTTGTTTTGGTCCCTATTTTGGGCGAGTTTTATAGCGCTACCTCCAGGCTACATTAGCACTCCAGGCGGTGCTAATTTAGCCCCAGGGCAAAGTTTTAAATATCTGGCCTATGGCCATTGTTTGATGCTCATGTCTTTATTTTCAAGAACAGATTGACATGAAATTCCATTTTACTTTGGATTGGTGTGTAATTAGAATCTGCCAATGACAGCTATGATTTTTGTGCTGGAAATGGAGTCCCTCCTTAAGACAGGAAAACTTTGTTTAACCCTCCATAAAAACAGCAAAACCTCTAGCTGAAATCTCTTCAAGACAAAATAACCAAGCTGACTGTTCTTTTTTACTTCAGTTTGGATATGTTTATTTGTCTTCCCCTCCCCAGCTGTCTCCTGCAAGCAGTGGGTATTAATGAGTAATGTCTATAATAATAACAGTTGGTGAGAGTGTAAACTCCTATATTATTGCATAGCATAGCCCTAGTATAGTATTGTCCAATGTATAGCCTATACAAAATGTACTGGTATACAAGGATGACAATATGCTTAGTGTAACATACCTTCAGTACTTCTCTATCACATATGTCATTTTTCTGGATATGAAAATAATAAAATCAAGTTAAAACATCAAGTTGATCTACTGTATGTTCCAGGTAGGGTACTTTCAGCCTTCATTTTTTCATCATTTCTTTGTCTGAAGAACAACTGAATATATCCCAATCTGTTACCTGTGTACATCATTACGCATCCTATGCTGGGTGGTCAGCTGAGGCAATTCCAGAAGTGTGTGGTTACCATGAGATAATCCTATCTTTTGGAGGGCAGAAGTCCCTTGCATTCACATTGAGCCTTGGAGTACCCAAGGAGTGTAATTGTCTTATGATAACCTTACATATTGCCTTGCCTAATGCTTAATTGAAGCCCCATATCTCTAGCAAGGGATATTTGGGGACTGAAAGTGTTATAAAGTCAGGGGGTTTGTTTCTATTATATCCTTGAGGGTCTCCCTGCCCATACCATCCACCTTCTCTTTTACAGTGTCAACAATTTCAATGTTGTACCCTCTTTCTAAAAAGCTGTCTGTTAGGATTTTAGCCAGCACTTGATAATCCTCCTCAGTTTTGCAGTTACACTTTGTCCTCATAAACTGCCCTATTGGGATGTTGTTAATCACATGATTGAGATGGCAATTGTTATAGTGTAACAGGGAGTTCCTATCGGTTTTCTTTCTAAACAATTGCGTCACTGTGTTATTGTCCTCGCCTTTCTTGATCATCAGATCAAGAAAGTTGACCTGCTTAATGTCAAAAGTGATTTCAAAGTTTAAGTTCTCATTAGTTGACTCCAAATATTTCACAAATTGCAACAGTTCTGCTTCTGTGCCCTTCCAAATGAGGAACAAATCATTGATGTACTGTTTGTATACATCTATTTTATCTAGCAACATGTTTTTGTCACCATATATACCTTCCCTCTCCCTCTTAATTGGTGTTTTGTGAAATACATATCTAACTTGAGGCGACTGTAAATATGCTATTTATTCTTTTTGCTGCCCCCCCCCCAGTTGTCCTGGATTTGATCTCTGCTTGTTATACTATATATTTCTCATGAAGTGTGATTAACATTTTCTATAGATTTGTTTATGTGTTGTTATTTGCCTGGTTTTATGTGTTAATGCAAACTGTGATATGGTTTGTCCACATCATAGAGGTTTTAAATACATTTGGTGCACTGTCACTTTAACTGTGCTCTTTATAATGATGACCACGTTTGCACTGATTCAGCCTTGAGTAAGAACAAGTTTCATGTGAAAACATTTGGCTGCTTGAGGGAGTGTTCGTGGAGTATACTACTGCTAATTCTAAATAAAGTTTGTTATCGTGAAACACAGCACTGTCGTGTACTTTGTGAAGCAGAGAATGGGGAGCCACGCATACTAGACATTGTAACAAACAAATAATTAAATAAAAACCACATTCCACAGTTGCCATCACCAACACAAAAAGCTTAAAACCAAAGCAAAGTAACTCAAAAGTACATTGTATCTAGTTTAATTAAAGTTTTCGTTTTATAGCTTTGTTTTTTATGGCTACATACAGTACATGCATGACGTCTTGCTATTAAACAGAGAGAAAAGGGAGTTCCAGAAGAACAACACCAGATTCTGAATGAAGCACAAAATTTCCACTACTTGAAGCACTCCTCTGTCTCCATTCATTATCCCCCCCCCACCCCGTTACACTATTTTCTTGCTGCTGACCCCGCTGCCTGCTTGAAACTCCATGGCACAGCTCTGCTTTTATATGAACACATTACAACACCACAGACTTACATTTTTCTCTCTGTAAATGACTGTAATCTACTTTGGTGGTTTGTTGAAGAACCAGTGGTGGGGACACAGCTACAGCAGTAGGAGTTGTTTTCCAGTTCAGCACTTGATTGTGAGACAGGGCCAACAACAGCTAACCACAACATGACTGCACGAATGCAGGAACCTTGGGCTTTTGCTTGACAGTGTGAACAGGGAGTTGAATAGGCAGCTGATTCACAAGTCCTAAGAGAGACACTGAGTGCTGGCTGGCTGGTGGAGCTTCTATGTGAATGCTAGTGGGTGCTGGTAGGGCAGAGGTGCTTGCCGCTCATCTCCACCAGATTAATCTATTTTTAACAAACTTTTTTTAAACTGATCTATTACTCTTAAATACATTGAACTGATATAAATGAACTGTATCATTGCATAAAATATAGTTGTGAAACACACCAGGGCAGAAATAAAAAGATCCATGACAGTTGATCAACAAATTTGTTGTCGACTGACATTACAGCGACACCTTTATGTGGACCGCAATTGTGGTCGGCATGAAGCTAGTCACGTGAGGCTGTGTTTTCTTCAGGGGGCTTCATCCCCCGAACTCCCCATGCAGGGGGCTGTGCCACCCGCACCCCCGTAACTAAAATGATCAACTCTGAGCTGGAGTTGATTCGGGGAGGGGGTGCAAGACCCCCAGAAAGCACTGCCATGGTCGCCTGTCGACACTACAGTGACCTGTCACTGTTGTTGCTGTACTGTCAGTTGTGGTAAAATTGTCACCATAGAGAAGGCATACCAAAATAAAATGGGAGGTAACACTTCCAAACGGGGCAGCAGAGATCATTGTCTTCTTCCCCAAATCTACTTAATTAGTATGTGCCTTCAGCAATTTTTTCTCTTCTCAGGCTCAGGTCCCCACCCATATTTTAAGCTTTGTGTCCAGTTGTGTGCTGACCTTTTTTGTCCAGTGTTTAAATCTGTGTGTCTGGTCTGAGTGTCAACTTTTGTGTCTGGTCTGCATGTCAATGTTCAGGTCTAGTTTTTAGGCCAACATT
Source organism: Neoceratodus forsteri (assembly GCA_016271365.2). NCBI lineage: Eukaryota > Metazoa > Chordata > Ceratodontiformes > Ceratodontidae > Neoceratodus > Neoceratodus forsteri. Next base: position 436,701,207 of record CM057453.1, read on the forward strand.
ATGATCTCTGCTGCTCTGTTTGTAAACATTTACCTACTGTACCATTTTATTTCTGGCCTGGTGTGTTTAATGACTACATTACATTAAATGGTACAATTGATTTATACACTCTTTCAAGTAACATGAACAGTGTCATAGTTAAATTATTTGTGCTTTTTATGCATTTGAGTTTTATGAGGAAATGCAGATTTTTGCTTCATTAAAACCTGGAACCTTGTATATGTTTCCTCATGCAATTAGTGTTAACACATGGTAGCTGAAGGAGGCTGTAAATGGATAAACACATTAAAGTAAATAACATGTAGAGTTCAGTGTTGAAACTTGCTAACAGAAACTTTGTTGTTTATGACAGAGGTGCTGCATCTGATAGGAACTATGGTATTATTACTACATTTTAAATATGGTATAATTGGCAGTGTCACCTCTGGAATATATCCTTGTTGGCATTGTTTGGTGGTTAGCCAGGGCAAGCTGGGTGGTGCTTTTTTTGTTCTCTGTCCATGTGACCATTCGGTACAATTAACTGACAGGCACAGCTGCTTGAAACGCAGCACTCTAAAACTGACAGTCCTAGTTCCTCTGCTTCTAACCTTCTCAGCACATTGAGAAGAACAGGGGAAAACAGTGGTGACTTGACAGCTCTGTTGTAAAAGAGGCAGTGAGAGTAACATAGCAATTTAAGGTCAAAAGGGTCTCTAGGTCCTTCATGCCTACCCCTGAGAGTCAATGAGAGTAACATAGCAATTTAAGGTCAGAAGGAACTCTAGGTTCTTCATGTCCACCCCTGCTTCATACGCAAGGATGGATGACTTATGTTGTTCAAACACCCTAATTTATAGTGATCCTTTATCCACTCTACTACCCAGAGCAGCCTGCGATTCCTTTCATAATGCCATTGTTCAGGACCCAAACAAGCTGGGCAAATAGTTGGGCTCCAGGGTATTACATAAGCCAAAAAAATGATTAGCAGTTGTACAGGTGAAAGTGCTAATCAACTGTAAAAATGCATAGCGCTTGACACAGAATGGTTTGAAAAATGTAAAAATATATATCATTTATTAATTTTGTCAACTGTGCCATAGACCCACTGAAAAGAAAATGGTTGGCAGCCTACTGCTTAACATTTTGGAAATGGCTAGCATTACCCCTTGTTTTGCAAAGCATTTTGCGATGCTATACCGTCTATTTAAAACCCTGGTGCTCCATGTGTTTGCGAACGCCATTAAGCTACATTCCAGTGCTCTTAAAGCAGCATAGCAGCCATGTTGCTGCTGACCAGAATTTGTTAAAACTATATAGACTTTGACGGCAGATAAGGACTGCTGGCCCACCCAGTCTGCCCAATTCCCTACCTATTGGATAAGCTGCAGATCCTAGTTAACTAACAGCCTACTTCTTCCTACCCCCCACTAGAATTGCCTTATGTCTGTTCCATGCATTCTTGAATTCCCCCACTGTTTTTGACCCTACTACCTCCTCAGGAAGGCTATTCCATGTGTCCACCACCCTCTTTGTAGAAAAATACTTCCTAATGTTGCCCCTAAGCCATCCCCTCTCTGTCTTCAAATTGCGCCCCCTTGTTCTTGCACATCACTTTTTCAGAGAGATGCTACCATCTTGGACTTTGTTGATTCCCTTGAGGTACTTGAAAGTTTCTATCATGTCCCCCCCCCCCTTTCCTTGAGGGCATACATATTAAGCTCCTTTAGTCTCTATTCATATGGCTTCTGGTGCAGACCCTGCACAATTTTAGTTGCCCTCTTCTGAACTGCCTCCATTCTGTCTATGTCCTTGTGGAGATGGGGTCTCCAGAACTGCATGCAGTACTCCAGATGGGGTCTCATCAACTGTCTGTACAGAGGGATAACAACTTCTTGTTTTCTACAGGTGATGCCTCTCCCTATGCATCCCAGTATCCCCCAGACCTCTTTACTGCCTGCTCACATTGCTTGCCTACTTTTAGGTCATCTGATATGACTACCCCCAGGTCCCTTTCCATTTTTGTTGTTGTCAGTACCCCCCATTGTGTACTCTTCCCTTGGGTTTTTGTTTCCTAGATGCATTACTTTGCACTTCTTTGCATTGAATCTAAGCTGCCATGCATTTGACCATTCCTCAAACCTTGCCAAGTCCCTTCTCATCCTGTCCACAACCCTTGTGTATCAACACTGTTGCAGATCTTTGAGTTGTCTGCAAAAAGGTTTACTTTTCCTTCCAGCCCCTCCACAATGTCACCTATAAAGACATTAAAGAGGACTGGTCCCAGTACTGAACCCTGCGGTACCTCGCTAGTAACCCCCCCTTCTTTGGAGTGGACTGTTTACTATTACCCTATGCGTCCTGTTGTCTAGCCAATTGTTTAACCAGGCTACCACCCTGGGACCCACTCCCAGGCTGGTTAACTTGTGTATTAATCTTTTGTGTGAGACTGTGTCAAATGCCTTGCTAAAGTCTAGGTAGGCCATATCCACAGCCCCTCCCTGATCTACTACTTTGGTCACCCTGTCAAAGAAATCAACTAGATTCATCTGACATGACCTTCCCACTGTGAATCTATGCTGCCTTGGGTCCTGCGCCCCGCTGGCCTCTAGGTACTCAAGAATTCTTTCTTTCAAAGTGATTCCATCATTTTCTTACCACTGAGGTCAGACTAATGGGTCTGTAGTTTCTTGCCTCTGCTTTGCTCCCACTTTTGTGAAGGGGAATCACATCCGCCATCCTCCAGTCCTCAGGTACCACACCATCCTCCCATGATTTGTTCAAAAGGGTAGTCAGTGGTGTCACTAGTTCCCCCTTAGTTCTTTTAAAATTCTGGGGTGAATCCCATCAGGCCCTATTGCTTTGTCCACCTTGAGATTTAGGAGTTCTTTCAGAACCCTTTCTTCTGTGAATGGACTGGTATCGACTCCCTTATCCAAAATGCTTCTATTGATTGGTTTAGGTACTGCCCCCTCCTCTTCTTTTGTGAATACTGAGCAAAAGTATTCATTCAGTATCTCTGCCTTTTCACTGTCACCCTCTGCCCACCTCCCCCCTCTTTCCTTTATTAAGCCTCACTATCCCTCCCTTGGTCTTTCTTTGCTCCCAAATGTACCTATAAAAGATTTTATCCCCCTTCTTAACCGAGTTGGCTATCTTTTCCTCAGTTTGGGCTTTTGCTATTCTGACTACCTTCCCAGCTTCCGTCTGCTTTAGCTGGTACTGTTCTCTGTCCTGCTCCTTCTGTGATTCCTTATACTTCCTGAACGCTATCTTTTTCTCCCTAACCTTCCAAGCCACCTCTTTTGAGAACCACAGTGTTTTTTCCTTCATTTTGTTTTGTTTATTTGCTTCACACACAGACGTTTTGCCTCTGTGATGGCAATTTTGATTTTCCCCATTGTTCCTCCACCCTCCATAGTGCATTCCTAGGCACTCTCCCATTTTTAAAGTCAGCCCTCCTAAAGTCCAGTATCCTTGCTTTTGTATGGCTTGACTCTCGACTGTGTTTATCATGAACCACACTGTTTGGTGGTCGCTTATTCCAAGATGGCTACCCACTTCTAAATCGAGATCTCTCTCATCCCTATTTGAGAGTACACAGTCTAAGATTGCTCCTTCCAAGTGGGTTCCAGCACTAGCTGTCTGAGGCATGCCCCTGTGGGCATCAAGAATGACCCTGCTCTTGGATGTGGCTGCAGCAAATGTGCTCTAGTTAACATCTGGCATATTCTGGTCCCCATCAACAATATCACCCTTTTTCTACCATTCTAAGGATGCCTTCTATCATTTCCTTGTCCGTTTCCTCCCCTGAGACAGGGGTGTGTGCAGCCACATGTGGATTGTGGTGCCATTTCCTGTCTCAAAGGTGACCAACAGTGCCTCCTCCCTCCCTCCCTATTTACCCTTTAGTTCCATTGCTTTGATCCCTTCCCTTGCATGAGAGGCTTCACCTCCTCCTTTTACCCTCCTGTCCCTCCTGTAGATTGTATACCCTGGTATGTTGATATCCCAATTGTGGTTCTCTGTGTACCATATTTCTGTGACTGCCATGATATCCAGGCATCCCTCTTCCATCAAGGCCACTAGTTCAGAAGCTTGTTACCCAGACTATGGTACTCATCGTCCTCCATTTTTTGATGGCCATACCCTTTAGCCCATCCCTGTCCTTACTGCCTTTGCTTTTCTCCATTTACCCTGTCCTGCTACCTATTGACTTCTGTACCTTGGCGTTTAACTCACTAACTATCCTGTTTTGTGGTGGAGGCTGGGAAGTCCCTGATCTTTCAGTGCCTCCCCATTGGATAGATTAAAAGCTTGTCAATGAAGCATTTAAACCTATCACCTATGATCCTGGTTCCCCTCCCGGACAGATGCAGACCATCATGCCAGTATAGGCCTGTATCCCCCCAGGTGGACCCCCAGTCACCAATGAAGCCAACTAGCTACTATGTCTACATTAACTAAAGCATCAGGCTGATGACTCCATCCATCCACCCTTCTCTCAGTGAAGAAATATTTCCACATTTCTTTTCTTACAACCACTCTGAATAGTTTGTCATTGTGACCTCTAGTGACAGATCCCTCACTAATTTTAAATAGATGCTCTGCATTTGTCCTTTTAGTATCCTTTAGGTACTTGAATGTTTCACTCATAACCCCCCAGCCTCCTGGTGTCCTACGAGTACATATTAAGGCCTAGTAAGCAGTCCTCATAAGTCCTCCCATGCTGACTTTAAATCATTCTAGTCACTCTTTTTGGACCAACTCCAAGTGATCCTTATTTGTTTAGGTGAGTTTCAAATCACAACACAGTATGCCAGATGAGGCCTTACCAAGGCAATATATAGGGACAGTATTACCTCATTCTTCCTACTCAAGAAGCCTGTCTAGATAACCCTGAATCCTGCTAGCCTTGCCATAAGCATTATTGTACTAAGCAGTGAGCTTGTCACCTCAATTCCCTTCCTCTGCTGTCTGTTCCATCCAAACTGCTCCCATCTAATAATCATTACTTGGATTCTGTATCCCCAATTGCAAAGCTTTTCATCTCACAGCATGGAAATTCAGTTGCCAAATTTTAGACCATTTTAACGGTATACCACCCTGACAGCGACATGTCGACATTGACCGACACTACAGTGACAACATCACCAGGTCACTGTAGTGTCAGCGCTGGACCCTGGCACTGTTATCTGGGGGTTTTGTACCCCTTCCCCATATCAGTTCTGACTCGAAGTTGATTACATTAAGTTGGGGGGAGTGTGGGGGCAAAGCCCCCCGAAGAAAACATGGTAGGCAGTTACTATCTTTATACCGACTGCAAATGTGGTTGACATAAAGGTTTCACTGTACCTTTGGTCGACAACATTTTTGTTGATGAACGGTCATAGATCCATTTTAACAATCTTTCCAAATTGTTTTCCGATTCTCGCTTATCCCACATAACGTCTACCAATTGACATATTTAGTGTTATCTGCAATGAGACATGTTGTACTCTGAATTATCACTCCTACATCACAACTAAACAAATTGAACAGTACTGATCTGAACACAGACCCTATGGGAGGGACCCTCTCATTACCTCCTAACCTCTGAGTATGAACCATTTACCACCATTCTTGGACTGCTCCCCTCTAACTAATGACCCACCCATCTCAGGTTTTCATCCTCAGCACATAGATCTCCTAACATCTTTATTAATCTTTCCTGTGGCACTGAATCAGAAGCCTTTCTAAAGTCAAGATACTGGACATCTGCTGCATGACCCTGATCTAATTCTCGTGATACATAATTAGAAAAATCAACAAGATTCATTTGACAAGATCTGCCACTCACAAAGCCATTTTGGTTACTGCCCTGTAACCCATGAGTTTACAAAAATATAGCTGCTGCTCCTAATATATCCTTTCAATAATCTTCCCATTGATAAATGTTGACCGACCTACAATTTCCCGGATCCCCCATCCCTCTATTATGTGGGGACGATGTCCACAACCCTTCAATCTTTTGGTTCGATACCTATTTCCAGAGAGCAATTAAAAGTGTCAGATAGAGTTATAGATGGAGCTCCACCTAACTCTTTAAGTAACAGTGGCTGCAAACTGTCTGGACCCAGTGACTTCCCCATCTGAAGATTCTTTAACTATTTAAATACAGTGGGATGGATTTTTCAAGGAGATCCACCCAAGATGTGCCTGTTGCTATTTTCAAAGCAGAAATGCTCTAAACCTATTAGACCATCTATTAGATGGCCTGACAGCATTCAAAGTATATGTGGGTTGCCATACTAGATTCCTCATGGTTCACCTCCCCACCTCTCCCAAGGAGGTCAGCCAGGGTTCCCTAAGGATCAGCTACACTGGACTAATGTGGCACAGTGCCTCTACCTGGGGCAGTGATATGGGTACCTTGTGGCTGAAACACAAGGCTATCTCCCCAGGAAACAATGCATAAACGGCCTCACAGTCCTTCCCCAAAGCAAGTGACACAGCAAACAATGATTGGCGGCTTTCTCCAAGGGTAATTTGTTTCAAGAAAGTCCTCTAAATGGCTTGAGAAGGTGCTTATGCTAGACAGTTATAAAGGGATAATATTTTGAGCTGAAAACCCAGATTTTTGGATTGTGAATGACTCATATTCATAGCCGCTATCAGCTATGAGTAGCTCGGGCTTGATGTGGACTTAAATATCAGCTGGAAGGAAGAGGAGATTTGGATATAGCAAGTTCAAGTTCCAAATTCTGGAAATCTTTTTGTAAAGTGAATAAGGTGTACTTTTGTAAACTGTGAAATCCGAGCTTCTACAAGTCCTGATTGTTTGTGCAGTGGGGTGTGCTTTCCCCGACTGTTGGGGCAGAGTGCTCGTGGGGATCCTGTGATTGTTTCATGGGGTTGGCTGCTGGCAGCATGGGTGAGCCTGCAGGGTTTTATTTAACTTAAAACTGATTAGCGTTTTGCTCATAAAACATTGTGAAGATGCATAGCACTTGCCTCACTGTGTTTAACAAACAACACATCCAGAAAACCTATATAAATGCTTTCTGTACAGTTAGTATTGTCCCAAGCAAAAAAATGCTAATCAATTATTTAAAACCCTGGCCTGGCTCTACTAGCATCCAACGATCGGTTGTTGTGGACACAGGTGACTGGGCTCTAGAGCGGCCAGGGAACTGACTGACGAGTCTATTGCTCCCTAGACTCTCTGGGTTTGGCTATGGCCTAGTCATTCTCCAGGTGTTGAGGTGCCCCAGCAATTATTTCCAGCTGTGACCTCTGCGAGTGGAGCCTGGTAAACCCATGTTTGCTGTTTTTAGCTGACTGGATCCTTTCAGTCAGTTTCTAGTGAAAAAATGTGGGATTATTCTCTGGACTACCTACATTCCCTGGATTATCTACATGACTCAGCCTTGGATATACTGATCAACTTTGTGCTAAAACAGTGAGAGTGTCCTGTTGTGGTTCCCAGTGGTGAGAGGACCTGGGTGTCCACATTTTATTTATTTTCCATTTTATTCAAAGAAGACTTCTTTGTTCTGGATTATTATTTGCATATTGACTTGCATTGGGGCAGACTTTGGATTTTTAACTCTGGGCAGCCAGAGTGTTTCGGCTTCTCTCATTTCCAGGTTGTGAGAGGATCTGGGGATGGGGGTGAGGTTCATATTTTCCTCTGCATTCCAGTGAGAGGGGTCTGCAGTGGATCTTTTATAATTTTTTGGCTTTAGTTCACTGTTTATCATTTGGTTATGTTCTCTGTGTGCTGCGTTTTGGGTTAGGGTATCCATGCTGAGCAAGGGTGTGAGCGATTGAGGGGTATTTTATGGTATTTTTGGAATTTTATTTTATTAGTAGATTGTTATGCTGATTTGTTTGTATTAATTACTTACAGTAGTTAGTGGTTTAGGTAGTATGTGCTGGAATCATGTTTTAGTGGGCGGCTATTCTCTGTCCAGGTTGAGGGATCTTCACCCCTTTGATAGTGCCTTGTTGTGGCCCGAGGTGTATAGGCATTGTCGTGCCTTGGGTATTGCGCCGAGGAGATGAAGGGCAGAGTTCCTGGACTGGGGAGGAGCAGGGTGGGCGGATAGGGTGGTGAGATCACGGAGACATCCTAGGGCAAAATGGGTTCAGGAAAGAGGCCCTCCATGCCTGATTCCCATACCAAGGGCTCCACTGATAGTGAGCAAGTTGCCTGTTCTTCCATGGCCTCTCATCCAACGGGTGGTGTCGTGCATTGCCAGGTCTATAAAAACAAGACAGCAATTATTGTTGGTCTTGTTGAGTCATCTAACCTGACTTGCATCACCGAGACCTGGTTGGACAAAATGCTGGTCCAGTATTTGAGTCAGTAATTCCGACTGGTACTGTGATACACCACCGAGATTGGATTGAAGGCGGGTGTAGCCATCTGTTTTAAGACAAATTGGATCTCGTGGAAGTTCCAGTGGGGATCACCAGATCCTTTGAGGGTATCCTGGGGCAGGTGTGGGCAGCACGATTCTTCTCATCTACCATCCACCCAGACATGAGAAAGTTTTCCTGCAGGAAGTTGCAGACTTCATGGTCGACATGGTGTTGGAATCCTCCAGGTGGTTGGTCCTGGTGGATTTCAATGCCTGGGTCGATGATGAACTCTTGTTTTTGGTCAAAACATCCTCCAACTGATGACCTCTTTGGGCTTTACACAGGTAGTTACCACTGCAACCCATTGTCAGGGCCACTCCTTGGATATGGTGTTCTTCCTGGGGATGGAGGCCGCTGACTTGGTGGTGGAACCAGTTGGATGGTCCAACCATCACTCTATCAGATTCTGTTTTGCGGCTCCCCCATGAGACCAGCCCCTTTGGAGATGGTCTGGTACTGCCCTTTGAGGGGTGTTACCCCAGAGAGTCTGTCGGTGGTCCTGGACCTATCAAGTTGGTCATTGGAATGCTTGGATCCAGGATATCTAGTAGCGCTTTATAATAGTGTGGTGCTGGAGGCCCTGGATTCCATAGCTCCTGTCCAAGTTCGCCCCCTCCCTCTTCGTCCTCAGTCCCCTTGGTTTGATGGGACTTTGAGGGAGTTGAGAAGGTTGGGGGGAAGGTTGGAATGGTGTTGGTGGAAATCCGGCCTGGAGGAGTACAAACTTAGGTTAATCACCCATTATTTGGACTATCAATCAGAAAGCTCCCATAAGAAGGCACAGTTCCTGTCCAGGGAGATTACTGCAGCAAGAAATCGACCTGATCAGCTCTTTCGGACTGTGGACAGACTGTGCAATCCAGCCTGTCTATGGGGCTGAAGAGCCTTTTCACAAGCTAGTGTGAGGAATTTGCTTGATTTTTTGCAGATAAGGTGTCATCCATCAGGTCAGCGATCTGTTCAACTAGTTCAAATGAGTACGGCGGAGGTCGATGCAAGGGCACAGACACCCAGTCTATCTGGACAGATTTTGACTTGCCAGTGATCATAGATATCATGAAGATAGTTCTGGGCCTGCGACCGACTTACTGTAGTTTGGATACTGGTCCAATGTGCCTCCTTGTGGGGTGTATAGATGTCATAGGACCGATCCTCATGGAGACAGTCTGGTGTTTGCTGGATCAAGGGTTGTTCACCGATCCATTGAAGGAGGTGGTGGTGACTTTCCTGCTAAAAAAAAAACCAGCGACCCAGACTGCCTTGCAAACTACAGACCAGTCTCTAACCTACCCTTTTTGGGTAAGGTTATTGAGAAGGTAGTCGTGTTGTAGCTTGAGAACTTTCTTACCACCCACGAAGTCTATGATCCTCTTCAGTCTGGTTTCAGGAAGAGGCATAGTACCGAGACAGCATTAGTTCGGGTGATGAATGATCTCCTAATAGCAAGAGATCGGAGGAGTGGTTCAATCTTGGTCCTCCTTGATCTCTCTGCAGCATTTGACACCGTGGATCATGGGGTGTTGTTGGAATGCCTGCGGCTAATCTTGCAGACTGTCAGGGATAGTCCTCAGAAGGTTACATTCTTTTCTCACGGGCAGGCGCCAAGGGTGGTGTCAGGAATTTTTTCCACGGCCACCTTTGCCCTGCCTTGTGGGGTCCCACAGGGTTCTGTACTGTCCCCCATGTTGTTCACGGTGTATATGCTGCTGTTGGGAGACATTATAAGGTGGAATGGGTTAAGTTTTCACTGCTATGCAGATGATACTCAGCTCTACATGTCCTTTGAACCCGAACAGAGTAGTGATGTCTCAGTATTTAACAACTGCCTCACTGAGATTCAAGACTAGGTAAGTGCTAACTGGTTGAAACTAAATCCAGATAAGAATAAGGTGTTGGTGGTGGACTTAGGTCACCAGGTAGATAAGTCAACTCCTGGCAACCGCCCAGCTTGATGCTGGGGTGACCAGTTGAGACCTTCTGAATGGGTGCGGAATCTGGGGTTGTGTTTGACAATGAATTGACACTTAAAGCACAGGTGTCAGCCATTGTCAAGTCCTCTTTTTCCATCTGGGGAACATCGCCCGGATAAAGCACCTTGTTCCTCCGATGACCTTCCTGTATTAGTTCATGCCTTTGTGTCCTCTCGTCTTGACTACTGCAGTGCTCTATACCTAGGGCTAATGGGGTGGCTATCTGTTGCCTACAGCTAGTGCAAAATGCAGTGGCAAGGTTGTTGACTGGGCAGTCAAGATCTTGCCATATCACGCCTGTGCTGCGTGGATTGCACTGTTCTCTCAGCTCTGCACGAGGGATTGCTAGAGGTTCCCAGGGTTCATTTGCAGACATCAGGTGCTAGAGCATTTGCTTTTGTAGCCCCAACCCTGTGGAATTTCTCTAGCTCATCGGCCAAGAGAGTGCACATCCACCAAAACTTTTAAAGTCTCTCTGAAAACATATTTATTGTGTTTAGCATTCGGGGAGGATATTTAGTCTGATATCAGCTGCTTTTTTAATTTGTGTATTTTAACTGTTTATTTGTGTGTTTTAGTATTGCATATGCACTTTGATTTTAGAAAAGCGCTTTATAAATAAAATATGATTTGATTTGATTTGAATAAAATGCAGTTTGAAACAAGTAATTTGTTTTAAAGGGAGGGTATGGAAAGAACAAGTGGCAGCAAGGGTAAAATGGAAGCAACGGGGGTAGCAATCTCCTTACACTCTAATGCAGCAAAAGCATATACTTCATGCAAGAAACATTTCAAGGCTGTGGTCGCAATTCTGCCCACCCCGGGCAGTCCTCACACCCCAAATGCGAGTGTACCCATCGTAATTCCACTTTAAGGTCATGGTTTAACAGGGAAGAGCTTGGTGGCGCACTTTAAACAGTGGCAGAATAACTACTTTTTAAACATAATTGCTGAACACACAAACTTCAAACTGGTACAACACTTGGGAAAGGGATCCCTATTTATAAACCAATGAGATTTGATGGCTGCATGGCCTCAACAAGTCTCCTGCCTGGTGTTCTCAAACTGGCACAGTCCTGCAAAGGACTTCTACCTCACTTCTGTCCCAACTACCTATCTCCCAGTTGCAGGGTCGAACCCTGGGTTTTACTCACTGTTTTGATGCCTCAAACAATACCTCTAGTACACCTAGCTAAAGCAGCCTGACTGGATGTGTTGCTCCTGGCTGGGATGCTGGCTTCCCCTGGCTTCCTGGCGGCTTGTCTCTTATTCACTTCTCTCTCTCTCTCTCTCTCTCTCTCTGTTTATCTTTATAAGGCTCAGGTACTGTATGAAGGCAGGAACTTTCTTGGTTGGATATGCTGTAGTTATTTATTATTATTATTTAGTTAAACATCAGTTTAGAAACCTTTGAGCCAGAGGCTCATTTACAAAGGTACCTCGTCACAAAGCAGCTGATCCTCCAGAGAAGAAAAGTCTGTGTCAGGAAAATCCTAGCTCCAGCTTGCCTTTTAAACTGTGGTTTTGCTAAAAACGTCTTCTTTTCTTTTGACAAACACTTTCCTTTGGGATCCAAATACTTCTGGCCTACAAGACCTGGAGTGCCTGGAAAGACAAGAGCAAACCAGCCCATACCTTGGTATCCAGTCACTCTCACCAAGATCTGACTGAACTGCCATGAACTTTTGAAAATAATTCCTTTTAAGCAGGCTGAAACTCGATGCCTGATTAGCCAGGCTTGTTCACATGAAAACTGTGTCTGGCTTGAGCTGCCTTCTCATTGGCTGCAATTCGCAGCCAAACTGGACCTGACCCGTGATCCATTCCCATGGTTTTCTGAAGCTCCTGTAACTCATGGGGGCCACCATCTTTGTTTGTTTATTGTTCTATCTTTGGCAGTTTGCTGCCACTTTATTCATAGTCCCACAGTGTTTTTTGCCTCATGCCCTGTCCCTGCTTGCTGTTCTGGGGCCAGGGATTTACTTATTGTGTTGGGCACATAGCCCATTTCTGAGTTAGGGTTGTTTTCTGGGAGGTGGCTCTCCATGCTGCCTTCCTGCTTAATGCACATGCGTACTATTCTTTTTTTTCTCTCTCATGACTAAACTTGGACTGTAAAACACTAAAAACATGTGCTCAGTGGCATGGTTATTGTTGGGTCCTAGCTCAGCTGACTACCCTGGAGTGAGGACAGAGACTAGCTGTAGGCACATGGCTCGATTTCACTTTCGGGTCTAAAGCCCGAAAACACACTACTGCACATGCACAGCAGCCCAACATGGCAACCACACTTCTCTGACTACTGTTCCCCAGCCAACTTCAGCTCCTGGGCTCAGGGAACCAAAACACATGTTGCTTCTTTCCTCCGCCCCTGCCTCAGCCCTTGTCAGCTCTTGAATGGCCAAAGGTCAGAGAGGGTTGGGCAGCAATGGACATGGATTTGTGCTGTGGAGACTGGTCCACATCCCACCAGGACTCCTGGTGGAGTACTCAGCCAATACAGCAGTCCCAGGGGACCAGAGGGTGAAGATTCAGACCAGAGGGTGGAGGAGAACAAAGAAAGCACTAGATTTTTTTGAGGGGGGCTTACGAAAGTTTGCATCCAAATATGGAAAAAACAGACACAGTTGCACTTGCATCCAGTTTGAATGCTACTGTGTCTTTTGTTGTCACAAATTATGACTTTTTGTCATAAACAGCTGCAGCTTCTAAACTAGCAGGGATGCATGGATGGATGCAAGAAAATGGATGCAGATGCAGCTTGCATTTGTTTGAAACCCCCCCCCCCATCCTCAGTGATACTTGCTAAACTCAGTCCTGGAAGAGTTCTCGCTGTTGAGGAGTTCTCGCTGTTGAAAGGTCACTCCTCTGGAGGAATTGACTGGCGAGGCATTGCTTGATCGAACTGGGCTGCTGAGCAGGGGAGTTTATGCTCCGGGAAGAATTTGCTGTACCTGTTGAAAGGAGAAGGTGGGCCTGGCCTGTTTGCCTCAGGATGGGTGCTTGGCCCCAGTTGTTGCCCTAAGGGGATCAGATGGTGCTGTCTGGAAGGTGGGTGCTTTTTGGTTTGCCTTAGGGTCGCCGTCAGGCATTTGGTCAATTTTGAGTGCTTGGAGGCGGCTCTAATTTGGGGGATGCTTGGGCTGGGTGCCTGCTCTGGGGTTGGGTAGGCTATGGGAAAGTGTATCAGCAGGCGCTGGATTGCCACAGGATTCATTTCTCCTGGAGTTTGCGACTGCTCTTTGGCCGAAGGTCTCACCAGGATTTTTACCCGAATGTGGCAATTGTCTTTGACATTTCTTGCAGTGGTTTATGACTTTGTGGAAAACTTGAACTTTTCATCCCCTTGGATACTTTATTCATGACTGTACAATCTGAGGATAGGACTGTTCTGAGGATACACATGGTTCAGCTTTGAAAGGCTGTGAGAGGTCCTTATTTTGTTGCTACTTGGCCTGGGGATCTGAACTTTATTTATTATTTTATTGATTTTGTTTATATTATTTGGTACACCTCCTGTGAGAGAGAGGGGTACTTAAGTTTTATTTTAGTTATTTTGCACAAAAATACAGACTGTGAGAATATCAAAATTCCATTTTATTTAAAGCTCTGTTCTGACAATATGTGAGATATTGTTTGAGGGGTTTTATGTTAGAGATAAACTGTTGGTTCAAATTGTTCTGCTTTTGTTTTTAGGGGTGGAGGTTTATTTGTTATTAATTGTGTTAGTTGTATGGTTATATATTTGTTTGGTTTGGTTTTAGAAAATGTGTTGGCCAGGGTTGACAGTTGGGCATTATTCCCACTCAGGCTGGGGATCTTTCACCCTTTCTTTTTGCCCTTTGGGGTGTATAGACACTGTAGGGGTCTGGGAATAACAAGGAGGGCTCAGGCTCGGTGCGGACTCGGCCTGCAGAGGAGTGGAGGGTGGACGGACTGGGATAGTGGGGACAAGGAGGCGCCTGGGGCGAAATGGATCAGGAAAGGGCTCTCCCTGTCTGGTTCCCATACCAAGGGCTCTGCATATTGCAGACAGGTAACTAGATCTCCCCGGCTGCTCATCAAACCCGGGCAGTGTTATGCAATGCCAGGTCGATTAGGAACAAGACCACCATAATTGGGGATCATGTTAATCGTCGACCTGGCTTGCTTCACCAAGACCTGGTTGGATGGAAATGCTGGCCCTGTTTTGGCTTCAGCGATTCCTCCCGGGTACTCAGTGATACACCGCCTGAGGATCGATCGTAGGGGTGGGGTTGTGGCCCTTTGTTTTAAATCAGAACTGAACCTGATGGAAATCTCAGTAGGAACCACCAACTCCTTTGAATGTATCGTGGGAGAGGGTGTGGGGTGCAGGATTCTTTTCGTCTACCGTCTACCAGGTGACAGGAATGTTTTCTTGCGGGAAGTTGCGGACTTCATCGCCGACCTAACATTTGGACCCCATAGATGGCTGATCCTTGGAGATTTCAGTGCTTGGGTCGACGATGAACTCTAGCAGTTTGGACAAGACTTCCTCCAGTTAATGAATTTACTGGGCCTCACACAGGTTGTTTCCTCCTCAACCCATACTTGTGGTCATTCATTGGACTTGGTGTTCCTCCTGGGGATGGAGATATCTGACTTGGTGGTGGAACCAGTCGGGTGGTCGGACCATCATTCCATCAGCTTCAGTTTTGAGGCCTCCCTAAGAGGTCTGCCCCTATGGAGATGGTCAAGTACCACATTTTGAGGGGTGTATCCCAGATGGCCTGATGGCGGAGCTTGACCTATCGAGCATGCTGAGAGAATGCGTGGATCCAGAGGATCTTGTGCTTGCCTATAATAAGGCAGTGACAGAGGTCCTGGATTCCATTGCTCGTTCAGAAATTCATCCACTCTCCTTCACCCTAGGTCTCCATGGTTTGATGAGGACCTAAGGGAGTTGAGGAGAGTTGGACGAGGCTAGAGAGGTGAGGCGGAGATCAGGCCTGGAGTGTGACAGGCTTAGTTTGATGGACCATTATTTGATCTATCAATCAACAATTTCCCATAAGAAGGCAGAATTCCTGTCCAGGGAAATTGCTGCTGCAGAATTGACCAGCTCAGCTTTTCCAGACCGTGGACAGATTGTGCAATCCACTCTGTCTTCAGCCCAGAAATGCTTTTTCACAAGAGCAGTGTGAAAAGATTGTTCGATTCTTCACGGATAAGGTTGCCATGATCAGGTCTGAGGTCCGCACGACCCTTTCTCTAGGGAGTAGCAGTGGTCGGCAGGAGATGTTGGACCCTCGGTTTGAGTGGTGTGACTTTGATCAGCCTATAATCAGTGATATTGTGATGGTTATCCAGACTTTACATCCTACCAACTGTGGTTTGGATCCGAGCCCTACACGTTTGCTTGTTGGCTGCATTGATGTTATCGGCCCGGTCTTCGCGGAGATTGTCAGGTTATCCTCGGAGAGTGGAATTTTTCCAGCTTCTCTTAAGGAGGCCATGGTTCGGCCTCTTCTTAAGAATCCCTCCTTGGATCCTGACTGTCTTAGAAACTACAGGCCTGTCTCTAACCTTCCATTTTTGGGTAAGGTTATTGAGAAGGTGGTGGCTTTACAATTGGATGACCATTTGACCAGCCACAATATCTATAATTCTCTCCAGTCTGGTTTCAGGAAGAGACATAGTACTGAGACAGTTCTTGTTCGGGTACTAAATGACCTCCTGATAGCGAGAGATCGAAAGACTCATTCCATCTTGGTCCTTCTTGATCTCTCTGCAGCATTTGATACTGTGGACCATGGTGTGCTGCTGGATCGCCTGCGGTTTATCTGTGGACTATCAGGGGCTGTCCTCAGATGGTTTCAATCCTACCTCACGGGTAAGACTCAGAGAGTGGTGTCTGGGGTTTGTACCTCAGCCCCATTCTCCCTGCCTTGTGGGGTTCTGCAGGGATCCATTTTAGCGCCCATGTTGTTTGCAGTGTATATACTGCCATTAGGAATGATTATTAGATGGTCTGGCTTGAGTTTTCACTGCTATAAAGATGATACTCAGCTATATGTGTCTTTTGTCCCTGAACAGGATCATGCCATTTCGGTGCTCAACAGCTGCCTGGCTGAAATCCAGGCCTGGATGAATATGAGCTGGCTAAGGTTGAACCCTGAAAAACTGAGGTGTTGGTTGTGAACCTGAGTTGTCAAGAGGCAGGTGTGTTGGCAGGTTCACCTTCGGGCTTGTGGCTCGGAGGTGTCCAGCTAGCTACCTCAGACCGGTACAGAACCTGGGCACTTATGTTTGATAACTGCCTGACTTTGAAATCACAGGTGTCAGCAGTTGTTAAAACCTCTTTCTACCATCTGAGAAATATCGCCCAGGTGAAATATCTGGTTCCTCCCGATGATCTTCCAACGTTGGTTCATGCCTCCGTTACCTCCCGCCTTGACTAGTGCAATGCCCTTTACCTAGGGCTGTCGGGGGTTGATATCCGCTGCTTGCAGCTGGTGCAGAACGTGGCTGCCAGGCTGTTGACTGGTGCTTCAAGAGCCAGTCATATTACACCTGTGCTCCGCGAGTCTGCACTGGCTCGATTAAGTGGCAGATCACCTTTAGGTTGCTTTGTTAACCTATAAGGCCCTACACAACCAGGGACAGCTACCTGAAAGATCTCCTTTGCCCGTACTGTCCCTCCCGTCCTCTCCGATCCACCGATGAGGGATTGCCAGAGGTTCCCAGGGTACGTTTGCAGACATTGGGAGCAAGGGCAATCAGTTTTGCTGCTCCATCCCTGTGGAACTCTCTGCCTCATCAGGTATGAGATTGCCTGACTGTCCAGAGTTTTAAAACTGCATTAAAAACTTATCTTTTTGATCTGGCTTTTGGTAACTGAAGTGTTTTTATGTGGTTTCATATTTATTGGAATTTACTGTGTATAATGTATGCAATTTTACTTTCTGTGTTTTATTTTATTGTACAGGTGCCTTGGTTTTGGAAAGGCGCCTTTTTATGAATAAAAAAATTGATTGAGTTTTGCCTTTTGTCTGGATGGCTGGATGCTGCATTCTGACAGTGAACCACACTGTTCTTCTGTAAAGTCTGAACTGAAGTATTCACTCAGGACCTACAAACTTTTATTTGTGTGCTGCTCTACCCATGTATTACCCTTTTTCAATCTTGCAATCCCTACCTTTTTTTTTTTCCACCTAACATACCTAAAAATGCCTTGTCATTCTCTTTACTTAAAACAGAGAATTCGGTGCACACTAGATATGCCAGCTGCCAGACCAAGTGCTGTTCTACACATCTAACATAATACCACCACATAGAAAACTTTCTAATGAGCAAGAAGGGGGAAAAAAAATACTTCAGAAATAGTTGCGACTGATTACTGTACTTCTTAAATTTTGTAATAGTTTCCTCTCTGCTAGTTTTTCATTCTATTAGCTAATTAAAAGAAGTTACTTCAGGCAGTCACATTTTAAGGCCAGACTGATGGGTGTTCCACCGTTACATTTGACAGCTGGCCTTATTTCACATCAGAGCTCTGAAATGAACACCAGGAGATTCCCACTCACTTTGGAGATAAAACAAGTAAGTAGCCAATTCACGTAGAAAGAAAATTAAGATATCTGAAAGATTTGCCATGGGGTGTGTGTGTGCTGAATTCTCTCTTTTAGCATAAAGCAGTAGCACCCCAATGAGAAATGTGATAAAAAGTGTGTGAATGAGCAAGAGTTGAGCTGCTAATGTTTTGTTCATTTAATACTTAGGAGATGTATAACTGTCTCCATTATCATTCTCCTTTACCACTTAGGAAATTTGTAATTCTATTTCTGCTTTGGCCGATCCATCGCCTTACTTGTTTCCCTCATTTTGATAAGATACTGTATTATTCCCTATTTTCACTTGTCTAAAAGGCACCTTTTTATTTCTCACTGCTAATTTTATTTTGCTTCCCTTGGGAACCAAATTGGATCAGCATACAGCTGAACAAACCACAATGCAATGCAGTAACTTGCAATAAATGACATGTCACAAAAATCTACATGACAAAAGGGCTTAGTTTGCATTGGATTACACCATTCCCTGCAATGTACTGCAGCATTTTGTGACATAATGCAACATTTCTGTGTTGCATTCTGGCTAGCACTGTTGTATCTCTTACCCTGCCTACATTTCTGAGACACCATTTTGATAATTCCACGATACTATTCTTTATATTTTCTCTTTTTATGTTATATTTTATATTCTTGCATCTCTGTTATTAGAGATCTGTATTAATGGTACCTCAACTCCAACTCAGACATAAAACTCTGAATGGTATGTGTAACGTGAGCACTGCATACTGTACTCAGTGTTGAGGCATTTATGTTACAAGGACTTATCCTGTTTTCCAGTGTTAAAACTACTTCAGCAAGTTGTCACCCAAGATTTCCTGGAGTTATCCAGAGAAAGAAATTTCAGGGACTTTCTGAGCCTGAGACAATCTCCCAAAATCTTCTTTGAGATCTCCAGATATTTTGGAAACGAATTTGCCAGATCAACTGTTACTACGGTAGCACCCACTACTCCCTTTGGTCAGAAAACAGTTGCTGTATTGCTCTAACCTGTTTAATAAAAAGGAACAATTTGTATTTTTAAGGGATGGTGCTTCCTACTTGATAAAATTGCTACCCTATTAAAAACAAACTCTAGCAAGAGCCCATACAGATGCAAAATGTTGGTATTTTGGGGAGTGAGAAATGTAAACTAGCAATTTTGCTCTAACCACTGATCCATCTAACTGCACTTTCTAGTTGTTGTGACACACACAATATACACATATATACTGTACACTGCCTTATATGGCATTTATTTACTTATACATCGAACCCTAACATTTACTGTACTTATGATAAGCTCTGTGTTTTGCACTAACCCATTGTATTAATCTACTGCATGACTATGTAACTAAGGTAGAAGACCAGGGAGGTGCAGTGGATGTGGCCAATCTGGACTTTTGGGGACATTGCAGAGGACTGGAAGGGAAAAGGTATGCCTCTTTCCAGGCGACACAAAGGTAAGCAATAGGGTGTACATGTCGGGAGGTTGAAAGAATGAGGAAGACCTAAAAACTGGAGAAATGGTCTGAAAAATGGCAGCTGGGATTCAGTGCAAAGAAGTGTAGGATCAGTGCAGGCATTATAATAAAATAAGTATTGTGTAGACTGTCTTGATAGTAATATGAAAGAAATACATAGCAGAGTTGCTGTTAGATGGTATTAATGGGAGAGAGAAAACATATAGATCAGATATTAAGTTTTCAGTGCAACACAAAGTTATAAACAGAACGTGTTTAAATAGTGCAAACTTGAATATTCACAAATAATATTGACAAATGAACACATAGTTACAGACAGACACTTGTTTACACAGTGCTAGCACTGAAAATGCACAGCATGTATTTCAGCTTCTCTAGTCTTTAAAGTAAGACTTTAACATTGGATGTTTTATGACCTTGTATATCTGCATAGCATTCCTTTTGAGGCTTTTGACCTTAACACTGTTACATCTTATCTGTAATGCTGTGCTTCCCAGCTAATTATTTCTCTAAAACTTTGGCATTTATGTGTAGAATGAAACTGTATTTAATTTTAAAAGGCCTGCTATGAAATCACCTATTTTGTGCATCTCAGTGCAAAACAAGCAAGAGGAAAAGTTAGAAGAGAGGGAGATATCAAGCTCAATTACAGTTGAAAGGCTGATTAAATTTGACATGTTTATGAGCTATGAAACTTTTGAAAGAGAATTCTACCCACACTAAATAAAATAGTGTTTTCAAGACAGCTCAACTCAATGGAACACAGCAGACTGCTTGCTTCAATTAATGCAGTGATTCTACAAAACCTCTAATTTTATCTAGCCCATTGGGTAGCAGAGAGCTCTCTCTCTACTGTTGTAGCATGACGTCTGGGGGCTATATCCACTGCAGTTGTAATAATTCTGGATCTGCTCCTGGTCACCTTACTAAGTGCTTTAGATAGGAGACTTTGTACAATGGACTGCTTTTACAGCCAATTGTCCTGCTTTCCTGAATGGCTGGGCAGTGTGGCCCATCACATGCTTTTGTGTGGTGCGCCATGATGTTGGCAATGTCCTGATGCCGCTGATGTCATACACTGCCCACAATGTGCTCCTGTAATCCCCTATAAAGGGTGAGAGAGTGACCACATTCAGCCCTTTAACTAGAATGGCAAAATCATGTAGAAGATGCCAGTAGGGTGTGATCTCCACTCTGTGTAAGTGTGCTACATGCTTAAAATATGTTTGTTGTGTGGGGGTTAAATGAAATGGAGCTATGATCGCTGTTTGAAAATGGGTATGACAACTGAGTACACCATGATAAAAAGTGCAATCTTTTAGGTGGAGAAATAAACTTAGGAAGCAAAGGTCCTAGATAACATGAGAATACAACAGGAGAAGTGAGCAGATGGCATTAGCATGCCGAGTAGCATGCCGGTGGCAATATGATTTACTTTGAAACCTGATATTTGCATAATTGTTTAATTGCAGTTTTACAAAAATGTTTTGAATCATCGCATGAAAAGCACAGAAAGAAATACTTTGAATGATTTGGTCCAGGTTTTAATTACTTAAGCGTTATACAAGATATTGCACATAAATAGTAGTATTTACAGTAGTAATTTAACTTTAAGAAAAAATGTTTCGTATTATATGTAAGTAATAAGCCATGACAGGGCATGCATTTTAGGATTTTAATGCATGCCCCGGGGTGTAGTAAGGCACAAGGCTGAAGGCAGAGTGTCCTTACACCTCTGGGAAGTGCATTAAAATTCTATGATGCACACCCTGGAGGGGCTTATTGCACTTATACATGACTCTAATAGTTTGGGGGTTTTTTTGGGGGGGAGGAAAAGGAGATCTGGCACCTGAACATGCATTTATAAAAATTTAATGCACGGTCAAATGATGTCGCTTGGTCAATTAAATTTCTAGATTTTTTTCTAGCCATTTTATAAATATTTACATATTTGAAGGTATAAACTTGTGGTTTGAAAGAAAAGTTTACAGAAACTGTATAAGACAGAGAGAAAAGCATCTGAAAGGTTTTGGCCAGGTATTGAGTGTTAAGAAAAGCTATCCTTTGCAGAGGTTCCTGCCTGCAAACCTTACCCTCAGTTTCACTTTATTGAAAAATCTCATTTTTCCTTGCACATAGTAGTTTATTTTAATTCGGAAAAGTCTGCTACCTGAAAGTGTGATGGATGCTGGGGCGGCTCCATTAACTGTAAAGGTATAACACTGGAACCATGCACTTCAGTAGAAATGCATTGAAGTACACGGTGCTACGCCGCATCTTTTACAGTTAATGGAGCCACCCAAGTGTCCACCATACTTCCGGGTAGTGGTCTTTTCAGAATTAAAATAAACTACTTGGTAGTGCAATGAAAAAGGTGATTTTCTCAATAAAGCTAAACCAGAGTGTAAGGTTTGCAGGGTTGGGAGCCCCTGCAAAGGACAGCTTTCCTTTAAAAAAATATTGCATAAAAGCAAATATTAGGAAAATTGTTTTATGGTTTGTTTTGTTAATTTAAAGGTACAGCCTTGGCAGTTAATGCGGACTGACTATTGACATTTGGATTTATGACTAATACTAACAAGTAAGTGGAGTGTATGAGGAAGCTATGCAATTAGATTCAAATGACATCATGAGTTATTTAAACACTGCAGTTTCTGATATTTTCAGATTAATAGAACAGGGCAGGACTCAAGTATGGTATATTTATGCCGGCCCGGTGGTGCAGAGGGTTGAGGCACTGGTGCCTTACTTCTCACCACACTGGCAACCTGGGTTCGGGAATGGACTCGGCCGCTGGTGGATCAGCAGGGGGAGGAGTTGGATTGAGCATCTGGAGGATGGCTCTCCTCTCCTGGGGTGAGCTAGGGACAGGCGTCGCTCTGTGGCAACCCCCACTGGAGACCAGGGGAAGCACAGAGAAACGCAAGTGGGGAATGTACAGGAGGAAAAACAGAAAAATGATGTTTGCACCTGCTAGGATGACGGCCGCTCCGGGCCGGGCACCACCTCAGACTCTGCTGTATCTGACCACAGCAGCACCACGACCAATGCCTGGGCCACTGGGCTCCTTCTCCTCGAAGAGAGGACCCACCCAGTGAAGGTGATAGCATGGGTACTCTGGGAGAAAGGCTGCAATATGCGGTCAGGGCGGAGATGAGGAGGCGGGTGCAGGAGCAAGTAATTGGCCTGAATGGGAGCAGGTGGAAGGGATAAAGATATAACACAAAAAAATAACAGTATATTTATAATGGAATTATTGGCAGTGCACCTAGCCAGGAGGTCATATAGGTAAAATGGAGGTCTAATCCACCCCATGTTGTACCATATATTTAATTAAATGTTGTATAAAAATTTGATTCCACCCTGAGAGAATTATTATGTACTGATTATTGTTCTCTGATTATGATTTGTAACCACATTTCTGATGAAGAGATGGAGGTCTTCAAACATTAATGGAATACCTGGGGTGCACCTAATCAGGAGGTCATATAGCCACATATCCTGAAGAAGAGATGGAACATCTTGAAATACTGGCGGTTTCTACATTGTGGCATAGAAAATAAAAAGTGCTTAAAGAGTGGCTGCAGATTGGTCCAGTTTTTATTTATTTATTTTAGTTTTTACATCTTTGTAAGATAGAACACAGCATGCTAGTGGTAAGGTGATGGGCCTGACTAGCTCACCCTGATTTGGACTATCATGGCCCCCAATCATGGATTAATAAAAGGGTCAACTATTGAATGATGGGAATTGGAGGCGGGAAGCTAGGAAAAGGAAGGATTTAAATGATGGTATCATCTCATGGCACACTGCAAGGAGTCATCAATTAGTTTATAATTCAGTTCTGGGAGGACAGGGAGGGTGGAAAATGCCTATGGGGTGAGGGGCTGGAAAAACCCAGATACCAAGATAGCTAATTACAGATAGGTCAAAACTATCCTAAAATTCACCCATGGCAGATTTACCTTGTATAAGCTCTCAATACAACATGAATGGTGTGGTTAACATAATATCATAGAAACTATGACAAGCCAGCCTCTGCTCTAATCCTCTTTTGCCCTGCTGATCATTTAAATTCTTTAGAAGGGCTACACAGAAATATGCCTTTCCACCTCCCTCCCCCATACCTCTCAACATTTTCACTGAAATACTGTATGAGACACTGCCACTCAAAATGTAAGACAATGTAGGACACTGCCCTTCATAAATGTGGGGTACATTATCAAACATGGAGATTCAAGCTAAAAAAAATGCAGAAAACAATGCTTTTCTTTGTGGTAAGGTTAACTTTGATTTAACGTCTTAGAATATTATAAATGTTGACATACTTTGCTGTAATTTCTACTGCCAAAAACATAAATTTCATACTATACTACAGTCCAGGAGTTGCCACTGCTAGTAAGGAGCAAGCCTCAATCTTGGTCCCTTCACAAAGAGGAGCAAGACAGAGGCAGGAAACTACAGACTTGTTAGTTTGACCTCAGTAATAGGGAAAATGATGGAATCACTTCTGAAGGAAAGAATTGTTGAGTACCTAGATGCCAGTGGGCACAGGACCCAAGGCAGCATAGATTCCCAGTGGGAAGGTCATGTCAGATGAATCTAATTGATTTCTTTGACTGGGTGACCAAAGTAGTAGTTCAAGTTCAAGTTTATTGTAGGAAAACTCCGTTGAGCAAGCTCATTCACAGGAGATCCTTTGACAGGGCAGACTGGATGGGCCTTGGGTCCTTATCTGCAGTCAACTTCTATGTTTCTATGTTTCTATGACACAGATAGGTAGTTACAGATTGCATAATCGAAAAAACAGTACAAATTAAGTACAGCATTATGGGCAAGCATTAACGTGTTGCATAAAAATGACAATGACAGAAAAATACAAGTACAGAAAAAAAGGTACGAAGTGCTTGTTTCGTAGTATCAAGGTAGCTAATTTCTAGGTAAGTAAAAGGAAGCAGTGGGCTAGGTTAGAACAGTGAGCTGGGATTTAGAAAAAGCTGCCGTGTATTTTATTTTTGCTGCAGCCAACCTTTTAAATAGGTTATATATTTTTTAAATAATTTAATTTAAATAAAATTTAAATAAAAAAAATTTAAATAGTAGATCAGGGAGGGGCTGTGGACACAGCCTACCTAGACTTTAGCAAGGCATTTGACACAATCCCACACAAAAGATTAGTAAACAAGTTAGCCAGCCTGGGAGTGGGTCCCAGGGTTGTAGCCTGGGTAAAACATTGGCTGGACAACAGCACACAGAGGGTAATAGTAAATGTAGTCCACTCCACAGAAAGAGGGGTTAGTAGCAGAGTACCACAAGATTCAGTACTAGGACTGGTCCTCTTTAATCTCTTTAAAGGTGACATTGCAGAGGGACTGGGAGGGAAAGTATGCCTTTTTGCAGATGATACAAAGATCTGCAACAGGGTTGATACCCGGGGGGGTGGTGGAAAGGATGAGAAGGGATTTGGCAAGGTTGGAGGAATGGTCAAAAGTATGGCAGCTTAGATTCAATGCAAAGAAGTGCAAAGTAATGCACCTGGGAAACAAAACCCAGGGAAGAGTGCACAATGTGGGGAGGTACTAACAACAATAAAATGGAAAGGGACCTGGGAGTAGCCATTAGATGACCTAAAGATAAGCAAATGTAACCCCCTACAAATGGGGGTCACTAAAAATTCCTCCTTGGGTGAGCCTAAGTGCTCTCCGCTCAGCTGGTGTCCTATATTTCAGCCAAATTTTAAAATAATTTAGTGAGAGTGCATAATGCCTCCATGTACTGTCGTTTTAAGAGCTGCCAAACTGCAGTATAATTAATTTGAACTGGGGGACTGTGTGTTTCCTGCTCGAGTCCCGCCTGGGCCACTGGGCAGATCGCTCCGTTCTTCAGTCGCTATATGCAGGGGAGCCTTTCAAAAGATGTAATTATCTGCTGGTGATTTGTTGGAGTGATAATGACAGTACAGTTTGTCTACCCTGCCTTTCTTGCAGCTGAGACTCTGTGTGTTTTGCCCCTCCATTTCGGATCTGAACTGCTGAATAGGTCCAATTAATAGGGAGAGGCTCCTTAAAATGGAGCCTGCTGGCAAATCAGAACTTGGACTCTCAAATGGAGCCAGCCACAAGGGGCTTCTACGAAGAGAGCCTCTGAGAAATGTAGTTTGGACCGTGGCACCTTTTTCCGCCAATAGAGGGAGCCTGTTGTGACTGACCAGAAGAATTAGCCAACTGCAACCTTTTGGATTTGGGGGAAATGCCCAGACTGTCTGCTGGGAGAGTCAGTCTGAGCATGGAGCTGGAAGAGTGAGCAGCTCGTGGGGCTGCTGCCCACGGGGCAGCATGGAAATCGTGCGGGAGGCCTGAAAAAGGCCTGTCTTTCATCAGCTCTCCTGGAGGGAGAGAAAAGGACTGTGTTTTCCTGGATCAATTATCTGAACATGTGTGAAAAAGGAAAGCAGTTGTTGTGGCCTAGATAATGGGCAACCAAGTGTGGAGAAGAGATTCTGAAGAGGAACCTTGATTTCAGACAGAGATTCTGAAGAGGAACCTTGATTTTCAGACAGAGGTTCTGAAGAGGAGCCTTGATTTTTGGACAGCGATTCCGAAGAGGAACCTTGATGCTGAAGTGCCCTGAGGCTTGGGGCAGAAGAGAAAAGTGTTTGAAGTTGGAAGCTGAGGGAAACCTGCAGTGTTCGTGCAGCCAT
Source organism: Neoceratodus forsteri (assembly GCA_016271365.2). NCBI lineage: Eukaryota > Metazoa > Chordata > Ceratodontiformes > Ceratodontidae > Neoceratodus > Neoceratodus forsteri. The sequence continues at coordinate 436,727,314 of CM057453.1, forward strand.
TGTGCGCAATAGATTCGCACGGGAAGCGCGTGTGAGGCCATAAAGTTAGTCTGCATCCATTAGTAAGTGTAATTCAGACAGCGACTCCGAGCTTTCAGAGTGAAAGATGAAACAGAAGTCATTTTGGGACCAGACTTAATCTGAAGAAGACTGAAACTGTGCAGAATTGCAATCGGCCTGTCAGTACTCTGTGGTCTGGTACAGTAAATGACCTTTACATATAAATGTGTGGCGTGCTTGTGGGGATTGAGATTCGAGTAGCCCCCCATGTATGAACTGTGTGCTGTACTGGTAGTGTGATTCCCCTAGAAGGGTTCGAACTGAATCCACGTTTGAGTCAGAGAAGAATGCCTGGTAGCCAGGCTAAATCTCCTGAAGTGACCAGCTGCTTGCCTGGTAGTGTTCTGTGTACATATAAAATGTGCAGTGAGCTGAAATCATAGCCAGCCTCACTTGGACTGCATCTGCCTGCATTGAGTGCAAGTGAGCCCTACCACAAGGGCTGGGGTCAGCTATTCTGTTTCTTCTGGCAATCTGGGACAATCTGCATTCCATTCAGGTTTCAGCATTGAATCTGTGAGTACAAATCAGGGTAGCTCCCTGCCATCATCTAATTGCAAGTGTTCCATCTGATTTAATTTTCCTTTCTTTCTACACAAACTGAGCCTACCGGCTCCGGATTACAGATTGGGTATTGTACAATTGTTTTCATCCTCAGGGCCCCAACTAGCTGCACCGAACTTGGCTAGCCCCCTATTGCCTGGGTACCCAGTGACAGTGACTTGTAGGGACTTTAGCCTGTGCACAGTGCTCTGAAACAGTAAAGTGATTAAGTCAATTAACTTGATTTCCCCCTGCCCTTGTTATTTCCCACTAAATAAATCAGATTTGGCTGTTTTGCAAGGTATACTTCCTGAACTGAGTGTCTGTGTTGAAATATTGTACAGTGGCAATTGTATTACTGAATGTTATTTCACAGGGGGTCCCCAGAGTCAAGCTGATCGAACCAATCCTGGGAGTAAGTGTATACTGTAAAGGTACTGTGATTAACTTGTCTGGGCCACTAGTGGGAAGAAAGGATGGTTGCAGTGTCCCAGAGGGCTGTGACCAAGTCATACCAGACTGTCTTAACCCAGACATCTGGGTGGAGGCACCCGTCATTGGACCTAGGCTCCTCAACCTGTCAGTAGTCAGTCAGGCAGGGGTAGTAGCCATTGGGATAGTGCCACCTGGGGGTTACACAAGCAATGTGAGATGGCAGTAAGGAGGGCTGGGGGTATACTGGGATGCAGAGGGAGAGGCATCACCAGTAGAAAACAGGAAGTTATTATCCCTCTGTATAGACAGTTGGTAAGAACCCATCTGGAATACTGTGTGCAGTTCTGGAGACCCCATCTCTACAAGGACATAGACAGGATGGAGGCAGTCCAGACAAGGGCAACTAAAATGGTGCAGGGTCTGCACCAGAAGCCAAATGAAGATAGACTAAAGAAGCTAATATATATACTCTTGAGGAAAAAGGAGGAGGGGCACATGACAGAAACATTAAAGTACCTCAAGGGAATCCACAATGTCCTAGATGGTAGCATCTTTCAGAAAAAGAGATGTGCAAGAACAAGAGAGCACAATTTGAAGATAGAGGGGGAGATGGCTCAAGGGCAATGTGAGGAAGTATTTTTTCATGGAGAGGGTGGTGGATGCATGGATCGATCTTCCTGAGGAGGTCTTGGGGTCAAAAACAGTGCAGGAATTCAAGAATGCATGGGACAGATATAAAGCAATTCTAGTAGGGGTAGGAGGAAATAGGCTGTTGGTTAACTAGGATCTGCAGCTTATCCAGTTGGCGGGGAAATGAGCAGACTGAGTGGGCCAAGCGGTCCTTATCTGCCATCAAAGTCTATGTTTGTATGTTCTATGTAATATCAATGGCACTGAGAGGTGTCAGAACAATCTTTCCACTTTGCTACTTGTTTTCCTCAATCTTCTCAGCTCTTTCTTTCATACTTTCCTGTACTCCATCTCCTAAATTTGGGTCAATAGGGAGCATCAACAGTTTTGATCAGCAGCAGTCAAGCAGAGGGCCATAGAGAGGAATCAGCTTTTCTTAATCATCGCCAGCCAACAGAATACCATGGCAATGCATTAAAGAGGAAGTCTCCCATAGTTTCACACCCATATTTTCCCAACTCTTTATGTGTAACTGTTGTGTTCCTCCTCTAGTTGCCAGCAATCCTATTGCTGTCCAAATCTAGATTATAAATAAAAATATATAGCCCCAGAAGTTATCAATGTGTTTGTCCTCCATTTTACCATCAATGCTGCTGGAGGATGATGTCATCAGAGCAATAGATAATGGTGCTCTGCTAAATGCTGTTCCACCAGTAAACAGAACCCACAATGTTTGGTCCCCCACTTGAGTAATGGGGGAACTCTTTAAGTGTTGTGCACATCCTGAAGTGCAGGTCTAATAGGGACTAGGACCATATGAGTGTGATTCAGCACTGATTTGACATGTATATACAGTATGCCTATAAGAAAGTGCCTGTATGTGTTGTGTTAATGTTTCTGTTAGCAAAAACAAGTTTACCCAATAATGACTCTGGGTACAACAAGAGTCTTAAGTGGTATTATATAGCTGTTGTATTATGTTGTGTGTAGCATTCTCTGTTTTGATTGACACCAGCAGTGAGACACAATCTTGCAAAATGCTCTTCCCTTTGTAACTAGGCAGTCAGTGATTGGATGGCTGATGTAAGGCAACAAAGAGTTCAGCTATAACAAGGAATAGGTTACCAGAACATCAGCTGCACTATATGGAAGAAGGGTAATCTAGTGCTTAAAGCACAGACACAAGAACTGGGAAACTGTGGTTCAAATCCTGCTAAAGTCCCTTACTGTCTAACCCTTAACAAGTTCCCCTAACCTCCTTGGGAACTGTGATGGCCCCTCAGGTCCATGACTTTAACAGTGCCCCCATTCCCAGTACAAATCATTAGCAGTGATGTGAGAGCTACAGCACTTCACTTTGAAGGTACTGAAAACAAGCTGTGCAGCACCCCCTTATGCCAGCATTTGAAGTAGGATGTCCCTCACAAATCAGATGCTACACTTCAGCTGTTGTAGGTAAAGAAACTAATCAGTCTCAGTGTTTGTAGTACTCATTCCTCCCATGTCATATGCATTCTGTGTCTTGGTATTTCCAGACAGAACCCAGATGTAAGGAGCATTTGAAATGTAAACAATACACTTATAAAGTAAGTGATCTAGCTCTCCACTTTCAGGCTGCTGAAAGGGGAGTGTATAATTTGTGCAAAGGAGGAATTCAGTCTTTGGGAAACTGCTCAAGCCTACCTTGTAAACAAATCTTCTCAAGGGTGTTAACCTGGTTCACTACAGAGTGACTGATTGACTGCTCGATTGATTGATTGATTGGTTGGTTGATTGGTTGATTAACTGATTCAGTCTACTGCTTTCCACAACATGTTACAACTGTCTCACAGAGAGAAATGAGCAATACACAGGAACAGCTTTTGTTTCCTGTGAATGCAATACTATTAGATGTGTTATTTGCTCTACACATGCAGTATTAAGGCTACAAGTACCACTCCCTGTGAGAGTTGCATGACAGAACTGTCTTAAGCCATTGCAAACTTAAACTAAAATCAGGCTAGACAGCACTGATACCCTTATGTTTTGTTCTGCACTGTTGCTGCAGTGACATCAAGTAATGGGAGGGGCTGTATTACAAATGACTCATTTGCATGTACATGGAGGCTTGCTTGACATTTTACTACCTTGTGTCAGAGCCTCAAACTCTAGATATGTGTTGCAACAGAAGAAATGGCTGATCTCTTATTGACATATGTACATTACTTGATGTAATGTATAATAAATACATCAGATATATCCAAATCATAAATATACAGGAGTCTTCTCCTTTAAGCTATGCATAATGGAGAATTGTGCCTACGAATTCAGGCAAAATGACAGTTGCAATTCTGAAAGTATTATTAGAATTCTTTTGATAAATAATGCAGAATTCCAAAAAGTGTTTAAGTTTAATCAGTGGTTAGAATTCCAGTTTCGTAAACTGCAAATTCATCTGAAGTTGTTGTGAACAATACAACATCAAACCACAGTTTATTTAAAGCATGAATTACCAATCCGCTGTGAAAATGACAAGCCACAAAACTGCTTTCAGAATGCCCTTCCCTAACCCTATTACCTTGTGGGGGGCACATCATAGATGCCAGATGTTGTGATGCCTAGATAGACCAGCATGCCCCAGGGAGAAGAATTTCCACAGCTTCCACTCACCAGTCAGTGTGGGGTCCTAGTCCCGGCCAAAGCCAAAGCTTTAAAAGTGCTGCTGAAATTATGTTTCTTCTGCCTTACTTCAGGCTATATGCAGCAGACAAGGTGGCACCAGTCCTTACTTCCTTCTCATCACGAGCAGGACCATACATCTGCACTGGCAGCAGGATGCATGAGAACCCCTGGGGACCTCCATGAGGGGTGACCTCCCTGCCTCTCACTGCATTTTCTCTTGCACCTTCTTCTACACCCACCAGTTACACCTTTAACCCCACACTCTTACCTACTGCACTCCCCACTACCTAAAATTAATGCCAACCCATCTTGTGTACCCTGGCAGCTGGCCCTGCTGCACATTAATCCTTGCATGAATAATTTACAGGGAGGGAAAACAGATGGCATGTAGCCCACTGGTGGCAGGGCAGCTACAAACAAATTTCAAGAAAAATACTATGAGATCTCTGTTCATGACTCCAAGACATGGAAGGGGTTGATTTGTTTTCCATGAGAGTTTATTTGGTTTATTTTTCTTGTACAAATTAATTACTGGAAGGCCAGCTGAGCTACAACATTTTATGTTCTGTGGGGACCCCTCAGTTTGCTGAAGTGGAATTCAAATTTAGAAGTTTCTGACAATATCTACTCTGTTACTACCGCTTAGTATGATGCATGAAGAAGGTAAGGAAGCACATCATTAGGTGCGGTTCCTACACATCATCATGTGGTGGTTAATCATCAAATCACGTTCAGTTCAGGAAACTGAACTCAGCAAGGAATTTGGCTAAACAGGTTTGAGCTTCCTGAACTAAAAATACATGTTTAATCCATTGGCTACATCAGTAGTTGTCTCTCTGCAGAATCACTGGCTCATATTAAACAAGCTGAGAATATTTTTATCTGGACATTGGAAACTATAGTAATTAGTTTGGGTGTAAATGTCCCAGATAATAATTCCATAATACCATGAATAATAGAGTACTCAAACTTGCGACCAAGTACAACACGTTTCCTTATTTGGGGATAGTCATGTGAAATATTTGGATAGCCTGGAAAATTAAATACAAAATTAAAGAAAAAGCCTGTACCTCATCATCTGACGAGGGATAGTGTCTTTGCCACCCCTACCCCACTCCAGTCATTTCCTGCTCTGTACCCCTCCCCATTCACACACACGATTTAACAAGAACAGTGGCTCCAGGCACTATGCCAGGGACGAAACATGTATTTTTACTGACATCCCCCTCCCAGAGGCATCCTTTAGTGGTTGCCAGGGGTCTCAATTGTGACCCCTATGATTCTTTTTGCAACTCTACACAGTGTTTGCAACCCCAGCAGCATTCCCATGCATGCATAAATGTGTGTGGATTGAATAAAAGGTATGAAATCCACACACATCTATGTGTGGAGGGGGTACATTGCATGCAAAGTACTGCTTTTCTAAACAGAGAATACAGTCATAGTGAACTACGGTGCACACCGCCCCTTCAGTGTGATTGTGTGCTTGATTTTTTTTTCATTTATCTCCTCTAGCCAGTTGGTCCCTTCAGCAATTTCCCCCTCCACTACATGGCAAGTTGAGCTGGCACATTTTCAGTAGTTGGGTCATGTGTTGGATTGGAGGCTGGAGCCATGAGAGTTGTGGGCATCGCATGCTGAGCCAGGAGGAGAGCTGCACGCACTCTGCACCAGGTAGTAAAGTAGGTCAGACTCAGAGATCCAACCAAGACCTGATGTTGGAGATCCTCTCACCATCTGAGGCATGGGTCTGTGCCCGTTCCTCCCTCCTACTCTCTAATTGCTTTATTTGTTTATAGGCATCAGCCATGAGAGACAGACTGAGGTGTGATTATCCATGTTGAGTGTGAGTGAACCCAGGCCCAGAGTGTGCCCTGCCAGCCCAAACAACAGACTCAACTGTATGGGTCTTTTTTTTCTTTCCCTTAAAGCAGAAGAGAGCGTCAGGTATTTTACCCACTGTGGGTGACTAAGTTATGGTCAGAACTGGTTTCTGAGTCAGAACTGAGTTGTGGTTATTCAGGAAAATGGGTGAGAACTGAAGGAAACAGCACCATCTGGGGGCAGGAGAGTAGACTGGCAACTGACTGTTCAGCTATGGAGTAGCAGGGGATGGGTTTTACAAATGCGCATGTTGTATAGACGAGGATCTACAATCTTCTGCTCCCTTGTAATTTAATAAGTAAAATGGATTACAGCTACACTGACTCACTTTTTTTGTTCCAACTTACTGAACTGTGCTGTCAGCCTGCCACTTGTCTAGTTTTCCAATGCCTACCTGCTGCAGTATTGCTTTACTACACCAGCTTGCCTGTCATGATGAATGCCTAGATTTTCTCTGCTAATTTTACTGTGCCACTCTCTTGTCTGACTGCCTTATTTTTTTAACTGGATAGAATATATATTGTCTTGTTTTCTTTTAACCAGTTTTACCTGACTTAAATTTTATTTTATTTGTTTTTATTTAAAATTTTGTTTACCTGGTAAATATAATGGCCACATTGCCCTTTTACAGGTACAACCCAGAACATGCAAAATATTGACGCAAAAGAAGCAAATACAGTGAGAGCAGACCATACAATAAATACAACAGGGTGATGTTCAAAAAGAAACATAAAACAATTATGTGATTTATGAAAAACAATTACAACAAAATGTTAACACCAGGTGAGATTTGTAAGCTGCTTTAAATAAGTTAAGACACAATGGGGTGAGCACTGAACAGATCAGATTTGATGCACAGGTAGCAACCAGTCAGGATGCAGGAATTTCCCTGCCCATTTTATAAATTGACTTATTGTGCTTAAGATTCTGAATTTTGGACTTATTGTTCCAGCTTTTTGATGCCATATACATAAAAGATTTCTGACCCTTGGAAGTTTTAAAACAGTGCACCAATAAACATGTACTGTCGTCAGAACGTAAACATTTCAAGTTATTTTTAAACCATAAGATACCTTGTAAAGGGCACTTATTGCCTTGTATGTCATATAGTTTCAGTAGAGCATATCCTTGTATTCTAAAGATAACCAATTCTGACTTGTATAAAAAGTACAGTTATGTTCAACTTCAATTTGATTGCTTTTTTACGGCTAGCTTGCACTAATGTATATAACTCCTCGTATATATCTGAATTTGTAACTGCCATGTTTTATTGGGCTGCCTCAATGTCTTGTGTTCTCCTGTGTCTATCTCACTTAGAAAGGCTTTGCCTGGAGTTCAGTGGCCAAGCAGCCAGCCACTCCCACTTCCTGAGCTATAGAAGCAGTTCATCTCAGCCTCATTGTGAAACACTTTTGCTTTACAGCGGAGGCTCTGTTGGTTTGTCCTCTGAGCTGGTTAGGGCCTACACCCCCACCTGCTGTTTCTGTGTGTCTCTGCTGGACTTTGGTGTTTGTTTTCCTGCTTCTGGTTTGTATCTTTCCTCCGGCTGTGTGCTTCCCTGTGTTTTGTACCTCTAGCTTTTGGGCCTTGTTCCTGTTTTCTGTTTTGCTGTGTTTTGATTTTGTCTTTTTGGGGCTTTGTTTCTAAGCTCTTAGCATTCTGCTACTCAGAGCTCATGCTACTGCTTTCAGTCACCTACAACTGCAGCCAATGCTACTGTTTACTCCAATTACTATTGTGCCCAGTGCTTGTGTTTCTCACTGCTCACGTGCTCAAACTACTGCAGTGCAACTGTAATCATTATCTGTGTTTCCAGCTCAACCATAGCTGCTTCATTTGCATACTCAATTATTTTCACCTGACACAGTTTACTCTGACCCTAAGCTGTGCTGCTCATTTCCTGCTCTCATTCTACTTGCATCTTCATTGCACTGCCTGGCTACACCTGCTTTCAGAGCATTGTTTCCCTGTTTTATTGCAGTTCACGACTCTGAGGTCAGCCTACTAAGCTCATGCTGGGGCTGTTAATATAGCTTTATTATTAAATCTTGCCTATCACCAAAAAAATTCTCAGAGCATTTGTCACCTTGATTTGGCTATTCATGTCTGGCTGGCTTGCCCCCAATTTAGTGCTGTTTTATTTCTATACAGTATGTTATGCAGACCTCTGTGCAGGTCCAGCTATCACTACTACTGCTTATTGACTTACGTACTGGTCCACGCTTGCTTACGCTATCATTGCTCATTGCAACCATTGCTCCTTGCTTATGCAAACCATTGCTTCATGCCTACTGCCATCCCCTCGGCTTCAGCCTCTGGGATTCTGCTGCACTTAATCTGCATTCGACCTTGCAAGGTCTCAGCACTCAATGCTCATTACGATCTTAGCATGTCATGCTCATTCAGCTTACCAGCTTTTCAGCTCTCAATCAATTTCTGGAGCATGCCAGTCATTCTATTCTGGTGCAGGGTTTCCTGCAGCCGACAAGTCTCACTCTGCATTTAGTCTGCATCTAGAGCGTGTCAGCTTGGGATGGGATCCTTCTCACTGGCACATAGCTGGGATGTCCTCACCCCAGGCTTGGGTTTAGCTGCCTGCTACATGACAGCAGCTCCTGGTGTAGAATTTAAGACTAGTGGTAAAGGGTGGTTACCATGATCTCCTTTGGCTCTAGTGTTCCATTGTAATGGATAGCCATTGACTTTAGTGGGTTCCCTAGCAAGGCACCTTCACTGCATTCTCCCTACAACTGCCTCTGGTTCACCTGGTTTGATTTAGGGCTGGTAGGCCAGGTGAGTGCCTCAGCAGTTGTTTCTCTCCTCTCGCACCTTGGATGCATGTATTGTTGCAGAGTTTTCTCACAACCTTCCACAGTGTTCCAACTAGAGGGTTTGAGTGAGATGCTTCCTCCAAATTGGAATATTTTCCACCTCCCTTTACTTGGATTTTACAAATTGCAGCTGCAGAGCCGTCACTAAATAAACTATCCCAAGCCTGAGAGAAGGCAACCTAGGCCTTGGATCCCCAGAGATTTCCTCCTCATAGGGTTTTTTTTCTCCTTCATTGCCTCAGGTCATAACACGTACTTAGCATAGTTGTTTCCCTAGTTTCTTTAGGTAGGTTCTGCTGTTGGATGGAGTTGGAGGATGTCCTGCCATCCCCTCTCTCCTTAGGGGATCCCCTAATCTCACCACAAATCATCAGTACCATGGTATGCAAGCCTGGGCATTCATTATGTTATCCAACTGAGCATCTCATTACATTATCAAACTGCCTGTGCTTCTACTACTACATTACTGTTACTGCTCCTATGTCACAGTTACTGCATACTCATATGCTTCATGTTGCCTCCTTCTTTGGGGATGATTATACCACTTTTCTTTTGGGGATCCCTAAGGTACCTTTAGTCATAGGAGATAAGTCCATTGGCACCTCTAGGGTGGAACTCTCCGAGGGTTCCTTGCCTTTTGTACCCCTACAGCATGGTAATTCCTCTGGAATGGAGAGTGTGAATGGTCAAACCAAACTATCACAGTTGCACAAGCATAACACTATACTGGCTGCATAGGTCAGGAATTGAAAGGCTTTGCCTGGAGTTCAGTGGCCAAGCAGCCAGCCATCCCACTTCCTGAGCTATAAAGCAGTTCCTCTCAGCCTCATTGTGAAGCATTTTTCCTTTGCCCCACCATCCTCCCCTCCTCCTCCAGCAGCAGTCTCACCTTAGGGGATTCCTAAAGGTAACTTTAGTCACGGGATGTCCTGTGGCACTCTAGGGGTGGAACCCTCTCTGAGGGTTCCTGGCCTTCTGCCCTACAGGGTGGTAATTCCTCTGGAATAGAGAGTACAGATGGCCAAAACCAAACTAACACAGTTGCACAAGCATAACACTATACACTGGCTGCATAGATCAGTGAACTACTATTTATTCTGCATTGCTGTATTTCAGTCATGTTTTATGTTTCCTGAATGTGGAACCTCTGTAAAAGAGTCTTTTGACTCAAAGTTGTAATCTGAAACTTCAAATAAATAAAATAAATAAATGTTCCTAGCATTTTCCCTGAGGGCAAATCTGCAGAATTGAATTATACATACAGACCCTCTTAGCCTTTGGTGGCACACTCTAGTGCAACACCCCAACAACGAAACACAAAAACAGACCATTACAGTGACAGTTGCTGTAATGGTCTGTTTTCACCAATGCAGCTTTTCGCAGTGGACTACTCCCTCCCTGGAATAACTCGGACCAGGAGTTGATTATAACTAAATGCAGGGAGTAGCTGGCACACCAGCACAGCAGTGGGATTTCCGCTAGTGACACCGATGACCTAGGTTCAGGAACAGACCCACGAGTAGGAGGGCTGGAAGGGGGGAGAAGGATCGAGGGTCCATGGGACTGCTCTCCTTGTCCAGGGAGAGGTAGAAAGAGTGTCCTTTGCTTCACTGCCCCTTGGCAGAGGCTGGGGTGCCACCTGCCAGTGCCAGCACTTTGGGGATGGGGAACATGCTGGTCATCATTGCATGTCCCCACCCCAGGGGGCAGCAATAAAAAAGGAAAAAAATCACCGACCTTGGCATGATGCCCCTGCCCTACCACTGTCTCCACTGTCTTAGATGTCCACGGGGGCCCCCACCCATGGCCCTGACCTGGAGGGGAATCAGGGCTAGCCCACAGGTTACCATTGGGGGTAGCTCCCACGGTGGCCCCACCCAGAGAGTAAGCCTGAGCAAGGGGGAGGACATGGATCGGAGCGACAGGCAGACCTCAAAGGGAGGACAAGAGCCATGGCTCAAAAAAATATGGGAAGTGTGGGGGTATAGCCCCCACAAAAAAACGTCTTTTGTGATGGCACAATACCAGTGTCTGTATTGTGCCGTGGGACATCAGGGAATTTGATGTCAAGCACAAGTGGTGCTTCCCTTGGCCTTTACTTTTTCAGACACACACACACATACACACAAATTTCCTGTGAGACTTCTAGTATTTTGTTAATTAGATCTATTAACCTGCATGACACCCATTTTTATGTAGCTGCCCACAGGCTAAATCCGTACTGCATTTAAAATTTAAATGGGAGTCAAGAGTCACTTCAAATATCTGAGTGATTCATGACTTCCAAAATAACCTATCATTACATTTTATAGTAATGTGTTCTTACTTCTACTAGACTTTTGTGGAGTAGAAATTTATTTTCTACCAGCTAGAATACTATTTTAACTGTTCCTACTAGTTTAATCTGTCTCATATCTGTTCCTTGAGGTGGGGGAAGGAGCTATGTTACAATGGTCTTGCAGCCCCTATGGTTTTGGTGAAATGATGACCTGGCCCCTCCATAGCTGGCACTCCCAGTCCCTAAAATGTAATTACTTAGTCGTAGATCCCCTCCTGACCCCTGATCCATGATTTGAGGGCCAGTTGTATTCCACAAACCCTGCTTACTCTGTTCCTCCTTACAAACCCTCAGTACACTAGCTCCTCTTCAAGTTATACAATCATTGGTCTATATTATGGCAGGGTGCATAACCAGTGAGAAAAGGTTGGGATTCTTTGATTGGTAAGATGCCAGTCATAACTATGGTGACTCATTTGAGTACACATTTTCTTTGTCATTGATCAAAACAAGAAGTTACTACACTGTGAAACACAGTGGCCCAGATATTCAAACTACACCCAAAATATGCGCAACAGCGAGCAAGCACAAACCAATGCGCATATGCTCAACAGCGCGATATTCAAACATGGAGCAGAACAAATTGCGCCAAAGCATCAATGTCTGAATATTGCACAAACTCGCCATAGCGACAAGGAAGGAAGCTGAGCAGAAGGTTGCGCTATAGCGCAACCAGGGCAGCCCAGCTGAGCAGTCCAGAGGTGCCATAGCGCAAGCAGAGGCCCCCAGCAGAGCAATGGAACTGCAGCACATCCAGGAGCAGGCTGGGGCCCACTGCCAGCCATGCCACACATGGGCACAGGAACACACTGCAGAACCAACAAGACACCTGCACACCCCAAGCACAGCATCACTGGGGTGGGACGGATGATCTACTGGCCCATGAGGGACAAGCCAACAAAAGCACAGCAGAGCCATGGCCCCAGCACAACCACTGGCAGGCGAGGTGCCACACACAGGGGTTGACAGCAACAGTGCACATCAGCCCCCCTGTACACAGCACCCCTGCACCATGACCCCAAGACACCACCCATGTGCAGTGACTGGCACTGCAGAAACCATGCATTCCCCCTGGCACCAGTCAACCCCATGCAGCAGAAGCATACAAGCCAGACACACCCTGTGCACCCAGCAGTGGGTGGCAGCAGGCAACAAGACCAACAGAAAGTCACTGCCATGCTGGAGATACCTCCCCATGCACACACACGCCAGCACACACACACACACACACACACACCCAGGACCATACCACCCCAGATGGCATGTACACCACTGCAACTGAGCAACCATAGCCAGCTGCAAATCAGAGACCAACACAGTATTCATATCAAAATATAAATGTATTATCAAATGTAAAGCACAAAACAATCAACCATAACTATTTACAAGAGGTGAGAATTAAAGGTAGGGAGTGGGTAGGGGTAGGGATGAACAACTTGGAGAGGGAAGGTAGGGTGGTAGGGATGGGTGAAGTGGGAAGGGTAATCTGGCCTAAGGCCCAGCAGGCTGGTCCTCCTCCGCCCGGTGCCACTGTTCCCGGCGATACCTCCTCCGCAGGCCATGTCGATGGATGTCCCTGAGGATGGCCTGGTTGTCCAGGGACACTTGCGTTAGCCCATGTATCTCCCACTGTATCCTCCTGAGAACAGTGAGGCCTAGGAAAATGGGAACACAGTCAATGGCTGTGACTAACCACAACCCTAAACATCACCCAACCTGCAAGCCATATAGCCCAATGTCCCACTGTGCTGGCATGCACCCACCCACAGGTGAACATGCATGGCCATCACAAACAGGCGGCACCAGCTATGTGCACCACTACACACACTGCCCATGTCCATCACAGCACAAACAAGGCTGTCAAGTGACGGTGCAGCGTGGTGCGATGCCAGTTACACAGCTATGTGCCCAGTGCATGCATGGAACACCAGTGACGCATACAGACGTACTGTGACACTGGACAGTGATGCATGTCGCCTGTGTCATGCATGGTTGTGTTGTGCATGGCTGAGTGGTCTTACCTCCCCAGCATGCAATAACATCCATGAAGTAATGATACTCACACTCCTCAAGCAGCTGGGTCTGCCGCTGCTGCTGCTGGGGTGCACCACCATAACACCACCGACCGGCACTGGTGGTTCGACAACATTTTTGTTGATGAACGGTCATAGATCCATTTTAACAATCTTTCCAAATTGTTTTCCGATTCTCGCTTATCCCACATAACGTCTACCAATTGACATATTTTAGTGTTATCTGCAATGAGACATGTTGTACTCTGAATTATCACTCCTACATCACAACTAAACAAATTGAACAGTACTGATCTGAACACAGAACCTTATGGGAGGGACCCCTCTCATTACCTCCTAACCTCTGAGTATGAACCATTTACCACCATTCTTGGACTGCTCCCCTCTAACTAATGACCCACCCATCTCAGGTTTTCATCCTCAGCACATAGATCTCCTAACATCTTTATTAATCTTTCCTGTGGCACTGAATCAAGCCTTTCTAAAGTCAAGATACTGGACATCTGCTGCATGACCCTGATCTAATTCTCGTGATACATAATTAGAAAATCAACAAGATTCATTTGCCAAGATCTGCCACTCACAAAGCCATTTTGGTTACTGCCCTGTAACCCATGAGTTTACAAAAATATAGCAGCTGCTCCTAATATATCCTTTCAATAATCTTCCCATTGATAAATGTTGACGACCTACAATTTCCCGGATCCCCCATCCCCTCTATTATGTGGGGACGATGTCCACAACCCTTCAATCTTTTGGTTCGATACCTATTTCCAGAAAGCAATTAAAAGCGTCAGATAGACTTATAGATGGAGCTCCACCTAACTCTTTAAGTAACAGTGGCTGCAAACTGTCTGGACCCAGTGACTTCCCCATCTGAAGATTCTTTAACTATTTAAATACAGTGGGATGGATTTTCAAGGAGATCCACCCAAGATGTGCCTGTTGCTATTTTCAAAGCAGAAATGCTCTAAACCTATTAGACCATCTATTAGATGGCCTGACAGCATTCAAAGTATATGTGGGTTGCCATACTAGATTCCTCATGGTTCACCTCCCACCTCTCCCAGGAGGTCAGCCAGGGTTCCCTAAGGATCAGCTACACTGGACTAATGTGGCACAGTGCCTCTACCTGGGGCAGTGATATGGGGTACCTTGTGGCTGAAACACAAGGCTATCTCCCCAGGAAACAATGCATAAACGGCCCTCACAGTCCTTCCCCAAAGCAAGTGACACAGCAAACAATGATTGTGGCTTTCTCCAAGGGTAATTTGTTTCAAGAAAGTCCTCTAAATGGCTTGAGAAGGTGCTTATGCTAGACAGTTATAAAGGGATAATATTTTGAGCTGAAAACCCAGATTTTTGGATTGCGAATGACTCATATTCATAGCCCGCTATCGGCTATGAGTAGCTCGGGCTTGATGTGGACTTAAATATCAGCTGGAAGGAAGATGGAGATTTGGATATAGCAAGTTCAAGTTCCAAATTCCTGGAAATCTTTTTGTAAAGTGAATAAGGTGTACTTTTGTAAACTGTGGGAAATCCGAGCTTCTACAAGTCCTGATTGTTTGTGCAGTGGGGTGTGCTTTCCCCCGACTGTTGGGGCAGAGTGCTCGTGGGGATCCTGTGATTGTTTCATGGGGGTTGGCTGCTGGCAGCATGGGTGGGCCTGCAGGGTTTTATTTAACTCTAAAAACTGATTAGCGTTTTGCTCATAAAACATTGTGAAAATGCATAGCACTTGCCTCACTATGTTTAACAAACAACACATCCAGAAAACCTATATAAATGCTTTCTGTACAGTTAGTATTGTCCCAAGCAAAAAAATGCTAATCAATTATTTAAAACCCTGGCCTGGCTCTACTAGCATCCAACGATCGGATTTGTTGTGGACACAGGTGACTGGGCTCTACAGCGGCCAGGGAACTGACTGACGAGTCTATTGCTCCCCTAGACTCTCTGGGTTTGGCTATGGTCTAGTCATTCTCCAGGTGTTGAGGTGCCCCAGCAATTATTTCCAGCTGTGACCTCTGCGAGTGGAGCCTGGTAAACCCATGTTTGCTGTTTTTTAGCTGACTGGATCCTTTCAGTCAGTTTCTAGTGAAAAAATGTGGGATTATTCTCTGGACTACCTACATTCCCTGGATTATCTACATGACTCAGCCTTGGATATACTGATCAACTTTGTGCTAAAACAGTGAGAGTGTCCTGTTGTGGTTCCCAGTGGTGAGAGGACCTGTGTCCACATTTTATTTATTTTCCATTTTATTCAAAGAGACTTCTTTGTTCTGGATTATTATTTGCATATTGACTTGCATTGGGGCAGACTTTGGATTTTTAACTCTGGGCAGCCAGAGTGTTTCGACTTCTCTCATTTCCAGGTTGTGAGAGGATCTGGGGATGGGGGTGAGGTTCATATTTTCCTCTGCATTCCAGTGAGAGGGTCTGCAGTGGATCTTTTATAATTTTTGGCTTTAGTTCACTGTTTATCATTTGGTTATGTTCTCTGTGTGCTGCGTTTTGGGTTAGGTATCCATGCTGAGCAAGGTGTGATTGAGGGTATTTTATGGTATTTTGGAATTTTATTTTATTAGTAGATTGTTATGCTGATTTGTTTGTATTAATTACTTACAGTAGTTAGTGGTTTAGGTAGTATGTGCTGGAATCATGTTTTAGTGGGCGGCGCTATTCTCTGTCCAGGTTGAGGGATCTTCACCCCTTTGATAGTGCCTTGTTGTGGCCCGAGGTGTATAGGCATTGTCACGCCTTGGGTATTGCTCCGAGGGGATGAAGGGGCAGAGTCCCTGGACTGGGGGGGAGGAGCAGGGTGGGTGGATAGGGGTGGTGAGATCACGGAGGCATCCTAGGGCAAAATGGGTTCAGGAAAGAGGCCCTCCATGCCTGATTCCCATACCCAAGGGCTCCACTGATAGTGAGCAAGTTGCCTGTTCTTCCATGGCCTCTCATCCAACTTGGGTGGTGTCGTGCATTGCCAGGTCTATAAAAAACAAGACAGCAATTATTGTTGGTCTTGTTGAGTCATCTAACCTGACTTGCATCACCGAGACCTGGTTGGACAAAAATGCTGGTCCAGTATTTGAGTCAGTAATTCCTACCGGGTACTCGGTGATACACCACCCGAGATTGGATTGAAGGGGCGGGGGTGTAGCCATCTGTTTTAAGACAAAATTGGATCTCGTGGAAGTTCCAGTGGGGATCACCAGATCCTTTGAGGGTATCCTGGGGCAGGTGTGGGCAGCACGATTCTTCTCATCTACCATCCACCCAGACATGAGAAAGTTTTCCTGCAGGAAGTTGCAGACTTCATGGTCGACATGGTGTTGGACATCTCCAGGTGGTTGGTCCTGGTGATTTCAATGCCTGGGTCGATGATGAACTCTTGTTTTGGTCAAAACATCCTCCAACTGATGACCTCTTTGGGCTTTACACAGGTAGTTACCACTGCAACCCATTGTCAGGCCTCCTTGGATATGGTGTTCTTCCTGGGGATGGAGGCCGCTGACTTGGTGGTGGAACCAGTTGGATGGTCCAACCATCACTCTATCAGATTCTTTTTGTGGCTCTCTCTATGAGACCAGCCCTTTGGAGATGGTCTGGTACTGCCTTTGAGGGGTGTTACCCCAGAGAGTCTGTCGGTGGTCCTGGACCTATCAAGTTGGTCATTGGAATGCTTGGATCCAGGATATCTAGTAGCGCTTTATAATAGTGTGGTGCTGGAGGCCCTGGATTCCATAGCTCCTGTCCAAGTTCGCCCCCTTCCTCTTCGTCCTCAGTCCCCTTGGTTTGATGGGACTTTGAGGGAGTTGAGAAGGTTGGGGGGAAGGTTGGAATGGTGTTGGTGGAAATCCGGCCTGGAGGAGTACAAACTTAGGTTAATCACCCATTATTTGGACTATCAATCAGAAAGCTCCCATAAGAAGGCACAGTTCCTGTCCAGGGAGATTACTGCAGCAAGAAATCGACCTGATCAGCTCTTTCGGACTGTGGACAGACTGTGCAATCCAGCCTGTCTATGGGGCTGAAGAGCCTTTTCACAAGCTAGTGTGAGGAATTTGCTTGATTTTTTGCAGATAAGGTGTCATCCATCAGGTCAGCGATCTGTTCAACTCGTTCAAATGAGTACAGGCGGAGGTCGATGCAAGGGCACAGACACCCAGTCTATCTGGACAGATTTTGACTTGCCAGTGATCATAGATATCATGAAGATAGTTCTGGGCCTGCGACCGACTTACTGTAGTTTGGATACTGGTCCAATGTGCCTCCTTGTGGGGTGTATAGATGTCATAGGACCGATCCTCATGGAGACAGTCTGGTGTTTGCTGGATCAAGGGTTGTTCACCGATCCATTGAAGGAGGTGGTGGTGACTTTCCTGCTAAAAAAAAAAACATCCAGCGACCCAGACTGCCTTGCAACCACAGACTCAGCCTTAACCTACCTTTGGCAGTACATGAGAAGGTAGTCGGTTGTAGCTTGAGAACTTTCTTACCACCCACGAAGTCTATGATCCTCTTCAGTCTGGTTTCAGGAAGAGGCATAGTACCGAGACAGCATTAGTTGGGTGATGAATGATCTCCTAATAGCAAGAGATCGGAGAGAAGTTCAATCTTGGTCCTCTTGATCTCTCTGCAGCATTTGACACCGTGGATCATGGGGTGTTGTTGAATGCCTGCGGCTAATCTTGCAGACTGTCAGGATAGTCCTCAGAAGGTTACATTCTTTTCTCACGGGCAGGCGCCAAGGATGGTGTCAGGAATGTTTTCCTCGCCACCTTTGCCCTGCCTTGTGGGTCCCACAGGGTTCTGTACTGTCCCCATGTTGTTCACGGTGTATATGCTGCTGTTGGGAGACATTATAAGGTGGAATGGGTTAAGTTTTCACTGCTATGCAGATGATACTCAGCTCTACATGTCCTTTGAACCCGAACAGAGTAGTGATGTCTCAGTATTTAACAACTGCCTCACTGAGATTCAAGACTAGGTAAGTGCTAACTGGTTGAAACTAAATCCAGATAAGAATAAGGTGTTGGTGGTGGACTTAGGTCACCAGGTAGATAAGTCAACTCCTGGGCAACCGCCCAGCTTGATGCTGGGGGGTGACCAGTTGAGACCTTCTGAACGGGTGCGGAATCTGGGGGTTGTGTTTGACAATGAATTGACACTTAAAGCACAGGTGTCAGCCATTGTCAAGTCCTCTTTTTTCCATCTGGGGAACATCGCCCGGATAAAGCACCTTGTTCCGCCCGATGACCTTCCTGTATTAGTTCATGCCTTTGTGTCCTCTCGTCTTGACTACTGCAGTGCTCTATACCTAGGGCTAATGGGGGTGGCTATCTGTTGCCTACAGCTAGTGCAAAATGCAGCGGCAAGGCTGTTGACTGGGCAGTCAAGATCTTGCCATGTCACGCATGTGCTGCGTGAATTGCACTGTTCTCTCAGCTCTGCCGACGAGGGATTGCTAGAGGTTCCCAGGGTTCATTTGCAGACATCAGGTGCTAGAGCATTTGCTTTTGTAGCCCCAACCCTGTGGAATTCTCTAGCTCGTCGGCCAAGAGAGTGCACATCCACCAAAACTTTTAAAGTCTCTCTGAAAACATATTTATTGTGTTTAGCATTCGGGGAGGATATTTAGTCTGATATCAGCCGCTTTTTTAATTTGTGTATTTTAACTGTTTATTTGTGTGTTTTAGTATTGCATATGCACTTTGATTTTAGAAGCGCTTTATAAATAAAATATGATTTGATTTGATTTGAATAAAATGCAGTTTGAAACAAGTAATTTGTTTTAAAGGGAGGGTATGGAAAGAACAAGTGGCAGCAAGGGTAAAATGGAAGCAACGGGGGTAGCAATCTCCTTACACTCTAATGCAGCAAAAGCATATACTTCATGCAAGAAACATTTCAAGGCTGTGGTCGCAATTCTGCCCACCCCGGCAGTCCTCACACCCCAAATGCGAGTGTACCCATCGTAATTCCACTTTAAGGTCATGGTTTAACAGGGAAGAGCTTGGTGGCGCACTTTAAACAGTGGCAGAATAACTACTTTTTAAACATAATTGCTGAACACACAAACTTCAAACTGGTACAACACTTGGGAAAGGGATCCCTATTTATAAACCAATGAGATTTGATGGCTGCATGGCCTCAACAAGTCTCCTGCCTGGTGTTCTCAAACTGGCACAGTCCTGCAAAGGACTTCTACCTCACTTCTGTCCCAACTACCTATCTCCCAGTTGCAGGGTCGAACCCTGGGTTTTACTCACTGTTTTGATGCCTCAAACAATACCTCTAGTACACCTAGCTAAAGCAGCCTGACTGGATGTGTTGCTCCTGGCTGGGATGCTGGCTTCCCCTGGCTTCCTGGCGGCTTGTCTCTTATTCACTTCTCTCTCTCTCTCTCTCTCTCTCTCTGTTTATCTTTATAAGGCTCAGGTACTGTATGAAGGCAGGAACTTTCTTGGGTTGGATATGCTGTAGTTATTTATTATTATTATTTAGTTAAACATCAGTTTAGAAACCTTTGAGCCAGAGGCTCATTTACAAAAGGTACCTCGTCACAAAGCAGCTGATCCTCCAGAGAAGAAAAGTCTGTGTCAGGAAAATCCTAGCTCCAGCTTGCCTTTTAAACTGTGGTTTTGCTAAAACGTCTTCTTTTCTTTTGACAAACACTTTCCTTTGGGATCCAAATACTTCTGGCCTACAAGACCTGGAGTGCCTGGAAAGACAAGAGCAAACCAGCCCATACCTTGGTATCAGTCACTCACCAAGATCTGACTGAACTGCCATGAACTTTTGAAAATAATTCCTTTTAAGCAGGCTGAAACTCGATGCCTGATTAGCCAGGCTTGTTCACATGAAAACTGTGTCTGGCTTGAGCTGCCTTCTCATTGGCTGCAATTCGCAGCCAAACTGGACCTGACCCGTGATCCATTCCCATGGTTTTCTGAAGCTCCTGTAACTCATGGGGGCCACCATCTTTGTTTGTTTATTGTTCTATCTTTGGCAGTTTGCTGCCACTTTATTCATAGTCCCACAGTGTTTTTTGCCTCATGCCCTGTCCCTGCTTGCTGTTCTGGGGCCAGGGATTTACTTATTGTGTTGGGCACATAGCCCATTTCTGAGTTAGGGTTGTTTTCTGGGAGGTGGCTCTCCATGCTGCCTTCCTGCTTAATGCACATGCATTATTCTTCTTTTTCTCTCTCATGACTAAACTTGGACTGTAAAACACTAAAAACATGTGCTCAGTGGCATGGTTATTGTTGGGTCCTAGCTCAGCTGACTACCCTGGAGTGAGGACAGAGACTAGCTGTAGGCACATGGCTCGATTTCACTTTCGGGTCTAAAGCCCGAAAACACACTACTGCACATGCACAGCAGCCCAACATGGCAACCACACTTCTCTGACTACTGTTCCCCAGCCAACTTCAGCTCCTGGGCTCAGGGAACCAAAAACACATGTTGCTTCTTTCCTCCGCCCCCTGCCTCAGCCCTTGTCAGCTCTTGAATGGCCAAAGGTCAGAGAGGGTTGGGCAGCAATGGACATGGATTTGTGCTGTGGAGACCTGGTCCACATCCCACCAGGACTCCTGGTGGAGTACTCAGCCAATACAGCAGTCCCAGGGGACCAGAGGGTGAAGATTCAGACCAGAGGGGTGGAGGAGAACTAAAAGAAAGCACTAGATTTTTGAGGGGCTTACAAAGTTTGCATCCAAATATGGAAAAACAGACACAGTTGCACTTGCATCCAGTTTGAATGCTACTGTGTCTTTTGTTGTCCAAATTATGACTTTTTGTCATAAACAGCTGCAGCTTCTAAACTAGCAGGGCTGCATGGATGGATGCAAGAAAATGGATGCAGATGCAGCTTGCATTTGTTTGAAACCCCCATCCTCAGTGATACTTGCTAAACTCAGTCCTGGAAGAGTTCGCTGTTGAGGAGTTCTCGCTGTTGAAAGGTCACTCCTCTGGAGGAATTGACTGGCAGGCATTGCTTGATCGAACTGGGCTGCTGAGCAGGGGAGTTTATGCTCGGGAAGAATTTGCTGTACCTGTTGAAAGGAGAAGGTGGGCCTGGCCTGTTTGCCTCAGGATGGGTGCTTGGCCCCAGTTGTTGCCCTCTAAGGGATCAGGTGGTGCTGTCTGGAAGGTGGGTGTTTTTGGTTTGCCTTAGGGTCGCGCCAGGCATTTGGTCAATTTTGAGTGCTTGGGTGGCTCTAATTTGGGAGATGCTTGGGCTGGGTGCCTGCTCTGGGGTTGGGTAGGCTATGGGAAGTGTATCAGCAGGCGCTGGATTGCCACAGGATTCATTTTCTCCTGGAGTTGCGACTGCTCTTTGGCGAAGGTCTCACCAGGATTTTACCAGATGTGGAATTGTCTTTGACATTTCTTGCAGTGGTTTATGACTTTGTGGAAAACTTGAACTTTTCATCCCTTGGATACTTTATTCATGACTGTACAATCTGAGGATAGGACTGTTCTGAGGATACATGGTTCAGCTTTGAAAGGCTGTGAGAGGTCCTTATTTTGTTGCTACTTGGCCTGGGGATCTGAACTTTATTTATTATTTTATTGATTTGTTTATATTATTTGGTACACTCCGTGAGAGAGAGGGGTGTACTTAAGTTTTATTTTAGTTATTTTGCACAAAAATACAGACTGTGAGAATATCAAAATTCCATTTTATTTAAAGCTCTGTTCTGACAATATGTGAGAGATATTGTTTGAGGGGTTTTATGTTAGAGATAAACTGTTGGTTCAAATTGTTCTGCTTTTGTTTTTAGGGGTGGAGGTTTATTTGTTATTAATTGTGTTAGTTGTATGGTTATATATTTGTTTGGTTTTGGTTTTAGAAAATGTGTTGGCCAGGGTTGACAGTTGGGCATTATTCCCACTCAGGCTGAGGGATCTTTCACCCTTTCTTTTTGCCCTTTGGGGTGTATAGACACTGTAGGGGTCTGGGAATAACAAGGAGGGCTCAGGCTCGGTGCGGACTCGGCCTGCAGAGGAGTGGAGAGGTGGACGGACTGGGATAGTGGGGACAAGGAGACGCCCTGGGGCGAAATGGATCCAGGAAAGGGGCTCTCCCTGTCTGGTTCCCATACCCAAGGGCTCTGCATATTGCAGACAGGTAACTAGATCTCCCCCGGCTGCTCATCAAACCCGGGCAGTGTTATGCAATGCCAGGTCGATTAGGAACAAGACCACCATAATTGGGGATCATGTTAATTCGGTCGACCTGGCTTGCTTCACCAAGACCTGGTTGGATGGAAATGCTGGCCCTGTTTTGGCTTCAGCGATTCCTCCCGGGTACTCAGTGATACACCGCCTGAGGATCGATCATAGGGGTGGGGTTGTGGCCCTTTGTTTTAAATCAGAACTGAACCTGATGGAAATCTCAGTAGGAACCACCAACTCCTTTGAATGTATCGTGGGAGAGGGTGTGGGGTGCAGGATTCTTTTCGTCTACCGTCCACCAGGTGACAGGAATGTTTTCTTGCGGGAAGTTGCGGACTTCATCGCCGACCTAACATTTGGACCCCATAGATGGCTGATCCTTGGAGATTTCAGTGCTTGGGTCGACGATGAACTCTCGCAGTTTGGACAAGACTTCCTCCAGTTAATGAATTTACTGGGCCTCACACAGGTTGTTTCCTCCTCAACCCATACTTGTGGTCATTCATTGGACTTGGTGTTCCTCCTGGGGATGGAGATATCTGACTTGGTGGTGGAACCAGTCGGGTGGTCGGACCATCATTCCATCAGCTTCAGTTTTGAGGCCTCCCTAAGAGGTCTGCCCCTATGGAGATGGTCAAGTACCACATTTTGAGGGGTGTATCCCCAGATGGCCTGATGGCGGAGCTTGACCTATCGAGCATGCTGAGAGAATGCGTGGATCCAGAGGATCTTGTGCTTGCCTATAATAAGGCAGTGACAGAGGTCCTGGATTCCATTGCTCCGGTTCGTGTTCATCCACTCTCCCTTCACCCTAGGTCTCCATGGTTTGATGAGGACCTAAGGGAGTTGAGGAGAGTTGGACGAAGGCTAGAGAGGTGAAGGCGGAGATCAGGCCTGGAGTGTGACAGGCTTAGTTTGATGGACCATTATTTGATCTATCAATCAACAATTTCCCATAAGAAGGCAGAATTCCTGTCCAGGGAAATTGCTGCTGCGCAGAATTGACCAGCTCAGCTTTTCCAGACCGTGGACAGATTGTGCAATCCACTCTGTCTTCAGCCCAGAAATGCTTTTTCACAAGAGCAGTGTGAAAAGATTGTTCGATTCTTCACGGATAAGGTTGCCATGATCAGGTCTGAGGTCCATCGACCCTTTCTCTAGGGAGTAGCAGTGGTCGGCAGGAGATGTTGGACCTCGGTTTGAGTGGTGTGACTTTGATCAGCCTATAATCAGTGATATTGTGATGGTTATCCAGACTTTACATCCTACCAACTGTGGTTTGGATCCGAGCCTACACGTTTGCTTGTTGGCTGCATTGATGTTATCGGCCCGGTCTTGGCAGATTGTCAGGTTATCCTCGGAGAGTGGAATTTTCCAGCTTCTCTTAAGGAGGCCATGGTTCGGCCTCTTCTTAAGAATCCCTCCTTGGATCCTGACTGTCTTAGAAACTACAGGCCTGTCTCTAACCTTCCATTTTTGGGTAAGGTTATTGAGAAGGTGGTGGCTTTACAATTGGATGACCATTTGACCAGCCACAATATCTATAATTCTCTCCAGTCTGGTTTCAGGAAGAGACATAGTACTGAGACAGTTCTTGTTCGGGTACTAAATGACCTCCTGATAGCGAGAGATCGAAAGACTCATTCCATCTTGGTCCTTCTTGATCTCTCTGCAGCATTTGATACTGTGGACCATGGTGTGCTGCTGGATCGCCTGCGGTTTATCTGTGGACTATCAGGGGCTGTCCTCAGATGGTTTCAATCCTACCTCACGGGTAAGACTCAGAGAGTGGTGTCTGGGGTTTGTACCTCAGCCCCATTCTCCCTGCCTTGTGGGGTTCTGCAGGGATCCATTTTAGCGCCCATGTTGTTTGCAGTGTATATACTGCCATTAGGAATGATTATTAGATGGTCTGGCTTGAGTTTTCACTGCTATAAAGATGATACTCAGCTATATGTGTCTTTGTCCTGAACAGGATCATGCCATTTCGGTGCTCAACAGCTGCCTGGCTGAAATCCAGGCCTGGATGAATATGAGCTGGCTAAGGTTGAACCCTGAAAAACTGAGGTGTTGGTTGTGAACCTGAGTTGTCAAGAGGCAGGTGTGTTGGCAGGTTCACCTTCGGGCTTGTGGCTGGAGGTGTCCAGCTAGCTACCTCAGACCGGTACAGAACCTGGGCACTATGTTTGATAACTGCCTGACTTTGAAATCACAGGTGTCAGCAGTTGTTAAAACCTCTTTCTACCATCTGAGAAATATCGCCCAGGTGAAATATCTGGTTCCTCCCGATGATCTTCCAACGTTGGTTCATGCCTTCGTTACCTCCCGCCTTGACTAGTGCAATGCCCTTTACCTAGGGCTGTCGGGGGTTGATATCCGCTGCTTGCAGCTGGTGCAGAACGTGGCTGCCAGGCTGTTGACTGGTGCTTCAAGAGCCAGTCATATTACACCTGTGCTCCGTAGTCTGCACTGGCTCCTGATTAAGTGGCAGATCACCTTTAAGGTTGCTTTGTTAACCTATAAGGCCCTACACAACCAGGGACCGAGCTACCTGAAAGATCTCCTTTGCCCGTACTGTCCCTCCCGTCCTCTCCGATCCACCGATGAGGGATTGCCAGAGGTTCCCAGGGTACGTTTGCAGACATTGGGAGCAAGGGCATTCAGTTTTGCTGCTCCATCCTTGGAACTCTCTGCCTCATCAGGTATGAGATTGCCTGACTGTCCAGAGTTTTAAAACTGCATTAAAACTTATCTTTTGATCTGGCTTTTGGTAACTGAAGTGTTTTATGTGGTTTCATATTTATTGGAATTTACTGTGTATAATGTATGCAATTTTACTTTCTGTGTTTTATTTTA
Source organism: Neoceratodus forsteri (assembly GCA_016271365.2). Taxonomy (NCBI): domain Eukaryota; kingdom Metazoa; phylum Chordata; order Ceratodontiformes; family Ceratodontidae; genus Neoceratodus; species Neoceratodus forsteri. The sequence goes on from CM057453.1 coordinate 436,752,777, forward strand.
TTGTACAGGTGCCTTGGTTTTGGAAAGGCGCCTTTTTATGAATAAAAAAATTGATTGAGTTTTGCCTTTTGTCTGGATGGCTGGATGCTGCATTCTGACAGTGAACCACACTGTTCTTCTGTAAAGTCTGAACTGAAGTATTCACTCAGGACCTACAAACTTTTTATTTGTGCTGCTCTACCCATGTATTACCCTTTTTCAATCTTGCAATCCCTACCTTTTTTTTTTTCCACCTAACATACCTAAAAATGCCTTGTCATTCTCTTTTCTTAAAACAGAGAATCTGGCACACTAGATATGCCAGCTGCCAGACCAAGTGCTGTTCTACACATCTAACATAATACCACCACATAGAAAACTTTCTAATGAGCAAGAAGGAAAAAAACTTCAGAAATAGTTGCGACTGATTACTGTACTTCTTAAATTTTGTAATAGTTTCCTCTCTGCTAGTTTTCATTCTATTAGCTAATTAAAGAAGTTACTTCAGGCAGTCACTTTTAAGGCCAGACTGATGGGTGTTCACCGTTACATTTGACAGCTGGCCTTATTTCACATCAGAGCTCTGAAATGAACACCAGGAGATTCCCACTCACTTTGGAGATAAAACAAGTAAGTAGCCAATTCACGTAGAAAGAAAATTAAGATATCTGAAAGATTTGCCATGGGGTGTGTGTGTGCTGAATTCTCTCTTTTAGCATAAAGCAGTAGCACCCCAATGAGAAATGTGATAAAAAGTGTGTGAATGAGCAAGAGTTGAGCTGCTAATGTTTTGTTCATTTAATACTTAGGAGATGTATAACTGTCTCCATTATCATTCTCCTTACCACTTAGGAAATTTGTAATTCTATTTCTGCTTTGGCCGATCCACATCTTACTTGTTCCCTCATTTTGATAAGATACTGTATTATTCCCTATTTTCACTTGTCTAAAAGGCACCTTTTTATTTCTCACTGCTAATTTTATTTTGCTTCCTTGGGAACAAATTGGATCAGCATACAGCTGAACAAACCACAATGCAATGCAGTAACTTGCAATAAATGACATGTCACAAAAATTACATGACAAAAGGGCTTAGTTTGCATTGGATTACACCATTCCTGCAATGTACTGCAGCATTTTGTGACATAATGCAACATTTCTGTGTTGCATTCTGGCTAGCACTGTTGTATCTCTTACCCTGCCTACATTTCTGAGACACCATTTTGATAATTCCACGATACTATTCTTTATATTTTCTCTTTTATGTTATATTTTATATTCTTGCATCTCTGTTATTAGAGATCTGTATTAATGGTACCTCAACTCCAACTCAGACATAAAAACTCTGAATGGTATGTGTACGAGCACTGCATACTGTACTCAGTGTTGAGGCATTTATGTTACAAGGACTTATCCTGTTTTCCAGTGTTAAAACTACTTCAGCAAGTTGTCACCCAAGATTTCCTGGAGTTATCCAGAGAAAGAAATTTCAGGGACTTTCTGAGCCTGAGACAATCTCCCAAAATCTTCTTTGAGATCTCCAGATATTTTGGAAACGAATTTGCCAGATCAACTGTTACTACGGTAGCACCCACTACTCCCTTTGGTCAGAAAACAGTTGCTGTATTGCTCTAACCTGTTTAATAAAAAGGAACAATTTGTATTTTTTAGGGATGGTGCTTCCTACTTGATAAAATTGCTACCCTATTAAAAACAAACTCTAGCAAGAGCCCATACAGATGCAAAAATGTTGGTATTTTGGGGAGTGAGAAATGTGTAAACTAGCAATTTTTGCTCTAACCACTGATCCATCTAACTGCACTTTCTAGTTGTTGTGACACACACAATATACACATATATACTGTACACTGCCTTATATGGCATTTATTTACTTATACATCGAACCCTAACATTTACTGTACTTATGATAAGCTCTGTGTTTTGCACTAACCCATTGTATTAATCTACTGCATGACTATGTAACTAAGGCAGAAGACCAGGGAGGTGCAGTGGATGTGCCAATCTGGACTTTTGGGGACATTGCAGAGGGACTGGAAGGGAAAAGGTATGCCTCTTTCCAGGCGACACAAAGGTAAGCAATAGGGTGTACATGTCGGGAGGTTGAAAGAATGAGGAAGACCTAAAAACTGGAGAAATGGTCTGAAAAATGGCAGCTGGGATTCAGTGCAAAGAAGTGTAGGATCAGTGCAGGCATTATAATAAAATAAGTATTGTGTAGACTGTCTTGATAGTAATATGAAAGAAATACATAGCAGAGTTGCTGTTAGATGGTATTAATGGGAGAGAGAAAACATATAGATCAGATATTAAGTTTTCAGTGCAACACAAAGTTATAAACAGAACGTGTTTAAATAGTGCAAACTTGAATATTACAAATAATATTGACAAATGAACACATAGTTACAGACAGACACTTGTTTACACAGTGCTAGCACTGAAAATGCAATTACAGCATGTATTTCAGCTTCTCTAGTCTTTAAAGTAAGACTTTAACATTGGATGTTTTATGACCTTGTATATCTGCATAGCATTCCTTTTGAGGCTTTTGACCTTAACACTGTTACATCTTATCTGTAATGCTGTGCTTCCCAGCTAATTATTTCTCTAAAACTTTGGCATTTATGTGTAGAATGAAACTGTATTTAATTTTAAAAGGCCTGCTATGAAATCACCTATTTTGTGCATCTCAGTGCAAAACAAGCAAGAGGAAAAGTTAGAAAGAGGGAGATATCAAGCTCAATTACAGTTGAAAGGCTGATTAAATTTGACATGTTTATGAGCTATGAAACTTTTTGAAAGAGAATTCTACCCACACTAAATAAAATAGTGTTTTCAAGACAGCTCAACTCAATGGAACACAGCAGACTGCTTGCTTCAATTAATGCAGTGATTCTACAAAACCTCTAATTTTATCTAGCCCATTGGGTAGCCAGAGAGCTCTCTTTCTCTACTGTTGTAGCATGACGTCTGCAGGGCTATATCCACTGCAGTTGTAATAATTCTGGATCTGCTCCTGGTCACCTTACTAAGTGCTTTAGATAGGAGACTTTGTACAATGGACTGCTTTTACAGCCAATTGTCCTGCTTTCCTGAATGGCTGGGCAGTGTGGCCCATCACATGCTTTTGTGTGGTGACGCCATGATGTTGGCAATGTCCTGATGCCGCTGATGTCATACACTGCCCACAATGTGCTCCTGTAATCCCCTATAAAGGGTGAGAGAGTGACCACATTCAGCCCTTTAACTAGAATGGCAAAATCATGTAGAAGATGCCAGTAGGGTGTGATCTCCACTCTGTGTAAGTGTGCTACATGCTTAAAATATGTTTGTTGTGTGGGGGGGGGTTAAATGAAATGGAGCTATGATCGCTGTTTGAAAATGGGTATGACAACTGAGTACACCATGATAAAAAGTGCAATCTTTTAGGTGGAGAAATAAACTTAGGAAGCAAAGGTCCTAGATAACATGAGAATACAACAGGAGAAGTGAGCAGATGGCATTAGCATGCCGAGTAGCATGCCGGTGGCAATATGATTTACTTTGAAACCTGATATTTGCATAATTGTTTAATTGCAGTTTTACAAAAATGTTTTGAATCATCGCATGAAAAGCACAGAAAGAAATACTTTGAATGATTTGGTCCAGGTTTTAATTACTTAAGCGTTATACAAGATATTGCACATAAATAGTAGTATTTACAGTAGTAATTTAACTTTAGAAAAAATGTTTAAGTATTATATGTAAGTAATAAGCCATGACAGGGTGTGCATTTTAGGATTTTAATGCATGCCCGGGGTGTAATGAAGGCACAAGGCTGAAGGCAGAGTGTCCTTACACCTCTGGGAAGTGCATTAAAATTCTATGATGCACACCCTGGAGGGCTTATTGCACTTATACATGACTCTAATAGTTTGGGGGTTTTTTGGGGAGAAAAGGAGATCTGGCACCTGAACATGCATTTATAAAAATTTAATGCACGGTCAAATGATGTCGCTTGGTCAATTAAATTTCTAGATTTTTTTCTAGCCATTTTATAAATATTTACATATTTGAAGGTATAAACTTGTGGTTTGAAAGAAAAGTTTACAGAAACTGTATAAGAGACAGAGAGAAAAGCATCTGAAAGGTTTTGGCCAGGTATTGAGTGTTAAAGAAAAGCTATCCTTTGCAGAGGTTCCTGCCTGCAAACCTTACCCTCAGTTTCACTTTATTGAAAAATCTCTTTTTCCTTGCACCATAGTAGTTTATTTTAATTGGAAAAGTCTGCTACCCGAAAGTGTGGTGGATGCTGGGGCGGCTCCATTAACTGTAAAGGTATAACACTGAACCATGCACTTCAGTAGAAATGCATTGAAGTGCACGGTGCTACGCCGTACCTTTACAGTTAATGGAGCCACCCAAGTGTCCACCATACTTCCGGGTAGTGGTCTTTTCAGAATTAAAATAAACTACTTGGTAGTGCAATGAAAAAGGTGATTTTCTCAATAAAGCTAAACCAGAGTGTAAGGTTTGCAGGGGTTGGAGCCCCTGCAAAGGACAGCTTTCCTTTAAAAAAAAAAATATTGCATAAAAGCAAATATTAGGAAAATTGTTTTATGGTTTGTTTTGTTAATTTAAAGGTACAGCCTTGGCAGTTAATGCGGACTGACTATTGACATTTGGATTTATGACTAATACTAACAAGTAAGTGGAGTGTATGAGGAAGCTATGCAATTAGATTCAAATGACATCATGAGTTATTTAAACACTGCAGTTTCTGATATTTTCAGATTAATAGAACAGGGCAGGACTCAAGTATGGTATATTTATGCCGGCCCGGTGGTGCAGAGGGTTGAGGCACTGGTGCCTTACTTCTCACCACACGGCAACCTGGGTTCGGGAATGGACTCGGCCGCTGGTGGATCAGCAGGGGGAGGAGTTGGATTGAGCATCTGGAGGATGGCTCTCCTCTCCTGGGGTGAGCTAGGGACAGGCGTCGGCTGTGGCAACCCCACTGGAGACCAGGAAGCACAGAGAAGCCAAGTGGGGAATGTACAGGAGGAAAACAGAAAAATGATGTTTGCACCTGCTAGGATGACGGCGCTCGGGCCGGGCACCACCTCAGACTCTGCTGTATCTGACCACAGCACCCACGACCAATGCCTGGGCACTGGGCTCCTTCTCCTCGAAGAGGACCCACCCAGTGAAGAGGTAGCATGAGGGTACTCTGGGAGAAAGGCTGCAATATGCGGTCAGAGCGGAGATGAGGGGCGGGTGCAGGAGCAGTAATTGGCCTGAATGGGAGCAGGTGGAAAGGGGATAAAGATATAACACAAAAAAAAACAGTATATTTATAATGGAATGATTGGCAGTGCACCTAGCCAGGAGGTCATATAGGTAAAATGGAGGTCTAATCCACCCCATGTTGTACCATATATTTAATTAAATGTTGTATAAAAATTTGATTCCACCCTGAGAGAATTATTATGTACTGATTATTGTTCTCTCTGATTATGATTTGTAACCACATTTCCTGATGAAGAGATGGGAGGTCTTCAAACATTAATGGAATACCTGGGGGTGCACCTAATCAGGAGGTCATATAGCCACATATCCTGAAGAAGAGATGGAACATCTTGAAATACTGGCGGTTTCTACATTGTGGCATAGAAAAATAAAAAAGTGCTTAAAGAGTGGCTGCAGATTGGTCCAGTTTTTATTTATTTATTTTTAGTTTTTTTACATCTTTGTAAGATAGAACACAGCATGCTAGTGGTAAGGTGATGGGCCTGACTAGCTCACCCTGATTTGGACTATCATGGCCCCAATCATGGATTAATAAAAGGGTCAGCTATTGAATGATGGAATTGGAGGCGGGAAGCTAGGAAAAGGAAGGATTTAAATGATGGTATCATCTCATGGCACACTGCAAGGAGTCATCAATTAGTTTATAATTCAGTTCTGGGAGGACAGGGAGGGTGGAAAATGCCTATGGGGTGAGGGGGCTGGAACCCAGATACCAAGATAGCTAATTACAGATAGGTCAAAAACTATCCTAAAAATTCACCCCATGGCAGATTTACCTTGTATAAGCTCTCCAATACAACATGAATGGTGTGGTTAACATAATATCATAGAAACGCTATGACAAGCCAGCCTCTGCTCTAATCCTCTTTTGCCCCTGCTGATCATTTAAATTCTTTAGAAGGGCTACACAGAAATATGCCTTTCCACCCTCCCTCCCCCATACCTCTCAACATTTTCGCATTGAAATACTGTATGAGACACTGCCACTCAAAATGTAAGACAATGTAGGACACTGCCCTTCATAAATGTGGGTACATTATCAAACATGGAGATTCAAGCTAAAAAATGCAGAAAACAATGCTTTTCTTTGTGGTAAGGTTAACTTTGATTTAACGTCTTAGAATATTATAAATGTTGACATACTTTGCTGTAATTTCTACTGCCAAAAACATAAATTTCATACTATACTACAGTCCAGGAGTTGCCACTGCTAGTAAGAGCAAGCCTCAATCTTGGTCCCTTCACAAAGAGAACAAGACAGAGGCAGGAAACTACAGACTTGTTAGTTTGACCTCAGTAATAGGGAAAATGATGGAATCACTTCTGAAGGAAAGAATTGTTGAGTACCTAGATGCCAGTGGGGCACAGGACCCAAGGCAGCATAGATTCCCAGTGGGAAGGTCATGTCAGATGAATCTAATTGATTTCTTTGACTGGGTGACCAAAGTAGTAGTTCAAGTTCAAGTTTATTGTAGGAAAACTCCGTTGAGCAAGCTCATTCACAAGGAGATCCTTTGACAGGGCAGACTGGATGGGCCTTGCGGTCCTTATCTGCCGTCAACTTCTATGTTTCTATGTTTCTATGACACAGATAGGTAGTTACAGATTGCATAATCGAAAAAACAGTACAAATTAAGTACAGCATTATGGGCAAGCATTAACGTGTTGCATAAAAATGACAATGACAGAAAATACAAGTACAGAAAAAAAGACAAGGCGTTGTTTCAGAGTATCAAGGTAGCTAATTTCTAGGTAAGTAAAAGGAAGCAGTGGGCTAGGGTTAGAACAGTGAGCTGGGATTTAGAAAAAGCTGCACGTGTATTTTATTTTTGCTGCAGCCAACCTTTTAAATAGGTTATATATTTTTTAAATAATTTAATTTAAATAAAATTTAAATAAAAAAATTTAAATAGTAGATCAGGAGGGGCTGTGGACACAGCCTACCTAGACTTTAGCAAGGCATTTGACACAATCCCACACAAAAGATTAGTAAACAATTAGCCAGCCTGGGAGTGGGTCCCAGGGTTGTAGCCTGGTAAAACATTGGCTGGACAACAGCACACAGAGGGTAATAGTAAATGTAGTCCACTCCACAGAAAGAGGGTTAGTAGCAGAGTACCACAAGATTCAGTACTAGGACTGGTCCTCTTTAATCTCTTTAAAGGTGACATTGCAGAGGGACTGGGAGGGAAAGTATGCCTCTTTGCAGATGATACAAAGATCTGCAACAGGGTTGATACAAGGGGGGGTGGAAAGGATGAGAAGGGATTTGGCAAGGTTGGAGGAATGGTCAAAAGTATGGCAGCTTAGATTCAATGCAAAGAAGTGCAAAGTAATGCACCTGGGAAACAAAAACCCAGGGGAAGAGTGCACAATGTGGGGGAGGTACTAACAACAATAAAAATGGAAAGGGACCTGGGAGTAGCCATATTAGATGACCTAAAGATAAGCAAATGTAACCCCCCCTACAAATGGGGGTCACTAAAAATTCCTCCTTGGGTGAGCCTAAGTGCTCTCCGCTCAGCTGGTGTCCTATATTTCAGCCAAATTTTAAAATAATTTAGTGAGAGTGCATAATGCCTCCATGTACTGTCGTTTTAAGAGCTGCCAAACTGCAGTATAATTAATTTGAACTGGGGGACTGTGTTTTCCTGCTCGAGTCCGCCTGGGCCACTGGGCAGATCGCTCCGTTCTTCAGTCGCTATATGCGCGGGGGAGCCTTTCAAAAGATGTAATTATCTGCTGGTGATTTGTTGGAGTGATAATGACAGTACAGTTTGTCTACCCTGCCTTTCTTGCAGCTGAGACTCTGTGTGTTTTGCCCCTCCATTTCGGATCTGAACTGCTGAATAGGTCCAATTAATAGGGAGAGGCTCCTTAAAATGGAGCCTGCTGGCAAATCAGAACTTGGACTCTAAAATGGAGCCAGCCACAAGGGCTTCTCTGAAGAGAGCCTCTGAGAAATGTAGTTTGGACCGTGGCACCTTTTTCCGCCAATAGGGGAGCCTGTTGTGACTGACCAGAAGAATTAGCAACTGCAACCTTTTGGATTTGAGAAATGCCCAGACTGTCTGCTGGGAGAGTCAGTCTGAGCATGGAGCTGGAAGAGTGAGCAGCTCGTGGGGCTGCTGCCCGCAGGGCAGCATGGAAATCGTCAGGGAGGCCTGAAAAGGCCTGTCTTTCATCAGCTCTCCTGGAGGGAGAGAAAAGGACTGTGTTTTCCTGGATCAATTATCTGAACATGTGTGAAAAAGGAAAGCAGTTGTTGTGGCCTAGATAATGGGCAACCAAGTGTGGAGAAGAGATTCTGAAGAGGAACCTTGATTTCAGACAGAGATTCTGAAGAGGAACCTTGATTTTCAGACAGAGGTTCTGAAGAGGAGCCTTGATTTTTGGACAGCGATTCCGAAGAGGAACCTTGATGCTGAAGTGCCCTGAGGCTTGGGGCAGAAGAGAAAAGTGTTTGAAGTTGGAAGCTGAGGGAAACCCGAGTGTTCGTGCAGCCATTGTGCGCAATAGATTCGCACGAGGCAGCGTGTGTAGGGCCATAAAAGTTAGTCTGCATCCATTAGTAAGTGTAATTCAGACAGCGACTCCGAGCTTAGAGTGAAAGATGAAACAGAAGTCATTTTGGGACCAGACTTAATCTGAAGAAGACTGAAACTGTGCAGAATTGCAATCGGCCTGTCAGTACTCTGTGGTCTGGTACAGTAAATGACCTTTACATATAAATGTGTGGCGTGCTTGTGGGGATTGAGATTCGAGTAGCCCCCCATGTATGAACTGTGTGCTGTACTGGTAGTGTGATTCCCCTAGAAGGGTTCGAACTGAATCCACGTTTGAGTCAGAGAAGAATGCCTTGGTAGCCAGGCTAAATCTCCTGAAGTGACCAGCTGCTTGCCTGGTAGTGTTCTGTGTACATATAAAATGTGCAGTGAGCTGAAATCATAGCCAGCCTCACTTGGACTGCATCTGCCTGCATTGAGTGCAAGTGAGCCCTACCACAAGGGCTGGGGTCAGCTATTCTGTTTCTTCTGGCAATCTGGGACAATCTGCATTCCATTCAGGTTTCAGCATTGAATCTGTGAGTACAAATCAGGGTAGCTCCCTGCCATCATCTAATTGCAAGTGTTCCATCTGATTTAATTTTCCTTTCTTTCTACACAAACTGAGCTCTACCGGCCCGGATTACAGATTGGGTATTGTACAATTGTTTTCATCCTCAGGGCCCCAACTAGCTGCACGAACTTGGCTAGCCCCCTATTGCCTGGGTACCCAGTGACAGTGACTTGTAGGGACTTTAGCCTGTGCACAGTGCTCTGAAACAGTAAAGTGATTAAGTCAATTAACTTGATTTCCCCCTGCCCTTGTTATTTCCCACTAAATAAATCAGATTTGGCTGTTTTGCAAGGTATACTTCCTGAACTGAGTGTCTGTGTTGAAATATTGTACAGTGGCAATTGTATTACTGAATCTTATTTCACAGGGGGTCCCCAGAGTCAAGCTGATCGAACCAATCCTGGGAGTAAGTGTATACTGTAAAGGTACTGTGATTAACTTGTCTGGGCCACTAGTGGGAAGAAAGGAGGGTTGCAGTGTCCCAGAGGGCTGTGACCAAGTCATACCAGACTGTCTTAACCCAGACATCTGGGTGGAGGCACCCGTCATTGGACCTAGGCTCCTCAACCTGTCAGTAGTCAGTCAGGCAGGGGTAGTAGCCATTGGGATAGTGCCACCTGGGGGTTACACAAGCAATGTGAGATGGCAGTAAGGAGGGCTGGGGGTATACTGGGATGCAGAGGGAGAGGCATCACCAGTAGAAAACAGGAAGTTATTATCCCTCTGTATAGACAGTTGGTAAGAACCCATCTGGAATACTGTGTGCAGTTCTGGAGACCCCATCTCTACAAGGACATAGACAGGATGGAGGCAGTCCAGACAAGGGCAACTAAAATGGTGCAGGGTCTGCACCAGAAGCCAAATGAAGATAGACTAAAGAAGCTAATATATATACTCTTGAGGAAAGGAGGAGAGGGGCACATGACAGAAACATTAAAGTACCTCAAGGGAATCCACAATGTCCTAGATGGTAGCATCTTTCAGAAAAGAGATGTGCAAGAACAAGAGAGCACAATTTGAAGATAGAGGGGAGATGGCTCCAAGGGCAATGTGAGGAAGTATTTTTTCATGGAGAGGGTGGTGGATGCATGGATCGATCTTCCTGAGGAGGTCTTGGGGTCAAAAACAGTGCAGGAATTCAAGAATGCATGGGACAGATATAAAGCAATTCTAGTAGGGGTAGGAGGAAATAGGCTGTTGGTTAACTAGGATCTGCAGCTTATCCAGTTGGCGGGGAAATGAGCAGACTGAGTGGGCCAAGCGGTCCTTATCTGCCATCAAAGTCTATGTTTGTATGTTCTATGTAATATCAATGGCACTGAGAGGTGTCAGAACAATCTTTCCCACTTTGCTACTTGTTTTCCTCAATCTTCTCAGCTCTTTCTTTCATACTTTTCCTGTACTCCATCTCCTAAATTGCTGGTCAATAGGGAGCATCAACAGTTTTGATCAGCAGCAGTCAAGCAGAGGGCCATAGAGAGGAATCAGCTTTTCTTAATCATCGCCAGCCAACAGAATACCATGGCAATGCATTAAAGAGGAAGTCTCCCATAGTTTCACACCCATTTTCCCAACTCTTTATGTGTAACTGTTGTGTTCCTCCTCTAGTTGCCAGCAATCCTATTGCTGTCCAAATCTAGATTATAAATAAAAATATATAGCCCCAGAAGTTATCAATGTGTTTGTCCTCCATTTTACCATCAATGCTGCTGGAGGATGATGTCATCAGAGCAATAGATAATGGTGCTGCGCTAAATGCTGTTCCACCAGTAAACAGAACCCACAATGTTTGGTCCCCCACTTGAGTAATGGGGGAACTCTTTAAGTGTTGTGCACATCCTGAAGTGCAGGTCTAATAGGGACTAGGACCATATGAGTGTGATTCAGCACTGATTTGACATGTATATACAGTATGCCTATAAGAAAGTGCCTGTATGTGTTGTGTTAATGTTTCTGTTAGCAAAAACAGTTTACCCAATAATGACTCTGGGTACAACAAGAGTCTTAAGTGGTATTATATAGCTGTTGTATTATGTTGTGTGTATGTTAGCATTCTCTGTTTTGATTGACACCAGCAGTGAGACACAATCTTGCAAAAATGCTCTTCCCTTTGTAACTAGGCAGTCAGTGATTGGATGGCTGATGTAAGGCAACAAAGAGTTCAGCTATAACAAGGAATAGGTTACCAGAACATCAGCTGCACTATATGGAAGAAGGGTAATCTAGTGCTTAAAGCACAGACACAAGAACTGAGGAAACTGTGGTTCAAATCCTGCTAAAGTCCCTTACTGTCTAACCCTTAACAAGTTCCCTAACCTCCTTGGGAACTGTGATGGCCCCTCAGGTCCATGACTTTAACAGTGCCCCCATTCCCAGTACAAATCATTAGCAGTGATGTGAGAGCTACAGCACTTCACTTTGAAGGTACTGAAAACAAGCTGTGGCACACCCCTTGGCCAGCATTTGAAGTAGGATGTCCCTCACAAATCAGATGCTACACTTCAGCTGTTGTAGGTAAAGAAACTAATCAGTCTCAGTGTTTGTAGTACTCATTCCTCCCATGTCATATGCATTCTGTGTCTTGGTATTTCCAGACAGAACCCAGATGTAAGGAGCATTTGAAATGTAAACAATACACTTATAAAGTAAGTGATCTAGCTCTCCACTTTCAGGCTGCTGAAAGGGAGTGTATAATTTGCAAAGGAGGAATTCAGTCTTTGGGAAACTGCTCAAGCCTACCTTGTAAACAAATCTTCTCAAGGGTGTTAACCTGGTTCACTACAGAGTGACTGATTGACTGCTCGATTGATTGATTGATTGGTTGGTTGATTGGTTGATTAACTGATTCAGTCTACTGCTTTCCACAACATGTTACAACTGTCTCACAGAGAAAATGAGCACACAGGAACAGCTTTTGTTTCCTGTGAATGCAATACTATTAGATGTGTTATTTGCTCTACACATGCAGTATTAAGGCTACAAGTACCACTCCCTGTGAGAGTTGCATGACAGAACTGTCTTAAGCCATTGCAAACTTAAACTAAAATCAGGCTAGACAGCACTGATACCCTTATGTTTTGTTCTGCACTGTTGCTGCAGTGACATCAAGTAATGGGAGGGGCTGTATTACAAATGACTCATTTGCATGTACATGGAGGCTTGCTTGACATTTTACTACCTTGTGTCAGAGCCTCAAACTCTAGATATGTGTTGCAACAGAAGAAATGGCTGATCTCTTATTGACATGTACATTACTTGATGTAATGTATAATAAATACATCAGATATATCCAAATCATAAATATACAGGAGTCTTCTCCTTTAAGCTATGCATAATGGAGAATTGTGCCTGCAGAATTCAGGCAAAATGACAGTTGCAATTCTGAAATTATTATTAGAATTCTTTTGATAAATAATGCAGAATTCCAAAAGTGTTTAAGTTTAATCCGTGGATTAGAATTCCAGTTTACGTAAACTGCAAATTCATCTGAAGTTGTTGTGAACAATACAACATCAAACCACAGTTTATTTAAAGCATGAATTACCAATCCGCTGTGAAAATGACAAGCCACAAAACTGCTTTCAGAATGCCCTTCCCTAACCCTATTACCTTGTGGGGGGCACATCATAGATGCCAGATGTTGTGATGCCTAGATAGACCAGCATGCCCCAGGAGAAGAATTTCCACAGCTTCCACTCACCAGTCAGTGTGGGGTCCTAGTCCCGCAAAGCCAAAGCTTTAAAAGTGCTGCTGAAATTATGTTTCTTCTGCCTTACTTCAGGCTATATGCAGCAGACAAGGTGGCACCAGTCCTTACTTCCTTCTCATCACGAGCAGGACCATACATCTGCACTGGCAGCAGGATGCATGAGAACCCTGGGGACCTCCATGAGGGTGACCTCCCTGCCTCTCACTGCATTTTCTCTTGCACCTTCTTCTACACCCACCAGTTACACCTTTACCCCACTCTTACCTACTGCACTCCCCACTACCTAAAATTAATGCCAACCCATCTTGTGTACCCTGGCAGCTGGCCCTGCTGCACATTAATCCTGCATGAATAATTTACAGGAGGAAAACAGATGGCATGTAGCCCACTGGTGGCAGGGCAGCTACAAACAAATTTCAAGAAAAATACTATGAGATCTCTGTTCATGACTCCAAGACATGGAAGGGGTTGATTTGTTTTCCATGAGAGTTTATTTGGTTTATTTTTCTTGTACAAATTAATTACTGGAAGGCCCAGCTGAGCTACAACATTTTATGTTCTGTGGGGACCCCACTCAGTTTGCTGAAGTGGAATTCAAATTTAGAAGTTTCTGACAATATCTACTCTGTTACTACCGCTAGTATGATGCATGAAGAAGGTAAGGAAGCACATCATTAGGTGCGGTTCCTACACATCATCATGTGGTGGTTAATCATCAAATCACGTTCAGTTCAGGGAAACTGAACTCAGCAAGGAATTTGGCTAAACAGGTTTGAGCTTCCTGAACTAAAATACATGTTTAATCCATTGGCTACATCAGTAGTTGTCTCTCTGCAGAATCACTGGCTCATATTAAACAAGCTGAGAATATTTTTATCTGGACATTGGAAACTATAGTAATTAGTTTGGGTGTAAATGTCCCAGATAATAATTCCATAATACCATGAATAATAGAGTACTCAAACTTGCGACCAAGTACAACACGTTTCCTTATTTGGGGATAGTCATGTGAAATATTTGGATAGCCTGGAAAATTAAATACAAAATTAAAGAAAAAGCCTGTACCTCATCATCTGACGAGGATAGTGTCTTTGCCACCCCTACCCCACTCAGTCATTTCCTGCTCTGTACCCTCCCCATTCACACACACGATTTAACAAGAACAGTGGCTCAGGCACTATGCCAGGGACGAAACATGTATTTTTACTGACATCCCCCTCCCAGAGGCATCCTTTAGTGGTTGCCAGGGGTCTCAATTGTGACCCCTATGATTCTTTTTGCAACTCTACACAGTGTTTGCAACCCCTGCAGCATTCCCATGCATGCATAAATGTGTGTGGATTGAATAAAAGGTATGAAATCCACACACATCTATGTGTGGAGGGGGTACATTGCATGCAAAGTACTGCTTTTCTAAACAGAGAATACAGTCATGTGAACTACGTGTGCACACCGCCCCTTCAGTGTGATTGTGTGCTTGATTTTTTTTTCATTTATCTCCTCTAGCCAGTTGGTCCCTTCAGCAATTTCCCCCTCCACTACATGGCAAGTTGAGCTGGCACATTTTCAGTAGTTGGGTCATGTGTTGGATTGGAGGCTGGAGCCATGAGAGTTGTGGGCATCGCATGCTGAGCCAGGAGGAGAGCTGCACGCACTCTGCACCAGGTAGTAAAGTAGGTCAGACTCAGAGATCCAACCAAGACCTGATGTTGGAGATCCTCTCACCATGCAGGCATGGGTCTGTGCCCGTTCCTCCCTCCTACTCTCTAATTGCTTTATTTGTTTATAGGCATCAGCCATGAGAGACAGACTGAGTGTGATTATCCATGTTGAGTGTGAGTGAACCCAGGCCCAGAGAGTGTGCCCTGCCAGCCCAAACAACAGACTCAACTGTATGGGTCTTTTTTTTTTCTTTCCTTAAAGCAGAAGAGAGCGTCAGGTATTTTTACCCACTGTGGGTGACTAAGTTATGGTCAGAACTGGTTTCTGAGTCAGAACTGAGTTGTGGTTATTCAGGAAAATGGGTGAGAACTGAAGAAACAGCACCATCTGGGGCAGGAGAGTAGACTGGCAACTGACTGTTCAGCTATGGAGTAGCAGGGGATGGGTTTTACAAATGCGCATGTTGTATAGACGAGGATCTACAATCTTCTGCTCCCTTGTAATTTAATAAGTAAAATGGATTACAGCTACACTGACTCACTTTTTTTGTTCCAACTTACTGAACTGTGCTGTCAGCCTGCCACTTGTCTAGTTTTCCAATGCCTACCTGCTGCAGTATTGCTTTACTACACCAGCTTGCCTGTCATGATGAATGCCTAGATTTTCTGCTGCTAATTTTACTGTGCCACTCTCTTGTCTGACTGCCTTATTTTTTTAACTGGATAGAATATATATTGTCTTGTTTTCTTTTTAACCAGTTTTACCTGACTTAAATTTTATTTTATTTGTTTTTTATTTAAAATTTTGTTTACCTGGTAAGTATAATGGCCACATTGCCCTTTTACAGGTACAACCCAGAACATGCAAAATATTGACGCAAAAGAAGCAAATACAGTGAGAGCAGACCATACAATAAATACAACAGGGTGATGTTCAAAAAGAAACATAAAACAATTATGTGATTTATGAAAAACAATTACAACAAAATGTTAACACCAGGTGAGATTTGTAAGCTGCTTTAAATAAGTTAAGACACAATGGGGTGAGCACTGAACAGATCAGATTTGATGCACAGGTAGCAACCAGTCAGGATGCAGGAATTTCCCTGCCCATTTTATAAATTGACTTATTGTGCTTAAGATTCTGAATTTTGGACTTATTGTTCCAGCTTTTGATGCCATATACATAAAAAGATTTCTGACCCTTGGAAGTTTTAAAACAGTGCACCAATAAACATGTACTGTCGTCAGGCAATAAACATTTCAAGTTATTTTTTAAACCATAAGATACCTTGTAAAGGCACTTATTGCCTTGTATGTCATATAGTTTCAGTAGAGCATATCCTTGTATTCTAAAGATAACCAATTCTGACTTGTATAAAAAGTACAGTTATGTTCAACTTCAATTTGATTGCTTTTTTACGGCTAGCTTGCACTAATGTATATAACTCCTCGTATATATCTGAATTTGTAACTGCCATGTTTTATTGGGCTGCCTCAATGTCTTGTGTTCTCCTGTGTCTATCTCACTTAGAAAGGCTTTGCCTGAGTTCAGTAGCCAAGCAGCCAGCCCTCCCACTTCCTGAGCTATAGAAGCAGTTCATCTCAGCCTCATTGTGAAACACTTTTGCTTTACAGCCGGAGGCTCTGTTGGTTTGTCCTCTGAGCTGGTTAGGGCCTACACCCCCACCTGCTGTTTCTGTGTGTCTCTGCTGGACTTTGGTGTTTGTTTTCCTGCTTCTGGTTTGTATCTTTCCTCCGGCTGTGTGCTTCCCTGTGTTTTGTACCTCTAGCTTTTGGGCCTTGTTCCCTGTTTTCTGTTTTGCTGTGTTTTGATTTTGTCTTTTTTGGGGGCTTTGTTTCTAAGCTCTTAGCATTCTGCTACTCAGAGCTCATGCTACTGCTTTCAGTCACCTACAACTGCAGCCAATGCTACTGTTTACTCCAATTACTATTGTGCCCAGTGCTTGTGTTTCTACACTGCTCACCGTGCTCAAACTACTGCAGTGCAACTGTAATCATTATCTGTGTTTCAGCTCAACCATAGCTGCTTCATTTTGCATACTCAATTATTTTCACCTGACACAGTTTACTCTGACCCTAGCTGTGCTGCTCATTCCTGCTCTCATTCTACTTGCATCTTCATTGCACTGCCTGGCTACACCTGCTTTCAGAGCATTGTTTCCCTGTTTTATTGCAGTTACGACTCTGAGGTCAGCCTACTAAGCTCATGCTGGGGCTGTTAATATAGCTTTATTATTAAATCTTGCCTCGCCGCCAAAAAAATTCTCAGAGCATTTGTCACCTTGATTTGGCTATTCATGTCTGGCTGGCTTGCCCCCAATTTAGTGCTGTTTTATTTCTATACAGTATGTTATGCAGACCTCTGTGCAGGTCCAGCTATCACTACTACTGCTTATTGACTTACGTACTGGTCCACGCTTGCTTACGCTATCATTGCTCATTGCAACCATTGCCTCCTTGCTTATGCAAACCATTGCTTCATGCCTACTGCCATCCCCTCGGCTTCAGCCTCTGGGATTCTGCTGCACTTAATCTGCATTCGACCTTGCAAGGTCTCAGCACTCAATGCTCATTACGATCTTAGCATGTCATGCTCATTCAGCTTACCAGCTTTTCAGCTCTCAATCAATTTCTGGAGCATGCCAGTCATTCTATTCTGGTGCAGGGTTCCTGCAGCCGACAGTCTCACTCTGCATTTAGTCTGCATCTCGAGCGTGTCCAGCTTGGGATGGGATCCTTCTCACCTGGCACATAGCTGGGAATGTCCTCACCCCAGGCTTGGGTTTAGCTGCCTGCTACATGACAGCAGCTCCTGGTGTAGAATTTAAGACTAGTGGTAAAGGGTGGTTACCATGATCTCCTTTGGCTCTAGTGTTCCATTGTAATGGATAGCCATTGACTTTAGTGGGTTCCCTAGCAAGGCACCTTCACTGCATTCTCCCTACAACTGCCTCTGGTTCACCTGGTTTGATTTAGGGCTGGTAGGCCAGGTGAGTGCCTCAGCAGTTGTTTCTCTCCTCTCGCACCTTGGATGCATGTATTGTTGCAGAGTTTTCTCACAACCTTCCACAGTGTTCCAACTAGAGGGTTTGAGTGAGATGCTTCCTCCAAATTGGAATATTTTCCACCTCCCTTTACTTGGATTTTACAAATTGCAGCTGCAGAGCCGTCACTAAATAAACTATCCCAAGCCTGGAGAGAAGGCAACCTAGGCCTTGGATCCCCAGAGATTTCCTCCTCATAGGGTTTTTTTTTTCTCTCCTTCATTGCCTCAGGTCATAACACGTACTTAGCATAGTTGTTTCCCCTAGTTTCTTTAGGTAGGTTCTGCTGTTGGATGGAGTTGGAGGATGTCCTGCCATCCCCTCTCTCCTTAGGGGATCCCCTAATCTCACCACAAATCATCAGTACCATGGTATGCAAGCCTGGGCATTCATTATGTTATCCAACTGAGCATCTCATTACATTATCAAACTGCCTGTGCTTCTACTACTACATTACTGTTACTGCTCCTATGTCACAGTTACTGCATACTCATATGCTTCATGTTGCCTCCTTCTTTGGGGATGATTATACCACTTTTCTTTTGGGGATCCCTAAGGTACCTTTAGTCATGGGAATCGTCCCGTGGCACCTCTAGGGGTGGAACTCTCCGAGGGTTCCTTGCCTTTTGTACCCCTACAGCATGGTAATTCCTCTGGAATGGAGAGTGTGAATGGTCAAAACCAAACTATCACAGTTGCACAAGCATAACACTATACTGGCTGCATAGGTCAGGGAATTGGAAAGGCTTTGCCTGGAGTTCAGTGGCCAAGCAGCCAGCCATCCCACTTCCTGAGCTATAAAAGCAGTTCCTCTCAGCCTCATTGTGAAGCATTTTTTCTTTGCCCCACCATCCTCCCCTCCTCCTCCAGCAGCAGTCTCACCTTAGGGGGATTCCTAAGGTAACTTTAGTCACGGGAATTGTCCTGTGGCACCTCTAGGGGTGGAACCCTCTCTGAGGGTTCCTGGCCTTTCGTACCCCTACAGGGTGGTAATTCCTCTGGAATAGAGAGTACAGATGGCCAAAACCAAACTAACACAGTTGCACAAGCATAACACTATACTGGCTGCATAGATCAGTGAACTACTGTTTATTCTGCATTGCTGTATTTCAGTCATGTTTTATGTTTCCTGAATGTGGAACCTCTGTAAAAGAGTCTTTTGACTCAAAAGTTGTAATCTGAAACTTCAAATAAATAAAATAAATAAATGTTCCCTAGCATTTTCCCTGAGGGCAAATCTGCAAATTGAATTATACATACAGACCCTCTTAGCCTTTGGTGGCACACTCTAGTGCAACACCCCAACAACGAAACACAAAAACAGACCATTACAGTGACAGTTGCTGTAATGGTCTGTTTTCACCAATGCAGCTTTTCGCAGTGGTCTACTCCCTCCCTGGAATAACTCGGACCAGGAGTTGATTATAACTAAATGCAGGGAGTAGCTGGCACACCAGCACAGCAGTGGGATTTCCGCTCGTGACACCGATGACCTAGGTTCAGGAACAGACCCACGAGTAGGAGGGCTGGAAGGGGGGAGAAGGATCGAGGGTCCATGGGACTGCTCTCCTTGTCCAGGGAGAGGTAGAAAGAGTGTCCTTTGCTTCACTGCCCCTTGGCAGAGGCTGGGGGTGCCACACTGCCAGTGCCAGCACTTTGGGGGATGGGGAACATGCTGGTCATCATTGCATGTCCCCACCCCAGGGCGGCAGCAATAAAAAAAAGGAAAAAAAAAATCACCGACCCATGGCATGATGCCCCTGCCCTACCACTGTCCTCCACTGTCTTAGATGTCCACCGGGGGGGCCCCCCACCCATGGCCCTGACCTGGAGGGGGAATCCAGGGCTAGCCCACAGTTACCATTGGGGGTAGCTCCCCCGGTGGCCCCACCCAGGGGGGTAAGCCTGAGCAAGGGGAGGACATGGATGGGGCACAGGCAGACCTCCAAAGGGAGGATAAGGAGCCATGGCTCAAAAAAAAATATGGGAAGTGTGGGGGGCATAGCCCCCCACAAAAAACATTGTCTTTTGTGATGGCACAATACCAGTGTCTGTATTGTGCCGTGGGACATCAGGGAATTTGATGTCAAGCACAAGTGGTGCTTCCCTTGGCCTTTACTTTTTCAGACACACACACACATACACACAAATTTCCTGTGAGACTTCTGAGTATTTTTGTTAATAGATCTATTAACCTGCACATGACACCCCAATTTTTATGTAGCTGCCCACAGGCTAAATCCGTACTGCATTTAAAAATTTAAATGGGAGTCAAGAGTCACTTCCAAATATCTGAAGTGATTCATGACTTCCAAAATAGCCCTATCATTACATTTTATAGCCAATGTGTTCTTACTTCTACTAGACTTTTGTGGAGTAGAGAATTTATTTTTCTACCAGCTAGAATACTATTTTAACTGTGTTCCTACTAGTTTAATCTGTCTCATATCTGTTCCCTTGAGGTGGGGGAAGGAGCTATGTTACAATGGTCTTGCAGCCCCTATGGTTTTGGTGAAATGATGACCTGGCCCCTCCATAGCTGGCACTCCCAGTCCCTAAAATGTAATTACTTAGTCGTAGATCCCCTCCTGACCCCTGATCCATGATTTGAGGGCCAGTTGTATTCCACAAACCCTGCTTACTCTGTTCCTCCTTACAAACCCTCAGTACACTAGCTCCTCTTCAAGTTATACAATCATTGGTCTATATTAGTAGCGGGGTGCATAACCAGTGAGAAAGGGTGGAGTTCTTTGATTGGTAAGATGCCAGTCATAACTATGGTGACTCATTTTGAGTACACATTTTCTTTGTCATTGATCAAAACAAGAGTTACTACACTGTGAAACACAGTGGCCCAGATATTCAAACTGCACCCAAAATGTGCGCAACAGCAGGAGCAAGCACAAACCAATTGCGCATATGCTCAACAGGCGCGATATTCAAACATGGAGCAGAACAAATTGCGCAAGCAGCCAATGTCTGAATATTGCACAAACTGCGCCATAGCGCAACCAGGAAGGAGAAGCTGAGCAGAAAGGTTGCGCTTATACGCAAACCAGGGCAGCCCAGCTGAGCAGTCCAGAGGTGCCATAGCGCAAGCAGCGCCCCCAGCAGAGCAATGGAACTGCACATCCAGGAGGCAGGCTGGGGCCACTGCCAGCCATGCCACACATGGGCACAGGAACACACTGCAGAACCAACAAGACACCTGCACACCCCAAGCACAGCATCACTGGGGGTGGGACGGATGATCTACTGGCCCATGGGGACAAGCCAACAAAAGCACAGCAGAGCCATGACGCCCCAGCACAACCACTGGCAGGCTGAGAGTGCCACACACAGGGGGTTGACAGCAACAGTGCACATCAGCCCCCCGTATGCACAGCACACCCTGCACCATGACCCCAAGACACCACCCATGTGCAGTGACTGGCACTGCAGGAAACCATGCATTCCCCCCTGGCACACGTCAACCCCATGCAGCAGAGAAGCATACAAGCCAGACACACCCTGTGCACCCAGCAGTGGGTGGCAGCAGACGGCAAGACCAACAGAAAGTCACTGCCATGCTGGAGATACCTCCCCATGCACACACACAGCACAGCACACACACACACACACACACACACACCCAGGACCATACCACCCCAGATGGCATGTACACCACTGCAACTGAGCAACCATAGCCAGCTGCAAATCAGAGACCAACACAGTATTCATATCAAAATATAAATGTATTATCAAAATATAAGCACAAAACAATCAACCATAACTATTTACAAGGGGTAGAAGTACAAGGTAGGGGTGGGTAGGGGTAAGGATGAACAACGGAGAGAAAGGTAGGGTGGTAGGGATGGGTGAAGTGGGAAGGTAATCTGGCCTAAGGCCCAGCAGGCTGGTCCTCCTCCGCCCGGTGCCACTGTTCCCGGCGATACCTCCTCCGCAGGCCATGTCGATGGATGTCCCTGAGGATGGCCTGGTTGTCCAGGGACACTTGCGTTAGCCCATGTATCTCCCACTGTATCCTCCTGAGAACAGTGAGGCCTAGGAAAATGGGAACACAGTCAATGGCTGTGACTAACCACAACCCTGAACATCACCCAACCTGCAAGCCATATAGCCCAATGTCCCGCACCTGTGCTGGCATGCACCCACCCACAGTGAACATGCACATGGCCATCACAAACAGGCGGCACCAGCTATGTGCACCACTGCACACACACACTGCCCATGTCCATCACAGCACAAACAAGGCTGTCAAGTGACGTGGCAACGTGGTGCGATGCCAGTTACACAGCTATGTGCCCAGTGCATGCATGGAACACCAGTGACGCATACACAGACGTACTGTGACACTGGACAGTGATGCATGTCGCCTGTGTCATGCATGGTTGTGTTGTGCATGGCTGGTGGTCTTGCCTCCCCCCAGCATGCAATAACATCCATGAAGTAATGATACTCACACTCCTCAAGCAGCTGGGTCTGCCGCTGCTGCTGCTGGGGTGCACCACCCATAGCACCACCGACCGGCACTGGGGCCCTGGCACGGCCCTCCTCACCCCGTGCCTGCATCCTCACATCCCAGCCTGTGGGAGACATATGTTGAGAAAAACATCAGTGTGACTCCAAAGCAGACTGCCCCCTGCCCCAGTGAGAGTGCCTGCCCACACAGCCAGACCTATGCATCTCACACCTGCACACACTGACACAGCCAACCATGGCAGAGCCATCACCTATGCACAGCCACCAAAACACATTCACACCCCTACAGAGAATACAAGTGCATAGATGGTACACCCACCTGGCCTAGGCACCACGCCCCTCCTGGCACATGACCGTAGCCACTCCAGAAGCTGAGGATCCCTCCTGCAGAGGTCACTGTACCGGTGCCGGCACTGCTCAGCTGACCGGCACCGCCCAGTGACCCCCACCAGGTCACTGGCCATTTGCTGCCAGACCTGGGTCCTAGCAATGGTGAGGGTCACCTCACCATACAGTGCCCCATAGTGGGGCTCCACCAGGGCCACCAAGTTGGCCACTTCCACGGGGCTCCATTGCACTGCCCTCCTGCGTGCCATGGTACCAACTTTACAGCAGGCAATATGGCGCCCCGCTGCGCCATAACCCCACGTGGAGATGTTGCGCAATAGACCATCATAGGTTCCAATCGCTCTGTTCGAACAGCGCCGTCACTTCACGTAGTGCTGTCACCAGACAGTGCAATAGAGCCATACACATGGCAGCCGAACAGCGCCAGGGGGCAAAGGTCGGACACCAGGTCATGGGCAATGACGCAAGGCCACGCACAGCACCATCTGACGTATACGCATCCTGCGCGACCGACCACCTGCGTACCAGTGCCACAGTGGACTATTGCGCAGTAGTGCCACAGCGCCATATAGTCAGGGCCCCTACTTTTCTGCGGCACAGTGGGACCAAGTTCTGCGGCAAGACTACGATTTGCCACAGAACTTCTGCGGCGGTGGTTTGCAATTTCTGCGGAAGTTCTGTGGCACTAACAAACTACTACATCACAGTGTCAGCTTGTCATCCTGGCTTTATTTTCATGCCAGTGGTTATAGCAATCAGGATGGTGGAAAGCACAGTAACACTAGTTCAAAAAATAAACTTATAAAAAAAATGTTATGCCTAAAAAAGCAAAACAAGTGTCTCTCCCTTAAGGTCCTAGCCTGTTGCATAAATGACATATGCAGAGGGGATCTTATGTGATAAATAAGGTATTTCTATATGCATGCTATCTATCCCACTAATGATGTTTCCACTGTCTATTACTTACATATTTGTATGTGCTTTCAACACCACTCATGAGGTTCCCACTGTGGATCACTTGCATATTTATATGCAATCTGTAACATACATACAAATATGCATATGTGTGTGTGTGTGTGTGGTGAGAGAGACAGAGATATTTTGTGTGTGTGTGTGTGTGTGTGTGTGTGTGTACGTATATGTATGTATGTATATATTATATATATATATATATATAATATATATATTTTTTTTCCATGGAGTTGCATCCTCATTCATACAGGTCCCATTGGAAATGGCACAGAAGAGTTATTGCAAACTCATTTTTCATGTCAACCTGCTTTCCCTGACACACTCTATAACACCATCAGGCCATGACATGCATGTGAAGCAATTGTGAGATACAGCTCTCTGGCCCATCACAATGTGTCCACCATGTGACAGAACACTGCACCATACCTTCCCAGGCTCCGAGCAGTGATGTGTTCCACCAATCCTTGTGCTGCCCAGCCAGCAACCAGAGCTAATCTCTGAACCTGAGTTGCCGGCACAGAAACGCAGCATGCTACCCTCTGGCCCAACAGCTGTCCCTGCACACAGCATTTCTCAATAACTTTTAGGTGATTCTATCAACCAATGACAATATGTAATCAATAACTCTGGCAAAAATGCGTACGGTGCAATTACTTATTTAACAGGTCTACACATTATTATATTTCACAGTTAAATTAATTTTACCAGTTATTCATTTCAGATAGCATCTCTATACCTTAAAGGCACAAATAGGTTTGTACAAAGTGAGGTATGCACTTAACAGGTCTGTGCTATTGACAAGGTTTTGTTTATGTTGGCCATAGTGCAATAATGTAAGACTGAAAATTGTATTAGGCTGTAGTGCAGGTTGAGCAAATATCACCATGCATGATGCGCTGTGCCACCGTCTCTGGCAGTGGGAGCTGTGGTAGATAAGTGACTGTTCATTTCTGTTGCAGATTGCAGCCATTTCATTAGCTAATGTATGATGTTATAGCAATGATAACATCACATTCTGAACGTATGGGGGTTTTGGATATAAAAAGAGGGGAAGAGAACCAGATTCTATGTATAAACAGAAATATTAATAAAAAATCACCAAGAAGAGTGAATTCTGCGGCACCGCAGAAGTTCTGCGGTAGATTGCAAGTTCTGCGCAAAATTCTGCAGCCGCAGAATTCTAGGGGCCTTGCATATAGTGCCCAGTGCTGTAGCGCCACTGGCACAATGGTGGCCATGGCCTGAATTGCCGATCGTGCACAGCATGTCAGCAGCGCAGCAGATGCCTGCGTAAGCTATCTGGGCATGCGCAATGCAGTGTACCACATAGTCTCAGATCTGCGCCATTGGCTCAGCCGACTCAACCATATTGTGCAAAGCGCAACTGCGCAATATTCAGCCAACACATGCAAATCATCTGATCAGCCATTCAAAGGCGCAGTGGCGCGATTTGCATCTCATTATAGTTGCTCCACTCCTAATTTGCATGCATTGCGCTATAAATGTGCGACATTGGGCTGCGCTGGCCAGATTCGGGTACTGCAGGTGAGAGGTGAGTTGCATGCTGTGTGATGTTCTGGACAATGGTCATGGGAAAATGCTGTAGACTGCACAGTGACAGGTGTCCACTTCCCCCCATACAGATTGCCATGACCGAGCAGAGACAAGGTGAGGGTGAGGATGGTGGGCGTAGGAGGAGGCCCAACTTTAGCCCGGCAGAGACAGAGGCCCTCTTCCAGGCCTACCTGGAGGAGGAGCCACTACTGAGTGGACGGCGGGGCACCCCTCAGTCCCGTGCGGCTGCATGGGAGGGGGTAGCTCAGGCCATGAACCTGCACGGAAGCCACCAGTGCTCCATGCAGGAATGCAAGAAGAAGATGGGGACAGACCACAGGAGGTTGAAGGAGGAAGCGGCAGCCTTCAGAGGCGCGCGTGCTGGCACTGGCGAGGGCCAGCCAGTGGTGTTGGAGCTGACCCGGCTGAGGAGAGACTGGCTGCATCAATGCAGAGGGCGCCATTGAGGCGTACCAGGAGGTGGATTCCAGACAGGTGGAAGCCCATCACTGCGGTATGACATGGTGGTGGTGTTGGGGGAAGGTTGTTCACATGCACTCACATGTACTCTCTTTCTGTTACAGATCCTGTTTGTCTTCAGGAGATGGTGGTGGTGGGTCCAGGCAGTGATGATGACCTGCTGGACATGGAGGAGGTCCATCCACCTCTGTCACCAGCCAGCATGCACTGCAGCAGCATGCACGCTGGGCTGCCAACTCTGGTGTCGTGATTCGGGTGTGGGGGTGCACAGCCTGTGTCTCAGCAGTCTGGCATGCAAGCATGCCAGCACACTCTGACTGTGGCTGTAGCACGCACCTCGCACCATTGATGATGCAAGGACTGCAATGGGCAGTGATATGTGTGTGTCCCATGACGGACACACAGCAGGCCAGGACGTGCCCCTGGGCCTTTCTGGTTCCAACTTGTGTACCAGCATGTTGGCACAGTCCCAGGCTGTGCCTGTCAGTACCGGTGGGGCAGTACCGGTGGCTGTGCAGGTGTCTGGCACTGTTGCGGCCACAGCGGTGGAACGAGTGGACCCTGGGGCACAGCGGTTGGAGGGGCAGCAGCAGCAGTCACCCACCAGGTCTGGGGGTACAGTGTCAAGCGGTGGCACATGTCCGCCGCCCTTTGATCTGCCTATTCCTGGTCCTGGTGAACAGCGCCCACCCTCAAGGGGTGTTGTGCATCAGGACCTTCCACACCCTGGGGGACAGGATGCCATTGGGGCACAGTACCCATTGGATGAGCACACCCACCTGCTGCAGGAATCAGTACAGCAGCAGTGGCAGGTTGCAATGTCTGTGGAGGCACTGTCTGTGGCTGTGGAGCGGCACAGCAGGGAGTGTGCTCTGGACCATGCAGAGCTGGTTCATATGCGGACGGATGTGACCGCCGCCATTGACAGGCTGACCCAGGCAGTGGTCTCTGTCGTGGATGCATTGGGCACACAGTCAGGTGCCCCTGTACCGCACACCCCACACAGTTCACTCTCCACTCCCAGTTCCCGGCGTCATGCGACACCAGGCCTGTCGACACCGGGTTCTGCTGTGGGCATCCCGAGCACCCCTGGTGCAGGTTTGTTCAGCATGCTGCAGACCCCTGTGTGGGCAAGGTCGCGTTCACGCAGTGGGACCCCTGGTGGTCCAACAGTGCCACCCCATGTGGCCCCTGCTCAGCCTGCCAGTGCTGTTGGGTCACGGCGGGGCCGCCCACGCATCCGCGGTGGCTGTGGGACAGTGCTACATGACTGACCTGTCTCCCAGTGCAGGCCCTGTCTGGTGCTGCCCTGTGTGCAATGTGTGTCATGGTGGGCAGTGCACTGCTGGGTGCTCTGCTCAACACGCCAACACACGGACCACCTGCACACCCTCCAAACTGCTGTCCACAGGTGTGTGTGCATGATGATGCCTGCATTGTACTGTACACCAAGGTGCAAGGGTGCCCAGCATCTGACATACGTACTTGGACAGTACAGGTGGTGGGGGTGGTCGGTGGTTCTGTGTGTTAGCAATGTCGGTTCTGCTGTGCTGTGAATCTGCCCATGTACGCTCCTGCCTGTGTGTGTGTGTGTCCATATGAGTGTTCACCCTCCCTGATGGTATGTTTGTATGCCTGGACCCTTCCACTCCCCTGGCCGTCATGCACCCCTGGTGTGTTACCCTGTGTGCCTGTGGTTTGCGCATGGACAGTGTTGGTTGCACATGTCCCCTTGACTTACCTGTGTTCTGCATAGTGATCCTCTGTGATGGTGTCCCGGTGCAGCTGGGCCTGCCGGATCAGTCGGGGGTCCCACCGTCCTAGGGGGGGCTGCTCATCACCATCAACACCGGCACCACTGGCGTCCCCATCACTGTCCCCCTCTTCAACCTGTAGGGCTATCCCACAGTCTTTGGCCATGTTGTGCAGGATGCAACAGGCCAGGAATATCCCACAGGCCTTTTGGGGGCTGTACTGTAGGGCACCGCCGGAGGTGTCTAGGCATCGGAAGCGTGCCTTGAGCATCCCAAACACCCGCTCTATGATGTTGCGTGTGGAAGCATGTGCCTCATTATAGCGTTGCTGCAATGGGGTCATGGGGCGCCGGTACGGTGTGAGCAGCCAGGGACGGAGTGGGTATCCGCTGTCACCTGTGTGGAGATAGTGGAGATCAGTATCATGTTCAGGTCCGTATTGCCCATATCCCTGTGTGCCACTACCATGGCACCTGTGGCGTTCCCACCCTTGCCCCGAGTTTGCATTCCATACATGTGTACTCACCCACTAGATGGCCTGTGGGGATGTCCCCACTCTTGAATCTATGGCACAGTGCGGACTGATACCATATGAAGGCATCATGTGCTCCACCAGGGTGTGTGGCACAGACATTGATTATGCGCCCAGTGGCATCACACACCACCTGGCAGTTGACACTGGAGAAGCCCTTTCTGTTCCTATATGCAGCCCCATCGGGGCCAGGTGGCGTGCGAATGGCCACATGGGTACAGTCTATGTCCCCTAGCATGCCAGGCATACATGCTACCCTGTGGAACTCCTGCATGTTTGCTGTACGCTCTGCCACGGTGCTGGGGAAATGGATGTACTCCTCAGCATGTGGCAGCAGTGCGCTGAGGAATTGGGTGAGGATGTGTGACGTGGCCGACTGTGTGATGCCTGTGGTGTCCCCTGTCGGCCTCTGGAAGGTGCCCGTGGTGAGCAGGCACATGCAGGCTATCACCTTGGTCTCCACTGACAGAGCGTGACTCCGTCGTGAGGGTGCCTGCATCACTGCACAGCTCACAGAGCCGTCTCAGTATTGCCCTGTTCAGGCGGTACCGGCCCACGATCTCTACATCTGTGTACAGCTCAAAGCTGATGCAGGCACGGTACTGCCTGTTGGGGGCGTACCGCCGACGGGCCCTTCCATGGCCACGTCCCACTGCAGCATGCATTCTCACCTCCCTCATTACAGCTTCCATGTGGAAGCTGGCACTGTCCATCTCCCTGGCTTCTGACCCCCCCCGTCCGGTGTTGCTGTGTTACCCCCGCTGTCCTCACTGCTACTTCCACTGCACCGGGCACCCCCCGCTGGCCTCTACAGCCTATGGCCCACGCTTGCCTTGCCTGCCCTAGCCTGTCACTGTCTGTCTGTCTGTCTCTCTCTCTCTCTCTCTCCCCACTTGGCATCCTTTAGCGTTCTTGCGCTGCTTCCGTTGACCTTTATTTTGGCTCATTTCCGCTAATCTGCAATTTCACAGCTGTTCCGCTGTTGCGCATTGCGAAAGTCTTTGAATATCGCATTGCGCTCTTTATGCATGGATCCACCCCCTTCGGTTGCGCATGCCTTCATTTGCATTGCGCTGTTGCTCAGCATGTTTTCGGTGGCGCAACTGCCTCCTTCTGAATATCGCAAAATGGCGCACTTTTGGATTTGCACATGCGCAACCCTGTTGCGCATGGCGCAACCCTTTTGAATATCCGGGCCAGTATGTTTTGGTCTCCTAAGTTTCCACTGTATTAAACCTGTTACACATTTTGTGGGGGATAGAGTTTGCATGAAACATTCCATACAAAATACAATTTGCATTGTACTGAATTGTATTGCAACTGTGGCAAAAAAGAACTGAAATTACACATCATTGTCTCACAGATTGCTCTTCTTACAGTATCTTTTTTTGGGTTGTCCTGGAGCTTGTAGCATCTTTGCATGAACACTAAGCATCCAAACAAGCACAGCAATCAGAGCCACAATAGCAAGGATGAAAAGCACTGTATAACGACAGCACTTAGCATGCCCAAGACTATTGTCCTGCCTGCAGGCAGACTCACCCCATACCGGAAACAGCTTTGCAAAACAAAGATTATTACAACTTGTGGTGGCTTACCATCATATACCCCAGGCCAGAAAAAGTCTGAAACACTGCTGAAGTCATGGATGACGAATTGTCTGACAACCACAACTGCTTATCTTTACGTTGTCATACTGTATGATACTATATACAGAACCGCCTCCGCCATGTCCATCAAGCGCTAGAACCAGTGTTCTGTGTGCGTTTATTATATGCAGAGTTACAGCATATATTATGGTTATTGCAACTCACTAATGTGATTTCAGCCAATCAGCATGCAGAGTCGCTGTGCCTCTTATCTGTGTATAGTGTGCACTTGCGCAGGAAAGTTAGAAGGGAGCAGTCCACGTTAGCACCATGGGGAAAGACAGAACAATACAATAAAAAATAAAATAAAAAGACTCTAAACTTACTATAAATCACTTCAGTTAAACTTGGGTGATTTATAATAAGATAATAGAGCCTCCAAGGGATATCACTTATGGTATAAGACTCCTCTCATGAGGTTTGGCCAGACAGAACTGTTCAGCTAAACTTCACGGTCAAACCTCACCCTCGGAGTCTTTTGTACTATGATACATCTCTCAGAGACCCTATTAATTTATATAAGATATGCCTGAACTGTACATATAAATGTATTATAAATCATACTAAAGATTTCATGATCCAGATATTCAAACAGAAGCACAAGCAACATGCAAATGTTTTACGTTGCACTTGCACCAAGCCTGGCTGCTGTTATATTCAGTCGGATAGCAGGTGATGCTATCGGACTGAATGTCGATCTGTGTCAGTGCGTCACTAAGTGCAACAGTGATGCCCCTGACAAGCACCTGGGCTGTATATAGCCTACAGAGACTAGCATTGCCCGAAACGTTATGGCGTCATGACCCCTATGGGCTACATTCAGCCACAACATGCAAATGATGCCATTGGGCATACAAGGCACTAAGGGGCCAATTACATACCCATATGGGCTCATTTGCATGGGGGTGCAGCAGTGCCTTAGCTCCAGTGACACAGAATATTGCAAGCCCTGGTGGTCTAGTGTGTCCCCCCAATCACCCATTCAGATATAGAAAAACATCCCTGGTGTCCAGTGGTACACCCCCCTATCACCCAGTCACACATATTCACACATATAAACACAATCACTGGTGGTCTAGTGTGTCCCACACCCCCAATCAACTGCCTTATCATATTAAGTCAGTCCCTGGTGGTCAGATGTGTTGCCCTCGATAACCCCTACTGCCATCTACAATCACTCTGTGGTGTTCAGTTTTTCCCACCTGCCCCTGATCACCCATTTCAAAAAATGACAATGAAGCAGTAGTGGTTCAATGTTCCCCCACCCAATCCGCCCATTCACATACCATCTCTACGCACCCCCCTTACCCAGGTGTCGGCGCTCATTGAAACTTGATACAGCAACTGACATAGCCCTCCTCGGCCAGCTGCCGTATGAGCTGTCAGTGAGGGTGCATACAGTGTAAATAATGAATGTGTGCTCACTGACAGCTCATAGAGTGGCCTGCTGAGAAGGTGAGAGGAGAGCTGTGCCAGTCGCTGTATTGAGCTTCGATAATTGCTGGCCACCAGAGTAAGGGGGTATGGGGAGGTGGTATGTGAGTGGTTGGGTTGGTGTTAGGACAATGAACTACCACTACTTCACATTCATTTTGTAAATGGGAGATCATGAGGGGCAGAAGGAACCACTGGACACCAGGGATTGATTGCACATGGCAGTATGGGTGATCGGAGGTGGGATGGTGGACACACTAGACCACCAGGGATTGATTTAATATATGAAAACAGGTTATTGAGGAGTGGGGCTATACACTAGATCACCAGGAATTCTGTTTCTATGTGTGAATGGACAATTGGAGGCAGTACCGCTAGCCACCAGGGATTGGGTTTCTGTGCATAAATGGGTGATCGGTGGAATACCACTGGACACTAGTGATGTTTTTCTGTATTTGAACATGTGATCAGGGGAGGGTGACTGCAGTACAGCTGCCCTGACATTGTGGGTGGGGAGGGGTCAGGCTTAGCTCCCATTAGGAGGTGGTTTGTGGCAGCAATAAACAGCACCACCTTAGAGGCTGTTTACTGCCACCACAAACTTTGAATATACCAATATACTAGTACGCATGATGGAACTCCCTCATTTGCATAGGTGCAGTGGTGTGTTAACAGTTTGGCACTGATGTGTTTGCAGGGCATTCCTGGAGCTTTGGAATATGGATCAGCAGGGAGCACCCCCCGCTAACCTTTGAATACTGTGTTTTCAAAAAAATGGAACTTCAATTTAACATCAAAATGTTTTACTTTGTTGAATGTTAGAGAAACTCCATGTGTAGAGAATGTACTATGCTAGCTGTATATAGAACTCCAGAATTTTAGAACTGTTTGCATGAAAGACCCTCTTATGGTTATAAGTGTCTGAAATGTTTAGAAACAAACAGTCTTGACTGGCTACAAATTATATCATGATATACAGTATATTACACTGGCAGACATTCAGTTAAGAGAAACTGAACTCTGCAAGGAATTTGGGCTAAACAGGTTTGGGCTCCCCAAACTAAAATATGTGTTTAATCCATTGGCTGCATCAGTAGTTATCTCTTTGCAGTATCACTGGTTCATATTAAGCAACCTGAAAATATTACCAGCCTCGCTAGAATAGGCCCTTTCAAAATTGCCCTCAGAAGCCGTCTCTGTTTGCCCTCACTGCTACTACTGTTGCTAGACCAAGGGCCCCCCCCCACTCTTTTTCCAGCCACCACAGCCCCCAACAATGTCCCTTGGACAGCTAACCGTACACCCAGAGCATCTGATTTGCACTCCATTTATGTCCCTCCCAAAAATCCCACTATTTTACACAGTACCCTGCCTGTCTGCCCTTCTATTGCTTCTCCTCTGGACTGTACCTCAGTCACTCTATATGGCAATCTGCCATACCCTTTCTATGCATTGCCTGCTAATGTACCTATGTAACAGTATGAAGTTTTGTTATTATATTCCTCTGTACTTGCCTACTCATGTACCTATGTAACTGTATGAAACTATGTTATTATATTCCTCTGTAATTGCCTACTCATTTATCTATATAACCATATGAAGCTATGTTATTATATTCCTCTGTAATTGCCTACTCATGTACCTATGTAAGCGTATGAAGCTATGTTATTATATTCCTCTGTAATTGCCTACTCATGTACCTATGTAAGCGTATGGAGCTATGTTATTATATTCCTCTGTAATTGCCTACTCATGAACCTATGTAACCATATGAAGCTTTGGTATCATATTCCTCTGTAACTATATGGTGTCCTTTTTGTATATAACTTGCACTTTGTCTGACGAGGAGCCTTTGGAAATGAGTCCTTGACTCAAAGGATTGTAATTCCAATTTGTACAAATAAATAAAATATCTTCATCTAGACTTTAGAAACTATAGTAATCAGTTTGTGTGTAAATGTCCCAGATAATAATTCCATAATGCCATGAATAATAGAGGCTCAAACTTGGGACCAAGTACCAAGTACAACACGTTTCCTTATTTGGCGGATAATCATGTAAAATATCTGGATAGCCTAAAAAATGAAAATACAGAACTAAAGAAAAAGCCTGTGCCTTATCATCTGACCAGGGATAATGTCTTCACCACCCCTTCCCCCACTCCAGTCATTTACTGCCCTGTACCACTCCTCCATTCACACACATGATTTAACAATAACAGTGGCTCCAGGCACTATACCAGGGACAAAAGGTGTCTTTTTACTGACAATCCCTTCCCAGGGGAATAATTTGGTGGTTGCCAGGGGTCACAGTTGTGACCCCTATGATTATTTTTGCAACCCTACACTGTGTTTGCAACCCGCTGCAGCATCCCAATTCATGCATAAATGTGTGTGACTTGCATAAAAAGGTTGAAATCCACACACATCTATGTGTGGAGGGGGTACACTGCATGCAAAGCACTGCTTTTCTGAACAGAGAATACAGTCATGTGAGCTATGTGTGCACACCGCCCCTTCATTGTGATTGATTTTTTTTCCCCATTTACCTCCTCTAGCCAACTGGTCCCTTCAGCAATTTCCCCTTCCGCTACATGGCAAGTTGAGTTGGCACATTTTCAGTAGTTGGGTCATGTGTTGGATTGGAGGCTGGAGCCATGAGAGTTGTGGTCATCACATGTTGAGCCAGGAGAAGAGCTGCACACACTCTGCACCAGGTAGTAAAGTAGGTCAGACTCAGAGATCCAACCGAGACCTGATGTTAGAGATCCTCTCAACAAGCAGGCATGGGTCTGTGTCCCTCCCTCCCACTGTCTAGTTGCTTTATTTGTTTACAGGCATCAACCATGAGAGACAGACTGAGTGTGAGTATCCATGCTGAGTGTGAGTGAACCCAGGCCCAGAGAGTGTGCCCTGCCAGCCCAAACAACAGGCTCAACTGTATGGGTCTTTATTTTTTCTTTGTTTAAAGCACAAGGGAGCTTCAGGTCTTTTTACCCACCATGGGTGATTAAGTTACAGTTGGAACTGGTCTCTGAGTTAGAACTGAGTTTTGGTGATTTTGGAAACGGGTGAGAGGTAAAGAAATGGCACCTCTGTGGGGGTAGACTGGCAACAGACTGTTCAGCTCTGGAGTTGCAGAGGGGCGGGTTCACAAACGCACATGCTGTGTTGACCAGGATCTACAATCTTCTGCTCCCTTGTAATTCAATCAGTAAAATGGGTTACAGCTACACTGACTCTTTTTTGTTCCAACTTACTGAACTGTGCTGTCAGCCTGCCACTTATCTAGTTTGCCAATGCTTACCTGCTGCAGTATTGCTTTACTAAACCAGCTTGCCTGTCATAATGAATGCCTAGATTTTCTGCTGGTAATTTTAATGTGCCACTTCCTTGTCTGGCTACCTTAATTTCTTAACCGGATAGAATATATATTGTCTTGTCTTTTTCTAACCAGTTTTACCTGTTTTTTTTTTTTTAACAAGTTTTACCTTACTTGAATTTTATTTTATTTGTTTTTTTATTTAAAATGTTGTTAACCTGGTATATATACTAGCCGCATTGCCCTTTTACAGGTACAACCTGAAATATACAAAATATTGACACAAAGGAAGCAAATACAATGAGAGTGGAACATACAAAAAATACAACAGTGTGATGTTCAAAAAGAAACATAAAACAAATTATTATGTGATTTGTGAAAAACAATTACAACAAAATGTTTGCACCAGGTGAGATTTGTTAGCAGCCTTAAATAAGTTATGACACAATGGAGTGAGCACTGAACAGATCGGATTTGATGCACAGGTAGTAATCAGTCAGGATGCAGAAATTTCCCTGCCCATTTTATAAATTGACTTATTGTGCTTAGGATTTAGAATTCTGGACTTATTGTGTTCCAGTTTTTTGCTGCCATATACATAAAAGGTTTCTGAGCCTTGGAAGTTTTAAAACAAATCACCAGAGACTTCCGGTGATGTCACCCAACTGATCGCTGGGTAGCTTCAGAACTCCACTTGCCCACCGCAACAAAAACTCCAGACAAGGCTCACACCTTGCTAATTGCTACTAAACTCACCCTGAAGGAGTGCGGAGATGTCCACGAGGCACAAGAATAAAGATGCTGCCGCAGTGGTCACGCCGAAAGCAGGGAAACAATCAACACTGAGCTGGCAGGCCTCCTCCTCCTTGAGCAGAACCCACAATAGCCCCGACAGACAACTGCACGGAAGGCCCAGATGCCAAAGAAGAAAGAGAACCAGAATTCACCATCACATCTAAACAGCTGATCAGGCAGTTGCAAAAAATAGGGGACACTCTTTCTAAATTACAAATCCCTGATAGCCGAAAATAAAAGGGACATCCAGGTGGTCAAAACTTGAAATGCGGCACTAGAGTAAGCGACTACGCCCTGTCTCACACAGTCGCATTGTACAATACAGCACTCCTGGATCTACACCGCCACGAAGCTGAACTCTTTGGAAAAATGGAAGAACTAGAGAACCATAACCACCGAAATAACGTGCGGCTACACGAACTGCCAGAGAAAGCCCAAACAGGGGACATGATCACCTTTGTGGAGGGTCTGTTGAAAGAAATCCTTCCCCTACCCTCAGATATGCAGCTAAACTTGATCATGGCGCGCAGGTCTCTTGTGGCTGCCCCTAACGATAACAACGCTAGGCCACGCTCTATTATAATGGTGTTCTTAGATTTTCAGGTGAAAGAGCAAGTCCTAAAAGCTTCGTGGGGTAAAAAGGAGGTGTTTTTTGGAGACAAACATTTATTCCTGGAACTTGATTATACCCCAGCTACAGTGATGAAAAGGCGAAAGGTACTGTATGTTCAAAAGCAACTAAAAGAGAAAGGCTTGAAGGCTTACCTAGAATACCCTGCATGCTTACGAGTGCACACTCAAGAGGGAGGGGAAGGGCTTCCTGATAATCTAGAAGGGCCTTGGGACTTGGAGTTACATACCACAATGCTCAGCTTAGAGCAAGCTGGCTAAATATCAAAAAAGAAGATGGGATAAATAACTTCCCCCTTTTTTTTCCCTCTTTCCTCCCTCTACCTCTCCCCACTCCTCCCCCTGCTTCCCCCTTCTCCTCTCCCTCCCTTTCTCAATATAAAGAATCTGATGCTTTGAGCTCGCATGTACCAAATGTTTATAGCAAACTGGTGGGCAGGGGGCAACAACAGTCATCAAAGGTACACTCGTTCTAAGCCTCAGCGAGGCCTACGGGTGACACTCCCCCCCCCAGAGGTACTCTTTATCTTGAGGAGGGGAGAGCAAAGCTCTTTGTACATCTACCCTTCCCCTCACTGCTGGTTTTCCCCTTATTAAGGGGGGCATATAGGGAAGAGGGACAAGGGCGAAGCTACCTTGAAGTCATTCTCAAAGAGATAACGTTATAACCCCCTTGAATCAGAAATATCACTAGAAAAATGACAGGTTTTCTATTTAAGGGGAAAAGAGGACTCTCATGCAAAGGGTCTTTCAAGTTGTTGTTTGAGATGTTCGAATTACAGAGTTATATAGACTTGTTAAGGGTTGTTTTATTAAAAGTTGCCGTGCACTTTAAGATGTGTGGTCTGATATTTAGGGAATGTGAGGACCTCCCTGATAAGGACTTACACGATGGGGTCACTTAAGGTGGTTACATATAATGTAAAGGGAATGCATAGTCCCATTAAATGCTCAAGACTTCTACAGTAGCTTAATAAACATAAAGCGGAGATTGTTTTCCTCCAGGAAACACATTTAGGTCCAGAAGACCATAAAAACTGAGGCGGTCAGGGTAAGGGAGGTCCACACTTCACACTTTGTTGAACACACAAGAAAGAGAGGAGTGGCTATACTGCTATGTAAAAATAGCCTTTAAGGTGACCAATGCTTTCAGACCCTGAAGGTCAGTTTGTTTGGGTCACTGGAGAATTTGGAGACCATAAAGTCAATTTACTAAATGTATATGCCCCCAACGAGGAGCATCTGCATTATGATTTTTTTCCTAGATACCTTAACCAAAGGAAATATTGACCCTAACAGTGTTAATATCATAGGGGGAGATTTTAATACAATCCTATCCCCCTTTTAGGCCGTTCAGGACCAAACAATTTCCAATTCAACCTCCACATTACATAAGATCATGACGGAATTTGGTCTAATTGATATATGGAGGTATTTAAATCCTACACTCAAAGATTATAGCTGCTACTCCCCCGGACATTGTACCTACTCCAGGTTAGACTTTTTTCTCATCTCCATGGAATGGGCCCATTTAGTGGAATCTTCCAAAATCTGTATCTCTACAATTTTGAATCATGCCCCTGTTGGCTTGACCCTACATTTTGACTCGTAGATGAGGGCTTCAACCTGGCGATTAAATACAAGCCTCCTAAATAAGGAGGACTTCAATGAAATAGTATCGAAGGAGATCAAAACTTTCATGGAGCTCAATACACAGGAGGAGACATCCACGTCCATGTTATGGGATGCTTTGA
The DNA here is from genome assembly GCA_016271365.2 of Neoceratodus forsteri. NCBI lineage: Eukaryota > Metazoa > Chordata > Ceratodontiformes > Ceratodontidae > Neoceratodus > Neoceratodus forsteri. The sequence continues at coordinate 436,790,325 of CM057453.1, forward strand.
AAACTTTCTTGAGAGGGAAAACAATGTCATTCTCCTCCCAGCTTAAGAAAACAAGCCTAAAACAACAAATGCAGTTAAAGAAGGAGATAGTGTCATTAGAACCCTTCATAAACAGAGTAGGGATCCTGGAATTGAGGTTAAACTCCAGGCATCCAGAAGGAAGCTGGGGAAACTGCTAGATCATAAAATAGAAGGTAAGCTTAGATACACAAAACAGTTGTACTATGAACAGGGTAATAGGGCTTGAACTTTTCTAGCAGCCCAACTCAAGAGGGAGGCAGTCAATCGGACCATCTTAAAACTGCAGGTGAACCCTCAGGGTTCCCCGTCAACTAAACCAAAGGAGATCGCACAGGGGTTTGCAACATATTATGAAGCCCTGTATGGCCAGGAGAGAAGTCCTGATCATCTACAAAAAATAAAGGAATATCTAGGATGTATAAAATTACCCTCCCTCCAGAACTCAGATAAAGAGGTCTTGGAAACATTTATCACCCCGGAAAACCTTAAACAACATATTGTGAATCAGAAAAAACAGAAAGCCCCAGGATTGGATGGTTTCCTCTTCAAATTTTATAAAACTTTCCTCCCAGAGCTCCTCCCCATTCTACAGGAAACACTAAATGCAATGCTTTTGGAATCCAACCCCGCCCCACCATCATAGAAGTATTCCCAAATCACAGTACTCCTCAGGCTGGGGAAAGATCCTCAAGATTGTGGCTTATATAGGCCTATTTCTTTGTTAAACAATGATCTCAAGAATTTTTCCGGTGTCCTGGTCAATAGACTACAAAATGTTATAGGCTCCACGGTTCACCACAATCAAACAGGATTCATAAACGGTAGACCCTTCAGGATAATATTAGGAGATTTTTTAATTATCTCATCCCAAAAAAGCAAACAACAATTTCAAATTGCAGTGGGGGTAGATGCTGAGAAGGCCTTCAACAGGTCGATTGGCCTTTTCTCGAGAAAGTGCTAAAAAAAATTTGACCTTGGACAGAAGTTTATTGGGGCAGTTCAAAGCTTGTATGAGGGGCCAGAGGCTTTAGTAAGGGTTAATGTATGTATATCCAAGAGGTATAAATTGTGCGGGGAACCAGACAGGGTTGTCCCCTGTCACCTTTACTTTTTGCCCTATCATTGGAGCCCTTGGCAGCTAGGATTCGAGATGACCAAAGGATTAAGGGCATCAAGATAGGTGGGATAGAGCATAAGATTGCTCTATATGCGGATGATGCCCTACTTTTCCTGTTGGACCCCCTCCTCTCTCTCCTCCCTGCTGCAGCTTCTGAGCCAGTTCCAACAGCTAGCAGGCTATAATTAACCAGAACAAATTGAGGTCCATTTATTGAGTGGCTCATCCCCCGGCTTTAATTCACAATTTCCTTTCTCTTGGGCACACAAAAACACTCTTAGGTATTTGGGAGTATAGATCTCTGTAGACTCCTCAAAGTTATTCTCAAATAATTATATGAAGCTCTAACATGTGGTGAAACCGGACCTTGTTAGGTGGAAAGTCCTACCCCACTCACTTTATGGCAGATCACAAATTATTAAGATGAATGTGCTACCACGTTTCCTGTTTTTCTTTCAAACACTTCCGATACCTGTCCCGGACAGTTTCTGCAAGGAGCTAAATACTGTTCTTAGGAGATATGTTTGGGGCAGGGGCACCTGAGACTTTCTTATTCTCTTTTGATGGCCTCTGGGGATTAGGGCTTCAGACATGTAGAAATATTATCTGGCTGCATAGGGCCTTGGCTCCTGCCCTGGCTTAAGCAGCGAGAGGAGTCGGGATGGTATAAGATGGAGGGGGATCAACTCCAGGGCCAGATTTTGTAGACATTGGCCACGGGGAAAATTCCCTCTACTTGTTTGGTCTAAAACCAAAAACCCCTGGACAAAGCATGCCATTAGGTCTCTTCTTAAATTAAGGCAAATACTATGCTCCCTTAATGACCAGGGTCCACTTTCATCGATCAGCCACCACACTGATTTCGTGTCACCTACACTTGATAGTGGATATGTATTCTGGGAAAGTCAAGAGCTGGTTTGTTTTTCACAATTTTTCTTACACGGGGAGTGCATGAGTTTTGCTCAACTTAAACAGAAATGTAAGCTGTGCAATGAAGACCTTTTTAGATTTTTGCAAGTGAGGAACTTTGTCTGGAGAGATGATAACAAAAGGAAGCTTCTGAGGCCTCGGTCAGAGCTGGAGGATCTGTTTTACTGGTGGGTTCACCTGTCAGTGAAGATGAAACCAATATCCCAAATTTACAATCTCTTTTTGAAGAGCCACCCCACACACAAAGAGACCAGCTGCACCTGAGATGGGAATCCGAGTCACAGGGGTCAATCCCTCTGCCTAGCTGGTCACAGAGATTGGAGAAGGGCTGGGCGGTTACCTAATCTCCCTCCTATAGGGAATTTAACTGCAAAGTTATCACAAGATTTTTCCTGACCCCCTTCCGTACAAAACATTTTGGCTCCTCCTGCTCTGATCATTGTTGGAGACAATGCGAAGCAAAAGGCATGCATTGCCACATATTTTGGGGATGCATGGTGTTGAAGCTATTCTAGCTACAAGTACATACCCAGAGTCAGGTAATTTTGGGATTCCCATACCTCCTGCTCCTCTGAGGCCTTGGTTTTGGGCATAGGTGGGGCGGTGTCAGGGGCAGGGGAAAGCATAAACTTTTCCACATTTGTAGAGTGGCAGCACTGAAGTGTATTACTATTAAATGGCTCTCCCCTGACCCACCAACACTTTCCCTTTGGATTAAGAAGGTGAAGAAGTTGGATGAAATGGAGAGAGTGACAGTTTCAATCCATTCTCGTTTAGAGAGGTTTCTTGTAGAATGGGCTCCATGGCTCACAAGGGCTCCCCCCCCTTAAATGGAGGTGACCCTTAAAGTTCTCCAAGGATAAGGCCTAGGAGAGGCCTATGAGAAAGGGGCCTGGATGGCTTCACAAGTTGAGCTTGATTCCCTTTTAAACCACAGATTAGATAATAAGAACCACGCATTGCACAGATTTGTTTTATATAAGGTACAATTTTATTTTACTCATGTTTACAACGTAGTTTATTTTATTAGAGTTTAAACATGGGTTGGAAGTACAATAGATGCTCTTGTAACACAATACCCAGGAAAGAAAAGATGGAGTTCAGTTGAGGGCTCAGGTTTATCTGGGACTTTTGGGGGCAATGCTGTGCCATCCGCTGATGTCTCTGAAGTGGACTAAATCGCTGGGAAGGTTCACCATACCTGGGAGAACAAGGACATTAATAAATGTTGGACTTACATCTCTAAAGAAATCAACGTAACGGTGTACTTCTTACCTGTTAAGGGGCCTGTAATGTCCAAATGTAATGTCTGATTCACTGTTTAACAATGAGAAATAAAAAATAAGTTTAAAAGAAAAACTGCACCGTTAAACTTGTACTGTCGTCAGAGCGTAAACATTTCAAGTTATTTTTTAACCTTAAGACACCGTGTAAAGGGCCCTTATATTCCTGTATTTCAGTGCAGTGATATTCCTTATCTTTTTCCTGAGGGAAATCTACAAATTTTACTTTTTTGTACACAAACACCAATATTTCCTGTGAGACAGACTACCGGTTATTATCTGTTAATAGATCTAGTAACCTGTACAAGACACCCATTTTTTTATGTAACTCTCTACAAGCTAAATTTGTATGCATTTCAAAATTTAAATGGGAGTCAAAAGTCACTGCCAAATATTTGAAGTGACTCATGACTTCCAACATAGTCTTCTCATTATATTTTACAGCCCAGGGGCCAGATATACAAAACTTTGCTCTGGGCGCAAACAGTTTGCGCTGGGTTTGTGTGGGTCCCCTATATTCAAAAGCCAAATAGTGTGGGCAAACTGCATTAGCGCCGGGCAAAAGTATAATGTATGCAATGTGCAAAGAGAGGGGGCGTGTACATGAATACAGATTCTATGCTATATTCAGTGTATTAACGCTGCACAACGTATGTTTGCTCGACTTTGCGTGACACTTTGTGCAGTGCAAGTTACCACCCAGGAAAAGGTAGTCTTAACTCTGGGAAAACCAAAGATGGGGGGTGAGGACACAGCAGCAATAGGGAACAAGGTTGTATGCAGCCAATGAGGAGGCAGTGTGGGCGGTCGGACACCTGGGCCACTCCATATGCACAGGCAGCCAAACTGTGAAATACAATGCATTAATATTGCTTAGAAGCCAACCCTCCTATCATTGATAGAACTGAGATGAAACAGCACCTGCCGAGAATGGTTTGCAATGTGACACTGTGTTTCACATTGGAATTGTGTGTTGGTGTTAATGGTATGTATTTAGTGTATTCTGTATCATCTCAGCCACACATGTAATGGCTCTGGGTAGTTACTGACAATGTGCCTTGGCCCAGTGAGCTTACGCAGACAACAAAGGTGATAAAATATAGAATAATGCATGGGGTTGTGTGTTTAATGGGTTTTTACACGCACCCTGAGGTGTTGAATGCTGCATATCGAGGGGTTTATTTAAGCATCCGACACCGAGAGATGCGTATAAAAACTCGTTAAACACACAGCCTCACGTTTTATTTTATATAATTGCTGGGGAGCATTTTCTCATCACAGCAATTGTATAAAATAAACAGCTGCAGTCTGGTCCCAGTGGAAGTCTGTCAGCGGTCTGCTGCCTGCGTGACCGGGCGGCTGCCAAACACTTCTGCTTTTATCTTTTTTTTTTTTTTTTTTATGATTTAGTCAAGGAGTCAAACCAGACTGCTGAGAGGCAAGTTGTTGATTTTTTATTTTACATTTACTTACCGCTAAGTGATGGTGGCGGAGTCAATGGTGGGCAAGTGTCGGTGGGCTGTGTGAGTGGAGGTAGGCGCATGCATTGGAGCGAGGAAACCCAGAGCATGTTTGCCGTTATAATCTGCAGGTTATAATGGTGAATTATAACCTGGGTTTCCTATGCTCCCCATACGCTCCCCAGTTATTATATATAGAATAATGCATGGAGAAGTGTGGTTAATGAGGATTCTATGCAGAACCAAGGTGTATGATGCCCCATAAACCCCCAGGATGAAGCCCTATAAGTATCTTTGGGCATCACACACCAAGGGTGTGCATAAAATCTGAGTTCCCAGACTTTCCTATGTTTTACTTTTTATATTTACTGGTGGTCAGTGCTGCAGAAAAGTCAGTTTGTGCAACTTTGCACAGCTTTGCGTGACTCTGCATAGCTTTGCATGACTTTGCTCGACATAGAACCATGGTTTATGGAACTCCATATTTCACAAGTGTGACTTATGGAGTTTGCAAGAGTCTGCCAGTGGTGGTTTATTTACCCAAACCAGTAAATATTAAACATGGAAAGAAACCAGACATGGATGAAACATGCTGCACAGAGACGGCACCTCCTATGTCGCCATCATCTAGCACCACTCCCAACCATGCCAGGCATTACTGGATGCCCCAGCACCCAGTGGACACCATGGCAGTGTGTTCATAAAGCACACACCTCCAGTCCCCCCAATGGGGTACACTAACACAATCCAGCACACACACACACAGCACTGGGGGCATGGAGGGTGTTGACGGGAGGGTGTACAGGTGGCCAGGCTGCACTACATACTGGGTGCTGCCACAAGACTGGGACCATCCATGCAGTGCAAATGGTCCAGTGTAGGGAATACCTCGACACCAGTGTGCCTGTCTGATGGTATGTGCCCCCCGGGCCATGTGCTCCCTCCTGGGCCACATACTGCACATCTGTACAGACACTACAGCACACACAGCCAACCATGTGTATACCACTGTGAGTATCCCATGCCAGTGGCGCAGCATCTGTGGGTCACATGACAGCATGACAGTAATGTCCACTATCACAACACACCTGCCAGATGGGCCTGTCACTGTGTGGAATACAGCAGTCATTTCTGCCCTACACACCATAGGCATTGCTGTGTCCCTCACATTACCGGCCACCTTGTTACTGTAGCATCTGCTATGCACTGTAGCAGGAGCTACAGTTTGACTATTGCATGCAGCATTGTCACCTGTGTCTGTGCTGTGTAGTCCTCTGGGGTACAACAGTCTGCAGCTGTGTACAAATGTAGCCTGCAGCTACCACCATGCTCTTCCAGACTGACCTACAGGTGGAGCTGTGAGCAGACCCAGCTTGCCCCTGTACTTTCAGACTGACCAACAGGTGGAGCTATGGGACCCTGCAATAGTGCTGGGCAATCTACATGTAAATCAGACCATAATGAAGTGCTAATATGGATGTTTGCCCATGGGCTGCCTAAGTAGGCTCATTTGCATGTCACTTTTGAATGTAGCACATTTTTGCCCTGGGCAAATGTTCTAGCACCGGGCAAACATGTTAGCCCTGCGCAAACACTGCGCAAATGAATTTGTGCCATGCAAACCTGTCTGAATCATAACACAGTTCTGCAGTATTTGGCCTGCACTGTTGTTTGCAGCATTAGTGCATCCACTTCTTTGCTAGCACACACATTGGCCACATACTGTATAACCCCTTATTTTCGCTGAAAATTTATTTCCACTATATCCGTGGGACAGTCCTTGTCCGCGGAAATAAATTTACAGTGGAAACAAATGGACCACTATGCTGAAATACACAGAAGAAAGATTTGAATGTTGGACTGCCACTACATTCCCCATGTAGTCAGATGCCGATATGTAGCCAGACAGCACTCAAATTGTTGCAAGACCTGAACATCAGAACTACCACTAATTTGCCATTACAGATGGCAATCACCGAGAATGCCAACATGCTGTTTCTGAACCCACCATTCACAGTAAACAGTGAAGTACAGTACCTTTTCTAGAAATCCACATAGGATTTGGAAAGCAGTACAATTCATCCTCATAATCTATTTTTCGGGTTTTGGTTTCATTAAGTTCCAAGTCAGCAGATGCTAAAATAAACTGATTCAAATGAACCACCACATTGTTAAGCTGGCTCACTGAGATGCCTATACCATGTGACAGGCGGCGGTTCGTTTGTTTCATTGATCACAGATTACGTTTGATTCCTGGATTATGAATCTGACATTTACTACTTCCTAAATCTTATTGAATTTCATGAAAGGTACTGTACTTCACTGTTTATTGTGAATGGGGAGTCAATGTGTCAGCATTCTTGGCATTCGGCAGTCCGAGGTTCAAAGCTTGCAAAAAAATGTTTGATAATTTCTCTTTCCAAGTTGGGAAACGATTTAGATGCTGGTCACAATTTGGAGGACATTTTTCTATTCTTCTCCAATTGGGATTAGTTGGGGATATCAGCAAGTTACAAAAGTTCTGTAGCAGCAGGTGACTAAACTGATTGACATCAAGTGGACAGACAGCGCTAATATAAGTTTACGCGGAACTGCCCATGGACCCGGACCACACGGAATATAAGGTGCACTGAAATAAAGCATTATACAGTAGTTCACCTTTAACTTCCTCCACGTCTCTGTGCACTGGGCTGCTGTTGCAGTTTGCATTTCCCGGATGCTATATTCAGAGCTATCTTATTTGCTGGGCAATTATTGCACTGCATTCCCAGCCCTGTTTGCACGGACTCATCTGCACCCTATATTCAGCTGCTTTAGCCCCGGGGGGGTATTCCTTTGATTATAGCATGCAAATGATTTCAGGCTAATTTAGCACACTGTGCAGTGCTAATTTTGCCCTGGGGCTAAGTTTTGAATATCTAGCCCCATGTGTCCTTACTTCTACTAGACTTTTATGACTTGGAGAATTACTTGAGCATGACTACCACTTTGTCAAACTGTGCTGAAAAGGGGCCTTGGCTCATTGTGCTTACCTGGTTAAAAACAGTTTAAATAAATAAATAAAAGGGACACTGTCAACTCCCCTTAGGCCTTAAACTATCTAGGGTTTAAAAAAACATTCTGTAGAGATTGTTAATGTAGCTGGTAGTTTGAGTTTGATTCCTTTTGTCTTTTTAAAAATGAAAAACAGATTGCCAACCACCATACTGGTGTTACCACCCAAAAATGTGTTTGTTAACATTTTTTAGTCAACTCCAATTGCATCTTTGCTAGACTGGAAACATCCCAGCACAGTCCAGTCACTCATGATACAGTTGGAAGAGAGGAGACTATTGCATGATCAGTGGCTGCACTACTTGGGAGTGCTCCTAGGCCCAGATATTCAAAAGGGTTGTGCCTGGTGCGATATTCAAAAGGGAAAAGTGCGCTGCACAAATCTCGATGCCCCGGAGTGCATCAGTAATGTATGCAGGCACAGGTGGGGGGGGACATTCCCATGCATCACCTGCACAGCCTGATATTCAGCCTGAGATGTGCAGAGCCATGCATGCACAATCCCTACTTGCGCCTGTACAAAGTTAAGCCAAAAAAAAAGGAACAGCTGATGGCCACCCACAGGTGAGCTGCCGCATTGCAGGGCACAACACGGCAGCTGCCACCTGTGTGTGCCCACCTGAGTTCTGGCTGCACCTGGCGGTGCCCCCCCATGCCTGATCGAGGGCATCTGTAAAAAAATAATATTCCGTCCTATATCCCTGGTGGTCCAGTGGACCACTATCCTACCGATCGCAGGCATCTGTATTAAAAAAGTTCAATATCCTGGTGGTCCAGTGGACCAGCTATCTATCGATCATGGGCATTTGTGTCTGAAAGATCCTCCCAATATCCCTGGTGGTCCAGTGGACCAGCTATCTGCCAATCGCGAGCATTTGTAAAAACAATGAATTCCAATATACCTGGTGGTCTAGTGGTCCCCCAACCCTCCCACTGAGGCCCCACAGCCCCGCTCCCACCCCTGGTCAGCCAGTGGGTGGCAACTACCACCTGCCACCCCGCCGCCCTCTGACTCACACCTCAGTAGGGCTGCATGCCCATTGGTTCTAGCGTGAGCCAACGGGCATGCAGTTTCTGTTGTATTACACATTCCAGATATGTGAATGAATATTCACATATCTGAATGTGTAGTATGGATTTCGTACGCCCATTGGCTCACGCCAGAACCAATGGGCGGCAGTCCCACCGAGCTGTCAGTCAGCGGGCGGCGGGTGGCAGGCAGGTGGGGTGCTGCAGCCCACCGCTGACCAGGGGTGGAGCGGGCGGTGGCCAGTGGAGGGCTGGGGGACCACTAGACCACCAGGTATATTGGAATTCATTGTTTTTACAAATGCCCATGATCGGGCAAATAGCTGGTCCACTGGACCACCAGGGATATTGGGAGGGGATCTCTCTGAGACACAAATGCCCACAATTGGGCAGATAGCAGTCCACTGGACCACCAGGGGTATTGAACTTCTTTTTTAATACAGATGCCCGCGATCAGGCGGATAGCGGTCCACTGGACCACCAGGGGTATAGGACAGACTATTATTTTTTTACAGATGCCCGTGATTGGGCAGATAGCAGTCCACTGGCCCATCAGGGATATTGGAAGCAATCTTTTATTTTACACAAATTCCCGCGATCAGGCTGCAGTGGGCATCGGTCCCCGATGCCTGCTGCCTGGCAGGGCGCCAAGCCGCAAGTCATCGGGATCGACGCACTGCATGCTAATGGATGCAATGGGCCATAATGACATGCAATGGCCAATGTGCACCTTTGCATAAATTATGGCCCCATTTGCATGTCCCTTTGAATATCGCAGGTGCTGTGAATGGCGCAATGGCACTTGCACTAGCGCATCTCCATGCTCCACTCTGGCCACTTGCGCTGGTGCAGTGCCACTGCGCCATGCACAGTGGGGGTGGCAAGGTGCGATATTCAAAGCTGCTGAGCCATAGCACAGCTCCGTTGAATATCGCCCAGGCCACACCCCTCCGCAGCCAAGTTGAGCTGCGTCCATGTTTGCGCCACAGCCTGGAGCAGTTTGAATATCCGGGCCCCAATGTTCAGAAAGTATGCAATAAAAGTAGACCAAGGCTTTGAAGCAAAACAAGGTTGGGTATGATTACACCATTGGCATGCATTTCAGTTCTACTGTGAAGGAAGGAAAGATAAACAATCAGTAACAACAATGGATTTTAGAGAAGGTAAGCAATCAAAAAATATAAGTTTTCAACTAGAAACAGTATGATGCAAAAAGGGTTAATAGTGTCCCTTGAATAAGTATGGCAGTGTCTAAAGCTCTGGTTTTGTTTTGTTTTTCCCTGGATGGTCTTCAAGTAAGGCATGTCCATTTTCTTCATGTGAAAGTTAATTGTTTTTGGCATCAACATTCTTTATTGATATGTCTAATCAGACATAATTGTCAGAATTAGTAAAAACTGTTTTTAACTTGCTGTTACTCCCAGTTTATATTTTTTAAGTGTGGGTTTTGTCCAGTCCCCCAGAAAATGAAGGTTCAGGGAGGATGCTCTGCAAAAAAAAAAAGTTGCAAGACAAGTTCATTCTTCACAAAACATTCTACATAGTCGCCAACAAGGGGACTTCAAATACCCACTGTTATAGCTTGGACTATTGTAGGGCACAGAGGCAGCACTTTAGAAGCACTCAAAAAGTCAGTTGTGTGCTCACAAAATAGTGAGTGGGTATGGGAGTTGCTTTATTCGGATAGATCATGTTTGAGAACACAAAGATATTTTTTTATATATACCCTGGTCACAAGAGGATAAAGGGCATTGTACTTCTTCCCCGATAGAGCTGAAATACACAAAAACAAGACCACACTCACCCTCAGACTGCGGCTGCCCCGGTGCCAAATAAATATCGAAATAAAAGACACAAAATTGGTTGTGCACAAGAACAGTCAATTTTCAAAAGAAACCAGGGAAGTTTATTTAAGGGAAATGATCCTGTACAGAAAATAAAATTCCTTGAACATGCCATGATAGTTCACCATATACTTACTTTATGATGGGGCTCTGACAAAGCCACAGTGCATGGCAAAGTGTTAGGACATGCAAGGGTTATTAACCCTGTACATGAAAATTGTCCTTGCATAACTTCAGTGGTTTCTATTGAAAATTGACTGTTTATGTGCACTGCCATTTTCTGTGTCACTCATTCTTAGATATATTCCCAGAATTCTACAGAAAGGTTCTATGGGACTGCCGATGCCAGTCACACATTGATGGGGGTGAATGACAGCTGGCAGGAGTTAAAGATGATTCACATTTTGGCATGAAAAGAAGGTGCATGAGAGAAGGAAGGAGAGAAGTGGAGAAAGAGGAGGGGAGAAATCTTTTGCACAACCCAAGCCTCAGGTTGGAGCCCTGTGGTGCCCACCCTGGTCCCAGAACTGCATTAGCAGTATTGTAAGAGTAGCAAACAACCTACTAAAGTGGCAACACTGGTCAATACCTTGTTGCCCTCCAGCGAGTGTTGGGAGAGGAGGATATGGTATCTCCAGGGACATTGCCTCAGTCTGGTGAGGGAAAGATTCAGGAGAGCAAGTGAGGATTCCTTTACAGAGAGGGTGGTAGTTAGGTTGAATGAACCGCTGGAGTAGGTGATCTCCTTGAACAGAGTGGACAGCTTCAAAACAGGTCAGACAAAGTAAAGGGTAAGTTACACCATGTAGATGAGGGGAGGGTGAAGAGGAGGTGTTAGTTAGAGAGGTGGAAAATGATGGGGAGAGGAGAGGTCCCTCAGTAGATGCTAAGGGATCTGCTCACTTGAGCAGACTTGATAGAACATTAGGCCTTTTCGCTGGCTTATTTATATGTGTGTATGTTAATATCTAGAGAATAATTCATGGGACTAACTGGAGTAAGCGACAGACTGGTTCAGAACTTTACCTTGTGGTATAGGATTTGTAGGGCCAGAATTTGTGTATGTGAACATTTTTCAGGACTGGTATGGTGCTGCATGACAGAACATGCTGCTAACTAAACTTGGTAAACCATGAGCATAAGTTGGAATCATAACTCTAGCAATATGGTCAGGGGTTGACTGAACTGGATTGAAATGAACTGCATCTGATTGCAAAGACAAGTTTGGCATGGCTGATTGTGTTCAGTTTGTGTCTGAATGATGTGTCCACCATTGCTCATACAAGATTGGGGCCTGATTGTATCAGTCACCTGGGAGACCCAGGGCTTGCTTTGCAAAGCCCAAATGGTGGCAAACAGAATTGATGCAAGTGGCTCCTTGCATCAGAAGTTGTGCCAAGCCTGATTTTCTAATGCGGGCTGCACCCAACACTGGAACCCTGCACTGAACTCAGCCTGCACCAGGCTTGCACCCGACATGAGGGTGCGCCATGGTGTCTAGGGGTTTGCACCATGGTGGTGGCTGCAATATCCCCTAATATGGAATTCTGGAAGCCCTCCATGGGTGCATGGAGCTGCCATTAGACCAGCCTAGAGCTGGTCTAACCTACTGGTGCCAATGCTGCAGCCTGGGCTGGGTGGGAGGGTGACCCTGTGGCACCCTGGGGAAGGCACCCATACATCCCCCAACATCTGCCAGACCACTGCTGGAGTGGCTGGTGGTTCCGTGGCAGATTGGACTCCACCTCCCATCCCATGGTAGTGCTGGTGATCTCCCCATCTGTCCACAATGTCCCCCTGTCACCCAGTTGGGGGCAGTTATCACCCCCTTCACCGAGCCAGACCCATCCCACCCCACCAGGAGCCTGGGCATACCTGAGATGACCTGCAGCCACCAGGGTGACTGGCCGGTGGGTCGTCATCACTGTCACTGGTGCTGCAAGCCCATCCTGTGGCTTGCAGCATTCCCATCAGTTGCACAAGTCTTCACTGCAATTGTCTACTTGAGGCAAACCTGGGGACTTTGGTGCCAGAATCCTGCTTTTTATGAAATCAGGCGCAGGATCCGTGGTGCACCCGCAGTTCAACGCAGCCTGAGATCATTCCAGAAATCCAGAATACAAACAAATAAGTCGAGCACTTACCACCTCGAATGATAGAACTTCAGACCAACTTTGATCACTGTGCAAATGTCTACCTTTAGCCTGATGCATTTCGGAACTAAGGTTCCTTTTTCAAAGGCTGAAGATATACATACACATAGCAGTTTAAATAGCATTGAGATTTCTGACATCACAATGACAAATTTCAAAATGCTGCAATTTCATTGGTTAAAAAGGAACACCTGTGAACCCATATCTAAGGTGAATCTGTTGTATCCCATCAGTGTCATCATTCTACTAATGGTGCAGAATCAATAAATATCATGCAGAAATATCCATAAAATTACAATAAAAATTATTTACATATGACATTCCAAAGTGGGAAGGGGGGAAGGTAGGAATAGGAATTCGGATGCATATCTACAGGTGGGACATATACCACGAGGCTTGAGATTAATAAAGAATCCAGCGTATGGGACTGAGAACCAAGAATTCATGAAAGGCTGGGAAGAAATTTTGAATGAGGCAAGTGCCAAGTTAATGAAACTAATCATCAAACTCAGTCAAGAATGTGAGAAGGCACTTAGAGAAGCATTGAAAGTTAAGGAAAAGGAGGCACTGATTTTCAAAAATCACACTGAATTTGATTAACTAAACACCAAGTTAAAAAAACACTATTTTAAAACTAGATAATGAGCTAAAAGCTGCCAAACTTCATAAATTTAATCGGGACATCTGTGGCTATGAGAACAATAGAGTGAATACCAGGAATAAGGAACAAGTGAAAGGCATCTTGAAGAGAGATTGACATGTTTCCATCAGTTACTGCACCGAAGCAAGTGATTCTGAAGCAGAGAACAGCAATAGGCAGCCTTTTTTCCCAGGGAATGCCAGGAAACAGAACATCCTCCTCCACCACCACCACTATTATGGAGGAACTCCAGGCTACAGAATGAAATGGAAAACTATTACAGAGGAGAAGGAGGAGGACAAGGAGGGGGAAAAGACAACAGCCAACACTATTATGGCTACAACAGAGGGGGCCAGTTCAACAGAAGCAGCAACAGAGGACACAGGAGCAGACAGAGATATTAAATCAGATGGGTCTGCAGGTAATCAATCTCTCTAAACACCACTAGACTGAGACTGAGAGAAATGTTTTGAGTAAGAGATTAAGTTTTGCCCCCACTGCTAATACAAACAAATTCCAAACAGTTATTGACTTAAATGTTACGTACAGACATCTGTCTCTTAAGTCATTTTTTAACAACAGAATTAATACAGATGCAGCTATTAGTAGTAATAATGGGCCCTGTGTGCAAACAATTGCATAGCCTATGCACCACAGATCTGAGGCACGTAGGTAACTGCATGGGTGAATGCTGCATGGGAGGGATCCCGCAGATCCCCAGCTGCATTCACCAAGGGCATGTAAATGCAGCGCAAGGTCCTTCCGCACCACCTCCAAAACCCCTTGAGCATGTTCACACAGGGGCATGTCAGGGCATCACCTACACGGCATTCACAAAGCCATGTAGTGCCAGGTGCAGGGGGTGCCGGGTATGCCTGCTGAGACCCGGCATAACCTGGTATGCGCCCCCATATTTTCTGGCCACTGGGCACTGTGGCAACACACATTGGACCTCTGTGCTGCTCCAGCCCACTTTGCTGCATGGGAGAGCTGGGGCAGTGGTGCAGGCACCCTACCTGTTGGTTTGACAGCAATGCTGCTATATGCAGCACCTCTCCTACACCCTGCACTCTCTGCAAGGGCACAAGGGATTCACTTAGGGACCCAGTACAGGCATCCGACTGGATGCCCGCCTGGGTCCGCAGCTCCACCCCAACCACCCCCCACAGGCCTGCATATCAGGGGGCCGGGCCACATATGGGAGTTGCATGGTGGCCACTGTTCATGTATGTGGCCACCCACGGATCTCCCATGGGTGCATAGCTGCTTGGGAAAGGTACACGCCTCAGGCATGTATTACCACCCCTTTGTGCATAGGGGCCAATGAGAACATTAATAACACTGCAGAGTCTAGATTCAAGTTGAGGTCTGAGTTTTGTCCTCTGCCTTCTGCAGCAATAACTGTTTTTAAAGAACTGGGGGACCAAGAAGTGCAGACACTGTTTCAAAACTTGCCTAACCCTAAATTTAACAATTTGTCCATGCCTGAGAGGCAGGCTATAGAGCCATTACAAAATTATCTTGAATTCATTATTAAGCAGGCAGACAAGGGGGAGTGCTAATGAATAGGGACAATTACATAAAAGAGGTTATGAGACAGCTGAGCAATGAAGAGTTGTATACAATACTATAAAATTATCCAACTTAGGACTTCAAACATGCCATTGATGAAACATTTAACAAAGCTGTTAAGCAGGGAGATATAGATTTAGAGAAAAGGAATTTTTTTTATTCAGTAAACTTTATTTAGCTTTTTTTCTTTTTCTTCCAGAAATGATTTAATATGACATACATATAGGAAGCAGTTGGGTAATCAGGAGGATCACCCCAATAACATGTTCACATCTATTATCCAACACAGGAATACAGTGACTTACATACTGGAGAAAGACTCCCTTCCCCTCCCCCAAACTCCTTTTTACCCCTAAAATAATACCTCCCTATCCCACCCTATATCAAGTGTGTTTATATGCATTCTGGTAGTAGTAAACATGTAGAACAATGTATACATTAATCACTTATGGTTTCCATGCACTAATCAAGGCATCTAGTGGTCCCTTTTAAGGAGGCAAACCTGAGACCGGTTTGCTATAGAATGGATATACTTTTCTAATTGGACAGCAAATAACAGTTCCTTATGCCATTCCAAAACTGACAAAGGTATATTATCCTTCTAGTGCCTCGTAATAATTAACTTGGCTGTGGCGAGATCAGGGCCAGATATGCCTTTCTAAGATTAGGGTGTCGGAAAACATAAATTAAACAAGCTTCTGGTGTAAAAGTGAGTCTAGATCTAGTAAAGGATCTAGTGATTGTCCAATAGAGTGCCAAAAGGTCTGGACCATAGAGCATTCCCATAACATATGATATAGTGTTCCCAATATAGAAACATAAACATAGAATTTGACGGCAGATAAGGACCGCTTGGCCCACCCAGTCTGCCCATTTCCCTACCTTCTGGATAAGCTGCAGATCCTAGTTAACCAGCAGCCTACTTCTTCCTACCCCCACCCCCCAGAACTGCCTTATGACTATCCCATGCATGCTTGAATTCCACCACTGATTTTGACTCCACAACCTCCTCCGGAAGGCTGCTCCATGCATCCACAACCTCTCTGTGAAAAATACTTCCTTAAATTACCTCTGAGTCCCTCCTCTATCTTCAAATTGTGCCCTATTGTTCTTGCACACTCTTTTTGAAAGATGCTACCTCTTGGACTTTGTTGATTCCCTTGAGGTACTTGAAAGTTTCTATCATGTCCCCTCTCCTCCTTTCCTCGAGGCTATACATATTAAGCTCCTTAAGTCTCTCTTCATATGTCTTCTGGTGCAGACCCTGCACCATTTTAGTTGCCCTCTCTGACAGCTTCCATCCTGTCTATGTCTTTGCGGAGATTGGGTCTCCAGAACTGCACACAGTACTCCAGATGGGGTCTCACCAGCTGTCTGTACAGAGGGATAATAACTTCCTGTTTTCTACTGGTGATGCCTCTCCCTATGCATCCCAGTATCCTCCCCAGCCCTCCTTGCTGCCCTCTCACATTGCTTGCCCATATTTAGGTCATCTGATATGACTACCCCCAGGTCCCTTTCCATTTTTGTTGTTGTTAGTATCTCACCCCCCATTGTGTACTCTTCCCCTGGGTTTTTGTTTCCCAGGTGCATTACTTGCATTTCTTAGCATTGAATCTAAGCTGCCATACATTTGACCATTCCTCTAACCTTGCCAAGTCCCTTCTCATCCTTTCCACCCCACCTGAGCATCAACTCTGTTGCAGATCTTAGTGTCATCTGCAAAGAGACATATTTTCCTTCCAGTCCTTCTGCAATGTCGCTATAAAGACATTGAAGAGGACCGTCCTAATACTGAACCCTGCAGTACCCCACTAGTAACCCTCCTTTTTCTGAGGGACTCCATATACTATTACTCTCTGTGTCATATTCTCCAGCCAATTTTTACCCAGGCTGTCATCTTGGGACCCATTCCCAGGCTGGCTAACTTGTATATTAATCTTTGTGTGGGACTGTGTCAAATGCCTTGCTAAAGTCTAGGTAGGCCATGTCCACAGCCCCTCCCTGATCTACTACTTTGGTCACCCAGTCAAAGAAATCTATCAGATTCGTCTGGCATGACCTTCCCGCTGTGAATCCATGCTGCCTAGGGTTCTGTGCCCCTCTGGCCTCTAGATACTTGACAATTCTTTCCTTTAGAAGTGATTCCATCATTTTCCTATCACTGAGGTTAAACTAACAGGTCTTTAGTTTCCTGCTTCTGCCTTGCTCCCACTTTTCCCAAGGAATTACCACATCAAGAGCAATCAGGTGAAGGCAATTGACCTAATCTGTGAAGTTTAGAGTAAAATATAATTGTGCATGATATTAAACTGTATCAAATGCAATCTGTCTTGTTTAATAAATTTATATATTGTTTGCCACGCACTCCTCCAAAAACTAGTTTTGGTACTATAAGATAATACTTGAGACCAGTAGTAATAAACTCCTTGAGGCAAATTTGAATCAAGTGTTTAGATTTCCTTATATATTGCAGATACTGCATGTGGTTGCCCAGCTCATTGCAGAAGGTTATTTAATATATTAGTAGACCCTGCTTGAGTCCCTTTATGTCCCAAATGGGCAATAACGGCCTACTTGAGATGTTTATATTTAAAGAAGCTTATTGTTGGCATACTAAATCAAGTTTTAAAAAGAGGAAAGAGATTATTTTCCTTCAACATAGACATCTGATATCTTTTGTTGAGCAAAGGAAGCCAGAAAGTCAAAGAAATGTATTTATGGCCAATTTTGAAATGGGGATTGCCCATAACAGGTTGGTCAAAGGAGAGATGCCAATTATGTGACAAATGCATTTACAGCTGGTGTAATGCCCTAACTAACCATCCAATTGGGGTATTCCAGAGCAATTTAGGAAGTGTTCTAGGTGTGGTGTATATAAGGGAAGGGAGGAAAAAGGAATTTTTGAGCATGGACAATCCAATCAAAGCAACCCTGTATACACTCCCAAAGATCCATAAGACACTCACAAACCCACCAGGCTGCCCCATTGTGAGTGGCAATGACTCTCTCATGGAGCATTTGTCATGGTACATGGACTCTATTTCAAGTCCTTTTGTTGTTAATTTATCCTCTTATATGCAAGATACAAAATATATTTTGAACATTTTTAGGGATTGTACTCTGAGGAGGGACACCTGCTTGTAACTCTCGACACAGAGTCTCTGTACACTCAGATTCCCATGTGGGAGTACTAGATTCTGCAGCATTTTATTTAAATCAAAGTGGAAACGAGTGTATACTAATCTACACCATTTGTGCTAAAACTTTTGGAGTATGTTTTACCTGCATTGTATTTCTTTTGCCCAACAGTTGTTCCTGCAAAAGAAAAGTATGGCCATGGATACCACATGTGCACCTCTATAGCCAACCTTATGTTGGCAAATGGGAACAGGAAAATGTCCTTTACAGTAACAACAACCATTTACATGGCAACGTCAAATTATGGTATTTATATAGACAATGTTATAATGATATGGCATGGAAGCAGGAAGGATCTGAAATTGTTTGGAATTCATACACAGCACAAATGAAAACTTACGATTTACCTGTACTGTGAGTGTACATTTTTAGATCTGAAAATCTATAAAACACAGGAAAACAAGCTTGAAACATGCCTGTTTGGAAAAGAAAACAGATGGTAACACACTGTTATTGGCTGCAAGTTGCCACCCCAAGCATACCAAAGATAACATACCCAAAGGGCAATTTTGTGTATACACGTAATTGTAGCACTACAGAAATGACCACAGTTGGAGAACTGACCTTGCAGCAGTAACATCTTTACAAGCTAGAGGTTACAGCAGCCATGTCATTGATGGGGAAGACATTTGCAGCTAATCAGGACAGAGACACAAATCATCAGGAAGCACTGGGTGTTTTGAATAGGGCAATGGGTTAAAACACTCACAGTTAGCCCCTTGCATCACTTATAGAAAATCTAGCACTTTAAGAGATCAGCTGATACACAGTTATCTGCAACCCATACAAAATAAAATCTGGTGAACCAGGGTATGAATGGGTGTTATAAATGTCAGAGATGAGTATTTTGCAAACACATAATTCAAGCTAAGTCATTTACCAGTAGAAATGCTACTAAGGAGTATCAGACTAGACAGATGATTACATGTCATACTACTGGTATAATTTAATTAACAGCATGCACGTGTGATGGGTTTTATGTGAGCAAGCCAAATAGAGCCCTCAAAGTCAGAGTAGGTGAACATGCAGAGCAACAGAGAGAGGCAATAGAACCTATGCCACAGCTATCCATATTCTTGATGCACCACAGAATGAGCAACATTGCTTTTCTTTTCAAGTTATTGATAGAGTCTGCAGGAAACCCAGGGGTGGGTTTTACAATTTAGTACTGAAAGGAGACTTTTGGATCATAACCCTGGGTGCAACAAAAAAAAAGGGGGTCTTAACAGTCATTTAGGTATAAGACCATACGTACCAAAAAAGAAGGTTCAATGACTCCATGAGTCATCATAACAAACTTAGCCTCCGTACCTTTACAAAATGCATTAAGAGTCTGAAAATTATTACAGATATTGTGCACATGTATTTATGATGAGAGCTGGCCATATGTAAATATTGCTGTTATTCAGATGTTTAATATGTATTTACAAAATGTCTGTTGGTCTGGTGCCATTTCCTCTCCCCCACCCATATTCCCATATTTTCCTTGAGCAATATCTGTTATAAGTTGGATGTCCTTTTTCCCCATGTGATAAAAGATGATCGTTAGTGTTATGATTTGTTATTTTTTTTGTTTGATGCTTGATTGCTTAGAGGCAATACATATGTATTTATGGGCAGTCACAGATGTCCATATTTCATTTACTTTTGCCCTTACTTTCCTATTACTACCCCTCTCCCTCCCCTTCTTTCCCACTTTTGAGTGTCATATGTAAATCATTTTTATTGTAATTTTATGGATATTTCTGCATTACATTTATTGATTCTGCACTGTCAGTAGAATAATGGCACTGATGGGGTACAACAGATTCACCTTAGATATGGGTTCACAGGTGTTCCTTTTTAACCAATGAAATTGCAACCTTTTGAATTTTGTCATCATGACATCAGAAATCTTAATGCTACTTAAACTGCTATGTGTATGTATCTTTATCCTTTGAAAAGGAACCTTAGTTATGAAACGCATCAGGCAGTTCATTGTCTGCATGAATTGCTTTTAATGTTGTTATATCAATAAATGTAGTCATTTGTGCAGTGACCAAAGTTGGTCTGGAGTCCTGTCATTCGAGGTATGAGTGCTCAACCTTTTGCCTGTATTATTTTAGAAGTCATTCCTGTGTTATCAAGCATCAGAACATCCCAGGATGACTAAAATAATACTCATGCAATTGCTGTAAGCTCATCCTAGAATCACCTGTCAGAATGATTTCTGATGACAGGAACTTGTATAATTTGCTGCTTCCTGTTTAACTGATGAAATAAATCTTTTAAAAATCATTTGGAGAAGATATGGCTGAAAGAGAAGCAGCATGAGAGAGGTTGTTAGAGGTACTGGAAATAAGGAGATATAGTAACTTAAAACAGTGGGAAATCCATTAGAATATTAAAATAGGTGACAATGGACACCAGTATACACAAAAGGCATTTTAAAACCATTGTTTGATAACCCTTTTGTTCAGCTATATGGTCATGTGGTTCACAATATGTCTCTCTAAGTGTAGAGCAGAGAGGGAACCACCTGACTGCATTTTTCTGGCTAAACTGTTTTTGTTTTCCAGTTCATACTAGCTGCCTTTTCTTAATATAATGGCACAATTTAAATTAACATATTTCAAGTTTCCTATATAAATGCCAGAAAGGAGGCATCTTATTATTTGTTTTTGGAAATATTTCTTTACATCTTATTTGCTGTCTGGCTACTGGCTTAATTTCATTATTTGCTTTTTTTCAGGTTTATCATTGATTGTGTGACATACAAGGTGAAGGGTGAACAATACTGTGACTGTTCTTTTTTTTTCACTTTTTACAGAGCAGTTATTTTTGTAATTATATGCCACAAAATAAAAGTTCAAGTTTAGTTTATTGCTGATTGATTAACAAATCATTGCAACTCTACTTAATAATAACAAACTCTGGCCAGAGCCAATAGGGCTGCAAGGGAGGAATCTGAGAAAATATTGAATATCATTTTTTTCATATTTTACACCAAATTTTCAACACAGCCTTGTGATGACCCTGCCTCATAAAGAAGGGCAGAAAATTATCAACTCCTGGCCTAAAGGTCTTGTTGTGCAGGGACTGCAAAATTAACTTTGGGCTGCAAACACACATTTTGGGCAGGAGTTGAAAAATGACAGCTGTTACATTTATGAGTACTAAAATGGCAATGTTGAAAATTTGTGGTAAAAATATTGAATGTTAGCAAAGTTATGAGCCTGCATTTACAAAATTCAGCATAGCCTCATGACTTAATAGGTGAACATATTAGAATCATAGAGCAGAAGAATATGCAGAGTATAATACCACCCCATATTAAATGTATTCAAGGCCAGGGAATGCATTGCTACTCTTTTTTTGTCATTGAAAAAGCTTCACTTGGTCCATGGGGAGGAAATCTGGATACAGTTTTACTCAATCAAGCCGTAAATATCATAATATCAGGACAGACAGGGGGTTAGAGTGCACTTGGATGGAAGTGAGGAAAAAGTAAAGAAAATGTATTATGGTACTGTAGTCTGTAAAGACCCTGCCAAAAGAATGCAACACATGTGTCAAGCAGAAACACCAGTCTGGCATAGATGCTGAATTATTTGGTGGTCTTATACTGCAGCAAGTTAAATTGTGTTGGTATTCATTTTGAGTGCAGGATTGTGAAAAATGTCAGATGGTTGCTAATTATGATCCACCTTTTTTCTTCCTTGAAGACAAAACTTCTGCTTTAGAAATGGGCTCTGTAGACCATTATGATCCATCATATTTTCAATAACCCCATTTTTTTACACCCTGTAGGTCACTGTTCCACATAGGAAAATTGATGATCTCACCCTTTATGAGTGCCGACTAAGACCCCTTTTGTGTTAACAGGTTTTTCCCTGTCTCACCACTTGCTTAGTGGCAGTGAATTTATGTAGCATTTTAAATTCTGCGTATCTATGCTGTCACATAAAATGCCTATTGACATCCTTTGTAAGCTTCACCCATCAGTTTCTTCATATTTCCTCCAGTGTTACATTTGCTGCAGCAGTAAAGAGAATGTGTTCAGTATTAAAAATAAAAATGGATTTGCTGGTGGGCTTTCTGTTTAGATATTACTGTTAAGGAGAAGTCACATTTTCAAAACAGGAATAGTTGGATGGATCTAACAGATAATATCTACATTTATTTATTTTATTTTATTTTATTTAGTTTTTGTTTACCGGGTAAGTGCACTAGCCAACAGGTGACTATTTTCAGGCATGACCTGGGAGGAACAGGAACAAAACATAGTGAAGATGATAACAAACTGTACAGTTGCAAAGACAATGAGGCAGGATTACAGGTCCAGGGTACAATGAATATCACATTGGTCTACAGATAACAGGAGAAAAGGGTACTGGTGCCAGGACTGACCTCAGAGATTATACTAGGCACACATGGTGTGAGGGAGGAAAAAGTGGGGGACATGGTGGAGGAGGGGATAAGGATCTGTGAGAGCAGGTTAGAACTAAGCTCTGATGGCTTCCATGGCAGATAACAGGGACTAGTAACCGACTATGGGTCCGCCTCGCCAGAGAGTGTCAAGAAGGTGGGGGTCGGAGGTGAAGTACGGCAACCATGCGGCATCAATGGCCAAAGGTAAGGAAAGTGCCCGGGCCCCTGGTTCTGTTACTGGGCGTAGGAGCTGTATTCAGTCAGGGTACGGAGGGACTTTACAGCTTTTTTGGCAGAAGGCTGGGATCTGTAACCGGGTTCATGGATCTGCGCACCGGCTAGAGAGTGTCAAAAGGCTGGGGTCGGGGGTGAATTATGGCAATTGAACGGCTTCAGCAGCCGAAGGTGTGGAAAGTGCCCGGACTCACAGTTCTGTTACCGGGTGTGGGAGCTGTGCTCTGTCGGGGTATGGGGAGGTTACGGCAGTCCAGCGGCTATAGAAGCTGGACAAGTCACCACTGTCATGGGTCCATAGCGGGAGCATAGGAGTGATGCATAGACAGGTTTTAGAGGGAAATTATAGGAAGGATGGGTGACTAAAAATAGGGAAGCAGAGCCAGGCTAGCAATCCCAGACAAACCAGGGAGGTATTTACAAGGGTTGGGAGGAGAGGCTGAGACCTTAGTTGTACCAGTACCCAATACACAGAAATATGTCCAGCTATATATATCAGTACAAGTTAAACAGCAGTTTACAGGCAAACAGTGTGAAGGGCAAAAGGCAAGGTGCAGACATTTTATACAGCACGAGAAGAGGCATTACAGTAAGGGCTAATTTCATATAGCACATCATTGTATAGTACAATAGGCTACATAACCTAGAAGTTAGATAAGGGAAATATAGGCTATAAGCAGATAGATAGGGTAAGGAAGAAATAGGAGGGAGAGTGTGGAGAGGGATCTGGCATGGGGGAAGATAAGGCAGGAGACTGGGGTGTGGTAGGACAGGCTCAGGTAGGGTCATAGCAGGCACATTGGTCCAATGTAGCTAGGTGGTTGTGTAGCCTACGTTTGAAGAGGTAGTGCGACGATGCATGTCTTAGATCAAGTGGCCGCATGTTCCACATTTGGAGGGGCAGTATGCCTGAATGCACCAGATCCTTTTGAGGTGCGGCAACGGGGGATTTTCAGGAGAGATTTATCAGATTATCTCAGTTCACGAGAAGAGGAAGCGGGCTGTAGTAGCTCAGCTAGTGATGCTGGTCTGTCCATTCTGATGATGGAGTCACAGAGGCAACCTAGATAGTAAAGCCTGGTGGTAGAGGGAGAGAGCCAGCCAAGGTCACTATACAGTTGGCAGTGATGCTTGAGCCAAGGAGCCTTTGAAGCATAGCGACATACATTGTTGTAGGTGACATCCCATTTTTGCAAGGCAGTTTTATGTGCCATAGTCAGGATGGGAGTGCAGTAGGTAAGAGGGGGTAGGAGAATTCCTCTGACAGTGGCCAGCTTGGCAGCAGGTGTAAGCAAGTAGCTGGTTCTGTAGGCAGCCCAGTTTGCAGTTCACAGTTTTGCAGGTTTCTTGAATGTGGAGGTTCAGGTCCAGGATTGGTCAAGTAGGATACCAAGATAGCAGAATGTGTTGACTACCTCAAGAGGAGTCCCATCCAGGTCCAGGATTTTTAAAGGAGAAGAGCAGGATCTTAGCTTATGGGTGGTGCCCAGTAGCATTGCTTTGGTTTTGCTAGAGTTCAGGATAAGGCAATGGGAGTTTAGCCAGTGTTGAACAGTGTAGAAAGCAGAGGTCAGCGACACGTTTATGAGGTCAGTATTATCTGAATTGGCATAGATGACCAGGTCATCAGCGTAGAGAAGAGAGGTGCAGGATATGATGCTGCTAGGAAGGTTGTTAATGAACAATGAAAACAGGAGAGGGCCCAGAATTGAGCCTTGTGGCACTCCAATGTTGATAGTGGTGCTGCCAGAGATTGCAGAGTTTGTTTGACAGCTTGGGTCCTATCTGTTAAGTAGCTCCTGAACCAGCTTGTGACAGGAGATGAGAAGCCAAGTTCTTGGAGGGTGGACAGGAGTAGGGTGATCCACGAGGTTGAAAGCCTTGGTAAGGTCAATGAAGACAGCACCTGTGAGCTGACCTTCGTCCATGCTTGTGAGAGTGTCTGAGGTGAGTTCTGGCTGTGTAGCGGTGTTATGATTTTTCCTGAAGCCATGTTGTGCTTCACATAGCAAATTTGAGGTTTCAAGGAACTCAATGGTCTGGGTGGCTAGCAAGTTTTCTAAGATTTTGCTGAGGACCGAGAGAATTGTTATTGGTCTATAATTTGAGATTTCGTTCTTGTTTCTCTTTTTGAAGATGGGGTAATTCTTGCAGATTTCCAGATATCTGGAAAGGTACCATTGGAGAGGGACAGTGTGAACACCTTGGCTAGTGGATAAGAGATTAGATGAGCAGCTGCCTTTAAAAGGCGTGGTTCCAGAGAGTCAGATCCAGGGCTGGTGTTGTCAGATATGGTGTTTAGTAGGTTGAAAACTTGGGTGCCAGACACAGCCTTGAAGTAGAAGGACTTGGTTGTTTGAAGCACAGGGTTATTGGTTGGGGGGCCGGCTAGTTCACTAGCAGCAGAGGGCTGTGATGCAACAGGTGCAGGTGGTAGTGTGGATGTGTATGGAGACAGATCAGAGAACAACTTATTGAAAGCATTTGCTATGGTGAGGAGTCGTTGCAGTGGATACCATCTAGTATCATGTCCGAGGGGTTACAGATTGTGGAGTACCAAGGAAGGTCTTAATGTGACCCCAGAATTTGCGGGGATCATGCTGAGCTGGATAGCAAGTTCTGGCAGTACTTGCTTTTTGCAAGCCTTATCTGCTTTTTGCAGGAGTTTCTGTGTTGCTTGTAGATCAAGTGGTCCCTGGGTAGACCAGTGCTTTTGAAGTGCTTCCATAGTTTATCCCCGATTCTAAGTTGCCGGAGAAGATCTTTATGGAGCCATCTCGTTTGTCGTCCCCTGACCCTTCTCTGCACTTTCGGTGCATGCCTATTCTGTGCATCTCTGAACCTGGTCAGGAACACGTTAAGGGCGTCTTCAACTTTTGTTGCTTGGTAGATTTCGGACCAGTCAATGTTGGATACATCTAGGAGAAAGGCGTTTAAATCCATATGTGCAAAGTTGGTAAATGTGACCAGGCAGGGCTGAGGAGAGGGTGATGGACCAGAGCGCCATTGACAGATAGTGGGTGAGTGGTCAGTTATAGCATCAGCCAGGATACCTGCCTTTGTCATGTGATCAGGTCTGTTTGTGAGAATCCAATCTATCAGTGTACCTGACTGAGAGTTTGTCATCCTGGTGTTCTCAGTTATAAGCTGGTGGAAGTTGAGACGTTGAACTAGAGATGCAAGAGTGCTATGAGAAGGGCCCAGCCAGTTTAGATTTACATCACCTAGTATGATGGCTTCGCTCATATTAATAGTTTGTGATGTTAGCTTGAGTAGTTCATGAAAAATCTCCACCCCTCCGGTGGGCAGATTATAGAGGCATATTATGTGCAGATTTTTCACACCTAGGGACAAAATTGCATGTAAAGACTCACAGGCCCATTGAGGGTTATTGACAGGAGCCAGTTTAATGGTGAGGTGGGATTTATGTTTATTAGTAGTTGTAGAAATAGGCTGTTGGTTAACTAGGATCTGCGGCCTATCCTGTAGGTAGGGAAATGGGCAGACTAGATGGGCCAAGCGGTCCTTATCTGCCATCAAAGTCTATGTTTCTATGTTTCTATGTTACCGTCTTCTCCCTGTAGAACAGCAGGCTGAGGTGGGACATGATCTCAGTCTTCCCATTCTCAGGGGTATTGACAGGATTGAAGAAATGGATATATTCTACAGCAGAACATAGGAACATGCTCTGAGGTCACAGATGGCAAGTTTGGGGTAACATTAGAAGCATTACATCCCAGAAGGTTGTGACCTTCTAAAATGACCTGTCAATAGAGACTGTGGACATGAAGACAGTAAAGTGGTCCCCAGTGTCGCCCACCCCTTAGCTTTTGCCAGCACTGAAACCAGCAGTGTGAGAACCCTGCACTGTCCCTGTCCATGCTGTTCCTACCTATGTGGATAAACAGGGCTTCAGCCTCTAGTGGTGTCAATCTGTCACCTTTCATCAGCACTATATCTATCACAGTGCAGAAACCCTGGGCTGTCTGTTCTACACTGCATCTGCCCTGGGGATTTATAGAGAGCTTCAGTCTCCAGTGGTGCCAGTTCTTCACTGTTCACCAGTCACAGACTGTACCTGTCACTGTAGATAAGCAAAAGGCTTTAGTCCCAGTTCTGACAGTCCCTCACCATTCACTAGGACTAAATGCAGAGTGTGGAAACCAAGCACTGTCCCTTCTCCCACACTGTAGCTGTCTCTGTGGATTAGTCAGTCCTCACCTCTTACCAGCACTACATCCATCACAGTGTGGGTAAGTTTGCACTGAGCCTGCCCCACATGGTACCTGTGGATAAATTGAGGGCTTTGTATGCTTTACCAGCACTAAATTCATCACAGTGGGTGAGTGGGGAAGCCTGCACTGTACCTCTCTCTGTGGATAAACAAAGAGCATTAGTTTACTGTCCAGTGCTGTCTGAGCTGTACTTTTATGAGCATAAAATGCATCAGAGTGGAAAAGTCAGCAGTGAACCCAATTCTGTGGATAAACAGAGGTGTTGTAAGCCCCCACCTTTCACTAGCACCGAATAGCAAATATACAAAGGTTAAATAGAAAAAATATTAAAAACAGAAGAAACTGTTCTCAGATCCCAATAAATGCCCAAAGGAACAATGGTTAAAACTTAATTTGTCTCTAAGGGGGGAGGAAGTGTTTGAACAAAGCTGGAGTGGGACTGTCTGTAATCTGACACTGTAGTCTGATTAATGAGACCCTGACTGCTTCCGTGCTTCAATAAGAGAAATTCCAATATGCTTCGAGATAATGAGTTAACCCGAAGGCTGCTGAAAGAACTAGAATGAATCTATTTGCTTGAGCTGGACAGATGCTCAGTCTGCAGCCCTGCAAGGGTAAAATTGAGGAGCTACATAACACAGCAGCTTCAAATTTGTTTTTGGTTTATATCCTGAGAAGTTGGGAGGTACAGTAGCACCCCCCCCCAGATGCCTTTAACACTGAGCAGAAAATAGCAAAAATCAGCAGGGGGGAGCAGTATTTTACAGTTGTGGATGGATACTTCCAAAAGCCCAAAAAGGAAGTTCCACTGTAAGCTTGTTTTTAGAGCCAATGCAAGAGGGCTGCAGGCTCCGCCTATCTGCAGTCCTAAAAAGACATAACCATACATATCATATATAAAAAGAGCGCATCTCAGGCTTATGCGGGTAATATATAAAATGTCTTACATGTTTCCAATAAATAAAATCATCTTTATCTTTACATTAATAAATTTACTGCAAAAGTAAGCAGCCAAAAATTACACCCTAGAATTCTATTTCTGAACATTGTTTAAAATATCCTAGTTTGTCTTCCCCCAGATCAGAGTATAATTTCAGTTGTTCATTCTACAATTATCCACAACTATAATATGTGCTCTGAGTAATACCACTTTAAAGCAGCAGTGTAATGAACTGTCTTCAAAATGAAAGTTATATTTTTATCCATGTGTGTGATTTTTTGAGTCTTCTGATTGTTGTTAATGGCAGTGCTATGCCAGATAAAGCACCTAATAAAATAGTTATTTGCTAAAAATGTATATTAATCCACACAAAATAAATCTACCTCTCACACGCTTGTTTAATCACTTACTTCCCATAATGCATTTGTTTGTGTGAAACGTTGGTTAAGCATGCGTGTTCACGTGTAGCAGATGTTAAATCAGAAGTCTGTCAAACTGATACTGTAATATGGACTCGTAAGTCCATTATCCACTCAGTAATAGTAATGGTGTTATCCCTTGCTGAGAAGCATGCATGTTACAACCCAGACAATCCATTTAATGTTATTTAAAAAATTTCAACCCATCAAGCATTTGACCCACTCATTTCCCCAATTATTCCTGCTGATCACAACACAAAACAATACTGTGAACAAACTCGATCACAGTTCTAAAAGTCAAATCTGTATTCACTCACCATGCCTCCCACCCACTCATTCCCCTGACTGTAGTGGAAATATTTGGCAGAATTTACTCACAGTGCAGCAGGGAGAGATCAAGACCCTATCGCTGTCAAATTTACAGTGCAAAGAGAAGCTGAGGACTCAAACACAACTTAAACTCTATGCATGAAGTGAAAAGTGGTTGCAGTATGTGCAGCCCTTGCACTCACCTGATCCCTCAAACTGTTGCTCACAGACAGCGCAATCACCACAACTGCACTGACAGATAATTTTATGAGAAGTGAATGCACTGTACAGTTCCGATCATCGGCAAATAAATGTGCTTCCTGTGTGCTATTCATGATCTTACTTGGCCACAATAAACAGATCTGCTGATTTGTCCAGGAGTCACAAATGCTATTGGTTTTCACTACAACACAGGACCATTGTATTTCTTTTTTTTTTTTTATGTTTGCTTGCGCGCATGCACAAGAAACATTATGAGACAGCTTAGGAGAGAAATGGGGTTTGGAGGTGCGGCACTGTGGCAGCCAATGCCCCCACTGTATTTTGAGGCTTGGCCCTCTTTTCCCAATGCGGTGGCATGCTGCTACTGACACTAGTTCAGCAAGCGTGCCACCAACTTGAAACAAATTCGCCGTTGCAATAAGGAAGCGACCCGTCACTGCAGGGCGGTGCCTTGCCTGGTGTAACATTTCAAGTAACATGGCGGCGGCTGTCACCATCCGCCTCAGAGTCCCCATGAAAGTTAATCGGGGTGCCCAATCCCCCTGTCAACATGCCCCCTCCCCAGTTCATTTGCCAATGGGGGAGCCCACTCCCCATCAGCATAATGTTCCCCATCCATTTTGTTTGCCAAAGGGGTGCCCAATCCCCTCAGCATTATGTCTCCCCCCCAACACAGATCCTTTTCTTTGCCAACAGGGAGCCCTATCCCCATTGGATCCAGTCTCCCCCCCCAAAAAAAACATGCAGGTGGCATGCTGGGTGCCCAACTTAGTGTACCAAATCTACCTGCAAAAAAAGAAAACCTTCCTGCGATGGTTTTAATTTATTTTCTTTTACCTGAGAAGTAGAAAACGGTCCTTTGTTGTGTCCGGTGCCCCCTTCCTGAACCCACACCCATCCTCTGCACACCCCACATCCCTGCACCCTCTTCACCCCATACTTATCTCTGGAGTCCGGCACGACAATCTTCGGTGGACCGGGAACACGTCTGCTCTTTTCAAAAGCTGACCGCGAACTGAAGAAACGCCGGTAAGCTGTATAATGGCATAAATGGGTTTTTTCCAACTTAGGTGGATATCTCACCATTTTGTGAATTTTGGCACCAAGTTTTCAACATGGAGTTCTTGGGACCCCACCTCATGGATTCAGTCACTGTCATGTTGTTATTCCATCCTGAAAGGTGATTTTGCGGTCACTGTGTGGAATCATCTTCCGGAACTGAGTAATGAAATGACAATGTTACTTTTCATGAGGTTGGTTCCCAAAAAGCCTATGTTACAAATTTGGTGAAAAAATTCTGTAAAATGACTGTGTTACAGTTTCTACGCATGCTAGTAATTCTGAGAGTTTTTAAAATTTTCACTTCAGATTTTCAGCATTGCCATTTTTTCACACCTCCTTATGAACAGTATAGCTGTCATTTTTCACATCCTGCCCAAAATGTGGTTTCACACATGTGGCGCACAACGGCGCCGTCGCTGTGGGAAATCAGCAGTTGGGGCAGATTAACAAAATCACAGTGCCACTGTTCATGAAGGGAGGTCCCAAAATGCCTATGTTGAAAATTTGGTGAGAACATTTCACAAAATGACTGTATTATGATCGTGTTACGAGCGTGTGTTGCGCAGTTTCCTCACACGCTCGTAACTTCGAGAATTTTTCATATTTTCACTCCAGATTTTCAACATTGGCATTTTTTTACACCTCTTTATGAACAAGACAGCTGTCTTTTTCATATCCTGCCTGAACTATGTTTTCGCACATCTGGCGTAGAATGGCACGGTCACTGTAGCAAGTCAACATTCAAGACAGATTAACAAAATCACAGTGTCACTGTTCAAGAGCAGAGGCACCAAATGGTTTCATGAGGTGGGGGTCACAAAAAGGCCATGTTGAAAATTTGTAGTGCAAATACCAACAAACGCCTGGGGCATTACAGTTTCTACCCATAACATCCCACCCTGTACAGACTGACAGGCATCAGGGGTGTGCCTTTGGATTGCTGGCTGTAATGCTCATGCCATTCCACCCCCATTCTGCAGCCAGTGACAGGCTTCGAGGTGTGCCTTGGACTCTTCAGCACCAGACTTCACCCCATTCTCCTATACTGCACCCATTTCAGTGTACGTCCTTATGGAATGGGGTGACTGTAAAGCCAAACACCCCAAGGCACATCTCAACACTTGTCGGTGTCTGCAGGATAAGGTGAGGTGAAATGGCATGAGTATTATGCGCGATGACCCAAAGGCATACCCCAATGCCTGTCCATCTCTGCAGGGTGGAGGTGGGGTTCACGTGAAGTTCAGTACTTCACTGCCATTCCTATTCTGCATCTGTCTAACTCCTGCACTTCCAATGCTAATACCAGCAAGCAAACATTCAGCATTGACAAATTTTTTTTACTGATGCATTACTTGCACACAATGAGTCAGTCTGGCTAGCATAACACTGATCCCACTAAGCCCAGCTGGTGTATCCGAAGGACACTGCCTATAGGGATCATGAACAGAACTGCAAGATACTGGAGTTTGTATATCTATTTGTGCCTGGGCATAATTAGAATCTGAGAGGAGGAGTAGCAGACAGAATAGATGACACAGGGAATAAGTATAAAATAGGGCAAAACAGATGACAGGATCTTCTTTAGTATATCTCTGTTTTATATAAATTAAATTTTTAAGTTATCTTTGGAGTTCTGAAAACATTTTAAAAAAGGAGCTAGGTTGTATATAAACATTTGGAACCCCGTCCCCACTCTTTATACATTAGTTCCTATCCAGCTGCAGACAGTTCAATTTTTCTAATGGTTCTATACTTTGCCACATTGGTGGATTCACTTGTTAGCCACCATGGAGTTAATCACTTTTTGAATTTCATGCTCTTGCCTTTGTATCCATGAATTTGCACAAACAGGGTATTGGAATGGTATTCTTACCCACTGGCTCTACCCCCTGATGAATCCTTTCACTAATTGCTACATAGCCAGTATTAGCCCAGCTTCCAGCACAACTCTGGTCTCCTCTATTTATGTTTAAGTAAAGTATTGTGTATGTTTTGAGCTGTGGTGTGTGTGTGTGTGTGTGTGTGTGTGTGTGTGTGTGTGTTTCTGTTACTTTTTTCTTATGTTGGTTGGTTTAACAGGGGATAGGGGGAACTGGAGTGCACCTCCTCACCTGCTCCCTGATCCTGTATCTTTAAGTGGAGGAAGCCTCACTGTGGTCACAAGGGTACTGTAAAAGACTGCATACATGCTTACATGACCACCTTTACCATAACTGGTTTAACTGTTTTAGCAGTTTCAGCAAATCACACTTGCAATGCAATATTTTTTACCATGATCTGATATGTTGTGCTGCACTGCTCATCAAAACATTTGGACTGCCTGCAAAATAAAAAAACAAGTGTCCCCTCCCCACCAGCCAAAAAGAGAGAGAGAGAGACAGTATCCAAGTTCTCATAATGTGGTTCACAGTAGTCATGGTGATACAGTGTGTCACCAAATAATTTATGAAATCATTTATTTCCCTCATTAAAAATATGTAAAAACAAGAAAAATCAGAAAGCTGTGCTCATTCATTATAGACTTTGACTTTGACAGCAGATGAGGACCACTTGGCCCACCTAGTCTGCCCATTTACCTACCTACAGGATAAGCTGCAGATCCTAGTTAACCAACAGCCTATTTCTTCCTACCCCCCACATTTCTTGCTGAGCACTGTGTTGATACCTGCCAAGTGTTGGTCTCCAACTCTGCATTCACGACTCTGCACAGGCACCTCACTTTGTCAGGGGTAAAGGTCTACCTAAATATGTAGATGCATTTTCTAATGTATTAATTAGTTGGTAGGGATCAAACCCACAACCCATTTTACTGCTTTGTTTATTGGAATGCACCTTGTCCACTGTACTGGTGATGCATGTGACAAAACTTACATTTATAGTAAAAGTATCCTGGTTTTCAGATCTGCAAGAATTAATCTAGTTTACAGTTCTATTCTGTTTGTCTGTCTATACAGGGAATAAAATTAACCATCCGTATCTGATGGCATGACATGACTGCATGTTTTAAAAATGTTATGACTAGACTCTGGCAAGCAAAACAGCATGAAACAATACCATAATACTGAAAAAGTGTAGAGCCACATTAATATTACACAAGCCATTTTAACCTACTCTAATCAGTCTAATATCGCTAGTGTTCTTATATAACCATGTCATCTAGGAATATACAAATCTGCTATCAGAAACAGACCACCCGGTCTATCAATGTCTGCCCGAGTGTGCAGCTAGCACCCTAGATTACAGCTGCCCCAACCCCTTCCCCATCTGTCAATCCCATGACAGCCTCAGCCCCCGCTACCCAGACTCTCCCTCTTGCTTTCCCATCTCATTTTGCTTTGTGTAAATGTGTGTGTGTATGTGTGTGTGTATACAGTAGTTTGCTTTTTATGATGTGATGTGTATTCTACAACTTTCTGAGTTTTTGTACTTTGTTAAACCCCTTGTTGCACATAAAAATGTGCCCTCGATCAATTGTGTCTACCTGATTATCAAAAACTTAAACAAAACAATAAACCAAGTCATGAACAGATAACTAAAAAATGCAGATATGAAACATTTCCTTTGCAATTCATTTGATTTTGCCATAGAGATTACTTGCGAGCACAATAAAAATCAGAAGTCAGAACAGCATGTCACAGTTGAGACTTATCCTGTGGCTCTCTAAAGTTTAGAGTCTGAACAAATACATGTGTTTTACTGGAGATTTGTGAGTTTATGACAGATTTGCTGCTTGTTACAATGTATGTGAGTAGGGAGATCCCTTTTGCAAGCCAAATAAAATAAATATACAAAAAGTGAGCTGTAACACAGTTCAACAGCATATCTGGCAAACTGCTGCCTCAGAAATCAAGGGCAAGCCTTAAAAAAATAACAGGGCAAAAGACTTAAAGAGGACAGGAAATAAAACATTATATTTATCCCATGAAGTCTCTCCTGTCATTATTACTTATGTTATTGGTTTGAATATTAGTACAGAAAGATATGTTGCTTTTTATTTTTACTTTTATATTATAATCTCATTGCTTTTCACAATATGGCCATTACTGGAGCCCCTTCACATACCTTTCCACTATCATACAGAAAAAGTGAGCATACTGATTTGGGCATGATGTGTCTGTTTGAGTTTGGCACCTCCTACTGTACTTGCAGCAAATGTTTAATATTGTCACAGAGCTGCTGTTTTATGGTTAGGGGAGATGCTCTTCTGCGCATACCTCTCAACCTCTTACCTCATGAATCAGGGACAATGCTTAAAAAAATTAGGGACAAAGACCCCAAATCAGGGACACATCTTAAAAATTGGTTATATTCACTCAGAAAGTAGAAAGCTGAGAGAATAATGAGAATTGTGTTAAGATGCATTTTCTGAAAATGAGCCAGTCTGTAACTTTAATGTCTGACATTATTTTGTGATTTTAATCCCCACTGTTCTGTCACAAAAATACAAGTTTTACAAGGGAGAGAGGAAAGTTTTGAGGCAAAATCAAGGACAGTTAAGATGTATGGTTCTGCATAAAAATCAAATAAATTAGTGCCACAGTAATGCATAAACCCCCCCCCCCCCCAGCAAGATACCATCAGCTATTTCTGCAGTTTGTGGTAAATGATTGTGGTCATTCAATTTACTATACTACTCACACACTATTTCTTCCTGTTTAGCTGCCCAAGCACATAATAAGCATGCTGCAGCTCCTGTAAGCCAGGGACCTTTCTCCAGTGAGATCCCTGAAACAGACCAACCCGTTTCCCAGCCTGAATCCTAACAAAGTCAAAGTGAGTTGATGGCTTGTTAACAAAGAGAAAAAAAAGTCAATTACTTTTGCCAGTGTAGTCTCCATGATGATCCTCTTCGTGATCCAGAGTAGTCAGCTCAAACTCAATATCTGTTATCACTTGCAGATCCCGGAAATGAACTAGCCTGCCTGCATCCCAGTGCTAATCTCAACTGAGATAGATGTGAGGGATTGTTAAAAAAATAAACTTCTATAAGAGAACTGGCGAGCGGGCAGGTGGGACAAGTGCAGTGGATGAACCTCCAGTAATGGATGTCCGACTGTAGCCTTCAACGTGTCAGTGTCTAAATGCTGGATGTTACAAAAAACAAACAAATAAACACATCCAGCATTTACAGAC
Organism: Neoceratodus forsteri; assembly: GCA_016271365.2. NCBI lineage: Eukaryota > Metazoa > Chordata > Ceratodontiformes > Ceratodontidae > Neoceratodus > Neoceratodus forsteri. The sequence goes on from CM057453.1 coordinate 436,825,593, forward strand.
CTGCAAACAAACCCGGGCAGTGGACTACATGCTCACATCTCCTTGTTCACCGCACCATCACCATCGGCAGTGACAGCGACATGCTGAAGGCTACAGTTAGCTGTGCATTACTGGAGGTTCACCTACTGCATTTGTCCCACCTGCCAGCTCACCAGTTCATTTAGAGTTTTTTTTAACTATTCCTCACATCTATCTCAGTTAAGATTAGCAGTGGGATGCAGGCAGGCTAGTTCATTTTAAGGATCTGTAAGGGACATCAGATTTTGGCTTTGAGCTGACTACTCTGGACCATGAAGAGGATCATCATAGGAACTACACTGGCAAAGGTAATTCACTGTTTTTTTCCTCTTTGGTAACAAGCCATCAGCTCACTTTGACTGTTTAGACTCTTCAGTAATAATTTATACAGTGTGTGAAGCGGGTGGGCTAGCAGCTTTGAAAAGTAAAAATATGTTTATTGTGCTGCACCGTGGGCAGGATGAATGCAGAAACCAAGTCATCAGCAGCAGCAGGCACCTTCCACCAGCAGGCTCGAAAAGCAAATGAACGTTGAGGAATAGAGTCACGGTTAGCAGAGAGTACATGTATTGAAAGCATAAAAAATGACCCCAAGACACAACAAATTGTGTGTTACTATCTTTATTCAGAAGGAAACACACAATAAACAGTCTCAGAACCAAGAAGCTGCTTTCTTGTCCCCTTTAAGTGAGGGGCATATGTGCAAAATTGATATCTTTTGACCAAGGTGTTATAATATGGGGTCAGTGTAGCACTGATTTTCTATGGGAAATTAAGCAGTGCCTTTTATGAATGGCATTTTTACGGAGAGTACAAACATGGCTGTTTGGTCACAGGAACACAGTTTTGGGGAAACACAGAATAACATTTTTGAGCAACAGTCCTGTAGGTCACTGAAAATAAGAGGCGGCTGACAGGTGCCTTTTTTGTCTTTTCTGTCAGGTTACATAGAGAACATACAATTTAACTTTGATACTGCCTTCCGTTTTTTTTTTCTCAACAATTTTTTCATATGCGTGTGTAACCCCCCTGTTACCCAGGGTTACTAGAATCCCAGTAAGACCTAGTGGTAGGCAGGGAAGGCAGCTCATGAAACTCCAGTTAAATGGATTTCACACTTTCTCACTGTGTTCTCAGTCTCAGCTGATTTAAACACCTCATGACCCATAACGTAAAAACGATGCAAATTAAAAAGAATACATTTTTAGAGTAAGAAAGAACAGGAAGATACACTTGTTAGTCATTTCAGTCACCCATGAGGAAAGTAACCTGATGGGCTGCACTGACAGACGGTTCTTGATAGACTTTGTAGGATGCCCCACCCCCAAAACTTCCTCTGTGCTGAGAAACTTAAGCTTAAGTTTACTATTCTACTAAAAGTCATGTGTGATATTCCCACAGATGGTTAAAAGGGGAAGGATCTTAATGGAAGTAAACTAGAATACAGAGAGCATGGGAAATCAGGAGATTTCTGGGAGACTGTGCCAACTCCCTGACTCTTGGACTAAGAGAAGGGGGTCAAGTTTATATTTTATCTGCTGTGAAACCTTCTGTGAAAATTTTCAAAGACGTTATTCGGTAACAGGTGGAGGTAGACTACAGGGTAACCTTCCTCATGAGTTACTGTTTCATTCATTTTTTTGTTTTAGCTACTGACCTGATACCCAGCTTAATTAATGAACATGGGTAACTGAGCCTGAATCCGTCATCACAGATCAATGGTGCTTTGCCTATCACCTGCTGACCAAGTGCTATAGCTTACACTGCAGCATGCATTTATGTTCTTTATAATTTTAATAGCTGGTTTTCTTGACATTTCAAATTCCTCCCAGAAACATCTTATAAATGTGAGTGGTGGAGCTTGGCTGTGCCCCCCCTTCAGCCAGATCATGAACTCCTGTTGTGGAGCCTGATCTCCTATTACATTTATTTTGACATGTCTGTAACAACTTTTTAAGTTTACAGCACAAATTAGCAGCTGTCCAACAAATGAAGCTGGCACTCGCACGCAAAGATGAAATGCTAAAACCATGCAATCTGAACCTCATTCACTCTCTCATTCAGTTACAGTTTATGCTCCCACGCCTTCTGCTACAGGAAATAAACACAATTACCATATCCAAAGGAGCTGTCTTGGACCCCCATCTCTCCTTTGTTCTCGTATTTGTTATCTACAAACATCTGCTGACCAAGTGCTGTAGCTTACAGATAACATAAAATACAAGCTGACAAAATCTTCCAATTTAACTCTCCCCCAAACACACATAGCTTCACATGTATCATGACTCCCCCTCACAGACAAATGATCCTCTGCCTTGTATACTATGGTGTTAGAATTATAACTATTTGGCTGCTAAATTGATTTTGCGTATTGCTATTCAATAATAGTTGTTCAGATAGCAGATGTGGCTGAGTCCTCCTTAAGAGCTATATCTTTTCTTTCATTGTGTTACTGTCAGGCTGGCCACATGCTCATACTACACCAGACACACAACATGTTTTCAAGGTCAGATCTTTTGAAGTGTCCTAATCACAGTGGCTCACCAAACTTCCCTTAAGAAAAAAAAAAAAAAGTGAGCAGGTTTGTGCCCGGTGGGTGTCTAACACAGAGTACTTGAAAAAAATAAAGTTTCCTCACTTCCATATTTTGTTTTAAAGAAATTGAATAAGTGTTTAGCAGCATATCCCATGCCTATAAAGAGATACTGCATGCTGACACAAATAATCAAGATGCTTTTTCCATAGTGACAACATTCCTTTCAAATTAGCTCCTTTCCAGTAACATTAAAAAAATAAATAAATACAAATCATGAAATGACCAACTGTACCATAAACAGATATAGTGTCTGGCCCCCTAACAAGTATGTAGCATCTTTCTATTATATACATGGAGGCAGTATAGCGCAGTGGTCTAAGGCTCTAAGCTACAAATCTGGTGACATCCAGCAGACCAGACCTGGTTTGAATCCCACAGCTTCCACTTGCATACTGTGTGACCCTGAGCAAGTCACTTAACTTCCTTGTGCTCCCAGGTTGCTCCTGTAAAAAAGCGTTCAGCTTAGTGTGCTATACCTGGTTAAACAACTAAATTAAAAAATATACATTTCCACTACTGAGACTTATTTACTGAAAAGTAACAAATCGGGAAAAAAATCAGTGATTCCCCTTCATGACTGTGCCACATCGTGACTCTCATGTCCATCACAGAGCTGGCCATGGTGGTAGTATTGCTCCTCACAGCTGTTTTAAGAGTGATGTAACACATCTAAGAACCTCCTATAACAAAACCTTACAGATCTGTAGTAAATGTTTGTTGTGTGCTAATAGTTCCATTCTTACTGACCGTCACTAGCTTCTTGAAATGTAGAATGACTCAGTATATCCAAGAGCATGCCCCCAAAAATGTAAAATTATCATATGAATATAGGTGTAAGCAATACAATTATACTGTACTATGAATACCTTAAGCATCCAGCTAAACTCATCTACTAAAATTGGAGGACTGTCTTTATTTCATGAAGTTGTTGATGCATTTTTGGAATTGTCAAGCAATACTTTATTTATTTGATACATTCTTTCATCCTTAATGCTACCAAATACTGCATGTGGGCTGCTGATGTCAATGGAAAATACATGCAGAGCAGAAGATTTACTTTTAATAAGGCTTGACAAACTGGTAGCTCTACAATTGCTGATGTCAACACTGCACACTAGCAACATCCGAACTAGACATAGCCCATAGGGAGAAGGATGAATATTCCCCAAATTGCATAGACACCTACAAGGCTAACCATCACTGACTGTTTAAATCTGTATGTGATTTATGCCAACCATTTCTGTTTCTTAGCTGTGCTGTCAACACTTTGCAGTTGTAGTGCTACTAGCCAGCAACGTTTTACAAATTGTAAATCTTTAACCCTTCTCATCTGTTTCATGTGCATCAGCAGCTCATATACTTGCAAGGATTTAGTACAGCAGAATGTGTGGGAAAAAAAAAGGAAAAAAAATGTGACTGAGCAAAATGGTGTCCTCACAGCAAGACTGAACTGCTCATGTGTTCAAATATTCAGTTGGCTAGTAATAGGAGCTAAGGATAACATGCTCTATAGAAGTAGCAGCCAAATCATTCTAATTCCAATGCCATACATATTTCTTTAGCTTTTGTTGCAGGCAAACAAAATCCTACTTTGCATTTTTGATTTTGTGCTTTGCCTGCTGTTTTTGCAACAGCATAAATACTACTTCATTTTACAGAAATACAGAGAGTTATCATGTGTGCAGAGAGAAAGAGAGAGAGAGAGAGAGAGAGCTTTACAACAGTACTGCCAGTTTACACAACTCTCTCTATAGAATGATTAGTGTTTATGCTGTTTCAAAAACAGCAGGCACAACACATCAAATGCAAAGTAGAATTTCATTTGCTTGCAACAAAATATAATAAAATATGGAATATTAATGTTTCTCTGGCACCAAATTTTCTTTCTTTTTTAAGTTTACTTGCACGCATGTGCAAGAAACATTATGTGGCAGCTTAGGAGAGAAGCGGGATTTGGAGGTGCGGCACTGTGGTGGCCAATGCCACCACTGCATTTTTGGGCTTGGCCTTGTGTACCCAATTCAATGGCTCACTCCTGCTGACAACTAGTTCTGCAAGCGTCCTACCAACTTGAAACAAATTGGCCGCTACAATTAGGAAGCAACCCGTCATTACAGGGTGGTCCCTTGTGTGGTGTAACATTTCAATTAACATGGCGGCAGCTGTCACAATCCACCTCTCACAGGCACCATGAAAGCTGACATTGGGAGTGCCCAATACCACTGTCGGCATGCCCCCTCCCCAGTTAATTTGCCGAGGGGGGAGCCCAATCACCGTAGGCATCATGCCCTCCCATTAGTAGTGTGCCGAGGGGGATGCCCAATCCCCCTCGGCCCATGTGCCCCCCAAACACAGACACATTTTGTGTGCCAGCAGGGTGCCCAATCCTCAATGGCTCCAGGCCCCCCAACAAACACCCAGGTGGCACACTGAGAGCACACCCCAGTGTGCCAATTGTCCTTGTAAAAGAAAAATGTTCTGATGTTTTTTTCCCCTGGTGAAAAAAGAAAACCATCCCCTGTTGCCTTCGGTGCCCCTCCCCAACCCACACTCACCCTCTGCACACCCCACCTCCCACACACACACACCCCTCACCCCATACTTACCTCCGTAGCCCAGTCCGACGATCTTCAGTGGAGCGGACCATGTCTGCACTCTTCAAAACTGACTGTGAACTGAATGAATGCTGGTAAGCTGCATAATGGCATGAAGGGGTTCTTTTCAACTTAGGTCGATATCTCAGCCATTTTTGCAAATTTTGGCAACAGATTTGTAATATTTTCACTCCAGATTTTCAACATTGGAATTTTTTCACACCTCCTTATGAACAGTACAGCTGTCATTTTTTGCATCCTGGCCAAAATGTGCTTTCACACATCCAGTGCACAGGGCTTGTATAAGACCCCCATGTCAAGAGGTGGGAATGGACAAGGATATGATAGAAGGCATCCTTAGGATGGCAAAGAAAGGGGAGATACTGTTGACGTGGGACCTGAATATGCCAGATGTTAACTGGAGCACCTTGGCTGTAGCCACACCCAAAAGCAGGGCCATTCTCGATGCCCTTCAGGTGGCATGCCTCAGACAGCTAGTTTTGGAACCCACTCATGAGGGAGCAATCTTAGACCTTGAACTCTCAAATGGGGATGGTGAGAGGATCTCAGATCTAGAAGTGGGTAGCCATCTGGGAACAAGTGACCACCAAACAGTATGGTTCATGATAAACTCAGCTACAGGGTCAAGCCATACAAAAGTGAGGGTTCTGGACTTCAGGATGGCTGACTTTGGCAAGATGGGAGAGTGCCTTAGAAAAGCACTAGCAAATAGGCTAGAAGGAGGGGTGGAGCAACAATGGGGAAGCATCAAAACTGCCATCGCAGAGGCAACAAGCCTTTGTGTGAAGCAAATTAACAAATCAAAACAAAAGAAAAAGCCACTATGGTTCTCAAAAGAGGTGGCGGTGAAGGTTAGGGAGAAAACGATAGCATTTAGGAAGTATAAGGAAACACAGAAGGAGCAGGACAGAGAACTGTACCAGTTAAGGCAGAAGGAAGCTAGGAGGGTAGTCAGAATAGCAAAGGCCCAAACTGAGGAAAAGATAGCCAACTCAGTTAAGAAGGGGGGATAAAACCTTTTTTAGGTACATCAGGGAGTGTAGAAAGACAAAGGTAGGGATAGTGAGGCTGAATAGAATGGACAGTGGGTGGGCAGAGAGGGACAGTGAAAAAACAGGGAAACTGAATGAATACTTCTGCTCAGTATTCACAAAAGAGGAGGAGGGGGTGGTGCCTAATCCAATTAACAGAAGCACTTTGGATAGGGGGGTTGATCCCAGTCCTTTCACAGAAGAAAGGGTTGTAAAAGAACTCCTAAAACTGAAGGTGGCCAAAGCAATGGGGCCTGATGCAATTCACCTCAGAATTCTAAAAGAATTAAGGAGAGAACTAGTGACACCACTGACTACCATTTTTAATAAATCATGGAAGGATGGTGTGGTACCTGAGGACTGGATGAAGGCAGATGTGATACCCCTTCACAAAAGTGGGAGCAAGACAGAGGAAAGAAACTACAGACCTATCAGTTTGACCTCTGTGATAGGGAAAGTGATTGAATCACTTCTGAAGGAAAGAATTGTTGAGTATCTAGAGGCCAGTGGGGCACAGGACCCAAGGTAGCATGGGTTCACAGCAGGAAGGTCATGTCAGACAAATCTAATTGATTTCTTTGACTGGGTAACCAAAGTAGTAGACCAGGGAGGGACTGTGAACATGGCCTACCTAGACTTTAGCAAGGCATTTGACACAGTCCCACACAAAAGATTAATAGTCAAATTAACCAGCCTGGGAGTGGGTCCCAGGGTGGTAGCCTGGGTAAAACATTGGCTGGACAACAGGAAACAGAAGGTAATTGTAAATGGAGTCCACTCTGATGAAAGAGGGGTTACTAGTGGGGTACCGCAGGGTTCGGTACTGTGTCCAGTCCTTTTTAATGTCTTTATAAGTGACATTGCAGAGGGACTGGAAGAAAAAGTATGCCTCTTTGCAAAATGACACAAAGATCTGCAACAGGGTTGATACACAAGGAGGCATGGAAAGGATGAGAAGGGACTTGGCAAGGCTGGAGGAATGGTCAGAAGTATGGTAGCTTGGATTCAATGCAAAGAAGTGCAAAATAATACACCTGGGAAACAAAAACCCAGGGGAAGACTACACAATGGGGGGGAGGTAGTAACAACAACAAAAATGGAAAGGGACCTGGGGGTAATCATATCAGATGACCTTAAGGTAAGCAAGCAATGTGAGAAGGCAGTAGGGAGGGCTGGGGGGATACTGGGATGTATAGGGAGAGGCATCACCAGTAGAAAACAGAAAGTTGTTATCCCTCTGTACAGACAGTTGGTGAGACCCCATCTGGAGTACTGCGTCCAGTTCTGGAGACCCCATCTCCACAAGGACATAGACAGGATGGAGGCACTCCAGAGGAGGGCAACTAAAATGGTGCAGGGTCTGCAAGAGAAATCATACGAAAATAGACTAAAGGAGCTTAATATATATGCCCTTGAGGAAAAGATGGAGAGGGGGGACATGATAGAAAAATTTAAGTACCTCAATGGAATGAACAAAGTCCAAGAGGGTAGCATCTTTCAGAAAAAGAGTTGTGCAAGAACAAGGGGACACAATTTGAAGATAGAGGGGGGGGACGGCTCAAAGGCAATGTGAGGAAGTATTTTTTCACAGAGAGGGTGGTGAATGAATGGGACAGCCTTCCTGAGGAGGTTGTGGGGTCTAAAACTGTGGGAGAATTCAAGAACCCATGGGAAAGATATAAGGCAATTTCTGTGGGGGGTAGGAAGAAATAGGCTGTTGGTTAAATAGGATCTACAGCCTATCTTGTAGGTAGGGTAATGGGCAGACTAGGTCGGCCAAGCAGTCCTTATCTGCCATCAAAGTCTATGTTTCTATAAGTTTCTGTGTTTAATGGCATGGTCACTGTGGGAAATCAATGTTTGGGACAGATTAAGAAAATACAGTGACACTGTTCTTGAGTGGATGTCCCAAAATGCCTATGTTGAAAATTTGGTGACAAAATTCCACAGAATGACTATGTTACGAGCGTGCATTGCGCAGTTTTCATGCACACTCGTAACTTCGAGAATTTGTAATATTTCCACTCCAGATTTTCAACATTGCCATTTTTGCACACCTCCTTATGAACAGTACAGCTGTCATTTTTCACATCCTGCCTGAAATGTGTTTTCGCACATCTGGTGCCGAATGGCAAGGTCTCTGTGAGAAATCAACATTCAGGACAGATTAAAGTGATGTTCTGACTTAGCGTTATAAGGTATTGGGCTTCAGCATGAGCAGACAGGAGCAAAAATGTTAATTTTAAAGTTATTGCATTTTGTTTTGGAAGAGATTGTAACTGGCGTTGAAGCCCCGGGGCCAGCTGATCTCTTCCAGCTCAGTGGTGCTGGTGCTCCATCCAACTCCACCCCACTGCTCTCAGAAATTGTGATGTGTGGCCAGGGAGAGCATGGGGCCAAGCACATACAAGTCTATGGGGGCTATTTTTAAAGCAGGTTTTGAGCCATTTTAAACAGTCTTAGGGGAAAATTAAAGCAGTCGCTTAACTAGTAGGGTTAGGGTTTCTAACCATAATGTTCCACCCTCTACAGACTGACAGGCCTTTGGATTGCCAGCTGTAATGCTCAAGCCATTCCACCCCCACCCCCACCCTGCAGCCAGTGACAGGCATCGAGGTATGCCTTGGACTCTTCGGCCCCAGAGTTCATCCCATTCTCCTGCACTGCACCCATTTCAGTGTATTTCCTTATGGAATGGGGTGACTGTAAATCTGAATACCACAAGGCACACTTCAACACTTGTCGGTGTCTGCAGGATAGGGTGAGATGAAATGACATGAGTGTTATGGGTGATGACCCAGAGATACACCCCAGTGCCTGTCCATCTTTACAGAGTCAGGGTGGGGTTACCATTCCTAGTCTGCATCTGTCTAACTCAAGCACTTCCAATGCTAATACCAGCAAGCAAACATTTGGCATTGAAAAATGCTTGTTTTTTAACTGGTATGCACACAATTCAGGTCTTGGTATACAGAGTTTAATTTGTCAGCACACATACCAATTCCACTACCCATCAGTGTGTAGAATGGTTTGATTTCTTGTCTTGAGACTTGATCCCAAACCGGTATCCTCCATGACTGCCTTTACCAGTGACACCCATCGCCATCTTCTAGCTGTCATAAGCTAGTGACTGGCTCACACCATCCTCTTATCTCTGCGGCCAGTCAGCTACCATGCTAGATCTTTAAACATGTGGTCAATCGTAATCTTATTTTGCAGCCATCTGAGGAGATGCATTAAGAATATGTGCCATTTGCTGGATACAAGTGGGAGTGACTGATTCACTTGTTTTTTGGGGTACAAAGAGAGTGGGAAAAAGGTGTTTTTTTTAAATTATTTTAAACATTTAAAAAAATGGGGATACTGAAACAGACTAGGGGTGTCATCAAATGTTCAAATGGTGGGATTGGATCACAACAGACATTCTGGGAGTGCGACGGGGGTTATTACACAGTTCACTGTTGTAAGTTATTTATTTATTTATTTTATACAATTGTCTTGCACATGCTCATAATGTATGAGGTAAACTTTTCTCTCAGCTCAAGACAAGTTACTGCTTAATATTGAAATGTCTTACAAACTGCAATGTCCGTGAATGCGCAAGGCTTCAAAACATAAACCCCACCAAAGAATTATGTCCAAACAGAGATGCATCATGGTTATAAAGTCCACTTCTAAAATAACCATGATGCCCTCTGTTTTCAAATGGCGATCCTGGCGAGGGTCTGTGCTGATCAGCAGGTGACTAAAGCCTAGGAAAAAAGGAAAAAAATCTTGTTAGCAACAACTGCAACTCTTCCTAAAAGGACCAGTAATAGATTGTTCTAGAAACATAGAAACATAGAATTTGACGGCAGATAAGGACCACTTGGCCCACCCAGTCTGCCCATTTCCCTAACTACTGGATAAGCTGCAGATCCTAGTTAACCAGCAGCCTACTTCTTCTTATCCCCACACCCTAGAATTGCCTTATGGCTGTCCCATGCATGCTTGAATTCCACCACTGATTTTGACTCCACAACCTCCTCCGAAGGCGCTCCATGCATCCACAACCCTCTCTGTGAAAAAATATCCTTAAATTACCTCTGAGCCACCCCCCACATCTTCAAATTGTGCCCTCTTGTTCTTGCACACCTCTTTTTTTGAAAGATGCTACCCTCTTGGACTTTGTTGATTCCCTTGAGGTAAGAGTTGCTCGAAGGTCTTGTATAGAGTTTTAAGGGTTCATTTTATAATACCTGGTTGGTTGCCCATGGCAAAAGATATCTGGCACTTCCCCGAAGAGCAAAATTATCTGAGCCTGTACATTTGGGTATGCTAGCAAGAGGTTGACAGTTTGAATCCCTCCAGAACTTGAGACCAAAGTTTGATTCGAACCCACAAAACTTACAGGAGGGTTACCCTGATCTGTTAACTGTTCACAATACTATGCTCAAAGGTTGGCACTTTGGGAGTAGAGGGCTGACCTGCTGAGTGGGGTTGTGACGGATTGGTTGGAAGCAATGAGATCATTTTGGTATTATAAGCTAAATAGTTGTGGCAGTAACAACAGGGATACTTAAGGAACACCTCTCCCAAAATTTCAGGCTAAATTTTTGAACCACTCTAAGATAGACTGACTTAACCCAGACAAAAAAGGTCAATTAATTTGAAGGGTTGAATCAGAATTAATTACCCAGGCACACTGTAGACTACTTAAAGCAGTTGTGCAGGAACAGAGGAGTCCTGTTCGAGGTGAAAGCCACAAAGCAGAACCTCATGGATGCCCTGATGGTAGCAGATACCCAAAGCATCGAGTCACAGACAGTGACTGTAAGGGACCAAACCTTGAATGTGGAAGGGCTAGCAGCCAGTGCAGTGTCCAGATCCAATGAGGGGGGCAGCAGGGCCACTGTCAGTGAAGGGCCACAGCAGCAGGGGAAGGTCACCAGTATCCTGGATCCAGAAGTACTCTGGCTGTAAATTGAGTTGCGCAGGTTGGACCTGGAGTTCCAGAGGAAGAGGGACCGTGAACAGCAGGAGGCAGACCATGAGAAGGGCTAGCGGCCAGTGCAGGGTCCAGATCCGATGAGGAGGACAATGGGGCCAGTGCCAGTGAAGGGCCACAGCAACAGGGGAAGGTCACCAGTATCCTGGATCCAGAAGTACTCTGGCTGCAAATTGAGTTGTGCAGGTTGGACCTGGAGTTCCAGAGGGAGGCAGAGCGAGAACACCGTGAGGCAGAGTGAGAATGCCAAGAGGTAGAGCGAGAACAGAGAGATGCAGACCGTGAGGAGCATGAGCACCAGCGAGCTGCAGAGGAGAAGAGAGAGTGAGAATGCCAAGATGAAGACCGCGAGGAGTAGGAGCGCCAGAGGCAACATGAACTGGAGAAGCTACAACTCCAACCACCAGCACCAGAGCAGGTAAGTGGCTTGGGTTTAACTGGGACTACAGGACTGGGTTACAAATTGAATTCCAAATTGATAGCTGAATTTAAAGAGGGGGAGGATATGGATGCCTTTTAAATTCTTTTGAAAAGTTTGTATTCAGGCTAAAATTCTAGGAGTCCTGGGTTTCCAGCTATCCCCACTACTTACCGGGAAAGCTCAGGATGCATTGGGTCAAATGGACAATGAGGACAGTGATGATTACAGCAAACCTAAAGCTGCACTGTTAAAAAAATTTGAATTAACAGCCGAATCATACAGAGCTAAATTCCGTAAGCTCAGGAGAAGCCCTGACATGAGCTACGAGGAGCTAGCCATGAAACAACATCAGTTTATAAAATGTTGGTGGGAAGGAACTGAGGCAAACTCTGTTGATAAAATTGAAAATGTGATTTTGTTAGAACAGTTTTATTTGGCATGTCCAGCAGAGCTGAAAACCTGGCTGGAGGACCAAGATCTCAAAACAGTGCAAGAGGCTGCTGAACTCTCGGACCGCTATGCCAAGAGCAGACTTGCTCTGAGAGCAAATGGGGTGGGCGTGGCAGCACAGAAAGGGAAAAACATGCCTTCAGGGCAGCTAAAACCCTCACTGCATCCACCAAAACCAGTTAGCCCCAGGTTTCAGAGAAAAGATTTCTCTGAAAAGAGAGAAGTGAATGTTGGTTATGTAAAGAAACTGGGCATATTGCCAGACAGTGTCCCAAAAGAATGAGCAATGATACACAGAATGACACTAGAAAAGAAGCGGGTTGTTTGTGTGTCCCTGGAAGCATGCCTGTGAACATGAGGGAACACATGTACCCAGTCATGATGAATGGGGTACAGATGCAAGGGTTAAGGGACACAGGGGCATCCCTGACATTAGTAAAAGGGGATTTGGTACAGCCTGGTCAGCTTATACCCAATAAATACATCATTGTACAAGACTTTGCTGGTGGGGAGACTACATTGCCCCTTGCTAGTGTTCTCCTAGACCGGGTGAAACAGGGGGAACTGTGCAACAAGTGGCTGTAGCCAAACCCTTAGCAGTGGATGTGATCCTGGGCAATAACTTAATACAGGGGATGGTATGTGCAGTTACCCATAGCCAAGCAGCAAGGGAAAATGGTAGTTCCCTGAAACTCATGGGAACAATTGTAAAGACAACTGGGAGGCTGGTTCCCCAGCCTGTGTCTCCTGAGATGAGGACTAATGAAGAGGGGGTAGAAATTTCCCCAGTAGCAAGTAACCACACAGCTACAGAGGGTTACTCCAAAGAGGGAGGGGTGACCTATTGTCAGAGGGTTGGGATTGACAGTGATCCTGAGTTCCCTGACGCTAGTGCTAGGGACCCTAGTTTAGCAACTGAAGGGGACCTGTCCCATAATGTAGGAATGTGTCAGGAGTTTGCTGTTGCTCAGAAGAGTGACCCTACACTAGAGAAGATGAGGGCTTGGGCAGACTCTGATGGGGCACAGGGAGGTGACAGCAGACATAAGGTTTATTGGGAAAATGGACTTATGTATACTCAGGCTGTGCAGACAGAGGGAGGGATGCTAGGCAGGCAGCTTGTTGTGCCCCAGGGGAATCGTGAGCAGTTGTTCAAGATTGCACATGATATTCCCTTGTCTGGTCATCTGGGAATTGCACGCACTGTGCAGTGGTTAGCCCAAAATTTCTATTGGCCTAACTTCACCCAGCAGGTGAAGGAGTATTGCAGGTCTTGTCACCGATGCCAAGAAATAGGGAAGGCGGGCAAGAAAACCCAAGCCACCTTGATTCCATTGCTCATAGTGGAGGAGCCATTCCAGAGGGTGGGAATGGATATTTTGGGGTCTTTAAATACCCCCAGCTCCTCAAGGAAGAGATTCATCCTGACTGTGGTGGATTATGCCACCCAGTACCCAGAGGCAGTTGCCCTATCCTCACTGAGGACAGACAAAGTGGCAGATGCCTTACTTAGAATTTTCTCCCGTGTTGGGTTTCCACAGGAGGTTATCACCGATTGAGGGGGTTCCTTCATGTCGGACCTGATGACATGTTTATGGGAGAAGTGTGGGGTGGCGCAGAGATGCACAACAACACCATATCACCCACAAGCCAATGGGCTTGTGGAAAGATTCAATGGTACCCTGAAGTCAATGCTCTGGGCGTTTGCTGAACAGCATGGGAGGGACTGGGAGAAATACCTTCCCCATCTGTTGTTTGCATACAGGAAGGTGCCCCAAGAGTTGACAGGATTTTCCCCCCTTTGAAATCTTATATGGGCGCTGGGTACGTGGGCCCCTAGACTTGATCCTGGAGGACTGGGAAGGCAAGCACACCACCCAGTGAACTCCCATTGTGGATTATGTCCTTAGGTTTAGGGAAAGGCTGAAGGAGCTTATGAGGACAGCCCAGAGCAACTTGGCAGCTGCTCAGCAGAGACAAAAAGTGTGGCACGACTGCAGAGCCAGAGCTTGCTCATACATCGGGAGTCAGGAAGTCATGGTCCTTATTCCAGTCTGGAAAGACAAGCTGCTGACTGAGTGGACAGAACCATACAAAGTAGTTAGGAATGTAAATGATGTAAACTATATTATAGAGTTGCCTGAAAGAAGACAGAAAGGATGTACCATGTCAACATGATGCAGTCTTATGCTAATAGGGCTGACATGGGGTTTGCAGTGTATAGTCCTGGGGAGGGGACGGATGAAGGAGACCCACTTCTGGACTTGCTGGAAGAAAGCAAGTGGGAGTCCTTGTGGAGGCAGTAAAATTGTCTCCCCAGCTGGCCCCGGATGAGACCCAGGAAGTAAGGGAGGTTCTAGCAGACTTTGCCCCCTTGTCTAGTGCTAAGCCTGGACTAACCCCCTTAGCGACACACGATGTACACAGGGACACAGACGCCCACATGGTGGACAACATATCGGATGTCAGAGGCTGTCCAAAAGGACATTAGGAGGGAAGTGGAGGAGAAGCTGGATTTAGGGGTAATCCAGAGATCCCACAGCCCCTGAGCCTCACCTATAGTCCTTGTGCCCAAGCCAGATGGCTCTACTCATTTCTGTGTGGACTATCATGGACTGAATGCAGTCACAGAGTCAGATGCCCACCCTGTGCCCTGGACAGATGAACTCCTGGCCAAGTTGGGGGGGACAACCTACCTTACGACTATAGACCTGACCAAGGGGTATTGGCAGGTAGAGTTGACAGACAGAGCTTGGGAGAGGTCGGCCTTCATCACTCTGATAGGCTTATTTGACTTTAAAGTAATGCCTTTTGGAATGAAGAACACCCCGGCCACTCCCCAAAGGTTGGTGAACCAGGTGTTAAATGGTGCTGAGGAGTATGCCGTGGCATACCTGGATTACATTGCCATCTTTAGTACCAGTTGGGAGGAACACCTAGCCCACCTTAGGGAAGTGCAGGGTAGGATACAGAGCACTGTGCTCACTGCCAAAGCTGAGAAGTGCCAGGCAGCCATTTGAGAAGTGGCATACCTTGGGCATGTGGTAGGCTGGGGACAGCTCTGTCCTAACCAAATAAAAATAGAGATAATCCAGGTGTGGCCCAGACCAGAAACACAGAAGCAGGTCAGGAGTTTTCTAGGGACTGCAGGGTACTACAGGAAATTTGTACCCAATTACAGTACCCTGGCTGCTCCCTTATCTGACCTGGTAAAGAAAAGGATGCCAAAGAAAATTACCTGGGGACCAGCCTGTGAAAAAGTCTTTACCAGATTGAAGGAGGCACTATGCAGTGCTTCTGTTTTGACAAGTCCTGACTATAGCAGACCCATTATAGTTCAGACTGACACCTCAGACGTGGGTATCGGGGCAGTACTGACTCAGACATCCAGCCAAGGGAAAGATCACCCTGTAATGTATCTGAGTAAGAAGTTACTTCCCAGGGAGCAGGCATACTCTACTGTGGAAAAAGAGTGTCTTTCCATAGTGTGGGCCCTAAAGAAATTAGAGCCATACTTATATGGGCAGCATTTTGTAGTACAGACTTACCACAGCCCCTTGGTTTGGCTGACTCAGATGAGAAAAACAATGGTAGATTGCTAAGATGGAGTCTCGCTTGGCAAGGGTATGACCAGGGCCCCTAGTGCTGTACGGCAAAATTTTCTGATTTCTGCGGCAGGGCTCCTTGGCTTCTGCGGCAGCATTTTCTGATTTCTGCAGCATGATTTATTTATTTCTTTGGCAAAACGCACTCCTGCCATTGGCTAAATATGATGTGATGTCATCGATGACATCACATGCTGAGTGCAGAGGAGGGGCTTCAGGATAAACGAGATGGGAAAGAAAGCTTGACACTATGGAAAAACAGTATATTTTAATGAAAATTCACCAAAAACAATGAATTCTGTGGCACTATATATATTTTGCAGCATGATGCAAATTCTGCAGAAAATTCCGCAACCGCAGAATCGCAGAATTCCACGGGCCTTGGGTATGACATGACCATTCTACATAGGGCTGGAACGACCAATCAGAACTCAGACTGTCTCGTGTCTATGAGGAGTGAACTGATTTGGGGAGCTCATCCCATGCAGGGGACAGAGTCCCCAAATTCAGTCTAGGTGGGGAGGATTGTGACACTTAGACAGCTGGTTCTGATAACTCTATGATTTTTGTAATATAAAAATGTAGTGGGATTGTCTGTCATGAAAAATTCTGTGCCTGGGATGACAAAACCCCACCCCCCAGGTATCAGTTCAAAAGACAGGATATATGTTAAATCAGCAGATCTCTGAATGCAATTAACTTGTTAGTTTGCTTTGAAGCCAGGAACTATGATATCCATTTTATAACGTCCTCAGGAAAAATCATTTAATTGCACCTGGTGTCATAAGGAAGTGGAATATCCATGTTATGACATCCTCAGGAAAGTCAGTTGATTGCACCTGGTGTCATACAAAGTCCTTTGATGTGTTTGAGAAAGGGAACTGCTCATGGATCAAAGGGACTGAGAAATTACAGTCTAAATTAAGAGAGTCATCATTTGGATAATGGGTCTTGCTGGAGTCACAGAATTCAATACCTTAATGGGACTTCCTGTTTTGTATGTATATATATATCCTGAAAAGGGAGGAGCTAGATGATGACACCATGAAGAGAGATGCAACACAGTATTTTTGAACTGTAGTCTATATTCCACTGACATACTTTCATGTACTTGGGCTAAGACAAGGAACATCTAAGAGCACTGAAAGATTATAAGAAATACCTTAGATAAATAAGTCTAATGGTTGGTAGGAATTTTTCACTTTTAAACCTATTTTGTTTTTAAGATTGTATGCGTTGGGATATGTTGTTCTTTATTTACTGTTTACCTATTTTTATCTATTTTAAACTAAAGATGTACATTTTAAAACAGAAACTGCCTGGTGTGCCTTGAAACTTTTTTTTTTTGTAAGTGAAGTTTAAATGGTTAAAGTTGACACTGTGCTTAAGCTTATTGGGATACCAAATTGGGAAACAGGTAAGAGTTGCTCGAAGGTCTTGCATAGAGTTTTAAGGATTCATTTTGTAATACCTGGTTGGGTGCCCGTGGCAAAAGATATCTGGCATTTCCCCGAAGAGCAGAATTATCTGAGCCTGTACATTGGGTAAGCTAGCAAGAAGTTAACAGTCTGAATCCCTCCAGAACTTGAGACCAAAGTTTGATCCAAACCTACAAAACAGACAGGAGGGTTACCCTGATCTGTTAACTGTTCACAATACTATGCTCAGAGGTTGTCACTTTGGGAGTAGATGGCTGACCTGCTGAGTGGGGTTGTGACAGTACCTACTATCAGTTGCTGTAAAGACTGGGGGTAGTTTTTGATGGCAAGAGGAGAGGATCAACTGGTGTGACAGATACCAATGCCTGGGCTGGAGTGTCAAGTGTCAAAGCAACCTGAGACTGGACCAAAACTGCAGTGCCAATCCATCAGATAAGGTAAGGTAAGGGCTTGGAAGAGGGAGGGAGAGTGGAGGCAGTTTTGCGTCCTCAGAGGAAGGCATCAGTAGTGATGCTGAAATGTAAACGGTCATGTGTTTGGATGGCTCAGCATGAAGATGGTCCGCAGATAAAATGAAAATGAATGAATTTATTCACCACTTTGTAGACTGCTCAGCTTTTCTATGAGCCTGATTTTTGAGCTTTTACACTTTGGATTGCACTGCTGCTGTTCACAAATGTGGAAATAAAATTTGGAATAAATATTCGACAAACTGTGGAGTGCTGATCTGTCCTGTTTTGACAGGTGCTTGACTCTGTGACTGCATTTACAGTGAACTGTTTGGTGCTCACTTGTTCCCAGATGGTTACCTGCTTCTAGATCTGAGATCCTCTCACTGTCCCCACTTCAATTTCTGCTCTCTCAACTATCAGATTGTAGTCTCCCCCTCTGTCTGCTCTCTATCTTTTCAAGACTGCAAAATCTCAAGGATGCCACACTGTGCCCATTTATATTAAAATGTTCTGTTACTGGAGAGTCCTGGTCCTTCAATCCTATTTGTACTTTTGTGTTCCTGGATCTATATTTTTAGTGGCCTCAAAGTGTTTCCTACATATAAGTGATCAGAGGGACATTGTAAGATATACAGATAAACACTCCAGGATGAAGTGTAGTGTCACAGGTTAACTGCATGACAAAAGGGATTAACTCCCATTGAAACGGCATTGTTTGCTACAGTAACTCTACTGCAGAATTCTGCAGCACTGCACTTCATCCTGTAGAGCTTATCTGTATATACAGTAATTCCTACTGTTTCACTAGAGGCTGCTCTTTCTGCTTCACCCTTGGATTTCTCTTATCCCTTACACATCTCACATAGAGAGATAGAATGCTACCACTAATTCTCCTCCTGTGTTCTCTACTACCCACTGCACAGACCCTTATCCTACCCTACCCCATCAACTCCCCCCCCTTGATACAGTCAATTATGTGGTGCCCTGGCAGTTGATAAACTCCTGGTTATCCTCTCCCACCCATCTTTCTAGAAACAGGACTGTGCATACAACTCTCACACCAGATACAGACTATGGTCGCCATCCTCGGGGCACAACTCTGGACTCACCCTACGGTCACTGGCAGCATCACTAACTGCTCCAGATGATACAGCCCTCCCAACCCTCATGCCAACTCCTCCACCTGGCTGCCCCTTATCTACAATTTCTCCTCATTCCTACCATCTCTTCCTCTGTGCGTTCTGCCAAACTCTTGTACCTCAACAGAGGATGACGTCCTGGCACCCTGCATTACGGCTCATACTTCTCCTCCTCCTTCTTAGGTCAGGCAATGTCCATCCAAATCCTGGGCCCCCAGTACCCTTAACACCCTCCCAACCTTCTACAGGTGGTTTGTGCATTGCCTGCCTCAATGTCTGCAGCATATTAAAAAAGTGGGACTCCTTCTAGTGCTGGGTCGTACATTATCATCCTAATGTTATAGCCATGACTGAAACCTGGCTCACCCATCGGGTTCCTGACTCCTCAGTAACCCTTGCTGGTTACAACCTCTACCGGGCGGACAGACAGGGTAAACGCGGGGGTGGTTGTGCCATCTACACTAAGGTCATATTACATGCTCAGCAGCTCCCCTCCCCTCAGTTGGGACCAGGACCACAGGTCGTCACCATTAAACTTACCTTGGGTCGCGCCCACAACCCGCTGTACATCACTGCATTCTACCATCCACCCAGGGACCAAAAAGTAGCCTTCCACTCGATAGTGTCCTATCTGGACACTCTACCATCTCGCATGGAAATGATTGTTTTAGGCAACTTTAATATAAATTGGTTAAGTAAGGACGCCTCCCTGCTCATAGATGCTACCACAGCCCAAGACCTCTCTCAAGTGGTCACCTCCCCACCTGTCTTGACCTGTGCACTGGGTCTTCCTCCCTGCTCAACCTTGTCTTCACCAATCATCCACACACAATTTCTAATGTCTCTGTTCTCCCATACACCCTTAGTGACCACTCCTCAGTTCTCTGCTCCTGGTCCTGCAAAGCCCCTCAATCCCCTCTCAAATTCATAACCCAACGCAAACTTGGCCCTGGTAAACTGGCAGCTCTTAAAGCATACCTCAGAGCCATGGACTGGTTCTTCATTGCTAGCTCCCCCGACACGGAAATAGACCTTGATCTCTTCATCCTGTCTTTCAATAACATATGCAGGGTTTTAAATAATTGATTAGCAGTTTTTTCTTGAGACAATACTAACTGTTCAGAAAGTATTTATATAGGTTTTCTAGAAGTGTTATGTTTGTTAAACACAGTGAGGTAGGTGCTATGCATTTTCACAATGTTTTAGCACTTTTATGAGCAAAACGCTAATCAATTTTTAGAGTTAAATAAAACCCTGATATGTGACAAATTTGCCCCACTCACCAAAAGAATGGTTAAAGGCAACCATGTGCCCTGGTTCACCGATCACCTCATGGCCTTGTTGCGGGCAAGAGACTCATTATGGCAATGCTCCATAGAATCTGGACTCCCACTTGACAGGCATAAATACAGAGAAGCCCAGAATAAGTGCACCTGGGCCATTTGTAAAGCTAAAGCAGAGGATTATAAATCCTTACTAACTTCCTCCTGGGGCTCTAGACACAAGTTCTGGAACAACATTAATTAAATCCGTGGTAAGGCTCCCAACCCAATTCCAATGCAGGTCATGGTTAACGGGTCATTGACCACTGACCCTTCCCATATCGCTTCTGCTTTCAATAATGTTTTCACTAACCTTAGTAATGTTCTCCCTCCTAACTTCTTTGACCCTCTGGCAACTAACACCCTTTCTCCCCCTTCCCCTGCTGCAACCCCCCTTTACCTGCATTGTATCACAACTCTGACTGCAGAGCCATACCTCAAAGCAGCCCTCAGCCACCTCATACAGCTCCGACTCTCTGGACATGAGCTCCTTCGTCTCACCCTAAACGAGGTTCTCTGCCTCCTTACTCACATCCTAAACCACTCCTTTTGTCTAGGTAAATTCCCCACCAAGTGGAAATCTGCCTCCAACACACCAATATTTAAAGGAGGGGATTGGTCCAATACAAATAATTACCACCCCATCTCCATACTCCCTCCCCTCTCCAAGGCACTAGATCAGATTGTTTCTGATCAGCTCACAGAGCACCTCCACAAATACAACCTTCTCTGCAAGCAGCAACATGGTTTCTGCAAGGGACACAGCACAATCACTGCCCTTCTCGAATTTACCACACACATACACTCTGCACTGGATAAGGAGCACATCACTGGAGTTGTCTTTATTGACCTCCCAAAGGCGTTTGATACCATCAACCACTCCCTCCTACTAACCACTTTGACAAATTTGGGTCTTTCTAGGGATGCCTTGGGATGGTTCTCTGACTACCTCTCGAACTGATATCAACAGGTCAAAATCAGTAGCACAGTTTCAAATAGACTACCTGTCCATTCTGGTGTCTCTCAGGAGTCCATTTTGGGACCGCTGTTTTTTAGCCTCTTCCTCAACTCCCACCCTGAGTCCTGCCCTGGCAATCTACTACTATACGTGGACGATGCAGTCATTTTCTCCTCCAGCCCTGACCCTATACAACTCCACAGCTCCCTTCAGTCCTCATTCAGCTGCACTGAAAACTGGTTCACTGCACAACGCCTTATCCTCAACTACAACAAAACCAAAGTTATGCTATTCTCTCACCCACAGAACACTAGAAAGATGCTATTCCCACAAGTTCTAACTTCTAACTACACCTCTCTGGAGCAGGTGGACTCCTTTAAATACCTAGGCATCACATTGGACCCATGTCTTAACTTCCACAAACACATCCACCAACTATCCAAGGCCCTTAACACCAGGATAGGGCTTCTGCACTGTTTCAAGCACTGCCTCATCCCTGATGCCCTCAGGCGTGCTGTCACCTCCTCGGTCCTCTCCCTGCTAGATTATGGCCTATTGATATATGGGACGGCATGCACTTCATCCCTAACTAGACTCCATAGCTCCCTAAACAAAGCCAGATGTCTTGTTTTAGGATGTAACCATCTTAAACACACCTGCTCACTCTATAGTGCTACCAACTGGCCTAATCTAGACAACAGGATTAGGTTCCACACCTGTCTGATGGCTAAAGAAATCAACCTAGAACTCTCCCCCTTTGGACTCACCCCCTTAATCCTCCTAAACCCCAAGGTCAAGTGTACCCATAGCTCAGCCCACTATCTCTTCTCTATTCCCTCCAGCCGTACCTCCCAATTTCAAAGGTCTTTCAGCTTTAGGGCCCCTGTGCGGATGAACAGAATTCCCTCCACCCTGGCGAATGAACAAAGACTAGGACAATTTAAAACCCTACTTAGGGCTCACCTCCTATCCTCTAATAACTGTAACTGCAACTGATTCCCTGTCCTCCACCTCCTCCTTAATATCGGACAACGGCCTCTGGCCTGCCTCTTCTGTTAGTGACCATCCACTGTTGCTCATGACTACGTCATATGTATACAATGTAATTTACTTAATAAGTAACCCTAGTATTTCGAATGTTAGCTTGATTGATTCTTTGTAAACAATCTGTATCTGTCTCTGAGCTCACTTGCTGTAATATCTTTCTGTATACAATCTATGTGAGGTGGAACCTTTGTAAATGAGTCTGTGACTCAAAGGTACTCTCCAACTATGTAATAAATAAACAAATAAAATAAATATGTTGTTTTATTGTATAGTTAAGGTTTGTGTTTGGGTGTTGGCATACTTTCTTTTTACAGGTGTGGCCACAAACGCTGCATGTGAAACATAGACAGAGTGGAGGCTGTCCAGCGGAAGACAACCAAAATGGTGCTGGGTCTGTACCAGAAGACATACAAAGAGAGACTAAAGGAGCTTAATATGTATACCTTTGAGAAAAGAAGGGATGGGGGACATGATAGAAATGCTCAAGTACCTCAAGGGAATCAACAAAGTCCAAGAGGGTAGTATCTTTCAGAAAATGAGATGTGCAAGAACTAGGGGGCACAATTTGAAGATAAGGGGGGGATGGCTCAGAGGTAATGTGAGGAAGTATTTTTTCATGGAGAGGGTTGTGGATGCATGGAACAGCCTTCCTGAGGAGGTCGTGGAGTCAAGAACAGTGAGGGAATTCAAGAATGCATGGGACAGACATAAGGCAGTCCTAGTGGGGGGTAGGAGGAAGTAAACTGTTGGTTAACTAGGATCTGCAGCTTATCCATCAAGTAGGAAAATGGGCAGACTAGGTGGGCCAAGCGGTCCTTATCTGCCATCAAATTCTATGTTTCTATCTGCCATAGAGTGTCATGACTGGCTGAAGAGGACTTAACAGTAATTGTCTTGCATGATCCATGTCATTTGTTAAGGGGTGAACCATGTGGAAAAGTCTATCCCAAAAGGTTTGAACTCTTTTTTAAGCAACTATAGGTTTACCTGTGAAAAATTCTGTTGTTCCTTTGATAAGCCTGTATTATATTCCATTTTCCATATACTATCTTTCTAATTTCTCTTGGTTTCTCATTATTTGTAACCTCTAGTACTGTACTACTCTACCTTCATTGTGTTTATTTTCTCTGCGTCCAGCCCCTGTTTCCAGTAAAGCCTAATCAAGATTACTTGTATCTATTATGTGTCTTGCTTTGTTGAGCACTATCCTTGGGTATCCCCTGTTTTGAAATCTTGTATCCGTGTTGTTTAGTTGTTTTGATATTCCTGTTCTTCACTACTAATTTCACCTTACTCTCAGAAATTGGGATGGAAGGTACTATTCTTTAGTTTTTCTTCATGAAAGCTTTATGATGTAACAAAATGTTTCTAACTGTGGGTTTCCTATATGAACCCATATGTATCTGCCATTCTTGATATAAATATTCTAGTCTAAATATGAGATTACCACATCACTGGGGTCTATGTGATAATGGCGAACATCTAAAGGCGATCTCCGTTATCGCTCAGCCAGAGTGCCGAAAAGCTTTTTGGCACTTTGACAACCCTGGCACACAGGACAACAGTGCCAGGAGATATTTTTAATGCTTTCTGTGGGGGGGTTGCACCCCCCACACTCCCTCCTCGTGTGGGGGCTTCACCCCCACACCCTCCTACTTAAGGATTCTCAACTCCAGGGGGTGCACGTCGGGGGGGTGAAAGCATTAAAAAAAATAAAGGTTCGGGCCGGGTGCAATCAAATCGCACCAGCGCCTGGACCTGAACCCGGTACCTCAGCCACCCCAGCCAGTAGCTAACCCCTGATGTTATGATGCAGCTCGGCCATCCACCGCAGTGCCACCCCCTACAGCCTCTCCGCCCCCTCCCAGCCCACACTCACCATACTTGCTCCCACCTCCCCCACTCATACACTTAGTGATGTCCTGTCGTCCAGTTCGCCCACCCCCTCATCCGGTCACCCTACCCTCCCATCGCTGTGAGGGATTGCACTGGGAAGGTGTCGCTGTTATGGATGGTGCCCTTCCTCACGGATTACCACATCACTGTATTCCAAAGTAAATTTAAAATCTCTTGATTAGTGGTTAACATATTGATGAAGTTTCTTCGAATCCTCACTGCTACCATTCCATAATAGAACTGGGTCAACAATAAACCTTTTATAGACTATAATATTTGCAAAAAAATGGAACTGAATTAAGATATGAAACATACTCTCTTTCAAATGCATAAACAAATGCATTTGCATACGCTGCAGCCATTTTGGACCCCATAGCCATTCCTCAGCTGTAAATGCATATTTATATAACAAGGAAGTGATTCAAAAGCTGATTCAGTTCCCAATACGGCACATCTGCTGGGAGGATTTGTGCTGTTGTTATGCGTTTTTGGTAAAGAGTAAAAGGTAGGTAGTTTTGTGTGTTTTTTATGAGTAGTTCTCCTTCCCACTCTTTTAACTAGACATTATTTGTGGGCTTTTCAATCAAAATACTTATTTCTCGACTGATATCTTCTATTGGGTCCTCTGCTAGCTGTACATAGTTTTCAGTGTCTTTGACCAATTTTAAACAGCACAGTAAGTGCATTCAATGTATTTTCAATGCATTTTTGAACTTTTACTCATAACTTCAACATTTTTAAATATTTATTCAACACATTTTTTTTAAATGGATTTTTTGGGATCCCACCTCATTATCAAGGAATGAGAAAGTTTTCAAATCCATGCTGAAAGGTGATTTGGCAGTTGCTCCATGAAATCATCTTTTGGGTGGGGTTTGAACATTTTCATCTTATGGGTTCATGAGATAGGGTTATAAGAAGACATGTTCAAACTTTTGGGTCAAAATATTAAAAAAATCAACAAAGTTCTGAATATACATTGAAAAATGTCCATGCTCACTCATGACTTTGGTAATTTTCAAAATTTTGACTCCACACTTTCAACATAGCCATTTTTCACATCACCTCATGAACATGACAGGTGTTATTTTTCAAATCTTAGCTGAAATGTGTTTTCACTCATGTGGTGGAAAAATGAAATTTCAGCTAGTATTCCAGAAATGCCACATGTCATGTTTATAAGGAGGAGTCATAAGCAACTATGTTGAAAACTTGGGGTCACAATTAGAAAAAAAATAATAATTCAGAAATGTGAGCAGGGACAGCATTTTGCTCAGTGGGTAGTGATTTGTGATCCCATGCCAGTGGGCTGAGTTCAGGAGTGAGCTCAGAGAGCCAGCTGGATGGACCGAGGCTGGTGGGATGGCATTGCCATGCAGCACCACCCCACCAGCCTGGGAAGGTACGGGGTTGGCCACACAGGCACAGACACCACATAGTGAAGAGAACTCTTCTCTTGGTATAGGGCCCTGCACCTCTGCACCTGTTCTCCATCCTGCAACATAATCTACTGGATAAAAAACTACTTCTAAATGGCAAAAAAACAAAAGCTATGTTCCTTGCCACAAAGAGTTGCTCTGCCACTACCCCATCACCCACCACCCTACAATTATCCACCCTACTTGGAGAGAAGCTGGAATTTGTTGATAACTTCAAATACCTTGGAGTCTGGATTGATAACAGGCTTGACTATACTGTCCATATTGAAGAGCTACTAAAAAGCTGAGACAAAGGCTTGGTCTATTTTTAGAATAAAACACTACCTTAACAGAGACTCCAAAAAGGTTAATCCAGGCATCATTCCTATCCTCACTGATTATGCTGACTTTCTCTATGGCCATTGTTCACTCCACCTCTTAAATAAGCTGGACACCCTGTATCATAGGTCCATCAGATTTATTACTGACCTTCCTCCAGCACCCATCATTGCTCTCTTTATATGGCAGTCAACTGGACATCCCTACAGCACAGAAGAAATAGGAATGCTGCAATCTGGATATTCAAAGCTTTATCAGGCAAACTACCGCCTATATCACAGACTGTTTTACCCAAATTACTTCTAGGCCATATACCTTAAGGATCAGTAAACTTATCATTCTAAAAGTCCCCAATGCCTGCACCGGTTTGGGAGGGCCGCTATCAGCTACACTTTAGCAGTTACTTGAACTCAATCCAAAAATCCATGAAGCTAAATAGCCTCTTACCTTTAACATCCTTCAAAAGATTATTCTCCATCCTATTTCCAGAACACTGCAATTGCTTTTATAAGGCCTAATCCCCTACCCTACCTACCCTCCCACCCCCTTTTCCATGTTCCATTATGTTAATTCTACTTCTATTTTCCAATCACCTGTTATACTCTCATAAAAACCAACTAGGCCCTACAAATTGTATATTTTGCCTGCTATACCCATTGTCTCCTTTTTCTTACAGGTTAAATGGTTTTACTGGGCCTTGTATATATGTAAATTGTTGTATATTATCTTTTTTGTACGACTGCTTATGTTATTCTTGTCTATGTAAAAATACTTGTACTCTTATTTATATGACCACTCAGGTCCATCTTGTAAATGAGCTTCGCTCAATGATGTTCGCCTGACTAAATAAAGATTTGATTGATTGATTGATTGATTGACCTGTGGCTGCCAGAGGCCCTGCACTTCAGCTGGCAGAAACACAATAACCGCACAGCAATATAAGCTGCAAGCAAAACAGCGGCACACACAAAAAAGGTTGGTAACAACAGTGACCCGACTATGACAGCGAACCCCATTGCATACAATGGGACTTTTTGTTTTATGTTGGGGGCGTATCCCACCGCAACCACCGTGTGGGGGGCTTCGTCCCCACACCCTCTGGATATAAGATAACCAACTCCAAGGGGTAGTGGACTTTAGGGATGGGGAGAAAATTGGGAGGGGGAAATTACATTTAGAAAATCAATATCAAAAGTTACAGTAGGAGTAGGCCTGGTGGGAACCGAACCGCGGCCCCAGGTCTTCTGCTCTGCCATGTGTTGGTACCCTAGCCACTCCACCATGGGAGCAGCTCGACCAGCACCACAGCACACAGCAACTCAATTCCTCCAGAAAGTGTGTACAGAGTGATAGAGTTAGTGGTTATTCCCTATCACTATTCTAACCCCTGTCACTCTAAACACTCTCGCTGATTACACAGCGCGGTTCTTTTAGCTCTCTTCTTGCTGCGCTATTATGACCCAGTACTGTGGCAGTTAATCATAGGGAAGCCTATGTGCCATGTATATGTGGCATGTATATGAGGCATGTATATGTGCCATGTATATGTGGCATGTAGGCTTCTTGCATAAGCTCCCTATAGTGAAGGATGCAGCAGCTCCTAGGAGTCAATATGCACTTTGTACACTGAAATACTTGCTGAGTCTCTGATGAAGCTCCTAGGTCAGGAGTGAAACATTAGTTCCATATGTATTTGGTGCATGTATGACTTGTCTTTTATATTTAATTTTGCATCTCTATTCTATTTTGTATCTCCTTTCCTTTTCCCCAGGACATCTGGAAATGAGCTATTGTAAGCTCAGTATGCCTTTCCTAGTGAAACTTTTCAAAATAAATATGCCTCAAATAGATGTTAGCAAGGGTTTCTAACTGTCTGCTGCATGTCTACTTTTTGTACCATTCTGAACTGCTTTAAAACTTTATTTTTTTGAGAAATAAAGGAAGACGTTATAACACATACTGGAGACTCAGTGAGCGTTTCAGTGTACATAGTACACATTGGCTGTCGGGAGCCATTGCACCTTTCACTATGTTAGTAGTATTACTGTGTCATTAGTTTTAATTGTGATAATGTAGAATCAGTGAGAAAACAGATGCAATATGGTAGATTGAGAAGTATTACTCCCATCTAAAATACAATGAACTTAGTAATTAAGTCTAAAACTCTGTATTTAGGAGAAGAAAAGTATAATAATGTTATAATATAGTGAGCATTACTGATGACTTTGTTGAAGTGAACTGAAATGTTTGCAATTTTCTGAATATGGCTTGGTTTCAATACCAAGAAACAATTGTGTAAGTAATGTTATGTAGTGCTGTTTTGTTTAGGTGCTCCTGTTTCAATTGTGTAATGATGGGATAAAGGTGACAGCTTAATATCTAAATATACCTGAGCTATAAAAATAGCAAGATAACTGGGCAAGGAAAGTAGAAACAAACCTGGAAATGAACATGATTGCTATATGTAAGCAATAATACCCAACAGGGTGAGCATTATTGGGAAATACTGGACCTCCCAGGGGCATAATGAGGCCCGACACTGCAGGCAGAGGGCCTTATAGCTCCTGGAAGGTCCAGTATTTCCAATAAAGCCCACCCTGTCAGGTATTATTGGCTTAGAAAACGCCATCAGTGTAAATTTTTATAAAGTTTTAAAAATGTAGTCAATGACTGAAAAATGAATACAGGTATTAGAGCTAGATGTATTGCTAAAGTAGTCCATAGGCTGTTCCTGGTGCTGTTGTTCCTCCCTGCAGCATTCTGATGGATTGCCGCCTCCCTCCCGCCACGAGAGAGAGACACACACACTCACAGAGACAGAGACATTGCATGCTGATTAAGAACAGCAGTGTTATTTGAAAAATCTTTGCCACAGTCTCTTTGAAGTTTTTTTTTTTTTCGGAGTTGCGTCAGTGCACCCTGCGACCTTTGACCGATGTAGAAAGAATGAGAAAGCGACGTTTGACCGATGTAGGAGAAATAAAATGTATTTTTATGTCTTGAAATAGTGAGGTAAATTTTTTTGTTTCTTTCTCTACAGCAGGCTCAGTGATTGTGGGGGCTTTGCTGAGTGATCATCAGTATGTGTCTGTGGTCAGCATGAGACCACGGTCAGGAGATGGTTGTCAGTGTGGCAGTGCGGTTAGGAGAATGGTTGTGTCACTCTTCCAACTGCAAGATAACTGAAGAGTGTGTGTTTTTTTTAAATTTGTTTTTAAAGAGAGTCGCTGTAAATATATACTGCTTACGTTGGTGGAGACCAGTACCTCTCGCTAGCGAGTGGAAAAGATGGCGGGCATTTTGAATTTTTCTTTGAGTGCGTCCAGCCAATTAAAAAGCAGGCTGGGCACCACTATGGAATGTTGCACAGTGAGGTGCCACTTGGACTGGCACTTATTGTTTACTGGGCATTTATTGAAAATAAATGCCCAGATTGGACTCACTTTCAACCAGTCAGAATACAGAATCCATTCTGGCCATTTTCTAAAGTACAATACAACTCACATTCAACTGTTACACCAATGAGTTGGTCTGGCATTGTGTGTGTTTTTTTTTTTTAAGTTGACCGTACATTGGCAACTTAAGTTGTGTTGTTTCTTACTTCTAATTACTGCTGCTGTACAGATCCATGGTGAGGCCCCACCTGGAGCATGTGCACAGTACTGGAGACCCTACCACAAGAAGGACATCAGCCTGCTGGAGGCAGCACAGAGAAAAGCCATGAAGCTGACACAGGGCCATCCCTTATGAACATACAAACATATGAAATTTGCCAGCAGATAAAGGCCTAGAGGTCTATCAAGTCTGCTTGAATGTGCAGCTAGCACCCCTTAGTCTGCAGCTGCCCCTCCCTTCCACCCTTCCCTTCCATTGACCCTCCCCCTTGTCCTGTCCCATCCCCTTTTGAAGCAGTCCACTGTTCTACTGGATTCCACTTCTGCAGGTAATGCAGTCCACCCAGCTACCACCCTCTCTGTATAAGTGTCTCCTCATCTCCCTCCTGAACCTTCCTCTCTCCAGTCTCGTATCATGGCTCCTGGTTTCCCTCCCCCCTTACTTTAAACAGCCCCTCTGTACCTGTCTTGTTTATTCCTTTCATGTACTTAAAGGTCTCAATCATGCCCCCCCCCGTCCCTCCTCTCCTCCAGCGAGTACATGTTCCTCAGCCTTCTCTCGTATGAGGTCACCCAACCCCTTGATCATCTTTGTCGCCCTGCGCTGTACTCCCTCCAGTAACTTAATGTCCCTCTTCAGATATGGGTGCTGGTACTGCACGCAGTACTCCATGTGCGGTCTAACTAATGACCTATAAAGTGGCAGAATCACCTCCTCTCTCCTCGAGGATATACCCCTTGCAATGCAACCCAGCATTTTGTTGGCCTTTGCAGCTGCCTTCCTACATTGTGCTGAGTTGTTCATTGACGCCATAATGAGCACCCCCAGATCCTTCTCCTCCTCTGTCTGGGCTAACTGCACTCCCCCCAAGCTGGTAACTCGTCCTTGGGTTCTTCATCCCAAAATGCAGCACCTTGCACCTTTTGACATTAATCCCCAGTTGCCAGGTGTCTAACCAGGGTTCAAGCTTTGTCAGATCATCCTGCAACCCCTGCCATCCCCCTACATTGTCCACCACCATTCCCATCTTAGTATCATTAGCAAACAGACTGATCTTGCTCTTGATGTACAATGATATGTCTGCAATGAATATCCCAAACAACACTGGTCCCAACACCGAGCCCTGTGGAACACCACTCATCACTACCCTTGGGTGTAAGAGCTCCCCAACCACCACCACCCTCTATTGCCTTCCCTGAAGCCAGTTCCCTATCCATCTCACCAGCTTTGTACCCACCTCTGTGCCTTCTAACTTACTTGCCAGCCTTCCATGCAGCACCGAGTCGAATGCCTTACTGAAGTCCAGATACAGGACATCCACTGCATGGTCCCTGTCCAGTTGCCTACTTATCCAGTCATAGACTCCACTAGGTTGGTTTGGCAGGATCTGCCATGTATGAAGCCATGCTGTCTGCTGTCCTGTAGTCCTTTGGCCTCTAGGAGGGCCACCAGCCTCTCCTTCAGGATAGTCCCCATCAGCTTACCCATGATGGATGTGAGGCTCACCAGTCTGTAGTTCCCCAGTTCAGCCTCGGGGCCACTCTTGTGGAGGGGCACCACATGAGCCATCCTCCAATCCCAAGGTACACACCCTGAGTAGTGGCAGCAGGAACATGGGGCACTACTACCTTGGCTTCCATACAGGACTCTTATATGGGCAGAGGCTGGAGAACCTCAACATGTGCTCACTCAAGAAGAGAAGGGAGCATGGGAACATGATAGAGACATTCAAGTACCTGAAAGGCATAAACAAGGTCAACCCCAGTGACCTTTTTAGGATTAGTGGCAGCAGGAACATGGGGCACTACTACAAACCTGTGGGGGGGGGAGAAGGCATGTCTTCATAAAGAGAGTGGTGGCAGGGAGAACCCAACTACTAGAGGAGGTAATGGACTACAGTATGGTTGGGAGATTTAAGAGGGGATGAGATATAGTTGACTGGAGGGTATTAGTGTCAGGGGAGGTGGGGCAGAGTACCATGTAATGAAGGTTGCATAAGCTTTACATCAGACAGACACAATAGACCATAAAGCCCTCTTCTGCTGGCATAGTCATGTGTTTATCTGTTAACACTCCACAAAAAGTCCCAGGATGCTCTACAGTATATCAAAAGTGTTGCTTTGTAGGATCCTGTGAACAATGAAAATTTGACTACTGATTACTCAGTTAGATATCCAATTTATTTTCATCCATCAATATCCTCAGTGTTGACACTTCATGGCCAAACATGCCACTTAATCTGAACAAACAAGCATTTGTCAATGACAAATGTTTGTTTGCATGCTGCTGTACTGGGTACTGCTTGTACACATTTTTCCTCTATATTTACCCAAGACACACCAGATGAGATGTAATAAGTCATTTGCAATGGGATCCTGATTTTACAGTTTTTTTCTTGACTGGTTCACCTGGAAACTCATCCCAGCTTTGTCTACCATCCCCCATGTCCAGGCTTACCCCCAGTGGGCACCCCCAATGGACACTGGATAGGCAAGACCCAGCTTGCCCCCCAGTTCAGGGACACAGAGTGGGCCCCCTGGTGGACAAGGGTAGGCAGCGGTGATGGTAGTAAAGCCAGAGTCATGGGTGCTAGCATTTTTTCTTTACTGCAAGGATCCTGGGAGTGGGGATGTGCCATGACAACCAGCATCTGCCCCACCCCCTGACATGTGGCATGGGCTGTGGTGGTACCCCCAGCCTCTTCCAGAGGTCCGTAATGTGCAGGACACTCAACCCCCTTCCCCAGAGAAGGAGAGCAGTCCCTGGGACACTCAATCCTTCCCTCCAGCTAGCCCTCTGACTCCCGAGTCCATTCCCGGACCCGGGATGTCAGCACCACAAGTGGATGCCTTGCCACTGCACCGGCAAGCTGGTAATGATTTTACACAGTTTTATACTGCATTTTCCTGGGAGAGTAGAAGTAAGATGCACTATCTAATTTTTTGTGTGGTCCTGCTTCTATAAGGGAAACAGCACCCACAGCAACAAGGATATTTACACAAAAATAGCTATGTGCAGAAAAAACATTTATTTAAAGAAGCGCATACAAAACCAGTACCACACTAGGGATGGTAAAACAACTGTTGGAACACAGCAATGACTCGCGGCAGGTGGCTGCGAATTACTGACATTTTGCTTGGAGGACCTGAGCTTCTCTAGAGTCAATGATCACCCCCCACTAGTGTTCCTTATACAGTGCACAATATGTAAATAAGTGTGTCCACAGCCAATAATAAAATGATTTCTCACAATACTTGATAAAAGAAACTTGGTGTCTACATGCCTGTAATTGCACTTCAATTCAATCAAATTTTATTGTTGAGCTTAGAAGCCATTCACAAATGACAAGTACATCTTTATACACATAAAATCAGCTATTTCCCATAGTAAATTTATTAAATACAGGTTCATATTTACATTAACATCTTTAACAAATTGCATCATTTTCATTTAAATTTTAAAAGTTTACATGTTTACAGTTAATCCTAGTACCTGACTGGGACTCCCCCCAGTTTACTTTCCTAAGTGTGGTAAGACATTAAGGTATAAATTGATTAGCCAGAATTTTCCTGTTTTTTTATATATTGCACTAAAATATTTTGCCACTCCTGTAATTGCCCAGTTGTCCAATGTATGAATTAGAATAGTTGTTAGAGTATCATAGCTTACAGAATATCTAGAATCTAAAAATGGACCTAAACAGTAGGTTCTTTCCATCGTGTACCATGAATGCTTCCATAGTACATGATTGAGGTCCAAGTCCCCCGAACATATATATTTTTCAAATTCCTTAGATAATTTATTATATCTTGTCAGTAACATGTAATTTGGAAACCTTTCAAATTTGTATTTCACAACAATTCTTCAAAGATCGGGATTTGTCAGTATATCAAGATATGGCTTACATCCAAATTTAAAATTATGTTCTGCATGCCATCTTGAAAAAATGTGATTTTTGGATTAATTCGAGATCCTTTTGATTCCAGTCATTCTTGATTTTTTTAATTATGTATTTTTTGTACTTGTTACTTATTACTATACCTTTTTGGGAACAAGTATTCAAATTAAGTTGTAGTCTTTTAACCGCTGGATTGCTGCAAGGTACCAGAATTTTTTATTTGTGTACCCCCAACTAAGCCATTTTGTTTTTTCCTCAAAACAGCAGGTGGAAGGATGATTTTTGGGTAATTTGGTTACCCTTAACCAGACATAAATTTTCCTAATATGTACAAGAGCGTTTATGTTGTTAATACCCATCTCAGCTCTGATATAAGCAGATGGGCATGAAAAGTTCACTCCAAGTGTTCTTAGTAGTTTAAATATAGGAACTAACATTTTTATATGGCCTTACTGTTCCAAATTTCTGTGCCATACAAGAGCTGTGCCTGGTATTTGGCCTTAATGGCTTGTATTAGTGATCTAATTGTCTAACCTCCATATCTGAAGATAAATCTTTCAAGCCTTGTGTGATCTTATTCAGTTTTTCTAAAGTGGCTTCAGTATGCTCTGCCCCGGTATAGTAAGTCTTTACAACTTATTCTAAATACACATATTTTGTGACAATCTCTATTTTTTGTGTCCTTATATACCATGTTCCTTTAGTTTTTGGATTTGTACTAAAGATTATAATCTTAGTTTTCTGGAGGTTGACTTTAAGTTGTAGTTCCTGTGATCTTGCTTGCAGTATGTCCAACTTTTTCTGCAGGCCTGTTTTTGTTAATGAAAAAAGGACAAAATTGCCTGCATACACCAGAGAAGGGCAAGGAAACTGATTAATCATTGGGAAGTCTAATGGAACTGAAAATAATTTAATATTATATTTATGTACAGAGCGAACAGGGTCAGGGCCCACACGCACCCTTGCCTTGCTCCTCTGTTTGTTTGAAAAGGTGCCGATAATTCTCCTGAGTTGCCCAGCCTCACCTTTGCCCACATCCGTGAGTACAAACTGCAAATGATATTGATCAAAACTTTATTTACACCCATTCTTGAAAGGGTTTGGCATAAAGTATATATCTGAATACTGTGCCAAACATTGTGGAATAATCAATAAAGGCAGTGTACAGCTTTTGCTTATCCAAAAGGATATAATTTTCTAGGACGTGACATAGCACAAATATGTTGTCAAGTGTAGAATAATTTTTCCAGAATCCTGTTTATAGTGGGGATATTCCTCCTGTTATCTCAATTTCAACAAGCAGTCTTTCCAAAAGTATTCTGGAAAACATTTTTAGGTTTATATCTAAGAGACTATTGAGGTATACATCAGAGGATCTGCTGTACTGTCTTTTTATGACTAGGAACTATGTGTATCTCCTTCTTTTATGCACTTGTTGTAATAAATTGTGAGGACATGCCCCAAAGTTTAGTGTTACATTGGTATACCTCAGCCAGTATGCCATCTGGTCCCAAGGGCATTATGCAATTTTAGTGAATTAATGGCCAGAGTACCTCTTCAGATTTTATTACTATTGGCTCTTCCTGATCTGGATTAATACTGGGAAATATTTCTAATATTTCAGGGTCCCAAATGTTTTCTCAAAAAATGTAATCCATTTGTCTTCTGATATGTATGTGTCTATGACTGATTTAAAGTTTTTAGTACCCCTAGCTACAAGTCTCCAGAACTTTTAGTAATCTTGGTTTTATTACTCCAGATTCCACTGTTTTTTAAAGTAATCATCTTTCTTCTGTTTGTTTAAGACTTTATACTCTTTTAGCCTTATTGAGTTCTTTCAAAACGTAATTGTTTTCTACGCTTTAAACACACGATATATATATATATATATATATATATATATATATATATATACACATACATATATACATATATATATTATAGTGGTGCAGTCGTGCCACTATAGTTAGGGTTCAGAGGTCACTTACATACTAAAGTCAAAAGGTTGGAACATTAATAACTTTGGACCCGTTCAATGGATTTGCCTGAAATTTGGTCACGCATGGTGGGGCATGGTAGATCCTTTGATTTGCCAAACTGTGTTTTGGTCAGACTTACGGTCTTTGCATACGAAAGCACTGAAAATGCAAAATTATCAATTTTGGAGGCAGCTTTTGGATTTTGGATGTGGCCCACACGCGTTGTGTGGTGTGCCAATCTGTTAGATGGCTAGTTTGAAAGAGCTTTGGTGGCGATCATGCTGCTTTTTGTTTGGTGAAAATATTGAGGCATTCAAAGTTATGCCACTTTAAGTTCCATTATAAGTCAATGGGACAATATATATGTATGTTTTCGAACAAAGAATGGGGTTCTGGCTATCTCGCCCATCCTGGCGGTCAAAGAATTTGCAGCCTCGCTGTTCAAGAATCTTTGATCCCAATAATTTTAGAAATTCTTTGATTGCGAGATCCACCATTTTGTTTTCAGTTTTTTGATCGTAAAAAGACAAATATCTCAGCTCAGGGGTCAATTCTGTAGTAAAATGTGGATGGGTTTTACTCAGGGGGCCCCGATCTTTTGAGCCATGCCTTTGGTTCCATCAAAATCGGTCCAAAAATAGAATTTTGAGCTTTTAAAATCTTCATTAGTGGCTCGCTAATGATCTTTGATCACGAGCCTGCAAATTCTTTGATTGCGAGATTCTTTGATTGCGATCGTGCATTGCGAATGTGGGACGAGATGGCCAGATTTTTAAAATGTGTTATCTGGAGCCCAGGGGTGCCTTTACAACATTAAATGAGGCTGAATTTTGCTTAGAGGGCTTCATAGACCCATCTGCATACCAGACATAATGTATTAACTATCCCTGGTAGTCTAGTGGCCCCTCCCCATCATAATAAAACATATAATCATTTCTACTGCCCTGGTAGTCTAGTGCCCCCCCACCCCATAATCTGTATTTTTTACATCCCTGGTAGTCTAGTGGCTCCGAGCTGTATATGAGATAATGTATATTCCTCTATCTGTGGCAAGTTGTAAACTCTTCGAGGAGGTCGTCATGGCGATGTTGGAACCTCAGAGTGAAGCTGGAGAGGTTCAGTCACCATGACGTACTCTTCGAAGAGGTTTCGAACTTGTCACAGATAGAGGACTATACATTATCTTTTATAGTGTATGGTCACCTATCTGTGATGACAAATTAGAAAATTGTTACTGTACCCCATGTAATGAGACAGGAACACAAAGACAGCAACAGTTTCTCTTGAATTTATAGTACTTACATTTCATAAGCTTACATTGGATGGCAAGAGCGATTGTGGTAGACTGGAAAAAAACAAAAATGATCGGATAGCTCCGGGAGAAAACAGCGTTCGAGTATGCTTTTGATCTGGTGCCTGCATTTTTAAAATCGCCACCTCAACTGTGTACAGTTATGACAGCTGTTTAAAGAGAATGCGGCTCACGAGCTTGCTAGCATGTGAAAAGTCTCCAAGTTGTTATGCAAGCACAATACCCGACAGAGTGGGCGGTATTGGGCACACTGACCGCCCAGGGCGAATGAGGCCCGACGCTGCAGGCAGAGGCCTTATAGCCTTTAACAGTTGTATTGCCCATACCGCCATCCTGAGGGTATTATTGCTTAGAAAATGGGTATGTGTGTCAGTTTAAATATGTAATTAAATAACAGAGGAAGTGACTACAACAAATACAAAGAGCAGGAAATTTTTTTTTGTAAAGTAGTCCCTCCTTTATGAGCTGTTCCATCTGCTGTTGTCTCCCCCACAGAGGTATTCTGTTCTGCTTCCACCCCCCTGCACTACTGTCTTAAGAAAAGATGGATGAACTGGAAACAAGAGCAGCAGTAATAGTTTTGTCATGTGTTTATTTATTTGTGTTACTTTGGTGGTCGTTGATAGCATGATTGTGACTGGGAGGCACTCTGACCGTGGTAGAAAAATTAAAATGAGACGTGCTGTTTTGGTGACATTTGTGATGGTGGTTTCAGATTTAAAATGAAAAGCGAATAAATCAAATACTGCCAGGATCCTAGTAGGATGTCAACGCTAGGCAGTAGAACGTGCACTCCGATCTCTGCTGTTTCACTAATGGCTTTTTTTAAAGTATTGTTGTCCTCATTGCCTACCCTGCGGACCTGGAGTCCACTCTTACCATTTACTTTTTTTTTGTTGTTTGCTGGTTCGATCCTTGCTGCCTGCCCTGAGGACCGGGAATATGAAGAGAATAACATTCAGTTCTGTGGAGCTACAAAGAATAAGATCCTGCCAGTGGACACAAAATGTTAGGTACTGTTCTAAAGATCTCTGTAAGGGCTGTATTTTGATGAGAAGATTTTCTTTTTCTGTTTGCTTAATACAGGAGGAGATCAGGAGCAGAAGACAGTGAGGAAGGTCTGTAGTATGGAAATGGTATGCTCGCTTATCACTCCGTCAGCGAGTGACAAAGAAAAAAATATTTGTACAGTATTTTTTTCTTTTTATACTGCTGTGATTTTCTTTTTCACAATACTGGGTATAGTGTCTGGGCTATGGAATGAATGTGTGTGTGTGTGTGTGTGTGTGTGTGTGTGTGTGTGTCTCTCCTGTATGACGGTAAAAAATGGCAGTAATTTGAAATGAAAATTAAGTCTTTTGACCAATTAGGAGGCAAGGTAAGCACTGTGATATTTCACTATGTTAAGGGAACTATGTTGGTACTTTTTATTTCCGGGCATCTATTGAAAGTTAATGTACCTCCTGCAAGGGTACCAGCCAAGAGATGCCAGGAAATAAAAAGCCTATTTTTAAGCTTGCAGTAGCTACGCATGTGCTGCAGCATAACAACAAGCTACTGCAGATAACAACTTTAGCTGGTATGGATTTTTATGCATAACAACGTTCTACCATACATTATAAAATAATTATTAATGTTTATATCCCTGGTAGTCTAGTGGCCTCCACTCTGTGGTGACATTATATTTATTGTAGATATCCCTAGTAGTTTAGTGGCCCCCTCCAGCATAATGACATAAATAGTTATTTGTATTACCTGGTAGTCTAGTGGCTCCTCGAGCTGTATAAAATAATTATTAATGTTTATATCCTGGTAGTCTAGTGACCCCCCGCCTGTATGAAATTATATTTATTGTAGATATCCTGGTAGTCTAGTGGCACCCCAGCATAATGACATAAAGAAGTATTTGTATTACCTGGTAGTCTAGTGGCCCCACCCATCCATGCCAGCCCCCAGCCCCCAACTCCCTTCCTAGCTGGCGACTGGCACATCCCACCTCTCACCTCCACGGCCAGCCACCGATCAGGTAGAGTTGATGAGTCAGTAATGCAAAGAGACATCCAGCTCAGAGTGCCTCTTTGCGGATTACCGATCATAGGTTTGCCCTTTCGTTACTGTGCCAGTTAGCGTTTCCAGTTGCACTTCTGTTATTGTTTATGGCCATATCATTCCCATGTACGCCACCATGTCTGTTACGGTTTATGCTTTTGTTTCTGCTTGCATTTCTGTTTTTGTTTTGTTTGGCATTATTGTTAAGGATACTATTGACATTTGCATTTGCAATTGCGGTACTATATCCTGTGCGTTACGGTTTGCGTTTCTTGTCGTGCTTGCATTTTGTGTTTGCATTTCTGTTTCCTTTGGCTTTATTGTTGCTGTTACCATTACCATTTGCATTTACTATTGCGGTACCAAGACCATGCATGAAATGGTTTGCGTTTCTGTATGCACTTGCGTTTGTGTTTACCTTTCTCTTTCCTTTGGCATTATTGTTGCTGTTACCATTACCATTTGGATTTACAATTGCAGTTCCATGACTGTGCACCTTACTTCTGTTTACTTTGCCTTTATTATTGCTGTTACCATTACCATTTGTATTTACAATTGCGGCACTGCGGACCGCGTATTGTTACGGTTTGTGTTTCTGCAATTTGCATTAACGCTTCCATTTCTGTTTCCTTTGGCATTATTTCGTTGTTACTGTTACCATTTGCATTTACAATTGAGGTATCGTGGTTCTGTGCGCATTATGGTTTATGCCTGTGATGCGCTATGCTTTATGTTTCTGTTGTTTCTGTCTCCGCCGGTATTATTGTCGTTACTGCTTAGCATTTGCATTTCAATTGCAGTACCATGAATGTGTGCTACCAGTTGTGTTCTTTGTATGCATTTCGCTTGTGTTCCACTCCGCCACTGTTCGGGCTTTGGCATCACTTCTGCGCCAGGCATTTACTCGCTTGTGTTGCCACGACGCTTGCAGCACCATGTGCGTGAATCACTTGTGCTTGTGTTCGCATTGCACTTACTGTTACCATGTCACACAAATCACGTGATGGGAGTGCTGTGACCCAAAGGGCCCCGCCCGCCATGAACTTTGCAACTTTCTACTTTTCTATTATTTCTTAAAAGTATGAACCTATGCAAAAACCTTTGTTAATGCATCAGTTAGGGTTTTCTACAGTGGAAAATTAAGGAAATTTGATTTTAGGTTCCCACCCTTGCACCCCATCCCCAGCCCACCCTCTACCAACAGGCATCAGGGTGTGTGTTGGGGTCCTTGTCCTAACTGCCCCACTCCATCATAATACAATATATAAGGATCTCGTATTCTGGTAGTCTAGTGGCCCCTAATGTGTATTAGATAATATTACTTTTTATATTCCTGTAGTCTAGTGGCCCTCCCATCTGTTTTGAAATAATTATTGTTCATATCCCTGGTAGTCTACTGCCCTCCATCATAATAAAATAGATAAGGATGTGCAATTTCCTGTAGTCTAGTGGCCCCCACCCCCAACCAGCCGTGCCAGCCTACCCAGCACCCCCACCCTTTTCCCAGCCGCGACTGGCACAGTCCACCTCTCACCTCCATGGTCATCGTCGCCATTTGTGTGTATTATGAGCACTATGCAACAGGCGCTCTGAGAAATATATATATTGCTTATCTTCCTTTTCATATATTTACAGTCATTATCGTATCATCCATTTGGGAGGGTATTAAGTTTCATAGGCAGGCTTACAGTAATGTCCAGATCCTTTTTATTACACCAAATAGTTCACACAGGATTCGTTGTAGAATTGGTTAAGAGACAAGAAATATATATGTTGTATTATTGTTTAAAAGGAATCTTTTATAATGTTCCTCATGTTAGTATCTGACTTATTTTTCACAATATCTTTTTACTTGATCTAGTTTCTGTGAAATAAATGAGTCATTTCTTTCCTGTTTATTCTTTGTATTCATTAAAGAGTGGAGTATGTGATCACTTTCTGTATTTCTATGATCTGGTAATTTTCTCAGAATAATCTTATCCTTGACCAAAGGGCATAGTCAACAACAGAAGCCTTCTTGTGAATACATATGTCCATTCCTCTATGTCTCCATCTAATCTTCCATTTAGTGGATATAGATTATACTTTTCATAAAATGCATGTTTTTACCAGCTGAATTTATCTTTGTGCCTTTGACTGTCTTTATATGCACGCCCTCAGGTTATTATTGTAAGCATAAAATAATTATCCGTATAGCCATCATACTTGCCAATTCTGGGACACTGAGCTCACCAATTACTAAAATATCCAACTAGTAAGTTATTAAGCGTTGGGGTTAAAGATTGAACACCCTTGCTAAACCCTTAACTGTACTTGTGCTACCCCGGAAATATTATATACTGCATGTTGTAGTAGTAGTCGAGTAAAGTAGTAAAATTGTATTCATTACATACAAAGATGAATGAATCAGATAGCTCAACTGAGACAAGCTCATTTTCAGTGAGGTCCTTTTGTACAAATTCTGCAAATGTAAAAATAAAATGCAAGTTTATATAGAAAGAAAACCAGTACAAATTCAATAGTACATTCATACTACATATACGCAATCGACTTATACAATTTAAATACAGAGGGCCAGATATTCAAAAGGGTTGCACCATGCGCAACCCACTGATGTACACTGGTGCGATATTCAAAAGGGAAAAGTGTGCTGCACAAATCCCGATGCACCGGAGCACATCAGTAATGTATGCAGGCACAGGTAGGGGGGGCCTGCCCATGCATAACCTGCACAGTCCAATATTCAGCCCAGGATGTGCAGAGTCATGCATGTGAAACCCCTACCTGCTTCTGCACAAAGTTAAGCTTATAAAAAGGGACAGTGATGGCACACCACAGGTGTGTTGCCGTGATTTTAGGCACAACACAGTGCCAGTCACCTGTTGCGGCTACCTGTTCCTGCCGCACTGGCGCGCCTCCCATGCCCCATCGCGGCATCCCCGAGCAAAAGTGTCAAATTGTTTTGTCTGAACCTCCCAGGGTGTTCCATTGAATTTCTGGAGATTTTTTCCCACTGTATCAATGACTTTGACTACCCTGCCTAAAAGCCTTGGGCATTTTTACACCGGTTATTGATCCACGGTCATAGGCCAACCAAGACAGATTGCACTTTATCATGGAAACTTGTATTACCAAGTGTTGCTGTTTCTGTTCAATATGTATATTTAGAAAAATGTGATGAGCTGTATATAACTGTCCGTGATCCAACTAGCCTTAGGGGTGTATATGACAATGTTATAAGTTATATCATGACCAGTCCAGTCCATGAGCTATGCACCATCCATATGTATGATGACCTGTATATATCTGTCAGTGTGAACTAGCTAGTCTAGAGTGTATAATCTGAAATGTGCTTATTATTATATGTTTCTAGCCAAATGATGTATTTCCCACATGTTTGTTTATCGTGACAAAAAACTGTACCTCTTTGCCATGTCTCCTTGACTGTTGTTCCTCATGTTGTATTCTCCTGGGCTGCCTCATATTAGGCATAATACTTGGTCTAGTGTACTTACTCGGTAAACAAAAGCTAAATAAATAACAATAAAATCTCATTATCCATGGTGGTCCAGTGGAGTTGCAAAGCCTGATCCGCATTGTATAGAACCCCTGTTCACAGGTCCAGTGATTATCTCGCTCGACATGTGTTAATACTTATTTCCTGGTGGTTAGTACCCCACGACCACGAGCCCGCCCGCCTCCATCAGCAGGGTGCTGCAGCACTAACTGCCTGTTACACTGCCTTCGCCGATGCTCAGTGGCTGACGCCTGCCACAGCGTGACATCGGGCATGCAGCCCATTATCACAGCCAGTCCAGCTGTGAATGAATTCATCCGGCCAGCTGACCGAGTAGTATGGTATGGTTTTCGCATGCCCATTGGCTCACGCTATGAACCATCGGGCGGCAGCCCTACTGAGCTGTCAGATGGCAGGCGGCGGGTGGCAGGTGGTGGGTGCTGCCGCCCACCGCTGACGGGGAGCAGGGCAGTGGGGCCCAGTGGGCGAGTGGGGTGGGGTACACTAGACCACCAGGGTAGTAGGGGTATTTGATGACTTACAGATGCCCATGATCGGGCAGTGATCGGTCCACTGGACCACCAGGGATATTTGATTTGGGGGGTTCTATTATTGATGCCCATGATCAGGCTGAGTGCGGTCCACTGGACCACCAGGATATTGGACATGGTGGTGACTATACCAATGCCCACAATCAGGCACATAGAGGTCCCCTGGACCACCAGGGATATAGGACAAGGTTTTTTTTTTGTTTTACATGAATGCCTGCGATTGGGCTGCAGGGGGCATCGGTCCCCATGGCTGCTACCTGGCAGGGTGCCAGGTGCAAGTCATCAGGCATCGGCACACCTGCATGCTAATGGCATGCAAATGGGGCCATAATGAGGTGCAAATGGCCCCCTGTGCACCTTGCATAAATTATGGCCCCATTTGCATGTCCTCTTTTGAATATTGCAGGTGCTGTGCATGGTGCAATGGCACTTGTGCATCTCCATGCTCCACTCTGGCCACTTGCGCTGGTGCAGTGCCACTGCGCCATGCACAGTGCGGGTGGCCAGGGTGTGATTTTCAAAGCTGCTGCGCCATAGCGCAGCTCCGTTGAATATCGCCCAGGCCACACCCCTGTGCAACAAAGTTGAGCTGCACCCAGGCTTGTGCCACAGCCTGGCACAGTTTGAATATGCGGCCAGTATTCCTATTACATCCTAACTCATACCATTCACACTATCACTGCCTAAACCCTTTCACTGACTATTCTTGAAATCATATTACTGCAGTTCCAACACAATATATTCCATTGCCTCTTTAATGAACCAATTTTTATGTCTCCCATTCTGATTACACTTTGTTTTAAACAGAAGTCCTGTGGTAAAGAGTTTTATATATATATATGTTTTTTTGTTTCCAATTGTTTAACAAGGTGAGACACACTAAGCTGAAAGCTTGTTTACAGGTGCAACCTGGGAGCACAGGGAAGTTAAGGACTTGCTCAGGATCACACAGTATGCAAGTGGGGCTGTGGGATTCAAACCAGGTCTCCAGATTTGCAGCTCAGAGCCTTAAACCATTGCGCTTATACTGCCTCCATATATATATAGACATATATTTATTCAGTGCTTAGAGGATAATGTTTGTCAAACAAACATGATATTTTTGCTTACTGCCTGGGACGTGATAGTGAGAATATCGATTTGTCCTCACTCTAGGTCCCCATGGCCAACTTCATCCATACAGTAGGTTGTGATTGGCTGGAGCTGTCAGCGCAAGCTGATGACTTCAGCCAATCACTGTCACATACTCAAACTTTTACTTTTACTCTGTTCCTCACAGCACATATTTAAACTTTTGGTTTCACTCTGTTCCCCATGGCACAATCCAACACACAACCAAACCCATTTTAGAGCAAAAAATCATAATAAAACTATTCCCCACACATTTTCTTTTCATAGACTCTAGCGGCTCTTACTGCTGCCCTTACCTTATTTTTTCATTGAGTACGCTTTATTGAACTTTTTTTTTGTAAGAAAAGGGAAAAGAATATGAGGCAGTATGAACAAGAAACAAACAACCTCTATAAACAACAAACATTAAACACACAACAAACAAATTCCCACCCAGCTGCCCCCACCCCTATCCAGACATATCCAAGGGATGAAGGGAGTAATTCACAAAAACATTTAGACAGAAAATTAGAGTAC
Organism: Neoceratodus forsteri; assembly: GCA_016271365.2. Taxonomy (NCBI): domain Eukaryota; kingdom Metazoa; phylum Chordata; order Ceratodontiformes; family Ceratodontidae; genus Neoceratodus; species Neoceratodus forsteri. The sequence goes on from CM057453.1 coordinate 436,869,894, forward strand.
AATACAACTAAGCTCTAAAAAGGAAATCAGGCAAAGGAGGACAATCTCAGTCTTCAAAAGCAGAGTATACAACAAATCCCACCTTTGTGGAAAGAGTGCCATCAATTATGGAGACATGCAATCTGTTTCTCTGTATTTAAAGCAAATAAAATCTCCTTGATGCCATTCTGCCCATGAGGGAGTCTGATCATTCAGCCAGTGATGCAAAATGACCAACTTAGCTGAGGCGGCAATCAAAACAACGTAGCCTCGGTTAGCCTATTAGGCCAGCAGGGTATCTACTAACAATGCAAACTTCTAGTGTGAAGGCCTCATCCAGCCCCAACAAAAGATCAAGCCTTATTTTGATATCCTCCCCAAAAGGTCTTACCTTATCACAAGACCAGAGGATATGAGATATAAAGAGTCTTCTGCCTGTCTGCATCTGGTGCACTGGCTGGACGACATCTTCCCCACTGTATGCAATTTTTTAGGCATCAAATATAGATTATGCAGAACCTTGAATTGCAACAATCAATATTTATGTTAAGATATTTATATAACTTTATCCAAACTTTCTGGCAATCTATAGGTGACCAACCCAATTGAAGCACACCCTCCCAATAGAAACAAATCCCAGCTAGTCCCTTAGGATCTAAAGATTGTAGCTTCTTATATAACAAGCACAGACTATGGGGCTGGGTAACAGAATGCACTAGTTGCTCGAGAATGTCCTGTCTACATGTATCCCAAGGTGGCCAGCCCATGTGTGCCACAGTGGAGTTGATGATCTAATAATAAGTGAAATATTTATGTCTGGGAATCTGATACATTTCCACTAGTAACCAAATGGTTACCATGTATATTGATATTTCAGGCCATAGGATGTCGGAAATGGACGGTGGTCAATGATAAAGTTTGCATTTCCACATACAGGCTGAAAAAAAAGTTGAGTAAATTCTAAATCTAGAAAGTTACTAAATTGTTGGTGTACCCACATGGATCTGTAAATTGGGGTTGTACAAAGAGCTTCAGGTATTCTTGCTGGTGTGACATTTAATAAAACCAGTAGTGATAATCCCCATTGACAGCCAAGCCCTTGTTCTGTACGAAGTCATGGAGATACATATCCCCGGATAGCGGTCAACTGATGCAGGCATCCCCACCAGAAATATTTTGCTCCCTGGGAAGCTAAACAGTAAAGCCAGAAGTTGGGTAGTCTAAGACCACCAATCTCATTGGTGATAATGAGTTTGATGTATGCTCATCAAGCCAATTTCTCTTGCCAGATAAACTTGGATAACATTTGGTGGAGCTGATTAAACTGTAGATATGGTAATGATATATTCAACACAGTCACTGGATAAAGGAAACAGGGTAATATATTCATTCTACACTAATTCGGCCCCAAAGAGTCAGAGGCAGAGCACTCCACCTTTACAAATCTTGTTGTACAAAATTAATACGAGAGTCTAAAATTATTTTCTTGAGCGTTGATAACTGTTGTGAGATCTTTATACCCAAATGCGTAAGAAGCTTAGACTCCCATTGAAGACTCAGGTGGGCTATGTCCTGCTTAATCGCTAGAGAATTTAATGGAAGAACTTTAGTTTTTACCTACATTAAGTGAACAACCTGTGGGGCAGGCTGTGACCCAACAAGAATGCTGGTTGGTGCCCCGACTTCGGTTGTGGAGGCAGAGGTTCCCACCATAATCGGTGGAGCAGCTGGTTTGGGTGAGCAACCGGCCCTGGGCGGGCAACTCAACTGAAGCAGTGGTTGCTTTGGTCATTCGGCGACAACCACTTGATGGCCAGGGTCTGGACGGTCGGCTTAGGCCTGGACAACAGCAACTGCTGCCATAAGCTCTTCGTGGCCGGTACGGCCTCCCTCATCGAGGAAGAGGCGAACGATTCGCCCGCTTACCTCAGTGTCGAGACAGGGCCGCTGATGTCAGCAGGAGCGGCTAGACTTTGAGAAGAGGCCAGAGACCCTCGGTGGAGAGCAGAGGGTGAATATGGGAAGGAGCAGGGGACACCAGCTCTTCCCTCGGCCTCGAAACACTAACGAGGGACTGCGGCTAGAAGGCACAAAGCAGATCCTCAATGTACCAGAGGATTGGTGAAGGAGGGGCGTCTGCTTCTCTAGTCGACAGCCCATCTAATGGATTAGAAAAATCTCGACTTAGTGGCGGGAGTCTCGGCAGGCTGGCCTGTGGGGGCACCGATGACCAATGACCCAGCTGCAACCTCGGCGAAGTTGACGATCGGCTGTCCGAGGAAGGGGACCTCTCCGCTCCCACAAACACTAGATGAGTGGGACTTACCTTTGAACTCCTTCTTGGGCGAGAAGAATGTCTGAATGGCCCTCTCCCTTCGTGGAAAGGACTGACAAAAGCTCATTGAGCGAGAAGCGAATACTGAGCAACTCAGAGAGGTGGGATAAAAGCAGTGGCCGAGGAAGATCACGGCCTGGGCTGCCTTTTCCTCCTCGAGGGCAATCATCTGCTTTCGAGCTACTCAGCCGAGGAGCCAGCCACCCACAGCACTGCCCAGCGAGGCCTCTTGATTTTACACCGGCAGGGAAGCGTTCTCGGGACACCGAGGCTTCAATCGAGCAGCGTGATGCGTCAGGATGTTGGCAGAAAAAAGCAGCACTTCGCCCAGGCCTGCGGGGCGCGATCTAAGCCTAGGCAGTAGGGCGCCGTGGAGTACGGATCCGTTCTGAACATTTTCTGCCTGAGGCTTTACTCGAGAAACCAGGAATAGATTTGTCCACCGCAGCGCGAGGAGAATGAAGACCGAAGTTTAGAAAACTTCAAAACTAGTTCGGATGAACCGAAGAGTTAGGATCCAGTCTAAAGCATGGGCGCTAAGGAGGAACCTGAGCTTCCAAGTGGTAAGGAAGATCTGGCGTCATGGGGCAGAGCCAAGAGTTTTACCACCCGGGTGGGTGGGAGGAGCCAGCTTGAAGACCTTCCGGCAAGATTTAAAGCAGCAAGGAACCTGCCATTAAGTGTGGATTGAACAACATATCCATGTCCCTAGAAATTAAATTTTTTGAATATTATTGCAGATGTCACATAAAATATCGATGTTAATCTATGAACAAAGTCTGAAAGAAAATGTAACAATTGTACATTTAAGTAACCATAAACAAGATGACGACAGACTGAAACGACACTTCACTGACAGAACTCTTCACTTTGAGGCTGAGAATAATACAAACCGAGAACCTTACAGACTTTATAGTTTTTGAATTTAATTACTACTATGCAACTAATTTTATAATTAAATTTATATTCAGAACCCTGTCTCAAAAACAGAAAGCACCTATATCAGCACATAGTTCCTGAATTCATTTTGAATCAGTCAGGTGAGAACAGTAAACCTGTCATTCCTTCCACAAAGACCACCTCTGTGATACAGACCACCATGACTGCAGAAGGCCTAGTGCAATCCTCTGAAGCGAAACTTCAATTTGTTCTAGGGTCTTTCCTTTTTGTTTCCAGAACACAAACACAAGTAAAGATGACACTCAGGGCACAGAAACTGGAGAAAAGCCAAAACGTTCCATAGGAGCCGAGGAGATCCTAATGACAAAAGATTAGGGAAAAAAAAAAAAAAAAAAGTGGTTTTGAATAGCAATGAAATAAGCCTCAAAACAACAACATAGGTCATTTGCTACCTTTTATTTGACCAATAATTATTTTTTATATTTGTACGTACACATGCACAGCAAACATTTTGTTATAAGAATGGCATTTCAGAGGTGTGTCAGTTGGGTCAATGCAGCTCAAGTTACAGTGGCTCAACAGTCACAGACCAATGATCAGCGCAGACGATCGTGACACTGTTCAGCGCTTGCAGTGCAGAAACGCCCTGTAGCTGAAAGGACTAAGCAGCTCCCATGACAGAGCAGCTCGATGCTTTCACCTACCATGACACCACCACTAGCAAAGCAGCTGAGTGGAGTCATCATCAGCCTAGCTGATCAGTGTTCCAAGACCCATTAGAGTCAGGGCATCTGCAATGTAATCACACACCCCATGCAGTATTCACCTCACCACTTCATGTGTGCAGACACTGGTGTGCCCATCCCCGGTTCCACCATGCCGCTGAGACTGCGAATTTGCAGACCATCAACTGGCGATGGCACAACACCAACTGGTGCTGTGGTGTCATTTGAAGAACTTACGTTTTCTATGGGAGGCTTTTACACTTAAATTAAATAACTCTCAAGTCCGAGCTGGTTGGGGAGAGAGCAAACACCGGAGGACAACAGTGCGGGGACAGTGAACCATCACAATGAACTGCCAAAATATTGCTGTGATGGTCTTGGCTGTATTCCGTCACAGTTGTAACATGTTACCCCATCCCAATCCCACAATACCACATCTGTAATGTAATCAACCCACCCACTTCATGTGTGTGGACCACTAAGACTTACTCCCAGTGCCGTCATACATTTCGACAGTGGGGTGCACAATCTCAGAATCACTCTTACACGGTAACAAAAAAAAAAAAAAAAAAGTTCCCTCATAAGACTTTTTTTTTTTAAATTAACTCTGTAACCTGAAAAGCGAAAACCATCCATTCTAGTCTATTGTTTTGCCCAGGGTTCCCATCTTGGTAGGTGAATGTTTTCAAATCTGGCCTAAAAAGTGACTTTGCAGTCACTCTGTGAAATCACATTTCAGGCCAGATTTGAAAAATGTCACCCACCAAGTTCACGAAGGGGTTTCATAAAAAGACTATGTTAAAAATCTGGATTCAGAATCTTAAATGCCAAATTAGAAAGGTACATTGAAAATTTTCTTCACTCATAGCTTTGGTAATTTTCAATATGCATTATACATTATGTACTACACATGCATTTAGTGTGTCCCCCAAATGTGGTCTCTCTAAGCACTCAAACAGTGGGCATTGACAAACGCTTAATAGTCAAGCTTTCTAGTCTACACAAGGCCTTCTTCAGATAAAAAATGCTGTTATTTTTTATTTTTTTATTTATTAATATAGACTTTAGCTGTAAAAGACACCCTGAGCCAAAGCTAATTTCCAGGTGTGACTGGGGACCACAGGAAGGTTAAGAGACTTGCTCAGGGTCGTAGAGTATGAATGGGATGGTTATGGGATTCAAACCCAGGTCTGCAGGGTTTCCAGCTTCATAACTCAGTTCTCTAATCATATTAGCTATACTGCCTTTACAAAAAGCAAAACAAACTTGCTTTTGTAAAAACTACCATCATCTGATGAACAGTCTGTGTAGACCTGAAAGCTTGTGTACTAAAATGATTAATGGGTCCAATAAAATATCTCAAATCACCTAACAGTTTGTACAAGGACCAACATGGTTACAAACATTTCAGTCCCTCAAAATTATCAGAGACCTTTCATAGGCCTCATTATGCAGTCAGCCACTTTATATTACCATCAACAGATTTTGAGAAGTACAAAACAGCACAGTTCCTTTGTTGCAGATATTTATTTATTGTCTCAGATTGCAACCTTTGAGTCGAGAAACTCTTTTACAGAGGTTCCATTTCAAGGTTAAAAAAAAAAAAAAACGAACATGACAATACACAGCAGTACAGAGTATTGGAAGAAAAACATAATAACATACCTAAGATAGAAACAGTATATATCTTCTAACAATGACGGCAGAACCATTACACGCTGGCAATTTCATTTGTATTTTTTTTTTAAAAACACATTTGTGCAGACTGAGGCAGAACCATTTGAAAGCAATCAATTGATACTGACCTTGTCAGAAACATCAGACAAAGGCAGTTACAGTCGTATTAGTACATTTGTGCAGGATGAGGCATAACCATTAAAGAGCATTCAATTGATGCAGAACTTGTCAGGTAATCCAGAGTTGAGAGGTGGGCTAAGTGGAACAGTCACACCTACAGAGCGTCACAAGGTATTCCTTGAGCATCCACTTAAAGGTGCCCAGAGTAGGAGCATCAAGGACATCGGGGGGGATGGCATTAAGCAGACTGGGAGCCCGGCATACCTCTCAACCTCTTGCCTCATAAATCAGGGACAAGGCTAAAAAAAGTCAGGGACAAAGACCCCAAATCAGGGACACATCTTAAAAATTGATAATATTCACTCAGAAAGTTGATAGAATAAGGGGATTAGTTTAAGATGCATTTTCTGAAGAAGAACAAGTATGTAACTTTAATGTTTGACTTTATTTTGTGCTTATAATTCCCACTGTTTATTCCAAAAAACACCAATTTTACGAGGGACAGAGGGAAATTATGAGCCAAAATCAGGGACATCACTGAAAATCAGGGACAGTTGAGAGGTATGGAGCCCGGTATCTGAAAGGGAGGTGCGCCAAATGGAGTCTGGTAGGAGACTCTGGTGCCACTCCTGGTACCATGCGCTTTAGTGACCGGGTTGAGAAGAGGTTGGCAGGAGGGTGCAGCAGTCCCATGATGATTTTTTTGTGACTAAACCAGTGTGGCAGGAGAGCCTACCCTTGAAGGTTAGCCAGTTAGTACTAGAGTAGAGTCACAGAGTGTGTATGTTTAAGGGCTCCAGCGATCAACCAGCATGATTTGCTTAAAGTAGTATGGATTCGCTCAAGGGTGGTGTCTGTGATGGAACCATAAATTATCAGGCCATAAATGACGACAAGACAGTGTGGAACTGGCGACGGCTGTGACAAGGGCATCCTGCGTCATGCAGTGCCTGTCCCTGTACAGCAGACCAATGCTTGTGTTGACAACCTTGGATATGACGCTGACATGCTCCCTGTAAAAAAGGGCACTGTCAAGAGTAATGTCCAGGTATTTGAAGGTGTGGACCTGGTCAATGGGGGTATTGGCAGCGTTTGTGATGGAAAGGTGGTAGATTTTTGTTTTGGGGACTGGCGAATATCATGGACCTGATTTTTTTGTAATTCCTAATCAGTTCTTTGTGCAAGAACCAGCTTTCTACAGCCGCAAAGCTGGACTGAAGCCTTACCCCGAGGGCAGTGTGGTTGGCATCACTAATGAAAAGTACATCATCCACACAGAGGAGGAGGTTGGTGTTCCAGACTTGAGTGGGGGAGTTGAGGAAGATGCTGAATAGGAGTGGGCTGAGAATTGAGCCCTGTCGGACACCAGAGCAGACAGGTTGGGAGGTGGATAATGCGTCCCCAATTTTTACCCTTTGAAATCTGTCAGTCAGGTAATCCTTAAACCACTTAGCCACCTGCAGAAAGATACCTGCGTCATGGAGAGATGCTAGTAGCAGGTTGTGACTGACCATATCAAAGGCATTGGTGAGATCAATGTACACTAATCCCACCAGGTGGCCATGGTCGGGTGCTTTATGGATGTAGTCCGTGAAGACAGCGAGAGCAGTTGTCATACTGTGGCTTTTTGGATGTAGTTCGTGAAGGCAACGAGAGCAGTTGTCATACTGTCGTTCTGAAATCATGCTGCTCTGGGCACTGGATGCTGTACTTGGACAAATATTCAGTGAGATGGTTAAAGACAATCTGCTCTAACACTTTGGGGGAGATGGGAATAGAGTGGTAACTGGTATGCAGTAACAACAGGTCACCATTTTTATGAATGTGGGGTCACAATCGCAGACTTCCAGATGAAAGGAAATTGTAGTCGAAGTGATAGGTTAATGATTTTTGAGAGTGGGAGAGCACAACGTCAAGGGTTAGGTGAAGAAGTCTGAGGTCAATCGAGTCGCTGCTGAAATGGTTTTCCTAGTACCTTTAATTGTGACGCTTAGTTTCACACAGTGTGACCTTCTTAAAGTAGAAAGGGGAGGGTGTTTAGAGGGGGTCAGAATGGTGGGGGGGGCATGGGGGAGTTGTCGAAAAAGTCAAGGGGGGCATGATGCCGAGTTTGGTGAATGCTGAGTTGAAAGTATCCGCGATTAGTTTAAAATCTAGAATTGTGACCCCGCCCACACTGAGCATGATTTATCCATTTTACCAGACATTTTTTTTAGATTCTTCCAAAACTTCCTACTATCTCAAGAGTTGGTGAGTGCTTCCTTATAGTAGTCGGCCTTGGCTTTCTGGACAGCATGGATACAGGAATTTCTAGAGTGGCTTTATTGCTGCCAGTCAGTACTGTTGCCTGTGACTCGGGCTTTGGCCCAGAGGTGGTCCCTGTCAGCCAATGACTTGAGGAGTGAGGATGAAATCCATGGGTTGATGACCTTTAACCTTCGCTTTCTAAAGGGGACAAACGGAGTCACAGGCTGTGTTAAACCAAGCAATAAAATGGTTGAGGGCCTGGTCAACACTGGTGGTAGGGTCAAGAGGTGACCAGCACATGTTTTGGAGGTCAGCTTTGAGTTCACTAAGCTGTCCCTTCTTTAAGACACGTTGGAAGGACATTGTGCTTTTGCCCTTGGGGGACTTGTTCGACCAGAGGCAAGTAACGGGGAAGTGGTCACTGATGAAGTCTAAGACTACCTCAGTGTCAGAGATTCAATCATGGTGTTGATGCCGGTTTTATAGTTAAGTCTGGTAGGGGTGCTGATAACTTGGGTCAGGTCAGAGGCAGCTGCAGCGTCTTTACTAACATACCAAAATGGCAGCAGAATAGGCCCAATGGTCTTTCGCATCTGCTCGTTTGGTCAGCCCGCACCCTGGGAGCTGACCTTGCTGCCCCCCTTGCCTTTTCTGGCTTCTCCCTTCCCAGTTCCGGATATTCTCACTGCATTGGATTTTGCTTCCAGAACCCTTCACTTGTACCTGTCCCACCCCCTCTTGAACCCCTCCACCATCTCTGCCTCCACCAGCGCCCTAGGCAGTATTGGTTGGAGACTTCAATATTCCAGACGTGGACTGGAGCATCCCAGCAGTAGCAGTTGAAACACTTGGGTCAAAATCTAAAAACACAAAGTTAGGGCACAGCTTCTGTTTATGCATGGCCCAAGTTAAGACAACGTGCGATTTGTGCAGGACACGAAGGACCATGTGAAAAGCAAGTTGGGACTTAGCTCCTCTTTTGTGAATCTGTACCAAGTTGCCTTGCAAAGGGCACAGAGGGTTCAACACAATGCATCCACCAAGGTACTATGGCTATCTAATGGAAAGTCATGGCCAAAAAAAAAAAAAAAAGTTAATGGACTAGTTAAGAGTTTCTGAAACATGAAAAGTAAGGAAGTACAATGTTAAAGATATTTGGAACCATAACTCCCCCATCTCTGTGAACTCTAACAAGCCGAATGCCAAAGCACAATCCAGATCAGTATCCCGAAGGGTTCTGAGCTATGCACGTTAAGACTTGGGAAGAGGGACCAGCATTGAAGCAAGTATGGACTTGGCACCTGCCGTTTTGTGTAAAAGGGCCTTGCGTAATGCAAGTTACAACTCTACTTTTTTTAAATCTAAGGATATTAACTTGGTTCAGGAAGGCCATTTCAGGATTAGAAGCTAGATTGTGCTTTGGCATCATTCAGTTCAGTTCATAGGGTGGTGCATGGTAGTGGGTCCCTAACATCCATTTTCCTTATTTTTGATGTTTCAAAATCTCTCATATCTCCATCTCTCTCTCTCTCTCTCCCCCCACTTGGGGCTCAACCCCCCACCCCGTCTCTCTATGCACTAACCCCCTCGTGTTGCTGGCAACTAACGGACTCCCTTGTTGGGCACAGTTATTTAGTCTTACTTATTCCAGTTTTAGTTCTCACTGTATTTTTTGCATTCCTTTGTTTAAAGACCAATTGTACCTAAATGTTCTCATTCTAATTCTATTGCCTTGTTTGTCTCAGTCCTCTGTATAATCACCTACTTGTTCTAAATGTACTAAGGTGGAACCTATATTAAGAGCTCTGAGCTCAAATTGTTAATCCGAGATCAGAAATAGATAAAGTAAAAAATGATTTGAGAATATACATATATACACACACACACACACACACACACACACATACATATATACATACACATACATACATATATATAAACATACATACACATATACATGCATACATTATATATATATATATATATAACACACATATATATACACACATATATACATATATACACACATATATACATATATACACACACACACACACACACACACACACTGTATGTGTGTGCATATATATCTCTCTCTATTTATCTATATATCTAGACATGCACACGGCACCCCTATAGTTAGGGTTGAGTACAGTGCTCAATGTTTTCTTATTTTCAATTTTTTCAATTTATTTTTCCCTCCAGCCACTGCTCTGTCACGACTCTCTCAGGCATCCTGGCTTGTTCCTACCTGTCTGAGACCTGCCCCAGCCTGAGTCTCCCCAGCAGTGCTCCAACCCTTGCAGCTGGAAACCCTTTGCTTGTACCCACTTGGTGCTCCTTTGAAGTCTAGATTCTGCTGCAGGCAAGGCCTGGGAGGAGGGACTCTAGGAAACCAGGTGGGTGGGATCCCGCAGTGAGCATGGAGGCCAGGTGCTGTCGCCTACCCAATGGTGCTGGGATTTTCCTTGTTTGTGCTTATTGTCTCCCCCCCCCCAGAGGTGCAGACATGCAATGACGTCCAGAGCAGGCGTGCGTGCTCCCGCACCCGCCTACAGGATGTCCCGACACCTTGCCCTAACTTGTAAGTGGTCCCAGGCTGCAGTACACCAGCCTCTGCTTGGCGTCACTTGCACCAGGAAGACACTTCCCACCCTCCCCAGGAGAACAGGAAGCTAGGCGATGGACGCTCAATCCTCTCCTCCCTGCCAAACCCCAGCAATTGAGCTCGCTCCTGAACCCAGGGTCACCAGCGTGGTGCGCAGGTGTGGCGTCAGCGCCAGAACCCTCTGCACCACTGGGCTGGCTAGTGCTCAATGCTAAACCCTTAAAACTGCACCTTAATAACTTTAGTGGCATTCAAACAGAATAGCCCAAAAATATGTAAGCACTTTCACACAGAAATAGTTTCAAGACATGGAAAGTTTCACGACGGCACCTTATGCAGTTTCTGAGATCTGGATTCTCCCTCCTCACCCTTATTTTGTAAAAGGATCATCTCCCCAATACTCAACATGTTTTTTTTTGGGGGGGGGTTGCTTTTATGTACAGTCTAGACTAGGGGTGGCCAACCTGTAGCTCGCGAGCCACACACTGCTCACAAAGCAGTTTGCTGTGGCTCATGAGGGGTTTGTCAATTATGTGTCAAGTACATGTCACAGTTTAAATTTAAGAAAAGTCAACGTACAGGAGCTGAAAAGTGCCCAGAGTGCTTAACAAGCTACTTTGACTAAGATTGCAGGTGTCTCTAAAGCTCCAGAGCGGCTTTGAATAATTATTTTAAAATTATAACCATTTCTTAAAAATACCGTAACTTAATAAAATATGATTATTGACTAGGACTATTAGAACCCTTAAATATGGGTTAACATGGGTATCGTAAGGGGCGCATGTTGGGTATGGTGTGGCCGCACGTTGTGGTTCACATCTTACTCAGAAATTTAAATGAGTCTCATGACTCTGAAAAGGTTGGAGACCACTGGCCTAGGCGGTACTGAATGTCTCAACGAAGCTTTCAGGGTAGAAGCTGCCTGTGCCGAGGTAGTGCTTTTCGACGGTTACATGAAAAAAATATTAAATAATTCCTGAGATATAAGGACTTAAAGTTTGGTTTTGGATAGCCGTTTGGTGAGAACCAGAAACTTTTTGGTTCGCGAAGTCATGAACTGAAAATGCTACTCATGAACCAAAATGGATTTTTTTCTGTTCATGATGGCTACCATCTAGTTTCTTCATTTCAATTACCACAAAAATATGAAAACACATAGAAATAGACACTTTGTGAAAACAAGAGTATGAATCTTGTTAAATGGGACCTCTAAGGAAGATTCTGCTGTTTTTTTCAAAACATGCCAGAAACAGTATTTCTGGACTTTAGGGCTGTCTTCATCCAGTTCTCAGTTTGTTAAACCTTTTTGGTTTGAATTTAAACATTTTGATTTGCAAACTAAAATTTCAGTTTGCAAACCAAAAGCTTCAGCTCACGGGGTCTGTACCAAAATTTTCAGTTTGCATAAAAAATGAATGGTTTGCGGACCGAAAATTTCAGTTCAAACTGAAAATGAGGGTTCACAAACCAAAATGTTTCAGTTCCAATCGAAAGCAGTCCTCAGTGAGTGCAGTTACTGCTGGCAGGCAAAATGTCCTCTTATCCCCCCCAATAGAAGTCCCCTTTGTTCAGTAGCTCCCATTTCGAATCTCTGTCTTCACGTACACATTCCAAGTAACCATACAGTGAAGATAAGTCTTCTGTTCTGCATAGGGTCCTGCACCTCTGTACCCACAGTTGTATGGAAGCACAGGGCCTAGAAGGCCCTAAGCTTCCACAGCCATAATGAGTTTTGGCCATGCACGTCTGCATCTGCAGTTACACAGAAACACAGGAGCCAGAAGGCACTGTGGTTCCACAGCCTCTCAGACAACCCCACAAATTCTTTGCATTCATAGCTGGCAGGCAGATGGACACTTCAGCCTGCATACAGATTATTTCCTTGGTGCAGGGCAAACAGGGCACTGTATGTGTGCTTCTGTTAATGAAGTGACTTGTGTGAATGAGGATACGATTCCATTATCTCAAAAAGAAAGGAAATGCATTGCAAAAAAACTGTACTTATGCACCAGCTAGGTTTCAACTTAATGCAACAAAAGTAGGGAAATACGGAGTTAGGGTCCCCCAGCAGTAAAAAGGACAAGACCACACAAGCAACTACAGACACCCATCATCAGGTAAGAAACAACTTACCCTGTTTCTGGATGACACAAATTGAATAGCACTGGTGTGATGCCCTGTGAGCCCCATGTGAAGAAAGGGTCTGATGTTATTTGCTTATGGAATGGAGTGGGCATTAGGGTCGACAACCCCAAGGAAGACCCCACCACTGATTTACCGAGACTCCAGAGCTCTGAAAACCTAATATTTTTTCCATGTGCTGCTTTTTTTTGGGGGGGGGGAGATTGGAAACCCCATCATATTTCCCTACTTTTTTGGTGTTACGGTACACCCTAACTAGTGCATTAACAGTTTTTTTTTTGTTTTGTTTTTCCAGTGAGTGTGTATCTATATCTACATTTACATATAAAAATACAAGGATGGATCCTGTGTCCCATTAAAAAGCCCATCAACTACTGCTCATATATCACACCAGTTAAAGACAGTCTATGACTAACTGAAGTCACATACCACAGCTGGCCATCATATATAACTAACTGGCATGATATACCGGTCTGCCACTGAAGCCCCAGTCTTCCTCCCCCCCCCCAATGTCGTTAGCAGCATTTTCTTTTTAATTTCGGGGGGGGGGAGGGAGTGCGGAGATAAAAATAAAAGTGTGTGGAGGCAGTGTACTCTCCCAAGCCCTTCACGCAAATGCCACTAAAGCTAAAAACAGGACACCTTCATGTGCTCGGTCCCAAACGAACACTCACAGCCACCATACCGACTCGAACTGCACTCCCGACTGCCACGCTAGCACAAGGGACAACATGTATCAAGGCAAACCCAGAAATGATCACAAATGTGATCTTAAACAAAAAGTTAGTAATCCTTCTAATGTGTTGTATAAAACAAATGCTAGAAAAGTGTAGTATATGAGGATATAAAGCCGTCAAGGGGCTAATTAGCTTAATAAACCTACTCGCCCTTCGGGCTCATGGGTTATTGACTAATTAGCCCCCTCGATGGCATTATATCCTCATATACTACAGTTTCCCAGCATTTATTCTTTCTCTATATATGGTGACTATTTCATGTATTAATAAGGTGGCTGTTACAAGAGTTAACAAGCATGTGTCAATGCCGAACGTTCGCTTGCAGGTATTTGCAGTGGTGTTTGGCATGTATGGTGCTTTACCCTAATGCCCTGTGCGATTGCTGGTATTTGCACAATAAATTGTCAGCATGACCTTTTTGTTACCCACATTGTGCGCTACATAGGCGGAAACACGTTTTGGGCAGGATGTGAAAAATGACAGCTGTACTGTTCATAAGGAAGTGTGGTAAAATGCCAATATTGAAAATCTGGAGTGGAAATATTGAAAATGCAAACCTCGGAAGCGTGTGTGAACTGTGCAAATACGCTTCAGAAACAGTCATTTTAGGAATTTTTTCTACCAAATTTCAACATTGCCATTTTAAACCTCTGCTAATGAACAGCGCCACTGTGATTTTCTTACTGTGTCCCATACATTGATTTCGCACACCGACTGCGCCACTGTGCACTACACGGGAAGAAAACGTTTTGGGCAGGATGTGAAAAATGACAGTTGTACTGCTCATAAGGAGGTGTGGTAAAATGGCAATGCTGAAAATCTGGAGTGAAAATATTGGAAATTCGCAAACTTATGAGCGTGCGTAGGAACTGCACAACGCATGCTCGTAAAACAGTTATTTGTAGGAATTTTTTCGCCACATTTTCAAAATAGCCATTTTAAGATCTCTGCTCATGAACAGTGACACTGATTTTCTTAATGTGTCCCATACACTGAGTTCACATACCGACTGCGCCATTGTGCGCTACATGGGCGGAAACACGTTTTGGGTGAGGTGTGAAAAATGACAGCTGTACAACTCATAAGAAGGTGTGATAAAATGGCAATGTTGAAACTCTGGAGTGAAAATATTGAAAATTCGCAAACTTACGAGCCTGCATAGGAACTGCGCAGCGCAGGCTCGTAAAAGTCAATTTTTGGAATTTTTGCATGAAATTTTCAACATGGGGTTTTTGGGACCCCTTCTCATGAATGGTGTCACTGTCATGGCGTTATTCAAGGCCGATGGGTGATTTCGCGCAGTGACTAAGCAGTGCCTGCATAATCACCCTTCGGGCCCAAATAACGCCATGACAGTGACATCATTCATGAGAAAGGGTCCCAAAAACCCCATGTTGAAAATCTGGTGCAACAATTCCAAAAAATGACTGAAATATGCAATAAAGTTGAAACCCCCCAATCTAGCCCATTATACCGCTTACCGGCATTTCCTCAGTTCGCGGTCGGCTTTGAAGAGTGCAGACGTGTTCCCGGTCCACCAAAGATAAGTATGGGGTGGGGAGGGAGGCTGGGTGCGGGTTGTGGGAGGGGGCTGGGAGACTCCAAGGGACTGTTTTATTTTACAGGTTAAAAAAAAAAAAAAAAAGACGGCGATGGGACATTTGCCACGCTGGGGTGGGCTCCCATCGTGGCAGAAGATGTGTGTTTGGGGCCCTGAGGAGCACGGGGATTGGGCACCCCTATCGCAAAACAATCAGAAACGCTTGCCTTACGCTGGGTGGCCTCCCAGTGTGGCAGCAGGATGGCTTTTGGGGCCTGTGGAGCCGATGGGGATGGGTCACCTCTGCTGGAGCACGTCTGCCACACTGGGGTGGGCTCCCAGGTGGCACCGAAAGCTTTGGGGGGCGGTCGCGCTTGGGGGAGCGCCGTGACACAAGGGGGGACGGTTTTACTAAAATACTGAGGTCTAAGGGTTGACAGTGTTACTGTAAGAGGTAAGGATGGAGGTGGATCCTTTGAAAAAGGGTTCTCTAGCAAAATCTATCAGGCACACCATTAAGAGTGTCACTGTGTATCTACTGCACAACGCAGCATGCATTATTCACAAACAATGCATTGATAAGTTTGTTTAAAGCACCTTACAGCTTCGCTACTGTTCCTAAGGAGGGATGAGTGTTCTGTTTTCTTTACTAATTTAAAGTACCATGAGTGGTTAACGCCTGTCGGTATGGATTTCCATCCTAACTAAAAAGTTGTTGTACTACAGTTCAAAGGACATGGAATCCTGTTGCACCTTCATGTGGTACAATAGCTTTTTAATCAGACAGAGACTAACCCCACTCGATGAAGAACAGGCTGGTAGCTTCACACCAATGGAGTGTGGTGACACCATGGGGACAAGATCAAAGCTGGGATGCCTTTATGATGTCACCACACTCATGAGGTGTGAAGTCAAGAGTTCTTCATGAAGGCTTTTTTTTTTTTTTTAATTATTTCATTATATATATATTTGAGCAGAGTCCAGAACAGTGGCTCAAGGACTAAAGCGCTTGTGCTACGTATTTACATTATGCTGACAACCTGGATTCAGGAATGACCTCAGGTTGCTGGGGACTAGCTCGGGGAGGGGGAGAGAGGATCGAGTGTCTCAAGAGACAGCTTTCCTCTGCTGAGGGGTGTGTCCAGCCATCTTAGCCTTTGACTGTCACCAGATGGAGGCCCAGGGTAGTGCAGGTTCTGAAAGGCTTCTATGGGTGGGATCTGCAGTTCGCAGTACATGCGTGCCTTCCTGCACGAGCACTTGCATGCTGTTGTAGTCGGGGTGAGGAAACAATGGAAAATTGAGTCAGGTGGGCTTACTGAAGCCTCACCACTCTCCCTTCACCACCATTCGGTCCCGAAAGTCCCCCCCTCCCCACAGGATCTGCTGCCCTAATCAGCTAACACTCCAAGTCGTGTATGCGGATGGCTGGAGAGAGAGTCTGATTAGGGCAACTGTGTAGAGAAATAATTCACATTCTAAACTATGAATGCTTTCTCAAAATGTTCCAAGCAGTTTGATTTTTGAAAATGCATCTGAAATAGGCTGATCCTATATTATAATGTAAACCCCTTGATGGAAACAGTCTTCTTGTGCATGGTTACTCATGCATTATTCCCTATGTGCGAATAAATTGTACTTGTACATAACAACATATCATGGTGATGAAAGGGATGTAGAGTCCATCTTGTCCACCCTTCCTGCTGCATGGCATATAAGCAATAACCAATGACAGGACATGCGTTTCTTAGGTATTAACGAATGCCCCAAGTGCACTGTAACACAAGAAGCTGAAGATCAAGTGTCCTTCAAACACCTGAGACGTGCATTAATTCTAACAAAAAAAACAAACAAACAAAAAAAAACACACACATGCCTTGTGGGTTATGGCACTTATAAAGTGGGTACACAATGAGTGATAATTAAACAGAAATATGCTGATATTTAGGTAAAATGAATATGTCTTGTAATGCAGACAGAACTAGATAAGATTCCTATGGAAACTGAGGTTTACATAGCATGAGAAGGGGTAGCACTCTGGCTGATGAGCTTAAATGTGTCTCTTGGGTCTGAAAAGACCTAGGAATCCTACATACTGTACATTAGTTGATTAGTCATGTGATGTGTTTTGTTAATGTATTAATTACTATGGGCCTCACACACATACCTCGGGGCATTTGGTCATCCCAGGAGAACCACACATCAAAGCATGCTTTATTACTTACTCACCACTAGATCCTGTCCACAGTTGCACTTGACTACATAGGGTGCAGGTATGACCAAGATTCTTTGCTCCTGAGATGTGCTGCCTTACATTTCCTCATATTAATTATAAGCCCCCATTTCTTAGCTCATGCTGTTATTATTTACTGATTTTGTTATTTGTTGAGCTCACCAAGACAAATGTTCCTTTATGAGCAAGTTCTATTTTAAGTGGATTGCAAGATGGATCATTCATTCCACTGACCCAGCTACTCTTAAATATGGCACTGCCTAACCTCACTACTTATACACCAATGATACCAGCTAAATTTTATTAAATCAGGATCCTGAGGATTGGATGAGACCACGGACTGTGGACCCAATTTGCTACACAAGCAAAACCCTTTTCCTGCCTAGGCTTCTTCACAATTCATCCCCACTTGGTGGCATACTCTCCTCTCTTCCCAATGTACTATTACAGTACATGGTAGTACACAATATAATTTTCATTACTGCGGTTTATTAATTTCATCCTCTCCTACCTACTCCAATACCATGACTGGGGAAAAAAAGTCTCCTGGGGCTACATGGAATAACGGACAGCACTGTAATTTTCTCCAAAATAAACTTTATTCATATTTCTTTATGGCCCATTGCTCAACATTTCACCTACACCATGTAGGCTTCATCAGGAGGTGCCTTAATATCGTTATCAATGGCCTGGCTTCCTTTGTGCCATAAAATGCCCTCTGAATGAGGATAGGTCAATCCTGGTTGTTATTTTGATAAAGACTTCTTTATATTTACTGTTTCATTTTCCTGTTTTAACCTTTTATCCTTCAAGGGCTTCTTTCAAAACAAACCCATACTATTTGCTTCAGAACGCTACTAATTTTTTACATGTTCTATTGTAGCTTCTCAGGACATACTATCCAATACTCAGGACTACCATGGCTCCACCCTTCCTGTGGCCAAGGGGTTGTGCGGGTTGCTGCCTTCACAGCCAAAAAAGTACAGTTACCTAAGAACTTACCGTAACAGTAGATCTTCGAGAGAGGCTCTTGCAGTAGGTAATCACCTTGAGGACTGTGCCTACTGGCATCAGGACCACACGGAAACTTTAGCTAGCAGTGTGATGGGGGACTGCCCACCTGACGTCACATGACGGACGTCAGCATGACACTATATGGTGGGTAGTCCCCACGCCCACCTTCCAGTTCTCCCACCAGAGACATCCAAGGAGGTGCGACAGGAGAAAGGATAAAGGAAGCACCTGGAGCTTGAAATGAGCTGATGGAAAAGGAGCAGCCAAAAAACTCAGGGGAAAGAGGGAAGGGAAAAAGGTTACCTACTGCAAGAGTTTTTTCAAGATCTATTGTTACTGTAAGTTCTTGTATAACAACTGTACTATCTTACTTTGAGAGGGCTCGCAGTAGTGTAATCATTTTGAGAACAGAGACCCAAACAGTGTGAACTCAGAAGAAACTGGAAATATGGAGGCAGGAAAGGCTGCAGAAAAGCAGGAAGCCAGGACAGGAGATCCTGAGCACAGCTAGGCCAAACCTGCCCTTCACCCAGAGGCAATGTCCAGACTGTAATGTTTGGTGAAAGTGTGGACAGAACTCCAATTAGCAGCCACACAAATAACAGTGGCTGACACATTCTTGAAACAAGCAGTAGAGGCATCCATGCTTCTAGTGTAATGCCCCTTAACTTCCCCGGGAGAGACTGCCCATATTTCTGGTAACAGAAAATAATACAGTTTGCCAATCACTTAAACAGACATTGCTTGGAAACTGCTGCCTTTCATCTGTAGCGTGAAAACATGACAAGTTGGTCCAACTTTCTAACAGACTTGGCACTTATTAGTGTAATAGCTCAACTCTCAGAACATCCAAAGAATGCAGAAGCTAGCAAAGCCTGCCACAAAAAAAAATTTGAATGCTCAGGGTAATAAATTGCAGTTGAATTTACTGGATTAAGAAATTTAGATACCACCTTTGGTAGAAACTGAGGGTTTGTACGCAGCCACCCTATCCTTATGAAAATCAAATAAGGCTCCCTAGACATCAGGGCCTGAAGCTCAGAAATCCTCCAAGTGGAAGTGACAGCATCCAAGTACAGCACTTTCCAAGACAGTGCATATCACAAGAACCGCCGGTTCGGAAGGAGTAGGGTCAGTGTCTCCAAATAAATTAAGATCCCATGGCGGCAGATTGCACATGTGAGTTTCAGGGTGGGAGGAACCTTCAGAAAGGGATTAGAAACCTCCAACTTGAGACACAGTTTTGTTTTCCACCAGGTGGTAAACATAGAATTTGACGGCAGATAAGGACCACTCTGCCCATTTCCTCACTCTAATGGATAAGCTGTAGATCCTAGTTAACCAGCAGCCTACTTCTTTTCTATCCCCACCCTCTAGAATTTGCCTTTATGGCTGTCCCATGGATGCTTGAATCTAACCACTGTTTGACTCCACAACCTCCTCTTGGCTGCTGTTCCATGCATCCACAACCTCTCTGTGAAAAATACTTCCTTATATTATTCTGTGTCCCCCTTATTCTTGCACACACCTCTTTTTTAAAAAGATGCTACCGGTTGGACTTTGTTGATTCCCTTAATTGCTTGAAAGTTCTATCCCCTCTCCTTCCTTTCCTCGAGGCCAGCATATATAGTTCTTTTAGTCTCTTCATATGTCTCTTCCGTGCAGACCCTGCACCATTTTAGTTGCCCTCCTCTGGACAGCTTCCATCTTGTCTATGTCCTTACGGAGACTGAGTCTCCAGAACTGCACACAGTACTCCAGATGGGGTCTCACCAGCTGTCTGTACAGAGGGATAACAACTTCCTGTTTTCTACTGGTGATGCCTCTCCCTATGTATCCCAGTATCCCCCCAGCCCTCCTTACTGCCCCCTCACATTGCTTGCCCAACTTTAAGTCATCTGATATGACTACCCCCAGGTCCCTTCTATTTGTTGTTGTTAGTATCTCACCCCCCACTGTGTACTCTTCCCCTGGGTTTTTGTTTCCCAGGTGCATTATACACTTCTTAGCATTAATCTAATGCTGCCATACATTTGACCATTCCTATAATCCTTGTTCTTCTCATTCTTTCCACCCCACCTTGTGCATCAACTCTGTTGCAGATCTTTGTCTCATCTGCAAAGAGACATACTTTTCCTTCCAGTCCCTCTGCAATGTCGCTTACAAAGACACTGAAGAGGACCTAATACTGAACCCTACGGCATCCCACTAGTAACCCCCCTTTCTTCAGAGTGGACTCCATTTACTATCTATTCTCCAGCCATTTCTTTACCCAGGCTATCATCTTGGGACCCACTCTCAGGCTGGCTAACTTGTATATTAAATCGTTTGTGTGGGACTGAGTCAAATGCCTTGCTAAAGTCTAGGTAGGCCATGTCCACAACCCTCCCTGATCTACTACTTTGGTCACCCAGTCAAAGAAATCTATTAGATCTCGTCTGGCATGACTTTCCCACTGTGAATCCATGCTGCCTTGGGTCCTGTGCCCTTCTGGCCTATGTACTTGACAATTCTTTCCTTCAGAAGTGATTCCATCATTTTCTCTATCACTGAGGTTAAACTAACAGGTCTGTAGTTCCTGGCCATCTTACTAATCCTGTGTGTTGTGACCTACTGTAAGTGACCGCCTCAAAGAAAATCCTGGTTGTCAGCGGCAGTGAATGACCGATTACCGCACCACAGATCCGACCCAAATAAAATACTGTTATTATCATTTCAAGTCTGTCATTTTAAAGTTTACTTTTATACTAATTTATATTGCAAATAAAAAAGTAGTGTTAATAAACTGTAAAGCCTTTTGAGCTTTTGGAAGTTACATCACAGGGGCCGAATTAGTTTTTAGCCATCAGCCAGCAGTACCATTGACTGTAAAATCACTGGATCCAGAGACATTTTGTAATCCAACACAAGTTCTAAAACATGGTTTTAGCAAACAGTGAAGTTTTATTGCTTACTACCCCATCGCAACAGAACACTTACAATTCAGATATGAATAATAAATCACATATTTTCATCACCTTAGTACATCGCCCTAGTGAACAAAAACAGTCTTGCAGCAAAGCATTACCACTTCTCCCCGGCACTATAAAACTGGCCCTCTACAGCAACAAGTCACCACCACCAAACCACCTGCCTGTGTCACATGCCCCTTCTTATCCCCACTTACACACACACACACACACACACACACACACACACACACACACACACACACACCCCTAACTGAGCTCCATGTGACACCAGCAACAGCCCCTAACCTCAAGATGACTTTTCTTTGTGCAGTCAGTTCCCACTCCCCTCCCCAGTACAATCAGCTGTCCCCATTTATGTGCAGTATAAAATATGTATTACTTGGTCCAGCAATTGTAATCTGTGAAACACATCAAGACTTTCAGACTCCTCATACAAAGTCATTGTTGTCCTCCCGAATGTACCTGTGCCTAATGAGCATAAACTATAAAAAGTGAACCAAAACAGGGACACAAGTCTGGCTGGGCAAGGAGCAAGTGGGGAAGAGGTTCAACATTTTCTGAGGTCCAGTGGTCGTGCTGTGCTTAAGAGTGTCACTGAGCACGGGGGGGCCCAGAGACGCCAATCTGTTTTGTAGGCAGCACTGCTTAATGAAGTCTCTGTCTGGGAAAATAACTCCAGTGTCCAGGATCCAATACACTGATGTCAGTGTGAGTAAGCAAGGAGGTGAATGCACCAGCCAATCTGCATAATTCAAGATTTTATATTTCTAATTTAGAATCCACACTTATTTTGTGTGGGTGCTAATTTTGACCTTGAATTTGATCGGGATTTAATGGTTAACCAATGCAGTCTTTTAGATCTGGGGTATATGAGCTAACAAAGTGGAAACTATCTTTTTCACTTTACTACTGACCTTTCACAACATGGTCTAGTCTCCAACTAAACGTGTAAACAGAAATAATGTTGACAAGGCCTAATTTTTTTTTTTTAATTAATGATAATCTATCAATACCTGAAACAGACAAGGTTGTTTCATAAATCCTTCCTATGTCAAGGATCCCATCTCCTGTGATTGTTGGCCCAGTTTAGAGTTTGTTTCTAAACCTGTGACCCTGTTCTGGGACTTGTACAAAGCATCTTGAAGTCTGCAAACCTAATCTTATATAAGCAGCTAAATAATAATGTCTGTACTAGGTCAATATGATGGCCAGGTCAACTACGCTGCTGCAATTTTCAAAGTATTTGAACAACTCAACCAAATTCGGAAGGGTTGTTCATTACTTTTGACCCGCTTTACACCAGAAAAGCTGCAACTCTTCTATACCATAACCAGACCATTTTCCTGGTCTTCATTCTCTCACATGGACACACAGGTGGGGCCCTGAATACTCACCACAACATCGCTGGGGGGAGCCAACTGTTTGCCCATGAAGCCATATTTTAGGTGTTAGGACCCACCAACTGTACGTGTCCATGAAGGGGAGGGGTGGTGGTATCCAAGATACCTCCCAAGTTTGATGCCATTCTGCAGGACAGTGCAAAAGCCATGGCTAGTAATCTGGTGTAAGGAAAACATTTCTAAATCCACATACATGCGCCATATGTCCATATCTCTACTTACTTACTACCACAAAGGCTTTATGCATAGACAGTAGCCAGAAGTGGTGGTGGGTGGCAGGCGCCATCTCTGTGCCATGCTGAAGGACAGGTTGGAATGCTTATATGGGGATTGGTGGGCTACCAGAATACCACGTTTCAGGAGACAGTTACAGTCATGACATAAAGATGGCACAGGGGCACCAGATTATCAGGGCTCATTATGGTGCTGCCCAGCTCTGGGGTCTGGCCGGGGGTTGGGGGAACACTAGACTACCAGGACTTATGGTGATCATTTAATGGCACTAGGATTGGGCCAGGGTTGGGCACCACCATGTAAGTGACTGGCAATAGCCTTCTGGAGGAGTTAACCAGCACGACATTAATGTTGGCTACCGCCTCCACAAACCTTAAAATATGCCAGACCGCCTGTATGCAAGGTGCATTCAGGTAAGCTTACACAGGTACCTGGTATGCTTTACGGATGACAAGCTTATGGGTTACTGACTCACTAACTAGGCTCTTGCACTATTGACCTTTAGTAAGCCCTGCCTTTAGGCACAAACCACAAGAAGGAAAGAAAACCTCATTAGCTCAATGCTATTCTTGATTATCCTGGGCTTGGTATGCATGGTGTTAGCCTTTGCAATAAAACTGCACTTCTGCACCAGTGGTACATCTCTCCATTTGTGCACCAACCCCTAGCGTCCACGTGTTGTACTGCAGAACCAATTTTAATTAACTGAATTAAATAAAACACTTAAGATTCATTTGGACTGGTACGTGAAATGGAACGATGATGTTTTAAGACATTGGGGAACTATGGGTATCTCACCAGTAGGGCTATGGTAGTACACATAGCTGTTGCCAAATCTCCTTTTTCATTATTTAAAAATTATTTCAATATTTCTGTTTATTTTGTGACTGCCACAGAGTGCTTATGCACACATGATGAACTCCTAGTACTTTCTCTCAGCATGCGTCCCCACTCATCATCTGCTGTTAATCAGTGCCAGTAAGATGACTGGAGCTGCTTTTTGAGTCTTTTTCAGCACTGTCCCCCTATGGCTGGCTGGCTAATTGCAGCTCATGACAGCATCATGAATGTCACTGGAATACAGCATGGCTGCTGCCCACAATTCCACTGTCAGCGGGCACTCAAGGAAGATGGAGCATGGCGGCAGGCTCAGAGACGACATCTCCAGGAGCGCAAAAAAAAAAAAGTAGAGAACCTAGACTTACAAGTCACTGGCAGATACATTTTGCTGCCCATAATTGCTAAAGATGTGTCCCTTATTAACTGCATATCAAGGGATAGGCTGTGCAGAACTGGGCAAAGGAGCTTTTCAGGTGGGTGGGCTGAAGATTTAGAAATAAATTACTCAAATCCTCCTCTATACAAAATTCAAAGTTGTCATGTTTCATATGCCTGTTTTAACTTTTCATAAATTAAGCAAAAGAGGTATACAGTGGAAAGGCAATGCAAGTGTTTGAAAGGGTCTGGCTGGGATCTACACTGCCACCTTACTAATTGTGCTGTTCAGGGAGGTCTTTGCTGTGGTCCCATTTTTATTGGCATTCAGTTCCACTTTTGTCTGTGCCAGACACAGTTAAAACAAATATGTGTTGATAAGCATTTTTCTCCAGATGATCTCATGTGTCAATAGGACGGCATTTGTTGCTACAGTTCAGTGTTACGATCATACCCACTATACTTTTGAAGTATGGTGGGGTGGGCATTTAGGAGATGGTAACTTTGCACTGGGAATCCCCGCCACTGTCAAATTATCTTTCCCCCAACTCCCATGGTCATGCCTACCACACTGGAGAATGAAGTGGGGGCAACAAGTGTAGTACCTGGTACTGAACTAAGAATTATGTTACAGATTTTTTTTTTTTTCAAGCAGGGGTGCCTGGTATAGAAACAAACAGTGATGGCAGAGGGAAAAAAAACAAAAAAACAAACAAACAAAAACACCCCCCCCCTCCAGAGTTCCATCCAGTCTGCCCAAGTTCCCTATAATCCCTGGAACCTACCACTTGTCCAGGGTACTAATCCTCCCCATCCTCTCTCTACTCTCCTCCTTTTTCCTGTTGCCCCTGGTAACTATTATTCACTTCATTATGTCCCAGCCCTGCTTGAATCCTCTGTTTTTTCACCCACCAATTCGCTGATAGACTCTTCCAAAGTTCCACCACTCTTTCCGTAAAGCAGTACTTCCTCACATCTCTCCAGAACCTACCTTCTGTTCATTTCCATTTGTGTCCATGTGACCATGAATTGGTACTCAGGCTAAATACTATCCCACAGTTCACTTTGTTAATTCCTTTAAGGAACTTGAAAGTCCCCATCACATCTCCCTCTCCTTCTGGTCTCTAATGAGTACATATTTAGTGCCCTTGAGGCACCTCATAGGATCTGTCCTGCTGTCCCTGAATCATTTTAGTTACTCTGTGCTGCACTGTCTCCAATGTATCCTTATTTCTGAGGTGAGGACTCCAGAACCGGGCACAGCACTCTAGGTGAGACCACACCAGGGATCTGTAGAGAGGAAGTATTATCTCCTTTCTTCTGCTATCAATACTTCTACTGATACATCCCAGTATCCTGCTAGCCCTGCTATAGGCCATGTTGCACTGACTCTATTGCTTAGATGGTATATTGAGTTGGGGAAGGTGGGGGTTACAGCAAGGAGTAGAGGAGCTCAGATATGAGTTATATAGACTTAAAATAAGCCATGAAAGTGCACCACAGAGCATACCATAACCCATAGTTTCTGGGTGACATACCATATCTGAGACAATGCCTTAGGTCAATAGTTCTCAGACTTTGTCACAGTGAGCCTCCCCCAAAAACTGAAATAATCTTGGGCCTCCCCAAAGAAAAATAACATACTGTACTTTGCGCAGTACACCATGAATAAACTGAAACCCCTTTGAGTACTTGGTTCACATTCAGTTCTCTGTCTTATACTGACATGGAACCTTTGAAAAAGAGCTCACGTGCTCAAAGGTGTTCTGAATACCAAATAAAATTAATATTACTCAGCTTATTGTACCCCCCCCCAAACAGGCCAGCCTACTTGCTCCACTATTTTCATTCTTGAACCATTGTTACCCCTCGTTGCAGTCCCTTCATGGGTCACATTACTTTCTCAGTTTTCTCCTGAAATGAGCCTTGGCTCATTCACCTTCCTTTGCACCTATTAGTAAATAAACACATAAAATTCACCTATTATTCTCTTTCAGTTTACTTCATTTCTTCACACAAAACATATAAAATTCAAAATGTAAATACAGTACCTTTTCAGACTTGCTTGAGCCTCCCCTTGAATAGGTTGGGGCTCCCCGGGGAGGCTGGCCTCACCATTTGAGAACCCCCTACCTTAGACATATTACAGTAGCAGCATCTTGCTGCTCTCTGGTACTGAATACATAGCGGTGTAGAAGGTCTCAGATATTTCTTTAGCTTCAAAGTAAGCCCTAAATTCACCACATAGCTTCTGGGGTCCTGGCTGCCCTAAGACCCACAGCTTTTTTTAAAGGTTGCAGACTGCATATAAAAATAAAATTAAAAACGCTTCTAGAAAATCATGGCAACAGCCCTGTGTACACCATGAAGAAGAGACAGAATGATTTTAACATTAGTCCTTGTTCTATGGTTTGCTTTCACATGTGGACTCAAGACTTTTACAGTATTTTTGTTCTTTATGCAACAAATGGTTTACTTACTGTGAACTACTAAACAGTAATAGGAACCAAGAACAAAAAGCGACTTACATCAAATCTTCTGAATCACTCGCAGAAGTTGGTTCATCATTAATGCTATCGGCTGAACCCAAAAGTGGTTTATATTCTTCTGAAGCCATTCTTCTGTTGTCCACCATACAAAAACAAATCAGAATCTCAATTTTAGAACTGTCCAAGTCAGATGTATAACTATGAATTTTCAGCATTTATTTAGATTAGGGACACATAATGCCCTACAACTGGAATTCTGCGGATTATGGTAGTCGTCCCTTGAAACGGCGTTAATTAGCCACGCCCCCTTTTTAACGTCAGTTCTCCACGCCCACGTTACTGTACTGTCTCCCCGAACAAATAGGTAACTTCAAAGCATGAGACTCACTTATTCTTTGTTATGCCTTTTTTTTTTTTTTTTTTTTATTAAGTTCAACACTGAAAGCAAGAATATACAACCGGCTTGGTCATTTGTTCTGGAATATGTTTAAACAATTATACTTAATATTTTACGTTACGATTTACACATCCTCATTTACACATTTTGGTCGTTTTATTCTGCGGGGGCGCTCCGCCCCCGGGTCCAGGAATATGTTTTGCTATTGCAAAAGCTACATATTTTGGTCGTTTGTTCTGTGGGGGCGCTCCGTCTCCCCCTCCCCCCCAGGAATATGTTTAAACAATTAAACTGAATATTTTACGTTACGATTTACATATCCTCAGTTGTAAACTAAACTACCCATTTTGGTTGTTCTGTGTGGGCGTGACTTATCAGTGACTGCGGCCTATTTCTCACTAGGAGCACTCACTTCCAAGGTGTGCCCCCTAAAGTAAATATATGCCGAATTTTCAAGCATTTTGTTGATACTGACTTATTTGGATAAGACCGTAAGAAATGCCAATAGTTAATACTCTATACCTGCAATAAGTATTAAGAAATTAACCAATTATACTTACATTTGTCCGATAAATACATCTTCCAGTTACTGTACCGCGGCCGGGCCCATTCCGCTCGTGAAATCTTATGACACAAAAGCAGAAGACCGTCTTCATATGTTTCTCATGCGACAGGACAACACCTGCCTCTTGTACCTTTGGTTAGCTCGGTTTTGCCGGGTCGCACTGAAAAGTTTACAGCATTCTGCTTTTCCAGTTAGGATTTATCTTTCTGAGTGTTGAAAGACCACCTACTACGCTCAGCAGCCGGGAAACAAATGGCGTACAAGCTTTCAAATCTGAGGTTACATCGGCATTTAGAAGACAAACACATTATGTGACGTCATATCCGGCAGAAGTCGGTAGTCCGAACAGATGTTTGCAGGCACAAGAAACCAGAGGAATAATGGTTTCCGGTTGAATTTAATTAGCCCGTTTTCAGGGAAGGGGTTTAAATGAAATGAGGAAGTGAAGTTTTCAGCTGTGCTAGAATTATGTTTTAAACAAACCGAAATAATCGTCTCTAATTAAAGAAAAAAGTGGCCACTCACACTCTTTTATAGGGCATATATTTACTTTAGGGGACAAGTACAGTAATCCGCAATCTTGCCAGAGATGTGCTTGGGGGCGGGGAGAACTGACGTTGAAAGGGGGCGTGGCTAACTGTCGCTGTTTGGAGGAACAAGTACCGTAATCCACAATCTTGTGAGAGGTGTGTTTGGGGGCGGGGAGAACTGACGTTGGAAAGGGGGCATGGCTAACTCGCTGTTTGAAGGAACAAGTACCGTAATCCACAGAATTACTGAACCAGGGCACTATGTGTCACCTAATATAAATAGTCGCCAAAATCTTTACAAAGTATATTGTTTTGCATAATACTTTCAGCTGCTGATTTAGGCTCGTCACGGATGGCCGTATTATTTCTGTCTCTTACTTACTGCTGCATACCTATCTGTGGTGTCAAATGCTGCCGGATGCAAGAAGTACAGATGCAGCAGTTAGAAGGAGCACGCCTGCCTCAAGCCGCGTTCATAAGGCCTAGAAATGGCATCCTGAGCTGGCCGCCCCATCTGCCTTCTCTCAACTGTCCCCATTCCGAGGGATCGCCCCTCATTTTATCTTTAAAATCGCCTGTTCCTAATAGTGAAGCTCTGCCCACACAGAGAATAGCTGTGAATTCAGGCTTTGAAGCAGAAATGTAGCCTGTTTTAAGATGCTAAATCAAAGCGAACTTTTACAAGTAAACACAATGGATTCCTACAGTGTTCTGAGCTTTTGTTCCATGTCTGAGGAATGCGTCCCTCATTTTGAGTGTCCAAAACTGCTCCTGTTCCTCCGAGAAAAGCTTGGGAGTTATGCAGGCCCAGCCGCCTCCGGAGGTGACGTCACAAGGTATCCGCCTATTCCGAGGTCATTACTCGCACAGTAATGGAAGCTGCTGGCACTGCAGTTCATCTGTGTTCGGGTATCGGGAAGCCGAAAAATGTCTCTACGCTAAACTGCGGTCAGGAAGAAGTTGGGGAGGCGGCTACTAGGCTGACTGTTCTGTCCCGTGGCTTTGATGAAAAGCTGTCACCTGTGGGTCTGGTATTGGTAAATATATTTTCTTGCCGAACTGTTTTCAGACACCGGTGCCGGAATACCAGTTGAGGATTTAGGCACAGTATCATGGTGGTTTTGGTGTGCTCCTTTACACTTGTTCGGTGTTTGCTTTGTTGAAAGAATATTTGCGGCAGCAGGAAGGAGGTGGCTGCATGTAAAGTGCATGGGCCGGCCAGCTGGCAAACTTTTCTGTGGGTGGGATGGGGTGGGGGTGTTGTCAGGTCGGGTTAACTGTGTGTTTTGTCACCCCACCACCACCATTGTTGGTACTTGAATGTTGGCAACTAGGCTATCTCCAAAAGTGTGTCTTTTATATATATATATATATATATATATATATATATATATATTTATTTATATTACTTATGCCTTTTTGTTTCACCTACCATTGTAATCCCAGGCAGCAACCACAGCCCAGCACCCATCTCTATGCCTCTCAACAGTTTGTCACTCCAGGTGAGTGACATTGACCCTCATAATGAGGAACTCATCTTCAGAAATGAGAGATGCATGCTCAGAACACTCGTGGAAACCACTGTCATTTACTTGTACAAAGTTTGTATTTTATTTAATATGTTACAATATTATGTATTTTTGATTTAAAAGCCAGCATTTACTGAAATGTTTGGGCAGCACCTTTTCTGTGAGGGATAGAACAATTTTGAGGGGTAAAATGAGGATGCCCTATATAATCGGGGACAGTTAAGATTTACCTATCACTCTTGCATCTAGCTTCTCCTTATAGCACCTGCAGATGTCCAGCATTGGTGGAAAGTGACAAACAGGCTGCCCAGGCCCCAAGTGAAGAGGGTTCTTCATCCTGCTGAGTCGGGCATTTTCTGTTTGATGTTTGATGAACAGAGTGACTGCACTTGTGTGTGACTTTGTAACAAACATCAGGCAGTGCCTGACCACCGCCTCATTTTGAGTATCTCCACTGCACCTCTGCCTGTGGATAACCACTTGACAGCGCTTTTCTTAAGTTCTAGTCCTCCTTCCTCGGTGGATCAGAGCATCCAGTGGGATGCTTATTCCTCCTACTGTGGCAAGCTCCCAGTGTGCAAGGCTCATTTCCAAACTTGAATTGCTGGCGTCATAAGTTTTTTTTATTTATTTTTTTTATTTAACCAGGAGTAGCACACTAAGTTGAAAGCTTTTTTTACAGGTGCATCCTGGGAGCACAGGGAAGTTAAGTGACTTGCTCAGGATCACACAGTATGCAAGTGGAAGCTGTGGGAATCAAACCCAGGTCTGGTCTGCTGGATGTCACCAGATTTGCAGCTCAGCACCTTAAACCACTCGCGTTATACTGCCTCCCTAAAGGAGGTAATCTTAGCACTATGCCAGCCTTCCCAAAGGTAAGGTTGGTAGTAGGCACTCTTCTTTCTGTTCAGGGATGTCTTGCTTATGATCATACAGGAACAGTGCAGGAAGCCCACCTCAATAAAAGTTGACACTTCATCAGCAGTTGGACTGTAAATGGAACAAGAAAGGAAGGTAGAATTTAGACTTGGATTGTAGGCCTTCTTTAGGAATTGATATAAAGAGACAAATGAAGTAAGACTGTGTGACCAATTTGAGTTAGCCTCCTTTTATCCTAACAGCAGTAACCTAAACACCCTTTCCTTCAGTTAGTCATCGAGTCTAGTTTTGTAACCTAAACACAGTCTGCACTTAACACTTCCTCTGGTAATCTGGTCCACAACCCTGCACTCTCTGGATGGAAAAAAAATATTTCTTATGCTATGTCCTTCCTGACGATCTCTCCTTAGTCTGTACATATGCCCTCTGGTTCTGTAAAGCTTGATTATCCTCAGATTAGTCTGTCTTGGTCACCCCTGTTGTGATTTTAAATACCTCATTCATGTCCGCTCCATCTTTTTTTTTCTTTGTGCTCTAGCTTTTCTTCTTACATTATGTATTCAGCCACCCTAATCATCTTTGTGTCTCTTTGCTGTATTTTGCCAGGATCTTTTTATATCCTTTTTGCAACATGGTGCCAAGAACTACAAACAGTACTCCAAATAGGGTACCGCCACTGCCTTGTATAGTGGCATTGTCACATTCTGTTCTTTACTGTGTAGCCCCCTCGTAATGGAACCTGACATTTTGTCTTGTTTACTGCCAAGCACTGTTTGGGAAATTTCAAAGATAACCGTATTGTAAAACATTATGTTCATTATGTGACACCTTGATGCTTCAGCAGGTCATGCCTGAAAATAGTCCCTGGAACCATTGCCCCCACCCGATTAACAGTTAAATAAATACCCTTTAGCCCTCTCCAGGTCTGTGACATCCAATATGGTGCTACTTAGTTTGCAATCACATTTCCTGGTTTTATCCCCTAGTTGCATTAATTTGACATCCCCCATCCACTGAACTGCATCTGTCATACAGTATGTCTGACCAACAACCTAGGTATTCTCGCTGTGATTGTTCAGACGTCTCCTTACTGTTGACCATCTGTGCTGGCTTTATATCACTGTCAGACTTGCTGAATGACTGCTGTTCTCTAGGGTGTGGATCGGAACAAAGAAAAGGGCAAGAAAAAAAATCGCACCACACCACAAAAATGACCATTGGACCATTTTGTTTTGTGGGGAGGCTTAGTCCCTGGCTTAGAAACTGAATTAGATGATTATAAACGGTTATTTTGAATAGAATATTTTATCTGGGTGAGCTAGTACTGCTGCAGTGGCGCTTGGTGGGATCTGACCTTAGCCATTGGATTAATTTTTTGAACCTCGTGACTCAAATACAGGGTAAGTAGATATATTACTTGAGTTTAGAATCATTTGATTCAGTTTGAATTGTTGCAACTAAAGTTCTCTAGTAAATTAAAGGCTAGATCATTTAGTCAGACCTCAACAAGGACTCCTCTTTGCAAGGTCTTTTCTACCTAAATTTTTTATCTTTAGTTTACATTCGAGATATACCTTTTGCTTCAAGTACAGTGGAGCCCTCATGAGCAGACACGAGATAAATGAGTAGATCAGATAAACAAGTTTTCTGTGCGTATATTTCTGTATGACATGTAAATACAGTGAAGCCTTCGTTTGAGTACCTTTATATAAGAATAGACTTGCTAAGGAATTTTGACAGTATTGAGTGAAATTGTTGAGTAAAATGGGTTTTAAAGCTATTAAAAGACTAGACCTGATAAATGAGTAAATTTGGTGCGCATCAGTGTTTTCTGGTAGCATTACCGCGAAAGGTATAACCGATAACTTTAGCAGCGAGGGCTCTGACTTTATTTAGCATCTTTTGTACACACATCTTGTAGAGCTTTATGAATAATAAAATAACTAAAAACCAAGAAGAATCCAAAGTAAATAGGCATTTTAAAGATGTTCTGTGTAGCCTGACCTAGGGGTGCTGGGGACAATGTGGATGGTCATGGGAGACTTGGGTATGTGTTACATATAATTCCTCCTTCAGGCTAGTAGAATGTGGAGATCAGAATACTATGGAGGTTGCATGCTCTGACTGTAGGGAAGGATGCTGTCATCCTGAAACACAAGCACCTTCTCTGTACAGGTTAAGAATGGTTTTGACATGGGTGACCACGCAGCAGCCACCCTCCCTGACACTGAGGTTGCTCATAATCTGCTTCCAGATACCCAGAGCAAAATCATCTCTGCTCGGCTGCAGTTCAGTTCCCCTTCCTTCCTTATGGAATACAATGCAAAGCCTCAACCCTTCCTGGTCCATTTACTTCAAAGCACTGATAACTGAGTAGCTGAAGGAACTGCAACTGTTATAGGTGACCTATACCTTAGTATTTGGTGTCCCACAAGAATCTTCTGACATCTAAGTGAACGCCAGCTCCCCATCTTCCCTAATAGGGAGCCCCAGCACTTTGCAACCTCATTTTTCAACCCCCTGGCCCTCACCACCCTACTTCTCCCATGTCTCATATACCCTCCTCCTTCCAAGTCCAATATTAGAATACCTACTGGTCTACATATACTAGTGAGTGTCCAGGGTTAAACCATTCTAAGTTTTTGACCTATTTGTTTACTTGTTTAGTGTGCTAAATTGGTATTTAATTGTGTTTATCCTTGAAGTGTAGGCCTGACTTAACTCCTCATATGTACAATGTTTTGTTTTTGCTCTCTACTACCTGTTATTTGTTTGTCCAGGACCACTTTGAAAATGAGCTTGCTCAGTGGTGTTATGCCTGATTAAATAAAGTTTGATTGATAGATAATGGAACGTGGAAGGGCCCAAGACTGGACAAAAGTGTGCACCAGTGACCTGCCGTCTACCCAGCACTCTCTTTGCGTTGGATTCTGAGTTGGGCTGCCTGTGGTGAGATTGGCCACAAGAATGGGTCGGGTGATGGCAAGAGGGAGAACCAAGGGGCTGTTTGTGAAGGTTCTCCTTAGTGTATCCACGGGTCTGCCTAGTGGGTTTCCTTTTGTGTCCCTACCCTTGCTACTTGTAGTCCTGTTTGTTTAAAATGTGTATGTCTTACATGGACTGGCCACCCATGTATCCTTGTCTGTATATTTGTTTTATTTGCAATGTTTGTGTTTCGTCCCCCCAAGTTTGGCAAACAACCTGTCCGTTAGCATACGTTTTAATGAATAAATAATGAAAGTCCTTATGAGAGACAGAGGAAAACAAGTGTGCCTGCATTTTGAGAGGTTATGCGCACTAGCGTGCCAGGATAGCTACATTTGTAATGCCTCTGATATACAGCAAGTTATAGATATACAAATATGCATAAAATGAACTGCTGTTGTGTTGTTGTGCTGCTTGGTAAACTGCGTGAAAGTCTAAAGAGGTAAGGGACAGAATAATATGAAGGGCAAGCACCCACAATATGAACGTCCGGTATTGTGAATGTACATAGCGAGGCTACATGTGCTGCTTTTAATGTTCGTTAAAGTACTGGTTGGAAAGGCAACAAGGTGTCAGGAAGCACTCCTTCTCTCTGTTTTGTTGCCCCTGAAATAAAAGACACCTCTGGACTCAGAAGCAGTCCTGATAAGACTTCTCACGATGATGCGGTTTGCCTAAGGGACTGCCATGAAGGTCCGTAGAGTGCGCCAGCAGTTGCAACCCACTTCTCAAGTGCAGTCGTGTGGAAGTGGTTGTTCTGCAAGATGCTTCTGAAGTATGGACATTAATCCCTGTGAGTTATTGCAAACACAAACTGTAGCTACTGTGCACCTCTGCTGAAGCCTTACAAGGAAAATGGGTTATTTTTTTTTTTTAATTGTGCAACTGCGCCTGCTGTGCAAGTACTTTACACAAATCCAAATGAGGTCTTCTACTATTGCCCCTGCCCTCAACTGTTCGCTCTAAGAGTCGGCCGGCCTCATTTCTACTACTTTTATACAGAGCCCAGCTGCAGGAGGGACATGTGGAACACCTTTTTGAATAAAAACTGGATCCAGTGCTCTAAAATACATGAAAACATAATGATTACCTCTTATAAGGTGTTACAGATACCTGTACTGTTTGTGAAGTAATAAAAATGATTCATGAAGTGAACAAAACATGTTTAGTAAAATAATAAATGAGTGACAGCCAGGGTGGACCAATCCTAGGCTACAGCCCTCTTTATATGTCTAGCATTGAGAAAGACAAGTCAGATTCAAATTGGGTGTGGAAGGTGAAACACCCATTTGGACTAGTTCCTGCTAGTCATATTGGATGTATATTCTGGGATTATTGCTGCTTTGAAGCCATCTTTAGTTACATAGATACATAGACAGTGTCGGCAGATAAGGGCCTATGGCCCACTCAGTCTGCCCATTTAAGTTTGTAAGTTCAGTTTATGTTTTCCAGGAAGTCTGCTGCCCCTTACCCCTGACCTCCAGAATTCCTTTATGTCTATCCCATGCATTCTTAAATCCCGTGATTGTTTCAGCCCCCACCACTTCCTCTGGCAGGATGTTCCACTTGTCCACCACCCGTTCTGTGAACAAATGCTTCCTCACGTTTCCTCTGAATCGTCCTCCCTCCAACTTCATCCCATGCCCTAGTCCTGGAACATCTTTTTCGCTTAAAAATAGTGCATTCCTGCACCCTGTTCCTCCTGTAAAGATACTTGTATGTCCTCATCATATCCCTCTCCCTCCTCTCCTCCAGGGAGTACATGTTCAGTTCCTTCAACCTGTCTTCATAGGACTTGTGATGCAATCCATGCACCATCTTTGTTGCCCTCCTCTGAACCTTCTCTACCCTGTCTATGTCCTTACATAGGTATGGTCTCCAGAACTGTACACTGTACTCCAGGTGGGGCCTCACTAGTTGTTGTTGTTCTTTTGTTTATTTTGACGAAAACAGTCCACTTAATTTTTGTTCTGTACTAAATAAAAAGGGAATTGAAGTTCCAAGTTGGTGTATGTGTCCATCTGTTACCCACTATATCTCTCACACTGTTTGAATAGGATCAGAGTTAAGAACTCCACACCAAAGTGTGGCTGGTCCCAGTTTTTACTTAATGTGCAAAAACATCTCTTTTTTTTTACTTGTTGTTCACTGTAATATAGTGGATTGTATCGGACTAATTTTACTTATTTCCAGGCTGACATTTTCTGCAATTGCAAATCTCAGAATCTCCTGCAGCTGACATCAGAGCAGGGCTGCAGCAGTGGAAGAGTCAGTCACCAGCAGTGCATATTACAGTTTATCGAAGCACTAATTTGTTGTTTGCTGGTCCCCACTCCTCCTGGGACAAAGCACAGCCAGGTAGGACTGTACTTAGCCCCAGCAGGACCGGTTAACGGCTGATAAGAGCTTAAAAAAACTCCAACATGCACTGCAGACTATTGAATCTCCCACTGCTGCCTACTACTGTGATATAAGCTGCAGGGGATTCTGAGATGTGTAGAAACAGAAGGTGTCGGCCCAGAACTAAGCAAAATTACTCTGATACAATCTACTATACTACAGTAAACAGTAAGCAAACCAAAATCTTTTTACGCTTGGAGTGCACATTGGAACCAGCCCTACACTTGAGCGTGGGGCCTTTTGTGCTGACTATTCCCCTTTAAATAGTTGCTTTTTTTGCAATGAATGTATAATAGCGTTTTTTGGTTTTAATTTATATACTAAAAAAAAGCTTTAGGAAGGAAGTACAGTATATTCGAGACCACATGCAAATATGGTCATCACAGCTGTGAGGTCTTGCAACAAACAGAAGGGGTGATCTGAATTAGAAACATGATAGAATGTTGGATCTTGAATAGCTCAGTATTAGTTACTGTGTTTGTTTAGGAAATGAGGTCTAGAATAGCTCACTGTTTTCTGGGTAGATGAAATGAATTTGGCAAAATATGTGCAAGGAGGAATATGTAAGCATTAATCCACGAAAATGAGGGCTCTACTAGGGAATTAATGTTTGGTTGGGGGGGGTTGGGGTGCAAGGCCACAGGCTGAGTGCATCCAACCACCAACCAGGGATTAATTCCTGAGTAGGGCCCGACTTTGGAGTGGATTAATGCACTTGTAACATGGCAAGTGCTAATTTACTACTGTTAAAAGTCACAATTTTGTGTCACATATATGAACAGTAACTTATTATATTGTGTAATGCAATATTTTGTGCTCTTCAACTCTGTATTCTGTGAGTACAACTGCAGAAGGCAGTATCTAGTTATATTGTTACTGCTGTTTCTTCCACGTTTACAACTGCTGTTTAAAAAGACTATGCCGCTACATCTAATGTGCCACGGTACCTTTCTTTCCAACCTAGATGGCTGTCTTTACTTGTTTCTTCCCTTTACATTTTTACTTCAATACAGGATTCTGGGAACATAAGGAATATTTACATATCTCACCTTTCACTTCATTCGAGATAGCAAGGTATGCAAATATCTGTTGTGTACTCTCAATCCTCTGATTATTTCAACTTTTCCCCGTAAACGCTGATCGCAGTCATAGTACTGGTAAGCCTGTCACAGACTGGTTCTTGCACTCCTTGTCCTTCTAGTACTGCATTGCAGGGTTTTATTTAACTCCAATAATTGATTAGCGTTTTACTCATAAAAGTGCTAAAACATTGTGAAAATGCATAGCACTTGCCTCATTGTGGCTAACAAACATAACACGTCCAGAAAACCTATATAAATACTTTCTGTACGGTTAAAAACCTGCTAGTCAATTATTTAAAACCCTGGCGTCACCTTGTTGACATAGCTCGGGGGATTC
Organism: Neoceratodus forsteri; assembly: GCA_016271365.2. Lineage (NCBI taxonomy): Eukaryota > Metazoa > Chordata > Ceratodontiformes > Ceratodontidae > Neoceratodus > Neoceratodus forsteri. The sequence continues at coordinate 436,907,165 of CM057453.1, forward strand.
CTGCTACTTGATTGCTCGGCATTACATTATGCTTCTTGGGCGCATAGCTGCCTGTCACCCTCCCGATCGGTTTAGTAGCCTCCGCTGAGCAGCGCGCTCCACATTTGTGCGGCTCATGCACAGTGCCAAGGGTGCTCTAATGGTTCGCTGTGCATGCTCCCGATGGCAGCATGGCATCTATCGTGGAATAATGCTGTGTTGGTGTTGTGCCACTTGATGCAATTCAGCCAATTGTATTGCTTCTCTCGACTGCTCTGATTTTTACCATGTTACAAGATGGTTTTAAAGCTTGGTCCAAGTCATCAGGCTGTTCCTTTTAGAAGAGTAGTAGGCAAGGAGGACCCGTTGATTTTCAGAAAACAAGAAAGTAAAGGAATATTTAAAAAAAAAAAAAAACTTTTCAGATAGAATTCAAAATCCTATAGCATTTTGGCTAAATGCCACCAAAATATTTTAGTCACTAACCAAAATGGTGAGCCAGCCAGCCAGTTCATTGGATCAGACAGACATGAGGCAGTGTGCCCACCTGGAATGTCTGCCGCTATTTTTTTTTTTTTTTTTTTTTGGTCATATAGCACTTTGCCTTATGTTATTGCATACCTTAGGTGGGCAGAAGTCATTCTGCAGTATGTTTTATATTTAATTCAAAGTATATAGTTTGATATAAAAGATTGTATTTCATCCACTAGAAGGTGCCCCAGCCGATTCTTGTAGTTCCTGACTGCCGAACACGCCCCCATGCTGTTATGTCCGCCAAGGGAGAGTGTGGGGACAGACTGCATTGAAATAAATGGGGCTCGAGTTTGTGTCTGATAAATACCTTAAAATGGCCAGTTGGAGATTAATGAAGGACACCACTCAACTAATAAAGCCCTTGTTAGTCAAGTGGTGTCCTTCATTAATCTCCAACTTGCCATCTTAAGGTATTAAATCAGATGTAAAATCGAGCCCCATTCATTCAATGAGCACGCCCGTGCTCTCCCCTTGGTGAACGTCATAGTGCCGGGGGTGTTCAGCAGTCAGAAACTACAAGAATCAGCTGGGGCACCTTCTCGAGGACGAAATAAAATATTTTATATCACCATATAACGTGGATTAAATATGAAACATACTGCAGAATGACTTTCTCCCACCTAAGGTATACAGTAACATAAGGAAAGGTGCTAAATGATAAAGTGAGAAAATCACTTTAACAGCAGTAACCCATTCTACCCATATAAGTATCTAAGCTATCCTTTATAGTGTTGCTTTAAACCATCCCAATCAGTAGTTTATTCCATGTTATTACTACCCTCTGGCTGAACCACTACCTCCTTTTCTCTGTTCCAAGTCTCTCCCCCCCCCCCAGTTGCCGTCTGTGTGATCTAGTCTGGAATTTATTAGTTCCAGTCCCATGCCAGATCTAAGGTCTTCAGCATGCAGTACCATATATATCATGATCATGTCCCTCGCATTTTCCTTTTGCTAGTGCAAATAGATTTAATTCCTCCAGCCTTTGTTTATATAAATAGTCCCTTAATCCCTTGATTGATTTTTTGTAAATCTGCGCTATTACCCTGTCTGGTCGCACTGTGCCTGACTGCTTAAGGTCAGACTCATTGTATATAACAACCCTCACAAATAGAGTATCTCAACTTTTTGCCATCGAAGATATATGTAACTTGTTTGTTGTTCATCCCAAAGTGCACCACAGCACATTTTTCCAAGATAAAGGATATCTCAATGCTGTCTCCCCACTCTTGAGATTTTTCTCCAGAAGTGTTTGCAGTCTCTTCCAACATGTTCACTATCATGTCAGTTCTGGCATCATTGGCAGTTTTGCCAGCCAGCCACATTTTGCCAGCATGTTAGCCACGTATAGGCTAAATAGCATATACCCCAATACAGATCCTTGCAGGACTCCACTTGTCAAACAGCCTAGTCTGAAACATAGCATTTCACAAGAAGGGCAGCTCGGCTACCCTGTCTTCACACACAAACTGTGTACAGGCTAAATCTTTTTATTGTCAAAAGGTCCAGCACAAAGATGCCAGACGCACCGTCTTATTACAGCCGAACGTTTTTGCGCCTCTAGCGCTTTGTCAAGGCTCAGTGTGGAGACTGGGTAGCCGAGCTGCCCTTCCTGTGAAATACTGTGTGATTTTATTTTGCTGCGGCATCAGCCTTTACCACGGTGCTAGGCACCTTGGCTTGACCAGTCTGAAACATGGCTGTTTGAATCTGACTCTGAGTCTGCTCGGTTAGTCATGATGCAGTCCATTTTACAATGGTGGTTGGTAATCCCATTTTTCCTGTGTTTTCAGCCAGTTCCCTGTGTGACACGGTTTTGGATGCCTGACTGTAGTCTATACAGGCCACATCCTCAGACTGCCCTTCATCCAAAGCTTTGCTTATAGGTTCAAAAAAAGTTTAATAGATAGGTTTGACCTAGCCTACCCCTTGTAAACCCACGATGGGTCCTGTGTCTCAAGTTATTTACCTCCAGATAGTCATCAAACTTTCTCCTAATGATAGTTTCCAGGATTTTTGCCCAGCAGAGAGGTTAGGCCAGCAGGTCTACAGTTAGCTTTATTGCCCCCCCAACCCCTTTTGTTGGATCAGTACTGCAGTTGCCTCTCGCCAAATGCACAGGACCACCCCAGTTTCAAGGGATTTTTTGAAAAGTGTTGTTACAGGCGCTGCTATTTCAATTCCCGGAGAACCCTGGAGTGCATGTTGTCTGGCTCTGCTGAGTTAATACGATCTATACCCTCAAGCAGCCTTCTAACAGGCTCCTTGATAATTAGTTTTTCCCACCGCCCAGTGCTTAATGCAATCTCATTCTATTCTGATTTGTGGAAAAGAAGTACTTGTTGAAGGCATTTATCTTGCACTGTTGCCATTTTTATATTATCCTCAATTAAAGGTCCAGCCAAACTTATCACTCCCTTGGCAGCCTTGGTGTATTCGTAGAGCTCCTTATAATTGTCACCTGATTTTGTTGCTATACTGTATCTACTTCTAGGGTTAGAAATTATTGGTATTTTGCTCTGTTTTGCATACCTGTTTTCAGGGCAGAATGCCATGTTTATGTGGTATTTCGACTGGAATACCACTCTTGTATTCCCCCACTGTGCAGTTTAATCTACAGGAAACATTTTACTAAAAAACATGTTTGCATAGCAGTTGCAGTGTTAATATATGTAGCATTTGCAGGTAACCGTATAAATCAAGCCGTACAACCATTCGAGTGAACTCCAATGTGTAGCAAGTTACTGTTTGCTACACAGAATGGTTAATGTATATGTTGTGGAAAATTGTGCAGTTAAACATTCCCTGTTAATCTATAGCATGCTGTTTGGATAGGTGGCATACCACCTCTTAAGACGGAATAACTAAATATGAGTTTTTGGTATTCTGCCTCTCTCACCAGATTTTCTGAATTTCTGTTTCTGACCTCCATGTACTTTTTCCCTCTCCTCGCCTCTTTTTTGTGCAGTCTCAGAAGTTTACTGTACCTCTTCCAGTTTGCTGCTGTGTTGCTTAATTTGGCCACCGATATGCAGCCTTCTTTCCGTCAGAGATTTGCCAGATTTTTTTTTTTCTCTAAGTCGTAGTGGAATTCTACCTTTTTGAGAGATATTTTCTTACTGATAGAATATGCTCTTTCCCAACTGTGACTTTCTTATCAAACAGTTCCCACATTTCCTATGCACATTTCCCCTTAAAGTGAAATAAATTGTGATTCGGTGAGTGGCAGCTTAAAGAGCTACTGACTCCTCAAAGAAAACTTTAAAAAAACATAATAATTGGGTACAATTCTGCTAGCATTCCATTAATAGTTTATATATTTTTTCTTTCCATAATTTATTACTAAAGTAACGTGTATGTATGATTGTTGTCCCTTACAGGTCATTTTGAGTTCATCTGCCTCTGTAGCTTACTCCCTACTTCAAGTCACAATCCTCTGTTGTTACATCACAATCTGTTACCATGGGAGTAACTGTGATGTCACAAGCAATGCTGTATGACTTCAGGTAGGGAGAAAGCAGCAGGAATATGTGAACTCTTTGGAGTCAAGATCCTATTTTCATGCAAATGACCTCACTACTAAATAATGGGGAGGAGGAATACAGAACTAATGGGAAATACAAGCTGAACGGTACCTAAATATTATGTTTTGTTAAAGTTCTCCTGACCGTGTCACCAGCTCTTTAAATGCTGATCCAGAGGCTGAATAACAAGCAACGTGTCCCATATTTAAAAGATATATTATAACATGGGGTATGATGAACAAGCAAGACAATTGATGAATCAGTGTCACCTGACCATGCATTAATTGTCAGTATACGCACAGTTGCTGTGAATCACCAGGAAAGATGATCAGTGGGCAGAGTGGGACTCGTTATGTATTTGACAGCAGCAAACTGAAAGGCAGCCATTACTGAAGAGAGAGGAGCAAGAGGTACTGAATGACATGTGTAAAATCTTTGTGTATGGTGTGGATTAATGCACAGTCAGGTTAGGCTGATTCAGCAGTTGTCTTGCTTGTTGAGCATACCCCATATTGTTTTCCGTCCCATCCCATCCTGCAGCATTTGTAGCCATTGTGCCCCCTTAGTGGCTCTTGTTTCCTCGGCTGTTTCCTTCTGAAGCATTGCTACCCTCCATTCCCGTTCGTGGCTGTTTGTCCCATGCCCTGCCACAGCATTTGTTCCTGTTGTTAACAGATGCAGCCCTTCAGTGACAGGCAGTCATTGGCACCACCATATATAATGAAAAGTCCTGCGGTGTCCTGTCTGCAGGTCCCAGTTGTGCAGGGATTTATTTAACTCCAAAAATTGATTAGCATTGTGCTCATAAAAGTGTTAAAACATTGTGAAAATGCATAGCACCTACCTCACTGTGTTTAACAAACATAACACTTCTACAAAACCTATATAAATACTTTCTGTACAGTTAACATTGTCCCAAGGAAAAAATGTTAATCAATTATTTAAAACCCTGTTGTGCATGGTTGGCTGTCTGTTTGGGGGGGCCCCCACCCCACAATCTGCACTGTCTCCAGTGTGCAGATCGGGGGAGAGAACGGGATCACCTGACAATGTCTACTCCCCCTAAACAATGTACAGTATATCACACAGACAAACCAGTGCTGCAGAAGCCATCGGGACGCGACCGTTGTATCGTGTGTGTCCGGGGAGAGACAGAATGAACAAAAGCATGTTTCTATATGTTGCAAACTATGTTATGGACAAGAAATGTTAGAAATCATCGTAATAGTATATGTTTTGCATTTCTGTGTTCATAACATCAGTGTAATGTGCATTACTTGTTCAGGACTAAAGTCAGCAGGATACAGTAACAATACTTGTGTTTGAAGTGGTGTATAAAACCTTTTATTTCTTTTTTAACAAAAACCCCATAAGTGTAGTAACCCACTCCAGGGTATGGGGTTATTGGGGATTAATCAACACCGTGGGTGCTATGAGGGCACTTGGCCTGTGGCCTCATGCCTCACAACGCACCCGGGGTGTTGCTTAATCCACTCCCCCCACCATACCCTGTTGTAGGTTATTGCTTACTTAACCACCAGAATGGCCGTTGTGCCTGACCTGTGAGGACTGCCGTATTGGAACAAGTCAGGTTAGGCCCACTGATGGTTTATGGTGACTGTGTTTATGAAGGGTTGTGGACCCAAATGTGGTCTTTGACAGTGTCCAGCGCTGGTTCCATTCAAACCATTTCTCAATAAATGCCAAATAAACTGTCTCCAACTGTGGATGGTAACATGATTGAACATGTACCCAACTTCAAGTACTTAGGAGTGTGTTTGGACCAGAACCTCAGCTTTTCCACCCACATTGGCACCATGTGTAAGGAACTTTGTACTAAGGTTGGTGTGCTGTACTGAAACAAATCCTGCCTTCCCTTCCCGGTCCACTGAGACATCATTCTCAAGATAATCTTGCAGGTGTTTGACTATGTAGCTGTAGTCTACAGCGCTGCCCCAAAGTCTATACTTGCCAGGCGGTTTCATTCGTTCTGCCGCTTTACCCTTAGTGCACCATCTCTCCTCCATCACTGCTATCTTTATGCTATCTCACTTTCCCTCCCTAGAAGTCTGTTGAAATGTTACACTGTTTCATTCTGGTCAAATACTGGCTTGCCACTGTTCCCCTTTTACCACTCTCTGTAACCCTGCTGTTCTGTCCTCCTACTTCCTTTGATCATCTGCTGCTGGTTCCTTTCCTATCCCTCACAGTAAATTTGTAGCAGGCCAGTCTGTTTTTTCCATCTGCCTTCCAACACTGTGGAACAGCCTACTTCTCTCAAGCCACGTCTCATCCTCCCTGCACTCTCTTAAACCACTCTTACTGGGACACTTGTCAAAAGCATACACCTGCAGCTAGTCATCTTTCGTTTCCTCAATTAGAACACAAGACACAAATTAGTGTTGGAAAATTTATTAGCAATCTTTGCCAGTCAACCAAATTTTGATTAGCAACAAGCCAAGCTTGATGAGTGGCTGTGGGGGAAAGTTTCATACTGCGAGATACATTATATAATACTAAATTTTATTTTTTTATTATTTTTTCCAGCAATTGCGGGAGAAAATTACAGTAGTTAAAACTTCTTTCCACAGTACGGCAAATCAGCTTATTGCAACCTCTCCTAATCGGGGCTGCATTTGATCAGCAAACAGCATTTTTAAGTAGCAAATTACGATGCAAACCGCTTATTTTATTCATTAGAACAGTTTTGCCTGGGTCATCCACTAAGTACCCATTTTGCCCTTACTGAATAGTATATCTTAAAATTCAGTGTACTCTGTAATTTTAATTTTAGGCCATCGTAATTCTATTAGATATCTTACCATCAGTAGCGGCTCCAGCCACAAATGGTTACAGGGCACAGCTGGGGCACAACAGATGGCAGCCAGGCACTGATACATTGTTACTATGGAAAGCTCTGCACCATATGGGGTACCAACTGGGGCACAGCATTTTCTACCAGGCACGGGCCCTGGTGTAGAAACTGCCCATGCTTGCCATACGATTACCAATGTATTCTGTACACTTTCTACATTGTTTTATATATTTCTGAAATTTATTAGTTGTACCTTGCTTTTACTGTTCATGTACACGCACCCATTGTTGGCACCGTATTTGTTATTGCTGCTCACTTTGTGCTGTACCGCTCCCCCCCAGCCAGATTACATCTGGAAAAGTGCCTATCATGGTCAATCAATTTTAAAATAAATAAAAAAAATAAATATTCAAAGGCGTGTTGCTTTCACAAACTGATGATTTGTGATTGGCTATGTTAGGAGTTCTGAAACCATACTTAAAAGAGCATCTTTTGTGCCTTTTCTAAATTGAGTCCCCCAACCCTGACTTGCAGGCTGGGCTCAAAACATGTTTTGAATAGCGGACTGTTGGAAGGAAGGATCATATTTTGGCTGTGTGGAGTTGAGAGCCTGATCCTTCCACTCCTAATAGGAGTAGCGCCCCGTGCTAGCACGTTTTGTGATGTAATAGTTGGGAGAGTGTGGGATGTGCTCCACTGATCTCAATATGGCTTCTCTTTCAAAGACTAATTTCGAGATTTTAATGGTCTGATTGGAACTAACCAAAGCCACCACTTAACTAAGAAGGCCCTTCTTAGTTGAGCGGTGGCCTTGATTAGTTCCATTCGGGCCATTACAATCTCAAAATTAGTCTTTAAAATAAAATCTTTATTGACGTCAATGGAGCATGTCCCATGCTTTTCCGACTGTCGTATCACAAAACGTGCTAGTGCAGGAGTGGTGCTTCGAATAGGAAAGTGGAAGGGATTGGGCTATTAGCTCTAGGAAGCCAAAATGTGATCTCTTCCCTTCCTAAATCCTGCTATTAGAACACTTTTTTAATCCAGCCTGCAGGTTTGGGGAACCTAAGGATCCTTCTGGGATGGGGATGAGAGTACCAGAAAAGGTGTTCTTTAAGTCATTCACAAGGCACTCGGGGGACTCCAAGGTAGTAATAATTATAGTCATAAGGGACTCTGGCTCCATCAGGGCTTCCCCATCACCACTACTTAATAAGCAGAGATTCATAAGTACTAGTTAATAAATTCATAAGTTGGATTTTCTGTATTTTACAGGGGATATGAGCAACGTAAGGAAAACTTACTGTAGCCCTGGCGCCGTGTCTTCGGCCCCGTTCACACTACAGCACAGTTGCAAAATTCATTTTCAGAAATGGATTTGTGCTTACCATGCTGTTGCATTCACACTGAAAGTCACTTCTGTGATCCGTTTCAGGAGAAGCGGTCTCTGGCGTTCACATTATGGCCATAATCTGTGTGTAATGCAAGTCTGGTTCAGCTGCTGCTAAAAGCTGCTTACCATCATGCACCGCTCGCTTCACCAGCCAACATGGATCAAAACGGACTGGACCGTTTGCACTGTAAGTAAACCTATTCATTTTCAAAAACGGTTTATGGAACCGTGCTCAAACCTAGGTCTTATCAGGGTTTGAGCACGGTTCCAAAATCTGATCTGAAGTATGCTAAGAGCGAACGCGATCCGGGCCAGCACATGTTTGAAATGGTTCGGTCGTTGAGAACTGTTTCAAATGCCCCAGTGCGGACAGGGCCTTAAAGGGCTACTAGCCCAGCCTTGCCAGATGGTACAAGGTTGAGGGACCTGGGTTCCCATTTTGCTGTTATGGGGGGGGGGTTGGTCTCTACCAAGATAGAACAGTTAAAAAGTGTGGTGCCTCCACCCAGAGCACATATTAAGTGGGTCGGATATTTAACAGTACAACCCCCTGGGATGCTGTACCAACCCACTTCCCCATACAGTCACCCCAACACATGGTTTAACATAGACCAAACCCCCAATTTCAACACTTTGAATTAATGGCTTAAGCTAATAATATGTTCACAAGTCAGAAATTTTCCAAAACAGTTAAACCATTTGTTTACAGGAGGAAGGTAGGAAGGGGTGAATGGAGTAGAGGTTAAACAACATTTTCATTTTGTGTTGGAGTTTAAAGATCAGCACCAGAACAAATCTTTTGCATTTTGAATTTACACACATTCATAGACTTACAACCACCAACTCACTGATGGACCAGATATTCACTTTCTGACTAACAGGCAGCTCAGAATGAAAGTCAGACAACCCCCAACTGGTACCAGTCCTCAGTTCAGATTAAACCCCCCAGAACTCTGTCCCTGGGTACCCAGTACTAACATGTTGCAAGCCTGTGGTGCAGTTGGTTGGTCGGCCGGCATTGGCGCTTGCTTAAATCAGAAATTAATTTGGTTTTATGTGCATCTATTAACTACTTTAGGATTTTACTATACCATTGGGCATAGCTTGAAAACAACTATATACAGTCCCCAGGTGCAGGATAGTCCCTGCTTATACTCACAGTTCTGCAGACAGTCACGGGTGGCATTGGGTCTGTAGCTCTGGGGTAGATGGAACAGCAGAACTCTGGAATTTAAGAAGCTTGGGATGTGTGGCGGGCACATTGAAGCTTGGGAAACTAGCACCTTTCTACTTGCTTGTAGAATCTAGCAGCTTGTCCCTTCAGCCCACCAGGCAGGCCAGATTGCAGAGCACAAACGCAAGACTTACTATGCCACAAAGAACCCAGACCCAGGAGTGACCCCATGGTCCGGCTCCACAAGTGGGTCCAGAGTGCCCTAGCACCCAGGCATGCGCCCATGGCCACCCCTGCAGGCCAGTCTGCCTCACTCAATAAGGGTTTGCGGTTTCCCTACCTGGCTCCAGGTTGCAGCTTGCAGTCATGGTCTTCCAGTGCTTTCTTTTGGACTCTGCCTTGCTAGTGGCTGTTGCTAGAAACTCGCAGTCTCTCTCAGCTTCACATCAAGTTGGCAACTTTAGAAGTTTAGTCACATCTGGCTACTGAAGACATTTTCAGCCACACTACCAGTGTGGCAGCTGTGTCCCTTTGCATACAGGACACATTCTCTAGTTTCTCATTGAACACGCATTCTCAGTGAGACTTGGGTACACACACCATGGATTCCTCCAAGGACCCTGAACCTGGCACTGAGATGCAGACCTTTACTTGACCTTCCCATACTACCAGACCTCACAAACCAGAAGGGGCTCTCTCTTCATCTTTGAAGACCAACTTTAGTAATACCACCGAGTCCCCGTGTGTCAAGGAGACTCTCATACCAGTTTCCATAAACCAGAACCTTCCATGACCATTTCCTTAAACCAGTGTCCACCCCTTTTTCTGTGATGCTGTGTCATCTAGGGAAGCAGACAAACTTTCCCTTAAACCAAGGCATCCGCAGCCCCAAGAAGATCACCCATCTCCTTGAAATTCCAGATGGCCTTCTCCCTCCAGAACCTTTAAACTGCTCACCACTGAAGTGTAACTGGGACTTGCAGCTCTCCTTCAGCTGAAGCTGCAAAACTGGATTCCTAAACGACAAAATTCCTCGAAATGGGGAAAGGCAAACTGCAGGCCTTGGGGGAGAGGTAGCTGGCAACCCCCAGGCAGGCCTTTCCCCAAGACTTGTAGGTCCCCTCCCTCTGGAGGGGCACACACCAAACTGAGTCCAGAACCAACAGTTGTTGGGTTTTGCGAGCTCTCTGGCAGCTCCCTGTTGGCTGTCTTAACTGTCCCATTGAAAAATTAATATGCAACAGGCTCCCTCGACACCTGATTGGTCCTGTAAAAGAGCGCCAAGTATTTCCCCAGCTTCTTCCGCCACAAGTCCTCTGAACAGTCCCATAGTCCCTTGGCAGCAATCCTGGCTCTCCGATTGGCTGTAACTGGGGTCACAAGGCTGCATTATGGCTGCTGACACAAACTGTTCCACAGCAGTCCCTACATGTCCCAACTTCAAAATGTCCCTGCAGTCAGAATAAATGGTTTTATTAATGTATTGCCCCATAGTCCTTTAGCAGTCTCTTTCAAGCATTTGCAGGATTTAACAATGTTAGCCAGCCTTTTGCCTGTCACTGGCACTGATCTACAGTGTCTCCAGGCGCTGGGCAAGCCTGCAACATTAATGTTTATATCACCTCATTAATATTCATGAGGCCAGAGCTAGCGCTATTGTCATTCCCCATGTACCTTCTTCTGGTCTTCGGTCCCCAATCAGCTAAATTTAGGGACCAAGACAAACGCAACGGCTCCCATTTTACTGCAGTCGTGGTAAGAAAATCATTTTGCACTACTGCATGGCACCAGGCGCACTGAAGTGCAAACCCATGAGTAGCAGTGCCACGAGTTTCTCCTCTGTCCCTAATCTGGATAAAAAACAAAACAAAGGGCCAGACAGAGGATTTAGGGACATTGCTGGGGCCAGGACCAGATGGAGGTGGAATGGGATCCGGGACAGGGCAGCCCCAAGGAGCAAGCAGGCAAGCCCCCTGAAGGGGGGGGGGGTTTACATTACCCTTAAATTGTATTGCTTATACAGGAAAATTGAGCAAATCGGGTTCCATAGCCAGTGATGGACTGTAATTTACAGGAACATATGGGGAAATTCCCCAGGAATTGTAGAAAAAATGTTACATTGATCTAAGAGCCCAGTATTTGCAAAGCATATGAAGGACTGGGCACAAATTTTACACTAATAAATCCTTAAACGCCACCAAATTGAACAGTAGTTGGCGCACAGAAGTGCTCAGTGTTCATGGGAGTGTGCTCAGACAAGTTTAGTGTAGAGAGCCTAGTGGGGGAACATAGCAGAGAGTAAATGACCACTCACTGCTGTAAGGGATGGCCTTCCATCCACTGAGAAAAAGAAATAATTTTACTTTTTTTTTTAGCTCTGCTTCCAGATTAAAAAAAAAAAAAAAAACTAAACTCGCTCTGAGATTTCTTTTGAAACTCAGCTACTGTTGCAACAAGCTAGGCCGTAAATTCCTATACACCTGATATGTCAACATCTGCAGTCTCTTAGCATACCAGAACACAGTAAGAATCTGCTAAGATACAAAGTCTTTTTTTCTCAAAGGCTTTAAGGGTCTGCTATAGTGGACCAGTTATCTATTATATATTTATATTGTGCCGTTATAGTTAGGGTTGAGCAGGGGGTTGGTTCTATGTGAAACCTTAAACTTTGCACTTTAATAGCTTCGCAACTATTGCACAGATTTGCACGAAAGTTTGCTTGGGGGGGAGATCTCTTGAATTTGCCAAGTTCTGTTGTGGTCGGATGTGTGGATTTATTTTTTAAACATTTTACAAATCTTTTTTTTCTGTAGCACTCCACATTGTCAGTTGGTAGTCGTTACAGCTGGGTAGTGTGCACCCTACTAAGGGAAATGGCACAGCCCAAAGCTTTAGACTGTTGGGCATATGAGGATTCCGGACAGCAGCAACTCTCCAGTCTTAGCTGTGCCATCAAAGGGGAAATACCTCTGAAGCTTCTCTGAGGTAACTTTCAGCTTCAAGGCCTTGGAGCTGCAGTTCTGCATAGCAGGTCGGGGCTTCCTGGAGGCAGAGGGTACTCCAGATTTAAAAGTGTGCCTAAGCTGCTGAAGCTCAAATTGACTAACCAGCCTTCCCTTTTCCACTGCATGTTAGCTTGGATTGAAGCCCGTCTAGCACATTATTGAAGGGTGTTTAATTTTCTGGAGGTCTCCGATTTGAGTTAATATGTTCTTGGTGCTGCAGATATAAGTATCTAGTTTATTTTCTCTTAGGTAGTCGATTAGTATTCTCTGGCGCCCTCTCCCCAAGATCTGTGGGCATCAGCCCCCCACCCACTCTTAAGTCTTGTTTTTCTTTTTGTCCCTGGGGGACATTGACATTTCACTTGATCTCTACTGTGCAGGGACATTTCTCTTTATTTCCTCTATAATAAAAAAGAGAAAAAAATACAGCCAGCTTGATACTGAGCATTCTCTGTGTACTGCTCTCTGTTTTTGTCAGGCATTTCTTCCTTAGTGTAAGCCCTGCTCATCATTGACAGGGGTTGTCTCCCCCTCTCCCTCTCTCTCTCTCTCTCAGGATAAGGTTAAATGGGATTAATGCATACAGTATGTAAATTTGGTTTTGTTTTCACTTTGGGGCAGAAGTTGCCAGTCACTAATGAGTAGCATTCTGCAGTCTCAGAATATCCTCCCCTCCCTCCCTACTGTTTTTTTTTTTTTCGACTTAGTGAGCCGCACTGCATTTACCGATGTTTAACTTCATCCATGACTGTTGGGCATCATACATGTGTCTTTCCTCCTTTTCTGTGAAGCATGGTTTTGTTTTGTATGCCTAATGGTGCGTGCTCCTTCCATTGACGTGCTGATGTCGCAGCAGCATTGTGACGTCCTGCATATTCTCACAGGCGGCGTGTACGTGTCGGCCACTTTACAGTGATAGATGCAGCTGTTAGGTTTTGTTTTCCTTCTACTGAGCATCACTACTGAATTTGGGTTATGTCAAAGCATTTCACTGGGAAGGCTTCTGAGCCGATATCAGCTCTCTGCACCTGAGTCTTGGAAGGCCAAGCGCTTCAGCATCTCCTTCTATTTTGTTAATGTGCTGCAATGCTGGCTTCATAAAATTAAAAGAGCAGCTGCTGTGTATGAGATCATTGCAGCACACTCTTTCCATAGAATTATGTGGTGATTTCTCAGTTGTCTGTTCCCAGCTGTGTGCACTTCAGTGGATGTAACAGAAGTACGGAGAGGCCTTGAATGGCATTATGGTTCACTATGTAGTACTTTCCTCCTTAAAGGGCTTTTGGCAGATTTGAGGCAGAAATCAAAATGGAAGAAGAGGGCTATTAGATAACCATGAGAATATATGTTGTTTATATGTTAAACCATGCTATACTATATAGCAATAATACCGGACAGAGTGGGCATTATTGGGATAAACAGACCTCCCAGGGACGTAATGAGCCTGATGTCATAGGCAGAGGGTCTGATAGCTCCTGGTAGGTCCATTATGTCCCGAAAACGCCACCCTGGATGGCACACTGTGATTAGAAAATGGGCTTACATTATTTTTATTTAATAATGATTTCATGGAAAAAGACTAAGATATTAAAAATGAACAGAAATGTCGGGTTCTGGAAAATAATCCCTTTGGTGCCACTAGAGGGTGCTGCTGTTTATGATATTACTATTATTATTATTATTAAAATATATATATGTGTATATATATTTTTTTTTTATTAGCTTGGAATATCAGTTTTCCGTAGCGCTACCCAGAAATTGTTGGTTTTAATTTTTTGTCCTCCCCATTATGTCTTTGCACTATGTGGGTTAATGTAGCTTTGTTGCCAAGTGAGGCGGGTGCTTGATGTCCTGTGACACGCTATCCAGGGTCTCGAACCGACCGATGACCTCTGGAGAAGGAAAAAAGAATGCTGACCTGTTTAAAAATGTGAGCTGCTGTTGTGGGGCGATTTGTGTGTATCTGGATGCAGGACTCTCTGGGCGCAGCAGTAGTGGTGTTCCAGCGGTATGGGTGGATACTTAGTGAACGGAGGCGAGACTTTCCTCTGAATCGTTGGGAGAAATGGAGTTGCGCTGCTGGGTAGCGCAGGTGCAACAGTGGGTTGAGAGGAAGTTCCTGTGTCTTACCAGCGCCTGGTTAGAACCAACAGTAGTGAAGCATCAAAGCCAAGATTTTTGTTTTAATACTTACTTTTGAATTCGTTATATGGACTGCTTTGAGGACTGTGTGTGTGTGTGTGTGTGTGTGTGTGTGTGTGTGCGGCGTGCTACACCTCTCTCTCTTGCTAAGCATACAGTAAAATAGCAGCCCCAGCCAGGCGTGACACAGGATACCAGGTGGTGATGGGTGCTGCCAGAGAACTGATTTGCAGTGTTGTTAATAGTAACAACTTGAGTGCAAGTGTTTCAGCCAGTCAGACTACAGCTTTGCAGTGACCATTTTCTAAATGTTTTTTTCACTTGGCACCATGGCATATCAGAGACCATCTACCATTAAAAGATGTATGTCCTGCAAGGGGGTAAGGTGAATCACTACAAATGGGTTCCTGTTGCTCCCATTGTTTTTCACCAAGTTAATATGTCCCTTACTGCTCCCCCCCCCCATATCTCACCCTCGAGCTGGTGGGGGGGGGGTGTGTGTGTATACGTACCTTGTGTACCAGTTGGCAGTGGCAAGCCGAATTGTATAAACCTTTGTTGTGGCTCTTAGGAGAATTTTTAAGCCTCTGTATACCGCAGGACACCACATGAGATGCACCCGACCCCACACAGGGCTCCTCAGATCGGGAGGGGGGGGCACACAGGCACGTCCAGGTGCTCCATAGTGGAACTGGGCTACTTCTATTCAGAGTTGCTGGCAGACCTCAGCCCTGCTCTTTACGAGGGACAGGATGAGGAAATCTGAGATCTTGGGGAAAATTCCTGACCTAAAGAATTTATTTAATGAGGAGGAGGAGGAGGATGGGGAGTGGATGGAGCTGAGAAGGGGGATTCCTATCCCTTTTCTGTATTGATATTATGTCTTTATTCTGTCCGATAACTGAGGCGTGTAGGGCTTCTCTGCTCAAGGAAGTGCAATCCATGGAGGCACTGGATGTCAATCATATCCTGCTCATGTTCTCCTCCATGCCAATGTATTTTCTAAAATGTCTGTGTCCAATTTATTCTCCTGTTGCTGCCTGCAGGGTTGGAGTGGCTTAACACCACATTCCCCTAATTTTGGCAGTTTAACCCTAACTAGTGCATTAACAGTTTTTTTGCAAAGAATATGTGTGTGTGTGCGTGTGTGTATTTTATATATAATACATATAGTGTGTGTGTGTGTGTGTGTGTGTAGCTATGTATATATTTTTCTAGGATTGTGGATATGTTGTTCTTCCACACTCTTTGGCATGTCCCCTTCCATTTTAAATCTTGCCAGAAGTCTTCCAGCTGGCTCCTCCCACCCACCCACCTTGGTGGTATAACCCTCGGCTCCGCCCAATAATGCCAGATTTTCCTTTCCGCTGGAAGATTCGGGTTGCCTCCCTTGTGCTCACGCATTTTGTAGGTCCTGGCTCAAAAACCTGTGGTTATTCTGAAAATCTGTCTAGTTAGCATAGCGATCTGACTCTATACCTTGATTATGGAGACAAGTCTTCCCCGGTTTCATCGGTGCCCTTGCGGCAGAAAGATGTCACACCGATCCACCGCGTGCGTTTACTGTCTCATTGTCAACCACATGAATCTATGCAGTACAGAGATTTCTGAAAAACTATTTAGGTTCCAGAAATCGAGGTCCATTCCTGATCAAAGACAAGCTAATCCTTGCAGTACAGAAATCCCTGAAAAACTGTTTAGGTTAAAGTGGTAGTCCATAGCCTAGTCAAGACATGCTGGATCCCGCCTGCTGTACAGAGGATTCCTGAAAAACTGTCAGGTTTCAGAAACCAAGGCATCCATAGCCTGGTCAAGGCATACTGGACATTGTGGTATATAAGTTCACAGAAAAATAGTTCACGTTCGGAAGTGGGGTCCCTGGCCCGTCAAGCTGCACTATGGATCCCTTCGCGGTGCAAGTTTCCGGTAAAACTGCCAGGTTGTAGAAATCAAGGGTCCTGAGGCCTGGTAAAGGCATGCTGGATCTTTTGCAGTACAGCGGTTCTTAAGAACTGTTTAGGTTCCAGAAACGCGGTGTCTGAGGCCTGAGTGACGACATGCTGGATCACTTGCGGTACAAGTATTTCTGAAAAATGTCTTAGGTTGCAGAAATCAAGGGTCCATGGCCTGGTGAAAGCACGCTGGATCCCCTTCAGTCAGAAAGGATTTCTGAAAACTGTTTTGGTTCCAGAAACCAGGCGGTCCATGGCTAGGTGAAGGCACATTGCATCCTTGCAAGTAGAGGATTTCTGAAAAACTGTTTAGAGTTGCAGAAATTGAGGGTCCCTACAACCGAGTTGAAAGCAGCTGGATCCATGGTACCAGAGGATTTCTGAAAAGCTGTTTAGGTTCCAGAAGTCGGGGTGCATGACCTGGTCATATCACGTGGATCACTTGCAGTAGAGAGGTTCCTGAAAAGCGGTTAATGTTCCAGAAATTGAGGATCCATGGCCTAGTCATGGCACACTGGATCCCTTGCAGAGAGAATTCCTGAAAACTGTTTAGCTTCCGGAAATTGAGGGATCTGTGGCCTGGTCAGGGGAACCCAAGATCCCCTGCAGAACAGAGATTCTTGAAAACTGTATAGGTTCCAGAAATGCGATGGGTCCATGGCCTGGTCAAAGGCACTGGATCCCTTAGCGGTACAGAGGATTTCTGAAAAGCTGTTTTAGGTTCCAGAAATCGAGGGGTCCAGTGGACTGGTCAAGGCACGCTGGATCCCATGCAGTACAGAGGATTTCTGAAAGCTGTTTAGGTTCCAGGAAATCGAGGGACCATGGCCCGGTCAAGGCATGCTGATCCCTGCTGCAAAGAGGATTCCTGAAAACTGCTTAGGTTCCAGAAATCAAAAGCTCCGTGGCGGGTCAAGGCACGCTGGTTCCTTAGCTGTACAGAGGATTCCTGAAAAACTGCTTAGGTTCAAGAAACCACAGGGTCTGTGGCCTGGTGAAGGCATGCTTGACCCTTGCTGTGCAGAGGATTTCTGAAAGCTGTTTAGGTTCCAGAATTTGAGGGTCCATAGCTTGGTCAAGGCACGCTGGATCCTGCGGCGACAGAGACTGCTCAAAACTGTTTAGCTTGCAGAAATCAGAGGGTCCGTGGCCTGGTCAAGGCACTCTGGATCCTTTTGGTACAGAGGATTTCTGAAAAACTGTTTAGGTTCCAAAAACTTTGGGGTCCATGGCCTGGTCAAGGCACGCTGGATCCCTTTGTGAACAGAGGATTTCTGAAAAACTGTTTAGGTTCCAGAAAATTGAGGGTCCATGGCATGGTGAAGGCATGCTGTATCCCTTGTAGTACAGAGGATTTCTGAAAAACTGCTTAGGTTCCAGAAACTGCGGGTTCTGTGGCCTGGTCAAGGCACGCTGGATCCCACGCAGTACACAGGATTTCTGAAGGACTGGTTAGGTTCCAGAAACCACGGGGTCCATGGCCTGGTCAAGGCACACTGGATCCCTTGTAGT
Organism: Neoceratodus forsteri; assembly: GCA_016271365.2. Taxonomy (NCBI): domain Eukaryota; kingdom Metazoa; phylum Chordata; order Ceratodontiformes; family Ceratodontidae; genus Neoceratodus; species Neoceratodus forsteri. Next base: position 436,925,192 of record CM057453.1, read on the forward strand.
AGAGTGGATTTCTGAAGAACTGGTTAGGTTCCAGAAATCGAGGGATCCATGGCCTGGTGTAGGCACACTGGATCCTGTGCAGTACAGAGGATTTCTGAAGAACTGTTTAGGTTCCAGAAACCGTGGTGTCAGTGGCCTGGTAAAGCCACGCTGGATCACTTGCAGTACAGAGGATTTCTGAAAAACTGTTTAGGTTCCAGAAACCGTGGGGTCCATGTCCAGGTCAAGGCAATCTGGATCCCTTGCAGTACAGAGGATTTCTGAAGAACTATTTAGGTTCCAGAAACCATGGGGTCCGTGGCCTGGTCTAGGCATGCTGGATTCCTTGCAGTACATAGGATTTCTGAAGAACTGTTTAGGTTCCAGAAATTGAGGGGTCCGTAGCCTGATCAATGCACACTGAATCCCTTGCAGTACAGAGAATTCCTGAAAAACTGTTTAGGTTCCAGAAGTCGATTAGTCCATGGCCTGGTCAAGACCTGCTCGAACCCTTGCAGTAGAGAGGATTCCTGAAAACTCTTTAGGTTCCAGAAATCAAGGGGTCAATGGCCTGGTCAAGGCAAGCTGGATCCCTTGCTAACAGTGCATTCCTGAAAAACTGTTTAGGTTCCAGAAATCGAAAGGTCCGTGGCTTAGTCAAGGCACACTGGTTCCCTTGCTGTACAGAGGATTTCTGAAAAACTGCATAAGTTTCAGAAATCAAGGGGTCCATGGCCTGGTCAAGGCATGCTGGATCCCTTGTGGTACAGAGGATTTCTGAAAAACTGCTTAGGTTGAAGAAATCGAGAGGTCCGAGGCCAGGTGAAGGCATGCTGGATCCCTTGCAGTACAGAGGATTTCTGAAGAACTGTTTAGGTTCCAGAAACTGCGGGTCTGTGGCGGTGAAGGACACTGGATCCCTTGTGGTACAAGTATTTCTGAAAACGTCTTAGGTTGCAGAAATCAAGGGGTCCGTGGACTGGAGAAGGCACACTGGATCCCTTGCTGTACAGAGGATTTCTCAAGAACTGTTTAGGTTCCAGAAACCGGGCGGTCCTTGGCCAGATGAAGGCATGTTGCATCCTTTGCAATACAGAGGATTTCTGAAAAGCTGTTTAGGTTCCAGAAATTGAGGGGTCCATGGCCTGGGGAAGGCACACTGCATCCCTTGTGGTACAGAGGCTTTCTGACAAGCTGTTTAGGTTGCAGAAATCAAGGGGTCCACGGCCGGGTGAAAGCATGCTGGATCCCGTGTGGAACAGAGGATTTCTGAAAAGCTGTTTAGGTTCCAGAAATCGAGGGGTGCGTGGCCAGGTCATGGCATGCTGGATCATTTGCAGTAGAGAGGATTCCTGAAAAACTGTTTAAGTTCCAGAAATCAAGGGGTCCGTGGCCTGGGGAAGGCACGCTGCATCCCTTGTGGTACAGAGGATTTGTGAGAAGCTGTTTAGGTTGCAGAAATCGAGGGGTCCACGGCCGGGTGAAAGCACGCCGGATCCCTTGGACTAGAGAGGATTCCTGGAAAACTGTTTAGGTTCCTGAAATTGAGGGATCCGTGGCCTAGTCATGGCACACTGGATCCCTTGCAGTAGAGAGCATTCCTGATAAACCGATTAGGTTCCAGAAATCGAGGGATCCGTGGCCTTGTCAAGGCACACTGGATCCCTTGTGGTACAGAGGATTTATGAGAAGCTGTTTAGGTTGCAGAAATAGAGGAGTCCACGGCCGGGTGAAAGCACGCTGGATCCCGTGCGGTACAGAGTATTTCTGAAAAGCTGTTTAGGTTCCAGAAATAGAGGGGTCTGTGGCCTGGTGAAGGCATGCTGGATCCCTTGCAGTACAGAGAATTTCAGAAGAACCTTTTAGGTTCCAGAAACAGTGGTTGCTGTGGCCTGCTGAAGGAACGCTGGATTCCTTGCAATACAGAGGATTTCTGAAAACCTGTTTAGGTTCCATAAATCAAGGGGTCCATGGCCGGGTGAAATCACTCTGGATCCCATGCAATACAGAGGATTTCTGAAAAGCTATTTAGGTTCCAGAAGTCGAGGGGTCCGTGGCCTGGTCAAGGCATGCTGGATCCCTTGTGGTACAGAGGATTTCTGAAGAACTGTTTAGGTTCCAGAAACCACGGGGTCAATGGCCTGGTCAAGGCAAGCTGGATCCCTTGCAAACAGTGGATTCCTCAAAAACTGTTTAGGTTCCAGAAATCGAAAGGTCCGTGGCCTAGACAAGGCATGCTGGATCCCTTGCTGTACAGAGGATTTCTGAAAAACTGCTAAGGTTTCAGAAATAGAGGCATCTGTGGCCTGGTCAAGGCATGCTGAATTCCCTAGCGGTATGGAGGATTCCAGAAAAACTTTACATTCCAGAAATTGAGGGGTCCGTGGCTTAGTCAAGGCACGCTGGATCCCTTGCAGTACAGAGGATTTCCGAAAAACTGCTTAGGTTGCAGAAATTGAGGGGTCCGAGGCCTGGTGAAGGCTTGCTGGATCCCGTGCGGTACAGAGGATTTCTGATAAACTGTTTAGGTTCCAGAAATTGAGGGGTCCTTAGCCTAGTCAAAGCACGCTGGATCCTTTGTGGAAAAGAGGATTTCTGAAAAACTGTATAGGTTCCAGAAATTGATGGGTCCATGGCCTGGTCAAGGCACACTGGATGTCTTGCATTACAGAGGATTTCTGAAAAGCTGTTTAGGTTCCAGAAATTGAGGGGTCCATTGCCAGGTCAAGGCACTCTGAATCCCTTGCAGTACAGAGAATTCCTGAAAAACTGCTTAGGTTCCAGAAGTCGATTAGTGTTTGTCCTGGTCAAGACGTGCTGGAACCCTTGCAGTAGAGAGGATTCCTGAAAAACTGTTTAGCTTCCAGAAATCAAGGGGTCAATGGCCTGGCCAAGGCAAGCTGGATCCCTTGCAAACAGTGGATTCCTGAAAAACTGTTTAGGTTCCAGAAATCGAGGGGTCCGTGGCCTGGTCAAGGCACACTGGATCCCTTGCGGTACAGAGGATTTCCGAAAAACTGTTTAGGTTGCAGAAATCGAGGGGTCCGAGGCCTGCTCAATGTACACTGGATTCCTTGCAGTTCAGAGGATTCCTGAAAAACTGTTTAGGTTGAAGAAATCAACTGGTACATGTCCTGTTCAAAGCACGCTGGATCCCTTGAAGTACAGAGGATTCCTGAAAAACTGTTTAGGTTCCAGAAATGGAGGGGTCCATGGACTGGATAAGGCAATCTGGATCCCTTGCAAACAGGGGATTCCTCAAAAATTGTAGGTTCCAGAAGTCGAGGGGCCATGGCCAAGTCAAGGCACACTGGATCCATTGCAGTACAGAGAATTCTTGAAAACTAGTTTAGGTTCCAGATATCGAGGGGTTAGTGGCCTGGTCATGGCACGCTGGATCCCTTGCACTAGAGAGGATTTCTGAAAAGCTGTTTAGGTTCCAGAAATTGAGGGGTCCATGGCCTGCTCAAGGCACAATGGATTCCTTGCAGTACAGAGGATTTCTTAAAAACTGTTTAGGTTCCAGAATTCGAGGGGTCCGTGGCCTGGTCAAAGTACGCTGGATCCCTTGCAATACAGAGGATTTCTGAAGAACTGTTTAGGTTCCGAAACCACAGAGTCTGTGGCCTGGTGAAGGCACCTTGTGGTACAGAGGGTTTCTAAAAAACTGTTCAGGTTCTAGAAATTGCAAGGTCCATGGCCTGGTCAAGGCACACTGGATGCCTTGCAGTACAGTGGATTTCTGAAAAGCTGTTTAGGTTCCAGAAATCGCAAGTTCCATGGTCTGATCATGACATGCTGGATCCTTTACAGTACAGATCCCTTGCACTAGAGAGGATTCCTGAAAAACTGCCTAGGTTGCAAAAATCGAGGGAACCGTGGCCTGGTCAAAGCACGCAGTACAGAGGATTCCTGAAAACTGTTTAGGTTTCAGAAATCGAGGGGTCCGTGGCCTTGTCAAGGCACGCTGGATCCCTTGCAGTACAGCGGATTTCTGAAAAACTGTTTAGGTTCAAGAACATTTAATAAATGTGTTTATTCTATGGGGATTTATTAAGCCAGTAAGGCTTCCTGTAGAAACGTCTTACGATGCCTGTTTTAATTTATGCTCAAGTCTGGGTGCAGAAAAGTTTTCTTTCCATGCTGTTAATGGGGTTTAAGGGGTACTTATTGCCTCTGAACAATATTTTTATAACCATTTCAGTTTGTAGCATGTCAAAGTTACCAGAGAGTCAGATATTAGTACAGAAGAGGGTGGTTTGTTTAGACATTTATGGTAATTGTTACCTATAAGGTACCTAAATTGTTTCTACATTTTTGTCTTTCTCTCAGGAGGAGAAGATGTTTTAAGCCATATTGACTTCTAAATCATCCCACTATATCATGCAGCTCATAGGCTTAAACAACACCAATATATACAAGGGACTATTTTTGATTAAGTTGTTTTTACTGATAGCCTCCTAAAGCTGTATCTAATTGAAACAGTACAAAGTATTCATTTTAAATTGTGTGTATTTGAAGGGGTGGCACTTTTCTGTGGTATTTTCTTCATGTTTTATCCTAATGTACAGCTCCGGACACTTTTACGACTGTATGTCTATTGTAAACTAATAAACAAAGCTTAAAAAAAATGTCCTGGGAGTTACATCTGTTAGTGTAGTTGTAGCGTTAGCTCAGCTGTAGTGTTAGCTTTGTTGTAGCCTCAGCATAGCTGTAGCATTAGCATAGCGGTGGCAAAAGTATAACTGTAGCATTAGCTTAGCTGTAGCATTGGAATTAGCTGATGCACTGGCATTAGCTGTAGCGCAAGCATTAGCTGTAGCGTTAGCATTAGCATTAGCTTAGCGGTAGCACTACTGTGGTCTTAGCTGTAGCATTACCATAAGCTGTAGCATTAGCGTAAGCTGAAGTGTTGGTGAATTCTGTAGCATTAGCTGTAACGTTAGCTGTAGCATTAGCATAAGCTGTAGCATTAGCGTAACTTGTAGCATAAGCTGAAGCATTATGTTTAGAGCAAGCATAAGCATAAGCAGTAGCATTAGCACGAGCTGTAGCATAAGCAAGAGCTGTAGCATTAGCACAAGCTGTAGCATAAGAAAGAGCTGTAGCATTAGTACGAGCTGGAGCATAAGCACGAGCTGTAGCATAAGCACGAGCAATAGCATAAGCATGAGCTGTAGCATGAGCATGAGCTGTACTACAAACAGTTTTAATGCAAGCATAAGTACTAGCATTAGCTGTAGTGTTAGCTTTGCTGTGGTCTCAGCATAGCTGTGGTGTTAGCATAGCTGTCACAAAAGAATAGCTGTAGCATTAGCTTAGCTGTAGTATTAGCTTAGCTGTAGCATTGGCATTAGCTGAAGCATTGGCATTAGCAGAAGCATTGGCATTAGCTGTAGGATTACCATTAGCATTAGCTTAGCAGTAGCACTACTGTGGACTTAGCTGTAGCATTAGCATAAGCTGTAGCATTAGTGTAAGTGAATGCTGTAGCATTAGCGGTAATGTTAGGAATAACATTAGCATAAGCTGTAACATTAGCTTAAGTTGTAGCATAAGCTGAAGTATTAGGTTTAGTGCAAGAGTAAGCTGCAGCATAAGCGTAAGCTGTAGCGTAAGTGTAAGCTGTAGCATTAGCACGAGCTGTAGCATAAGCATGAGCTCTAGCATAAGCATGAGCTGTAGCATTAGCATGAGCTGTAGCATAAGTACAAACTGTTCTATAAACAGTTTAATGTAAGCATAAGCACTAGCATTAGCTGTAGTGTTAGCTTTGTTGTAGCCTCAGCATAGCTGTGGCAAAAGTATAGCTGTAGTATTAGCTTAGCTGTGGCACTGGCATTTGCTGTAGCATTGGCATTAGGTGTAGCATTAGCTTCGCTCTAGCACTAATGTGACTTAGCTGTAGCATTAGCCTAAGCTGTAGCGTTAGTGAATGCTGTAGCATTAGCTGTAACATTAGCTGTAGCATTAGCATAAGCTGTAGAATTAGTGTAAGTTGTAGCATAAGTTGAAGCATTAGGTTTAGTGCAAGAGTAAGCTGTATCGTAAGCATAAGCACAAGCTGTGGCATAAACACGAGCTGTACTATAAACAGTTTTAATGTAAGCATAAGCACTAGCATTAGCTGTAGTGTTAGATTTGTTGTAGCCTCAGCATAGCTGTGGTGTTAGCATAGCTGTGGCAAAAGTATAGCTGTGGCATTAGCTTAGCTGTAGCATTGGCATTAGCTGAAGCATAGGCATTAGCTTAGCTGTAGCACTACTGTGACTAAGCTGTAGCACTAGCAAAAGCTGTAGCGTTAGTGAATGTTGTAGCATTAGCTGTAATCTTAGCTGTAGAATTAGCATAAGCTGTAGCATTAGCGTAAGTTGTAGCATAAGATGAGGCATTAGGTTTAGTGCAAGAGTAAGCTGTAGTGTAAGCGTAAGCTGTAGCATAAGCATGAGCTGTAGCATAAGCACGAGCTGTAGCATAAGCACGAGCTGTAGCATAAGCAGTTTTAATGTAAGCATAAGCACTAGCATTAGCTGTAGTGTGAGCTTTGTTGTAGCCTCAGCATAGTTGTGGTGTTAGCATAGCTGTGGCAAAAGTATAGCTGTAGCATTAGCTGAGCTGTAGCATTAGCTTAGCTGTAGCATTAGCTTAGCTGAAGCATTGGCATTAGCTGTAGCGTTAGCAGTAGCATTAGCTTAGCTGTAGCACTACTGTGACTTAGCTGTTGCATTAGCATAAGCTGTAGCGTTATTGAATGCTGCAGCATAAGCTGTAACGTTAGCTGTAGCAGTACCGTAAGCTGTAGCATTAACGTAAGTTGTAGCATAAGCTGAAGCATTAGGTTTAGTGCAAGCGTAAGCTGTAGCGTAAGTGTAAGCTGTAGCATTAGCATGAGCTGTAGCATAAGCACAAACTGTACTATAAAAAGTTTTAATGTCAGCATAAGCACGAGCATTAGCTGTAGTGTTAGCTTTGTTGTAGCCTCAGCATAGCTGTGGTGTTAGCATAGCTGTGGCAAAAGTATAGCTGTAGCATTACCTTAGCTGTAGCAAGCTTAGCTGTAGCATTAGCTTAGTTGCATAATTGGCATTAGCTGAAGCATTGGCATTAGCTGAAGCACTGGCATTAGCATTAGCTTAGCTGTAGCGCTACTGTGGACTTAGCTGTAGCATTAGCATAAGCTGTAGCATTAGCGTAAGCTGTAGCGTTGGTGAATGCTGTAGCATTAGCTGTAACGTTAGCTGTAGCATTAGCATAAGCTGTAGCATTAGCGTAAGTTGTAGCATACGCTGTAGCATTAGGTTTAGTGCAAGAGTAAGCTGTAGCGTAAGCATAAGCTGTAGCATAAGGACGAGCTGTAGCATAAGCACGAGAGGTACGATAAACAGTTTTAATGTAAGCATAAGCACTAGCATTAGCTGTAGTGTTAGCTTTGTTGTAGCCTCAGCATAGCTGTGGTGTTAGCATAGCTGTGGCAAAAGTATAGCTGTAGCATTAGCTTAGCTGTAGCATAAGCTTAGCTGAAGCATTGGCATTAGCTGTAGTATTAGAATTAGCTTAGCTGTAGCACTACTGTGACTTAGCTGTAGCATTAGCATAAGCTGTAGCATTAGCATAAGCTGTAGCATTGGTGAATGCTATAGCATTAGCTGTAACATTAGCTGTAGCATTGACATAAGCTGTAGCATTAGCGTAAGTTGTAGCATAAGCTGAAGCATTAGGTTTAGTGCAAGCGTAAGCTGTAGCGTGAGCGTAAGCTGTAACATTAGCATGAGCTGTAGCATAAGCACGAGCTGTAGCATAAGCAGGAGCTGTAGCATAAGCAAGAGCTGTAGTACAAAAGCAAGCTGTGGTGTTGGTGAATGCTGTAGCATTAGCTGTAACATTAGCTGTAGCATTAACATAAGCTGTAGCAATAGCGTAAGTTGACGTATAAGCTGAAACATTACGTTTAGTGCAAGAGTAAGCTGTAGCATAAACATAAGCAGTAGCATAAGCATGAGCTGTGGCATAAGCACTAGCATTAGCTGTTGTGTTAGCTTTGTTGTAGCCTCAGCATAGCTGTGGCAAAAGTATAGCACTTAGCTGTAGCATTAGCTTAAAGCTGTAGCATTAGCGTAAGTTGTAGCATAAGCAGAAGCATTAGGTTTAGTGCAAGTGAAAGATGTAGCTTAAGCATAAGCCGTAGCATTACCACGAGCTGTAGCATAAGCACGAGCCGTAGCATAAGCACGAGCAATAGCATAAGCATGAGCTATAGCATAGGCATGAGCTGTAGCATAAGCATGAGCTGTAGCATAAGGGCAAACTGTACAACAAACAGTTTTAATGTCAGCATAAGCACTAGCATTAGCTGCAGTGTTTGCTTTGTTGTAGGCGCAGCATAGCAGTGGCAAAAGTATAGCTGTAGCATGAGCTTCGCTGTAGCATTGGCATTAGCTGTAGCATTAGCATTAGCTTAGCTGTAGCACTACTGTGACTTAGCTGTAGCACTAGCGTAAGCTGTAGCGTTAGTGAATGCTGTAGCATTAGCTGTAACATTTGCTGTAGCATTAGCATAAGCTGTAGCATTAGCGCAAGCTGTAGCATAAGTTGAAGCATTAGGTTTAGTGCAAGAGTAAGCTGTAGCGTAAGCAAAAGCTGTAGCATAAGCACAAGCTGTGGCATAAGCATGAGTTGTACTATAAACAGTTTTAATGTAAGCATAAGCCCTAGCATTAGCTGTAGTGTTAGCTTTGTTGTAGCCTCAGCATAGCTGTGGTGTTAGCATAGCTGTGGCAAAAGTATAGCTGTAGCATTAGTTTAGCTGTAGCATTGGCATTAGCTGAAGCATTGGCATTAGCTGTAGCACTGGCATTAGCTTAGTTGTAGCACTACTGTGACTTAGCTGTAGCATTAGCATAAGCTGTAGCCTTAGCGTAAGCTGTAGCATTGGTGAATGCTGCAGCATGAACTGTATCGTTAGCTGTTGCATTAGGCGTAGAGTTGTAGTATAAGCCAAAGCATTGGGTTTGGTGGCGTAAGCTGCCTGTGGCGAGCGTAATCTGTAACATGCTCGAGCTGTAGCATAGCACGAGCTATAGCATAAGTACGAGCAATAGCATAAGCATGAGCTATAGCATAGGCATGAGCTGTAGCATAAGTACAAACTGTACTATAAACAGTTTTAATGTAAGCATGAGCACTAGCACTAGCTGTAGTGTAAGCTTTGTTGTAGCCTCAGCATAGCTGTGGCAAAGATATAGCTGTAGCATTACCTTAGCTGTAGCATTAGCTTAGCTATAGCACTGGCATTAGCTGTAGCTGTAGCACTGGCATTAGCTGTAGCAATAGCATTTGCATTAGCTGTAGCGTTAGCATTTGCATTAGCTTAGCTGTAGCACTACTGTGACTTAGCTGTAGCACTAGCGTAAGCTGTAGCGTTAGTGAATGCAGTAGCATTAGCTGTACCGTTAGATGTAGCATTAACATAAGCTGTAGCATTAGCGTAAGTTGTAGCATAAGTTGAAACATTACGTTTAGTGCAAGAATAAGCTGTAGCATAAGCATAAGCTGTAGCATAAGCAAGAGCATTGGCATTAGGTTAGCTTTAGCACTATTGTGGACTTAGCTGCAGCATTAGCATAAGCTGTAGCATTAGCGTAAGCTGAAGCGTTGGTGAATGCTGTAGCATTAGCTGTAACGTTAGCATAAGCTGTAACATTAGCATAAGTTGTAGCATAAGCTGAAGCATTAGGTTTAGTGCAGGCGTAAGCCGTAGTGTAAGCATAAGCTCTAGCATTAGCACGAGCTGCAGCATAAGCACGAGCTGTAGCATAAGCACGAGCTGTAGCACAAGCGCAAACTGTACTATAAACAGTTTTAATGTAAGTATAAGTACTAGCATTAGCTGTAGTGTTAGCTTTGTTGTAATCTCAGCATAGCTGTGGTGTTAGCATAGCTGTCACAAAAGTATAGCTGTAGCATTAGCTTAGCTGTGGAATTAGCTTAGCTGTAGCATTGGCATTAGCTGAAGCTTTGGCTTTAGCATTAGCTTAGCTGTAGCACTACTGTGACTTAACTGCAGTATTAGCGTAAGCTATAGCGTTGGTGAATGCTGTAGCATTAGCTGAAATGTTAGCTGTAGCGTTAGCATAAGCTGTTGCATTAGCTTAAGTTGTAGCATAAGCTGAAGCATGAGGTTTAGTGCAAGCGTAAGCTGTAGCATAAGCGAATGCCGAAGCATAAGCATGATCTGAAGCATAAGCATGAGCTGCAGCATTAGCACGAGCTGTAGCATAAACACGAGCTGTAGCATAAGCACGAGCTGTAGCATAAGCATGAGCTGTAGCATATGCGCAAACTGTACTATAAACAGTTTTAATGTAAGCATAAGCACTAGCATTAGCTGTAGTGTTAGCTTTGTTGTAGTCTCAGCATAGCTGTGGCAAAAGTATAGCTGTAGCATTAGCTTAGATGTAGCATTAGCTTAGTTTAGCTGTAGCATTAGCTTAGCTGTTGCATTGGCATTAGCATTAACTTAGCTGTAGCACTACTGAGACTTAGCTGTTGTATTAACATTAGCTGAAGCATTAGCGTAAGATGTAGCATTAGTGAAAGCTGCAGCATTAGCTGTAACGTTATCTGTAGCATTAGCATAAATTGTAGCATAAGCTGAAGCATTAGGTTTAGTGCAAGCATAAGCTGCAGCATATGCGCAGGCTGCAGCTTAAGCTTAAGCTGTAGCATAAGCGCAAACTGTACTACAAACATTTGTTTTAATGTAGGCATAAACTCTAGCAGTAACTGCAGTGTTAGTGTAACAGATGTAACACTCAGGAAATGCTTTTATTATTGTACTAACTATTGAAATGCAATGTGGAGCTGGTGGTACAGGGTCACTGAAACGCTTTCCTCAACCCAATAAAATGTATGTCATTGCTGCCATACTAGGAGAGAGGGTTCAGCATCCTTTTGTCTTATTTCATCCTCTTTGTGCTGACAACCTGCACTCCTTCATGCTGTTTTATGCTGTTTTTTCTTTATTTTTTCTTAACCGGGTAAGTGTACTAGACAAACCCTGCTTATTTTCAGGTACAACCCGGGAGAGGGGGATACAGATGAATGCCAACTGACCTTGAGCCAGATTAAGTTGTTGGTAGTATTTTTAGTGACTGTGAGAAATTTGGCCAGGACACCAGGGAAATTTCCCTACTCTTTTCAGTAAGTGCCATGGGATCTTTAACATCTACCTGAACTACCACCAATCCAGGCAGATGGGACCTCAGTTTAACATCTCATCCGAAAGACGAACATTGTCAAATTTTACCTGGTCTATGAAATGAGGTGGTGAGACCGCACACTGGACAATTTTAAGTCCTGAAGCCTTAAAGCCCAGCAGCTATGAAGCTTGAAGCCTTGTGCAGCAAGCCAAGGCAATCTTGGTCCAGTGTAACCTCCGCTATGAGCCTGGTGACTGTCGAGCCTTGGCAGCTAATTTAACTTTAAAAAAAAAAGGGCCCATCTTTTAATCCACAGATCAAGGCATACTGGATCCCTTGCAGTACAGCGGATTTCTGAAGTACTGTTTAGGTTCTAGAAATCATGGGGTCCATTGACTGTTCAAGGCATGCTGGATCCCTTGCAGTGCAGAGGAGGATTTCTGAAGAACTACTTAACTTCCTGAAATCACAGCGTCCATGGCCTGGTCAAGGCACGCTGGATCCCTTGCAGTTCAGAGGATTTCTGAAAAACTGGTTGGGTTCCAGAAGTTGGGGGATCAGTGGCCTGGTCAAGGCATGCTGGATCCCTTGCAGGAGGGAGGATTTCTGAAAAGCTGTTTAGGTTCCAGAAATCAAGGGGTTCACGGCCTGGTCAAGGCACGCTGGATCCCTTGCAGTACAGAGGATTTCTAAAAAAACTGTTTAGGTTCCAGAAATTGTGAAGTCCGTGGCCTGGTCAAGGCACGCTGCATCCCTTGCAGTACAGCGGATTTCTGAAAAACTGTTTAGGTTCCAGAAACCACGGGGTCCATGGCCTGGTCAAGGCACGCTGGATCCATTGCAGTAGAGAGGATTGCTGAATAACTGGTTAGGTTCCAGAAACCGCGGAGTCCATGGCCTGGAGGAGGCTCACTGGATCCCTTGCAGTACAGAGGATTTCTGAAGAACTGTTTAGGTTCCAGAAACCACGGGGGCCTGTGGCCTGTTGTATGCATGCTGGATCCCTTGCAATACAAAGAATTTCAGAAGAACTGTTTAGGTTCCAGAAACCGTGGGGTCCATGGCCTGGTCAAGGCACGCTGGATCCCTTGCAGTAGAGAGGATTCCTGAAAAGCTGTTTAGGTTCCAGAAATCGAGGGGTCCGTGGCCTTATCAAGGCATGCTGGATCACGTGCGGTACAGAGGATTCCTGAAAAACTGTTTAGGTTCCAGAAATCAAGGAGTCCATGTCCTGTTCAAGGTGTGCAGGATCCCTTGCAGTACACAGGATTTCTGAAAAGCTGTTTAGGTTCCAGAAATCGAGGGTTCTGTGGCCTGGTCAAGGCACCTTGTGGTACAGAGGATTTCTGAAAAACTGTTTAGGTTCCAGAAATCAAAGGGTCCATAGCCTGGTCAAGGCACACTGGATCCCTTGCGGTACAGAAGATTCCTGAAAACCTGTTTAGGTTCCAGAAGTTGAGGGGTCTGTTGCCTGGTCAAGACACACTGGGTCCCTTGCAGTACAGAGGATTTCTGAAGAACTGTTTAAGTTCCAGAACATTTAATAAAAATGTTTATTCTAAGGGGATTTATTAAGCCAGTAAGGCTTCCTGAACAAATGTCTTAAGTTACCTGTTTTAATTTATACTCAAGTCTGGGTGCAGAAAAGTTTTCTTTCCATGCTGTTGATGGGGTTTAAGGGGTACTTGTTGCCTCTGAACAATATTTTATAGCCATTTCAGTTTGTAGCATGTCAAAGTTACCAGAGAGTCAGATATTAGTACAGAAGAGGGTGATTTGTTTAGACATTTAAGGTGGCTGTTACCTATAAGGTACCTAAATTGTTTCTACATGCTTTTTTGTCTTTCTCTCAGGAGGGAGAAGATGTTCGTAAGCTATATGGACTTCTAAATAATCCCACTGTATCATGCAGCTCATGGGCTTAAACAACAGCAATATCTACAAGGGACTATTTTTGATTAGTTGTTTTTACTGATAGCTCAAAGCTGTAATTAATTGAAACAGTACCAAGTATTCATTTTAAATTGTGAGTATTAAGAGGGGTGGCACCTTCCTGTGGAATTTCCTTTATGTTTTATCCTTATGTACATCTCCGGACACTTTTACGACTGTATGTCTATTGTAAACTAATAAAGTTTAAAACAAATGAGCATCTGATAGTGTAGTTGTAGCAATAGTACAGCTGAAGTGTTAGCATTGTTGTAGCCTCAGCGTAAATGTGGCAAAAGTATAGCTGTAGCATTAGCTTAGCTAAAGCATTGTCAGCTGTAGCATTGGCATTAGCTGTAGCAGTAGCATTAGCTTACCTGTGGCACTAGCACAAGCTGTAGCATTAGCATTAGCTGCAGCGTTAGCGAATGCTGTAGCATTAGCTGTAACGTTAGCATTACCTTAAGCTGAAGCATTAGCGTAAGTTGTAGCATAAGCTGAAGCATTAGGTTTAGTGCAAGAGTAAGCTGTAATGTAAGCGTAAGCAGTACCATAAGCACAAGCTGTAGCATAAGCATGAGCTGTACTATAAACAGTTTAAATGTAAGCATAAGCACTAGTATTAGCTGTAGTGTTAGCTTTGTTGTAGCCTCAGCATAGCTGTTGCAAAACTATAGCTGTAGCATTAGCTTAACTGCAGCACTGGCATTAGCTGTAGCATTGGCATCAGCTGTAGCATTAGCACTAGCTTAACTGTTGCACTACTGTTATTTAGCTGTAGCACTAGCGTAAGCTGTAGCATTAGTAGATGCAGTAGCACGAGCTGTACTATAAACAGTTTAAATGTTAGCATAAGCACAAGCCTTAGCTGTAGTGTTAGCTTTGTTGTAGCCTCAGCATAGCACTGGCAAAAGTATAGCTGTAGCATTAGCTTAGCTGTAGCATTGGCATTTGCTGAAGCATTGGCATTAGCTTAGCTGTAGCACTACTGTGGACTTAGCTGTAGCATTAGCATAAGTTGTAGCATTAGCGTAAGTTGCAGCATAAGCTGAAGCATTAGGTTTAGTGCAAGCAAAAGCTGTAGCGTAAGCGTAAGCAGTAGCATTAGCTCGAGCTGAAGCATAAGCACGAGAAGCAAAAGCATGAGCTGTAGCATAAGCATGAGCTGTAGCTTGAGTACAAACTGTACTATAAACTGTTTAAATGCAAGCATAAGCACTAGCATTAGCTGTAGTGTTAGCTTTGTTGTAGCCTCAGCATAGCTGTGGCAAAAGTGTAGCTGTAGCATTAGCTTAGCTGTAGCATTAGCTTAGCAGTAGCATTGGCATTAGCTGAAGCATTGGCATTAGCATTAGCTTAGCGGTAGCACTACTGTGGACTTAGCTGTAGCATTAGCATAAGCTGTAGCATTAGCGTAAGTGAATGCTGTAGAATTAGATGTAACGTTAGCAGTAGCATTAGCATAAGCTGTAGCATTAGCGTAAGTTGTAGCATAAGCTGAAGCATTAGGTTTAGTGCAAGCATGAGCTGTAGCGTAAGCGTAAACTGTAGCATTAGCACGAGCTGAAGCATAAGCACGAACTGTAGCATAAGCATGAGCTATAGCATAACCACGAGCTGTAGCATAAGCATAAGCTGTAGCATAAGTACAAACTGTACTATAAACAGTTTTAATGTAAGCATGAGCACTAGCTTTAGCTGTAGTGTTAGCTTTGTTGTAGCCTCAACATGGCTGTGGCAAAAGTAGAGCTGAAGCATTAGCTTAGCTTTAGCACTGGCATTAGCTGTAGCATTAGCATTAGCTTAGCTGTAGCAGTACTGTGACTTAGCTGTAGCAGTAGCGTAAGCTGTTGCGTTAGTGAATGCTGTAGCTTTAGCTGTAATCTTAGCTGTAGAATTATTTATTTATTATTTATTTAGCTTTTGTTGACCGGGTAAGCGCACTAGACAAATTCTGCCTATTTTCAGGCACGACCCGGGGGAGGGGGATACAGATGAATGCCAACTGACCTTGAACCATATTAAGCTGTTGGTGGTATTTTTAGTGAATGAGGGAAATTTGGCGAGGACACCGTGGAAATTCCCCTACTCTTTTCGATAAGTTCCATGGGATCTTTAACATCCACCTGAACTACCACCAATCCAGGCAGATGGGACCTCGGTTTAGTATCTCATCCGAAAGACGGCGCCTCAGAAATGTAGCACCCATTTCATCCTGCATTACAGTGCCAGTACTGGGATATTAACCCAAGTGCCAGATGTGGGAACTGAACCCACAGCCCCCTGATCTCCCGGCCTCAGAGGCGAGTGTGCTAGCTACTGATTAATTATAATTAGTATGAGCTGTAGCATTAGCGTAAGTTGTTGCATAAGCTGAAGCATTAGGTTTAATGCAAGAGTAAGCTGTAGTGTAGGAAAGAGCTGTAGCGTAAGCACGAGCTGTGGCATAAGCAGTTTTAATGTAAGCATAAGCACTAGCATGAGCTGTAGTGTTAGCTTTCCTGTAGCCTCAGCATAGTTTTGTTGAAAGCATAACTGTGGCTAAAGTATAGCTGTAGCATTAGCTTAGCTGTAGCACTGGCATTTGCTGTAGCACTGGCATTAGCTGTAGCATTAACATTAGCTTAGCTGTAGCACTACTGTGACTTAGCTGTAGCGTTAGTGAATGCTGTAGCATTAGCTGTTATGTTAGATGTAGCATTAGCATAAGCTGTAGCATTAGTGTAAATTGCAGCATAAGCTGAAACATTACGTTTAGTGCAAGAGTAAGCTGTAGCATAAGCGTAAGCAGTAGCATAAGCACGAGCTGTAGCATAAGCACGAGCTGTACTATAAACAGTTTTAATGTAAGCATAAG
The DNA here is from genome assembly GCA_016271365.2 of Neoceratodus forsteri. Classification (NCBI taxonomy): domain Eukaryota; kingdom Metazoa; phylum Chordata; order Ceratodontiformes; family Ceratodontidae; genus Neoceratodus; species Neoceratodus forsteri. The sequence continues at coordinate 436,941,155 of CM057453.1, forward strand.
CACTAGTATTAGCTGTAGTGTTAGCTTTGTTGAAGCATCAGCATAGCTGTGGCAAAAGTATAGCTGTAGCATTAGCTTAGCTGTAGCATTGGCATTAGCTGAAGCATTGGCATTAGCTAAAGCATTGGCATTAGCATTAGCTTAGCTGTAGCACTACTGTGGACTTAGCTGTAGCATTAGCATAAGCTGTAGCATTGGCGTAAGCTGTAGCATTAGCGTAACCTGTAGCATTAGCGTTAGTTGTAGCATAAGCTGAAACATTACGTTTAGTGCAAGAGTAAGCTGCAGCATAAGCATAAGCTGTAGCATAAGAACGAGCTGTGGCATAAGCACGAGCTGTACTATAAACGGTTTTAATATAAGCATAAGCACGAGCATTAGCTGTAGTGTTAGCTTTGTTGTTGCCTCAGCATAGCTGTAGCAAAAGTATAGCAGTAGCATTAGCTTAGCTGTAGCATTAGTTTAGCTGTAGCATTGGCATTAGCTGAAGATTTGGCATTAGCTGAAGCATTGGCATTAGCTGTAGAATTAGCATTAGCTTTAGCTTAGCTGTTGCACTACTGTGGACTTAGCTGTAGCATTAGCATAAGCTGTAGCATTAGCGGAAGCTGTTGCATTGGTGAATGCTGTACCTTTAGTTGTAACGTTAGCTGTAGCATTAGTTTAAGTTGTAGCATGAGCTGAAGCATTAGGTTTAGTGCAAGCATAAGCATAATCTGTAGCATTAGCAAGAGCTGTTGCATAAGCAGGAGTTGTAGCATAAGCATGGGCTGTAGCATAAGCACGACCTGTAGCAGAAGCGCAAACTGTACTATAAACAGTTTTAATGTAAGCATAAGTACTAGCATTAGCTGTAGGGTTAGCTTTGTTGTAGTCTCAGCACAGCTGTGGTGTTAGCATAGCTGTGGCAAAAGTACAGCTGTTGCATTAGCTTAGCACTAGCATTGGCATTAGCTGAAGGATTGGCATTAGCTGAAGCATTGGTAGTAGCATTAGCTTAGCTGTAGCACTGCTGTGGATTTAGCTGTAGCATTAGCATAAGCTAAAGCATTAGCGTTAGTGGATGCTGTAGCATTAGCTGTAACGTTAGCAGTAGCATTAGCATAAGATGTATCATTAGCATAATTTGTAGCATAAGCTGAAGCATTAGGTTTAGTGCAAGCATAAGCTGTAGCGTAAGAGTAAGCTGTAGCATTAGCATGAACTGTAGCATAAGCACGAGCTATAGCATAATCACGAGCTGTAGCATAAGCAGTTTTAATGTAAGCATAAGCACTAGCATGAGCTGTAGTGTTTGCTTTGCTGTAGCCTCAGCATAGCTTTGGTGTTAGCATAACTGTGGCAAAAGTATAGCTGTAGCATTAGCTTAGCTGTAGCACTACCATTTGCTGTAGCATTGGCATTAGCTGCAACATTAGCATTAGTTTAGCAGTTGCACTAGTGTGACTTAGCTGTAGCACTAGCATAAGCTGTAGCGTTAGTGAATGCTGTAGCATTAGCTGTAACATTAGCTGTAGCATTAGCATAAGCTGTAGCATTACCGTAAATTGTAGCATATGCTGAAACATTACGTTTAGTGCAAGAGTAAGCTGTAGCATAAGCATAAGCTGCAGCATAAGCTCAAGCCGTGGCATAAGCACCAGCTGTAGCATAAGCACGAGATATACTATAAACAGTTTAAATGTAGGCATAGGCACTAGCATTAGCTGTAGTGTTTGCTTTGTTGTAGCCTCAGCATAGCTGTGGAAAAAGTATAGCTGTAGCATTAGCTTAGCTGTAGCATTGGCATTAGCTGAAGCATAGGCATTACCTGAAGCATTGGCAGTAGCATTAGCTTAGCTGTAGCACAACTGTGAACTTAGCTGTAGCATTAGCATAAGCTGTAGCATTAGCGTAAGTGAATGCTGTAGCATTAGCTGTAACATTAGCTGAAGCATTAACATAAGCTGTAGCATTAGCGTAAGTTGCAGCATAAGCTGAAACATTACGTTTAATGCAAGAGTAAGCTGTAGCATAAGCATAAGCTGTAGCATAAGCACGAGCTGTGGCATAAGCACGAGCTGTAGTATAAACAGTTTAAATGTAAGCATAAGCACTAGCATTAGCTGTAGTGTTAGCTTTGTTGTAGCCTCAGCATAGCTGTGGCAAAAGTTTAGCATTAGCATTAGCTTAGCTGTAGCATTAGCTAAGCTGTAGCATTGGCATAGCTGAAGCATTGGCATTAGCTGAAGCATTGGCATTAGTTGAAGCAATGGCATTAGCATTAGTTTAGCTGTAGCACTACTGTGGACTTAGCTGTAGCATTAGCATAAGCTGAAGCATTAGCGTGAGTGAATGCTGTAGCATTAGCTGTAACGTTAGCAGTAGCATTAGCATAAGCTGTAGCATTAGCGTAAGTTGTAGCATAAGCTGAAGCATTAGGTTTAGTGCAAGCATAAGCTGTAGCATAAGTGTAAGCTGTAGCATTAGCATGAGCTGAAGCATAAGCACGAGCTGTAGCATAAGCACGAGCTATAGCATAAGCATGAGCTATAGCATAAGCATGAGCTGTAGCATAAGCACAAACTGTACTATAAACAGTTTTAATGTAAGCATGAGCACTAGCTCTAGCTGTAGTGTTTGCTTTGTTGTAGCCTCAGCATAGCTGTGGCAAAAGTAGAGCTGTAGCATTAGCTTAGCTTTAGCACTGGCATTAGCTGTAGCATTAGCATTAGCTTAGCTGTAGCACTACTGTGACTTAGCTGTAGCACTAGCATAAGCTGTAGCGTTAGTGAATGCTGTGGCATTAGCTGTAATCTTAGCTGTAGAATTATTTATTTATTATTTATTATTTATTTAGCTTTTGTTGACCGGGTAAATGCACTAGACAAATCCTGCGTATTTTCAGGCACTACCCGGCGTTGGGGGATACAGATGAATGCCAACTGACCTTGAACCAGATTAAGCTGTTGGTGGTATTTTTAGTGAATGAGGGAAATTTGGCCAGGACACTGGGGAAATTCCCCTACTGGCTGCTTGGTAGCCGTCAGTGGGGAGTTGCACTGACGTCACGCTGCATGATGGCAGCAGTCCAGAAACCGACGTTGGAGATGGTGGACGACCGGAGAGGCAGTTCTGAGCTGGAAGTTCTTTTACCAGAAAAACGCTTACCTGAGTTCGTTATGGAGGCTCCCTGTCTGGAAACAGCACCGGAGGCGAGTAGGAGTATCTTGGAGGTGGCTGGCGATGTTCCAGCGAATGGGGGTATGCTAATAGCAGAAACGGAGGGAAATTAGCCTTTGATTTACCAGCTGAGAGTCGCGTGGTCATTGGAAGCACGAACGCACCAGGACAGACTTAGAGGAACAAAAATTACCGGCTTGTGTTGCAGAGGGGACGGATATCATTGAGGGACCGAGAGTGTCACAGTTAATGCGTCGGCGTTTTGGTTTATCAGACACTGCTTCCCAGGATTTTTCAAAGGACTGGTCGGAGGATGTGGCTCTGCAAGGGGCAGGCTGGACTAAAACTGACTCTGGAAGATGGATACCTGACCCAGAATGGATGGATTTTTCATCGGATGAGAAGACGATGAAGCATGCCACCGATTCAACTTTACTGGGCCCAGGTACTAGTGCTACATTTCTTAAAAAGGCTGTATTTACTGAGGGTGGGGAGAGTGGTTTGGTTTCTTTGAAACCAACCACCTCCTGTAATATTACGGGGGATGTAAATGAAACTGTTGAAAGGCCATCACAAGATAGGGGTGCGGATCCTCATAAAAAGCCCCCTATGTCAGATCTTTTTAAAAATAAATTGGAACAGGCTCCACGACGCAATGCGGTTAGACTTAGATACAGAGGGGGTCTTGCTGAACATCCAGACAGGTACTATGTGTTTAAACATTTGTTGAAGTCATCTATGGGGTTTTCTGCTGATATATATGCACTCATACACATTTCTGGAGAGGATTCCTTTGATGTAAGTTTTCGGACTCATACTTTACTGGATAAATTTTGGGATAAATATACCACTCTTAAAACCACCTTAATATGGAGTTCTTTTTTTGTCATACCCCTCACTAGACCCCAGATTCGTTACGTTACTATTATGTTTCGAAATGAGGGGGTAAATGTTAACGATATTTATCACTGGTTGCAATCTAAATGCGACATTTTAGGCCCTCCCGAAGCCTTATTAGACTCTGAAGGCATATGGACTGGAGGTTGGAAGTTTAAAGTAAAACTCTTTCTAGTCAACTCTGAGATAATGCATCTTCCTAATAGTTTCTTTTTAGGGAAAGATAGGGGCGTTTGTTTTTATGGGGGTCAACCCAGGGCCTGCTATAAATGTGGGGCAAGAACTCATTTAAGTAGTGTGTGCGATTTGATGAAATGCCCATTGTGTGGCAGTTTCGGACATTCCATTGATATGTGTACTAATATTTTTCAGTGTAATCTCTGCGATGAAAAGGGCCACACATTTCATCAGTATCCCTGGGCCCGCAGAAATTGCACTGAAGGGTGGGACCAGGATGAATTATTACGAAAAGCCCAAAAAACAAAACATGGACCTATTGAAAAAAATACCTTTGTTAATCAATCTACCTTAGGGGCAGATCAGGGAGCGCCTACAAAAAACAGCAGGGCCTGCTGTTTCGGTATCTCCGACCTTAACAGATAGTCATGTCATTTCTAAACCTTCTCCTCCTAGTAAACCCATTATTGACCCTGCCATGCCACCACCGTTTGAAACAGTTAAGAGTAGAAGACTGACTAGGGCATCCACGAGCAAGTAACTGTACCTCCCTTGCATATTGATAATTTCTTTTCCTCCAAGAAGACCCTAAGGACTCGGATATGGAATCTGATACTTCCATGTATCAGAACTCATTACAGAGGATGATGAGATCAAATCAACCGAACTAGCCAAAGAAAAGAAAGGAAAAAAGGGAAGAAGAGGAAAGTTAGTCAAAAACATAATCCTTAATTTTCTTTTTTCTCCATGTCCATATTACGGCTAGCTTCCTACAATGTTTGCAGTTTAAAAGCATTCCAGAGACAGTTACCTATTTTAATGTATTTAGGGACTTTGAATCTGGATATCATTCTTTTGCAAGAAACTAGGTTAAAATCTCTCTTTGAAATTACTCAATTACAACGGAAATGGGTTTGGGGCCCTTCTTTCTGGACTTTTGGTTCAGACTCTGCAGATGGGCTGGGGATACTCTTTGGGAATACAGCATTTAAAATTTCCAGAGTAATTGATCTTTACCCCGGTCGAGTACTTATTTTGGATTTTTCTTTTGGTGAGTTATTTTTTCTTTTGGTGAATTTGTATGCCCCACAAACTAAGTCGTCTCGCATAGATCTTTTTGAAGGCATTAAACCATATTTGTTAACCAAAAAACACATTATTTGGGGGGGAGATTTTAATTGTTCTCTGGATACCCATTTTAACAGATTACTGAGTAAAAAAGTTTATTGTGATTCTAACTATCTTTACAAATTAATACAGGATACAGGCTTCACAGATGTTTATAGAAGTTTACACTCTCAGGGCGGAGAAACATATTTCAGACATACTTTTTCCACACGTATTGATATGGTTTTTGTCTCTAAATACCTTTCTCCACACGATTGTTTAGTTCGGCCTACTGAATTTTCCGACCACCATATACTGTTGAGCACTATTTCTTTACAGGGAATACCCCCCATTTTTTCCTCTTTTCATAACAGATGGCGGTTAAATACTTCCTTTTTGCAGGATGTCACTTATTATTCTAAGTTGGAAGTTTTCTTTTCTGCTAAATACTCTACTATGAGTTTTTTTGATAACTACTATGAATGGTGGACACAACTAAAACTGGAGATAAAAACCATGTTTATTTCATGGGGTAAACTTAAGGTTAACTCTGATTATTTCCAATATTTATTGTATAGGAACAAATTGTATAAACTGATGTCCTTGCCACCTAAAACTCGTGCTTTATTCCATTCTCAAATTCAAGATACAAAATGATCCATGAAGGATTTCCAATATGATAGAGCAAAGTCTTTAGACTTAGAATTTAAATATGGGATAAAGCATAGTCCGGCGTCAGATCCCTTTCAGGCATGTAAAACCAGGATCGCTCATACAGTGAGGACGGGCCTGGTTAGCCCCCAGGGGGAATTAGTTACTACCGAAATTGGGATGTTATCTATTGTTCAAAAGTATGTACAGGATTGCTTTTCTTTTTCCGATACAGTACCTATGGAGACATTTCCATTTCATAAATTTCCCACTATTCCTAAACTGCCAGAAGATATCTTGCAATCATTGGTACTCCCTATCACTTCCCACGAAGTGGCAGACGTCATAAAACATTTAAAATCTGGAACTGCTCCAGGTTTAGATGGTATACCAAACTAATTTTATAAAATTTGTTCTACATATATGGAATTTTTTTTGCCACTAGTTTTTAATTCAGTTCTGAATACTCCGCCTGTAGAACAATGGTCAGCTTCGCTTCTGACTTTTCTTTATAAAAAAGGTGACAGAACACATATTTCTAACTGGAGACCAATTAGTTTATTAAATACAGATTACAAAATATTGACTAAAATATTACATAACCGACTTTTAAAAGCTGCTGAAATTTTAATCCACCCAGCACAAACCTGTTCTATACCTTCTAGAACTATTCAACACAATTTATATTTGGTGAGAGATATTTTTTCAGTGGCGCTGAATAATTCTTCAGATTCTGACATCATAGTTGCTTTACATCAAACCAAAGCCTTCGACACTGTCTGCCATTCTTTTATATTCTACTTTGTTACATTATGGTATCCCGGATATGTTTGTAAGATGGATCACTAACCTGTATAGTCATGCAGTAGCAATTCCACTAGTTAATGGCCTCATGGGCTCCGAAGTTAACATTAAGAAAGGGGTGAGACAAGGATGTCCTCTGAGTCCCTTATTATATATTTTCAGTTTAGACCCAGTCATCAGGACTATTGTCTCAGACCCTCAGATTTTGGGACTTTCTCCTTCCCCTGGTTTAGACAAAGTGAAAATCAGGGCCTTTGCTGATGATGTTACTCTACTTTTAGCTAACACTGCATCACTACAGAAGGCGTTGAATGTTTTTTCTTTTTTTGGGAAATTTTCAGGTGGTTCTTTGAACATAGGGAAAAGCTTTATAATTCCCCTACAAAAACATTCGTTAACAATCCCTTCCTATTTGAATATCCCTATAACACATCTTCCCCAGAAAATATTAGGGATATGGTTCAGGGTTGAGGATCTGGCCCTTTATAATTGGAATAAACGGCTAGAGATTGAGAGGCAAAGATAAATATATGGAAAAGTTGGACTTTTGGTAAATTAAAAAGAGTGGCAATCATTAAACAGTTTTTGTTACCTCAGTTTACTTTTCTAAGCCATGTTTTCCCTCCCCCCATCTCTGTTGAGACTTGGTTATACAGCATATTTTTCCAGATGCTCTGGGGAAATAGACTTAACCCTATAAAGAGAGACTTTATGTACCTTCCAAAAAAAGAGGGAGGTCTTGCTATGATTAATCCAATAGTTTTTTTTTCACGCCACCTTTTTATTTTCATCATTTTCCTTTCTTTGGTCTCAACCATTATTAACTTGGCATTTCTGGGTACAGTCGATTTGGCACAAGTATTTTTTTAAGTGGTCTTTACTTCCCCCCAGAATTAGTGCGTCTGATTCTTTACCTCTATACGGACTGGCTACTTTTAAAAAACTTTATCAATGGAAAATCCCACTGCAGAAATTATTGACATTATCACGAAAATCTTTTTATGCCTATATTGTTTATGATGTTCAGAAGGTGACATTACTTTTTCCTCAGTGTTCCCCTTCAAAGATGATTCTAGCATTACACAAATTAACAGATAATAGACTTCCAGTAAAAACTTGGGATGTTATCTGGATGTCGGCACATGGTAGATTAGGGGTCAGAGGAAATATGAAATATAAACCTTTGAATGAAAGGTATTGTCTCAGGCCCCAATGTGTTAATATTGAAGAAAGCCAACAACATTTTTTTTAGATTGTTCAGAAAGTCAGGCCTTTTGGTCACAGGCAGCAATGTATTGGAAAATGCCACATCTTATGTCTTTAACTTATAACACTCTTATTTTGGGGGATTATACAGGAGTATGGAAAAATCATCATAAAAGCACTTTAAATGTTTTTTTCGCTTTGATACAGTACTTTTTATGGCAGGCTAGATGCAAATTTGTGTTACAACAGCAACGGACATCTTTTTCCGTTATTATTGAATCTGTACATAATGACTTACTTTCTTTATATGCAAGTGATAGAAAACATTTTTCGATTGTTAAAATGTCTGTTTTGTAGAAAAATTTCCCTGTATTGTAATATTTTCTTTTTTCTTGTACTTTATACATAATGTATGTTTTTTTAAATAATTATGCTTTTTTGTTTTGCTTGTGATGTTATGTTTTTTTTCTCAATAAAAACTTCCCCTACTCTTTTCAATAAGTGCCATGGGATCTTTAATATCCACCTGAACTACCACCAATCCAGGCAGATGGGACCTCAGTTTAACGTCTCATCCGAAAGACGGCACCTCAGAAATGCACCACCCCTCTCATGCTGCATTACAGTGTCAGTACTGGGATATTAACCCAAGTGCCAGATGTGGGAACTGAACCCACAGCCCTCTGAACTCCCAGCCTCAGAGTCGATTGTGCCAGCTACTGATTAATTATAATTAGCATGAGCTGTAGCATTAGCGTAAGCTGTTGCATAAGCTGAAGTATTAGGTTTAGTGCAAGAGTAAGCTGTAGCGTAAGCGTAAGCTGTAGCATAAGCATGAGCTGTAGCATAAGCAGTTTTAATGTAAGCATAAGCACTAGCATTTGCTGTAGTGTTAGCTTTGTTGTAGCCTCAGCATAGTTTTGGTGTTAGCATAACTGTGGCAAAAGTATAGCTGTAGCATTAGCTTAGCTGTAGCACTTGCATTTGCTGTAGCATTGGCATTAGCTGTAGCTTTAGCATTAGCTTAGCTGTAGCACTACTGTAACTTAGCTGTAGCACTAGCATAAGCTGTAGCGTTAGTGAATGCTGTAGCATTAGCTGTAACATTAGATGTAGCATTAGCATAAGCTGTAGCATAAGCACGAGTTGTACTATAAACAGTTTTAATGTAAGCATAAGCACTAGCATTAGCTGTAGTGTTATCTTTATTGTAGCCTCAGCATAGCTGTGGCAAAAGTATAGCTGTAGCATTAGCTTAGCTGTAGCATTGGCATTAGCTGAAGCATTAGCATTAGCTGAAGCATTGGCATTAGCATTAGTTTAGCTGTAGCACTACTTTGGACTTAGCTGTAGCATTAGCATAAGCTGTAGCATTAGCGTAAGCTGTAGCATTAGCGTTAGTTGTAGCATAAGCTGAAACATATTACGTTTAGTGCAAGAGTGAGCTGTAGCATAAGCATAAGTTGTAGCATAAGAACGAGCTGTGGCATAAGCCCATGCTGTACTATAAACAGTTTTAATGTAAGCATAAGCATGAGCATTAGCTGTTGTGTTCTCTTTGTTGTAGCCTCAGCATAGCTGTTGCAAAAGAATAGCTGTAGCATTAGCTTAGCTGTAGCATTAGTTTAGCTGTAGCATTGGCATTAGCTGAAGTATTGGCATTAGCTGAAGCATTAGCATTAGCTTAGCTTAGCTGTAGCACTACTGTGGACCTAGTTGTATCATTAGCATTAGCTGTAGCATTAGCGTAAGCTGTTGCATTGGTGAATGCTACAGCATTAGCTGTAGCATTAGCTTAGGTTGTAGCATAAGCTGAAGCATTAGGTTTAGTGCAAGCATTAGCTGTAGCGTAAGCGTAAGCTCTAGCATTAGCACGAGCTGAAGCATAAGCACGAGCTATAGTATAAGCACGAGCTATAGCATAAGCATGAGCTGTAGCATAAGCATGAGCTGTAGCATAAGTACAGACTGTACTATAAACAGTTTAAATGTAAGCATAAGCACTAGCATTAGCTGTAGTGTTATCTTTGTTGTAGCCTTAGCATAGTTGTAGCAAAAGTAGAGCTGTAGCATTAGCTTAGCAATAGCACTGGCATTAGCTGTAGCATTAGCTTAGCTGTAGCACTACTGTGACTTAGCTGTAGCACTAGCGTAAGCTGTAGCGTTAGTGAATGCTGTAGCATTAGTTGTAATCTTAGCTGTAGAATTATTTATTTAGCTTTTGTTGACCGGGTAAGTGCACTAGACAAATCCTGCCTATTTTCAGGCACGACCCGGGGAGGGGGATACAGATGAATGCCAACTGACCTTGAACCAGATTAAGCTGTTGGTGGTATTTTTAGTGAATGAGGGAAATTTGGCCAGGACACCAGGGAAATTCCCCTACTCTGAGTAGGTGGAGCCTTTGCTGCTGGTTGCATGATGGCCAGTCTGCATGATCCCTCGAGGAGATGGATTGGAGCTCTGGGGAGGGCCTCCTCAGTGCTGTCTACACCAGAGGCCACAGAGGAACATCTTGATGTGGCTACTGCTAGCATTGATACCATAATTGAAGCGGATTCTGCAAACAATACTGTAAGGAACAGAAAGAGTGACATGACTAACTTTATGGCTGCTGGTTACTCCTGTTCAGAACTCATGGAAAAGCGTTCAGCTTTGGTTCTACAATTGCAGCTGCTTGATTCAAAGATTGCGGCATCCGAACAGGCACCTTCAGTATGTGACTCCCCAGGTGACGTGGAGTCTGTAAAGCCCTCCGCTAATGTAATAAACGCGACGGATCCTACAGTTACTTCCGCATCAGCGGCTGCATCGAATATGGCTGGCAGTTTCTTGAGGTCCACCTCGTCGTGCCTACAGCCGGAATCGAATCCCCAGAACACTGAACACTCAGGAAAAGTCGAGTCTGATGGTTGTATTGATAAAGTAAGTGCTGCACCTCTTCATACTCAACCTCAGTCTGTTGCACAGCAGACCTCTGACTCGGAAGTTTTTTTCTTCTCGGCTAATAAAGCCCTTGGTTGGACAAAACGTGGAGGTACTTCTTTCCTCAAAACTAAACAATTTTCTACACACTCAAATAGTGATCCCAAGACTACGTGGTCACCTGAAAAAGCACTTAAAAGTGCTGGTTGGGATAAAGGGGAAGGGGGGGTCTGGACTCCAGACTAGCAGGACCCAGCCTACATTAACATGTTAAAGAAAGCAACTTTAACTCAATCTATGAGCTCCACCGAACCCCGGGGTGCAGGATTTTCAAATGTTTTTCTGGACTTGATTCTACTGTTACTATTGATAATGTTGCTAATGATAAGGTCTATTCTCTAAATAATGAAACTGTTGTTAAATTACCTAAAGATACCTCTTCTAAGCATTCTGGAATTTCGATTCCACTAGATTCTAAATCTACTCCTACTTTGCAAACCTCTGTAAAGGAGACTTTAGGTCATCCAGCAAGTTTTAAACTGGCTGATTTATTTAATTCTAAAGGTGAACCTGCACCTAGGAGAAACGCTGTTAGATTGCTCTACAAAGGGGGTCTGGAAGTACCTCCTGACCGGTTATACATTGCTAAAACATTACTCAAAGGGTCTATGAAATTTTTTTCCTCTGAGATTTTTGCCTTGATAAATTTAGGGAACTCCAATTTTGATGTTAGTTTTAAGCAAATCTCTGGGCTAGATAGATTCTGGGCCCAGTATGAAACACTTCAGACCTCTCCTATCTGGTCCCCTTTTCAAGCCATTCCGTTAACTAAACTGGCAGTATGAAATATTACTATTGTTTTTAAAAATGAAGGGGTTAATATCGAAGACATTCTTTTCTGGTTAAATAAAAGATGCGAGGTGTTAAACCAGCCTACACCTACTCTGGATAGCGAACAAATATGGGATGGGAGTTGGAAGGTCCGAGTTAAACTATATCCTACCAACACTGGACCTAAGCATTTACCCAGTTTCTTTTATTTGGGTAAAGATAAGAGGTTTATTTTTTACGCAGGTCAACCCAAATCATGTTTTAAATGTGGTTCTCGAACCCATCTTAGCTCCACCTGTGATACTCTAAGATGTAGTCATTGCTTTGAGTACGGGCATAATTCTATGACTTGTTTAAACTCTTTTAAATGTAACCTATGTAAAGGGGTTGGCCATGCTTACGGTCGTTGCCCTTGGGCATCCCATAATAAGGAAGACTGTCCTTCCTCATGATGGTTTAATCACTATTGCTCAACAATTGCAAGCACAAAAGGCTGCTTCCGAGATTTAGTAAATGGTTTCTCCTCCTCTTTCAGCAACTATTCGAAGGAGCCTCACGGTCACTATTCCAGACCCTCACACTCCCTTTGGAAGAAGTTTCTCCTGCTGATTCTAATGTCTCTTCCAAGGTTACTAGTACTAAAGAATCTGAGACCATAATGCCTCCTCCCCCACCCCCCTTCCTCTGTTTCTGATACGGATACTTCTAGTTTTATCACTGTCACCCATAAGAGAACTAGGAAAGGCCTTGCTGTTGTTAGTCGAAGTAAAGAAAGTACTGCACGTAATTGGCAGTCTAACAATAAATTTGCTGTTTTAACTACTGATTTATCAGACAGAGACTCTGGTGGGGATGACACGGACACTTCTTCGGTTCATTCTTATCCAGATGTGGAAGGAGGCACAGATATTGACCCTATAGCTAAGCGTACACGGCAAAGTCAGAGGGGTAAATCTCCAAGTAGCTCCTAAAATGGCTTCTTTATCGATTTGTTCATTAAATGTAAATAGTATTAAAGGAAAAAAAAGTTGGGGGGTGTTTTTTTGACACTTAAAGATCTTAAAAGTGATATTATCTGTTTAGTGGATATGAGATTAAAAACCCATGGAGAGCTCAGTCAAGCTTCAAAGCATGGACTAGTGGCCCTTCCTTTTGGTCAACTGGTTAGATACATGTGATGGTATTGGCATTTTGTTTTCTAATGCAGAATTTCATGTATCCAGATTGGTCGATATTTCTCCAGGCAGAGCCTTGTTATTAGACTTTACTTACAAACAGGAATGGTTTCGATTAATAGGGATTTATGCCCCGCAGACAAAAGCCCAATGAGTTTCTCTTTTTCATTTAGTAAGGCCTTTTTTACATACCTCAAGATTACTTCTGTGGGTAGGGGATTTTAACTGTGGCTTGCATCAAACTGATAGAGGTTTAAAAACCCCTAAGCTTTTTTGTAATTCGGTAGCTTTAAAAGAAATTGTATCCTCGGCTCAGCTTGTGGACGCATATAGGCATTGTCATGAAACTGGGGGCTTTACCTTTTTTAAGGGGCATCTGCGAACCAGGATTGATTTTATTTTTTTGTCTAAAGTTTGCTACTTCTTTCATGTCGAACAGTGGGGATAGAATTCTCTGATCATAGTTGCCCTTGTGCATCATTCTCTTGGAATTCTGCCCTCGATGTAAAAAAAAATGGTTAGGCGCCTTAATGATTCCCTATTGATGATCCTCTCTTGAAAGTATGGCATAAGGAATTTGTAGCACGATTATCTGTTGCGGATTTTTATGATACTGGAATAGATTGGTGGGAAGATTCCAAATTAAGATGGAAGCAAGTCTTTCAAAAAAAGGCGTCAGATGCACAGAATATTAAATACTTGAATAATTTAACTTTGAGACATCAGTTACAACACTTACTTTCTCTGGATGACTCCAATTGTAATGACTACAGTACACAAATAGAAATAATTTGTACTCAAATGAGACAACTTCAATACGATCGAGCTAGTTCCTTAGGTCAAGAAGCTCGTTTCGGCACTCGGACAAATAAAGGATGTCTTGATCCCTTTTGGGCTTGTAAAAGTAGGATAGATTCTAAATTGATCTCATCTTTAAGATCTCCGACTGGTGATTTAGTTACATCACCTGAGGCACTAGTTGCTCTTGTTGAACAACATGTTTCTAAAATGTTAGGTAGTAAGTCTGAATGCGAGAGTGCAGAGAGTTTTTTGAATTCATTGCACTTGCCCCAGCTTTCTAAATTAGAACAGGATATGTTATCTGCTGATATTAGGGAGCATGAAGTGAAACAGGCTATTGATACCCTGTGTTTACATTCTGCCCCTGGGTCAGATGGGCTTACCGCAAAGTTTTACAAAACTTTTTCTTCAGATCTAGTTCCAGTTTTGACCTTATTATACAATGAAATGCTGGTTTTAGACACTATGTCTAAAACTATGAAGGAAGCCATTTTAATTTTGATTTTTTAAAAAAAAGGTGATGCTACTGATATTAACAATTGGAGACCAATCAGTTTATTAAATGTTGATTACAAGATTCTTGCAAAAATCCTGTTGTCTAGAGCACTAAAAGTCACAATCCACATAAGTTCTGTTCAAACATGTGGTATTCCAGGAAGATATCAACACGACAACCTAGTTTTATTACGTGAACTATTCGCTTTAGGTGAAAAGAAAGTTATTTCTGGATGGTACTAGGCTTAGATCAAGAAAAGGCATTTGATAAGGTTTCCCATGATTACTTGTTCCAAGTTTTGAAGGCTTTTGGTTTTCCCATAGTTTTTCTTTCTTGGATTCAAACTTTATATAAGGGTGCTGTAATAATACCTAATGTAAATGGTTGGCTAGGAAACCCTATCTCCCTTGCTTGCGGGGTACGGCAAGGATGTCCTTTGAGTCTGTTACTTTATGATTTCTACATTGACACTTTAGTAAGAGCAATATTGCTTTGCCCTCAAATTATAGGTTTGACTGGTATTCCCTCTTCACCACCAATTAAATTGTTGGCCTATGCTGACGATTTGGTTTTGGTGATAGATTTGAGAACTAAGCAAGATGCACTAGTTCAAGTATTACAAGTTTTTTCATCTGTATCGGGATCTAGAATTAAGTTTAACAAAAGTATAGGTGTACCAATAGGTCATGACTCTCTCCCAAAAAATGGTAACTATGCTGGAATTCCTGTCAAACTTGATGTATTCAAATATTTAGGGATTTACTTTGGGCATGGGAATATGTCATCCTACAATTGGATTAATGCCTTAAATAAGGCGGAAGGTTTAATTGCAGGTTGGAGGCAAGCCTTAATTGGAAAAAAAAGAGAGTTGTTCTACTTAAATCTTTAGTCATTCCTATTTTTCTATACCTTAGTTATGTATTTCCGCCTCCTGTAGCTCTTTTCACTAAATTATATGGGATATTTTTTAAAGGGTTTTGGGGGTCCAGACTAAACCCCATAAAGCGAAGTTTTACTTATAGGCCTATAGAGGAAGGTGGGGTTAATATGATTCACCCTGTTGGTTTCTTTTATAGTCTATTTTTTAATTATAATTTTGGCAAGGCTCTTAAGCCTGGGAATACAATTTGGAAACCTTATTTTATGGTTTGGTTTTCTTTGTGTTTAGATAAACGGGATTTCAGTCAAAAAAATGCTATTTCTCGGTCTCAGGATATACCTTCTTATGGGAAAGAAAGTTTTAAGATGGCTTTATCCTGGAACCTCCTTCCTCAGGATTTTTGTGTTTTGTCAAGACATACATTATATAATAAGATTTGGAGAAGGGAGGCTCAGGAAGATGTAGTCTTTCCCCTTTGCCCCTCGAACCATCTCTCCTGGGTTCTCCTACAGCTTCGCAATCCCCGTTTACCTCCATACGTCTGGGACATTGCATGGTTGAGTAATTATGATAGGCTAGGGGTTAAATGTAACCATAAGCATAAAGCTTTGGATTTGCGCTATTGCCCCAGGGATAATTGTTCAGCAGTTTTAGAAACTCAGCAATATCTGTTTCTTGACTGTCCGTTTTCTTTGGATATTTGGTCTAGTCTAGCTACAGAGTGGTCAGAACCCTTATTTCTCAATATAACCTATGAACATATCATGTTTTGCACAAATGTCAAATTTAATGTTAAATATCATGTTGAAACTTTATATGTGGTTTTTGCTCTCATTAGATATTATATATGGCAAGCAAGATGTATGTTAGTTTTACATAAAAAAATTATTCATAAGCAAGAAATTATCTGCAATATCCATAAAGCTTTATGTTCAGTTAAAAAGCATGATTCTCTTGTTTATACCAAACATCAAGTCAACCTTATGTGGCGTAATTGTGATGCCTTGACTAATGATTGTTAATTTTGATACGTTTATTTTGGTTTTTTCTGTTTTTGCTTCTAGTTTTTGATGTACAGGATATTGTCAATTTATTGTAATGAAGCCCACTTTCCTAATAAAATACCCCTACTCTTTTCGATAAGTGCCATGGGATCTTTAACATCCACCTGAACTACCACCAATCCAGGTAGATGGGACCTCAGTTTAACGTCTCTTTTGAAAGACGGCAACTCAGAAATGCAGCACCCCTCTCACGCTGCATTGCAGTGTCAGTACTGTGATATTAACCCAAGTGCCAGATGTGGGAACTGAACCCGCAGCCCTATGATCTCCCGGCCTCAGAGGCAAGTGTGCCAGCTACTGATTAATTATAATTAGCATGAGCTGTAGCATTAGCGTAAGCTGTTCCATAAGCTGAAGCATTAGGTTTAGTGCAAGAGTAAGCTGTAGTGTAAGCGTAACCTGTAGCAAAAGCACGAGCTGTAGCATAAGCAGTTTTAATGTAAGCATAAGCACTAGCATTTGCTGTAGTGTTAGCATTGTTGTAGCCTCAGCATAGTTTTGGTGTTAGCATAACTGTGGTAAAAGTATAGCTGTAGCATTAGCTTAGCTGTAGCACTTGCATTTGCTTTAGCATTGGCATTAGCTGTAGCATTAGCATTAGCTTAGCTGTAGCACTACTGTGACTTAGCTGTAGCACTAGTGTAAGCTGTAGCGTTAGTGAATGCTGTAGCATTAGCTGTAACGTTAGATGTAGCATTAGCATAAGCTGTAGCATTAGCATAAATCGTAGCATAAGCTGAAACATTATGTTTAGTGCAAGAGTAAGCAGTAGCATAAGCATAAGCTGTAGCATAAGCATGAGCTGTAGCATAAGCACGAGCTGTGCTATAAACATTTTTAAAGTAAGCATAAGCACTAGCATTAGCTGTAGTGTTAGCTTTGTTGTAGCCTTGGCATAGCTGTTGCAAAAGTATAGCTGTAGCATTAGCTTAGCTGTAGCATTGGCATTAGCTGAAGCATTGGCATTAGCTGTAGCGTTAGCATTAACATTAGCTTAGCTGTTGCACTACTGTGGACTTAGATGTAGCATTAGCGTAAGCTGTAGCATTGGTGAATGCTGTAGCATTAGCTGTAACGTTAGCTGTAGCATTAACTTAAGTTGTAGCATAAGCTGAAGCATTAGGTTTAGTGCAAGCAAAGGCATAATCTGTAGCATTAGCATGAGCGGTAGTATAAGCACGAGCTATAGCATAAGCATGAGCTGTAGCATAAACATGAGCTGTAGCATAAGCACAAACTGTACTATAAACAGTTTTAATGTAAGCATAAGCACTAGCATTAACTGTAGTGTTAGCTTTGTTGTAGCCTCATTATAGCTGTGGCAAAAGTAGAGCTGTAGCATTAGCTTTGCTGTGGCATTAGCTTAGGTGTAGCACTGCTGTGACTTAGCTGTAGCACTAGCGTAAGCTGTAGGGTTAGTGAATGCTGTAGCATTAGCTGTAATCTTAGCTGTAGAATTATTTATTTAGCTTTTGTTGACCGGGTAAGTGCACTAGGCAAATCCTGCCTATTTTCAGGCACGACACGGGGGAGGGGGATACAGATGAATGCCAACTGACCTTGAACCAGATTAAGCTGTTGGTGGTATTTTTAGTGAATGAGGGAAATTTGGCCAGGACACCGGGGAAATTCCCCTACTCTTTTCGATAAGTGCCATGGGATCTTCAACATCCACCTGAACTACCACCAAACCAGGCAGATGGGACCTCGGTTTTACTTCTCATCCGAAAGACGGCACCACAGAAAGGCAGCACTCCTCTCATGCTGCATTACAGTGTCAGTACTGGGATATTAACCCAAGTGCCAGATGTGGGAACTGAACCCACAGCCCTCTGATCTCCCAGCCTCAGAGGCGAGTGTGCTAGCTACTGATTAATTATAATTAGCATGAGCTGCAGCATTAGCGTAAGTTGTTGCATAAGCTGATGCATTAGGTTTAGTGCAAGAGTAAGCTGTAGCATAAGCACGAGCTGTAGCATAAGCACGAGCTGTAGCATAAGCAGTTTTAATGTAAGCATAAGCACTAGCATGAGCTGTAGTGTTAGCTTTGCTGTAGCCTCAGCATAGTTTTGGTGTTAGCATAGCTGTGGCAAAAGTATAGCTGTAGCTTTAGCGTAAGTGAATGCTGTAGCATTAACTGTAATGTTAGCAGTAGCATTAGCATAAGCTGAAGCATTAGGTTTAGTGCAAGCATAAGCTGTAGCATAAGTGTAAGCTGTAGCATTAGCACGAGTTGAAGCATAAGGCCGAGCTGTAGCATAAGCACGAGCTGTAGCATAAGCATGAGCTGTAGCATAAGTACAAACTGTACTATATACAGTTTTAATGTAAGCATAAGCACTAGCATTAGCTGTAGTGTTAGCTTTGTTGTAGCCTCAGCATAGCTGTGGCAAAAGTAGAGCTGTAGCATTAGCTTAGCTGTAGCACTGGCATTAGCTGTAGCATTAGCATTAGCTTAGCTGTAGCACTACTGTGACTTAGCTGTAGCACTAGCGTAAGCTGTAGCATTAGTGAATGCTGTAACATTAGCTGTAGCATTAGCATAGGCTGTAGCATTAGCGTAAGTTGTAGCATAAGCTGAAACATTACGTTTAATGCACGAGTGAGCTGTAGTATAAGCATAAGCTGTAGCATAAGCATGAGCTGTGGCATAAGCACGAGCTGTAGCATAAGCACGAGCTGTACTATAAACAGTTTAAATATAAGCATGAGCACTAGCATTAGCTGTAGGGTTAGCTTTGTTGTATCCTCAGCACAGCTGTGGCAAAACTATAGCTGTAGCATTAGCTTAGCTGTTGCATTGGCATAGCTGAAGCGTTGGCATTAGCATTAGCTTAGTTGTAGCTCTACTGTGAACTTAGCTGTAGCATTAGAGTAAGCTGTGGCAATACCGTAAGTGAATGCTGTAGCATTAGCTGTAGTGTTAGCAGTAGCATTAGCATAAGCTGTAGCATCAGCGTAAGTTGCAGCATAAGCTGAAGCATTCAGTTTAGTGCAAGCATTAGCTGTAGCGTAAGCATGAGCTGTAGCATAAGCATGAGCTGTAGCATAAGTACAAACTGTAGTATAAACAGTTTTAATGAAAGCATAAGCACTAGCATTAGCTGTAGTGTTAGCTTTGTTGTAGCCTCAGCATAGCTGTGGCAAAAGTAGAGTTGTAGGATTAGCTTTGCTGTAGCACTGGCGTTAGCTGTAGCATTAGCATTAGCTTAGCTGTAGCACTACTGTGACTTAGCTGTAGCACTAGCGTAAGCTGTAGCGTTAGTGAATGCTGTAGCATTAGCTGTAATCTTAGCTGTAGAATTATTTATTTATTATTTATTATTTATTTAGCTTTTGTTGACCGGGTAAATGCAGTAGACAAATCCTGCCTATTTTGAGTCACGACCCGGGGGAGGCGGATTCAGATGAATGCCAACTGACCTTGAACCAGATTAAGCTGTTGGTGGTATTTTTAGTGAATGAGGGAAATTTGGCAAGGACACTGGGGAAATTCTCCTACTCTTTTCGATAAGTGCCATAGGATCTTTAACATCCACCTGAACTACCACCAATCCAGGCAGATGGGACTTCGGTTTAACGTCTCATCCGAAAGACATCACCTCAGAAATGCACCACCCCTCTCATGCTGCATTACAGTGTCAGAACTGGGATATTAACCCGAGTGCCAGATGTGGGAACTGAACCCACAGCCCTCTGATCTCCCGGCCTCAGAGGCGAGTGTGCTAGCTACTGATTCATTATAATTAGCATGAGCTGTAGCATTAGCATAAGCTGTTGCATAAGCTGAAGCATGAGGTTTAGTGCAAGAGTAAGCTGTAGCGTAAGCACGAGCTGTAGCATAAGCAAGAGCTGTAGCATGAGCAGTTTTAATGTAAGCATAAGCACTAGCATTAGCTGTAGTGTTAGCTTTGTTGTAGCCTCAGCATAGTTTTGGTGTTAGCATAACTGAGGCAAAAGTATAACTGTAGCATTAGCTTAGCTGTAGCACTGGCATTTGCTGTAGCATTGGCATTAGCTGTAGCATTAGCATTAGATACATACATAGATACATAGACAGTGTTGGCAGATAAGGGCCTATGGCCCATCCTGTCTGCTCATTTGAGCTTGTAAGTTCAGTTTGTTTTCCTAGAAGTCTGTTGCCCCTTACCCCTGACCTCCAGAAGTCCTTTATGTCTATCCCATGCATTAAATCCCGTGATTGTTTCAGCCCCCACCACTTCCTCTGGCAGGGTGTTCTCTTGTCCACCACCCATTCTGTGAAGAAATTCTTTCTCATGTTTCCTCTGAATCGTCCTCCCTGCAACTTCATCCCATGCCCTCTAGTCCTGGAACATCTTTTTTGCTTAAAAATAGTGTTTTCCTGCACCCTGTTCCTCTTTGTAAGATACTTGTATGTCTCTATCATATCCCCTCTCTCCCTCCTCTCCTCCAGGGAGTACATGTTCAGTTCCTTCAACCTGCTTTCATAGGACTTGTGATGCAATCCATGCACCATCTTTGTTGCCCTCCTCTGAACCTTCTCTACCCTGTCTATGTCTTTATGTAGGTATGGTCTCCAGAACTGTACACTGTACTCCAGGTAGGGCCTCACTAGTGTCTTGTATAGCGGAATTATGACCTCCCTTTTCCTGCTGGTGATGCCCCTGCCTATACATCCCAGCGTCCTATTTGCTTTACCTGCTGCCTTGTCACACTGTTTCCCTACCTTGAGGCCATCAGAGATGATAACCCCAAGATCCCTTTCCTGCTTGGTGCATGCTATATCCTCACCCCCCAACTGATAAATTGTGCCAGGGTTTTTGTGCCCCATATGCATTATCTTGCACTTCTTTGCATTGAATTTCAACTGCCAAACCCCTGACCATTCTTCAAGTTTCTGCAGGTTGCTTCTCATTCTGTCTACACTCTCTGGTGTGTCTACTCTGTTACAGAGCTTTGTGTCATCAGCGAACAGTGAAATTCTGCCTTCTAGGTCCTGTGCAATGTCACTGATGAAGATGTTGAATAGGACCGGTCCCAGTACTGATCCCTGTGGTACCCCACTGGTCACTCTTCCCTCTGTGGAGTGACAGCCATTTACCACCAATCTCTGTGTCCTGCCACCCAGCCAGTTACCTACCCACCACACTACTGTCCTGCCCACACCCATATTCCCCAGTTTGTGTAATAGTCTTCTATGTGGCACAGTGTCAAAGGCCTTGCTGAAGTCCAGATAGGCCATGTCCACTGCCCTCCCCTGATCCACCTCCCTAGTCACACAGTCAAAAATTCAACGAGGTTGGTCTGACATGACCTCCCCTGGTGAAACCATGCTGCCTTGGGTCCTGTGTCCATTGATAACCAGATGTTCCACCAATCTCTCCTTCAGTCGTGCTTCCATGATCTTCCCCATTACCGAGGTGAGGCTGACTGGTCTGTAGTTCCCTGCTTCCTCTTTGTTCCCACTTTTGTATAAGGGGACTACATTTGCTGTCCTCCAGTCTTTGGGTACCTCCTCTGTTTCCAGTGATTGGCTAAACAGGATGGGCAGAGGTTCAGCCACCACCTCTCTTAGTTCTTTAAGGACCCTGGGTGCACCCCATCTGGCCCCATTGCTTTATCAACTCTTATTACTTCCAGTTCCTTCAGGACCCTTTCTCGTGTAAAGGGACTTGTGTCCATTTCTGCACCATTCTCACCTTGTACTTCCTTCAGACCCATTACCCTCCTTTCTCAGTAAAGACTGAGCAGAAATACCTGTTCAATATGTCAGCTTTACTGCTGTCATCCTCCACGCCCCTCCATCCTCCCCTTCAGTCTCACTATCCCTCCCTTTGTCTTTCTTTTTTCACTTATGTACCTGTAAAAGGTTTTGTCCCCTCTACCCACTGATTTTGCAATGTGTTCTTCTGTCTGAGCTTTGGCTTCCTTACTGACCTCCTGCCTCCCTTTGCTTCTCCTGGTTCTTCTCCCTATCCCCTTCTGCCTGTGGCTTTTGTATTGCCTGAATGCAATCTTTTGGCTATTCACTTTCTTTGCTACCTCTTTGGAAAACCATAATGGCCTCCTCTTCCTTTTCCTCTCGCTAACCTGCTTAGCATATAATTCTGTTATTCTTGCAATCCCCATTTTAAATACTGCCCACTGTTCCTCAACCCTGATTCCTGTCCCATTCCCATAATGCCTCTTTCAAGTATCTCCCATTTTCCCAAAGTCTGCCCCCTAAAATCCAGGATACGTGTTTTGTGTGGTTTGGTTCTGCTCTTTCTGTGATTTCAAACCACAATGACTGGTGTCACTGTTCCCAGGTGCTTCCCCACTGTTACCCCCATCACACTGTCCCTGTTTGTGAGCACAAGGTCCAGTATTGCCTTCTGCCGAGTTGGTTCCATGACCAGTTGCTTGAGGAAGGCACCCTGAAGGGGGTCCAGGATAAATCTGCTCCTAGTCAGTGCTGCTGCTGGGATGCTCCAGTCCACGTCTGGAATATTGAAGTCTCCAACCAGTACTACCTCACCCTTGTCTTCCATCCTTTGGATGGCTAGCATCAGCTCCCTATCTGTTTCTTCCTTCTGGGCTGGTGGCCTATAGACCACACCTGTGCAGATGGCTGTCCCCATTTTCCTTTCCAGCTTAACCCACAGTATCTCTCCCCCATTTTGTTCCTCCTGGATCTCTGTGGCCCTTATGTCATTTTTCACACGCAGTGCCACTCCTCCTCCCTTCCTGTCTGCTCTGTCTCTTCTGAATATGTTGTAGCCAGGTATGGCCATCTCCCAGTCGTGGTTATCATTACACCAGGTTTCAGTGATGGCCACAATGTCCAGGTCTGACTGCACCATGACAGCCTCCAGATCTTCCATCTTGTTGCTAAGGCTCCTGGCATTTGCACACATGGTTTTCCATGATTTGACCTCCCTAGACTGTTTCACTGTTCTACTCCAGCCACTTCCTTGGTTGTCATTTATCCCTAGTTCTCCTTGCTGTCTTCCCTTCTGCTGGATTTTGCCCCTTTTCTGCTTATCCACCTCTTGGGCACTAATCTCCATCTTTTGCACACTGCTTTGCGGAGATAGCCACTCCTCTGGTTCACTGGTTCCACTGCTAGCTGTGGGGGGTGAGCAAGTAGGTACCCTCCTTGCTGGCCTGCCACCCCCCTTTGCTAGTTTAAATGCTTATCAATGTAGCATTTAAACTTATCATTGAGTCTTGGATTCCCTCAGGATGGATGCAGGCCGCCAGGCTTGAAACAAACCTCCATCCCTCCAGGTGGTTCCCAGTCACCAATGAATCAAACCCTTCTTCACAGCACCAGTTCTTCAACCATGAGTTAAAGTTCCTGGTGCATGCACTCCTATGCTCTCCTTGCCTCTCACAGGTAGTACTTCTGAGAAAGTGACAGAAGTAGCTACTGCTTGAGACCCTCCCAGTTTCCTAAACTCTTCCTGAACTTCCTTTGGCTCCCCATTTGCCAGGTCATTAGTACCTAGGTGGATGATGACATCCAGCTCACCCTCAGTCTTGCCTTCCCAGTGATCCCCAGGATCTTCCTTCCATCCTCCATGCCGTGGCATCTGGTAGGCACCTCACCTCCTGTCCTCCCCTCCTGTGTTCCTAGCTGGATCCCTCTTATGATGGAGTCCCCCACCAGGATTTGCTTCCTCCTCCTCTGGGGTCCACTGCTTTCCCGCGGAGTCACCTCCTTGGCTAACCTCCACATCCTTTCCTTCCACTTCTCTGGGTACCTCTATTTGGTTGTCCTCATTTGCCAGTGTGGCATATGAGTTCTTGAGTGGAATGGGATCTGGGATGTGCCTCTGCCTGACCACTCTATCCCTCCCTGAGCCCACTGTCATCCAAGTGCTCCTCGTTCTCAGCATCCTTTGAGGCAGTTGCATTGGACTTGGTGGTCCCTGGATAGGGGTGATGGTACTCCTGACCCAGTTTACTTCTGCTCTGAGTCTGGCTACCTCCTCCCACAGTCCAGAGAGATGCATGCAGATAGGGTAGCACCTCAGTGTCCAGATGGTCTGCCTGAATATGGCTGCCCCACAGCCACTGCATTGCACCACTCCCCACATTATACTGCAATTCCACTACTTGTCTGCTGCTGAAGCTCTCCTAGTTCCCTTTTTATTAATTTACTGTCCTAAAAATCCTGCCACTGATCCTCAGATAATTTTTTTTTAAAGAAAAAGAAACCAATAAATAAATAAATGAATCGAAACACTTGTGCTGAGGGTGGGCTTCTTCCCCCTTATGCCCCTCCTACTTCACACCCCTTACTATACCCTGTGTTTAGCTCCTGTCAATCAGATTTAACAGGGCATATAATTAAGAGTTGGGGGAAGGGGGCAAAAATTTGCAGCAATTAAAGACAGCACAGAATTACACCACCACAATGTTTGAAATTTTCAACAGCCCAAAAACAATTATAAGTAAAGACAACAAAGAAAGTATAGTGTCACTAAAAGCCCACAATCTAAGTTTAAAAGAAAATTAGCAATTACCAGTTACTCTAAAGCACTGAATTGAATATGTTTCCTTCCTTCCCCTTCTGGCTTCTTCTGAGAAAAAAAAATGCTTAGCTGCAGCACTACTGTGACTTAGCTGTAGCAATAGCGTAAGCTGTAGCGTTAGTGAATGCTGTTGCATTAGCTGTAGCCAGGGCCCCTGGTGTTCTGCTGCAGAATTTTCTGATTTCTGCGGCATGATTTATTCATTTCTCTAGCAGAATGCAGTCCTGTCATTGTCTAAATATGATGTGATGTCATCGATGACATCGTATGCTGAGTATAGAGGAGGGGCTTCAGGATAAACGAGCTGGGAAAGAAAGCCTGTCTGTATGAAAAAACAGTATATTTATATGAAAATTCACCAAAAACAATGAATTCTGCGGCACTATATATATTCTGTGGCATGATGCAAATTCTGTGGCAAATTCCTCAACTGCAGAATCGCAGAATTCCAGGGGCCTTGGCTGTAGCATTAGCATAGGCTGTAGCATTAGCGTAAGTTGTAGCATAAGCTGAAAAGTACAGTTACGTAAGAACTTACCGTAACAGCAGATCTTCGAGAACAGCTCTTCCAACAGGTTACACCATTAAGACTGAAGCCGGCAGGCGTCAGGACCCCATGGAAAAATTCTAGCTTGCTATCTTCAGCGGGGACCACCCCCGACATCAGGCATGGTACATAAGGGGGGTGTCCCGCCAGATTCCCCAGTTCTCCCGCCGGAGACTCCCGGACACAGGATAACATCAGAATGGGAGACCGAGGATCCATCATCAGGAGACAATAAAGGGAGAAATCCCTAAAAGAAAAGGCAAAGCCATGCCTCCTCCAAGGGGGAAGGAGGGTGGGAAGGTAGCTGCTGCAAGATCTGTTCTCGAAGATCTACTGTTACGGTAAGTTCTTACGTAACTGTACTATCTTACTTCGAGACACAGCTCTTGCAGCAGGTTACACCATTAGGACTGATTCCCAAGCAGTAATGCTGCCAGAAATTCCGGGAGGAGGAAAAAGGGAAGTAAATTCCAGGTCCTGAACCTAGGACAGGAGACCCTGTAGCACCGCCAGGCCAAAACCGCTCTTCACGAGAGGTGATGTCCAGGCTATAATGCCTGATAAAGGTATGCACAGAGCTCCAAGTGGCTGCAGCACATATAGCAGAGGTGAGACGCTTTCTGAATGCTGCGAAGGAGGTGGCCACACCCCTAGTAGAATGACCCCGGACTGTTCCCGGAAGGGGTTTTTGTTTGATATCATAACATTATAAAATACACTGGACGAGCCAGTGAGACAGGGACTGTTTGGATACAGATTGGCCCATCATCCTCTCAGAGAAGGAAATGAAAAGCTGATCAGAACTATGAAAAGGTTTAGTTCTGTTGAGGTAATTCCTCAGGCTGCGGTGAACATCCAGGGTGTGGAGCAGAGCCTCTCCTTTATTCGAGTAACTCGGGAAGTAGACTGGAAGATCAATGTCCTGATTTAGATAGAGCGAAGAGACCACCTTAGGCAAAAATTTAGGGTTCGTCCTCAGGGATACCCTGTCCCGGTGGAAAACTAAATAAGGCTCTTTGCACATGAGAGCGTGAAGCTCAGAAATTCTTCTTGCTGAAATAACAGCAACCAAAAATAACATTTTCCACGACAGAAAACGTAGCTCGCAATCCACGGCAGGTTCAAAGGGGGGAAGCGTGAGCTGTTCCAGGACAAAGAGCAAATCCCATGGAGGCACAGGATCCCTAATTGGAGGCCTGAGGTGTAACACCCCTCTCAGAAATTCCCGAGAAGCATCTAATTGAGCCACTGTACGATCTCCCACCGGAAGGTGGTAGGCAGAAATGGCACAAAGATGCACCTTAATAGAGGAGTAGGCTAGACCCAAATGAAAGAGGGAGAGCAGATAGTCCAACACTACTCCCACAGGACAACCTAAAGGGGAAAAATCATGTGCTCGTGACCATAAACAAAAACGGCGCCATTTCATGGCGTACGTTGCATGCATTGCCAGCTTTCTGGCTGCAGAAAGAACTTCTGCAACCTCTTGTGAGACCCCGTGACGCAAGATGGCTATGTCTCTAGGAGCCAAGCATGCAGGTTCAGTGAACATAAGTCCGGGTGGACTAGTGAACCTTTCTCCTGAGACAGGAGATGGGAGCTGAGCGGCAACGGGAGCGGGGGTTCCCGGGATAGTTGCATCAGCAAAGGGAACCAGATCTGTCTGGGCCAGAACAGGGCCACCAGGATCATGACTGTGTGCTCCCTGCACAGTTTGAGAAGAACTCTCTGGATCAAAGGGAAAGGAGGGAAAGCGTAGAGGAATCTGTTCGCCCAGGAGAGGGATAATGCATCTCACCAGAAAACACCAGGCCCTGGATCTATCGAGCAAAAATTGGGCAGTTTTGCGTTGGATGGGGATGCGAACAAGTCTAGATCTGGAGTTCCCCATTGAAGAGATCCTCTGCTACCTCTTGAAGAAGTTCCCACTCATGGACTCTGGCCTGGGAGTGACTCACACCATCTACAATCGTATTGTCCACCCCGGAACATGCACAGTGATCAGATTTGTGCCGTGTCCGATAACCCAATCCCACACCCTCATGGCCTCCCTGCAAAGGGGTTAAGAGTGTGTACCTCCTTGTTTGTTGAGGTAATACATCACTGCCATGTTGTCTGTCTGAAGCAGAAAAGTACACAGAGGGATTACTGACTGAAAGGCCTGCAGGGCATAGAGAACCGCCTTCATCTCTAGAATGTTGAAATGGAGATGAGCTTCCATCGGAGTCCACGTACCCTGGGACTTTACCCCATCCAGGTGTGCCCCCCACCCTAGACCTGAGGCGTCTGTGGTGAGGGTTACCTCCAGGGATGGTGCTACGAACGGGACGTCCATGGAGAGCGACCCTGGGACTAGCCACCACTGCCAGTCTCGAATCACGGTGTTTGTGATCCTGACCGGATGCTGCAAGTGGTCTTGCCTTTGGTCCCATTGCACCTTGAGCATCCACTGAGTTACCCGCATGTGGAGCCTTGTGAAAGGGACAGTAGAAATGGCCGCAGCCATGTGTCCGAGCAAGCGAAGGACCGACCTGGCAGAGATGGTCTTGTTCGACGATAAGTCCCTGATGAGGGATCTGATGCACTCCGCTCTGTCGTCTGGAAGAAAAGCTCTTCCCTGAACAGTGTCCAGTACTGCACCTATAAACTGCAGTTTCTGTGACAGTACCAGGAGAGACTTCTCATAGTTTATTAGGATGCCCAGAGATCGGAACCGGTCCTGGGTGCTCTGGACCACAAGTAGCAATGCCTTTCTGGAGGTGGCCATGAGAAGCCAATCGTCCAGGTACGGGAACACATAATGGCCCTGTCTCCTCAGAGATGCTGCCACGACTGCCATGAACTTGGTAAAGACCCTTGGTGCGGATGACAGTCTGAATGGAAGGGCTTGAAATTGAAGGTGGTGGTCGAGGAACTCGAAGCGCAGGAACCTCTTGTGCACCTGAGCTATAGGGATATGCAGATATGCATCCTGAATGTCTAGAGATGCTAAAAAGGCATCCTGTTTCAGCATGGGAATAAGACCTGGAAGAGTCACCATGCGGAATCTCTTGTAGGCGACCGACACATTGAGGTCACTGAGGTCCAGAATTGGACGGAGGTCCCCTGTTTTCTTTGGAACCAGGAAGAAGTGGGAATAATATCCTTGTCCTCTCTGGTTCTCCGGGACGTACTCTATCACTCCCTTTTGCAGAAGCACGAGTACTTCTTGCCAGATCAGAGCTTTGTGCTGACCCGGGTACCAGGAGAGCAAAGGAGGCCTCGAGGGTGGCTTTTCTGTGAATTCTATATAGTGGACTCGACTGACCAACTGAAGAACTCACCTGTCGGTGGTTATAGCCTGCCATCCCGGCAGGAAGTTTGCAATGCGATCACCAACCATGATTTCCCGTTGATCCTGAGGGGCAGGGTCCAGAAAGGAGTCAGGCTGTGGCAGCAGATGGGCCCACTGGCTGGGCCGGCTTAGGGAGAACGCTGGCTTCGGCTCGTGGGCTGTTTCCCCTGGGCTTTACGGAAGCCGGAGTCCCTCTGATGTGTAGCAGAGTGGGACTGCTGCCTCTGCATCTGCCCACGAGATTGGCTTTGGTTCCTACGAAAGGAACTAAGCCTGGGTCGGTACATGGCTTGAACCGACCTTACCGCCTTCCCGGCCTCTTGAAGTCTGGTAATAATCTTCTCTGAAGGATTACCAAACAAGACTTCTCCCTCAAATGGAGCATCCATAATATTCTTCTGGATGTCCGGGGTAAAACCGGAGATGCGTAACCAAGAGTGTCTCCGGAGGCATATGCCAGAAGCTGCTGCTCGGGCCGATGAGTCCGCGGAGTCGTACGCAGCTCATAGCACTTGGGTTCCCATGTCTGAACCCGTACGGAGGAGCTGAAGCATCTCCTCCTTCTGCTCACCTTCCGGCAGTTTTGCAGCCGTTTCCAGACCCTGTTCCCACAAAGCGTTCTGGAACTGAACCATGTGGGTTAAATAGTTCAAGGATCTGATAGGCGCGGGTAGCGAAGCATATGTGCGCCTACCCAATGCGTCCAACTGCTTGGACTCTGGGTCCGGTGGCAGGGTGCTCAGATGTTGCGGCCTCTGTGACCGGTCATGTGAGGCTGTGATGTCCAGAGAGTCAGCCTGAGGCTGCTGCGTCAAGTACTGGTCTTCCTTAGGAGCCTTGTACAAGCGATCAGCTTTCTTCGGCATCATCGGGAGTGAATGTGGACACTTCCACGCTGCCTTGGTGACGTCCATGAAAGTGTCAACCAAGGGTGGCACCACCACAGGCTTGGGGTCCTTCTGCCGAAGATATTTGCCGAGGCGTATCCTTTCGGGGTCTAGCTCTTCTGCATCCCATCCCATGTTCTCTTGGATGTGTCTCATAATATCCAAGAATGAAGGGTCGTCCGGAGGAGATTTCAGCATCTCACGTGGGTCCAGAGAAGGGATGGAGAGGGGAGATGGGGATCTAGAAGAAGAGTACTCTGGTCCCGTGTCCTCCGTCGAAGGTGATCGTCGGTGTCTCCTGGGTCTCTTGGGGCTGGGTGACCTAGAAGATTTTGATGGAGGCCTCCGTTTTTCTGGTCTCCCCCTGGGAGGGGATCCGGACTCCCAGGGAGGAGGAAAACGGCCTGCCAACCCTGATGGCGAGGGGGGTGCAGGAACCGGAGGAGGAGGAAGAGTGGGAACCATGTCCTTCTTTATGGTGTCCCATCAGTAAGTGAAGAGGTCCTTTACTTCCGCAAAGGAAAGGCCTGACGATGGTCCGGGCACCGGTGGACAGTCGTCGGGTCCCAGTGTCGGCTCCACAGGGGGCTCGAGTAGCAGCGAGGGTTCCTGAGGTCTCAACAACCGGGTCGCCCGTCTGGTCCTCGGGCTGCGTTAGATCCTCCTCGGTCAAGGTCTCCTGACCGGCGATCGGTCCGGGCGTCAGGGCCCTCTTCTCAGGAGGGCTTGGCGCGGTCCCCTACCAGCATCCGGCTGAGGTGCTGGCTTAGCCAGCGATAGTCGATCTGGCGGCCAGCGGCTCCAGGATGTATCACACGTGGCCAACGACAGCCGCAGCGGCGTTGGGTCCAAAGGTCTCTTTAAGGGAGTGAGCTCCAACGTCTTGCGAGGAGGCAAAGAAGAAGACCTGATGTCGGGTACCGGAAGGCGGGAACCTGACTTATGATGGTGATGGTGGCGATCCCTGGACTTCGCCAAGGCCCTGGAGGATGAAGACGAGGATGGCCTGATGGACTTGGCCTGAGAAGAAGGCTTCCTTACCACAGCCGGGGAAGGTTGAGAGCTGGCCCTGGAGGGAGAGCGGTCGGACCTAGAACCGGAGCTGCGTGAGTCCAAAGCCCTGGAGGGAGACTTGGAAGGGGCCTTCTCCCTTCATTTCTCCACGTGCTTGTGGGGCTTTTGAGAAGAAGATTCCCCTTGGAAGACATGGTCTTCAGCTTTTCTTCCAACAAAAATGCCTGAAGGGCTTTCTGACATCGGATCCGGGTACGACTATTGAACCCCTGGTGAAAGAGCAGGCCTGGGTATCATGGTCTGGGCCCAGGCAATGAATGCAGGCCGTGTAGGGGTCCTTGAAGGGGATCTGTTTCCCACAAGCACACTTGGAGGGGTGACCGGAGGTCGGAGAGGACATCAGCAAAGGTCTTGCTCAAAGAAATCCAAATTTCCGAAGGAAAGCACTTAAACACGTGTCAAGTGCTAGACTATAACAGAAGGGTTGAGACATGCGAGTCAACAGTGAGAAAGAACTGGGGAATCTGGTGGGAACGTCCCCTTATGTACCACGCCTGACGTCAGGGGCGGGACCGACGTCGGGGGCGGTCCCCGCTGAAGATAGCTAGCTAGAATTTTTCAGTGGTGTCCAGACGCATGCCAGCGTTAGTCCTAATGGTGTAACCTGCTGCAAGAGCTGTGTCTCGAAGTAAGATCATTAAGTTTAATGCAAGAGTAAGCTGTAGCATAAGCATAAGCTGTAGCATAAGCACGGAGCTGTGGCATAAGCACGAGCTGTAGCATAAGCACGAGCTGTACTATAAACATTTTAAATGTAAGCATAAGCACTAGCATTAGCTGTAGTGTTAGCTTTGTTGTAGCCTAAGCATAGCTGTGGCAAAAGTATAGCTGTAGCACTAGCTTAGCTGTAGCATTGGCATTAGCTGAAGCATTAGCATTAGCTGAAGCATTGGCATTAGCATTAGCTTAGCTGTAGCACTACTGTCGACTTAGCAGTAGCATTAGCATAAGCTGTAGCATTAGTGTAAGTGAATGCTGTAGCATTAGCTGTAACGTTAGCAGTAGCATTAGCATAAATTGTAGCATAAGCTGAAGAATTAGGTTTAGTGCAAGCATAAGCTGCAGTGTAAGCTGCAGCATTAGCTCGAGCTGAAGCATAAGCATGAGCTGTAGCATAAGCACGAGCTGTAGCATAAGCATGAGCTGTAACATAAGTACAAACTGCACTATAAACAATTTTAATGTAAGCATAAGCACTAGCATTAGCTGTAGTGTTAGCTTTGTTGTAGCCTCAGCATACCTGTGGCAAAAGTAGAGCTGTAGCATTAGCTTTGCTGTAGCACTGGCATTAGCTGTAGCATTAGCATTAGCTTAGCTGTAGCACTACTGTGACTTAGCTGTAGCACTAGCGTAAGCTGTAGAGTTAGTGAACACTGTAGCATTAGCTGTAATCTTAGCTGTAGAATTATTTATTTATTATTTATTTAGCTTTTGTTGACCGGGTAAGTGCACTAGACAAATCCTGCCTATTTTCAGGCACGACCCGGGGGAGGGGGATAAAGATGAATGCCAACTGACCTTGAACCAGATTAAGCTGTTGGTGGTATTTTTAGTGCATGAGGGAAATTTGGCCAGGCCATCTGGGAAATTCCCCAACTCTTTTCGATAAGTGCCATGGGATCTTTAACATCTACCTGAACTACCACCAATCCAGGCAGATGGGACCTCGGTTTAACATCTCATCTGAAAGACAGCACCTCAGAAATGCAGCACCCCTCTCATGCTGCATTACAGTGTCTGTACTGGGATATTAACCAAAGTGCCAGATGTGGGAACTGAACCCACAGCCCTCTGATCTCCCAGCCTCAGAGGCGAGTGAGCTAGCTACTGATTAATTATAATTAGCATGAGCTGTAGCATTGGCGTATGCTGTTGCATAAGCTGAAGCATTAGGTTTAGTGAAAGAGTAAGCTGTAGCGTAAGCATGAGCTGGAGCATAAGCACAAGCTGTAGCATAAGCAGTTTTAATGTAAGCATAAGCACTAGCATGAGCTCTAGTGTTAGCTTTGCTGTAGACTCAGCATAGTTTTGGTGAAAGTATAACTGTGGCAAAAGTATAGCTGTAGCATTAGCTTAGCTGTAGAACTGGCATTTGCTGTAGCATTGGCATTAGCTGTAGCATTAGCATTAGCTTAGCTGTAGCACTATTGTGACTTAGTTGTAGCACTAGCATAAGCTGTAGCGTAAGGGAATGCTGTAGCATTAGCTGTAACATTAGCTGTAGCATTAGCATAAGCTGTAGCATTAGCATAAGTTGTAGCATAAGCTGAAACATTACGTTTAGTGCAAGAGTAAGCTGTAGCATAAGCATAAGCTGCAGCATAAGCACGAGCGGTAGCATAAGCACGAGCTGTACTATAAAAAGTTTAAATGTAAGCATAAGCACAAGCATTAGCTGTAGTGTTAGCTTTGTTGTAGCCTCAGCATAGCTGTGGCAAAAGTATAGTTGAAGCATTAGCTTAGCTGTAGCATTGGCATTAGCTGAAGCATTGGCATTAGCTGAAGCACTGGCATTAGCATTAGCTTAGCTGTAGCACTACTGTGGACTTAGCTGTAGCATTAGCATAAGCAGTAGCATTAGTGTAAGTGAATGCTGCAGCATTAGCTGTAACGTTAGCAGTAGCATTAGCATAAGCTGTAGCATTAGCGTAAGTTGTAGCATAAGCAGAAGCATTAGGTTTAGTGCAAGCATAAGCTGTAGCATAAGCGTAAGCTGTAGCATTAGCACGAGTTGAAGCATAAGCACGAGCTGCAGCATAAGCACGAGCTACAGCATAAGCATGAGCTGTAGCATAAGCTTGAGCTGTAGCATAAGTACAAACTGTACTATAAACAGTTTTAATAGCAGCATAAGCACTAGCATTAGCTGTAGTGTTAGCTTTGTTGTAGCCTCAGCATAGCTGTGGCAAAAGTAGAGCAGTAGCATTAGCTTAGCAGTAGCACTGGCATTAGCTGTAGCATTAGCATTAGCTTAGCTGTAGCACTACTGTGACTTAGCTGTAGCACTAGCGTAAGCTGTAGTGTTAGTCAATGCTGTAGCATTAGCTGTAACTTTAGCAGTAGCATTAGCATAAGCTGTAGCATTAGCTTAGCTGTAGCATTGGCATTAGCTGTAGCATTGGCATTAGCTGAAGCATTGGCATTAGCTTAGCTGTAGCACTACTGTGGACTTAGATGTAGCATTAGCATAAGATGCAGCATTAGCATAAGTGAATGCTGTAGCATTAGCTGTAACATTACCAGTAGCATTAGCATAAGCTGTAGCATTAGCGCAAGTTGTAGCATAAGCTGAAGCATTAGGTTTAGTGCAAGCATAAGCTGTAGCGTAAGCGTAAGCTGTAGCATTAGCATGAGCTGAAGCATAAGCAAGAGCTGTAGAATAAGCATGAGCTATAGCATAAGCACGAGCTGTAGCATAAGCATGAGCTGTAGCATAAGTACAAACTGTACTATAAACAGTCTTAATGTAAGCATAAGCACTAGTTTTAGCTGTAGTGTTAGCTTTGTTGTAGCCTCAGCATAGCTGTGGCAAAAGTAGAGCTGTAGCATTAGCTTAGCTGTAGCACTGGCATTAGCTGTAGCATTAGCATTAGCTTAGCTGTAGCACTACTGTGACTTAGCTGTAGAACTAGCATAAGCTGTAGCGTTAGTGAATGCTGTAGCATTAGCTGTAATCTTAGCTGTAGAATTATTTATTTTTTATTCATTATTTATTTAGCTTTTGTTGACCGGGTAAGTGCACTAGACAAATCCTGCCTATTTTCAGGCACGACCTGGTGGAGGGGGATACAGATGAATGCCAACTGACCTTGAACCAGATTAAGATGTTGGTGGTATTTTTAGTGAATGAGGGAAATTTGGCCAGGACACCGGGGAAATTCCCCTACTCTGCTGGCGCTCTGCGTTGCTGCCAGTAGGGGGACAGGTCATTGCTAAGATGGCCACTCGGAGTGGGATGCTGAAGGAGGAAGATGCTTCTGTAGTGCGAGCCCTGGCCTCTCCTCCCACGGTGCACAACACAGAGGCCAGTCCTTTGAATAACTTAGATGTTGACTCAGATTTAGAATTTCATGATGCTGTGGTCCTTTGGGAAGACTCCGTTAATACTCAGGACAATCAAACGGTTACAATTTCTTTACCGATTACAAACGCTGAGAGGCAAGAGCCTGGTTCTCTGAAAACAAGGATCGAACCTGACTTGAGACCTGAATCTTTGGCGGTGCATTTTGACTGCGATATTGCCCTCCCCAACAAGGTTGTGATTACTGCTCCTAAAATCTCCCTTGATCTAAACCTGAAAGACGGGTCTGTGGAACACGGTGAGTCTTTACAGTTTATTCAGGACGTACTTCAACCCGTAGTTGTAGCGGAGACTATTAAAGATAACCCTAAGAATCTGGGAAAAAAAGATGAACAGCTACCTGGTTCTCCTATAAGCTTGGGGAATTAGTGTACCTTGGGAGTTAGGGAGAGTCAAGCAGTAGAGTTTTCGGACGACTCTTCTAATCGGCGCTCTGCCGCAAAGCCCACATCATTACCTTTAAAGCAGGATGAATCTTGCATTGACAGTGGTAGCGTTGACTCTAACAAATTTGTGGTTACAACAAATAATTATGAAAGCTTTGAAGAGCGAGATCACATACCGCACAGCCTCACTTTCACTCACAGTCTGCTAGCCGCAGTTCCTGCTTCTGTTCAGACTGGCAGTAATGCTGAGTATATTAGCAAGTGCCTACAGTCTAACACATCATTGAATGATTCACAAAATGAAAGCCCTGCAGTGGTTTGCCACAAATCATCACTTCACACTGTGCCTATATTAAAATTTGATCAGCCAGAATCAGCAGTATTGGATAAGGCTGCTGGGTTTGTTTTTAAAAACCCTAAGATTTTGGATCCTTCTGTGCAGCCTAATGTGATTTATCAATCTTCTGCTGCTTCACAGACTGGGGTTACTGAATTTTTCTTTTCCAAAAAAAAACTTCCTCAAGCAATACCTGCTCTCCTTACACCTGCTGTATCAGAAACTTCGCCTTTACCTGAAGAAAAGGTACAGGGTCCTTGGTCCCCTGGTAAAGCTCTGAGAGGGGCTGGCTGGAAGCAGGCTTCGACAGGCATTTGGAATCCCGATCCTAACTGGGACACTGACTTTGCCCTATCGCAACATTCCCCAGAATGCAAACCTGATTTACAGCAGAGAGACTTGGCGGACAGCTTACAGGGAAAGAGCAACCTTCCAGAGACATTGATATCTCCATCTACTGTTACGTCTCTAGAGGTGACAGTGCCCCTACCCCTCTATCCAAGATCAGACAAGATAACACCCTCCCAGGAACAACAGTCCTCCTCACAAATGCCCTCCCCAAAGAATCCTGCCCTTCAGAAACCACTTATGTCTGAATTATTCGCCAATTCTAAAAAAGAAGCAGCACCTCGTCGAAATGCTGTTAGGATCCACTACAAAGGGGGCTTGGAGGATAGACCAGATAGATACTATGTAGGGAAAATACTATTGAAAGACTCTTTACACTTTACTCCTAATGATGTGTATGCCTTCATCAACATTTCTGGGGAAGACAATTTCGACATTAGTTTTCGGACACCACAGGCTTTGGACTAATTTTGGGACAGGTATAGCCAAGTAAAGTTTTCTCCCACATGGACACCTTTTTTGGTTATTCCTTTGACTAAACCTTTGATAAAGTACGTCACAGTTATGTTTAGGAATGAGGGGGTCCATGTGGAAGATATATCTTTTTGGCTATCACAGAAATGTGAAGTTCTGGGGGGTCCTGAACCCATCCTGGATTCTGAACAATTTTGGACAAGGGGATGGAAGTATAAAACCAAACTGAGGCAATCTAAGGTAGGGGTGGTACATATTCCTAATTCTTTTATGTTAGGGAAGGATAGGGGTGTATGTTTTTATAGCGGACAAGCCCGGGCTTGCTACAGATGTGGGGCTAAAACGCATCTTTCCAGCGTCTGCGATCAACCAAGTTGTGATCATTGTGGGGAGGTGGGACATGTCATTATGTATTGCTGTAATCAACCAAAATGTGAACTCTGTGAGGAAATCGGTCATACATTTCGTATTTGTCCTTGGGCTGCTAAAAACAAAACGTCTTGTATAAATTCGGATCTCTTGATTCAGAAGGCTCAGGATGTGGTAAACTCCCCCTCTCTAGGTTTACAAACCCCTTTTTTAGTTCCCCTTCCCAAAAAAATGGAAAAACCCCTGAGTATAGAGCCCCCTACTGACAAGCCCGTAGAAAAACCGGATAAGGTTGTGCACCCTGTTTCTGATTTGATTGCAGTTGGAAAGCCGTGCATGGGCCCACCTGATCCTCTGGAATTTCCTCCAGTATGCTACTCTGAGCCTTCAGCAGAAGGAATTGGAGAAGTATCTAAGACCTCAGGCCTTAGGCTGTCTCTCCCCCAACGTAGATCTTCTAGAAATCTACATTCTAGAACTCCCCCTATAGCTCCCATCATAGAAACAAGTAATTCCTATGCTGCCCTGTTTACCCCATGGGGGATACAGATATGGAACTGGGCGATTCTGACTCCCAAAAATCTTCTTTATCCACAAGGTCACAACCTGTGGATACCTATAAGGAAAACAAAAAGAAAAAAAGAAAAAAATAGAAGGCTGGTTTTATTTTCCTAAACAACAATGCAGTGGTCCTGGGGCTCTTTAAACATGCATAGTTTGTTAAATGTAGTTAAAAGGCAAGCCATTTTCCATTATATACATGACCAGCATTTATCTGTGTGTTTTTTACAGGAAACCTGGATGCACTCTGTGGAACAACTTTTTTCCTTTAAACAAGATTGGGTTTGGGGACCTTCCTATTGGTCTTTCAGAACAGATACGGCAGATGGCATAGGGATTTTGTTTAATTCTTATTCATTTAAGTTGCATAATTTAATCGATCTTATCCCAGGGAGAGTAATGATATTAGATGGGAAATGGCATGATACATGCTATCTCTTCATCAATATTTACAACCCTCAAACGAAGGCTGGCAGAGTTTCTTGCTTAAAAGCTATTCAACCTTTTTTGGTAACATCGGTTAAGGTACTTTGGGGAGGCGATTTCAATTGTACAATCTTAGATTTATCTATTCAGAAACAAAAGAAAATTTATTGTGATTCACGCACATTAGCTAATGTTGTTAAAGTAGAGGGTTTACTCAATTGTCTTTCCTTTTCAGCACAAGGACCCCGTTATTCCTTTAATAAAGGAAAATTATTCACCCTAATAGATTATATGTTCGTCTCCCCTTCTGTGCAAATTAATTCTTTCAAAATGGTCCCTTGCGAATTTTCAGATCATTCCTTTCTTTTTTGTAGTTTTCAATTTTTAGGCCCCCCTGAGCATAGACAGGTAAGGTGGAAGTTGAATAACACTATGCTAGAGGTACCCCATATACAGTCTGGGGTAAAATATATTCTAACAGCTAGACTCTCAGTGGCTTTTCTTTATGAGGATCTAGGGGATTGGTGGATAACAACTAAGACCGATTTACGTAATTGGTTTAAAAGACAAGGGGTAAGAACAAAAAATTTGAGGTTTCTGAAGTACTTATCTCTTAGGCAACAGCTCCAGAAACTAACTGCAATTGCATATGCCTCTCGGTTCGATTATTCTGACCAAATTACCAAACTAAAAGAGGAGATGAGGATATTTCAATACGATAGGGCAAAAACCCTACAGGCTGTTCTATCTAATGGCATAAAAAAATCCCCCATTGGAGATCCTTTTGAGGCTTGCAAAAACCTAAAGGATTCATCTAACATAGACTCTCTAAGAAACCCAGACGGATCTATAGCTACTACAGTTGTACAACTCAGAGAATTGATTATTGATCATTTTCAGACTTTGAATCCCCCTTCTCTTATTGCTGAGGCAGACATGCTTTCCTATTTAAAAGCATCTAGGGTCTCCCCCAAGCGGGTAGAAACTACTACATTATTGGAACCAATCACATATGAGGAAATTTTAAACGTAATTGGGAAACTGAAATTGAACATTTCACCGGGTGTGGACGGTCTTTCTAATGACCTGTATAAAGCCTTTTCATTTGAATTGAGTCAATGTTTGTTTATCTTAGTCCAACATTTCTTGAAAAACGCATTTTTTTCCCTCCTTTTCTGAAGGATTATTAATTTATTTGTTTAAATCTGGAGATAGGCAAAATATTAAAAATTGGCGCCATATAATCCTCCTCAATTCGGATTACAAAATCTTTACAAGCATTTTAAACAATCGGTTAAAAAATTTCGCTAGATGGGTAATTCCCCCTATCAATTTAGTGGGATACCAGATAGACGGATTCAGACAGCATTAATGATCATACGTGAGGTTATTGAACACCTCACTGATATAGGTGTTACAAATTGTGTGGTAGTTGCTGATTTAGAAAAATCTTTCGACAGGGTACATCTGCCATTTATGTTCTTAACCCTAAGGCACTATGGAGTCCCGTTGCAAATTGCAAATTTAATTAAAAAGTTATATGATCATAACACTGTGTCCCCATTTTTGAAAGGTTATATGGCGGACGGCTTTGGCTTACACACTGGAGTGCGTCAAGGTTGCCCTCTCAGCCCCCTCCTCTACATTTTTTCATTAGACCCTTTCTTACGGAACTTAACTACTGTTCCCAGATGGCTGGGAATTTCCGATAGTATATCTAATGATCATCAACTCCTAGTACAGGCTTATGCAGATGACTTGATCTTATACTTTTCGGATCATTCTTCTGTGTGTATTTTTCTAAAAGCTTTTGAGGCCTTTTCCAGAGTCTCAAATGCTAAAATAAATCTACTCAAAACAAAAGGACCGTCTATTGGAGCAACAGGTCCTACTGAGGTAGTACAGGAGGGTATCCACTTCTCCAGAACTCCACTTAAAATTTTAGGCATTCAGTTTGGTCCTCAGAATAGACCAGTGGAGAATTGGAATTTAGCCCTCCAAACAGTGGAGAATAAGGTCAACAGATGGAAACAGTGGAAACTGTCTAAATTAAAATGCATACATGTAAATAAACAGTTTCTTCTGCCATGTGTACAATATGTAGCTATGATTTTTCCACTTCCAGTGAATTTAGAAACCAGACTGTATAGTTTGTTTTTTCAAATGGTCTGGGGCAATAGATTGAATCCGTTAAAAAGGGGTTATACTTATTTAAGTAAAAAAATGGGGGGCTCGGGATGGTGGATCCTGTGGTCTTTGTACATTCCTTATTTATTATGTGTTCAGTTAAAACTGGTTTAAGTTTAGGAACAGGGATTGGGGATATATGGGTTGCAAAGTCTCTGGGCAAATATTTTAGGAACTGGCATTCTTTAGCTCCAAAATTAAATCCCCATCTTTCTCTCCCACAATATTTTAGGCCAGCCATACAAAAATTATATAGATGGAAAGTGGAGAAAGAGACCATTTTAAGTAATAATATGAAGGGATTTTATCAGGTCATAATGGCAAATTTACTCCCTTCAGAGCCAAGCTTTAAGAATTGCCGTTCTACTCTTAATTCTAAAATATTGGCCCAGTTAAATAGTCTTAGATTGCCTCAACCGCAATGGGAAATGCAGTGGCTAATCTTTTATGGCCATCTGAATGTTAGGGGTAAAGCCAAATATAAGGCCATTGAGGAAAGGAAGTGTCCGTACTTGGATTGCATAAATGTTGAGGAGTCTATGGAACATTTTTTTTTGCACTGTTCTTATGCTAAGGGGTTGTGGGCCTTTTTGGCGAACATATGGGGCTTTAATTGGCTTAATTCATTATCTTATAATATCCTGGTTTTAGGATGTTATCCAGTGACTTTTTCTGCTTTTCATGAGGGGACATTGACTCTATTTTTTTGTTGCTTAAGATATTATTTATGGCAGGCAAGATGTTAGTGGGTTATTTATCAAAGAAAAATGCCTTATATTTGCTTTAGTATTTTGGTTTCAAAGGAACTTTCAAAGATTTATTCCCAGGACGCCAGGAGGACAGCTCCTGTTAAACTATTAAAGATGTGGAAAGGGTTTTTTCACTTTATTAAGTTTAAATGATGGAGGATTTTTTTTTCTTTGCTCATAGTATATGTTTATTTAAACAGTTTGGTTTCCTACTTTGTATAACTGACTAAATTCACTGTGTCGCTTTTGCCATGTTTGTTATTTCAAATAAAAACTCCCCTACTCTTTTCAAAAAGTGCCACTGGATCTTTAACATCCACCTGAACTACCACCAATCCAGGCAGATGAGACCTCGGTTTAACGTCTCATCCGAAAGACGGCACCTCAGAAATGCAGCACCCCTCTCATGCTGCATTACAGTGTCAGTACTGGGATATTAACCCAAGTGCCAGATGTGGGAACTGAACCCACAGCCTTCTGATCTCCCGGCCTCAGAGGTGAGTGTGCTAGCTACTGATTAATTATAATTTGCATGAGCTGTAGAATGAACGTAAGTTGTAGCATAAGCAGAAGCAATAGGTTTAGTGCAAGAGTAAGCTGTAGCATAAGCACGAGCTGTAGCATAAGCATGAGCTGTAGCATAAGCAGTTTTAATGTAAGCATAAGCACTAGCATTAGCTGTAGTGTTAGCTTTGATGTAGCCTCAGCATAGTTTTAGTGTTAGCATAACTGTGGCAAAAGTAGAGCAATAGCATTAGCTTTGCTGTAGCACTGGCAATAGCTGTAGCATTATCATTAGCTAAGCTGTAGCACTACTGTGACTTAGCTGCGGCACTAGCGTGAGCGGTAGCGTTAATGAATGCTGTAGTATTAGCTGTAACTTTAGCTGCAGCATTAGCATAAGCTGTAGCATTAGTGTAAGTTGTAGCATAAGCTGAAACATTACGTTTAGAGCAAGATAAAGCTGTAGCATAAGCATAAGCCATAGCATAAGCACGAGCTGTGGCTTGAGCATGAGCTGTGGCATAACCACAAGCTGTACTATAAACAGTTTAAATGTAAGCATAAGCACTAGCATTAGCTGTAGTGTTAGCTTTGTTGTAGCCTCAGCATAGCTGTGACAAAAGTAGAGCTGTAGCATTAGCTTAGCTGTAGCATTGGCATTAGCTGAAGCATTGGCATTAGCTGAAGCATTGTCATTAGCATTAGTTTAGCTGTAGCACTACGGTGGACTTAGCTGTAGCATTAGCATAAGCTGTAGCATTGGCATAAGTGAATGCTGTAGCATTAGCTGTAATGTTAGCAGTAGCATTAGCATAAGCTGTAGCATTAGTGTAAGTTGTAGCAAAAGCTGAAGCATTAGGTTTAGGGCAAGTGTAAGCTGTAGCATAAGCATAAGTTGTAGCATAAGCTGAAGTATTAGGTTAGTGCAAGCATAAGCTGTAGCATTAGCATGAGCTGAAGCATAAGCACGAGCTGTAGCAGAAGCATGAGCTGTAGCATAAGAACAAACTGTACTATAAACAGTTTTAATGTAAGCATAAGCACTAGCATTAGCTGTAGTATTAGCTTTGTTGTAGCCTCAGCATAGCTGTGGCAAAAGAGGAGTTGTAGCATTAGCTTCGCTGTAACACTGGCATTAGCTGTAGCATTAGCATTAGCTTAGCGGTAGCACTACTATGACTTAGCTGTAGCACTAGCGTAAGCAGTAGTGGTAGTGAATGCTGTAGCATTAGCTGTAATCCTAGCTGTAGAATTATTTATTTATTATTTATAATTTGTTTAGCTTTTGTTGACCGGGTAAGTGCACTAGACAAATCCTGCTTATTTTCAGGCACGACCCGGGGGAGGGGATACAGATGAATGCCAACTGACCTTGAACCAGATTAAGCTGTTGATGGTATTTTTAGTGAATGAGGGAAATTTGGCCAGGACACCGGGGAAATTCCCCTACTCTTTTCGATAAGTGCCATGGGATTTTTAACATCCACCTGAACTACCACCAATGCAGGCAGATGGACCTCGGTTTAACGTCTCATCCGAAAGACGGCACCTCAGAAATGCAGCACCCCTCTCATGCTGCATTGCAGTGTCATTACTGGGATATTAACCCAAGATCCAGATGTGGGAACTGAACCCACATCCCTCTGATCTCCTGGCCTCAGAGGTGAGTGTGCTTGCTACTGATTCATTATAATTAGCATGAGCTGTAACATTAGCGTAAGCTGTTGCATAAGCTGAAGCATTAGGTTTAGTGCAAGAGTAAGCTGTAGTGTAAGCACGAGCTGTAGCATAAGCACGAGCTGTAGCATAAGCAGTTTTTTTATTAAAAGTATCTTTATTGTATTTTGCATAAACATACAAACAAACATACATACCAAACCGGAACCCGGGTGCCCACCCCTATAACTGAGTAGGCAAACTATGTACAAAAACAATATACAATCACAGCTGCAGAGAACCGCCAGCCCCTATCCAGACATGAAAAACCAGGACACCACTCCTCACATTGAGGGAAAAAGAACAAAAAGGTAACAAATTGGGACTGGTTATTAATGAAAAATGAGAACTCCAATGTGTAAAGACTAGGATTAGTCCACCAATCCTATAATTCCCAAAACCCCTCTAGACCGGGGGAGGATGTTCCCGCAGCTGTGTCCCGAGAAAGAGAGAGCCCCAAAAAGTAAAAAATAAAAATCCCTTGCTTGGCAGTCCAGGTCCTATCTTATTAATGTACAATGCTAAAGGAAAAGAAAAAGGGAGAAATAGAATTAGTTCTAGAACCTACAGACCTCTAGATCTAGAGATAAAGAAAACAAGAGTACTCCCAATATAAACAATCAGTCATAGAAAATATGAATACCTACCGCTTCAAAAGCTACATAGACAGACAGACCGATGGCAAGGAGGCTAGAGCTGGGTCGAGTAGATAGCCTCTAAAATTAAGCCACCTCTTATCATAAGTTCCTTTTTCCCATTCAGAGACAAGTGCGCTTAATCCTCCCTAGTACCTTCATAAGATCCGCTAGCCAGCGGTCATATGAATAAATGCATTCACTTTTCCAGTGCCTCAACACATAGCTTTAACCAGGGTGGACATCAGGGCAATATGATAGCTAATCTGCGATCCGGGATTGGAGTCATATCCCCAAAATACAGACCTCCGGTGAGATGTAGTCTACATAGTTTAGAAGGGGGTCCATATTCTGCTTAATTAAAACCCAAATTGGGTATATCCTAGGACAGTCCCAAAATATATGTAATGTATCTCCCGAATTCAAACCACACCTGAAACATAGATCTGTCTGTCCAAGCTTCCTAGCACAAAGTTTGGCGGGTGAAATACAAATTAGAAAAAATGAAAAATTGCATAGTTCTGAATTTGGGTATAGATATGTAGGCCACACTTTTCCATATTGTCTCCCAGTCCGGCCTCAGTAGGTATCCTTCTTCTCCCAGTAGGCCACTTCATTCGAGACTTCCTTACTGAGGAAGTCGAGAAGCACCTTATACATTATTGACAGAGGCTTTGAGCACAGTTAATTCTTAAGATTATCCCAGGTAAATGGAGTCCCTTCTTGACAAATATTATCCCTTGCATTCTCTGTAACATTTTGGTAATTTGAATCTTCTTGAAAAATTAATACCACTACATTGAGGCGGAAACATGACTTTATCGTCTAGAATCAAGTCTGACCAAACAAAATTAGCTAACTGTGGAGCCCAGGAGTCCCTAATAAGTGGCCACCAATAGTCATGTTAGGATTACCTAAAATAGGTTGACCTCTACAGCTCTTCTGGAGCTTCTAGAGTGGGGACAAAGAGCCCACCAAGCCAGGACTGTCTTAACTATTGGGGAATCTTACCCACATCAGGAGAGATCCCGGATTAGTAAAGAGCAATGACTCAGGAGAAATACCCTTATCTCTTAAAATTTGCTGTTCAATATGTAGCCAAGTTGGCGTATAGCCCTCTCCCTTCTGAGTGCTATTCCATCGTGTCATTATTGATAGTTGCCCAGCAACGTAATATAAGTAGATATCTGGAATTCCAAGCCCCCCTGAAGTAGAAGGCAGTCGCA
The DNA here is from genome assembly GCA_016271365.2 of Neoceratodus forsteri. Lineage (NCBI taxonomy): Eukaryota > Metazoa > Chordata > Ceratodontiformes > Ceratodontidae > Neoceratodus > Neoceratodus forsteri. The sequence goes on from CM057453.1 coordinate 436,985,673, forward strand.
AAACCACATGTTTCCTCCTCGGAGGCTTGGAATTCCATAAAAAGTTGGAAAAAAGTTTTTGTATTCTAATAAACCAGGACTTAGAAATATTATAGGGGGACAAATATATAGGATATAAAAATCTAGGCAATAGATTCATTTTAATTAATCCTATTCTAGCTGTCGAATTTAAGGGAAGCTTGTTCCACCTATCCAAGTCAGCCCTAGCTGCTACAAATACTTTATCCAGGTTTGCTTCTACACCTTGCTGGAAATTAGGAGTAACCCGAATCCCCAAATAGTCAATACAATCTGGAGCCCGCTTTAGGTGGAGATGGTCAAAATCTGCCTTAAATACATGTGGGGTCAGGGGGAGGACCTGGGTCTTGGTTAAGTTCAACTTATAGTTTGAAACTACCAAAAATCTCTTTATAATCTCCAGAACCCTATCAAAACTCTTCACCGGGTCGCAAAGATGCAGAAGAATATCATCTGCAAAAACCGAAAACTTCAGTTCCCTACCCTTAACCTCAATGCCCGTGATTTCAGGGTTCTGAATGAATCCCCTCAAAGAGGCTCCAGGTATATATTAAATAAAATTGGGAGAGGGAAACCCTGCCTGGTCCCGTTGTCCAGATGGAATTCCTTTGACAAAAAGCCATTACAGAGGACCCTGGCCGTAGGTATAGCATATAGATTCCATACCCTGAGAGAAGGCCCTCCGGGAAGCCCATCCCTCTCCATGGTGGCAAATAGAAAGGAATGGGAGACCTGGTAAAAGGCCTTCTTGGCATCCAAGGAGAAAAGCGCCATATCCAAACAAGAGGTGGAGGCCTCCACAAGGACATGGTGAAGCTTACGCAAAGCATCATGAGCCCCCCTGCCCGGCATAAAACCAACCTGGTCTTGGATAATAATCTGAGGAGCTATCTTTAAAATTCTATTAGCCAATATTTTAGCTAACAATTTGATGTCCTGGTTCAAGAGGGCAATAGGCCTATAACTCCCTGGTGTTTCTTGGGGCTTATCTGGTTTAGGAATAAGTGTAATATAAGCCTGATATAATGGCAAATGGGGGATTCCCTCAGACAAAATACCAGAAAAAAGCTCAAGGAGTAAAGGTATGAGACTCTTCAAGTGGGCTTTATAAAACCCAGCTGAAAGACCATCTGGACCTGGAGTCTTACCCCTAGGCATAGTGTTAATTGCATCACATATTTCAGCCTCCGTTATAGGTATTACCAGGGCCTGGGCCTGTTCTTGGTCCAGTCTTGGTAAGGCAATACTCTCCAGAAACTCATACGCATTTTCCTCAGTGCTGCCTGATGCCCCCTGATATAAATCTGTAAAATAATCGGCAAAAGCATCTGCCATATCCTGAGGGTCTGTGATCAAATCCCCCCGGTATTCCAAGTATGGTATCGTACGAGCGGCCTCCCATTCTCTAACCCTGCTTGCAAGTAGCCTACTGGGTAAGTCCCCTTGCAAAAGGTATTCAGCTTGAAGCCTTTCAGTCCAAGCCTCCAATTTGAAGTACATAATATCCGTCAGCTCGTCCCTCAGTTCACGAAGTTCCCTATCCATCTCCTCACCAGTTCCCTCAAGGGGGGAGAGTGAGTTAATAGCACCCTCAATGAATTCCTCCCTTGCTTTCCTCAACTAATTCCTCCTAATGGAGAGGGTCTGAGCTATACTGGAATATAGGACTTTACAAGTAGGCCATGCTAAGTTCTTATTGTCCAGGGTAGGGATCTGGGTCAAAATAATATCCCTAAGAGATTCCTCCAGACGAGATAACATATTGTCTTCTAAAAAAAGAGATTCATCCAATCTCCACCTGAACGGTTTTGTCGGAACAGACTCCAATGTCCAACACATCTGTAATGGAGAATGGTCAGACAAAATTCTACTATGAGTAAACAGCTTCTTAACCCCTCGTAGGGCCTCCTGATTAACCAAGAAGAAATCGATACATGTTTGAGTTTTATGCACCCCTGAATAGAAGGTCATAATACCATCTCCTTGTTTAAACTTCCAAAAGGGATCTGTCAGTGCTGCCACCTCCAGAAATCTGGCCAAAGATACCTGCGCTCTAGTAGGCGGTTTTTTAGAGGGGGGTTCCTATCCACCAAGTTACTAAAGCAGAGATTCCAATCCCCTGCCATAATTAGGGGGTGAGCTGAGAAGCTGGTGAGGTCTAATTCTAGGGAGGAAAAAAATTCAGGGTTAGGGGGAGTTGGCCCGTATACAGAAGCGATTGTTATTAGCCTCCCCATAATAGTACCCTGACACAAAAACTCCCCGCGCATCCTCCCGAGTTTTATATTGCACGGGAGTAAACGGACAGCTCTTTGCAATCAAGATAGCAACGCCCCCTGAGGCTTTGTCGTGCCCCTCTCCAAAAACTTGACCTACCCAAAGCCGTCTCAAGAGCAATAACTCTTCCTTTAACAGGTGTGTTTCCTGCAGCAAAGCTATATGAGCCTCTATCTGTGAAATAAATTTTAGAATCAGTAGTCTCTTTCTCCTCGCTCTAAGGCCTTTAACATTCCAGGATAAAATGTTAACCATAAACATATTAATGTATTACACCCCATACCTCCCAGCCCCGGCTGCCCGCTAAGGAAAAAAAGGAAGAAACATTCAAAATCTGCAATTTGGACTCTCTCTCTTCCCCTCCCCCAGGCCCCACCCTTTGTCACTACCCCGATCCGCTGATCGTCCCTCCTAACCACCGTCAAAACGAGATGAGACAGCCACTGAGTGCACTCCCTAGACCCTCCAACCCCGAAATAACCCAAAACAAGCATCTATTCCCTTACCCAGAAAATCAATATTTTATTTGAAAGCCCTCCCCCATACTTCTTCTGTGGTCCCAACTTATAACTCCACCTCATTAAGGCTTTAAATCAAAAGTCACAGTCTCCACGATCCTCAGGGAAAATTGTGTTGTAGCACTAGTAGAAAGCCTTATTCCAAAGTAACATAACTGGGAAACAGAATTCAGCCACATCCACGGACTTGTCCCAAGCCGTAAATTCAGGTTGCCGCCCTGAACAGATCCGGAAGTTCAGCTTTCAGCCCCTCCGTAGCATCCCTCGCTGTCAAAAACCTCTGGTCTCCCGATTGCAACTTGACCACCAGAGTAGCAGGATGTTGCATCCGAAACTTCACACCTGCTAAATAGAGCTTCTTTTTAATGTCAATATATTCTTTCTGTTTTTCACGTATGGCAGGTGTCTGATCCTGAAAAAGCCAGATTGCAGCTCCATTCCAGTGCAAGTTTTTAAGTGCTCTCGCTCTCATAAGAACGTGGGTCTTCTCCCTAAAATTCAGGAAGCGCATTATGATAACCCTGGGTCGAGCCCCTGGGGGTCTCTCTCAGAGACCGATGTGCCCTCTCAATATTATATGCCTCTCCATAAGGAGTAGGGCCCAGGATCTTTAACAGCAGCCCCTGAATAAAGGTGATGCAGTCCGCACCCTCAGAGCGCTCTGGTAGACCGGCCAGAATTAAATTATTCCTTCTGCTGCGAGATTCTTGATCGTCTACTCTCTCCTCCAATTTTTTCACTTGTCTCCTTAGGGCCACCAACTCCTGCTCATGTGCAGACGTTTTTCTGTCTTGGGAGGCAGCTCTAGCTTCCAGATCCCCTACTCTCTGTGCCAGAACGTTAAGAGTAGGCTTAATGGTAGCAAAATCGGCTACCAGCCCTCGTAGGAGCGATTTGATTTCACCTAAATCGTACTGAGGGATCTGGCCTTTCTCCTCCGCACCCATACATGCCTCCTGGTCTTCTGGCACTGGTGAGAGGGGTTTCGGGTGTTTGAAGGGCGGCGCTCATGCGTCGGCAAGTTCAGGGCTTCCTGGATCCATCCTCGGTACTGCAGCACAGGAGGGTACACTCGCGCAGCCGAAGCGGAATAGCGAACCGAGAGACTTTTCAGTAAGTCCAAAAAAAAACAGCTGCCGGTTCTAATGAAGATTGTCAGCCCGTTAGCGTTAATCGGGGATTTTAAGCTAGTTTAGAGGTTGAGTCGGCCCGGGAGTAGCGCTCCGAACATCTTCTCGGCACTAGCACATCACGTGATCAGATCGCATAAGCAGTTTTAATGTAAGCATAAGCAATAGCATGAGCTGTAGTGTTAGCTTTGCTGTAGCCTCAACATAGTTTTGGTGAAAGCATAACTGTGGCAAAAGTATAGCTGTAGCATTAGCTTAGCTGTAGCACAGGCATTAGCTGTAGCATTAGCATTAGCTTAGCAGTAGCACTACTGTGTCTTAGCTGTAGCATTAGCATAAGCTGTAGCATTAGTGAATGCTGTAGCATTAGCTGTAACATTAGCTGTAGCATTAGCATAAGCTGAAGCATTAGTGTAAGTTGTAGCATAAGCTGAAACATTACGTTTAGTGCAAGAGTAAGCTGTAACATAAGCATATGCTGTAGCATAAGCACCAGCTGTGGCAAAAGCATGAGCTGTACTATAAACAGTTTAAATGTAAGCATAAGCACAAGCATTAGTTGTAGTGTTAGCTTTGTAGTAGCCTCAGCGTAGCTGTGGCAAAAGTATAGCTGAAGCATTAGCTTTGCTGAAGCATTGGCATTGGCTGAAGCATTGGCATTAGCTATAGCATTAGCATTAGCTTAGCCGTAGCACTACTGTGACTTAGCTGTAGCACTAGCGTAAGCTGTAGCATTAGTGAATGCTGTAGCATTAGCTGTAACCTTAGCTGTAGCATTAGCATAAGCTGTAGCATTAGCATAAGTTGTAGCATAAGCTGAAACATTACGTTTTGTGCAAGAGTAAGCTGTAGCATAAGCATAAGCTGTAGCATAAGCAAGAGCTGTGGCATAAGCACGACCTGTGGCATAAGCACGAGCTGAACTATAAACAGATTAAATGTAAGCATAAGCACTAGCTTTAGCTGTACTGTTAGCTTTCCTGTAGCCTCAGCATAGCTGTGGCAAAAGTAGAGCTGTAGCATTAGCTTAGCTGTAGCACTGGCATTAGCTGTAGCATTTGCATTAGCTTAGCTGTAGCACTACTGTAACTTAGCAGCAGCACTAGCGTAAGCTGTAGCGTTAGTGAATGCTGTAGCATTAGCTGTAACATTAGATGCAGCATTACCATAAGCTGTAGCATTAGCGTAAGTAGTAGCATAAGCTGAAACATTACGTTTAGTGCAAGAGTAAGCTGTAGCATAAGCATAAGCTGTAGCATAAGCACGAGCTGTGGCACAAGCACCAGTTGTAGCAGAAGCACATGAGCTATACTAAAAACAGTTCAAATGTAGGCATAGGCACTAGCATTAGCTGTAGTGTTAGCTTAGTTGTAGCCTCAGCATAGCTGTGGCAAAAATAACGCTGTAGCATTAGCTTAGCTGTAGCATTAGCTTAGCTGTAGCATTCGCATTAGCTGAAGCACTGGCATTAGCTGAAGCATTGGCATCAGCGTTAGCTTAGCTGTAGCACTACTGAGGACTTAGCTGTAGCATTAGCATAAGCTGTAGCATTAGTGTAAGTGAATACTGTAGCATTAGCTATAACGTTAGCAGTAGCATTAGCATTAGCTGTAGCATTAGCGTAAGTTGTAGCATAAGCTGAAGCATTTGGTTTAGTGCAAGCATAAGCTGTAGCGTAAGTGTAAGCCGTAGCATTAGCATGAGCTGAAGCATAAGCATGAGCTGTAGCATAAGCATAAGAAGGAGCTGTAGCGTAAGTACAAACTGTACTATAAACAGTTTTAATGTAAGCATAAGCACTAGCATTAGCTGTAGTGTTAGCTTTGTTGAAGCCTCAGCATAGCTGCGGCAAACATAGAGCTGTAGCATTAGCTTAGCTGTAGCATTGGCATTAGCTGAAGCATTGGCATTACCTGAAGCATTGGCATTAGCTGAAGCATTGGCATTAACATTAGCTTAGCTGTAGCATCGACGGTGGACTTAGCTGTAGCATTAGCATAAGCTGTAGCATTAGCGTAAGTGAATGCCGTAGCATTAGCTGTAACGTAGCAGTAGCATTAGCATTAGCTGTAGCATTAGCGGCAAGTTGTAGCATGTTGAAGCATTTGTTTAGTACAAGCACAAGCTGCAGCGTCAAGTGTAAGCTGCGCATTAGCACGAGCTGAAGCATAAGCATGAGCTGTAGCATATGCACGAGCTGTAGCATAAGCATGAGCTGTAGCATAAGTACAAACTGTACTATAAACAGTTTTAATGTAAGCATAAGCACTAGCATTAGCTGTAGTGCTTGCTTTGTTGTAGCCTCAGCATAGCTGTTGCAAAAGTAGAGGTGTAGCATTAGTTTAGCTGTAGCACTGGCATTAGCTGTAGCATTTTCATTAGCTTAGCTGTAGCACTACTGTGACTTAGCTGCAGCACTAGCGTAAGCTGTAGCGTTAGTGAATGCTGTAGCATTAGCTGTAACTTTAGCTGTAGCATTAGCTTAAGTTGTAGCATAAGCTGAAACATTACATTTAGAGCAAGAGAAAGCTGTAGCATAAGCATAAGCTGTAGCATAAGCACGAGCTGTGGCATAAGCACGAGCTGTGGCATAAGCACGAGCTGTTCTATAAACAGTTTAAATGTAAGCATAAGCACTAGCTTTAGCTGTAGTGTTAGCTTTGTTGTAGCCTCAGCATAGCTGTGGCAAAAGTAGAGCTGTAGCATTAGCTTAGCTGTAGCATTGGCATTAGCTGAAGCATTGACATTTGCTGAAGCATTGGCATTAGCTGAAGCACTGGCATTAGCATTAGCTTTGCTGTAGCACTACTGTGGACTTAGCTGTAGCATTAGCATAAGCTGTAGCATTAGTGAAAGTGAATGCTGTAGCATTAGCTGTAACGTTAGCAGTAGCATTAGCATAAGCAGTAGCGTTAGCGTAAGTTGTAGCATAAGATGAAGCATTAGGTTTAGTGCAAGCATTCGCTGTAGTGTAAGCGAAACCCGTAGCATTAGCACGAGCTGAAGCATAAGCACGAGCTCTAGCATAAGCACGAGCCGTAGCATAAGCATGAGCTGTAGCATAAGTACAAACTGTATTATTAACAGTTTTAATGTAAGAATAAGTACTAGCATTAGCTGAAGTGTTACCTTTGTTGTAGCCTCGGCATAGCTGTGGCAAAATTAGAGCTGTAGCATTAGCTTTTCTTTAGAATTAGCATTAGCTTAGCTGTAGCACTACCGTAACTTAGCTGCAGCACTAGCGTAAGCTGTAGCGTTAGTGAATGCAGTAGCATTAGCTGTAACATTACCTGTAGCATTAGCATAAGCTGTATCATTAGATTAAGTTGTAGCATCAGCTGAAACATTATGTTTAGAGCAATAGTAAGCTGTAGCATAAGCATAAGCTGTAGCATAAGCACAAGTTGTGACATAAGTACAAGCTGTAGCATAAGCACAAGCTGTACTATAAACAGTTTAAATGTAAGCATAAGCACTAACATTAGCTGTAGTGTTAGCTTAGTTGTAGCCTCAGCATAGCTGTGGCAAAAGTATAGCTGTAGCATTAGCGTAGCTGTAGCATTAGCTTAGCTGTAGCATTGGCATTAGCTGAAGCATTGGCATTGGCTGAAGCATTGACATTAGCTGAAGCATTGGCATTGGCATTAGCTTAGCTGTAGCACTACTGTGGACTTAGATGAAGCATTAGCATAAGCTGTAGCATTAGCGTTAGTGAATGATGTAGCATTAGCTGTAACGTTAGTAGTAGCATTAGCATTAGCTGTAGCGTAGCTTAAGTTGTAGCATAAGCTGAAGCATTAGGTTTAGTGCAAGCATAAGCTGTAGCGTAAGCGTAAGCTGTAGCATTAGCACGAGCTGTAGCATAAGCACGAGCTGTAGCATAAGCATGAGCTGTAGCATAAGCATGAGCTGTAGCATAAGTGCAAACTGTACTATAAACAGTTTTAATGTAAGCATAAGCACTAGCATTAGCTGTAGTGTTAGCTTTGTTGTAGCCTCAGCATAGCTGTGGCAAAAGTAGAGCTGTAGCATTAGCTTTGCTGTAGCTCTGGCATTAGCTGTAGCATTAGCATTAGCTTAGCTGTAGCACTAGTGTGACTTAGCTGTAGCACTAGCGTAAGCTGTAGCATTAGTGAATGCTGTAGCATTAGCTGTAATCTTAGCTGTTGAATTATTTATTTATTATTTATTATTTATTTAGCTTTTGTTGACCGGGTAAGTGCACTAGACAAATCCTGCCTATTTTCAGGCACGACCCGGGAGGGGATTCAGATGAATGCCAACTGACCTTGAACCAGATTAAGCTGTTGGTAGTATTTTTAGTGAATGAGGGAAATTTGGCCAGGACACCTGGGATATTCCCCTACTCTTTTCGATAAGTGCCATGGGATCTTTAACATCCACCTGAACTACCACCAATCCAGGCAGATGGGACCTCGGTTTAACGTCTCATCCGAAAGACGGCACCTCAGAAAATCAGCACCCCTCTCATGCTGCATTACAGTGGCAGTACTGGGACATTAACCCAAGTGCCAGATGGGAATCTGAACCCACAGCCCTCTGATCTCCGGCCTCAGAGGCGCAGTGTGCTAGCTACTGATTCATTATAATTATCACCAATCCTATTCAATTGACTACGGACATACTTCAGTGAGGTAGCGTTTTGGAAACTTAGGAACAGGTGCCTAGTGACAATCTCTGCCCACGGCAGAAGTCACTGCCTGAGTACCATCTGAACCAGCATCAGCCCAGTATTGTAGAGAACAGCGGGCAACTTCTGTTGTGAGAGGTCTGAAGCAGAGGACTGTGGTGCAGCAGTACCAGCAGGACCAGGTCAGGCTCTCCAAGATGACATGATACTGCTTTACCAAGACTGCATCAACACTGGCCATGAGGACACTACCATACTCATTTATAAAGCAGAATTGTGCAGATCGGGTGTGATGCAGGGCTCGTGTAAGATTTTGCCTCACACAGTAGCAAATATTAAATGTACCAGGCAAACAACAATTTCTGCTCAGGAATGTACTCATGTTATGACAAAATGGAAGTTCAAACGACCTAAAACTGCAAAAATAAGCTATTAAAACCTACATGAGGAAAACATTCTGAAGTGAGACAAAGCCTTTCTTCCCATTATAAAAGAATTAACACTCAGAGCATGGGTCTGCCAGGGTATGCCGCCTGGATGGTTGGAACCACCCGCCTGTGGCCTCGTGGGCCCAGCCCCCCCACCCCACTTGCATGAACATCCAAGCGAACCATATTAATGAATTAACTTACAACCTCTGTTTGCAACCAAACCTGGAAATTTACAGTCACAACTCAGAACATCATCAGATTCCAACATCCTGCCTCAGCAGTGCTAGTAACAACAGACCTGTAATCTGGCCCCATACGCTCTAGCATGATGAAACTGGCTCATTCTCATGCATGGTCTTCTCGGAACTGAAGACAGAAGGACACAATTTCATTTACTTGTTTGTAGGCTGAGCAACTGCAAGGGGTTTTATAGCGACCCTCTCCCACATAAACTTATTTATCTGATTTGCCACCACAAGAAAAATGAAATTAGTTATCAATCAGAGCCTGAAATGTACTGCAGACATTTACAGAGACAAATTTGCTCAGGAGTGAGAGGAAACCTCAAATACAGGCAGGCTCAGGTGAGGTTGTGAGCAGAAAGATTTTAGACATACTGGTCCATGGAAAAGGTGAGTCATGGATAGTTTAACTTTTATTGTCTTGTACAAATATAGTATAGTACACAAAGCTTTCAAGGGCCCCACAGGTCCTTTCTTCGGATGAATAGCAAAATAAGTAGGATTTACATGCACTAGTAGAAAGGCTTACAAGGAAGTGAGAAAGAACTTTACAGAAATGGTGAGGTGGGCACAGAGTAGGGACAGGTTTATAGGTGTGAGGATGATTCACCAGGAAAGTGCTAAGATATTCTTAGAGAGACTGAATGGATGCCTTGAAGTATTAATTAAAAGAGTATCCTGATAGGAACACAGATTAATGAAGAACCTAGATACACAAGAGTGCAAGAATATAGGAGGTTAAGGGTCACGAAAGAAAAAAACATATTTGTAAAGTAACATACAATAATAAAGTTTTCTATAGTGTCATAAATCAGATGTCTTGATTGAGCCCATTACAGTTAAATTCAAATTGTTGATACATTTTAGTTCCAAGTCGTCCTCTCCTGTGTGTTTCTGTATGTACTTCATAGTATTAGGACAGACTGGTCCGAGAGAATAGTTTGGTTGAGATAAATATTGTCCTATTGATGTGTTGATAGTCTGGTTTATATTGTGTAGTTGTTGTTAGTTCACCCTAGTTTGCAGTGGTTACCTCGTTTCCCCTATATGGCATCTCTTTGTGACCACTTTTGTACTGAATTAGGTAAATTGTTTGATTGACATGTGTAGGATCCAGTTTTTTTTTGTGCTGCTCGGCCTGTTTCAGTAGTGGTCTCTGTCGTAATATGTGAGTGCAGGTCTTACATCTTGCATTGTATGGTGGTGGTTCTTTCACTCACAGAGTATTTTAATCTATTTGTTGTTTCTATTATATTTAAAAAAAAGTTAGAATTGCTGCTTGTAGGCAATATGGAATGAAATCAGGAAATGTCTCTAGTCTTTCTCTGATATATGATCAAATATTCCTCATCTGAACAAAAGGTGAACCACTCCTTAAAAGTTCCATCAGGAGTTCCAACAACTTGCCCATTCTATAAAATGGGAGGTTGTATGTTGACCTCCAAATGTATATAAAACAGGTTGTTTATGATGTTGGATTTAATATGTAATAGCACTGTGTGCATAAAATGCTTTGATGTATACCTTAGCCCAGATATTTCAAACTGCGCTCAAAAGTAAGCAACAGAGCAGAACAAGCACAAACCAGTTGCGCAAGTCGCAACAGGTGCGATATTCAAACATGGAGCAGAACCATTAAGGCCAACCAGCGTCTCAATATACACATACTGCGCATCGCACAACCAGGTGGGAAGGCTGAGCCAAATGCTGCGCTATAGGCACAACCATGGAAAGCTCAGCTGAGCAGTCACAAACTGCCATAAACAACATTTAGAGCATTGGAACTGCACACATCCAGGAAGCAGGCTGGGCCGCCAACCATACCACACATGAGCACGGAACTCACTGCAGAACCCACACCACGCGCACACCCCAAGCACAGCATCACTGGGGTGGGGCGGATCACATGCCATGGGACAAGCCAACTAAAGCATAGCAGAGCCGCAGCACCCCAGCAGCACAACCACTGGCAGCGGGCAGAGGTGCCACACCCAGGGGTTGACAGCCTGACAGCACATCAGTCCCCCGCACGCTGGCCTGGCGTGCACCGTACCCCAAGACACCGCTCATGTACGGTGACAGGCACTCCAGGAAACACCATGCACCCCGTTGCCCACAGTCAACCCCACTGCAGCAGAAGCAGACCAGCCAGACCCACCCTGTCACCCAGCAGTGGGTAGCAGCAGAATCAGCAAAAAGCAACAGAAAGAGCAGATACAATGCTGTGATACCTCCCCAACATGGACACACACACACACACATACCCAGGACCATAGTAGCCCAGATGGCATACACACACCTGCGGAGCACCCAGAGCCAGTTGCAAAGCAGACACCAACACTGGCAGTTGTACCAAAATAAAATGTATATTTAAATAAAAACAGTGAACAACAAAGGTAGAACTATGTACCAAGTTAGGAGGAGCAGGTAAAAAGCAGGAGGTGTTCAAGGAGGAATAAAACTTGGAGAGAGAGGAAGGCAGGGTGAAAGGGATGGGTGAAGGTGAAATGAGAAAGGTGGAGCTCACAGCCCAGCTGGCTCCTACTCCTCCCACTGGCGTCCCCTCCTGTGCCCTGCCGCCGCATTCCCCCCTGGCATTGTAGGGCTTGCAGGACCCTCCTGGTTGTCCATCACCACCTGGGTGAAGCGCGAATCCTCTGCATCCATGCGCCCGCAGCACACGAGGCCTGGAAAATGGGAACACAGTCAATGGCTGAGACTGACCACAACCCTGAACACCACCCAGCCTGCCCAGCCCATCTAACCCAATGCTCCTGCAGTGATGGCATGCACCCACCCAGTGAACATGTACATAGGCCATACAAACAGGCACCAGCCATCGCACCACCGCCCACACACACTGCCACGTCAATCACAGTACAAAACTAGGCTGTCATGTGATGTGGCAGCGTGAGTGCGATGCCAGTTACACAGCTATGTGCCCAGTGCATGCCTGGACCACCTGTGATGCATACACAGGCGATGTCGTGATGCTGCACTGTGATGCAGGTCACCTGTGTCACTACATACATGGAGACATAGACGGTGTTGGCAGATAAGGGCCTATAGGACACCCAGTCTAGCCATTTGGCCTTGTACAGTCAACTCTCTTGTCCCTATAAGTCCGTTCCCCTCACCCCTGACCTCCAGAAGTCCCTCATGGCGAACCGCATACATATATCCGTGACCAATGAAGTCAGCCCCCACCACATCCCTCTGGCAGGGTGTTCCACTCGTCCACCACCCATCATGTGAAGAAACACTTTTCTCATATTCCTCTTAAACAAGCCCCCCCAACTGCATCCCATGCCCTCTAGTCCTAGAACATCATAAGCTTACAAATAATTGTTTTACCTGCACTCTGTTCCCCTCTGTACAATACTTGTATGCTCCCCCATCATATCCCCACACCCTGCTCCCCTCCAGGGAGTACATATTCAATTCAAATCAACCTCTCTGCATAGGAAGCATGATGCAATCCATGCACCATCCATGTAAGCCTCCTGTGAGCAGCTCTCCACCCAGTCCCTGTCCATACATGAGTATGTTCTCCCGGAACTGTACACTGTACTCAGTGTGGGGACTCACTACTATTTAGTATAGTGGAACTATGACCTCCCTTTCGTTTGTATGCCAGCATGGTTGGTGGTCCCTGCCCCCCCCAGCATGCAATAGCATCCATGGCGTAATGATACTCACACTCCTCCAGCAGCTCGGTCTGCCACTGCTGCTGCTGTTGCTGCTGCTGCTGCTGCTGCCGCTGCTGCTGCTGATGCTGCTGTGGCCCAACAGCCTGTGGCACTCAGGGCCCTGGCATAGCCCACATCACCATTGTCCGGCGTCCTCACCATCCGGCCTGTGGGAGACATATGGTGAGACAAACATCAGTGTGACTCAAAAGCAAAGTGCCCCCTGCCCCAGTGGAGACTGCCTGCCCACACAGCCATAACCATCCATCAGCACAGCTGCACACTGACTGACACACCGATGCACAGCCACCCAGGCACACACCCCTACAGAATATAGGTGAGATAGATGGGTACACTCCCATGGCCTAGGCACCAGGCCCGCCTTACAACATGGGAAACGCAGCAGCGTCAGTAGTTCAAGTCCCTCGGCGAGGAGAATCACTGTACAGTGCCGGCACTGCTCCAGCAGGGCCCGGCTTGCAGCCAATGACCCCACCAGAGTCAGTGGCCACTTGCTGCCACAAAATGGGTCTAGGAGTCGGTGAGAGGCCCTCACCATATAGTCCCCTCATGGTAGGGCTCCACTAGGAGCCCACCAGGTTGGCCACTTCAACTGGAAGCTCAGGACACCGCCCTCCCCCTAGCCATACTTCTAACTTTACAGCAGGCAATATAGGCACCCGCTGCGCTGTGACCCCACGTGGAGTTGTTGCGCAATAGACCAGCACAGGCTCAATCGCGCTGACCGCTGGCGTATCCATTCACTTCACATGGCGCTGTAACCAGACAGCGCCCAATAGGGGCCGTCACACATGGCATACCCACAGCGCCCAGGGGTCAGAGAGCATACACAAGGTCCGCGGCAATGCGCCGACAGGCTACGCTTAGCGCCATGGGATGTATAGGCATCCTGCGTGACTGCTAAGCAGAGCACCAGTGCCACAGTGGACTATCGGCGCAGTGCCACGAGTGCCCATATAATGTGCCCAGTGCTGTAAGCGCCACTGGCACAATGGTAGCCATAGCCAGAATACGCCCTGCTCCAGCGCTCAACCCAGGTCTGCAGCCGCGATGTCGGCCCTTGTCACGTAACCTGTCTGAGCATCGCGCCAATGCAGTGTAACACACAGCCACAAACATGCGCCATCGGCTCAGCCGGACCTTCCCTATTGCGCTAAGCGCCAAATCACAGCGATATTCAGCCGACATATAGCCGTCAGTCGATCAGCCATGCAAAGGCGCGGTGCGCGATTAGCATCATTAAAGTTGCGACACACCTCATTTGCATGTATTGCGCTATAAAAATATGGACACTGGGTTGTGGCGGCCAGATTTGGTTGATTGCAGGTGAGAGGTGAGTTACATGCTGTGTGATGCTCAGGACAATGCTCATGGGCAGGGTGCTGGAGGATGTCATAGGTTGAGGGGCTGAGCATGATGAGGCACTTAGGAAGGGCAGAGGAACCCTTTCCATCAGTATCTGCCATGCGGAGAGGAAAGGGGGCTTCTGCCCCACCCCCGACCTGCAGCCATGCTCATGGGGAAATGCTGTGGACTGCACAGTGACAGGTGTCCACTTCCACCCACACAGATCACCATGACTGACGAGAACCAGGCTGAGGCTGTGGATGGAGGGTGTAGGAGGAGGCCGAACTTCACCACAGCAGAGACTGAGGCCCTCTTCCAGGCCTACCTGGAGGATGAGCCGCTTTTGAGTGGGCGGAGGGGCACCCCTCGGCAGCATGCAGCTGCATGGGAGGGGGTAGCTCTGGCCATCAACCAGCCTGCGGAAGCCACCAGCGCTCCGTGCAGGAATGCCCACAAAAGATGGGGACTGACTGCAGGAGGCTGAAGAAAGGTGGCAGCCTTCAGGGTAGCGCGCTGCCACTGGTGGGGACCACCAGTGGTGTTGCAGCTGACCCGACCCGAGGAGACACTGAGTCGCCAGCCATGCAGCCGAGTGCCATTGCGGGTGTTCCAGGCTGAGGATTCCAGGCGGTGGAAGCCCATCACTGCGGTATGACATGGTGATGTCGTTGGGGGGCTGTTGTTCACATGCACTCACATGTACTCTCTTTCTGTTTCAGATCCTGTTAGTCTGCAGGAGGCGGTGGTGGTGGGTGCTGACAGTGAGGCGAGACCTGCTGGACCAGGAGGAGGGACCATCCACCTCCACCAGCAGCCTGCAGGCACTGCAGCAACAGGCGGCTGGCCCAACAACTCCGCCGGCAGTGATACGGGTGCAGGGGTGCACAGCCTGTGTCACAGCAGTCTGGCATGCAGGTGTGCCAGCATGCTGTGCCTATGGCGAGTGGCGCGCACGGCACTATTGATGATAGCAGGCCTGCAATGGCCAGTGATAGGTGTGTGTCCCACGAGGGACACATGGCAGGCCAACCGCGTGCCCCTGGCCCATCCTGCTCCACACCTGTGTACCAGCATGCTGGCACAGTCACAGGCTGGGCCTGTCAGCACATGGGGCAGCATCGGTGGCTGAGCAGGTGTCTGGCACTGTTGACAGCACAGGGTGGAACAGGTGGACCTGGGGGCTCCAGCAGTTGGAGGAGGCGGCAGCAGCGGTTGCACACCAGGCCTGGGGGACAGCGTCAAGCAGTGGCACTTGTCCACGCCCGTAGATCCGCCCACACCTGGTCCTGGTGAACAGCGGCCACCCTCAAGGGGTGCTGTGCACCAGGACCATCCACCCCTGGGGTCACGATGCCATTGGGGCAGATACCCTTTGGGCGTGCACACCTGCCTGCTGCAGGAGTCGGTACAGCTGCGGAGGCGGGTTGCAAAGGTCCGTGGAGCACTGACTGTGTCCGTGGAGGCGGCATAGCAGGGAGTGTGCTGGGACTGGGCGAGATGGTCCATATCGAAGACGGATGCTGACCGCTGCCATCGACAGGCTGACCCAGGCAGTTGTCTCTGTGGCGACTGCATCGGCCACACTGTCTGGTGACCCTGTACCATGCACCCCACACGGTCGCACTCCACTCCCGTTCCGGCGTCATGCGACACCAGGCCTGTCGGCGCGGTTTCTGCTGTGGGCATCCGAGCACCCCTGGTGCAAGTTTGTTTGGCGGGATGCAGACCCTGTCTTGAGCAGGTCGGCGATCGGCACTGGGACCCCTGGTGGTGCACTAGCGCCACCCGATGTAACCCCTGCGCAGCCTGCCAGTGCTGCTAGGCCATGGCAGGGCCACCTGCGCATCCGTGGTGGCCGTGGGACAGTGCTCCCTGACTGAGCTGTCTCCCAATGCAGGCCCTGTCTGGTGCTGACCTGTGTGCAATGTGTGTCATGGTGGGCAGTGGCACTGCTGGGTGCTCTGCTCACCAAGCTGACCTACGGACCACCCTGCACTCTCCCAACTGCTGTCCACAGGTGCGTGTGGATGATGATGCCTGCATTGCACTGTATACCAAGGTGCAAGGTTGCCCAGGTCCTGACACACATACGTGGACAGTCCAGGTGGTGAGGGTGGTTGGTGGTGCTGTGTGTTGGCGTGTCATTTCCGCAGTGCTGTGCTGCTGCCCCTGTATGCTGCCTGGTGTGTGTGTCCATGTGAGTGCTCACCCCTCTCTGATGATGTGTTGGTATGCCTGGACCCTTCAACTCCCCTGACCTTCATGCACGGTGTGTTCCCCTCTGTGCCTGTGGTTTGCGCATGGACAGTGTTGCCTGCACATGTCCCTTGACTTACCTGTGTTGTGCATAGTGCTCTTCTGCAATGGTGTCCCGGTGCAGCTGGGCCTGCCGTGTCAGTTGAGGGTCCCTCCGTCCTAGGGGGGGCGGCTCATCAACCACATCACCGGCACCACTGGCGTCCCCATCGCTGTCCCCCTCTTGGACCTGTACGGCTATCCCATGGTCTTTAGCCATGTTGTGCAGGATGCAACAGGCCAGGAATATCCCACAGGCCTTCTGGGGGCTGTACTGTAGGGCTCCGCCGGATGTGTCCAGGCATCGGAAGCGTGCCTTGAGTATCCCAAACACCCGCTCTATGATGTTCCGTGTTAGGCGTGTACCTCATTGAAACGTGCTGCGGTGGGGTGCGTGGGCGCCGGTATGGTGTGAGCAGCCAGGGACGGAGTGGGTATCCACAGTCACCTGTGTGGAGATAGTGGAGATCAGTGTCAGGTCAGGTCCATATTGCCCATATCCTTGTGTGCCACTACCATGGCACCTGTGTCATCCCACCCTTGCACAGGTTTGCATTCCATACATGTGTACTCACCACTAGATGACCCGTGGGGATGTTCCACTCTCGAATCGATGGCACAGGTGCAGATTGGTGCCATGAGAGGCATCATGTGCTCCGCCAGGGTGTGTGGCACAGACATTGATGATCGCCCAGTGGCATCACACACCACCTGGCAATTGACACTCGAGAAGCCCTTTCGGTTGCGACACGGCCGGCCATCGGGCCAGGTGGTGTGCTGAATGGCCACATGGGTGCAGTCTATGGCCCCTAGCATGCCAGGCATATGTGCTACCCTGTGGAACTCCTGCATGTTTGCTATCGCTCTGCGCGGTGCTGGGGAAATGGATGTACTCCGCGGCATGAGGCAGCAGTGCGCTGAGGATTGGGTGAGGATGCGCGTGGCCGACTGCGTAATGCCTGTGGTGTCACCTGTCGGCCTCTGGAAGGTGCCCGTGGTGAGCAGGCACATGCAGGCTGTCACCTTGGTCTCCACGGACAGAGCATGACTCCGTCGTGAGGGTGCCTGCATCACATCACTGCACAGCTCACTGAGCCGTCTCAGTATTGCCCTGTTCAGGTGGTACCAGGCACAATCTCGACATCTGTGTACAGCTGCGTAGCTGATGCAGACGCGATACCGCCTGTCGGGCGTACGCCGACAGGCCCCTCCGGCGCCACGTCCCCTGCAGCATGCTGTCTCACCCCCTCATTACAGCTTCCATGTGGGAAGCGCTGACACTATCCATCTCCTGGCTCCTGCACCCCCAGCTGCTGTTCCTGTGTTACCCCACTGCTGCTTCCACTGCACCGGGCACCCCCACTGGCCTCTCTGTCCTCCAGGACCCACTGTCCCTCTCTGCCCTTCCTGCTCCTGTCTCTGTCTCTCTCTCTCTCTCTGTCTCTGTCTCTCTCCCCCGGTTTGTGGCCTGCTAGAGTTCTTGCGCCGCTCCCTTGAGCCTTTTTATTTTGGCTCACATCCGGTACTGCGCATCCTCCGGCTGAGCCACTCTTGCGCATTGCGCAAGTGTTCAGATATCGCATTGCGCACTTTATGCATGGACCCGCCCCCTTCGGTTGCGCATGCCTTCATTTCCATTGCGCTGTGGCTCAGCGTGTTTTCGGTGGCGCAACTGGCCCCTT
This sequence comes from Neoceratodus forsteri, assembly GCA_016271365.2. Classification (NCBI taxonomy): domain Eukaryota; kingdom Metazoa; phylum Chordata; order Ceratodontiformes; family Ceratodontidae; genus Neoceratodus; species Neoceratodus forsteri. The sequence goes on from CM057453.1 coordinate 437,003,974, forward strand.
CTCAATATCGTGAGAATGGCTATTTTTGAGTTAAGACGCAAACCCCTTTTGGAATATCTGGGCCCTTATGTTTATGAAACCTGTGGATGTTGAAAATACCATGGTAGTAGGTGTTTTTGATAATGGTAAAAAGTACTAAGTGACTATTATAGAAATTAAGTTAGTTGTGCTATTTAAAATGCATGTAAATTGCTGTAACCTGAACAAGTCTGAAATGTCATGGTGATTTGCATATATTCCATGTTGCTTTGCATTGTGGAAGTATGTATGATGTTGTATTTCTTTGAAACTTGATTTGTTGCCAGTGCCCTTTGGGGTAACCCTTTTTTCAGTGATTCTGCATTGAGGTTCTTTGTCTATAGTTTTGTTTCTTCCTTTTTGAGCCCCCACTACCCAAGCAAACAAGGCCCACACAAGGATGAAGGGTTTTCACTAAAAATGTTTAGATCAGAGATCAGTGTCAGTAGGTGTTGGTTAAGTGCAGAGAAAGGATATACATAGTCTGTTGCTGCAAACTGATGTACTGAAGAAGGGATATGCCATTGCTTAAAGGTTATCTCCTGTAGTTTAAATAAACATCACACCGAGATTGTGTGTTGAACTTGAAGTTCTGTGTCTGGGCCATCTGTCATCCTACAACTCCTCCATAACAAGATGTAAGACACCTCTGCACATAAAATACAAAATCACACATGCCCCCACAATGCAAAGCATCATGGGCTACATATGCAAATCACCACAGAATGTTATGCTGGTCCAACTTTAAGCAGAATTGCATGGTGCCGAAAGGCCTCTCACACAGTTTGCAAAGGGTGCTAACAGAAGACATAGACACGTGTTTCGTCCTACAGGACTCATCAGTATGCCTCGTCTGTTTTGACACCCCAGTGGAATGGACCAGCTACCCTAGAGGCAGTGTGCCTTAGATATATTAGTGGTGAACCCATTAAAATAAAAAAACATTTAAAAGACAAAGAACCTCTGTGCGCAAACACTGAGGCAAGGGTTACCCCAAAGGGCATTTGGCTGGGAAGCCAAATTTCAAGAAAATACAAAATCACACATGCCCCCACAATGCAAAGCATCATGGGCTACATATGCAAATCACCACAGAATGTTATGCTGGTCCAACTTTAAGCAGAATTGCATGGTGCCGAAAGACCTCTGCACATAGACCACTGTCGAAACAAGCCAGAACAGCACAATAAAAACATGTCAATCAAGCAACGTGGTTTATCTAATTCAGAGCAAAAGGTGCTCACCAGATACTATATAGGGGAAACAAGGCAACAACTGCAAACCAGGATGAACCACCAACACCACACAATAGAGTAAACCAGATTATCAGCACACCAGTAGGACATTTTTTTTCCATTCAAACCATTCCCTCTTTGACTTGTTTGACCTAATACTAATACGCAACTTCAGAATCACACAGGAGAGAAGGACATCGGGGACTAAAGTATATCAAATAATTTCATTCCAGCTGTAACTAGCTCAATCAGGATACTGGATTTTATTTTTATTTATTAGATCTAGGATTACAATACCTTTGAGCCTGGGCTCTTTACAAAGGTTCCACGTCAGGTTACAGTTCTAAACATAAGACATGTAAATCGGGTTACAAATTCAATACATAGGACAAGGTTACAAAGCATCTGAGAAACAAAACAAGTCTTGGAGGCTAGGTTACAAGGAGATAGCGGATCAGGTGCAGAGAAGATAGAGGGCAAAAGAGAGGAATAGTAGAGGGGGCGAAGAGCTATAGAGGAGGAGCGCAGCCAGAGGCATTGTCGTAGATATACCATGGGGAAGTGCGTGCTAAGGGGTAACCAAGTGCTAATAAGAGAGAGAACTGCATAAGGTTAGGGAAATATTCATGGGATCAGCTAGTGGATGCAGTCACAGGAGCTAGAGGCAGTGAGAGAGCGGCAGAGCCTTGATTTAAATGCACCAAGGGTAGGAGTGGAGGAGATGTAACTGTTTAGACCATTTTGCCAGCTGGGCACCCTTCAGGCAAAATATCTTTGACCTTGTGAGGTATGACAACGTGGAACCTGCAGGAGCAGTGATTCAGACCCCCTGGTTGAGCGGGGGTTATTGTTAGGGTGCAGGAATGCACACACTCCAGGGAGCGCAAGCCTATAGTCCTTTTCTACGCAATGGTGCAGGTTAGGTACTTTATCTGATTGGTGAGTTGCAGCCATCAGTTTGTGCATAAAGGTCGCACGTAGGTGTGAGGTGGTGGGATCCAGTGAGAAATCGGCAGGCCTTATTGAGGGAGGTGGATATGTGTCTAAGAGTGGTAGCGGGGGCAGAGCCATAGATGATAAGTCCATAATCAATAATGGAGACAACAGAGCTCTGAATGGCGACAGTCAGGGCTATTTTTTTTTTCTTTCAATTGTTTAACCAGGTGAGACACACTAAGCTGAAAGCTTGTTTACAGGTGCAACCTGGGAGCACAGGGAAGTTAAGTGGCTTGCTCAGTGTCACACAGTATGCAAGTGGGGGCTGTGTGATTCAAACCCAGGTCTTCAGATTTGCAGCTCAGAGCCTTAAAATACTGCACCATAATGCTTCCCTATCTGGGGTAGCTGTTGCCTATGTCAGAAGAGAAGGCCAAGGTGAGTATTTGCTGCTTTGGCTACAGAGTCAGTAGAGCTTTTACACACAGGTTTTAAAGCGAAATGGCGTTACCTGTGCGCCATTGTGCTCTGTTGCATTTTTAGGATCCCTTTACACTCCACAAGTTTTCCGGTAGCTCCCACCTCCATTTGTGTTTCAGCACCCCCACAGAGCTTGCTGCTCTATTGCTGTTTGTCCACCGCTTCGGAATGGCTGTTTTACACAGCCCGATGAAACGGAACACCACGATGCAAACCGCGAAAAGCAGAGATTGTGGTTTGGATGAATGTTTGCATATGGAATGAAACAGATGCACTTTACACACAAGGGATGTAACGGAATACTGTTTCCGTAACAGTTATTCCGATACATAAACCTGTGTGAAAAAGTGCCTAATGTGGGCACTGTAAGTTAGATGAGGGTTTAGAGTGTTCCCAAGGTACTTAAAGGCTTCAACCTGTTATGTGTTATGTGTGTTATGACACACTACGGAAAACTAATACTGTATGTTACTTTTTACAAATGTTTTTCTTTCTGTGATCCTCCTCCAGACTCTGTACTTCTCAGGTCTTTATTATTCTAGTGTTCCTGTCAGGATACCTTTTAAATTAACACTCAAGGCATCCATTCAGGGTCTGCATGAATATCTTAGTACTTCCTGCTAATCATCTCCTCACAGCTATAAACCTGTTTGTATCATGCTCTGAGACACGACTAAGAAATCAAGCATGTATTGAGGACTTTTAAAATACATATAAGCTTATCAGCTGTATTAGGATTTTAAGATACTGTGGGCTTGTCTTTTACACAGGCTGCCTGAGTTGATACGGGGCTGTTATGTTTTCCAAGCTGTTTTTTGGGGTCAGGGAATTATTTATTAATGCATTTTGCCTGGTTGGTTTCTGACTTTCTTTCAGCACTTGAAAGTGCTTGGTTTCTTAGTCGTGTGTCAGAGCATGTTTTTCTCTAAGTCCATCGGGGAAGTCCACCATTGGTGCCAATCAATGGGAACTCGTGCCTTTGCAATGTCTTAGGGTGCTTCCCTGCTCCCCTTCATTTTTGCACCCTTGGCTCTGGGTGTGATCCCGACAATGTGGTGACATCACCCCGCACACGGCATTCCCATACCCGTTTCCAGTTTTCTCCACTGAGTGCAGCTCCATTTGAGAAAGTATTATTCATAGGAAGTTTTCTTTTCTGGCAGGAGAAGATTCCTCAGTAGTGAAATCAGGATTTGTTTTTCATGCTCAGAACCAGGAAGTGCTATCTTCCAGTCAGCCCCATGTAACTTTTTAAGTTTTTTCTCAGTTTACCAAGGGGAAGTACAGAGGCTTAGCACAGTAATTCCTCCCTTTCTGGATAAGGCATTTTTAAGAGCCGAATCTGTATTTTACACTTTTAATTTTGTGAAATTCTACATAAAGCCAGTGGCACCATGGCTTGTTGAGACCTGTGGTTTCATGCACTGTAAGACCTGCAGCAGGGTGATGAGACACTCCCCCTTAGGCTCTTATTGCCTTAATTGTGTAGTGCAGGGCCGGCCCGGTGGTGCTGAGGGTTGGGCGCAGGACACACACTGCCGTACACACCGATGACCCGAGTTTGGGAGTCTGGGGTCGGCAGGGAAGGAGACAGATTGAGCATCCTCTGGGCAGCTCTCCTCTCCGGACGAGAGGGTCAGGGATGCCCGGTGCTCCCCAGTGGAGACTGGAGGCACCATTGAGCCGCCGGGCTGCACATCAGCATGGCTGACATAGGCAGGGTTGTCATGCACCAGCATCAAATGTGCCCACGCAGGGGGATCTCTGGGCTAACTACCAAAAATATCCCCTCCAGCCTGGGTAGGTGACGTCCCTGCCATAGCCACTGCCACACTCCCAATGCTGGTTCCCTGCCACTGCCCCCGCGGTCTCTCCGAGTTGACCTGCCTGACCCTGGGAACCGCAACGACCTTGAAGATGATCGGGGAACACAGCGGGAGGTAGAACAAGCTGGCATGAGCAGGAGGCCTGAGAGTTCAGGCTGAGGGGCAGAAAGCGAGTTGTAAAAAGAAATTGTGTAGTGCAAAGTAATGTGTCTGTTTGGCCTCCCCAATCAGACCCCTGAGCTGGGAGGGCTGCACCTAGCATATCGACCGGCAGTGGCAAGGCTGAGTTGCACAGATATTTTCTATTGCTCTTCAATGAGCTATTGAGTACTGATGTCGCAGGACATCCCCTGTTACACACCTGCAAGATCCAAAGCGAGACCCCCTTGGGTCCGGGGAGGCCCATATCGGGCATACTCCAGCTGTGCAAAACAGGACGTGAGCATTGCCCAGCCAGTTCTGCTGGCAGCTCCCCAACCTTTGACTGTGTAGGGAGTCAACATCATACAGGGGCCATGAGGAAATTCCTAACCCATATGTGCTGTTTTAAAAGGTGGAGGAGGAAGAAGGACAGTGGTTGGAGGCTAAAGAGAAAGATTCCAATTCTTCCCGTTTGATACAAAATCTCTGTCCTACCTCACAGTGGAGGATTGTAGGACATTGCAGTTGAAGGAGATACAAGTCATGGAGGCACTGGATGTGAATCTGATCCTGCTCTGCATCATCCTCTGCACCTGGAGGATGGTGTTGTCCCATCTGCGGTACCTCTCTTGGGCTGAGGAAGGAGGTTGCTCATCTCCAGGCTGAGTTGGCCAGGATTTGGGGACCTCCTTTCCCACAGGACCACAGGGCCACTGCCATTGCCTCAGAGGTTGCCAAGAAAAGAGTTGGGCTGCCAAGAAGAGGAGCAGTTGGACCACAGTGGGCTCCAGGGAGAAGTGAGGGTGGTGGAACAGAGGCACATCCCTCCAGTTGTACCTCTCCACAGTTCATATGCCATTCTGGCAAGTGTGGCTCCTCTGTGGAGGCACCATGGTGAACCAAGGAGGATGCACTGGGAACCTCCTAAAGGAGACCCACAGGAGGGTGGCATGGGACCCAACAGGAAGGAAACAACTCCTGGTGGGGACTCCATTGTTAGGGGAGAAGCTGAGGAGGAAGGGAGAGGGAGGTAAGTTGCCTGGTGCCATGGCTTGGAGGGACAGGGAATGAATCCGAAGGATCGCCGGAGCAGCTGCATGGGGGAGGGAACTGGATATCATTGTCCACCTAGGGACAAAGGACCTGGCTGAGAAATGGATCAGAGCAGTGCAGGAAGAGTTTGGGGAGTTAGAGAGGGGCCTTAGACTAGTAGCACACACGGTAACCTTCTCGGAGATGCTGCCTGTCTATGGCATGGGTAAAGCTAGGGTGCTCCACACCATGGGATTCAATCAGTGGTTGAAAAACTGGTTCCAGCGCTCAAGGTTTGGCTTCATTGCGGACTGAGGTCACCTGGAGTGATGTGAGGCCTATCTAGGCATGTTGGTCTGCATCTGTCCAGGAGAGGAACCAGGATCCTAGGTGATAGGTTTAAATCGTCATTGGCAAGCATTTAAACTAGCCAAAGGGAGGCAGAAAGGAGCAGGAAGTCCTATTACCCAAAAAACAAATCAGGGTAGTAAGTGAGGTAAACACCAAGAAAAGATGTTGATTAGGGAGAAGGGCAGGGGAGTAAATGGAAAATGGCCAAGTCAATAAGCACAGGGGATGGGGCAGAAAGAGTAAGAGCCATCAAGAAATGGAGAGTAATGAGTACCGAAAATGCCCATAGTCTAGACAAGCAAGTTCCCTGAACTGGTGGCCTTGATGGAAGAGGGATGCCTGGATATCATAGCAGTCACAGAAACATGGTACACAGAGAACCATTACTGGGATGTTAGCTGAGGTAGCACACAACTACAGGACAGTCAGGAAGGGGAGAAGAGGGAGGTAGTTCTCTATGTAAGGGAAGGGATAAAAGCAATGGAACAAAGGAGAGTAAACGGAGGGAGGCTGGGTGCACCTTAGAGACTGAAATGGCACCACAGTCTGCACAGGGGGTTGTACACAGACCACCATGTCGGGAGGGAACAGACAAGGATATGATAGAAGGCATCCTTAGGACGGCAGAGAAAGGGAGATACTGTTGATGGGGGACCCGAACTACAAATGTTAACTGGAGCACCCTTTGCTGCAGCCACATCAGAACAGGGCATTCTCCAATGCCCTACAGGTGGCATGCCTCAGGACTGCTAGCTTTGGAACCCACTTTTGAGGAGCAATCCTAGACTTCGTACATTCAAATGGGGGCAATGAGAGGATCTCTGATCTAGAAGTGGGTAACCATCTGACAACAGAGTGACCACCAAACAGTGTAGTTGATTTATAAACTCGCTACAGAGTCAAACCATACAAAAGTGAGGGTACTGGACTGCGAGGGCTGACTTTGGCAAGATGGGAGAGGCTTTAGAAAAGCACTAGCAAACTGGCTAGAAGGAGGGTGGAGCAACAATGGGAAACATCAAAACTGCCATCACAGAGGCAGCAAGCCTTTATGTGAAGCAAATAAATCAAAACAAAAAAAAAGCCACTATGGTTCTCAAAGAGGTGGCAGGGAAGATTAGGGAGAAAAGATAGCATTTAAGAAGTATAAGGAAATACAGAAGGAGCAGGACAGAGAACTGTACAAGTTAAGGCAGAATGGCAAAGGCTCAAACTGAGGAAAGGATAGCCAACTCGGTTAAGAAGGGGAATAAAACCTTTTATAGGTACATCAGGGAGTGTAGAAAGACAAAGGGAGGGAAAGTGAAGCTGAATAGAATGGACGGTGGGTGGGCAGAGAAGGACAGGGAAAAAGCAGGGATACTGAACGAATACTTCTCAGTATTCACAAGAGGAGGAGGGGGAAGTGCCTAATCCAATTAACAGAAGCACTCTGGATTGGGGTCAATCCCAGTCCTTTCTAGAAGAAAGGGTTCTGAAAGAACTCCTAAATCTGAAGGTGGACAAAGCAATGGGGTATGATGGAATTCACCCCAGAATTCTAACAGAATTAAGGGGAGAACTAGTGACACCACTGACTACCCTTTTAACAAATCTTGGGAGGATGGTGTGGTACCTGAGGACTGGAGGAAGGCAAATCGATTCCCCTTCACTAAAGTGGGAGCAAGACACAGGCAGGAAACTACAGACTGTCAGTTTGACCTCTGTGGTAGGGAAAGTGATGGAATCACTTCTGAAGGAAAGAACTGCTGAGTACCTAGAGGCCAGTGGGGCACAGGACCCAAGGCAGCATGGGTTCACAGCAGGAAGATCATGTCAGATGAATCTAATTGATTTCATTGACTGGGTGACCAAAGTAGTAGACCAGGGAGGGGCTGTAGACATGGCCTACCTGGACTTTAGCAAGGCATTTGACACAGTCCTACACAAAAGATTAATAATCAAATTAACCAGCCTGGGAGTGGGTCCCAGGGTGGTAGCCTGGGTAAAACATTGGCTGGACAACAGGACACAGAAGGTAACTGTAAATGAGTCCACTCGTGGGGGTACCGCAGGGTTCAGTACTGGGTCCAGTCCTTTTAATGTGTTTATAAGTGACATTGCAGAGGGACTGGATGGAAAAGTATGCCTCTTTGCAGATGACACAAAGATATACAACAGGTTGATGCACAAGAAGCGTGGAAAGGATGAGAAGGGACTTGACAAGGTTGGAGGAAGGGTCAGATGTATGGCAGCTTGGATTCGATGTAAAGAAGTGCAAAATAATGCACCTGGGAAACAAAACTCAAGGGAAGATTACACAATTTGGGGAGGGTAACAACAAAAATGGAAAGGGACCTGGGGTAATCATATCAGATGACCTAAGGTTAGTAAGCAGTGTGAGAAGGCAGTAGGGAGGGCTGGGGATACTGGTATGTATAGGAGGCATCACCAGCAGAAACAGGAAGTTCTTATCCTTCTGTATAGACAGTTGGTGAGACCCCATCTGAGTACTGCATCCAGTTCTGGAGACCCCATCTCACAAGGACATAAGACAGGATGGAGACAGTCCAGAGGAGGGCAACTAAATGGTGCAGGTCTGCAAGAGAAGCCATCACGAGGAGAGACTAAAGGAGCTTAATATTTATACCCTAGAGAAAGGTGGAGTGGGGAACATGATAGAAACTTAAGCGCCTCAGTGGAATCAACAAAGTCCAAGAGGGTAGCATCTGTCAGACAGAGATATGCAAGAACAAGGGGACACAATTTGAAGATAGAGGGGAGATGGCTTGGGGGCAAGTGAGGTATTTTTTCACAGAGAGGGTGGTGGACGCATGGAACAGCCTTCCTGAGGAGGTTGTGGGGTCTAAAACTGGGAGAATTCAAGAATGCATGGGACAGACATAGGGCAATTCTTGAGTAGGGAAGAAATAGGCTGCTGGTTAACTAGGATCTGCAGCTACCCAGTAGATGGGGAACTGGGCAGACTAGGTGGGCCAAGCAGTCCTTATCTGCCGTCAAAGTCTATGTTTCTAAGTGTTTTCCAAACTTTGTGCAAGATTATTGAACAGGAATGGGCAGGCATGGCTCAGCAAGAACATCTACCCAGGCCATGGGTGAGATGTAACCCGTTTCTGGGAAATCTCACCCCTGGGAGATAAGGCTGTGCATAATTCTGTCAAGCACACAACCTGTACTAATTCAATGATCTTTGGCCTTAAAGAACAGCTGACATCTTCAGGAAAACTTTAACAAATCATATTTAGACTCAGTTCAGCTTGTATTTCATGTTAGTCCTGTATTCCTCCTCCCCATAATTTATTCCTGAGGTTATTTGTATTAAAACAAAATCTTTGTTCCTGAAGGGTTCATTTATTCCTGTTGCTTTCTCCCTACCTGAGGTCATAATGCACTACTTGTGACATCATAGTAACTCTTCAAGCAACACATTGTGATGTCACAACAGAGGATTATGTCTTGAAATAGGAACTAAGCTTTTGAGGCAGATGAACTCTTAAGGGATAAAGATCATGTCATGCAAATTTACTCCATAATAATGGGGAAGAGAAATATATAGAATATGTAAGGAATGCAAGCTGAATTGTACCTAATTATTATGTTTTTCAAAGTTTTCTTTGAGGCGGCAGTAGCTCTTTAACTGATGCACACAATACGTGAGTGGATGCTGCATGTGAAGGGCTTTTGCCTCAAATGGAGTAAATCTTGCACCTCCTGTGCATCTTTTATTGTTTCCAGAGCCCTAAATTCATGGGTTTTGGCTTTGGGTAGTTTTGTTTCCAGGACTCTGATAGGGCAAACATTTTACAGTTAGTATCCATGCTTCGCATTTCTAGGGATGCCATGTGTGACAGTTTATGAATGTCAGCACGTCCTGCTTATCACCTTGTGTCAGTCATGTAGGGTGTACGGCTCAGGCATTGGGTTGCAGACCAGGCATCAGAGGCCAAATTGTTTAACTTGTCCTTTGAGGGAGGACTGTTATTTGGATCTGGCTTGGATAACATCTTAAAGAATGTCCAGGATAAGAGGGGACAACTTCTGGTGTCAATGTAGCAACAGAAAAGAAGTTTGATGCCAAGCGGTCGAGGAGGCAGCTGAGAGCAGCAGTCTTGAGGTGGTTTTCATCCCTTTTGCAGTTTTGGAAACCAAAGGAAATAGGGGAGCCTATTCTGGATTTAATGGTAACAAACAGAGGATCCTTTGCCTGCAGGTGTAAGGGGGTGCAGGATGAAGAAGAGCTAACTCGCAAGGAAGGTACCTGGGCCCATCTCTGCCTCCTTTCCCTTGGTGGAAGACCGCAAAACTTATATGAAATGGGCCCAAATAATGTAAGACGCTTGGGTACTAGAAATACTGGCACTAGGTTATGCAATAGAATTTGCAACTGTACCCACAAAGGGGCATTTCCTGCAATTAATCCCCTGTGCCAGAAGACTGAGTGAAGAGACAGGCAGTGTCTCAAACTTTGGATCAACCTCAGACAGATTGAGGCAGTTGTCCAGTGCCTCTCGATGAGGAAGATCAGGGATCCTACTCAGTTTATTTTGTGGTCCCCAAGAAGTTGGGGAGTTTCAGACAATCCTGGATCTGAAGCAACTAAACAAGTTTGTCCACCACACAACTTTCAAGATGGAGTTCCTGTGGTCAATCATAAGGGATGTCCAGCCAGGGGATTATCTAGCATTCATAGACATGAGGGATGCATATCTCCACATCACAGTTTGCCAGTCTCACCCGAAGTTTCTGAGGTTTGTGATTTAGGGACAGAACTCCCCAGCACGGGGTGCTCCCTTTTGGACTTGCAGCAGCACCTAGGGTGTTCTCAAAGGTCCTAATAGTACTTGTGGCACAATTGAGACAGGAGCACATCACATATCCTACCTGGTGTCTCACCATCTGAGTGTCATCTCACCCAGATGGCGAGGAAGTTGTATCCAGGACCCTGGAGGTACTGAAGACACACAGTTGGGAGAAATGCTCCCTCAGCCCATCACAGAGTTTGGAACACTTGGACATGGTGTGCAGGACAGATGGGAACATTTTCCTTTCTTCAGCCAGACAGTGGACCCTGAGATGAGAGATTCAGTGGTTAAGAAGCCAGTCATTGACCTCGGTTCACAGGCTGCTATGGATTTTGGGGCTGATGACTGCAGCGATAGAGCTAGTGCCGTGGGCCCACTTTCACATGCAGCCCCTTCAAAATGGGGAGCTACCATCCTGAAATCTGGCTTCAGAGGACTACCAAGCCCTGATCCCACTTACACTGTCACTCTGGCTGTCGTTGACTTGGTGGAAGAGTTCCAAGAACCTAAGCAAGGGGTCCCCAGTAGAAGTCCCACTAGACTGGATTCTAATGACTGATGCCAGCCTTTGGGGCTAGGTCACTGTCCTGGACCATGTTCTGGTCCAGGGCATTTGAACTGCACAGGAACAATAGCTACAGATAACGTATTGGAGATGAGGGTAGTATGGCTTGCTGTTATTCACTTTCACAATCTGTTTCGGTCAAAAGCCATAAAAATAAGGTTGGACAACACCATCACTGTGGCGTACGTAAACAATCAAGGGAGCACAAGAAGCAAAGAGATGCTAGCAGAAGCAACTGAAGTGCTGCTGTGGGCAGAGAACCTTGTATCTCTCTTTCAGCAGTTTATATGGCAGGAGTGAACATCCAGGCCAGTTGGCTGAGTCAGTAGGCTGTTCATCCAGGGGAATGGATGTTGAATCTGGAGGTGTTTGACCTTCTGTGCAGTAGGTTCAGTCATCCTCGGATCAACCTATTTGCCTCAAGTCAAAATGTTTGGGTACCAAGGTTCTTCAGTCGATGCCAGGGTCCAAGGCACAAACAGTGGATACTCTCCCAGACATGGCATTTCTTCAGACCATATGTTTCCTCCTCTGCCACTCCTCTCCAAAGTAATTTGCAAAATAAGGCACTTAAAACAAAATTATCTTCTCATAGCACCAAAGAGGCCAAGAAGGCTGTGGTTCTCAGACCTAGTGAATCTAGCTTGGCACATGCCATTCCGGCTCCCACTCCAGAGGGACCTTCTCCCCCAAGGACCCATTCTAAATCCAAGCCCAGAGACAATGCAGCTGGTGGCCTGGCTCCTGAGTGGAAGAAATTTTTAAAACAGTATTTTTCCAAAAAGTAGTGGATACCCTGATGGTCGCCAGGAAGGTCTTTACATCTGCAGCTTATGACCAAGTGTGGACACCTTCTCTGTTTGGGCCAGAGAGAGGATCTTCTAAAACCACAGTTTCACAGATTTTGGATTTTTTGTTGTTGGTAGTAGTCAAAGGCTTGTGCTGATTACCCTGGGAACTGGGTCTCAGCACTGGGAACCTCCATGGGTTTATCCCTGGGGACGAACTGGGATGTTGTTCAAAGAGTGGTAAGCAGAAGTAGAGTACTGTTTTGATTACTAGTACCCCTGTGGGACCTGAATCTGGTGTTGAATTCTCTGTGTAAACCTCTTTTGTCTGTGCCACTGGACATTTTGTCATGCAAGGTATGTTTTTTAGTTGTAGTGTGCTCAGCCAGAAGAACTGGTGAACTTTAAGCATTGTCCCACAAAGAGCCTTACCTTATCATCCATAAGGTAAAGGTAGTCCTGAGGATGGTTCCATCCTTTTATACCTAAACTTTCTACAACATTTCATGTAAATCAGGAAACCTGTCTGCTGTCCTTCTATCTGAAGCCAGATCATAAGGAACATGAACAGCTACATCAGTGTGTCCCGGTCAATTTGCTCCACGACAACTCACCCCAGACTATTAGCTCCAGCATCCATCAGCTCCCATGTCAATTTGACCCTGGACAATTCACCCCCAGCATAAATATTATTTAAAAAAATATCTAGGTTGGCACAGTTCACCGACCAAATGGGGCAATGAACTCGGGGTTGTAGAAATGGAAGTTGTACTGTAATTGTTGTTGGAGTACAGTATATGTACAGTATTAGAGCAAATTGTCCAGGGACAAATTGGCGTGGGAGACTATAGTCATAGCAGGTTGCCATGGAACAAAATGACCGTGATGAATTGACATCTTCCCAACGTGAACTGCACAAGTAAGATTTGCTCCAGGCAGTCAGGATGAACCTCAAACTAGCTCCTCAGGTGGCACACTGGATGTGTCATGGCTTCAAGCAAAGGATCAGTGGTTTGATTCTAGGTGAGGGCACATATTTGCCATCTTAACAAGGATATTCATGAATTATGACAAATGGAATGTCCTGCCAGAGGAGGCAGTGGGGCAGAATCGATTACAGGATTTAAGAATGCATGGGATAGGCATCGATGATCCTGGTAGTCGGGGAGAGACAACCCAGTTCTGGAGAAGATTGAAGAATCAAAGATAATGTGCGTAAATGGGCAGAGTAGAAACATAGACCTTGATGGCAGATAAGGACTGCAAGGTCCATCCAGTCTGCCCATTTTTTCTACTTTATGAATGTGTCATAGGCCTGTGCTCTGTCAATGGCCTATCTTGTCATACTCCTCTTTATTGCTCCCTTATGCCTGTCCATGCCTGTTTGAAGTTCTGCACTGTATTCATATCCACCACTTCCTGAGGTAGGCTGTTCCATGTATCCACCACCCTTTCTGTGAAAAATAACTTCCTCACATTCCCCCTTAATCGGCCTGCCTCTAATCTCATGCTGTGTCCTCTTGTCCTGCTATTTTACTTCTATTGTAACATGTTAGACTCTTTCACCTTGTTAATGCCCTTACGATGTTTGAATGTTTCAATCGTATCACCTGCTCCCTCCTTTGCTCTAGGTATACATATTGAAATCTGTTAATCTGTCCTCATATGTTTTCTGATGCAGTCCCTGCACATTTTGGTTGCCCTTCTCTGTACTGCCTCCATTTTGTTAATGTCTTTGTGTGGGTGCAGCCTCCAGTACTGCACGCAGTACTCCAGACGGGGCCTAACCAGTGTCTTGTAAAGAGGGATTATTACCTTCTCTTACAACTTGTGATACCCCTACTAATGTACCCCAACATCCCTCTAGCCTTACTTACTGCTTTAGTGGGCTGTAGGTCCTTATCTGCCACGACATCTATGTACAGGGTTCAGAAAATCTGAATGTTCTGTTTGGATCCATGAAGAAGGGTCAAACAGCCTCCAGGGCTACCTTGGCCAGGTGGGCGAGGGCCTGTATCGCCAAAGTCTATGCAGCAGAAAAGAAAGTTCCGGTTCTCATCAAGGCTCACTCCACTAGGACTCTGGCTACTTCCTGGGTGGTCAGAGGGGAAGCATCTGCGTTAGAATTGTGCAAGGCAGCAGTGTAGTCCTCCGTCCACACATTCACTAAGCACTGCAGACTGGATGTTCAAAGTTCCACTGGTGCAGCTTTTGGTCTCGGAGTTCTGCAGGTGGTGGTTAGCAGATAGTTTTCTCGCATGTATGGATTATATATGGGACAATATTCTCCCCACCCAGCTGGGAACTGCTTCTCAGAACCCATATGTATTAATTACCTATTGACAATGTGGAGTGCTACAGAAATGAGAAATTCCTTCATATGTACCGTAATTTCCTTTCTGTTACCTCCAGCAGTGTCAGTTGGGCCTCTCCGGAGCATTGCCACCCTCTGGAGAATATTGTTCAAATGTGTCCAAGGATATTGTTTTTCAGAAATTATGGTTTGTAAATATTGACATCCTATCCAGATCTTGCTAACGAAAACAGGTTACAGTTTATTGGATTACAGGCACACAGGTTGATACTTCTGAAGATGAGGTGGTGCCTTCCTGTTGCAGGTTAGTGCTCATACTGTTTCTGTAGTCATGCTTATTATTATATGTACTACTGTCATACATTTTATGTTTCCGGCCTTAGCAGCATGCAAACCATACTGCGACAAGAAGCCAGATTCGGGCAATAACTTTGCGTCATCCCATTCTCCGGAATGAGGTAGGACATCAGTTTTATTAATATGACAGTTTGTTGCACATACGCTTTGTTGGTTTACTGCAGGAGAGAATAAGATGCTTTGGGCGTTTTACAGATTTTGCTTACATACAACTATATAGGTATTGTGAGGACAGAGGTAACTGGATAATGTTTGCCATTTGGAATGTTCGTTTGCTCAGGGTTCTGTGCTGATTCACAGCTTTGGGCTGTGCCACTACCCTTAGTAGGGCTGCACATAAACCATATGTATTAATTACCCATTGACAATGTTGGAGGTAACAGAAAGAAAATGATGGTAAGGTATAAAGAATGTCTCCTTTACATCAGTGTATGAGGTGCACAGTAATTGCAGTTAGCGTACAGTGAAAATACACAAGGTGCATGGTAATCACAATGACTGCAACAATACAGTAAGTTGCACCATGAATCGTAATAAGAGTTGGTAGATTGTAAGTCATAGAACATAACAATGTGCGCAAATAAAAAATGGATAACAGCAAAATGAGCCAACTCTTGCAAGTCAAGCGCTTAGAGAAATGCAGTGCGCTTCAAGAGAGGACTAGGAGGGTCAATTGCAGTTGCAAGAATGATGCATCATTAGTAATGGAGGAGGGTTTTGTGTTTGGGCCATGCCCCAGTGTCCTTATTAATTTTGGTGCAACAGATGTCTAAATTGCCCAGCTTAAGGATATCCCATGCTACTGAGGTCAACAGAATTTACCAGTTGTTTGCCAAATGAAAGCAAGTTATATTTTAAAACAAGTGCTTACAGGTATCACAAAAAGTACACTTTGGGAGGCTTTCAAATATACACAGGTCGGTCATAAGCCTTGCTGCCCATGAAAATTGGAAAATAAAGGAGGAGGTAAAATACTCATTGATGAGTTATAAAAGCAGAGGATCAACACTACAGGGCATCTAGTAGCCTGAGCAAGAAGTGAGGTGCATCTGACAGCTATACAAGACCTGTCAGCAAGTTGAAAGAGACCTTTTCTTTCTTAAACAGCATTACTGGGAAAATGGGGAGCGAGCAGGTGCTAAAGAGGCAGGTGGAAGCCTAGATACCACACAGTAAAGGGGCACAGGGTAGAGTTGCATCTGATCCTAAGGACATTAACAAAGCCTTCACCTCCTATATGAAGTTCTACACCTCCTCGACCACAGCCACCCAAGGGGACATCACCTCCTTTTTAGCACAGCTGGGGTTGCCAAAGGTCCTGGAGGACACAACTCAAGCATTAGAAGTAGAGGTACAGCTGGACAAGATCCCTAGAGTGATGCAAGCATTAGCCAAAGGAAAGCCCCAGGCCCGGATGACTTCAGTGCTGACGTCTACCAAGTCTTTTAACCCCTGCCATCCCCGTATTTGTTAAATATGTCTAAGGCATCTAGAGCCTTGGGAACTCTGCAGCCTACCTGTGGGCCTGCTTGTTGTCCCTCTTTTTTGGTTAAGACTTTTGGGGGACAGAGCATTTGGAATAGTTGCTCCAATTTTATGGAATGCTCTACCTTTTTATATTCTCACTACCAACACGGTGGGAGTCTTTAAAGCCTGTCTCTCAAAACCTGTCTGTTTGAATAGTTTCCTAGTTAACAATCTGTGCCTTGCATTATGAAGTTTCATTTGTATTTTAAAGGGTTATTTTTAATTTAGTTTGGAATTTTATATGCAAAGCATGTACAGTGCTCAGAGCCTGTGGCTTTTGGTGCTTTATAAATAAAGAATGCCTTGCCTTACATTATAGGAAGCTACAATTATAGATCTTCCAAAGCCAGAGATCAAGCCCTCTACTAGCTACCACCCTATCATGCTCCTTAATGTGGACATGAAAATATTAACAAAGATTAGAGCTAGTTGGCTCAAGAAGATGCTCCCTTAGTGGTACATGACTCACAGGCAAGCTTAATGAGGGGTAAACCAGGGGTCGATAACCTCTGCATGGCTACTGACATTCTGGACAAGACAGAGCACCTAGAGACCTCTTTCACAGTGGTTGCAGTTGATGCAGAAAATGTGTCTGACTTGGTGGAGTGGGGTGTCTCTGGAACACAGAGTGATGGGGTGAGGCCTACTTTCATCTCTTGGGTCCATACTCTATATTCCTCCCCAAGGGCAAAGGATTCACAAATGACTTTCTGTCAGCAGACTTCCTATGCAGGGTTGCCCCTCAGCCCTCCTGTTCGTATAAGTCATGGAGCTCCTAATACAGCCCTATGCCAGCACTGGGGATAAAAGGTTCCGATGGGACCATGCACTAACGAAATTCTGCTGTCGTAGACAACCTGTTACTGAGCACAAAATTAGGCACATACTAACTCTCAAGTATTAGCTAAACAAGATCCATCAACAGGCTTACAGAGCTCTTTTCTTTGGTAAACACCATTATTGAGGAAAATGGGAGTGAGCAGGTATATTAGGATACTGGCTAAAGAAGAGGCAGGCTGGTGCCTAGATACCACACAGTAAAGGCACAGAGAGTAAGGTCACCTTTGACCCTAATGACATTAACAAAGCCTTCAACTCCTTCTTGTGAAGTTATACACCTCCTTGACCACAGCCACATAGGGGACATTACCTCCATTTTAGCACAGCAGGCTGGCTCAACGGTCCCAGAGGACAAGGTTCAGGCATTGGAAAAAGAGGTGCAACTGGACATGGTACGAGTGATGCAAGCATTAGCCAAAGGGAAAGGCCCAGGCTCAGATGGCTTAAGTACTAACTTCTGCAAGGCTTTGAACCTCTGCTAGCCCCTCACTTGTAAAATATGTCTAAGGCAGTTAGATCCTCGGTAACTCTCTAGTCTGCATTACAGAAGCTGCAATTATGGTTTCCAAAGCCAAACAAACAAAGTCCTCTACTAGCTACTGCCTATCACGCTTCTTAATGTGGATGCAGAAATATTAGTGATGTTTATGGCTGGTTGGCTTGAGAAGATGCTGCCTTATGTGATACATGACTCACAGGCAAGCTTTATGAAGGTTAAACAAGGGCCAGTAACCTCTGCATGGCAATTGACATTCTGGACAGGGTGGAATGCCTACAGATCTCTTCACTGATGGGAGGTGACCCAGAAAAGTATTTTACTTGGTGGACTGGGAGTACCTCTGGAACACAAAGTGGTGGGGTGAGCTCTACTTTCATTGTTTGGGTCCACACACTGTATTTCACCCTAGGGCAAAGGGACTCAAAATAGCCTTCAATCAGTGGACTTCCTCAGCAGTGTTGCCTGCTTGGCCGCTCCTGTTCCATGGAACTGGAACCTCCTAATGCATCCCTGCACCATCACTGGGAATAAAAGGGATTCCAATGGGACCACACACTAACAAAACTGTTGTACGCAGATGACCTGTGGCTGTCTCTAACAGAGGTAGAGTCCTCCCTCCCAGTAGCCCTCATTAGCCTTGCACACTTTGGCAACATATCAGGGATGAAAGTGAACTGGGGAAAACAGAAATTCTCCCTTTAAATTAGGGGGACTGCCAATGGCCAGCCTAGGACAATATGCACTTCAGTGGTCCACACAAATTATTGCGTATCTGGGAGTGCTTGTCATGCCCATGATCCAACACCTGGTACAAACCAATGTTACCTTGTTGCTGGACTCAGTCATGTTAGACATACACAGGCGACAAAAACTAAACCTGTCACTCAGACCGAATAGCCGTGTTTAAAAAGATGAGGTCCTACATGCATACTCATCTAAGATTAAGAAAAGGTATGCGGAATGTGACTGACCAATCATATCGCTGGAGATTACTCACCATTATAATAATGGTCAATAGTGTTGTGTAACATACCCTGGGAAACTTACAGCAGCAGTGCAATGAAAACAGTTCAAAAGGTTAGTTTCAGCTATAATTTATAATATCAGCATACTTGTCAGATCTACTTTTCTAGGTACTTCCTGTGCTGCCTAGCATGAGTTTGTTTTATTTTCTCGATCTTAATGCTTACTATGTCTACAGTGCCATTTCTAAGCCAAGTGTGGTGGTCTGTTTTTCTTGAGAAAAAAACTAAATTAAAACATTTATAAAATACTCAGATTGTGGTGGAACTAGAAAATTTTACCAGCAAATAAAACTGGAAATTGCCTAGAATCTTTTATCGTGAAAAGTAGTAGGGTAAAATTTTTTGCTCAATTTCATTGCATTGCTATGTTATAATCATTCATAGGCGGCCTGTTGGCACAGAAGGTTGAGGTGCTGGCACCTTACCTTGAACCAAACGGCATCCGGGTTCAGGAACGACTCGGGATGCCTGGGGCGACGGGGATTGAGCATCTGTGGGACTGCTGTCCCGTACTGCGGTGGTAGTGGGCCGACATCATGCTGCAGCGGCCTCTGGTGGACACCAGGAGCTCTGCAGGCGCACACAGCAGGGAACAGTATAAAGCGAAATCTGCTTTGCAACTGACGGATGATGGCTGCGGTCCACCGCTGCCGCTCGATGCCTGAAGGTCCTCCACCTCAGCAGCACCCTGGGGCCAAGTATGTGCTGGTTGCCCCCTCCTGGTGCCTTCCCCCTCGGAGGAGGGGTACCCACCTGGCAACGGGTTACATCTGGGTTACCCTAGGGGCAGCTGCGATATGAGGCTGGAGGGCTCAGGAAAGGACAGGTTGAGCGGATGGGACCTAGGCAGCCTGAAGGAGTGGTGGGTTGCGAGGCACAAGGGGATAAAAGAAATAATACAAAAAGAAAAATTCATAATTGGGGGGGGCACAGTGCCATATATTTACATTTATGAAATCGGTGTAAAGATTTTATATCCTCATTGACCAAAGCATATCACATGGTTAGTAAATGTTTTTGACTGCATACTTCACTACTGCAACATCCTTACTCAGGTCTCTCTAATAGAGATGGACAAAGTGGATAAAATTTACTTTGTTAATTAATTCATGAAGTTCATGAAGAAGTGCAAAGTTGCCCTTTTCCTAGACAAACTGACTTAACTTCACCTAAGTTTGCCACTTTTCTAGGCAAGTTCCCATTTCACAACTTTGCCTAGCTTCACCTAGAAAAGTGACGAAGTTAAGGGGAAGTTGGGCAAAATTAGGTCAATTCACCTAGCAAAATGGCAACTCTGCATTCCACAAACTTCTCAAATTAATTCACAAAGTTAATTTTATCCATATCTCTCATCTGTACTCTTTAATGCACACACAAACTAATTTGCCATTACACATCGCACCTGCCCCAGAACATAGTAGGCTGCCAACTATTCTCAAACTTCTAAAGGTATCCATGGCACTCTGTGGGTAACATAAATAACAATATTATTGTGACAGAAAGGACTTGTGGTCCATTTTGTTTGCCCATTTACACATGACAGTGACTACACCCAATCTGAGTATGGACACTGCCATGCTTATTTGCCAGACGACTACCTCTACTCATGATCTATAACCTTCAGTGCCATTTTCCATAGAATCTTGTCCAGTTCTGCTCTGAAATCATGAAGTGTACCAGTTTCAACAATTGTACCAGATACGCTATTTCACATGTTAACCTTTGTCTATGAAGTAATGCTTCTTTTCCTTCCATTTGTTGAGTCTTCACCTGGCTTCCATCACTTTCCAGCCACCTGACCTGGAACTCCACCTCTTATTATTGAATACCCTCCTGTCTAGTTCACCACCATCCACGCTGAACACCTGATAACCCCTTGAGACAGGGTGAGTCCCTTACCAGGATGTACTCTGGAAAAAAATGGATCCTGGCCATGGAAGCAGGAAAGGGCTAGGCTTTGACTGACCTGTTAGGCATGGATGTAATTTGGTAGTGGCCTTTATGTTACTGCTTGAGGCTTGGGGGTGGAGGCGGTGTGGTTACCAATGCTACCTTTGGCATCACAGCTGTGCCATGCTGTTTGGTTTCAGGCCATGGAAGAGGATCAAGCAGCGGTTAGACACAGAGAGAAGGATAAAATTGAAAAAAACAGTAGACTCATCAGTGTGTTTTGTTTTTGGGGGTGGAAATCTTTTCTGTACAAAGCTTGTGTGGAGGGAGATGAAAGGACTAGAACCATGCAGAGGTCACATTCAATGAAAATAATTGTCTTGTTCACTACTTGAGACACACTGAAATTATGGTGCCCACCTGCAGTCAGTTACAAGCGTGACATCTAGATTATGTATGTTCGTGAGCCTCATATACTGTGATGACTTTGAGGTCCTGCATGCATACTTATCTATCATTAACATAAATTATGCAGAATGTGACATTGGAGTCTTTTGAAGAGTGCTGGAGCAAACCCACCCACCCCAGGAGGAAAGGGTCTTAGTGAATGCCCACCTAAGGGACTAGTCAATAAGTGGCACCTGGACACCCAAAGAGTCACATATCACATCAACCTCCTCTAACTCAGAGCAGTGTTCTTGGCCATCAAGGCTTTCATCCCACAATTCAGAGGACAGGCTATTCAGATAAGAACAGACAATACCACTGCCATGTTCTGTATCAACAAGCAAAGGGGCACAAGGCCAACTAAACTCTACACAGAGGCAATGAAGATTTGGTCCTTGGCTTACTCCCTGGACATGTTTCTGTCAACCATTCATCTCCTGGGCAAGGACAACACTTTGGCAGATGCTCTAAGTCGCATCAGTCAGGGTCACCATGAGTCAACCCTAAACAAGCAAGTCCTTACCACAGTTTTCAGATGGTGGGGGCATTCCAGACCTGGGTCTATTTGTCCAGCCTCAGCCACCAGCTATCACAGTACTGCTGCAGTCCCCAGCACTGGGACCATCCCAGTAGACACTCTGACCCTGGACTGGGAAGGAGGTTTCTGTATGATTTTCCTCCCTTTCCTCTGATTTACAGGGTCCTTCTCAAGCTCAGGGCAGCCGGCCACCATGATTCTGGTGGTCCCGGATTGGCGAGGCAACCCTGGTACTCCATTATCCTCGCTTTGTAAGTCAGGAAGCCCATCAGACTGCCAGCAACCCACAGTCTCCTGCCTCTTCCCCAGACAGGGGTAGCATACCCCAATATCCAGTCTCTTCACCTCAAGGCCTGGTACTTGGGAAGTTAGAGTTTCCTGAATCCCAGTACTCTGAACAAGTCCTGAAAATTTTGCAAATGGCTAAGAAACCTAGCACTAGGAAGATTTATGCTTCCAAGTGGAAAAGGTTCTCTCTATGGTGCAAGGATAGGGGCATAGAGCCCTTATGGACTACTCCTCCTCCTACCCTCCTGGATTACCTAGTTCACCTCCAGGCAGAAGGCCTTAAAGCTTTGTCCTTGAAAGTGCATCTGGTGGCCATCTTGGATTATCTTTCCACTGGAGAAGAAAAATCTGTCATTTCACAGCCCATTTCCAATAAGTTTTTCAAAGGTCTACTGCACCATCAACCGTCTCTGAAGGGAACCTGTCCCTCCTTGGGACTTGAACGTCTGTATAGCCAAACTCATTTAGCCTCCTTTTGAGCCCATTGTGACAGCTGATCTCAAGTGTGTAACCTGGAAAACTGTTTCCCGATTGCCATCACCCCTGCCAGAAGAATTTCAGAGTTGCTGGCCCTTTGTACTGAACCTAACTACATCATTGCCCACCAGGACAAAGTTGTGCTTAGGACAAACAGGAAATTTCTGCCTAAGGTGGTTTCTGAGTTCCACATTAACCAGTCTATAACCCTGCCAGTCTTTTTCACAGACAAGTCCACCCCAAGTGAAAAGCAAGCTTCATAGTCGGCATGTGAAAAGAGCTCTGACCTACTAATTAGAGCATACTAAGCAGTTCAAGGAGTTCCATACTCGGCTCTTTCTCACCTATGGTGCGGTAAGTAGAGGGAGACCGACTACCAAGAGAACCATTTCCCGCTGGATTGTCTGTTGTATCCAGTACTGTTGCAGCAAAGTTGGTAAGCAACCCCCTTAGGGCCTCAGGGCCCACTCTACTAGGGTCACTGCTGCCAAAGTGGCAGCTGCAAGGGATGTCCCTTTGCTCAAAGTTTGCAAAGCAGCCACTTGGAAAACTGTCACACATTCACAAAGCACTGTTGGGGTGTGCAGTCCAGATCTGATGCCAAATTTGGCAGGCGGTGCTGCACGCCTGTTTCTCAAATGCGTTTCTGTGCCCGCCTCCCAACTGTACTGCTTTGTAGTCTGCACCTGTTAATACATGCTGAAGAATTCCTGGGATAAGAAGAAAAATTACTCACCGTAGTAATGTTGTTTCTTCAAGGATTCTTCAGCATTATATTCTCCACCCATCCTCCCTGCAAAACCTGTCTGGGGATGGCTCTGCTGTTGTGTCTTAGCCAAATTTGTCTAGTTTCTTTCATTGACTTGTTTCATATTAGTGGTTTGGAATTTACAGTTATTACATTAATAGTGTTTTTCTTCTAGGCACAGTTTTGCCCTTTTTTCAGCATCAAAATAGTTCTGAGGTCCTTCAGGCTAACTGCAGCAGCACCTCTCTGCGCTCTCTCCTCTCTCTCTCTCTATCTCTCTTCTAATTGGCTAATATTCCTGCTCATTTACATTTGACTTCTCCTCTCAGGGCAGCTACTCAAATCTCAGCCATTAGATACTGTATTACTATAGCAATCCTAAAGCCTCCTTGTCCATTTTTCACCCTTCGCTACCATACTTTTTGTTCTCTGCCCTCATAATTTCGCTTAGCCCAGTTAGAAATCGTGATGACCCAAGTATTACTCAGCTCAGAGAAATAAACAGAAAAATAAATATGTATTATTACAGCAATCTAACAGTATAGCTCAGTACTTAGCTATAGAGAAATAAACAGAACAACTAAATTTGTATTATTACAGCAATCATAAAAGTATACAGTCATTGTTTTGTCTCCACCCCAGAGACCCTGCTGTAATATAGGACCACACAGGACCCTGAGCAGGTGGGTGGGTAACTCTAAAGTCCCAACAGAGCTCCGTTGAGCTCGCTCACTCCCCCTCTCTGACTTGCTCGTTCTGTTTCTCCCAGCACTGCAGGCTGCCCTTTTGTACTGGGCTCCTGCCTGCATTGGTGCCTTTTTCTGCCCACAGAGAAATCAGTAGTAGTCCCGACAGAGCTCTGCTGAGCTCGCTCACTGCTCCCCTCTCACTCGCTCGTTCTGTTTCTCCCAGGCGCTGCAGGCTGCCCTCTTGTACTGGGCTCCTGCCTGCACTGGCGCCTTTTTCTGCCCACAAAGAAATCTGCAGCAGTCCCGACAGAGCTCCGTTGAGCTCGCTCACTCCCCCTCTCTCACTCGTTTGTTGTTAATCTGTCCCAAACACTGATTTCCCACTGTAAATGAGCTATTCGGTGCCAGAAGTGAGAAAACACATTTCAGCCAGGATGTGAAAAACAACAGCTGTACCATTCATAAGGAGATGTGAAAAAATGCCAGTGTTGAATATCTGGCATGAAAATATTGCAAATTTGCAAAGTTACAAGGGTGCGTGGAAACTGCACAACGCATGCTTGTAACATAGTCATTTTATGGACTTTCGTGACCAAATTTTCAACATATGCATTTTAGGGCCTCTGCTCATGAACAGTGTCATTGTCATTTTCTTAATCTATCCCTAAAACTGATTTCCCACAGCGACCGTGCTATTCTGCACTGGAAGTGCAAAAACGCATTTCAGCCAGAATATGTAAAATTACAGCTATACTGTTCATAAGGAAGTGTTGAAAAATGCCAATGTTGAAAATCTGGAGTGAAAATTTTACAAATTCATGAAGACACGAACGTGCGTTGCGCAGTTTCCACAGTCACTTTTGGATTTTTTCACCAAATTTGCAACATAGGCTTTTGAGAACCCTCCTCATCAACAGTGGCACTGTCGTTTTGTTAATCATTCCTGAAAGGTGATTCTGCACAGTGAGTGCAAATCATCTTTCAAGACCAAATAATGTCATGACAGTGACTGAATTCATAAGAGGGGTCCCAATGACCCCATGTTGAAACTTTGGTGCCCAAATTCCCAAAAGTGGCCGAGATATGCACAAAAGCTGAAAAACCCTATTTATGCCATTATACAGTTTAGCAGCATTTCTTCAGTTTGCAGTCAGCTTTGAAGAGTGCAGACGTGTTCCCAGTCCACCAAAGATTGTCGCGCTGGGCTCCAGAGGTATGTATGGGGTGAGGGGGGTTGTGGGGAGACAGGATGCGCAGAGGGTAGGCGCAGGTTGGGGAAGGGGCAGGAGAGACCACGAGGGACCTGTTTTACAGGTAAAAAAAAAAATAAAAGACATTGTGGGTCATTCTTCTTCTTTCGCAGGTGTTGTTTGGTACACTGGGGTGGGCTCCCTGTGTAGCACCTGCATTTGTGGGGAGGCGACTGCAGCTGACAGGGATTGGGCCCCCCCATTGACACAGAAACAAGTGGGGGGCGCATGATGACGGGGATTGGGCACCCCATCGCACACAGCAGAAATCGAGGGTGTGGGAACATTAGGCCGATGGGGAGTGAGCTCCCCCATTGGCAAACTGAACTGGGAAGGGGGGACTGAAGCTGATGGGGATTGGGCCCCCCATCGGCAAAGAAAGACTGTTGGGGGCGCATGATGCCGAGGGGGATTGGGCACCCCCTCGGCACACAACAGAAACTTGGGGGTTGGGACATTATGCCGACGGGGACTGGGCTCCCTGTCAACAAATGAAAGGAGTTGGGAGCATGCTGACAGGGGGGATTGGGCACTCCCTCAGCTCTGAGGTGACCACATAGAGCCGCCATGTTCCTGGTACTGTTACACCAGGCGAGGTACCGCCCTGCAATGATGGGTCTCTCCCTCATTGCAGCGGAATTGCTGATGCTGCAATGACGAGGCGGCCCTCATTGTAGCGGCCAAATCGTTTCAAGTTGGTGGCACTTCTGCAGAACCAGTGTCATCAGGACACTGGGCCTGCATTGGCTGCACACCGCCAAGCCCACAAATGCAGTGCTGGCATTGGCCGCCACACTGCCGCACCTCCACAACTTGCTTCTCTCCTAAGCTGCTGCATAATGTTTCTAGGCATGCACCTAGCAAACATAAAAACAGAAAATTAAATGTGGTTGTCCTTGATGGAATACTACTAGAAACTTTTGATGCAGAGGCCAATATTAGATCAGGCATGCACCATCTCCATATAATAGTTTGACACCTGTTGACATTATTTTTTTTTTTTTAGAATGAAAGCTTGACTAGGTTGATATGGATAAGTCCTATCAATACATATCACTATACAAAGAACAGTAGTAACTTTTATTACTAGTGGTTTTATGATAGACTCACATTTACATTTCAGGGTGTTAAGCATGTGATTATACACCAAAGGTGTTACTTGAACTCTATTTTTTGCCAATGCAATTCTGTGTGCACCTGTGGTACAAAAGTTTATGCATGTCTCTTCATCCCAAGTAATTTACACTTTTCACAATCATTGAAGGTGCTTGACTCATTTACTCTCTCCAGGTCGTTCTGTATCATATTGACCTTAATTCTTTCAGAAAACACTGCTTCAAATAATTCAGTTTATTGTTTTGTGAAATATGCAAGATGGGCCAGACATTCAAACTATTCCACCTAGCGCAAATTATTTGCTGTTGCACTGCGCATGTTCCTGTGCCTGTTCAGCATATTCAGAGGAGTGTACTATATGTGTTATTTGTGTGAGCGCTATAGCACAGAGTTAATGTATGCAGCACTGAACCAGGGGTGGTGATCTGCATATCATGCACAGTGCAGTATTCAGAGATACAGTGCAGCGCTAACGGAATAGCCCAGCACAATAGCACTGCACAAACACCGCCTAGAAAAAGCAGCTCTTAACCTGGAACAAACCAAAAGGGAACAGACCAAAAGGTGGGGAGAGGCTTAGCAGAACACACACACACCTAGCTGAAAACAAAATGACTCACATTGTATACCTGATGCAGCAATTCAGACAAGAGGAGGAGAGGGCTAATGCCCCCCCGGCCTAGCTGTAAGCCTCCAAGATACTGTGCTGCAAGCAGACAGTACCATCCTCAAGTCACATTCAAAGTTCTTAGTGATGAACAAATCATGGGCTGATATAGGTTCAAGGGGCCATGATAATGCAGCTGTGTGAGCTGCTGCTGGACTAGCTCCAGACAAACACTCAGTGCAGCCAGGGGATGACAACAGAGCTTAACTGACAGCTGCCCTGTGCTTCCCGGCCACTGAAATCTTCCCAACACCAGTCGGAGACACCACTGGTATCTCACAGTCTTCCATCTCATGGCTGTTGGGCCAGTTCCTAGATGCCCTGTTAGCCCATGTTGAGGAGCTCATCATATTCTCCACCACACCAGCAGAGTGTACAGCAACCTTGCACCAGTTTTACTGAACTGCACACCTACCATATGTACTAGGTGCCACTGACTGCACCCATGTTGCCATCTGGGCACCCACCAGTGATGGATCAGAGACCTATGTAACATAGTAGCATAGTAACTTATGGCAGATAAGGACCACTAGGCCCACCTAGTCTTCCTGTATTATGTAAAGAGGAAGGGGTACCAGTCCATTAACTGCCAGGTGGTGTGCAATGCAACAGGGTGCATCATCGATGTCTTGGCATGGTACACCAGCAATGCCTATGATGCCTTCATTTGGCACAGTTCTATTCCGTGCCAGAGGTTTGTAGGAGGGGACATACCTAGTGGGCACCTCGTCAGTGAGCATACCTCAATGGCCTCTCCCCCATGTTGCCAAAATGTCACAAACCAATGCCCTTTAAATATACAGGTTACAGTGCATATTCCCTGCATTCCTGGCTCCTCACACCTGTCCTATGACCCGCATACATTGCAGAAGACAGGTACAATGCAACACACGTCACTACATGCAGCATCATCGAGCCTGACTATGGAATGCTCAAAATGCAGTTTAGGTGCCTTGACCATTCTGGTGGTGCCTTAAAATACACTCTTCATCAGGCCTGTGTCCTACTGCATGCCTGTTGCAAAGTATACAACATGGCACTCAACCAAGGGTTAAGCCTGCCGGCCCCAGAGAACACCCTGCATCCTTAGCCGGTTCTACTTTTATAGGCACAGGATTTGACTGACAACAGGAACTTCCTGTTTGGGAGCAGGAAGGGATTGATCACAGAGGCACAAAAGACTCACCATCCTAGAAGGGAAAGAGTAACTCGCCATCCCCCCAGCTGCTGGAGGTCTGACTCTGAGCAAGTAAGAAGGAGACTACTAAGGAATATAGGAACGTTCTGTCCCAGAACAGGAGGATCAGGAGCTTTAAGGGCATTGAGGCAGTAGGAAAGTAGAAAAAAAATTATATTCAAAATAAATAAATAAAGAGAAAGGAGAAAGAGTAAGTATACAAAACAACAGTTAAGTGGCCACAGATAAGACATGATGGAAGTGGTGCAGTGCAGTGGCTGTGGAGCAGCAGTCTTCTGGAGACATTCTGGAGGATGCGGTGTTGTCCCAACTGCAGGCACCTCTGGGCTGAGGGAGGAGATTTCTCATCTGCAGGCTGAGTTGACCAGGATTTGGGGGACCTCCTTTCCCACCCAGGAACCACCAGAGCCACCACCGCTGCCTCAGAGATTGCCAAGAAAGAGGAGCAGCTGGACCACAGTGGGCTCAGAGAGGGTGAGGGTGGTGGAACAGAGGCACATCCCTCCAGTTGTACCTCTCCACAATTCATATGCCATTCTGGCAGAGTCTGGTTCCTCTATGGAGGCACCCGCAGTGGAGACTAAGGAGGATGCTGGGAACCTCCACAAAGGAGACCCACATGAAGGTGGCATGGGACACCACAGGGAAGGAGACAACTTCTGGTGGGGACTCCATTGTTAGGAGGGTAGAACTGGGGAGGAGGGACAGGGAGGTAGGTGCCTGCCTGGCGCCATGGCTTGAGGGACAGGGAGCAAACCTCAGGATCGCTGGAGCAGCTGCACAGCGGAGGAGCTGGATGTCATTGTCCACCTAGAGACAAATGACCTGGCTGGGAAGGGATCAGAGAAGTGCAGGAGGAGTTTGTGGAGTTGGGAAGGGCCTTAGACAAGCAGAAGCGCCTGAAACCATTCTTGGAGGTGCTGCCTATCTATGGTATGGGTGAGCTACTGTGCTCCGCACCATAGGATTCAATCAGTGTTGAAAAACTGGTGCAGAGCTCAGGGTTTTGACTTCGCTGGGGATTGGGGTCCACCTGAAGGGATGCAGGCCTATACTGGCACAATGATCTGCATCTGTCCAGGAGGGGAAGCAGGATCCTAGGTGATAGGTTTAAATGCATCATTGGCAAGCATTTAAACTAGCCAAGGGGGGGCACTGAAAAGGAGAAGGAAATCCTAGCCCCCCCACAAAAAATCAGGGTAGTTAGTGAGGTGAACACCAAGACAGAGAAGTCAATAGGTAGTAGGACAGGGTTAAATGCAGAAAAAGGCAGTAAGGTCAGGGATGGGGCTAAAAGGGGTAAGGCCATCAAAAAATGGAAGGTGATAAGTACCAATGCCTGTAGTCTGTGTAACAAGCTCTCTGAACTGGTGGCCTTGATGGAAGAGGGGTGCCTGGATATTGTGGCAGTCACAGAAACATGGTACACAGAGAACCATGACTATGATGTCAACATACTAGGGTACACAATCTACAGGAGAGGCAGGGAGGGTAGAAGAGGAGGAGGAAGAGCTCTCTATGTAAGGGAAGGGATCAAAGCAATGGAACTAAAGGGTAAACAGGGAGGAGAGGAGGCACTGTGGGTCACCCTGGAAACTGGAAATGGCACCACAATCCACACAGAGGTTGTATACAGACCCCATCTCAGTGGGAGGAAATGGACAAGGAAATGATAGAAGGCATCCTTAGGATGGCAGAGAAAGGGGAGATACTGCTGATGGGGGAACTTAATATGCCAGATGTTAACTGGAGCACCTTTAGTGCAGCCACATCAAAGAGCAGGGCCATTCTCGATGCCCTACAGGGGGTATGCCTCAGACAGCTAGTGTTGGAACCCACTCTGAAGGGAGCAATCTTAGACCTGGTACTCTCAAATGGGGACGGAGAGAGGATCTCAGATCTAGAAGTGGGTAGCCATCTGGGAACAAGTGACCACCAAACTGTGTGGTTCACAATAAACTCAGCTGTAGAGTCAAGCCATACAAAAGTGAAGGTACTGGACTTCAGAAGGGCTGATTTTGTCAAAATGGGAGAGTGCCTCAGAAAAGCACTAGCAAACAGGCAAGAAGGAGGGGTGGAGCAACAATGGGGAAACATCAAAACTGCCATCACAGAGGCAACAAGCCTTTGTGAGAAGCAAATAAATCAAAACAAAAGAAAAAAACACTATGGTTCTCAAAAGAGGTGGCAGGGAAGGTAAGGGAGAAAAAAATAGCATTCAGGAAGTATAAGGAAACACAGAAGGAGCAGGACAGAGAACTGTACCAGTTAAAGCAGAAGGAAGCGGGGAAGGCAGTCAGAATAGCAAAGGCCCAAACCGAGGAAAAGATAGCCAATGCGGTTAAGAAGGGGGATAAAACCTTTTATAGGTACATTAGGGAACGAAGAAAGACAAAGGGAGGGATACTGAGGCTGAATAAAGAGGAGGGTGGGTGGGCAGAGAGGGACAATGAAAAAGCAGGGTTACTGAATGAATACTTCTGCTCAGTATTCACAAAGGAAGAGGAGGGGAGGTACCTAATCCAATCAGTAGAACCACTCTGGATAGGGGGGTCGATATCAGTCCTTTCACAGAAGAAAGGGTTCTGAAAGAACTCCTAAAACTGAAGGTGGACAAAGAAATGGGCCTGATGGGATTCACCCAGAATTCTAAAAGAACTAAGGAGAGAACTAGTAACACCATTGACTACCCTTTTTAGCAAATCATGGGAGGATGGTATGGTACCTGAGGACTGGAGGGGGGTGGATGTGATTCCCCTTCACAAAAGTGGGAGCGAGACAAAGGTAGGAAACTACAGGCCTATCAGTTTGACCTCAGTGGTAGGGAAAATGATGGAATCACTTCTGAAGGAAAGAATTGTTGAGTACCTAGAGGCCAGTGGGGCACAGGACCCAAGGCAGTATGAATTCACAGTGGGAAGGTCATGTCAGATGAATCTAATCGATTTCTTTGACTGGGTGACCAATGTAGTAGACTAGGGAGGGGCTGTGAACATGGCCTACCTAGACTTTAGCAAGGCATTTGACACAGTCCTGCACATAAGATTAATAAACAAATTAGCTAGCCTGGGAGTGGGTCCCAGGGTGGTAGCCTGGTAAAACATTGGCTAGATGACAGGACGCAGAGGGTAATAGTAAATGGAATCCACAGTGAAGAAAGGGGGGTTACTAGTGGGGTGCCACAGGGTTCAGTACCGGGTACAGTCATTTTTAATGTCATTTTAAGTGACATTGCAGAGAGACTGGAAGGAAGGAAGGGTATGTCTCTTTGCAGATGACACAAAGATGTGCAACAGGGTTGATGCACAAGGTGGAGTGGAAAGGATGAGAAGGGACTTGGCAAGGTTGGAGGAATCGTCAAATGTATGGCAGCTTAGATTCAACACAAAGAAGTGCAAAGTAATGTACCTGGGAAACAAAAACCCAGGGGAAGAGTACACAATGGGGGGTGAGATACTAACAACAAAAATGGAAAGGGACCTGGGGTAGTTATATCAGATGACATAAAGGTGGGCAAGCAATGTGAGAAGGCAGTAAGGAGGGCTGGGGGGATATTGGGATGCATAGGGTGAGGCATCACCAGTAGAAAACAGGAAGTTGTTATCCTTCTGTACAGACAGTTGGTGAGACCCCATCTGGAGTACTGCATCCAGTTCTGGAGACCCCATCTCCGCAAAGACATAGACAGGGTGGAGGTTGTCCAGAGGAGGGCAACCAAAATGGTGCAGGGTCTGCACCAGAAGACATACGAAGAGAGACTAAAGGAGCTTAATATGTATTCCCTCTCGAACGAAAGGGGGGACATGATAGAAACTTTGAAGTACCTCAAGGAATCAACAAAATCCAAGAGGGTAGCATCTTTCAGAAAAAGAGATGTGCAAGAACAAGGGGGCACAATTTGAAGATAGAGGGGGGATGGCTCAGAGGTAATGTGAGGAAGTATTTTTTCCTGGAGAGGTTTGTGGATGCATGGAACAGCCTTCCTGAGGAGGCCGTGGAGTCAAAACAATTGGGGGAATTCAAGAATGCATGGGACAGACATAAGGCAATTCTAGTGGGGGTAGGCGGAAGTAGGCTGTTGGTTAACTAGGATCTGCAGCTTATCCATTAGGTAGGGAAATGGGCAGACTAGGTGGGCCAAGCAGTCCTTATCTGCCATCAAATTCTGTTTCTATGTTTCACCCTGAAACATATATGCTGAGTCAGAGGACCATGGGATGTAGAAGCAGCTCAACAGCCGTAACCCCAGGATGGTCATGAGGTCACAAGAGTACAGAGCCTGCCTTATCACAGACCTCTTTGGACCCATAAGGTGAGTACAAAACACACAGGAGACTGTAATATGTTCCAAAAATGTTTAATGTAACTACCATACAAAAATCAAAAATACAAGGCCATCCAGGTGAGGTGGGAGTGGGAGAATGGGGATCAAAACAAATATCATGCCATCCAGGTGGGGGAGGGGCTTACGAGAGAAAAATCATACAATCCAGGTGGAGGGGGATTACAAAACAAATATCATGCCATCCAAGTGCGGGGGGGGATGGACAATTGTTGCCGGATAGGGTGAGGTGACACATGGGTAATGTGGGGGGCAAGGATGTGGCACGTAGGTGATGGAGCAGGAGACAATATGTATCCAAGGTGTGTCTCCTACCACCACCACCATGGGTTCAGACCATATGGATGCTCTGTACCCGGGGAGGGGAGGGAGGCCCCATCCATGGACTAAGGGATGAGCGTGTGGATAGTGTTAACCACCCATGGCCACAACTTCATGAATTCTGGCCCCGCGCGAGTGAGGCCATGGTCAGGGTGCGTGGTGCCCTTGGCATCCTGGGTGTGCTTGAGGTCAGTATCTGGAATATAGCACTAGACAAATAGTGCACACAGTTCAGCGCATGTTAAAAATATCACCAGTCTCAATCTTGCTGATCCCGAACAGCGTGATGATCCAGGTCTGTAAATATCAAGGTGTATCCACAGTAATTAGATGGTATTGTTGATCCAAGTCAGTACTGCTGTTGCTATGACTCTGATTGTGGAAAAGGAAGTGCGCTTTGTGAAGAGCCAGAGGGGCAGTGACCTAGCTGTTCTAGAAGTCTTTATCTATCGCGGAGAGTGCATGACTTCTAAATCATACTGGAAATGTTTGGACTATGATAAGGGTTATTGTGGTGCAAGATTGCATTTGGATGAGGCAAAGGTACTTGAAAAAATAGGAGACCACAATCATGTACTTGACCCTGCAGTGGTGGCCGTGAAGGAGACGATTTCAGAAATGAAAGACCATGCCTCCACAACCTGCAAGACAACACATCAAATAGTTACTGCAGGAATATCTCAAATGCCACCTTCTGTCTTCAGTCAACTTCCAGCAATACTATTTGCTCAAATGTACTTTGAGGAGAAACAGACGTGCTACAGCTAGACACCCCCCCCCCCCACTCCCCCGCCGGAGCCTGCTGATGCTGCATCTCTTGTGTTGCCTGCCGAATATGTTCTAACTATTCAAAAAAGAACCTTTCTTACTGTATGATTCTGGGGCAGCAGCAGACTGTATATTGATTTTTTTTCACTGCAAAAGACTTAGCATACCTTAAGTCTGCCACTCTGCCCCTCACTGGTTTTCGGATGGGACATTCAAATGTTGTCCCACAATATTCACACAGTTATATACCATCCATGTGATTAGATACAATAAGGTTGTCTTGCTTGTATGTATCCTGATGGAAAACTGCAGTGCTGTGTTCTATAATAAGGTGTTCACTCAGTTGCACTGCCTGTGTGGGACATTGCACATGGCAACCCCTAACTTTTCGCTTCAAATTAAATATCTGCCTGCCTTGGCTTATGTCCCTGTAACTGATGTTCTGCCCATATTTGATGAAATAATGACTTTTGATTTTACACCTCAAACTGTGACTTGTCTCCTCTTATTGATTATTTTGAGGACACATGGCTTGGTAGACCATTGGGTAGAGGTGGGAGACGTGTGCCCATGTTTCCAACTGAACTGTGGAACTGCTATGAATCAGTACAGACAGATTTGTTGTGCACCATAAACTCTGTGGAAGCCTGGCACAGAAAATGTTCTATTTGGAAGTTTCTGGAGTTTTTGAAATTGGAGCAGCACTACAGCAATATAGTGATGGAACAGCTGGTTGCAAACACTGACGTTTCTGAAATGTGCAAAAAGTACAAGGACACTGCAAAGCGCATAGGCGATATTGTTCATCACTACACTACAGAGATCGACCTAGAGAGGAGTATTTTGAGGGACATTGCTTATAATTTCAATTATAGCCTAAGGTCCCCACTCTATTATTATTGACAAAATGAATACAATGGGGTTAAATAAATTCATTGTAAAATGGGTGGAAGAATGGCTAACGAATAGAACCCAAACTGTCCAAATAAGAAGCTACCAATCAAATGTAGGTTTGGTGACTAGTGGGTGCCACAGGGTCGGTACTTGATCCTCACTGTTCACCATTTTTATTACAGACATGACTGCTAATGTGAAAAACTTCATTGTTAAATTTGCAGAGATTCCAAAATTGCTGCAGAAGTAGATAGCAATGACAAGGTTGAATTGCTTAAAAGGATTTATTAACCTTAGAAGATTGGACAAAACAAAACAATATGTCCTTTAACCTAGAAAATATGTTGTCATGCATCTTGGGAAACATAAGAAAATATCTATACCATTAATGGAGAAACATACAAGCAGTGGACAGTGAAAAAGATTTGGGAGTCATTATTACAAATGACCAAGTTCAACAGTCAATGTACGAGGTTATACATAAAACAAATAAAATTATAGGGTGTATTAGGGCTTTCCAATCTAGAAACAGAGCATGCATTTTGCCATTATATAGAGCATATGTGAGACTCCATCTGGATTACTGTTCACCGCTCTGGAGTTCCTACCTGGGTAGTGACATAAAGACAAGAGGCGATCTGTTATTAATGTATCATTTATTACAAGATAAACTACTCATGGCAGATCTGGGACTATCTATAAACCATAGAGATTATTCTCTCAAAGGACATTGTTACCAACTAAAGTTAACATTCCCTAACAGGACTCTAAGACGCAGCTTTTACGCACAAAGAATCATTACCTCATGGAATTCATTGCCAAGAGATGTAATTGAGGCAGAATCCTTCAATGTTATTAAACAAAAGTTGGACAGTTTTTTGCTGCCAATTATGGGGAATAACTGATCCTCTCTGAGGAAGATGTACCATTATGGGCTAACAGCCTTCTGTACATCTTACAATCCTAGTATAAAGACACATTCGTTTCAAGAGCCATGACAGTGCAATGATATATAATGTTCTTCTTCAGCTGCCTTTACCACAGTGCCATCATTTAGTCTTATGCTATAGTTAAGTTCAATGATTATGATTATTTATTTTACTTTGTTTCTAGTAAAGATTACCTTTTTCTTGCATCACTTCACTGCGTGTTTAAACTCGCTGGTTGCTATGGGTTGCATGGAATGTTGAGGGAAAGGGGTGGGACTAGATGATGGGTGAGAGCTTAGAACGGACCATTAACGCATGACACACAATGGACTGATGCTGGATAGGTAGCAGGAAGCGTAGATCATTCATTCTGTCATTCAGGCATGCTGCACAATAAAATATATGCTTTTAAAAAAGTTTAAACATACACTATTGTTTTCGATATTTTGCCACTATGCTATTTAAATGTAGTGCTGAAAAGTATGTGCTCATAAGTGCTGCGCTATTGCAGTTGTGCGATATTAACATTGAACCCTTGAGGTCCCACTGACAACACTGAGTGGTGTGCTAGTATGCTGCTGTGTCCTCTCTGGAGTGACATCATCCCCGCTGGACTGGTTTGGGCTCTAGCTGTCCCCCATGGTGACTGCCACTGTTGCTGCAGCCTCCCGCATAGTGGCACACAGTTGATCCATGTGGGCAGACAGGTCATACCACATTTCGCATATGACAGCCATGTGCTCCTCATGGCATGCCCCTGCCCGCTGCTCGGCAAGCTGCGTGTTTGTGTCTATCATGCGGCATGTGTATGCCAGTTCCTGCAGCATGGTCTCCTGGGCCTCCATGTCCAACTACAGCAGCTGATGTAGATTGCTGCTTCCTGGTGTTGCCGTGGACTGTCCATTGGGACAAAGTCAGGCTACACCCATGGCCAGTGTGTGGCCTGGATCTGCATCACAGTTGATGCTGTGATGTGCTGTGTTTGGGGCAGCCCAGCAGTGGGTGGGCCTGGGGCATGGGGTGGGGGGACAGGGCTGTGGCCAAGCTGGTAGTGGGGTACTGGCGTGGCACAGCACTGGCTGGGACAGTGGGGCTGGCCTGAGGAGGCAGGGCATGGACCATGTCATGTGTGGTGTCTAGGGGTGGCAAACTGTGGCTGTGCAAAGGCAGTGAGTGGGGTGGCACAGCAATGGCTCTTCTGGGGATGGGGTGTTGGGTCCAATGTGTAGGGAGCTGACAGGGGCAGGCAACACCTCCTGGTCTGAGCCAGACACCTCAGTCCTCTACTCCTCCATGAATGTGCTGTCATCATCTGCACCCTCCTCCTCCTCCTCACTCTCCTTGTCACCTTGTGCCATGGCATGTGTGGTCATCGGGGGCAGGACACATTGCAATGGTCTGGTTCTGTCCTCCGGGACTATGTCTTCCATCATAGACTGGACTGATGAGAGATGAGAAAAGAGCAAGAGTGCATATCAATGTACATACATGTGTTCCAACCATGGCAGCATGCACGCCCCCAGGGCACCATGGCATACAGATCGTACTGCACATGCTATACAATGGCTATATACCACCAGTGCTGTACACACCACACCACCACCATTACTGCTGATGAAAGAGGAGATAACTCACATGTGGCATGGTAGGGAGTACACAACAGACTGCCACACCACCCAAACAAATGGACAGTACCATGCAGACTACACCCATTGTACAACACATCCAACAGTCCATGTCTGGATGTGTCTTTGATGGAACAAGCACCACGTTGATATGGTTGCTAACAGAGAACATCAATAGGGAAGGGGACCTGGTGGCAGACCCATGTGAATATTGTAGGTCAATGTGATACATTAGCTCAGTGTGTGCCTCATAAATATACCCGCATTGCAACATGTACTTGATTCCACTAGAGCAGGGGTTCTCAGATGGTGAGGCCAGCCTCCCTGGGGAGGCCCCAGTCTGTTCCAGGGGAGGCTCAAGCAAGTCTGAAACAATACTGTATTTAAATTTTGGGTTTTATATATTTTGTGTGAAGAGATGAATCAAACTGAAAGAGGATAATAGTAGGTGAATTTTATGTATTTATTTACTAATAGGTGTCAGGAAGGTGCATGAGCCAAGGCTCATTTCAGGCATACCGGGTAACGGTAGAGAGTGAATCCATTTCAAAAGGTAACTGCAAAACAATCAAGAAATACACAATGAACAATAGTGCAAACAAATAAGAACAATAAACTAATAATGAGTGCTGGTAATTGGGTCAATATGTAGCCTGATGCAGAACAGTCCAAATACAAAGGGTTGAGCATAGAAGTGTTAAGAGCAATAGCAGGAAGGAGTAAAGTAATCCCCGAGAAGTTGCTTAGGAGCAGAGAAGGAAAGGGAGAGGTAAAGTATGTAGGAAGGTTATTTAATATAAAGAGGAAACAGAGGAAGTAGTCTGACTCATGAAGGTACTGCAACAAGGGGTAACAATGGTTCAAGAATGAAAATAGCAGAGCAAGTAGGTTGGGGAGGGTTACAATAAGCTGAATATTATTATTTGTTTATTTTATTTATTTGTTATTCAGATAACACCTTTGAGGACAGGAGCGCTTTTTCAAAAGTTCCAAGCCAGTATAAGACAAAGAACTGAATGTGAGGCCAAGTACTCAAGGGGTTTCAGTTTATTCAAAGTGTACTGCGCAAAGTACAGCACATTATTTTTCTTTGGGGAGGCCCAAGATAATTTCAATTTTTGGGGGAGGCTCAACATTTTTTCCATGGATTTGGGGAGGCTCACTGTGACAAAGTCTGAGAACTATTGCACTAGAGAGATAATGGACTTGCAAGGAGCTACAGTGTGCAAAAGGTAAACATGAACCCTACAGGGGAAGGGAGGCAGTCCCAGGGCATCCTGGTGTGCCTGGCAAGTGCTGCCTGGCAAGCACTACAGACAGGTACTCCATTGTATACTGGGCATGCAGCAGTGATGTCTCACGCGCATGGTAGAATGCAGCCCATACAGGATACTTTCATAGGGCTGTGGTATGGATCTGTGGAGTACCCTGTACCTCCACAGGTCACTTGTCCACCCACCAGCCTCCCCCACCGGCATGCAAGGCACAACACCACTGTTGCATGTATCCACATACAGTAGCCTCAATGTGATGGTTGTAACACACTCACATGGCTGTAATGGTCCAGCCTGGCTCTTGTAGCTGCCTCCCAGGATGCCGGGCACTTAAACAGCACATATGGTTCAGGCCAATAGTGCATCTGCAGGCGATAGCGGCACCTCTGCACTGGGCCCACTGCTGTGGCCTGTCAGTTGGGCTTTACCTTGGACAGGATCTCCATGGCACATCATTGCAGGTCCCCTGCTCTCTTCTTAACCTCATCCCTTGTGCAGCCACTGCTGCTCACAGCACAGACTACCTCTGTGATGATGTCCCATGCATGCCGGATCTCAGACCTGGTTTCTCTTCCCTTGTCGACCAGCTCCTCATGGCCAAGGTAGGCATGTGCAAGGGCTTGCACCTCTTCCTTAGAAAATGTCCTCTTTCTTTTCCTCCAGGAGTTGTCCTCCATCGTTATACTTGTGTGAAATAGGGAGGAAAGAAACCATTGAGCATTATATACACACAGCACAGCACAGATCTATGATGCATTGACATGCAGGCCCCCTGTTCCCCTGGCCAGGCCAAAAACATGTTCCTGCACAGCCTGGTCAAACACATGTGTAGTTGCTTGCCTATCACTGCACCCAGTCATGTACAGATACACCAACAGCATAATCATAATACAGCATATACACAGTGCGCTGATCAGCCATGTCTTTATTGTCAGCCATTCTACAAAACACTTACCTCTATCTGCCTGCAATTCCACTGTGGAACCTTGGTGGTGCATTTTGCTCCTTTTATGTGCTCCAGGCACATCCAGTAATGACACGCTAATGTGTGTTTTGCCCTTGGAATGCTTAAGTAGCTCATTAGCTACCCTGTTTGAATATTAGGCAACCGACAAAGTGGGCATTGGGAAGTGGTGCACAGAAACCACAAAGTCAAAGAGGAAAAAAAGGTTCTGGCACTCACAGACTTCATTAGAAGGATGCACAGAATGATTCAGAGGAAAATTCTTACCTACATCATTTATTTCACCCAAGACAACCTTGTCCGGCCTGATGTGTTTCTGATTTTCATCAATCCTTTCTCAAAAGAGGAGGACATTTAAAAAAACATGTCTATATAGGTCCAAAGACCACACGTGACCCATGTGGGAGACACCCTCTCCATTAGAGGGGCTTCAAGTTACCAACACTTTCTTAACCTATAAGGTGCCAGTGCTAAATACATTAAAAGTTCTACTAAACTTTAATAACTTATTAAAAACATCTAATCAGTGCCTAAAACCATGTGTAAACATAAACATGAAACAGATCTTATAAATAACAATAAATAGTGCATAAACATATAGAAACAGCACAGAATTAAAAATTCTAAAGGTTAAGGACCAATAGAAGAAATGTAAAATAATACAG
The DNA here is from genome assembly GCA_016271365.2 of Neoceratodus forsteri. NCBI lineage: Eukaryota > Metazoa > Chordata > Ceratodontiformes > Ceratodontidae > Neoceratodus > Neoceratodus forsteri. Next base: position 437,043,800 of record CM057453.1, read on the forward strand.
CACCATAATAAATACTTCTGGTGGCCGTAGTTAGGAAGCATTGATGCACATATTTCAAATTACATGATCCTAGTTCATGGACCTAACAATTTTTAAAAGTCACTAAGGAATCATTTACAGTGAGGAGACAGATGCATAAAACAGGGAACCCTTTTAGCGTTTCTTAAGGTAGGGTAGCAGTGTGACGCTTTGCCCCCTTGCTTATGATTACTGTAAGATATCTATAAAATAAATAAATGATCTGTGTATGAAATTGTCCCCCCCCCATCAGCCATGTGTGAGAGTTGGTCTTTAACTTTCAAAGTGTCAGTGAGGAGATCATTAAACAGACCAGAGAAACCTGATTAAAGGTTTCCTGTTTTTGTCTTAATTAGAACTGGACCAGCTGCCAGGATATAAGCCTCATAAACTTGTATAGTTCCTGCAGGAAAATCCAATTTGGTCACAGAACTTTGTCATAAGTCATAAAACCTGAGATCACACTAGCAACAGGAATTCAGCAGAGGGACATCAAAGAGAGATGCTTGATCAAAGGATGTCATATGTGGGAAATGGTTTTTTGCTGATGTTCACATTATTTAAAATACATCCTTGTAGATAATTTTGTTATGAATTAACTCCAAGGGAGGGTGTAACTGATGTCACAGAAGGGAAGGGGAGATGCCCCCTGAAATAAAACATTGTATCTGGGGAATGGGTCATATCATCTTGGGCTCTGAGATAGAAAGTTCTCTCTAACTTTTAACGCACTTAAAAAGGTAATACTTGGATAACAACGATCTTAAGTATTGTGGTAGGAGTCTGTGTTCTATAATTTTCCCATTTTCTTTTATGGCTGTGAGTTCATGCTATTTGATTTGTATTTTATTTTACTTAATTTATAATTTTTAGTAAACAACATTTTATTTAAGCTACTGCCTGTGCCTACTCAGTCATTTTTGCATGCCATTGCTGAACTGATATTAAGTCTAACAGCTGTAAGGGCTTGCATGGTGTTACTAAGATGGAAAAAGGTAAGAATACTTGGGTTTCATATAAAGTTTTAAAAGGGTTAATTCTGGAAGCCTGGCTGGGTGCCCCTGGTGAAAGATTGTACTGCAGTCCCGAAGAGGGTATATATCTGAGCTTGTACATTGGGTATGCTAGCATAAGGTTCACAGTTTGAATCCCCCCCAAGAACTTGAGGCTAAAGGTGGTTCAGACCCAAAGCAGACAGGAGGATTACCCTGTTTGTTACCTGTTTACACTATTGCGCTCTGAGGTTGGCACTTTGGGAGCAGAGGGCCTTGACCTGCGGAGTGTGTTTGTGACAGATTTGATGGTAATGGTGAGATTTAAAGTATTGGTAACACAAGCTTTAACAATTCAGTGTGTTTAATACTGTACAGCTCATGTGCAAAATAAGGCAGTGATTTATTTTAAAAAAGTAAACAGAACTATATCATTTTGCTTACAGTCAAAGTTCCTACCTGTTTAATTTTTTTTCTGAGTGCAAGTTAAAGTAGCCATAGTTAGGGAAGAAGATGGCTTCCAAGTACAGTGGGTACACTGCAGACTTCTTGAGGCAGTTGTGCCAGGACAGAGGAGTCTAGTACAAGGGGAAAGCCAACAAGCAGAACCTCGTGGACACTTTGATGGCAGCCGATGCCTAGAGTGTTGAGTCACAGTCTGTGACTGAAAAGGACCAAACCTTAGATGTGGTGGGGCCAGAGTCCAGTGCAGTGTCTGGATCCAGTGAGGAGGGCAGCAGGGACAGTGCAAGCCAAGGGCCACAGCAGCAGGGGAAGGTCACCAGTATTCTGGAGTCAGAAGCAATCAGGCTACAGATGGAGTTGCAGAGAATGGAGCTGTAGTTCCAGAGAGAAGAGAGGTGAGAGCAGCAAGCCACAGAGGAGAAGAGGGAGTGAGAACAGTGAGAAGCTGAGCAAGAATGGTGAAAAGCGGAGCGAGGGCAGTAAGCCACAGAGGAGAAGAGGGAATGAGAACTGCGAGATGCAGACTATGAAGAGCATGAGCACCAGAGACAACATGAACTGGAGAAGATACGACTCCCAACAACCAGCACCAGAGCAGGTAAGTGGCTTGAGTTTAACTAGAACTACAGGACTAGGTTACAAATTAAATTCCAAATTGATAGCCGACTGTAAAGATGGGGAGGATATGGATGCCTTTTAAATTCCTTTGAAAAAGTCTGTATTCAGGCAAATATTCCTAGAGGGTCCTGGAGCTTCCAGCTATCCCCGCTACTTACCGGGAAAGCTCGGGATGCATTGAGTCAAATGGACAATGAGGACAGTTATGATTACAGCAAACTTAAAGCTACACTTTTAAAAAAGTTTGATTTAACTGCAGAAGCATACAGAGCTAAATTCCGTAAGCTCAGGAGAAGCCCTGACATGAGCTACGAGGAGCTATTCCACAAAACAACGTCAGTTTTTAAAATGTTGGTGGGAAGGAATTGAAGCAAACTCCGTAGATAAAATTGCAAATGCTGTATTGTTAGTGCAGTTTTTTGGGGCATGCCCAGCAGAGATAAAAACCTGGCTGGAGGACCGAGATCCAAAAACAGTGCAAGTGACTGCTGAACTCTCAGACTGGTATGCCAGGAGCACCCCTTACAACATGCTCCCTTCCACCACCTGTAAATGTTCCTGGGTGGAAGTACCTTATTTAAGGAGCCAATTAGGTCATGTGTTGTAGGCCATTTCAGGCAGCACTCTATATTTGTGAGTAGCCACTACAGGCAATTCAGAGCTATTAAGCTAGTGTAGGGACTATACCGAAAGGGTCCCACCGTGGAGTGGTGGTATAGCTTGCTCACTTTGGAATTCCAATCTGAAAACTAAGAGGACCCCCTTCTTTACATGAAGTTTAAAGTAAGTAGAGCCAGTGGCCATGTAATTGTTTAAATATTAAAATATACCATGTTTGGGGGGGAGGGGTGGTGGTTGTGCACTGGTATTTTGTTTTTAACTGTATGCCAGGAGAAGACTTGCTCTGACAGCAAATGGGGTGGGAGCGGCAGTGCAGAAAGGGAAAAGCATGCCTTCAGGGTAGCTAAAACCCTCATTGCCTCCACCAAAACCAGTTAGACCCAGGTTTCAACAAAGGGATTTACCTGAGAAAAGGAAAGAATGTTTGGTTTGCAAAGAAACTGGGCATATTGCCAGGCAGTGTCCCAAAAGGACAAGCAGTATACAAAGTGATGCTAGCAAAGAAGTGGGTTGTTTGTGTGTCCCTGAAAGCATGCCTGTAAACATGAAGGAACACATGCACCCAGTCACTGTGAATGGTGTACAGACACAAGGGTTAAGAAACACAGAGGCATCCCTAACATTGGTAAAAGGGGATCTGGAAGAGACTGGTCAGCTTATACCCAATCAATTTGTAACTGTACGAGGATTCACTGGGGAGGAGAAAACCTTGCCACTTGCTAGTGTTCTCCTAGACAGGGGGGATTGTACAAAAGGTTGCATGTGAAACTTTAGCTGTTGATGTAATCATTGGCAACAATCTCAAACGGGATGGTGTGTGCAGTTACCTGCAGCTAAGCAGCAAGGGAAAATTGTGGTGCCCCCGACCCCATAGAAGCCACTGTGGAAACCACTGGGAGACTGGTTTCCCAGCCTGTGTCTCCCGATATGGAGACTAATGAAAGGGGGCTAGAAATTCCCCAGTAGCAGTTAACCAAACAGCTACGGAGGATTACTCCAAGGAACAGAGGATGATCCATTGTCAGAGGGTTAGGGATGGCAGTGATCCTGAGTGCCCTGATGCTAGAGCTAGGGACCCTAGTTTAGACACCAAAGGGAGCTGTCCCATGCCTTGGGAATGTGTAAGGAGTTTGTAGCTGCTGAGAAAAGTGACCCTAGTCTGGAGTAGCTGAGGGCTTGGACAGACTCTGACAGAGCACAAGGATGTGATGGGAAACACAAAGTCATTGGTACAATGGACTGATGTATACTCAGGATGCTAAGACAGAGGGAGGGGTGATAGGCAGGCAGCTTGTTGTTCCCCAGGGATACCATGAGCAGTTGCTCAAGATTGCACATGATATTCTCTCATATGGTATCTGAGAATCATGTGCACTATGCAGCGGTTGGCCCAGAATTTCTATTGGCCCAACTTCACCCAGCAGGTGAAGGAGTATTGCAGGTCTTGTCACCGGAGACAAGAAATAGGGAAGGCAGGTAAGAAAACCTAAGCCACCCTAATTCCATTGCTCCATAGTGAAGGAGCCATTCCAGAGGGTGGGAATGGATATTGTGGAGCCCTTAAATACTCCCAGCTCCTCCAGGAAGAGGTTCATCCTGACTGTGGTGGATTATGCCACCAGGTATCCAGAGGCAGTCACCCTATCCTCACTTAAGGCAGACAAAGTGGCAGATGCCTTACTTGGGATTTTCTCCCGTGTTGGGTTTCCGCAGAAGGTTATCACCAATTGAGGGGGTTCCTTCATGTCAGACCTGGTGAAATGTTTATGGGAGAAGTGTGGGGTGGTGCAGAGATGCCTGACACCTTATCACCCACAAGCCAATGGGCTTGTGGAAAGATTTAACAATAACCTGAAATCAATGCTCCAAGCATTTGTTGAACAGCATGGGAGGGACTGGGAGAAATACCTTCCCCACCTGTTGTTCGCATACAGAGAGCTGCCCCAAGAGTCGACAGGGTTCTCCCCCTTCGAGCTCTTAAATGAATGCCGGGTATGTGGGCCCCTAGACCTGATCCGGGAGGACTGGGAAGGCAAGCAGGCCACCAGTGAGCTCCCATAGTGGATTATGTCCTTAAGGTTTAGGGAAAGGCTAAAGGAGCTTATGGGGACAGCCCAGAGCAATATGGCAGCTGCCCAACAAAAACAAAAAGTGTGGTATGACTGCAGAGCCAGAGCTTGCTCATACACGGTGGGTCAGAAAGTCATGGTCCTCATCCCAGTCCAGAAGGACAAGCTGCAGGCTGAGTGGGCAGGACCGTACAAAGTAGTCAGAAAGGTAAATGACGTCAACTACATCATAGAGTTACCTGACAGAAGACATACAGAAAGAATGTACCATGTCAACATGATGAAGCCATATGCTAATAAGGCTGACATGGTATTTGCAGTGTGTAGTCCTGGGGAGGGGACGGACAAAGGAGACCCCCTTCTGGACTTGCTGGAAGAAAGCAAACAGGAGTCCTCTGTGGGGGGCAATTAAATTGTCACCTCTATCTGACCTGGTAAAGAAAAGGATGCCTAAGAAAATTACCTGGGAACCAGCCTGTGAAAAAGCCTTTACCAGGCTGAACAAAAGGCACTGTGCAGTGCTCCTGTATTGACAAGTTCAGACTACAGCAAACCCTTTGTAGTTCAAACTGATGCCTCAGATGTGGGTATTGGGGCAGTGCTGAGTCAGGCATCCAAGCAAAGAGAAAGATCACCCTATAGTGTACCTGAGTAAAAAGTTACTTCCCAGGGAGCAGGCTTACTGTACTGTGTAAAAAGAGTATCTTGTCATGGTGTGGGCCCTAAAGAAGCTAGAGCCATACTTATACGGGTAGTATTTTGAGGTACAAACTGACCACAACCACCTGGTTTGGCTGATACAAATGGGAAAAACGAATGGTAGACTATTAAGATGGAGTCTTTTCTTGCAAGAGTATGACATGACGATCTCACATAGGGCTGGAGCAACCAATAAAAATGCAGATGGCTTATCGTGTTTGTCTGAGGAATGAACTGACTTAGGACGCTCATCCCATACAGGGAATAGAGCCCCCAAATTCAGTTTAGGTTGGGAAAAGTGTGACACTCTTCCCCCTTGCTTATGATTACTATATGATATCTGTAAAATAAATAAATGGTCTGTGTGTGAAATTGTCTCCCCCCACCACCATCAGCCGTGTGTGAGACTTGGCCTTTAACTTTCAATGTGTCAGTGAGGATGTCATTAAACAGACCAGGGAAACCTGATTAAAGGTTTCCTGTTTTTGTCTTAATTAGAACTGGACCAGCTGCCAGGATACAAGCCTCGTAAACTTTTATGGTTCCTGCAGGAAAAGGCCAATTTGGTCACAGAACTTTGCCATAAGTCATAAAACCTGAGAGCACACTAGTGAACAGGAAATCAGCAGATGGACATCAAAGAGAGATGCTTGATCAAAGGATGTCATATGTGAGAAATGTTTTTTTGCTGATGTTCACATTATTTAAAATACATCCTTGTAGATAATTTGTTATGAATTAACCCAAGGGAGGGTATAACTGCGTCACACAGAAGGGAGGAGATGCCTGAAATGAAACATTGTATCTGGGGAATGGGTCATATCATCTTGGACTCCTGAAACAGAAAGTTCTCACTAACTTAAATGCATTAAAAAGGTAATACTTAGATAACAAAGATCTTAAGTATTGTGGTAGAAGTCTGTGTTCTGTAAATTTCCATTTTCTTTTGTGACTGCGAGTTCATGCTATTTGTTCTGTATTTTATTTATAATTTTTAATAAACATTTTCTTTAAGATACTGCCTGTGTCTCCTCAGACATTTTGTATGTCATTGCAGAACAGATATTAAGTCTGACAGCTGAAGGGCTTGCATGGTGTTACTAAGCTGGAAAAGGTAAGAATACCTGGGTCTCATATAGAGTTCTAAAAGGGTTAATTTTGGAAGCCTGGTTGGGTGCCCCTGGTGAAAGATTGTACTGCAGTCCCGAAGAGGGTACATATCTGAGTCTGTACATTAGGTATGCTAGCATAAGGTTCACCGTTTGAATCCCCCCAGAACTTGAGGCTAAAGGTGGTTCAGACCCAAAGCAGACATGAGGGTTACCCTGTCTGTTGCCTGTTCACACTATTGCGCTCTGAGGTTGGCACTGTGAGAGCAGTGGGCCTTGACCTGCAGAGTGCATTTGTGATAAGCAGTTCCAAATGGGCATTTAAGGGTCAAAATCCAAAAGTTTTCTCTGAGCAAAACTGGATTATCATAATCTCCACCCCTTGGGTTATGGCAAACCTTATCTATTGCCATGAAGCTAAAGGAGTGCCAGGCATTATCAGTGGCTTCAACAATATAGACTGCTGTAGCATACGTTAAGTCCCATTTTATGTTTGCTTGTGTGCATGCGCAAGAAACATGTTGTGGCCGCTTGCTGGAGTAGTGAGTTGTGGAGGTGCAGCAGTGTTGTGCCAATGCTGGCAGTGCTCTTTGGGGCTGGTCTCTGTGGTGCCAATACAGGAGCACGCAGTCGATGACAGCAGTACTGCAGCATGCCACCAACTTGGAAGAAATGTGCCACTGCAATCAGGGAGCGCCCCATCATTTAACAATCAGCTGTTTTTACTGCTGGGATGGTCTCTGAGTCCAGCAGCGAATCACAACTTGCCTTGTCTGGTGTTCCATTTCAAGAAACATGATGGTTGGGTCACGTGATGCTGGGCGCCTGAAAGCAGCACTATTCTGGAGCTCCCGCTTATCGACCGATTAAAACCTTCCTTTGTCCTTCATTTGTTAAAGGGTACCAGCTAGACATCGATTCTAAACCTTTTTATAGTTTGGTAACTCCGTGGCAGAGTTTTGGCTGATTTGCAACAACGTTACCGGCTTTATAGCCGAAATGGAAGCAGAGATGAAGCATGCCGGTATCCGACATACCTCACCACCTACACCAGAAAAATTGTCTAAGAAATCAAAACAGCAAAATTCTGGGAACGCTCCCAAGTCTGTTACTTCTGGTACTTTAGTGATCCCTCTTACTGAGGACCGCTTTCTTCAGGAATTGCTCCCATTTAAAGAAACTCTAGAGGGTATCTCAGCGGAGCTTAAATCTATTCGTGGAGATTTAAGTTCCCTATCTACTTGAATGGGCGATTCAGAAGCGAGAACCTCTTCGCCGAAGAAATGGAGAGAGAAATCAGAAGCAGAAATTGTACACCTGAAACAGCAGATTAGCAAACTCCAACTGAAAACCGAGGATTTAGAGGGGAGAAGTAGAAGGAACAACCTGCTGATCCTGGGTCTGCCTGAATTGGAGGAGGGTTCTGACACCATAACCTTCCAACAGAAATTCCTCCTTAAAGTTGTTGGCCCTTCTTCCCGCAACCCACAGTATCACATTGAGGGGCCCACCACTTCCTGAGGCCAAAACCTCCACCTGACGCATCCCCAAGGCCTTTAATTGTGAAATTCCTAAGTTTCCTGGAAAAGCAACGTACTCTCTAAAGCAAAAGAACTACAGGCTATATTGTGGGGCAGCTCTAAGTTGAGGATCACCCAAGATCTCCCTTATGAAACCCGACAAAGAAGATCTGCTTTTCATCCCACAGTCAACAAACTAATCGCGGCAGAATAAGATTTAATATGCTCTACCCTGGTAAGCTACAAGTGGGCAGTTGATGGTGTGGTTTGCGGATGATTCCTGGAGAAGGTGCCCACGGACCTTCCCAACAGACTACCTAATTTGTTTAAAAGCAGGATGAGCTTTTCACTGCAGTTGCCTGAGGACAATCGTTCTTTTTGCTGTGAAGCTGTGTTTTCATTTTCTTTACCTTTTTGATGTTTTCCTGTCTCTTTTCTTTTTGGTCCCTGGGGAGTGGATGGGCGGGCAGAGAGGATTGTGATGAGGCCTAGTGGGCCTGGATCTGGCCTAGCGGAATGTTCATGCACTCTGGTGTGGGGAGGGTGGGTACTTTGTTTCAGGGGGTGTTTTCCGTAAGCTGTTATTATGGACGGACCAGTAGGTCCCTCTGGTTCATTTCTCCCCTTACATCCTCGTATTGTTCGGTGCAGGGTTCACCTTAAGAGAGTTAATAAGTCCAGCAATGTTTACTCGGAACCCCGGGGTTCCTCATTTCCCGAGGGATGGCCTTTTGGGTTTGGTTCAAAAGTACTAGTGGGAGTTATTTGCCTCCTCAGGGAGAGGGGAACAGTCGGGTACGGTTTGCGAATGAACAAATTGCAAGCGATTTTCAGGACTCCCATCATTTTTCTGGTATGCCAAGTGCAACCCTTTGGAACATTATAATGTTGGTCAGGGCTCCCGTTGGCCAATTCTCCAGAGGGTTGATGGGCGGGGGGGGAGCTTCGGGATGGAGGTAAATTCAGGAGCAATGCATAACGCACCTAGGAAGAGGGCTAAAGGTGCACCTCCTGTGGGATGTGGGGTTCAGAGAGCACCTCATATTAGTAAGCTTCCTTTTCCGGATTTAGTCCATGGCGCTATAGATCAGCTTGGGTTCTTGAATGTAGCGTACTCTTCTCATAGGAGGACAACCTTTTGGGTCTGGTTCGTCATCATGTAACAGGGATAAAAAGCTCCGCGACGGTGCGCACTGCTTACACACCCAAGCAGTAATGAATGGTGAAGATACAAGAGAAGATCAAGAATTATGGTAGGTACGTAATTTTCATTTCTTGTGTTCCTCTTCAGGTGAGAACACACACCTAAAACAACAAAAGTAGCTCTTTAGCAGAGCTTAGAGCTCTGAGGGCCTGTCTACAGCAGAGCACCTCTTTCAGACTGCTACCTTCTACTGAACTCTACAGACTCACTTCAGATTCCCCAATGTTCTACTCTAAACTCCAACTGCAACATTCCAGTGTGGCTTATGCAGCTGCAACACTTCTAAATGATGTTATCCCTCAGTCTCAGCTGACACTGAGAACAGAGTGAGACAGCGTGAAATCCATTTAACTGGAGTTTCACAAGCTGCCTTCCCTGCTTACCACTAGGTCTTACTGGGATTCTAGTAACCCTGGGTAATAGGAGGGTTACACTCACCCTGGGCCAGGAAAATGACTGTCTGCAGTCATTATTTACCCGACCTAGGCCATCCTACCCTATGTGTTGCCTATGGAGAGGGTGATCAGGCCCGCTCCTACCATGTGCTAGGCACAGGCAGACAACATTAAGGGCCTAGAGGCCTTCGGCTGACGTATCAGCCTCTACTCTACCCGCTGACTGTGGGTACCTAGTGGCTATGGTAGAATTGTCCAGAGCATAGCCCTAATAAATCAGTACTGCAACCCATACTGCAGGTCAGGGCCACAGCCTGCCTATCCCCCCAAGCCCTCTAGGGAAAATCTGTCTGCCTCCAACTTAGAATTCCCAAAACAAAACAAACAGGGGACCTCCTCAACCCTGGACACCATGCAATCACACGCCAGGAGCTAATACCATAAACTATGCATTACTCCCACACTCCCCCACAACCATACCTGTGGAAGAAAAAGTTACACACAGTAACAACAACAACAGTACTTTAAACACTACACTCTAAAGTACTACTGAGGAACTCCGCTGAGTTCCTCCTCCTCTTCTTGTCTTCTCTTCTATCTTCTTCAGGAACACCCGCAAGAAAACAAAGACAACACACACCCTAATCTGCATACACAGTCTATCTAAACCCCTACCATCAAAACACTGAGAATCCCAAAATATTTTTTTAGAAAAGTAGAAAAACAGTATAAACATTAGAAAACAGTAGAAAACAATGACATTGTTTACAATACACCATATTTGGGGGATGGAGTGCCCTAAAAGTCCCATCTAGTGACCACAGAGCCCAAAGGCAAGTCCATTAAAAAGTGTCTCCTGGGCTGAAGCCTGGTGAAGCACAGTTCTAGCAGGCCAAAGTCCTGAAGGGGAGAGTCTTTGAGGACAGTTCAAACATCTGGAGTCTGCTAGTATAGGGTGTGTACTGCAATGTCATAAAAATAGAAAAGTCTGGACTTTCCAGTCCCTTGTAGAATGAAAATGGCACCACACCTGGTCCTCAGCCGAAGACTCTCCCTGGCAGCATTCTTCCAATACAGCTGTGGAGACATCTTCTGGGAAATGACAGAAGGGCACATCTGGAAACTGCTGGGCTGATGTCATCTCTGGAGATGGAACCTTGGAACAGGAACAAAAAGGAAAACAACTGGTCTGAAGTCATCCGATACCCAGGCGATGAATCAGGATACAGCTGGGCTGGTGTCCTCTCTGGATCTGAAGTCATCTGGTGGGTCAGTCAATGGATTCTGGAAAGCCAGTACACTGTAGAACTGATGAATGTGGGGCACCTGAGTCCTGGACGTCCAGACTGGAGGAACAACATAGGTATGGCAATGGCAGGAGTGGCAGTACTGGCTACCACTGCTCTGCTTTCCACTTGGTAGGCATGGGCACATTTGCAGGAAGGTCTTTGCATTGTGGCCAATAGCACAACAGGTCAGGCCCTTGAATTATTACCCCGTCTGTGCGCTCATAATTCACACTGTGAAAGGTTTCAAATCCTTCTCCATCCACTATTCGAACAGTATCCATAAACAGTGTCCTGCCTTTTTTTCCACTGGCTGTATGTTTCTTGAAACATTCTGTTCTTGACATGCTTGTTTGCACCAGGATGCACATATTTCATTGCTTCTTCCCAAATCCAGGATTTCCTGCTTTTTTTTTAATCTCCTCCCAGACTCTCTGAGGAAAGGTAGGAAAGGACATCCCGTAGATTTAATTCGCCTTCCTACAAACCAGCTTTTCCTCTGTACTAGCTTTAGTCAACCTGAGACCCCTGGCCTGGCTTGGGGGCGGCTAGTCCTGGTTCTGCCAGCTACGCATTCTTAATGACACAAAAAATGGATCCCTGGCTTCTTCTTGCACAGCCAGGGCAGTGGAATCACCACTCTGTTCCATGCATTCCTCTGAGGCAAGAGCTTGAGGCTGTGTACCAGTTCCTTTTTCACAAGGCCACATAGGTTCCCCCTCTTGTTCCTCACTGAGAATCTGTGCCCAGGAGTGAGCAGTCGTCCTTACTCCTGGGACTGTCCACCTTCACTGGGGCGGAGGTCAAAACCTCCCATTCAAAGGCCTCCCTCATCTCGTCTTCACCTATGAGACTTGGGCTAGGCCCCCCTCTCTCCAAGGGTCTACTGACGCTCTTCCCGAAACGTCTCTCTGCGACTCAGGCTCTGGAACAACAGCACATTGTTCTGTCTGTAAATCTGTGCCCTCTAGCTTTGTGCCACACACTGAGGAGCCTTCTCCAACAGGCTCCATCTGGTGCTGTGTGCTGCCAACTGCAGATTCTTGAACTTTTGTCTATGTGGGAGCCAAACAAATCTTGGGCGTTTTAAACAAACCATATTTCTCTAGGCACCCAGAACAGTGAGATACCATGAAGACGTCCCTTCCAGCATTTAAGCACATCAAACATATTCGCACTGGATATTCAGGAATCATCACATGAGGAGGCAGTCATCCCCCATAGTAACATATCTCAATGTCTCAATGTCTCTTAACTTGTTAACTTCTACTGCTATCACAGCCTGGGCATGATCTGGGTAGCGGGCTGGTCCTGAAGCCATGACTTCAGAGAAAAACAAACAACGCTCACTGTTATTTCAAGCCCCAAATCACTGAAAACTTTCTTTCTCTTTCAAAATGGCTCCTCTGCTGCTGTGTTTACATTACTACCTCACCCTATAATGGCGGCGGCAGCACTCCTACGCATCAACATTCTGTAACTGGATCAAGCCACTGCGCATCCGATTTACACACTCTACTGATAACTTTGCTCAAACTGCAAAAACTTGCACTGTTCTTTTTCCTAGCACATTTATATGATTTACCACGGGCTTTTCACTTGCTGAAGACATTGCTCTAGCTTACAGTCCCTTAAAGCCTCAGTATTTCATAGCACAGGATTGCCTGTAATTCTTGCTGCATATCTGATACAACTCACAGTCTTTCTCATGGCTTTGAAACTTATACTGATGCTGAACCTATAATTATGCTCACAGTCAATTGCTTAGAATGCTTGCGTTTGCTGGTAAAACTTAACACAGTCCTTTTTTGCAAAGCGATTACACTGTTCACACAGATTCAACTGGCTTTTGGCAAAATCAGTTAGTTTACGAATTATTTTTGGTAGTACTCACTGTTATCAGTAGCTGTTTGCTACGATGGAAAATGGCCTGCAGCCAGTCTTGGAGGCCTCTGAAAGAAGCAGGTTGGCAGTCCTGCCGATTGTCCCTATGAACACCACACTCATAGTCCAGTCGATCGAGATGTGGGTTGAGCCCGACTTAAACAGAAAAGTCAGTTTTACACTTTTACAGTGCTTTCAGTCACCGCACTCCTCAACAAGCCAGTATGCACATTCCACTCACTCTCCATCTCAAATGCTGTGCAGTCGCTCTAGACTCTAGAGCTAGCTTGGGGTTGGGACTGATTGCAGTCTCACCAATCACTCGACGCCATGCAAATGAGCCTCTTTCCGCTCGGGCTCTTCTCTTCATGGCGATCGTCTAGCAGGCAAATTTAAACTGCAAAACCACCCTTTTTATTTTAAATGTATTTCACATTCAATCTACTGTCTTTACATCCCATTTATGCTGGACTTGAACATACTTAATAAGTGGCTTTGTCCATTACTCTAGATCCCCCACAGAGTTAAGCAGTCCAATCCCCGAATCTTCCAAACTGTACTTGGCTGTCCTTTCCTGACCCCACAGTAACAGTCCCTTTAGTTCATCTTGATGCAGGTGAAAACACATGGCCCTTTAGCAGAGCAAACTCACCCTTCGGTTGCAGGTGCCCCACAGGCATTTCCTCCTCAAGGAACTCCCTTCCAGAGCTTCTGGTGCCTCAGCACGAACTTAAATAGGCAGTTTCTTTTCTTTAGCCAGACCAGGGGTTGCCCCTGGAAGCAGGCTGATTCCTTCCCCCCATCCCTGCAGGGATGGGGCCCTGAACCATTGAAAGTGGTCTCCACCACTTCAATATGCAGTTCTTGTGTTCCTCTCCAGGTGAGAACACACACCTAAAACAACAAAAGTAGCTCTTTGGCAGAGCTTAGAGCCAGCCTGAGGGCCTGCCTACAGCAGAGCACCTCTTTCAGACTGCACACACTCTACTGAACTCTACAGATTCACTTCAAATTCCCCAACGTTCTACTCTAACCTCCAACTGCAACATTCCAGTGTGGCTTATGCAGCTGCGACAGTTCTAAATGATGTCATCCCTCAGTCTCAGCTGAGACTGAGAACAGAGTGAGACAGTGTGAATCCATTTAACTGGAGGTTTCACAGGCTGCCTTCCTGCTTACCACTAGGTCTTACTGGGATTCTAGTAACCCCGGTAACGGGGTTACAAAGTGTTTGCCTCACCCTGTTAACCTCACAGTGCCTTTGTTTATGACATCATAGTACTCATCATGACACCAGACTATGATGGCACAAACGACAATTGTGTGGTTAGCCTGGGAGAGTCAGATACATTTTGAAAAGACTCAGTGACATAATTGCTTATCTCACAATATTTAGTAGACCAGCTACAGGGAAGTAAAGATAGAACTAGAAAACAATAATGTTAAAACATAATTGGTGTAAGTCTTTTTTTAATCTTTTTATTATAAAAGAGGGATGCTCTTTAACTACAAGAAAAAAGGGATCAATCTACAGAATCAGTCTATCCCCAAGCAGAACAAGCACAACCAGTATGGGAACAGACTGATGTGGCTGACAGGGACAATCCAGAAGATAATAAAATAAACAGACAGGGCTTACCACAATTTTTAAACATCAGGCAAAAAACCTCCTAAGAGAAAAAAAGGTGGCAATGAGGAAGGAAAAACAACACATTGAGAGAAGTTTGGTTGAAGAAAAAGGATAAAAGGATATAAATGATTTTTTTCAACTATGTAAATTCCAAAAAAAAACAAAAAAATACAGCTGACTCATCAATTGGGCCATTAGTACATTTGGGGGAGAGAAAGAGTAGGGATGATGAGATGACTGATTACCGTACTGTACCAAGCAACCACTTTTGCTCAGTTTTTAGTACAGATGGTTATTGTCAGTTAGGCAATCTTGAGGGAAGTGAGTACGACAGTGATAGCCTAGAAATAATGGAAGAGGATTTCTTGACTTTCTTAAGAAGACTGGATGGAAAGAAAAAAGTAGCTGGCCCCGATAATCTCAGTTCTAGGCTTCTTAAGGAGGTGGCAGCTAATACTGCTACCCCCCCCCCAGACCATTTTTATAAAATCTTAAACGAGTCGGGTGATATCAGATGATTGGAGGGTAGCCTATGTGATCCTGATCTATAAAACCGGGAATAGATCCGATGCAAATATAGTAACTACAGGCCAATAAGCCTAACATCAGTATTGGAAAATGTAATGGAAAAGCTTATCAAGGGCATATTAGATTGAACCCAGCATGGGTTTAAACAGGGTAGATCCTCCACACAAACAATGTGTTTCTGTGAGAAGGTTAGTAATGCACTAAATCAGAGGAGACAGCATCAATGTAGTATTCTTGAGTTTTGCTAAAACTTTTGGGGCCTCATATTCTGAGCCAGCTGGATGCGCGCACAGAATGGTGCACCATGCAAATAAGTTGGGTGGGCCGGCTCTGGTGCAATATTCAAACAGAACGCGCAACTGGAACAGACCACCCAATCTGTTTAAATATTGGACCATGGATGCACTGAGCACAGCAGGGGTGTCAAATTCCATGCAGCGCATCCAAGGTGTGGGGGCCAAGGACCACTCATAGGGGAATGCATGGCGATGTCTGTGTGCACCGTAGTCCCCATGGGTAATATTCAGTTTAAACATGCAAATGAGCTCATTGGCACGTAACGGGCCATTTGCATGCTCATTATGGGGTCATTTGCATGGCTGCACCCTCGAATGCGCCAGGCCAGCCCCTCCAGCAACCGATCAGTGGGTGTTAGTAATAAAACAAAATTCTAATCCCCTTTTCATAGTGTAGCTGCTCCCCATACCCAATGCCAATCTGTGTAAATAATAAAATGCCCCAATCCCTTTTCCATAGTGAGTGGCCACTCATCCCAGCACTAATCTGTGTTAACAACTGGGCTGTGTCGTTCCTGACTTTTCTCCAGTGCAGTGGCCCCCAAACTCTATTTGTGGTAACAATAAAAAGCCCTGATCTCATTTTCCATAGTGTAGTGGACCCCTCCCAGCCCTGATCTGAGTAAATATAAAATTCCCAGATCCCTTTTCCATTAGTGTGGAGGCCCTCTCCAAGCCCTATCACTGTTAAACTAAATAATGCATGATCTCCAGTTCCATTGTGTAGCAGCCCCCCAGCCCCAATTGATGTATTGACAATGAATCTCTTCCGTTCCCTTGCCTTGTAGTCCAGTGGTAACACCCTCCCGACCCTGATCACTGTAATAAAAAACATACATGCTCCGTGCCCTGGTAGTCTAGTGGTTCCCACCTTCCCCAAACCTTGATCCATTTACAACTGACAGTGACCCTGACCCTGTAGTCATGTGGCCCTCACACTCACCCCATCAGTCAATGATGCACCACCCTGCTCCCCAACCTGACTCTGAGCAGGTGACTGCACAGTCCACTGACACCACCATGGCCAGCTGCTGCTGACTGAACAGTATGGGAGCATTGCGTACAGTACACGCCCTTACACAGGCATGTACTGTATACTCTACACGCCTCCCTACTGTTCAGTCAGTGGCTGGCTGAGGTGGTGGGTGGGCTGTGCCAGTCACTGTCTCCAGTCGGATTGAAGAGCAGGGTGGTGGGTCACTGACTAATGGAGTGGGGGCACGTGACTACCAGGATCGGGTTGCTGTCAGTTGTAAATGGATCGGGCTCGAGGAGGGGGGAACCACTAGACTACCAGGGCAATGGGAATGGTGGCATGTATGTTTTATTATTACATGGATTGGGGCTGGGGAGGGTGTTACCATTGGATTACCAGAGCAAGGAGAATGGGAGGGATTCATTGTCAGTACATTGATTGGGGGTGACACACTACAGAAAAGGGGATCTGGATTATTTTATTTTAACACAGATCAGGGCTGGGGAGGGGTTACACTATGGAAAAGGGTATCGAGGATTATTTTATTTTAATAGTGATCAGGGCTGGGGGGCACTACACTATGGGGAAAAGGTATCAGGGATTATTATTATTATTTACACAGATTGGGGCTGTGGAGGGGGCCGCACAATATGGAAAAGGGATTTGGGAGTATTTTATTTAACAGTGATTGGGGCGGGGGCACTATACTATGGAAAAGGGATCATGGATTATTATCATTTTACACAGATTGGGGCTGGGGAGGGGGGCACTACACTATGGAAAAGGGATCGTGGATTATTTATTTTAACACAGATCAGGGCTGGGGGAGGTTGCTACACTATGGAAAAGAGGATTGGAGATTATTTTATTTTAACAGTGATCAGGGCTTGGAAGGGGGGGTTGCTACACTACGGAAAAGGGGATTGTGGATTATTTTATTTTAACACAGATCAGGGCTGGGGAGGGGGTTGCTACATTATGGAAAAGGAGACTGGGGATTATTTTATTTTAACACAGATCAGGGCTGGGGAGGGGGGTTGCTACACTATGGAAAGGGGATCGAGGATTATTTAACAGTGATTGGGGCTGGGGGGCACTACACTATGGGAAAAGGTATCAGGGGATTATTATTATTTACACAGATCGGGGCTGTGGAGGGGGCCACTACAATATGGAAAAGGGGATTTGGGAGTATTTTATTTTAACAGTGATTGGGGCTGGGAAGGGGGCCACTACACTATGGAAAAGGGGATCATGGATTATTTTATTTTAACACAGATCAGGGCTGGGGAGGGGTTGCTACACTATGGAAAAGGGGATCGTGGATTATTTTATTTTAACAGTGATCAGGGCTGGGGAGGAGGTTGCTACACTATGGAAAAATGTATCGAGGATTATTTTATTTTAACAGTGATCAGGGCTGGGGGGGCACTACACTATGGAAAAGGGGATCGGGAATTATTTTATTTTAACAGTGATCTGGGCTGGGGAAGGGGGCCATTACATGATGGAAAAGGGGACTGGGGCATTTTTATTGTTAACACAGATTAGGGCTGGGGAGGGGGGCCGCTACACTATGTAAAAGGGAAT
Source organism: Neoceratodus forsteri (assembly GCA_016271365.2). Classification (NCBI taxonomy): domain Eukaryota; kingdom Metazoa; phylum Chordata; order Ceratodontiformes; family Ceratodontidae; genus Neoceratodus; species Neoceratodus forsteri. The sequence goes on from CM057453.1 coordinate 437,061,700, forward strand.
TGTGGATTATTTTAGTTTAACAGTGATTGGGGCCTGGGGGGCACTACATTGTGGAATGAGGATTGTGGATTATTTTAGCATTTTACGGTGCTCAGGACGGGGGGGGGAGGACGGTGTACCTGGCCCTAGACTGCGCACGGGGCACCACCCGACCCCACTCATAGTTAAAGCAGGGTTTCAAAAGCGTATCCATGCACTGGCACAGCTGGCTATAGTTATGCTTTGGGAGGGATTTCATAATTGTGATGCGTGGCTTATGCATGAGGGGACCCCTCATTTACATAGACACATCACAATATTGTTTGTGATGGCGCAGTCAGGGGTGCATGGCGCACTGGTGGCCTTTGAATATGGCCACACCCCCAACAGCCGAGGCAAGCCTGGAGATGTGCGGCACGTTCAGGGATGTGCTACACACCTCATCTGGATATGTGGCCTTTGGTGTACAGTCAAGTCCAATTAAGTGCACACTGGATAAGTGTGCATTCTGGTTAAGTTCACACTTTTTATATTTTCTGTTCCCCCCATGTCCTTAGTTCTAGATTTGCTGGATTAGTGCACACTGGTAAAGTGCACATTTCTGATGAAGTGCCCAGATTCCCCATTCACAGCTATATCTATTCTCACTCACCTGATGCCTGATTAGTGCACAGCAGTGCCTCATTTGCTATTTAATGGACAGCCTGACAAGCTAAATCAGTCTGTCCATGCTAATAAAATAAAATAAAAAAATAAAGAAGCTGAAATCACTTTTTGAATTTACTACCTAACTCGGCACTAAAAACTTGAAAACAGATAAAACTATCATCATTTGTTAATACTGTTTAGTTAATGAATGAATCTGTGTGTCTGCTTCTATTTCAACTGTTTTTTAGTGTTTTATTAATAAATTTACAGTTTTGAAATAAAACAATGTAAAAACACAACTTCAGGCTCTGGCGATATATTAAAAACACGTATGTCAGGATAAATGCACAACCTGCTTAAATGCACATTTTCTCCATGCAAAAGGGGCACGCTTTTAAGAGGGCTCCACAAAACTCTATAATAGCAAAACTGGTCTCCCTAAAATTTCATGGGAAAATAATCAGATGAGTTGGGAACTTGCTGGCAAATCTGGCTCAGAAAGTTTAAAATGAAGGGCAGCTTTCCACAAGTGCACCTATAAAGAGTAGAGTGCCACAGGGATTGGTGTTGGGCGTTGGACTATTTATATCAGATTTAAATAAGGAAATGGCAAATTGATTTTCTAAGTTTGCTGATACCAAACTAGGGGGTGCTGTGACCCCAAGCTGTCCAACTAACAGTATCCAAGAGGACCTAGATAAAATCTGGGAATGGGTACTAAAATGGGGCATGGGATTTAACACAGAGAAATGCGCTATAATACGTTTCATGTGAAAAAAAAGGAAAAACTGGGATATGTGTACAGTTTGGGAGGAAAGTCATGCTACATGTCAAAAAGCCCAGACCGTATAACTGCAAATATACAGATCACTTGTCAGACCTTAGTTAAATTTTTCTTCCCAATTTTGTGGACCAGTGTTAGCAAACACAGAAACATAGAAATTGATGACAGATAAGGACCGCTAGGCCCAACCGGTCTGCCCGTATTACCTACCTGCATCAGCGGTCTCTGAACCTACTTGGTCACTGGCTTTAGCCTCTCCCTCCCACCTCTAGGGTTCCCTTATGCCTGTCCCATGCATGTTTGAATCCCCCCACTGTATTCCCACCACCTCCTGGGGTAGGCTATTCCATGCATACACCACTCTTTCTGTGAAGAGAAACTTCCTCATATCCCCCCTTATCCTGCCCCCCCAACCTCATATAATTCCCTCTCGTTCTTGTACATCTCCTATACTGAAAGATGTCGTCCATTGTACTTTTTTTTATGTGCTTAAGATAGTTGAAGGTTTCTGTCATATCCCCCATTCCCATCTCTCTTCCAGTGTATACATATTGAGGTATTTTAATCTTTCCTCATATGTCTTCTGGTGCATGCCCTGCACCATCTCAGTTGCCCTTCTCTGAACTGCCTCCACCCTGTCTATGTCCTTACGAAGATGCAGCCTCCAGAACTGTACACAGTACTCCAGATGAGGCCTCATCAGTGTTTTGTACAGAGGTATTACCACCTCCCTCCTTCTACTAGTGATACCCCTTCCTGTGCACATGGGGGGGGGGAATGTCAGAGGGACAGCAGAGGACTCCAGGGAAAAAAGCAATAATGAAAAAAAAAATCCCATTTTTCTGATGCTCTCGAAAAAGTTTTTAAGGTTGTTTTCTGGCACAAGTACATTCTTAAGTATATGGAGGCATTGTTAGAATAATGGTTTATCCTATTATGTCATGTCCAGCTAAGAATATATACAGGATAGCAGCAAGGAAATTAGCTCCCTGCAATTGCAGGAGTTGGTATCATTCAAGGCACTTTACCTAAATATCTGTCTGTCTTTGTTAGCTTGTTTATTTTATGTTAAACTCCTTGCCATTCTGCATGTACTTTGAATTGTTCAATAGCATTCTTGCAAGTTTGATTTTTTACTGGGATGTTTCAATTAGTTTTATCCTGAGCCAATCACCTCTGAAACTTCAACTTTGAAAGCAGATATAGGCAAAAGAAGCATGGCAACCCCTATATTTCTTTCCGTTTCTATATTCATAACCATATTCTACATATATCAAAAAAGGTTTATGAAAATGACATGGGTTTGAAATGGTTTTATGTATAAAAACATATAAATATTTCCCCCTTTGAGGGGAACATCAGTTCAAGAGGGTGTCATAGTATTGGTAATTTACTCTTTATTTTTGTATTTGTGGAAACAATGAAGCAAGCATCATGACAAATGATGTGTCCTTGTTTCACATTTTCTTTTACACTCATGCTGATATTTCAGATGTTGATATAACCACATAAACCAACTGGAGTCTTTCCGGATGTTTTCCATAAAGAGAGATTAAGTCTCACCAATGTCATTTAAAAACAAGCATGGCAACCCATGTTTTTTGTTGGGGATTTTAAATGTCTTTATGACCATCATGCACTGGGCAAAAAATTATGACTTTGGCATGGGCTTGCTGAAACACCAGGGAACATCCTTAAACTCCACAAGCCCTCAATGCAATAAACCCATTACAGTGGAGAAAAAGACCCACTCATAGGTTATTTCATTTAGTGTCGTTTAGTTTCAGAACCTGGAAACATCAGCTGGAAAGATATAATTATACAGCACCTCAGCGTTTCATGTTCTGTATCCTGACAGAAGCCTGAAATGCCAGCAAGCAGAGAGGTATGGGCAGAAAGAAAGAAAGAAAGAAAGAAAGAAAGAAAGAAAGAAAGAAAGAAAGAAAGAAAGAAAGAAAGAAAGAAAGAAAGAAAGAGAAAATAATTAATGTATACAGAGATAATTATACATCCACTAGCATACACAGAGAGCTTAAAAGGTTCATGGAGTGACAATATTACAGAATTAGTAGGAGCTGAAGTATTAGCACGTAAAGGCATATTTATATCCTGAAGAAGTGGTCAGGATACAGACCACAAAACATCGAGGTGCTGTAAAAATATGTTTTTACAGCTGATGTTTCCATGTTGTGAAAATAAACAAAGCTAAATGAAATAACGGGTGAGCGGGTCTTTTTCTTCACTGTTATAAATACTTTCCAGCATTTTAATTTAACATTGTACTCAATAGCTCCATTTGAAGTCCAAACCCTCCATTGCTTAACCTGATGTAAAATGGCTGCCCGGGGTACAATGAGTTTTAAAAGTCCTGCTCCGCACAGCTGTGCACTTTAATCACTAGGCTACTCTGCCTGTCTGCTCTGCTGTGCCATGTAAATGAAAGAAAAAACTGTTTTATTAGCTTGTCGCACGTTACTGAAAGCAAGGTCACCGCATTGTTTGGGATAAAGACTACAATTAAAGCCATTAATTTCAATTAAGATGACACCCAGGCCTAATAAAGGGCCTGCACTGTAGTATATTTACTTAAACAATATGTTCCTTTCTCTAATCACTGTCCAACCCTTCCAATGTGGTACTGAAAGCTTGGAGTCACTAAAGTTAAACTATAATATGAGCCTCCAGAACTTGACACACCTATAAGAGACTCTGTTGGGTTGTAAGCCAGGTTGGCTTGACCCAAGAATGACATCAAAGTCAGAAAGGAGGTTTGCTGAGTCTGAGTCATTCAGTACTTTCATATTACATAGATCATAGCTAAGAGCAGCCAGTTCTCTTCAACAACTAAATGTCACTTGGAGCAGTGAGTTACAAGAATATTATAACAAGAATTGTTTTTCAGTACCAAATGTTTGCTTTAATGAGCCCCTGATGTTGTTGGGACAACTCTGAAAAACCTAATATCTAGACACAGTTTAGCTTATATTTCACCCTTTTTGTAATTGTCACCCTTATTAATTACTAAATACATTTTGCATGAAAACAAGATCTCTGTCCTATGTGCTCTGTCTGCATGTCTACTTCTGCAGTTACACTTCTGGTTATGACACCCTAATCTTTTGCTGTGAAATTATTGTGATGTCAAAAAAACAGGGCATTATGATATCATGTGTAGAGAAGCAGGGAAAGCTAATAAAGTCCAAGGGACAGTTATCTTGTTTTTATGTCACTTCCCTCAATAATACAGAAAAAGGGGAAAGAGTTGTGCACAATACAGTTCTGACTGAATGGTGCAGAGGGTAAAGGCACAGAACTGTAAAACAGCAGGTTGCAGGTTCAGCCCCCCCCTTAGGGCCACAAGCAATACTGTCTAAGGAAATCTGCAGCACAGTAAACTTGTAGTTGAGCAGTAAAATGGAGGGCTGAGGTGCTGGGTGCCTCACCTCCCACCACACCAACAACCTGGGTACGGGAATGGACCAAGGTCACTCATAGGGGCTGGTGGGGGGAAGGAGGATATAGTGTCCATTAATGATCTCCTTCTTCAAGTTGGGGATTGGGGGGTGGGACAGTGTGTACTGCTGCTTGGTTGTCAGCTAGTGTAGGGTATGTGGTACTGCATCAGTCACCAGAATTGAAAATCAGAGGTGGGAATTGAAAGCATGCACACGCCATTGCAGACCACCTGCTTTGTTCCAAGGGTAGTAACAGGTAGAAAAGAACCTCAGTCTACAGGATGAAGCTGCAACCCTAAAGGTACTGCACCACCACCACCACCATCTATGGCCTCCACTCATCCAATGAGATAAGAAATAGATGAGGTATGTCCTGAAGGTGGGGTCAAGGGTCTGGGTTTGACAGCAGAAAGGGGTCAATGGGGAGGGACAGGGGGATAAAACCCATAAAAAAGGGATTGCTAAAATATCTGAATGATAAATTGAACTGTGCCTAACTCTCACACTTTTCAAAGTTATCCAACTAGTATCAGGGGCTTTTTAAAGGAGACATAAACAATATGCACTTTAAATCAACTGTTGCTGGTATTTTCTGTTCATTATTGACATGCTGTTAACATACTGTATTTGAAGCTAATGCATTTGCATTCTGCATGCTGGTTTTTGCCCCAACTCCATTTAGTGATTTCAAATAGGCATGTCCTAGCTGGCCCAGTACTAAAGAGAGTTGAGGCACTGCATGCCTTACCTCTCACCACGCCAGCGACTTGGGTTTGAGAATATGCTTGGGATGCTGGGAGTCGGCTGGGGGTGGGAGTGGATCAGACAGCTGCCAGGCAGTTCTCCTCCTTCCTGGGCTGGGGTGGCTGGTCATCTTGGTTCTTGGCTGCCACCAGGTGGAGGCTTGGTGGTAGCTCCTATGCATGAGCAGCAGGCATAAATCAGCATGGGGGAGGCGTGGTTCCAGGTCTCATGCGTGCCTCCATGCGCATGTGTAGCTTGTGTCGCCATGACTCAGGAGAGGAAGAAAAGAAGTGGAAACTATGATGAGACATGCATCAGTGACACTCTGCACACCGGGCCTTCATCCGCCTTACCACCAGAATACCTGCTGTCCATACTGGATTATAACTGGACAGCCCTCCCCCCTTTGCTGACCCAACAATGGGGCAAATCCTTGAGGGTATCAGACCAATCTAGGTAAGCCTGGGGAGGTGGGTGGGTGGTGGGGGTCAGTGAGGAAGGGCTGACAGAAGTCAAACCTGCCTTGGTCAGGGAAGAAAGACAGATGATGGAATAAAAAAAAAAATAGGTGCCATGCTTCCAGTTTTTAGAGAAAAACTCATATACACACACACACACACACACACACACACACACACACACACGGAATAAAGGGAAAAATGGAGAGACAAAATAATTTTAAAATGAAAGAATCAAGCCTCCTGATTTGCTGGAACCCTTCAGTACCACACAAAGTCAAACGTGTCCTCCCATTAAGTTATATAGGTACACAGCCAGAGAGCAAGGATACTTTACTTTTATTTTTTTAAATAAAAAAAAATCATAAAGTGGGATTTTTAAAAGGCTGAATGCAACAACTGCACCTGATTTTGGATGTGTGCTGTATCCACACTGATGTGTCCAGCTGTCTGCATCCTATTCACAAACATCTGGATGCATTTGTGACAATTCCCCCAGTTTGCAGCAATCTCTGCCACAACTGTGGGACTCGCATCCTTTTTACGGCTTCATGGGCAGAGCTCCACAGACGTTATGCCATCACTGTAGGAGAACAGGGGGTTGGCTCCGGAACGCAACCCTGTGTTCTCCTTCAGTGCTGCAGCAATGTCATGACAGCGCTTACTCTATAGCAGCTGTCCTCCACGATGAAGCTCCCCTCCACAGCATGATCTCCCTCCCCATGGCGCTACTTTGTAGATGCACTTCCACATACCGCTGATGTGCAGTATCACCACTGCTGCTTCACTGTGCATGCATGAGTATCGCGAGATCGCAGTGTTGCCGCCATCTCAGGTGTTGGCTGTTGTCAGGACTTTTTACCATTTTAGGAATATCGCCTGGGTTAGGCACCTTGTTCCGCCTGACTCTTTACCAACATTGGTCTACGCTTTGCGCCTCACGCTTGACTACTGCAACGCCTTTACTTTGGGCTTTTTGGGGTTGAAATTGCACCTTCAGCTGGTGCAGAACGCTGCAGCCCGGGTTTTGACAGGGACAAGTAGGTCCTCCCATATTACTGCGGTGCTGCACGAACTGCACTGGCTGCCTCTATGGTGGCGGATCACCTTTAAAGTAATTTTATTAACTTTTAAAGCCCTTCATGATCAGGGTCTGGCCTATTTGAAAGAACTTCTGGTGCCTTACTACCCTAGCCGATCGCTCCGCTCGGCCAACGAGGGATTGCTAGAGGTTCTGAAAGTGAGTTTAAAATCTTCTGGCAGTAGAGATTTTTCATATGCTGCTCCCACTCTCTGGAATTCTCTACCACGCCAGTTACGGGAGTGTACCTCCATGGAGGGATTCAAGAAAAATCTGAAAACTTATTAGTGGCAAATGGCATTTTTGGATGCTTGACCGTTTTGGATGTTTAAGTAATTTTATTCTTTTCAATTTTTATTCATATTTATTAATTGATTTTAATAATGGTTGCCAATATGATATGAATTTATTTATATGTGTTAATAGTTTGTGTTTGATATTGTGGTTTAATATGTTCAACGCCTTGGTATGCTGAAAGGCGCTATAAAAATAAACTTATTATTATCTTTTGAATGGCAACCATCACCGCTCTGCTGCTCCCTGACCAGCTCCAATGTCACCACCACTCTGTGACCAGTGTTACAGCATTCTGCGAGCCATGCTGCTGACGCCCTGATACCTGGTCAGGTGAGAGCCTGGAGCAGCCATATCAGCTCTGACTAGAGTTTGTTTTGGATGCAACTGCAGAATTCTGTCCAGAAAGTTAGGGCAACTTTTTGTGGTCTATCTTTTTGGCTGGAATTCCACAACTGTGTTCAACAAATGGATACATCATTTTGAAAATCCTGCCCATAGCATTTAAACATTTCATAACTGTGTTACGTTCAATGAGTTTATGGTCGGCTTACCTCTGCATTCACAGCCTCCCCCACCACCACCACCACCACTGTAGTGAGCAGTACTCAACTTCATTAAATGATCATGTGGGATGTGTGTAGTGCGATGGTAACCCAGCTCCATTGTGCCTTACAGCTAAAAAAGATCTTAGTGAAAATAAAATAACCACTGTATCTGCGCGCCACGCTAGGATCTTAGAACCTAGATGGACCTCCTGTTTGAATCTGTCTCGTTTATTCATGCAGATGGCTGGCTTGCCAACCTCCAGTCCTGACATAATGTTGTCAAAGCATCAAAGATCCTGAGAAGTGCCATAACTCATATGGCTAGATACATTAACTACAGTAAATGTAAAACAAGAGTTGGATACACCCAACAGTGGCTGCTTTTGCATTTTGTTGGGAAATACAGAATGCTGTTTTAATAATGGGTTGTAATATAAGTTATTTATTTGTTTGGTTGTTTTTGTGAAGTCTAGCAATTCAATAAGTAGAAAAAATTATGAGTATACGTAAGTGTGCAGTTGCAATATATACAAGAGTTTTTTTTAAACTTTCAGTTAAATTTTTAATTTAGTTAGGTTTTCCATTGACATTATATCATAAAAAAGAAAACATTTTAAATGTTGACACCCTATATAATAATATCAATCAGTTATTTAGTATGTCCTAAAAGTAAAATGGATATAAGTGCTCTTTAAGAAATTTAGATAAAGTCCAAAGAAAAGTGACTTCTGGACTGGCCAGGAAGTAATTTCTTAGTTAGTACCAATTATTCTTTGTTCATAAAATGGATATCCATGAAAAAATAAATAAGGTGAATTACTTTGCTTATTGGCCTGTTGATTAAAACAAACATATACAAAAAGTGATAGGCAGATGGAAAATGTGTAACATGACGCAATTTGGCATAATGGTAACAGCAGGGATCAAGACATGTTTAAATTTGTTGCCTTTTCTCCGACAAATGGGCAAGTAAATCTCCCTGTCCCATTACAAAATGTGGTATTCCAGGTAACAGATGCAGTGAGCTTGGGCCAGACCATTGGTGCAGTGGTAGTGCTACAGCTCCAGCTCACGATGCTGGTGACCTGGGTACAGGAATGTCTCTAAGTTGCTCGAGGGTCAGCCTGAGGAGAAGGACAGAGCATCCCAATAGACGTTCTCCTCCTCCTTGAGGGAGGGAGGGAGAGAGGGCTTCAGTTTCTGCTGTGTGACTGCCATCTGGGTAACATCAAATGAAAGTGCAGGCAGAGAACGACGGAATGGGTGGGGAGACAAAAACTGGCCAAGATGGAGTGTTGTCACATCTTTGTGCATGTACATTCTAAGCCCCACCGCAACATCTTAGAGGGATGAGGGAACAGATGGTGAAAAATACCTACGAGCAAGTGGAATGACACTGCTGGCACTCTCGAACCCCAATGCATCAACTGCCCACCTGTCTCTGGAGCAACTGTGTAGTTTGGGAGGGGGAGTCTGGCCAGCTCCCCTCATGCCACTCAGGAGGGGGCAGTCCAGACTGAAGATGGAAGTAAAGTAAGTGACAGAGAGGGTGTGGGTAGAGCCGAGCGGTCACCAAAGCAAGCTGAAGGGGCTGTAGTGGGCAGGATGTGGGTAAACAGAAAGTGAATAAGAGATGCTGTTAATGTGAACTCCATCATGCCTAGCCTGCATGGTGCACCAAATTCATGTGCTACACATAACTATGAAAATTACAAATTAAATGTCGGGAGTGTTAGTGTGAGGTTTTTTTTTCTAACATTGTTTTGCTCTTCCTAGCTTAAGTTCCACATTTGCATACATGTGAGCTGCCTGGTACAGACTCACTAACATGTGGCACAAAGTGGTTGCAAAGACCACTTGCACCACATTATTAATTGCATCCCTTTGTGCTGTACTCGAGGATGTCACAAGGACATCCTTGTGCTAATACAAGGGTCCGTGCAGTAGCACAGAGAAAGTGGCAAGGGAACCTCAGTAATGAGAGCACCAGTATGTACAGAGGTGCTATACCATGCACAGCAGCTTCCTTGTGCACTCACTCCCAGTTGCGTGATACAGTTACGACATAGGCAGAAGAATTGCTGCAAGCAGTTCTTCGAGGGGGTGCTGCTTAGAAAGCTGGAATGTTTGTCTCAACAAGGGTTAGGCAATGCACAGTACTGTCAATGCCTACATGGCCATGGCTGGAGCCTGGGGAAGGGGGGGAGATACAATCAATGCCAGGCATTAACTTTGGACAATGGGAGTGGGTTAGAGACCACTGGACCACCAATACAGACTGGTGAGGGAGTTAATTAAACTGAAACTGTCCCACAAGTGGGCCTTCAGGTATGGAATGGGGGATGAGGGATGACATCAGCAGTAGCACCAAGTGACCAAGGTATGGACCATGGCCTGGTACCATGCATCTAGTGCCATGCCATAGGCAGACCCTTGTGGCAGCGGCAGCTGTAGTTCCTGAATAGTACTGATGGCAAAGCCTAAGTGTGACCACTAACAGCTGAAAGTATTAACATAAGCACATGCAGTGCCCCTGTTGCAGGGATGTTCTAACCCCTGCAGACAGTGACTGTCCTTTGTGTATGGCAGTTTTGCTGGGTGTTGGTACGAGGATCCTTGTGCATCCCTGAATACTGCCAACCTCCACTGTAACTGTGTATGGCCCATGATCTTTTGCTGTGGCTTTTCATTTTTATCACCTAGGCTTCATATATTCTTGCATTGCTTCAACTTTTTTTATTCTTTCTCTCTACTCCATCAGTTTGGAAGATAAGCATATAGGATCCATGAACGATAAAAGGAGACATATAGTTTCCTGTTGGTTTTGTTTCTGTAAATCTCTTCTAACCATATACATATGGGCCCCCATATTCAAAGCTGGTGGGATGTGTGGCGCAGCCAGATGTGCTTCCCAAAACGTTGCTCTGGTGCAAAGAAATGCCATATTCAAACAAGATGCATGACTGCAAGGGATTGCACATCCTGTTTGAATATTGCAACCAGTGTGGGTGGCGCAAATGGGAGTGGCCGACAATGCGCAGGCGCAGAACCTGAGGATGGGCTGAATGCTGCCAAGGGATGTGCTGGCATATCCTAGATGCGCTGCACCTCCAGAGATGATATTCAGCCACAAAATGTAAATGAGTCAATTAGGCATGCATGGAACAAACGCCCCTCATGCATACCCACTATGGGGTCATTTGCATAGCTGCACCAGGCAGGATGCACCAGGCCAGCCCCATTCAGCCTTGAACCCATCCAGCAGGCAAACAACCACACACTACCCCCATCCAGCACCGGTGCCCCATGCACATAGTAGTGAGGGACCCCTCGACCTACCACAGTGAAGGTCCCCCCCCCCATTTCCATAGTCTAGTGGACCCCCACTCTGCCTAAACCCCATCCGAATAATATTGCCCTATCGGAATAGTTCCAAAATGTAGTGGACACCAACCCAGGTCCCAACCCCATTCGAACAGAAATCCCCTATTGAATATGTTCTGTAATGTAGTGGCCCCCTACCCCGGTACCCTGATCCTCATTCTGTACAGAATTTTGTCCTGTATTATGTAGCACACCACAATCGCAGGCACCCTCCACCCCAAACCCAACACAGGATCCCTGTTCATACCATAATCCTGCCCCATACAAACTTTCCATAGTGTAGTGGCCCCACCCCCTCCCGGTGGAGGAGAACACCTCCCAACATCCCTCCTGCACCACCCATGCCAGTGACTGGCAGCCAGCCCTAACTATGGTGGTGGCCAGCCACTGACCGAATAGGTTAGGAATGGCACTGTACAGAACACACCTTCATTGGTTGAATGCATATTCTGTACAGTACCATTCCTGGACTATTCAGCTGGCGGCTGTTGGTGGTGGTGAGCAGGGGGGCTGCACTAGTCACCAGCATGGGCAGTGTGGGGAGGGTGTTCTGCCTACTGGGGTGGGGGGCCACTACACTATGGAAAATTGTATGGGGCAGGATTATGGTACGAATGGGATCCTGGGTCGGGTTTGGTTGGGGGGTGCCTGTGATTGTGGTATGCTACATAATACGGGGAAGAATTCTGTATGGAACGGGGATCAGGGTACTGGGGTGGGGAGACACTACACTATGACAATACCGGGTGTAGTCTGAGCAGTCCTTCGGGTATCGGGGCTGGGAGAGGCTACGGTTTCATTGGGAATGGGGCTGGGTTGGGAGCATGATCGTACTGTGGATGGAGAATGTGGCTGGGTGGGGGGATTGTTACTCTGTTGATCGGGGATGGGAGAGGAGTGGGATCCTCTTTTGAATGATGATCGGGGCCAGGTGGGGGGCACAGAGCCCTATAGGAGGACCTAATAGGTTAGGAATGGCACTGTACCTACACTGTGGTACTGGGTTGGGGGACTGCTGCACTATGGGCAGGGATCGGGTGTGGGAGGGGGGTTCCACTGGACCACTGGGGCTGGCAGGCTGCTTTGAACCTGTCTGCACTACAGCAGCCTGCCTGTGAGTGGCCAGCTGATTTAGGCCAACTTTTCCATGCCTATCTGTGTGCAGCACATTACGGGCACATACATAGTGCATTCCCAATGAATATGCCCATGTGCGGCACATTCATGGTAACGCCCCCTCTACATATGCTGCATACATTATGTTTGGGCCATGGCCCAGTCGTATTTGGACCACCCATCTCCCCCCTCTCAATATCGCACTTCGGCACATTTGGTGGGATGCGTGGCACATCTCCGGTTTGTGCAGAGATGTGCCACGCATCTCCTTTGAATATGGGGCCACAATCTAAAGCTGTGCAGGTGTATGTGTGTGTGTGTGTGTGTGTGTGTGTGTTTGGTAGGATAAATAGGAATTTTCTCAACTGGTGCTACAGTCTGATGACCATTCTACTGTGCAGACCACACAATGACTGGTTCACACACACTAAAGGTAACACTAGTCTTGAAAAATCTGCATAAAAGACTGTGCATGAATGACAGTAGGTGCTGTATATCATGTGCTTTGGCAGCTAACAACTAGGGATAGGTGGGGTTGTAACCTAAGTTTGGCAGACTCTGATCTTTGCTATAAGATTCTGGTTGATTCTGATTTAAAGTTGTCAAAGGTTGGGGAAAACAGATAGGCTTGCACAACAGTCAGTATGGTGCAACACACAAACTGTGTGGGTTTATTATGAAAAATAAATACAAAATAAACAACAAAATACGCTTAACAAATGGTCAAGGTTTGGATCACTCTCCTTTGCTGTCCTTCAATCTAGGAACTTTTGGCTTTTCCCAAACTAGGACATGAAACTGTGCATGTCTTGCACCTTCTCAAGTCAGAGTCCATCTGACCACCAACCTGATTGTGCAGGCCAAATGAAGGGTTTTATACTCCCATTGGTCAGGTGATCTGCCCCTTTTTAAACAACATGAATTTAGAATAGTTATACATTGTTGTAATAAACAAAAATATGACCAATAATATTTTATGGCAGGTTGTTATTATGTACATGCATATATGAGGTTAACTTACTACATAACTTCTAAATCTGGATGAATATCTATTAGGCAGATATGAGCCATAGCTCCTCCCATTCCCTGATGTCATACTGTCCTGGGCCTTCCAAAGGGTCCATAGACTCTATTGGGAGCTCCAAGAGACTGACCTGCCCCAGGTAATTATTTTGGTAACTGTAGTTATAACTTTTAAAAGTAAGAGCACAACAAATACTACAGCTTAATTCTATTCAATTAATTTGTGCCAATCTGTTTATTTATTATATGTCAGAAAAGCAAGGGGTGATGTACACAATAAATATAATTTGTGTCCAAATATAATAGATTTACTCTTGTGCCATTTCTTTATACTGGTTTTAATACTTATTTGTTTATTTATTGACTTGAGAAAGAATGAACTGTACCACAGGTATCGAGAGTGAGTGAGAGAGAGACCGAGCCTTTTTCTTGTTCGTTTCAGCAGCTCTCTTTTCACTACTACCAAGTCTTCTGAGTGTCTTCTTTCTTTTTCATGTTTCTTACAGCTGCTTTTTAGTTTAAAAAAAGAAAAATTACAATTGCATGGTACTTTGTTTCTCAGACAAAAATGGGGTGCAGAGGGGGAGAGAAAGAGTGTGAGGGTGTGGGAGAGCGTCCACACTTTCTCTTGTAAGTTTCAGTGGCTCTCTCACCTCTGCTATCCCATGTTACACAGCAGCATTTAAACAACAAGATTTGCAGCCTGAAAGAAAGGGGAGCTTTTAGAAAAATAAACTTTACACCAGTGAGCATGTTAGTGCTTTTTTACGGCTGCATGGGCAGAGCCCTGCAGAAGTTTTGCATGCACAAAAGGGCTGAAGTCATGTTTTCCATCCATGGAACTGGCTGAAGGTGTAAATAGTTTCCTCTGCCTGACCCTCCTTCAAGAAGCAATCCATCCATGTTGTCCCTATGGACTGACCCTCCCTCAAGAAGCAATCCGCCCATGTTGTCCCTATGGACTCTAGCACAGCACTGTTTCACAGTGGGCATTTTTTTTTTTTGCATTTCTTCATCCCCCCTCCTTGCACAGTAAGCAGATTTGGGATCCCTGCCATTTCTATTCCCTCCCGCCCCACCCAGGACACTGTTTCCAGTCCCATTCCCAGCCAAGAGAAGTTGCCAGACAGTAAGCATGAGGGTGCCACAGACATGGCAGGACAAAATGATTAAGGAATTACTATTCGAGTTGTTGGTAAACTTGAGTATGTAAAGCACTGTCCTGTAGAACTGCACAACTGATCACCAGAACACCAGCAAGACTCTGTGTCAGCTATAGCCTATCACACTCACACTACCCAAAAGCAAGAGAGATCCTAACTCTGCCAGTCTGGGTCTGCTACTATTTTGTTTCAAGTGTATTTATTCAGCTGCTTTCAGTAGTGAACCATAACAGTTTTGTGAACACTAACTTGAAACAAAATGAAAACAGACCCTGAAAGGCAGGTTACAGTCTGAATAAAAGCTGCCCACCCCATCATCTTTGATGATTTCTTAAACAGCAAAACATTTTTAAACTTAAAAAACACATTTAAAACTGCAAACTGAGTGACCGACCGAGCAAAACTGCTTTTCGTGGACTAATGTGAATGCTTTTAACTATAGAATGGATCAAAATCAATTACCCAGTGATCATGAAATCACCATTAAGAAAACAAGAAAAGTATAAACAGAACCTTTTATGGAGCTAACCCGGCCATCCTCTACAGCTCCCCAGCACCCTACGAGCAGTTACTTCACATTTCATAAACCTTTACTACAATCCATCCTTCTTATTCATTATATACTTAGTCTCCTTACACTCTCAGCTTTTTACTTCCCAGTCCGACCCCCTCCCTCCCCTCTTGACCCACTATTGATCCCTCTCCGCACAGCTTTTTCCACTCCCTCCCCTCCATTCTTTTCCCTACCCCTGGCCACAACATCCTGTATACACTCCATTCATCCCCCTTGTCACTGCTCCCGCCGGTACTTGCCACTTACAAATCACTCCCTGTAGATATATCTTCCAGCTGTCCATACAGCTCATCACCCGAGTTTAAAAATTATCTAGTAAATCCCTGACACATTTAACCTTTCACCAAAAAGTGCTAGTTTTTAAAGTGTCTTCCATTACAAGCTGGCTATTTCATGAATCATGTATATATGTAATATATTTCTTGTTATTAGCTTTTCAATGTACTGTGTCATGGAGTTGATGTTTTTGTATTCATTTGCTATCCTCTCAAAGTTGTGTATTCTCTGCATGTTATATTTCATATAAATTGTATCTTGACCTTACCAGGTCCATCTTGCAAATGAGCATTGCTCAACGATGTTCGCCTGGATAAATAAAGATTTGATTGATTGAGTGACAGGTCGCTGAAACAGTATCTTTGTGAAACCAACAGAAGAAGATCAAAGCTGCTACAACACTGGCAGGCTTTGCAACTTTTTCTTAATCAGAGAGTCCAAACTATCGATATAACTTTTAGGGGACATCCACAGATGATCCAAAAATTATCCACCATTTCCAGCTCCAATACTGAAGGCCCCTTGTAGGTCTCTGAGAGCTGTCTCCATCAAGTTTATTGAATGTGGCACCTTCCTGAACAATCTTCTAAGCTCTTTGTTTGGGTTGTCATACTTCCATTTAAACTAGTTCAACTTCTCTGCAATTAGAAGTGCTTTTAAGAACTGAGAAGTGTTGCAAATCTCCTGGAAAAGGGAACACAACAACAGGAGCTTATGATTTGGCTGTTTGGTATCCTCCCTGGCCCAGTTTAGTGGTGTCGGAGGTCAGCTCTCTAGACCACATCAAGGACTCAATAATATCTCCTTATTCAATTAGAAAAACATAAAACTATCACTTTTTCTGTTAAAAAAAAAAAGGCTTTTCGAAATTAAGTAATATCATTTGCCTTAGCTAAGAACACTAATATATGCCCAAAGTACTGTAAAAGCAATTTACACTTAAAAAGTAAAATGCTGCTGCTTGAAAGGGTCCATGAATTTGCAATGAAAAAGATTCACTTTTGGTTAACAGGCAATTTAGACAGAGAGCTTTAGTTCATTCTCCATAAAGCCATGTGCAAACTTTGATTATACAATGGCAAGAAAGAATCTTGGACTGTGATTGGTCAGTTTGGGGCTGGACCCATGGCGTATCCCAGCACAATGCCACAGGTCTAGTCTCAGCCTCACTGTGACCCAATATGGATGATATGGATATGGGCCACCACCTTTTTTTTTTGCATCTCCTCTTAAGAAACAAAAATATTTTTCCACACTAATAAAAACATTCTTTACAATTATTTTTTCATTTTATATATAACAATGAGCCATTGTATAATAGAAATAATGCCTTCCAGGGTGTGTGTCTGTAGATAATGCCATGCCTGGCACTGGATGCACTCGGTTCGTGGCCTTGTGCTCAACCCCCTAGGCGTGAGTTATCCCAGCAGGACACACACCTGTCATGCATTATTCCTTTAATCAACTGCACTTCTATGCAGACAGTTTGGCCCTCTTTAAAATCAAATTAAAACTTTTAAACAACGAAGCCATTTAGTATTGTCTAGTGGCCTCCGTGTTGACACTATCTGTTGTGCAGGCTCCCTGCTAGGTATCAAAGACAAGCTAACCAACTAGGCTTGCCTACCATCATTGGCAACTGTCCACTACTACTAGCCTCCGTGGTTTAGAGCTCTTGTTTTAGTTTAGTCTGACAAGTGATATTCTCCCCTGAGGCTCTCCTTCTCTTCCTCTCTAGAGCATAACACGAACCCTGACTAGAGAAAGCTCTTAAAGGGGCACTGTCAGCCTTGTCCCTCGTTTTATTGCCACAAAACAACAGTGTGCCTCTGTGGACACAGTGATCACATATGGTCCACAGAATACCCCCTATATATAACATAATCAAGAATTCTTACCAATTTTCTTAGTTTTCACAATATTTACTTTCCCTCGGGTTCCCCATAAATACGCTGTGCACCGGAAGCAGAAGCAAGATGAGAGCGCACATCGGACACTGTGCGCCGGCACATACATCGATTTTGCACATGGCCATGATAAAAAGTTAAACACAGCATGTATTTTCAAATGCTGTACTACAGATGCTGTTTTTTAACTGAAACCGAGCGCTGGAAATGCAACCAAATGCGTTTGAAAGGAGCTGCTGAAATCTCGCGCATGTGCGAGGAAGTGGGACGCTACTGCGCAAGCGTTTAATTTGTGCTTCGTCCTGCACCAGGGAATGCACCAGGCCAGCCCCATTCAGCCTTGAACCCATCCAGCAGGCAAACAAACACACACTACCCCCATCCAGCACCGGTGCCCCATGCACGTAGTAGAGGGACCCCGACCTACCACAGTGAAGGTCCCCCGTTTCCATAGTCTAGTGGACCCCCCACTCTGCCTAAATCCCATCCGAATGATATTGCCCTATCGGAATAGTTCCATAATGTAGTGGACACCCACCCAGGTCAAAACCCCATTCGAACAGAAATCCCCTATTGAATATGTTCTGTAATGTAGTGGCCCCCTACCCCGGTACCCTGATCCTCATTCTGTACAGAATTTTGTCCTGTATTATGTAGCACACCACAATCGCAGGCACCCTCCACCCCAAACCCAACACAGGATCCCTGTTCATACCATAATCCTGCCCCATACAAACTTTCCATAGTGTAGTGGCCCCACCCCCTCCCGTAGGAGGAACACCCTCCCAACATCCCCTCCTGCACCACCCATGCCAGTGACTGGCACAGCCCTCGCTAACCATGGTGGTGGCCAGCCACTGACCGAATAGGTTAGGAATGGCACTGTACAGAACACACCTTCATTGGTTGAATGCATATCCTATACAGTACCATTCCTGGACTATTCAGCTGGCGGCTGTTGGTGGTGGTGAGCAGGGGGGCTGCACTAGTCACCAGCATGGGCAGTGTGGGGAGGGTGTTCTGCCTACTGGGGTGGGGGGCCACTACACTATGGAAAATTGTACGGGGCAGGATTATGGTACGAACGGGATCCTGGGTCGGGTTTGGGTGGGGGGTGCCTGTGATTGTGGTATGCTACATAATACGGGGAAGAATTCTGTATGGAACGGGGATCAGGGTACTGGGGTGGGGAGACACTACACTATGACAATACCGGGTGTAGTCTGAGCAGTCCTTCGGGTATCGGGGCTGGGAGAGGCTACGGTTTACTTCAATTGGGGAATGGGGCTGGGTTGGGGGCATGATCGTACTGTGGATGGAGAATGTGGCTGGGTGGGGGGATTGTTACTCTGTTGATCGGGGATGGGAGAGGAGTGGGATCCTCTTTTGAATGATGATCGGGGCCAGGTGGGGGGCACAGAGCCCTATAGGAGGACCTAATAGGTTAGGAATGGCACTGTACCTACACTGTGGTACTGGGTTGGGGGACTGCTGCACTATGGGCAGGGATCGGGTGTGGGAGGGGGTTCCACTGGACCACTGGGGCTGGCAGGCTGCTTTGAACCTGTCTGCACTACAGCAGCCTGCCTGTGAGTGGTCAGTTGATTTAGGCCAACTTTTCCTGCCCTATCTGTGTGCGGCACATTACGGGCACTATACAAAGTGCATTCCAATGAATATGCCCATGTGCGACACATTCATGGTGACCCTCTACATATGCCGATACATTATGTTTGGGCCATGGCCCAGTGTCATGTGGACCATCCATCTCCCTCTCAATATCGCGACTTCATTTGGTGGGATGCATCTCCGTTTGTGCAGAGATGTGCCACGCACCTCCTTTGAATATGGGGCCACAATCTAAAGCTATGCAGGTGTGTGTGTGTGTGTGTGTATGTGTGTGTTTGGTAGGATAAATAGGAATTTTCTCAATTGGTGCTACAGTCTGCTGACCATTCTGCTGTGCAGACCACACAATGACTGGTTCACACACACTAAAGGTAACACTAGTCTTGAAAAATCTGCATAAAAGACTGTGCATGAATGACAGTAGGTGCTGTATATCATGTGCTTTGGCAGCTAACAACTAGGGATAGGTGGGCGGTTGTAACCTAAGTTTGGCAGACTCTGATCTTTTGCTAAAAGATTCTGGTTGACTCTGATTTAAAGTTGTCAAAGGTTGTGGGAAAACAGATAGGCTTGCACAACAGTCAGTATGGTGCAACACACAAACTGTGTGGGTTTATTAAGTAGAAAAAATAAATAAAAAAATAAACAACAAAAATACGCTTAACAAATGGTCAAGGTTTGGATCACCTCTCCTTTGCTGTCCTTCAATCTAAGAACTTCTTTGGCTTTTCCCAAACTAGGATATGAAACTGTGCACGTCTTGCACCTTCTCAAGTCAGAGTCCATCTGACCACCAACCTGATTGTGCAGGCCAAATGAAGGGGTTTTATACCTCCCACTGGTCAGGTGATCTGCCCCTTTTTTTAAACAACATGAATTTAGAATACGTTATACATTGTTGTAATAAACAAAAATATGACCAATAATATTTTATGGCAGGTTGTTATTATGTACACGACATATGAGGTTAACTTACTACATATCTTCTAAATCTGGATGAATATCTATTAGGCAGATATGAGCCATAGCTCCTCCCATTCCCTGATGTCATACTGTCCTGGGCCTTGCTAAAAGGGTCCGTAGACTCCTATTGGGAGCTCCAAGAGACTGACCTGCCCCAGGTAATTATTTTGGTAACTGTAGTTATAACTTTTAAAAGTAAGAGCACAACAAATACTACAGCTTAATTCCTATTCAATTAATTTGTGCCAATCTGTTTATTTATTATATGTCAGAAAAGCAAGGGGTGATGTACATAATAAATATAATTTGTGTCCAAATATAATAGACTCTTGTGCCATTTCTTTATACTGGTTTTAATACTTATTTGTTTATTTATTGACTTGAGAAAGAATGAACTGTACCACAGGTATCGAGAGTGAGTGAGAGAGAGACCGAGCCTTTTTCTTGTTCGCTTCAGCAGCTCTCTTCACTACTACCAAGTCTTCTGAGTGTCTTTTCTTTCTTTTCATGTTTCTTACAGCTGCTTTTAGTTTAAAAGAAAAATTACAATTGCATGGTACTTTGTTTCTCAGACAAAATGGGGGCAGAGGGGAGAGAAAGAGGTGAGGGTGTGGGAGCCCCACACTTTCTTGTAAGTTTCAGTGGCTCTCTCACCTCTGTTATCCCATGTTACACAGCAGCATTTAAACAACAAGATTTGCAGCCTGAAAGAAAGGGGAGCTTTTAGAAAAATAAACTTTACACCAGTGAGCATGTTAGTGCTTTTTTACGGCTGCATGGGCAGAGCCCTGCAGAAGTTTTGCATGCACAAAAGGGCTGAAGTCATGTTTTCCATCCTTGGAACTGGCTGAAGGTGTAAATAGTTTCCTCTGCCTGACCCTCCTTCAAGAAGCAATCTGTCCATGTTGTCCCTATGGACTGACCCTCCCTCAAGAAGCAATCCGCCCATGTTGTCCCTATGGACTGTAGCACAGCACTGTTTCACAGTGGGCATTTTTTTTTTTGCATTTCTTCATCCCCCACTCCTTGCACAGTAAGCAGATTTGGGATCCCTGCCATTTCTATTCCCTCCTCGCCTCACCCAGGACGCTGTTTCCAGTCCCATTCCCAGCCAAGAGAAGTTGCTAGACAGTAAGCATGAGGGTGCCACGACATTGCAGGACAAAATGATTAAGGAATTACTTATTCGAGTTGTTGGTAAACTTGAGTATGTAAAGCACTGTCCTGTAGAACTGCTCAACTGATCACCAGAACACCAGCAAGACTCTGTGTCAGCTATAGCCTATCACACTCACACTACCCAAAAGCAAGAGAGATCCTAACCTGCCAGTCTGGGTCCGTTACCATTTTGTTTCAAGTGTATTTATTCAGCTGCTTTCAGTAGTGAACCATAACAGTTTTTGTGAACACTAACTTGAAACAAAATGAAAACAGACCCTGAAAGGCAGGTTACAGTCTGAATAAAAGCTGCCCACCCCATCATCTTTGATGATTTCTTAAACAGCAAAACATTTTTAAACTTAAAAAACACATTTAAAACTGCAAACTGAGTGACCGACCGAGCAAAACTGCTTTCGTGGACTAATGAATGCTTTTAACTAGAGAATGGATCAAAATCAATTACCCAGTGATCATGAAATCACCATTAAGAAAACAAGAAAAGTATAAACAGAACCTTTATGGGAGCTACCTCTGGCCATCCTCTACAGCTCCCCAGCACCCTATGAGCAGTTACTTCACATTTCCTAAACCTTTACTACAATCCATCCTTCTTATTCATTATATACTTAGTCTCTTTACACTCTCAGCTTTTTACTTCCCCAGTCCGACCCCCTCCCTCCCCTCTTGACCCACTATTGATCCCTCTCCGGCACAGCTTTTTCCACTCCCTCCCCCATTCTTTTCCCTACCCCTGGCCACAACATCCTGTATACACTCCATTCATCCCCCTTGTCACTGCTCCCGCCTGTACTTGCCACTTACAAATCACTCCCTGTAGATATATCTTCCAGCTGTCCATACAGCTCATCACCCGAGTTTAAAAATTATCTAGTAAATCCCTGACACATTTAACCTTTCACCAAAAAGTGCTAGTTTTTAAAGTGTCTTCCATTACAAGCTCGCTATTTCATGAATCATGTATATATGTAATATATTTCTTGTTATTAGCTTTTCAATGTACTGTGTCATGGCAGGGTTTTATTTAACTCTAAAAATTGATTATCGTTTTGCTCATAAAAGTTGTAAAACATTGTGAAAATTCATAGCACTTGCCTCACTGTGTTTAACAAACATAACACTTCTAGAAAACCTATATAAATACTTTCTGTACAGTTAGTATTGTCCCAAGAAAAAAACTGCTAATCAATTATTTAAAACTCTGCATGGAGTTGATGTTTTTGTATTCATTTGCTATCCTCTCAAAGTTGTGTATTATCTGCATGTTATATTTCATATAAATTGTATCTTGACCTTACCAGGTCCATCTTGCAAATAGGCATTGCTCAACGATGTTCGCCTGGATAAATAAAGATTTGATTGATTGATTGATTGACAGGTCGCTGAAACAGTATCTTTGTGAAATCAACAGAAGAAGATCAAAGCTGCTACAACACTGGCAGGCTTTGCAGCTTTTTCTTAATCAGAGAGTCCAAAATATCAATATAACTTTTAGGGGACATCCACAGATGATCCAAAAATTATCCACCATTTCCAGCTCCAATACTGAAGGCCCCTTGTAGGTCTCTGAGAGCTGTCTCCATCAAGTTTATTGAATCTGGCACCCTCCTGAACAATCTTTTAAGCTCCCTGTTTGGGTTGTCATATTTCCATTTAAACTAGTTCAACTTCTCTGCAGTTAGAAGTGCTTTTAAGAACTGAGAAGTGTTGCAAATCTCCTGGAAAAGGGAACACAACAACAGGAGCTTATGATTTGGCTGTTTGGTATCCTCCCTGGCCCAGTTTAGTGGTGTCGGAGGTCAGCTCTCTAGACCACATCAAGGACTCAATAATATCTCCTTATTCAATTAGAAAAACATAAAACTATCACTTTTTCTGTGAAAAAAAAAAAAGGCTTTTCGAAATTAAGTAATATTATTTGCCTTAGCTAAGAACACTAATATATGCCCAAAGTACTGTAAAAGCAATTTACACTTAAAAAGTAAAATGCTGCTGCTTGAAAGAGTCCATGAATTTGCAATGAAAAAGATTCACTTTTGGTTAACAGGCAATTTAGACAGAGAGCTTTAATTCATTCTCCACAAAGCCATGTGCAAACTTTGATTATACAATGGCAAGAAAGAATCTTGGACTGTGATTGGTCAGTTTGGGGCTGGACCCATGGCGTATCCCAGCACAATGCCACAGGTCTAGTCTCAGCCTCACTGTGACCCAATATGGATGATATGGATATGGGTCACCACCTTTTTTTTTTGCATCTCCTCTTAAGAACAAAAATATTTTCCCACACTAATAAAAACATTCTTTAAAATTAGTTTTTCATTTTATATATAACAATGAGCCATTGTATAATAGAAATAATGCCTTCCAGGGTGTGTGTCATTTGGGATAATGCCATGCCTGTGGCATTGGATGCACTCGGTCTGTGGCCTTGTGCCCAACCCCCCCAGGCGTGGCGTTATCCCAGCAGGACACACACCCTGTCATGCATTATTCCTTTAATCAACTGCACTTCTATGCAGACAGTTTGGCCCTCTTTAAAATCAAATTAAAACTTTTAAACAACGAAGCCATTTAGTATTGTCTAGTGGCCTCCATGTTGACACAATCTGTTGTGCAGGCTCCCTGCTAGGTATCAAAGACAAGCTAACCAACTAGGCTTGCCTACCATCATTGGCAACTGTCCACTACTACTAGCCTCCGTGGTTTAGAGCTCTTGTTTTAGTTTAGTCTGACAAGTGATATTCTCCCTGAGGCTCTCCTTTCTTCCTCTCTAGAGCATAACACGAACCCTGACTAGAGAAAGCTCTTAAAGGGGCACTGTCAGCCTTGTCCCTCGTTTTATTGCCACAAAACAACAGTGTGCCTCTGTGGACACAGTGATCACATATGGTCCACAGAATACCCCCTATATATAACATAATCAAGAATTCTTACCAATTTTCTTAGTTTTCACAATATTTACTTTCCCCTCGGGTTCCCCATAAGTACGCTGTGCACCGGAAGCAGAAGCAAGATGAGAGCGCACATCGGACACTGTGCGCCGGCACATACATCGATTTTGCACATGGCCATGATAAAAAGTTAAACACAGCATGTATTTTCAAATGCTGTACTACAGATGCCGTTTTTTAACTGAAACCGAGCGCTGGAAAAGCAACCAAATGCATTTGAAAGGAGCTGCTGAAATCTCGCACATGTGCGAAAGTGGGACGCTACTGCGCATGCGTGTAATTTGTGCGTCGTCCTGCTTTCGCGCATGCACGAGATTTTGGCTTAAAAAACAGCATCTGTAGTACAGCACAATTGCTTTCATTGTTTTTCTTGTACTAGAACAGTTTTAAGGTGGTTCAAATACATGCTTAAACCAATAGGAAACTACTGACAGTAAAACAGTGTTGCTTGAAAAGTTTTTCACCCCAAATTAGCAAACATGACTGAGGCTCTAGGGGCTGCTGCCTCTCCAAAGACTGTCATGACTGTGACTTCTCTCAATATTTGTCTGCCTGTCTACCTGACTATGTCATTATTTATCTTTCTATCAACTGCATCTATCACTATTTGTAAAACAAACCTGCATATCACATTTGCCTGCACTCTGAGCACATGCTTGTGATATTTGTACTCCACTCCTGTATACACCTTATGCTGTTCTGATATTCCCGTTATAACACACTTAACAACCTTAACCTTATCAACACTGACCCCTTCTGAAAGTTACTATCACATTTTCTCTGCTAACAGGGTCCATCATCACATATGACTGCCTGACATTAACACATTGCTTAAATATAACTTACATCATCTCATAGACAAAACACCTCTTTCTCTATAAAACTGTGTAAATAATCCCAAAACTGAACATATGCCAGACATTACTTTTTCATGTACTGCTACCTACTGTACCAGTCAAACCTATATTGTTTACCATTCCTTCCACTGAAATGTACATCTCCATATTTTTTCCTAATAATGTGTATGCCTTCCTTAGAATAGAAAATAAAAAGAAAAATCTTACTACTTACAAACTATTGTGTTGTTTCTCCATGCCTACTTAGCAATTCTACACAACTTCACTAACTTCATTATGCAGCCATGGTGGATCTGACCAGAATTTGTTCTTAGGTGGACCAGTGAGAAAATGAGACATTACCCTCATAGAGCCTCAGCCTGCAAGGGATACAATGATTTAGACAGCAGGCTGCTAGGGGAACTCCGTGGGACATTTATACTGAACAGCTGCAAGAGAGGGGTTTAACAAAATTTTTATAAAACAACCAACAGCAATCCTGTTATTAGAATAATAGCACTTGCGCCTGCAAAGGGGTCTGAATGGGAGACAGGACACATACAGCAGTCGCTCATGTAGTTTAATTTTGGGGGGACAGGCTACAGTGTGAACGTCGGGATTTAACTTAAATGAGCAGGCTAAGTTTTTAATATAAATTCGATGCCTGTGGTGTTTCTTCTATTTTTGTAAAAAACATGTTTTTAACAGCAGCATGTACACATGGGACCGTATTAAGGGAAAAAAAACAAAAGTAAGAAATAAAACAAAACTCACTCAGCAGTTGTCTGCATATTAAATTACATAGTGATGACATGCTAAAGAGTGAAGAGAAGAATGCCAGCTCCTAGGTGCCTTTTCTTTTCAGTCAAACTATCCTAAGGCTGGCTTTTATGCACAAATATTCTTATTCTCAACATACTTTCCCTCTTGCTCTGAAAAGGGTAACTTTGACAACTAATTCTATACATGCAATTAAACTGCTTTCCTGCAGTTTGCTTTATAAAATAAAAGTCAGCAACCAACAAGGGGCTATCTATTTTTCTGTTCCCCTATTTGGCAACTATTATCAGTAGTTGCCTAGACAATTCAATATTAGTTTAACAGCTCATTCATTTTGCCATATGGCCTTTAATGCACTTCCAGCACTTTAAAGGCACTCTGCACTTTAACGTCATGCTTATTTTAATTTTTTTATGCTAGCTAGCAGTCTTTACTAGTGTACCTTTTTTAGCACTGGCACACTTTATACACCTTGGGAGGACTGGAAAATTAAGGAGGAAAATAAAGTGAGTAATAGAGAGCTAGAAGTTTGGGGCGGGATTCCACAGGTGGCCGGCCTGGCAGAATCAAGAAGAAATATTAGCATAGCACAGGACAGAAAGATTTAAAAATGCTGTTGCAACAGTCTTGAAAAATTAGATGATAGTATAGAATCCTCCCAGGTTAGATAGGGACACTGACCCTACCACAAAAGTGATTTGCTAAAAACTCTACAGTTTCTATACAGGGCCAGAACTGGGTCAATGGCACTTCCTGAATAGGTCTAATAGCAGAGCCAGGTTTCCCCTGGTCCCCTTTCATAAAATTGCTTTTAATGGCACTTTATGACCTTGTGCTCTGCCTGTAATTAATATTAACTTTTAATAATAGTCGACCATTACTTTTTATATTGATTATACTTTTTTCCCCCATTTACTAATTAGATCTTCTATCTGATAATACTAGATGTGATGTGTGGAACCAGCACTCTTCCTGGTAGCTGGGTTATCTAGTTCTGTTCCCCTTCATAGCTCATTAGCAAGGTGACCTGACTGACTATGACATCACAACTGACTGAGAAGAGTCCTTCACTTGCTGCCAGATGGCCACATGTGATAGCAGAATGACTGTGGTAATGTGGCTGACGAGGTGTGAGTGGGAATTGAACTAGACATGCCAGCTGCCAGTTTAACTTGACTTTTTACTTCAAAACTTAGAACATTTCTAATGGGTTACAGCAAAACTAAAAACAAAAACTTAAGAAATAAGGAGTTACTGGCTATTAAAATAATCACATTTTCTGCTGCTACTTTTAGTTATTCTAGCTCTTTAAACTCATTATTTATTTTGTCAGCTTGCCCTTTATTTATTTATTTAAAGCTGATAACGGAAAAGCACCATGAGCCAGCACTCGTTTCCAGGTGCAACCCAGGAAAGGGGAATAAATGGAAGAAAAGGCACAAGGTAGCATTAAAACACTTAGTAAAGAGAACAAGTCAAGCATCAGGGTTACAGGACCCAATTACAGTAACTTAGCACACAAGCATGTACTCAAGGGCGGTTGGGGTATACAAGTCCCCAAAAATCAATCCCAGTAGCAGCAAACGATGCAGCAGCTCAAGCAGAGTTACACATAAATTAAGGCGGTAAAGGTTGGGAGCACTGGGAGCAAGGCTGATAAGGAAGATGTCTTAGAAGCCTCTCAAGAGTAGATGGGGAAGCACATGGGCAGAGGTCAGAGGGTAGTTTATTCCAGAGGGAAGGGAAGCAGAAGGAAAAAGCAGATTGTCCAGAAACAGAGTGAGGGAGAGGAATAGAAAAGTTACGAGAGTCTCTGTGATGAAGGGATTAACTACTAGAGGGGACCAGCTGGGAGGAGTGGTAGGAGGGAAGGGATCCAAACCAGAATTTAGCAACAAAAGTAGCACAGTGCAACATTCGCCTGTGCGGTAGGGGAGTTAAGGATAAGGAGGGATAGAGAAGACAGTGGTGAGTGAGGGGGGAGAGGCAGTGGCAAAATGACAGAAGGAGTTTAGGAGAATGTCAAGTTTGTTTAGTGAGGTCTGAAAGGCAGTTCCATACACCACGTCGGCATAGTCAGAAGTTGGTAATATTCTGGAGATCAGCTTGCGATGAGTTGGGAGAGGGAGACTGGCTTTGTGATGGTAAAGGGCACCTGGTTTGAGTTGGAGTTTGGCACAAATAGCGCTAATGTGGGTGGAGAAATCTAGGTTTTCATCTAGCCACACCCTGAAGTACTAGAAAGCTGGGATGTTCTCAAGGATGGAACCGTCCAAGGTAGAAAAAGTGGGGGATTCTATAGGATGGTCTGCTTTTGTCTGGAGCTGAAGGTCATGGCCACATTTTTTGTGATGCTGAGTTTAAGTTTGTTGTCTCTGAACCAGGACTGGACTCTGTCAAAGTCATCCTGGAGGGGGCACTGTACGCTAGTGCCAGAGGGCCCCGAGAGGAA
Source organism: Neoceratodus forsteri (assembly GCA_016271365.2). Taxonomy (NCBI): domain Eukaryota; kingdom Metazoa; phylum Chordata; order Ceratodontiformes; family Ceratodontidae; genus Neoceratodus; species Neoceratodus forsteri. The sequence goes on from CM057453.1 coordinate 437,089,927, forward strand.
GAGAATAGTGTCAGGGTACATGTGGATTTCCACTGACCTACAGACTGAGGAGAGGCTATTAATAAATAGAGAGAAGAGGATAGGATCAAGGATGGAACCTTGGGGGATGCCTGAGACGATAGGGAGTGGTGAACATAGTGCATCGCCAATCAGAACCTATTGCTCCCTGTTGAGAAGATAGGACCAGAACCAATCTACAGTGGGTTCAGCAAAACCCACAGAGCCAAGAGTTTTAAGCAGGAGGGGATGGGAGATGGAATCAAAGGCTTTCTCAAGGTTGATGAAAATGGCAGCTATAATATGGCTCCTGTCCATTGCGGTGAGTACAGAGTTGGTGACACACAGCAGAGAAGATACAGTTGAGTGATGCTTCATAAAGATGGACTGGATGGGGAGAGAGAGAGACTGTTAGATCTGGCAAGGTAGTCAGAGGGCCTCGGTCTTGTCCAAATAGATTAAAGTCTGGGATGGAGATGGCAGAGTCTGGGATTTTAGATGAGAGCCAGGTTTTGCTTACACAGAGGATGTTAGCAGGGTATTGGGAGACCCAAACTTTAAGCAAATTGAGTTTGGGAAGTAGGCTGTGAGCATTTAGATGAAAGGACATGAGACCTTTTGGCAAGAGGGAGAAGTTAGTGTTTACAGCTGCATGCGCTAGTGCAGCAGCTGATGAATTAGACAGAGGACCTGGGCTGGGGTGGATGTCACCAGAAAGGAGAGGGAGAAGCAAGAGAAAAGACGGGTGGGGATACTTAAGATTTTCTGGAGGAAGAGGGGAGGGAGTGGGGATGTGAGGGGGCAGAGCCTCAAGGTTAAGTGAGGAGGAGGAGTTGTCCTGGGTGGATAGAAGGAGAAGGAAAAGGGAAGGGGTGTCAACCATGGGGCAGACAGATTAGGGACAAGGGAGAAGGAATGGGACAATGAAAAGCAATAAAGGAGGGAGAGGAAAAGGAGGAAGAAAGGAGTGGTGGGGAAGCAAAGGATGTGAGGGTGAATGTGGAGGGAAAGGAGAGGTAGGATGTGAAGGTAAGTTTCAAAAGAATGGAGAGTCACAGAAGGCGAGCAGGGAGAGGATAAGTGTGAGGAGATACTGTAGATAGGTGCTGACATGGTGAGGGGATGGGGAGGAAAAAGGTGATGACTGGAAGAGTTGGAAGGAGACTAGGTGATAACTGGAAGAGTTGGATGAGGCTAGGGGAGAGAGATGGAAGTGAACTGAAAAAGGGAACGGGAGGAAGAGGTATAAAGGAGTGGCAGGTAAAAATGAATGGAGTATAGAATAGGGAAATGCTGTTAAAAGTGTTGTGGTGTAGGGTAGAGTAGGAATAGGGACTATATTAAAAGTGGTGGGGAGAGAGAAGAGACAAAAAAAGGATTGGGTAAAGAAGGGAAGGTCGATTTAAAGGGTTGTGCTGCTCTTAGCCACCAAAGGTGTGGTTGGAAATCAGCTACCAAGAGTATTTAAGAGTGCCGAGATGAGGGAGGAGGGTGGAGAAAATTCTCCCGCTAAGCAAAAGCAGCAGCCTAGCTGAGCTCAGAAACAGACAATCGGTTTAGAGAGGTGCATGGAGCTTTGAGGACCTGATTGGCCAAGGAATCACTGCAGCAGGAAAGCGGCCAATGGGTGAAAAGTAGCGGTGCACGAATTTCAAAAGTAGCTTGGGTGAATGCCAGGAGATGTCCGTACCTTAGTCAACAGTGGAGCTTGAAGCAGCTGAGGGTATAAAGGTGGCATGGTATGGAATCCAGCCATGCCACCAGCAGCAGAGGTGCATCCAGTCAGGGACAAAATCTTTAGGAAGAGAAAGAGAAACAGGTTATAAGGAAGCACTTAAATGCGGGGTGGGGGGACTGGGAAGAGACAGAGACACAGCAGGTGGTCTAAGGCAGAGGAGCCAGACTTGAGTGGTGGGCGTGTAGAGATTTGGGGGGGGGGCAACAAAGGAGGGCTGGACAGGTCACAGGCAGGAACAAGAAAAAAAAAATAGTTTTGACAATGAAAGAATTGGGAAAGGCAGCAAAAAGCTAGAGAAAAACAGGGAGGAAAAGGGTGATCAGCCAGAGAAAGGAATAAGACAGGGAAGGTACAAAACTTAAGAGGGGGTCATGTTAAAAATGCAGACAGAAACAGGCTTAGGCTGCAAATTAAATGAGGCAATGTAGATTAAATGCCAAAAGATAAAATAGATAGCTAACAGGATTAGGCATCAATTTCAGGCTTAAAGATATAATTACAACAGTAGGTTACAGGAACAGCTTACAATTAGCCCACTAAACAGTAATATAAAAAAGAACAAATTTCCCTCTGTGAAAATTCTATGTGTCACTCACAAAGTTGTGAATGAAAGCTTACAGTACACACTGCAAGCCCATTGGTCAACAGTGCTGACCAATGGTCATGTAATGATTACTGTAAATTGTCATTCAGTGACAGCTCAGTTGGTGGGCAGTCATGGCAGCATGAGGGTGGCTTTTGCTGCCCACAGGCTGCATCGGCTATGTTGGGCCAGGAGCAGGGGGGGGTGTATTGGTGCCTCAGTGGGTGGCATACCTCTCAACTGTCCCTGATTTTCAGGGACGTCCCTGATTTTGCCTCAGAATTTTACTCTGTCCCTCCTAAAATTTGTGTTTCCATGGCTAAACAGTGGAAATTGTTAGCACAAAATAATATCAGCATTAAAGTTACAGACTTGTTCTTCTTTAGAAAACACATTCTACACTAAGCCCCATATTCTACCAGCTTTCTGGGTGGATATCTCTAATTTTGAAGCTGTGTCCCTGATTTTGGTCCTTTGTCCCTGATTTTTAAGCCTTGTCCCTGACTTGTGAGGCAGGAGGTTGGAAGGTATGGTGGGTGGGGGGGGTCCACTAGACTACCAGAGAGGGCTTGGGATTATTGACATATTTTGATCAGGGCTGGGAAGGGGGTTACCACTAGATCGCCAGGGTGTTCTGGTTGCTTTTTTTAATACAGATGGGTTCGGGCCAGGTGGGGGGGTAACCACGGGACTGCCAGGTGTTTTCATGTGGAATTACTATACGGATGGGGTTCAGGGAAGGGGGCCACTAGACTACTTGGGATCAGGGTATATCTATATTCTGTGGCACAGTTGGGAAGGGGACACTAGACTACCAGGGCTGTGATGGGTGGGACTGATTCTGTAATGCTCGGGTCTTGGGACAGTAGCCACCCAGGGGCTGGCAGCCACTATGTTGTGCTGTGCAATACAACAGCCTGCCTATGGGTGGCTTTGACTTAGGCATGGTTTTTCCATGCCTATCTTTGCATGGCACATCTCTGAAATGTTCAGACAGCTGCGCCGCACATGTCAGCTGGATATGGGGATGTGCCATGTATGCAGGGGAGCGCCCCCTCCAGATGCACTGCATACATTATCTTTGCACTGCGGAGCATCCGGATTTGCATGGTGCATCAACCCCTTCTGAATATGGCCCAGGGCTCATTCTGGAGATGCGCCAATGCAAGTCAGTTGCACAGGGTGCATCTCCTTTGAATATCCTGGCCTTTGTTCCTAAAAGAACTTGTGAGTGACTTTCTAGGAAACTGGAATTGTGGGAGCCTATAAGCTACATTCCTGTACAGTTTACAACCCATTAAAATGGGTATAGAGGGTTTAAATCATCTGGTTGATTTTCTGGAAACCAACTCACCTGATGGGGATTTAATGGTCATGGGAGATCAAAATTTGAAGTGGGATTCAGACCAAGTGGCACATTATGCACAACTATTAATCAGCATGGGCTTTTCCCAGCTTGCTTATATGTTTACCCACATGAATAAATGGAATAACAATAATCTCATCATGGACTGGATAATAACTAATAACCCTTCTAAAGTCAAAAGCCATGGCAACTTTGCTCACTCTATTAGCAATCATTTGCCAATATTTTGCAACCAGAGCAGCAAAGATGTCAGCACGCAGTCTATTTTCTTGTGTTTTCGAATGTTATGAATGTCAATCAGGATGAATTCTTGAATCAGGTTCACTCAATTGACTGGTCCTTCATAGATGCTATACCAACAGTAGATCTGTTTTATTGGCACTCCAAAAGAGATTCAAAATAATTTTTTTCCATAGAAAACTAAGTGAGTAAGAGCAAATCTCAAGTATAGAAAGAAGTCCCATGAGGTTCAAACCTAGCCCTGATCCCAACAAAAATATATTTCAACAAGTCAAAGCTTTTCCTTGATAGCTAAAAGGTTTACTCTTCCTAACCTTTCTAATGATATAAAATATTCTGCAAGTTTATCAGTTCAAATTAAATTTTATTTGTGAGTGCAATTCCAAGTAGATCAAAGTGCTATACAACAAACATTAAAAACCATTAAAAAGCAATAAAAAACTTGAAGCCTAAAATTTTAAAACACGATCAGAAAAATAATGGATGGTGGTATGCTAAATATCACTTGATTATTAACAATAGTAGTATCATTCACCATGAAAAAAACTAAGAGGATCATCTGGAATATAACTAAAGTCTGACACTATATTGTTTAGTCATGTGATACGTAACTTTTCATACAATGAGCATTTAAAAAGAACATGATAGTACGTTCTCTACCCCTCTTACAGTACATAAATAAGGAGCCTCAGAAGCATTTAGAATAGGGGCAAATATATCAAAATGTACATTACTAGGGAAAATCTCAGACTTATAGAATACATACCATATATGCCCATGTATAAGCTGACTCACATATAAGCCAATCCCCCACATAGCAGACTAGCAATTAAGAAAACTGTAGTAACACATGTATAAGCAGAGTTGAATTTATTGCTCACAATCCTCCACAAAAACATCACACACATTTAAAAATTCAAGTTGAAATCAATGTTTGCTCAATAGCTGTCAACTTTAAATTGATTAAAAACCTTGCTCAGAGTCTTCATCGACATCAGAAAAGCTGAGCACAGGTTCATTCTCCACTAAGAATTTGTTTGTCAGGGTGTCGGCATAGTGGTCGTCATCTGCCTCAACATCTTGCTCTTGCTCTATCTTTTCCTCATAGAGAGCTTCATCCTGTGTGCCATTCATGTTGTTGCTGATGCCACATTTTAAGAACGATTTTACAACCATGTCCCCCAGAATCATATCCCTAGCCTGCATGACCCACTCACAAACGAGATAAATATCAGGCCATTTTAAGTTTCCACCTTTTGTGAGTGGGCCTGTGTCCACAGCTTTCTCACCCAGGGCCTGATTCACAAACCCTTCGACTGGAGCAAGCCCCAGGTGCACTGGAACACAGGGCGCACGGAGCATGCAGCGTCCACAGCCGAGTGGCAGGATTCACAGTTGGTGCATACCTAGCTTGATGTTAGACCAGCTTTTTTGCTGGTCTACTGCTGCCACCCTCCTAACAGGGTTTGTGGCCATAAATGGGGTAAAAGGTTGCAAACACGCACAACCTTCGTGAATAGGGTGCATGGTGCGCCAGAGTGGGTGGCACAGCACCGGGGCGGATGCAGGCTTAGCGCACACTGTGTGTTCCCTTCTGTGAATTGGGCCCTCTGTCTTTGAAGGGCATATTTAGGCACACATCAAGGGGATGAAGCATTGATGTCAGACTGCTAGGGATAATGCACAGGTCAGTTTGAAATTTTTTTTGGCAGTCTTTTTTACTTCATCTGTCAGGTGTGCTCTAAACATATCCCAGACTAGCAGTGAGTGCTTGTGGTAAAGAGAGCCAGTTCTAGTATCCCACACTTTCTGCAGCCAAACACGGACAAGCTCCTCGTCCGTCCATCCTTTTGGGTGAGCATACACCAGCACTCCAGATGGGAAAATGACCATTGGCTTTAGTTTTGTTCCATCAGCCAGACAAGAAAGAACCACTGTAAAATGATTTTTCTCATGTCCTGTGGTCTTTATTAGAACTGTCTTGCTGCCTAATGGGTTGACAGTGGCGGTTACTTGGAAGGTCAAAAGTCATAGTGGCTTCGTCCATATTCCCAGTTTGTGTTAGCTCATAACTGTGCTGCTTTCTCAGTTTTACTGTGAATTGGTGAAAGCTCTCCACTTTTGATTCTAGATCGGGGGGGAGAGTTTCTGTGAAATTTTTGTTCTCTGCGGCAGGGTGAGATTGTGACGCTCCATGAATCTAAAGCACCAGCCTGCAGAAGCCAAAAATGTATCCACACCTGTGGAACTACTGGTATACTTATCTTCTTTTGCTATCTTGAGTGCCTGCATCCATAATGACATTCGAGTGACTATGTAGCCATTCTGTCTGTACTCAAGAACCCAGTGGTTGAAATCACTTTCCAAGGGATGAAAGGCAGGTCGATCACCATGGCAAGGTCATTTCGATTTTGGGAGCTCACTCAGCATCTCCTTCTGCCTTCTCCACTCCCAAACCTGTTTTTCTTTAGTGCAAAAGTGCCTAGCTGCGGCAGAGTTGTTTGTTGATATTTATTTATTGATGTCTTGGATTTATACCTTTGAGCTAGAGAGCTCGTTTGCAAAGGTTCCACATCGTAAAAGGCATAAAACAATACAACATGGACAGTTTACAAAACAGAAACATAGAATTTGATGGCAGATAAAGACCGCTTGGCCCACCTAGTCTGCCCATTTTCCTACCTAATGGATAAGCTGCAGATCCTAGTTAACCAACAGCCTATTTCCTCCTAACCCCCACTAGAATTGCCTTATGTCTGTCCCATGTATTCTTGAATTCCCTCACTGTTTTTGACTCCACTACCTCCTCAGGAAGGCTGTTCCATGTACCCACAACCCTCTCCAAGAAAGAACACTTCCTCACATTACCTCTGAGCCATCCCCCCTCTATCTTCAAACTGTGCCCCTTGTTCTTGCACATCTCTTTTTCTGAAAGATGCTACCCTCCTGGATTTTGTTGATTCCCTTGAGGTACTTGAAAGTTTCTATCATGTCCCCCTCTTCCTCCTCTCCTCCAGGGTATACTGTACATATTAAGCTCCTTTAATCTCTCTCTTCATATGTGTTCGGGTGTAGACCCTGCACCATTTTAGTTGCCCTCCTCTGGATGGCCTCCATCCTGTCTATGTCCTTAAGGAAATGGGGTCTCCAGAACTGCACGCAGTACTCCAGATGTGGTCTCACCAACTGTCTGTACAGAGGGATAACAACTTCTTGTTTTCTACTGGTGATGCCTCTCCCTATGCATCCCAGTATCCCGCCAGCCCTCCTTACTGCCTTCTCACATTGCTTGCCCACCTTAAGGTCATCTGATATGACTACCCCCAGGTCCCTTTCCATTTTTGTTGTTGTTAGTATCTCACCCCTCATTGTGTACTCTTCCCCTGCGGTTTCGTTTCCCACGTACATTACTTTGCACTGAATCTAATTTGCCATACATTTGACCATTCCTCCAACCTTGCCAAGTCCCTTCACATTCTTTCCACCCCACCTTCTGTATTGACCCCATTGCAGATCTTTGTGTCATCTGCAAAGAGACATACTTTTCTTTCCAGTTCATCTGCAATGTCACTTATAAAGACATTAAAGAGGACCGGTCCCACTACTGAACCCTGTGGTACCCTGCTAGTAACCCCTCTTTCTTCAGAGTGAACTCCGTTTACTATTACCCTCTGCATCCTGTTGTCCAGTCAATTGTTTACTCAAGCTACCACCTTGGGACCCACTCCCAGGCTGGCTAACTTGTATATTGATCTTTTGTGTGGGACTGTGTCAAATGCCTTGCTAAAGTCAAGGTAGGCCATGTCCACAGCCCCTCCCTGGTCTACTACTTTTGTCACCCAGTCAAAAAATTTTATTAGATTTGTCTGACACGACCTTCCTGCCATGAATCCATGCTGCCTTGGGTCCTGTGCCCCACTGGCCTCTAGAAACTCAACATTTCTTTCCTTCAGAAGTGATTCCATCATTTTCCCTATTACTGAGGTTAAACTAACAGGTCTTTTGTTTCCTGCCTCTGTCTTGCTCCCACTTTTGTGAAAGGGAATCATATCCGCCCTCCTCCAGTCCTCAGGTGCCACCATCCTCCCATGATTTGTTAAAAAGGGTAGTCAGTGGTGTTACTAGTTCTACCCTTAGTTCTTTTATAATTCTTGGGTGAATCCCATCAGGCCCCACTGCTTTGTCCACCTTCAGTTTTAAGAGTTATTTCAGAACCTTTCTTCTGTGAATGTACTGGTATTGACCTCCTATCCAGAGTGCTTCTATTCTTTGATTAGGTATCTCCCCTCCTCTTCTTTTGTGAATACTGAGCAGAAGTATTCATTCAGTATCCCTCCTTTTTCACTGTCACCCTCTGCCCACCCTCCCTTCCCTTTATTAAGCCTCACTATCCCTCACTTGGTCTTTCTTCGCTCCCTAATGTACCTATAAATGGTTTTATCCCACTTCTTAACTGAGTTGGCTATCTTTTCCTCAGTTTGGGCCTTTGCTATTCTGACTGCCTTCCCTGCTTCCTTCTGCTTTAACTGGTACAGTTCTCTGTCCTGCTCCTTCAGTGTTTCATTATACTTCCTGAATGCTATCTTTTTCTCATTAACCTTCCCCGTCACCTCTTTTGAGAACCATAGTGTTTTTTCCTTCATTTTATTTTGTTCATTTGCGTCACACAAAGGCTTGTTGCCTCTGTGATGGCTGTTTTGATGTTTCCCCATTGTTCTTCCACCCCTCCTTTCTGAGGCAAGCTCCCATTTTCCCAAAGTCAGCTCTCCTAAAGTCCAATACTCTTGCTTTTGTATGACTTGACTCTATGGCTGTGTTTATTGTGAACCACACTGTTTGGTGGTCGCATGTCCCCAGATGGCTACCCACTTCAAAATTTGAGATCCTTTCACTGTGCCCATTTGACAGTACCAGGTCTAAGATTGCTCCCTCTCGAGTAGGTTCCACCACTAACTGCCTGAGGCATGCCCCTGTAGGGCATCAAGGATAACCCTGCTCTTGGATGTGGCTGTGGCAAAGGTGCTCCAGTTAACATCTGGCATATTCAGGTCCCCCATTAACAATCTCTCCCCTTTTTCTGCCATTCTAAGGATACCTTCTATCATTTCCTTGTCCATTGCCTCTTCCTGAGATGGGGGTCTGTATACAACCCCTGTGCGGATAGTGGTGCCATTTCCAGTCTCCAGGGTGACCCCCAGTGCCTCCTCTACTCCCTGTGCATCCTTTAGTGCCATTGCTTTGATCCCTTCCCTTAAATAGAGAGCTACTCCTCCTCCTCTTTTACCCTCCCTGTCCCTCCTGTAGCTTGTGTACCCTGGTATGTTGACATCCCAATCATGGTTCTCTGTGTACCATGTCTCTGTGACTGCCACGGTATCCAGGTGTCCCTCTTCCATCAAGGCCACTAGTTCAGGGATCTTGTTACACAGACTATGGGCATCGGTACTCATCACCCTCCATGTTTTGATGGCCTTACCCCTTTGAGCCCCATCCCTGTCCTTACTGCCTTTTTCTGCATTTATCCCTGTCCTACTACCTATTGAAGTCTCTATCTTGGTGTTTACCTCACTAACTACCCTGATTTTTTGGGGGGGGCTAGGATTTCCCTGTTCCTTTTCAGTGCCTCCCCCCTTGGCTAGTTTAAATGTCTGCCAATTAAGCATTTAAATCTATCACCTAGGATCCTGGTTCCCCCTCCCAAACAGATGCAGACCATCATGCCAGTATAGGCTTGCATCCCTCCAGGTGGACCCCCAGTCCCCAAAGAAGCCATAACCCTGAGTTCCACACCAGTATTTCAACCTATAATTGAATCCCATGGTGCAGAGTACCCTAGCATCACCCTTGCCATAGACAGGCAGCACCTCCGAGAAGTATACAGTACGTGCTATTTGTCTAAGGCCCTTCCCCAACTCTTCAAACTCCTCTTGCACTGCTCTGATCCCATTTCCAGGACTGGGAACACAATAAAGACTCAATTACAAATACGGCAATTCTATACAGGTAAATAGGTTTGGATGACAATAGCAAACTTGTAGCAATGGTGCATAAAGTAATGCTGGAACAATCAACAGTGGTGCTATGCTTAAGTAGCTCTTAGATGAAGTGAGTAAAAGGGTCCGGTTGAAGGAGGACAAGAGGAGGGAGGGGGAGGAGAGCAGGTTTGGAGGGCAGGGGGTTGAATACAGATTTGAGGGAGAGGCAGAACAAGGGGCTGCATGAGGAGGGTGGTAGGAAATTGGAGGATCCACCTAACTGGGTTTCATCAGTATAGAATTGGAGTGAAGCAGGTGAAAAGGATGTTTTAGAGCAGTCGGGCAAGAGAGATGTGAAGTGGGACCAATGCAGGTATCAAGGGTAAGGAGACTAGAGGAGGGAAATCATGAAGGAAAGGAGGTGAACCTATCGGAGGAAGGAGGAGGAAGAAGCGTTACATAAGGTGTAATCAGTGAGTCAGAAGGCATTAGTAGCACAGTCGCACTTACTGGGGAGGCCATGTGCATTAGCAGTTTGGATTTGAAGGGCCAAGTTTTGGTTCGGAGACTAGTTCAGTGCCGAGGAATTGAGCCAGAGAGGGGCCTTGTATTAGAAAGATCTTTGCCTTGTGAGGTATGGTGAAACAGAATGTGGAAGACAGCTTTGCTGGATCCCCTGGTTAGTCTGGAGTTGGTGGAGTAGCTAAGTAGTTTCTGCACTCCAGGGGGTGCAAGACCAAGAGTGGCTTTTTTAGCTAGTAAACAGACCTGGTACTGGATCTTGTTGTTCAGGATTAGCCAACCAGTGCTGGAGTAGAGCTCACACATGCGAGTTAAGCGGTCTGCACCCAGGACAAGTCTGCAGGCTTTGTTTAATGCAGTCTTAATTCTTCTTAGGGCAGTGTGTGTCAGTGCCTGCTCCATAAACTACCTGACCATAATCTATGACTGACAGCAATGAGCTGTTAACTGCAAGTTTGACTACACACTCCGTTAGGCAGTGTCTGTGCCAGTAAAGTTGGTCTATTCTGGCACTGGCTGCTTTGGTGACGTAATCTATGTACAAACTATCGGAGAGTGAGCAGTCAAGGAAGACCCCAATATATCTAAAGTTATTGACCATATCAAGTGTCTCATGCTTGTAATTAATTACTTTGAGGTGACATGACCTAAAATGATTTTGATGAGAGGCGAATAAGATCATTTTTGGTTTTTTGTAGTTAAGCAAGAGCTTGGAGTTAAGGAACCATTTTTACACAGCACTAAAGTCGGCTTGCATCTCTCTTTGTAAAGCATGGTATCATCTGCATATAGGAGGATATTGTACTGGCATATTTTAGGGAGCTTATTTAGAAACAGACTGAATAGCAGGGGCCTAATATGGAGCTTTGGGGAACCCCTATGGAGACATTTCAGTGGTCAGATAGAACATCATGGATCTTGACCTGCTGTGCTCTGTTGGAGAGGTAGCTCCGGAACTAGCCCAGAGAGACAGTAGATACCCCAATATTATATAGCTGGATGAGATGCAAGTTATGAGTGACTGTGTTGAAGGCTTTGGTAAGGTCAATAAAAGGGGCCTCAACCAAGAGCCCCCACCAAATTAACATAAGTTCAAGCACCCGCAACTTAAAAGCTGCATCATACGAGCTGCATTTTCTCTTTAAACTCATTTTGGCAAGTGCTACAACATGCTGGCTGTCAGCGAAATTTATATGTGTGCTTGTGTTAATTAGCGGCCGTTAGTGCAGTCTAGGGATAACTGAATAATTGTCTGATCCATGTATTAAGCCGAGGGAGTATACTAGTGGCCTAAAAATATGGTAAAAAAAATTCAGCTTATATGTTGGTATATATGGTAAGCATTCTCTCTCTCTCTCTCTAGGATCCAAGATGTTGTCCAAATAGGATCTATAGCCACACCAAACCGGTTCTATGTCAAAATTGCAAAAAAAGAATTTGTGATTTCAAAAAATAGCGAGTGCACAATAGCGAAACTCAATATAGCGACTGAAAGTTTAGCGAATGCAAAAATACCTAAAGAGCAATTATAGCAAACTGTCTGTCTGCTGCTGTATCCTCCCTTCATTATCACAGGATACCTCAATTCCCTTACAGATATGATAAAAGCAATTATATTGAAAAGAACTTCATCTGATGTTCAGTGGTCCCTGGAATCAGAGAAATCGTTAACAAACCAGGTGATTACTCAACTCACGATTAATCAGATCCATGAGATCCTCCTGACATATGCTTTCCAACATGTAATGTAACATATAGTATACATTCATCAAAAAGCCATACATAGTGCCAGCCGTCAGTTCAAAAAATTGTCTAACTAACCTTGAGCAATTCAAACCTCTTTTTGTTGTACATGTACAACTGCTCCACTGGCAGACGCTCGTGCAGCTGCATCTTTGTAGTGGCCCAAGCCCACCCCCAAAAGATGCCTCTGGTACCACCTCTGCCTCCCTGCTTACTGGGCTAGGTGGGAACATACAACAACTAGTGGACCCAACATCATGGCTGACTGGAGGGTCAGGCAGCTGATGATACTGGCAGCAGGAACAAACAGAAGCAAATGTTGTTTTATGGCAGTCAATGCAGGCTTGGTGTAAGTGCATGGTTTACTGCTGATTTCTACCATTGCAGCTGCACCTTTGCAGTGGGCTAAGCCTGCCCTCAATAATACTTTCAGCAGAGCCGTTGGGATTTCACAAAGATGGATTCTTTTATGCAGTCTACCTTAAAAAGCTGTGGGTCTTAGGGCATCACCACAGGAAGCCATTGCTCTAAGCAAAATTATTATCTGGCTGGCTACAGAGTAGATACATATATGTGTTCAGTACCAGAGGGCAACAGATGCTGCTGCTGTAATATACCTAAGGCATTGTCTCAGACATAGATATGTCCCCAGAAACTATAGGCCATGGTATGCTCTGTGGTGCACCTTCATGGCTATATTTAAGCCTATATAACTCATATCTGAGCTCCTCTACTCCAGTGGTTCTCAACTGGTGAGAGCCAGCCTCCCAGGGGCTCCAAGTATTCAGGAGGCCGGTCAAGTCTGAGAATGAACAGTATTTAAACTTTAAGTTTTGGCTGTTTTGTCTGAAGAGATAAAACAAATTAAATTTGGATAATTGCAGGTGAAGTTTCTTTACTTATGCACAAATATTTGACCAGGAAGCCCCCACTGAGGCAAAAGCTTGTTTGTAGGTGTGTTTATGTAAATTAATGTCTGGGAAGGCTTGCTGAATCAAGGCTTATTTCTACAATAGGTATTTATTTGCAAATTAGTGCATTGGAAAGCACACTGAGTCAAGAGCTCATTTCTATAGTAGGTGTTTGTATGTAAATTAATGACTGGGACAGAGATCTGATGCATTTTTTTCAGATGTCACCCGAGGTAGGTACAAAGACAAGTTAACAACAGGGGTAAGAGGAAGAATGAATTGGCTAAGCTGATTGTTCAAGATAGAGTAACATAGACAAGAGTCAGAAAAAAGGGTAACCAAGTATAACCTGGGGTGACTGGGTTGGGGTGGAGAGTAATAAGTTGAATAAAAATAGAATATACTCAGTCAACTTTACTAGTTTCACTTTATTCCTGGTGTACTGTGCAAAGTAGATTTGTATTTATTTTTTTTTCTGTGGGGAGGTCCAAGATTTTTATCCAAACTTGAGAGGCTAAAATCTTTTCATGGCAGGGGCTCACTATACTAGAAGTGTGAGAACTAATGCTCTACTCCTTGCCTTAACCCCACCCTCCCCAACTCAATATACCATTTAAGCAGTGAGTCAGTGCAACATGGCCTATAGCAAGGCTAGCAGGATGCTGGGATGTATCAAGTAGGAGTATTGATAGCAGAAGAAAGGAGATAATGCTTCCCTCTACAGATCCCTGGTGTGGTCTCACCTAGAAGTATTGTGCCCAATTCTGGAGTCCTCATCTCCAGAAATAATAAGGATAAATTGGAGACAGTGCAGCACAGAGTAACTAAAATGATTCAGGGACAGCAGGGCAGATCCTATGAGGCGCGCCTCAAGGCACTAAATATGTACTCAGGGACCAGAGGAGAGGGAGAGATGTGATAGGGACCTTCAAGTTCCTTAAAGGAATTAACAGAGTGAACTACGGGATACTATTTAGCCTGAGTACCAATTCATGGTCACATGGACACAGAATGAAATTAACAGAAGGTAGGTTCTAGGAGGATGAGGAGAAGTACTGCTTTACGGAAGAAGGTGGTTGGAACTTTGGAAGAGTGTGTCAGCTGAACTGGTGGGTGCAAAAACAATCAAGAGGATTCAAGCAGGGCTGGGACCATAATGAAGTGAATAATGGTTACCAGGAGCAACAGGAAAAAGGAGGAGAATAGAGAGAAGATGGGGAGGTTAGTACCCTGGAAAAAATGGTGTTCAGGATTATGAGAACTTGGGCAGACTGGATGGAACTCTGTCTTTTCTGCCATCACTGTCTATGTTCTATACCAAGCACCCTATTGGAAAAAACATCTGTAACATAATTCTTAGATTCAGTGTTAGATTTTCACACTTGTTGCCCACTTCATTCTCAGTGTGGTAGAGCATGACAATGGGAGTTAGGGGAAAGGTAATTTGACAGTGGCGAGGGATTCACTGTGCAAGTTACCATCTCCTAAATACCCACCCCCACCTCTTCCAAAAGTATAGTGGGTATGATCGTAACACTGAACTGTAGCAACAAATGCCATTCTATTGACACATGAGATCATCTGGAAAATGCTTATCACAACATAGTTGTTTTTAACTGTGTCTGGCACAGATAGCACGAACAAAAGTGGAACTGAATGTCAATAAAATGGGACCACAGCGAAGACCTCTCTGAACAGCACAATTAGTGAGGTGGCAGTGTAGATCCCAGCCAGACCACTCAAACACTTGCATTTGCCTTTCCCACTGTACCTCTTTTGCTTAATTTATGAAAAGTTAAAGAGGCATATGAAACATGACAACTTTGAATTTTGTATAGAGTAGAATTTAAAGTAATTTATTTCTGAATCTTAAGCCACCCATGAAAACTCCTTTGCCCAGTTTCTGCACAGCCTATCCTTGATATACAGTTAATAAGGGACACATTTTTGAAGTATGCCAGTAAAATATATCTGCGGTGACTGGTAAAAATTGTAAGTCTAGGTCCTCCTACTCTTTTTGGCGCTCACTGGAAATGTCATCCTTGAGCCTGCAGCCATGCTCCATCTTCCTTGAGTGCCGCTGACAGTGGTGAATTGTGGGCAGCAGCCATGCTGTATTCCAGTCACACTCATGATGCTGTCATGAGCTGCAATGGCAGCCAGCCATAGGGGAGACAGTGATAAAAAGACTCAAAAAGCAGCTCCAGTCATCTTACTGGCACTGAAACTGATTAACAACAGATGATGGGGGCATGCAGAGAAAGTGCTAGGAGTTCATCGTGTGCATAAGCACTCTGTGTGATCACAAAATAAACAGAAATATTGAAAAAATTTTTACAAATAATGAAAAAAAGGAGATTTCAAAGGGTTCTTTGAACCATACAAACCCAATCACAGGCTATGTGTACACTACCATAGCCCTACTGGTGACATTACCCATTGTTCCCCAATATCTTAAACATCATTGTTCCATTTTTATGTACAAGTCCAAATGAATCTTTAGTGTTTTTATTTAATTCAGTTCATTAGAATTGGTTCTGCAGTGTAACAGTGGGTGCTAGAGGTTGGTGCACAAATGGAGAGATGTACCACTGGTGCAGAAGTGCAGCTTTATTGCAAAAGGCTAACACCATGCACACACTAAACCCAGGATAATCAAGAAAATGAGCTTTGAGCTAATGGGGTTACTGCCTCGCTAACTCTGGTTTGTGCCTAGGAAGCAGGGGCTCACAAAAGGTCCATAGTGCAGGGCACAGTTGGTGAGTCAGTAACCCATAAGCGTATCATCGCCAAAAGCATACCAGGTACCTGTGTAGCTTACCTGAGATACCTTCATACAAGCGGTCTAGCATATTTTAAGGTTTGTGGGCGGTGATGGCGTTAATGTTGTGCTGATTAACTCTTCCACAAACCTATTGCAAGTCACACATGGTGGTGCCCACCTGGCCCAATCCTAGTGCCATTAAAGCCAGTCACCACAAGTCCTGGTAGTCTAGTCCCCCCAGCTAGATCCCAGGCGCTGGGCAGCAGCCATAATAAGCCCTGATAATCTGGTGCCCCTGTGCCATCCTGTATCATGACTGAACTGTCTCCTCGAAGCGTGGTATTCTGGTGGACCACCAATCCCCATATAAAGCGTTCAACCTCTCCTTCAGCATAGCACAGAGATGGCGCCTGTCACCCACCACTCCACCACCACTTCTGGCTACTAGCTATGCATAAAGCCTTTGTGATAATAAGTAAGTGAGATATGGACATATAAGCGCATGTGTGTGGTTAGAAATTATTTCCTTACACCAGATTACTAGCCATAGCTTTTGCACTGTCCTGCAGAATGGCATCAAACTTGGGGGTATCTTGGATACCCTGCCCCCCCTTCATGGACACGTACAGTTAGTGGGTCCCACAAACACCTACCTGAAATATGGCTTCATGGGCAAGCGGTTGGCTCCCCAAAAGCGATACTGTAGGTGAGTGTTCAGGGCCCCCACCTGTGTGTCCATGTAGGAGGTAGAAGACCAGGAAAATGGTCTGGTTATGGTATAGAGAGTTGCAGATTTTCCTAGTGTAAAACAGGTCAAAGTAATGAACAACCCTCCAAATTTGGATGAGTTGTTCAAATACTTTAATTGCAACAGTGTATGGTGAACCTTAGCCACCATGTTGATCTAGTACAGACATTATTTAGCTGTATATAAGATTAAGTTTGCCAGACTGCAAGATGCTTTGTACAAGTACCAGACAGGGTCACAGATTTTGAAACAAACTCTAAACTGGATAATACTCACAGGAGATGAGGATCCTTGACATAGGAAGGATTTTAAAGCCCATCTTTTCTGTTTCAGGTACTGATGAATTTATCATAAAAAAATAAATAAGTTAGACCTTGTCAACATTATTTCACATTTACACCATTTAAGTTGGAAACTAGACCATGTGTGATGAAGATCAGTAGTAAAGTGGTGTGATTTATGTGGCAAAGAGAATTTGTAAAGGATGACTTTAAGGGTGCCTTGGGTCTAGGGTTCTGTGTGCATATTATAGGTTATTCAGCGATCACTGAAAATAACCTCAAGTAGACCACATCAACAATACACTGGGTGAGAGGAGATCCAAACGATGAAGGTGTGGTTTGGGGTCTTAGCATTAATGTGAGTGGGCTCTGTGGTGTGCTAGGTGAGGTGAAGAACCTAGGTGTTTTGTACAAACTTTGTAGTTGAGGCTCAACCCAGTTTGTAGTCCAGCCCCGAAGGAGAAAGCTCACAAAGAAGTGAGGATACTTCAGGAGAATCTCGAGCATCATTTATGATACCAGGACAGCAGTAGATACCACATAGGAACATGGAAAGGATAATGACATCATGGGATTTGAGGAGGCAGCACTGAGTTAAACCCCACAGCTAAAACTGCAGCGTGCATGACTGCCACTCCATCCTCTCTTACTGTGTTTGTGTGGATAGCATAACATGGTGGAGAGTGCTATTCCCAGTTCCAAGAGTTTGTGGACATCAGGTTTGACTTAAGGTGTCAGAGCCTAATTCAATCCTATTTTGTGGCGTGAGTGTGAGTGTTGAATGCATCCCTATAAGGCTTTTTGGGTGGGGAAGGAAGAACAGTTCCCCAAATGAAGGTAGTTCCACTTTGTCAACTCATATTACCCCCAGATCTAAAAAGACTGCATTGATTAGCCATTAAATGCCGATCAAATTCAAAGATCAAAATTAGCACCACACACAAAATAGGTGTGATTCTAAATTAGAAATATAAAATCTTGAATTATGCAGATTGGCTGGTGCATTCACCTCACTTACTCACACTGACATCAGTGTATTGGATCCCACTGGACACTAAGTAGGAAGTATTTTCCCAGACAGAGCCTTCATTAAACAATCTCCTACAAAGCAGATTGGTGATCTTTCCCCCCCGCCCCCTCCCCGTGCTCCAGTGACACTCTAAGCACCGCACAGCCACTGGACCTCAGAAAATGTTGAACTCTTTTCCCACTTGCTCCTTGCCCAGCCAGACTTGTGGCCTGTTTTAGTTCACTTTTTACAGTTTATGCTCATTAGGCACAGGTACACGTTGGAGGACAACAATGACTTTGTGTGAGAGTCTGAAAGTCTTAAATGTGTTTTTCACAGATTACTATCGCTGGATCAGTAATAAATATTTTATACTGCACATAAATGGGGACAACTAATTGTACTGGGGAGGGGAGTGGGAACTGACTGCACAAAGAAAAGTCATCTTGAGGTTAGGGGCTGTTGCTGATGTCATGTGGAGCTCAGTTAGTAGTGTGTGTGTGTGTGTGTGTGTTTAAGTGGGAGTTAGAAGGGGCATGTGACACAGGCAGGTGGTTTGGTGGTGGTGGTGACTTGTTGCTGTAGAGGGCCAGTTTTATAGTGCTGGGGGAGAGGTGGTAATGCTTTTGCTGCAAGACTGTTTTGTTCACTAGGACAATGTACTAAGGTGATGAGAATATTGTGATTTCTTATTCATATCTGAATTGTAAGTGTTCTGTTGTGATGGGGGTAAGTAAGCAATAAAACTTCACTGTTTGCCAAAACTACATGTTTTAGGCTTGTGTTGGATTACAAAAATGTCTGTGGATCCAGTGGATTTTACAGTCAATGGTACTGCTAGCTAATGGCTAAAAAACTAATAATGGCCCCTGAATGAAACTTCAAAAGCTCAAAAGGCTTTACAGTTTATAAACACTACTTTTTATTTGCAATATAAATTGGTATAAAGTAAACTTTAAAATGACAGACTTAACATATGACAACAGTATTTTATTTAGAGTCGGATCTGTGGTGCCGAGTGATGGGTCATTCACTCTGCGCTGACAACCAAGATTTTCTTTAGGCAGGTCTCTACGGTAGGTCATAACACAGTTAGTAATTTACAGCCGCAGGCATCATTTCCTCCAGATGACTTCTCGGGTCGACCCTGGGACCTCCCCCCAACACTACCTCGTGTCTACCTGGCAGGGGGATGTTTCAGCTGGCCCAGTGGGGATGCGCTGCCACCTCAGACTGGCATTTGTGGGGGAGCTCCAGAATCTCACACTAGAGCTGTGGCTGTGAGTTACATGCCTCTTCATGATGAGGCATTCAGTTCCTGGAAGGATGGGAGGGTATCACCTAGGCATTCACGTGCACTCTGCTGGATGACCTCAAATCACCATTGATCTTACTTCAAGAGGGCTCTTACAGTAGGTAATCACCTTGAGTTGTGCCCCGGTGTCAGGACCACCGGCAGAACTTTAGCTAGCAGTGTCTGATGGAGGAACGTCCACCCAACATCACATGACTGATGTCAGTGTGACGTTATATAGTGGGCGGTCTCCACACGTGCCTTCCAGTTCTTTCCACCATCGACCTGATCACGTAGTACCTCGCCTGAGATCATGCACTGCAGTTCGACAGATTTCACGGATGAGTTTTTCTTTCTTTCTTTCAAAATGTTTTCTCAGTTTTTGTACATGTCGTTGCCATCTTCTGTCAAGTCGCATAAAAATAAGTGCGGCGTGCAGCTCCCGCACAAAGACTCATACTCTCTGCCACTTCTGTCTAGGCCTGGACCACAAGGTTGAGGATTGTGAGGCCTGTTCTATGATCACATGAAAGCATCATCAGAGATCCTCGAGGACCATTGTTTAAGAAAAAGAAAGACATTGGTGGTAAGAGCTCCAAAACTCTGCAGCACTTCCTCCTCCCCAACCAGTCATCCAGGCACAAGAAGGAAGAGACGAGTGAGGACCAGGATGGAAGGTCTCCCTTCCCACTCATGAGCAGCCTTCAGGCCCCATGATGAGCAGCTGTCTTCCTCAGGGAAGTCTACCGTTGCAGTCAAGCCTGTACGCAGCAGGGACAGTCCTCTGACCTCCCGCCACCACTGGTCACAGTGACTGTGGGCACCTCTGTATTGTCAGAGGCCTCCACTGCTCTAGGCCCCTTTCACCAGTGGGTCTAGCTGCATAAGCGGGCTGATAAGCTGCTCATCGAGGCTCGCTGATGGGCCCAGCTAAGCTGTGTCATCCGGGCTCAGGGGACTCCGGAACCTGCCCGACTTTGAGTCGATAAGTCGAGCCAGCTCCATAGACATCTGCCAGACTAATCCAGTTGATAAATGGAGCATCAGTCACCTGCCCGATCTCGTATCGTGACCCAGTGAGAGCCCAGACACCTCCTTTGTGCCATACCTGCCACAGCTCTCTCCGGTTGGGCCTTCCCACTGGTTCAAACCCAGTTCCCCTGAGGTGGAGTTTCTGTAGCCTTCCCCATACAAGGAACAACCAGCATTGGGGATCATCTGTTAGGTGGCCTTTCTCCTGCATCTCCTCCGAATCTTACATCAGGAGTTCCTTTTGGACCTCTGGGTCCTACTCCATCTGGTCTCCTGGTGGGTTGCCCCAACTCTGTCTCCACATTTGCCACCCTCAGAGCAGACGTTCGACCCGGTTCATCGGGGTCACTCAAGGTCGGGTGCAGGAGTCCCTCATGGTCCTCCTTCAGGCCCTCTGGTTCTGCCATCCGGGCCCCTGTCAGGGTACCAGACGCCTACTCCCCCAACATACCCAGGTTACATGCCATCAGGCTTCCATATGCCGGGTTATGGAGCCCCTTATTCTCCTCTGGGATACCCAACACCACCTTAAACTTAATCAGGTTACCAGGCGCCTGGGTTCTCTGTGGGGTACCCACCAGCTTACCCTTCACCTCCTCAGCCTCGGGCAGACTTCCGGGCCATCTTGCAGTCTTGGTGGTTCGAGACTAAGGCCCAGCTCTATTCTGAGTTGAATAGGCAAGGCAGAATTTATTTAAAGATGCCCAATCCCATAGGCTCTGGATGCTGCACAGATAAATCGACACATCTTCAGAAATAAATCAATAAACACAAAAATAATTAAGAACATAAAATAACACTTCATACAATCGTTACACATAAACAATACACTAAATATCAAATTAGCAATAACTATAATCAAATAGCACCATCCCCCTCAGGAGATGCCCTGAGGCTCTGAAAATCTGCCTCCTAGGCCTTTTCCTACACTGGCCCCACGCCACTTGTTGTTGGGCCCTCAGAAGGTACCTTCATCAGGGTGTATGCAAGGTGGAGCCCCCTCTCGACATCGGAGAGCCCTCCCAACCTGATGTCCGTTCCTCTGATTCGGATCCGACTCCGAGTCAGGTGGCTCTTTTTGTGTTTCGGGGTTCGAGATGCCTTTCCTGGAAGAACCACAGCCTAAGGAGTCTCCGAAATCTCCACCTGAGGATCCCTCTTTCACAGACCTCAAGAAGATTGCACAGGTCTATGACTGGAAGTCAAATGCTCAAGATCTCTAATGCCATTGGCTGGCTGAGCATCTGGACATCCGGGAAGCGGCTCCTGTCCTCGCACCTCCCTGGCTCGAGCCACACGAGGATCTCGCATCCACTATTTGGAGGATGCCATCCTCTATACCGGAGGTAGCCAAGCAGGTCAACCGCATATATTTGATGCCTGATAGGGAAGGACCATCTGAGTGTCCACCCCAAGGCAGACTCAGTAATCATTGTGGCCCATGACAGGTCATCCAAGCTGAAGCATATGAGCACCTTCCCTCCTGACAAGGAGTCAAGGCAGCTCATCCAGTTCGGTAGGAAGTTTTACTCCTCCTCCACACTGGCCATTCACACTTTGAATTGTGTAGCCCACATATTGGTCTACCAGAAATCTCTGTTTTAGCCAGCTGGCGCCGGCAATTGAAGCACTTCCAGACAGTCTGTCCTGGTGGACTCTATCCTGTCTGCTAAGGTTAATTATAGGCATTCCTTACGGAGATACCTATGATGCGTGGACTCCTCAGCTAGAGGAGTTGCCAAGACAGTCAGCCTTAGATTTTCCTGGCAAGGG
This sequence comes from Neoceratodus forsteri, assembly GCA_016271365.2. Taxonomy (NCBI): domain Eukaryota; kingdom Metazoa; phylum Chordata; order Ceratodontiformes; family Ceratodontidae; genus Neoceratodus; species Neoceratodus forsteri. The sequence goes on from CM057453.1 coordinate 437,111,903, forward strand.
TCTGCAGCCTGGCTCAAGACGTCAGGTGGCTATCGGGATGCTCCTTTGGGGGTTCAGTCCTCTTTGGCGGTGATGCTCAAGACAGCCGTCACTAGCTTATAAGATAAGGACAGGGCCCTTAGATCACCTACAGACTATGTACTGTCCTAAGTTTCAGGCCAAGCCCTTTTGATACCCAAACAAAGCAGCAGCCGAAGCAGCAGCAGATGAATTACAGGCCTAAATACGGGCCCAGTCAGATTCAATCGCCCTCACAAAAGCCCAGAGAGCATCAGTACGTCTCCCAACCCCAGTCCTCACTTGACTCTCAGTCCACCCTCCCTCTTTCCAGTCTTTTGAAGGAGTCGGTGGGTGGAAGGTTCACTAGTCATCTGTCATGGTGGCGGGCAATAAAGTACAGTTACGTAAGAACTTACCGTAACAGTAGATCTTTGAGAACAGCTCTTGCAGCAGGTTACACCATTAGGACTGTAGCCGGCAGGCGTCAGGACCTCACGGAAAAATTCTAGCTAGCTATCTTCAGCGGGGACCATCTCCGAATCAGGTATGGTAGCAAGTATGTAAGGGCAGTCACAGATTCTAGTTCTCCCGCCGGAGACTCGGCCGCAGGATGACATCAGAGTGGGAGACTGAGGATCCACCATCAGAAGAAAATAAGGAGGAAAATCCCAACAAGAAAAAGCAAAGCCATGCCCTCCTCCAAAGGGGAAGGTGGGCGGGAAGGTACCTACTGCAAGAGCTGTTCGACAGATCTACTGTTACAGTAAGTTCTTACGTATAACTGCTATCTGCCGGACACAGCTCTTGCAATACCACCATAGGACTGATTCCCAAGCAGATAGCGCTGCCAGAAATTCGGGGAGGAAAATAGGAAATAAATTCCAGGTCCTGAACCTAGGACAGGAGACCCTGTAGCACCGCTGAGCGAAACCAGCCCTTTGCCGAGAGGCGATGTACGAGCTATAATGCCTGATAAAGGTATGCACAGAGCTCCAAGTAGCACAAACAGCAGAGGTGGAGATGTTTCTGAGTGCTGCAAATGAGGTGGCCACACCCTAGTAGAATGACTCGGACTGCAGAGCCGGGAGGGCTTTGCTTCATATCATAACAGTAAGAAATACACTGGACAAGCCAGCAGAGACAGAGACTGTTTGGATACGGATTGGCCATCATTCTCTCAGAGAAGGAAATGAAAAGCTGTTCAGAACTACGAAAGGTTTAGTTCTGTTGAGGACATACCTCAAGGCTGCAGTGAACATCCAGGGTGTGGAGCAGAGCCTCTCCTCTATTTGAATAACTCGGGAAGTAGGCCGGAAGGTCAATATCCTGGTTTAGAGTGAGTGAAGAGACCACCTTAGGTAAAAACTTAGGATTAAGTCCTCAGAGATACTCTGTCGGTGGAAAACTAAATAAGGCTCTTTGCACATGAGGCGTGAAACTCAGAAATTCTTCTAGCTGAAGTAACAGCAACTAAAAATAACATTTTCCCACGACAGAAAAGCGTAGCTAGCAATTCCACAGCCAGGTTCAAGGGGGTAGCCAGACTGTTCAGGACAAAGAAACGAGATCCCATGGAGCCTGGGGTCCTAATGGGAGGCCTAAGTTTAACACTCCCTAAGAAATTCCCGAGGCATCCAGTTGAGCCACTGTCGATGTCCACGGGTGATAAACAGAAATGGCACAGGGGTGCACCTTAATAGAGGGTAGAAGCTAGACCTGAATGAAGAGGAGAGCAGGTAATCCCAACACTACTCCAGGGACAACCTAAGGGAAAAATCACGTGCCGTGACCATAAACAAAAAGCGACACCATTTCATGGTATGTAGCATCGTTGCCAGCTTTCTGGCTGCAGAAGGACCTCTGCAACCTGTTTAAAGAGACCCGTGTGTAAAGATGGCTATGTCTCTAAGGCCAAACATACGAGGTTCAGAGCGTAAGTCAAGATGGACTAGTGAACCTTTCTCCTGAGACAGAAGGTGGGAGCTGAGCGGCAACGGGAGCGGGGGTTCCCGATATAGTTGCTCCAACAAAGGGAACCAGATCTGGGCCAGAACGGGGCCACCATGATCATGAGTGCATGCTCTCTGCGCGGTTTGAGAAGAATTCTCTGGATCAATGGGAAGGGAGGGAAGCGTAGAGGGATCTGTTCACCCGAGGAGAGGGACAGCAGCGTCTAGCATGAAAACACCAGGCCCTGGACCTAGAGCAAAAATTGGGCAGTTTGCGTTGGACAGGGATAGAACAAGTCCAACTCTGGATTCCCCATCGAAGAAACAGATCCTCTGCTACCTCTTGAAGAAGTTCCCACTCGTGGACTCTGGCCTGGGATCGACTCAGGCCATCTGCAATCGTGTTGTCCACCCGGAGCGTGCACAGTGATCAGATTTGCGCCGTGTCATGTACCCAATCCCACACCCTCATGGCCTCCCTGCAAAGGAAGAGTGTCGCCCCTTGTTTGTTGAGGTAATACATCACCGCGTGTTGTCTGTCTGAAAGCAGGAGGACACAGTGGGATTACTGACTGAAAGGCCTGCAGGGCATAAGAACCGCCCTCATCTCTGGGGCGTTGATATGAGATGAGCTTCATGCGGTCCCGTGACCTGGGACTTTACCCGTCAGGTCGCCCCCCACCCAAGACCTGAGGCGTCCATGGTGAGGTTACCTCCCGAGGGGCTAGCTAAGCAGGACTCCGTGGAAGTGACCCTGGGACTAGCCACCACTGTCCAGTCAGATCACAGAGTCGTGATCCTGACGGATGCTGCAGGTGGTCTTGCCTTAGAATCCCATTGCACTGAGGCATCCACTGAGTTATCTGCATGTGGAGCCTTGCAGAAAGGGACAGTAGGAGATGGCCGCTGACCATGTGATCTGAAACAAGCGAAGGACCGACCTGGCAGAAGTCGATCTTGTTTGATGATCGTCCTTATGAGGGATCCTGATAAGCTCCGCTCTGTCGTCCGGAGAAAAGCTCTTCCCTGAACAGTGTCAGTACTCGCCTATAAACTGCAGTTTCTGCGGCCGGTACCAGGAGAGACTTCTCGTAATTTATGAGGATGCCCAGATCCGGAGCGGGTCCTGGGTACTCTGAACCGCATGTAGCAATGCCTCTCTCTGGGCGGCCATGAAAGCCAGTCATCCAGGTACAGGAACACACTAGTGGCCCTGTCTCCTCAGAGATACTGCCCACGACTGCCATGCACTTAGTAAAGACCATTAGTGCGGATGACAGTCTGAGCGAGCGAGAGAACTGAAAGTGGTGGTCGAGAAACTCAGGCGCAGGAGAACCTCTTATCGCCAGAGCTATAGGGATATGCAGGTAACGTCCTGCATGTCTAGAGGCGCTAAAAGGCATCCTGTTTCAGCATGGGAATAAGACCGGAAGAGTCATCATGTGGAATCTCTTGTGGGTGATCGAGCACATTAAGGGTGCTGAGGTCCAGAATCGGACGAGAGTCCTCTGTTTTCTTTGGAACCAGGAAGAAGTGGAATAGTATCCTTGATCCTCTCTGGTTCTCAGGACGTACTCTATCACTCCCTTTAGAGTAGCAGTACTTCTTGCCAGATCAAAGTTTTTATGCTGACCGAATAAGCGGGAGAGCAAAGGAGGCCTCGAGGTGGCTTTTCTGCGAATTCTATAAGTGGCCTAGACTGACCAACTGAAGGACCCACCTGTCAGTGGATATAGCCTGCCATTCTGGCAGGAAGTTCTAATCGACCCCCGACCATGATTTCCCGTTGATCCTGAGGGGCGGGGCGGGAAGAGTCAGGCTGTGGTGGCAGATGGGCCGCGCTGGCTGGGCCAACAGGAGAAACATGACCTCGGCTGGCGGGCTGTTTGCCCTAAGGCTCTCAGCCAGAGCCCTCTGATGTATAGCGGGCAGGGCTGCTGCCTCTCGTCCGCCCAAGCGGCTTTGGTTCCCTCTGAGAAAGGACACAAGCTTGGAATCGATACATGGCCTGGACAGACCACTGCCTTCCTGGCCTCTCTTGAAGTCTGGTAATGATCTTCTCAGAAGGATTGCAAACAAGACTTCTCCCTCAAAGGCGTCCATAATGTTCTTCTGGGCGTCCGAGTAAAAACCAGAGGCGGCGTAACAGGGTGTCTCGGAGGCATCGCCAGAAACTGCTGCTGGGGCCGATGAGTCCGCGGTCGTCACGCTTTCGACAAGCACAGGTCCCCACGTCTGAACCCGTCCGGAGGCTGGAAGCATCTCCTCCTTCTGCTCACTGTCAGGCAATTTTCAGCCATCTCAGACCCTGTTCCCTAGCGTTCTGAAATTAAACCATATGGGTCAAATAGTTCCAGGATCTGATGGCGCTGGTAGCTGCAAACATCGTGTGCCTGCCCAGCGATCAACTGCTTGGACTCTGGGTCCGATGCAGGGTGCTCAAATGTTGCCGCCTCTGTGACCGGTCATGTGAGGCTGTGATGACCAGAGAATCGGCCTGAGGCTGCTTTCGTCAAGTACTGGTCTTCCTTAGGAGCCTTGTACAAGCTATCGATTTTTCAAATATACTTCGGGAGGCGAATGTGGACGCTTCAGCCTGGTAGCGATCCACAAGTGTCCACCAGGGTGGTACCCTACAGGCAGGGTCCTTCTGCCGAAGATATTTGCGAGAGCTTATCCTTTTGGAATCTAGACTCTTCCATCCCATCCATGTTCTCTTGGATATGTCTCGATATCCAGGAATGAAGGGTCACCGGAGAGATTCGACATCTCCGTGGGTCTGGAGAAGGGGATGGAGAGAGGAATGGGGATCTGAGGAAGAGTAGTCTGATCCCGTGTCCTCCGTCGATAAGCGAATATACGGTGTCTCCTGGATCTCTTGGGGCTGGGTGTTAGAAGAGGATTCGATGGAGGTCTCCGCTTTCCTGATCTCCCCTGGGAGAGGATCTAGGTTCAGGGGAGGAAGTAAATGGTCTGCCGACCCCAATGGCGAAGGGGTGCAGGGACTGGAGGAGGAGGAACAGTGGGGCCATGTCTTTTCTTGATGCCTCCCACCAAGCCAGTGAGATCCTTCCTTCCACTAAGGAAAGGCCCGGCCAGCCACGGGCACCAGTCGTGATCGTCGGTCCAAGTCTCAGCTCTACAGGGGCCACTGTGAGGCAAAGGGTTCCCTGGGAGTTTCGACAAAACGGGGTCGCCCGTCTGGTCCTCGAGGCTGTGCTAAGTCCTCCTCAGTCAAGTCTCCTGACCGATGTCGATTGGGCGTCAGAAGCCCTCTTCTCAGGGGAAGGGCGTCAGTCCCCCACAGCGTCCGCTGAGGTGGTTTGGCGGCCGGCTGTCGTCTGGCCGTGGCGGCTCAGGGAGGGATGGCAGCGTGGCGGATGACGATCATGCGCCGGGTCCACTCAGGCCTCTTTAAGGAGTGTGAGCTCAGAAGTCTTCCGAGGCACAGAAGAAGACCTGGCGTCCGGGTACCGAAGGCGGGAACCCGACTTGTGGTGATGGTGGTGGCGCTCCCGGACCGCCAAGGCAGCGAGGAAGAAGCGAGGGCGGCCTGGCGGACTTGGCCTGAAGAGCTTCCTAACCGCAGCCAGGGAGGCTGAGGCTGGCCCTGGAAGGAAGCGGTCCGCAGGAGCAGACTGCGGGACTCGAGACCCTGGAGGGGACCTGGAAGGGCCTTCTCCCTTCTTTTCTCAGCGTGCTTGTGGGATGAAGAAGATTCCCCTTGGAGGACATGGTCTTCAGCTTTTCCTCCAACAAAAAGCCTGAAGGGCCTTCTGACGTCGGATCCTGGATTCGACTGTTAGACCCCTGGCAGAGCAGAACAGGCCCCGGTATCGTGGTCTGAGCCCAGGCACCCTAACGCAGGCCGTGTGGGGGGTCCTTGAAGGGATCTGTTTCCATAAGCACACTTGGAGGAGTGACCCGGAGGTGGAAGGATTATCAGCAACAATCTTGTGAAGAATTTGAATTTCGGAAAGCACTAAACTCACAGCGTGTGGCAGACTACAACCGAGAGGGTCGAGACATGTAAGTCGGCGGGAAAGAACTAGGGAATCTGGCGGGACCGCCCTTATATATCACGCCTGACGCCGGAGGTGGGACCCGCGTCGAGGCGATCCCATGAAGATAGCTAATGAATTTTTCCATGGGGTCCTGATGCCTGCCTGCTACAGTCCTAATGGTGTAACCTGCTGCAAGAGCTGTGTCTCAAAGTAAGATCTACCAACTTGTGGGTCCTTCAGTTAGTCAGACAGGGCCACACTCTGGAATTTCGAGAAAAAACTCCAGACAGGCCCCCACTAGTATCCACTATCCAAAGCGCATGTTCCTCTCTTAAAGGAGATCCAGGCTGTCTTGCAGAAGAGGCGATAGTCTCATTCAGTATGACCAGGTAAGACAGAAATATTACTCCTACTTCTTCCTGGTCCCCTAGAAAACAGAAGACCTGCACCCATTTTGGACCTCAGTGCCTAAACACATAGAGTACAAGCATTTCCAGTTTTGAGCTCTCCCAGGCCTGCTGCCCCTCCTGTGCAGAGGACAGTGGCTCTGCACTCTGGATATACAGGATGCTTACTTGCAGATCCCAATTGTGTGTGTGTGTGTGTGTGTATGTGTATGTATCTAGATCTAATATTCTCTCCCCCCCCCGGGCCATCACCACTACCTCGGTTCACCTTTCAGGGGGAGCATTACCAGTTCAGGGCCCTTCCATTTGGCCTGTCCTCTGCACCTCTGGTATTTACAAAGTGCCTGGCGGTAGTGGTGGCAGCTCTGAGACATCAGGGCCACTGCGTGTACCCCTACCTTGTGGACTAGCTATTGTCAGCCTCATCGAGGAAACAGCTGGATCTCTCCCTCTCCGCTACCCTGGACCTCTTTGCACAAGTGGAGATTATTGTAAATCTCTCAAAGTCCCTACTTGTTCCCTCCCAACGTCTTTAGTTTATTGAAGTGGTGTTGGACATAGCTCAGGGTATGGCTTTCCCTCCCCTCTGGACAAGGTGGAAACATTGCAGGAAAAAAGTTGTATGGTGGCCTCAACAGGCGGTTCCATCAGGTTGATCCTTCGACTACTTTGCCTCATGGCAGCCATCTACAGTTCCTCTAGCCTGGCTCCACATGCATATCTCTAGTGGATGCTCAGGCAGATGGGATCGGAGGCTGGACGACCTGGACCATATGGTCATTGTTTCCAGTTAAGTGCAGCGGGATCTCCTATGGTGGCAGGATTTAGCCAACCTCATTAAGTGGTTTGCTTTCAGTCCCTCCCTCTCCCATCGTTGACCACAGATGCATCAGTGATAGGTTGGGGCAGTCATCTTGGAAGCTACAGGAGACAGAGTCTCTGGTTTCCATCAGAGTCTCATCTGCATGTCATCATTTTAGAGATGAGCAGTGCTATGTGCACCTCAACCCTTTCAGCACCTGCTTTGCCAGTACACCCTAGTAGTCGAGTGGGACAATAATGTGTGTTGTGTGCTATCTCAGCAAGCAAGGAGGTATTCACTCGTATCCCCTTTGCAGGGAGGTGATGCATGTGTGGAATTGGGCAGTTCTGCATCGTTGCATCACTGTAGTTCATGTTCCGGGCATGCAAAATGACCTAGCGGACAGTCTCAGCTGCATCAGAGTCAGAGCTCATGAGTGGGAGCTCAAGCAGGACGTGGTCAAACACATTTCCGACCTATGGGGTCATCCAGACCTAGATCTGTTCGCCTCCCCATACAATGCAAAACTTCCATGGTTGCTCACTCACTCCCGGGCCTGGTGTTTTCTGCATGGATGCACTATTTCTTTGCTGGACAGGAGGTTTTGTCTACCTTCCTCCCTTTCGGTTCTGCAGAGTATACTGCTCAAGCTTCAGGTGGAAGTGGCGCACATGGTTCTGATAGCTCCATTTTGTCTCACCAAGTTTGATTTCCCCTCCTTCAGCAGTTGGCAGTGGAACCTCCGGTTCCCTGCTCCTTCAGCGATCTCCTTACTAGGGACTAGGGACACGCTGTAGTCCTTCCAGGCTGAAAGTCCCTTCACCTTAATGTGTGGCACCTCAGGAGACATAGCTGCTTCTCATTTCAGGTTTCCTCCATAGTGGTGCAGGTTCTAGTAGAGGCCAAGCTGTCTATGAGGAACTACATTATGCCTTGAAAGTGAAGCCGCGTCTCCATATGAGCCACCTCGAAGTGTTAAGGATCCTTTTTTCTTGCCTGCTCTACAAATTTTGGGTATCTCCTGCACCTGTCTGACTTGGGCATGGGCTACTCTTCTCTAAAGGTCCACCTGTGAGATGTTTCTGCTTACCACAGCAGGAAATCCCAGCCTCCCCCTACAAAACAGGGTACTAAATGAGAAAAAGACCTAGGTAGAAAGGTCAGTGGGGGAATCTGCTACAGAAGGTAAAGCCATCAAAAAATGGAGAGCAAGGAGTACCAATGCCCGTAGTCTGGGTAACAAGCTTCCTGAATTAGTGGCCTTGATGGAGAAGGAACATCTGGATATTGTGGCAGTCACAGAAACATGGTACACACAGAACCATGACTAGGACGTAAACATACCAGGATACACTGTCTACAGGAGGAACAGGGAGGGTAAAAGAGGAGGAGGGAGGGCAGTAGCTCTCTACATAAGAGAAGAATCAAGCAACAGAGACAAAAAGGGTAAATAGGAGAGAAAGAAGCTGTGGAACCAATTTGGAGCAGGCAATGGCACCACAGTCTGCACAGAGGATTGTATACAGACCCCCCCTCTCAGGGGAGGAAATGGACAAGGAAATGATAAGTATACTTAGAATGGCAGATAAAGGGAGATATTGCTGATGGGTGATCTGAATATGCCAGATGTTAACTGGAGTGCAGTTGCCAGCCACTTCTAAGAGTGGGGTTTTCTAGATGCCTACAGGGGCATGCCTTGAACAACTAGTATTGGAACCCCCTCAAGAAGAGCAATCTTAGACCTGGTCCTCTCAAATGGAGAGGAGAGAGGATCACAGATGTAGAAGTCGGTAGCCATCTGAGAACTAGCGACCATCAAACAGTATGGTTCACAATAAACACAGCAATGAGTCAAAGCCATACAAAGGCAAAAGTACTGGACTTCAGGAGGCTGACTTTGCCAAAATAGGTGAGTGCCTAAGGATGCAGTAGCAAATGGGCAGGGAAGGAGGGTGGAAGAACAATGGGGAATAATAAAACTGCCATCACAGGCGTAACAAGCATTTGTGAAAACAAATAAACAAAACAAAACAATGTAAGAAACCACTATGGTTCTCAAAGGAGGTGGCAGTGAAGGTTCGAAAAGAAAGCATTCAGAAAGTACAAGGAGTCACAGAAGAGCAGGACAAAAGAACTGTATATCGTAAAACAAAAGGAAGCTGAAAGGCAGTCAGATCAGCAAGGCCGAACTGAGGAAAAGATACCAACTCAGTTAAGGCAGGATAAAACCTTTTAGGTACATCAGGGAGCAAAAGGAAGACTAAGGGAGGGATAGTGAGGCTTAATAAAGGGAGGGGTGGGAAGAGGGTGACTGTGAAAAGGCAGAATACTAAACAAATATTTTTGCTCAGTATTTACAAACGAAGGGGAAGTACCTAAAACAAACAATAAAACACTCTGGATACACGAAGTTGATACCAGACCATTTACAGAAGAAAGGGTTCTGAAGGAACTCTTAAAACTGAAGGTGGACAAAGCAATGGGGCCTGATGAGATTCATCCCAGATTTTAAAAGAACTAAGGGTAGAGACTAGTAACACCACCACTACCCTCTTTAACAAATCATGGGAGGATGGGGTGGTACCTGAGGACTGGAGGAGGCAGATGTGATTCCCCTTCACAAAAGCGGGAGCAGGCAGATGTAGGAAACTACAGACCTGTAGTTTAACCTCAGTGATAGGAAAATGATGGAATCACTTCTGAAGGAAAAGAATTGTCAGTACCTAGAGGCTAGGGGGCACAGGACCCAGGCAGCATGGATTCACAGCGGAAGGTCATGCCAGACAGATCTAATAGATTTCTTTGACTGGGTGACCAAATTAGTAGATCAGGAGGGGCTGTGGACATGGCCTACTAGACTTTAGCAAGGTATTTGACTCAGTCCCACACAAAGATTAATATACAAGTTAGCCAGCCTGGAGTGGGTCCCAAGATGATAGCCTGGGTAAGAATTGCTGGAGAATAGGACACAGAGGGTAATAGTAAATGAGTCCACTCTGAAGAAAGGGGTTACTAGTACAAGTGCCATGAGGAGTTTCAGTATTAGGACGGTCCTCTTCAATGTCTTTGGAAACAACATTGCAGAAGGACTAGAAGGAAAAGTATGTTTCTTTGCAGATGATACAAAGATCTGCAACAGAGTTGATACACAAGGTGAGGTGGAAAGGATAAGGGACTTGGCAAGGTTAGAGGAATGGTCAAATGTATGGCAGCTCAGATTTAATGCTAAGAAGTGCAAGGTAATGCACCTGGGAAACAAAAACCCAGGGGAAGAGTACACAATTGGGGGGTGAGATACTAACAACAAAATGGAAGTGACCTGGGGTAGTCCAATCAGATGACTTAAGGTGGGAAACAACGTTGAGAGGGCAGTAAGGAGGGCTGGGGGGATACTGGGATGCATAGGGAGAGGCATCACCAGTAGAAAACAGGAAGTTGTTATACCTGTGTACAGACAGCTGGTGAGACCACATCTGGAGTACTGTGTGCAGTTCTGGAGACCCAATCTCCGTAAGGACATAGACAAGATGGAAGCCCTCCAGAGGAGGGCAACTAAAATGGTGCAGGGTCTGCACCAGAAGACATATGAAGAGAGACTTAAGGAGCTTAATATGTATAGCCTCGAGGAAAGGAGGGAGAGAGGGGACATGACAGAAACTTTCAAGTACCTCAAGGGAATCAACAAAGTCCAAGAGGTAGCATCTTTCAAAAAAAGGGTGTGCAAGAACAAGGGGCACAATTTGAAGATGGGGGGTGGCTCCAGAGGTAATGTAAGGAAGTATTTTTTTCAGAGAGGTTGTGGATGCATAGAACAGCCTTCCAGAGGAGGTTGTGGAGTCAAAACAGTGGCTGAATTCAAGCATGCATGGGACATTCATAAGAGCAATTCTGGGGTGGGGTAGAAAGAAGTAGGCTGCTGGTTAACTAGGATCTGCAGCTTATCCATTTAGAGTGAGAAATGGGCAGACTGGGTGGGCCAGCGGTCCTTATCTGCCGTCCAAATTCTATGTTTCTACACACCTGGTGGAGACAAAACTGTGTCTCAAATTGGAAGTTTCTAATACCTTTCTAAAAGGATCCTCCACTTGAAACTGCCAGTGCCAATCTTGTGCCGCCATGGGATCTTAATTTTATTTTAGAGACACTGACCCTACCTCCCTTGAACTGGCGGTTCTTGTGATATGCGCTGTCTTAGAAAGTGCTGTATTTGAGTTGCTGTCACTTCCACTTGGAGGTTTCTGAGCTTCAGGCCCTGATGTGTAAAGACCTTATTTGATTTTCATAAGGATAGGGTGGCTTTCGTACAAACCCTCAGTTTCTACCAAAATTGGAATCTGAGTTTGTTAATCAAGTAAATTCAACTGCCAGTTTATTGCCTGAGCATTCTAATGGGGGGAGGGGCGGCACTTCTGCATTCCTTGGATGTTCACAGAAGTTGGTATTATTACACTAATAGTGCCAAGTCTGTTAGAAAGTTGGACCAGCTTGTCCTGTTCATCACGCTAAAGAGAGAAGGCATGGCAGTTTCCAAGCAATGTCTTAATGATCGGCAAACTGTATTGTTTTCTGTTACCAGAAATATGGGCAGTCTCTCCGGGGGGAAGTTAAGGGGCATTCCACTAAAAGCATGGATGCCTCTACTGCTTGTTTCAAGAATGTGTCAGCCGCTGATATTTGTGTGGTTGCTAACTGGAGTTCTGTCCACACTTTCATCAAACATTACAGTCTGGACATTGCCTCTGGGTGAAGGGCAGGTTTTGGCCTATCTGTGCTTCAGGGTCTCCTGTCCTGAGCTTCCTACTTGTTTTGCAGCCTTTCCTGCCTCCCATTTTTCAGTTTCTTCTGATTCACACTACTTGGGACTCTGTTCTCAAAATGATTACCTACTGCAAGAGCCCTCTCAAAGTAAGATACAGTAGTACAGTTGTTATATAAGAACTTACCATAACAGTAGATCTTTGAGAGAAATTCTTGCAGTAGGTAACCTTTTTCCCCTCCTCTCCCCCCCCCTCCGAGTTTACTGACTGCTCCTTTTCCATCAGCCTGTTTCAAGCTCAGGTGCTTCCTTTATCCTTTCTCCTTCGCACCTCCTTGATGTCTCTGGTGGGAGAAGTGGAAGGCGGGTGTGGGGACTACCCACCATATAGTGTCATGCTGACGTCCGTCACGTGAAGTCAGGTGGGCAGTCCCCCGTCACACTGCTAGCTAAAATTTCCGTGTGGTCCTGATGCCAGTAGGTGCAGTCCTCAAGGTGATTACCTACTTCAAGAGCCTCTCTCGAAGATCTACTCTTAAGGTAAGTTCTTATGTAACTGTACTTTTTTGGCTGTGAAGGCAGCAACTCGCACAACCCCCTGGCCACAGGAAGGGTGGAGCCATGGCAGTCACAGTATTGGATCGTATGTCCTGAGAAGCTACAATGGAACATGTAAAAGAATTAGAGTGGCGTTCTGAAGCAAATAGTATGGGTTTGTTTTGAAAGAAGCCCTTGAAGGATAAAAAGGTTAAAACAGGAAAATGAAACAGCAAATATAAAGGGAAGTCTTTATCAAATTAACAACCAGGACTGACCGATCCCCATTCAGAGGGAATTTTTATGGCACAAAGGGAAGCCAAGCCATTGATAATGATATTAGGAGGCACCTCCTGATGAAGCCTACATGGTGCAGGTGAAATGTTGAGCAATGGGCCATAAAGAAATACGAATAAAGTTTATTTTGGAGAAGAATTACAGTGCTGTCCGTTATTCAATTGTGCCCCCAGATGAGCTTTTTTTTTACTTTTTTCCAGTCATGGTATTGGAGTAGGTGGTGAGAGGGATGAAATGAATAAACATGGTAATGAAAAATTATATTATTGTGCACTACCATGTACTATAATGTACATTGGGGAAGAGAGAGGAGTATGCCACCAAGTGGGGATGAATTGTGTGAAGAAGCCTAGGCAAGGAAAGGGTTTTGCTTGTGTAGTAAATTGGGTCCACAGCCCGTGGTCTCATCCCAATCCCTCAGGATACTGATTTAATAAAATTAGGTGGTGTCATTGGTGTATAAGTAGTGAGTTAGGCAGCGCCATATGCAAGAGTGGCTGGATCAGTGGAATGAATGATCTGTCTTGCAATCACTTAAAATTAGAACTTGCTCATAAAGGAACAATTGTCTTGGTGAGCTCCACTGAGTAACAAAATCCAGTAAATTAATAACAGCGTGAGCTAAGAAATGGGGGCTTAGAATTAATATGAGGAAATGTAAGGCAGTACATCTCAGGAGCAAGGAATCTTGGTCATACCTACACCCTATGTAGTCAAGTGCAACTGTGGACAGGATCTAGTGGCAAGTAATAGAACATGCTTTGATATGTGGTTCTGCTGGGATGACCAAATGCCCTGAGGTATGTGTGTGAGCCCATAGTAATTAATACATTAGTCATGTGATGTGGTTTTATTAACCAACTAATGATGTATGTAGGATTCCTAGGTCTTTTCAGACCCAAGAGACACATTTAAGCTTATCAGCTAGAGTGCTTCCCCTTCTCATGCTATGTAAACCTTAGTTTCCACAGGAATCTATCTAGTTCTGTTTGCATCACAAGACATCTTCATTTTACCTAAATATCAGCATATTTCTGTTTTTTTTAATCATCACTCATTGTGTACTCATTTTATAAGTGCTATAACCCACAAGGCATGCATTTTGTTAGAATTAATGCACGTCTCGGGTGTTTGAAGGACACTTGATCTTCAGCCTCTTGTGTTACAGTGCACTTGAGGCATTCGTTAAAACCCATGAAACGCATGTCCTGTCATTGGTTATTGCTTATATGCCATGCAGCAGGAAGGGTGGACAAGATGGACTCTACATCCCTTTCATCACCATGATACATTATTTGCACATAGGGAATAATGCATGAGTAACCAGGCACAAGAAGGCTGTGTTTCCATCGAGGGGTTTACATTATAATATAGGATCAGCCTATTTCAGATGCATTTTCAAAAATCAACAAACAACTGCTTGCAACATTCTGAGAAGCATTCATAGTTTAGAATGTGAATAATTTCTCTACACAGTTGCCCTAATCAGACTCGCTCTCCAACCATCCAGATACACGACTTGGAGTGTCAGCTGATTAGGGCAGCAGATCCTGTGGGGATGGGGGACTTTCAGGACTGAACGGTGGTGTGGGTGAAGGGAGAGTGGGTGGGGCTTCTGTAAGCCCACCTGACTCAATTTTCCACTGTTTCCTCATCTCCCTCCCCCAGGTACAACAGCATGCAAGTGCATGTACATGATGGCACGCATGTACTGCGGAACTGCAGATCCCACCCTTAGAAGCCTTTCAGAACCTGCACCACCCCTGGGCCTCCATCTGGTGGCAGTCAAAGGCTAAGATGGCTTGGCCACCCCTCACTGGGAGAGAAAGCTGTCTCTTGGACACTCGATCCTGTGCCCCCTCGAGCTAGTCCCCAGCAACCTGAGGTCATTCCTGAATCCAGGTTGTCAGCATGGCAGCAGGTAATGCACAAGCGCATTAGTCCTCCGAGCCACTGTGCTGGACTCTGCTCATATATAATAAAATAATTAAAAACAAAAAAACTTCATGAAGAACTCTTGACTTCACACCTCATGAGTGTGGTGACATCATAAGGGCATCCCAGCTTTGATCTTGTGCCCATGGTGTCACCACACTCACTTGGTGTGAAGCTACCAGCCTGTTCATCGAGTGAGGCTGGTTATTCTCTGTCTGATTAAAAAGCTATTGTACCACATGAAGGTGCAACAGGATTCCATGTCCTTTGAACTGTAGTACAACTTTTTAGTTAGGATGGAAATCCATACATGACAGACGTTAACCACATATGGTACTTTTAAATTAGTAAAGAAGAAAAACAGAACACTCATCCCCCTCATAGGAACATGTAGTAGCGAAGCTGTAAGGTGCTTTAAACAAATTTATCAATGCATAGTTTGTGAAAATGCATGCTGCGTTGTGCAGTAGATACAGTGACACTCTTAATGGTGTGCCTGATAGATTTTGCTAGAGAACCCTTTTTCAAAGGATCCACCTCCATCCTTACCTCTTACAATAACACTGTCAACCCCTTAGACCTCAGTATTTTTGTTTAAAAAAAAAAAAATAGTATGATTGCTTACATTTTTTTTACAGATTGCTGATGTAGCTGTTTGTTTGATTTTTGGTTCTGTTTTTCTTCTAAAAAATGAAAAACAGTCTGCCCACTATACTGTATCTTTTCTGGACTTGGAAACACCACCAACACAGTTCAGCCATGTGTGATGCAGTGGGAGGAGATTAGACTACTGCATCATGTGTGGCAGAACTGCTTAGGGGTGTTCCTAATGTTCAGAAAGTATGCAATAAGAGTAGATAAAACAAAACAAGGCTGGGTATAATTACACTATTTAGTATGCATTTCAGTTCTACTAAGAAAAGAAACCGACAAAAAAAGTCAGGATCAATGAATTTTTGAGAAGGTAATCGATCATAAAACATGGGTTTTCAACTAGAAATAATATGATGCCAAAAGAGTTGACCGTGTCAAGTACTGATCCCATAAAGGCACACTTCCTTCTTTAAAGTGACACAGGCCCCATTTTCAAATGGTTAGTGCAACAGTAACCTGGGTTAGCCCTGCGCTAAGTCGGTATAGTGTTGTTGCTGTGACAGTAAGAGACAGATAGAGTTCAGCGCAGTCACACTAAACACACCACTGCATCCATGCAAAGAACACCTCTTGCATACAGACAGCAGTGGTGTTTTGAAGGGATTTTGGAAGTGCTAAAGGGTGCTTTGGCAGTGCTATTTAATGCTTGCAAAACCCTATTTTAATAACATGTACAGTAATGGGCACCCTCTTTCTCTTCCCCCATGGCAACACTGGTGCCATGTCTTAAAGTTCCTTCTCCACACTCAATCCTTTTAGCATATACAGAATATTCCTGGTGTCCAGTGGTACTCTCCACCCTTGCCTGATCCCCTGTGCCAGTTTTGCATGTACAGAACATTCCCTGTTGTCCAGTGGTACCCCCATCCTCGTCCGATCCCAGTGCCTGCTTCTGAAGCAACTGACTGTATCACTGGTAGTCTAGTTGCCCCCCCCAGTCCCACTGCCCATTTCAGAAGCAGATGCATCTCTGGTGGTTTAGTGGTTGACAGGATGAACCCCAATCAACACAATATGTTGCTATGTACAATTAGTACAATATTTCAGAACCCTGTTAATCACTTGGGCTAGGAAGGAATATGCAGTGTCCTGGGAGCATCACTATGAGGAAGGGGAAGTTAGTTACAATTTATTTACCTTGGTAGCCCAGCTGCGATTCAGTATCTCACTTTAAGTAGGGTTCTGTTCGAGAACTTAGTTTTATATTTGGGTAGACTGAAGCACTAGGAAATTGACTCGCTCAGGGTCACACAGTAAGCAAGAGTCTGGTGTGATTTGAATCTGGATCTCCTGCAATACAGGGCTGTGCCCTGCTATAGTGGATCCCATTCCTTTTCAGAAGAGGTGGGCAAAGGTAGTTATGGACTGGGATATGGAAGGATGTTGGGGAACAGCATTCTCTTAGGCACATTCCAGATGCAAGTCTGAGTGGTCACTATTTCTGCATAGTGAACACTTGTGGAAATAGAGGTAGACTCAATTTGGTTTATTTGTAACTTCTTTCTAAAGGACTGATAAAGAAAACTGGTGCTTACAGAGTTTACAGTGAAGTTTTGTAACCTGGGGAATATCCCGCATGGCCTCATGGATTAGATCAGGGGACCAAAAAAGATCACATCAGTTATACTGGTTTATGAAATTGGTTTGAAAAGACCTAGGAATCCTAGAGATTTTATTGGTTAAAGCACATCACACGACTGCAAATTAATTCCCAAGAAATGCACAGCTGTAACCTAAAGAAAATGTTCTGCCTAGTAATAGTTTACTCATAACACAAGTCTTCATTTTATGTACTTGTATGGAAGACCTTTGAGCACAAGTGCCTTTATTTTAAAGGTGCCCAAGTCGGGTAGGTTACGGGAGAAAGAAGAGAACAGGATGACTACAACAAGCATCACAATTTTCACAGGTTGCAGAGCCGGTGTGAGGGGAAATAGTAACATGATACAGTACAGCAACAGCTGCAGGGAACATCTTATGAGTTGGGGAGGGGGAGTTACAGTGGCAAAGGAAGCAGCAAGATTACTGTTGTAGAGTAACTGCAAGGTTGTAGCATAGACCTAGACATTCTACGCACAGCTATAGTGGACTTTTTTCAGAAAGTGGATATAGGCACAGATCTTGAAGTCTGAGAAGGTGGTGGGGTAGTCACTGTAGAGGGCAGGAGTTCAAGGCTCTGACTGCTCTGTACACAAAGAACTGCTGGCTGACTGCCATTTTCCTGAGGGGCAGGAGCAGTTTGAGACTGAGCGCCATAGCAGTTGATCTGTGAGAGGTGGCTGCTAACACCAGGGGGCATTTGGCAAGCAGGGCTATTTTGCACAAGAGAGGAGCTATGTTAAGGGTTGAATGGAGGTGGAAGGGGCCCCAGTTGGTTGAGATATAGAGGTCACACTGGTGGGTGTCTGGTTTTAGGTTGAGAGCACATCTGCAGGCATGACTGAAAACAATGCAGATTCTTTTAAGGATGGAGCTGTTGGTGGCTGAATAGATTACCATTCCATAATTAAGAACAGATACAAGGAGGTTGAAGACCAGTATATAGATATATAAATATGTGTGTGTGTATATATGTATGTGTGTATATATACACACACATATACATACACACACACACACACACACACACACACACACACACACACACACATATATATATTTATGCAATAGGCGTGGACATAAATCCTATGTGATAAATCTGTGCTACTATGAGATAAATTCAAAATTTTATATTTATACACATAGCAGATGCATCATCACAGATTTATTCACATAGTAGATATGTCACAATCACTCATTTAGAATGTTCAGCCTCAGTACCAGTGCTAACTACATTCAAATGCAAATAACTTTAAAATGAAAAAAGATAGCATAGTGCTGTGAGCATGAAAGTTGTGCAGCACAAAATTATCTACAAATTGAGTGGTATTTCATTTATAGATACCTTATAGATTTTTTATAATTAGCAAAAAATAGCAGAAAATGCAATTTCTTGTTCACTTTTTTGACAAACACACAAAAAAAAAGATAAACAATCAAAGGCAAATGTCCCTGCACTGACAGAAAACATCCCTATTGCATAAATGAAATATACAATGGTGAGCTGTCTGTTAAATGATTTATCTGACACTCATGCTGTTTGACCTCGGACATCTCATTCATGGCTTACGCCACTCGTGAGGTTACCCGAGATCAAACAGCACTTGTGTACAGTAGATAAATCATTTATCTGACAGCTCACCATTGTATATCCCTAACATATATATATATATATATATATATATATAGAGAGAGAGAGAGAGAGATAGAGATAGAATATATATATATATATATATAGAGAGAGAGAGAGATACATATATATATATATATATATATAGAGAGAGAGAGAGAGAGAGAGAGAGAGAGAGATGTGGATAAATATATAGAGAGATAGAAATATATATATATATATATATATATATATATATATATATATATATATATGGATAATGTATGGTCCTCTATCGTTAACCGGTCAGTTAACAGTTGAGAGGTTGCCAGGGCGACCATGTAAACCTCGAGAGCGAAGCTCGAGATGTTTACGTCGCCATGGCAACCTCGAGACAGTTAAAATTGACCGGTTGCCGATAGAGGGACCATACATTATTTTTTATAGTGTATGGTCCCACCTCAAAAGGCTGCTTACTTTTCCTTAACTAGTTACCGCCGCAGCCCTTCAGTCCTTCCCTAACCGCTGCTGTTGGCGCGTCGGTTCCCCGTCGAAAAAAAAGCACGCACATGTGCAGACCACTTGCTGTTAACCTATCGATGTGATGTAGGATCGATAGGTTAACAACATATCTACGTCACATCGATAGGTTAACAGTGTTCTACCATACATTTTATATATAGGGAGAGAGAGAGAGAGAGTGTTAGGGAGATAGCTAGAGATAGGGAGATAGACAGAGATAGGGAGATAGACAGAAAGACAGATAGATAGATAGAGATAGAGATATAGAGAGGTGTGTATAGAGGGAGATAGAGCGATATCTATATATAAATATTGTCACTCCTGGAGAGTGAGATATCCAAGCTCGCAATGCAGAAGTGACAATATTTGGCATAGCACACGATCTGCCCATCATGTATTCGATATATACAGTAGGGCCAAGAGTTTCAGAAGTTTTGTTATGCTGTCTTGTGTTCTGTTCTTGTTTATGAGTTTGCTCATTCTGTGTGTGAGCTTTTCTGAATGGGCTGGCAGTGCTATAAACTCAGACACGTGTGTTTTGCAATGCTAAATGAGTTAGTTTTAGGTAGGAGTGAGGAACATACTTTTGTGAAGCTGTATTATTTAGCAGTCTGGCTGCAGTGAAGCTAAGGCCCTGTCCACACTACACCACTTACAGTCTGTAACGGTTCCAAACCGTTACAGACCGGAACCATTACAGTGTGTCCACACTGCCGGCAAACAGTCTCGATAACGGTTTGGAACTGTTACAGCCTGTCCACATTGTGGGTGCCCTGTAATGTTACGGCTGCACCCTATCCCACAATGCAGTTTGTGCTGCACTGGGGGAATACTGGAGCTACACGCTCACACGTCCACACTAAGGCTGGTAACGTTATAGAGGGTAACACCTTCTGGCAATCGCTGTTCAAACCACCTTACAAGTGGTTTCAACAATGGTTACTTAAAACACCTTTTCTGTAACGTTACAGATGTAAACGCAAACTGTTGCGGTAACGGTTTGAGCCCTCTGTAACATTACAGAGGCATAGTGTGGACAGGGCCTAAGAGCACCATTGTAATTGTAATGAGCTTAGAGGCAGAGTGTCAGAACAGCTGATACTGTTTTCAGTGGTAATTAAGTTAGCTGCAAGCAGAATGCAGAGTGTTCTGTGAAATTGTGCTCTTTAGGATTCTGGCTGTAGTGAAGTTGAGATTATCACAGTAATTGTAATGGGTGAGAATCAGAGTTTGAGGAACAAGTGAGAGTGTGTTTCAGTGGTAGTTGAGTTAGCTGCAGGCAGTAGTTTAGTCTGTTCTGTGAAGCTATGCTGTTTGGAATTCTGGCTGCATCAAGTTGAGAGCATCACAGTAATGACCTGGAAGTTGGAGGGGGGATAGGTGTGTTTTTCGTAATGCTCACTGAGTTGGCTGTAGGAAGCTGTGAGACCTCTCAGGTAGTTCTGCATTTGTGTCTATGGTAATAGCTCAGGTGTTTCTTGCATGCTGAGGGGAAAGCTGCCTATGGTGATATCAGTGAGCTTTTGTGACCTGTTTGTGGAAATGGCTGATATCGTCACAGTAGAGCAGAGGGTAAAAATATCTCACTGCAGTGGATGATATGCTGTTATATCACACTCATTTACCACTCACCCCTAGTGTGTGTGTGTGTGTGTGTGTGTGTGTGTGTGTGTGTGTGTGTATGTGTGTGTATATATATATGTGTGTGTGTGTGTGTGTGTTATCAAAATAGCTTGTGATGGAGGCCCCCTGTTACCAACAGCGAGCTCAATTAAATATCTTGGGGTCACCCTCGACCCACAACTTGACATGGGAAGCCATGTCCACAACATCTGCAGAGCCACCAGTTGTAAGCTTGGCCTTGCCTACAGGGCCAAATACAACCCGACTCTGGGAGCGAGGCTGGCACTTACGAGGGGAGTGCTTCTCCCCTCCCTTAGTTATGGATACCACCTATTTGCCAGGTCACCTCAAATCCATCTTAATCTGTGGAACATGGCATATAATGATATCTGTCTGTTTGCACTTGCTGCTCCCAAAGTCACCCACCGATGTGAGCTCTATGACAAACTCAACTGGCTCCCCCTATGGAATTCCTGATCCTTGGTGTAGGAAACTTCACCAGGAAAGTGCTTGCCACGGGCATACCGTTGGGACTGGCGCATCTCCTCCCAAAACTGGATGCCATCCCCTACCAGCTCAGATCACAGACCGCCGAGCTGCTTAAAATTCCCCCTACTCGGACCCTTATAGGGGATCGTGACTTTGCCGCTTTTGTGCCTAGGCTCTGGAACTCCATTCTGGACTCTGTTCGCTCTACCCCTTCCCATGGGACCTTTCGCTCCTCCCTGTGGTCCCACCTAAAACAAACGACAAGATGTGACTGCTCCTAGTCTCTGTAATGTAATACTCTGCAGTCCACTATTGTCCACTCTGAGTCCATGATGGTCTATGAAATATGTATTCAGTGATTCTAATGTCTATCTATGTCCTGTAACAATTTGTACTATGTGTGGCAGTATCTCTGCCCTTTTACAAGCATTGTTATAGCTGTTTTTTACTGTATCATGCTGTTTCTCCAATGTTGCCATGTATGTATACTGTATGTTTTGTGCACTCCCGGGTCATTCCTGAAAATAGGCATACTACTTGTCTAGTGTACTTACCTGGTAAACAAAAGCTAAATAAATAAATAATAAATAAATAAATGTATGTATGTGTGTGTGTGTGTGTGTGTGTATATATATATAAAATATAGAGGTATAGATGTATAGATATAGAAATATATATGTAGATATGCAGATATATATAGAAAGAGATATCTATATGTCTATCCACAGTAAAGTTATACCAGTTGCTGTAGAGGAGTCCCAGTTGCTGGTAGATATTCTTGATTAAGGAGTCTACTTGTGGAGAAAAGAACAAAGTACAGTCCAAGTGCATACCCAGGTACCTAAAGACCTTGACTTGCCCGATAGGGTCTCTAGACGGGGTGATGAATTTTAGCAAGGGGTTCGCTTTCAGAGCATTGGTGCTCCCAAACAGAAGAGGTTTGGTGCGTGTGGGTGTGTGTGTGTTTTTCTTTACTGGTATGTGACCATTTCTGTATGGTTTTTAAAATTACCATTTGCCTATTTTAGAAGCACAGTAAAGCACTACAGAGCATATGTTTTGTTGAGAATTAATGTACTTTCTGGTAGGATGAAGGACACTTGTCCTTACAGTGTACACAGAGCATGCATTAATTGCCAAGAAATGCATGCCCTGTCATGGGTTATTGCTCTGTTAATTTTGATAAGATCTTTTTCGTGTTTTTTTTTTTTCCTTAAATTTGATATGCTTTCTGCCCCTTGCCAGCCCCCATTGGTCCTGCCACGCTCGTCTAGCCCCATCTTCCACCTTTTCTGGGACTTACCTTCTCGCTCTTACACTCCTGGGTTACCCTTCAGGAACAGGGTCGCCTGGAGGGCTCCTCTACCTTCTTATGAAGACTGGGTAGGTGCTCGAGGGAGAGTGCCACAGTAGGTGGTGTGGGGCCTGTGGCGATGGGGTGGATGTCCTGCTGCAGCTGGTGCTCCTTTTTTCTTCCCTTAATGAATGTCTAGAAGGGCTCCTGGCATCCCCCACTGAGGTGGTGGACACTCAGTTCACCTTTCTCCGGTCTAGCCCTCTGACCCAGGCCTGTTCCTGTACTGGGGTTGCCAGCATCACATGTGGTGCTGCTACTGCAGTGCCAGCGAGCCACCCTATAAGATCCTTTCTTGAACTGATTTGCTTCATGGCTCTGCAGATTGATATACCCACTAAAAATGGTGCAGAGCACATTTTGTGATTCTGGCTGTGCCTCAGACAATAACTTAATTAGTGAAATGGTTTGCAGGGTTTTAAATAAGCTTGGAAAATTGATTAGCAGTTTTGCATGTGAAAGTGCTAATGAACTGCAAAAATGAATAACACATGCCTCAATTTGATTAGCAGAATAAAAAATGTGCAGATGCGTGTATATGTATTTTAAATATTGTATGTAACCTAAATAAAATCTCATTAAAATCAATTCTATCTTTGCTTCATATGGTTTGGTACCTCCCAACACACACACACACACACACACACACACACACACACACACACACACACACACACACACACACACACACACACACACACACCACCCTCTGTCCCCTTGGCCAGAATAGGGTATCTTCCAAAACCTCCACCCATCTCAGTCTCCCCAACTGTGCCTCTTTTGCCAGAATAAAAAGGGACCTGCCAAAACCCCCACCTATTTCAGCCCCCCAGCCATGTCCCCTTTGCCAAAATTGGGTATGTGCCATACCACCACCCATCTAAGCTTCCACAGCCATGTACCATTTGCTAGAATAGAGACCTGCCAACCCCCCCCCCATCTCAGCCTTCTCAATCACGTCCCCTTTGACAGTATAACGGGGGACCTGCCAAAACCACCAACCATCTCTGACTCCACAACCATGTCCCCTTTGCCCAAAAGGTCTGAACCATCTATCCCAACCCTTCCACCAGCCTTTATGCACTGAAATAAGGGACATGGACACTCAAAATGAGGGACAGTGACAGGGACACACCAACATGTAGATACTATGGAATCCACATTTTACTTGGAATATTACACTTTAAATTTTGAATTTGCAGGACGCGTGGGCTGTATCTTTTTCATGAGGGAGAGACTGAGATAGCTGGAATGCCCAACACAAAACTGCAAGGGCCGCACGGAGCAATGGTGGTGCTAACCCCGCTCCCCCTTCCCCCACGCTTGTCCCCTTAGACTCACCACCTCACTGCAGGGTGCTGCTGCGAACACTCTCACCACCGCGGGTCTGAATAGTGGCACTCGCTCACTGGCTAAACTGCTCAGGAACTTAGTTCCGCCACCTCTCCCATGCACGAGATAGCACTGCAGGTTGCTGCCAATATTTTGCGAATACTTTCACTGCTGTGGGCCCGAATGCCCGGCAATTGCTCCCATACGCGATATTGCAAAGCATTACTGGGAGCAACTGCCGGCACTGATGCGCAGCAGTGAAGGTGTTAGCATATCGGAGGCACACTAATCCTTAAAGTGACATGAGTGGGGAGGGTGCGAAGATGATGGGGGGGCTCACACAAGTTGGATCGCGTTTTTTGCGATCCATAAGTAAAAATGCATCGCATGATCAGCCGGTTCACATCGCAAAATGCAATGCGATACCGGCTATTTAAAACCCTTGTTTGCCCTTGAAGTTGTTACACCAAGGACACCACAGAACTAAAGTGTGCATGAGCACTTAGCAATATTTTGAGACGTTAAAATCAGATAATTCAGTGCCTGAATGGAAATATTAATATTTCTATGTATTTTTATTTTATTTATTTATTTATTTTTTTAAGTAAAGTCCAGAATGGGAAGCTGTACCTGGCTACCGTTGCTGCAGTTTTGGGTCCTCTCAGCTTTGGATATGTGTTAGGTTATAGTTCGCCTGCTATTCCAGATTTGAAGAGAATTAATAATCCTGATCTCAGATTAGACAGCAATGAGGCTTCCTGGTTTGGGGTAAGACATATATATACATTCCATTCACAAAACCTCATCCGTTACTCACACTTAGAACCTATGTAAGAAACTACCTTGCATTTCTTTATTGAGCCTCAGAAATACAAAGACTTTCTTTTAAAGAGAACAATTCCTCACACTTCTTAAAACAAACAGGAAGCTCCCTTACCTGCATAATCCTTCTGTGTGACTAAAATACACTTTTTTAAAAGTTTTATCTAAGGTAGGAAAGAGATCATAATTTGCCCCTGAGGGTTCGCTGCTGGATCCCATCCACTTCCCGTTTGGCCATGTCCCTGCGCTCCAACGTTTTGTGACAGCTGAGTAGAGAGGGCCGCGGGCACGCTCCATACAAGTCTATGGAGTGGCTTTTATGATGCACTTTTATGTTCTCTAATTTGAGCTTTGGAAAAGATCAAAGCCACGCTTTTAGCTAAGAAGGGTCAAGGGTCTTGTTTGCTAAGTGCTGGCTTTTCATTTCTTCAATGCTCAGGTTAAAGAAGATACAAAATATCTGAAAAAGCTGGTCCATAAATTTGCATGGATCTCCCTCTGGAGCTCTCCCCATTCAGTAGTCACAAAATGTTTATACACAGAGGTGTGGCCAACAACTGGGAAGTGGAAGGGCCTGAGCAGCAAGCCCCTTGGAAAATTATAATCCCTTCCTTGTGGCAAAGTATAGTCACAGAGGAACTTCAATGAAAGTAAGGGGACTTAATTTCTGGTTTTGAGAGTTTTGAATTTCACCAGAAAGGGGTTCTCTTTAACAGAAATGATGATGAGAGAAGTGTGAGGAGGCATAGCAAGAATGTCTCTTATTCTCAGAGACATGTCCATTAGTGTTAACTTCTTTTATTAGCTGGCTGGAAGGCCTCTAGTGAAAAGTGTGCTTGTGTATTTTGACGGTGGGCCTCTAGGTCGTGATGGATTTGTTGAACCTTTTCTGCTTTTATTCAACGTAAGATGCTGTAGTTCAGTTCACCCTTACTACAGCATAGTATCATGAACCTCAAAGAAAGGCTCAACTTGTAATGGTTTGTTGCAGTCTCTGATCATTGCATACAGCCTTCATTTGGGGGAAAGGGGGGGGGTCTCTACTGATTTGAGATGGAAAAAGAAAAAACTGGAAATCAACTGTAAGTTACACACATGAACAACTTTTTTGTTTTTCAAAACTGATGTTATTCCCAAACCATTAGATCTTCTCGAAATAGTAACATCTCTGCCTGTCTAACTACTGAACTAATCTCCGATTTTTGAAGATGCTTGGACATCAGTGTTTATGTGGTGGCACTGTTTACAGTGGCACTGTTTTAAAGCACTTACTTAATCTCCTCTGTGTGTTGCTGTTTTGTAAGGCGTTTTTTCCTGGATAAGAGTACCCAAGAATTAAAAATATCGAAACTAATGTGTTCCAAAACGTTTTAAAGACTGTTACTTTGTTGTGCTCATCATAAATGATGTGAAAAAATATTACTCGAAAAAAGACCAGAATTTATTTTTCTTATTATGCACCTGACTCTACTGATAGACAGCACATTTTAACAAAACTGAATAGTATACTGAATACACTTGTTCATTTGCTGATCAATTACTCATTTGTTACCAGTCAACAGAATACACTATTTACTTATGATATTTTATAGTAGAGTGTTTTGTATAGAATTCCATCCCTTTCAAAATGCTGTTCTACCACCGTTCCAAAGGTCATGGAATGTGATTCTACCCTATTGTGGTAGAACAGGATTCTAGAACCTCAAGAAACTGCACAAGTCAGTTTCATTTTGAAAGCAAAGAACCAAGCACACATATTTCACAGTACTATACATTATAAAAATACAGGATGAGTAACTTATGCACAACCAGTGTGTTCTTCACACCTGGGTCCTGATTTTCATGGACCTCTCGAGCTCAGCCTCGAGGTCAGAGGGAATCAGAACCCCTCTGTGGCAGGACACACTGGTTGTTCATAGTTGCCCATCCAGTATTCTCTGTATAATAGACAGCATGCCATCATGGGATTCTCATTCTACAAATGTGCACTTGTGTTAGTCTGTAGTGACAGTAGGAGCTGCTGCTGGAGGAACAGTTGGAGGATGGATTGTGGATAAAATTGGAAGAAGACTGAGCCTGATGCTGTGCTCCATTCCTTTTGTCTTTGGGTTTACTGTCATCTCAGCCCAGAATATCTGGATGCTGTATGTTGGGCGAATATTGACTGGTCTGGCCAGTGGAGTGACTTCACTAGTTGTCCCTGTAAGTAACTTTTTTGCTGCAAATCTCTAAGCAAATTTGTACTGGTGTTATGTTTTTATCATTTCTACTGTATATCTTATTTTATTGCTATTCAGTTCAGACTGCAAACTTCATTGCACTGTTTAATCAAGATATGTCGGGTGTTATTTCTGTTTAATTGTAGATCTTACTTCAAAGAAAGCTCTTGCAGCAGGTAACACATATATAGGACTGATGCTACTTGGCGGCAGATCTCTGCACTTCTTGTTCTCTAAGCTGCAGTGACGTGGGACCGCCACCTAGCATCTGTCCCGCCTCGACGCTCAATGTAGTATGAAGGGCATAGGTGGGTTCCCTCGCTCCAGTTCTTTCCGCGAGCGGCAACTCGCTAGTCGGCTCGGCCTCGCCTCACAGGTTTCTCAGCTCTAGAACGGTTCCTCTTCATTATTTTTTCTAGAATATTTTGATGACGTATGTCATCCTTTCCAATCGGTGCACTGTAACAAGTGTTTTGCAGCCGGCAGATCCCTGCCAAGGATGGTCATTCAGCCTGCCTTTTTGCCTGGGCCCAGACCACACGCACAATCGCATCTGTACTCACTGCCAGGCCTTCAATAGTAGGACCAGGATCTGAAGACAAAAATTGCTCCAGGCCCATCTAGTACAGTGAGCAACTGACCAGATGCAGCTGGACACATCCTCTGGGAGGAAGTCTCGCCCTCCTACTCCTAAGAAAGGGAAGAGAAGCACTCGCCACCGGGACAGAGACCCGCTTGCCTTCTAGGCCCAGGTCTTCCAACTCCGCTGGTTGTTCCGGCTCCTCGGGACATGAGGACCAGCTTACCTCACTCAAGCTTCCTGCCTCGCTTCCCAAGGTGCCCGCCTTGCAACCCATTAGGATCCTGACTTCTGACACCGGCTTTGCAGCGGCGTCTAAGCCCTCTAACTCCAAATCATCCAAGAAACCGTCCGCCCGGCTCCTCTGACCACAAGAGGCACTGTAGACACCCGCCCCATGCTGGCCTCAAGTAAGCAGTCTCCTCCTGCTCTGCTTCGCCGACCCCTCGAAGCCAAGCAGTTCTCGGGGCATTCTGCTTCTTGGTCTCTTCTTTGCCGCCAAAACATAGGCATGACTGGCATCCGTCCGTTGAGTCGGACCGACGCCACTCTGACAAACATAAGGCTGATAGGCCTTCTAAGGCCTCCTCTTCCTCAGACCACCCCCGTCCTCTTCTGGCTAAGAGGCATCTGTCTGACGTGGCTGCAGCACCAACACCAGTCACACCTCCAGTTCCCCCACTGGTGCTGGACAAGGCTGTTCCACTGGACGTTGGATCCGACCGCCGCCGAGGAGTCTTCAATGGCATCACCTGCCCCACTGACGCCGGTGCCCCATCCGGCCAACCGACATTGCCTACCAGAACGGGCTCTCCAAGGTTGGGGATGTCCCAAGTAAAGGAACTTTTTGCACACTGGTGGGACATAGTCGAGCAGGACTTAGTAGCCCCTCCTGTTCTTCCTCCGAAAGTTCCTCCTGTCCCTTAGCCTGACGGGCAGGCTACGCTGGGACTGAGCGGGATAAGTCCCCGGCCAGCCCCAGGAAGCACAAGAGGACTAGGTCACCTTCCTCCTCTCACTCTCCTTCTCCTAGACTGCCAGGCATAAGAGGAGACGACGAGGGGTTTCCCTCCTTCTTCCTTCTCTTCCACCCTATGGTGTGAATCAGATTCCTCCCTCCCCTGACTGGACCCAGGCTCGCTCCCTGGTGATACAGAGGACCAGCCTGGGCTCCTCCCCGATGACCCTTCAGCTTCCCTTGAGGTCATAGTGCACATTCTTTAAGGAACATTGGATGGGACACGGAGGCCCTGGACTCAGAACACTTGTGCCTGTCAAAATATCGGCACCAGAAGGATCCTAAGCCGGTGGTCATCCCTCCCTTGGTGGACACCTATCATTACGTTACCCTAGTTACCTGGAGGCTTCCACATGCAGCCTCTGTGGTGCCCAAGAATACCAGCCGCTTATACCGGGCCCACAAGGACCATTCTTACTTGGCCAAACACCCCATGGCAGACTCTGTGGTAATTTTGAACGTACATGATCGTTCCAGAGGCTGAAGCACCTAAGTACCCAGCCGCCAGAGAGGGAGTCTAAGCAGCTGGAATCATTGGGTCACAGGGTGTACTTGTCTCGCCACATGCAGCATCCGTGAGTTAAACATTTGACTCTTATGGTCCAATTCCAGAATGCCCATTGGGGACCAAGGGATTGGACATTCTGCAAGGTCTGCCTAACTGCCCCAGAGGTAGAACTTGATAAACTTCACAGAATGGCTCAGGGAGTGAGTACCCACACTTTTGAGATATGACGCACTCAAGTGACACTCCCCGGTGAGGTGGACGCTACTGAAATTGCCTCATGCCATTCTCGGCCCGGTCTCAGGGTTCACCCCAGAGGCAGACTACATTTCTGGATGCCCCTTTCAAGGGCTCTGTGCTCTTCAGTGAAGACACAGAGAAGGTTATAGTTAGACTGCAGGACTCTGGCAAAGCAGTCCGTATGGTGCAGTATATGTACCGCCCAAAACGGGAGCGTTTTCATCGGCCCCATTTTTGTGGCAGACGGAGACACCAGCCTCAGCAAACCCATGATGAGCCTCACGCACATCGGGGTAGCTTTAGTCGATGAGAGGGTCACCGAGGTGCTGCCTCTGCCCTCTAGACAGGCTAGACCTCCAGCAAGCCACCCTCTCGTGCACCTCCTTTCCACCTGACTATGCAGGTGACCCTCCCTCCCAGACCTGTCATCGGAGAGCGGGTGGGAGTGCGTCTTTTTCTCACTCACCAAGCATGGAGAGAAGTGACTTCCAACAGATGGGTCCTGACCATGGAGTTTGGGCACTCCACTGAGTTTGAGTCTCTACCCCCAGACAGACCTCCGCCCCCTTCCTATCACCTGGGAGACCACAGAGCTCCCATCAGGTGGGAGATCCAGTCTCTCGTCGACAAGGACGCCATAGAATGCACCCCAAAGACAGAAGGGGACTCTGGGTTTTACTCCCACATCTTCCTGGTTCCCAAGAAGTCGGGGGACCTTCAGCCAATCTTGTATCTCGGCAACCTGGAAACATAGAAACTTAGAATTTGACGGCAGATAAGAAAAAATTACTCACCTTAGTAATTGCTTTTCTTCTCATGGAGTCTTGCTATATTATGACAGAAGCAGTTAGCCACAGCACTTGAACTGCCCCGGAGAGGAAACAGTTAACTCCAGGCAGACTGGAGTTCTAAAGCGCCGAAGCCTGTATCCAAGTTTCTATCTGGCTAGTTTCCAACCGAAACTGTTAGATCTTTTGACGTAGCTAACACTACAACAAGTCTGTGTGTGGAAAACCCTGTACATTAGCCAAGTGGCTACCTACTAGTAGGAAAACAAGTAACAGAAACAACAATAATAATAATACACACCCCAATAAAAGACTATTAGCCCCCTCTCCAAAAAAGACTCAAGTCCAGGAGGAGGGCCAACATATTACCCAAAACAGAAAAATACCTGGTTCTCTAACCCTAAAGAAAAGGGGGAAAGGGAAAAGAACCAAAATGGCATGACACAGTGTTGCACTAATTTGCCAACCCTCACCCAAGTAGAAGTTCTGAGAGGGGCAGGATGGTGAATATGAATATAGCAAGACTCCATGAGAAGAAAAGTTACTAATGTGAGTAATTTTTTTTCTAAACACCATGAAATCTTGCTATATTATGACAGAAGCAGATTACACAGCAGTACCTCCATGGAGGAGGGTCAGAACTCACTTAGGAAATAGGCTCTGAAGAATAGGCTATGCTAAACCCGAGCATCTCTCCTGGACTGACATCCAGGAATAATGCTTGGTAAAAGTGTGAACTGGCTCCTCCAGGTAGCAGCCTGACAAATTTCCAGAACGCTAAAGACCCCAGCAGCCGCCATAGAGATGCACAGCCCTGGTGGGAGGGGCCCTCAGTCCTGAGGGTGGTTCTCTGCCCAGTTTTCCTTGGTAACAGAACTGGATACAAGAGACAATCCACCTTGCACTTGTCCTCTTAGTGGCAGGTTTCTTGCCAACCTCGCC
This sequence comes from Neoceratodus forsteri, assembly GCA_016271365.2. Lineage (NCBI taxonomy): Eukaryota > Metazoa > Chordata > Ceratodontiformes > Ceratodontidae > Neoceratodus > Neoceratodus forsteri. The sequence continues at coordinate 437,142,886 of CM057453.1, forward strand.
ATAGGTAGGTCGAAGAGTTGAGGATTCGAACCTGTGACCCTTTGGAAAAGGCTCCAAATAGTAGCTTAAGGCTCTTGATCGCCCAAACTGTGCAATCTCCTCTCTCACCCGAGGAAGAGTGCTCAGTAAAAATACTGAAGGAGATGGATTGGTTCAGATGGAAATCTGAAACCACTTTAGGTAAAACTTTCGTTGTCCTGAGGACTACCTTATCTCTGTGAAAAGAAATAAAACTTTTCCACCGACAGGTTTGTAATTCACTTATGCATCTGGCAGAAGTGATGGCCACTAGGAAAAACAGTTTTCCAAGTTAGAAACTTGAGATCTGCTGAAGACAGAGGTTCAAGGAAGGGGTTGCATTAACTGGAGCAATGTAGACATTCAGGTCCCAGGCAGGAGCTGGGTCCCAAAAAAGGAGGTTTAGTGAAGTAACTCCCTTAAAAAACTTGGAAAACACAGGGTGAGAAGTGGGGGGCAGGCTTCCCTGTTGATACAAAGCAGAGACAGCTGTGATGAACCTTTAAGGTAGCTGGTCAAGGCCTAAAGAATTTAGATGGACCAAATAGTCCAGTAAAATGGGCAAATCTAGCAGATTCTGGGACAATTTATTTCCCAGAACACCAGATGGAAAACTTCTTCCATTTGGAATTATAAGTGGTTCTAGTGGAAGGCTTCCTTGAAGCCTTTTAAATATCAAGGACACCTTTGAGAAAGGTGTAAATCAGCAATTCTAACTCCTCAAGAGCCAAGCCTGAGGTGGAGGGATTGAGGTCCGATACCACACTTCCCCTGGGCACAGGCCAGCAAGTTGTGACCCTGGGCAGGCTCAGGGAGGGTGGACTGAAAGGGACAGAAGCAGTGGGTACCAGGGCTGTCTGGCCCAGTCTGGTGCAATCAGGATCACTTTGCAGGGCTGGGATCTGATTTTTACTAATACCCTGAAGAGAAGGGGGAAGGGGGGAAAGGCATATAGGAACTTCCCCTTCCAATCCAACAGAAAGGCGTCCAGGGGGACTGAGCCCAGCACTGGAGGCCTGCAACAAAACAGAGGAAGTTGGTGGTTGTCTGGGGCTGCAAAAAGATCTATCTGAGGAGTGCCCCATCTGGCAAAGACTGGACCCCAGCACCAGAGGATTCAGAGACCATCTGCGATGGCCTGAGAAATCCTGCTGAGGGGCATCCGCCAGGACATTGTCTTTCCCTGGAAGGTGAACTGCATTAGGGAGGTGTTCAGGAATAAGCTGGAGACCACAACTTCATTGCTTCGCACAAGGCTGATGACCGAAGTGCCCCCTGTTTGTTGATGTACCACATTGTCGTGGTGTTGTCTGTCCTGACCTGAACTACCTTGTTCTGACAGATGCTGAGAAAACCTGAAGAGCTAAAAAGACAGCTCCTGAGTTCCAACAGGTTGATGTGGAGCAGAGATTCCTGAGGGGACCACACTCCCCTGAGTGGAAAGGTCGCCTAGTGAGCCCCCACCTTAGCAAGGAGGCATCCGTAGGTGGTGGGAGAGAGGGAAGCAGGAAATGAAGGGGACCCCTTTGTCTTAGTTGCTCTGATCCTGCCACCACTGAGAGTCAGAATCAGAGTTTGGGGTCACTGGAACCAATTTGGAAAGGGGGTCCTCCTTGAGACCAATAGGCCCTCAAATGGAAACTGAATGTCCTCATCTGGATCTTGCTCCTGCATTACAGCTAGTGGAAGCAGCCATGTGTCCTAGAGTTGCAGAAAAAATGCCTTGTTGGTTGAGAGACCCGTAGGGTGGAGAAGAGGATGCCAGGGCAATGAGTCTCTCTACCCTTTCCGGTGGGAGAAATGCCCTGGGCCAACTTTGGTGTTCTAATTCCGCACCCATGGAAAGTTAGTACCTGAACCAGTTCTAGAACTGACTTTTGTAACTTCAGTGGAACCCTAGGAAGTGAGAAGCTGCTGTGACTTGCAAGTGGATTTTACCTGATCTGGAGACTGACCTACAATGAGCCAGTCGTCCAGGTAGGGAAACACAGCAATCCCTTGTCTTCTTTTAAATGAGCCACTACCACAGCTAGACATTTTGTGAATACTCCTTTGAGCAGAGGTAAGGTCAAGGGCATTGTTCTGAACTGGTAGTGTTCTGAGGGCATGTCTCTGAACCTGAGGTATTTTTCGTGAGAAGGCCTGATTGTGGACATGAAAATAGGCATCCTGAGGTCCAGGGAGGCTAGCCAGTCCCCTGGCCTCAGGGAGGGCAAAATCATTGCCAGAGTTAACATTTTGAACTTTGGTTTCAAAAGATGCTTGTTCAGGTACCTTAAATCTAGAATGGGCCATTCTCCTGTCTTTTCGGGTAAGAAAGTATCTGAGTACAGCCTTGCCCTGGTGACAAGGAGGAACCCTTTCCACTGCTTCAAGAAGCTCAGAAGAAAAGAAACCTCTGCTTCCTAAGCAAGGGTTTCTGAAGGATTTGCAGGTGGAAAATGTCTGGTTTCTCATCTTTGGAAACTGTTTGAAGCTGAGAACCAGACCCTGGTTTACTACCTCAGAACCCATTTGTCCGGAGTTAGGGACACCCAGTTCTGGCTGAAATAAGCCAACCTGCCTCCCACCGGTACAGGAGAATCGGCCCTGGGCACCACATCAGGATGCCTGCTTGGTAGCAGCAGCCTTAGGCTGAGGGGAGGGGGATGGTTTACCTGCGCCTCGTCTACCTCTGCCTCTGAAAAAAACCCTCTGTGCAAAAGCAGAGGAGGCTCGAGATTGATAAAAAGGCCTGTGGAAAGGCCTGCCCCTACCTCTGGGAGTGTGCCTTTGTGGAGTGGCATGCCTCTCCTTAGCCTGGGCACTTTTGTAGGTAGTTCTGTACTCATCCATCTTTTTCATATAATTTTCTGTTTGCTCTCCAAACAGAGAATTTCCACTACAGGAAATCCATAGCTTTGACTGAGTATCTTGGGACAGATTAGTGCACCTGAGCCATGCCAACCCACGGAAAGCCAGCAGAAGTGGCCATGACCCTAGAGGAAACATCATTAACATCCACAGCAGTATGAAATTGAACTTTAGAGGCTTCAATGCCATCAGCAGCCACCTGTTCTAACTCACTAGCCAGCTGGCCATGGGCCTGCTTGGCTAACTGCAAATACTGGTCCCATCTAGATTTCTGATATCTAGCCACATAAGCCATAATTTGCCTGCCTGAGTCCCAAAGAAGCTGCCATATATTGTTTTTTCGCCATGGCATCAATCTTCCTGGAATCCTTATCAGGAGGATGTGAGGCCAGGGAATATTAGTTTGTCACAGGCTGCAGCTTGTACCACACCTACATGACTACACTGCTCAGTGAGGAAGTCTATATCAGGCCTGATAAAGTATACCTTCTGTCCATTTTTTATCTACAGGAGGGACAGAATGAGGATTTTTTAAATTTTTGTTGTTTGCTTCCTAAATGACTTATGCAAAGGAATAGACAACCTCCTAGACTCTGTATAGCCATCATTTCTACATAATCAGGCTCCTCTTGCTCATCCACAGCCTCTTCTAAAGGAAGCTGGAGGGTTTCTGCAACCTTTTTTAAAACATAAAATGAGAAGGGGACTCAGACAGCATAGGGGAGATTCTAAAGGTCTGTCTGGAGAAATGTCCGGGTCAATGGGCACGTCCAGACCCTCCCAGCCACATACATAATGATCAAAATCTTCCTCCCCCTCCTGTGGTTCATAAAATTCCTCAACATCATACTCTTGAACCACTGGAACCGAATGAACCAACCTTTTGCCAACTGTTGGTGGTTTGACCGGTCCCTGAGACAGTGACTGGACAATCTGTATGGCTTTACTGGGACTGGTTCCTCTGAACCAGCCTTCCTTTTGCCCGAGGAAGTCTCGCCCTGGTCAGAGGGCACTCCCTTTGGTCCAGTGGGTGCTGGACTGGGCTGGCCATCCGGGTCAGCGGACTTTTTGGCCTCTCGTTCCCTGAACCAGCCCAATCTCTTCTCCAGAGTGGCTGCAGGGAATTTTTGCACACCTGGCAGTCTGACAGGAGGCGGATGCTCGAGCCTCTCTCCTCCACAACCCCGGGGCCCAGGCTTGTCCCAAACCAGTGTCACTGGCATGGACAGGTGGCATCCTGCACCTCACCCTCAGCGCCACTGGGCCACTTCAACATAGATCTTTGGAAATTAGGTTGAGACACCTGACTGGCTCTACAGTTTGCTACTGAATCCATTCACACATTGATAGTTATGCCTCAATAAGACAAACTACATATGCATTGAGGTTTGTATTTTAGATGCCAACACCCCAATAACGCCAGGGCATAGCAGTCATATTCTTTTCTTATACCACCACTTATTTTGCAGTGAGAGCAAGGATGCCAAGCCTGTATGTTTCAGCTAAAGTAGGATTGTATCCTGCATCTGAACTAAGTGCAAATAATAATGGCTTTTTGTTTACAACTTGCAGATGGAATAACCAATTTATTTTTAAATCATCAACATGCCCATTCTTCCAGCTGAACATATCTTAAACCAACACACAGAGCTTAGCTCCCAACAGACTTGCCCTGTGGCCTCTCGGAAGTGCGGGTTTTGTCCCCAACCGGTCCCAGCTTGGTAAGCTATCAAGGACCCGTCACCAGTTTTGCTAATCAAACTTCACTGCAGCACAAGTGTGTCTGGATGCCAGAGATGCACTGCCTGTACACATCCCACAGTTTGGCAGACAAGTCATCAAACCTAGACACCAGAAAACAGGCAAGACGTAGAGTCTTCCCAGTCATACCACATAAAAACTTAAAGAGAAAGCAGGGTGCACCAAGAGAAAATGCTTCACTGAAAAGTTTGGAGTTACACAGACCCTCTTGCAGATAGTTATATGAAATAGGATTTACTAGGAACTTATATTTACCAAGAAAATAACTGCAATTTAAGTGGTGTAGATGATTTGTTTTAAGTAGTAGACACAATGGGCTGTGGGTTGTGCTGTGTTCCCTTAGAGGGCATTGTGAGGCATGCGCCGCAGGCAGAGGGCCTCAACCTCACATGCAGTACACCCAGCACAACCCATGGCCCATTACGCCTACTGCTTATATAAAATGGTGTTTATGAAATAAAAATCAGTCAAAAGTAAACATGTAAAATATAAGAAAACATAAAAAAAGATTATTAAAATATTGTAATAAACAAAGGGAGTGTAAATAGTCTCTCCACCTGTTTACACAACAGGGTCACTATTTCACCTGTGAATTAGATTTAATAGATAGACTGATAAACACTTTTAACCCTCGTTTCTTTTGTGTATGTCCTGTGTGAAGTTTTTTGTTTTTAACAGTGGTCTTAAAGAGCCCTAACACCGTTAGAAAACTTAAAGAAATAATTTAGATAGTTCAAGTTTATAGTTCATGTATTTTCTATAATTATTTTTTTCTTTATCACAAGGACATGAATGAAAGAGCTTACGCATAGACCTTATCCTCTTTCTGTCCTACATATGACATCATAATCCATGTTGCACCTAGAACCAGCTTCTGGTCATGGCGCTTTTTCTGTTACCAACACTAAATAAAGAAATAAATAAAATAAAATCCCATATTTATGGCATCATAATTATCCACATCAACAGACAGTGATGTCACAAACAGAACCTGATGTCATATATAAGCGCGCTAGAACAGATAGGGAAATCCTGTTCATGTAAATATTCTTAGTAATAGAGAATGAGAAATCAGAAACAATATTAAAGTATAAGCTCATTTGTTTTAAACATTACATTTTCAGAGTTACACAACAATGTCAGGGGCCTTTAATGCGATCTGTAGTGGGTACAGCAGATAGGAAATTACAAGAAAGATTAGTACTCACCACTGTAAGCTTACAGTACATCAGGTTCACATAAGCTTTTTTTTTTTGTGTGCAAGGTCCATTAAAAAAAAAAGAGATAAAAAGGCATTATGCACCAGAGGACAGCTGGTTGTACTCCACCATATGTGTGCACCGTGTCCGAGGAGAACACTCAATCTCAGGTACAGCCATCGTCAAAACTCTTACCATCTGAATTTTGCCCGGTTAGGCACCTTGTTCCGCCGACCTCCTGCCAACTTTGGTCAACGTTTGTGTCCTCGCGACTGATTGCAACGCCTTACTTTGGGCTTGTTGAAACCGCCCACAGCTAGTGCAGAGCAGCAGCCGGGTTTTGACTGGGACAGCAGATCCTGGCATATTACCCCGGTGTTCAAGAGCTGCACTGGCTCCCAACACGTGGCGGATCACCAAAGTAATTTTATTGACTTTAAAGCCCCTTCACGATCAGGGTTCAGCCTATTCAAAGACTTCTGGTGTCTTATTGCCCTACCCGATCCTCCACTTGCTGACATGGGGACATTAGAGATTCCAAAGTGAGTTTAAACGCCCGCAGTAGAGCTTTCCTATGCGCACCCAATTTGGAATTCTCTACCTTGACACAGTACAGAATGTCCTCCGTGACTTTTAAAGGAATTAAAATTATCTTGGAGAAGGCCTTTCTGAGTTAAACACACTGTTTAGTGTGTCAAATTTACTGTAATTTATTGTTTTCGAATATATTTTATACCCTCATGATTTATCGCATTGTTTGTTGATGTTTTATGACTTGTTCCGCGCCGATATTATGAAAGGCGTATTTAAACAAATTAATATTTTATTATTACTACCACAGCCAGCACCACAGACAAGCATGCTGCTGGCCTGTCATCTCCCACACTGGTCGTGTTACAGGCTCCAGCTTGTTACACTCATGAAATAGTGCCAATGAGCCATCCTCCAGTCAAATTCCAGTTTTACAGGGACGTAGCAAACCCACCTCATTAGAAAACGGTGGTGCAGTGGATTGGGAAGAGACTGGGCAGAAAGTGAGCAAATGGGAGGATTGGAGAGGGGCCGAAGGGTGGGGAGTTAATGCCTGTGGACTATATACAGCCAGTAGAGAATAAATTAAAGAAATAACGGTGTACTCTAGAAGGAAGCAGTTGTGATTTTTTCAAAACAGATTGTGTAGCAGGAAGGAGACTAGTGATCATGAGGAACAGCCACAGGCAATTTAAAAAAACACTATCAGCTTGAAACTGAAGACTCTCACTGGCACATGACACAGAAGGCGCTAACCAAGTTAGCAGGGACTTGTTTTATCCATGGTTTGTGCCATGGTCGAAAAAGTCCCTGCAATCGGGAAGCAGGGATTTCCTTGCCCATTTATATACTGTGTTTATCTCTCCTCATCCGCCCCCCCAACGCTGCATCTGTAAATGAATGTTCTGTACGCTGTATGTTCACTCAGAAATAAGCAAATAAATAACTAACTAAATAAAAGGGATCAAAATCACCATGAATACTGACCTTACTATTAGTCTGACAGAGTCTCAAATGAAAAAGGGAGTCCTGAAACCTTTCCATGGGTTTAATGGAAGATCTGCACCAACAAAGTAAAAGTTTCCTCAGGATGGCTCAGAATTTTGGATAGCAAGACAGTGCCCTTCAGACGAGTGGCACAACTATTCAGCAACAGGCTCAGCCAGGATATCCTGTTCATCTTACTTTAGAAAATAAAAAAAAATCTGAACCGGACTGGCTGACGTAGTCAGAAAGCCAGCTATCAGGCAACAGTCCTCTCAAAAGAGCTGAACTATACCCACATAAGGCCCATCTGTGCTTTAAATGTTTTAAAATACTTTTGTTACCGCAAAAGATAACTTTTTTTATGCACAAGACCCTTCAGGCCGGGTGTTGGGGATACCGCACCTAAGGGACTTTAAGCCTTGTCAACAATGTTAGGCCTCAGAGCCTTCTAGCAGACATTCTCAAACACGCCATACCCCTGTTAGTCTTAGAAACATAGAACTGACGTTAAGGACCACTTGATCCATCCAGTGTTCTTCCTCCCCTACTTTCACTATTACCGCAGACCGCACCGATCTACAGCCTTTCTCCCCTTCCTTTCTACTATGATTCCATTTCATATCACATGCATTCTTGAACCCCACCATTTTCACCTCCATTATCTTAGCTGAAGGCTATTCCAGAATCCATCACACCGTGAAACTACTTCTCCATCTCTCCTGAATCAGACCCTCTCAACATGTCCCTTGGTCTTGAGCACCTTTTCTTCTGAAAAATGCTTCCTCCTGTACCTGACTCACTCCCCAGGTATTTAAGGGTTCTATCATATCCCCTCTCCTTCCTCCGTTTCAGGGTGTATATTGAGGTCCATTCTCCTCATAGGGCCTTTGATGCAGATCCTGTACATTTTGTTGCCTCCTCTGGACCATCACCAGTCTAATTCTTCCAAAGAGTCCCAGAACAGGACACAGTACTCTCCAGGTCTTACCAGGATTTATACAGATGCAACACCTCCCTCTTTTTGCTAGTGACATCCATCCCAGGCACCCCAGCATCCCACTAGCCCTCTAACCAGCAACACTGCGGACAACCAAAGTCATCCAATATGATTACCCCCTCCTCCCCCTTCTTACAGGTGGTCATCCCGCCCCATATTCTGCACTCCGCCTCGTCAGACCTAAGTGCTAGTCTCAACCTTTTGGCTGAGCCAGCACCTATTCTTGACCAGTCTCTGCTCTCTCAGGTCTCGTCATCCTTTCCACACACACACCCTGGGTACCCACCCTACCACAGAGCGCAGGTCATCCACACAGAGGCAGACCTCCTTCCAGATCCGCTGCAATGTCTTATAAAGACAACAGAGGACCAGTCCCATTGATCCCTGAGGCACCCGATGATCATCCTCCTCCTTGATAGAACTCCGTTTACCACCACCCTCCGTCACCTACCAACAACCAATTTTATTTTCTTTCTTTCTTTTTTTGTTTACATAACTTGTATGCTTCAACCTGTCACCCAGTCCGCCCATAACACCACAGTTCCTCCTGGCTTAGCCCAACTCATTTTTCAGTACTCACCAACAGCAGTGCCCCATGGCCACCCCACTCCCAGTGGTGCTCATGGCCACGTACCATTAGCCTGGGAGGATCTCTGTAGAGATACTCAGTGGAGAATCCGACTAGATGTGGATGGCCAAACAGTGAGAAAAAATACAGATACACAAGAACTTACCGTAACAGTATATCTTACGAGAGACCTTCAGTAAGTCATCACATAGACAAGCGCCACCTGATGAGCCCACACGACAACTTTCAACAATACTTGCTGAGGCCCTCCAATGTCACATGACCAATGTCAGTGTGACCCTACATAGTGGCCGGTCCCTATCCTGCCCTCTGCCTCCGCCAGAGACCCAAAGAGCCCAGACAGCAGAAGGAAACAGTCTGAGTCCCAAAAAAAATTGGGGTAAGGAGGGAGGAAAATATGACCAACAAAGAAACTCCTCAAGCTCTACTGTTATGGTAAGTCTACCAACTGCTATCTTACTCAAAGGTCTTTCAGTAGGTCATCACAGGACAGAGTCCAAGCAGTTCCTCTAAACAGCGAGAAAGCTCAGGAGGAGGAAACTCAACAACAAAAGAACAAGGGAACCAGCCTAGGCAGAAGACCCTGCAGCAAGCTAGGCCAAACCACCCTCTGCCTAGAAGCAATGTCCACACTGCAGCAGAAGGTATGGCAGAACCCATGCTCTGCCAAAAATCTGCTGAAACACACGCAAAAAGTGAGGATGTAGCCATGCCCTTGTGGAGACCTCTCACACACCCCGCAGAAGAGTCTGTCACACTCTGACAACGAAGTGAATGCAGTTGGCTTACCACTTGGACGGCACCCAGAAACAGCTTTCCCAGGATTTGGGAGAAACAAAGAGCTGATCAGCCTTCAAAAATCACAGATCGACGGGTATAACAACCGAGAATACAGACACATCCATTGTGTGCGAACCAACACCTCTATTCACAGGACGGATAGTAAACAGAAGTTCCACTGTCTGGTCGTGTGAACCAGACACCACCAAACAGGAACTTAGGATTTGTTAGGAGGATCGCCCAGTCCCTATGAAAAATTAAATAAGGCTCCTTGCACAAATAAAGCCTGAAATCCCTTTGGCGGAAATAACACAACAAAAGATACGAAGGTAACAGAAATCGCAGCTCATCGCTGGTTCAAAGGAGGAGAGTGAGCCCAATACAAAATTCAAACCAGGAGGTGGAGTCAGATGGGGGTTCAGATGGAGAACTTTCAGAAGGTTTGGAGACTCACCAAAGACAAGGTTTGCCATCCACCGCCATGAAGGCGAATGGCTGATAAGTGGACCTTAAAGAGGAAGAGAAGGCCGAATTTGAAGATGGAGGAGGATTCATGACCCAGGGGCACAACAAGAAAAGGGGTTCCACCTTGAAGCTGCCCAAATGGAAAACTGTTTCCACTTCATGGCATAAGTGGACTGGGTAAAGGGCTTTCTAGCCTCAGCCAGGACTTGAGCAACTCTGTTGGAAATCCCAAAGCAAGAAATTGCTATGTCATGCAAGTGCAGGGTCCCGAGCATCAGATGCATGAGCTGGCCTTGATTCTACGTCAAGAGGTCATGTGCTCAATGGAGCGGAACCAGGGGGTCTCCCACCGCTAGCTGCTGCAGGAGCAGGAACCAAATCTACCTCAGCAGAGGCGGCAAAGAGAATTATTTGCACCATCTCTGCCTGAGCTTGAGGAGAACCCTCTGAGAATGGGAAATGGAGGAAAGGCGGCCCAAAAATTTCCTGTACAAGAGAGAGAGAGACAACAGTCGCCAGAAAGCACCACACCTGGAATGGAGCGAGCAAAAACTGTGAAGTTTGTGCTGGGGTCTCTAAACAGAGTCCCAACGCCAGGGGGCCTGACAGTGGGGGAACCCATGTAGGCCTGCAGAAGTATAAATAGCAGCAGCCAGCGTAGGAGGTGCTGGTGTTGGGGCCGCCGTCAGGAACCGGCACCACTGGAGTCCTGTAGCGGAAGAGTGTAGCGTTAGATGGCTGGCGCTGGGACCAGCAGAGGATCCGACGAAGGACCTGGTCTGCCAAAGGAGCAGACGCAGAGGTAGACAGGGCCAGGCACAGGACAAATGGAGGTCCTGCGTAGAATACGCCCCACCGGATCCGACGGAGGAAGGGTGTCCAGCATAGGAACAACACTGAGCAGAATCATTCCTCTCTGAAAGGACAGGAGGAGCCCGTGTGGGGCCAGATGGCTGAGGAGGACCCCATCCTAGCGAAAGTGAGCGATGATTAGACCTGTGTGTTCTACATCCAGGGCCCCACACCATCTTGCAGGCCTAGGCCGAGAAGGACTGCTACACTGCAGAGAAGGAGGAGGATGGGCAGTCTCCCTGGGCTCATCCTGGCATTGGGTAGGCTGCTATTAGGCCCCGATGGGACAGCCATGTCTGTGTGGTCATCAGAGGTGGCCATCTGACCAGACACAGCCAGGCAGGAGGGGGAAGGAGCCCCCTGCCGACTTAACGGCTGAGGCTGGGCAGGTCCCCGAGGCTTCAGGAGCCAACTTACCGGTGGCTGGGCGGTCCCTGGAGGAGCTGGGGGCCAATCTAATGGCAGATGCGGTGCAGCCATCTGAGCCGGTGGTCGCCTTACCTGCTGCTGAGGATTTCCCAGACTTACCTGGATCCCCTGCTGCCGCACTGTTGGTTAAGCGGAGGCAGCAGGAGAGAGGCTCATAGTAGAGGCCCAGAGAGACTCTCCCTGAGAACCATCACCAGAGCCTCCGCTCTCACGCTTTCTCCTTGTGGTGTTCTTGAAGGAAAGAGAGAAGAAAGAGGAATCAACAAATGCTCCATTTGTTTCTAGAGACACCAGCCGGGTCTTCAAGAGAGAGGCCTCCAGAGCCTGCTGCATCCTCTTGTGTGTGGCCTGCTAAAGGGCTGGCAGACCACACAGGAGCCAGATGGACGGTCCAGGCCCAGAAGAAAACGACTAACGTAGATTGTCTTTGTGTGGAATTTGTGTGCCACAAGACTGGCAATTCTTTGGAGAACAACAGAATAATGCAGAGAAGAAGGTAGAAATAACTAACATAAGCATACTAACATACTAAAAGCCAGCAGAATAGGCCCCAATGGTCGGTCATGTCTGCTCAGGCAACCACCTAGTGGTGTGCTTATTTCAAGCCCCCAAGCTCCCGAGTGGGTCATCTTTGACTTTACTTTCCTTTCTACCTGACCCACCCTTCTTGAAGCACTCCACTGTGCCTCCTCCACCAGCCACCCAGGCAGCGCTTTCCATGGCTCCACCACCCTCTCAGTGAAATAATGCTTCCTACGCCCCAGCTTCCACTCGTGCCCCCTAGTTTTCCCCCCTTCTTTAGCCTAAACAGCTCCTTTGTTCCACTCCACAGTTATTCCTTTTACATAATAAAGACCCCATCATATCTCCTGTCCCTTCTCTCCTCCAATGTAGCACAGCCCAAGCTCTTCCAGCTCTCCTCATGGGACCTCCCCTCCATGCCCTGAATCATCCTACGTCTCCCCAAGACCTCTCCAGCAGCACTATATCCTTCTTCAGATGAGGTCCCCAGAACTGTACACAGTACTCGAGTTGTGGCCTGACCAAGGCATTATATAGAGGGAGGATCACCTCCCTCCTCCTTCTGGAGGTAATTCCCTGGCTCTGCAGCCCAGTATCCTGTTTGCTTTGGCTGCGGTGCTTCTACAATTTTCAGTGTTATTCATTTTGATGTCTACCACCACCACCACTAGATCCCACACCCAATGTGGTTTGCAGGGTGACCTCCCCAGGGTGTAAACATGGCCTGGGTTTTTGACCCCCAAATGAAGTACCTTACATTTCCCGGCATTAAATTTCAATCCCCACCTCCTTGACCACCCCTCCAGGGTATCCAGGTACCCCTGGACTGTCACTCTCACTTCTTCCCAGTCCACGAGGGCTCCCAGTTTGGCATCATCTACAAATAGACTCAGCCTGCTTCTAACCCCCCCTCCCTATATCAGAGACATAGGCATTGAACAAGATTGGCCCCAATACTGAACCTTGGGAGACCCCAATGATTACCTTCCTAGGGGGAGGAGAAGACAATCCCACCAACCATTACCCTCTGTATTCACCCCGAAAGCCAATTTTCAACCCACTTGAGCTTTTGTCCTCCCACCCCATCTCCCCTAGCATTTTTATCAGCCCATTATGGGGTACTGAATCAAACGCCTTGCTAAAATCCAGGTATAGGATGTCCACCGGCCTGTCTGTCCAAGGCCCCAGTCACCCAGTCATAAAACTCTACGAGGTTGGACTGACACGATCTCCCCGGGACAAAGCCATACTGTTTATCATCCTGATGACCTAACCATTCCAGCTGCCTCTCAATCCTCTCCTAGGTAAAGCCCTCCATTACTTTGCCTACCACAGACGTTAGGCTGACAGGCCTATAATTCCCCATCTCCTCTCTAGACCCCTTAATGGATAGGCACTACATAAGCCACCCTCCAGTCTTGGGGCACCCATCCTGTCTGCAAAGAGGTATTAAAGAGTGCAGCCAGTGGAGCTGCCAGTTCCTCCATTTCCTTCACAACCCTGGGGTAGCCCATCCAGCCCTGGCGACTTATCAGATTTTAGCCTGAAGGCGCCCTCACCCCTATCCACTGTGACTTCACTCCAGTCCTCCCCCCCTACAGCTCTCAAGACAATCACAGAGTAAGTCTACTGCAAGGCGACTGACATCTGTTAGGTATTGTTGAAAGTCTGCCGTAGGCCCAGACGCCCAGGTAATGGTGCTAGTCCTATACGTGATGAACCTACTGAAGGAATCCTCGAAGGAAGATTGGTGATCATCCTGCGTGCTGAGGGTTTTTCATATAGTTGCACCTCACCAAATCACATCAATAACGCATCAAACGCGGCACGCTCCTGAACATGCCAAACCTGCCGATGTTGTCCCTTCCCTCTGGGCTCCAGTGTTCATCTGCTGCCCATGGTCACCCAGACGATGGCACAGTATTGGAGGCATGTGTTACCTCCCCCCTCAAGGTGAAGAGGTCCAAAGGATGCCCGATCCACCCACCCTCCCGCCCAGCTCTCAAGACAGCCAGGATTGTCCTCGAACCTGGGTCATCAGCATTGCAAGCAGTAGTTTCATCCACTGCTCACTGGCAGCCCACAACTAATTTTTATCCAGTTTACCACCTTTGGACCTACCCTAACCAACCCAACCTTACTAGTCTCTATGTGGAATGGTGTTGAAAGCCCTACTAAATCTAGGTAGGCCACATCCACCACTGCACCATGATATAAACTTTGTCACCCAGTCAAACAAAATCCCATTAATTCGTTTGACATGCCCCCCAACCATGAAACCATACTCAGGTCTTGCAACCCACCGGATTCAAAATATCCACAATCCTTTGATTCAGCAATGATTCCATTAACATTCCTATGATCGATATCAGCCTGACTGGGCCAATAACTGCAAGCCTCCTCCCCGTTACCACTTTTCTGAAGTGAAACTACATTTACCCTCCTCCAGTCCTCCTGGAACCACTCCCCTTCCAGTCAGCTGTTAAAACAGAACTGCCACAGGTGCAGCCAGTATCTCCCGAGCTCCTCAAAACCCTTGGATGCACACCCTATCAGCCACACTCATCTGTCCACCTTCAAGATTAGCAAGTCCTTCAAGACTCGTCTTCAAAAAGGAACAGTGTCTACCTGCCTTCCTCCAAAGGTTCCATACTTTTGTGCCCTTCCTTCCCTTTCTCCTTCCCTGTGAACACTGAATGTTATATTTGTTCAGGATGTTTGCCTTTCCTGCTCCCCTCTACAGAGTCCCCTTCCCTTTTAAACCCACAATCCACCCCTGGTCTTCCTCTTTTCACTTACATACCTGAAAATGCCTTGTCCCCATTTGTTACCACCTGGGCTATTCTCACTTAAGTTTGTTCCCAGCATATACACCTGGCCTCCCCACTTCCTTTTTTTTTTTTTTTTATTTAATTTTTTATTAAAGGTTTTTGTTACACTTGGTCAAGTACATTTCAGACATTTTCTTATATTGCCTTATATCTCCAATCAGTTTATACGATTGATGAGTTTATATAATTTTACCAAAGGGTTGAATGTTTAGTGTAGATATGTATACAATGTTCTAGTCAAGATCATTCAAAAGGTAAAGCTCCAGCTTCATTCATCTAAATTTACCTTATTTACCCCTATATGTTTTATTTATCTCATTATCTTTATATCTGGGTGAGTATTTCTCTTGATTAGACCCCTGCTTAAATTAAATCTCTTTCTCTCAACTCTCTATCATTATTCAATCCTTCCCTCCTGATCCCCCATAATAATTCTACCAATCACTAGGTCAAAATTTGATTCTACCCCCTGGTAGAGCACCCATCTCTGCCATCTCATCATGTATGTTGGAGCTTTACCTCGATTTCTGCATTAGGGATTCAACATACATTTTGGACATGACATATCTCCATTCTAATACTGTTGGATGGTGTAGTCCTCCACCTGTGAGTTAGACTTTTTGACACAACCAACAAACCGAGAGGTAAAGAGTTTGTTCCCATGGAGGGAATGGTCTGAAAGATCCCAGCAGTACCTGCTCAACTGTTAATTCTACCTCTTGTTCTAATAAGCTAGTTCATTCATTTAATGGGATATCCATAAGAAGTGACAAAACAAGGACACTGCTGCAGAAAACGTGTCCCAGTACCACCTCGGCACCCACATTTGTCCCAACAAACTCAGTATTCTTCCAGGAGAAATTCAAGCAGGACTGCTGGGCGTCTCCAAAAGTGGGAACAACACTTCCATGCAAATTCCTCTCCAAAATGGGAGGAAGTGATCTTAACTGCACTTCACAGCTCATCCTCCCTCCTCCATAGTTACTTCTAGGTGGAGATCCTGTTCCATTCCTGTAATATAAGGTTTAGTTCATTCCTTTGTTCATTTCTCAACCCTGTATATTACTCCGATTAAATGCTTACCCAAATTCTTTATAGCTTCCATAAATGTTCTGAGGAGTTCCGCTGTATAATTTGGTTTCTAACATATAGTTCCTAACCTGGAAATAGCGAAATAGATCTGATCTAACGAAGACTATATTGGGACCAGAAGTTTTCAAAAGGAATATCCTTGGTGGGATAAAAACAGGAAAAATGTGTAAGGCCTAGTTTTCCATTCCGAAATGTGGAACCATATGTATGGGTGTAAATGTAGCATCTTCAGATATAATTTAGTGTATTCGCATATATAATACGAGTGGCCCAGTTTGCCTTAAACTTTTAGCAACATTTATAAATTTGAGTCATAATGCCCGATAAAGAAGTGGAAATAAAGACCCTCCTCTGAAGAAAGAAGAATTTTTTGATATCAACAGAGCATTTAGGTGAAATTCAATATCCTTCCAAGGCCAAGTAAGATTCAAACCAACCATAAAGATTATCCTAAATGTTTCCCATTTCCTTCATTTCAAATACATCTTCCTATCCTGCTCCATTTGTGTCACCTTATACTCTGAATGCGCCCTTTAGCCTTTACCTTTTCAGCCATTTCTTTCGAGAACCATAGCACTCTTTTCCTCTAGCTTTTGTCACTTGTTTGATACAGAGGTTTGGTGCCTTTCCTATACCTTTCAGCTTCACCTACTGTTCATCTACTCAGCCCAGCCCCCAGCAAAGGCCAGCCCTGAGGCATTCATCCATCTTTATAAATATGCCTCCTGAAATCCAGGACCCCCTTGTGTGGTTCAATTTGAAGTTGTCCTTATACTGAACCACCACCACAGTGATCACTGCTCACCAGGTGGCTCTCCCACACTGATGTCTGCAAAAGCTGTCCCTGTTAGTGAGCAATCAGTTCAGTACTCCCCCCATCATGAGTAGGTTCACTGACTACTTGATTGAGGAATGCCCCTGCAGAGAGTCTCAGGACGTCCCTGCTTCTAGCTAAAGCCACTGCTTGAGGCACCAATTCATATCTGGCAGGGTGACGCCCTCACCAGCAGCACCTCCCTTTTCAGCCATCTTGCCAGTGGCTTCCTCCAGTACTTTACCCAATTCCTCCCTATGCTGGAGGTCTGAGCAATCTCCATCACCATGTAGAGCATTTACAGGGTTTTATTTAACTCTAAAAATTGATTAGCGTTTTGCTCATAAAAGTTCTAAAACATGGTGAAAATGCATAGCACTTGCCTCACTGTGTTTAACAAATATAACACTTCTAGAAAATCTATATAAATGCTTTCTGTACAGTTAGTATTGTCCCAAGAAAAAAACTGCTAATCAATTATTTAAAACCCTGCATTTAGTAGTATGCGTCCCCAGTCTAAACCAGATTCACTAGTGGGATGGGGGAGTCAATCAAAAAAAAAAAATGGAACTTACTTAGACTAGATGTACACTGACAGCTGATTATCTGATGCAAACTATGACTAGAAAATAAATTAATAAGTGCACACCTGTCTCCAAAGGTGCATGCATATACTGTATATGCCATCCACAACCTGCAACACCGTAAAAGAAACAAAAACGCAGCACTTGCTGGCAAGAGGTATAAACATTTCATTCAGCAGCAAGAACCAATGGTGACATAGAAAATACCCTTTTCTGCATCACCATTGGTTGCTGCTGCTGAATAAATGTTTTACCTCTTGCCAGCTTAGTACTGCTTTGGTTTCATGAACTATGAGTGGCCAGTCAGACACTAGTTTTCTCGGCGAATAACTTTCTCCATGAATGGAAAATACTTAGACAGCAATTTAGTACCCTTGCTTATTTATGATTGTGCTGCTAATAACATTTCTGGATAGGGTTGTCAAGGTATTACAGTTTTACAGTATACCACAGTATCAGAAGTCACGGTATTGATACCATGGGCAATTTCCAATACTGTGATAACCATGAATCATGATATACTGCAGTATTGGGACCTTTCAGCAATTTTTTTTTGTATTTTCATGGACAACTATCCCTTCACACCAACTCTCTCTGATGCAAGAATTGGAGACTTTTTTGTGCAAAAATGACTCATTCTGCAATACCGCAGTATGACGATAATCATGCGTATTGTGCATGACTATTATCATACCATCAGAATTTCATACTCATGACAAACCTATTTCCTGTAATCCCTATATGTACTGATGTACTGCTGAAAAGTCCCACTCTGACCAGGACTGGTATACTGTGGTTGACTAACAGAATTCCCACTTGACTATGACACTAGTGCAAGTGTCACTTTAACAAATGGCAAGTCAACAGCGCTACCAGCAGCTCCCAGTCTCTGTACAACTTGTTTTCCTGCAATGTGTTGCTGTATAGCGTAGGGAGATGGGGAGTGTCTGAGCTCTGCAGTTAGTGACACGCAGGCTTGCAGTTGGAGCCAGAACTGAGTCCATGAAAGCACAAGAGGAGAAGGGGGCGTGGATATGAGAATCAGAGGTTAGTGAGCAGTGTCACAGGAGGAAGAGGAGGAGTGCTGAAATGAGTCACAGACTCCGTGTGCTCAAGAGAATGGAGGGAATGTGTACAAATATAATCCGGAGTAATGTGATGTGGAGGTGGGTTAACACATGAGCAAGGCACCTCAGGAAACACAGGAAAGTGAAGATGAAACAAGCTCTGCTTTTACTAAGTGAAGTCTTATTACTAGTATTGTAACGCCTAATTTCTGTTGGACATTATCACACACTTTTGCTGGAATTGGTGTGCAGCATTTTTCTTTATTGTGTAATAACCTGCAAAATTATGGACATTTCACATTTAAGAACAGAATGCTTGAACTAATAAATCTTTGTACAATACCCATCACAGCTAACTACCCAAGCAGAAGCTAAACAGTTATTTGAACTGCAAAAAGGAAGGATATATTTAAATGCTAACCCCTCCCCACTAAACCTATATAAAAACACTTATCAGGTAAGGAAAATGGGCAGACTGGATGGGCCTAGCGGTCCTTATCTGCAGTCAAATTCTATGCATCTATAAACTATTAGGACACCAGAAGAAGCTCAGAAGTCATGAGTCATAACTCCCATCCCATGACAGCCAGATTATCAGGAAAATAAAATCCAGATTTACAAGAAAAATACTCTTGTCAGTGTGCTAACAACTCAGCTCTTTTCATTTATTTTTTCATATATTTCATTTAGGATAGTCCAGCTGAAATGACATCTTGTTCTGGGGGTCTTGCTTCACCCTTTTTCACAGCTGGGTGAACTGGAGGACAGGGTGAGTAAATGTCTCGGATCACACAATGAGTATCTGGCCTCAGTGGGGTTTGAACCTGCAATCTCTGTTCCCAAGCTGGTGTTAACCACTACAGGAGTACCTCCAGCAGCGACCGCCTAGCTGACCACTCTGCATCTAATCATGTTTGTAAAGGGACCTCACAATAAGAGTCTCCCACACCCAAGTGTGAGGCTGATCACAGTTTGCACTTTGTGTACAAAAACATTTTTATTTATTTACTGCAGTATAGTAGAATGCATTAGGCTAATTCTGACGCATTGTAAGGTGACATTTCCTGTAACCAGAAATCCCAGAATTCTGCAGTTGACATAAGAGGACAAGCTTCAGAACTGGGAGATTTAATAGCCCACAGTATACATGTTAAAGATATTGTAGCTGAATGGATGTTTGCTGGTCCTGCTGTGCTCACAGGCTTAGTACATTCCTCACCAGACTGTACTAGCCCCAGAGAACAACAGACAACGCAACAAGAAATTACAGCTGATAAAAACTTTAACATTCACTGAAGGCTACTGAATCCTCACTGTTGCAGCCTCCGATGTCAGTTGCAAGAATCTGGCATTTCTGTTACAGAAAATGTCAGCTTATTAGTCAATGAAATTAGCCTGATATAGCTACTGCACTGCAGTAAACAGATTGAGCCGTCTGACTGCTAACAGTTCTCCTTTAATATATTTAACCGTCAGCCCTGGTTTTGCCAGAGTTGCTCCTAGTCAGCCTGAAAACACCAATACCCAGGAGTTATTTCTGGCACTTGCCCGCCAAATCCTTGTTTCAGGCCCTGTAATGCTGGAATCAAAACAGATTTTTTTTTTTGTTACCTAGAAATGCCCTTTAAATAGTGCCCAAATATACTAGTAACTAAATGAGTTGTGAGCAGAGTCTGTGAAAGAATGAAGCTTGGAAAACTACATCCTCATATCTCATAAGTGTTATCTGTTACCATGTCAACAGACAACTCCTTTTGTGTAGCTGTTAGGACATATGTGATCGCTGTAGTTGATTTTCACTGTTCATATACTGGTCCCTTAGCTATCCTGGGGTTTCCATTACTGGTTAAGGAAGTCTCATTGTCCCTGAGAGCTACATTAGCATATGACAATGTTGTGTCAGCAACTTCATACTCCACAGTATGCCTGTCTGCTTAATTAGAATACAGCAAACAAGTTACAGCAAGCGTGAAATATAGTACATTTCTACCTTCAGTTAGCTTTGCAACAGAGATGAAGCTCAGTTCAGTTAAGCCTTGCAACTACTCATTTAAACACAGGTTTTCCCTTTAAATTACATTTAGCTTGTGTGTTTCAGAGAGTGTTTTTCAGGATACCTGTACCTCGACATAGCTACACTACAGATGGGTGTTGTGACATCATATTCTCATATGCTAACGTAGCCTCTCAAATAATGAGATTCAACAACCAAAAATGGAGACATCCCCTTTCCCCAGGATGGTCACGCAGGGTAGTATGAACAGTGAAAACAAACTAAAACAAACACGTAGATCCCACAACTATATGAAAAGCAATCGTCTGTTGACATGGAACTAAATGTACAAGACACAGAAGGTGTAGGTTTCCTTTAGGAGAGAACCTCTGCCAGTTTTCTGAACTGGAGGAGGTGGGCTACAGTTTTCAGTTTTAAACCCAGTTCTTTAGCTGCTTATCGGCAGAAGAGAATTACAGCAATCAATCTTCAGAAAGTGTCCTTCTGTGAAAATCTACCCAGTGCATCATACTGTCCCTATATACAACTGCATAATAATAACAGTTTAAAATGTAATTAGTAAGAGAGTGCTCCTACTAAAATAAAAGCTTAAACCCTTAGCATATACAAAAAATTAGATCAACTTCAGTATTTTCTAGTAATTTTTTTTCTTTTTCTTTTTTCCTATTGTTGATCTACCAAATATTTCAGATTAATGGGCAGACTAGATGGGCCAGGCAGTCCTTATCTGCCGACAAATTCTATGCATCTATAATGCAGTACAATTGCCAGAGTCTTTAAAAAAATAATGTCCCCAACTGACCTCACAATTGTGGTTTGTGACATAGCAAACTGCTGTCATGGTGCACACAACGATATCAATAAACTAAAGGCACTGAGGTCAGTCTGGGACAGGAAAATGCTTTCATATGGACAGGTTGAACAAGATGCATTAGACAACCTAGAAATGCAAACTGCAGATGAAAACGTAGTCTCTTGTACATAACAACTGAAATATAGTTAAAGAAAGTACATGCTGAGTGCAGAATTCTCCTTAAAATTAAATATGCTGATCCGAACCAATAGTGCGACTATCGGAGAGCTCCTTACCAAGCCAGCAATCTGGGTTCATGTTCCAAACTTGGAGCATCACACTGGGGCTGCAGGAGGACTGAGCAGCATTTCATATAATGCTCTCCTCCTCCTCCTCCTCCTCCTCCTCCGCACTGGGGGTAGGGGGCAGGCCTGATGGCAAAGGAGTGAGAGACAACTCCAACTTTGCCTGCGAGAGAAAACAGAGAAAATGGAGGGCAACTTAAGAGAATTACATTACCACACCAGCAACGTAAGCCTCCCACCCCCACTCCCAAATCCAGATGGCCTGCATTGAACTGAGTGTCCCCACCTCTTCCCTCACTATATGCGTTTTCAGGTGGACCAGACCAGTCAATCCAACTATTCTGGGGAGGGATAAGTCCCCAGTGCTTATTTAGAGGAGACTAGCAGTGGTTCCTAAGGGAAAAGTTATGAGCCTCCAAAAGCTGAGGGTTGGCTATAAGGAAGAAGAGACTGGATTGCTCCAGGCAAGGTGAACAAATAGAGCTAAAAGAAAAAATAAATAAGTATTTCATAATATTAGCTGCAGTTTTCTGAAAGGTAAAGACTGTTTTACACTGCCTGGCTTCGAGATATGAGCCCATTAACGTCCGTCTTACTGATCTGAGTAGCACAGCTGTGGGCTGCTGACCATCCTTGCTGAAATTTTCAGTAAAACACAGTACTGCTGGAAGGGGAACAAGGCACTACACTGGTTCCCGAGAACAGAGAATGGGGCTTGGTGTCTGCATTCCAATGGGACTCGGTCAAGATTCCTAAATGTTCAGTGTTCAGATGCAATGGTGCTTTTTAAAGTTTTTCCAGTACCACACATTTTCAAAAATACACATTGAGACAACTAATCAACTTTGACTCCATCGCCCCACATTCTTTGTTACTGAGTCATTTGCATGAGACCATTATTTTACCCCTAGACTCCATCATATCCTCCTGCTGCCACTCACAATTCTAAGCTTTTGTGACATAATCATCAGTTGCTGCTGGAAATTATTGTGATCTGACACACAAGATTACGACACCAGTGGGGGAAACAGGGCAAGGACTGAAATAATAGTGAGACACAAGATCCTGTTTTTAGGTACAATACATGTCTTCAGTAATAAAAGAGAGAACAAAATACAGAAAATGAATGAAATCTACAATTAACTGTGTCAGAATATTATAGTTTCAAATAGTTTCTGGAAAGTGAAAAACATTTTACGCTAAATCAGTTCTCCATTTAAACATATGTGCTTTTTTTAGGCTACGTGAGCTAAATGTTTGAAATAGCTTCGCATAAGTACTGTCTTCATTCAGTCAAGGGTAGTGGTCTGTCATATCTTCAAAATCTAATGAAAAATGAAGTAACTTACTTTTGTTTCTAAAAAGACAGACCCTTTTGGGGGTTATTAAGGATTCATCTCCCCTTGACATCAGAGGCATGCAGTGTATCAGGCGAGCCTTCTTCCTTTTCTTATCTTTTTTTTCCAGTTTCTTTTTTTCTGATTACTAATTATTTTGTTTTCTGGAGTTAACTACGGCTTTAGGTCTCACTTCTAATCAATAAATATAGTTACATTTTTAGGATATTGTGGTTTTAGCACCGTCAATAACAGGATAAATATATTCTGATTTTGCAACATAATGTTTACTGCTTATGTTTTGGATCATTTTAATATCTAGTTGTATCATGTCGTATTTCTAAGGTTTACTCATTGTACTCTTATGGCTTATTTATATATACTCCATTCTAAACTTTGTCAAAAGAATTTTTTTATAAGAAACAAAGTTTTAAATGCAGCTTATTTGTTTTTCTAGTTTTGTTGCCACAGAGACCATTTTCTCGTACCAAAAAACTTGACTACAGAGTCTAGCTGACAGAAGCCATGGTCAGTCACAGAGTATCCACTATGGACAGTCACAGAGTATCCACTATGGTCAGTCACAGAGTATCCACTATGGTCAGTCACAGAACAGCCACTATGGACAGTCACAGAATAGCCACTATGGACAGTCACAGAACAGCCACTATGGACAGTCACAGAATAGCCACTATGGACAGTCACAGAACAGCCACTATGGACAGTCACAGAATATCCATTATGGACAGCCACAGAATATCCACTATGGACAGTCACAGAACAGCCACTACGGACAGTCACAGAATGGCCACTATGGACAGTCACAGAATAGCCACTATTGACAGTCACAGAAGGAAAAATTACTCACCTTAGTAATGTTGTTTCTTCTAATGGAGTCTTGCTATATTATGACAATTGCAGTGAGACCCAATCTTCGAACTGCTCCGGAGGTGAAATAGTTAACTTTCCATGCAGGCATGGAACCTTGAGCGTGAGCCCGTTGAAAACTCTGTCTGTTGTTGCTCAAACACAAACTGTCAGATCTTATGAGCTAAAACTCACTAAGGCTCTGTGTGGAAGCTGTAAACCTACACTAGCCAACCGGCTACTAACAAACACACATTTTTTGGTCTCAACACAAAGACTCAAAAAATGAAAAACACAACACTAATTCACCCTAAAAAAGGGGAAGGGTGAAAAAACAACCAAGTGGGCATCAATGAAGTGCTAACGATTGTACTGCCCACCCACATCCCAAAAGAGGTTCTGAGAGGGGCAGACAGGAGGATGTCATAATATAGCAAAGACTCCATTAGAAGAAACAACATTACTAAGGGAGTAATTTTTCTTCAAACAAGATGAAGTCTTACATATTATGACAGTTGTAGACTACATAGCAGTACCTCTGAAGGAGGAGGGACAGAACCACTTAGGAATAGGCTCTGAAGCACGGTTGTATTAAACACAGCATCACTCCTAGCCTGATGTCCAAGGAGTAATGCTTGGTAAAAGTGTGAACTACTTTCCAAGTAGCTGCTTGACATATCTCTAGAATAGGGATGTCCCACAGCAGCAGACAGAGAAGCAGTTGCACCCTAGTAAGTGAGCCCCTCAGGTCTGAGGGAGGAACTTTTCCCAGCTTTTCATAACAGAATTGGATACAAGAGACAATCCACCTGGCAATGGATCTTTTTAGCGGCAGGCTTCCCTTTACCAACCTCTCCATAAGTGAGAACAGTTGGAGGAATTCAAACCTGTGACCTTTGGTATCGCCTATGTAGTAACTAAGGGCTCTTCACATCTAGCTATGCAGCCTCTTCTCACCAGAGGAGGAATGGTCAGTGAAGCACACTGAGAAAAAGATGGCAGAAATAGAAACCACCTGGTAGGAACTCTACAGCCAGTCCGGAGGACCACCTTATCTCTATGAAAGGAGATAAAATCCGGCTCCACTGACAACGCCTGTAATTCACTTATGCATCTGGAGAGGTGATGGCTACCAGAAACACAGTCTTCCAAGTCAAGTACTCAGCTCAGCTGAAGACAAGGGCTCCGAAGGGGGTTGCATAGCTGAGCAACAAACATTAAGATCCCAGGCAGGGCAGGATCCTGAATGGAGGGTGGTATGAAGCAACCCTTAAAAACTTGAAAATACAGGATGAGCTGAAAGAGAAGAGGTTTACCTGCTGAAATAAAAGCAGACAGCCAAAATGTACCTTCAAGGTAGCTGGTCTCAGCTCCAAAGTGTTTAGATGGACCATATTCCAAGGACTGTGGGTAAATCAGCAGAATCGGGAAATATACTTTTCCGAGCACCATATGGAAAACCCTTTCCATTGGAATTGTAAAACAGAACTAGGGGGAAGGCTTTGCAGAAGCCTTCAATGTATCCATTACACCTGAGAAAGGGTAGATCAGCAAACTCTAACTCTTCAAGAACCAGGCCTTGAGATTGAGAGACTTGAGGTCTGGTAACAAACCCTCCCTGGGTACACAGGTAACAGATTGTGATTCCTGGGATGACAGAGGGAGGATGACTGCTAAGGACAGCAAGAGTGGATACCAGGGTTGTCTGACCCAATCTGGAGCAATCAGAATGACCGCGCAGGATTGGGATCTGATTTTGACTAGCACTTTGAACAGAGAGGAAGGAGAAAGGCACAGAAACTTCCTTCCAACTGAGGACTAGGGCATCCAGAGGACTGAGCCCAACACCAGGGCCTGCAGCAAAAAGGGAAGTTGGTGATTGTCTGAGCTGCAAAGATCTACCTGCAGGGTGCCCCATCACAGCAGAAATATTACTCCCAGGACCAGTGGATCCAGTGACCACTAAATGATGGCCCTAGGAGAAATCCTGCTGAAAAAGCATCCGCCAGGACATTGTCCTTGCCTGGGAGGTGAACTGCCAAAGGAGAAGTGTTCAAGGAGTAAGCCAAAGACCACAACTGTAAGGCTTCAGTGCACAGGCCGTAGAACCAGTGCCCCCCTTAGCTTGTTGATGTACCACATTAGAGTGGTGTTGTCATTCTGACCTGTACAATTTGTTCTGAACAGATTAGAGAAGGCTTGAAGTGCTAGAAAAACTGCTCTGAGCTCCAACAGGTTGATGTGGAGCAGAGATTCCTGCGGGGACCACAGTCCCTGGGTAGTGAGATCACCCATGTGACCTCCCCACCCCAAGAGGGATGCATCTGTAGTAAGGATTAAGGAGTGAGACTGAGTGACAAAAGGAACCCCTTGTCTCAGGTTGCTCTGATCCTGCAACCACTGTAAGGTTTGGATCAGGGTTCGAGTTACTGGGATCAACTTGCAAGAGGATCCTTCCTTGGAGACCAAAAGCTCTCAAATGGAACTGAATGTCCTCTCATCTGAAATCTTGCTCCTTGCACTAACTGCTGTAGAAGCAGCCATGTGTCCTAGGAGCTGCAGAAATGCCTTGCTGTTAAAGGACCTGCAGGCAAATGAGGAGGCCAGGGAGATTAGGGTGCTTGCCCTGTCCAGGGAAGGAAACTGGCTTCCCTGTGTGATCAGCTCACGCCTACAAAGGTGAGAAGCTGGACAGGGCTCTAGAACTGACTTTGAGAGATTCAGAAGGAAATCTAGAGAGGTAAGCAGTTGCTACGTTATCTGGAAGATGTAAGTTGACTCCAGTCTGGGGACTGCGCTACTATGACAGTCGTCCAGGTAAGGAAAGATGGCAACTCTGCCTTTCTTAGATAGGACAACTGCTACTGCCAGGCATTTGGTGAATACCCTTGGAGCAGAGGTGAGGCCGAAAGGCATTGCTCTGAACTGGTAATGGCCTGAGGGCAGCTCAAACCTGAGGTACTTTCGATGGGAGCTTCTGATAAGAATATGGAAGTAGGCATCCCTGAGGTCCAGGGATGCTAACCAGTCCCCTGCTTGAACCGACTGGTTGCGGTTTAATTTCGGTCAAAAAAACGATAAAATAATACTTTTAACCGACAAAATGAACCGAGCAGAAGGAGAAATCTCTCGAGCGACTGTTCAGTAAGGCGGAGTAAAGAATCTGACAGTTTGTGTTTAGAGCAACAACAGACAGAGTTTCCAACCGAGCTCGCGCTCAAGGTTCCATGCCTGCATGGAAAGTTAACTATTTCACCTCCAGAGCAGTTCGAAGATTGGGTCTCACTGCAATTGTCATGCATAGCAAGATCTCATGTTGTTTGAATATCCACTACGCATAAGCAGCCTGTAAAGGCAACCAATAAAAAGAAACACATTTAAGTGGTATCCACAGTACAGTGACCTACCTGTACAAAGGAGCCCATCCTTATAATAAAGAGCTACCCAGCAAATGTGTCCAATCAATGAGGAGGTCTCAAAGCTTTGGTCCTTCAGACTGTTTCATCCTCAAATTTGCCTTCAAGCACAGTATTTTTCCAATGCAAAGCATCCTGAATTGAATCATCTATCTGCCAGCCCAACTTTCTGCAGGCTGCCTGCCACACTTCAGTGCAGGCACCGATCACTTTGTTCCACTGCTTGCAGACCAAGCAGCATATGAGAAGGGTCTGAGCATGAGCCATCTTAACAAGTAAAAACTGAGCTCCAAAGGGAGAAGTTTCAAAGTCCCGCTTCAGCAAAGTCTCCAGGTTGTTCGAGAGGTGCCGGAGCTGAACACCTCCACTCAGGCCGATCAGGTGATCCAGTGTTTCATTTTCTCTGATAGCTCAGAGAAAAGAAAGGTAACAGAAATGGTTCCAAGCCATGCCTCAAAATCCTTTTTCTTCCATATGGTTGTGGAAGAACTAACCTGTGAAATAAAACACAGAAGTAAATGAAAGTTCTTCCTGTATATACCTTTAGTTTACTCAGTTTCACATCTTTGATGCAGGGGTCAACTACTACCTGGAATGTCTCTGCATTGGTCACTGAGCTCCTTTCCCCATCTACTCCTCTCTCCATAGGGAAGTTGCTCATCCTTGGCAACTTCACTATTTAACTGGCTTCTCCCTCTGCCCGTAAATTTTCCTAAAATGTAAAAAATCCTACAAATTATCTTAGTTGATTTCGACCAAACAGCTCAGTCATAAATCCTTAACCAATACCTCTGAACCGAAGTCTCCTCATCCCACCCCCACCAATCGCTGGATGCAGGTATCCCTCTGACACCCTCTATGACCACCAAATGGATCTACTAAAGCAAGATCCACCACTCTAAAGCCCAAGACTCAAAATCTGGTTTCACATTCAGGGGAATCCCCAGAGTCTATCAAACTGGAGAGGAGGTACAAACCTTTTGGGGAGATGAAAGCAACCGGGGGGTTCTTGCACAAAATGGATTATGTGCCATTTATAGTCAGCAGACCCAGTCTCTTTAATGTACATTACTCTGCATTTTTCAGCTAACTGAAGTAACACTTTTCCTACAAATTGCTAGACATCCTGCCTCTGTAACTCCTCATGACCATTAGAAGAAGGACAGAAGGATAGTACAGTTATGTAAGAACTTAACAAAACAGTAGAGCTTGAGAGAAGCTCTTGCAGTGAACACACACAGGTAGGACTAAGCAACCAGGCGCCAGGACCACACGGAAAACTTTTAGCTAGCAGTCTACCACGGGAACCTCCACCACCAATGTTAGTCAGCTGATTTCAGCTACCCTATAAAGTTGGGTGGTCCCCCACACCTACCTCAGTTCTCCCACTGGAGACCCTCTATGGGCAGCTAATGGAGAACTGAAGAGGTTTCCCTGAGATCCAACTGAAAGGCAGAAGAAATGTGAGAGAAAATGAGCAGCAGGGGGACGGAGGAGGGAGAAGGGCCTGCTGTAAGAGCTTCTTTCGAAGATCTACGTTATGGTTAAGTTCTTAAATAACTGTACTATCTTACTTCGAGGAAGGCTCTTACAGCAGGTCACACCAGTAAAGGTTTTTAAATAATTGATTAGCAGTTTTTCTTGGGACAATGCTAACTCAAAATGCTAACTCAAGGGAAGCAGTATAGCGCAGTGGTCTAAGGCTCCGAGCTGCAAATCTGGTGACATCCAGCAGACCAGACCTGGGTTTGAATCCCACAGCTTCCACTTGCATACTGTGTGACCCTGAGCAAGTCACTTAACCTCCTTATGCTCCCAGGTCGCTCCTGTAAAAAAGCTTTCAGCTTAGTGTGCTATACCTGGTTAAATAACTAACTAAAAAAAAAAAATACAGTTTTCTAGAAATGTTTTTGTTAAAACACAATGAGGCAAGTGCTATGCATTTCCACAATGTTTTAGCACTTTATGACAAAACGCTATCAATTTTGAGTTAAATAAACCCTGCAGTAGGCACAGAGTCCCAAGCAGTACTGGGAATATCACCAGGATAACAACACGGGAGGACAGATCAGCAGCCAACTGCTCAGGAGGGAAGCCATGAAGAACTGCTAGGCCAAAACTGGCCCCTACGCCAGAGGCAATGTCCAGACTGTAGAGTTTGGAGAAGGTGTGACAGAAACTCAGGTGGCAGCTGCGCAGATGTCCACAGAAAACATTTCTGAAACAAGTAGTCAAAGCAGCCATACCACAGAATGACCTTGATTACTCACGGAAGGAGCTTGATGTACTTGCAGTAGCAAAAAACAGTACAATTGTTAACTACTTAGACAAACACTGTTTGAAACAGGAGACCCTCTCCCTAGAAGGAATGGAACAAACAACTGGTCAGATTTTCTGAAAGGCTTTGTGCGGGTTAAGTATATTAACACAAAACTCCTATGTACATCCAAAGTATGAAAGCAAAGGCCTCCCTTGATTAGAATAGCAGGAGAAATAAACTGGAAGGTGGATGGATTGATTCAAATTAAACTCAGGCACCACCTTCAATAAAAACTTAGAACTGAATCACAAAGACCTGTCCTTGTTAAAACCAAGTAAAGCTACTTACACATAACAGCCTGTAGCTCAGAAATCCTTCAAGCAGAAGTAACAGCAACTAAAAAGGCTTCACAAACAGAAAGCGCAGCTCAGTACTCTACACCTACAAAGGGAGGTAAAGTGAGCTTCTCCAACATAAAGTTGAAGTCCGGTGGAGGGACCCAGGTCCAATGGGGAGGTTTTAGATGCAGAATGCCCTGCAGGAAGAAAAAGGGACACTTCATGAAGGCAACCACTTGTCCTCAATATATGCATGGTAATGCAGAGATGGCAAAAGGTGCACCATGAATTAGGAGTAATCAAGCCTGAATCTGAGAGGTAAGGAGATACCCCAGTACCTGACTCAGCAGGCAGGTGAAAGCTCAAATGGCAAGCAGTAGCCTAAAGGGTGAAAAGCTTCCACATCACTAGCATAAGTGGCTCTCAGAAGGACTTTCTGGCAGCCACCAAGATGTTCAGACTGCAGAGGACACCCAAAACAGCAATAGCTAGGTCCACAGAAGCCATACAAAGAAAATGCAGGGACTTTAGATCTGGATGAACCAGGGTGCCCTGATCCTGGGAGAGCAAGCTGGTGCACAGAGATAAGGGTACCAGAGGTTCTACCACCAGCAGCTGCAACATGGGGAACCAAATCTGACATGGCCAGAAGGCAGCTATGAGAATCATCTCTGCCCCTTCCAACTGGAGCTTCAGCAGAACCCTCTGTAAGGGTGGCAAGGCGTACAGAAACCTCCCCTTTCCAGAGAGGAACAATGCGCCTCGACTTAGGCCTGGGCTTGAGCGAGCAGAAATGCGGCAGTTTTGCATAGGGTGGGGATGCAAAGAGGTCTAACTTTAGTTTGGACAACCTCACCTGTAGAAGAGGTCTTCAACTACTGAGGTTAGACGCTCCCACTCATGACCTGGAGCAGCTGAGATCGTCGGCCCATACATTTTGAACACCTGGAACATGTATGGCCAAGAGCTCCAGACCATTCTCAATGGCCCAGTACCTTACTCTCATCATCTGCCGACACAGGGGGATGAGTCCCCCCACCCAACTTGTTGATGTAATACACCACACACGTCTGTCTGCACCAACAGTGGACCGGAAGAGATGAGTCTGAAAGGCCTGCAGAGCACAAAGGACCACTTGCATCTCCAGGGCGCTGATCTGGAGATCCTGTTCTATGTCCGTCCACGTACCCTGGGTCTGGTGATTGGCCAGATGAGCACCCCATCCCAGGCCGGAAGCGTCCGTAGTGAGAATCGGACAGGGGGCCAGAAGCTGAAAGGAGACTCCCCGAAGGAGGTTGGCTGGATCCAGCCACCATGACAGATGCTCCGGACTGGGTCAGAAACCAGGACCAACTGGTTCAGGTCGTCTGTGAGTTGATCCCACTGGACCCATCAAGGTCCACTGAGGAACCCACATATGCAGACAGGACAGGGGAACCATGGCGATAGCTGCTGCCATGTGGCCCAGAAGACACAGAAACACTCTGGCAGGGACCTGCCAGCAGGAGGAAACCAGATGTGACTGCTCCATCAGTCGCTCCACCCTGTCCTCAGGGCAAAAGGCCTTGCCTGGCTGGTGTTCAGGATGGCCCCAATGTATTGAAGGCACTGGCATGGGGAGAGGCAGGACTTGGTAGATTTACAGTGACCCCTCAAAAAAGGCCTAAGGAGACAGAACATGAATTCCACGGTCTCAGGGAGAATGTAAATTCCAAGGTCTGAAGCAGAAGATCCCTGAAGGGGGCAGCTAGCAACCAATCATCCAGGCAGGGGAACACATAGAAGCCCTGCCTCCTCAATACCGCCACTACTGTCAGGCATTTGGTAAAAACCCGGAAGGGGGAGCTGAGGAAAGACCAAGAGGAAGGGCTCGAAATTGAAAATGAGCTCCCTGAAAGTGGAAGCTGAGGAAGTGACATGGGGCAGGAAAGATTTGGATGTGCAGGTAAGTATCCTGCATATCCAAAGAGCACAGCCAGTCACCCTGGTGCAAAGAGGCAACAGCCCCTGGAGGTAACCATACGGAAGAGTTTGTATTGATGTACAGGTTCAGATGGCTGAGGTCCAGGATGGGCTGAAGATCCCCAGTCTTTGGGGATGAGGAAGAAGGAGTAAAACCCCATCCCACTGAGCCAGAGGCAGCCCTTGAGGCGCGGGTCTGCCTGGACAAAGGACCACTACACTGAGAAAAGGGCATTGTAATCCACCGGGGGCAGCACATTGTACACTGGAGGGAAAAGATAAGAGGGCACTGGGTATGGGTACGACAGCGGAGGAGCTGGTGCAGGGTACCCAAGTGAAGGCCCACCCAGCACAGGCTGAGGATCCAGAATCGGTCCAATGGGTGTCGGCTGCGGCACAGGATGTGGCCGGGGCTACGGGGTTGAACCCATAGACATTGGCTGCAACAGCACTGGTGGCGGCCCAGCAGGCATCGGCCTGGAGCAGCTGGGAAAGGATGCGCCAGTACCAGTCTAGCAGGAGAAGCAGGCACTCAAGGGGACGGAGACCCCTGAGGCAAAGACAGAGGTGATGCCAGAGAAGAGGAGATGGTGGTAGTCTGCCATAGGCACTGCTTGGGAGGGCCGACGTCGGTCCCAGTATTGGGAACAGATGAAGGCAGTACTGTAGCCAGAGGGGAGACGGTCATGGAACTGACGCCAGAGAAAACACTGGCCAAGCCACCTGGCTGAGAGTCAGAGGATGACATGGGCCTGAGCATCAGAGGAGCAGGAGATGAAGTCCCCTACCCTGAAAAGCCACTGCCCGACATAAACAATAAGGGCAGGCAGCACAGCCACCAGGAGCCTGGAGGAAGAGAGGGCTGGCGGGGCTGTAGGAGCCAACCCCCAATGGAGGACGACTCAGTCAGGGTTGGCAGTTTGTGGGGTGACCACGAACGGGAAGCTCACCGGTCCCGGTGTTTGTCCCAGTGCTTATGTTTCCTAGATTTCTCCTTGTGAGAAGAGGAAGAAGCCTCAGCGGACCGTGCCAGCAAGGCCAAAAATCTCCTGGCCTGCAGCCCCTTCTCCATTGTGACCAACTTCTCCTTCAAAAGGTGGTTCTCCAGAGTTATTAGATGATGTCTCAGAGTGGCCTGGTTGAATTTTTGGCAAAACTGGCAGGTTTGGTCTCATGGCTGGGGCATAGGCAGATGAGACATGTAGAGTGGCCGTCCTTTTCAGGGATCTGTTTGCCGCAGGCCCACCTTGAGGAGCGGTTGGAAGATGAGGCTGGTGGAGAAGACAAACTTTACGAAAACGATAAAAATTCGATGTTTAACACTAAAGAAGAATGATGAAATTGTTTTTTAAAAAAGAGTGGCAAACACGGGTAATGGCGGTCGACAGTAGCTGCGGCGTCCGCTAAGGTCCAACGTGTGCGGGTCGACTGTGGGAAAAGAACTGGGGTAAGTGTGGGGGACCATCCACCTTTATAGGCTAGGCTGATGTCGGCTGACATTGGTAGTGGGCAGTCCCCCGTCGTAGACTGCTAGCTAGAAGTTTTCTGTGTGGTCCTGGTGCCTGGCAGCTCAGTCCTACTGGTGTGGCCTGCTGCAAGAGCCTTCCTCGAAGTAAGATCTGTCTATTAAAACAATGAACAAAGATTTAAACAGAAACTTAGACACAGACGATGACTCCAGGAAGTTTCTGTTGTACCAATCCTTACCTTCACTGACAAACATGAGGATATCAAACCATTTATGCCTACCACCTCAGCAGTCGCTGCATAGTTCAATTCCTTTTACTGGACCAATATACAGTATGTGTTGTACAAAGATAGTATAGTACACAAGCTTTCAGGGCCCCACACAGGTTCCTTCTTCAGGTGAATAGCAAACTAAGCAAAATAGGCAGCATTTACATACACTGTGATGCATGGTTTCAAAAAATGTTATGACAGGGTAGTGAAAAGGCATACAAGAGTGAGAAGAACTTTACAGGAACGGTGGGTGAGCAATGCTAGAAACATAGAAACATAGACTTTGACGGCAGATAAGGACCGCTAGGCCCATCTAGTCTGCCCATTTCCCTACCTACAGGATAGGCCGCAGATCCTAGTTAACCAACAGCCTATATCTTCCCCCCCCCCACAAGAATTGCCTTATGTCTGTCCCATGCATTCTTGAATTCTCCCACAGTTTTAGACCCAAACTTCCTCAGGAAGGCTGTTCCATGCATCCACTACCCTCTCTGTGAAATAATACTTCCTCACATTGTCCCTGAACCGCCTCTCCTTCTTTTTAAATTGTGTCCCTTGTTCTGCAAGTCTCTTTTTCTGAAAGATGCTACCTCTTGGACTTTGTTGATTCCTTGAGGTACTTGAAAGTTTCTATCATGTCCCCTCTCCTTCTTTTCCTCAGGGTATACATATTAAGCTCCTTTAGTCTCCTCTCCCATATGCCTCTTTGCAGACCCTGCACCATTTTAGTTGCCCTCCTCTGGACTGCCTCTATCCTGTCTATGTCCTTGCGGAGATGGGGTCTCCAGAACTGGACCACAGTATTCCAGATGGGGTCTCACCAACTGTCTGTACAGAGGGATAACAACTTCCTGTTTTCTGCTGCTGATGCCTCTCCTATACATCCCAGTATCACCCCGCCCTCCCTACTGCCTTCTCACATTGCTTGCTAACCTTAAGGTCTTCTGATATGATTACCCCAGGTCCCTTTCCTGTTTTGTTGTTGTTACTACCTCCCACCCATTGTGTATTCTTCCCTGGGTTCTTGTTTCCAGGTGCATTATTTTGCACTTTTTGCATTGAATCCTAGCTGCATGACGCCTGACCATTCCCTCCAACCTTGCCAAGTCCCTTTTCATCCTTTCCACGCCTCCTTGTATCAACCCTGTTGCAGATCTTGTGTCATCTGCAAAAGGCATACTCTTCCTTCCAGTCCCTCTGCAATGTCACTGATGAAGACATTAAAAGGACTGGACCCAATACTGAACCTCATGGTACCCCACTAGTAACCGCCCTTTCTTCTCAGAGTGGACTCCATTTACAATTACCTTCTGTGTCCTGTTGTCCAACCAATGTTTACTCAGGCTACCACCCTGGGACCCACTTCCAGGCTGGTTAATTTGACTAATAATCTTTGTGTGGGACTGTGTCAAATGCCTTGCTAAAGTCTAGGTGAGGCCATGTCCACAGCCCTCCCTGGTCTACTACTTGGTCACCCAGTCAAAGAAATCTATTAGATTCGCCTGACATGACCTTCCCTGGCCAGAACCCATGCTGCCTTGGATCCTGTGCTCCACTGACCTCTAGGTACTCAACTATTCTTTCCTTCAGAAGTGACTCCATCACTTTCCTACACAGAGTCAGACTGACAGGTCTGTAGTTTCCTGCCTCTGTCTTGGTCCCACCTTTGTGAAGGGGAATCACATCTGCCTTCCTCCAGTCCTCGGGTACCACACCATCCTCCCATGATTTATTAAAAAGAGTAGCCAGTGGTTTCACTAATTCCTTCCTTAATTCTTTTAGAATTCTGGGGTAAATTCCATCAGGACCCATTGCTTTGTCCACCTTCAGTTTTAGGAGTTCTTGCAGAACCCTTTTTCTGTGAAAGGACTGGATCGACCCTCCTATCAAGAGTGCTTCTGTTAATTGGATTAGGCACTTCCCTCCTCTTTTGTGAATACTGAGCAGAAATATTGTTCAGTATTCCTGCTTTTCACTGTCCCCTCTGCCCACCCACCGTTCATTCTATTCAGCCTCACTATCCCTCCTTTGTCTTTCTACATTGCTGTGTACCTATAAAAGGTTTTATCCCCTTCTTAACTGAGTTGGCTATCTTTTCCTCAGTTTGGGCCTTTGCTATTCTGACTTCCCTCCCTGCTTCTTCCTGCCTTAACTGGTACAGCTTTCTGTCCTGCTCCTTCTGTGTTTCCTTATACTTCCGGAATGCTATCTTTTTCTTCCTGACTTTCACAGTCACCTCTCTTTAGAACCTTAGTGGCTTTTTCTTTCGTTTTGATTTGTTTATTTGCTTCACACAAAGGCTTGTTGCCTCTGTGATGGCAGTTTGATAATTCCCCATTGTTGCTCCACACCTCTTCTAGCCTGTTTGCTAGTGCTTTTCTGAGGCACTCTCCCATCTTGCCAAAGTCAGCCCTCCTAAAGTCCAGTACCTCACTTTGTATGGCTTGACTCTGTGGCTGAGTTTAACGTGAACCACACTGTTTGATGGTCACTTGTCCCAGATGGCAACCTACTTCTAGATCTGAGATCCTCTCACTGCCCCCGCTTGAGAGTATGAGGTCTAAGATTGCTCCCTCACGAGTGGGTTCCAAACTAGCTGTCTAATGCCTGCCACCTGTAGGGCCAAGAATGGCCCTGTTTTTGGATTGGCTGCAGCAATGTGCTCCAGTTAACATCTGGCATATTCAGGTCTCCCATCAACAGTATCTCCCTTTCTCTGCCATTCTAAGAAAGCTTCCATCATATCCTTGTCCATTCCTTCCCCTGACATGGGGATCTGTACACAACCCTGTGCGGATTGTGGTGCCCTTCCAGTCTCTAGGTGACCCACAGTGCCTCCTCTCCTCCTGTTTACTCTTTTGTTCAGTTGCTTTTATTCCTTCCTTACATAGAGAGCTACTCCTCCCCTCTTCTCCCCTGCCTGTCTCTCCTGTAGGTCATGTACCTGGTATGTTAACATCCCAGTCATGGTTCTCTGTACCATGTTTCTGTGACTGCTACGATATCCAGGCATCCTCTTCCATTAAGGCCACCAGCTCAGGGAGCTTGTTGCCCAGACTACGGCATTGGTACTC
Source organism: Neoceratodus forsteri (assembly GCA_016271365.2). Classification (NCBI taxonomy): domain Eukaryota; kingdom Metazoa; phylum Chordata; order Ceratodontiformes; family Ceratodontidae; genus Neoceratodus; species Neoceratodus forsteri. The sequence continues at coordinate 437,179,363 of CM057453.1, forward strand.
ATTACCCTCCATTTCCTGATGGCCCACTCCCTTTGCCCCATCCCTGTCCTTCTTGCCTTTGTCACTTTCTCCATTTACCCCTGCCCTTCTCCCTATCGACACCTCCATGTTGGTGTTTGCCACACTTACTACCGTGATTATTTGGGGGGGCTAGGATTTTCCTGCTCCTTTCCAGTGTCTTCCCCTTGGCTAGTTCAAAAGCTTGCCAATGAAGCATTTAAACCTATCACCTAGGATCCTGGTTCCCTCCCGGACAGATGCAGCCCATCATGCCAGTATGGAGCATCACTCCAAGTGGACCCCAGTCCCCAATGAAGCCAACCTGAGCTCCACACCAGTTTTCAACCACTGATTGAATCCCATGGTACGGAACACCTAGCCTCTCTATGCCATAGATGGGTAGCACCCGAGAAGGTTACCGTAAGCGCATATTTGACCAAGGCCCTCCCAATTCCACAAACTCTTCCTACACTTCTCTAATCCCTTTCTTAGCCAGGTCATTTGTCCCAGGTGGACAATGACATCCAGCTCCTCCCTGTGCAGTTGCTCTGGCAATCCTGAGGATTCGCTCCCTGTCCCTCCAAGCCATGGCGCCAGGCAGGCACCTTACCTCCCTCTCCCCTTCCTTGCCCAGTTCTACCTTCCTAACAATGGAGTCCCCCACCAGGAGTTGTTTCCTTCCCCTGCAGGGTCCCCTGCCACCCTCCTGTGGGTCTCCTTTGTGGAGGTTCCAAGCATCCTCCTTGGTCTCCACTGTAGGTGCCTCCATAGAGGAACCATACTTTGCCAGAATGGCATAGGAAGTGTGGAGAGGTACAACTGGAGGGATGTGCCTCTGTTCCACCACCCTCACCCTCCCTGAGCCCACTGTGGTCCAACCACTCCTCTTTCTTGGCAACCTCTGAGGCAATGGCAGTGGCACTGGTGGTCCCTGGATGGAAGAGGAGGTCCCACAAATCCTGGCCAACTCAGCTTGGAGATGAGCAACCTCCTCCCTCAGCCCAGAGAGGTGCCTGCAGATGGGACAACACCGCATCCTCCAGAATATCTCCCGGAAGACTGCTGCTCCACAGCCACTGCACTGCACCACTCAATCATGTCTTATTTCTGACCCTTAACTGTTTGCAATCCTTACTCTTTCATCTGTTTTTCTCTCTCTCTCTACTTTCTGCCTGTGTGCCCTTTAAGCTCCTGATTGTCCTGTTCTGAGACAAGAATATCCTATATTTCTCAGTAGACCACTTGCTTGTTCAGAGGCAGACCTCCAGCAGCTAGAGGGGCCAGAGAGCTACTCTTGCCCTTCTAGGACGGTGGGTCCTTGGTGGTTCTGTGATCACTCACTTCCTGCCCCTAAACAGGAAGTTCCTGTTGTCAGTCAAATCCTGTGCCTATAAAAATAGAACTAGCTTTGGGTGGGAAGGAGGGCAATATAGTCCCAGTAGAGAAGTTCAGTCACACAGCAGTCCTTTCTCCTGGTGTCTTCTGCCAAGCTATTTTCTCAGAAGAAGCCAGAAGGGGAAGGAAGGAAACATATTCAATTCAGTGCTTTAGAGTAACTGGTAATTGCTATTTTTCTTTTAAACTTAGATTGAGGGCTTTTAGTGACACTATAATTTCTTTGTTGTCTTTACCTATAATTGTTTTTCGGCTGTTGAAAATTTAAAACATAGTGGTGGTGTAATTCTGTGCTGTCTTTAATTGCTGCAAATTTTATCTTGGCTTGTCTGACTGCCCTGTAGTTGGGTGAAGGGTGTTAATTGTCTGGCCTCTGACCTCAGCTACATGATAACTGGAGGTGGGGCTTAGTCAGAGTTGAAGTAGCACGTAGAGTTCATTTTCTCAGAAGAAGCCAGAAGGGGAAGGAAGGAAGGAAGGAAACATATTCAATTCAGTGCTTTAAAGTAACTGGTAATTGCTATTTTTCTTTTAAACTTAGATTGAGGGCTTTTAATGAGACTATAATTTCTTTGTTGTCTTTACTTATAATTGTTTTTGGGCTGTTGAAAATTTAAAACCTAGTGGTGGTGTAATTCTGTGCTGTCTTTAATTGCTTCAAATTTTCGCCCCCCTCCCTCCCTTCCCCAACTCTTAATTATATGCCCTGTTAAATCTGATTGACAGGAGCTAAACACAGGGTATAGTAAGGGGTGTGAAGTAGAGGGGCATAGGGGGAGAAGCCCACCCTCAGCATGACAAGTGTTTTGATTCATTTATTTATTTATCGTTTCTTTTCTTTAAAAAAAAAATTATCTGAGGATCAGTGGCAGGATTTTTAGGACATGGAATTAATAAAAGGGAACTAGGAGAGCTTCAGTAGCAGACAAGTAGTGGAATTGCAGTATAATGTGGGGGCGGTGCAATGCAGTGGTTGTGGGCAGACATATTCAGGCAGACCTTCTGGACACTGAGGTGCTGCCCTATCTGCATGCTTCTCTCTGACCTGCGGGAGGAGGTAGCCAGACTCAGAGCGGAAGTAAACTGGGTCAGGAGTACCATCACCCTATCCAGGGACCACCCAGTCCAATGCAACTGCCTCAAAGGATGCAGAACGAGAGCACTTGGATGACAGTGGGCTCAGGGAGGGTTAGAGCAGTCAGGCAGAGGCACATCCCAGATCCTATTCCACTCAAGAACTCATATGCCACACTGGCGAATGAGGACAACCAAATAGAGGTACCCAGAGAAGTGGAAGGAAAGGATGAAGGTTAGCCAGGAGGTGACCTCAGCGGGAAAGCAGTGGACCCCAGAGGAGGAGGCGAATCCTGGCGGGGACTCCATCATAAGAGGGATCCAGCTAGGGACACAGGAAGGGAGGACAGGAGGTGAGGTGCCTACCAGGTGCCACGGCATGGAGGGATGGAAGGAAGATCCTGGGGATCACTGGGAAGGCAAGACGGGAGGGTGAGCTGGATGTCATTATCCACCTAGGTACTAATGACCTGGCAAATGGGGAGCCAAAGGAAGTTCAGGAAGAGTTTAGGAAACTGGGGAGGGGTCTCAAGCAAGTAGCTACTTCTGTCACTTTCTCAGAAGTACTACCTGTGAGAGGCAAGGGAGAGCATAGGAGTGCATGCACCAGGAACTTTAACTCATGGTTGAAGAACTGGTGCTGTGAGGAAGGGTTTGGATTCATTGGTGACTGGGGACCCACCTGGAGGATGGAGGTTTGTTCAAGCCTGACCTGCATCCATCCTGGAGGGAATCCAAGCACTCAATGATAAGTTTAAATGCTACATTGATAAGCATTTAAACTAGCAAAGGGGTGGCAGGCCAGCAAGGAGGGTACCATTTGCTCAGCCCCACAGCTAGCAGTGGAACCAATGAACCAGAGGAGTGGCTATCTCTGCAAAGCAGTGTGCAAAAGATGGAGATTAGTGCCCAAGAGGTGGATAAGCAGAAAAGGGGCAAAATTCAGCAGAAGGGCAGACAGCAAGGAGAACCAGGGATAAATGACAACCAAGGAAGGGCTGGAGTAGAACTGTGAAACAGTCTAGGGAGGTCAAATCATGGAAAGCCATGTGTGCAAATGCCAGGAGCCTTAGCAACAAGATGGAAGATCTGGAGGCTGTCATGGTGCAGTCAGACCTGGACATTGTGGCCATCACTGAAACCTGGTGTAATGATAACCACGACTGGGAGATGGCCATACCTGGCTACAACATATTCAGAAGAGACAGAGCAGGCAGGAAGGGAGGAGGTGGCACTGTATGTGAAAAATGACATAAGGGCCACAGAGATCCAGGAGGAACAAAATGGGAGAGATACTGTGGGTTAAGCTGGAAAGGAAAATGGGGACAGCCATCCGCACGGTGTGGTCTATAGACCACCAGCACAGGAGGAAGAAACAGATAGGGGCTGATGCTAGCCATCCAAAGGATGGCAGACAAGGAGGGTGAGGTAGTACTGGTTGGAGACTTCAATATTCCAGACGTGGACTGGAGCATCCCAGCAGCAGCATCAACTAGGAGCAGATTTATCCTGGACTCCCTTCAGGGTGCCTTCCTCAAGCAACTGGTCATGGAACCAACTCGGCAGAAGGCAATACTGGACCTTGTGCTCACAAACAGGGACAGTGTGATGGGGGTAACAGTGGGGAGCACCTGGGAAACAGTGACCACCAGTCATTGTGGTTTGAAAATCACAGAAAGAGCAGAACCAAACCACACAAAAACACGATCCTGGATTTTAGGGGGCAGACTTTGGGAAAATGGGAGATACTTGAAAGAGGCATTAGGGGAATGGGACAGGAATCAGGGGTTGAGGAACAGTGGGCAGTATTTAAAATAGGGATTACAAGAACAACAGAATTATGCATTGCATGTTAGCAAGAGGAAAAGGAAGAGGAGACCATTATGGTTTTCCAAAGAGGTAGCAAAGAAAGTGAAAGCCAAAAAGATTGCATTCAGGCAATACAAAAGACACAGGCAGAAGGGGATAGGGAGAAGTACCAGGAGAAGCAAAGGGAGGCAGGGAGGTCAGTAAGGGAAGCCAAAGCTCAGACAGAAGAACACATTGCAAAATCAGTGGGTAGAGGGGACAAAACATTTTACAGGTACATAAGTGAAAAAAGAAAGACAAAGGGAGGGATAGTGAGACTGAAGGGGGAGGATGGGTGCCACGTGGAGGATGACAACAGTAAAGCTGACATATTGAACAGGTATTTCTGCTCAGTCTTTACTGAGGAAGAGGAGGGTAATGGGTCTGAAGGGAGTACAAGGGGTGAGAATGGTGCAGAAATGGACACAAGTCCCTTTACACGAGAAAGGGTCCTGAAGGAACTGGAAGTAATAAGAGTTGATAAAGCAATGGGGCCAGATGGGGTGTACCCCAGGGTCCTTAAAGAACTAAGAGAGGTGGTGGCTGAACCTCTGTCTATCCTGTTTAGCCGATCACTGGAAACAGGGGAGGTACCCAAAGACTGGAGGACAGCAGATGTAGTCCCCTTATACAAAAGTGGGAACAAAGAGGAAGCAGGAACTACAGACCAGTCAGCCTCACCTCGGTAGTGGGGAAGATCATGGAAGCACTACTGAGAGAGAGATTGGTAGAACATCTGGTTGTCAATGGACTACAGGACCCAGGCAGCATGGTTTCACCAAGGGAGGTCATGTCAGACCAACCTCATTGAATTTTTTGACTGGGTGACTAGGGAGGTGGATCAGGGGAGGCGGTGGACATGGCCTATCTGGACTTCAGCAAGGCCTTTGACACTGTGCCACATAGAAGACTATTACACAAACTGGGGAATATGGGTGTGGGCAGGACAGTGAGTGTGATGGGTAGGTAACTGGCTGGGTGGCAGGACATAGAGGGTGGTGGTAAATGGCTGTCACTCCATAGAGGGAAGAGTGACCAGTGGGGTACCACAGGGATCGGTGCTGGGACCGGTCCTATTCAACATCTTCATCAGTGACATTGCTGAGGACCTAGAAGGCAGAATTTCACTGTTCGCTGATGACACAAAGCTCTGTAACAGAGTAGACACACCGGGGTGAAGACAGAATGAGAAGCGACCTGCAGAAACTTGAAGAATGGTCAGGGGTTTGGCAGTTGAAATTCAATGCAAAGAAGTGCAAGATAATGCATATGGGGCACAAAACCCTGGCACAATATATCAGTTGGGGGTGAGGATATAGCATGCCAAGCAGGAAAGAGATCTTGGGGTTATCATCTCTGATGACCTCAAAGTAGGAAACAGTGTGACAAGGCAGCAGGTAAAGCAAATAGGATGCTGGGATGTATAGGCAGGGGCATTACCAGCAGGAAAAGGAGGTCATAATTCCGCTATACAAGACACTAGTGAGGCCTCACCTGGAGTACAGTGTACAGTTCTGGAGACCATACCTACGTGGGACATAGACAGGATAGAGAAGGTTCAGAGGAGGGCAACAAAGATGGTGCATGGATTGCATCACAAGTCCTATGAAGACAGGTTGAAGGAACTGAACATGTACTCCCTGGAGGAGAGGAGGGAGAGAGGGATATGATAGAGACATACAAGTATCTTACAGGGAGGAACAGGGTGCAGGAAAACACTTTTTTAAGTGAAAAGATGTTCCAGGACTAGAGGGCATGGGATGAAGTTGGAGAGAGGATGATTCAGAGGAAACATGAGAAAGAATTTCTTCACAGAACGGGTGGTGGACAAGTGGAACACCCTGCCAGAGGAAGTGGTGGGGGCTGAAACAATCACGGGATTTAAGAATGCATGGGATAGACATAAAGGAATTCTGGAGGTCAGGGGTAAGGGGCAACAGACTTCTAGGAAAACAAACTGAACTTACAAGCTCAAATGGGCAGACTGGGTGGGCCATAGGCCCTTATCTGCCGACACTGTCTATGTATCTATGTATCTATGTAACACTGCTGCCACCGTACTGTAAAGTGCAGATAAGGGAAGGAGGGTCTGTTGTCTAAAATAAGCACCACTGGAGGAAAGAAGAGGTTAAGGTTTGAAAAAAATTTACATTTTTTTTTCTGACTGAGCTCTCTCCCCTCAAACAAAAAATGTTCAATCACTTACCTGAGACACCAGAGATTGAAATCGGAGACCTGTACAATACCCTATTGAGACAGTGACACGTGGTCCTCAATCCATACACATAGTAGTGGAAATGGGGGAAAAATACATTTGAAAGCTGCAGCTTAACAGACATCATTTCTAAATTTGGGGGGGGTGCTACCTGTCCCCTGGTATCCCAACCTTCTCTGGAGTTAGGCAATCCTAATCAAAAATAACAAATTTAGCAACTCTTCTTATAGAGAATCTTCTATGTTATTTATCCCTGAGTGGCACAGCAAAGACTGGAGAGTCTTTGCTATTCAAAATGCTTATGTGCCCAGGGTTCTATGCCGATTTACAGCTTTGGCCTGTGCCAATAGGGGTGCACATTACCAATATGTATTAATTACCAACTGACAATGTCGAGTGCTACAGAAAGATGTTTTCTACACTGTTACTCCCTACTTCACCTCCACCAAGAACACATCTAGAAATAAGCTGTTGCCAGCTCAGTAAGTCCTCCTCAGTAATTTTTTCCCCCTTCTATAAAGGTTTTTATCCTCCTGGCTAGAATGAAGCCAGCCACCTACCTCATCCACCTCCTTCTGTCCTCCGATGGGTGGTCCGGGTCTCAGCACTCTGGGCAGGGCTTCATTAGTGCCCTGGTTCCACCATTTTTCTTCCCATTTTCTCCCCTTAACCCCCCCCAGCCTGAGTGACACAGTAGCGCATGTGTTCTGTAACTGGTGACCACGTTCCACCCTCCCCTGGCCTTGCACCAGACCATTTGAATGGCACTGCCATCAAGCCTCCACTCAGCGGCAGCCAAGGGCTGGGAAGACTATATCCCCCACTCCAGGACAGGAGAGCTGTCAAACAGCCACATCATCTTCTCCTCCAGGTCCCCCCATCTTCTCCTCCAGGTCCCCCAACCCCGGTGACCCACGCTTGTTCCCAAGCTGGGATTGCTGGCGTGGAAGAGGTAAGCACACACAGTGCCTCAGCCCTTTGCATCCTGGTAAAATGCTTTAAATAAATAAAATGCAAATCCTTGTGGTCCAAACCAGGTTATGTATCTGGGCTCTGAAGGGCTTTTGGTACTGCTACACCTTAGGCTTAGAGGAAGCCCTGTCACAGGATGGAAAACAAGGGCTGGCCAAGGTAGACTTCAGCCTTTTCTGGAATGGTTTATTCACTTGGGGGCATGATAACTTGTGTCCTTTGGCACAGCATTTCAGGACTCTGTGATGGAGTCAGGCAAAGTGTTACAGAGGTTTACATTTGTCCAAGCAAGCAAACTTTCATTTGTAAAGCACCCATTCCTGTAGGCTCTGGGTGCTCTACATTATAAAATGCCATAACTTTACATACAGGACATAACCGTACATTTTTATGGAGCAACGGTGCTGCAGTAGCAGAAAATCATGAAAGCTGTATCTGCAATACCCACAGTAGTGATTACATACTAAAATGCTTTCCCAAGATGGCCAGTGCACTCCACTGCACATGCCCATACTATACCAAGATGACTGCCACACTTACAGCACATGTGCCTGTAATACAAAAATGTTCATTAGCAAGTTTCTGACCTCCCAAGATGCACGCCGCTCATGCAGACAAATGGACTGGCGAACTCCTCGACTGGGTGGGCTCCCTATCAGCCACAAAACACCCCCTTAGCCTTTAACCTCCCAATCCCATCTGGTTTCTGGTGGGGAAGGCAGATTTCAGTTCTGCATGTAAAGTTTGGGCTGTAGCATCCCTAGCAGGCACTGCAGCCCAGGATTCCCAAACCTACATACAGAGCACAGGAACATAGGAATCATGTTGGCAGATGAGGACCGCATGATCCATCTAGTCTTCCCATGTTTCTGCCCCTTCCCCATTTAGACTGCACCCTGATGTGCTCACAATGTCTGTCCCATACAAGTGTGAACTCGTGTACTGTTTTGGATTCCACCACCTCCTGAGGTAGGTTGTTCCATGGGACTATGACCCTTTCTGTAAAGAAGTACTTCCTGAGGTTGCATTTGAACCTGCCTTCCACCAGACGCAAGTTGTGTCCCTTGTACGCGCATCTGTTTTGCTGGAAGAAGTTTCCTGCTTGTGTTGTGTTGATTCCTTTAATGTACTTTAAAGTTTCGATCATGTCCCCCATTTCTTCTCTGCTCAAGGGTGCACAGATTTAGTTCCCCTTCCCCCTGAGTCTTGCCTCGTATGGCTCACGATACAGTCCATGCACCATCTTTGTAGCCCTTCTCCGTACAGTCTCCAGGTGGTCTATGTTTTTTTTGAGGTGGGGCCTCTTAAACTGACTGCAGTACCCCAAATGTGGCCTCACCAAGGACCTGTAGAGAGGAATGATATCCTCGCTCTACTTGTAATTCCCCTACCAAAGCATCTAAGGATGCCACTCACCCTCTGTGCTGCCTTTTCAGTTTTCCAACCTTTAAGTCATCCACAATGACTTCTCTCTCTCTTGGTCTCTATCTGTCTTTGTCTCCTCTAACTGATGCCCTCCCAGTGTGTACTTTATCCCTGGATTTCTTTTTTCTATATTCATGACATTGCTGTTCTTGGCATTAAACTTCAACTGCAAGCCCTGGACCATTCCTCCACTTTTTTCAGGTCTGCTTCCATACCTTTTGCTCCCTCCTGCGTGTCTACTCTGTTGCAGAGTTTTGTGTCATCTGCAAACAAGCAAACCTTCCCCTTCAAGTTGTTTGCAATATCCCAGATAAAAATGTTCAAGAGGATAGGTTCCAGCACAGACCCATGTGGAACACCACTGGTCACTTCGCCTTCCCTTGATAATGTTCCATTGACAAGCACACTCTGTGTCCTGTCTTGCAGCCAGTTTGTGATCCATCTCACTATCTTATGACCGACTTTTGTACGCTTTAATTTGTTAGCTAGCCTTTTGTGGGGGACAGTATTGAAGGCTTTGCTGAAGTCCAGGTACAAAATGTCCACCGCTCCTCCTTGGTCGACTGCTCTGGTGACCCAGTTGAAAAAGTCAATCATACTGGTTTGACAAGAGCATCCTACTGTAAAGCCATGTTGCCTGGGGTCAATCTGCTATCCTCCAGGTATCCTCTCCTTTAGCAATGACTCCATAATTTTTCCTACCACCGAGGTCAAACTGGTCGGTAGTTTCCTGCCTCTTCCCTGCTTCCGCTCTTGTGTAAAGGTCCTACTGTTGCCCTTTTCCAGTCCTGAGGTATTATTTCACTTTCCAGTGACTTGCTGAAAAGCTCAGCCAGTGGTGTGGCAAGTTCTTCCTGAAGCTCCTTCAGTACCCTAGGGTGAATGCTATCTGGCCCCATTGCTTTATCCACCTTAAGCCTGTTCAGTTCTTCTAGGACCCTTTCCCTTGTGATGGGTCTTGTGTCTGCTCCTGTGGTGCTGTGTACTGACCTACTTAGTGTAAGACCCTTCCTGCTGTCTTCTATGGTGAAGAAAGAGTAAAATATCTCGTTTAATAACTCTGCTTTGTCTTCGTCTGTCTGCCATCTTGCCTTCCTTTGCAAGATGGCAGACAGACGAAGAGCAACATTCCATTAACCCTCAACTCGCAGATCCTACCTTATATTCTATCAGGAAAGCAGACTTTGGCCCTACCAGGCACTGGAAGGAGTGTGTGAGCTATAGTAGCCCTACAAAGCACTGCAGTCTAAGGTTCCCAAACCTGCAGACTGAGCCCCTATAAAAATGGATAAAGAATTCATTTTGTGCTGCTGTTGCTTGTAGAGAGAAGTCCAAGAGCAGCACCAAGTTACAAAGAAATACAGAAAATGAAAACAGCCATCTAGGCAGCAAAACCCTACCTAGTACTTACGTAATGGCCACGTACCCCTTTTTCACACAGAAAGCTTAACCTTTACTGATCTTAACGTATCACTTTGCCTGCTACATCCATTTGAATCCCACCACTATTTTTGCATATACCATCTCTTGGCGATTTTTTTCATCCTGTCCATAGCTCTTTCAGTGAAAAGTACTTTCAAACATGTTTCCTGAATTTTACTCTAGCTTCAAAGCATTCCCCAGTGTTCATGTTTACATTTAACATGAACAATTCACTCTAGTTTACTCTATTATTCCCATAGAAATACTTCCTGGTTTCTTTCTTGTCTCCCCTCTCCCTTATTTCCAAAGTCTACATGTTGAGTTTTCCGAGCCTTTCCTCACATGATTCATCTCATAACCCCTGGATCAACTTGAATGGTGGTGCCTCACAGCAAATAACCACAACCAAGAGGCTGACTGCCCAGTGTCATCTTGTCTGGCATGCCACAACTCAGCCAGCAACATATTCTTTTACACCAATAGCAGATTTACTGCTGACTGCTTAATTTTTCTCCATAGCTTTTTTTTTTGGAGCAATGACTGGAGACTTTCACTTGTGTCTACTCATGTCCGAATTAAAACCTTGGCAAATTGTGGAAATCTGGCCTCAGTGCTAAGACAGACTACACAGCAGTTGTGTGCTCACGGTAGGTCTTGTTGCCAACACACCTGAAAAAGAAGCACCTTTGTTGGCAATGGCAGGCTTGACAGCACGCCGATAAATGGTTGACTGTGATCCTGCAGGATGAAGTTTCTGAGGGCAGGTAGAAAACAGTTAACTGTTTTCATGAGAGAAAAGACAACTGACAATGTTTGCAGTGGTCTGACATGCACATAGTGGCAGGCAAAAGAAAAAAAAGAACGGGGGACTGAAGAGCACCTATATTATACAGGCGACACCAAGGTGACAGAAGTTGTATGAGTGGACCCAGCTATCAAAATGTTTCACGTAATGTCTTTATGCCACTGGTTACAGTTCCATGCATGAGGATCGATGGAGGAGAGATCCCTCAAATAAGATCCTGCCTTCCACTACTGGTCCACAGTTGATATTTTTCAAGCAAGGATGGAACAGGCATATGGAAATTAGTTAGAAAGGAAGCACAAAAACAAAGGGAAAGGATGGCCACAAAGGTAAGTGCAAAGTAGATAGGTAGGGTGGGCATAGTGGATGGCCCAAATAGGCCTTTTACTGCAGCCTATGTATCTATGATCATAATTTTAATGTCTAATGGATATGATTTACATCACAACCCCAAAAAGCATCCTGGCCTAACTGGACTTTTCCTATTCCTTTTGCTGTTTTGATCTCAATGTCCCACAAGTCCCTCTACTTCAACCATACACTCCCCACTCTTGAGCTTCTCATCGCTTCCACTTCTCCTTTCTTGCAAAGTACTGTGCATCTCCCTCCTTTCCCTTCTACCTCTGATCTCCTTACTGCGCCTCCCATCATCCTACTTCCCCTGCTCCTTTCTTCCCCTGCTCCTTTCATGTCCCTTTTTCATGCCTTGTTGCAAAATTTCTACTGATGAACGTGCTATCACTATCAGTATCCACCTCCCAAATTTCTGGATCAGTCTCCCCCTTGCTGTATGCCTCATCAGTGCCTATTTTAATATCTGCTGCAACAGTTATCTTATCCCTTTATCTTCTGACTGTGCTCTCCCTTCTCATCCACTACACCCCCTCCCCAGCCTGCCAGATGGGTCAGCAAAGCAAAAAGAAAAAAAAAAATTCTCTATGGTTTTCCAAGGAAGTGACTACCACAGTCAAAGAAAAAAAGGTGTATAGCATATACCAGGAAACCAAAACTGAGAAAGACTGGGAATTGTACAAGGAAAAAATGAGAGTCTCTAACAAACAAATTAGGCAAAAGCTCAGACAAAGGAAAAGCTAGCAGAATGGGAAAAGGGAGATGACAATTTTCTAGATACATTAGGGAACGTAGGAAGGCAAAAGAAGAGATAGTAAAGATTGCTACGAAAGAAGGAAAATGCACCAATCATGACCCAGAGAAAACTGAAATTCTCAACAAATACTTCTGCTCTGTGTTTACCAAAGAGGACCCAGGGGATGGCACAGCCCTGAAAAAACACAACACCCCAGGACCAGGGGTAGACACGAGTCCCTTTGCAGAAGCCGAAGTACAGGAGGCGCTAAGCTAAACACAGACAAAGCCATGGGACCAGACAAAATGCACCCCAAAATTCTTAAGGAACTGGGGGCAGAATTAGCAGCCCCTCTGGCACTTGTATTCACAAAATCCTTGAAGAGTGGTGTGGTATCAAGACTGGAAAAAGGCAATAGTGGTTCCACTTCACAAATCAGGCAGTTGCAAAGAGGCTAGTAATTACAAACCGATGAGCCACACATCTATAGTAAAGAAACTAATAGAAACATAGAAATTGACGGCAGATAAGGACTGCAAGGCCCATCCAGTCTGCCCATTATTTCTACCTTATGAATGTGCCCTATGCCTTTACTCTGTCAATGGCCTAGCTATTCATACTCATCTGTATTGCTCCCTTATGCCTATCCCATGCCTGTTTGAAGCCCTGCACTGTATTCATATCCTCCTCTTCCTGAGGTAGGTTGTTCCATGCATCCACCACCCCTTCTGTGAAAAAGAACTGCCTCACATAACCCCTTAATCAGTCTCCCTCTAATCTCATGCTGTGTCCTCGTCTTGCTATTTTTCTTATATTGAAACATATTAGACTTTCACCTTGTTAATGCCCTTAAGATGTTTGAATGTTTCAATCATATCACCTCTCTCCCTCCTTTGCTCTAGGGTATACAAATTGAGCTCCGTTAATCTGTCCTTGTATGTTTTCTGATGCAGTCCCTGCACCATTTTGGTTGCCCTTCTCTGGACTGCCTCCATTTTGCTAATGTCCTTGTGCAGGTGTGGCCTCCAGTACTGCACGCAGTACTGTAGATGGGGCCTAACCAGTGTCTTGTAAAGAGGGATCACAACCTCCCTCTTACGACTTGTGATACCCCTACTAATACACCCCAAAATCCCTCTAGCCTTATCTACTGCTTTAGTGGTCTGCTTGGATAATTTCAGGTCATCTGTGATGATGATGCCCAAGTCTATTTTTTCCCTTGTGTTTGCCAGCAGCTCCCCTCCCAATCTAATGGTAGCTTCAGGGTTTCTCTTCCCTATATGTTCATGAGCTTGCACTTCTCTTTGCATTAAACCCCAGTTACCACTCTTCTGACCATTTTGACAGTTTTTCCAGATCTCTTCACATTTTGCCCACCCCATCTGGATCATCTACTCTGTTGCAGATCTTGGGTGTCATCTGCAAACAGGCAAACCTTATCCTCCAGTCTATCTGCAATGTCACTGATGAAGATATTGAAGAGGACTGGCCCCAGGACTGATCCCTGAGGTACCTCACTTGTGACTTGCATCTCTTCTGACTGTATACTGTCTACCACCACTCTTTGCTGCCTGCCAACCAGTTTTCCACCCATTTGACCAATCTCTGACCCACCTCGAGCCTACCCAGCTTATTAATCAATCTTCTATGTGGAACAGTATCGAAAGCTTTGCTGAAGTCAAGGTAGGTGACATCAACTGCACCCCCTTGGTCCACCACTCTGGTTACCCAGTCAAAAAAATCTGAGATTAGTTTGACAGGACCTTCCTGTTGTAAATCCATGCTGGCTTGGATCCTGTGCTCCTATGGATTCCAGGTGTTGCACTATCCTTTCCTTAAGGAGTGCCTCCATAATCTTGCCCACTACTGAGGCAAGACTAGTCTGTAGTTCCCTGCTGCCATTCTTATGGAGCAGGATCACATGAGCCCTTTTCCAGTCTTCTGGGACCTCTCCTGTGCTCACAGACTCACTAAACAGTTCTAATGGCTCTGCTAGTTTCACCCTTAGCTCCTTTAGTACCCTGGGATGTATGCCGTCAGGTCCTATTGCCTTGCCCACCCTGAGCTTAGTGAGCTCTTGTAGAACCCTTTCTTTTGTGAAGGGACTTGTGCAAACCTCCCTCCCCCAGTGTCCATGGTGCCGAGCTGTGGGCCTAGTCCTACCTGCTCCACAGTAAATACTGAGCAGAAATATCTATTTAGAATAGATGCCTTTCCTTGGTCCTCCCCCACACACTCCCCCTTATCCTCTTTGATCTTAGCAATACCCCCTCTAGACTTTCTCCTTTCACTAATGTATCTATAGAAAGTCTTATCCCCTTCTTTTACTGTTCGTGCTAATGTTTTCTCGGTTTGGGCCTTTGCCTGCCTTAGTGAAGTTTGGTATGCCTCCCTATCTTCATCCCGCTATATTCCCCTGTATTTTCTGAAGGCCAACCTTTTAGCTCTTATCTTTTCTGCTATCATTTTTGAGAACCAAAATAGTTTCCTCCTTTTGTTCTTGCTCTTCTCCCTAACACAATGGGATGTTGTTTCAAGTATTGCATCCTTAATGCTCACCCACTTTGCCTGCACCCCCTCACCTGTATTTTGTCTTGCAAGGGCTAGCTTAACTCTGTTGGCCATCTTATTAAAGTCAGGTCCTCTTAAGTCCCATATTTTTGCCTTGGAATGGGATGATTTCGTGGCCAAATCGAACCATATCATATGATGGTCAGTGGCCCCCAAGTGACCTACCTGGAGATCTTTGATCCTTTCCCAGTTAGTCAGTACTAGATCCAGGATAGCCCCATCTTTTCTGGGTTGTTGTACCAATTGAGGCCCTCCCCCTGCAGAGAATCCACTATGTGTCTAGTTCTGGAAGATGTTCCTGCTGGTATTGACCAATCTGTAACTGACATGTTGAAGTCTCCCATTAGCAGAACCTCCACTTTAGTGGTTATGTTTTGTATATCTTCTAACAGTAATGTGTTTATGTCCTCCCCCTGGTCTGGAGGCCTGTAGACAACCCCAGTTCATATAGTTGTCTCATTTCCGGTTTCCAGGGTGACCCACAGTTCTTCTGGCTCATGAGTATTCTGAATTTCTGTAGCTTTGATATTTTCATTGACATAAAGGGCCACTTCCCCTGCCCTTTTTTGTAGCTCGGTCCCTTCTGAACAGTACATAGCCGGGTACTGAAGTCTCCCAAGTGTGGTTGCTGGTGAACCATGTCTCACTAATGGCTACGATGTCCCGTTTAGCCTCTGTCATTGTTGCCTCCAGGTCTGGCATCTTGATTCCCAGACTGCAAGCATTTGTGTACATGATTTTTCATTGGCCAGATTTCAGTGTGTTAGTTGTTGAGCGAGGTCCAGTGTTTCCCCTGCACGTCGTATGGGGAGCTGGACCTTTTCCCTTACCTGGTGATGCAAATGAACTACAAACATGTTGAACTCCTGTTTGATCACTAGCTGGAGGGGGTGTTCTTCCCATCCGATCTATCAGGTGCTGCACCCCTCTCCCCATTTGCTAGTTTAAATATTCTGCAAAGACGTCAAACTTTTGTCCCAATGCACTGACTCCCTGCCGAGTCAGATGGGCCACTGAATTTAAAGAACTTTTTCTCCCAAAACTGTTGCCAGTTACCTACAAATTTGTGTCCTTTTTCCTGGCACCAGCCCTTAAGCCACATGTCTAGCTCCCCTTCTCTGATCTTCCGTCAATCTGCCCCCCTCTCCCAGACTGGCAGGATCTCAGAGGAGGAGATGCAGGACGAAATGGATGATATTGGTCTCCCAGCCTGGTCAGGTGTTCCTTGTTCTCCACAACTGACCAGCTGGTGAGATAGTTAGTCCCTATGTGTACCACGGCATTGATGTTTTCTCCTGTTTCGTGCATGATTTTAGCAACATGGTCAAGTGTCTCTCCACACTGATGTACCTCGGAGACATTTTGCTCTGGGAAGCTATTGGGGGTAGAGGGAGCTGCAGCCCAAAATCGGGCTCCCACCCCCGCGACAGAGAAACTGCTGTTTTTGGAGAAGAATCACCATGGGTAAAAGGAGCTGCCCCACCACCACAGAGACTTTGGAAGGGACTTAGTGAGAATTGTGCTGGCTAGGGGCGAGTGTGCACAGCAATCTGTGTAACCTCCTCCCAGCCTCTCACAAAAAAAGGTGCCAAGTTTTGAATCCTGGGAGTGCTGGCCCCCTACAAGAAGGGCAGCCAGCCACTCCAGCGCTACTTCGCTCTGGGAAACTATCAGGGGTAGAGGAAGCTGCAGCCTGAAATTGTGCTCCCTCCCCCCATGACAGAGAGACTGCCGTCTTTGGAGCAGAATCTCCCCCTCCCACCCACCTCGCGCTGCCTCCTTTAAATAAAAAGGCTTCAGGGACAGCCCAGCCCATTTCTAAAAGAGAGAGAGGGGGGAAGAAAAAAAAAAAACTGCAACAGTAGCCTAATGACTGGAATGACTTAAAGGGGAACAGCCTGTTTTGCACAACCAGTGTCATGTGTGCATAGATCACAGAACTGTTTACTACAAGTCCTGAGTTAGTCTTTCACATCCTAAGGCTGGGAAAAGAGGTTGCTAGTTATTACAGTATAGTGTGTTTTGTTTCATCTTGATTGCCGGTATACCCAGTCATTCTCTGTTTTAGCTTAGTTTATACAGCGTCCAGAATAGGTTGTCTGCTTTTATGTTTAATACACCTAAGGAAAGGTCATACAGGAAAACCCCAAGCAAGGTAAGGCAGGCAATAGACACAAGTGGTGGTGGATAACGATGGGATCTCAAAAGATGGGGGTAGTCGGGATCTAAATGGGAGCCCTCTATGTATTAACAATTGCTGGAACTGATCACATTACTATAGAGCAGGGCTGGTATCATAAAAATGGAGAAGGTCCTGATGGGGGTCACTTTACCCCAGGGTGTCACCATCCGTGTTTCAGAACTAGCAGGACAACTATATACATACTGGAAAAAAGGGGTTCCGTCATGGACGCAGCAAGGTATAAGGGCTCATAAGAGTAAAAAAAAAACACCTTCCCACCCTTGCACAAGCTAAGGTCCTGACAATCCTCTCATGGGCCTCCTGCTTCTAACGGGGGTGATACAGAGCCAACCCCACCCCCAGACCAGCATCTCTAACCTAACACCCAGCACACTGGAGTGGGTCAATGCCAGAGGAATGAGGGTGGTACATATGAATATCAATAGCCTAAGGCCCAAGATGCATGAACTTGAGGCCTGGACCAGCATTTACTCCCTTGACATAATCAGTTATTTCTGAAACGTGGCTGAAGCCAAATGTACGTACTCATGAGGCTGAACTTCAAAGCTTTAATACATTTAGGAAGGACAGGAAGGGGAAGAAGTATGGGGGAGTCCTTCTCTATATCATATCTCAAATCAATGCAACTATGGTCACTACCCCCGATCTTGAAGGAGGGAGGTGCAAAGTAATATTTGTCGAACTTCTCATAGGGGGATTCAAGCCACTCCTTGTTGGGTGCACTTACAACACGCTGAAGAAGGCCATGGAAGCCTTAAAAATGCTGACAGACACCATACCGACTCTGCCCAACTGTGAAAAAAAATTATACTAGGGGACTTTAACCTAAACTGGGGTGAAGCTAACTGGGGAAGGCAAAAACAGCCTTCTGGGAGCTAATCTCACACAGCTAATACAAGAGCCCACATGTATCAACCAAAAGACCGGGAACCATACCACACTAGACTGGATACTAGTGTCTAATCCAGAAAGGGCCAAAATAGTAGGGACATGTGCAGACTCACTCAGTGACCACACACCAACCTTTCTGGTGTGGAGGAACAATTTCCCCAAACAACCCCTCAGAATTTTCTGGACCAGAAATTACACGGGCCTAAACGAAGGCTTCTTCCTTCAAGCACTGTCAGAAGTGGGCTGGGCTCAGGCCCTCGATACTACTACTATAGACAAAACCCTTGAAGGCTTCACCAGACATTTTTTGTCGGTAGCCAACAAGCACACGTCCCTCAAAAAGATCAGGATGCTAGGTGGGTCAACCCTGATCTTAAGAGGAGACTGAAGGATAGAGACAAATTATGGGGGACATATAAACACACAAACCTACAACAGGACTGGGTGAAATATCGTGAAGCCAGAAATAGCTGCAAAAGGGAACTCAAAAATGCAAAAAAGAGTTACCTGCATGTGCTGCAATCCAAGAACTCATCCAACCCAAAGAAGTTCTCTGGGCACATAAACACACTACTCAAGGGAAGCAAGAGTAAGATGACCGGGTTAATAAAAGTTAACAGGACACCGCTGTCTGCCCCAAAACACATGGCCAATGCCTTCAACTATTTCTTCTTGGACCTTCAGAGGTTCAGAACTGGCAATCCCAGTCAAGACCCGGGTAGCTAAGCAAACCCAGGGAACCTTCAACAGGGCCCTGAATTTCACCTTAAACTGGTCTCAGCAGGGGATGTCCTAAAACTGCTTAGAGGCCTGAAACCAGGAGGTGCCATACGACACGACAATCTGGAACCCAAGCTGCTAAAAACTGGAGTCCCTGTTATTGCAGGACCTGGGGCTGTAACCCAGCTCTTCAACAGGTCCCTGACTGAAGGGAAAATACCCGCCCTATGGAAAGCTGGACTGATTACCCCAATCCCAAAAAGTGGTCCGCATGAAGACATGAAAGATTTTAGACCCATTTCCATTCTCTGCACCTTAAGCAAGTTGTTGGAGAAGGTGGTCTACCAACAGGTAAACAACTATCTGGAACTGCACAACCTACAGGCTGACCAACAGCACGGTTTTAGAAAAAAAAAAACACGGGACCGAACATAGGAAAGATTCAGGAACTCAGCCAAAGGCCATTATCATCCTGCACCATTCATAACCTCAAATCGTATAAATAGCTTTTTTTATGATAATCTAAAGCAATTTTAAATTCATTTGTAGTTGCACTAGACGCTACCTGACTAGGCAAGTTATTCCATTGATCCACAACTCGTTGTGAAAACCATGATTCCCTTTGATTCCTATTATAGAGCTCTCCCTTTAATTGATATGGATGCCCCCGATCTGTGGTGTGACTAAATCTTTCTATCAAACCCAAACATTCCAAGTCAGGTGATCTGTTTGCCTTATGAATCAAACACATATCTCCACGATATCTCCTGTATCGTAAGGAGTACAAGCCCAACTCCCTCAGTCTATCCCCATAAGGTAACCTCTCCAATCCCGCACCATTCCTTGTCATCCGACGCTGCACCCCCTCTAACCTTCACAAATCCAAGGGACCATACACTGCCAGCATACTCCAAATGAGGTCTGACAAAGAGCCCTATAAAGCGGCACAATAATCTCTCTCTCTCTACTCTCTCTATAACAGCCCTGATAAGCTTCACCACTGAAGCGTACGAAGCCTTAGACCAGAACAGAATGCTAGCGGCAGTCTTTATTGACCTAACCAAGGCTTTTGATCTGGTCAATCACCAGCTACTTCTGGAACGACTAAGGGGATTGGGTCAGGACACGCTAGCCCTGAAATGGTTCACTACCTCCACGACAGGACACAAATGGTTTGGTGGAATGGAGCTAAATCAGATGAGCATCTAGTATCCACAGGAGTTCCGCAGGGGTCAATCTTAGGCTGCCTGCTATTCTCCCTGCTCACCAATAACCTCCCCCTACATTGCAGAGGGGCAAAAGTCACGCTATATGCCGATGATCCTGTTCTGTACAGCACCGCAAGGGACACAGGGTCCTTAAATCTGGAGCTGAAGCAGAACCTCGCAGACCTTGAAACATGGTGCCAGGTTAATAGGCTGGTTTTGAACAGCAAAAAGACAAAAGCCATGCTATTTGGCCCAAAAAGACTGGGCCCTAAGAGATCTAACTTTCTATCCTTCTCCACCTGTAATGGAGTAGGGACAGAAGTAGTAGACAGCATAAAGTACTTAGGAATGTACCTTGACCAGGAGGTCTCTTTCAGGAAGCATATGGACCACCTCACAAAGGTAGCAAACCAAAAACTGGGCCTCCTCCACAGACTAAACCCCTAACCAAAGAAACTAGAATAACGGTCCGTAGCGAGACAATACTTCCCACCCTGTTCTACGAAGCAACCTTGCTCCAGACGCTGAGGCCTACGGAAAGACAGCGACTGAGCACACTCTACCATAGGGTCAGCTGGTTTACTGCCAGGGCGGAAAATCACTGCAAGGTGCTCCAGGCCTTAGAATGGCCATTCCTCAAAGCTATATTAGCATATCCTCCTTGTGCATGGCTTTTAAGCTACATCAACCCAGCCCCCAGGTCTACAAGACCTGCTTGCCACCAAGACAAACAGACGTGAGTTCAGGTCTACCGATTGGACACTACTCAAAATACCTAGAGCCAGATCATCCCTAGGGCAATGGTTGGCCAGGGTTGCCCTCCCAAACTCTAGAATGATCTTCCGAGAGTTACAAGATAGCACCTCTACTGAGGGTTTCAAGAAAACACTAAAATTACACCTTGGGAAAGGGCCTCAGTGCTGCTGCCTCACTTAAGTTCCCCCAAAGGGATCCAACTAAGAGTGTTATCTAAGCAAAGGAAAACAACCAATAGGGAGGAAGAGACCGAAAGCTCGCAAGTAGTACTGGTTCTTGCACTTATCTAGGTTGATAACTGTCAACTGTCTGTTTCTAACCAACAAGTCTGGATTATTATTGTAATATTTCTTTGCTGTAATGTATGTGCATTTACTCTATGTAAGCCTTGCTGTACTGTACATATCAAAGCATTGGTTTTTCCCTCCCTCTAGGTACATGTAACTAATCCCGGGTCGCCCCATGAAAAAGGGACCATCAAGGTTCCAGTGGGCCTACCTGGTTACCAAAATTTAAATAAATAAATCTGACCAGTACCCCTGGCCAGAGGTATCAACCCCCAGAATCATGGCATCTCCGATGATCAGAAGTGTTTTGGATTTCCTTTTTTTTTTTTTTTTAATTTGGGCAAGTTTTGTAGCTCCAGCTCCTGCGCTGCAGTGTACTCTGCCCCTTTGATTTCACAGAGTTTGTAGTTTTTATGTTTTGTGGATATGATACATTGGTGAGCACTGAGTGATGGGGCACACGATTTGCCCCTCCTAACCACCTGCCAACCTCCCGGACCAACTACCCTCTGCAGATGAGGTGCTTCAGTTGGATGTTGGGGTAACAGTCGGCAGTTCTTGTAATGTATTTCTTCCTGAATATGTGATTTGAGGCACGTAATCTCTGCCCATGCTTCTTGGAGCTGAGCCTTTAGATCTCTGATGGTCCAGCATGTAGGACAGCATCCTAAATCCTGTGTAACTGCCCTTTTGAAAAGTGTCCCTCGGTACCTGCAGTTAATATCCATTCCCATTGAGATGCCAAGTTTATAACCTGGTTCGAGTAATTAAAAGGAGAATGAAAGCAAGAGATTTTATATATTTACCATAGTTAGGGTTGAGAAGCCATTTACATGTTAAACCTAAAATTTTGCACCTTAATAACTTTGCAACCATTCACCGGATTTGCCTAAAATTTGGAACACACAATCAAAAACCATACATCTTGGGATCTGCCATCTTTCGTACTGTTCGGATATGCGGCTGCGGAGTTATTAAGCGTGATCTGCACGCGTTTACTTTGGAATTCTGTGGTTGTCTCTACAGGTTGCACGGTTTATGCGCTGATTAATCCAAAATTTCACGAAACACGCCGGGTCCCGATGTGCCTTTAAAGATTTCGTGAAAATATTAAATGGTTCAAAGTTATTCAAAATAAGTTCCCATTATAAGTCAATGGAAAAGTTAACAAAAAGTTTGACAGTGTCGCAAATGCAGTTTTTACTTTCGCAAATGGCCCTTTAACTCTCGTAAATCTGCCATTTTGTTTTCAGTTGGTCATCAGAAAATGCTTGCCATTTAAATTTGGGACCCTCTATCAACCCAATTCTTTTTGTATTCACCTAGTTGGACCCTGAGGATGCTAGGTATGTCTTTATTTGGGGTAAAACACCCCAGAAATATGTTTTTCAAAATTTCTGGAAAAAGTACTTTCGCACGCACGACACTGTCGAATGAATTTGCGAAAGCTTTCGCAAAGTTCGACAGTACTTTTCCAGGCTGTGGGAAAATGACAGCAATTCTTTGGCACCCTGCTGCAAAAGAACGGTTTGGTCTTTTGGGCTGAAATTTGGAGAGAACACAACCAACATTTCACAGATGTGCCTTTCAGTGTTTCAGTGAAAAAAATATTACAGGGTGACAAAGTTATGGCACTCCAAACTTGACGCCTTTTCCCCATAGGATAACATTACGGCATCCGCCGCATTACA
The DNA here is from genome assembly GCA_016271365.2 of Neoceratodus forsteri. NCBI lineage: Eukaryota > Metazoa > Chordata > Ceratodontiformes > Ceratodontidae > Neoceratodus > Neoceratodus forsteri. The sequence goes on from CM057453.1 coordinate 437,201,933, forward strand.
GGAATCCTTTGGTGCCCTGCTGCAAAATAACGGTTTGGCCTTTTGAGCTGAAGTTTGGAGGGAAGAAAGCCAATGTCCCACAGATGTGTCTTTCAGTGGTTTGGTGAAAAAATATTACAGGGAGCCAAAGTTATGGCACTCCGAACTTCTTTTTCTTTCCCCATAGGATAATATTACGGCGTTTGCCACGCCTTTCAGGGCCCGTATCTCGGAAACGGTGCAAGATACAGACTTTTCGTCAGAAAAATGCTTAGCCCCCAATGTGGGCCAAGTACAAAACTAGCCAGGAAAGTCATAAATCATATGACTTTTAAGGTTTTTTTTCCATGTCGTACGGTTCCTGAGATATAAGCAATTTAGTATTCCAACTCTTCATTTTCTGCTCCGAGACCCATTATTATGCATACATTCTTTGTACTCACCATCTTTCTCTATGCAGCTTTTGGGGAAAACCAGCCTGTGCGCTTACATTACTGTTACCACTTCCGCTTGTGGTTCCATACCCATTTCACTTACCGTCTACGCCACCATGTGCGTTACCCTTTCAGTTTTCATTTGCGCTTGCATTATTTTTACCATTTGTGTCTACAGTATTGTTTCTCTTTCTGTTTTGCATCACCATGCACATTACCATTTGCGTTTGCAGGCACTGTGTTACTATGTGACAAGACATCACGTGGCAGGAGCGCGGGGCCCTCCCGCCGCCGCATTACATTCACTATTTCACGTTATTCTCAAAAAGAAGGGAAATTAGAGGCAAAAAACTCAGTTTAATGCATTAGTTAGGGTTGTTCCACAGCGACGAAAGCGAGGAAATTTGGTGTTCACGGTTGAAAACCCCTTGGACCCCCACACTCCCAACCAGCATCGGGGTGCGCATTGGAGTTGTTGGTCCTAACTCTCACCCCATTCTCCTATACCTCTAATTCCTTTACACCTGTGACGGGGTGAAAGTTATGGCCGGCAACCCCAATACGCACCCCGATGCCGTTGGGTGTGTGGGTCCAAGGGGGCTAACACCCCTAACACCAAATTCCTCACTTTTGTTGCTCTGGAACAACCCTAACTAATGCATTAAACTGAGTTTTTTGCTCTATATATATATATATCATATATAACATATACTATATATATATATATATATATATATATATATATATACACACACACACACACATACATACATATGTGTATACATATACATATATATATATATATATATATACACATATATATATCCACACACACATATATATAAAAAAATGGCAAGAAAAAATCTAGAAAACTCATTGGCCAAGAGACATCAGCTGACTGTACATTAACTCTCTTTATACACAGTCATCCTGGTCCTATACCACATCACACAATGAGCAAATCAGTCCTCGTACAACCAGAACTATCTTCCATCAGTCCCCCTTCAACCAGAACTGATCTTCCATTATAAACATGGCTGCTACCTTTACACTATTAAAAAAAAAAAAAAAAAAAAAAACTGGGCCCTAAAAATAAAACTACCTTAAATAAAATTAATTAAATAATGTTTCCCTGATCACACTCTCCTTACACACATAAACAAATTAGAAATATCAAGTATTGTTTATAGTTTTCACTACAACTGTTTGTTTACTAACAGTGAAAAATCCCCCCTTCTGTGTTCACCTGCTCTTCAAGGAAATCTCTTTTGCTTGCCCTGACAGTGATATAACTGAGCATCTGGCTTTAAAACAGGCCTTTGTTGTCTGTGTGTACAGAATGTCAGGACAGTAACATTCTACAAGTGGAACTGAGCAGAATTTTGAATCCCTGTATTCCATGATAAACATTCTACGTCTTGCATGTGGGGAAAAACAGAAAAAAAACAGGATGAAGAAAGTAGGCAATACAGTAATACTTTATAAACAAAAAGAAAAGGTGGGAAAACACAGTTTCAGTAGGCAGAGGTAGACCCAAAGTGCCCAAATACATTGCTAATGTTAATAAAAGCATGTACATTTGGATCTTATATAGGAGTTTTCAGGTGAAATCTACCCTCTTTGCCCACCAAAAAAAGACAACCTGTCAGGTTTAAAGTGTTTTTTTCCTTACTAACCTTTCACCTCAATCCTATAGCAGTTTTTCTTTTATGTACTAGACTACAGCACGTAAGTAAAAAATAAAGAGAAGGCTGCCTTCAATGAGAGTATATAACTACAGTGTAATGAAAATAAAGTTTTAAACACTGCTTATGTCTTACAAATTTACAAATGTTGCAGTGCATTTATATGATAAAATTTACGTGACAGAGACAGCCTTTATTTTCAACCAACTCTACTAATACATACTTCTACTGCAAAATACAGTACAAGTTGACATATCCTATTTCATGCATTAATAGGGACTACTTTCAGTTTTTAAATGTTTTAGAGGTAATGCATTGTACACTCTTTTGAAAATAGTAAATAAGTTTTAATCCCTATCAGAGTACATCAAATAATTCTTTTATGATGGTGGCCCATTTTATAAGTGTGATAAGCCACTAAAGGGTGTGCATTAAAGGATTTTAATGCACTTCCCAGGGGCGTAAGGACACTCTGCTTTCAGCCTCGTGCCTTAGCACACTCCTGGGGCGTGCATTAAAATCCTTTAATGCACACTCTGCCGTGGCTCATTACTTACATATACGTAAATATATATATATATATATATATATATGTATATAGATTATATGTTTTGTTGTATAACAAAGTTAAATTAATTGCATCCCTGTAAGTGAAGGTCACTGTGTGGATACCCCTCTGATCCTCCCCTTCCTGCTTTGCTACAAGAAATGTCATGACTGTGCTACTCTATAAAAGGAGTGTAGCATGGGGCGAAGGTGGTTGAGCCCTTCCCCTGCCAAAAAAGGCAGCACCGCAGACGAAAGAAACAAGGAGGTAAGAGCAGAAACAACCAACCAACAACAAATGCAGTCACTATCCCTCAATCTGTATCTTGTATGTGCTCCTGTAATTAGCCCTGAAAGCTTAGCCTGACAGATAAAACTGTACAACCTGTAACAATTTCAAAGAAAATATACCCTGCAAAAAACACTGCTACACAGAAAAATAAAAGCAGTAGAAAAGTAACATCTGTAAGCACAACCTGCAGAACACTAACAGAAGATATGCCTTGAAAAAAACAAGCTGAATCAGCTGTAATCTGTAAGCACAAAACAGTGACAAACCTGTAGGCACACCCTGTAATAATGCAGCAGAAAGTATACCCTGCAACAGCAATCTGAATCAGAGACCAATAAAGCAGTAAAATGTAAGCAAAAACAGTAACAAAACCTGTGAGCACTAAAGAAAATAGTAACACACTGTAAACCTGCCCAGCCAAAAAAAGCCTTCAATATTTTTCCTTGCTCTGTCCTTACAGAGCAAACCTAGAAGAAGAGAGCTCAGGTGAAGGTAGGTGCCTTTGCCAGCAAACCTAGTCTTCCACTATGGAGACACTACTCAGAGGATCATAGCATTCCTCAAAGCTACCGGCCAACAAGATCCTAAACAGCACAGTTTCACAGCAGGTAGGTCATGCCAGACAAATCTGCTCAACTTTTTTTGTCTACGCTACAAAAATAGTGGACAATGGTGGGACATCAGCTGTGGTCTACCTACACTTTAGTAAGGCCTTCAACTCCGTTCCACGTAGAAAGCAGGTAAAGAAGCTTGACCACACAGGGCTTGGTCAGAATTAGTCAGATGGGTACAAAACTGGTTACAAGGCAGAAACCAGAGGATACAGGTTAATGGAACACAATCGATGGAAGGCAGGGTGACCAGCAGGGTGCCCCAGGGCTCAGTGCTGGAGCCTCTGCTCTTCAATGTTTTTATAGCAGACATCGCTGATGGACTAGAATGGAAGGTGTGTCTCTTCGCAGATGACACCAAGATATGTAACAGGGTGGACACTTCAGAAGGAGTTAGCAAGATGGAAGCTGACCTCAAGAAACTAGAAGAATGGTCTGGAGTGTGGCAGCTGAGATTTAATGCCAAAAAGTGCAAGGTCATTCACACAAGAAAGAAAACTCAAAGAAAGGAGTATTACCTAGGAAGCGAAAGACTAGCAGCCTCAAACCAGGAACGAGATCTGTGAACCAATCTCAGACAACTTGAAGGTTAGTAAGCAGTGTGAGAAGGCAACATTGAAGGCCAACAGAATGCTAGGTTGCATGGGGAGGGGAATCACGAGCAGGAAGAGACGTGGTACTACCACTGTATAGATTGCAGGTCAGGCCTCACCTGCAATACGGAGTCCAATTCTGGAGGTCTCACCTCAGGAAAGACATTGACCGGGTGGAAACAGTACACAGAAAGGCAACAAAAAATGATTCAGGGTCTGCAGTACATGTCTTATGAGGAAAGACTTGAGGAACTGAACATATACTCCCTGGAGCAGAGAAGAGAGAGGGGACATGATTGAAACATTCAAGTACATAAAAGGCATTAACAAGGTACAGGAACTTTTTCATTTCAGGAAGGGCTCCAGGACCAGGGGACATGACCTAAGGCTGCAAGGAGGGAGGTTCTCTACCAATACCAGGATGTCTTTCTTCACAGAAAGAGTGGTGGATGCCTGGAACAGCCTGCCCCAAGAGGTTGTGGGGGTCAACACTGTGGGGAGATTCAAGAATGCATGCATTAGAGATAAGGGAGCCCCGACTACAAAGGGCAACTAGTGTCAAAATAGGTCTAAAACAAATGGGCAGACTAGATGGACCTAGCGGTATCCTTCTGCCGTCAACTTCTCTGTTTCTCCCTTTCAACCCTACCAGCTGTAATCCACACACCTTACTGTTACAGCCTATCCAATAATGTTACTAATTTTGTATATATTCTGGTATTTAATATTAATTAAAAGAGGAGGTCGTGGAGTCAAGAACAGTAGGGGAATTCAAGAATGCATGGGACAGGCATAAGGCAGTCCTAGTGGGGGGGTAGGAGGAAGTGAGCTGTTGGTTAACTGGGATCTGCAGCTTATCTGTTACGTAGGAGGGTGGGCAGACTGGGTGGGCCGAGCGGTCATTGTCTGCTGTCAAATTCTATGTTTCTAATTTTGCATATTTTTTTTCCACCACTGGTAAAACTTGCACAATTGTTCTATACATATTTTTCTATGCATGTTCAGCTACGTAAAATTTTTCGCTCATCCGTTTACTCCTCCCATTGTTTCCACCCTCTTGGTAGCATTCGTAACAAGCCACAATTCTGCATGACTATCCAAGTAACTAAATTTTAAATAAATGAATAAAGGTTCTTAAAAAAAAAAAAAAAAAAACACAATGGAGGAAGGATGGAAGCTGGAATTAATTCAGGAAGTGTCAAGCTCTTATTTAATGAGGGCATCGGTTTAAAAGATAAATGTAGGATAAAAAAAATAGTGCCAGTTTGAGGGGCAGCACTCAAATTCTTTTTATTTAAATCTTAAGTCTTTCAAATGTAATTTCAGATTATGGGAGTGGCACGTCCAACTTAGAATTTCTGAACTGACTGCATGACAGACTTGTGGCTACAATAGTCTCTGGGATGTCTGGATATAGTTACATACACTGTAGAAAAAGGCCCATCCAGTCTGCCCATGTTACCCAGCTACTAAGCACTGTCCTTAGCAGCCATCCCTCCCCTTTTTCTCCCACCTTCTAACTAATCCCATAGGCCTGTCCCATCCTTGCTCAAAAACTACTCACCTATTTGGCCTATACCACTTCATCTGGTAGCTTGCTGCACCACTTTCTGTGAAAAAGTGCTAAAGGGCGTTCCTTCTGAATCTCCCCCTTTGAATTGGAGTTCCCTCTCATTCCCGTATTTTGAGTTCAAGCAGAAATGTTCCTTGGCATCCACCGTATTTATCCCATGCAGGTATCTACATGTCTCAATGACGTCACCCCTTCCCTCTTTTTCTTATGGACGTCTCTTTTGAATCTTCCCCCTGCGAGTTCTCTCTCCTCCTTGTATTTGAGCTCAAGGAGGAATCTTCAAACAACATGAAGTCTTGCTATATTATAGACATTAGCAGTTTGTTCCAGCTCTAGAACTGCCCCGGAGTGAAATGGCTAAAACCATTCCAAAATAGAATTTTGGCACGAGAGCAGCTCTATCTGTGTCATTTCAAACTTGAACTGTCAGATTCTTTACTCCGCCTCAGTGAACAGTCGCTCCGGAGATTTCTCCTTCTGCTCGGTTCATTTCTCGGTTTAAAAAGTGTTTTCTGGTTGGATTTAACTGAGAATAGTTTTTTTTTCTTAAAAGCGTTCGGTTCAAGCTCTACCTGTGGTAACCATAAGTAAATGAAGGTTTTGTCTGTGTGGAACTTGTAAGTTATCGGTTCGGTTTTGAACCGATCAGTGGGTTTAAAACTCATTTAAAACTAAAAGTTACTATTTTAGAGTGCGGTTCCCGGTTCTTATCGGTTCTAAAAAAAACGGATTTATTACGGTTTTTTTCAATACCCGTGACACGGTTAGGAACAGATAAGGGTGTCTTGCCTGGCACTGCCGTTAAAAGGGCAAGTTTTTGGTTAGGCTGGCATTATGTCTGAGAAAACCCAAAGAAAAACTGCCCATTGGTTTCAACACTGTGATGTTTGTGGGGAAGTCTTGCCAAGGCTGACCCACACACCACATGTGTTTATTGTCTGGGGTTTGACCACCCAGACTGCTAGGTTATAAGAATTTCCTGCAGCCACCCTGGAAAAAGATTGGGCAGGCTCAGGAACGAGAGGCAAAAAGTCCGCTGACCTGATGGCCAGCCCGGTTCGGTGCCAACCAAACCAGAGGGAGTGCCCTCTGACCAGGGCCAGACTCGGCAAAGAAAAGCTGGTTCTGAGGAACCAATTCCAGTAAAGAAAACAAGAAAATCAGCAGGTCTGGAGTCCAAAAATCTTCTCCAACTGCTGCAGAGATAGCAAAAGCCATACAGAATTGTCCAGTCACTGTCTCAGGGTCCGTCCGAACCACCACTATCTGGTAAAAGGTCGGTTTGTCCAGTCCCAGTGGTTCAGGATTATAATATTGAGGAATTTTATGAACCAGAGGAGGGGGAGGAGGATTATGAACAGTATGAATGTGGCTGGGAAGGTCTGGGTGTGCCCATTGAACCGGACATCTCCCCAGACAGACCTTTAGAATCTCCCCCTATGCTGTCTGAGTCCCCATCTCATTTTATGTTTTATAAAAAGTTGTTGAAACCTCCAGCTTCCTTTACAAGAGGCTGTGGATGAGCAAGAGGAGCCTGATTTTGTAGAAATGATGGATATTCCAGAGTCTAGAGATTGTCTATTCCTTTACATAAGTCTTTTAGGAAACAAACAATTAAAATTTTAAAAGCTCCTAATTCTGTGCCTCCTGTAGATAAAAAGATGGACAGAAGGTATACATTGTCAGGCCCTGATACAGAATTCCTTTCTCAGCAATGCAGTCATGTTAGTAGTTCTGGCTGCTGCCTGTGATAAAGCTAATATTCCATTGGCTTCATATCCTCCTGACAAGGATTCCAGGAAGATTGATGCCATGGCAAAAAAACAGTATATGGCAGCCTCTCTGGGACTCAGGCAAGCAAATTATATGGCTTATGTAGCCAGGTATCAGAAATCTAGATGGGATACTGTTATGCACTGGCCAAGCAGGCCCATGGCCAGCTGGCTAGTGAACTAGAACAGGTGGCTGCTGATGGCATGAAGCCTCTAAGGTTCAGTTTCATGCTGCTGTGGATGTTAATGATGTTTCCTCTAGGGTCATGGCCACATCTGTAGCTGTGAGGTTAGCCCGGCTCAGGTGTATTAGTTTGTCACAGGATACCCAGACTAAGGCTATGGATTTTCCTGTGGTGGGAAATTCTCTGAGCAGACAGAGAATTACATGAAGAAGATGGATGAATATAGGACTACTTACAAGAGTGCCCAGGCTAAGGGCGGCAAGCCACTCCTCAAGGCATGCCCCCAGGGTAGGGGTAGGCCTTTCTACCAGACTCAGGCCTCCTCTGCCTATGCTCAGAGGGGCTTTTCAGGAGGAGGCAGATGAGGTGGGCAGACCTGCTCCACCCCCGCTTAAAGCTCCTATGAAACAGGCACCTTATGGGGGTGCCCAGGCCGATTCTCCTGTACCAGTGGGGGCAGGCTGGCTTACTTCAGTCAGAATTGGGCTTCTTTAACCTCAGACAAGTGGGTTCTGGAACTAGTAAGCCAGGGTCTGGTTCTCTGCTTCAAAAAGTTTCCCAAGTTGAGAAGCAGACTTTTTCTACCTGCAAGTGCTTCAGAGACCCTCGCTCTGGAAACAGAGGTCTCATCCCTGTTAGCTCTCAGAACAGTAGAAAGGGTTCCTCCCCTGCATCGGGGCAGGGGTCTGTATTCCAGATACTTCCTTACCCCAAAAGAGACAGGAGAATGGCGGCCCATTTTAGATCTCAGATATCTGAACAAGCATCTTTTGAAACCAAAGTTCAAAATGGTAACTCTGGCAATGATTTTACCTTCCCTAAGGCCAGGGGATTGGCTAGCCTCCCTGGACCTCAAGGATGCCTATTTCCATGTCTTAATCAGAAGATCCCATTGAAAGTACCTCAGATTCGAACTGCCCTCAGGTCATTACCAGTTCAGAGCAATGCCCTTCGGCCTTACCTCTGCTCCAAGGGTATTCACAAAGTGTCTAGCAGTGGCAGTGGCCCACTTAAGGAGGCAGAGGATTACTGTTTTTCCCTTTCTAGATGACTGGCTCATTGTAGGCCAGTCCCCAGAACAGGTAAAATCTCACCTGCAGGTCACCCAGCAGCTTCTCACCTCCCTGGGTTTTCTGCTAAACCTACCAAAGTCGGTTCTGGAACCAGTCCAGGTACTCACCTTTATAGGGGCAGAATTGACACAAAGCTAGCCAGAGCCTTTCTTCCCCAGAAAGGGTAAGGAATTTAGTGGCTCTGGCCTCTTCCTTCACTCTGCAGGTCTCTCGACCAGCAAGACACTTTCTGCAGCTCCTGGGCACATGGCTGCAGCCACAGCTGTTGTGCAGGGAGCCAGATTTCAGATGAGAGACATTCAGTTTCACTTGAGAACCTTTTGGTCTCAGAGAAGAGACCCCTTTCCAAGTTGGTCCCAGTGACTCAACCTTGATCCTAGCTCTCCAGTGGTGGCAGGATCAGAGCAATTTAAGAGCGGGGTCCCTTCATTTCCCTTCTCACGACTTGACTCTCACTACAGATGCTTCCCTTCTGCATTGGGGAGCCCACATGGGCGACCTTTCCACTCAGGGAGTTTGGTCCCCCCAGGAATCTCTGCTCCACATCAATTTGCTGGAATTCAGAGCTGTCGTTTTAGCTCTTCAAGCTTTTTCTGCATCTGTCCATGACAAGGTGATACAAGTCAGAACAGACAACACCACAACAATGTGGTACATCAACAAACAGGGGGGCACTCGGTCTTCGGCCTGTGCACAGAGGCAATGAAGTTGTGGTCTCTGGCCTATTCCCTGAACACTTCCCTCATAGCAGTTCATCTTCCAGGGAAGGACAATGTCCTAGCGGATGCCCTCAGCAGGATTTCCCAGGGCCATCACGAATGGTCCCTGGATCCTCAAGTGAGGGGATAGTTTTTGCCAGGTGGGGCATCCCTCAGATAGATCTTTTTGCAGCCCCAGACAATCACAAACTTCCTCTGTTCTGTTGCAGGCCTCCAGTGCTGGGCTCAGTTCCCCTGGATGCCCTTCTTCTGGATTGGGAGGGGAAGTTCCTCTATGCTTCCCCCCCCCTTTCCTCTCCTATTCAAAGTACTAGTCAAAATCAGATCTCAGCCTTGCAGGGTAATTCTGATTGCCCCAGGCAGCCCTGGTACTCACTCCTTCTGTCTCTGACAGTCCATCTTCCCCTGTGCCTCCCCAGGAATCACAATCTGTTGACTTGTGAACAGGGAAGGGTTTGGTATCCGGACCTCAAATCCCTCAACCTCAAGGCCTTGCTCTTGAGGAGTTAGAGTTTGCTGATTTACACCTCTCTCAGGGTGTTGAGATCCTAAAGGCTTCCAGAAAGCCTTCCACTAGGGCTACTTATAGTTCTAAATGGAAAAGGTTTTCCATTTGGTGTGCTGGGAAAAATATTTCCCCAGAATCTGCTGAATTGCCCATTTTGTTAGATTACATGGTACATCTTAATTCCTTGGGTCTCAGACCAGCTACCCTGAGAGTTCATTTGGCAGCTGTGTCTGCTTTTGTGTCAGCAGGAAAGTCATCCTCTCCTTCCTCTCATCCTGTGTTTTCCAAGTTTTTTTAAGTACCTAACTTGGAAAACTGTTTTTCTAGTGGCTATCACTTCTGCCAGATGCATAAGTGAATTGCAAGCCTTGTCAGTGGAGACTGACTATTTCTTTCCACAGGGAAAAGGTAGTCCTTAGGACTAATAGGAAGTTTTTGCCTAAGGTGGTTTCAGATTTCATCTTAATCAATCTATCTCCCTTCCAGTATTTTCACTGATCACCCTCTTCGGTGAGAGGAGGTTGCACAGCCTGGATGTTAAGAGAGCTCTTAGTTATTATACAGAGCGTACTAAAGGTCACAGGTTCGAATCCTCCAACTTTTCCTTACCTATGGTGAAGTTGGGAAAGGCAAACCTGCCACTAAGAGATCAATAGCCAGGTGGATTGTCTTTTGTATCCAATTTTGTTATCAGAAAGTGGGCAGAGCCCCCGGTTTGAGGGCTCATTCTACCAGGGGTACAGCTGCGTCTCTAGCTGCTGCCAGAGATATCCCTTTATTAGAGATTTGCCAGGCTGCTACTTGGAAAACGGTACACACTTTACCAAGCATCACTCCTGGATGTCCAGGCCAGAGAGATGCTCGGTTTGCACAGACTGTTCTTCAGAGCCTATTCCTAAGTAGGTTCTGCCCTCCTCCATGGAGGTACTGCTGTGTATTCTCGTTAATGTCTATAATATAGCAAGACTTCATGTTGTTTGAAGGAAAAATTACTCACCTTAGTAATGTTGTTTCTTCTAATGGAGCCTTGCTATATTATAGACCTCCCCCCCAACCTGCCCCTCTCAGAACCTCTACTTGGTGGGGTGCGGGCAACTTAGTGTGGGCACTGCTTATGTCCTGTTAGCATTTTGTCCCCTTTGGGACTTTGGGGGTGTGTATGTGTGTTTTATTATACTTATGTTCCATTTTCATATTATTAGAATGGTGTTAGTATTTCTGGTCCCCTGACTTGAGTCTTGGGTGTTGGGACCATCAATGGTTGTTATTATTTAGGTAGCCATTTGGCTAGTGTAGGTTACAGCTTCCACACAGACCTTAGTGAGTTTGGCTCGTAAAGATCTGACAGTTCAAGTTTGAAATGACACAGATAGAGCTGCTCTCGTGCCAAAATTCTATTTTGGAATGGTTTTAACCAGTTCACTCCGGGGCAGTTCTAGAGCTGGAACAAACTGCTAATGTCTATAATATAGCAAGACTCCATTAGAAGAAACATTACTAAGGTAATTTTTTCTTCCTTGCCGTCCACAATATTTATCCTGAGCAGGTACCTGTATGTCTATGTATGCCCCTTCTCCCTCCTTTTCTCAAGGGTGTACATGCATAAGTCCTATACCCTCTCCTGTCTTGTTCCCGAGTCCATCTTGGTAGCCCTGCGCTGTACTGCTTCCACCTTGTCCGTCTCTCCTCAGTAGTGGATTCGTGTACCTTGTGCAGTATTCTAGGTGTGGTCGCACCAGTGATCTGTAGAATGGGAGATCAGCTCCCAACTTCTACTGCTTATCCCCATTCCAATTCTACCTAGCATCCCATTTGCCTTGCCCACAGCTCTGTTACAATGAGTTTTTTTTTTTGCTCGGATGTCATGGCCCCTAGTCTTTTCCCCTCATTTCATATTGAACTCTTGGGATCCTCTTTCCAGTGTGCATCACTTTACATCTGTTTAGCGTTGAATCCCATCTGCCAGATTTTTGACCAGCTCTCCAACCTGCCAAAGATCCTACCAGAGTGCCGTTAAACAGCTGAACTGCCTAAAACTGTTACTAGTTTCTAAAACCAGGCAGCCATTACCTTTTATGTCAGAGGTACTTTTTCTCTTCCCACTGGTAAAGTAGAAGACCGTTTACCTGGTGTTGGCAGGCGTGACGTGTGGAACAGCACTCCGCCTGGCAGCGGACATATCTAGCTTGGTTTCCTACATTACATCAGCAGTATTGGGGCCTTATTGACTGTGACATCACTACTGCTTAGGAAAAGCCACTCCGTAGCTGCCAAGTGTAACCTGTCATGCCACTATCAGGGAGATAATGCTAATGATGTAGTGAAGAAAACAGATACGTCAGCTGCCAGGCTGAGAGTTATTCCAGACAACCAGCAAAATATTATCACAAACTTTCTAATGAGCAAAAGGAAGAAAAACACTCAAGAAATAAAAAGTTACAACTACTTCTTAAATATATATATATTTTTTAATCAATCTCCTGCCTGTTTTGGTTTACACTAGCTCTTTAATTGGAACAGGAACTGATTTCTAATTGGAAATTGTTTATGATGGTCCCATTTATAGAAATGATTTCCATAAGCCTAAATTGCCCATATGTAATTTTATCTGAATAACAAGCGATTTGAAAAAAAATATTTTGCATTTTGTTTTCATGGGCACTATTCGGTTACAGTTCTCTTCACGGAACCAGTGATCTGGAGTTCTAACTATGTCACAGTTTGTGCAGAGAACTTCAAGCATTATTTATTTCATTATTATGCTTTTTGGAGGACAGACTCGCAAAACTCCCCATTCCACCAGCCATCACACCCCCTCCGGAACCCAACCTGGAGGATACACCCAAGTTTACCCCATCGGGGTGGGGCCACTAAACAGGCATGGCCCCCACACGGATGACTGAATACGTGTCCTGGCAGAGGAGTCTACCAGGAATCCTTCCAGTCTTACCCCCCAGGACAGGGCTGCAATGCTCAGCTGCTCAGATGGAGACTGCTCACTTAGGTTGACAACCAAGTGTCATTGCTAAGGACAATGCGGAACCGGGGAAATAGAGTGCCATGGAGGAAGCTGGCAACAATTTTTGTCAGTAAGCCCCCCCCCCAGGAGGCGTGGCACGCAATGACTGAGTGCGCTAACGTGCAAATGTCTGGCACGGCTCCCAGACAGCTGTTCCCTCTGGCCTCCACCAGAAGTCGATCCTGCGCCAGTCACGGCCCCCTCCCCCAAGGAGAGCAGTCCATGGGACACTCAATCCTTCTTCCCTCGGCCAGCCCTCCGACTCTCGGGTCCATTCCTAAACCCGAAATGCAAGCGTTGTGAGTGGAAGCCCTACTGCTGCACTGGCAGAACTTTAAGCATGGTTCTGATAGGACAATAGATGTCTAGTATTCTGTAAACTGACAATAAAAGCTCCAAATTACTGGTTCCATAAACAGAGCTGTACAAAATATTGCCCCCCCCCCCCCCAAAAAAGGAAAAGTAATAGTCTGTAGTACTCAGCACAAAACACCCTCTTCACTCTGGCAGACTTCTATAATTTGCAGTAACTCACAGTCCCTCTGGAAGACGTCTGTGGACGTTTCCAGTTTGGATGTATATATTTAGCCAATCAACTTTGGGCTTAAGTATTTCTAGGGGTACTTCACCACCTGCTGATCATGTATGGATACATAATTTGGTGTTGCGTTGTTTTCCACAAAAGAAAGAGTCAGTTTTTATTTAAAAAAATGTTTTCTGGGGTATTTTGGATAGTGTATATGTATGTACGCTACCGGTCAAAAGTTTTAGAACACCCCCATTTTTCCAGCTTTTATTGAAATTTAAGCAATTCCAGTCCAGTGAATAACCTGAAATGGTACAAAGGTAAGCGGTAAACTGCTAGAGGTTAAAAAAAATTTACGTTAGCAAAAACTGCTTTAGAGAAATTGCAAAGAAAGCCAAGGTGTCAGTAGTACAGTTTCCTACACCATCAAAAGGCACTTGGAAACTGGAGGAAACTCTGACAGGAGAAGAGTCTGCAGACCCAAAGCCACAACAGAATCAGAAGACAAGTTTCTGAGAGTCAACAGCTTCAGTGATAGGGCAGCTCACAGGACAACAGCACAGAGTGACTGGCACCTGAACCAAAAGGGCTACCACAGCATTTTGCAGCGCCATGCAATACCCTCTGGTCTCGCCTAGTTGGTCAGGGGTTCATCCTACAACAAGATAATGACCCAAAACATACCTCCAGGCTATGTCAGAACTACCTTCGAGGAAAAGAACAAAGGCGGTAGGCTTCAAATCATGGAATGGTCAGCAGAGTCTCCAGACTTAAACCCCATCGAGCTGGTTTGGCATGAACTGGACAGAAGGGTGAAAGCAAAGCAACCTACAAGTGCAACACATTTGTGGGAACTTCTGCAACAGTGTTGGGAAGAACTTCCCGAACAATATTTGATGTCCATTGTAGGAAGAATGCCACGAGTGTGTTCGGCGGTTACAGTATATCTGCAAAAGGTGGCTTTGATGAGTCAAAAATTTAGATTAAATTTTGTTAAACAAAATGATTCTGATTTCTTTTTTTATCTCCAATTATTTGTTCTATGCTTTAATTTCAGAGTACACAGACATTAACCTGCGTAAATTTCAATAAAAACTGGTAAAATGGGGGTGTTCTAAAACTTTTGACCGATAGTGTATGTATATTTTATTTATATATATATATACACATATATATACATACACACACACACACACACACACATATATATATATACACATACATACACACACAGACACGCGCACACATATATACACACACAATGCTTAGAACTGATTGCATACCACCGCTAGAAAGGTAATTATGTGCTGAACAACTCTGCCACTCATACTTTGGGTGTAGCAGTTACAGTTCATTAAGTATTTGCATTTGTTTATAGTTTTTTTTTTTTTAATAAAAAAAATTGGGGGTATTTTGGCTAGTATAACAAAAAAAAAAAAAATTACTTAGAACCGATTACGTACCCCCCATTAAAAAGGTAATTTTGTACTGAACAACTCTACCACTCGTATTCTGGGAGTAGCAGCTACAGTTCATATGGTGTGTATGGTTGACTTTAATGTTATTTTAAATTGCTGTGTGTTCCCTTTACTACCACTATGTAAAGCACCTAGAGCTTCAGAGATTAGGCACTTTATAAAGTTTGATTCGACTTTTGCCAGTCAAGCCTCGTAAAAGCACCTTGAATAAAAAGGATAAAAATGCAGGCTTTGTATTAGAAAACTTGCTTTTAAGTACAGAATAACTTTACTACCAGCTTATCATGCAGGGATACATAATTTGGTGTAGATGTTACTTGCCCCCCCCCAAAAACAAAAAAATGGTTAATAAAAAAAAAAAAAAAAGAGTTTTGGGGGTATTTCAGCTAAAAAAAACCCTAACTGCTTAGAATTGATTGCATACCACCAATAAAAAGGGCCACTCGTACTTTGTGTGTAGCACTTACGGTTCATGAGGTATTCGCATCAGTTTATGGTATCGCGGGCATGACTTCATTTTTGCTTAGAAAGGCCCAGGATGCAGTGTTAAGGGTATAAAGGGCAAAAGGGGTAGAACCTTCAGAGAGCTGATGTGGAGGTGATGAGTTAAGGTACAGTCAAATATGGCTCATTTGGAAGCAAGCCTTTCATTTCTCTTACTAGTAACAGCTGCCAATTAGCACAAATGTCATGTTACCCATAACCCTTTCTCTGTGCTCCCCTTCCTATATCACAAATGATTACACCGATAAGGACCGGACCCAGTGCCAAGTGGTGAG
Organism: Neoceratodus forsteri; assembly: GCA_016271365.2. Lineage (NCBI taxonomy): Eukaryota > Metazoa > Chordata > Ceratodontiformes > Ceratodontidae > Neoceratodus > Neoceratodus forsteri. The sequence continues at coordinate 437,217,705 of CM057453.1, forward strand.
GTACTTCGCTTATTACTTCCTTTACCTCTGAAAGCTCCCCCATAAATTACTACCCCTTGTGTTCTTCCCCTCAGCCAGTTTTTCAACCAAATTGCCAATTTTTCCCCCCCACCCTTAAGTCTCAACTTTTTAACCAGCCTCCTGTGGGGGACTGAGCCAAAGACCTTGCTTAAATCCAAGTATACCGCATCTACTGCTTATTCCTAGCTGATGCCCTGGTCACCCAGTCGAGGAAGTAGGAAAGATCTGTCTGGCAAGATCCTCTCTTCGTGAACCCATGTTGTCTGTGGTCCTGTAAGCCCATTTCCCTCCAGCAAGTCAACCAGTTCTTCTCTTAGTAAAGGCTCCATAGCCCCCAAAAAAAGCCACCACACACACACACACTACAGACATCAAGCAGACTGGCCTATAGTTCCCTTGTTCATAATTCCTTCCACTCTTGTGCAGAGGGAGATTTGCTGTCCTTTGGTCCCCAGGGATCATCCCAGTGTCCAGCGAATAGCCGAATGTGTCAGCAACTGCAATTATGATCTAATTTAGGGGAAAAACATCACATCTCAGTGACAAAGATTATCTTTCTTATTTAGTAGCCTCACCAAAACTCTACCTTAGATCACCTTTAACCATTTCTATTTTGTGTAATACTGCACAGCCTCAATGCACCATACCCTACATCGAGAATTCTTCATGCAAATCAAACTACAGTGACTTGCAATTCCAATTCTTTTGGAATGTTGTGCAATGGAGTTCTTTTGATGTTAACTGCTTTGTTGACAGCTGGTGCTCCTCTTGTGCAATTGCAAAAAAAAGTGTATAGTTTCATCCCAAGGAAATTAATGTATTCTGACTCACAAGACTGTGCCTACGATACACTCTAGCCTGCCTACCTTGATTTAATTAACTTTTGCTGATTCTGGTACACTGCAGCTGCTGTTTTAATTAATTTTAGCATATCCTCCAACAGCAGCTGCTTGCAGGCCCACCCCCTCCTCTACCATTAATTAAATACGCTGGTAATCCCGCCCACTTTTGTTCCAACCTATAAACGCACTTGGAGGGCAGTCCTACCCCTCCCCCTTGCTGCATCAGTCCTAATTCAAACCAGCGAGGCAGTCCTTTTTTTTTCCTCCACTCACTCTTGCCTATTCTGTTTGCCTCTGTTCTACACTTATTTTGTATGGAAAAGTAACTCAGACTGAGGGTATCCCAGTTTTATCTTTTCCCCTCACCTTTTCAAATTCCCCCTGCTCCTGTCCACTCCTCATAAACTGCACTCTATTGGAATACCTGCCTCTTGTGAATAACTTGTATAATTGACTGCCAACCTCTGGCCACTAAGGGTCTCACTCAAACTGCCTTCACTATAGGTGTTACCCTGCCCTTAAGTCACCATTTCTGTCAGTTATATTCTTCTCTTACAAGTGACAATCTACTTCTGATTTACAGAGGTTTCATACAAGGCATACATAATGTTCTCTCTTGCATGCCCAAGGTCACTTCTGGTGGTATCAGGATAACTACCCACCATAATCATCCTCTCCTCTCATGTAACATACCAGCTGGATACCCTGGGTCCCACTGCCATGAAGAATTCTCCTTTGTATTCTCCAACCTTATACCAACTAGAACCTTGCTCCCTTCACCCAACCTGTACCTCCATATAACTCATCCTTCCAAATTGGGGCATTTCCTTCTCTATCACCCCCCTAGCATGCCCAAATACCTCAAGCACAATTACAGATTCTACAAAGAAGTTTGGGTGATGCTTCTGCTTGTCAGGAGACATAGAATCTAACCCTGGCCCCCACTGGAATGCCAGGTCCACGGATGGCTCCTCTAGGTTTTCCACTAAGGGCATGAAAATTGCCCACATGAATATCAGAAGTTTACCAGCAAACTTTCCTGAACTTGAAGCCTGGATAGCCCTGTACTGTCCGGACATACCTGGACTAACTGAAACATGACTCAGGCCAGAGATGCCCGATTCCATGTACAAAATACCTCGCTACAGCTTGTCCAGATTCGATCGCCCCACCAAACAAAAGGGTGGAAGAGTTGCCCTTTATTATAAAGAGCATCTCAATGTCTCTGTACTCCAGTCTTGGATATCAAATCACTGTGAAGCTCTGCATACAGTTCTACAACTAGGTGGTGATAAAAGGCTAAATCTGATCTGTGCCTACAATCCTCCAAACGGGGCTCTCCCTGGCTTAAATGGGCTCTTGGATTATCTGGCCACTCTAAACGGTAGATCTGAAGTCATATTAATGGAAGACTTCAACCTAGACCTATCAGGGAGTCACACCGGTACATATAGTGAAGCTCTCGCCCGACTTAACCTCGCTCAACTTATCTCTAGCCCTACACGCATCTCTTCCAACTCGGAGCGCCAATCTCTCCCGGACTGGATGGCTACAAATACAATAATTGCTGCAGGGACCTTTTCGGATTCTATTAGTGATCACCTGCCTACGTTCTGCATCTGGAATGGCCACTGCCTTAAACCCCCCCCCCCCAAAGAATAATTCAATTTCGGGATTTTGCCAAACTAAACCTAACTGCACTCGAGGATATTAATAATATAGACTTGTCTCCATCTATCACACTGATGATGTAAACACAGCACTTGAATACCTGATGTCTCAGCTTCTGGCCCTTCAGGATCTGCACATCCCTCTGAAAAAAAGGCGTCTTAGGGGCTCCCCTAATAAATGGCTTAAAAAAAGACCTTCGAGCCATGATAAAAAGAGACAAGGCCTGGACCTTGGCAAAGAAGTCCCAACAATCAGAAGACTGGTTAACTATAAACAACTGACAAATGCCTGCAAAAAAAAGATATTCGGAAGGCTAAAGGATACTGCCAAGCTTCTCCAATCTTCAGCGGTGATACCAGGGTTTTGGAACCACATCGTACTTTATTGGGCAAAGGCCCAAGACGGCCATTACCGACATGACACTGAATGACGTAAACTGTAACAAGTACCTACTATTGCTAATGCTCTTAATGCACAATTCTCGGATCTCTCCAAATACACTGAGAAATTCAACCAACCTCTTTCACCTCCTCCTGAGGTGCAACTTTCGCATGAAACCCCTTTTCGTCTCACATTAGTCTCCTCCACCGAAGTGCTGCATCTCCTCAAATCAATATCCACCTATGGATCAGCTGGCCCGGATGGGCTACTGCCAAGCTTCTTGAAGCAGGCAGCCCCTGCCCTTGCTGTTCCTACTGCAAGAATCTTTAATCTTTCCATAATAACCCAAACGGTACCAACATTGTGGAAAACCGCTCACGTTGTCCCTGTTCACAAAAAAGGGGATACCAAAAATGTGTCAAACTATAGACTAATTGCCATTCTCTCTACCCTAAATAAACTTCTCGAGAAGGCCATCGCTACTCGGGTCACAAATTGCCTGCACCTCAACAACCTTATATCCCCTACCCAGCATGGATTCCGAACAGGACACAGCACAACTGCTCTACTTCAGCTGACAAATGCAGTCCTTACAGCGATGGATAAGAGCCTGCTCACTGGGGCCATATTTATCGATCTCATAAAGGCATTTGACCTTGTGAATCACTCTCTGCTACTTTCCAAACTGTCCCGCTTTGGCTTTGACCTGTCGTCAATCTCCTGGTTCGATAGCTACCTCTTGGGGAGGTTGCAATTTGTCCAAATTGAATCCGCCGTCTCAAATCTTTCCCCTACCTCTGTTGGAGTCCCCTCAAGGATCCATTCTTGGCCCACTACTTTTCTCCCTTTTCATTAACTTGCCCTCCCTTCCCTGCCCCTCCTCGTTAATCCTTTATGCCGATGACATGGTGCTTCTCTCCAGTGGTAAAGATCCCTTATCAGTAAGAGCACATCTTCAAGCAGACTTCAACTGCTTGCAGGAGTGGTTACTACAGAACAGGCTCCTAATGAATGCTAAGAAAACTGTAACTATGCTTTTTGGCCCCCCGTCAAGAATCAGATCTCTTACTCCAGACATTGATACATTCTCTAGATGACTCCCCTCTTGAATTTGTTACCTCCTTCAGGTATCTAGGAGTCACTCTCGACCCATCTCTTGACTTTAACCTCCACATTGCGGCTACATGTAAGACAGTTTACTCAAAACTTGGCCTTGCCTTTAAAATTAGGTCCTCCCTCAATGATGCTGCCTGTGCTACTGCACAAGGATTTCTCCTCCCTGCTCTAACATATTGCTCTCAGGTTTACCTTAAAGCTAGCAAAGGAGCACTCCAGAAATGGAGCACCTGCTATAACAGTATATGCAGATTTGCTCTCTCCGCTCACAGACTTACCCATCATTGCCTGCTCTACTCGAAACTACATTGGCTCTCCCCAGACTCGCTCAGACACTATTCTGCAGGCTGTACAATTGATAATATGATCAGAACTGGGTCCCCGAAATACCCTGCAGAACTATTAACTCTGCCCTCCCAAGCATACCCCCCCCCCCCCGCTTCTGGAACTCCATTCCTCCCACATCAAACTCTCCAAATCCCACAAGGCATTTAAACTGAGTCTTCGGGCACACCTATTAGAATCCGACTGCTGCTCTTGTGCTGTAACTTGAGATTCTCTCCTAGCATTTTCTCCTCCCTATGGCACTTACTGATTTCCTACTGGTCTCCAAAATCTGAAAGTTTCCCACATCCAGCAGAAATCCTGTTGTTACAATGCTACTTCATTTAAGTTTTGTTTGCTGTTTGTCGTTTCAATTTAGTCACTGATGTCATCAGATGAAAATAATTAATGTAATGTTATCTGTTTCTCTTTGTCATTACTGATAATGACTGTACCTGGCTGTATACTGTTCAAATGTTTGTTCTCACCTCATGCTGCGTCATGAAATACTCTTTAATGTTGACTCTGGTCTCCCTTGTCTGTACTCTCCCGGGTCGTGCCTGAATATAGGCAACATTGTTGTCTAGTGTACTTATCCGGTAAACAAAAACCAAATAAATAAATAAATAATCAAGCCAGATGTGTTATCTCTGAACACTAATTTGTAACAGCGCTCCTGCTGTCATTGCCAGCTCAACCCCAGGATGGTACACATTTTTCTTAACCAGGAACTAAAATGAGCAATATCATTTTTACAATCATGTTCTTTGAAGTACACCACAGACAAAAAATGTTTTAAACCACATTTATTTTGCTATTACAAGATGGATCCGCTCATTTGGATTTCTGGCTCTGTGCCTGTGCCTTCAATACTTTAACTACGATCTTCTGTTCCTCAATGAGAAAAGCACGCTTGATTCTGTCCCGAAAAAAAAAAAAAGAGAAAGGATTACTTTTTTAGTTGCTCTCGTGGTTTCAGGGCAATGTATATCAGCATCTACAACAACGGCTGAAAAAACAAAGGTCAGAAACTTAAGTAGAATAACACCATCCAATCAAAACAAGTTAGAACAATAAATATGAACCATTGCAACCAGATTTTATGAACGGGGACACAACAACCTTAAATACGGTAGCTGTGTTTATGCCCAGAGCCCAAGCTGCCAGAAGGACAATGCAGTCTCTCCCCTTGGTAGACACAGCGGTCCCACCACTAAACTGATCCATGATATAGATGGGAGCGCAGTGCTGGCAAGGCAGCTAAAGTGATCAGGACATGGACGGACTGGAGCTAGCTCCAACCTAGACAGGAAAGGGAGGACAAGTCTGGGGAGAAATCACATCTAGTGCAGTCTGAGCATATGACACTGCCCCATTCCCTATGGCCATCCCACCTCCTCTCTTACCAGATCTGAGGCCCTGTGAGCAGCAGGCTAGCAGAGCCAATCAGGCCTTACAACACAGAAGGGTGGAGAGCCAGCATAGGTTCAGAGCAGAGAAAGCTGCGATGTTAACACCAGGGTGACAGGCAATTTCAGCAGGCAGGAGAGGATTTGCAGGTCAAAGGAATGCTTGCCCAGCCTGATGGAGGTAAAAATATTCTCAACCACATGAGGTGTCAAGAGGTAGCAAACAGTTTCAGCAGCCTCTAGTTCAACAGACAGATAGCGCCACCAGACTAGTGCCAGGTGCCCAAACAATCTCTACAGATCACATGATACTCCCATATCAAGCACGCATATTAACAGCCACAAGCAGATGGAAGACAGTAGGTAGAACACTATCCCCTGTACAGATAAAGGAATGATTGTTCTAAATACAGAAGTTAATCCCAACAGTTTCACTGACTTAGGGCTTACCCACCTGAGGCTAGCGTGACTCAATGTTACCTGATACGTTTTGTTTTTTTGTTAAAAACTCAGTACAGTTAAATATAGAAACATAGAAGTTGACGGCAGATAAGGACCGCAAGGCCCATCCAGTCTGCCCATTTCTTTTTCTACCTTATAAATGTGCCATCGGCCTTTGCTCTGTCAGTGGCCTATCTATTCATAGTCATTTGTATTGCTCCCTTATGCCTATCCCATGCCTGTTTGAAGCCCTGCACTGTATTCATAGCCACCACTTCTTGTGGTAAGCCATTCCAGGCATCCACCACCCTTCTGTGAAAAGAATTTCCTCACATTCCCCTTAATCGGCCTCCCTCTAATCTCATGCTGTGTCCTCTTGTCCTGCTATTTTTCTTATATTTAAACATGTTAGACTCTTTTCACCTTGTTTATGCCCTTAAGGTGTTTGAATGCCTCGATCATATCACCTCTCTCCTCCTTTGCTCAAGGGTATACATATTGAGCTCCGTTAATCTGTCCTCATATGTCTTCTGATGCAGTCCCTGCACCATTTTGGCTGCCTCTCTGACTGCCTCAATTTGGTTAATGTCCTTGTGAAGGTGTGGCCTCCAATACTGCACCAGTACTCCAGATGGGGCCTAACCAGTGTCTTGTACAGAGGATTATTACCTCCTCTTACGACTTGTGGATACCCCTACTAATACACCCTAACACCCCCTAGCCTTACCTACTGCTTTAGAGGTCTGCTTGGATGATTTTAGGTAATCAGTGATGATGATGCCCAAGTCTCTTTCTTCCTTTGTGACTGCTAGCAACTCCCTCCCAGCCTATAGGTGGCTTCAGGGTTTCTCTTCCCTATCGCATGATTTTGCACTTTTGCATTAAATCCCAGTTGCCACTCTTCTGACCATTCTGCTAGTTTATCCAGATCTCTTCTCATTCTGCCCACCCCATCTGGATCATCTACTCTGTTGCAGATCTTGGTGTCATCTGCAAACAGACAAGCTTACCCCTCTAGTCCATCTGCAAGGTCACTAATGAAGATGTTGAAGAGGACTGGCCCCAGGACTGATCCCTAGGTACCCCACTTGTGACTTGCATCTCTTCTGACTGTATACCATTTACCACCACTCTGTTTTCTGCCCGTCAACCAGTTTGCCACCCAGTTGACCAACTTCTGACCCACCCCGAGCCTACCCAGCTTATTTATCAATCTTCTGTGGAACAGTGTCAAAAGCTTTGCTGAAGTCAAGGTAGGCGACATCAACTGCTCCCCTTGTCCACCACTCTGGTTACCCAGTCAAAGAAATCTATGAGATTAGTTTGACAGGACCTTCCTTTGTAAACCCATGCTGTCTTGGATCCTGTGCCCCTATGGATTCCATGTGTGTGCACCATTCCTTTCTTAAGGAGTGCCTCCATAATCTTGCCCACTACTGAGGTAAGACTGACCTGTCTGTAGTTCCCTCGCCTCCTCCCTGCTACCACTCTTGTGGAGTGGGATCACATGAGCCCTTCTCCAGTCTTCTGGGACCTCTCCTGTGCTCAGAGACTCACTAAACAATTCTGCTAATGGCTCTGCTAGTTCCTCCTTAGCACCCTGGGATGTATGCCATCAGGTCCCATTGCCTTATCCACCCTGAGCTTAGCAAGCTCTTGTAGGACCCTTTCTTTTGTGAAGGAGTAGTGCTCACCTCCTCCCCTGTGTCCATGATGCTGAGCTGTGGGCCTGCCCTACCTTCTCTTCAGTAAATACTGAACAAAAGTATCTATTTAGGATACATGCCTTTACAGGGTCCTCCTCCTCACATGCTCCCTTTTCCCCATTAAGCTTAGCAATACCCCCTCTGGACTTTCTCCTTTCACTAATGTATCTACAGAAAGTCTTGTCACCTTCTTTTACTGTTTGTGCTAGTGTTTCCTCAGTTTGGGACTTTGCCTGCCTTACTGCCTTACCTGCTTCCCTTAGGGCAGTTTGGTATGCCTCCCTATCTTCATCCCGCTGTGTTTCCTTATATTTCCTGAAGGCCAGCCTTTTGGCTCTGACCTTTGGATCAGTTGAGGGTATGGATATCATTACCTAAAATAGGATCCTTTCAAACAACTGCAAAATGAAAATAATTTTGTGTCTGCTTTAAGGTCCCTCTATAGATAGAATGCATTGGCTTTCTTCATGTTTTTGGAGGCTAGGCAAGGGAAAGCTAGGCCATCTCCAACTGCCTTAAAATCTACTTTGGGAATGAAAGAGGGAACTCAGAGAACCACTTTCACTTATAAAACGCCAGACAGGGCCCCCAATGAGCCAGCCCATTCGTTCCAAACCCCCTTGCTGAACAAATGGGCATGAGAGGGAGACCAGTTAGGGTGAGAAACCAGAGGTAGGATACCTCAGCAAGGGGTTCAAATGGAAAATCCAGCATGACTTCTAGAACCATGCCTGTTCCTAGACAGGAAAACCTGTGGGGTGCAGTGCAGGATTGGCATGCTTGTGACATGGATCACCTGCTGGGGGGAGACATTCCCCTATCCATGAATGTTTAAATGTGACAGCCAAAAGCCCTAGAGAGAACTGACAACCCTAGATCCTGAACAGCAATGGCACCACGGTCTAAGTCCCCTGGAGGAACAAGAGTGGCCTGTATCCTAGACTCTATTGTAGGACCTTAATCGGAGAGCTCTTCCTGGGGTGCATCAGGGTCAGACTTATGGCCAGCCCTCATGTATCCTCTGCATTTAGACGACAAACAGACAGAGAAAACTTCTGATGATGTAGATACAAGATAGGACTTGTGACAACTAAGGTCAGAATAGAGTAGTAGACTGGGCTACACAGAAGCCAAAGTGTACTCCTCATCTTAACTTTAGCATAAAGAGGACCAAGGCTGACAGCATCATCGTAACTTCCTGAGAAGTTGAGAGAGCACTGTCCATGGCAGAAGCTAAAGCAGAATGTCCAGCTACAGCAGGGACATGCCATCTATTCCTGGTGACTGTCAAAACCAATGAACTGCACACTTCACATCTGCCCTGCAGGCCAATAAGTCAAGGAAGAGTGCGTTCCATCTGCATCACATCACAAAGCTTAGGTGCAAAAGACCGTCATGGTCCAGCAGAACACCAGTTCGTAGAGGGAGCTGGACAATGGTTCCTCTGCAATCTGCCACAGCAGAGGGAACAAAACTTGTCTGGGCCAGAAGAGGCCACAAGTATCAGCGTGAAGAGTGACTAATACCTGTGGAATCAGGGCACACAAAAACCTCCGTCTTCTAGAGAGGGACGTGTCTCCCAAAAAAGAAAACAACCTGGAAGCAGTGAGCAAAATAGAACAGTGCTGCATTGTGTGGGGACGCAAAAAGGTCCAACTCAGGACAACCCAACAGGCGAAGAAGTCTTTGACCACACTGTCCAGAAGTTCCCACTCATGGGACAGAGCACCTGACCTACTGAGAGTCAGCTAGGACAAAGAGTCGGACTGAAATATGGCAACAAGGTATATATTTTGTGTGCCAGTGCACCATACCAGCATGGCTTCTTGGCAGAGAGGTAAGAGTCTTACCAGACTGTTGACAGTGCATGCTACAAATGCTGTCCCATCTATACTAGCAGAGGACAGCCCTGAATGTGAGGGTCAAAAGACAGCAGATAAGACTCCTCTCTGCATCTACATTCTGGAGATGAGGGCTAAGGGAGACCACAACCCCTTCGTCTTGAGGGCATCTAGATGGGTTCCCAAACCCATCCCGGAGGCACCTGTGGTGAGGCCCCCCTGCGTGTGATGGTCAAGAAATAGGGATCCCAGAAGCAAATGGGAGCAGTCTTGCCCCCAATAAAGGGCCCTGCATAAGGGTTCCGTGACCAGCAGGGCGATCTAGGGATTGGAATACCTGAGCCCACTGAGCAACACATATCCACTGGGAAATGAACATGCAGAAGTGGACAACAGAACAGTCAAAATGGTAGCTGCCATGAGGCCAAGATGGACCCAGATGCCAGAAGAGACCATCTTCACCTGGGCAATCGAAAGTGTTGGCACATAAGTCCGGAAGGAATGCCCAAGCCCGAGTGGTGTCCAAGACTGCGCGTGTTAAAGGTACTGGAAAGGGGTCAAAATGTTTTAGGGTTAGTTGACCAGAAAAAACAGTTTAAACTGGCAGGTCCGATACAATGTCTGTAGAATTGCTGCCCTAGATGGGCTTTGGGGATACAATCATCCAGATATGGGAAGATATACAGCAGGCTTTGACATACTATTGTGACCACCACAGCCAAACACTTGAAGACATGTGGCACTGAAGACAAGCCAAAGAGCAAGTCACACAATTGGTCATGCAAGCCCTCCAAAAGGAAGTGTAAGTATATGAGATGGCTATGTCAAATCTTACAGTGCAAGCATGCATCCTCCACGTCAGAGGGAAGAGGAACTTAGGAGAGACAAAGCAAAACTTTTTGTGCACAATTTATTTGTTCAGGCCTCAGAGGGCCAGGACGGGGCAGAAACCGTCCCATCTTCTTTGGGACTAGGAAATATCCTAACAAGAAACACTGGTGTAATCAGGGGCACAGATCGACAGTATAGCACAGTGGGTTAAGGCTCTGAGCTGCAGATCTGGGTTTGAATTTCTCAGCTGCCTAGGTGGATACTGTGTGATCCTGAGAAAGTCACTTATCTTCTTGTGCTCTCAGGTCACATCTGGAAACAAGTTCCGGCTTAGTGTGCTACTCCTGGTTAAACAATGTTCCCTTTCCCAGTCTGTCCAACAGATAAGACTTCTGTCAAAAGGACCGAAAAATTTTCTTGAGCGTATTGATAAAGGTTGGGAGAATGCACCAGAGGGGTGCTATTAATTCCAATGCATGACCCTCTAGAATAATACCAAGGACCCACCCATCTGAAGAGATCGTCATTTGTTAAAAAAGAAGGGCGATCCTGCCCTCTACTGAATCCATGGGATAGGGGCATAAGGGAGTCAGAGGACGTAGGTAGAGCCTTAAATGCTACGTGCTCCAGCTAGGTCTTGAAGGTGGAAGCCTGGAACATGCAAACAGAAGGGGCAGGAGCCCCAGCAAACAGAACCACCACCCCCACAAGAGGGCTGGGGAGCAAAGGGATGTCAAGGAGTGAAAGGACAGAAGTCAGCCAAGTCTGTTGCCGTCTGGGTGACAGAAGGCTCACGTGCAAACTCTAGAAACCCTCCACTGGGGTGGACAGAAAACCAAGAGTGCTGTGGATGTGAAGCAAAACTTATCTGTTATTCAAACGCCAAAAACTACTGGGAAAATTACGGTATTTATGACAATGGTACCACTCCAATTATGATATGCTTGGACTATTCTGATAAAATAATGATCTAGCTTCGTAGAGTCTGCCATCTACATTGTGTTCCTCTATCCTCAGCAGCTGCACTAGCATTAATCCACAACACAGCATGAGACTACTGTAGAATTAATCAGTGCCTTGGGGGGAGGGGGGGGGGAGCCGCAGGGAGAGTGCCTCCAACCAGTCAGGTATGGATTAATTTCTACAGCAGATTCATGCTGTGGAGTGGATTAATGTGCTTGTAACATGGCAAGTGCAGAAACAGGGAGTTATACTTGATAAGAGATTGCCACATGACATCCTAGATTAGCAAGTACAATAAAACACTGACAAGACAGACAGATGCAGGTAGTTGGAACGTAAAATTCCGTATTGTGCTTAACAGGCTGATTTTCCTTTTAATATTGTGAGTACAACGGTGAACAGTGATTCAATTACTGATTACATGCAGAGGTGATTAACATTTCAGAATACATGTTGATTTTTGCTGACTTCTGTGAACTGTGGAATCTTTTTTTTTGCTGCATTTGCTGTTACGGATTCGGCTGCTGTGCATGATGTGAAATGCATATGTTTAAGTGTACTCTGTATTGTGTTGAACAGGGCAATTTTCCTTTTAATATTGTGAGAACAACAGTGATTCAATTACTGATTTAATGCGGTTTGGGATTTGGCTGCTGTGCTTGATGGGAAATGCATATTTAAGTGCACCGGAGACTTAAGTTCTGGTTTGTGAATGACGGAATTACAAGGGTAACCATGGTTTATTGAGGAGTAACCATGGATTACTTCAGAATTCATCCATGGTCACCTGTTCCCATCCAACCAATCCAGGGTATCTATTCTACTGTCATTTGCAGAGTCATGTTACAATGCTCCTTTTCATATTTCCAATTCCATGACAATTGCATCATTCCACGCTATTCATCTGAATGACCCAGAATGGTGGCACAGATGGTACAGAATGTTCAGGCTGTATGAAGACAGGGAGCAGATGCTGCTGAGCGAGGTATACAAGGTCTTTACAAAGGGAGAAAAGGGATTTAACAAAGGCAATAAAAAAAGTTGGACTAACGTACTGAAAATAAGGTAAAAAATATCTGAATACACAAATTGAAATGGAAATGGGTGTCTAAAGATATAAGAACGGTTTGTCTTTAAGATGACTGGTTTATGTTCATGCTCAGTTACTGTATCTCTTGGTTGTAGATGCGTCTTCTCAAGTCCACTGCGAGCCACTACAGCTCGGCATCGCTGTTCTCATCCAAAGATCTCGAGAAGGCACGTGACCTTAAGAACTGCACTATGCATTTCTGCTTAAAGTTGAACCAGCATAATATGCTGTGGTGATCTGCATATGCAGCCGATGATGCTCTGCATTGTGGGTGTGATTTTGTATTTCTTTGAAACTTGGCTTCCCGGCCAAATGCCCTTTCGGGTAACCATTGCCTCAGAGCTTGCACACAGAGGTTCTTTGTCTCATAAGAGCTGTACACTTTCCCTCCACAATCAAGAGCCTAAAATGGCTCCAAACATATGTGATATTCATACAGCAAAAGTGCTCCATTGCTAATACTAACTGCCTATGTGACTGCATTTGCCTTGTACAGGACTTCTGTATTGCAAACACACGAGTATCTATTATTATGAAGTCCATAAAAGAAGCAAAATGTCATACAAGACTAAATGCAAGCCCAAAGGTAACAGCAGCAGGGTGTTCTTGTTCTGACGTTATTTATTCAGCCACGTCTAAGGCTCCAACCACAGCATGAGTTAAGAGCAAACCACATTTGTTACATATTTCAAATGCAGTAAACACCACATACTAAAACAAAAATTGATACATACTGCTGACTAGCATTTTATATTTACGTGTTCTTTAAAGCAGCACTGTAATGAAACAGGGCAAAAATGTTACCCCTTTGTTCACTATAAAATATTCCTGACATCTTCCAGTTTTATTTAGATGTAAAATGTGAGTATTTTATTAAAGTTTTCTTTTTTTTTTCTCTCAAGAAAAAAAGGTGGCTGACACATCTGGCTTAGAAATGGCATTGTAGACCTGGCAAGGGTTAGGATCAAGTAGCTGGAGCAAGCTATTTGGAAAAAATATTTTTCACTGTACTGCTGCTTTAAACAAGCTGTGTATGCTTCGACTCATAACTGTTTAGTGTTTTAGAGAGCCCTCACTCTCCTGGCTTGTAAGATGCCCCTTTCCACACCTTGAGTCTGCTTTAGCATTTTTTTTTCTTTTACATACATCTGAAATTGTTAAAAGGAGCACTCTAATATGGCTAGGTACCAAGGCCCAGATATTCAAAACTTTGCCCCGGGGCTAAATTAGCACTGCCTGGCGGGTATACTTAGCCCAGAGCAAAAAGCAAGCTATATTCAAAAGGAGTAGCCCGGGGCAAACAGCTTCTGAATATAGCATGGTAATGAGGCCGGGCAAATTGGGCTGGAAGTGCAGGGCAAACTTAGCCCTGTAATAAGATGGCTCCGAATATAGCAGCCAGGAAGTGCAGACCACAACAACAACACAGTGCACTACGTCGTGAAGGTAGGTAGAGGTGACCTATGTGGCCAATGTGTGTGCCAGCAAATGTGTGGACCCAGTACAGCTGCAGGGAACAGCGCATGTGAAAGTACAGTGTGCAAAACTGTATAATAGTCCCCGAACCGTTTAAGGTGGCAACATGTTTGCGCGGGTTTAGTGTGGTGCAAACACGTTTGCACGGTGCTAAACTTTGCCATATTCAAAAGTGACACATAAATGAGCCTTCTTAGGCAGTCCCTGAGCAAATATCCACATTAGCATCTCATTATGTCAGGGGTCGAAACTGGCACCAGCCTACTAGCCAAATGCTGGTAGATTTTGTATTGGGCTAGTAAGATTTTCATTTAACTAGCCCTGCGGGCTTGTACTGAAGAAGGCAACACTTCAGTATGTACACCAACTGGGACAGTGAAAATGTGTTGGGCCAGTGGATTTTCCCAGTCACTAGCCCTGCTGGCTAGTGGTTGCAAAACTTAATTTCGACCCCTGTAGGCCCTGATTTGCATGCAGTTTGCCCAGTGTTACTGCAGGCTACATGTATATAGTACAGCATAGCATACTGCACCCCAGGGAACAATATAGCATAGGCACAGGTGGTGGTGGTGCTGCTGCATGCACCTGTCACACTGTAGGTCATGCTACAGTGCACAGCAGACACTACAGTGGCAAGGGGGCCAGTAATGTGAGGGACACAGCAATGCCTATGGTATGTAGGGCAGTGATGACCACTGCAGTGTACACAGTGACAGACCCAACATGCAAGTGATTCCTGACAGTGGACAGTACTGTTACGCTGTTGTGTGATCCACAGATGCTGCACCTCTGGCACTGGATGCTCACAGTGACGTATACATGGCTGGCTGCAAGTGCTTTCACATTTGTACAGTTGTGTGGCGGGGGCAGCACACGTATGATCAGACAGGTACACTGGTGTGGGGGTATTGCCAATACTGGCCCATGTGCACTGCGTGATGTGTCCCAGCCTTGTGGCCACACCTGGTCTGTGGTGAGGCCTGGCCACCTGTACACACTCCCCTCAACAGCCACCATGCCCACGGTGCTGCCATGTATGCGCTGGCATCTGCTGGTCACCACAGAGATATGGTCTGCAGGTGTGTGCTGTATGGCCCTGGGGGCCAGGTCACCCCTCATTGCCTGGCATGGCTGGGACTGGTGGCAGCTGTTGGCATCTGTGTGGTGCCATCAGTGGGCAGCATGTTTCCTCCATGTCTGGCTTTTTCTGTGTGTCATTTTCATATGTTAGGACTGCGCAACCACCGCGCACAGCCACAATGTCGTGCAAAGCTGTTTGCCCAGGGTGAAGACCAGCTTTTCCTGGGTGGCAATTTGTACCACACAAAGGGTCGCGCTAAACAACTTAGCGCAGCGCTAGTCACTGAATATAGCATTGCGCCTGTATTCAGGTTTAGTTTGCCCCTTGCATATATTATGGTTTTGCCAGCGCTAATGCAGTTTGTGCGCACTATTCGGCCATCTGAATATTGCAGACCCGTGCTAAACCTGTGCAAACGGTTTGCAGTTTTGACTATCTGGGCCCAGGTTTTTAACCATTTTAGCTGTTTTAGAACAGCTATTTAACATCACTTTTCTTTTGCAACTAGCATGAACTAGCAGGCAACAGACACTGCTCATGGGGGTTTCTCTACAGCAAGGGAACACTGTACAAAAGCAGACTCAAAATGGGGAAAAAGGGCATGTTACAAGAGGAGAAAAAGGACAATCCAAAATGAGATAAAACAGTACAAGTCTAATTTGTCACCATAGCACGGCGTACTTCTGCTTTAAAGGGGATCAGTCACCACCAAGAGCTCCACACTCAAGTGTGGGACTGGCCCCAGTGTGCATTTTGTGTGCAAAAACATTGCGATTTACTTAATGTTTACTGCAGTAGATTGTATCAGACAAATTGTGTTTACTTCCAGGTTGACATCTTCTGTTACTACATATCCCAGAATCCCCTGTAGCAGATATCAGAGCAGCAGGCAGCAGTGGGAGATTCAACAGCCCGCAGTGCATGTTAGAGCTTTTATGATCTCTGATCAAATAACTGACTGAGCTGGTCTGTACTACTTAAGCAAAAAAATGGTGCACACACCGCTATTAAGAAATTTGGTATGGCAAGTTCTCAGAGTTTAGCCCACCCTCAAGTTTTAAATGGCCGTATACATGCATTGTGATAAGCCACCTACAAGCAATGGCCACTAGAAGCATGCCATTTGAGGAGCAGGACAAAGGCAATGTTCAAGCAGGAACGTCAGGAGCAACAGGTGCAGAGACCAAAAGTTTCCACTCCACTGTAGAGAACACAGGCAGAGAGACTGAGAGACCTTGACTCAGACATACAAACTAGAGAAACTACAGTGAGTTAAGACTTTCAAGAAACAAACCAATGGTTTGATTGGCATAACATTAAAAAAAAAAAGAAAAAAAAAAAAAGAATATTGTCCCACAAGGGCTCTGTGTTTATAAAACACCATCAGCTGGGACACTAGACCAGGACAAAGGAGCGATGGATGGGGCTTTAGAAATTTGCTCAACATCTTATTAAGCAAGGTAACTGCTCCCATGACAGAACACAAATTGCTATTAATGAAATACAAAGAACCTGAACCATTTTCAAACTCAGAAAAATATGTACCCAAGTTATAAAATAGACTGAAATTCTACGTATAAAGACTGAAAATGCACAACTTGGATGTTGAGGAGAGAAAGAAGTCAAGAGTTTAGTCATGACAAACAGGACTTTGAAAAGGAATGTGTTTGCCTTAGACCCCAGACATACCAGATCCCGAAGCAGGGTGAGGTCTGCTAATAGGGGCAGATCAGAAAAAGAAAAACAAACAAACAAACAAACAAAAAAAAAAAAAAGGAAAAGTCCCAGAATTCTGCGACCGGGGAATTTTCCACATAATTCACAGGGGTCAAAATTAAGTTTTGCAGCCACTAGCCACAAGGTCAAATGTATGGCAGCTTAGATTCAATGCTAAGAAGTGCGTCAAATGTATGGCAGCTTAGATTCAATGCTAAGAAGTGCAAGGTAATGCACCTGGGAAACAAAAACCCAGGGGAAGAGTACACAATGGGGGGTGAGATACTAACAACAACAAAAATGGAAAGGGACCTGGGGGTAGTCATATCAGATGACCTAAAGGTGGGCAAGCAACATGAGAGGGCAGCAAGGAGGGCTGGGGGAATACTGGGATGCATAGGGAGAGGCATCACCAGTAGAAAACAAGAAGTTATTATCCCTCTGTACAGACAGCTGGTGAGATCACATCTGGAGTACTGCGTGCAGTTCTGGAGACCCAATCTCCGCAAAGACAGACAGGATGGAAGCTGTCCAGAGGAGGGCAACTAAAATGGTGCAGGGTCTGCACCAGAAGACATATGAAGAGAGACTTAAGGAGCTTAATATGTATAGCCTCGAGGAAAGGAGGAGAGGGGACCTGATAGAAACTTTCAAGTACCTCAAGGGAATCAACAAAGTCCAAGAGGGTAGCATCTTTCAAAAAAAGAGGTGTGCAAGAACAAGGGGGCACAATTTGAAGATAGAAGGGGCTCAGAGGTAATTTAAGGAAGTATTTTTTCACAGAGAGGGTTGTGGATGTATGGAACGGCCTTCCAGAGGAGGTTGTGGAGTCAAAAACAGTGGTGGAATTCAAACATGCATGGGACAGTCATAAGGCAATTCTAGGGGGTGGGGGTAGGAAGAAGTAGGCTGCTGGTTAACTAGGATCTGCAGCATATCCATCAGGTAGGGAAATGGGCAGACTGGGTGGGCCAAGTGGTCCTTATCTGCCGACAAATTCTATGTTTCTATGTTAAGCCAGCAAGGCTGGCTACTGGGAAAATCCACTAGCCCAGTTGGTGCACATACTGAAGTGTTGCCTTCTCCAGTACAAGTCCACAGGGCTAGCTAAATGAAAATCTTATGGCTAGCGGGCCAGTGCCAATTTCGAACCCTGAATTCATTGTTTTAGGTAAATTTTTATTTAAACACACTGTTTTTCCATAGAGTCTGGCCCCCTTCTCCATCTTGTTTGTTCTGCAGTCCCTCTTTTATGCTCAACATTTGATGTCATTGATTACATCACATATTTTAGCCAATGACAGGACAGCATTCTGCAACAGAAATTAATAAATCATGCAGCAGAAATCAGAAAATGATACCACAGAAGCCTAGGAGCCCTGCGCAGAAATCAGGATAAAGTGCCACAGAGCAATAGGGGCCCTGCAAATTAACCAACAGCCACAGGGCAGTTCTGAGAACTTTGACGCCCAGGGTGACAATACAGGCAAGTGGATTTTTTTTATTTTTTAAACAGGGAGGAGAGTGGGGACGAGAATGAACCACTATACAAGGCATAAAAGGCAGAAGAGAAGGAAAACAAGGTGGGGGAGTCGGAAATACTGGCAATTTCAAAATGACCATGAGGAGAGCAGAGAATTTAAACTCAAACATTCCAGCGTTAAATTTACCCTCCACAGAATTAACAGAAAGACAAACATCAGTCCTCTCCAAAGGGTTATCCCTACATGCCTTCTAATGTCAATTAATTAAATCTGCCAACTGACATTGAAACCTTTTTTTAATTTAATAAAACTTTATTAAACAGAATTAGGTCCAGCACATTGGCAAGTAACCAGAGGTGAACACACTTGCTGTGAAAAACCTACTATTACACATTAAGAAAAGTAAACGCAAAAACCAACAACAAACCATAACCTCCCTCCCCACTCCCCCCATCCCCAACCCCAATTTGCGACCTGCTCAATAAAAGAAGGTGGACAGCAGAAGAGCAGAATTGGATTGCTATGGTTTCTAGAGGAACAGTAGGGTAAAGACAGGTTCCCATGTTTTCTGGTACGACTGAGGCCTGCGTTGCATGAAGGCAATATGTTTTTCTAGTTGAAGTGCTAGCAGGGCCTCACGGTACCATTCCATAACTGAAGGGAGCAAGTTATCCTTCCAGTGTCTCAACATGACTAACTTTGCAGTGGAAGCTATTAAAGCTAGGTGCATTTTCCCGATACGGGAAGAGGCCAGTAAGCAGCTTTCGGGTGTTGAATACTGATTCCAGGCCTAACAAGGGGTCTAGAGCACTCTTAATGGAGTACCAATAAGCTTGGGTTTTAGGACAACCCCAGAGGAGGTGGTAAAGGGACCCAGGAGATTTACAACGGGAACACATACAGGAGATCAACTTGCCCATCCTCTACAATTTGACCGGCATAAAATAAAGGTTATGCATTATGTTAAACTGGATCAGATGTAGTCGGTCTTGTTTGATAAACTTGTATATACTGCTCCAGGCTTTATTCCTAACATCTTCTACAGCTGAGAGAAATAACTCTTGTACCCAATAGTAACATACCCCCAAGGGCAGTTGAAGATCTAGGGACTGCAGACATTTGTAAACTTTGGAGACCACATGAGACTGGTTAGCAGCCATAAATGAGGACATAACCTCTGGTGTCGTAGTGGACCAGGATTTCGGACCCAGGAAAGAAAGGAGAGCATTTTTCATTTGCAAAAACTTGAAGATATCCTGGTTTTTAAGCTGGAGCCTAGCCTGTAATGATGGAAAGGAGATTATGTCCGACTCACAGAGAAAAATCAAGCTAGAGTACACTCTTTCAGGAGGGGAAGGAAGGACTGCGGGATAGGGCGATGACCAATTTGAAAACTAGGGTTACCACATATCAGTTGGGAAAGCGATCTAGTCCAGTTTAGGGAGAGATGACCCTGAATCTGGCTCAGGGCCATCAGACCACCCAATGGGGAGCTCTTAAGAGACCTGGGCAAGCGAGAGGGCGGAATGCATAGGAGAGAAAGAAGAGAACAGTGCAGTTTGGCTGCTAAGGCTTGTTCAATGTCAAGCCAGAGAGGGGTATAAATGGGAGAGTCTGCCCACTTCCCTCCACTTTCCCAGAGAAAGAGCTTACTGATATGCTGAGCACCACAGTACATGAATAGGGAGGTAATGAGTTCGCCTTTTGATTTGGGGGCTGTAAGCTTATTGTAGGCCCTACGTACGTACCCCCTTATTACGCCAGAGGAAGGCATTAAGCAGCCACTGAAGGCGGGAGAACCAGGCTATGGTCAGGTAGAAACCCAACATGCCCATCGAGTGGTGTAAGCAGGGCAGAATATTTATCTTCAGGATACTGATACAACCTCATAAGAACATGGGGAGTGCTACACCCACCTGTCTAGCTCAGCTTTTAGAGCTTTCAACAACTTGAGGTGATTGTCCTTTAGCATAAGAGGAATGAACAGGAATTTTTAATGCCCAAATAAGTTACAGCATTAGGCTTCCATGTCAATACATTGTCCTTGACATCCGCCCATGTCAGATAGTTAAGGGGGAGTATCTGAGTCTGAAGTAATTCAGCGTGTAGAAAGAAACTTTAGAAAAGCAGTCAATCTCCTCAAGCAGTGAGGAGATGGAAATGGCAGGGTTTTCTATGTGGAGCAGCAAGTCATCGGCATAAGCTGAGAGGGAGTATCGTTTCCTTGCAACTGGAATGCCTAGTATCTCAGGGGCGCCGATTAGTTTATGGGTTAACGGTACCAGGTAGAAGTTAAAAAGGAGGGGAGAGGGGAACATCCCCGTCTGGTGCCCCGTTGGAGAGGCAGCCACTGCCCCAGATGCGTGCCACTGGGGAGGAGTACGGTACTTTAATCCAGCGAATGAAGTCACTCTGGATCCCAAAATATTGCAGAGAGGCAAAAAGGAAGTCCAAAGATACCCGATCAAATGCTTTCTCCGCATCTAGGGATACTAGGGCCATAGGTACCCTAGCATCCCCAGACACAGATATGGGATGGAGAAGTTTCCTTAAATGGTCACTTGAGACTCGCCCCGCCATGAAACCTACCTGTTCGTGGCCTGTGACCTCCCCATGACAGGTGCTAGCCTATTTGCCAAAACTCTAGCGAGAATTTTTACATCTGTGTTTAATAAGGAAATGGGACAGTAATTGTCTGGGTGGAGGGGATCCCTGCCAGGCTTCGGGAGAAGGGTGATAAGGTAGGATCCTCCACGCCCTCTGAGAACCATAGATTGAAAACTTCTACTAGCAGAGGGGCGAGTTGGGAACAGCAGGTTTTATAGAAGAAATTGGAGCGACCGTTTTGGCCAGGTGCTTTGTCAGTAGGTAACATGCTGACTGCAGTGTCAACTTCCCCTAGTGTGATAGGGCCAACCAATTCTGCTATGGACGTCGGCGATAAGGTGGGGAGAGCAATGGAGTCAAGATAGGAAGCAATGGAATCTGTAGTTGGGTTGGAGACTTCATCAATCGAATAAAGTTTTTGGAAGTATTCTCCAAAAATTGATGCATTCTGTCTTGGATAAGTGAGGACCTCATCGCCAGGGGAAGGGCGTAAACTCTGCACAAATTTAGCCGCCTCTGCTTGACAGAGTTGGAGGGCCAGAAGTTTTCCAGCTTGCACCCTGGACAACAAACAAGGTAACTTGGCACGGTGCAAGGCTAGCTCTGTCTTCTGTGCCATGACATCTGCATACTGGGACTGCAACAAGTGCAACTTTACCCAGTCTGAATCTGGGAATGAGTGACTGAGGGAGTATTCAAGGCTATCGATTTCGGCTAATAGGGAGTTCAGATGGTCCCTACACTTATAAGCCTTGGTGGTTGCAAGCCAAATAAAGTCGCCCTGGAGGGCACATTTAAGTGCCGCCCAGACCATGTCTATCCTGTTAACTGATCCTCTATTAAAATATAGGAAGAAAGAAATGAATTTCTGAATGTGGGAAAGCAGATCAGGGGTTTGCAGAAGCTGGGTACTGAGACACCAAAGGGTGTCACAATTTATACCACGGCCAAGCATATATGTTATGTTGACAGGGGAATGGTCTGACAAAACTCCTGGGTGAATCTTGGCAGCTAGGATTCCAGGAAGACAAAACGCACTTATTAGAAAATAATCAATACGCGACAATGTTTTATGTTTTTTGCTGGGAGAGATAAAAAGTATACTGCCTCTGTGGGATTGAGTATGCTATACATAGACGGTCCCGGTCCCAGCTCATTAAATCCTCGAGGGCCCTTGGGCGGAGTTAATCCTACCCTTCTGGTATCAGAGCGGGCAAGCTCAGATTGTGGAACAAGATTCCAGTCCCCACCAACTATGGTCAGTACGGTGTGTGTGTGTGTGTGTGTGTGTGTGTGGGGGTGCCGTATGTGGGACAAGTGCACAAAAAATTGTGGGGAGGCCACATCTGGAACATAGACAGAACCTAGAATTATTGGAACAGACCCCAGCGTGCCCTGGAGAAGAATACAGCACCCAGAAGGGTCCCACCACTCATGGGTCAAAGTAAAGGGAACAGCTTTAGTAACTGGAATGGTACCCCCTTGCTTGGACGAGTTTCCAGAACCAAACACCTGCCACACCCAAAAGCGCTGGAATAGGGAAATATCTCCCGGCGAAGGTGGGTCTTTTGTAGGCAAGCTATGCTTGCTTGGAGATGCTGAAGGTGGCGTAAGATCACTGATCGTTTATGCCTGTTCTGGGCTCCCTTAACATTCCAACTGAAAAAGTTATACGGTCCACTCATTTATTTTTACAATAAGGATGTATGGGGGCAGCAGTAAGGGGTTAGAGCCCTCCCAAACACCTGCTGTGAGACCTTCAGTTAATGGAAAAGTAAGTGTCTCTAGGTCACAAACACCACCCCCCCCCCCGATCTCCCACTAACCCTATAAATGAAAAGAAAAAATATGCATTTCAGCTAGCTAAATCACACTACATAAGTAACTCACCCATCTACCCGCCCACCCTTAAATATAACTAGCTAGAAATAGAACAATGACATTTGAAACAACAACTATTACTATACATGATAAAAAAAAAAAAAAAAAAAAAAAACACTACATTCTACCCTGGTTCTAATAACACTTTTCTGAACTGCACTAGGGCAGGTGATTCTCTTTCCAGCTGTCCTAGAAGAGTCCATCCCCCACCTCCCCCCATCCCTCTTCCAATCCCGTCAAACTATAGCAGCAAATATGCCTATCCAAGTATTTAATTGTTGAAAGCACAAAATTATTAAACTTCAAACAGAAAAGATTGGCGAGCAGTTCAAGAAAGGGGCATGCCTGCAGAAAAGGACTGCAAAGTCTGCATGCCCCTTAACGTTCTGTGTTTACCAGCTGGAAACTGCCGGCTCCTGAACTGGGAAGTCTTCATTTGAGAGAGAGAGAGAGAGTGTCCCAGAAACAAGCCCCTAGTGACAAAAACTGCTTGCTCTGACAGGAGGTCTTGTATCAGAGCTGCACCCCGTGAGGTCAGGAACTCTCTTAAACGCCATGTCACAGAGATTCCTGGAAAATGAGTGAGGTGAGAGTATTCCCAAACCACCGAAAATAAAACTGACTCACTAGTAGAGGCATGATCAACGCTCTGCTTCCCAGGCGCCTCAGTGACAGATTGATATGCAGTGGCCCGATTGTTAGTCTGTGCCCTGGGATATCTGAAAAAAAAAAAAAAAAAAAAAAAAGGGCCCCAATTCTATTTGTAGTCCTCCAGCCTGGAACTCTCAGGCCACTGCACTCACCAGCTTGCTCTACCACCCGCTGTGTTCCCCTGCCATCTTCAAGTTCGGTACGGTTTCCCAGGTTGGGGGAGGACAACCCAGGGAGACCGTGGGGGGCAGTGACGAGGAACCAGCGTTGGGCGGGTGGCAAGGTCAGGGCCATCACCTATCCAGGGCTGGAGGGGGTTTTCTTGTGGTTAGCCCGAGACCCCCCCCCCCGGCGTGGTGCACGTCTGACGCCAATGCGCACGGCAACCCTGCCTGCGTCAGCCACACTCTTACGTGCAGCCCGGTGGCTCGATGGTGCCTCCAGTCTCCATCGGGGGTCGGCAGAGCACCGGGCATCCCTAACCCTACCACCCAAAGAGGAGAGCTGCCCAGAGGGCGCTCAATCCGTCTCCCTCCCCTGCCGACCCCGGGTCGTCAGTGCAAGGTGTGGCGTCCAGCGCCTCAACCCTCAGCGCCACCGGGGCGCCCCGGGGGGTGGGGGTGGTTGTTGAGGCAAACACTCCCTTCTTGCTCGATTAGGTCAGCTTGAATTAGGGGACTGTTATGGGGGCCAGACCAGACGGCAAAAAGGTCTTAATAGTCTTATTGAAGTATAGTAGGTGTGGTGCTAGATACAAAACTACACCAAGAATAATCTTTTTAATAGCTGGTAACACACTTTGGCAGAATCTTGAGGGGCTGCTCACTTGAAGAGGTCAGGAAAGTATTTCTTGAGGTCTGCCGCCTGTGGTGTAGTGTTGAAGGAGACCCACTTCTCCACGTGTTTGACCTGCAGTATGGCAGGGTAACAAACCCTGAAAGGCTTCCCTGCGGCAATCAGTCTGGATACCAGAGTGTGCAGCTCGTCTTTTGGTGTGTACTGTTTGAGAGAGATCTTATGCTATTCTTATCCGGTGATCTTCCCGTAGCAGCTCTTGGATGTCCTTGATTTTGACCAAGATATGCTGCTTGTCCTGAAAGTTGAGCAGCCTGAAGATAAAAGGACGTGGAGAAGACCCGGATGGTGATGGTGTGGGGAATCGTGGGCACAGCAAATGATGAGCACACTATTATATTTAATTTTTGTTAACCGGGTAGGTGCACTAGCCATAAAATGACCATTTTCAGGCAAAACCCGGGAGAGTACAACAAAAGGAGAACAGTGGAACAACAGCAACATGGGTACAATAATACAAATAGAGAAACAGTACAGCAGTGCTACAAAATACAATGGGTAGAAACAAAAAATAATGGCAAGTATTATACAGATAATGGCAGTTAGATATATAATGAGTGCAGAAACCATGGACATGACCTGTGGAGTGAAAAGGTTAATAAGATAGTAAGGCTATAGAGAAAAACGTGAGGAATGTTCAAGCATAAGAAAGCCTGACAGAAGGAAGGTCAAGGGTGGTAACTGGCAAAACAACAGTGGATGGTCAGCAACAAGGTTCAAGAAGGAAGAGAGCTAGAAGTCAAGAAGTTATTTGCAAAAAGAAGGAAAAATATGGGGAAGAGGAGACAGTCTTGGAGCTGGATTAGAGCGGGGTGACATTACTGGTAAGTCTCAGGAGCTTCGGGTTGGGTCAAAGCATGTCCAAGCATCAGCTAAGGTTAGATAACGACGATATTCACTTTTAAATCCAAAGACAGACAGACAGCCAGAGGTTGAGTGGAAGAGCATTCCATAGCCTGGGAGCAGAGAATTGGAAGGCCCCTGTGCCTTTAGTCGTCCGACATCTCGGAACATAGAGCAAGGATTTGTCAGCTGATCACAGGCCATGGGAGGATGGTTGAGGGACCAGCAACGCCACCAGCTGGGATGGGTTTTTTCCCGGATGATATACAGTCCATTAGTGATCCAAGGTAGTATTGTCTACTGGCAGAGGGTGAGAGCCAACTCAGATCCTTATAAAGGAGGCAGTGATGTTTGAGTCGAGGCAACAAAGAGGCAAATCGGCATATATTGTTATAAGTTACGTCCCATTTTAGTAGGGAGGTTTCATGGGCAGAGGTAAGAATAAAGGCACCATAAGTAAGAGTTGGGAGCAAAATACCTCGGGCAATTGCTAATCTGGCCGAGGGTGTAAGCATGTAGCTTGTTTTGTAAGCTACTCCTAGTTTTGAGTTTATAGCTTTGCACGAGGACTGAATGAAAGCTGATAGGCAAGCAGATGGTGAAAACAGGAAGATGTCTTTAAAGGGAAGACAGGACAAGTGTTAGGCCTAATAGCTGCACTCTGTGTCTTTAAGAGGAGTTGCAATATTAGTGAGAGGGGAGGATGA
Organism: Neoceratodus forsteri; assembly: GCA_016271365.2. Classification (NCBI taxonomy): domain Eukaryota; kingdom Metazoa; phylum Chordata; order Ceratodontiformes; family Ceratodontidae; genus Neoceratodus; species Neoceratodus forsteri. The sequence goes on from CM057453.1 coordinate 437,243,642, forward strand.
ACATTGCTAGGAGTGGTGCTGAGGGGGGAGGTAGAGTATTTAATAAAGGCTAGAGGTGGAGGGTGGGCGTATTAAAAATTCAAGCAGCAAGGAGACAGGAGGACAGAAAGTGAAAGAGAAATTGAATTATTTGCAGGGCAAAGCTTACAACTGTGACCCAAATGGAATCTGGTCTGAACAGAAAAAACATTTATCACTTTAAACTTAGTTTCTGATCCAGGGAAGCTTACCACTGGACCTTAAAACAAAGACAGCTATAATATTTTACAATCTACAAACCTGCAGCCTAAATGAACTTACACTTCAAACTACCCTTGGAGTGCAAAATCGCTGTAAACAGGCTTAGGTTCGTGTTTAAGTTAGGATTTACAAGACAATTTGGGGAGACTTAACAAGTACCACAATCAGAATCTAACATTAGCTTAAGGTCCAGAGGAAACAGCAGTAGCAAAGAATTAAAGAACTGCAGCAGCCTGTCAGCAGGCAGAGTCGTTGGTTCTGGACAGTCCAGTTTCTGCAGCATACCTTCGGTCTGGTGATCAGCGGGCACTACGGCGAGGAAGGCAGCCGGCGGACAGAAGGGGTCCGCCCGGCTGCTTGAAGAAGCAGAGGCACCCGTGTCAAGGGTGAAGCTTCAGTCTGGTGATCAGCGGGCAGTACAGCGAGGAAGGCAGCCGGCGGACAGAAGGGGTCCGCCCGGCTGCTTGAAGAAGCAGAGGCACCCATGTCAAGGGTGAAGCTTTATAGGTGGTGTTATTTGGAGAAGATCCAGTCACTTTTTCACATAGCTTTTGGGTAAAAAGTATGGGATTGCTTCCCTCCTCCTTTTTGGGTAACCTGAAGATGATTAAAATTATTGCACCTGCTGCACCCTTCTAGGTCCTCAAGCTTGTCCTCAAGGCCACGAATCCTGTGTCTTGCGGCTGCTCGGATGGTGAGGGGAGTCCACAGAAGAGTGGATTTTTTGTAAGTCACCCGAGATCGCGGCTATGACGTCTTGCATCGGCCGCATTATCTCCAGGAAGTGTTCCTCCGTGAGAGCCACACTAGTGGGAGGCGAAGCAGCAGGGTCTGCAGGTTGCTGCTTAGGACTTTTCGCAGCCTTGTCTTGCTCAGGTGTCGGAGGAGGAGTGTGGCGAGGAGGTGCTTTCCGCATCTCTACCTCCATGATCGGGCCTGAAAATGAATCCGGGAGAGGCTCTGTGAGTACCACTTGCCATCTGCTGAAGTTTCAATGCGCACACGATGGCAAAATTAGAAGATAATAGCAGGACTGGTGGCGAGCGGTGGAGAGGAGATGCTCTCGCTTAAGCGGCCATCACATGACCCTCTGACATTTAAACTCAACTGGCCATGGATATCTTCAAGAAACAGGGACTATTACATGTACCGATTTGGACATTCGGGCTTATCTGCCTCAGCCCTGTATTTGTTATTGTTTTTAATCAGGAAATAATGTGAATACGGAGACAGGATTTGGGATGGGGCTGTAATGTGAATCCAGGTACCCATGGGGGAAACAGGCAGTAGCTTGAACAAGAAAAACGTTTTTCGACCCAATAACCCCAAACATCCCACAATCAAACACCGAGAAAATAATGCAACATGACATATTGGAACTGCCTGAAATAAAACACCATCAGCATACCACAACACATCCAATTTCGAGAAAGAAACTAAGTAAATTACATTGGGTCACAATAAAAAAGTGCATGGATGGCATGATTGTCATTCAAAGCACTGACAAAATTTCTATCAACTGGCCAACACAGAATCTTGTAAGAAACAAACATTTGAGAACCTTTCTCAGTGCTGCACGCAAATAAGAAGCCGCCAAATGATCAGAGGCATGGGACCAAAAGCTACAAGGAGATGCTGGTGGTCTCTAACATTCTCCCCTTAGAAAAAAGGAAGCTGAGATATGAGACAGTGCGAGCCTTTTTTGCACATTCAAGAATATCAACAAGACTGAACAGTTGATGTTGGGTGTCCTGCAGTAGAACATGCCTTGGAACTCAGAGACAGTAAAAGTCAGGGTTAACACTAGGAGACACCTTCTACCAGAGGGTGCTGAACCTATGGAACTGCTTTCTAGCGGAGACAGTGGACATTTAAAGTAAAATTCTGACCATAAGGTAGAAGCCCAATTCCTTACACCTGCCAAAATATCTATATCTATTTTTTTTTCTAACACTCACTGTGCAGTAAACAAAGGGATCGCAGCTGTCTCAGCAGCCACCGCCAGCCGATCCCTTCAGACTTCCTAGTATGCCTGCTCCTCCCCAGCGCTCGGTGTTTTTTGTGACGTGTGAGCAGGGAGAGTGCAGGGGCGAGCGCTATACAAGCCTATGGGGCATTTTTTAAAAGCAGTTTTATGAAGCGTTAAGTAACATGGCCCGGTGGCACAGAGGGTTGAGGTGCTGGACGTCGCGCCATGCCGGTGACCCGGGTTCAGGAATGAGCCCAGGCTGTTGGGGGTCGGCAGCGGGAGAAGATCGAGCATCCAGAGGACTGCTCTTCTCCTGGGGAGGGTTCCGGGGATTCCTTGCCCAGTGGCGGCTCCTGGCGGAGGCTGGTGGCACCGCCTAGTAGCAGGAATAAGCAGAGGAGAATTGGTGACGGCAGGTTGTCTGTGGGCAGACCTGTGCTGACGCCATTGCACGCTGCACCAGGGGGCGGAACAAAAATGGAAACACCCCATCTCCCGGTAGGTGAAGGAGGGTACAGGGGCTGGCCAACCACATGCAGTGCTGGGTCTCTCCGCTCATTCATCTGGCTCTGCACGCCTCCCTACCTGGCCGCTCTTCTGGATTATAGATAGAGCGCCAGAAAGGAGTAAAAGGCAGCCCCACCTTGGGGGACTAAGAGCCAGGGTGGTGGTGAGGAAGTGGTAGGGGACCAGACCACAGAGGAGCAGAGTGGAGGACTTCAGGCAGGCGGGATCATGGCACAGAGCCGAGCAACCATCTAGACAGTCCGAGCAGGTCAGTGAAAAAAAACAGAGTTTGAAAAATAAAAATGAAGCTTTAAGCAATCTCAGAGGGCAATGAAGACCACCGCCCTACTAATACGGTTCCATATTAGTAGAGCAGCAGCTTTCACTGCCCTCTCAGATTGCTTACAGCTTCATAAAACTGCTTTTTAAAAAATGGCCCATAGACTTGTATAGGGCTTGCCCCTGCACTCTTCCTCCTCATACATCACAGAAACACTGCGCGCAGGGGTGGAGCAGACATAATAAATAAAAACAATCAGTACATTAATAATTCCATGAAAACTGTAGCTCAATAAATATCAGGTCAAACTAAAAAGAATCTGGATATGCCAGGCTGAAAAAGTACGTCATCAGTGCAATTTTAAATCTCTGGACGGTCAGGCATCCTCATACCTGACGAGGTAGAGAATTCCACAGGGTAAAGGCCACAAAAGACCGAGGCCCAGATGTCTTTAACTGAACCCTGGGCATCTCTAGCAATCCCTTGTCAGCGGATCGGATAGGGCATAAGGGGCAGTGAGAGTAAAGGAGATCTTGCAAGTAACAGGGTCCCTGCTCATGCAGGGCTTTATAGGTCAGTAACCAGACCTTGAAGGTGATCCACCACTGTGCCTGCAGCCAGTGCAGTCTACGGATATCAACCCCCGGTATCCCTAGGTAGGTGGTATTGCAGTAGTCAAGGCAGGAGGTTACAAAGGCGTGGACGATCATCAGGAGGAACGAGGTGCTTCACCCAAGCAATATTCTTCAGATGGTAAAGAGAGGTCCTGACAATGGCCAACACCTGAGATTTAAGGGTCAGGCCATCATCAAAAACAACATCCAGGTTCCACACCAAATCTGAGATAGTCAGCTGAACACCCCTGAGCCAAAGCCTGCAGACAAACCCGCCTCCCAACAATCCGGGTCCACAGAGAGGGTAAAACAATTTAATTTCGGTAAAAATGAGCTCACACTGGCATAAGGTATTGGGCTACTATTGTCTATATCTCAAAGCTTTCTTAAGTACAGGTCTTTAGGTATGTCTGAATAAATTTCTGCTAACCAACAGACTCACTGGATACTCTCGGTAGTGGAGTGGTTAGAGAGTATACTTATTTCATCCCTGAGTATGAGGCGGGTGGTGGGGACATCATGGACCAAGATTCTCTGTTGACCTTTAATTACTAAGCAGATGCGTGATCCATGAAGCAGTTTCGACAGTGGCAAATTCAAGGTCAGTGTCGATATAGGTGATATTACAGAGAAGTCCGTAAAGAGATCTGCAGATGTGATTCTAACTAATTTTCAGGTACATCACAATTATACACGGGACTGGTCAACTTTATAGTCATAATACTCATGCATAAAGGGATTTCTGTAATTTTTTTAAAAGCGTTAGACAATTTCCTTGATTTCCTGGCTTCCATCCTTCACAAATTCAACATTAAATGCCCCAAACTGCCAGCCAACTGTGGAACCCAAAAGCCAGTTATGTTAGCATATTAAGAGTCCTAACTGGCAGCGTCCTAAGTAGGCTGGGAGAAATTAGTGGAAAAGACCCAGAGCATTCATCAGGCACTCTTGGGCCCTGCTGACCAGACCATCCACTGCATCCCCACACCCAACGACCCTGCAGGGGAACTGCAGCTGCACAACAGAGTCCACCACAGAGAGATGAGTCTGTGGCATGAACCCTTCTGAAGGGCAGGTAACGAAGAAAAGAATAGGTCTGGGAGGTTGCTGGACAACACCGCTGAAAAGTGATAAAAGAATAATTTTCAGTTCACTGCCCTTCAGCAGGGAAGAGTAATTTGGCCAAGGCGGTAGACAGACAATCTCTTCCACCTTTCTCTGTGCACCAGTCCCTCCCTCGCTCTCAGACATTTTGTCATGTTTGACTAGGGCGACTATACGGGTGCATTCCACAGAAGATAACTGGGGCCGCTATTATCTATATATCAAAGCCACCGCATTGGCCTAAAAAGCTATCTTTTTGATGGCAGCCACTACTAAAAATTCAGCCCTATAACTCAGTTTGTCTTAGTTGCCATGTACAAATCTGGAAAAAAAAAAAAAAAGGAACAGATAGACAACTAATTTTTAAATGTTTTTGTTAGGATCCAGCAGGCTATCTACTTTATAAAAAAAAAAAAAAAAAAAAAGAATACAGCCTGGGAAGAAAGATTTCAGAAAGACCCCTTACCTGTCCCGAACACACTTGGCGCACATGGAGCCACCATAGGCTCTGCTCACATGCTTCTTCGTCTTAGAAATCCTCATCAGAACCTTGGGTCTGACAGCACGAACCTACAGCAACAACGTGAACAGGAAAGTCAACTGGTTGATCTCACAAAAAAAAAAAAAAAACCTTCAACCACAATGTACCCAGTCTGACACTCAAACGAATGCCGCCAGATTTGGAATGGGGAAAAAAAGGGACAGTACTCCAATACAGACTAAAACAACGTTAGCCTGCATATCCACCACCACCCCCTGGCCAACTGCTGCTTTACAACAGAATGAAATACACCAGGAAATATATTCACCTGGTATTACATACCAAAATACGTTTTTTTTTTTTTTTGTTTTTTTTTTTAAACTGCTACGTGTACCAAAGGCTAAACATTTTTGCTCCTGATACTCTTAAGAGGGGACTGTCAAAAACTTCTAATGAACATTGAATTAAGATGAATAAGCGTCATACTAAAAAATGAGATTTTCAAGTTACTTTGTTTATAATTATTCACAAGCCACTTTGCAGCCCTGATTTCACCACCCATTCAGAAAAGCTGGTATCCGCAAGAGCTAAAGTTGGCTCCAGAACTCGTAGCCTAGTTTTCTCTGCCAGGAACCTTATTTGACTATATCTCTAAAGTTACATTAAACTGCAGTTGTTCAGTAGGAAAGCCAACTGTAGGTGGGTGCTGTGCATGCATTTCCAGAATGTACAGATACAAGGCACTTAAGAATGGGGTGGTGGTGGAGGTGGGAGGTCTGGAATACAGAGGCTGATATGGCTTTGGAATTTCAAGGCTGTGCGCAATTTCAGGATATGGCGGGGGTGAGACTTCGGAATATCACTAGATTGCAATTTAGCAATTTCAGAAAGCAGCAGGGAAGGCCCAGTGGCGCTGAGGGTTGAGGCGCCGGACACCAGAACTCGCACTACCGGCGACCTCTGGTGCTGGAGGGTCGGCTGGCTAGGAGGATCGAGTGTCCCAGGGATTGCTCTCCTTCTCCGGGAGGATGGGAAGGGACTACCATGCAGCGCACTGGCTCTTGGCAACAGCTGGGGGGTCGATGCATGCCGAGGTTAGCTGTAGGCAGACAGCATCTTGTTGGCACTGCATGCCCGCACTGCGGGGGGCACATGCCAAAAAACAAAACCTCCGCTTGCACAGTGAAGGCGGAACCGGCAGCGTCGTGTCATACGCATTCAAGTCAGCTCCCTGGCCTTCCAAGGTCTGGGGGGTAAGTACCAACACAAAGTGGCTTGGGGCAGGACATATTGGTCAGAAGCTCTGGCTGGTGCGGGGCTGAGGAAGCTAGATTGGTGGGGAGAACCATAGGTACAACCCCCAGACATAAAAGAAATAAAATTACAAAAAAAAAGGAAAAAAATAAAAAATCTAGAAAGCAGCAAGCATGCAATTTTGGGACTTAGCAGGGATGACAGTTTTAAAGTGGCAAGAATGTGCAATTTTGGCATGTGCCAGGGATGCACAATTTCAGATCATGGTGTCAACATGCAATTTCACGTGGTGGGTAGAAGCAATTTGGAATGAGATGGTGACAAGCAATTTTGGAATGAGACAGGAAAGCACAATTTTATAATGTGTTGAGTATGCACAATGTCAGAATACGAAAAAGAAGCGATTTCAGAATGTGGCAGGGAGGCGCAATTTCAGATTATGGAAAGGTTGTGCAATTTCAGAACATTGTGAGGATACACAATGTCAAAATGTGGCAGGGATGCACACATTTGTAATGTGCCAGGTACAAGCATGGTATTAAACAAGCCGAAAAAAAAAGGATGAGCACTTTCCGCTCATCAACTGAGAAAATATACAGCACATGGCACAGATCAAGTAGCACAAAAATGTCACGTAGTTTCACGTGCTTTGGACTTGCTCAGAAAAAATGGTTAGTGTTACCCTATTCTGTGTGGCATTTTGCTATGCTAAACCAGCAATTTGGTGTGCATCTCCCTAGGTTCAAAGACTGTATACCCACCACATCCTGAGCTTGCCTATTCTTTCCACATTCTAATATTGTGCGTCCCCACATGTTGACATAGAAGTTGACAGCAGACAGAAATCATTGGATCTAGTCTACCCATAATACCCAATCCTACCCAGAGATCTAGTACTTACACACTATCTGCCCCATGCTTCCTGCCTTGCTGCGACACCACCTGGTGACAAACAGATAACTTTGTCCCAACCACGTCCGATGCCATTAGTGGTCTTGGCACTCACCACCTCAGCCGGCAGACTGTTCCACAGCTCAACCACTCTCCTCAAAAAAAACAAAAAAAAAACAAAACACTTCAAGTCCCTCCCAAATTTCCCTCCTGCCAGCTTCCATTCATATGTTTGCTATTCCTGTAGAATAGTTCCTCGCAGTTCACCTTGTTCATTCCTTTCAGGAACATAAAGGTCTTTATTTTATAATACTGCCTTTCTCCCTCCTGGCCTGAAGTGGCACATCTCCCATCACATTCTGTAATTAGGCATCCTCCCCATATTCCAAGAATACACTCCACTCATTCTAATACGGTCTCCTCCCCATTCCAAGATTGCAGCCCCCCCCCCAACACTGTGCTTCGCCGTCACATTCCAAGGTTGTGGTGCCAAGTGTGAAATGTCAAGTTCTCAACGCATTTTGAGATTACATGTCCCTCATTCCGAAAATCTGCCCATCTACATTCTAAAATGATGTCCCTCAAACATTCAAAAAGTGTATGTGCAAGCCACAAACAGTGTTCCAACTGCATTGCATATGAACCTGCCACATGCTGAAATCTCATCACTGCAGTATTCCGACATCCCAACGCCAGATCTACCACTGCATTTCAAAACTACCTACCCCACCACATTTTAGTAGAGTACACATAATATGATCATTCTGAAAATGCATGCACTGCACCCAGCCCCAGGGTCTTCCCTGGAAATATTGGAAAGGATGGGGCCATTTGTTGAGCAACACAGGTGCAATTCATGCAGTTACCATCTCCGATCTTTAAATTCTGCACCCATTTCTTTCTCAAAGTCATTTTACTCCCCCCCCCCCCACACATTTCTGTGTAGCTATTAGACACCTTTCTTTTGCCATGTTTTTAGTTCCCCCAAATGCTGCAAGTATAACAATATTGGGGACCAGAGCTCTGCTTTAACAGTGGTGGAAGCACGGGGGTTCTGCAACAGGAGGGGATTCAAAATGAAAGGCTAGGGGCGCCCAGTGACAGCGCTCGGGGGTTTAAAACATGGGTCGAACTGGACTCACTGGTGTAAGATATGTGGGTCTAAAGAGGAATCTACTGGGTCAAAACATAACCAGTGGCAGATTTTGAACAGCTCACGTTCCTTTCCTTTAGATATTGTTATAGAGTAGGTGCATCAGTTTGGACCGTCTGGCAAAGGAAAGAGAGGTCAGTTTTGGAAAGGATGCAACTTTTGCGCTTTTGGTACATGATTAAACAGTTTTAGGGGAAACCCTGCAATCCTGTGCAAGTTGTTTTTTGTTTAAATTATTACAGTTTCTTACACATCAGAGAAATAATTTTTATAATGTTGCCAACAGTGCAAACTAGGCTGAGAGTTCGAGCAGTTCTTCACTGAAGCCAGCTTTTCTGAACGGGCAGGGAAACCATGGTTACAAAACGACTTGCAACTTTTAAACAAAATAAAAAGCGAATTTCTGGTATGAGGCTTATTGGGGACATACTGATGTCAATTCTGCACTTAGTACTTTTTGACAGACTTTCTCTTAAATTTTTGCACTTACAACAGCATTTCCCAAAATAAAACAAATTCTCCAGTAAAACATAATAGCACACTAGTATGCCCCCAGAGCAACAGCACGACTGATGAGCAGTGGTCCAGTTAAGGGATGTATCAGAGTATTTTATGCCCAGTTTTGCCTTTTTTATGCCTTGTGTAGAGTCCTGGGTAGTATCATCCTGACCAGTTGTTTCCACGGACTTCGCGCATTTGCACTTCAGTTCACCAGAGCAGTGTGACTATGTCACAAAATACTAGCTGGCATACTGAAATACTACCAGTTTGGAAAACTAGGACATTTTTACTTCCTGGCCTATAAAGTTATTTGGAGCACTGCTGACAAGGTGTTCCCAGTTTTTCTGTGTTTTGCACTCATCACTGCCAGCTGTACCATTGGACAACACATACATAACACATTTCAACCTAATTGTTAATTTTTTTCTTATTTAGTTGTTTAACCAGGAGTAGCACACTAAGCTGAAAGTTTTTTTTTTTTTTGCTACGTGACTTGCTCAGAGTCACACAGTATGCAAGTGAAAGCTGCGGGATTCAAACTCAGGTCTGGTCTGCTGGATGTCACCAGATTTGCAGCTCAGAGCCTTAAACCACTGCGCTATACTCAGGGTCCCTGGTGTTCTGCGGCAGAATTTTCTGATTTCTGCAGCAGGGCTCCTTGACTTCTGCTGCAGCATTTTCCAATTTCTGCGGCATGATTTATTCATTTCTCTGACAGAATGCAGTCCTGTCATTGACTAAATATGATGTGATGACATCATATGCTGAGCATAGAGGAGGGGCTTCAGGATAAACGAGGTGGGAAAGAAAGCCTGACACTATGGAAAAACAGTATATTTATATGAAAATCCATCAAAAGCAATGAATTCTGCGGCACTATACATATTCTGTGGCATAATGCAAATTCCGCAAACGCAGAAATCCAGGGGCCTTGGCTATACTGCCTCCTTGCCATAGCGAACATGTTTTTTTATGTTACTTTCACCCCTTGGACTGGTGGTAGGAAACTCCAGAGTAGAATGGGGAGGATGGCTAAATATGGACTGGCGCGCCAGGTAAATGCACTTGCCGGGGAGGGGGTGATAACAGGGTGCTGCACTGAAGAACAAAACACCAAACATTTCCCAAAATGTAGAGTGGAAGACAGCAAAATTTTTTTAAGTATGTCCACGGGCCAGCAAACAAAACTGATAAAAGTCTGAAATAGTGTATTTAAAATCTGAAATTGTACTATTTTTTTCAATCGATGACCGCGGTGCATTTCGCACTGCCCTAAATACAGCTGTGCTGTTAAACTTAATGCATTTTTCACTTCAAGCCCACAGAATTCCAGAATACTAATACCCAGTTAATTCTCCTGTTCTTCCTAAAGTCACCAGTTTTGCCAATTTCTAACACCCCCCCATACCATCTAAAAAAGGCAGATTCCCATACCATCCCTGCATCAAGGCGCTCAGATCTGAAAGACAGCTGAGAAACAGTATCTTCTAACCCTAAGATTTCCACAAGCTTACCAGCAACTGAAGAGTACCATTACCTTGGCAAATCGTCTGCAATGTGGCTGTTCGCAGTTCATAGGGCTAATGCTATATTTCTAATGCCTCAATACAAGGTCTTGATAATGTACTAAATTAAAGGGGAATCGTCACCTCCCCTGCAGTAATGCTGTAGGACCTTTAGGTTACAATTAAGAAAATGCAGTGAAAGGGAATTTGTTTTAATTACTCTTTTGCAGTATAAATTTTTTTCTTTTTTTTTAAATCTGGTTGATCTCGCAACCCTCCTCCGCCCACGTCTGCCAAGTACATGTTCGTGCCAGCCCTAAGATGACAACTGACTGTCACAGGGAACCTCTACATGCCAGCAAGTCACCTTAGATGGTATTACTGTAAAGGTGTATATGAGTGCGCTTATTCTACCAGTAAGCACGATCATGCACTCCTTCACAGTAATCCCATCTATGATGACTTGCCGCACAGAGGTCTCCCGCTCTGAAAATCTAGCATGAACCTGTAACAGAATCAAAGTAATTTTGTCAACGGACTCAGGGAATTTATTCAAATACATTTCCCTTTATTCTGCTACAATAAAACCAACTATTTTTCCACAGCAAGAGGGATGTTTCGAGAACTAAATTTTCCAGGACTCTCACAAAATATCTTGCACAAAAAAAAAAAAAAAAAAAAACAACTACAAAACTATTTGATGTAAGTACTTGCACCACCAATACATCCTACACTAAAATTTGTGTTTAGGCCACCCTAATTTTTCGTGAAATTGTCTGTACTGCTTACACTTACCTGTGATACAGTATTACATATGCATGCTACCTGCTTGTATGTACCCACTTTGACTATTTCTAGACTGTACTTTTGTTTATCCAGAAGTTTGTTTTGTATTCTCCCGGGTCGTGGCTGAAAATAGTCATTGCTTTGGCTAGCGCACCTACCCGGTAAACAAAAATTAAAACTAAAAAACTGAGATGAATCATTTGCAGCAAGGCGCAAAGTAAAATTTTACAACCAGGACAAAGCACAGAGATAATCTGCTTCAACTGTCGACAGCAAATCAGTTACTATGACTGCGGGCTGGGAACAATGTTATCATTAATTTACTGTTCTCCCAGACATAGTACAATTAAAAAAAAGTCCCATTAATGCTACAATTTGGGGCTGGAAAAGGCACACTAAGCTGAAGCTCATTTCCAGGTGCATCCTGAAAACAAAAGGAAGGTTCAGTGACTTGCCTGGCATCACAGTAGGCTAGCTGAGGTCATGGGATTCAAACTCGGGTCAGCTGGATGCACCATCTAGGCTATACTGCCAGTCACAAACTGCCCTGCCAAAGTACCAGCAACCATTATGAAGAAATACTGGAAGATTTTCTTTCCTTTCCCCCTCCACATCCCCTGGCACCTCACGATACTAGACAGTCACACACAGTACAATGCCTCTTACTGCATATGCCCCAAAGGGAGCTTGCTGCACATTCTACCACGAGGGGACCTAGCACTGTGTGCGCCACCAGCTCTATAGCAGTATTTGACTCAGTCCAAGCACCCCCAGTCTGCCATGACCAATAGCTGGCTGGGCACAATCACTTTAAAAAGTAATGGGTGAAAAGTATTTAAAGTTGTTGGGTATAACTTATGTTTGCATCTGTCCTTGTTGGTTGTCATGTAAAATTCTCAGTTGAATGTGCCTGTTGGGCAATGCAAAGCCTACTGAATGCAAAACAATACACACACACACACACACACATTTAGTGACACAGCAGACTGTGGTTGGTGGCAATTTTACGAGAGAGGGCCATCTTCATACAACTCTGGCACATACAGTATAACATAAAAACAGATTTCGAAGCTTCGTGCACATTTAGAAAATGGAGTTATTTCCCGGCCTCTGATTGGTGGAACCCCTTGCCAAGGGGTACATCTATATCGACAGACTGAGAAATAAACCCCACTACCAGCCCACTCTATCTGGCTAGATTCATGTGCCAGACTCCAGAACAAAGTTTGAAAATGCTAACCAGCTGCCCCCCCATCCCACTTACTGAGAGAGGCTTCAGCTGGCAACCTGTCTTCCCCCTTTCCCAATGCACAATTACCAGTAAAATAGTACTTCTTGTTTAATGTAAATGTTTAAACTGCACCTTGTAGTGTTAACGGTTGCTACTGCCTGGCATACCACCTGCATCACTGATCTGCATGCCTCACACAACCCACCCAACCGCGAACTGGGCCACAACCACACTGTTGCGCTCTTGCACCGTCACAGTCCCATTATAGCCAGCAGCGTGGCTCCATCTGCGACACGGGAGTTCAGAACAGTCCCACTCTTCTCATCCCCAACTGCGCTGAAAAGCTGCACAGCAAAACCGGAGAGGGAGATGGACAACTGGCAGTGCGGGGATGGGGAGATTACAACAGCCAGATCAATATATATGATGGTCTGTGGGCAGACTAGATGGACCGTATGGTCTCCTTCCGCTGTCACTTTCTATGACACCCTACAGGTTAAAGCCTGCTTTACAAAAATCTCATGTAAAACGCCGTCTTTTATAAATTTCACTTTATTTTTCTTACTTTAAATAAAGGTGTCATAACTTGCCCGTTTTCTAAGTGCAATAAAACCCTCCTAGGTGGACAACAGTATGGGCTGTACTGGGCCCTCCGCCTCCAGCATCAAGCCTCACTGTGCCCCTGGTACGGTCTGGTATAGTGCAATACCAGCCACCCTGTTGGATTTTACTACTAGTGTCACACCAACACAACTTTTCCCATTAATACACTGAACTAGATTTTATACTTACCCCACGGAGTCTTCCAGGACAAATACCGCATGCAGATTTGGGTGCCTTGCCAACCTTCTTGGTGTACAGGTAAACAATTCTGTTACCAGGGGTTCGGGATCTGTACGCAAGGACAATATACAGTTAAGTATAAAAAAAAATTATTGTGAAAATGTAAGCGCTTAAACCAACCACAGAGACAGATACAGCACTTACAGTCTGGTCTTGTTAGAGGTGGTGTTGTAGGACAACCTACGACGGTATGTCAGGCGCCGAACCATTTTTATTTCTGTAAAACAATAAAAAATATATTGTTTTTGCGATATCTATTTAGTCTGCGTTGATCCTAGTTTTCGTTTCGTTTTATATGCCAAATCATTGTGCGAAGGGGGTGTTAAATTTCTAGTTGCAGCATGCAGTTTGCAAGCCAACACCGATTACTTGCATTTATTTTATAACTAAGAAATAGAGAAACATCTATCGAACTAGGTTGCAGGCAGTGCGTCAATTGCCTTATTTTCAGCAACAGTTGACCAAAGCACAAACAAGGAGCACTTCTGAAAATAGTACTGAAGTACTGGTGGGAAACAGAAAAATCGGCAACAGTGACGCAGCTACAGCCGCGCCGGCGGCATATTTATTGGTCCTGCTCCCCACACAGCCTTCACAACCAGCCACGGAACCAAGAATGAAGTCGGACAACTAAGAGCTCCACCGCAATGCCCTCGCAAAACTGTAACAGCATTAGGCCTCAGCTGTGCTGGTCCTGAAGCACTGAGAAACCTTTCCAGACAAACCCCGCGGGTAACACTAAATGAACTCCTAATTCTCACCAAAACAGTCGGGGAAATCAAGCTCACACACTGCAGATCTGGGGCCATTGCCTGTGAACTGAAATTATTCCTTTAGAATACCAGATGTGACTGGATTGTTGGAAATATTAGAAACGGAAAAACACAAATGCAGCCATACCTGAAGCCGACGTAACCGGAAGAGAAAGATACGAGGGCCAAAGTTCACGTAAACCCCTTACACCGGAAACAAAAGTTTCTGATTCCGCAGAAACTGATGGAGGCCGCCCTATTGTACGTCAAATCACTGGAATACGTACGGAACAGTGTTCAACAGCGTGGTGCGTGCTTTTCAATATTATGCATCAAGACCAATAGCAGAGTCACATCTGAGTAGTTTGTATCAAAACCAGAAGCTCTCTGCAGTATGCTGTCATTTTCTTAACGAGAGAACGCTGCAGCATTAATAGGCTAGGTGAATGTGTTTTACGATTCAAATCCGTGCACTTCAGTGAAAGAAAAGTCAAATTTAAGTAAGCGAAGGGGAACTGTGTTAAGTAAAACTAGGGACAGCTGAGAGGCATGTATGGGGAGGGGAAAAATGTGAATGGAGTCCGAGTGAGATTTTTTTTTCTGTGTTTGTGAGACAATTATACTGCTCTTTGTTTTTTTTTTTTTTGTTTTTTTTTAGAACGGTGAACTGAAAACCACTGGTTAACTATTCAGATGCTTGCTTGGGGTTAGCATTATGACCTAGAGGTTTTGTAACGAGCTGTGAATGAGCTTGGTACATCCAGCAGACCTGGGTTTGATTCCCACTATCTTCAGTGCATACTGCGTGACACTGATCAAGTCACTTAACTTCCACAGTGCTCCTGGGTCGCCCCTGAAAACAGGCACTTGTGCCTAGTGACCGTACCTGGTTGCCAAAGAATAAAAAAAAAATACATATTCATTTATGCTGAATGCAGACTGTCACATGGTGTCCAGTTCTTTTCAGCACATAACTACGCAGTACTACTCTTGTAAATTATCATTATTTTTAACCCTTTAGGACTGTTTTACTTAAGCAATAAGAAACAGAAGTGGTAATAACTTCTCCCTGTTAAACCCAGACCTAAATGGGCATTTTAGTGACACGGTACACTGGTTCACACAGCACAGCCTCATAGTCGCCACCAAAAAAAGCAAGTGTATGCTCTTCAGATCCAAACAAAAGCGGTCTAAGTGCGCTCTCAATCCAGCAAAAGGTCTCAGTATATTGACCACGGATGGCTCTTGCCTTGAGCAGGTAAGAGATTTTAAATATTTGAAGGTCACACTCAACCCAGCTCTCACCTTTGAGTACGACACATGCGCAGCAATTAGGTAAACCAACTGATTGAAGTGTGTTATAGACTCAAGCACCTTCTGTCTCCTGAGGCTAGACTTACTATGAGGAAAGGACATTTCCTGCCCATATTAGACTACTGCTTCCCAGTAATAGCCCTCACATCCTCACAACTACTAAATCATACAAACACAACCTGTAATAACCTATGTAGATTCATCACACAAGCCGTGTTTTCACACTCATCACTGCCAGCTGTACCAGACTCTGGGTTGGCTCTCCTCTGCTGACCGCAGGGGACTATTCTTTAGAACACTCATCTCAAAAACATGGCAAGCTGGGACAGCATCACCACTGATAGGGCTGCTAAATCCAAAAATGCAACAGTCATGACTTAAGGTCCTCAAACTGCAGGCTGCTTGATTGTCACAGACGAAACACAGGGATGGGTAGGAGAGCCTTCTCCTATGGCGCACCCAAGCTGTGGAACTCCCTTCCTAATAGATTGCAGGCACCGGTCTCACCTCCAGCTTTCAGAATGCATCTCTTAGCAATGTTAAGTAGATCAGTATGTAGATGTTGTTCCAAATGACTGTAAACACTTGTCTGATGTACTGCCTGTAGGTCTTTGTTAGTCTGATGCACTTACTACTATAGGCCCTGATGCCGAAATATTTGTAACGTTTAGATAATCTGAGTATATTTTAACTCTCCCATGCTGGGCAAAGTAACAGTGTACCATTTGGATGTGTATTTCTGTTGTGCTTCTTTGTTCATGATGATTGTATAATTAATGTTTTTTTTTTTTTTTTTTTGCTATGTTTCTTTTCCTTTACTGTGCCTGTGTTTATTTGTGCCATCTAAATGGCCTGGGTCATACCTGAAAATGGTCCCTGGGACCAGAGTTCCTCACCCGGATATCAAATAAATAAATAAAACAACAGGGCATTGGTTGTACATACCCGGGGTGTAATAAGGCATGAGGCCATAGGCCAATCGCCTTCAGCCCCTAGACATGTGGTAACCTAGTACAACTAACGCTCTCTGAGCGTCTTATTGCTTATATAAAATGGGTTTGTAATAAACTTTAAAAAAAATATACACATTGGTACTTTTTCGAATATTTCAAAAATTGATTTTAATGCTTTAAAAATAAGGTAAAATAGTGTTTTCACCATATGCATTTAGCCTAACACCATTTTGCCTAAAGAGACAATTGGCAAAAACAACCTCGATGCCTACCGGCAGTGGGATGGTAAACATGCTACAAGGCAGTCGAGTGATAAATGAGGCTACCTCGTAGTCGATAACCACCACATTAGAGCAAATGTCTTTTTGGTGAAATGTCTTTCTTTTAAATGTCATGCTACCAGTTCCTCCACCTATTGATGCCACTAGGGTTCTAGATAAATAAAGTCACTTTTTTCCAATGAACAGTGCAAGCAACTGCAGTTCGATTCACTGTTTTTTTTTTTTACTATTAAACAATATCACCAGTCAAAAAAATTCAAGCCACTCTCTTTTTTACTAAGTGTATTGTACGTCAGATGAGGATGAGAACACTGGTATCTTGTAGGTTTTGCCCCCACAGATGGAAGCACGCTGCCAGCTCAAGGAGTACAGTGCTCCTATTTCAGTTTGATTCTTCATTTCGTTGGAGCAGGAGTGGGGTCTGTAGCTGGTGAGGTTGTGACTGTGTTTGTAATTGTACTTGAGGTATTTAACTGCCATTTCTGTGTGCTTTTCCATTTAGTTTGGGCAGGATTGAGGGATTAGCTGACAAGTTTGTGACTATGTGTTTGAAAGTGGCTGTGTCTGGAGCACTATGAGTGGAGTGAGGGGGTCACTGTCGGAGGACTCCTTGGCTGATTGTTTTTGGACACAGCCTGTGATGTTGTTTTTGGACACAGCCTGTGGAGTAGACCCCCGGCTCCCCCTACATTATTGGGTGGGTCCCATAGGGCCTTGCAACATCCTGCATCCATACAGGAAGTAGCAAAGAGAAGAAGCATAACAAAAAGTAGCTAAAATAAAACAAATATTTTGAAGATAAATAGCCGTCTTAAGCAGGCAGTTGATTGAGGAGGGAAACAGAAATGGGAGTGATGCAGTGCAGTGGTTTTGGAGCAGCTGTCTTCAGGGAGACATGATTCTGGCGGCTGTGATGCTGCCCTATGTGCAGGTGCCTCTCTGGCTGAGGGAGAAGGTTGCCTGTCACCGAGCAGAGTTGGCCAAGCTGAAGGCGGCATCCACCACCACCCAGAGATCATCTGGTCCATAACCTGCACCTCAAAGGATTCCAGGGAAGAGGAGTGATTGGACTACAGTGGGCTCAGGAAGGGTGAGGGAAGGGGGCCAAAAGCACATCCCCCAACCAGTCCCACTCAGTAACTCCTACACTGTTTTGGAGGAACAGGAACGTTCCACTCAGGGACCCGAGGCTAGGACCAGGGAGGATGGGAGGGTCCTCCAGGATGGAGCCCCAGGGAAGAAAGGCAGGAAACCCTGGAGGAGGTGGAAGTTTCTCATCGTGGGGAACTCCATTGTCAGGGGAGTGGAGTTAGGGTCACCTAGCAGGGGAGAGGGGGAGGTCATGTGCCTCCCAGGAAGCACTGCATGGAGGGATGGGAAGCGGATCCATAGGATCACTATGGCAATAGCTAGGAGGGAGCAGCTCGATGTCGTTGTCCACCTGGGGGCCAATGACCTGGCCAGGAGAAGGGTGGAGTTAGCCGGAGTCCAGGAAGATTTCAGGAAGCTGGGGGGAAACCTGAAACAGATGGCATGCTTCATCTTATTCTCGGAGGTGCCCAGGGCACAGGGGAAGCTAGGGCACTCCACATCCGTGCCTTCAACTCCTGGTTGAAGATTGGTGTTGAATGGAGGATTTGGGCTTCTTAGGGGACTGGGGCCTGACCTAGGCAGATGTGAGCTTATATAAGGACGACAGCCTGCATCTGACCAAGAAGGGAACCTTGGTCCTTTGTGAGAAGTTTAAATGCTTCAGCTGTGAGCATTCAAACTGGCCGGGGTGGGGGGAGCCAGGAAGGTCAGGAGGATTAGGAACACCCCCAATGGGAACATGCAGGAACACAAGTTGACTATGGGAACAGCTAAAGCAGGCAGGGAGGGGCAGGCAGATGAAGAATGTATAACAAGTGATACGGGGAGGGGCAAGATCACATAGGAAAGGAAACTGGGGTGGGGGAAGACGCAGGAGAGGGAGAACAAGAGCAAAGGGATGGCAGACTGTAAAACATGGAAGGTCATGCTAACGAATGCCCGTAGCCTTGGAAATAAGGTTCCAGACCTGGAGGCCTTGTTGGCAGATGCAGACCTTGACATAGCAGCAATAACAGAGACATGGTACTCTGCTAATCATGGCTGGGAAGTCAGTGTACCAAGCTATATACTGTTCAGGAGGGAAAGAGAGGGTAAAAAAGGTGGGGGAGTGGCCCTGTACATCAGAGATAGTATAAAGGCTACAGAAGTTCAGGGAAGACAGGGGGAGGCTGAGGTAATGTGGGTCACCCTGGAGTCAGGGAACAAAGCAGAAGTACGCAGGGGGGTGATCTACGGACCTCCGGCAGAGAGGGAGGACATAGACAGAGAACTAGTGGAGAACATACACAACATGGCAGCTAAAGGCGAAATCCTGCTACTGGGGGATTTCAATATGCTAGATATGGATTGGGCCACCCAGGTGGCTGCTTTAGCCAGAAGCACAGCCATCCTTGAATCCCTGTAGTGGGTTGGACTCGGGCAGCTGACGCATGAGCCAACCAGGGACGTCAGTTCTGGACCTAGTATGGATCAATGGGAACAGAGTTGAAGAAATACAGGTGGAAGGGCAGCTGGGGTCCAGTGACCACCACATGGTGTGGTTCAGCATGGAAACATGGACTCAATTAAGCCACACAAGGGCAAGAATATTACATTTCAGAAGGGCGGATTTCACTGAAATGGGTAGGTGTTTACAAGCAGTCCTGGAGAAGGGAGAAGTGATAGAGGGGGTGTAAGAACAATGGGAGAAACCGAAAGGAGCCATAATGGATATAACAAACCAATGCGTTAGGATAGTGCCCAAAGGGAAAAGAAGAAGGAAACCACTATGGTTCTCCAAAGAGGTGGGGGACAAAGTCAGGGCTAAAAGGCTGAGTTTCAGGAAATATAAGTGGAGCCAAAGGGAGAAGAACAGGGATGTGTACCTTTAATGTCTAAGGGTAGGCGTTAAGAGGGAGAAGGTGCAGACAGAAGAGGGCTTAGCACAGTCTGTAAACAAAAGGGAAAAGGCATTTTATAGGTACATCAGTGAAAGAAGAAAAACCGGGGGTTGTGAGGCACAAAGGGGAGAAGAGAGAGTGTAAGGAGGGGGATCTGGACAAGGCAGAAATACTGAACAAATACTTCTGCTCGGTATTCACTAAGGAGGGGGAGGATCAAGGACCCCAGTTGGGTTGCAGAGGCAATGGGGGGGAGAGGTGGACACCAGGCCATTCACAGTAGAGAGAGTTCTGGAAGAACTCACAAAGCTGAGGGTGGATAAGGCCATGGGACCAGACGGCATCCATCCGAGGATAGTAAAGGAGCTGCGAAGGCAGCTAGCAGCACCTCTGGCAGCCCTTTTCACAGAGTCACTCAACACGGGTGTTGTTCCAGAGGACTGCAGGAGGGTACATGTTGTCCCACTGCACAAAAATGGCAGTAGGGAAGAGGCAGGGAACTACAGGCCAGTCAGCCTCACCTCAGTGGTGGGAAAGATCATGGAGACACTGCTGAAAGAAAGGATAGTGGCACATATGGAATCCAGTGGTGCTCAGGATATGAGGCAACATGGATTCACAGCAGGAAGGTCATGTCAAACGAATCGAATAGATTTTTTTTGATTGGGTGACTAGGGAACTAAATCAGGGAGGGGCGGTAGATGTTACCTACCTAGATTTCAGCAAAGCCTTCGACACCGTCTCACATAGAAGGCTGATTAACAAGATGGGTAGTCTGGGCATAGGAGACAAGATGGTGAACTAAGTTAGGAACTGGTTAACAGACAGGAGACAGAGGGTGGTGATTAATGAGGTACAATCTGGGGAGAGGGGGGTGACCAGTGGGGTACCACAGGGACCAGTACTAGGACCAGTCCTGTTCAATGTCTTCATTAGTGACATTGCAGAGGGGCTGGAAGAAAAGGTCTGCCTGTTTGCAGATGACACCAAGATCTGCAACAGGGCGGATATTGCAGAAAGGGTGCAGAAAATGAGGAGGGACCTGGAGAAGCTTGAAAGATGGTTGGAGATGTGGCAACTGAGGTTCAGTGCAAAATAATGCACCTGGGTAGAGGGAACCATGGGGAGAGCTACAGGTTGGGTGGGGGGCTTACTGTCACCAAAGAGGAAAGTGACCTAGGGGTTATCATCTCTGATGACCTCAAGGTATCAAAGCAGTGTACAAAGGTGGCAGGGTAGGTCAGGGGCATGCTGGGTGTATAGGCAGGGGTATCACTAGCAGGAGGTGGTGATGCCATTGTATAAAACATTGGTAAGGCCTCACCTGGAGTACCGCATGCAGTTCTGGAGGCCACACCTGCGCAAGGACATAGATAAGGTGGAGACTATTCAGAGAAGGGCAACAAAGATGGTTCAGGGCTTGCACCACAAAACATATGAGGAGAGAAGACAGTGGGGGGACATGACTGAAACGTTTAAGTACCTCAAGGGCATAAACAAGGTGCAGGCGGGGGATCTTTCCAATGTATAAAAAGTACTAGAACAAGGGGGCCCAATAAGAAATTGGAAGGGGGTAGATTAAGAGGTAATGTGAGGAGGTTTTTCTACACAGAAAGTGAAATCGACACTTGGAATAGTCTGCCACAGGACGTAGTGGGGGCAAGCACAGTGGAGGGGTTTAAGCATGTCTGGGACAGGCACAAGTGAAGCCTGAGAG
Source organism: Neoceratodus forsteri (assembly GCA_016271365.2). Classification (NCBI taxonomy): domain Eukaryota; kingdom Metazoa; phylum Chordata; order Ceratodontiformes; family Ceratodontidae; genus Neoceratodus; species Neoceratodus forsteri. The sequence goes on from CM057453.1 coordinate 437,264,990, forward strand.
GGGAGGGAGTGATGAAAAACCATTGATCACATAGAGTCAGTGGCCACATACAATGTATAGGGCCTGCGGGCAGACTGGATGGGCTTAGCGGTCCTTATCTGCTGACAATGTCTATGTTTCTATCGTGATTACATGCTCTGACATGTTGCTGTCATGGCCGCTCTGTGATGCCTGTGGATGGGTTCTAATGTGGCAGCATCTCCATGTTTGAAGGAGTGTTTACAGTGTAGTAGCTCTAAATGGAGCTAGCAGTCAATAAAGAACCAGAAACTTGGAGTGAATGAGTCACTTGCTGTTTAATTTAGGTGACTGATGTAGCCACAGCAGGCAGATGTATGTTTATTTATTTAGTTAACCAGGAAGGAGGACTAGATTATGTTTTGCCTATTTTCAGCCTCATCCCGGGGGGAAGGGGATGCAGATGGATGCCAACTGAAATTGAACCAGATTTTAAGCTGTTGGTGGTATTTTTAGTGAATGGCGGAAATTTGGCCAGGACACTGGGGAAATTCCCCAACTCTGTGGTAGGGGGCGCTGTTGGTCATGGAGATGGAGGAGGAGGTCGTCAGTCCAGTGCTGGAGCTAGAGGTGGAAGGAGCTGAGGGGTAAGCTTCCTCCTTGGTCTCCGTTTCTTTAGGAGCTGCACAGTTGGATGATTTGATGGGCTTCCAGCAACCTCAGTTTTCATAGAAGGTTTCCAAGACAGCGCAAGATGTTGCGGATGATTTATTTTTGGACCTTGAATTTCAGAAACAACAGCTTCTCGATGTTATTGCCAAACAGGAATCTTTATTGGCTTTACGTACCGTTCCTGAATCTAGCAGTTTGGCTCTGAGCCCATCTGATGTTCTGGTAGAGTCTGGTTTGGTCTGTTCTCCCCAGGTGGCTGAGTTGATGGCAGAAGAGGAGATGGAACGCGGCCTGCCTGATGCTGCTGTTCCTCTCCCTGGTGCAGATTCCCCTCCAGTTTTGCGTCCTTTGGATTTTTCCAATTGGGATACTTCTGTATCTCCTGATTTTCCAGTGTCTGGCTCTTTGGGTCCTGAAGACAAGAAGCGGAAGCGAGGGGTGAGTGCCTCGCCTGATGGTACATCTGTTTTGCCTAAAATCCTTTCTACGGAGGCTTCTACCCACGTACGGAGGTCCCCTGTTGTTGATGCTGGCCCTGACTTAGTTCATTGGGTTGATTGGTCCCCGGAGAAAGTTTGGTGAGAGCTGGTTGGTGTCAGGAGCCGGATGGGTCTTGGGTTTCTGACCCTGCTGTCCCTGTTGCTGTTATTGCTTGCAGTCCAGTTTCCCGGCCCATAGACGCGGATTTGGTGGAGCCAAGTGGAGACTCCCCTGACCTGCACCAGATCCCTGGTCAGGAAGCTCCTATTATTCTTCCCCTTAACTCTTCCACATCTACAGGGGCTCCTGGGGCTTCCTCTGTTGCCTCAGACTCTACCCCTGTGTTGAATGACTCCAGTGCTGATCCTGATGGTCTTTTAGCAAAGACCTCTGCTGCTCCTACTTTCGCCAGTTTATTCCATTCACCGGTTGAGTTGGCCAAACGACAAAACACTGTTCACCTTCGTTTTTTGGGTTGCTCTGAGGATCTTCCTGATCGTTTCTACGACAATCTATGGGCTTTTACCCTGCCCAGGTTTATGCCCTCATTCATACTCCGGGAGAGAACTCCTATGATATTAGTTTCCGTTCTCAGGATTTTCTGGACACCTTTTGGATTCGCTATGCTCAGCTCAAGACTAACCCTCTGTGGCAGGACTTCCAGGTGATTCCTTTGACTAAACAAACATTTAAAGTCATTACGGTTTTATTCCACAAAGAGGGGGTTAATGTGACTGATATAATTTACTAGCTAGAGAAACGCTGCAAGATTCAGGGTAATCCGGAGCCCATTATGGATGATGAAGGATTTTGGAATGGGGGTTGGCATTTCAAGATTAGCCTTTTTCAGGGGGATTCTGGTCTATCTCATCTTCCCAAATGTTTTTTTCCTTGGTTGGAATTAGGGAATTATTTTTTACCCCGGCCAGCCATGCCATTGTAGTAAATGTGGTTCAGCCCGGCACCTTAGTAGGACTTGTGATGTGTCTAAATGTTCTCAATTTGGTGAAACTGGGCATTCTGCTTTTCGTTGTTACAGTCCCCTTAAGTGCTGCTTGTGTGATGAAGCTCATTCTTTCTCTGTCTGCCCCGGGCCTCCCATAACACTTCTAATTCTGATTTTGCTATCCGGGATTATTATATTAATGCGGCTGGTCGACCCTTTCGTTCTGGGGCTCCTCCTGTCCCGGACCCCCTAGGTCAGCCAGTTTTCCCCCTTTGTTGGAGGCTCCTGGTTTGATCACCCCGCCCCTCCCTCTGCACTTTTGGTGGTGACTTCCCCCATTCCCATGCTTCCTGATCAGCCTGCCTGTTTTGATCTGGTTGTGTCTTCCCATCCCGCTGAGATTGTTGTGACCCCCGCCCCTGGGGATGATTTTCGTCCACCGAAAAAAAGGAGGGCTAGGTCAAGACACAGATGTTCTTCGACGCCCCCCCCCCCCGTTTTGATTGAGGATGTGGTTCCTCTGAGTAATAAGTTTTCGATGCTTCCTGCTGAGGAAGTGGATATCACCTTCTTCCCAGGTAGATGGCAGTTCTGAGGGTGAGATTTTGCAGGAGGTAGTTGTAGCAAAAGTTAAGAAAAAATGCATAGGTACGAGGGCTTGACTCAAATCACACCCTGATGCTCACCCCCCTGATTAATTTTTCTGCTAGATACTGCATTGTATGATTTTTCTTTTGCATCACTGAATGTGAACAGTATCCGGTCTGAGTGGAAAAGAACTTTGACCTTCTCCTTCTTTTCCACTCATCCCTTTGATATTATCTTCCTTCCGGATACTCGTTTGCATACTGCTGCTGAAATGAATGCGGCTAGTGCTGCTTGGTTGTGGGGTACGATGTATTGGTCTCCTGGGGTGGGTGTTTGTTCTGGGGTTGAAATAGCGGTTGCCAACCTGGCAGCTAAGCACATCCCCTTGGTAGATGTGGAGCCAGGCAGGGCATTGTTGATAGATGTGGATTTTGGTATGGTGCCCCTTCATTTGATTAATATTTATGCTCCTCAGACCAAGGCTGTTCATGTGGCCTTGTTCTATTTGATTCAGCCCTATCGGTTTACTAACAGGAAGGTTACTTTTGCTGGGGATTTTAATTGCAGCAGGTACCTTATGGACAAAGGGGTTAAAACTACTAAGATTTTCTGTGAGGCCTCTTGTTTGAACTCCCTATTATTGCAGGCATCCTTGGTTGACGCTTTTACCATTGAGGGGAGGATTCCACCTAAAACATATTTTAAGGGTTCACTGGCCACCAGGATTGATTTATGTATTTTTGTCTGGTATTTCGGGTATTCAACAGGTTACGGTGACCCAGGTTGTTTCCTCGGACCATGTTCTGCTTTCATTACTGATTTCTAATTTTGCTCGGACTGGTCATGGTCCGGGTCATTGGAGATTGAATCTGACATTGTTACAGCATGACCTTACTCATCAGGGTTTTTTTGCCTGTTTTAGCTGCCAGGAAATCTGTCTTATTTTCCTGTATGATTCCCCTTTGGAATGGTGGATTTCAGTGAGTTTTTTTTCAAAAAATTGGGAGGTTACATGGGAAGTTTAAAACTGACCTGTATGTGTACTATAGGTCTTGCCTGTTGCAGCTTTCTTCCCTGCATAGTACTGCTTGTGGGGATTATTCTGAGGATATTCGGAATTTAAAGGCACAACTTGCTTCTTTACAGTATAATCGGCTGAAGTCCTTGGAGGTTGAGCAAAGATTTGGTATTCAGGGTAAATTTGCCTTTGTTAATCCCTTTGAATTCTGCCAGAGTCAACATCACGTCAAATAGATTCATAGCCTTCAGCTACCTGATGGCTCTTCTGTTTCCAGCAAGGAGGAGATTCTGGCTGCTGTGGATTCATATGTGGCTTCTTCTCTACAGGCCCCTGATTTTTCACCTCAGCCTGCTACTGTTCATCTCTGGCTCTCTGAGTTGTTTACCTCAACTTTCTGAAGTGGAGAAATTGTCTCTTTGTGCCCCCATTTCTCAAACTGAATTTTTAGACCTTATTGCTCACCTCAAATCTGGATCTTCTCCTGGGGTGGATGGTTTACCCTATGAGCTTTACAAATTACTAACTCCTGTACTTTTGCTGGAACTTTTGGCAGTTTTTAATTGTTTATTGTCCTTATTCTGTGTTCACCCTTCCATGTCGGCAGGTTTGTTTATTTTATTATACAAATCCTGTGACAGGGAATCCCTTACTAATTGGCGTCCTATTACTTTATTAAATTTGGACTTTAAGATTTTTACTAAGCTTCTGAATTTGAGGCTTGTGCCTGTTCTTATGAATATTATTCATCCTTCACAAGCATGTACTGTTCAGGGTAGGTCCAGTATGGATAATTTAATAATGTTGCGAGAAGTTCTAGAACGTGGTCGGGGGGAGGACTTTCGGGTTTTTTGTTTTCCCTGGACCAGGCTAAAGCCTTTGATCGTGTCCCACATGACTTTCTCTGGTCTTGTTTGTCTGCCTGTGGGTTTCCAGATAAGTGTATTGGTGTTTTGCGGGCTTGTTATGCCGCTGCTGTGACTGTTCCCCTGATTAATGGTTGGATGGGTCAAGGGCTTTTGGTTGCCAGAGGGGTTCAACAGGGGTGTCCCCTCAGCCCTGCGCTGTGCATTGTATCTATTGACCCCTTGTGTCATAGACTCAATAATTCGTGCACTATTTCTGGACTTTCCTTTTCTAGTACTGTCCCGAAATTGTGCACTTTGGACTATGCTAATGATTTGCTTTTATTTCTTTCTGACTCCCATTAATGCCTGTTGGCGAATTAATAGCTTTCTTTTTATTCTTTTATGTCTCAGTCTTCTATTAATTTTTAAAAAAAGCAAATGCCCTTTGCTTGGTGATGCTTTTGCGACCCATGGCGAGGTTATGGGTATTCCAATTGTTTTACAGCCTTGTAAAATTTTGGGTCTATTTTTTGGACCTGGAGATTTGGCTTACCTTAATTGAGATTTTCTTTTGACAAAAGCACAATGAAAAGTTACCTCTTGGAATCGCTGGAGGATGTCTAAATGGAAATGGGTTTTTATGGTTAAAACTTTTTTGTTGTCCTTATTTTTACATTTGAGTGCTGTTTTAGCTCTTCCATCATCTCTGGATGCACGGGTTTATAGTTGTTTTTTTTTTCCTTTTATCTGGGGGAGTAGATTGAACCCTGTGAGAGAGGTATTTTATATCGTCCAGTGACCGGGAGGGCTTGAACATGATTAACCCTGTATCCTTTTTCTTTTTGTTTTTAATAGCTTACGGCCACTCCTTCTCACGGCATCCAAGGTGTGGGTGCCCTGGGTTTTATATAGGCTTGGTAATTTTCTTCATGAGTGGCAGCCTGATGGTGTTATTTCCTGGCAAAAGAAAATAGTGGATCTGCCTCTTTCTTACAGACCCTGTTTTGGTAAACTTAAGTTATGGTGGCTGACAAGACATCAAGTTTCCTCCGTTCCACGTAAGCATTTATATTTTTTGGTTCAGGATGCTTTTTTTCTAGTTCAACCCCATTTTTCTAGCATGTCGCTTGCTGAGGTTAAGCAGATCTCGACCACGATTACGTCGTCCCGTACTCCTTTACATATGTGGGATGTGAACTGGTTAGCTCTCCATGCTAAACTTAATGTTAAAGGTGACCTGAAACACAAACCTAGTGATGAACGGTTTTGTCCCTGGTCCTCTTGTGTTTCACGAATTGAGACTATTGATCACCTTTTTTTGTGAATGTCCCTATATTCAGAGATTTTGGAAGTTGCTGCAGGGTAGTTGGCCTGATTCACCCTTTTTTTTTTTTTTTTTTTTATCTAACTCCGGAAATTTTGTTTTTGGGTATTCTTCCATATCAATGGACCAAACATGATAAAACTACGCTTTGGCTGTTTTTTTACCTTTTTTTAAATATTGCATTTGGAATACCCGATGCCGCCTCTCATTATAACAACTTATTTCTGAAGAACAATGGCTTGAACAGGTTTCTTTGAGTTTATGTAAACTGAGGGCTCAGGAGCGTTGTTCAGTGTCTGTTCAGATTTATCGATCTTGGTGGCAGTCCATTACTTAAATATAGTCAAGGTTCTCCAGTTATCCCGTGTTTTTTCTTATCTTTAGTTTGGGGTTTCTGATATGTTGTACTGCTTATGTATGCTTTTTTTTTCTTTTCATTTATTATGATTCTGTATATTCAATTTTTTTTTGTGTGTGTGTTTAACTGTTTTTTTGAGTTTTGAAATCTACTTTTACCTTATCTTGTAGTAGGGAGAGAAAGGGGTCAGCTTACAGTATTTTGTTCTGTTTCGAATTTGTTGGATGACGTCATACTTTTTTGTAATTATGTTCTCTCCTTTTCTGATTTTGTAAGGGAAATTTCTGATTTGATTGTCCTTTCTTTTTAGTTATGTAAGACATTTTCCCTACTCTTTTCATAGGGAGGGGGTGGGGTTTCTTCCTTACAGTGTTTTATTTCTGTTTTCAGTTTATAGTATGAAATAATACTTTTCTGTGTTGTGCTTTTTCCCTTTTATGCTTTTGTATGAAAGAATACTGTTTTGTTTATGTGTTCTTTTCAGTTATGAATAGAAAATCCCCCTACTCTTTTCAAGAAGTGCCGTGGGATCTTTACTATCCACCTGAACTACCACCAGAACAGGCAGATGGGACCTTGGTTTAATGTCTCATCCAGAAGACGGCACCTCAGGAGTGCAGCACCCCCCTCATGCTGCACTACAGTGTGAGTATTAGGATTTAACCCGGGTGCCTGGAGTGGGGATAGAACCCACAGCCTTCTGATCTTCCGACTTCAGGGGCGAGTGTGCAGCCTGCTGAGCCACTGACACTAATGTTTAGCCTTGAAAGTGTTTTTCAGGCAAGCAGTCTGCATTGGGCAGATGAGTGTCCAGCCTCGAGTGTGGCTATGCTTCACGTTGGAAGCAAGAAATTGACAGCCATTGAGCAAGAGTCCTGGCAGGCAGGGATGAAATTAAAGTGATTTTCCAACATAGCTGAGGGCAGCTACCACTCACATATTGTGGTAGCTGCCCTCAGCGCTAGTTAATCCAGCCTGGCTTAAATATTAAATTCTGCTCCGTACCTTTGTATTTTTACTCGTAATTTTGTATTTTGCAATGCAGTCTGACCAGTTCTGAAGTTCCTGGAAATCGTGACATGCCCCTGCGCTCAAGTGTGTAATGACGTGTGACCAGGGAGAGTGCGAGGGCGCATCCCATTGTCATAAATGAGGGCTGGATTTTTCATTCAGTTTTAAGCTCAAGAATGATCACCTAAAGATTAATGAAGGACACCGCTTGACTAACAAGGGTCCTGTTAGTTGAGCAGTGTCCTTCATTAATCGTTAGTAATCTGGCTAACTGAATGAAATCAGCCCATTCATTCAATGGAGCGTCCCGCGCTCTCCTCATCATACGCCACGCTTGAGCGCAGGGATGTGTCACAACCTACCAGGAACGTGAATCAGTCAGTCTGCATTGTGAATACAAAATTATGAGTAAAAATACAAAGGTACGGTGCATAATTTATTTAAACCAGGCTGGATTAACTAGTGCTGAGGGCAGCTACCACAACGTATGAGTAGCTGCTCTAAATCGGAAGATTCCTTTAAGTGGATGTGTGGGCAGGAAACGTGATAGACCTAACTGGTGGGAGATGGATGACACCAATAAATACTAACTAGTATACCTTTTCAGGCAGTTAAAGGCACTTGCTTCACCTCATGTCTCACAGCACAGCGGACACGCCGCTGCAGCCCAGGCCCTCCAGGCTCCTTTCTATGGCAGCTCCACCTGTGGCCCAGCCGGCACCTCCAAAGCCTTAGACTGCAGTGTATAAGCATCTCCAGCCCTCCAGGAGCTTTTAGCCAGGTGACCGGTGCCTCAGAAGCCATTGCCCACGTTACCCTGTCCAGCAAGCTTTGCAGACAGAGGATCCACTGAGCAGACACTCCGTTGCAGCCAAAGCCCTCCAGGCTCCTTTCTATGGCAGCTCCGCCTGTGGCCTGGCCAGCATCTCCAAAGCCGTGTACCGCAGCCTACAAGCAACTCCAGCCCTCCATGAACTTTTAGCGAGGCGACTGGTGCCTCCAAAACTGCCACCTGTGTTTCCCCCTCTCCAGCAAGCTTCACAGACAGGGGAGCCCCTGAGCCGGCACCCCGTTGCAGCCCAAGCCCTCCAGGCTCCTTTGTATGGCAGCTCCGCCTGCATCCCAGTTGGCACCTCCAAAGCTGTAGATCGCAGCCTACAAGCAACTCCAGCCCTCCAGGAACTTTTAGCGGAGTGACTGACGCCTCCGAAGGTGCCACACATGTTGCCCTCTGCAGCAGGCTTCACAGACAGGTACGGTGACTTTTCTGACCAACCAGAAAGCGACGTGCTCTTGCCCCTTCTCCCTCATTGGCTGGTCTCCCTGACTGTGTGCTCCTATTGGCTATCTACTTTGAATTACCTTGGCTCCAGTCTATGAACTTTCTGACGCTAAGCTTTTTCTGTATAACTATTGCAATCCTGCCTAATTAGTAAAAAAGTGTTCTAAACTGAGTTTACTGCATCAGAGTTTTAAGTACTGTGTAATCTTACTGTGTATATGCTTGCAGGGCTGCCTCAGCGCTCCCAAAATTCCAATTTCTATAGCTACTATGACTTTAAGTTGTTTTTTTTTACCAACCATTATGCAGAGCCGCCTCGGCACTCTTAATATTCAGTGTTACAGCCCTTAAATGAAACTGTTAGACTGCAGGTACTGACTGCTGGGCTATACTAATATAAAAACAAAGCCCATGTTTTTAACCTTTTTCTTCTCTCCACGCTACCCTCTCAATTCACCCCTTCTCTAACTCTCCTATCCCCCTCCTGCTTCTCCCCTCTTACTGCCCTTGGTGCCTCCAAGCTAACCCCCACTATTCAAACCTGTCCCTCCTATCCCTGCCCTTTGTGCCCTGCGTCCGAGGGTCTGACTGCCTTTGAATCCACAGTTCTGACCTTTCAGCTATTCTGTCGCTTCCTTCTAGCCTTGCTGCCCTTCGCACCTCCAAGTGTAAGTTTGCACCCCCCCAAGCTACTCTCATGCTTCCCTGACCACCACGCTAGGCACCTCCAAAGCTTCTGTGTTTCACTCCTCCTCCTAGTGTCCTGTTTCCATCTACAAAATTGCCGTATTAACTCTGTTTCTGGACAGAATTTCTTTGTTGTAACTTGCCCTGCCTTCTGTCTGACTCTACCCCCCATGGCCTTTCAGCTACTATTTCTGTGCTTTTTCCTATTTCTCCTCAGAGGAGGCCCTGAGTTGGGTGCTCTGCTGCGGCCCAAGCCCTCCAGACTCCTTTCTATGGCAGCTTCGCCTGTGGCCCGGCCGGCACCTCTAAAGCCATAGACCGCAACCTACAAGCAACTCCAGCCCACCAGGAACTTTTAGTGGGGTGACCGGTGCCTCCAAAACCGCTGCCTGCATTACCCTCTACAGCAAGCTTCACAGGACAGAGGAGCCCCTGAGCGGGTGCTGTGCCGTGGCCCAAGCCCTCCAGGCTTCTTTCTGTGGCAGCTCCGCCTGCGGTCTGGCCAGCACCTCCAAAGCCGTAGACCGCAGCCTGCAAGCAACTGCAGTCCTCTTGGAACTTTTTGTGGGGCGACTGGCGCCTCCAGAGCCGCCACTCGTGTTACCCTCTCAAGCAAGCTTCACAGACGGGTACGGTGACTTTTCTGACCAACCGGAAAGCAGCACTGTCTTGCCCCTGCTCCCTGATTAGCTGGTGTCCCTGACTGTGCGCTCCTGTTGGCCAACTACTTTGAATTACCTTGGCTCCAATCTATGAACTTTTTGACTCCATGCCTTTTCTGTATAACTATTGCAATCCTGCCTAATTAGTAAAAAAGTGTTCTAAACTGAATTTACTGCATTAGAGCTTTAAGTACTGTGTAATCTTACTGTGTATATGCTAGCGGAGCCGCCTCAGCGCTCCTGAAGTTCCAGTTTCTACAGCTACTATGACTTTAAGTTGTTTTTTTACCAACTGTTATGCAGAGCTGCCTTTGCACACTTAATCTTCAGTGTTACAGCCCTTAAACGGAACTGTTAGACTGCAGGTACTGACTGCTGGGCTATACTAATTTTAGAAACAAAGCCCACGTTTTTAACCTTTTTCTTCTCTCCACACTACCCTCTCTATTCACCCCTTCTCTAGCTCTCCTATCCCCCTCCTGCTTCTCCCTTCTTACTGCCCTTGGTGCCTCCAAGCTACCCCCACTATTCAAACCTCTCCCTCCTATCCCTGCCCTTTGTGCCCCGTGACCGAGGGTCCGACAACCCTTGAATCTACACTTCTGGCCTTTCAGCTATTCTTTTACTCCCTTCTAGACTTGCCACCCTTGGCACCTCAAGTGTAAATTGCACGTGCCCCGCTGCTCGTGCTTCCATGGCGACCGCTAGGTGCCTCCAAAGCTTCTCTGTTTCATCCCCGTCCTGTTGTCCTGCTTGCATCTGCATAATTGCCCTATTAACACTGTCTCTGGGCAGAATTTAACTTAATTGCTCCTGTTCGTGATTGGCCACTCACTCTTCACCAGAGGAACCCTTGGTTTGATGGTTGGAAGGAGTTGAGGTGAGTTGGTTGAAGGATGGAGAGAGCATGGCAGAAATCCGGCCTGGTGGCTGACAGGCTTAGGCTGATGGAACACTATAATGGCTATCAATCAGAGATCACCTGTAAGAAAGCAGAATTCCTGTCCAGGGAGATCTCTGCTGCGCAGAATCGACAGGCTCAGCTCTTCCGGACTGTTGACAGATTGTGCAATCCAATCTGTCTTGAGTCCGGAGGAACCTTTTCTCAAACTAAATGTGAGGAGCTCGCTCGATTCTTCACAGATAAGGTTGCCAGCATCAGATCCGGTGTCGGCCCTGCTCTCCTTATGAGGGGTTGCGGACGTCGGTGGGAGGTGGGGAGCACTCGGTCTGTCTGGGCGGACTTTAGCCGGCCAGAATTCACGGACATTGTGAAGACTGTCCAGACGTTGCACCCAACCAGTTGTAGTTTGGATCCTGGCCCTACCACCCTGTTAGTGGATTGTGTAGATTTTATCTGCCTAATCCTAGCTGAAATTGTCTGGAGTTCCTTGGGGGGAGGGGGGTCTTTCCTGATCCCCTTAAGGAGGCAGTTATACGATCACTCCTGATAAAACCCTCCTTGGATCCCGACTGTCCAGCTAACTACCGGCCTGTCTCTAACCTGCCCTTTGTGGGTAAGGTTATTGAGGAGGTGGTTGCGTTGCAACTGGATGATCATCTTGTGACTGACAATGTCTATGAAGCTCTCCAGTCCAGTTTCAGGAAGCGATATAGCACCAAGACTGCACTTGTCTGAGTATTGAATGACCTCCTAGTGGTGAGAGATCGAAAGACTCGTACCATCTTAGTCCTTCTCGATCTCTCTGCGGAATATACAGATACTCAACTGTATATGTCCTTTCTGCCTGGACAGGATGATGCAGTTTCTGTGCTAAATAACTGTCTCACTGAAATCAAGGATTGGATGAGCACCAGCTGGCTGAGACTGAATCCGGACAAGACTAAAGTGTTGGTGGTGGACCCAGGTTGTCCGCGGGTGGGTTTGGGGGCTGGGCAGGCATCAGGCCTATGGCTCGACGCTGTTCAGCTCACTACCTCAGATCGGGTACGTAACCTAGGCTTTATTTTTGATGACGGTTTGACTCTGAAATCTCAGGCATCGGCTGTGGTTAAATCCTCTTTTTACCATCTGAGGAATATCGCTCGGGTGAAACACCTGGTTCCACTGGAGGACCTTCCAGCATTGGTCCATGCCTTCATCACCACACGCCTGGACTACTGCAGTGCCCTTTACCTAGGGCTTCCTAGGGTTGATATCCGCCATTTGCAGCTAGTGCAGACGCTGCAACCAGACTGTTGACTGGTACATCAAGGTCCAGTCATAGTATGCCTGTGCTGCACAGACTGCACTAGCTGCCTGTTCAGTGGCGGATCAGCTATAGGGTTGGCATGCTAACCTTTAAAGCCCTCCATGAACAGGGACCTGGCTACCTGAAAGATCTCCTGACTCCCTATTGCCCCTTTTGTCCTCTCTGATCCACCGACGAGGGATTGCTAGAATTCCCAAGGTTTGGTCAAAATCTTCAGGTGCTTGTGGTTTTTCCTTTGCAGCACCTTCCCTGTGGAATTCTGTACCTCATCGGTTAAGAGAGTGCCTAACCATCGAGAGTTTTAAATCTATGTTGAAAACCATATTTTTTTTATATTGCTTTTCCTGGATGATTTTTAACTAATTATTATATTTATTGTTTTATTCTTTTAATGTTTTATACTGTATTTTTTTAAAGTGCCTCGGTTCTGGAAAGGCGCTATATAATAAAGTTTTACTTTACTTGTAACTTGCCCTGCCTACTGTCTGACTCTACCCCCGCAGCCTTTTGGCTACTAATTCTGTGCTTTTTTTCCTATGTCTCCTCAGAGGAGCCCCTGAGTGGGTGCTCCGCTGCGGCCCAAGTCCTCCAGGACCCTTTCCACGGCAGCTCCGCCTAAGGCCTGGCCGGCACCTCCAAACTGTAGACTGCAGCCTACAAGCATCTCCAGCCTTCCAGGAACTTTTAGCGGGGTGACCGGCTTCTCCAAAGCTGCTGCCTGCATTACCCTCTCCAGCAAGCTTCACAGGCTGTATTCCGCTGGTGCTTTGCACCAGCTCCCCCTCCACCCTACCTGAACACTTTTATTTATAGCCCTAGAGGGTCAGGTGACACAACTACATGTGAATAATTAGTACCTACTATCCCCTTAGCAGGTTATATCCTACTGCCTTTGAGTGCACTACACTGCCTAAAACCATCTGGTTTTCCCTTCTGATCACTTTCTATCTTCAGCCCTTCCCCTCCATCTGACCAGCTACCCCTCCGCATTCCCTGCTTACAAACACTTCCTTTCTCCTACTTCAGTTGCCCATTAAATTCTCCACCCTTCTGAACAATGCATCCCCTACTCTCCTCTCTTCCCCCTTGTCCTACTCGTATCCCTCTCTCTACCACCTCCACTTGCGAACTACTCACCTATACTTAACAACTTCCCCGTCCCCTTTAGTTATTACCTCCAATCCCTCCTCATCCTTGCTATTACTCTTCCCCCCAATTTGAACCATGCACTCACTCTACCATCCTCCTCATGCTGCTTTGGCAATGGTGTCCACATTCGCCATGGTTCTCCATCTTCACTTCCTCTCTCTTCCTCCTCAAAACTCCAAACTTCCTTGCCAGTTCCCTCAAAATCCGAAAAACTACACTTCCTCATTCTCACCATCCTCTTGCTCTCCACCAGAGATATCCACCCCAACCCTGGCCCGTTTGCCCCACACTTCCCCAATGCTTTCTCCTCTACCTCTACCCTCTGCTGTCCATTCTCAGCCCTCCCAAAGGGTTTAAAGATCCTGCATCTAAACATCCGAAGCTTGTAGCAAAAAATAATCCCCCTTCGGACCATGGCGAGCATTTTAAACCCAGACATCCTAATCATCTCAGAAACTTGGCTAAAGAGCACAATCCCAGACCACTTGGTCTCCATTCCTGGCTACTCACTGCTAAGGCAAGACTGTGCTGGCAGGGGAGGTGGCATGGCCATTTATGTTCTAGCATCCACCCAATACTCCATCACCTACTCTTCCTCCAATCCTGAGACCCATGATGCCCTAGCTATCCATGTGTCCCTGCACTTCACTCTCCCGATCTCCGTAGCTGGTATACACTGACGCCCAAATGTCCATCCTTCGGTCATACTAGGTCTCATAACCTCCATCACTGCCCTCGCCCACTCTGGGGAACTATTTATCCTTGGTGACTTAAATTTAAAGTGGTTATCATCTAAATCTACTAAAACTAAAAACAAAATTGGAGCCCTAAACCTCTCCCAACTGATCACGGAACCCACCCATCCTAACCACAAGACACAACACTCCCTGCTCGACTGGGCCCTTACCTTGCACCCTTACTGTGTCATTTCCTCTGGCATCCTCCCTGATGCTCCCAGTTATCACAACTCAATATTCATAGTTAGGAAAGTCCACAGAACCAAATCATCACACAGAACCATACAACTACGCTCTTTCAAGTGACTTGACCTCGAACCTCTCCTGAGTAACCTTGCCACTTCTGACTGGTCCCCCTAACCTCCTTCCCCTCAGTTGATATGGCCCTTGCCTACTTCAAAGAAATCTTTCTTGTGAACTGGAACACCTTTGCCCCACTTAAACAAACCAGAGTCAGAGGAAACCACTTACCTTGGGTTACCCCTGAACTTATGGCCTGTCTCTGGGCCAGAAACCAAGCCTGGAAGCAGCATAAAACTACCCAGCATCCTAGTGACCTTGCAAACTACCGCATGCTCTGAAATGCTTGCACCAGGGCTACAAGGTTAGCTAAATCCGAATACTTCAAATCTGCCTTCATCTCCAACATGAATTCCCCTCCAAAGTTCTGGAAGGTGGTTCATGCCCTATTCACACTCCCATCTCACCCCCTTCCCAGTGCTAAAAGTAAATGGCTCACTAATATCCAACCCGCCTGCAGTAACTCCAAAATTCAGTTTCTACTATACCTCTTGCACCACTGAACTACTAAAATCCCTCCCCTCCTCCCCCCCAACCTCTAGAAACATAGATTTTTGACAGCAGATAAGGACCACTTTGCCCACCTAGCCTGACCATTTTCTTACCTGTTGGATAAGCTGCAGATCCTAGTTAACCAATAGCCTACTTCTTCCTACCCCCCCCACCAGAATTGCCTTATGTCTGTCTCATGCATTCTTCAATTCCTTCACTGTTTTTGACCCCACGTCCTCCTCAGGAAGGCCATTCCACATGTTCACCACCCTCTCTGTGAAAAAATACTTCCTTACATTGCCCCAGAGCCATCCCCCATCTTCAGATTGTGTCCCCTTGTTCTTGCAAATCTTTTTCTGAAAGATGCTACCCTCTTGGACTTTGTTGATTCCTTTGAGGTACTTGAAAGTTTCTAACATGTTCTCTCCCCCCCCCCTTCCTCAAGGGTATACATATTAAGCTCCTTTAGTCTCTCTTCGTATGACTTCTGTTGCAGACCCTGCACCATTTTAGTTGCCCTCTTCTGGACTGCCTCCATCCTGTCTATGTCCTTGCGGAAATGGGGTCTCCAGAACTGCACGCAGCACTCCAGATGGGATCTCACAAACTGACTCTACAGAGGGATAACAACTTACTGTTTTCTGCTGGTGATGCCTTTCCCTATGCATCCCAGTATTCCCCCCAGCCATCCTTACTGCCTTCTCACATTGCTTGCTTACCTTTAGGTCATCTGATATGACTATCCCCAGGGCCCTTTCCATTTATGTTGTTAATACCACACCCCATTGTGTACTCTTCCCCTGGGTTTTTGTTTTCCAGATGCATAAATTTGCACTTCTTTGCCCTGAATTGAAGTTGCAGTACTTTTGACCATTCCTCCAACCTTGCCAAGTCCCTTCTCATCCTTTCCACCCCACCTTGTGTATTAACCCTGCTATAGATCTTTGTGTTGTCAGCAAAGAGGAATACTTTTCCTTCCTGTTCCTCTGCAATGTCACTTATAAATACATTAAAAAGAACTGGACCCAGTACTGAACCCTGCGGTACACCGCTAGTAACCCCCCTTTTCTTCGGAGTGGACTCTGTTTACTGATACCCTCTGTGTCCTGTTGTTCAGCCAATTGTTTACCCCGGCTACCACCCTGTGACCCACTCCCAGGCTGGCTAATTTGTTTATTAATCTTTTGTGTGGGACTGTGTCAAGTAGCCCCTTCCTGGTCTACTACTTTGGTCACCCAGTAGTCAAAGAAATCTATTAGATTCGCTGACATAACCTTCCTGCTGTGAATCCATGCTGCCTTGGGTCCTGTGCTCCGCTGGCCTCTAGGTACTCAACAGTTCTTTCTTTCAGAAGTGATTCCATCATTTTCCCTATCACTGAGGTCAAGTTAACAGGTCTGTAGTTTCCTGCCTTTGCTTTGCTCCCACTTTTGTGAAGGGGAATCACATCCACCCTCCTCCAGTCCTTCGGTACCACACTATCCTCCCATGATTTGTTAAAAAGGGTAGTCAGTGGTGTCGCTAGTTCTTCCCTTTAATTCTTTTAGAATTCTGGGTGAATTCCCTCAGGCCTCATTACTTTGTCCACCTTCAGTTTTAGGAGTTCTTTCAGAACCCTTTCTTCTGTGAAAGGACTGGTATCGACCCCCTTATCCAGAGTGCTTCTATTGATTGGATTAGGTACCTCCCCTTCCTCCTCTTTTGTGAATACTGAGCAGAAGTGTTCGTTCGTTATCCTGCTTTTCACTGTCTGTCTCTGCCCACCCACCCTCCTCCCTGTATTAAGCCTCACTATCCTCCCTTGGTCTTTCCTCGCTCCCTAATGTACCTATAAAAGGTTTTATCCTCCTCCTTAACTGAGTTGGCTATCTCTTCCTCGGTTTGGGCCTTCGCTGTTCTGACTGCCTTCCCCGCTTTCTTCTGCTTTAACTGGTACAGATCTCTGCCTTGCTCCTTTTATGTTTCCTTATACTTCATAAATGCTATCTTTTTCTCCTTAACCTTCCCCGCCACCTGTTTTGAGAACCATAGTGTTTTTTTTTTTCTTTCATATTGATTTTATTTGCTTCACACAAAGGCTTGTTCCTCTGTGATGGCAGTTTTGATGTTTCCTCATTGTTCCTTCACACCTCCTTCTTCCTTGTTTGCTAGTGCTTTTCTGAGGCGCTCTTCCCATTTTGACAAAGTCAGCTCTCCTAAAGTCCAGTACCTTCACTTTTGTATGGCTTGACTCTGTTTATCGTGAGCCACACTGTTTGGTGGTTACTTGTTCCCAGGTGGCTACCCACTTCTAGATCTGAGATCCTCTCTCCATCCCTGTTTGAGAGTACCAGGTCTAAGATTGCTCCCTCCTGAGTGGGTTCCAGCACTAGCTGTCTGAGGCGTGCCCTCCTGTAGAGCATCGAGAATGACCCTGCTTTTGGATGTGACTGCAGCAAAGGTGCTGCAGTTGACATCTGTCATATTCAGGTCCCCCATCAACAATATCTCCCCTTTTTCTGCCATCCTAAGGACACCTTCTATCATTTTCTTGTCCATCGCCTCCCCCTGAGATGGGGGTCTGTATACAGCCCCCGTGCAGATTGTGGTGCCATTTCCAGTTTCCAGGATGACCCACAGTGCCTTCTCTCCTCCCTGTTTACCCTTTACTTATGTTGCTTTGATCCCTTCCTTTACATAGAGCGCTGCTTCTCCTCCTCTTCTACCCTTCCTGCCCGTCCTGTAGATTGTGTACGCTGGTATGTTGATATCCCAGTCATGGTTCTCTCTGTACCATGTTTTTGTGACTGCCATGATCTCCAGGCATCCCTCTTCCATGAAGACCACCAGTACAGGGAGCTTGTTACCTAGACTACGGGCATTGGTACTCATTACCCTCCATTTTTTTATGGCCTTACCCCTTTTTGCCCCATCCCTGTCCTTACTGCTTTAGCCTTTTTCTCCATTTATCCCTGCCCTTGTCCCTATCGACTTCTCTATCTTGGTGTTTACCTCACTAACTACCCTGATTTATGGAGGGGGGGGCTAGGATTTCCCTGCTCCTTTTCAGTGCCTCCCCCCCCTTGGCTAGTTTAAATGTTTGCCAGTGAAGCATTTAAACCTATCACCTAGGATCCTGGTTTCCCTCCTGGACAGATGCAGACCATTGCACCAGTATAGGCCTGTATCCTCAGGTGGACCCCAGTCCCAATGAAGCCAAAACCTGAGCTCTGCACTGGTTTTTCAACCATTGATTGAATCCCATGGTGCAGAGCACCCTAGCCTCACCCATGCCATAGACAGGCAGCACCTACGAGAAGGTGACCGTGCGTGCTACTTGTCTAAGACCCCTCCCCAACTCCACAAACTCCTCCTGCACTGCTCTGATCCCTTTCCCAGCCAGGTCATTTGTCCCTAGGTGGACAATGACATCCAGCTGTCTCCCCTGTGCGGCTGCTCCCACGATCCTGAGGATTCACTCCCTGTCCCTCCAAGCCATGGCGCCAGGCAGGCACCTTACCTCCCTCCCCCCCCTCCAGTTCTACCCTCCTAACAATGGAGTCCCCCACCAGGAGTTGTTTCCTTCCCCCGTGGGGCCCCATGCCACTCTGCTATGGGTCTCCTTTGTGGAGGTTCCCAGCATCCTCCTTGGTCTCCACTGCAGGTGCCTCCATAGAGGAACCACACTCTGCCAGAGTGGCATATGAATCGTGGAGAAGTACAACTGGAGGGATGCGCCTCCATTCCAACACTCTCACCCTCCCTGAGCCCACTGTGGTCCAAATGCTCCTCTTTCTTGGCAACCTCTGAGGCACTGGCGGTGGCCCTGGTGGTCCCTGGGTGGGAGAGAAGGTCCCCTGAATCCTGACCAACTCAGCCTGGAGACACGCAGCCTCCTTCCTCAGCCCAGTGAGGTGCCTGTAGATGGGACAACACTGCATTCTCTAGAACATCTCCTGGAAGACTGCCACTCCACAGCCACTGCACTGCACCACTCCCATCATGTCGTATTGATGGCCCCTCAACTGTTGTTTTGTATGCTTACTCTTTCCTCTCATTATTCTACTGGAGTGCCCCTATCACCACCCCTTCGCAACTGTAACCCCAAATGATGTCTTGAGCACCCTCCTCACCATCAACTCCTCGAAAGGTGCCTCCCCTGGCAGCCTTGATCTTAGACTCCTCTACCTCTCTGCAATGGCCATAGCCTACCCCCTCTCATTAATCCTAAATCTCTCATTCTCAACTACCTCTGTCCCCTCTCCATGGAAACATTCAGTGGTCCTCCCGCTACCCAAAGGGGGTGACCCCTCTTCCCCTGGCAACTATCACCCCATTTCTGTCCTTCCCACCCTTGCCAAGCTACAAGAGCACATTGTTATCTCCCAGCTCACCACCTTCTTTCTGAGTCATCCTTTTTCACTCCTTTCCAATCTGGCTTCAGGAAAAAACACTCAACCACCACCTCACTACTACAACTCACTGACTCCATCCTAACTGGGATGGACAATGGCCAAATCACCTCTGCCATTTTTGTTGACCTGGCCAAAGCCTTCGACACTGTCTCCCACTCCCTTCTCCTTGACTCCCTACTGGCAGCTGGCCTATCTCCCTCCGCCACAAACTGGTTCAAGGCCTACCTTACTGGCATAACCCAATCAGTAATGATCTCGGACGGCACATCTCCTCCCCTCCCAATTAGCACTGGCATCCCCTAGGGCTCTCTACTTCGGCCCCTCCTATTCTCCATCTTCTTAATTGACCTTCCCTCTGTTTGCTCCCCCTCCTCCGCTATACACATGTATGCCAATGATACGGTCCTGTATACATCTGACTCCTGTCGTACTGAGGTTACAACTAGCTTGAAGCAAGACTTCAATAAGATTTAGCTCTGGTTTGCTAACCATCAACTTTTCCTTAACGTCAAGAAGACTGTCTCCATGACCTTTAGCACAAGGCAGAGACTTGCTAG
Organism: Neoceratodus forsteri; assembly: GCA_016271365.2. NCBI lineage: Eukaryota > Metazoa > Chordata > Ceratodontiformes > Ceratodontidae > Neoceratodus > Neoceratodus forsteri. Next base: position 437,284,666 of record CM057453.1, read on the forward strand.
GCTTCCCTTCCTGCCCACTTTGCACACCGTTGATGGGACTATTCTTGAGGACACATCCTTCTTCGGGTACTTAGGTGTTTGGTTGGACCAGCACCTAAATTCTGTGGACATATTGCGCCATCCAGAAAAAACTGTGCCCCAAGCTTAGTGCCCTGTTCAGGAACCATAGTTGCATCCCTCCTACGGCTAGGCATGAACTTGTTCAGAAGATGATACTGCCCATTTTGACTACTGTGACGTAATCTATGGTGCTGACCCCAAGTCCTCCCTGACCAGATTGGATACCCTCTTCTATTCCTTCTTCTGCTTTGCCCTGGATGCTCCCCCTTGCACCCACCACTGCGATCTCTATTGTGCCCTTTCCTTCCCCTCTCTTAAAAATAGGCAGCTCTCCTACTGTGCTAAGTTCACCTCCAAACATTGGTTGGGTGAGCTACCTTCCTACCTCACCACCTCTTTCATAACTCCCCCTCTACCCTCCCACTCACTTGGATCAGCCGATTCCCGCACCCTGGTTGTCCCCTGATCTACCTAATCGGCCAATCTAGGTACTCTCACCGACTCCCAAAAATCTGGAACCCTCCCCCCAAATCCGTCATTCATCCTCCTCCTACTCCATTTGCACAGCCCTAAATAACTACCTTGCTCCCAACTGTACCTCCCATGACCCTCCCTAATTCCCTCCTCTAAGTTCTACCGTCTGCCATAGATCCAGTCGGGCTCCATCTGTGACTTGGTCCCATTCCTCTCTCATCAATACCTCTCCACTGGCCTTTGCAATCCCTATCATGGCCCCAGCATCCCATAGCATTACTCCCCCTTCCTGCCTTCAGCCTGCTACCCTCCTATTCTGCTCCACCTCTGCCTTATGCAGGCAGTGTGCTCAGCATACGGGAGTGGTCAGGCCCCGGCAGTCCTCTCTCCTTCTCCCCCACTGTTCTGTCGGGATTATCCTCCCCAAGGTTCTTTGCTCTTGATAAACCCTTACCTTCCTCCCCCTTCCTCTACCCCCCACTCCTTCCGCTGCCTTCTCACATATTCACCAAAGCTTGCCTTGGACCATCCCCAGGCAGGGTTCTCAACAGCTGGAACTGGCCTGAACAGGTTAAGCTTCTGTCTCACCCTCACTGCCCAACCGCCTACTCTCTCCCTACGTGCTCCACCTCTGCCTTGTGCAGGCAGGTTCTCTGCACCTTGGTAGGTTCTGGCCCCGGCAGACCTCTCCCCCTTCCTCCTCCTCCCTCCACCCTCTCTTCTCTATTCCCTGTCCCCTGAACAGGCTCTTTGCTCCCCTACCCTCTTTAAATCGACCTCTGACTGGGTCCTTCTTTCTTATGTCATGAATCTCAAGTGCCCCCCCTCCTTTTTCCTCTCCCCATTATTACCCCCTTTTCCCCCTTCAGTTATTTAGCCACAGCTATGGCTAACCCAAATCTTTTATTCTTTTGCACTTCTAAACAAATTGCACTTCTGTCTTACTTAGTTAACTTGTACTGCTCTATTACCTTGCTACCTTGTACTGTCTGTACGACCTCCCTACTAGACTCCCTTAGTTTAAATAGCTAGAATTCCTCTCAACTGAATTTAAGCTTCCCATTTACTGGATACGTAGAGTATACCATTAATGTCATGTTATGCTGTTGTATCTACCAGTTTCTACGCTGTTATTACTGTGCCCACTTATTCCTAAACTGTTGTACATTGGTGTCTCATTGCAGCATTACTTCACTGTTCATATTAATGTAATCTGTGTGTAAGCCTCTTGCCAGTGTTCAAATCTATGTAATTATCCTCATGTTCCACTTCCTTCCCAGGTCGCTCTGGGAGACAAGCAAGTTGTTGCTCAGCGTGCCTTCCAGGTGAAACATTTCAATAAATAAATAAGCACACCCAATGTGTCAGTATTTCTGCATGATTGGATACCTGATATGATATATTTATAGATACATACATACACAGATGTATGCACACACTTCTTATGGGGTGTGGGCACATCTTTTACTACTTTATTCTCATTGCTATTTTACAATTTACTTTTTAATCCCAGTTTCTGCCTCATCTCTCCCTTGTGGGAAAGAATGAAATGGGGGAAGACTCAGAGGTATTGACAGTCACCAAAGAGGAATGGGATCTTGTAGCACTGTAATTATATCTAATGACCTCAAGGGGCGAGGCAGTGCAACACGGCGGTGGGTAGGACCAGTGGTATATTGTGTTGCATAGGGAGGGGTATCAGCAGCAGAAGGAGGGAGGTGGTGTTGACACTGTATGGATAGTTGATGAGACCCCACCTGCAATACTATGTCTAGGTCTGGGGACCACATTCCCGGAAGCACATAGACAGGGTGGAGGCTGTCCAGAGGAGGTCAACTAAAATGGTGCAGAGGTTGCATTAGAAGCCCTATGAAGAGATGCCACGGGACCTCGGTATGTACATTCTGGAAGGGGGGGCGGAGCATGACAGACCTAGAAATACATCAGAAGGTTGAACAAGGTACAGGAGGGGAGTGTTTTTCAGAGGAAAGGTGCATGAGAACAAAGGGGCATGCAGTGAAGCTGGAAAGGGGAATTCAGGAAGGATTTGAGGAAGTACTTCACTGTGTAATCCATCCTCCAGCAGTGTCTAGTGGTCCTGATGGTAACATGTTGCAGGGGGACACAAGCCCAGGAAAACACCAGTGATCCTCATTAATAAAGTAAATAGCTTGGCCTATCTTGACCGTTTGAATTCATAGAGTCAAGGGCAGATGGACTTCACAGTGTGGTAAGATGAAGGAATCTGCTGGATACACCAGACAGGTAAGATACTGGAGCTGTAAATGGGGGCAAACTGGTTAGCAGACAGGCAGCACAGACAAGACAGGACCAAATAAAAAATAAATAAAACATTTAAATAGTGGAACATAAAAAAAATCAGCACAAGGATGACAGCAGCAATTTCTGCAGCACTGTGCTGCGGCACAAATCCTAGGTCTAGGCAGGCTGGAAAAATAAGCTCCACTTGGCTGAGCCCAGAGGCTCAGATAATGATCAGCAAAACACACCAAGGTCTAACCACATGCCAGGGCTCCTAAACACGCCCTTGGTTCCAACCCAGGCCGGTATCAATCTGCTGTACACCCTACAGGCACTTGGCCATACCCCAAGCAGGAATTATCTCAACAGCTGGCTGTCTCAGAACTCCAAACTTCCTGCAGCATACCAGCCTAACACTGAGGCCCACCTGGTCCCAGACCAAATTCACCACCAGGAAAAGTGGGCTTGGCTTCTCTTGCTCCCAACCAAAACTTTGAATGCAGCGTACCACATGGGTACCACCTACCTAGTGCTGCCACCACCGGATAGGCCACGCTGCAGCCCTGCCACTGATGTGGTGCCCCCACTGCCTCCCATCTTCATTCCAGACAGGGCTTCAACCTGCCCCGGTGCCATGGAGCACAAGGTGGGTCTGATGCAATTTCTCCAGGCCGCGTCTCCTACTTCTACGGGGGTCCCATCCCACCGGCTGCTTCTCTGAATGCCACCCTCCAGACCCAAGCACTGAACCAGCGGCACTGAGCTAGGCCACAATTCCTGGGCCGGGGTTCGAACCCCAGCCCATACTTGTGCTCTGCAGTCCCTCCGGCCTCCCTCTCTGTCTACACCTCACCCTTTATACTCTACGGGACAGGATCACCACATCCAAGGGGTGGGCACCACCCAGGGCCTACCTAGCTACTTATTGCTATCTACAGGGCGAGAAAGGTAACTTTTACTAAGCCCCCCAGACTGGGGGATTTACAACTGAAAGAGTGGTGGATGTCTGGAAGAGTCTTCCACTGGTAGGAGTGAGGGCCAAAACAGTGGTGGCCTTCAAGTATGCATGGGATAGACACAAGGGAATCTTGGAGGGGGAGGAAGTTGGAGATCAAATAGGGTCTGCGGTGATAGTGTAAGCAGGGACAAATGGGAACACTGGGTGGGTCAAGCGGTCCTAATGTACCACCAACCCCAGTGTTCAGGGTTTTCTCTGCCGGATCCTTTTTCTTACCAGAAGGGCAGGCAAGCGACAACCTTTGACGCCAGTGCCAGTGTCACCCTGACAGTTGGCAGTGGGTACAGGAATGATGAGCAGACCACAAGCCAACTTCCACGGAAGTCAAGCACCTCTCCACACAACACCACCCCCTAGCTAGCTTTGGTGCGTGATTCCAATGATTTCTTGCAAACCTCTGTCTCCCAAGAGGCAGTGCCATGTACTTCTGCTGTACCATGAGGCTGGCCCACTGAGCCCACTGACACTTTGTTTATTTATTTATTTTTTTTAGCATAGTTCCCACAGACTGCCAGGAAGTCTAATGGCTCAGGAATGAAGCAGTCTCCTTCACAGACATGCCACAAAACATAGAAGCCACAGATGCAGCTTTGTCAATGACTTGCTCAGCAATTGCCACTTTTATGTTAATGTAGTGTACTGTTCTGTATAGAATTTCATCTTTTTCAAAGTGGTGTTGTACCACAGTTCAAATGGTTGGAATGTGATTGTACCCTTCTGTGGTACATCATCATTCTGGAACCTCTAGAGACTGCACAAGTCGGTTTCATTCTAAAAGCCAAAGAACTGCTGTGTGCACATTTCACATAATATACAAAAAATACAGGATGAGCAACTTTATGCACAACCAGTGTGTTCTGCCACCTCTGGGTTCTGATTCCCATAGACCTCTCGAGCTTCTCTCCTTGAAGTCAGAGAGAATCAGAACTCCTCTGTGGCAGAACACACTGGTTGTGCATAGCTACCCATCCAGTATTCTTTGTATTCTAAGTGCTCACTTCAGTTATGTTCAGTGCACACCTTAAATTATCATTTCCCCAAGTAAGGCATATTTTTTATCAATTTCCAGAATTGTCCACCTCTTCTCATTAAGGCATATGGATGCATATATTCTACAGGCACTAGAAATACATAATGTCACAATACATCTAATCAGTCATATTATAACTAACATAGATGGTGTATTGTTTTTTTTTTACAATTTAGTTACACAGGATAGCCAAGTTGAGATGCAACATCTCCATTTTCAGTACAAGCTCTTTTCTACCTGTTTCTACAGCTGGATAGAATGGAGTCACTGATCCCGACAAGATTTCTCAGAGTTTTTATTGTAGTCCTCATTTTCAGAGTGAGGTGAGTAAAACTCAGTTTCAGAAGAGTACAAATGGTGAAATGGTGTTAAGTGTGGAACACTTTTTATGTTAAGTAGTGTGCTTTCTCTGTTCAGTTAGAACAAAAGAAAAACAAATATGCGTGTCAGTAGTCTTTATTTATGCTGTAGTATGTGCACACATTTTGCAGGCTGCGTGTACATTCTTTGAGTCATGCCTGGGCCTCTGACAGACTCCCATATCCTGGAGTCATGCCACCCATGCATGCACAAATTGCAGTAAACATTGCTGCACACCTGACCCAACCAACGTAAGTTCTTCAGACATTCTAAATTTTCTGGATGTCAGATAGTGTGTCTGGAGTCTTATTTTAAATTTTTTTGTTGTTTTTTTATATACATATTAAACAACTCTAGGTGCAAAATAAAATTAAATGTCTGTACAGAGAAATCAGTCTGCAAAGCTGCAGTTAAATTTACACTAGCCAATGCCAGTAGTGTCATGTATCACTAATTATTACACACAAGTCGACATCAAACAAGACAGAAATTCCTGTTGCCTACCTAAACACACACAGACAAATACGACGTAGTGCAACTCGCTTCATTCATTATTTATTTTTTGATAAAGTTGGTAACCATGAAAGGCACACTGAGCAGAGGCTTATTTTCAGATGCAACACGGGGGAAGGAATGTAGGAGGAGCAAATTACAAAACAAAATATAGATGCAGTCATGCAACTTACATTACAGATACAGTCAAAAAATGCAGAGGCAGCAGTAAATAAGAGCATAATATAATAACTTAAGTTTCCTAAGATCCCTGTGCATTCTCTTCACCTCTTCTGGGTCTCCACTCTATTGCATATTTTAGGTGTTCTCTTCTGCAGTGCCCTCGAAGAGCACTGGTCCCAGTACAGAGCCCTGTGGTACTCTGCTGGTCATCTTCCCATCATTAGAGTGAGAGCCGTTAACCACCACCCTCTATTTCCTGTCTGTTAACCAGCTTCTAACCCAATTAACCACTTTGGATCTCACCCCGAGGCTGCTCATCTTCTTTGTTAGCCTACTGTGTGGCACAGTGTCAAAGGCCTTAGTTGCTAAAGTCCAGATAGGCCACGTCCACTGCCCTCCCTTGATCTATTTTCTGTAGCACTCCGCATTGTCAATGGGTAATCATAACAACTGGGTATAGTTCACCCCTACCAGGCGAATGGCATAGCCCAAGCTTTAGGCTGTTGGGCACATGAGGATTCCATGCAGCAGCAGCAACTCCCCAGTGAAGCTGTGCCATTCAAAGGGGACAGAGCTATTTTTCTCTTCTCTCAAGAATTTCAAGTTTCAACATTTCAAGACTTAAGTTGGGGCTGCAGTTCTGCTCTGCAAGTTGAGGCTGCCCGTTTTCAGGGCGCTACCCTAAATTTAAATCGTGCCCATTAAGCTGCAGCTTTCCAATTGAATGACCTGCTTTTTTTCTCATTCCCTGTGTGGACTGGGAGCCAATTTTGCCTTGCTATGGTGTTTTTTAATGGTCTCCTGTTAAAAATATTAAAGGAAAGAAAAAAGGTGCCCCACATAGGTACAGATTTAATTATTGGGAGTGTACAGTCTCTGGGGTGTCGGTTCCCCGCCCCAGCTTAAGGTTTTTTACTTCTGTGTTTAATAGCAAGTCGGTGATTTTTGAGTAATTTTGAGGTATTTTGGTGATTTTCCACCTCAGCCTCCATTTTTTCCATTTGCACGGCTGCCAGTAGGGCAGGACGTGTGCTCCTTCATTAGTAGGGCTTCCCACCAGTGTCCTGAGCGCGCGCCAGTGGTGCACACGTGTGCACTAAATGCATTGTACAGTGCTCAGTACAAGCATCTTTGAGCGCACATATGCTGTTTGGCAGTTGGTTTGGCAGATTTAAAAAGCAAACAAGCATAATCAAATAAAAACCTGGGTTTTGTTTCTGTCAACCGTGGCTTACAAACACTAATACATTCAAACCTGAGGTTTTTAGCACGTTATTACAGAATTACACTTGCCTTGCTGATTTTAGCCCAACTAGCAATAGGGCTAAAAATAATTTATATTATTACGGCTTACAGAAATCCAGCAGTCCTGGGTTTGATACCCACGATCCTCTCTTGTAGCCCGAGTAATAAAGATTGTAGTTATTACATTATTATGATTTATACATTCAGCAGTTCTGGGTTTGATTCCCACAACTTCCACTTGCGTGATATGTGACACGGAGCAAGGTGTTTTAAGACAGCACTGTGGAAAAGAATTTTAGCTCAGAAAAGATATTAGGATTAATTATTATTTTCACCTCACAATTGTTATTTAGCATAATTATATTTCTCTTTGGCACCATGACTTATTAGAGACCATTAATTAAGAAATAATGTAAGTCCTGCGACAAGGGTGATGAAGCTCTCCCCCATGGGTTTCTTTGCTCTTATTGTGTTGCTCAGCACCCCCCAGACAGTTATCCAGTCTGGGGAGGAGAAGCATGTGGCTCTTAAAGGCAGTGGCAGCAGAATTGCAAGATATTACCTTTGTGGCTCCGGGGTCAGCCTGAGCCCCGATGTCCCACAGGACATCTCTGCAGATACAGTGAAGCTGGACGAGGCAGTGGGGACAGATGGGATGCATCCTAGAATAGTAAAGGAGCTCAGAGATGTGCTGGTGACACTACTGACAGCCCTATTCAACAAATTGCTGGAGGTGGGAGTTGTGCCAAAGGACTGGAGGAGGGCAAACATGATACCCCTTCACAAAAGTGGAAGCAAGGTAGAAGCGGGAAACTATAGACCAATCAATTTGACCTCAGTGGTAGGGAAGATGATGGAATTGGTATTGATGGAAAGGACTACAGAATATCTAGTGGCCAGCAGGGCACAAGACCCAAGGCAACATGGATTCACAGCAGGAAGATTCCGTCAACAAATCTAATTGGGTCCCTGTTAGTCGATTGATCGCTTTGATATACGAAAATCCCAGCGGTAAAGGGTATAAATATGTTTGACAATACCAGCTCTTTTGAACTGAATGGGGCGCGCTCACTTAGCCTTCGTTTTGTGACATCACAAAACAGGGCTGTGTGGGATGATGTGGGGGCATGTTTTTCGGACCGGGAAGTTGGTCTTTTTTTGGCCAATTTGTATACGAATATACAAATTTACGAGGGATGTAACTTCTTCTGTATGTGGAATTTTTGTGCCAAACTTCAGCAGCGAGCTACTGATCCTGTAAGGGATCAAATGGGCTGGGGCATGCAGTTACTAGGAGCCTTCGCTTTAATGTCTTATTAAGCGACATTGCAGAGGGGCTGGAAGGGAAGGTGTGTCTCTTTGCAGACGACACAAAGATCTGCAACAGGGTTAACACTCCAGGAAGGGTAGAGAAAATGAGAAGGGACCTAAGCAAGCTTGAGAAGTGGTCATGGGTGTGGCAGCTAAGATTCGGTGCAAAGAAGAGAAAGATCATGCACTTGGTGCACAGAAATGCAGAGGAGAAGTACATGATTGAGGGGGGTACTGATGGCCACCAAACAGAAAAAGGGTCCTGGGAGTAATCATATCTGATGAGCTAGAGGTTACCAAACAATGTGAGAAGGCTGTGAGGAGAGCCAGTGGAATGCTGAGGTGCATAGGGAGAGGTATCTTCAGCAGAAGGAAGGAGGTGGTGATGCCACTGTATACAACATTGGTGAGACCTCCTGTAGAGTACTGTGCCCAATTCTGGAGGCTGCATCTCCAGAAGGACATAGACAAAGTAGAAGCAGTTCAGAGAAGGACATCAAAAATGGTGCAGGGGCTGCACCAAAAGTGATATGAGGGGAGTGTGGAGGATCTCAATATGTATTTCCTGGAGGAGAGGAGAGGAGAGCAGAGAGAGGGGGGATATGTGATTGAGACTTTCAAATACCTCAAGGGTGTAAATAAGGTACAAGAGGGATGCATCTTTCAGAAAAAAAAGATGTTCAAGAACAAGGGGCCATGATGTGAAACTAGAGGGGGTAGACTTAGGGGTAACGTGAGAAAGCTTTTTTTCACGGAACGTGTGGTGTATCCGTGGAACAGCCTCCTGGCAGAGGTCGTAGGGGCAAAAACAGTAGGGGAATTCAAAATTGCATGGGACAGACATAAAGGAACTCTAGCAACAGGAAAGAGAGGGTAAGCCACAGATCATTTAGGATCGGAGGTATGTGAAATAGGTAGAGAAAATGAGCAGACTAAGTGGGCCAAGCATTTCTTATTTGCCATCAAATTCTATGTTTCTGTGTTTCCCCACCACTGAAGTAAGACTGACCAGCCTATAGTTGCTAGCGTCCTCCCTGCTGCTGCTCTTATGTATAGGGACCATGTCAGCCCTTCGCCAGTCCTCTGGAACTATGCCTGTTTCCAGTGAGCTTTTGAACAAGGCTGTCAGTGCACACATAGCACCTCCCCGAGTTCTTTCAGTACCCTGAGTTGTATCTCATCCAGTCCCATATCCTTGTCCACCTTCAGGGCTGCAAGTCCCTTCAGGATTCCTTCCTCTGAAAATGGACTTGTCTACCCCCTCCCACTCTTCTCTCTAGTGGTCCATCCCCCACTCCACTGTGAATACTGAGCAGAAGCACCTGTTCAGGATATCTGCTTTTTCTTGAGCCTCTTGTGTGTAGTCTCCCCTAGCTGCTCTCCTTATCCTTACTACCCCCCCTTGCATTCCTCTGCTCACTTATGTATCTGAAGATAGTCTTATCCCCTGTAGCGAACCCTGTGGCAATCCTTTCTTCTGTGCCTTTGCTTCTCTCAGTGCTTTGCCTGCTTCCATCTGCTTTACTTGGTATTCCTCTCTGTCCCTCCTCCGTCTGTTTTCTTATAAGTTTTGAATGCCTCCATTTTTTACTTTACCACCTTTCCCATTTCTTTAGAGAACCATAACGGTCTCTTTTTCCTTTTGCTTTTATTCCCTTAATGCTGAGGTTGGTTGCTTTAATTATGCCCTCCCTTATGTAGCGGGCTGACCGACTTCTCAGGGTTCAGTTCTGTACACCCTCTGAGGGGGCCTACCGGGTCAAAATGTATGCTTAATAGCATACGACAAAACCCCGAAAATGCAACAGCGCAGTATAATGCAGCAAGAGGGTGCAATACTGTGAATGGGTCTGTGTGCGGTACTGCACCCTCTCACTGTCCCAGGCAAAGGATAAGAACTCTGCTGGGACAGGGTTCCACCAAGCAGCTGCCATGGCTCGATGGAGTGAGCCACTGGCAGCAAGGAAATCAGGCAGTGTGTTTGGAACTGGGTTCGATTCCCAGTCCCAGGCATGGACATTTTCTTTTTTCACACTTTGTGCGATATATCTATGGGCCCCGAGATAGCTATTTTAATGGGGGGTGGCTGGGGCATTGCCCCCGTAACGGGGCTTTCCTCAGGCAGAGACCAAGCTCACCCTTTGAGCTCCATCCGAGACTTTTGTGCGGTCATTTTGGAGGTACATAAGGTCTGTGGATCCTGGGCTTCACCTGCACCATGCCTTCCAGAGGGATTTCTTCTTTTTTCATGGTTTCCCCTGGAGGTGCGGATGTGCAACAATGTCGGCATGTGGACATTCATGTTCCCACACATGTCCCGCAGACATCTGCCATCACCTCCACCCCTCTTTTGCATGGTCCTGTCCTGTGTATACCCAGTCTCCACTGGCTGTCACTAAAGCATGGGGTGCTCATGGCACCCCAACCCAGAGGAGGAGAGCAGTCCATGGGATGGTCATCCTGCCTGGCCCTGGCCAGCCATCTCCTGCTCTGGGCTTGTTCCTGAATCCGGGCTGTCAGTGTCGCAAGCGGTATATATTTGGGTTGCAGTGGGTACCACACTGGGGGACGCAGATGCTACTAGCAGGGTGGAACTTGGTGGCACCCTAAAAGGTTGCAGGTGAAACACGCTTCAAACACAACTATTACTGAACACGAAACTGTAACTTGTTTGAAAAGGTTGAAATGGGTTGAGAAAGGGTGGTCTCCACAGGTTTTCTGCCTGGGCCTGACACTGTTAAATTCCCACCCAGGACTTCTTCCTCAGTCACTGGCACAGTACACTTTCTCCTCAGTTGCAGGGCTGACACCCCAGTGTTTACTCATAGTTTGATGCCTCAAACACTACCTCTGGTGTCAGTTGCTGGGACAGGCAGGGTGGATACAATTGCTCCTGGCCAGGACACAGGCTTCCTAAGGCTTGCTGGTGGTCTGTCACCATGTTCACGTCTTTCCGAGGCTCTGATTCTGCAGATGCTGAATGTCATCCATGGACCTCGAACAAGGCAGTGGCAATCTTGAGCTGAAGACACTGCAGGATCTTCTTCCCTGAGGGGGGAGGTCTGTGGTAGAGCAGGAAGACCTCATCTCCAAGCTTGCCTTCAATCTGAGGTTTTGTTTAAAACTGCTGCTTTTCTTCACACAAACAATTTTTACTGGGAGACCAGACTTGTCCGGTCTGCCAGGCCTGAAGTGCCTGGACAGACAATGGTATACTGGCCCACACATCAGTACACAGTTACTCACTCTGGCAGTCTGACTAAACTGACCTCGATCTCTAGGAACAGCACCTTTTATCTGGTATGAAACTCGAGATGTGATTGGTCAGGCTTGTTCCTGGGCAAGCAATCTTTAGAATGTTAACTCCACTGTGCTAGGCTTGCATACAGGCTTAATTACATTGTAGGCTTCTGACTGGCTGAAATTCATGGACAAGCCTTGTGCCGATCTCTGACCTCCTCCCAGAAGTCTTTGCATTGCTCTGGACTTGTGGGGGCCACCATCTTTGTTTACAAATCTTTGCATTTTTTATAAGCTTGCTGCAGTTTTTAATTTTTAGTCCCTGGAGGCTGCTTTCACTCTGCCCTGGCCCTACTTTTTGTCCTGGTGACAGGGAGGTACTTTTTTCAGTTACCAACTGCCCTTTTTTCAGATCGGGGTCTCTGTAGTGGGAGGCAGCCATTGGAGCTGCTCTCCCAGTTGGTGCGCATTCGCAAAACATTGTCTTCTAGGCTTCCAGCCCACTGCCTGTCGTGGACTGCAAAGCCTTTATTTATGTGCTCGATGGTGTGTTTCGCCTCAGTCCCGGCTCTGCTGCCTACCCTGGAGATGGAATCTTTTCTTGAAATGGGTGCGTGGCCTGGTTTGCCAAATGAAGCTCTGGCTCTGATTCAGAGCAACCCTGCATGCACAGCTGCTCCACCTCTGTGGCAGCATTAGCATTTCCTGTTCCCCGATCTGGGGGGTGCTGCCACTGGTGTCGGGGAACCTGCTTCCTGCACACAGTGGCTCTTGTCCACCGAGTTTTGGCCTCCCTACATTACAGTCCTGGAGCCAAGATCATGGGTAATTGTGGGTCGCGCCAGCCACGATGATTGCAGGTTGAGTCCTTGCTCGGCTCCCACCAGGGCTCCTGGAGTGTGGCAGTTCTGCCCTGTCAGTCCCTATCTCAGCAGTCCTGCAGGACCGGAAGGTAAAGATAGGGCCCTGTTGACTGGAGGAGGCAGCAGCAGGTAAGCCCCCAGTTTGGTGGGAGGGGGGATGGCTTACACTTACTTTTCCCCACTGTGCATCTATCCCTTCCTGGCAATCTCCCCTTCAAGGTAGTTTCTGAGGCAGTCTTCCATTTCTTTAAAATCTGCCCTTCAAAAATCCAGGACTCTAGTCCTCCTGTTGGTTGCCTCTGCTCCTGTCCAAATGTTGAACCACACTGTACGGTGACCGCTGGTACCTATGGGACTGCCCACTGTAACATCTGCAATGCTGTCACAGTTTGTAAGCATGAGGTACAGCACTGCCCCATCACTGGTGAGTTCTTTTTTTTTTTTTTCAAATTTATTTTTCCCTCCGGTCACTGCTCCGTCGGGACACTCTCAGGCATCCTGGCTTGTTCCTGCCTGCCTGAGACCCCAGCCTGAGTCTACCCAGCGGTACTCCAATCATTGCACCTATCTTGCAGCTGGAAGCCCTTGGCTTGTACCCTCCAAGGTGGCCACCACTCCTTCTTTGGTGCTTCTTTTGAAGTCTAGATTCTGCTGTAGGCAAGGCTTGGGAGGTGGGAATTAGGAGACCAGGTGGGTGGGATCCGGTGGTGGATATGGGGCCAGGTGCCTTGACTACCTGATGGTGCACAGTTGTTCCTTGTTCATGCTGCCCTCCCTGAGGCGCAGACGCAATGACGTCCAGCGCAGGCGGGCATGCTCTCTGACCTGCCTGCAGGATGTCCACTGACACCTCACCTCATCTTAAAAGTGGTCCCAGGCTGCAGTACACCCAGCCTTCACTGGCACCAAGGAAATACACCCTATCCGTCTCCAGGAGAGGAGAGCTGTCGTCGGACGTTCAATCCTCTCCTCCCCGGCCAACCCCTGGCGACCCGAGCTCGCTCCCAAACCCGGATCGCCGGCATGGTGCGAGGTGTGGTGTCCAGCGCCTCAACCCTCAGTGCCACCGTGCCGGCCTACCTAGTGGGTTCTTTGACTAGCTGCCTGAGAAAAGGCCCTTGTAGGTAGTCAGGGATGGCCCTACTCCTTGCTGAAGCTGCAGTTGGAATGCTCCACTACACGTCTAGCAGATTGAAGTTGCCAACTAGTAGCACAACCCCTTACTTGCCATTCCAATGATAGCTTTCCTTAGTGCCTTATCTAATGCCTCTCTCTCTGTGCTGGAGCTCTGTACGCTACCCTGGTATGGATAGATGCCCCAGAGCCTGTCTCCAGGATGACCCACAGCAGCTCCAGTCCATCCTTTTCCTCTTTCTGCCCCTGCATTTCTGTAGCCTTAATTCTCTCCCTCACATATTATATTCCCCCTCCTCCCCACCCTGTCTGTCCTGAACAGAGAGTATCCCGGTATGTCCATTTCCCAATCATGCTGAGTGTACCACAACTTCATTATGGCCTCTAAACCCAGGTTAGCCTCTGCTGTGATGCTTTCAGATCTGGAATTTTGTCTCCAGGACTCCTTACATTAGTGCATATGGCTTGCCACACCTTCTTCCCCCCACCTGCTGCCCTACTTCACCCTCCTTTCCTGTCTGAGTAGTCCCCTTAAGCCCTCCTGCCTCATTGCTTCCCTTTTTACCTTCACCATTCCTTGTCTTCTTCAATTCTCTGCCCTTGCATACGTGAGTTAAACCCCCTTTTCTTCTGTCCCTGACTTTTTGTGAACCCTGCACTAGGGAAGTTTTCTCCCTTCAGTCTCCTCCTACCTGACACTGCACTATCCAGGAGAGGGCAATTCTGCCTCCCTGGTTTTACTGCCTCCTTCCTGGCTAGTTTAAGTGCTCATCTTAGTAGCATTTAAACCTCCCACCATGGACTGTGGCCCTCTTCCCAGTAGGTCAGTAGGTTGCAGGCTGTGTCCCTTATAGATGCCCATATTCTCCCAGGCTGGTCCCCAGTCCACGATGTGGTCAAAACCCTCCTCCATGCACCATGCCTTCAACCAGTTGTTAAATGCCCTGGTGTGGAGTACTCTTCCCTCTCCCTGGCTGTACACAGGTAACATCTCAGAGGGAAAAAGCCACAATGTGTGGCACGTGCTGGAGGTCCCTCCCCAGATTACTGAAGTTACCCTCACTGACTCCTACCTTCTCCCTTGCCACAGCCATTGGCCTGCATTAACATTGCCTTTTTCCACCAGAGTGCACTGTATATTCAGGACTTTTGTTTTCAATAAGGAGTGGCCCCCTATTGCAGTGCACCCACCTGACTTAGCAATTTGTGGATTTTTACCTTTTTTGGATTGTGTATAGGTGAAGGAGCATGCACTCTACCAGCCATCCCCACCCTCCCGGAACCCAGCAAGGTCCATCCACTCTGTCTTTGCTTAGGCACCCTCTGGTGGAGAAACGGCAGCCTTGGTGGCCCCAGGGTGGAGCAGAAGGTCTGCTGTACCCTTGCCAGTTCTGCCTGGAGACTAACAACCTCTGCCCACAACCCAGAGATGTGAGTATATATGGGGCAGCATCTCAGTCTTTAGAAAGTGTCAGGAAAGACTGTGGCCCAACAACCATTGCACTGCACACCACTCCTGTTTTCTTTACTTTCTTTTGGTTAGTGCCTATGCAAGCTCAGTTTACCCTTCTACCTCCTTTGTACTCTAGAGGCACATCTACCCCTCCCCCTTCCCCTTGCTTCTCTGGAACTAGTTTGTTAACCTATCCTAGATAGGGTATCACCTGCTTTTCCTTTCTTAGGCCTCTTAACTGTTCTTACCTTTCCCTGTGAGTCTGCTGCCCCTTACACACTTTTACTGTGGATACAAGCTGTAGCTACCTGCCCACTATGTGCTTGTCACAGTACAGTGTTCATAGTTATGAATCACCTCCTGCCTTGTTCTGGTTTCTCACCTGGAGAGACTTCTGTGGACCTGCGGTCACACTATGGTGCGACACTTCTAAGATAGATGTTCCATTCCTGCTCTGGCCCACCCATGTGATGGGACACAAGTGTGATGGGACATGCTGGGTGTAAGGGATTTTAAATCTGCTGCTCCATTCTTGACACCCCTCTCCTGTTTGCAGCCATTTTTCCTCATTTCCTGGCTGGCTTCCTCAGTTGGCCAACCACTACTTTCCCAGAGTTTGCTAGTTTTCAGTCAGCTCTATTGCAGTGCAGTTCTGTGCCTACATTATGTCCATTGCTGCCTTAGTAGCTCATGATTTCATCCATGTAATCCACCAGTGGCATATTGCTCATTTGCTTTCTACCAGCCTACCCCGATATTGCTTCAGTCTACCTGGCTATTGCTTACATGTTATTGGTCTACTTTTTGTCATCCTTATTCTATACCCTGTAGGATTGGTTGGTGTGTGTCCACCCATTTATGGGTTGCAGCCTTCATTACTGCTTCTGATTCACTATTGCATCCATGCCTTCAACTCTGCCATCAGCAATGCCATCAGCTCATTGTTACTAGCCTGTTGGCTTTTTTATGCCCTCAAAGTTATTGGTCTGTCAGCCTTGTTAGCTGTTTGCTCCATGGCTGTCACCAGTGGCCTCCTGCTCACTTCCTGCAAGCTCCTGGTTGCATGCCAACCATGACAATATCCATGGCATCCAAGCCCCCCTACCCTGGAAGCATATAATTTTTGTTCTTCCCCTTTGAAATTTGCATCTTGAGGGTGGGTTCCTCAGTCTCAGGTGAGGTCCTTCTCTTTTCTGCCCTATGGGCAGGAATGTTCTACACTCCTAGAGAAACTTTAGCCATGAAGATCGACTCAACAGCACCTGTTGATGTAGCATTTAAGACTTCAGCCACCAGAGGGAGGGGCGCTAAGTCTTTGAGGGATTCTTTAGCTGTGCACACTATGTTGATAGCACCTTTGAAAGCTTTCCCTCATGGCCGCCTAAGGTTCACCTGGCCTCCTCTGATTTCCGTTCCTCTGCCTCGCAGTGGTGAAGATTATACGCTACTCAACTGCTCACCAAAAAAGATGAAATAGCCAGAGAGACTGTGACCCAGATATTCAAACTGCGCCCAAAAAGTGCACAATAGCAGAAGCAAGCGCAAGTCTATTGCGCCCATGTGCAAGAATCGATATTCAAAAAGGGAGCAGGCCAAATTGCACCTACAATAGCGACTGAATGTCGTACCACCTCGCCATAAGCATCTAAGGAGGAAGCGGCGGGCAGATCTGATGCGCCATAGCGCAACTAGAGATGTTCAGCTCAGCAGTCCAGAGGTGCCATAGCACAAGCAGGGAGCCCCCCAGCTGCAGAGCAATGTAACTGCACAATCAGGGAGGTAGGGGCCCACCACCCATGCCACAGACAGGCACAAGAACACACAGCAGAACAGGCATCGTTCTCCCACACCCCAAGCACTGCACAATCAGGGGAGGGCTGGAATAACCACTAGTCCATGGAGACAAGCAACCAATT
This sequence comes from Neoceratodus forsteri, assembly GCA_016271365.2. Classification (NCBI taxonomy): domain Eukaryota; kingdom Metazoa; phylum Chordata; order Ceratodontiformes; family Ceratodontidae; genus Neoceratodus; species Neoceratodus forsteri. The sequence continues at coordinate 437,301,707 of CM057453.1, forward strand.
CGCAGCCTGGCCATGGTGCCCCATCACACCTACTGGCAAGCTGTGACTGGCACACAAGGAGGGCAGACCACCCTGTGCCACACTATCCCCCCAGTGCACAGCACACCCTGCACCGTGACCCCCAGACACTCCTCCATGAGCAGTGACCACCACAGCAGGAAACCCCATGCATGCCACCACCCCCACAGTGTCAATGCAACCCCGTGCACCACAGAACCATGCAAGCTAGCCCCACCACGAACACCCATCAGCAGGTTGCAGCACACGGCAATGCAACAATGGCAGACACAGTGCCACCACACACAGTCCCCCAAGGTACTGCTGAGAGACCGACCATGCGTTGGCACAAGAGTTACCCCATATGGGACGGTTGTGTCCTTGACACCACCACCAGTGGTACAGCGCTCTGCACGGTATTCCAGTGACACACCCCAGCCCACCAGTGGCCACAACATCCAGCACAGACACCCACAGTGGTGTGTGGAAGCATGCACCACACCGGATGCCACACAGGGTCTGGACAGGCACCCACCCATACTCAAGGGCACAACAACACAGGGATGCAGTGGTGGGGCAACCAAGCCCCCATTGTGGGCCCACGTAAGCCATGTACACACAACCTGCAGTCCACCATGGCACTGGAGTGCCAACCACCCTGTGCAGGCACCATGGACCAATACACCACCAGTAGTCACTCGGAGCACAAGCCACTGCTAGTGGGGCACATCCCCTGCAACACACACAAGCCACAGCATGGAGGTGGGACAATGACCATGTCACCCACAGTGTCACCTGAGCCAGGCATGCACCACACCAGTGACATGGGCAGCCCAGCAAAGCGACGGGTACAGTGTCCGCCCTGCAGGGAATGCCTCCACTGACATGCCAGTGGACCATGCAAGTCACAGACAGGCATGTGTGTCGGCTGCACAGGCCATGGACGGGCCGATGGGTGCACCATGGACACAGAGCACGTGCCATGGACCACTGCACACAATCATCCAGTGCACAGGGAACAACACACACAACACAGACACTGACCGATATCTACCCTCACACCATAGACACCTCCACACGGACACACACACACATACCATGACTGCACCACCTCTGATGCCATGCACACCACTGCAGCTGCACACCTATAGCCCACTGCAAATCAGAGACCACCACGGCATTCATATAAAAGTCAAATGTAATGGAAAAATAGAAAACTCAACTATGTACAAGAATAAAAACTATTTACAGGTTTGTAGTGGGGGACATAAAAAAGGTGGAGGTGGGCAGGGGGAAGGGGTGAACAAATGGGATGGGATAGGAGGGGTGTGAGGGTGGGTCCAGGGGGGTAGGGGAAGTCAGGGACCAAGGGACTATTAAAGGCTCCGCCATTCCTGGCTCTGGCTCCCCCTGGCTCTGTGTCGCCACAGAACCCCCAACTTGTCCAGCCTTCTCAGTATTGCCACGATCTCACGGGCCAGGTTCAGGAGCTCCCGCATCGTGTCCCTGACTTCCCTCGGATGTCTTGCACCTAGGACAAGGGAACACAGTCAATAGGTGTGAATGCACAATCCCATACAGCCCGCCCACTTTGCATGGCATACGGCCATGGGACATACCGCTGTGATGATGTGTGACCACCCGCAGTGATCACTTCCACAGGACCTGCCCACCCAGGTGCATACAGCCATGCAGAACGCTGCACACACCCACCGGCCAAGTCATGCACAGCACCACCGTGGCCGTCTAGTGACATGGCTATGTGGTGCAAAGGCAGTGGCACAGTCATGCACCTGGTGCACGTATGGACCACTAGTGACGCACACCAAGACATGCATTGCCACTGGACAGTGTTGACTGTAACATGTGGCGTGCATGGCAGTGATGTTAATGAATGGTGGCCATGCCCCGCTGCCCACCTTGTCACACAGCATGCAATACTAATCATGGATGTCTGGCACTCACCCACATCGGGCCGGTCAGGTGGGCGTTGCTGGTCCTCGGCCTGCCTGGCTGCAGTTTCCCCTCCCCTCCGCTGCTCTGCCCGTACTCTGCGTAGTTCTTCCAGGCCTGTGGGGACAAAAAGGAGAGAAGAACATCAGTACATTCCTGAAGCAAAGTCCCCCTGCCCCAAGGAGTGTACCCGCCCACCCAGCCAAACCCACCCATCCCACACCCTGTGAACATCGCCACAGCCAACCCCATACGATCCCTCCCCTATGTGCTGGACACATACAACACTGTGACTCATATGGACGATAAAAGTGTGTTGATGGAACCCCTACCTGGAGACGTGGCACTGTGCCCCTCCTGGCACGTGACCACAGTCGGGCCAGTAGCTCCGGCCTCCTCCTGCGCAGGTCACCATAGTGGTGCCTGCACTGCACAGCTGAACGCCCCCCCACCTGTTGCCTCCTTCAGGGCAGTGGTCACCTCCTGCCACAACTGGGTCCTTGCTCTATCCAGAAGGGTCTCCCCAAAAAGAGGCTCATGGTGTGGCTTGACTATGGCCACCAGATTTGTCAGCTCAGTGGCCGTCCAAGGAGCAGCTCTTCTCTGCGCCATTGCAATAGCTATAGTAGGCAATATGGCGCTCTGCAGTGTGGTTCCCATGTGCAGATGCTGCACGGTACAGCGCTGCCATTCCCTATCACGCTGTTATGACCAGCGCGATAGAGGTGCACCTATGCCTGACGCATGGTGCCAAGGAGGCAAAGGTCGGGCACAGAGTCAAGGGTCTCTGGCGCAAGGCCATGCACAGCGCCATTGGATGACAATGCGAGTAGCACGATTGGCTGCCTGTTTGCCAGTGCCACAGTGGACTATCGGGCACTCGGGCCATTGCGCCTGGGAAGGCCCATTGTCACAGCGCCATGTAGTGACCATCACTATAGCACCACTGGCACAATGGTTGCCGTGCCCTGCATTGCCTACCGTGCACAGCACTTCATCAGTGTGGCAGATGCCTGCGTCAGCACCCGGGCATGTGCAATGAGGTGTACTACGCATGCCTCAGAACTGCGCCATTGGCCCAGCATGTTCAACACAATTGTACAAAATGCAACAGCGCAATATTCAGCCGTCATATGCAGATCATCCGATCAGCCATTCAATGGCACAGCACTGCAATTTGCATCTAATTAAAGTTGCTCCTCACCTCATTTGCATGGATTGCGCTATAAAGGTGCAACAATGTGCTGCAGTGGCCATAGTCGGTTACTGCAGTTTATTGGTGAGTTGCATGCTGTTTGGGAGTGTGGACTGTGGATTCAGGGACATGCATGGGACTGCACAGTCACAGGTAACAACTGCCATTCTTACAGGCTACATAATGACCGAGCACGTTCTTGGAGAGGAGGATAACAGTGGTGGGAGGAGGAGGAGGAGGCCGAATTTTACTAAGGCTGAAACCGAGGCCCTTTTCGAGGCCTTCCTGGATCAGGAGCCACTGCTCAGTGGACGGCCGGGCAGCCCTCAGCTCCATGCTGCTGCATGGGAGGAGGTGGCATGTGCCGTGAACCTGCATGGCAGCCACCAGCACTCTGTGCAGAAGTGTAAGAAGAAGATGGGCACAGACAGGAGGAGGGTACAGGAGAAGGTGGCTGCCATTAGGGCAGCATGTGCTGCAACAGGTGGGGGACAGCCGGAGGTGGTACAGCTCACCCCAGCAGAGGACAGACTTGCTGCAAGCATTCGTCAAAGTGCCATTGAGGGTGTACCGGGTGGTGGCTTCCAGACGGGTGGTGGTCCATCACTGCATGGTAAGTCATGGTCCGTCTGGGGGGGCAGGGTAGGTCACACGCAGTAACGCGACTTTGCTTTCCCTTACAGATCCTGAGCGTCTGCATGGGTCAGCAGTGGTGGGCCTGTCCACTGCGGACAGTTGGATGGAGTTGGAGGTGGGACCATCCACCTCCACAGGTATCTGTGGATCAGTACGACAGTGGGGCCGCCTGGCTGTCCACACTGATGTCGTTGAGACAGGTGTGGAGGAAGCCCTGCCTGTGTCCTGGCATGCTGGCATCCACAGATGCCAGCACACTGTGGCTGTGGCCGGGGCAGAGTCCAGCACCAGTGATGATGACACGACCATCTTGGGCAGTGACACGTGTGTGCCACAGGATGGACACACAGCAGGGCAATTCGTGCCCATGGCTGTGGGTGGTGCCGCCGTGGAGGCCTGCGTGTCAGCACAGTCCCAGGCTGTGCCTGTCAGCACCAGTGGGGCAGCACTGGTGTCTGCTCAGGACAGTGGGACTGTTGCAGCCACTGTGGCGGCACCACTGAGCTCTGAGGTGCGGCAGCCGGAGGGGCAGCATCAGCAGTCGCCCACTGGGCTTGGGGGTACAGGGTTCAGCGGCGGCATCTGTTCACCGCCTGTGGACATGTCAAGACCTGGCCCTGGTGCGCAGCACCCACCCTCAAGGGGTGCTGAACATTAGGCCCTTGCACACCCTGAGGGACAGGATGCAGAGGAGGCTGATGACCTCTTGGACGAGCACACCCACCTACTGCGAGCATCGGTCCAGCAGCAGATGCAGCTTGCGACGTCCGTGGATGCACTGCGTTTGTCTCTGGAGTAGGCAGAGGAGCGTCGCAGCAGGGATGCGGAAATGATCATGGCACGGATGGACCGTTTACGGGAGGATGTGTCTGCTGCCATTGATAGGCATGCACAGGCATTCATTGCTGTCATGGCCACAATGGGTACACAGTCAGGTATCCATGCATTGTGGACACCACGCAGTGCACTATCCACCCCCCGTTCCCGGCGTCGTGCGACTCCCACCCTGTCGACACCGGGTTCAGCTGTGGGCATCCCGAGCACTCCTGGTGCAGGCATGTTCGGTGTGCTGCAGACCCCTGCGCGGGCATGGTCACGTTCACACAGTGGAACCCCTGGGGGACCATCGGTGCCACCCTATGAGGCCAGTGGTCAGCCTGCCAGTGCTGGCGGGTCTCGGCGGGGCCGCCCACGCATCCATGGCGGCCGTGGCGCTGTGTCGCGGGACTGACCTGTCTCCCATCGTGGCTACTGTCTGGTGTTGCCTGTGTGCATTGTGTGTGTGTCAGTGGGCAGTGCACGGGTGGGTACCCGGCCCTGCACATGGACACACAGTCCACCTGCACACCCTCCTGGCTGCTGTCCGCAGTTGTGTGTGCATGATGATGCCTGCATTGCACTGTACACCAAAGTGCAATGGTGCTCAGCATCTGACACACGCACATGGACAGGCAGTGGGCGTGGTGGCCTATGGACATGTGTGTTGCTAGGGTGTGCGTTCTGGGTCGGTGTGCCTTCTACCCTCTGTGCATGTTTGTTGCGTTTTGTGGGTGTGTGTGTCCTTCAGCGTGGCATGTTAATCCTCATCCATCCCTGGCTGTGTGTGTGCCTCTGTGCCCTGACACTTCCCTTGATGGCATGCACCCCCAGTGTGGGTTCCTGCGTGTTTGTGGGTTGTGCCTTGGCCACTGGTGGTTGCGCATGGCCCCATGACTTACCTGAGTTGGCTGAAGTGCTCCTCCGTGATGGTGTCCCGGTGCAGATGTGCCAGCTGGAGCAGTCGGGGGTCCCATCGGCCAAGGGGGGGGCTGCCCATCACCATCATCACCGGCGTCCCCCTCTTCAACCTGTATGGCTATCCCACATTTGTTGGCCATGTTTTGCAGGATGCAACAGGCCAGGAATATCCCACAGGCCTTTGAGGGGCTGTACTGTAGGGCACCGCCAGAGGTGTCCAGGCAACGGAAACGTGCCTTCAGCATCCCAAACACCCGCTCAGTGACACTGCGTGTGGTGGCGTGTGCCTCCTTGTAGCGTTGCTGCAATGGGGTCGTGGGCCGCCGGTAGGGTGTGAGCAGCTAGGGACAGAGTGGGTATCCACTGTCACCTGTGTGTAGAGGGTGGAGGTTAGTTTGGTGATCAGCATCGCCCTGCCCCAGGCCATGTAGGCTACTACCCATGGCACCTCTGGCCATGCCGCCCGCCCTATATTTGTCCATGTGGTTTGCATACTCACCCACTAGGTGTCCAGTGGGGATGTCCCCACTCTCGAATCTGTGGCACAGTGCCGACTGGTGCCAGATGTAAGAATCGTGTGCTCCCCCCGGGTGCATGGCACAGACATTGATGATGCACCCCCTGGCATCGCACACCGCCTGGCAGTTGATGCTGGCATAGCACTTTCGATTTATGTATGCTGCCCCCTCATGGCCAGGTGGTGTGCGTATAGCCACATGGATGCAGTCCATTGCCCCTAGCATGCCAGGCATACGTTCTACCCTTTGTAACTCCTGTATGTTTGCTGTGCGCTCCACCACTGTGCTGGGGAAATGGATGTACTCCTCAGCATGTGGCAGCAGTGCGCTGAGGAATTGGGTGAGGTGGCGTGATGTGGCCAGTTGGTCTCTGGAAGGTACCCGTGGCGAGCAAGCACATGCAGGCTGTTACCTTGGTCTCCACTGACAGGGCATGGCTCCGTCGTATGGGTGCCTGCATCACATCACTGCACAGCTCACAGAGCCGCCTCAGAATTGCCCTGTTCAGGCGGTACCGGCCCACAATCTCAGTATCTGTGTACAGCTCAAAGCTGGTGCGGGCTCGGTACTGCCTGCTGGGGGCATACCGCCGATGGGCCCTTCCACGGCCACACCCCCCTGCCACCTGCCTTCTCACCCCCCTCATTATGGCCTCCATGTGGAAGGTGGCACTGGCCATGTCACTGGCTTGCATTCACCTCCCCGGCAGCTGTTACTGTATTCCCCCTGCTGTCCTGGCTACTACCTCTCCTGCACCGGGTACACCTGCCTGTGCTGGCCTCTGTGCTGTGTGGCTCCCCACACCTTCCCTGTGTCTGACTGTTCACTGTGGCCTTTCCCTGACCTGCCCTGTTCGTGCCACTTGCCCTGTCTGTGTGCTTCTGCCTCTGCCTCATGTGGCTTCCCTGTAGCGTTCTTGCGCCTCTTCCTTGCTCCTTTTTATTTTGGCTCATTTCCGCTATGGCGCAACTTCCGCTTGCACCACTGTTGCACATTGTGCAAGTCTTTGAATATCACACTGCGTCATTCATGCATGGTTCCTCCCCCTTCGGTTGCGCATGCCTTCATTATCATTGCGCTGTTGCTCAGCATGATTTTGGGGGCGCAACTACCTCCTTCTGAATATCGTAGAATGGCGCAATTTCCGACTTGCAAGGTGCAACCCTATTGCGCATGGCTCAACTGTTTTGAATATCTGGGTCTATGAGTACCGAAGAAGTACAAATGTTATTTGAAGCATTTAAGAGCCTAGAAAAATTAACTCATAGAGCCTGCAGACTACATTTGAATAAAGTAAGTTTTGAGGCCTATTTACAAGTGTCCAGGATACCAAGAGGCTTAAAAATATTGAAAAGTCCTTCATACGGATATGAAGTAGAATTTATGACGCGTTGGGAATTGATACTTATGGAAGCAAGTAGTAAATTGATTGATTTAATTATTGAATACATGAAAGAGAAGGGTGCATTATTAAGGGAAGACTTCCAAGTTGAACAACTAGAGTTTCTGAAGTTTGAAGATCACAGAGATTTTGATATTCTTAATCAGAAATTAAAGAACTCTGTACAAAAACTAGATGATGACTTAAAAGCACTGAAACAGAAACAGTTTACCTGAGATAAAGGCGATTATGAAAACAGCAGTGTTTATTGATGGAAAAAGAGGTATTTTATGAGGAAGAACTGTGTCATTTAATTTAAGCGCAGATGCGAGTGAATCTGAAAATAACAAAACGAATAGTTCTGAGCCTTTTTTAAAAGAAGACCGGTTACTGACAGCTCCATCCTTCCAACCCCACAGGAGCACCAGGAAAAATATGTATCAAGGCCCCCATATGCCAATGAGAGAAAGGGGATGAGGGGGAAGAGACGGAGGTCAAAGAGGATATGGAGGTCAAGTGTGGAACAGCAACAAGTACAACAGTATGAGAACAGGAGGAGGTACTAAGGACCAGCCTGGAGCAATCAAAGATAATTAATCTTTCAAAGAATTATTTAACAGAGACTGAGGAGTCATTGCTAAACTAAGGCTTAAACTTTGCACCCACTGTCCCAATAAATAAGTTTCAGGCAATTGTCAATTTAAATATAGTCTGTCATAACCTGGGTCTAAAATAGCTTTTATTTATAATAATAAGAAAAGACAGATTGGTAATAATACTTTAGAAAACTTGCAAAGTCAGAAAGACAGTTTAATAAAGTCAGAATTGGACAGGAATACTATGTGCAAAAAAGTCCATGTTTTGTCCACTTCCAAGTGTAGCGATAATCACCTTTCAGGATTTAGTGGAAAAAGATCTCAGTGATTTATTTAAAAACTTGCCTCATCTGAATTATGTCAGTTTTAAAAGCAACATTGTCTGTTTTCATGCACGACCTGGGAGAGTTACAGACAAAACCAGCATATTGTAACAGGGGAGTTCCAGATAGCATACAGTGCAGAAAACAGTGGGGTACACGATAAACACATGGTATACAATGAATATACAGAGAGAGTACAAGGAATTCAGCAGGCAGTCATCACTGTAAGGAAAACAAACGCATGTAAGTACAGAGGGCACCATGAAGCAGAGGGTGGGTGGCCATCAGCTTGATTCTAAGAGCAGTGTGCTGGGATAGGGGAGTCCCAGAAGTGCTAGTGGGGTCTTGGGGAGAGACAAGAACCGGGTCAATACTCCATATAGTTTAGGAGCAAGAGCGTTTGTCCTTGATTTGTAGGTGGCTTTTGAGGCCGTTTTTAAAGATATGGTGGGACTGCACATGTTTCAGTTCCTTAGGGAGAGAGTTCCAGAGTTTTGGTCCAGACACCACAAAGGCATACACACTCATCCTAGTGTTGCATTTGGGGATATCCAGTAGAGAGTTGTCCATCGAGTGCAGAGAGTAGGTCGGTAAGAAAAGTTTGAATCAGCAAGCGATGGACTCAGGAAGGCCTTCTCTGATTATTTCGTCTATGGCGCAACCAGCGGCATCTGTCCAGTATGAGGGAGGGGAGAACCAGCCAGGTCAGCATAGGGCACACAGCGGTGGGTGCGCCTTGGCATAGATAGAGCAAAACGACAGATGCTGTTATAACAGGTTTCCCATTTACATAGAACCCATTCATGTACGATAAGTGGCCGTATGTGAGGCCAGGCCTTAGTACACCCTGAGCGATCATCATCATATTTTTATTTATAAAAAGCACCCTTACAATCAATAAAATACAGAAATTCATAATTTACATAAAATCCTTCCCATCATGCAATTTTAAAATATAACTGAAATTCCTTAAATTAAACAGGGCTAATATTGACCTCTCAAGTACCACAGAAGGCCTGATTAAATAGGTATGTTTTAAAACCCTCCACGGTCAGGCTATCTCGTATCCGACGAGATAGAGGGTTCCACAGGGTTGGAGCCCTAAAAGCAAATGCTCTTCCTCCAAATGTTTTCAAATGGACCCTGGGAATCTCTAGCAATCCCTCGTCGGAGGATCAGAGAAGGCGGGAGGGACAGTAAAGGGAAAGAAGGTCTTGCAGGTACTGCGGTCTCTGATCGTATAGGGCTTTATCGGTCAGCAATGCGACCTTGAAGGTTATCCGCCACTGTACAGGCAGCCAGTGCGGTTCGCGCACCACAGGTGTTATTTGCCTGGATCTAGGGGCTCCAGTCAGCAACCTGGCTGCTGTGTTCTGCACCAGCTGCAATCAGTGGATATCTGCCCCCGGTAGCCCTAGGTGAAGGGTGTTGCAATAATCAAGACAGGTGGTGACAAAGTTGTGGACCAAGGTGGGAAGGTCTTCAGTCGGAACCAGGTGTTTCACCCTAGCAATATTCCTAAGATGATAAAAGGAAGACTTGACTACAGCCTACACTTGCACCTTCAGGGTCAGGGCCTCATCAAAAATCATTCCAAAGTTGTGTACCTGGTCTGAGACCATTAGTGGTACTCCTCCCAGCTCTAATCCAGAGAGTGATGGCGAATCTCACAGTGGAGGCAAGGTTGTGGCGAGTCTTATATGCAATGCCAAGCTTAATGTGGACAGATCTGCATACAGTTGAAATATGAAGGCTGAAGTCAAGAGATGGATCGAGAGTGATGCCCAGATACTTGAAAGAGTCCACCATGTCAAGAGAGAAACCTCCAGACACCCTTATAGTATACTGAGCCAAAGAGCACAGTGACTGTTTTTTTCGAACGGAGAAGGAGCTTGTTGCACGATATCCATGATTGGTTGGTGGCAAAATACAGGTTGAGTTTGTTGTTTATATCAGCAGCACTGGTGTAGAGGACCATGTCATCTGCATACAGAAGGGCTTGGCAGGAGCTAAGAGATTTGGGCAGGTTGTTGACAAATAGAGAGAATAGTAGCAGCCTAAGGATGGACCCCTGGGGAACTCCAACCTCGATGGAGGCAAGATCTGATTTGGCACCCCTTATTTCAACATATTGTCGTCTACCAGACAAGTAGCTTTTTGAACCAAGACAGCGTGGGAGATGAGAAGCCCAAAGCAAGCAGTTTCTGTAGCAGCAGGGTGTGATCTGCCAGGTCAAATGCCATGGTTAAGTCTATGAATATCGCTCCCGTGAGCATGCCCTTGTCCATAGCTGCTCTTATGTCATTAGTCAGTTCCTGGTGTCCAGTAGTCCCTCCCCCCACCTGACCCCCATTCCCATATGGTGTAAGCAATTCCCTGGTATCCAGTGGTCCCTTCCCTCAGCCAATCCCTGTACTCATACAGTGTAAGCAATTCTCTGGTGCCCTGTGGTCCCTTTCCTGACCCGTTCCCGTACCAGGAATTCCCCAACCATTTGCAGTGCCCCCTCCATGACAGCTGGGCATAGATGTGCAGCCCTCCCCCACAACAAAGCCGCATCCCCATCTGGAACTGTCGGCAGCACTCCTCTCCCAGCCCACAACCAGTTGGTGGCTAGTGGCCCAACACCTACCCCCCCGGTCCCTCTACATGTCCGGTGCCATGGTTCAATGACAGCGAGCAGCACAGCCCACCTCACGCCACCTTGGCTGGCTGGTGTCTATCTGTAGCAGGGAGCACAGCTTATTTATAGGGCAAGGCGTGTCATTGTGCCGTATAACAAAAATATGGAATAAGCAAAGAATTTGGACTTAAAATATACATTAAAGCTATAGAAAATAGAAAATTCAGTTCATCTTTAAGTCAAGAACTGACTACGAGATATGCTTGCTTTGACTAGACTAGAAAAAGAGAGCGCTGTAGTGATTTGGTGTCTTAATGCTGGCACCATGCGAGGGTAGAACCAGAAAAGCCTGTATAAGCCGGACACAGAATGTTGCTATGTCACAGTATTAAAAAAATAAATAAATAAATAAAAGCTGCCAGCCTGCCGGTGCAGTGGTTGGATTTCTGCTTGTGACGCCAACAACCCATGTTTGGGAATGGACCCAGGAGTCAGAGGGCCGGCCGGGGGTAGAAGGCTTGAGCATCCCACGACTGCTTGCCTTCTTCAGGGTGGAAGGGGGGGTTGAGCCTCGGCCTTTTCTGGTCCCTGGCAGAGGCTGGGAGCACAGCAATACATTGGGCTCCATTGTGGGAGGGAGCATGATGGACCTGAGCTGTATTCTTGATGTCGCGTGGCATGTCACGCCCCTGCTGGAAAAATGGAAAATGGCCCCAGCCTGGCCAAATGACAGCCAGCCCTCCTTTCACCATGCTAGTCCCCAGAGCACACCTCCTCCTCTGTTTCCTGTGAATGCACCAGCCTCGGTGGTGCCGTATTCCCGAATTCTCCTCTCTTGCCCCCGGGGAGAGACCCTTCTAGTAGGGTGAGTGCCTTACCCACCGGAGTGTGGGGCACATGGGGTCATGACCAATGGTAGGAGAGGCAGCAGAGGTGAGACAGCGGGCACAGGGAGCTATGTAGCCCAAAGGAGTGGCAAGGCTGGGGCCCGGGGGAGCATTTAAAAAAAAAAAAAAAAAGCTCAGGGGTACGCTGTTCCATTAGTGACCATGGTTTGGAGCCCAGGTATGATGAGATATCATGGATTACCTGCAGATATTTAAAACTAAAAGTTCCAGGGAGTTGAAGGCACTCACAGAAGGACTGAAAGGCCAAAAGTCTACCCCCCTCTAAGAGGGAGAGAGGCAATCGATTTGTCTCTAAACTGAGGACAAAAGGGAATGGCTGTGGGGTGGCCAGCAATCTGAATAGTAGGGTTACCTAGGATAGGGTGGGTCAACCCTTTGGTCTAGTTCAAACCTAGATAGGATCCAAGCTGTCGGTGTACTTTCATGGACCAACTAATGGGCGTAGTATGCAAGGAGGTAGGTATCTGAGATACTTTAGTGTAAAGTAAACTGTTGAGTTGTAGGACAGAATTGTTGGAAAGGGAAAGCTCAATTTCTAGCCAGAGTGGTATGTAGGTAGTATCCGACACCACACTCCCAGAGCAACCCCACTGGAAAAACTTACTGCCATGGAGGGCACAATAATACAAAAATATGTTGGGGAGACGTAGACTGCCTTGAAGTTTTGGTGCAGTTAGTTTAAAGTATGAGTGGCAGGTGGCCTAGCCCTTCCATAAGAAGTTGTTTAGTGTACATTATAAGTGAGCAAACCAAGATTTTGGAAGGAATACACCAAGCATTCTTAATGGGTAAAGTAAGTGAAGCAGGACATTCCTCTTAACTACGCTAAGAAATCCAGTACTTCTTGGGCAAAGCAGACAGAGGTAGGAAGATACAGAGGTTCTTGCAGGTGTTCTTTGTGTGGCACAGGGAAGCAATAATTAATTTAAATGTTTTCTGGGCTCATTTTTGATTTTAGAAGACATAATGGTTTGAAGTAAAGATGGGGAGAAAGTGACAGTGGTATGTACGAGTCAGCAAGATAATGAAAATGCTGAGTTGGAGCTGGTGCACAACTGAGCAGCTAACTTCTAATTGTGCTGCTCACTCTGCCGGCTCTAGCCGGTCAACACCTACGGTATCACCAGTTAGTATCTACAGTATGAGGAGAGAAAGCAGGAGTTCAACATGTACTCCCTGGAAGAAAGAGTGAGAGGGGACATTATTGAGGCTTATAAGTACCTTACAGGGTGAACAAACTGCGGAGGGGAGCTTCTTTCAAAAGAGGAGCACCAGCATATGGGGGAGTGCTATGAAGCTTGAGGGCAGAAATTTAAGAGGGATGTGAGAAAATAATTCTTAACAGAAAGGGCGGTAGACACCTAGAGCAGCCTAATAGAAGAGGTGGTAGGGTCGAAGACAGTGGGATGCTTTAAACATGCGTGGGATAGACACATGGGTATGATAAGCAGAAGGAGGGGAGGAGGGTGGGACACCTGTGACCAAGCAAGGTCCAAGGTGTAGTGTTAGGCAGGGAAAATAGGGCAGACTAGATGGGCCTACCGGTCATTTTCTTCCGACACTTTCTAGGTTTCTATGTAGTATGTTAATTTCAGCTGTGGAGGACGTAGCATAAGCATAAACACAATATTCTCACTTTAGGTCAGGAAAGGCTCAAAATATCAAAAATATTTCCCATACTTTATCCTCACAAGCATTATATAAATTCATGGCAAAAAACTCCATTTAATGCATCAGTTAGGGTTGTTCCACAGCGACAAAAGTGAGGAAATTCAGTGTTAGGGTTGAAAACCCTAACTACGCATTCCACCACCACCACCACCACACACACACACACACACATGCACGCACGCACACAAGTAGGGGAAGGACCAAGGCAACACAACCAATCACAAACATCCAGCAGGAGGTATATACCTGTGTCACTGTAGGAAGTGGAGAAATCCAACTTCAGATATGATATATTATTTACAAAGTTGTTCTTCGAGGTTAGTTCATATAAAGGTGAACCAAACTGACAGTAGCAAAAATGGTGTACCTCGCTTTGTTTTCAACATATGGGTGGCGAAAGGCATCATGGGCACCGCAGTGTGAGTCTATGGCAAACTGCTCAATTTTGGAACAGTGTAGCTTTGTAATCCTTAAGTATCTGAGTGCAATAGCAGGAAAGAGCACGTATGTTTGACCAGGTCTTGTCAGCCCAAAGGACCCAACCTTTTGCTTGCAGGATGATGTCAAAGATGTGCAGTCATTAGGAGCATACTTTCACAAAATAGTTTCGCAAACATGAAAGTGTCATAACACGATATGTGTTTAGCGGTGCGTGGAATGTCCGGGATGACAGCAGTGACGACCCCATAGTCCGATGGGAATTTGGGTGTGTGGTTTAGATAGTTGTATGTTATTCATGTTACCTGCTGCTGGTTGTGTGTGATTGGTTTTGTTGCCTTGGTCTTTTCCTACTTGCATGTATGTGGGGTGGGGGGAATGCACAGTTAGGGTTTTCAACCCTAATACTGAATTTCCTTGCTTTTGTCGCAGTGGAACAACCCTAACTGATGCATTAAACGGAGTGTTTTGCCATGAATTTCCCTTCTTTTTGAGAATGTGCACTATAAATAGTGAAGTAACGGTAATGCAAGCGCAAACGGTAACACACATGGTGATGCAAATGTAAACGATAACGCAAATGGTAATAGAAACGCAAGCGCAGACATTAATGAAAACAGAAATGCAAAGGCAAGTGCATGTGGAAATGCAAATCATAACGCGCACGGTCACGGTAACACAGTTGGAAATGCAAACACGGGAACAGCAACGATGACGGCAACAGAAACACAAACAGAAACGGAAGCACGTACGCAAGTGGAAATGCAAACAGTAACAGTAATGAAAACACAAATGTTAACAGTAACGCAAATGCAAGCGCAAATGAAAACACAAAGGGTGATGCACATGGTGGCATAGACAGTAACGGTAACACAAACGGTTATGGAAACGCAAGTGGAAACGCTAACTGTAACAGTAATGAGAAAACACACCTTTTTTTCCCCCAAAAGCTGCATTGAGAAACACAGTGAATACAAAAAATGTATGTATAATAATGGGCCTCGGAGCAGAAAATGAACACTTGGAATACTAAATTGCTTATATCTCAGGAACCGTACGACGTAGGAAAAAAAACATTCATATGATGTATGACTTTCCTGGCTAGTTTTGTACTTAGGCCCCTAGTTGGGGGGCTAAGCATTTTTCTGACAAAAAGTCCGTATCTCGAAGCGTTTCCGAGATACGGGCCCTGAAAGGCGCGGCGGATGCTGTAATGTTAGCCTATGAGAAAAATTGCCAACTTCAGAGTGCTGTAACTTTGCTGCCCTCTAATATTTTGTCACCAGCCACCAAAAGACACATCTGTGGGATCTTGGCTTTCTTCCCTTCAAATGTCAGCCCAAAAGACCAAACCGTTCTTTTGCAGCAGGGTGGCAAAGATTTCCTATTCATTTGGCCTTAGTGTCACAAAGTAGTGTCGTGATTTGCAACACTTTTGCAAAAAAAAGCATGAAAGTGTCGAATGTGTGACACTACTTTGTGACACTACTGTTTACAAAAATTTCAAAAACATACTTCTGGGGTGTTTAACCCCCCAAAAGAAGACATGGCTAGCATCCTCAGGGCTCGACTAGGTGAACGCAGCAAGAACTGTGTCCCAGATTTAAATGCAAACATTTCTGTGACCACCAACTGAAAACAAGATGGCAGATTTGTGACACTACAGGGGTCATTTGCGACACTAAAAACTGCATTTGCGACACTGTCTTACTTTTTGTTAACTTTTTCCATTGACTATAAAGGGAAACTTGTGTTTTGAATAACTTTTGAACCTTTTAATATTTTTTCACGAAATCTTCAAAAGCCACATCAGGAACCCTGTCTGTATGTTCCCTGAAGGTTTCGGACCAGTCGAGCAGATCGTGCAGCCTGTAGGTGTGAGCAAAGATTGTGCAAAAAAGTATTAATACCACATTCTACTGCACTATGTAGCTCCGCAACCATATATCCAACCATTACAAAACTTGGCAGAGCCAGAGATCGATGGTACCACTCCATGCTTGCAAAATTTCAGGCAAATCTGTCATATGGTGGCAAAGTTATTAAGCTGCCAAATTTCACTCTTTAACCTTAAATGGGGTACTCAGCCCTAACTATAGTGGCACTACCATGCCAGTATAATATATATTATACTAACTTTGTTTTTTTTTTTTTCTTTTAGATATTTCCTGAAGAAGACCAAAGGTCGAAACGTAGATTTTTAACTCTTATTTTCAGCGTGCATTTTATATAACCATTTTGTTTTGCTATATATATATGTTACTAAACAGCTGGTACAGCAACCCACAAGAGACAGGGCTATCCTAGATCTAGTACTGGCTAACAAGGAAGGGATCACAGATCTCCAGGTAGAAGATCACCTGGGGCCAGTGACCATCACATAGTATGGTTCATTTGGCTACTACATCTAAATCATCCGTTCAAGGCAAAAATATGGGACTTCAGAGGCGTGACTTTGATAAGATGGCCAACAGAGTTAAGCTAGCCCTGGCAAAAGAAACACAGGTGAAGGGTACAGGCAAAGTGGGCAAGCATTAAGGATGCAATACTTGAAGCAACATCCCATTGTGTTAGACAGAAAAGGAAGTGCAAAGAAGAAGGAAACCACTTTGGTTCTCAAATACAGTAGCAGAAAGGTCAGAGCCGAAGGCTGGCCTTCAGGAAATACAAAGGGAACACAGCGGGATGAAGATAGGAGGCATACCAAACTGCCCTAAGGGAAGCAGGGAAGGCAGTAAGGCAGGCAAAGTCCCAAACTGAGGAAACACTAGCACGAACAGTAAAGAAGGTGACAAGACTTTCTATAATACATTAGTGAAAGAGAAAGTCCGAGAGGAGTATTGCTAAGCTTAATGGAGAAAAGGGAGCTTGTGAGGAGGAGGACCCTGTAAAGGCATCTATCCTAACTAGATACTTTTGCTCAGTATTTACTGAAGAGAAGGCAGGGCAGGGCCACAGCTCAGCATCATGGACACAGGGGAAGGAGGTGAGCACTACTCTCTTCACAAAAGAAAGAGTCTTACAAGAGCTTGCTAAGCTCAGGGTGGATAAGGCAATGGGACCTGATGGCATACATCCCAGGGTACTTAAGGAGCTAAAGGTGGAACTAGCAGAGCCATTAGCAGAACTGTTTAGTGAGTCTCTGAGCACAGGAGAGGTCCCAGAAGACTGGAGAAGGGCTCATGTGATACAGCTCCATAAGAGTGGTAGCAGGGGAGGCGAGGAACTACAGACCAGTCAGTCTTACCTCAGTAGTGGGCAAGATTATGGAGGCACTCCTTAAGGAAAGGATAGTGCAACACATGGAATCCATAGGGGCACAGGATCCAAGACAGCATGGGTTTACAAAATGAAGGTCCTGTCAAACTAATCTCATAGATTTCTTTGACTGGGTAACCAGAGTGGTGGACCAAGGGGGAGCAGTTGATGTTGCCTACCTTGACTTCAGCAAAGCTTTTGACACTGTTCCACATAGAAGATTGATAAATAAGCTGGGTAGGCTCGGGGTGGGTCAGAAGTTGGTCAACTGGGTGGCAAACTGGTTGGCAGGCAGAACAGAGAGTGGTGGTAAACAGCATACAGTCAGAAGAGATGCAAGTCACAAGTGGGGTACCTCAGGGATCAGTCCTGGGGCCAGTCCTCTTCAACATCTTCATTAGTGACCTTGCAGATGGACTAGAGGGTGAGCTTGTCTGTTTGCAGATGACACCAAGATCTGCAACAGAGTAGATGATCCAGATGGGGTGGGCAGAATGAGAAGAGATCTGGATAAACTAGCAAAATGGTCAGAAGAGTGGCAACTGGGATTTAATGCAAAAAGTGCAAAATCATGCACATAGGGAAGAGAAACCCTGAAGCCACCTATAGGCTGGGAGGGGAGTTGCTAACAGTCACAAAGGAAGAAAGAGACTTGGGTATCATCATCACTGATGACTTGAAATCATCCAAGCAGACCTCTAAAGCAGTAGGTAAGGCTAGGGGGTGTTAGGGTGTATTAGTAGGGGTATCACAAGTCATAAGAGGGAGGTAATAATCCCTCTTTACAAGACACTGGTTAGGCCCCATCTGGAGTACTGCGTGCAGTATTGGAGGCCACACCTTCACAAGGGCATTAACCAAATTGAGGCAGTCCAGAGAAGGGCAACCAAAATGGTGCAGGGACTGCATCAGAAGACATATGAGGACAGATTAACAGAGCTCAATATGTATACCCTTGAGCAAAGGTGGGAGAGAGGTGATATGATCGAGGCATTCAAACACCTTTAGGGCATTAACAAGATGAAAGAGTCTAACATGTTTAAATATAAGAAAAATAGCAGGACAAGAGGACACAGCATGAGATTAGAGGGCCGATTAAGGGGAATGTGAGGAAATTCTTTTTCACAGAAAGGGTGGTGGATGCATGGAATGGCTTACCACAAGAAGTGGTGGCTATGAATACAGTGCAGGGCTTCAAACAGGCATGGGCTAGGCATAAGGGAGCAATAGAAATGACTATGAATAGATAGGCCACTGACAGAGCAAAGGCCGATGGCACATTTATAAGGTAGAAAAAGAAATGGGCAGACTGGATGGGCCTTGCGGTCCTTATCTGCCGTCAACTTCTATGTTTCCTAGTCTCCACCACTGACTACACTCCACATCACACTGCTAACAACTGCACAATTGGTGTCACTGACGACCAACCTATTCAATTCCTTGTGTACAGTTACACACTGTCTTTGCCATATTAACTGTTGTCGCTGTGGTGCCTGTAACTCACTGTTGATCAACCTATTCCATACCTTGTGTACTATTTACGATCTGCTTTGCCATCTTAACTGTGCTGCTGTGACTCCTGTCACTCAGACAAATGCTGTACTTATCTCTTGTGTTATATAACACCCGGGTTCCCCTGACAAAGGGACCTCCGGGGCTCAGTGGGCTTACCCAGTCACCAAAATTTAATAAATATTCAATATATTCATTCATTGCAAAAAAACTCCTGTTGATGCATCAGTTAGGGTTTCTATTACATATACAAAAGTCTGAAAATTCTATGTTATGGTTACCAACCATACCACCGCACCCACCCTCCCAAACTCCACACGCCAACAGGCGCTAGGGTTGGGGCCATTGGGCCTGTCTCTCACCTCAAGGCCTTGAGAAAGCGCTGAGTACAAGAGTGAAAATGTTTGGTGTTTTGGGTGTGGGGTGTCCCTGCATGAACTTTGCTGGATTTTAAACATTAAACTCTTAACCAGACCACAGCATTCGTGTGCTTTGTTTGGTGGTGAAGGTGAAGCTGCAAATGTGCTGCAAACCTCTAATATTTCGTGGTATTTTTTGTTCCTTTATTTCGGCGGCTGCAGGGGGCAGGTAGCTGCAGCAACATGGACGTTGGAAAAAAAGTCTTCAGTCAGGTCCACCACTTTAATGCTGCTCCTGATTGGCCATCGTGTGTCAGGTAGGGGGTGTGGCTAGCCATTGACAGGTGTTAAATGCCCTTGGAAGATATAAGGAAAATGAACTTACTTTCCCAGGAGGACTGCTTGGAGAGAACAAAGAGATCCTTCAGCTTCAGATGAGACTTCATTGGGGGGGGGGAGAGAGAGAGAAAAGAACGCGGAGATGAGTGCTGAGCACTGACCTACTGTACATATCCCGCTTGGGATTCAGAGGCAAAAAAAATGCAGACTGTAGTATCAGCTGCTTGGAGTGGACTAGTGCAAAGGACTAGTGGGCCATGGCATGCGGTACAGGAGACATCATCTCGGGGCACCTACTCTGTGGTACTGAGAACTTAATTAGTTGAACTATGAACTCATGGTTGGACTCCGTAGCCTGGCTGGAGCAGCAGATGTTATGCTTGTGTAGGCGGCAGCAGCAGGGAACAAGTGTTGGTTCAGTCTGGAGCAGCAGCATCACGTTCTAAAGGTAGGCATGCATCGGTCACATTCTGATTCTGGCAATGTTTCAGTTGAGAGACTGAGATGTAAAGCACTTCAACACATTTTGTATCTGAAAGGTGCCCTATACTGTACAGTACATTTAAATCCTATTCTGTTTTAGTCTACCCATCTGTTTTATGTAAAATAATGCCACTTGCCCTGTGTAGACTGCAGTTGACTTTGATCATAGCTTATTGCTTATAAGCTAAAATATATGCATCTTCAATTCAATTTTCCACTGGAAGACCTTCCCATCTTGGTCCCTGCCTTTGTCACCAGCCGTTTTGATTACTGCAGTGCCCTCTATCTAGGGCTGGCGGGGGGTGGATATTTGCCACTTGCAGCTTGTGCAGAACGCGACGGCCAGGTTGCTGATGGGAGTTTCACGATCTAGCCATACAACACCTGTGCTGCGTGATCTGCACTGGCTGCCAGTACAGTGGCGGATCACCTTCAAGGTCGCATTATTGACCTTTAAGGCCCTACATGATTTGGGACCTCACTACCTGAAAGAGCTCTTGGTGCCTTACTGTCCTGCCCGTTCTCTTCGCTCCTCTGACGAGGGATTGCTAGAGATTCCCAGGGTACGTCTAAAGATGTCTGGAGGTAGATCTTTTGCCTATATGGCACCAACCCTGGGGAATTCTCTACCTCATCAGATACGAGATTGCCTAACTGTTGAAAGTTTTAAAAAAACAACTAAAGACTTTCCTTTTTGTCCTAGCATTTGCTGGAACATAATAAGCAAGTGTATCGTATGATTGTTGGATTTATTGTTCTGAAACATGTTTTTAAGTGATTTGAATTATTGTAAAAGTGCCCTGAGCTTGGGAAGGGCTCTTGATATAAATAAAATGTTACTTACTTACAATATCAGTTTGTGAAATAATTCTGTGACTGAAGTTAAAATTTGTACGCTTCTGTAGAAACAAGGCACAGATCGCAATTAATACATTAGTTATTCATTATCAGCTTGACATCAAAAGTAGGGCTAGACTAATAGCGAAGTATTCACCATTTCAGAATATTTGTGAATATTGAAAATTGCCTGCTTCTTGTGAATTCTGAACCTGCTTATATGCCAGGGATGAGAAAGCCCAAACATGTTCTTGTTCAGGTTCTTCAAATTCCTCGAAATGTTTTGGTAAACTAAAAGTTCTAGAATCTGAACTTTAACTTTTTTAGAAATTAAAACAAATATTGGAAACCTGTTCAAGTATGATCTGAATGCAGTGAATGTCAAAGCGAGGCTCTTTTCTTGTCTCATTTGGGTGACTTGCTTGACAATTTGGTTCTCTGCTGAAGACATGGAACTAAGGGGAAGAACCTGGGGCTTTAGTCTTAGCCACAGTTGGGGAGCAGTGCAAAACAGTAATTTGTGGCTGGCACCAGGCCAATTCTGCTGTATACAAAAGTGGTCTCATACCAGAGGTACAAGTCTTCTCCACTCTGAGTGCAATGCAAAATAAATCTCCAATCCAGGTGCTTAAATAGTGCTGTTGTGGAAAGCACTTTCTACCACTCCAATAACTGCTTGCAGAAGTACATAAGGATAGTAAGAGAAGTACATAGATACATATTGTATGTCCATAGATACATATTGTATGCACATATATACATAGACAATGATGGCAGAAAAGGCCTGTCAGCCCATCCTGTCTTCCTAATCTACCTAATTATTCTGCACTGGCCTTGGTGTCAGTCCTTCCTCTTTGTTTTTGCCTCCCCCCAATTCTAACACCATATTCTTGTCCCATCCCTTGTTGAAGCTGTTCACTGACTTGGCCTGTATGTATGTAGGGCTCTGTAGTTTTTCAACATACAGTACTACAATCTAGTGCCGTATCTCTGACACTAGGACCCACCCCCATCCACTCTCCCCACTGTTACCCATTACCAGTTCCCCATACCAATGCTTTCCCTAATTATGCAATGCCATATTCCAATCACCTAATGAACTCCCTCAGTCACCTAATATAGTAAACCAGCACCAACTTCAGACATTCTAACCTTCTATTTCCATCCCAAGAATGGCATTTGGAGTTGCTGGAAACCCCTTCAAATGCATTTTAAGGCATCAAAAAAATATTCAGCTTTTGGGGTCCTAGGCAGTCTATGAACCCCCAGCCTATTGGTTAAGTCACAGGGGGCCCCACAATTGAAAATTGTCCAGGGCACCACAACTTGTTAATCTGGTCCCGATTCCATATGTAAACAAGCTGAGACGGTACAGTATAGGAGAATGGGGTGAGAGGCACGATGACCCCAAGGCACACCTCCGACGCCTGTTGGTGTATGGAGGGTGGCAGTGGGGTGGTAGGGTTGGGAACCCTAACACCGAATTTACATACTTTTGTCACTGTAATAGGAACCCTAACTGATCTATCAATGGAGTTTTTTTTGCAGTGAATTCCCCTACTTTTTGAAATAGTATAGTAGTATTTTTATTTTATTGTGGAAGGATCCTGCGCTTCAATCCCTCCGTAGATGCATATATGTATGTAGGTGTGGAAGCGCAGGGCCCTTTCCATGTGTCAAACAGTGACCAAATTGTCAGCATAGCCATCTTATTACTCTACTTCATGTACCCCGATACAGAGAAATTGTGAAATGCAAGACAGAACATAATTATGCGCAACTGCATGGCCATTCTGCACCACAGGTGTGAAAACACATTTCAGGCAGGATGTGGAAAATGACAGCTGTACTGTTCATGAGGAGGCGTGAAAAAAATGGCTATGTTGACTATCTGGCAGCAAAGTATTGAAAAGTACCAAAGTTATGCTCAAGCGTAAACTAAATTCAGTGGGAGGCAGTATAGCGCGGTGGTTTGGGGCTCTAAACTGCAAATCTGGTGACATCCAGCAGACCAGACCTGGGTTTGAATCCCACAGCTTTCACTTGCATACTGTATGACCCTGAGCAAGTCACTTAACTTCCCTATGCTCCCAGGTTGCACCTGTAAAAAAGCGTTCAGCTTAGTGTGCTATTCCTGGTTAGGCATTTTTAGGAATTTTTTCATCAAATTTTCAACATGACCTTTTTGGAACCCCACCTCATGAACACTTCCACTGTCATTTCATTCATCTGTCATAAACATGATTTCACACAGCGACTGCGCCATTCTGTGCCACAGGTGCGAAATCACATTTTGGGCAGGACGTGAAAAATGACAGCTGTACTGTTCATGAGGCAGTGTGAAAAAATGGCAATGTTAAATATTTGGAGTGAAAATATAAAAAATTGACAAAGTTACGCATGTGCGTAGAAAAATGTCAACAACCGTATGTAACTCTGGTGTTTTTTGGTATTGGTGGCTGAAGTCAGTGGAGGAGGGGAAGGTTCATGAACATGCATGAAAGCAGTGGGTTAGGAAAGGGGAGAATAGTGGGGAGAGGTCACGTGATGGCAGCCTGAGCAGTCGTGCCCACTTTAGCTCCCGCTCCTCCACCTAAATATTATACTTATTTGCCACCAACCTGTTTTTTTTTTTTTTCGGTATTCAGTGGCTGATTTGAAGATCAGTATCCTTTGGAGCAGCTTTGGGCTTATGATTCTCATGGATGGAGGCAGAAATGCACAATGCTGTTCCCTGTCATACCCTGCCACCAACACAGATGCGAGACAAGAACACTAAGCGGTCGAAAGCTCAAGCAGCTAGCACATCTAGCCACGCTAATCCCCAGGCCTCACTGATGGAGGAAGAATTTCTGGAGGGTCTGGTTCCTCTGAAAGATATGCTTAATAGCTTGTCCCAAAATGTTAAATCCATGCAAACCACTATGGAACAACCTGCTATGCGAACAGGGGATAATGAAGTCAGGATTTCTTCCCTGGATGACTGGTGAGCCCACACTGAACCTGATATAACAGCCTTGCGATGCAGAGTTTAGCAAATGGAAGACAAGCTGCAGGATTTAGAAGGCCATTCTCGTAGGAATAATCTTGTTATATTGGGGTTGCAGGAGAAAAAGGAGGGCTGAGATGTGATTTTATTTGTGCAAAAACTATGAACTAAAGTCACTGGCCCCTTTCCAAATGGTACCACCTATATAGTGGAGAGGGCTCATACATCACTCTGGCCAGTGCCTCCCCCAGGATCCCCTCTAAGGCATCTGATTTTTTTTCTTCTAAATTTTAGGGATAAGCAGCACATCCTGGAAAAAGTAAGAGAAGCGAAAAAGGTCTTATGGGAAGGCAGGCGGCTCCATATAACACAGGATCTTTCATTTTCTGTGTGGCAGAAGAGGACCACGCTACACCCGATATTTTCCAAGTTAATCGCATCTGGCATAAAATTCAGAGTTAAATATCCAGCTATACTTCAGGTCTACAGAGGTGACCAATTGCGTATTTTGAATCAGAGGACCAAGCATCTGGAGCTCTCAAGACCCTTTATCCGGAGTTATTTCAGTGAGGTGAGCTCCAGGAATCTGTACCTGCTTTATGGCTATACTGACTGGTTATTTTGAGATGCTGTGACTCGAATAGACTTGTTTTATTGCTGGTGATACCTCGTTCGGACGGACTGCCTTACTACTTTTCTGTGGGTCTAGAATGTCCTTTCTCTACATCATTTTGTTCCAGATTTATCAGCGAAAGTGATTGCTTTTCTGTTGGACTAGATTTACCCAAGGTTGTAATTCTAGTTTTTCATATTCTACTGTTTCCACCTAGTGGACTAAGCTTGAACTTTACCAGCTGCAGTTTTTACTGCACTAATTTGGTTTTGCAGGCTTCAGTGGTTGCCTCGTGAGGAAATAAATGGCCCCCTGATACGAGTGACATCCCAGTGCAGTTCTGCCTCCTTTGTTTTACATGACTCCTGTCTTTTCTGGCTGCTGTCGGTGGACCTTACATTGTTGTGGAGACTGGATTTTGGTTAGTTCTGGATCTCACTGGATTTTTAACCCCGAAGGATAGATGCTTGCTTTTACACTGGGACACTGCTTCTGGACTGCACGGATGCATTCTTGCAGGAGTGCTTATTTATACTGATCATTTATACTGGGCCCGGTCTTTTACATTCCTGTGATTTCTTTATGTTTTAGTTATTTACAGTTGTCTTTACATGTTACATTGGGGACTTTAAGGGATACCTGTGTGGGGATTTTTGATCTCTTGGTCGGTACTTCACTTTACCCTTGGGTTTGTGGGCATGTTGCTTTTGATAGTGTTTTCTATTGGGGTGGAGGGGTGGAAGGGGCATATGCTGTGGGTGGAGTATTGCATCATGACCCGAGGATTTATGGAGGGTCAGTCATTAGGACTGGGGAATATAGTTGTTTGTCATATCTGATGGGATGGGTGGGTGGGTATTTGGGCTCTCAGATGTGCTATATTTCTCCATCTATTTGCAGTCCACTTTTTGTTTCCAATCCTATTGGTTTTTACTCCAAGCTCCTTTAGATGGTCTTAAAATATGTTACCTGGAATATAAAAGGTGTCTGCTCCAGGGTGAAGCGCTACCAGATCTTGCGACATTTGCAATTATTGCAATGTCAAGTTGCAGTTTTGCAGGAGATCCAGAAGGGCTTCTTTTTCCACAGACCGGCGGTTGGGCAGGTTTTTGTAGCTGGGGACTCCAGGTCTCAGAGGGGAGTGATGATACTAAATTTTAAGGGAACTAAATTCTAATTATTACAGAGCGTAGATGTCCCCGGGGTAGATATCTATTAGTGTGTGGGGTGCTAGACCATTCTGAAGTCCTTTTAGAATGTGTCTGTGGCCCCAGTACTGACTCCCCCAAATTTTTCACTGATTTATTAACTCTGCTGACTCTCTTTGTCCATTTGCCAATTGTTTAGCAGGGGACTGGAACTTAACCTTGACTTCAGACCTAGATAGAACCGGACATAGAATCCCAGGGCTCTCCTTTTCTCAACGGTCTGTTCATGAGATGGTAGAGATGAGAGGCCTCTGTGATCCCTGGAGGGTGCTACACCCTTCCGACTGTATGTACACATTTTACTCACCAGTCCATAGGCCCTTTTCCGGACTGGATTATTTTTTAGTTAGTAGAGCTCTCCTACCGGATATTAAGGATGGGGAAGTGACCCCTCGAATATTATCCACCCACTCGGTTAGAATGTAGCCTCTTCCCTACCCTACATCAGGATAAAATATAGAAGCTTAATACTTGACTCCTCCAAGAAGAATCAGTGATATCTGGGATTAGGAATCTTATTGCTCGTTTTATGGAATACAATGAGTGTTCTGTTCTGGATGTTGATAAACTCTGGCGTTCCCTTAAATGTGTTCTGCTTCGGGAATTCATTCGATTGGCTTCCACATGAAAGAAGAAGTGAGAGGCCTCTCTCCGTCTTCTCATTGATCAAATTAGAGCTTTGGAAAATAGCCCCTCTCTTAGCATTTCTGAGGAGGAACAGGAGTTATTGGTGTCCTTAGAGATCAATATGCGGAGAGTCTTCGGGAACGGGTCAAATATGCTGTCCTTAAAACACACTTGAACTACGTGGATCAGGGTGACAAGGTGGGACACCTTCTTGCTCTCCGCTTGCGGAACCAGGAAGCCTCCCACGTAGTTCTGTCTGTTACATTCCAGAATGACACACCCTCAAAATCTCCCCCCCGATATAGTGCATGAGCTCGAGCTGTACTATTGTCAGTTGTAAAGTCCCCCTGCTCACTCCTCTCCCTTATCAGACATTCAGCACTACCTTTCTCCCATTCATCTTCCCTGTTTAATACCAGATCAGCAAACATTTCTAGCTGGTCCTATATCTCTTTGCGAAATTCTGGATGCTATTCAAGCTCTTCTCTCAGACAATTCCCCAGGGCCAGATGGCTTTTCTCCCAATTTGTATAAGGTTTTTGCGACTGAGCTGGCCCCCATACTTCAACAGCTGTATTCTAATTTTTGTGAGGTAGGCATCTCAGACTTCTCCCTTTTGGAAGCACTGATAGTGGTGCTTTGTAAACCGGGAAAACCC
The DNA here is from genome assembly GCA_016271365.2 of Neoceratodus forsteri. Lineage (NCBI taxonomy): Eukaryota > Metazoa > Chordata > Ceratodontiformes > Ceratodontidae > Neoceratodus > Neoceratodus forsteri. Next base: position 437,328,566 of record CM057453.1, read on the forward strand.
CCATATAAGGTTACTAGCAATCGCCTGGTCTCTCTCATGAATTATGATGTCAAAATTTTTGCTAATAGGATTCAAAAGGTCTGGGAAGGATTGATTGGGCCTGAACAGGTAAGGCTGTATGAAAGGCCACTCCTCGGCAGACCACTTGAGGAAGTTGTCTCATATCTTTTCCGCCTCCAAGGGGACCAATCTGCCTATGGCCTTGGTCTCCCTGGATGTGGAAAAGGCCTATGATAGGGTTAATTGGGTGTATTTATTTTTAGTTCTTGAAAAGTTTGACTTTCCCATGTCCTTTATAGATTGGGTTTGGGTGTTATATTCTCACCCCCGTGCGAGGATGTACTGTAGTGGCATATTGTCCAAAGGATTTGAGCTATTTTCGGGTACCCGTCAGGGCTGTCCATTATCCCCACTCTTATTTAATCTGTACTTGGAGCCCCTGCTGCATCTTCTTAGAGCTTCTCCCTCTATTACAGGGATCCCTGTTGGCTGTTCAACCTCAGACTCTCTGCATACATGGATGATATCTTGCTACACCTCTCAGACCCCATTACTTCTGTTTCAGCTGCCTTGTATATTCAAGATTTTGGTAGATTCTCCAGTTATAAACTTAACATTGACAAAACAATGATAATGCCTTTAAACCCTATGGTAGTTTCATCAGATTTTACCAGTCTTGGCCTGGAGTGGATTACCAAGCTTAAATATCTGAGTATTATCCTTTCAGAAACCATCAGTTCAATAAAAAAGCTCAATTTGGATGATGTGGCCAGTAATACTCAGCAGGATCTGCACAGATGGGCATCCCTTCCCTTGTCCCTTCAGGCTAGAGTCAGCACTATTAAAATGAATATTCATCGCCGGTTGTTTTATCCCCTAAATATGTTGAATGTTTCACTTCCCCTTGACTGGTTAAAGAAGGTCCACAGCCTTATTTCCACCTTTTTGTGGAAAGGTAAACCTCCATGTAGGGCCGATACTCATTTAGGAGCTCCCAAAAACTTGGGAGGACTTAAATTGCCTAACTTTATTATCTACTATTTGGCAAGTCATATTGCCAAATATGCTAGATGACCTACTCTGGTTTCTGCACCATCTATTACTCCATATGTTCCCTTGTGGCTTCAAATTGAGCGGATGTTAAGCCGGCCCAGTGGCAATGAGGGTTGAGGTGCTGGATACCACACCTTATGCCACGCCGGCGGCCCGGGTTCGAGTACGAGTCTGGGCCTCTGGGGATCAGCGGGGAGAGATTGAGTGTCCGTAGGACTGCTGTCTTCCAGAGGAGGGTTTGGGATGCAGTTGTTCTCTGAGCGGCCTCTGGCAGCAATCAGGGCACCTGAAGTAGCGACGCTGCGAGTGCTGGGGGCGGAGTTGCGGCATTATGTTGCCTTGATACGCTGCACTCCATGGGGGGTCAGGAAACACAGAAAAAGAGAGTTAAAAACCCCATTCCTTGGGATAGATGAAGGCACCTCTACTGCCCAAAGCCCACACTTCCAATTCTGGGCTACCTCCTCTCCGTGGGCCACTAGTGTGTGCTGGGCACTTTGCCCTATAGATAGAGTGCCCTGGTTGGATAGGGCAGCCCTACCTCCGGAGGGTTCAGACCTGGAGGTGGTGCTTGGTGGCACGAGGGGAAGAGGACTAGTCATGGAGGAGGGTAGAGGCTGGGTGCCCCGAGGATGCTGGAAGGAGTTCTCCAGGAGTGGAGATAAATAAAGTAATAAAAATAAATAATTGAACGGATGTTGATTGACAAAGCTGGGCTATCCCCTGACAGCTTGTACTTTATTTCTTCTAAACAACTCCCAGTGTCCCTCCAGAATTTGGTTATCTTTAAATAAGTGAAGATTCATGCACATCAAGGTAGAACATTACGTTATGTTAATGTCCTCGACCTCGCTCAGCCAATATGTTTTAACCCAAATTTTAGGCTGGGTGGTCAGTTGCTGAGCCCCAGGGACATACCCTCCCTGGAAGAAAAGAGGGTCTTAGACCTTCTCTCGGATGGTCGCATGCTTAGCCAGGAGTTGTTGGTACATCTCAACATGTTGGCTATGTCTGTATTTAAAATTTGCCAGCTTCGGCATCTGTTAGTTAAATGGTTTGGCCTGACATCCTGGTCCATTGGTCAAGGAGTTCCTCCATTTGCATCAGACTTTGGCGCGGCAGCCCTATTCAATCTCCCAGATAGTATCTGCAGTATTTCCTAAAATTTTTCCAGATGTTTCGGGTCATTCCAGTTACTGGTCTCCCCTATTTCCTGATTCCAATTTTGGCTGGGGCTGCATATGGTCCGATTTATACCGTGTTGTTGCTAACAATAAATTATGCTTCACTTAATTTTATATTCTGCATAATATCTATTTTACCCCGGTCCACTTGGCTAGAATGGGGAAACTTCCCTTCCCATTATGCACTAGATGTGGACAAGCTGATGGGACTCTTATGCATGTGTTATGGGACTGTTCAAAAGTTGCTTCTCTTTGGGGGAAGATAAAACAAAAGACAGATCCCCTTTTGGGATTTGAGGAATACTTTCTTCCTGAGATTTCTTTAATAGGCGATTACTCGGTGGTTCCAGTTAAAGAGCGAAAGTATTGGTTAGCCATGATCTCCCTCTCAGTGAAAAAGGTTATTCTTCATCACTGGAAGGATCAGTCAGAAATCCCTTATTCTGAATGGCTTAATGAACTGTTATTTAATCTATGGCTTGAAAAGATGACTGCTAGTCTTCATAGTCACCTGCAAGTGTATAACAAGAAGTTGGGTAAATTACATACTTTATTTTTGATATTTTCTTCCCCTCGAGCAGGTTAATGGAGCCTGGATATATTTGATAATTGTATATGGGATTTGCTGGTGTGTGGGCATGTGATTCCATTAGATAATTGTAGTGGACCCCTTGGGGATCCCTTCCTGTGAAGTATGGGGCCTAGACCTGTTGGGGCTCTATTGTCCAGTTTCATTTACTAATATATTTTTTGACGTTCTTGTGCCCTCCAATCATGTGCCCACCTTGAATGGACTGTATCTTTTTTTTATATTTATTTTATGCCTCTGAGGAGGGGTATGGTGGGGAGGGTAGGGCTTAATGTGTTGTAAGTGCTGGTTATCTGTATTTTGACTGTTTTGTACTTTTTGTAATTTTTTTGAAACTCAAAGTATATTGAATTAAAAAAATGGAAAGGGGAGAATAGTGGGCTGTAATGGATGTGGGGTGACAGTTTGGTTAAATATATTATGAAGGTTGGGGGATTGTCTTATTTGTCACAGGATTAATAGAGTAGAGGCTGCAGTACAGTGACTTGCTAAGGAAGTGGAGAGGGTGGGAATGGGTACTGTATGGGGGAATTAGGAGTAGGTCAGGCTTTCCAAGGCTTAGCATGGAATCTAAACCAGGGAATAAATCTGGGCACTGGGTGTAGATGAGTCAGAGGTTTGGGACCAACATGAATATTCTGGCCAGTAGCAGTGAGAGACAAATGACCAGCAGGATGGTACTGAGGCACAGGGGTAGAGTACAGATGTGTACTAGGTTTAAGGTTCTGGCTTCTAAGGTAGTTGAGGATGGGGAGGAATTTAAAGAGTGGGCTGGAGTTGGAAGGGGTTGTAACCACTATGAGGTTTGATCCCCGTTGGTGGGAAGGGGCTTGGTTAATGGAAATGTGGGATTGTCTGTGGGGATGGGAGTAGGAAGTTCTGAGTAGCAGCAGGATAAGCGGATAGGGTCTAGTATGAAGGGGAAGAAGGTTTTTTGGGGGAAGGGAGAGCTTTGGGTATAAAGGGGAAGAGATCAGGTAAGGGGAACATGAAGGGTGAGGAGATGTTAAGGGAGAAAATTGTGGGTGGAATCGTGGGCAGTGTTGAGATTGCAATAGGGGAAGGTAGGTTTGACAGTCTGAGTGTCAGAAGGGAGGAACTGGTGGTGGGGTGTGTAATAATGAGGGGAGTGTACTAGTTCTTGGGGACTCTTATTTTAAAAGGGATCAGATGGGGGGCAGGGTGAAAGGCATAGTAGGATATGGGTAGAGTCAGTTCCTGGGTTAAGGGCAGATAGGGCAGGACAATCTATTATCAAGTGTGTGAAGAGGGGAAGGTACAGACTACATATAGTGGTACATGTGGGCATGAATGATCTGGCAGGTGAGGAGATTGAGGTAGTAAAGGGGAGGTTTGAAGAATTTGGTAAATTTTGTGAGGAAGTAGGGGATTCTGTGGCATTTTCTGAGGTTATCCCGGTGCCCAGGACTAGTACATTGAGGAAGGTGAGGATAGAAGAGTTCAATAAATTGTCAGATGAGTGGTGTCAGTCAAAAGGGTACAGGTTTGTAGGTGGATGGGGCAGTATATGTGACAGTAAGGAGTTGTATGCTAGGGATAGGTTACATTTGAGTAGGGGAGGGCAGGAGTTATTAAAGAACAAATTAGCAGAACACATTGCAACTAAGGTTCATTTAAACTAGCTAGGGGGTGGCAATTGTGAGACTGAAAGTGGAAGTTTTCAGGGAGAGGAGAAACGTGAGCTTACCCTCCGTGTTATTAATAATAGTGTTGGGTTAGATTTAAGGGGTAGGGTGAATAATGATTGTAATTGGGGAGCTGGGAACAAGGGTAGATCTTGGAGGGTTGCATCTCCAAATGCAAGAAGTTTGGGTAATAAAATTGCTGATTTATGCACTATTTTGATGGAGGGGAGGGTGGCTATAACAGCAATCACTGAAACATGGACCAACAAATACCAGACCTGGGATCTGATGATTCCCCGGTATAAGTTATACAGGAGGGATAGAGGCATGGGAAAGGGTGGGGGGGGGTAGTGATGTAAGTAAAATAGGGGGTAAAGTGTGTGAGAGAGGAAGGGGAGGAAGGTAGAATTGAGGCTCTGTGGATGCAATTTCAGGACAGTAGAAATAGAATTCTTAGCATGGGGATGGTATATAGACCACCGAATCAAAGTGAGGATTTGGATAGGGAATTGGCAGGGTTAGTTAGGAGGATGTGTGGGAAAGGCAACACTGTTATTGTTGGGGATTTCAACCTACCGGGGGTGGATTGGGGCAGTCCCGCTACATTGTATTCTAGAGAACAGATTCTCCTTGATGCATTCCAGGATTGTTTCCTGGCACAGTTGGTCAATGAGCCAACTAGGCTAGGAAATATACTGGATTTAGTATTGACAAATGGGGAGGCAGTTAGGGAGGTTACAGTGGAGGTACCACTAGCTGAGCACGACCACAACTCGGTATGGTGCTTGCTCAGCACGAGCAGGGAGGCTGTGGGTATGAAGGCAAGGGTATCTGACGTCAGGTTAGTTTATTTTAATAAAATGGATGTTGTGGGGACGCATTTGAAAGAAATTCAGCCTGACTGGGATGCGTATCAGAAATGGGAGAAAATTAAATTAGGGCTGGTGGATGCCACTGAGAAGTATGCCAAAGTAAAGAGTAAGTAGGGAAGGGTTAAGAAACCCTAGTTGGACAAGTAGGGACGTCTTGCAAATGATGAGAGATAAAAAGGCAGCATTCAAGAGGTTCAGGAAATCTGTGAAGGAGGAGGAGGAGGACTGGGTGCAGTATGTGAGGAAGTCCAGGAAAGTGACCAGGAGTGCCAGGAATGTTAAAGCTTCCATAGAGCTGAAATTGGTGAGGCGCATCAAGGATGGTAAAAAGGACTTCTTCAAATACATATGAGAGCGAAGAAAATGCAAGGATCAGATAGTAAGGATTAGGAGGGATGGGACATGGGCAGAGAATGCAAGCAGAGGCCCTAAATGAGTACTTTAGCTCTGTATTTACAAAGGAAAAAGGTGGGCCACTCCTGCAGGGGGTAGGGAAAGTAGGTGTTGGAGGAGAGGAGGTAACGGATGGGGTGATTACCAAGAGCAGGTTATTGGAGGGGCTAATGGCACTGAGGGTGCATAAGGTACCGGGTCTGGATGGTTTACATCCACAGGTGCTAAGGGAATTGGCAGAGATTCTAGCCAAACCATTAGCAGATCTATTTAATGCTTCCCTGGACACGGTGTGTACCGTATGATTGGAGGATTGCACATTTGTGCCCCTGAATAAAAGCGGCCCCAAGGATGAGCCAGGTAATAACAGACCGGGTAGTCTTCTATAGTGGGGAAACTGATGGAGACAGTTCTCAAGGAGAGGTCGGTGACTTTCCTGGAGGTCAGTGGGCTCCAGGATGCTCAGCGGCATGGCTTTGTTGCTGGGAGATCCTGTCAGACTAACCTAACAGAGTATTGATGGTTACGAGGGAGTTAGACAAGGGCCATGCTGTGGATGTAATTTATTTGGATGTCAGTAAAGCATTTGATTCTGTACCACATGGGAGGCTGGGTGGTAAGTTAAATTACTTTGGGGTTGGGAAAAAGTTGGTTAATTGGATCATGAATTGGTTGCAGTGGAGACAGTAGAGGGTGGTGGTGGGTGGGGAGCTGTCATCTCCGAGGGATGTGATGAGCGGGGTGCCTCAGGATTCAGTGTTGGGACCTGTCTTATTTGGGATTTTTACTGCAGATATATCACATGAAACTAGAAATAAAATTAGTCTGCTGATGACACTGAGTTGGGGGCAGTGGTAGATGATAAAACAGGTTGTGGGTGCAACAGGACAATCTGTCCAATTTAGAAGAGTGGTCAGAAGTGTGGTAGTTGGGGTTCAATGTAAAAAAGTGCAAAGTTATGCACTTTGGAGCAAATAACCCCAGGTGGTGGTATCAGTTGTGAGGTGTACAGTTATGTACCACTGAGGAGGAAAATAATCTAGGGGTGGTGGTAACAGGCAGTAAGAACAATTCTGAGCAGTGTAGGAGAGCGACAGCAAAGGCAAACATGATGCTGGGTTATATTGCAAAGGACATTTCCTTGGGAAGCAGAGCTCTACAAGTCACTGGTCAGGCTGCACCTAGAGTATTACGTGCAGTTCTGGTGCCCATATTTGAAGAGAGATGTGAGATTGCTGGAGAGGGTACAGAGGAGGGCCACTAAGATGATTCAAGGTTTGCAGGATAGGTTGTATGAAGAAAGACTGATGGAATTGAACTTGTATTTCTTAGAAGAGAGTGGGGATGGGGAGATGTGATTGAGGCATTCAAATACATGAAAGGAATAACAAGACTAGTACTGAAGAGATATTCAAGTTAAAAATTGGGAGATACACGAGGGGGTGTAGCCTTCAGTTGGAAGTGGGCAGATTTAGGAGGGAAATAAGACATTATTGCACAGAAAGGGTGGTGGTTGATTGGAACGATCTGCCAGAGGAGGTGTGTCATGTATGATGGTGGGAGGTTTTAAGAGGGGATAGGACATGGTGAGAAGGGGTTATCTAGGAAAGGGATTGGTGGGGTGGGGCAACTGTGAAGTAAAATGTGCTAGCTGCACATACAAGCAGACTAGATAGACCATTTGGCCTAATTCTGCTGGCAGTTTTGTATGTATGTATGTATTTTTGCACCAGATTTTCAACATGGGCTTTTTGGGACCCCACCTCATGAACACTGGCACTGTTATTTCATTACTCTGTCCCGAAGGGTGATTTAGCACAGCAACTGCAAAATCACCTTACGGGTCCAATTAACGAAACAACAGTGACAGTGTTCATGAGGTGGGGTCCCAAGAGCTCATGTTAAAATTACTGCAAAATATTGAAAAATTACTAAGATATCAATATAAATTGAAAATGCCATAGATGGCCATTATCGACACTTACCTTGATTCTTCAGTTCGCAGTTCGGATTTAAAGAGTGCAGACATGTCCCGGTCCACAGAAGATGACAAAGGATGATCTCTGGTGGTAAGTATAGGGCAAGGGTGTGTGTGTGGGGTGGTGGGTTGCTCAGTGGGAGGGTTGGGGGGAGGGGATGGGAGACAAGAAGGAACCGTTTTCTGCTTTACAGGATTACAAACAAAAAAGAAATTGGACAGTTTTCTTTTATTAACAGGGACAGCACATGCCAACTTTTGTGCAAATCCATTTAATAGTTGCAAAGTTATTAAAGTGCAAAATGTGAGGTTTAACATTAAAGTGCCTACTCAACCCTAACTATATAGCACGACTGTGCCCCTATAATTCTTTGCATAAAACTTTGTTCATGCATCAGTTAGGGTAGTAGCGACAAATGTTTGGAAATGTGATGTTAGCGTTTCCAACCCTAACACCCCACCTCCACCCTGCATGCAGTAACAGGCATGGGGGTGTGCCTTGGGGTTGTCAGACCTAACGCTCACCCCATTCCATGAGTAAATAAGCTAAGATGGGTACAGTATAGGAGAATGGAGTGAGCATTAGGGTTGAAAACCACAGGGCACAATCCCCACGCCTGTTGCTGCATGCAGGGTGGGGTGTTAGGGTAGGAAACTCCAACACCACATTTCCTAACTTTTGTTGCTGCAAGTCTAACTGATGCATTAATGAAGCTTTTTGCAAGGAATTTCCTTCATTTCTGAGATAGTATATTCGTAGCCATATTTGTTTGTGAGAGGGCCCTGCGCTTCCATCCATCCATAATTTTTGAGAGATTATAATTGTATACATATTTTTCTGTGGGAGTGCAGGGCCCTGCATTCCCATCACTCCATGCATATTTGTTTGTGGGAGTGCATGGTCATCTGGGCCCTGCACTGCCATCCACTCATAAGGCCTGCACTCCCTTCACTCCATAATGGTATTCATATTTGCACGTGGGAGCACACAGTGCCATCCATCCATAATTTATGAGGTATTGTAATTGTATCTCTATTTCCCTGTGGGGGCCCTGCATTCCCATCAGTCCATGATGGCATCTGTATTTGCATGTGGGAGCCTGTGTCTCCATCCATGCATAATTTTTGAGATAGTGTAGTGTTATCCTTATTTTCCTGTGGGACGCAGGGCCCTCTGGGCTCTGTGCTCACATCCCATAGTGTGCAGCACCAAAGAAACACCTCACATTACAGTGTTATCCTATGGGAAACAAAGCAAAATTTAAACATGCAGAACTCCAGAGCAAAGAAACATCTTTCACTAAACCAGCAAAAAGCACACCTGTGGGTCAAGCCCTTTGTATCCTGAAAATTTAAGACCAAAATCACAAACCGTTTAACTGTGGAGTGACAAAGAAATAGCTCTCATAAAATTCCTTTTTCACAAATTGTGAAAAAGAATCTTTTTCTGCGGTTCCTTTTTTACAATTTGCAGAAAAAGGAAAATCCTTTTTCACAAACTATGAAAAATGATCCTGTTTCGTGATTCCTTTTTCGCAATTTGCAAAAAAGATTTTGGCATATTAAAAAATACATTTCTGTGTAAATTATTGAAAACTAAGCCCAGAATTGGATTCTACGGGTCCCGATTAGGTAAAGACAACTGTTGATTTTATTTATTTTATTTAAACTTTTGGTAACTGGGAAAGGCACACTGAGCCAGGGCTCATTTCCAGATGCAACTCTGGGTACAGGTAATAGGAGAATAATATACAGCATTACATAAAAACATGTAATACAGCCAGGAATTACATAATTTTGAAGTGCAAGTGCAGTAAAAAAAAGAAAAATACAAATTTACTAGTACAGTAAAACGTACAAGACAGGGTGGTACAAAGTTATGTATAGCATAAAGAAGATGAGAGCTGGAATGCAGAAATCAAACCAGGGCTAATTAGGGGAGTAGTTAGGGGCATTGGCACAGAGCAACTGGAACAAGCCAGAGCAGGTGCTTGAGTGCAGGGAGTGAGGTGGCTTGCTGGAAAGTAAAAGAGAGTTGGTTCTAGAGGGAAGGTAGGAGGAAGGAGAATGCTAATTGTCCTGCAGTAGAGTGAGGGATGGGCATGGAGGAAGACCGGGACAACCTGGAGTGGAGAGGGTATTGGGAGGGCCTGGTTGGGGCTAGGAGGGAGGAAAGGTAAGAGGGAAGTTATTTAAATCAGTATTTGGTGATAAAAGCTAGGGCGTGCGTCCAGCGATGGTGGGAGAGTGGAGGGATAGCAAGTGATGAGTAGAGGGAACATTGGTGAGTGCAGAAAGGTGCGTTTGTGGTGAAGTAGCAAAAGGCATTTAGCAGGGTGTCAAATCTGGTGAGGGAAGAGGCGGGTGCAGTGCCATAAACAATGTCTGTGTAGTCAAGCACAGGGAGGATGGTTTTAGCAGCCAGCTTTCATCTCACAAAGGGGGAGAGACAATCCTTATTGTGATACATTACACCTAGTTTAGAGTGGAGCTTGAAGTGCAGGGTGTCTATATGGACTGAGTATTCTAGCTTGCTGTCGAGCCATACCTCAAGGTATTTGAATGCAGAGGCAACTTCTAGGGGAGAACAATCTGGAATGGAGAAGACGGGGGGGGGGAATGAGAGAGTGTTGATAGTTTCTGTCTTGATCCAAAGGTCATGGAGACTGTTTTCTTTGTGTTTACCCTCAAGTTGTTATCCTGGAACCATTTTAGGACACTGTAGAAATCGTGTTGGAGAGGGGCCTCTACAGCAAGGGTTGAGTGACCAGTTGTATAGATGACTGTGACATCCGTATACATGTGCATTTGTGTGTGAGAGCAGGCCGAGGGGAGGTCACTGATGAACATGACAGGGCCTAGGTTGGAGCCTTGGGGAACCCCAGTAAGGATTGGGAGGGGCAAAGAGAGGGAGGAGCCCACCTGGACTGAATGGCTCCTGTTCGAGCAGTAGGAACTGAACCAGTTCACATCTGTAGCCACTAAGCCAACTGAGTGAAGCTTATTGAGCAGGAGCAGGTGGAACACTGAATCTAAGGCTTTTGCCAGATCAGTGAAGATTACAGCAGCAATATGACCCATGTCCATTCCTGAGAGAATGGTGTCTATGACACACAGTAGGGAGGATGTGGTAGAGTGGTTCTTCCTAAAGCTGGCTTGGTGAGAGGAAAGAGTATTGGTGACTGTGAAGAAATCAGCGACCCTAGAATAGATTAGGGATTTCTGAAGCTTTGCAAGGGAGGAGGGAGATGAGGCTGTGAGTCGCTGGACTGGAGGGGTCACTGCCTTTATGGAGGGGGTAAGACCTTAGATATTTTTCTAAGCCAAGGGGACTATACCTGAGGAGAGGGAGAGATTGAAAAGGTGTGTAAGGGGGAGGACTATGACAGGGGCAGAGATACATAGAATCTTGAGGTCAGTGCTGTCTGGGCTACTTTTTGCTTGGTTTAGTGACAATATGGCATTGTAGACCTCCTGTTGGGAGAAGGGAGGAATTGGTGACCACCGGAAGAGCACAGGGAGGGAGTGTCTTAGTGGGCTGTGGTGGGAGTGTCAAGAAGTGCACATGAGATTAAATATTTATTGAGGGTATCTGTCACAGAGGAGCCTTCTACCGAAAGGACTGGGGTGGTTGAAGGGGTGGGGGTGGGAGTCGATGAGAGTGGATAGTTTTCCAAAAATTTGAGGGACGGCTTTGGGTAGACTGGAGGAGTTCCTTGAAATAATCTGCTTTGGCTGTAGGGACTGCCTTTGTGCATTTGTTTCTTAGGGACTTATATGCCTGGAAGTTGGCCTGTGTCAGGGTGGATTTGTAGGTGGCCCATGTATGATCTTGAAGTTTGCATTGGGCAGTTAGGGTTCCGTTGATCCAGGGGTGGTGGAAATGCTTTAGTTGTGCTTTTTCCAGGGGTGCGTGATTGTTTCAAACACTAGTGAAAATGCTGGTAAATGAACTGAGGGCTGTGTTAACGTTGATGGTAGAGAATATGTAGGGCCAATGGGCACTGACCAGGTCTTGTAGGAGGGCTTGTATGTCCAATGCCTGAGCAGTGCTATATATATTTTGGGACTGAGTGTGAGAGGCACACCTTCCTGATGCAACAGATCGAGCAATGATTGCCAAAATTATCTGGGAGGATGTCTGAGGCAATAATACGGGGGAGACAGCACCCAGTCCAGTAAAGAGTGGTTAATAGAGCAAGGGTTTAGCTGAGTAGGTTCCTTGTGAGGCTGGGTAAGGTTCAGCAGTTCAATGCTGTGTAAAGTGGGTTTGGAGGCAGGTGAGAGCCAGTTTAGATTTAAGTCACCGAGCAGGATCAGCTTGTTGAAGGTTGTGTGCGAGGTGATAGAAGAGATGCATGCAACCAAGGAGGTTGGAGGGAGTTGGGTTGGTGTTGGTGTCTACTAAAGCCGTGTAGTTTTTTAGTTATTTAATTTTATTGACACTGCTAACTGAAAACAAGATGGCAGCATGGAAAAAAAATTCTGTATTTGCAGAAAAGGATCCCGCGTTTGTGAAAAAAAGATTCCGCATTTGCGATAAAGAATCCTTTTTCGAGCGAGACATCTAACTGGTCCCATAGGAAATAATGGGAAACTTTGAAATTTAATAACTTTGGAACAGATTAATATTTTTTCACCAAATCTTCAAAAGGCACATCTGTGACTGAAGACCTTTGTACCCTAAACATTTCAGACCAAAGTTGCACACCATTTTTATGCAGTGGCGTGACAAAGAATTTTACTAAAAACGGTAATTTTCACATTTTTTGACACTTCATGTCTCTGCACCCACACATCTGACTGGAATGAAACTTGCCAAACAAGAGATCATATGTCCTGGATGGAGCATGCAAAATTTCATGTGAATCGCTTGAACGGTTGCAAAGTTATTAAAGTGCAAACTCTGGAGTTTAACATAGACGTGGCCATTGAACCCTAACTATAGGGGCGCGCCTACGCTCCTATATTATGTATGTATATATGGTGGAACACTGTTAAGCATGGAAATCCATGCTTAGAACAGAGTTGTGCTGCAGTAGTGACATCAAATGATTGTTCTGGAACACTGGGTATGTCACTACTACAGTGAAACAAGATTTTACACATCCTTGCAGTACCCCATCTGGTGCTATTATTTCTAACCCGTAGTGAACATTAAAAGCATGTAACAGAATAGCGATTCTTTGTTTTTCTTTCTTTCTCCATGCAGAGTCTGTTTTAATAGTGGGTCATGTCAGAGTCACGGTGAAAGCATGAGTGACACGAGTAGGACAAAACCATTTTGCGTTATTGTGAAACTGCCCTGTTCTAATCATTTCTCATTGCAGCCTCCATTCACCTGATGCTGTCTAGTTTAAATTGACAAATTCATTTTTCTTAAATGTAACTGACTCAGGCTTTTTACGTAAGACTCAACATACACTATAAAAGACGAAATATAGCTGTCTATACCCAACAAGCCTGAGTAGGCATCATGAGGTTGCCCTGGCACCCAAGAACCCCTCAAGCTTTGCAGGCTTGTTGTGTATAGATGACCATGCATTATCCTCTATATTATATAGTGTGTGTGTGTGTGTGTGTGTGTGTGTGTGTGTGTGTGTGTGTGTGTGTGTGTGTGTAGAAACATAGACTTTGACAGTAGATAAGGACCGCTTGGCCCACCTAGTCTGCCCATTTCCCTACCTACAGGATAAGCCGCAGATCCTAGTCAACCAACAGCCTATTTCTTCCTACCCTCCACAAGAATTGCCTTATGTCTGTCCCATGTATTCTTGAATTCTCCCACAGTTTTAGAACCCACAACCTCCTCAGGAAGGCTGTTCCCTGCATCCACTACCCTCTCTCTGAAAAACTACTTCCTCACATTGCCCCTGAACCGCCCCTCCTCTATCTTTAAATCATGTCCCCTTGTTCTTGCATGTCTCTTTTTCTGAAAGATGCTACCCTCTTGGATTTTGTTGATTCCACTGAGGTACTTAAACGTTTTTATCATGTCCCCCCTCTCCCTCCTTTCCTCAAGGATATACATATCGTCTTCCTCAAGGGTATACATACCGTCTTTCGGATGAGACGTTAAACCGAGGTCCCATCTGCCTGGATTGGTGTTAGTTCAGGTGGATGTTAAAGATCCCATGGCACTTATCGACAAAAGAGTAGGGGAATTTCCCCGGTGTACTGGCCAAATTTCCCTCATTCACTAAAAATACCACCAACAGCTTAATCTGGTTCAAGGTCAGTTGGCATTCATCTGTATCCCCCTCCCCCGGGTCGTGCCTGAAAATAGGCAGGATTTGGCTAGTGCTAAATAAATAAAATATTAAGCTCTCTTAGTCTCTCCTCGTATGGCTTCTCTTGCAGACCCTGCACCATTCTAGTTGCCCTCCTCTGGACTGCCTCTATCCTGTCTATATCCTTGTGAAGATGGATTCTCCAGAACTGGACACAGTACTCCAGATGGGGTCTCACCAACTGTCTGTACAGAGGGATAACAACTTCCTGTTTTCTGCTGGTGATGCTTCTCCCTATGCTTCCCAGTATACCCCCAGCTCTCCCTACTGCCTTCTCACATTGCTTGCTAACCTTAAGGTCATCTGATATGATTACCCCCAGGTCCCTTTCCTTTTTTGGTTTTGTTACTACCTCCCCCCAATTGTGTAATCTTCCCCTGGGTTTTTGTTTCCCAGGTGCATTATTTTGCACTTCTTTGCATTGAATCCTAGCTGCCATACTTCCGACCATTCCTCCAACCTTGCCAAGTCCCTTCCCATACTTTTCCTTCCAGTCCCTCTGCAATGTCACTTATAAAGACATTAAAAAGGACTGGACCCAGTACTGAACCCTGCGGTACCCCACTAGTAACCCCTCTTTCTTCAGAGTGGACTCCATTTACAATAACCTTCTGTGTCCTGTTGTCCAGACAATGTTTTACCCAGGCTACCACCCTGGGACCCACTTCCAGGCTGGTTAATTTGACTATTAATCTTTTGTGTGGGACTGTGTCAAATGCCTTGCTAAAGTCTAGGTAGGCCATGTCCATAGCCCTCCCTGGTCTACTACTTTGGTCACCCAGTCAAAGAAATCAATTAGATTCATCTGACATGACCTTCCCGCTGTGAACCCATGCTGCCTTGGGTCCTGTGCCCCACTGGCCCCTAGCTACACAACAGTTCTTTCCTTCAGAAGTGATTCTATCATTTTTCCCTACCACAGAAGTCAAACTGACAGGTCTGTAGTTTCCTGCCTCTGTCTTGGTCCCACTTTTGTGAAGGGAAATCACATCTGCCTTCCTCCAGTCCTCGGGTACCACACCATCCTCCCATGATTTGTTAAAAAGGGTAGTCGGTGGTCTCACTGGTTTTTCCCCTTAATTCTTTTAAAATTCTGGGGTGAATTCCATCAGACTCCATTGCTTTGTCCACCTTCAGTTTTAGAAGTTCTTTCAGAACCCTTTCTTCTGTGAAAGGACTGGGATCACCCCATCCAGAGTGCTTCTGTTAATTGGATTAAGCACCTCCCCTCCTCTTTGTGAATACTGAGCAGAAATATTCATTCAGTATCCCTGCTTTTTTACTATCCCCCTCTGTCCACCCACCGTTCATTCTATTCAGCTTCATTATCCCTCCATTTGTCTTTCTACGCTCCCTGATGTACCTATAAAAGGTTTTATCCCCTTTCTTAACCAAGTTGGCTAGCCTTTCCTCAGTTTGGGCCTTTGCTATTCTGACTTCCCTCCCTGCTTCCTTCTGTCTTAACTGGTACAGCTCTCTGTCCTGCTCCTTCTGTGTTTCCTTATACTTCCTGAATGCTATCTTTTTCTCCCTGACTTTCCCCGCCACTGCTTTTGAGAACCATAGTGGGTTTTTCTTTCATTTTGATTTGTTTATTTGCTTCACACAAAGGCTTGTTGCCTCTGTGATGGCAGTTTTGATGATTCCCCATTGTTGCTCCACCCCTCCTTCTAGCCTGTTTGCTAGTGCTTTTCTGAGGCACTCTCCCATCTTGCCAAAGTCAGCCCTCCTGAAGTCCAGTACCCTCACTTTTGTACGGCTTGACTCTGTAGCTGAGTTTAACATGAACCACACTGTTTGGTCACTTGTTCCCAGATGGCAACCCATTTCTAGATCTGAGATCCTCTCACTGTTCCCATTTGAGAGTACGAGGTCTAAGATTGCTCCCTCACGAGCTGTCTGAGGCATGCCACCTGTAGGGCATCGAGAATGGCCCTGCTCTTGGATATGGCTGCAGCAAGTGTGCTTCAGTTAACATCTGGCATATTCAGGTCTCCCATCAACAGTATCTCCCCTTTCTCTGCCATCCTAAGAATGCCTTCTATCATATCCTTGTCCATTCCCTCCCCCTGACCTGGGGGGTCTGTATACAACCCTTGTGCTCATTGTGGTGCCACTTCCAGTCTCCAAGGTGACCCACAGTGCTTCCTCTCCTCCTGTTTACTTTTTTGTTCAGTTGCTTTGTGTGTGTGTATTCTTTACAACAAACTGCATTAATGCACCAATTAGGGTTCAAGTTAATGCCACAAAAGTAGATAACTCTGGCCTTAGGGTTTCTAACCCTAACTCCCTACCCACACCCCCCAAGCAGCAAAGGGAAAAATCTTTAGGGTTTTGGGTCTCCGGAATCTTGGCAAATCAGTGGGGTGGGCTTCCTTGGGGTTCTCAACCCTAATGCTCACCCCTCAGGCCCATAGCCTCTAGTCCAAGGCAGAAAGTACAGCTCCAAGCCAGTGCCTCACAGTAATACTGCCTTCAAAGGTAGGGAAGTATATCTCTCTCCACATGTAACCAGTGTAGTCTGTTGTAGCTTTCTTCACACAGGGCCCACAAAGGAGATTACATCTAACCTCATTTGCTCAGGGAATGGGGTGGGTATTAGAGTTACTAATGCCAAGGAAGACCCCACCACTGATTCGCCAAGACTATAGAGACCTAAAACCCTAATGTTTTTTCCTTTTGCTGCTTGGGGATGGGGAGCTAGGGCTGGTAACCCTAATTCCACATTTCCCCACTTTTGTAGTATTAACTTAAACCCTAGCTGGTGCAGTAATGCAGTGTTTTTGCAATAAATTGCCTTTTGAGATAGTGGAATCATATCCTTATCCATGCAGGTCCCTTTGGGACCTATGTAACCACATGCAGATGTGCAGGGCCCAAAAGGAAAAAGAGAAGACTCCATCCACCACAGAGGTGCAGGGCCTCTGTGTGCCCTGCACTCTCATGCAGTGATGGATGCCAAAAATTCATGGGACTGTCTGGTGGGCTGCAGAAGTGCTGCGCCCTCTGTTCCCCATGCTTCCATGTGGCCACAGATACACTGGGCAAAGAGCCTGTCTGTCGGCCAGTGCACATGGCCCTCTGCCACTCACAGCTACAGACGCACAGGGCCCCATGCCAAAGAAGAGTTGATATCTCTATATGGTATCTGGGCTCATGCAGCCAACCCTGCAGCTTTCTTTCCCCAGATGGGCGGGTATTGCATAACTGTGTCACCCTCACACCATCCAGTTGGGTCACTGAGCTTGACCCCGAACTCGGCTCACTGGGATGGGATAACAAAGTATACCTGCTTGGGTCAAGACTGCCACTATACATAAAGTTTCTTAATGATTTGTTTTAATTTTGACCCCAAATTGATAGTTGTTTTATGACTTCCCATATAAACATAACATGTGGCATTTATAGTATATTGTCTGAAATGTCATTTTGTAGCAGAAATGCAGAAACACATCTCATCCAGTATTTAGAAAGTGACACCTATCACTTTGTGAGATGGTGTGAAAAAATAGCTATGTTGAAAGGTTGAGTCAAAATATTGACAATTACGCGAGTTATGAGTGAATGTCGAATTACTGCAATGTTCACTCATAACTTGGTAATTTTACTGTATTTGTACACCACATTTTCAGCGTAGCCTTCCAATAACCCCACCTCATAAACCCAGCAGTTGAACATTTTCTAATCCCTGCTGAAATGTCATTTCACACCACAGGTGCAAAAACACATTTCGGACAGAATTTAAAAAATGGCAGCTGTCGCGTTCATGAGGTGGTGTGAAAAACATAACTATTTTGAAAATTTGGGGTCAAAATATTGAAAATTATCAAAGTTATGAAGAAGCATAGAAAAACTTCAATGAATACTCATACTTTTTTTATATTTTGACCTCAAATTTTCAACATAGCCTTCTTATGACCCCACCTCATGAACAAGGGCAGTGAACATTTTCAAATCCTGCACAAAAGATGATTTCACAAAGCGACCGCGAAATTGCCTTTTGGGACAGATTTGCACAATTCCACTGCCATTGGTCATGAGGTGGGGTATCCAAAAGGCCATGTTGAAAATCTGGTGTAAAAATATTTAAAAATGACAATGTTATGAATAAAAGTTCAAACCCCATGGGAATACATGAAACTGGACTTACCTTATTTTCTCACATCACAGTTACCGGTACCAACAGGAAGACATGTTTTTGACTGGAGAGTGAATCTGTGCCATGGGACATGTTCAGGTGAGTGAGGGGGTGTGGGGGGAGTGGATGTGTATATGTGGTGCATGCTGAGTGGGAGATCAGGATGGGGTTGTGTGTGTGTGTGTGTGTGTGTGTGTGTAGGGGGTCAGATCGATGAAGGACCATTTTCTTCTTTACAGGTTAAAAAAAAACAATAATGAATGATTTTCTTTACTGCAGGTGACATTCCAAAAGTGGGGTTGGGACACTCCAGTGTCAGGTTAGTGTTTAGTGGCATTGGGGGTGGGCACCTCGGTGCTGCTAGGCATATAAAGAGAAGGAGGCAGGCAATCTGTTGGGGTGAAGAGAAGCAGTATTAGAGGTGGGCACCCTGGTCCACTTATAAAATTTGGCAACAGGGGAGTGGGTGACCTGGAGGGGAGGAGGGAGAAAGAAGTGGTACCAGGGGTGGGCACTCCAGTCCATTAGGGAGGTAGGGATGGATGGATGGATAGATAGAGACAGTGAGAGCAGGGGATTACCAGTTCACTGCTTCAACAGTTGCCATTAGCACAGCTCCAGCTGCGGCTTCAGCATTCCAGAACGTCCAACTACTCTCATACTGAGACACAGTTAAACACTCCTGTTGCTGAGCTGGGCATCCAGGATTTTCAGGTGCGTAGAAACACACTTTTCAGGTCAATTAAAAAAAAAACCAGAATATTAGATAAGTGAGGCCCCGTTTACCTAGGTTCAGATGTTTATTATTTGAAAATACATCATTTTATTTATTTTCAGTATTTCCGTGTTAAGAAAATCAAGATGGTGGCTGCCATGGTGTTTTTTTTTTTCTCAACAAATAAATCATGAAAATAAGCACTCAATTTTTTTTTTTTTTTTTTGCTGTTCACATTTGTTGGTTATCAAAAACATCCTTATTACTCTGGAACCGTGTAATATTTTTTCATGAAACCTTTGAAAGGTACACCCTTGCCACAGGCCCCTTCAACCCTAAAAATGTCATGAAAAAAATTCCACACCATTAAGGCTGTACATGAGAGAAAAAAAAATACTATGTTAAGCATAGGGAAACCAGAAAGTTTTTCCCTCATATTTTGGTGTTCCTTATTTTGAAAGAAGTGAACAAGATGCTGTCATGAAAATGTTCATGTCTTGAGCTACTCTGTCAGCCTGACTGCACATTCCATAGTTTGTGCAATTTTGTCAAATGATGCCAAAGTTAAGGTGCAAAAACTGGGGGTTTACATTAAACAGCCTACTCAACCCTAACTACAGAGACACAACCACACTCCTGTAATATATATACACACACACATAGTAGACACATCATGCTCTATTTAGGAACACAGTAGACACAACATCCCCCTTCTGCCCACCTGCTGGTATCACTTCCAGCACCAGCAATCCTTTTTTACTTGCCAACACTGCCTGTTGAACAGACTGCCACAATTCCTTCTTGGAAACACTGCTCTACAATACACAACTTATCCAGAAATTTACTTTGTACCTTTTTTTTATCTTCCCTAGGACACAATTCCTGATCTTGTTAAATTCTGATGCACTCGGCTCTGCTTCCCCCCTGGGTGCCCACTTGCTAGCTCCCTCACTCACCTGCTCCCTTGAATGCAACCATTGTTTTCATCCCCAGGACAGGCTGTTACTGTTTTTGTTTTCTTTTTTCTTTAAAATAAGCCCCCTAACTGCTGCCTATTTGAACTCCTGCTCATGATTCACTGACACGAGTCACACTTGTGCACTTTCTATAAATAAAACTGCCATAACCTGGATGCACTAAAATACTTTTTAAAACAACATATTATTAAAAAAATGATTCTGAACACCAGAACTGTACTGGTGCTTGCTCACTAAAAATTGCCATCATGTTCAAGGACAATTTCTGTCTGGGCCACACAGTTAACCAGTCAAAATGAATGCAAAGGGTGTTATGGCCATCGGGACATTGTAGCATCCATAGCAACTGCTTAGCAACCTCTGCATTAATGTCATCAATTAAAAACAAATCATCAAAAAGTCATATAAAATTTTTATTTGTTTTAAAAAATAAACTATTTCAGAGAAATCTACTTACACTGCCCTAACTGGTCCCTGTTGCATGAAAGAAATGTACTGTGGGGGACCTTGGTGTGATACATGATTTATGTATACTGATAGCGTTTGACATTGGACATCTAACACATGGCTTACACCACTCTTGAGGTTACCCGAGGTCAAACAGCACTTATATACAAAAGTCTCATGTATAACACAGCTCCCCCTGCATATCTCATAGATATCCTGAAAGTTTTAGATGACATTGAAGGCACCAAGGAGTCATACCTTGTAACACTGGACATTCAAAGCCTATACACTAATGTACCACATGAGGGAGCACTTGACTCTATTGCTTATTATTTAAATCAGAGACGTGCAGATGTGGAATCTAGCACTGAAGTCTTACTTAGAATGTCTGAGTTTGTTTTGAAATTTAATTCATTTGTTTTTCTAGATAAACATTTGCAAGTGAAAGGGGTGGCCATGGGCTCCTCCTTTGCACCTGGTGTTGCAAATTTGTATGTGGGGATGTGGGAGATGGAACATGTTAGAAGGAGTGACAATAACTCTTTTCTCTCTAAAATAGACCTTTGGCATCAATATATTGATGATTTGATTATGATATGGAAAGGTGAATTACCAGACTTAGAAAACTTCATTTAGTATTTACGTAGCACCAATACACATTTGCGGTTCACATATACAGCTAGCAAACAAGAGGTCAGTTTTTTGGATTTGTGTGTCAGTAGAGACACTAATGGTAATATTTCTACTGACATTTTTCAAAAAGCAAGTGATAAAAACACTATACTACAGGCATCTAGCTGTCATCCATGTCATACAGGGAATAATATACCTAAAGGTCAATTCTTAAGATTAAGAAGGAACTGCAGTACAGAAGTAGCTTTTGGCACAGCAGCTGAGGACATGCAAAGTAGATTCCTGGAGAGAGGTTACAGCAATGAAGTAATACAGAAAGCCAGGACATATGATATGCTAATAGCCAGAATAGACATGACCTACTTAGAGGACACAAAAATACAAATACTGAAGTAGATAATAGATTTATCATAGTTACTAACTATTCAGCACATGCATAGCAGGCCCCATCTGGAGTACTGCGTGCAGTATTGGAGGCCACACCTTCACAAGGACATTAACCAAATTGAGGCAGTCCAGAGAAGGGCAACCAAAATGGTGCAGGGACTGCATCAGAAGACATATGAGGACAGATTAACAGAGCTCAATATGTATACCCTTGAGCAAAGGAGGGAGAGAGGTGATATGATCGAGGCATTCAAACACCTTAAGGGCATTAACAAAGGTGAAAGAGTCTAACATGTTTAAATATAAGAAAAATAGCAGGACAAGAGGACACAGCATGAGATTAGAGGAGGGCGATTAAGGGGAATGTGAAATTCTTTTCACAGAAAGGGTGGTGGATGCATGGAATGGCTTACCTCAAGAAGTGATGGCTATGAATACAGTGCACGGCTTCAGACAGGCATGGGATAGGCATAAGGAAGCAATACAAATGAGTATGAATAGATAGGCCACTGACAGAGCAAAGGCTGATGGCACATTTATAAGGTAGAAAAAGAAATGGGCAGACTGGATGGGCCTTGCGGTCCTTATCTGCCGTCAACTTCTATGTTTCTATGCTTCTAGTACTGAGAGAGTTTTTAGGAATAACTGCTGTGTTCTAAAAAGAGATCCATTTCTGGATGTGATATCTACAGTGAATCCCTAGAATTATGTTTAGACGTGCAGCCACTCTGAGATGCACTTTGGTTCACAGTTATCAACGTAGGCAGACTGTCAATACATGACTTACTAACAAAATAACTGGTTGTTTTACCTGCAAGAAATGTGTTTATTGCAAGCATGTCTTGGTAATGTTTTCCCTAATCCATAGAATGGGAAAAAATACACTATACGCCAGTTCATTACTTGTGAAAGTACAGGTATAATCGTGTGGCTACTTGTGTCTGTGGAGCTTACTATGTGGGGAAAACAAAACTTCTTTTCAAGAATAGAGTTAATGAACATGTTAGGGCTATAATGAATGGTGATCTGAAATATGCAACTGCCCAGCACATAGCATTGTCAGATAACACTGGGGAACATAAATTTCTATTCAGAGCTATAGACAAGGTCTGCACAAACCCAGGAGCAGGGGATTTTGACAAATTATTGAAAAAAGAGGGAAGAGTTCAGGATTTATCCCCTACAGGCCTGCAAATACCCTGGTCTAAATGGTAGTTTTGATATAGTACCATATTTGAAATAACTGAAATAACCTTTGGTTGTTTATGTCTCTGCTTCTCTTTTTAGGATGGTCTGTATTTAAAACACTTTTACACTTTATTCTATTGAGATGTACAATAATTTTACAATGGTAAAAAAATTATAGTATATTTATCTATTAATATCTGCATATATGCTTCTACATAATATAACCTTGATATATATGTATATGTGTGTGTATATATACAGTGTATATACAGTGTGTGTGTATATATATATATATATATATATATATATATATATATCTCAGAGGCAAAAAACTCTGTTTAATGCATCAGTTAGGGTTGTTCCACAGCGACAAAAGCGAGAAATTGATGTTAGGGTTGAAACTCCTTGCCTCAACCACCCCTCCAACTGGAATCGGGTGCGCATTGGGGTCATCGGCCTAAGTTTCACCCCATCACATGTGGAAAGAAGCTGAGGAATAGGAGAATGGGGTGACAGGACCGATGACCCCAATACACCCCGATTCCAGTTGGGGGTGGGCTGGAGAGAAGTGCAAAGAGTTTTCAACCTAACGATGAATTTCTGCTTTTGTCACTGTGGAACAACCCTAACTGATGCATTAAACGGTTTTTGCCTCTAATTTCCTTCTTTTGAGAATGATAATGAGAAATAGTGAATAAAATGCAGCGACAGGGCGCGGGACCCTTGGACCCCGCGCTCTCTCCCTATAATCTTGTCACATAGTAACATTGTGCCCGTAAGCGTAACTGCATGTCGCATGAGTGGCGCAAAGTGAAATAGAAAGAGAAACAGTACTGGAGACAGAATTGTTAAGAACAAGCATAAGCGCAACCGCAAATGAAAATGCAAAGGGTAACTCACATGGTGGCGTAAACGTGAATGGTAAGTGAAACGGGTATGGAACCACAAGCAGAAACGGTAATGGTAACAGTAATGTAAGCGCACAGGCTGGTTTTACCCAAAAGCTGTATAGAGAAAGACAGTGAGTACAAAGAATGTATGCAAAATAATGACTCTCGGAACACAAAAATGAGGACTTGGAATAGTAAATTGCTTATATCTCAGTAACCGTATGACACAGAAAAATTTTTTTAAAGTCATATGAATTATCACTTTCCTGGTTAGTTTTAGGGGGCTAAGAAATTTTTCGACAAAAAGTCCATATCTCGCACCGTTTTCGAGATACGGGCCCTGAAAGGCGCAGCGGACGCCGTAATGTTATCCAATGGGAAAAAAACAGAAGTTCGGACTGCCATAACTTTGCCTCCCTGTAATATTTTTTCACCAAACCACTGAAAGGCACATCTGTGGGATATTGGCTGTCTTCCCTGTAAATGTCAGCCCAAAAGACCAAACCGTTATGTTGCTGCAGGGCGCCAAACAATTGCTGCAATGCTTCGTACGCCGTAATGTTATCCTATGGGAAAAAGTGTCAACTTTGGAGTACCGTAACTTTGCCGCCATGTAATATTTTTTCAAAGAAACACTGAAAGGCATATCTGTGAGATGACGGCTGCGCTCCCTTCAAATTTCAGCCCAAAACTCCAAACCGTTCTTTTGCAGCAGGTGCCAAGAATTGCTGTTATTTTGGGCATGGTGTGCATGAAAGTAGTGTCACAATTTGCGGCTTTTCATAAAATTTCTTGATACTTTAGGTGAGTGCGACACTACTTCTTGAAAGTCTTTCCAGAAATCTGAAAACATATTTCTGGGGTGTTTTACCCAAAATAAAGACATGGCTAGCATCCTCAGGGCCCGACTAGGTGAATACAAAAGGATTAGGTTGCTAGAGGGTCTCAATTTTAAATACCAAGCATTTTTCTGATCACTAACTGAAAACAAAATGGCAGATTTGCAACAGTAACAGGGCCATTTGCGACAGTAAAAAGTGCATTTGCGACACTGTCAAACTTTTTGTTAACTTTTCCATTGACTTATAATGGGAAATTGTTTTTTTAATAACTTTTGAACCGTTTAATATTTTTTCATGAAATCTTCAAAAGGCACATTGAGGACCCCGGCCGCACATTCCCTGAAGATTTCGGGCCGGTCACGCAAACCGTGTGACCTGTAGGTGCGACCGTAGAATTCCAGAAAAAGCGTAAACGCACGCACAGATCATGCTTAATAACTCCACAGCCGTATATCCGACTGGTACGAAACTTGGCAGATCCTGAGGTCTATGGTTCTTGATCATGTATTCCAAATTTCAGGTAAATCCATCAAACGGTTGCAAAGTTATTAAGGTGCAAAATTTTGGGTTTAACATGTAAATGGCTCCTCTACCATACTATATATACATATATATGATACATGATGGGCAGGAGTGGGATATGGAAAATATTCTCACTCCTGCAGCGTGACCTGTGTATTTTCATGAATGCCAAAGGCATGAGTGAAAATGCACAGCTCACTCTAAAGGAGTGAGAGTATTTTCCATATCTGATGATCTGCCCATCATGTGTGTGATTTATACCACAGGGGTGAGAGCTTTAGGAACATTTTTTTCTGATTCTGTGTGTTTCCTGCTCATTCTGTGTGTGCTGTCAGTGTGTGTGTTCTGAATGGACTGGGAGTGAGAAACACAGCTGACAGTATTTTGCAAAGCTAATTGAGTGAGTCAGAGGCTCACTGAGAAAGACAAATTGCTGCAGGTAGCACTGAGAAACAGAAACTGCTTTGTAAAAAAGTTTCATTTAGAATTCAGGTTATTTTGAAGCTGAGATCATCATAGTAATGGGCTAGGAATGTTGGAAACACAATGGGACACAGGTGAGAGTCTTTTGCAAAGCTAATTGAGTACGTTGCAGCTTCAGTGAGAAAGAAAAACTGTTTCCTTTAGGGAGGCAGTATAGAGCAGTGGTTTAAGGCTCTGAGCTGCAGATCTGGTGATATCTAGCAGACCAGATATGGGTTTGAATCCCACAGCTTTCACATGCATACTGTGTGACCCTGAGCAAGTCACTTAACTTTCTTGTGCTCCCAGGTTGCACCTGTAAAGAAGCTTTCAGCTTAGTGTGTCTCTCTCTCTCCCCTGGTAAAAACAAAGGTAAAAGATAAACTGTTTTCTAAAGCAGTTTCTTTTAGAGTGCAAGCTGCAGAGCAGTTATCCTCACTCTGGTGACATCAGCAGAGTATGGATAAATGTCGATATCCTCACTCTGCTGATGTCATCAGGATTTATCCTCACTGCAGTGGAAGTAACAACTGCCTCGCTGAAATCCAGGAGTGGATGAATTTGAGTTGGTTAAAGTTGAACACAAGGAAAGACTGAGATGTTGGTTGTGGACCCAGGTCGCGGGTAGAGGGGATAAGGGCAGGTCAGCCCTTGGGACTTTTTCTGGGGGGCTCCTGATCCTTTCCTCTGAGCAGGTGTGAGACCTGGGGGTGATGCTTGACGACAGACTGACTTTACGATCTCAAGTGTCAACCGTCATCAAGTTCTCCTTTTACCGTCTTAGGAATGTCGCCAGGATCAAGCACCTTGTTCCATACAGGGACCTCTCTATATTGGTCCACGCCTTTGTGACCTCGCGCCTTGATTATTGTAACTCCCTATACCTAGGGCTTCCGGGGGTTGATATCCACTGCCTGCAGCTGGTGCAGAATGCTGCAGCACATCTGTTGACAAGGATGTCGCGTGCCTACCATGTCACGCCTGTGCTGCGCGAACTGCACTGGCTGCCGATTCAGTGGTGGATCACCTTTAAGGTCAGCTTGCTGACTTATAAAGCCCTACACGGACTTGGCCCTGACTACTTGAAAGAGCTTCGTGTTCCTTACTGGCATGAGTGACAGCTCCGTTTGGCTGACGAGGGGTTGTTAGAGATTCCGAGGGTGTCTTTTTAAAATCTTCTGGGGCCAATGCATTTAGCTATGTGGCCCCTACCCTCTGATTCTTTCTACTCCCACTGCCTGGAGTGCTTAGCTGGGGTGGGGTTTAAAGTCAAGCATTAAAAACCTTTCTGTGGTGCCAGGCTTTTCCTGGTTAGGATAGTGGGACCTGTTGGTTTGTATTTATTTAATTGTATTTTGTGCTGATTTTATTGTTGTGTCTGATTTTATTATGAAGCGCCTCTTTTTTTTTTGAAAGGCGCTATATGAAATAAACATTATTATGACATTCTACTGAGAAAGCTCTCACCCCATGATATAAATAAATATATATATATATAGTATATATATATATACTGTATATATGTGTGTGTGTATATATATATATATATATATATATATATATATATATATATATATATATATATATATATATGAGGCATATAGTAACACAACTAATTTAATATATATATATATTTTATTTTTTAGGTGGGTCTGCACCAGGAAACTCTCCAAGGTTCTGTGTCAGCGACCAGTAAGAACTTTGTGTCCAACTTCGATTTCTTTTGCTAATCAAATGCAATAGCCTATTTTATGTCTGCGTTATAATTGATTTTAGTTGATATGCTTTTACACAAAGAGATCTATAATTCATTTAAACACCATTTTCCATAATCATCTTATATGTACATAATCTTTCTGTGTCTAGTGAGCATACTTTAATAAGCACATTTCTCAAAATAATTTTTCTGCCTTGTATTACAGAGCTATCAATTAGAACCTGAATTTCTCCTGTGAAGTCCACCAGTGAAATTTCAAGACACCGCCACATCATGAAATAACTTATTTATAAGATTTTAACTGTACGTATATTGTTTATCTTTGCTGTGTGTGTGTGTATATGTATGTGTGTGTTGTATTGATGTTCTTTTTATATTTATCTCACTTTTGCACTACATGTTTTAAATATACTTGTGAACTCCTGATTGACATGTTTTCATGACGTCATCCCTGATGTATATAAAAGCAACCTGTTTATTGTGAGACTTCAGTCTTTTGAAAAAGGATTGTACTCTATATCCACAGTGTGTCACATCATTTCTTAAACCTGGCACTTTAATAAAAATATTGGGCATTGTTACTCTGGAGAGCAAGGGTCTTTTTGTACTATGGATGGTGAGTGCTGTATGTATGTATATGTATATTATGGTAGCATGGTAGAGCTACCATAGTTAGGGTTGAGGAGCCGTTTACATGTTAAACCTAAAATTTTGCACCTTAATAACTTTACAGTTGTTCAACGGATTTGCATGAAATTTGGAATACACAATCAAGAACCACACGTCTTGGGATCTGCCAACTTTCGTACTGTTCGGATATACGGCTGCGGAGTTATTAAGCATGATCAGCTCGCGCGTTTACGCTTTTTTGCAATTCTTTGGTCGTCTCTATAGGTCGTACGGTTTGTGTGACTGGTCTGAAATCTTCAGGGAACGTGCAGCCGGGGTCCCCAATGTGCCTTTTGAAGATTTCGTGAAAAAATATTAAACGGTTCAAAAGTTATTCAAAAAAGTTTCCCATTATAAGCCAGTGAGAAAAGTTAACAAAAAGTTCAACACTTTCGCAAATGGCCCTTTTACTTTTGCAAATCCACCATTTTGTTTTCAGTTGGTGATCAGAAAAATGCTTGCCATTTAAATTTGGGACCCTCTAGCAACACAATTCTTTTTGTGTTTACCTAGTCAGACCCTAGGCATGTCTTTATTTTGAGGTTAAACACCTTAGAAATATGTTTTTCAAGTTTCTGGAAAAAGTACTTTCACAAAGTAGTGTCGCACTTATGAAAGTGTTGCATATTTTTGCAAAAGCTTTCACAAATTGTGACACTACTTTTCCAGACTATGGCAAAATGACAGCAATTATTTGCCACCCTGCTGCAAAAGAATGGTTTGGTCTTTTGGGCTGAAATGTGGAGGGAATGCAGCCAACATCTCACAGATGTGCCTTTCAGTATTTTGGTGAAAAAATATTACAGGGTGGCAAAGTTACGGCACTCCAAAGTTGACGCTTTGTCCCATAGGATAACATTACAGCGTCTGCCACATTACAGGAATCTTTTGCTGCCCTGATGCAAAATAACAGTTTGGCCTTTTGGGCTGGAATTTGGAGGGAAGAAAGCCAACATCCCACATATGTGCCTTGCAGTGGTTTGGTGAAAAAATATTACAGGGAGCCAAAATTATCGCACTCCAAACTTCTCTTTTTTTCCCATAGGATAACACTACGGCATTCGCCACACCTTTCAGGGCCTGTATCTCAGAAACGGTGCAAGATATGGACTTTTCGTCGGAAAAATGCTTAGAACCCTAACAGAAACTAAGTACAAAACTAGCCAGGAAAGTCGTACATCATATGACTTTAAAATGTTTTTTCTCCATCGTACGGTTCCTGAGATATAAGCAATTTAGTATTCCAACTCCTCATTTTCTGCTCCGAGACCCATTATTATGCATACATTCTTTGTGCTCACTGTCTTTCTCTATGCAGCTTTTGGGGAAAACCAGCCTGTGCACTTACATTACTGTTACCCTTACTGCTTCCGCTTGTGGTTCTCTACCTGTTTCACTTACCGTTCCCATCTACAGCACCATGTGCGTTACCCTTTGCGTTTTCATTTGTGCTTGCATTTGCGTTATTTTAACCATTTGTGTCTACACTACTGTTTATCTTTCTGTTTCGCTTTGCGTCACCATGCGCATTACCGTTTGCGGGCACTGCCGCCACATTACATTCACTATTTCTCATTATCATTCTCAAAAAGAAGGGAAATTAGAGGCAAAAAAACTCAATTTAATGCATTAGTTAGAGTTGTTCCACAGCAACAAAATTGAGGAAATTCAGTGTTAGGGTTGAAAGCCCCCCCTTTGACCCCCGTCCACACCCCCAACCGGCATCAGGGTGCACATTGGGGTTGTCGGTCCTAACTCTCACCCCATTCTCCTGCACCTCTACTTCTTCACACATCTGATGGGGTGAGAGTTAGGGCCGATGACCCCAATGTGCACCCTGATGCCGGGGTTGGGGTGTGGACAGGGGGGTCAAAGGGGCTTTGAACCCTAACACCGAATGTCCTCACCTTTGTCACTGTGGAACAACCCTAACTAATGCATTAAATGGAGTTTTGCCTCTATATATATATATATATATATATATATATATATATATATATATATATATGTGTGTGTATGTATATATGTGTATATATATATATATATATATATATATATATATATATATATAGTGTGTGTGTGTATATATATAGATATATATGTATATAATATTTAATATATAAAATGTAGTCATGCCCTATAGTTAGGGTTGAGTAGCCTGTTTAATGTTAAACCTCAGCTTGTGCACTTTTATGACTTTGCAACTGATAAGTGGACTTGCAAAAATTTGCATGTACTGTCCTGTGGGGTAGATCTCTTGCTATGACAAGTAACGTTCTGGTTGAATGTACGGATTTTGAGATCCGGATAGCGCAGAGACCTTAAAAGTCACCAGTTTTGCAGTTTTTCCTCATCGACTTGCATCCAAATGGTGTGGAATTTTGGTGTGGCTTTTCTATGGTAGATACAGTTTGGGTAAGAGAACTGCCATGCTTTGGTTAAAAAATATTAATCTGTTGCAAAGTTATTCAATTTTTAAGTTCCCATTGTTTTCAAGGGGAAGATCAATGTCCAGAATAGAGGGAGAAAGTTCGACAAAGGATTTACCTTACGAAAAAGGATTCTTTCTTGTGAGATCTGTTCCTTTTTCGTGAGTAAAAAATCCTTTTTTGTGAGGGAAAAATCCTTTTTCACCAGCCGCCATCTTGTTTTTTCCCCACAAACTAAAAAGCATGGAAAATACATAAACATTTTGTCATTTTACAAATGAAACATCAGAACCTAGCTAAACAAGCCCCATTTTGCTAGATTCTGGTGTTTGATTTTCACAGTTAGGGACAGAAATACTTTTTATGGGCACCCGAAATCCCAGGTGCCCAGTTTAGTGAGAGGAGCCTTCCACCATGTTCTCTGTATGAGAACAGCAGATTTTATTTAGTTCTGCAGCCACAGCTGAGCCCCTGCTGCTGTCTACAGTGTGAGTTGTGAGCCCCTGTTTTACCTGGTGTCTAGTGGCACCCATAACTCCCCGATCACTGTCCCCATATATTCCCTGGTGTCTAGTGTCATCCCCCATCCCCCGATCACCATCCCCTAGTCCCTTGTTTATTAATTTATATAATCCAACACTGGGATGCCAACCCCCGGTGTCCGATGCCCCCCTGCAGCCCATTGTTTTATTAATTAGCCAACATCAAGGGGCCCAATCACTGTGTAAGCATTTAGAGCACCTCTCAAAAGTGTGGGACACTGGGGAGACCCCCCCCCAGTGTCCCAAAATATTTGTTTGCTTTAATCCTGCAAAAAGAAAACAGTCCCCCTGTGTCTTTTAATTTTTTTAACCTGAAAAAAAGAAAATGGTCTCTCATCATCCCCGCCGTCCCCCTCCCCCATCCTGACCTTTCCACTGAGCACCCACCACCCCACACCCCTCCTTACCCTGTACTTACCACCGGAGGTCATAGGCTATCAACTCTGTGGATCGAGACATGTCTGCACTGTTCAAAGCCAAGCCATGAACTAAGGAATCAAAGTAAGTGCCTTATAATTTATTTCAATGGCATTTTGAACTTATGTTTATAACTTTGCCATTTTTAGGAATTTATTTCACCAAATTTTCAACATGGCCTTTTTGGGACCCCGCCTCATGAAAACTGGCACTGTCATTTCTTTAATCAGGCCCGAAAGGTGATTTTGCAATCACTGCACAAAATCACCTTTTGGGTCAAAATAATAAAATTTCACTACCAGTGTTCATGAGATGGGTCACAAAAAGGCCATGTTGAAAATTTGGTGAAAAAATTCCTAAACATGGCCGAGTTATGAGCATTCATTAAATTTTTCTATGCACACACATAAGTTTGGTAATTTTCAATATTTTGAGTCCAAATTTTCAACATGGCCATTTTTTCACACCACCTCATGAACAGTACAGTTGTCATTTTCACATCCTGTCTGAAACATGTTTTTGCACCTGTGGCGTGGAATGGTGTTTTGCCATGAATTTGAACATTTTTACCTATGGGGTTTATGAGATAAGGTCATTAGAAGACTATGTTGAAAGTTTGAGGCCAAAATATGAAAAAATGGCAAAGTTATGACCTTTTGTTGCAATTTCACTACACCTGCTTGTAACTTCAGAAATGTTGAATGTTTTTACCTCAGATTTTCAACATAGCTTCTTATTAGCCCACCACATATATGTCATAGCTGTTATTTTTCAAATCCAGGCCAAAATATGTTTTCACATCTGTGGTGTGGAATGGTGTTGCAGTTGCGCAGAATTACGTTTTGGTGGGGATTCAAAAATTTTTTGTACAGGTTACATGAGGTGGGGTAATAAGATGGCTATGCTGACAGTTTGGTCAGAGTGCCCTGTGCTTCCACAGCTACATACCTATATGCATCTACGGAAGGATGGGAGCGGAGGGTCCAAAGAACCCTGAACTCCCACAGTAAAATATGGATACTATTATACTATCTCAATAAGTAAGGAAATAAGTTTCAAAAAACTTCGTTAATGCTCCAGTTGGGGTCAAAGTGACAAAAGTTAGGAAATGAGGTGTTAGGGTTTCCATAACACCCCACTATCTCAAACCAGGCAGGAGTGCAGGTGTGGGGTGTGCCTTGGACTTCTCAAGCCTAATGCTCACCCCATTCTCATAAAGCCTATACATCTGACCTTATTTAAAGATGGAATGGGGTGAGTGTTAGGCTTGAGAAGCCAAAGGCACACCCCACACCTGCTCTCCTGCCTGGTTTGGGAGGGTGGGATGTTAGGGAAACCTTAATGCCTCATTTTCCAACTTTTGTCGCTTTGCATTAGTGAATTATTTTGCAACACAAGTTTGAGTGGGGCAGCTGCACTCACCAGAGCACCATGATCTGTAATAAAGGATGCAGAATCAGTTCAATTCACTAAATCCATTTATTCCAGCCACAATATAGAATCAACAGAAGAAAGACAACAATTCAAGTTAATAACATGTGCTGTTTTAGCCAATGTGAATTACTGACTGATATAGGCACAATAATGCTACCATCGGTGCTTTATCATCAGTGTTAAGTACATTCCTTTACAAAATAAAATAACACATTTTTCATTTAAATGTTTTATCACTTTCATCACTTGTGTGTTTGAAGCCATATTTCATTCTAAATTTAATAAAGTTCTTCTCATACGTCCTGGCTTTCAGTTTGAGGATACCGTATAAAACATAACAGAATTAAATTCATTAGACCAAACAATATATTTATTTTGTTCATCTTCAAATTATTTATACTAACAGCATATAAAATACAATGCACTACTATTTTCATAAAGATATTTTTAACTGAAAAGGAACCTGGTGACACATTCCATGTGTTTACATATTTCTTGGGGGGGGGGGCCTTTATCGTTTCATCCTTCTTTTAAGAGGAGAGTAGAAATTTTGAATTTCCCATTCAGTTCTGGTATTCCAGAGCTCCAGTTCTATATATCCATTTTTATTCATGGCACTTCAAAATATTCTCAATATCCCAACCTCTCACATTTTTCCAGTGCCAGTAAATGATATTTTATGCTGTACATTAGGCTGGCCATGAATATGAGCAGCAATTGCATAGGTCAACATTTTTATTTTTAATTGCATTCACTTTCATAGATCCTGAACCTCAATTGCCACTTAGTTCTAACCACATAAACATAACAACAGGTATATCACTCTCTCCAAGTTGCAGTTAATCATACCCTTAATTTGTTCTGGGATGCCACTTGCTGGGTTAACAAAGCAGTTTTGATTTTTCATGTACTGACATGCTTGGCAAAACCCACAGGGTATGTTACCCCATTTTTCTTTATCAGGGCTTGTTTTTTTGGCTGGCTTATAACTATGAACCAATTGGTCCTTCAAGTTTTTTCTCCACCTATATTTTTGCCACAGACACATAAATAATATATATATATATATATATATATATAGCCACGGTAGTTGCACTATAGTTAAGGTTGCATGGCCACTTCTATGTTAAACCCCAAATTGTGCACTTTAATAATTTTGCAACCATTTGTCTGATTTGCTTGATGTTTTGCATGCACCATCTGATACCATAGATCTCTGGATCTGGCACGTTTCAGTCTGGTTGGATGTGCAGTTGCGGAGCTGCAGAGTGCCACAAAGTGTGCAAAATCCTCAGTTTTTGGCAAATTCTTTGCTCAGCTCTACAGCCCAAATGGTTTGGGGTTCTGGTCTGAAAATTTCAGGGTATACAGGGAGTGGGTCACTGAAGTGCCTTTTGAAGGTTTGGTAAAAAAAATATTAATCCATTCAAATGTTATTAAACTTTGAAGTTTCCCATTATAGCCTGTGGGTAAAAAATATATGCTAGGCATCAAAACATTCGCAAAAGCACATTTTACTGCTGCAAATGGGCTTCTCACTTTCATATTGCTACCATCTTTTCAGTTAGTGACACGGAAAAATGCTGTAATTCAAAGAATACTGCTCCTTGGTAAACACCAACAGTTGTGTTTACCTAATTGGGGCCTGAGGGATATGGTCATTGCATTAGTTTGTCAAAATAATGCCTGGAAACATGTTTTCTGAAGTTTTCCTGCCATTTTACATACAGAACCTTCACAAAAGTTCAGCAGAATTTTGCAAAACCTTTCACAAAACTTTCATAAAACTTTGCAAAAGTTTCACAAATTTGTGAACGTGCATCTCCAAAAAGAACAGTTTCTTTGCCACTTCATAGCAAAAAAACGGTTAGGACTTTTGGGCTGAAATTTGCAGGACAGCAAGGGCTTGCACCACAGATGTGCCTTTTGCTGGTTTGGTGAAAAAATATACAATGGTTCCATAGTTACAATGTTCTGAAGTTTTGAAATTTCCCGTAGGATAACATTGTGACGTCCGTGCCACCTTTTGGTGACTATATCTCAAAAACGGTTTGAGATGCAGATTTTTCACTACTAAGCATACGTGCAGGTCTCTAGGTCATGATTACAACTGCGGTGGAATTTTTCCCAACATTCCTGTGCTTACTGAGATATTGCCACATTTGCAGCACAATGGTTGCCTGGAATGGCTCTAGGCCTGCTCTATGGCTCTACACTTATTGGTAGATGGAAGCGCTGGGCCCCCAAATATGGATACCATTATGCAATACTGGGAGCACAGAGCCCTCCATTATGCAGTAGTGGGCCCTGCACTCCCACAAGGAGATGCAAGATCATCAAAATATCTTTACACTTTTATGTATACATGAGCCCTGCGCTCCCACATGAAAATCAGAGACAGTTATAAAATGCATGCATGATAAGAGCGCAGGGCCAAGAGGACCCTGCATGCCCACAGCCATATAGTAGTAACATTATACTTTCTCAAAAAGAAGGGAAATTCATTGCAAAATGCTATGTTAATGTATCAGAGTTTCCATTACAGTGACAAAAGTTTGGAAATTTGATGTTAAGGTTAACAACCATTCCACCCTACCCTCCACACACCCCACCCTCCACACACCCCAAGGCCTGACGACCCCAAGGCACACCCTGATGCCTGTTGGTGTGTGAAGGGTGGGGGTTGGGTGGTAGGGTTGGTAACCCTAACATCGAATTTCCAAACTTTTGTCACCGTAATAGAAACCCTAACTGATGCATTAACATAGTATTTTGCAATGAATATACAGTATATATTATACTGGTGTAGTAGCACCAGTATAGTTAGGGTTGAGTAAGCAGTTTAATGTTAAACCCCAAATTTTACACTTCAATAACTTTGCCACCATATGATGGATTTGCCTGAAAGGTTGCATGTGCAGTCCGGTACCATAGATCTTTGGATCTGACAAGTTACGTTACGGTCGGAATGAGTGGTTGCGGAGCTGCAGAATGGCAAAAAATGCATAAAAACAGACTTTTTGCGTGTTTCTTTGCTTGCATCTACAGCCCGCACAATTTGTCTGTTTGGTCTGAAAACTTCAGGGAAGATGCAGTCTGAGTCACTGATGTGCCTTTTGAAGATTTGGTGAAAAAATATCAAAGCGTTCAAAGGTTATTCAAAAAACAAGCTTCCCATTATAGTCAATGGGGAAAAATATATGCATCTCTTGAAAGCTGCTGCCAGCACATTTTACTTTTGCAAATGGCCCTTTTGCGCAGAGGCCATTTTGTTTTTAGTTAGTGAGAGAAAAATGCCTGGCGTTTAAATTTGGGACCTGCTAGGTAAACACTGTCTGTTGTGTTTCCCCTGTTGGGTCCTGAGAATGCCAGCCCTATCTTTTTTTGGGGGGGTAAACCCCCAGAAATGCCATTTTTAAAATCAGCACCCCAGTACTGTAGCAAATTGCGAAATAAATGGCTGTGACACTTTCACAAATCACAAAAGTGTTGTGCTGTTTTTGAAAAACTGTCACAATTTGTGAAAGTACTTTGTCCAGAAACTGCAAATCTTTGCAATCCCCCTGCGACAAAATGGTTGGGGCTTTTGGGCTGAAATTTGCAGGGTGGCAAGCCCTGGTCCCACAGATGTGTCTTTTGGTGGTTTGGTCACAAAACATTTATTGGGCCCAAAGTTACAGTGTTCTGAAGTTGAGAAACTTCCCATAGGATAACATTGCTGTGCCCGTGACACCTTTCGGTGCCTGTATCTCAAAAACGAAGCGAGATATGGATTTTTCTCTACCCACTGTTTAGATCACCTTTAAGTGAACTAAAACACAAAAACAAGTTTAGAAGTCCTAGATTAGACATGCAGTGGAATTTTCCCCCCCTACTTACTTTGGTTATGGAGATATTGGCAAATTAGTGTCACAAGGGTTCCAAGGGTGCCTTTTCAGCACTTTTCAGTGCCTGTCTCTTGTAAACAATGGGAGATACAGATTTCTTCGACGCTATCTCGTGTGAAGGATACGCTGTCATGATTACAATGGCACTTGAATTTTTTTCATAGCCGTTACGGTTGCTGAGATATTTGCAAATTACTGCTACAAGGGTTCCTTGTCCTATAGGGCTGCTGTATGGCTCCATAGTTATGTGTAATTGGGAGCACAGGGCTTGGAGGGCCCACTCCCATACACACCTCCATTACACAAAAATGGGCAATATGAAGGGCACAGGCCGAGCCAGCCTACAACATACCAGTTACCAGTTATGTTACACTTTCTCAAAAAGAAGGGAAATTCATTGCAAAAAAACTCTGTTAGTGCATCAGTTAGGGTTAACAGCACAGCGACAAAAGTTTGGAAATGTGCTGCTAGGGTTACACCCCACCCCCACCCCCTCCACACACCAACAGACGGGGTGTGCCACGGGGTTGTCAGGCCTAAGTCTCACCCCATTCTCCTATGCTGTAGCATGTCAGCTTGTTTACACGTGGAATGGGTTGAGAGATGGGCCTGATGACCCCGTGCACACCCCAGCATCTGTTGGTGTGTGGAGGGGGGTGGGATGGGGTGGTAGGAATGTAACCCTAACATCATATTTCCAAACTTTTGTCACTGTGGCATTAACCCTAACTGGTGCATTAACAGAGTTTTTTGATATATATTTATTCATGGCAAAAAACTCCTTTTATGCATCAGTTAGGGTTGTTCCACAGTGACAAAAGCAGGGAAATTTGATGTTAGGAGTTACCACCTTACCCCCACACCCGCCCCACCAACAGGCATCGGGTTGTGCGTGGGGTCATCGGCATAACGCTCACCCCATTCTATGTGTAAAGAAGTTGAGGTGGTGCAGTATAGGAGAATCGGGTGAGAGCTGGGCCCGATGACCCCAATGCACACCCGATGCCTGTTGAGGTAATGGGTGGGGTGGGTGTCGAGGGGTTCAAGGGGTGGTTACCTAACATTGAATTTCCCTGCTTTTGTCACTGTGGAACAACCCTAACTGATGCATAAATGGATTTTTTTGCCATGAATTTCCCTTCTTTTTGAGAATGTGCAATATAAATAGTGAATGGTATGTGGTGGTGGGAGCGGGAGGCCCTTTGGGCCCCGCGATCCCACCATGCTGGCCATTTGTGCATAATAACCCTAACAGTAACAATAACGCTAACAGCAATGGTGATGCAAATGAAAACAATAATAATAATGGTAATGCCAACGTAAATGTGAATGCAGACACAAACGCTGTTATGGTAATGGAAATGCAAGCGCAAACAGAAACAAATGGTAACAGTAACGGTAATGCAAACATAAATGCTAATGGTAATGTAAAAAGAAACTAATGGTAACGGTGATGGTAATGGTAACACTATCGCAAACGTGAACGGAAACGCAAACAGTAACACAAACAAAAATGTAAATGGTAATGCAAACACAAGCACAAATGGTAACATAAATGCAAATGCTAACGGTAATGCTAATGACTCAAATGTAAATGGTAACGCAAACGTAGTGGAAAGCATAAGCAGTGGCAGCTAACAGTAACAGAAGCATAAAGTACACGTAAATGCAAAAGCAAGCGATAACGGAAATGCAAGCGCAAATGTGAACGCAAACACTAATGGTAATGCCAACACACGTGCTTTGTGTCTGAAAGAGATGTATCCAGAACCACAGTGAATACCAAAAATGTGGGCATAATAGTGGCCCTCAGACAGGAAAATGAGCACTTGGAATACTGAATTGCTTATATTTTAAGAACGGTACGACATTAAAATTTCATATTATTTATAACTTTCCAGGCTAATTTTGCACTTAGCCCCCCCAGTGGGGGACTAAGCATTTTTGCAACGAAAAGTCCATATCTCAAACCGTTTTTGAGATATGGGACCATAAAGGTTCGGCAGACGCCATAATGTTATCCTATTGGAAAAATCGTCAACTTCGGAGTGCCATAACTTTGGAGCCCTGAAATATTTTTGTACCAAGCCACCAAAAGGCACATCTGTGGAATCATGGTTTCGTTCCTTGCAAATTTCAGCCCAAAAGTCCAAACTATTGTTTTGCAGGAGGGTGGCAAAGAGTTCTTATTGTTTTGGCCATACTTTTGCAAAATGCTTTCGAAAATCACGACAGTTTCACAAAACCATTTGTGACACTTTCGCATTTGCAAAAGTATTTTGCGAAAGTACTTTTTCCAAAAATTAAAAAAACATTTCTAGGGGGTTTAACCTACCAAAAAACATATGCCTAGCATCCTCAGGAACCGACTAGGTGAACACAAAAATTGTGTCCCTAGAGGGTCCCAATTTTAAACGGCAGGCATTTTTCTGAGCTGTAACTGAAAACAAAATGACTGATTTGCGAAAGTAAAAGGGTAATTTGCAAAAGTAAAAATGGCCATTTGTAACACTTTTCGCATATGTTAACTATTCCCATAGACTATAATAGGAAACTATTTTTTTTAATACCTTTTGAACCGTTCAATATTTTTTCATGAAATATTTGCTAGGCACATAGGGGACCCCAGCTGCATCTTCCCTGAAGTTTTCAGACTGAATGTGCAAACCATGCTGGCTGTAGGCGCGAGCAAAGAACTCGTAATTTACAAATTTTTTGATGCTCTGTAGCTCTGCAACTGTACATCTGACCGTAACGCAACTTGGCATATCCAGAGATCTATGGTACCAGACTGCACATGCACAATTTCAGGCAAATCCATCTGATGGTGGCAAAGCTATTAATGTGCAAAATTTGAGGTTTTGCATTAAAGTAACTACTCAACACTAACTATAGTGGCACTACTGTGCAACTAAAATGAATATATATAATATATATTAATTATACAGGGCCTGTATAGTTACGGTTGCATAGCCACTTATATGTTAAATACAAAATATTGCACTTTACTAACTTTGCAACTGTTTGTCCAATCTACCTGAAATTTTGCATGCACAGTGTAATAACATAGATCTCTGGATCTGGAAATGTTTGTTGTGGTAAGATTTTCAGTTGTGGCATTGTGGAGTGTTGAAAAGTGTGAAAAATCCTGAACTTTTTTTTAATTGTTTGCTCTCCTTTGCAGCCCGAACAGCTTGTCCGACTGGTCTGAAATTTTCAGGGTATATGGGGACTGGGTCAAAGAAGTGCCTTTTGAAGATTTGGTGAAAAAAAAAAAAAACATTAATCTCTTCAAAAGTTGTGACACTTCAAAGTTTCCCATTATAGCCTATGGGAAACCTTATATGTTCGGCTTGAAAGCTTTTTTAGCTTTCACGAAAGCTAAAACAGCTTCCGATCTATGCCAATAAGCTTCTAAGCTGCCACCATCTTGTTTGGAGTTAGCAATGGACAAAATTGCTTGTAGTTCAAATTTGGATGGGCCTAGGAAAACACTGATGGTTGTGTTTTCCTAATCGGGCCCTGAGCTACATAGCACAACCTTTTTTTTTGGGGGGGTGAACCGCCCCAGAATTTTTTTTGAGCATTTCCCCATACTGTTGTAAATCAGATTCTGTACATTTGTGAAAGTAATGTAGTTTCATGACACTACAATATCCCAAAAACAGAGGAATTTATTGTCACTGTACTGTGCCCAGATGGTTGGGTCTTTTGGCCTGAAATTTGCAGGATTGTAAGCCCTGGGTCCACTGATGTTCCTTTTATTGGTTTGGTACTAAATCATTCGATACTGCCTTACTTACAGCATTCTGAAGTTGAGAAATTTCCCATAGGGTGACATGGTAGCATCTGCACCATGTTTTGGTGCCCGTATCTCAAAAAATATTTGAGATGCGGATTTTTTTACTACAGCCAGCTTAGTTCACCTTGAGGTGAGCTAAGCATGTGTGGAGGTTTCAAACTCTTAATTACAACTGCAGTGGAATTTTTTGCATAACTGCTACAGTTACTGAGATATTGCTAAATTAGTGTTACATGGGTTCATTGTCATGTTTGTAGGCTTCCATTATGTCCCCATATTTATGTGTAAGTGGTAGCGCAGGGCCCAGAGTGCCCACACTCTCACATCCTCATACCGCTACACAAATAATTTAAGTGTTAGGGGAGCACAGGGCCTGGAGGGCCTGCGCTCCCACAGACACATACCAGTTACACCACACTACATTTACAATGGTAGCATTGTAAATTTTTTTTGTAAATTTGCAAAAGGCAACTATGGAACACACTACTGACATATCGGTGTCTGCACCACCTTTCTGCACCAGTATCTGGGAAGTGAGTTAGGAAAGTGGTAGTGGTGTTGCAACACTACCTTTACTTTACAGAAAGTTTCAGTAGTGTTGCAACACTACCACTATTGTTGTGAAAGTAACAATGCTGTTGCGACACTATCATTTGTTTTTGCAAAAGTACCGTTAGTGTTGCAAAACTACCTTTTGTTTTGTGAAAATGACAGTACTGCTGCAACAGTACTCCAGTTTCTCAAAAGTATTGTATGTTAGCCTATGGGAGTTTTGCAAAAGTAGTGGAATTTTGCAAAATTAAAGTGCCAAATGAGGCAGTTTCTTTTGTGGCGCCCACAGCGCTTTTCAGAGCCTGTATCTCAGAAACAATGTGAGATACAGAGTTAGTCGACTTATCTTGTGTGGAAGTTTTGCTGTCATGATTACAACGGCACTTGGATTTGTTTAATAGCTGCTATGGTTGCTGAGATATTGGCAAATTAGTGTTACAAGTGTTTCTCGCCCTATAGGGCTGCTGTATGGCTCCATATTTAAGTGTAAGTGGGAGCGTAGGGCCCGGAGGCCCCGCACTCCCACATACACATACCGTTACACAAAAAATGGGAAATGTGAAGGGAGTGCAGGGCCAGCGCTCCCACAAACACATACCACTAACCACTCACATTACACTTTCTCAGAAAGAAGGGAAACTCATTGCAAAAACTCTCTTAATGCATCAGTTAGGGTTGATAGTACACTGACAAAAGTATGGAAATTTGGTGTTAGGGTTGCCAGCCCCTACCATCCAACCCCCCACCCTTCACACAAAAACAGTCATCAGTTTGTGCGTTGGGGTCATTGGGCCTAACTCTCACCTCTTTCTCCTATACTGCACCACCTCAGCTTGTTTACAGATGGATTGGGGTGAGAGGCCAATGACCTCAACACACACGCCGATGCCTGTTGGTGTGTGGAGGGGGTTGGGGTGGGGCAGTAGGGGCTGGCAACCTAACACTGAATATCTATCTAATCTATATAGATATTGCCTATCATGTATCATATATATATATATATATATATATATATATATATCTTCTATACAAAAAACTGTGTTAATGCATCATTTAGGGTTAAAACACAAAAAGTCAGGAAATGAGACCTTTAGGGTTGCCCCCTCACCCTCATGTACCACCCATCCTCCCAAGAGTGACAGACACTGGGGTGTGTCATTGGGGGTTGTGAGACCTAAATGTCACCCATTCCATGTGTAATCATATTCACAAGCCACAGTAAAGAAGAATGGGGTGACATTTAGGCCTCACAACCCCAATGTTACAAATCAAAACAGGTATTCTCACTGGAGTGAGATAAATGTTGCTGACGTACATACTAGGAAAGATATTTACATCTACACAAACAGTAGGTACGTCAGCAACAATTATTCTCACTCTAGCTAAGCTGCCGATAAAAGAAGTGCTCTCCTCTCCATCACTACTAATAAAAATCACCTGTAAAAACATCTAAGCCGAGCACATAATAGCCCGAGTTTCTCGTGTTAATAATAACACGGCTTTTCCTAATTAAACGCATTAAAAACAGAAGCACATCCCACAGAACTCAATCTCTCAACTGTAATGTGGAGTGGAGAACATTATCTCATGCATCTAGAACATAGAAAAAGATACTGAACTCTATATGGCACACAACAGTACTAAACTGGACAACCAAAAGATGTTTGAAGATGAGAAAAGTATTACGATCAAAAAATGAGGAAGAAGAAATCTTTCTCAGCTGCTCGCAGTTTAAACTTGATAAAGAGCCGCTCCTGGACCCAGCTGAAATTGGTAAGCTGAACACGAATAAAGACAAGCAGAACGTGGGATGTAAAGTAAATTTAAAAGTGACAAACTTCATTGATTAATTCATAGATTCTGCTAAAAATGATAATACACGAAGAAAAACACAGTGTGATGTTAATGATTTATAGCCGTCCATGAGAGAACATTTAAACATTACCACCAGCATGGAAAATCTGCCTCCAGATGACTTAAAATCGGTTTTGTGTCATCATTTCAAAAAGAAAAGACAGCTCTGAATATAAGCCAATAAGTATACGGAGTTCAGAGTTTTGAGAGACATTTGAAACCACATCAGTACCCAGAATCTCTGTCATCATCACGTACATTTATAAAGTGTAGAGAAGTTCTGTAATCTAAGCAAAAAAATTTAAAGGAAAGTGGCAAAGGAAATAAATCTTTTGCTGCAGATGAACTCACTGATCGCCTCATTCACGAACTGTATGAGAAAGATATTTTAGGACCCAGAACACCACAATCATTAATTAACACCATGTAGTTAAATGTTACAATGTTTTTTTGGCATTAGAGGCAATACTGAATACAGGAACTTGAAATGGGGTAACATTAAGTTGCGTACAGATGAAAAAGGAGACAAATTCATTGAATACTGCATAGAAAGACAGACAAAGATCAGGAGTGGGACTGATCCCAAAGACAGTAGAATATTAAAGCCCCGTGCTTATTCTATACCAAATCAGAATAAGTGCCCAGTCACTAACTTTATGTTCTATTCTGAGAAAAGGCCGAATAAAAGTACTTATGACTCTGCTCCCTTTTTTTTAGCCATCAACCAGCAATACAAATTAGCACAAGGCAACTGCTGGCTCAAAAACCAAGCCCTGGGTATCATATATGATAGGTAACATTCTGAAATGTATGATAGAAACTGCTGGAATTCAAAGTGACAGGAGGGTAACAAACCATTCTATAAGAAAGCACCTTATCCAGAAACTGGTAGATTGTAACGTACCTCTGACAGACATAATGCAGATATCAGGACACAAGAAGCTGCAGTCGCTGAATGACTACTCCAGAATGAGTGCAGAAAAACAAAAAAATATTTTGAATCTCCTAAGTTTGCACACTGACCCACAGCCATCCACATTTGCAACATGCCAAACTGCACTTCATAACCAAAAGTTACTGTCATATAACAGTAATATGCCTGTTTCTGATACCAACTCAAACTCCGAAGACAGTCAAGTAGCAGCACAAATGGACAAATGTTTCACATTCTCCAAAGCCATTTCAACTTGCTTCAGCAATTTGACTATAACTGCTCAAAACATTACCTTTAACATTTACCAAAGTAAGTTAGCATACTTTCTTGCACAATAGCAACATACCAACCAATTGATCCTGTATTATCAACATAAATTAAACACACCGTTTACTGTGCCTTTTATTTTCTTTCCTGTTCAACAGAAAGACAGCCATCCAAAGAAGAAATCAAAGCCGATTCCCTGTGATAGCGATTCAGAATAAAAAGAAGTACCTCAGAATCAACTGGCGTTGTAGAAGTCCGACGTTCGAAGCCATTAGCAACTCTGTTGAGAAAAATGGCACTATAGTCACAAAAGCACCACACTTCAAATAAAGTTACAGCAAGCATAAATAAAAGTTACAGAACATGAAAAGCACAAAAATAAAATAAAAACACGCATAACACTCGCTACCATCCCGGAACTGTGTCTCACAACAAAATGATGCTCACTATATGTCAACAACCAATGAAGACACGGTATCCACTGACAGTCACTCAAATCTACCAATCATACCACACAAATAACAACCAATAGAACACATTTATCCCACAACTACCACCCACCAACCAACAGAAAACCACAACCACTCAAACGGAGCCAATGAAACAATGGAAACCAGTCTCATTCGTAGAAAACAACACTCCCCATTCACAACACTGCCCTATCTCAGTGGAACAACACAAAGACAGGAAATAAATAATTTATTTCAACACAATTTCCTCACTTTTAAACCTAGAAACCCACATAACAAAACTCTTACCCTGTTGCATAAGTCAAACACGTGATGGGCATCAGTGGGATATGTAAAATATTCTCACTCCT
The DNA here is from genome assembly GCA_016271365.2 of Neoceratodus forsteri. Lineage (NCBI taxonomy): Eukaryota > Metazoa > Chordata > Ceratodontiformes > Ceratodontidae > Neoceratodus > Neoceratodus forsteri. Next base: position 437,373,096 of record CM057453.1, read on the forward strand.
GCATTGTGAGGCATGGATATCTCACTCATGCCTTCAGCACTCATGAGATATCCATGCCTCACTCTGCAAGAGTGAGAATATTTTACATATCCCTCTGATGCCCATTGTATCCCTATTCGTGTGTGTGTGTGTATATATAAATATATATATATATATATATATCTCTATATACAGTATATATATATATATATATATATATATATATAACAAGCTGCACAGTAGTGCAGCTATAATTGGTTGCCCAGCCACTTCTATATGAAACCCAAAGATTTGTACTTTAATAACTTTGCCAGTGTACGATGGATTTGCCTGCAGCTTTCCATTCATGGTGTGGTACCATAGATCTCTGGATCTGGCAAGTTGCATTATGGTTGGATAAACAGTTGTGGAGCCACAGAGTGCAAAAAATTTGCAAAAACAGTTTTTTTGCACTTTTCTTTGTTCATCTCTACAGCCCACATGATTTGTTCAACTGGTCTGAAATCTTCAGGGAAGATGCAGTCTAGGGTTTTACTGTATCTTTTGAAGATTTGGTAAAAAAAATATTAATCCGTTCAAAAGTTATTAAAATATTAATTTTCCCATTATAGACAATGGGGAAAAAATATATTTGTCTCACAAATGCTGCCGCCTGTACATTTTACTGTTGCAAATGTCCCTTTTACTGTTGTGCTACAGCCATCTTGTTTGTTAGTGGTGAATAAAAAACATCTGGGACAGGATTCACAAAACAGATGTGCCTGGTGCATCTCAGATGTGCCGGCGCAAGTCAAAAATGCGCCGGAAGGCAATTCAGGCACAGGGAGTAAGGGCCAGTGCAAGCGAGATGCCCTGTAATGAGCATTACGCAGGCAATAACGTGAATGACATGCAGCACATGTACAGGGGGCGTACCCATGCATACACTGCGCATCCCTATCCACAGAGCAAGGAGCAGCAATGGAGCAACTCCAGCACAAAGCCAGGATGCACCCTAAAAAGATAAGTACAAAAGAAGGAGACTTAAGTCCAGCACACCAGCAGGCCGTCAATGGAACGACAACAGCAGGACACACACACACAGGGGAAGTCTAAACAGAGGGAGAGGCACAGACAGCAAGCCACACCACAGGGCTACAGCAACAGAGGGGATGAACCCATCAGCAGTCACCATTGCTGGTGCCCTATTGAGGAGGAGGAGGAGGAGGCAGGGCGCCAGAAGTAACCATAGGTGGCCGGCCCCACGGTGGTACTGTGCCCGGCTGTCCTTTGAGCAGCTGAGAGAGGAGACAGTCGGGCAATACTGCCTCAACAGGGCCAAACTGAGGCAGCTATGTGAGCTGTGCCATGATGTGATGATGCTGGCATCCACAGCATGAGGACACGCCATCACGGTGGAGACCAAGATGACAATGGTCATGTGCCTGCTCACCACGGGAACCTTCCAGAGGCCTACAGGAGAAACCACTGGCATATCACAGGCCTCAATGTCCCGCCTCCTCACACAGTTCCTCACCACACTGCTACCGCATGCTTCGGAATACATTAGATTCCCCAGCACACAGGCAGAGTTGACAGAAGCCATACAGGGCTTCCACAGGGTGGCACACATGCCAGGTGTCATAGGGGTCATAGACAGCACCCATATGGAAATCCTTGCACCACTTGGTGAGGAGGGCATCACATACGTGAATTGGAAGGGGTACCACTCAGTGAACTGCCAGGTGGTGTGTGATGCCATGGGGTGAATCACCAATGCCTGTGCTACACACCCTGGGAGCGCACATGATGCATACATATGGCACCAGTCAGTGCTCTGTGCAAGGTTCGAGGCTGGGGACATCCAAACTAGACACCTATTAGGTACATGTGACTGTGCACCAGCAGCCCAGGGGTGCCACCATGCCCGGGACACCTGGGGCAGGCTGTGGGTGGGAGACTGCAGGCATGGGGCACTTGGCCAGCAGGGATGTGGAACTGTGCTGGGGCAGCAGCAGGGTGGCATGGTCCTGATGTGCATCACAGGACGGACGGGGGCAGGCAGGGGCAGGGGAAGCAGGATTGCCAGGCATGTGGCAGCATGGGTGGAAGGGCAGGACAGGGGCGCACAACACAGGGTGAGATGGGGTTAGGACACACGCCACAGTGTAACACCGTTAAGTAATAGAGACACATCTACCCCCACAGGTGACGCTGCATACCCATTGCATCCCTGGCTCCTCACCTCCTTCCAATGACCCAGAACAGTGGCAGAGGATGCTACAATGAGGCACACGTGCCATTGTCAAGCATGTCTTCAGCATGCTGAAGATGCATTTCTGGTGCCTGTGCCAGTCAGGTGGTGCCCTACAGTACAGCCCTGAGAAGGCCTGTGGCATATTCCTGGCCTCTTGTATGCTACACAACATGGCCCAAGACCATGGGATACCTGCCAAGGCTGGCGAGGGCAACAGTTCCAGGGAGGAGGAGGAGGGGCAGGGGAGGGCGCAGCAGGGGCACACCCAGAGGAACATGGAGCAGACGACGGACATTGGCGCAGGCATCCAAGGCTGGCGGCCAGGGCATGGGCATACCGCAGCAGAGTGATGGAGGAACACTTCAGGACATGCAGGTGAGTATGCAGGATGGTACATGTGCAGGTGTGGGCACCACAGTGTAGGGACAACATGGCGGAGGCAAGGCAGGCACTGTATGCCACACCGGAGCGCACATGCGGGCGTATGCACATGGTGAGGGACACACACACTCACACACACACACACACTGCATGCACCACACCAGAACCACACAGGCCACGCTCACACTGTCACAGGTCAGTGTGCACTGTGGCCGGCACATGGGCACTGCATGCACCGTAATGCACTCATCATACCCATGACACATGGCACGACTGCAACACACACACACACACACACACACATGCACAAGCACAGGCGACGTGGGGGCGTGCAAGGGCAACTGTGTGGCTGGAGACCACCACGCACAGCAGCACTGGCACCACCCACAGGATGGCCAGTGTGCACGACCATGCCACCCACCACCACAGGCCTCTGGGCATGGACATCACAGGGCCACCCTATGACCACCACGAACATGCAGGTGGCCTCTGCCATGACTGCTGGTGATCAGGGTGCCACCACCAGCCACACAAGGTGTCCCCAGGGACCCCACAGGGGTGCTGCACTGAGACCGCGAACAGGTGCTAAGTGGGTTGGCTGATCCACGCCCCCGGCTGAGCCATGGCCCATGGGGGTGGATGCCAGTGATGACCGGGTCAGCAGCAGGGGGCCCACCTGGTCCCATCAACGGGGTGTCCGGGATGTGCTCCTGGACATCTGACTGGATGCACGCTGTCTGTGGCATGCTGTGGACACAGCCACTGCCTCCGCAGCGGCTGCAATCCGATCCATGGCTGCGGTCATGCCCACCCACATGAGGCATGTCTCAGCCAACATCTGAGCACGCCACGCTGCCGTGGGCTCATGCTCCTGGACCATGACAGCCCGATAGCTATGGAACTCTGCCTGGAGTGCCTCCTGACTGTCCACAATTGCTCACAACAGGTCAAGGTAGATACCCATGTCATTGGCAGGTGATGCGGCATATGGGCGGTGCCGCCGAACCGGGGAATGGGCAGCTTCACCAGGGTCATCCACAGGCAGTGGATGCACCCTGTCAGGTTGTGCTGTGTGCATATCATGGCTGGGCATGGTCACCTGCTGGCCATGCATGTCATCCAGTGGTCCCACTGTAGCGGGTGCATGCCCACTGGTGCCCTGCCTGGATGCCACTGATGCTGCCAGCACTGTGCTGGGCAGTGGTGCAGGGGGCATGGCACACACAGCCAGAGGCATACGTGCCACCGCTGCACCAGTGTCCAGCACAGTGAGAATGCCGTTGGCACCCAGGGTCCGGTGCACAGGTGGCCCCACGCTGTGTGCACTGCAGTCGCCCATGGCAGTGGCGCTGCTGATGGTTCAACATGCGTCGGTGCTAATGCCCTCTCCCTGCATGCCACTGGCAAGCATGATGAGTGCATCTGCTATGTCCACCACATCCTCTGGGTCACCATCAGACAACCCAGCAAGGCCCCCCCAACCATGTGATGTACCCACCTGCAGTACCGCCATCGCTGGTGGAGGGCTCTGCAGGGCCCTCCACCACAGGTACTGTGACCAGTGTTGTGTGGAGCATGGACATGACCACGTCACTGTCAACGGCCCCACGGAGTGGGCCCGCATCATTGCCTATGGGGCCTGCGCTGTCGGCCACGGCCACACCATGGAATCGTGATGGAGCTGTGGAAGACAGAAAGGGAGACTGGTTAATGCACAGGATGCACATGGCACAATGCACAGCCAGCCACACACCGCCGGGTACTCATGCCTGTCCATGGTGGGTGCGGACAGGGTGCACAGCTACTCACCATGCTGCGATGGGCTGCCCCCCGTCTGGAAGTCACCCCCAGGGACGCCATGCACAGATGTCCCAGACACACTGGTGGCCAGGAGGGCCTCATTGGGGCTGAGCGGTGCCACCGAGCTGGGTCCACCCCCTGTCCGCCGCAGGGATACCTGGATGCTGGCCACCCTCTCCTTGGCCCTCCATCACCCATCATTCCAATGCTTCCTGCACTCCTGCACTGTGTGGTTGTATGGTGTGACCGCATTCACATGCCGGGCCACTGCCTCCCAGCCCGCTGCATGTGCCGTCCTGCTGCCACCCCTGCCAGCGAGTACATCCAGGCATAGATGGCAAGCCTCGATGAGTGTCCTCTCCTCATCCTGTGTGAAGTTTGGTCTCCGTCTGCTAATGGCACCTGACTCTTCGGGCATTCAACACACTGTGGGTAGAAGCAACCTTGTGTCAGACCCACCCAGGTGTACACACAGTCCCACACCAAGCTCCCACTGTTGGCAGGCTCACCATGGTCTGTGGTTCCAGTGGTCTGTGCCGTGCTCCTTGCGTGGGCTGCCTGGCACAGTGGACATGCACCATGGTGTGTAGTCCATGTGGGACAGCGCATGTGCCACACATGGTACACAGGATGCAGTAGGGGTACCATGTAGCCACCACAGGGCGTGTGACACCAACCTGTCTGCCATGTGTATGTGTCCCAATACCCCTGCTGTGTGTGTTTCACCACCATGGTGCACCATCATACCTGGGTGCCACCACTGCGTTGGCTGCAGAGCAGAGAGGGACTGCCATGTGGTGGCACGCAGTGACTGCACTGTGGCAGTGTACATGCTGGCAGTGGTGACACTGTGACTGCACAGGTGTTGCACTGTGCGGTGTACATACATGTGTCATGGTGCTGCATGCACCTCACAGTGCAGTCGAACCCCAGCCATCCGTACCATCCCTGTGTCCCTGTGTACTATGTGTTGTCTTCCGTACACATTGAACCCCCTCCTGCAGTGCACCGCTATGGCATGCTGCCATCCATCGTGCAGCGGTGCCCAAAACGTGCTGTGCTGTGTGTGTCCCAGTGACACGGTCTTCCACTGTGGCCTCGGCAGGGACCTGTCAAATGTCACCCCATGGATACATCCCTGCGGTTGTACAACACATGTTGCTGTGGTGGCCGCCTGATGGTGGTCTGGTCCCACATGTGGTTTACTGGGGCACCATCAGCTGTGCACACTCCAATGTAGGCACACCAGTGTGTGCTGTAGCCCTGTGACTGTGGCAGTATACTCACCCTGTAGGCACTGACTCGTATCAGTACCCTGGTCTCAGCTTGCTGAATTGGGAGCATGTATGGAGCAGGGCATGCAAATGAGGCCTGAGCACCTGTTAATGAGATGCTAAACGGCTGAGATGCCCATGCATGGATGATGAGGCTGTTTGGGGGCGCATTCTCTCTGAATTGCATAATTGCTCCAAGCTCATCTCACTTTGCACTGTGCATCTATGGGATGCGCCACCGACAGTACGGCGCATTGCCAGCACATGCGTGGTCTGGGTGATGCATCTGCATGGCTGTGGGCAGTCCACATGGTGCATCCCCTACGCATGCATTGTACATGTTGTACAGCACATCTGCTGTTGTGCACTGTTCTGCCATTGTCCGTTGCACCATAGCATGCTTGGCAATTGTGGTGCCACGTATCATATCGTGCAGCTTGTCCCACAATGCGCCACCCAGGCTGCAATGTCCGTCCCTCCCCACGGATCTCGCACTATGCACGGTACACATTACTGTCGTATACTGTGCACAACATGGCACCGGCACGCACACAGTGCATGCGCGATCATGTCCTTGCTGTGTGGTGCCATAGCATGGTGGCATGCGCATGCGCAGTTCCGTCAGCAGTGGCCGATGGCTCTTCACATTCAGTGCTCGGTATGCTGTATGTGTATCACTGTTACACATGGCGCATAATGATCGGTGGATGGCGCATTCCCTTGATTGCACCTTGCCACTGTGTGTACACAGTGTAGGATGCCTGGAGCTGGGAGAATGGTGCCTAGGGCCATGAACTGGTCACATTTGGAGCTGTTGCACCTAGTGGCACAGGTCATGGCTATGGAGGGCCACTTGTTTGGACAGGAGGACCTCCATGAGCCCAGGGCCAGGGTGTGGGCCACCATTGCTTCACGGATTGTGCAGCGTACTGGCATGCCACACACAGGTGAGCAGTGCAGGCATCGCTATGGTGACCTCCAGAGGTGGGACCCAGAGAGGCTGGCATGACTGCAGGGCCGTGTACACAGCAGTGCACTGCCATGGCCAGGTAGGTGTTCTCCAGCTGTATCCTTCTGTGGCACATGCTGTGTGTGTCTATCACTGCCCCCATGGTGCTCCTGTGCTGCTTTGCCCTGATGCTTGGGGGGACGGGCATGGCTGTGTGTGTCCACTTACACCGGTTGCCTCGGACACTGGCATTGCTGTTTGCTGCATGGCCACGAGCCGGCAGGATGGGGTGGCTGAGGACTTGCATCCTGCACTGTGGCAGTGTTCGCTCATAGTGCTGTGTGTTGTGTTTTGCAGGTCCAGGGGCCAGGCAACATGCCGTGGACACTGCTGAGGAGCGTCATCGCTGATACATGGGTGCCAGGCCTGGTGCCCCTCCAGGGGTGGGTGAGTACCGCTTTACATTGTTGCAGTCTTTCTGATGTTGTGTGGTCTGTGGTGGGCGGGGTTGTGTTCCACGTTCTGGCCCTCACTGTGTGTTCCTTCTGTCATTTTCTGTAGGTGTCCATGATCACTGTGCTGCTCCAGGTGGTGGTGGTGGCACCGTGCCTGTGGATGTGGACCAGAGGATCCGTGTGGCCATCCAGGTGTCCCTGCACCCTTTTACATGGACTGTTCGGTGCCTGTCAGCTGCCCTGCGGGGCACCGTGCTGCACCATCTGGGCTGTGCCAGGGTGATGCGTGGCAGTGCACGGCGCCACTAGTGTTCCCCTGCCACTGACTGGGGGCCTTCCTGTGTAAATAGTTGCCCTACACTGTTCCCTGTTTCTGTCTCTCTTCCTGCCCTCCTACCCATCCCTTGTGTCAGACCCACCCAGGTGTACACACAGTCCCACACCAAGCTCCCACTGTCTGCAGGCTCACCATGGTCTGTGGTTCCAGTGGTCTGTGCCGTGGTCCATGCATGGGCTGCCTGGCACAGGTAGACATGCACCATGGTGTGCGGTCCATGTGGGACAGCGCACGTGCCACACATGGCACACAGGATGCAGCAGGGGTACCATGTAGTCACCACAGGGCATGTGACACTGACCTGTCTGCCGTGTGTATGTGTCCCAACACCCTTGCTGTGTGTGCTGGGGACTTGCATCCTGCACTGTGGCAGTGTTCGCTCATGGTGCTGTGTGTTGTGTTTTGCAGGTCCAGGGGCCAGGCAACTTGCCGCGGACGCTGCTGAGGAGCGTCATCGCCGACACATGGGTGCCAGGCCTGGTGCCCCTCTAGGGGTGGGTGAGTACCGCTTTACATGGTTGCAGTCTTTCTGGTGTTGTGCGGGCTGTGGTGGGCGGGGTTGTGTTCTGCGTTCTGGCCCTCAGTGTGTGTTCCTTTATTGTGTATTGAGACACATACACACGGCAGACAGGTAGGTGTCACATCCCCTTCGGTCTCATCCCCTTCTGTGGATTTCGTTGTTGATGATGTTCCTTTTCTGGCATTTGATCTGTACAGTTTCTATGGCCATTACTTTTTATAAACATGTTTTACTCTACGCCTGTGTCCATGTGTCTGTTTGTGACAGCTCTGTGTTTGTTCCTTCTGCCCTGCAGTTTTGCTCCAGTTGTTCTGCTGGCTCCCCTGTGTGGCTGCAGGGCTGCCTGCCTACCCCGGGGCATCTCTGGATGCACTGGCACTTCTGCGGATGCGCCGTTGTGTCCTGTAGTGATTCACAGTGACGGCGCATCCCTTTGTGAATGCCACCACCTGGGCTCAGTGCATCTGACTTGCACTGGAGCATCTGAGATGCGCCAGGTGCATCTTCTTTGTGAATTCTGCCCCTGTTATTTAAATTCTGCTGCCCCTAGGTAAACACTGACAGTTGTGTTTACCTAAATGGGGCCTGAGGAACACAATGGTGCAATCAATTTTTTTTCTAGGACCTCTAGAAATACCTTTTTTAAAATCAGGTGTCCCGTAATGTCACAAATAATGACAGTACATTTGCGACATTGTCACACCTGTACTGCCTCAATTTGCGACACTACTGTACCAAAAAATGCAATTGCTTTACCACACCACTGCACCTAAATGGTTAGGGCTTTTTGACTGAAATTTGCAGGGTGGCAAGCCCTGGCCACACAGATTGGTAAAAAAATGTAAAGCAGTTACAAAGTTACAGTGCTCCAAAGTTGAGAAATTTCCCATTGGATAACACTGTGGCGCCCGTGGCTTCTTTCAGCGCCTGTATCTCGAAAACGATTCGCAATACAGATTTTTCGTTACCCTCAGCTTACTAAGCATGTGTGGAGGTTTGGAAGTCATAATTACAACTGCAGTGGAATTTTGTTCATAGTTGCTACGGTTACTGAGATATTGTCAAATACATGTTACGAGGGTTCCCTTTGAGTACTATGGGGCTGCTGTATGGCTCCGTACTGATGTATAAGTGGGAGCGCAGGACTCAGAGGACTCACGCTCCCACATACACATACCATTATGCAAAAACTGGGCAATGTGAAGGGAGCGTAGAGCCTGCATTCCCACTAATACATACCAGTTACCAGTTACATTACCTTGACCTATGATGACCCCAAAGCATACCTCGATGCCTGTTGGTGTGTGGAGGGTGGTGGGGTGGGGTGGTAGGGGTGTAACCCTAACATCACATTTCCTAACTGATGCATTAACAGAGTTTTTTTGCAAAGAATTTCCCTTCTTTTTCAGAAAGTGTAATGTAACTGGTAACTGATATGTGTTAGTGGGAGCGCGTGCCCTCTGGGCTTCCTTCACATTGTGCATTTTTATCAAAATTGTATGCGTATGTGGGAGCGTGGGTCCTCCGGGCCCTGTGCTCCAACTTACACATTAGTACAGAGCCACACAGCAGTGCCATAGTACTCCAAAGGAACCCCTGTTACATATTTTTGCCAATATATCTGTAACTGTAGAAAGTAGGGAAAGAAATTCCACTATAGGTGTAATCTATGATTTCCAAACTTGTTTTTGCAGGTGATCTAAGCTGCGGGTAGCGAAAAATCTGTACCTCACTTTGTTTTCAAGAGACAGGCACCGAAAGGAATCATTGGTGCTGCAATGTTATCCTATGGAAAAATTCTCAACTTCAGAACGCTGTAACTTTGGGCCCGTTGAATGTTTTGGTACCAAACCACAAAAAGGCACATCTGTCTGGCTAGGGCTTACCACCCTGCAAATTTCAGCCCAGAAGCCCCAACCATTTTGTTGCAGGGGTTTTGGCTAATATTTGCAGTTTTTGGACAAAGTACTGTCACAAATTGCGACAGTTTCGCAGAAACAGCACAACACTTTCGTGATTTACGAAAGTGTCACAGACATCTCTGTTGTAATTTTCAACAGTACTGGGGCACCGATTTAAAAAATGGCATTTCTGTGGGTTTTACCCCCAAAAAAAAGATAGGGCTGGCATCCTCAGGACCCAACTAGGTAAACACTTCAGTCAGTGTTTACTTTGTGGGTCCCAGATGTAAACGCCTGGTATTTTTCTTGCTCGCTAACTGAAAACAAGATGACCACCACATGAACGTAAAAGGGCCATTTGTGAAAGTAAAATGAGGTGGCAGCAGCTTTCAAGAGACACATATATATTTTTTTCCCATTGACTATAATGGGAAACTTGTTTTTTGAATAACTTTTGAACGATTTCATATTTTTTCACCAAATCTTCAAAAGGCACATCAGTGACCCAGACTGCATCTTCCCATAAGATTTCAGACCAAATGGCCAAATCTGGCAGGCTGTAGCTGCGAGCAACGAAACATGCAAAAAGTCACTTTTTTGGTTTTCTTGGCATTCTGCAGCTCCGCAGCTGTTCATCTGACCATAACACAACTTGCCATATCCGGAGATCTATGGTACCAGACCATGCATATACAGTTTCAGGCAAATCCATTATATGGTGACAGTTATTAACATATAAAATTTGGGGTTTGACATTAAACTGCTTACTCAACCCCTAACCATTCTGGTGCTACCGCACCAGTATTATATATATTTATATAATATATAGATAGACATTTGTGATAGATAACCCACTACAGGGCGTGTGGTCATTCTCTGATATACGTACTCCTTGGTGTGCATTGTGATGCACAAGGTCGCAGGCCGAGTGTGTTCAACCACCCAAGGCATGCGTATATCAGAACGCGACTGCATGCCCTATAGTGGGTTATCTATCTTATAAAATGGCCACAAATATTGGGGGGGGAGACAAAAAAGTAGTCCCTGTGTGGCTAAATGTTTTATCTACAGTAAGTGATTTGGTTGCTCCTATCATAATTGTGATACTTTGAGTAGTATGTCATAGTTATCTAGTTGATCCTTGCATGATTTTAAATGAAAAAGAGTAATTTAGCCGGCCCGGTGGTGCTGAGGGCTGAGGCGCTGGATGCCTTACCTCTTGCTATGCTGGTGACTCATGTTTGGGAACAAGCACAGGCCGCCAGGGGTTGGCAGGGGAGGAGAAGGATTGCATGTCCAAGGGACTGCTCTCCTCCATGGAGGGGGGTTACCAGCAGTTGGTCCATGACTGGCCCCTAGTGGTTGCTGGGGGGACAGCGTACCAATGTCCAGAAGGGAAAGGAGACGAGGCAGATGCTTGGAGGAGCATGTGCAGACACGTGCGCGCTCCTTTCATAGGGAGAGAAAATGGAGGAGAGTGTCCCAGGCATGGCAGAATGAATCCCGATCCCCGCAGTCTCTGCTCCTGCTAACAGGCAGTAACCTCCACACCAGATCCATTACGGTGGGTTGAGGGATCCCTGTTACCCCACCACAGGAGGCAGGCTGTGAAGGTAAGTGGAAGGTAAGCAGCGAGTGGGAGACGGGGCTGGGGGGTCGGGTAGGATGGAGAGCCGCCTGGGCAAGAAGGAGAAAGAAAGTAACTAAAAAACCAAAAGAGTCATTTAAATTAATTTTGAATTAATTATCTGGTTTATCCTGCTGTTTTCACAATGTTTTGTCATAGTTACTTTCACATTTCTAGTGTAAGGTAACGTGACCAAGCGATGTAAATGGTGGTGAAGGATGTTGAAGCAATTTTAAAATAAGCCATGTTTTCTTCAAAACATATGAAACTCCCATTTTTAATTCAGCTTTATGCAGATTTCTGTAAAAGAAGTCAGAATTATCTGGTTGATCCTGCCATTTTCAAAATGTTTCAGTTTAGTTACTTTCACTTTTCAAATGTAGTGTAGCATAACTGAGCGGTGTAAACCCTGGTGAAGGTTGTTGAGGCAGAGTTTTAACTGAAACCATTTTCACTTCAAAAGTATGGAAATACCATTTTTTAGTTCAGCTTTATTGCAAGTTCTGTGTAGCAGTGTAGCAACACTTGCTCACCCTTGCATTTGCCTTTTTGAACCTGCCGTCTCGCATACACTCTGCTCACTCTGCGCTGTGTACTGCTGGCAGCTTTTTTTTACAGAACTTGCAATAAAGCTGAACTAAAAAATAGCAATTCCATACTTTTTGAAGTGAAAATGGTTTCATTTAAAACTCTGCCTCAATGTACTTCACCAGCATTTAAATGCTTGGTCACGCTACATTACAGGTACAGTCAGTGACTTGTTTTACACAAAGCCGGTTAAACTTAAAATAAAAAGAGGCCTTTAGATGTTTTTATGTAGTCAGAATAGCTGATTTTGAACCCATGTCTGCACTTCCTTTTCCGACATTAACACTGCTCGATCCCGCTACATTACAGGATGGAAAGGTGAAAGTAATCATATCAGAAGGCAGTCTGAAGATAGCAGGATCAACCAGAAATTTTTTTTTTTTTTAAACGAACTTCATGTTAACAAATTGTGGCAGGATCAACCACATACTGTAGTTGTTTAGAGAGTGGGACTGATATAGTGATTTACTTATGACTGTGGGTGGCAGCCTGTATGTGCCAGCTGTATGTGTGGCAAGCTGTCTATATCAGGTCTGGGTTGTTGTCAGGGCTGGTGAGATGATTTTGAGGGCTGGAAAGTAATTCAGGCATACGTTTGTAATAGGAGTTGTGCAGTTGTAGTGAAATAATGCACAGTCATGTGATGCATTTTAGCCAATCGGTAAATCTGGATTTCACAGATTTTTATGACCTATTTTATATATTATATTATATTATATTATACTGGCACGATGGTGCCAGTATAGTTAGACTTGCCCTGCCACTTCTATGTTTAAGCCCAAATATTTTTTAATTTGGAACTGTTCAATCGATTTGCCTGAAACTTTGCATGTGCTGTCTGGAACCATAGACCTCTGGATTTGGCAAGTTTAGTTCCGGTCGAATGTGCAGTTGTGGAGCTGTGGAGTGCCAAAAAAAGTGAAATTTACCATTTTGGGGCAAAAAATATATGTGCCATGCGACAGTACTTCTGTGGGTCTGCGAAATCAATTTTACTTGTCACAAATGGGTCCAGTACTGTCATGCGGCCGCTATCTTTCAGTTAGTGATTCTGAAAAAAACAATATAATTTAAAATCGTCTGCCCCTTGGTAAATACCAACAGTTATGTTTACCTAATTGGGGCCCGAGGAACACGATCCTGGTGTCAGATTTCAAAAACAATGTTTGGAAATATGTTTTTGGCATTTTGCCATTGGAAGTGTCACAAATACTGTATGTGACACTGCACTTGCGAAAGTGTTGCAAATTGCAGCACTCCCAGAGCTGTGGTACCACAAATTTCAGATGATTTCTGTGAACAGTGCCACAAATTTTCGGCACTATATGTTTAAAAAACACCTCAGCCACTGGCAAAATAACAGAAAAGACTTCTGCCCATTACTGGCAAAAACTAATGCCAGAATCAGATTCCTTGACCCCCCATTAGGTAAACACTTAGGGTGTGAATTTACCTAACAGAATTCTGTTTTTTCTTCTTTTGTTGCCTGTAAGGGTAAGGGGACCGAGGAAACTTAACATTTAAAAATTACATACACCGGCATTGGGGTGCCCAATCCTCGAGCCAGCAGTAGTCTCCACCCCCACCAGTGTGGTACACTGGGGAGCCCACTCCCAGTGTTCCCAGTTGTCATACCCTCATGGTATGTGGGACACTGGGGAGCCCACCCCCAGTGTCCCCAAACATTCACACATTCTCCCCAAGTACCCTGTAAAAAAGAAAATCTTCCTCAGACGTCTTATTTTTTCCTGTAAAAAAGGAAATAGTCCCTTGTCTTTTCCCCTGCCCCTCCCCATCCCGACCCTTCCACTGAGCAACCCACCCTTGCCCTATACTTACCACTGGAGATCCTCTTCTGTCATGTTCTGTGGACTGGGACATGATTGCACTCTTCAAAGCCGAACTGTGAAATGAAGAATCAAGGTAAGTGCTGTATAATGGCTGACTATGGTGTTTTTAACTTATGTTGATAGCTCAACCATTTTTCAGAATTTGTACACCAAATTTTCAACATGGTCTTTTTGGGACCCCAGCTCATGAACACTGGCACTGTCATTTTGTTAATCAGGCCCGTAAGGTGGTGTTGCGGTCACTGTGCAAAAATCACCTTTTGGGAATGATTAATGAAATGACCGTGTCAGTGTTCATGAGATGGGGTCCCAAAAAGCCCATGTTGAAAATTTGGTGCAAAAATACCAAAAAACATCCGAGTTACGCACGGTCCTTAAATGTTTCTACGCACACTTGTAACTTCGCCAATTTTTAATATTTTCACTCCAGAGTTACAACATTGCCACTTTTTTTTCACACCACCTCATGAACAACACAGCTGTCAATTTTCACATTCTGCCCGAAATGAGTTTTCACACCTGCGGTGCAGAATGGCATGGTCACTGTACGAAATTACCTTTCGGGACTGATTAACAAAATGACTGTGCCAGTGTTCATGAGTTGGGGTCCCCAAAAGGCCATGTTGAAAACTTGGTGAAAAAATTCCTAAAAATGTCCGCATGACATGTGTCCACTGAATTTTTTTTATGCACATGCATAATCGTGGTACTTTTCAATCTTTTGACACCAAATTTTTAACATAGCCATTTTTTCACACCACCTCTTGAACAGTACATCTGTCATTTTTCACATCCTGCCCAAAATGTGTTTTTGCACCTGTGGTGCAGAATGGCATTGCAGTTGCGCACAATTACATTTTGCCTTGCATTTCACAATTTCTCTATGTTGGGATACATGAGGTGGGGTAATAAGATGGCTATGCTGACAATTTGGTCACTTTTGTTTGACACATGGAAGCGCAGGGCCCTCCACACCTGCATACATATGCACATCAATGGAGGGATTGGAGAGCAGGGCTCGAAGGACCCTGTACTCCCACAGTAAAAAAAGGATACCATTATACTATCTCAAAAAAAGGGGAATTCATTGGAAAAAAACTCTTTTAATGAATCGGTTAGCATTTCTGTTACAGTCTTGAAATTCTGTGTTAGGGTTACCAACCCTACCACCACACCCCCATCCTCCACATATCAACAGGCTTTGGGGTGTGCCTTGGGGTTGTTGGGCCTAACTCTCACCCCATTCTCCTATACTTTACCATCTCAGCTTGTTTACACATGGAATGGGGTGAGTGTTAGGCCCGATGACCCCAAGGCACAATGAATATATATATATATATATATGTGTGTGTGTGTGTGTGTAAACCACTCTAAGGTGTGCAGTCATGCTCCGATATTTGCACAGTCATGTGATGTGTTTCAGCCAACCAGCAGAGATAATTTTTCCTACTCATTTTGTAAAGATAGATATTGCAAAAAACTGCGTCATTACATCAGTTAGGGTTTTTATTAAAGCATCAACTGCTAGGAAATTCGATGTTAGGGTTTCCAACCTTATTACTACACCCCCACCCTGCACAGATGAAGATGGAGATGGATCAGGGAGTGGCATTGGGTTCATCAGCCCTAATGCTCACCCCTTCTATTAGAAAATAAGCTGCGTGGGCACAGCATAGGAGAATGGGGTGAGCGATAGGGCTGACAACTCCAGTGCCACCCCCGATCCCTCTTCATCTGTGCAGCGTGGGGTGGAGTATTAGGGTTGGAAACATTAACATCAAATTTGCCAGCTTTTGACACTTAAATAAAAACCCTAACTGATGCATTAACGTAGTTTTTTTGCAATGTATTTCCTTACTTTTTGAGATAGTATAATAGTATCTTTATTTTACTGTGTGAGAGCAGGGTCCTTCAGACCCTGCACTTCCATCCCTTCACAGATGCACATTTGTATCAAGCATTGGAAACGCAGGGACCTCCAGTCCCTCACTTCCATGCACAACATTACAAGCAGGTGTAGTGAAATTGCAAGAAATAGTCATAACTGTACCATCTTAAATAATTTTCACCCTAAATGTTCAACATAACCTTATCACCTCACCGCATATATACCCAGTACAGCAAATGTTCAAATCCCTACCAAAACGTAATTGTGCACAACCACAGTGCCATTGTACGACACCGGTGTGAAACCACATTTTGGCCAGGATTTGAAAAATGACAGCTGTGGCATTCATGATGTGGGGGTACTAAGAAGACTATATTTAAAATATGGGGTGAAAATATTGTAACTTTACAAAGTTATGAGCGTATGTCATGAGAGTGCAATGAATGCCCATAACACAGTCAGTCTGGGGAATTTTGTCTGCAAATTTTCAACATAGCCTTTTTGGAACACTGGTATTGTCATTTCATTACTTGGTCCTGAAAAGGTGATTTCGTGCAGCAGCCACACCATTCTGCACCACAGTAGCGAGAACCCATTTTGGGCAGGATGTCTGAAATGACAGCTGTACTGTTCATGAAAAAATGGCTATGTAGAAAATTTGGAGTGAAAATATAAAAAATTGCCACAGTTACGTGCATGCATAACAAAATTTCAATGACCACACGTCACTCGGGTGTTTTCTGGTATTTCTGCACCAAATTTTCAATATGGGCTTTTTGGGACCCCACCTCATAAACACTGGCACTGTTGTTTCATTAACTGGTCCCACAAGGTGATTCTGTGCAGTGACTGCGAAATCACCTTTCGAGACCGAGTAATGAAATGACAGTGCCAGTGTTCATGAGGTGGGGTCCCAACAAGCCCATGTTGAAAATGTGGTGCAAATATACCCTAAAATGGCAGAGATATCAACATAAGTTTAAAATGCCAGTGACAGAGTTCGCAGTTAGGATTTGAAGAGTGCAGACATGTCCCAGTCCACAGAGAATCCCAGCTGATAGTCTCCACTAGTAAGTATAGGGCAAAGGTGTGTGTAGGGGGTGGTGGGTTGCACAGTGGGAGGGTCAGGATGGGGGAAGGGCATGGAGATGATGAGGTACAGTTTTCTTTTTTTCAGGCTTATTAAAAAAATATGTCGGGGGACTGTTTTCTTTTTTAACAGGAACATATTGGAATAATATTTTGGGACACTGAGGATGGGCTCCCCAGTGTCCCACAGTACTGGGGGAAGGTCAAAACTGGGGATACTGGAAGTGGGCTACCCAGTGTCCCACATTGTCGGGGGGGTTGTAGTGACTGCCGACACGGGGATTGGGCACCCTGATGTCGGGAAAAGCATTTACAAAAATATATAAAACAGTATTTCAGGACACTGGAGGTGGGCTTCCCAGTGTCCCACAGTCATACCTCTCAACTGTCCCTGATTTTCAGGGACGTCCCTGATTTTGCCTCAAAATTTTACTCTGTCCCTCCTAAAATTTGTGTTTCTGTGGCTAAACAGTGGGGATTGTAAGCACAAAATAATGTCAAGCATTAAAGTTACAGACTTGTTCTTCTTTAGAAAATACATTTTGTACTAAGCCCCATATTATACCAGCTTTCTGGCTGGATATCTTTAATTTTGAAGATGTGTCCCTGATTTTAGTCCTCTGTCCCTGATTTTTTTTAAGCAGTGTTCCTGATTTATGCAGCAGGAGGTTGAGAGGTGTGCCCACAGTGAATGGGGTATGACATAACTGGGGACACTAGGAGTCACTACCCAGTGTCCCACACTGTAGGGGACTACTGCCAACATGGGGATTGGGCACTCTGCTGTTGGCAAAGTGTAGGGGAAGAGAGCACACTGCTGGGGAGAACATACTGATGACACTGGAAGTTGGCTCCCCAGTGTCCCTCACTGGCCGATGGGGAATGGTGTTGGCTACCGTCACTGAGACTGGGCACCCTGATGTCAGCAGACATTTCAGTATTTAATATTAATGTTCATCAGCCCCCTTTTCCTTAGAAGTAAAATGGGAAAAAACAACCATTTATTAGGTAAACACTCTGGCTGAATATTCAAAGGGTTTGCACATGGGCGCAACAGTGATGCATGGCATGCTAACTCTAATCCACCCAGCATGATATTCAAGTGGAGATTGAGCCTGGCACAAATCCTGATCGCTGATGCATCAATAATAACTATCTGCGGCGCAGGTAGAGGCGTGCCATGCATACTCCGCATCCGATATTCAGCCCGAGATGTGCTGAGTCCATCACATGTGACACCTACTTGCGCTGCACACTGGTGAGCCAAAAAAAAAAGGAATAACGGCTGGCCACCCACAGGTGAGCTGCCATATTGCAGGGCGCAACACGGCAGCTGCCACCTGTGGGTGGACACCCAAGCTCTGGCTGCACCCCCATGATGGTGTCCCCCATGCCCGATCATGGGCATCAGTTAAATAACGTTGGATCCATTCACATATTTGGAATGTGTAGTAGGGTATGGGCTGCATGCCCATTGGCTCACACTGTGGATCAATGGGCGTACAGCCCTACCTATGGTGTCAGTCAGCGGGCGGCGGGGTGGCAGGTGGGTGGGGTGCTGCTGCCTGCCGCTGACCGGCGGGAATGGGGTGGTGGAGCTCAGTGGTCGGGTGGGGAGGGGGGTACCACTGGACCACCAGGGATATTGGACTTACATTTTATAATACAAATGCCCACAATCAGGCTGTGAGCGGTCCACTGGACCACCAGGGATTTAGGATGTGGAATTCTTAATACCTAAGCCTGCGATTGGGCTAACAGTGGTCCACTGGACCACCAGGGATATAGGACTTGATATTTTTAATACAAATTCCCGTGATCGGGCTGACAGTGGTCCACTGGACCACCAGGGATAGTTATGCAACTCTACATATGCCCGCGATCGGGCAGAGGGGCGCATTGCCGTGCTTGCAGGGGGCGCCAGTCCCTGCCGGCTGCCGTTTGCAGGATGCCAGCAAGTCACTAGGGCTCATGACCTGCATGCAAATAGGGCCATAATGACATGCAAATGGACCCATTTGCACCTGCAGTTATATATGGCCCCATTTGCATATGCTGTTTTGAATATCATGGTTGTTGCGCATAGCGCAAGGGAACTTGCACTAGCGCATCTTCTGCTCCACTCTGGCTAACTTGTGCTGGCGCAGCCACCGCGCTTACGCGCACCGCGGGTGGCCAGAGGCGAGTATTCAACAATGCTCTGCCATGGCGCAGCTCCATTGAATATTGCCCAGTCAACACCCCTGAACAGCCAAGTTGCGCTGCGCCCAGGTTTGCGCCACAGCCTGGCGCAGTCTGAATATCTGGGCCCCAGTGTTTACCTAATCGAGTATTGAGGAATCACATTCTGGGGTCTGTTTGCCCCCAAGACCAGCAGGGGCTATTTACACAAATCACCCCCATACTGTCACGTGCAAGGTTGTATCAAACTCTGCCACAATTTGAGGCAGATAGTACCACCAGAAAAAAATAACATATTTCACTATCCCCTACAGATAAGCTAATGCCAGAATCGTGTTCCTCAGGCCCTGATTAGGTAAACAGAACTGTTAGTGTTTACCTAGGGGCAGTATTTGTTAAAATATTTAACTTTTTAACCCTTGCTAAATGTAAAACAAGATGGCGGAATCTGGACTGAAAAGTGAAATAGTGAACAGTAAAGTGCGAATGGTAAATGGCATTTTCTTTTCATTTTTTTTTTTGAAATTTAAGTTTATTGAGTTTACAGATGCATAAAAAGACAAACACACCAAACACTGGGAACAGAACATCTTAAGGAAGTACCAGGGAAAGGGGGGAAAAGGGGAGGGTAACAAGTAATCTAGTTAACAAAGCAAGTAAAGAAAGAATAGGCAACCTAGGGAATCAGAACCAAAACATTCACAGAAACCCCTAACCCCCAAACCCCCCCACCTCTCAAACCCCCCACCCTCCAAACCCCCACCCCAATGCCGGAGAGTTACTCTAGAAAAGAAGACCACATCTAGAGAAAGTGAGGACAGGAAAGAAGAAAGTAGACAGGAGAGCTGTCAGAAAACAGGGGACAAAGAGCTGTCTGGAGTCTGGACACGAGTCAACGTGGAGGGATCAAGCTGGCTTATGTAACAGAACATAAAACCAACTGGGGACATGACTATACTAAAAAGAGAGCATTCAACTTACCCCATTTCCGAGTAAAAGACTCGGGGTTGTGCCTGTAGCTAGCAATGAGCTTCTCAGTATTGAGATTGAGAGACAACTCCTCAGCCACTCCTGGTAGGTTATAGTGAGCTGGTCTAGCCAGTGCCTGAGGATCAGTTTCTTAACAACCATAGAAATAATGGCCATGTGATATTTATGCTCCATCACCGAAATAGGGAGTAATCACCCAAAATACATATGTCGGGGTAATAAATCCTTCAAGTCTAAAAAGCGGATTAAGGCGAACTCTAGGCGTCCCAAGAGGGAGCCACCTGACGCCAAGCCCAAAATATGCAGCAAATTCCTTTGGCAGCCCATCTTACGCGAGAGATTGGACTCTTGTTTCCCAAACCTGGCCAGCTTGACTGGGGTGTAATAAGATTGTTTAGGATATAGAACTGGTCAGTCTATGGTTATCCTGGGATAAGTAGCGATACCGTCCTCAAATCGAGCCCCAGTCGGGGTCGAACACAAACCTGAGAGAGATAGATTTTGGAGCCCATAAAGGCGGGGGAAAGAGGTCGGTTAATAAATTGCTATAAATCCTGGAAATGCATCTCATAACCCAGCCGCCTCCTGTACCTTAACAAGAAAAGGCTTTAATTTAGAAGGGGAAAGAGTAGGACCCAAGGTTTGGAGAATCAAATGTCTCAGTTGAAAAACTTTGAAAATAGATTTCTGAGGAATGTGGAAGGTCTTTAAGAGGCATTTACTTTTCAAACTTTACTGTTTGAACAATAAATGGTATTTACCATTTGAATGGTAAATAACATTTACCATTCGAACAGTAAAGTTCAAACAGTAAATGGTATATACCATTTGAATGGTAAGTACCATTTACTATTCAAACAGTAAAGTTTGAACAGTAAATGCTGTTTACCAATCTATCAGTTACTTACCATTTGAGCAGGCTGTCCTGCATCTATCGCAAAAATCGTTATAATTAAAAAACGGTAATTTTTTTTTTTTACCAAACCATCCAAAGGCACACCCTTGGCACACACCCCATGATCCATATAAATTTCAGAGAAATATTTCATTCTGTGTGGGCTGTAGATGGCAACAAATCCCATGTTATCCTATGGGGATAAAAGTACATTTTGGGCTTTTTGACCACTTTATATCTCAAAACCCGTACGAGCTGCCACCACAAAACTTTCCACATCTTGTGACACTGGCAACATGACAACATATACCAATTTTTGGGCAATTTGTTGAAAAATGCCAAAGTTATTAAGGTGCAAAAATTGAGATTTAACATTGAAAGGCTGTACCAACCCTAACTAAAAGGGCGCTATCGCACCCTTATAATATATATCTGTATCCATCTGTCTGTCTATCTGTCTGCCTATCTATCTATCAACAAAATCTTTGTTTAAAACAAAGTTAGGGTTCTAGACATAGGTCTTCAACCAAAGTGATACAGGTCAGGAAATTGTATGTTAGGGTTTACAACTGTTATACCCTCCCCCACCAAACCCTACCACTGGAACTATACCCCCCCATCCTCCACACACATGTAAGTGTCAGGACATGTCTTAGGGTTGTGGGCCCCATTCCACCCAACCCTACCATTGCAACACCACCCCCACCCTCCACACACCAACAAGCATCAGGGTGTGTCTTGGGGTTATGGACCCTAACACTCACCTTATTCTCCTATACTGTACTATGCTACATTCCTTACAGATAGAATGGGGTGAGCATTGAGGTCCATGACTAAGACACCCTGATGCTGTAGGAGGAGTGAGTGTGCGATAGTAGGGATTGGATAAGAAGTGAGCCCATGACCCTAACACTGACAATCTTTGTTTGTGTGTGGAGGTGTGAGTTACAATGTAGGGTTTGTGGGAAGAGTGAACAGTTGCAAACCCTAACATCCAATTTCCTGACCTGTATCACTTTGGTTGAAGACCTATGTCTAGAACCCAACTTTGTTTCAAATGAAGTTTCTGTTAATTAATTTCCTTACTTTCAAAGACAGTATAATAGTATCCCAGTTTTGTGGGAGTTTTATTTTTGTATTTTTGCTACAGATTTTCAACACACCCTTTTTGGAACCCCACATCATGAATACTGACACTTTAATTTCATTACTCAGTCCTCAAAGGTTATTTTGAGCAGCAACTGTGCTGTTTCATGCCACTGCTGCATAAACACATTTTGTACAATATGTGAGAAATGACAGCCAGCCCAGTGACACTGAGGGTTGAGGCGCTGGACGCCACACCTCGTGCCACGCTGGTGACCCGTGTTTGGGAGTGGTTATGGGCTGCCAAGGGTCAGCCAGGAGGAGGAGGAGGAGGATTGAGTGTCCCAGGGACAGATCTCCTTTGGGGAGGGTGGGGATGACCACTGAAGTGCCAGCTCCTGGTGGTGCTGGGGGATGTGCAGCCTCGGGGGCCAACTGAAGGGTATGGTGTTGGCAACATTAAATGGGCAACATAAGGAAGTGTGCATTGCAGTATCCTTGATGCCACTGCACCCCAGCGCTGGAGGGGGACTATTACTATAAAGAGAAAACCCCCTCGGCGGCATGACGGCTGCCCCAACATCAGCACAGATGTGCTCAAGTTAGCTCCACCTGTGCCCACCCACCATGTCTCCATGGTGGTGGGGTAAGCACCCACTGCAAAGTGACATAAGAAGGGCTGCGGTGGGGGGGTGAGCTCTGACTGCTGCCGGGGTGGGGGCCTTGAGGGCTGGCTGGATGGGGGAACCAAAGATACAATCCCCCTCAGCCTAGGATATAAATAAAAAAAGTATGTGAGAAATAACAGGTGTATTGTTCATAAGGTGGTGTTAAAAATCTCAAAGCTGAAAATCTGGAGTAAAAATATTAAAAATTGCTGCAGTTACAAATATACATACAAACTGCATAACGTACACCTTTATTTTGCACCAAATTTTAAACATGGCCTTTTGGGACCCCACCTAATGAACACTGGCACTGTAATTTCGTTAGTTCATCCCAAAAGTTGATTTCACACAGCAACTACGCCATTCTGCACCACAGCTGCAAAAACACATTTCGGGTAAGATGTGAAAAATTACAGCTGCACTGTTCATGAGAAGGTGTGAAAAAAATCTCAATGTTGAAAATCTGGAGTGAAAACATTAACAATTGGCGAAGTTACAAATATGCATAGAAACTGCACAACATACACTCGTAATGCAGTCATTTTTGGGAATTTGTGCATCAGATTTTCAACTTGGGCTTTTTGAGATTTCCCCTCATGAACACTGGTACTGTCATTTCATTAGTCAGTCCAGAAAAGTGATTCCACGTAGTGACCGCAAAATCACCTTTCAGGACTGAATAGCAAAATGACAATAACAGTGTTCATGAGGTGGGGTCCCAAGAACCCCATGTTGAAAATTTGGGGTACAAATTCCTTAAAATGGCTGAGATATCAACATAAGTTGAAAGCCCCATTGAGAGCCATAATACGTGCCTACCTTGATTCCTCAGTTTGCGGTTGGGCTTTGAAGAGTGCAGACGTGTCACAGTACAGTGAAGATGACAGCTGCCAACCTCCAGCAGTAAGTATAGGGTGAGAGAGGTGAGGGGCGGTTGGTGCTCAGTGGGAGGGTTGAGATGGGGGAGGGAGACAGGAGAGATGACGAGGGACCATTTTCTTTTTTCTA
Source organism: Neoceratodus forsteri (assembly GCA_016271365.2). Classification (NCBI taxonomy): domain Eukaryota; kingdom Metazoa; phylum Chordata; order Ceratodontiformes; family Ceratodontidae; genus Neoceratodus; species Neoceratodus forsteri. The sequence continues at coordinate 437,396,798 of CM057453.1, forward strand.
GGATTAAAAAAAAAAGATGGGGACAGTTTTTTTTATGGCAGGGATGACTTTTTTGGGGGGGCACTGGGAGTGGGCTCCCCAATGTCCCATAGTACTGGGGGGTTCATAATGCCAACATGATGATTGGGCACCCCGATGTCGGTGAACACTATTAATATTAGAACAGGTGGGGGGGGGGCATTCAACACTAGGTGTGGACTTCCCAGTGTCAGAAACAACATTGAAAAAAAGTAATGTTTTTGGGCATACTGGGGGTGGTCTCCCCAGTATGCACAATAATAGAGGGGGAAATAAATCCTGACATGGGGATTGGGCACTCTGATGTCATAAAACAATAATAATGGGCTGTGGGGGTGGCGGGGAGGCATCCGACTCTGGGGGTGGGCATCTAAGTGTTGGAAACAACAGAAAGATATCAGAAGGTTAATGCTTTCGGTGCACTGCGGAAGCTCTCCTCAGTGTGCCACAGTAGTGGAGGGTTAAGGAAATGCCGACACAGGGAGTGGGCACCCCGATGTTGGCAAACAATAATTACAAAGGGGTATGCCTGGAAAAATGACAGTTCAATGCAGGATTCTGCATTGCAACATGGCAGTTCAATGCAGGAGTCTGCATCATAAAAAGCCACTTCAATGCAGGATTCTGAATCTAACATGGCAGTTCATTGTAGGATTCTATATCTAACTAGAATCCTATGCCAATGTAAGATTCTGCATTGAACTAGAATCCTATGCTGATGCAGGATTCTGCATTGAACTAGAATCCTATTATGATGCAGGATTCTGCATCAAACTAGAATCCTATGCCTCCAGGGACATCTAATTTTTCCCATAGGAAATAATGGGAAAAAGAACATTTCATAACTTTGGAACAGATAAATATTTTTTCAACAAACCTTCAAAAGGCACATCTGTGAGACCAACGATTTCTACCCTGAAAATGTCAGCCCCGTAGCTACAGCCATTTCTAAGATACAGGTTGACAAAGAAAAATAGCAAAAAACATAAAAATCTCTTTTTTATTCAACATTCTGTATGTCGGACACCACACAAGGGATTCAAACCAAATTGAGTATATCAATAGACCTGCCAGTTCTGAAGATGCATATAAAATTTCAAGCAGATCTGTTGAACCTGCACAAAGTTATTACCCTGCAAAAATTGGCCTTCAACATTAAATGCTCTTGCTAACCCTAACTATAGGTACACTACCGTGCAGCTGTAATATCTATAATATCTACAATATCTACAGTGTCAGTGGCTCAGTAAGTAGCACACTCACCTCTGAGGCCGGGAGATCAGAGGGCTGTGGGTTCAGTTCCCACACCTGGCACTTGGGTTAATATCCCAGTACTGACACTGTAGTGCAGCATGAGAGGGGTGCTGCACTTCTGAGGTGCCGTCTTTCAGATGAGACGTTAAACTGAGGTCCCATCTGCCTGGATTGGTGGTAGTTCAGGTGGATGTTAAAGATCCCATGGCACTTATCGAAAAGAGTAGGGGAATTTCCCCGGTGTCCTGGCCAAATTTCCCTCATTCTCTAAAAAATACCACCAACAGCTTAATCTGGTTCAAGGTCAGTTGGCATTCATCTGTATCCCCCTTCCCCGGGTTGTGCCTGAAAATAGGCAGGATTTGTCTAGTGCACTTACCCGGTCAACAAAAACTAAATAAATAAATAAAAATAAATAAATATTTACACATACACATATACATCTTGTTACATTCAAAATTCTGTACCTTAATAACTTTGGCATTTTTTGACAAAATAGCCTGAAGTTTGGCATACGTGGTCACCTTGTAAATATCTCGAGATGTGGAAAGTTTTTTGATGGCATCTTGTCTGAATTTTGAGATATAAAGTGGGGAAAAAACACTTTTATCCCATTGGTTAACATAGGATTTTTTGCTCTCATCTACAGATCAGACAGAATAAAAAATTTCCCTGAACATTTCAGGGATGATGGGGTCAGTGCCACGGGTGTGCATTTGGATAGTTTGGTGAAAAGAAGTTTTACAATTTTTGAATTATAATGAATTTTGTGATAGCCACCAGACAGGGACATAAATAAAAACAGTTTGAACTGTTAATTGTTAAGGAGTTATTGTTTGGTGCTCAGAGAAACACTGTTTGTGCTTCTGCCATCTTGTTTTTTTTTTTTTTTTTCACTTTTAAAAACTGATATACAAAGAAATCCTACTTCATTAGGCATGACCAAGACCTGTATTTAGGTCTCAGTTACATGCTTAGTAACATTATTGTATTATTATTTTAAAATGTTTAGGTCAAGTATGTCTTTTTGGGGAAAGAATCATATCACTGGTCACTCGGTAAGCCAAGGATCAATCAATTGGAAAATAACCCTTCGAAGTTCTTTACAGTTTGAACTTCACTGTTCAAACTATAAAGACTTCAAACAGTGAAGGTCCATGATTGGGATCTTAAAGATGAAATTTAATGCTTTCTTAGTTAAACTCCAGAATTGATTAGTGTCCTTTTTGGTAATGTGCATCTTTGAATAGGATTGTTTTGTTACATTCTTCTTTAAACATGTTTTTTTTTACCTCAAACCAATTTTGGCAACCTTCCAGTGAGGCTGTGCTTTAAGAAGCACTCAGCTGTCAGTCGGGAGTGATCTGAGGCGGGAAGTGCGGTTGCTAGTTTTTGTCACACAACAAACCTTAGTTAATGTAAATGATGCAACATCCTTTGTGTTATCTACCCCTGCACCTGTGATAATTTGTTTAAAAACTGACAGCTGGTGAACCTCTATGTGTCAGTGGCATTTCTCATTTATTGGTAGTGCTGCAAGCTTTTTTAACCCCTCATGCTATACAGTAAATATCTGCTGTCTCATGGAGTGCTGTAGTCTTTATGCAGGCTAGTTGTGTGGTGCTCTGTACGGATGAATATTGTGGTCAAACTGTAATTTTGTATGCAGACCCACTATGTCTAACACTAATACAGTGTCAGTGTGCTGCCCAGTTCAGAAGGATGCCCAACCCCTTGAAATGTCATGTCCCAGTGCCCCTTGTGACAGAACCACATTGTCACATTTCAATGAACCACTTCTGAACTGGGGCATACACTGACACTGTATCAGTGTCAGAAATAGTAGTCTGCATAAAAAAAAAAAATTACAATTCGACCACAATATTCATCTGTATACAGCACTGCACAACTAGTCTGCATAAAGACCACAGTGCTCTCTGAGATAGCAGATATTTATATCGTGACGGTGAAAAAAAATTGCAGCACTATCAGTAAATGATAAATGCCACTGACACATAGAGGTCTACAGTTAGAATGCAAGGTGACTTATCCCTAACATGTCAAGCAAACTGCAAGGCTAAAAACAACCACCAGCTGTCATAGTAAAGACACTGTGGCAGTTTTGTAGTAGTTGATCAATGATTATCTGCTGTCCCTACTTTTTTATAACTTCCCTGGTGTCTAGTGGCACCCCCACCCTCTGATCGCTGTCCCCACTTGTTAAATAATTTCCCAGGTGTCTAGTGGTACCCTCCACCTTCCAATCGCTGTCCTTACTTGTTAACTTTTTAAGTAATTTCTCTGGTGTCTAGTGGCACCTGCCACCCTCCAATCACTGTCCCCACTTTATTTTATTTCCCTGGTGTCCAGTGGCACACCTCACCTTCTGATCACTGTCCCCACTTGTTAAATAATTTCTCTGGCAGCTAGTGGTACCCCTGCCCTCTGATTGCTGTCCCCACTTTAATTTATTATTTCCTGGGTATCTGGTGGCACCCCCCACCCTCCGATCACTGTCCTCACTTTTAGTGGCACCCTACCATTAATATAGGAACCTAGAAAAAAGAAAACCATCCCTCGGTGTCCTTTTTTTACTTTTCTTTAACCTGTAAAAAAAAAAAGTCCATTGCCGATCATACCCGCACAAAAGTCCATATCTTGAACCGTTATCGAGATACGGGCCCCGAAAGGCGTCATGGATGCCGCAGTGTTATCCTATGGGAATATTTCTGAACTTCGGAATGTTGTTACTTTGGGCCCCTGTAATGTTTTGACACCAAACCACCAAAAGGCACATCTGTGGGACCAGGGCTTGCAACCCTGCACATTTCAGCCCAAAATACCAAACTGTTTTCTTGCAAGAGGATGGCAAAGATTTGCAGTTCTTTTGAGAATACTTTCACAAAATACTTTAGCAAATCACAAAAGTTTTGCAAAAAAAAATCTCGAAACTTTCACATTTGCAAAAGCATTTTGAGAAACTAATTTTCCCCCAAAATTGAAAAACGCATTTCTGATGGGGGTTTAACCCCCAAAAAAATTATGGCTAGCATCATCAGGACCCAACTAGGTAAACACAACAATCAGTGTTTGCCTAGAGGGTCCCAATTTTAAACACCAGGCATTTTTCTGTGTCACTAACTGAAAACAAGATGTCCGAATCACAAAAGTAAAAGGACCATTTGTGAAAGTATAAATACGCATTTGCGAAAGTTTTGTGATTTCTGCTAACTTTTCCCATTGACTATAATGGGAAATTTGTTTTTTGAATAACTTTTTAATGGTTTAATATTTTTTCTCCTAATCTTTGAAAGATCCATCAGTGATCAAGGCTGCATCTTCCCTGAAGTTTTTGGACTAAACGGACAAACCGTGTGGGCTGTGGGCGCGAGCAAAGAAACGTGCAAAAAGTCAATTTTTTGGCATGTTTTTGCATTCTGCAGCTCCTCGACCATACAACCAACCATAATGCAACATCCAGAGATCTATGGTACCAGACCATGCATAAAAAATTTCGGGCAAATCCATCGTATGGTGGCAAGGTTATTAAGGTGCAAACTTGAGGTTTAACGTTAAAGTGCTTACTCAACTACTATTTTATATATGTGTATATATATATATATATATATATATATATATATATATATATATATATATTAAGGCAAAAAACTCCATTTAATGCATCAGGGTTGTTCCACAGCAATAAAAGTGAGAAATTCGGTGTTAGGGTTGAAACCCCCTTGGACCCCCAGCCCCCAACCAGCATTGGGGTTGTCGCCATTAACTCTCACCCCATCACATGTGTAGAGAAGCAGAGGTATAGGAGAATGGGGTGAGAGTTAGTACCGAACCCTAATCGCGCAGCCAAATGCCAGTGGGGGGTGGGCTGGGGGTCCAAGGGGAATTTCAACCCTAACACCGAATTTCCTCACTTTTGTTGCTGTGGAACAACCCTAACTGATGCATTAAATGGAGTTTTTTGCCTCTAATTTCCCTTCTTTTTGAGAATGTTAATGACAAATAGTGAATGTAGTGCGGCAGCAGGAGCGCGGGGCCCCGCCACGTGATGTCTTCACACATAGTAACACAGTGCCCACAAACGCAAATGGTAATGCACATGGTGACACAAAGCGAAACATAAAGATAAATAGTACTGAGAAATAGTGAATGTAATACAGCAACGGGACCAGTGACAGGGCCCCGAACTCCCGCTGCATATTGTCTTCTTGTCACATAGTAACACAGTGCCCACAAACAGAAATGGTAATGCGCATAGTGCAACAAAGTGAAACACAAAGATAAACAGTACTGCAGACACAAATGGTTAAAATTACAGAAACAGAAGCGCAAATGAAAATGCAAAGGGTAACACAGAAGGTGGCGTAGACAGGAAAAGTAAGTGAAACAGGTACAGAACCAGAAGCAGAAGCATTAAGGGTAAGAGTTATGGAAATACACACAATAGTTTTCCCCAAAAGCTGCATATAGAAAGACAGTGAGTACAAAGAATGTATGCAAAATAATGACTCTTGGAACAGAAAATGAGGACTTGGAATAGTAAATTGCTTATATCTCAGGAACCGTACGACGTGAATTATCACTTTTCTGGCTAGTTTTGCACTTAGCCCCATTTTCCTGATGAAAAGTCCATATCTCGCACCATTTCCGAGATACGGGCCCTGAAAGGCATGGCGAACACCGTAATGTTATCCTATGGGAATAAAAGAGAAGTTCGGAGTGCCATAACTTTGCCTCCCTATAACATTTTTTCACCAAACCACTGAAAAGCACATCTGTGGGATGTTGGCTGTCTTCCCTCTAAATTTCAACCCAAAAGACCAAACCGTTATTTTGCAGCAGGGTGCCAATGGATTGCTGCAATGCGTCGGACGCCGTAATGTTATCCTATGGGAAAAAGCATCAAATTTGGAGTTACGTAACTTTTCCGCTATGTAATATTTTTTCAACAAAACACTGAAAGGCACATCTGTGTGATGTCAGCTGCGTTCCTTCCAAATTTCAGCCCAAAACACCAAACCGTTCTCTTGCAGCGCGGTGCCAAAGAATTGCTGTCATTTTCCCACAGCCTAGAAAAGTAGTGTCGCAATTTGCTAAAGCTTTCGAAAATTCATTCGACAGTGTCACAAGTGCGAAAGTACTTTGCAAAAGTACTTTTCCCAGAAATTTGAAAAACATATTGCTGGACTATTTTAACCCAAAATAAAGACATGGCTAGCATCCTCAGGATCCGACTAGGTGAATACAAAAAGAATTAAGTTGCTAGAGGGTCCCAAATTTAAATGCCAAGCATTTTTCTGATCACCAACTGAAAACAAAATGGTGGATTTGCGACAGTAAAAGGGCCATTTGTGAAAGTAAAAACTGCATTTGCGACACTGTCAACTTTTTGTTAACTTTTCCCATTGACTTATAATGGGAACTTGTTTTTCAAATAAATTTTGAACCGTTTAATATTTTTTCAGGAAATCTTCAAAAGGCACATTAGGGACCCCAGCCACACATTTCCTGAAGATTTTGGACCAGTCACGCAAAACGTGCGACCTGTAGGTGCGACCGTAGAATTTCAAAAAAGCGTAAATGTGTGTGCAGATCACACTTAATAACTCCGAAGCCATATATCTGACTGGTACAAAACTTGGCAGATCCCAAGGCATATGGGTCTTGATAGTGTATTCCAAATTCCAGGCAAATCCATTGAATGGTTGCAAAGTTATTAAGGTGCAAAATTTTAGGTTTAACATGTAAATGGCTCCTCAACCCCAACTATGGTAGCACGGTAATAGATATATATATTCTGTGCAAAAAACTTAATTAATGTATCAGTTAGGGTTCTTCTACAGTGACAAAAGTGAGAAAATTTGCCATTAGGGTTCCCAACCGTTGAACCCCGCACCACCAACAGGCATCGGGGTGTGCATTGGGGTCATTGGCTCTAACTCTCACCCTGTCCCATGTGTAAACAAGCTGAGGTGGTGCAGTGTAGAAGAATGGGGTGAAAGTTAGGGCCAGTGACCCCAATGCACACCCAGATGCCTGGTGGTGGGGGTGAGGTGGGGTTCAACAGGTGGGAACCCTAATTGGTGAATTTCCTCACCTTTGTCACTGTAGAAGAACCCTAATTCACATCTACAGGACATGCCATAAACACCCTCCAAATTTCAAGTAAAAAGACCAAACCATTTCCTAGATATTCAGTGCTAAAGATTGGTAAAATTTCCCTATCTATTCAGTTATAAAAAATGTGTCCATCTTGTCTCCCCCCCCCCCCCGTGATCAAAGATGGCGATCAAAGAATCTTGTGATCAAAGAATTTGCAAGCTCATGATCAAAGAATTTGCAGGGTCACAACCAAAGGATAAAAACTCTTCTAATTTAAACAATTAGAAGAATTGCGGTAAACCACAACCATGGTTCATCAGAACGTAGCCCCCTGAGTAAAACCAACCCTCATTTGTCTTCCGAGGACACCCCCTAGGCTGAGAAAATAGATTTTCTAATCTGGAAATCTTGTCCATTGCTTGCAATGCACGATCGCGATCAAAGAGTCTCGCAATCAATGAATTTGCAGGCTCGCAATCAAAGAAATTGCTCACTTGCGAACAAAGAGTGAGGGACGAGATGGGCAGATTTAAAAATTGATTTTCTCAGCACAGGGGTGTCCTAGAAAGGGTTTTGCTCAGGGGGCTTCATTCTGTCCTATCTGAATAAAAAAAATTATGTTTTCAATATCCCTGGTAGTCTAGCGGCCCCCTTGATTATCCCTGGTAGTCTAGCGGCCCCCTGAAATTATTTCTGAGTGCCTCTTTGCATTGGTGCTCGTAATACACACAGTCGGCGGCTGGCTATGGAGGTGAGAGGTTAGCTGTGCTAGTCACCGGCTGGGGAAGGGTTGGGGGTACTGGCTGGGCTGGCAAGGCTGGATGGGGGGGTGGGAGATTAGGCTACCAGGAAATTGCAGGTGCTTATCCATTTTATTATGATGGGGCGCTAGGCTACCAGGGATATGAATAATAATAATAATTTAATTCAGATCGGAAGGCCACTAGACTACCAGGCATATAAAAAATATGAATGAAATACACATTGGGGGCACTAGACTACCAGGGATACAGACATCGTAATCTATTTTATCTTAATGAGGGTCCGCTAGACTACCAGGGACATCAGTAATAATAATAATTTAATACAGATCAGGGGGCCACTAGACTACCAGGAATATAAAAAAGCAATATTAATAAAATACACATGGGGGGCCACTAGACTACCAGGGATACAGAGATTGTTATCTATTTTATCATGATTGGGGGGGGCCGCTAAACTACCAAGGATATTGAAAACATATTTTTTTTTATTCAGATGGGGCAGAACGAAGCACCCTGAGCAAAACCCACCCTCATTTAAATTTCTAGGGCACCCCTGGGCTGAGAAATTTGCCTGAAACTTAACAGGCACGGGGTGCAACCATAGATTTTGGGATCTGCATTATCGTTTCCATTTGCGTCACCATATGCTTTACCATTTGCGTTTGTATTTGAGCATGTGTTTGCATTTCTGTTACTGTTTGCATTTTCGTTGCCATTTGCGTTACCATCTGTGTTTGATTTCATGTTTGTGCTTACACTTCCATTACCATTTCCATTTCTGTTTGCTTTTCTACTTGTATTTTCTTTACCGTTTGCATTATTGTTTCCTTTCACGTCGCCATTGGCATTACCGTTTCCGCTTGAGTTGCTGTTACTGTTTGCATTTTCATCACCATTTGCATTACCATTTGTGTGTGTGCTTCTGTTACTGTTCTCATTACTGTTACCATTTGCATTTGCATTACCATTTGCGTTTCCATTATCGTTTTTGTTAGCATTTCCGCTTGCATCACCATGTGCGTTTCCATTTGCATTTGTGTTTTTGCTTGCGTTTGTGTTTCCGTTTGTATTACGGTTTCCTTTGGCGTCACCATTGCTGTTACCATTTGCGTTTCCATTTGCATTACTGTTACCATTTGTGTTTTCATTATTGTTTGCATTACCATTTGCATTTGCATTTACATTACCATTAGCATTTGTGTTTACACTTGCGTTTCCGTTGTCGCATGTGTTACTGTTTCCTAGTGCATTGCCGTTACCATTTGCGTTTGATTTTACGTTTCCATTTGCGTTACCATTACCGTTTGCATTTCCATTACAATTTGTGTTACCATTAGTGTTTGCATTTACGTTTAAGCATGCGTTTCTGTTACCATTTGCGTAATTGTTTCCATTTGTGTCACCATGTGCGTTACTATTTGCGCTTACATTTGCGTTAACATTAGTGTTGCTGTTTCCTTTTGAGGCACCATTGGCATTACCGATACCACTTGCGTTTCCGGTACTGTTTTCATTAGTGTTTTCGTTTGCATCACCTTGTGCATTTACTGTTTGTGTTTGTGTTTGTGTTTGTGTTTGTGCTTGCATTTGCATTACCATTACCATTTTCATTTCCATGTGCTTTACCACCTATGTTTGTGTTCACATTTGCGCTTGTGTTTCCGTTACTGTTTGTGTTACCATTTCCATTTGCTTTTGCACTTGCATTTGCGTTACTGTTTCCTTTCCAGTCACCATTGGTGTTACCATTTCCCCTTTCATTTGCATTATCATTACCATTTGCATTTTCGTTACTGTTTGCATTACCATTTGCGTGTGCGTTTCCATTACTGTTATTGTTCTCATTACTGTTACCGTTAGCGTTGGCATTACTGTTAGCGTTAACATTCCCATTAGGATTACCGTTACCATTACTGTTAGGGTTATTATACACAAATGAGAAGCATGGAGACTCCCACCACCACATACCATTTACTATTTATAGTACACATTCTCAAATAGAATGGAAATTCATGACAAAAAACTCCATTTAATGCATCAGTTAGGGATGTTCTATAGTGACAAAAAGGAGGAAATTTGGTGTTAGGGTTGCCACGGCTTGCATCCCAAGCCCACCCTGCCCCCACCAACAGGCATCGGGGTGTGCATTGGGGTCATCGGACCTAACTCTCACCCCATTCTCCTAAACTGCACCACCTCAGCTTATTTACACATGGAATGGGATGAGAGTTAGGGCTGATGACCCCAATGCACACCCTGATGCCTATTGGTGGGGGTGAAGGTGGCAATCCCTAGCACTTTCCAATTTCCTCCTTTTTTGTTGCTGTGGAACAACCTAACTGATGCATTAAACAGAGTTTTCTTGCCATGAATATATATATATATATATATATATATATATATATATATATATATATATATATTATAGTAACACACAGTACTACATTGATTAGGTTGTGTACCCATTTAAGGTTAAATGGTGAAACTTTGCACCTTAATAACCTTGCCACTGTTCTAAAGATGTGCCTGAAATTTGGTAGGCACAGGGCGTAACCATAGATCTTGGGACCTGCCAACATTCGTACCAGCCGGATATACAGCTTCGGAGTTATTAAGCAACATTCTGGGGCACATTTACAGTTTTTTGTGCATTCTTTGCTCGTGCCTACAGGTCGCACAGTTTAGGCAACTGGTCCAAAAACTTCAGAGAACATGCGGCTAGGGTCCCCGATGTGACTTTTGAAGATTTCATGAAAAAATATTAAACGGTTCAAAAGTTATTCAAGACACAAGTTTCCCATTATAGTCAATGGAAAAGTTAACAAAAAGTTTGGCAGTGTCACAAGTGCACTTTTTAATGTCACACATGACCCTAGTAGTGTCTCAAAGCTGTCATTTTGTTTTCAGTTACTGATCACAGAAATGCTTGACATTTAAAATTGGGACCATCTAGGGACATAATTATTTTTGTGTTTACCTAGTCGAGCCCTGAGGATGCTAGCCATGTATTTATTTTGGGGTTAAACACCCCAGAAATATGATTTTCAAATTTTTGGGAAAAGTAGTGTTGCAAAGTAGTGTTGTACTTGGGACACCATCGCAAATTTTTGTGAAAGATGTTGCAAATCACGACACTACTTTTCAACACTATGGCCAAAATGATAGGAATTGTTTACCACCCTGCTGCAAAAGAATGGTTTGGTCTTTTGGGCTGACATTTGGAGGGAAGAAAGCCAACATCTCACAGATGTGCCTTTTGGTAGTTTGGTGAAAAAATATTGCAGGGATGCAAAGTTATGGCACTCTGAATTTGATGCTTTCTCCCATAGACTAACATTGCGGTGTCCGCCACATGACAGGAATTCTTTGCCACCCTGCTGCAAAATAACGGTTTGGTCTTTTGGACTGAAATGTGGAGGGACAAAAGCCACCATCCCACAGATGTGCCTTTTGGTGGTTTGGTGAAAAAATATTACAGGGTGGCAAAGTTACGGCACTCCGAACTTCACATTTTTTCCCATAGGATAACATTACGGCATCTGCTGCACCTTTTGGGGCCTGTACCTCGGAAACGATGCGAGATAAGGACTTTTCGTCGGAAAAGTGCTTGACCCCCTGGGGGGGCCAAGCACAAAACTAGCCAGGAAAGTCATAAATCATTTGACTTTAACATTTTTTTCTACGTCGTACGGTTCCTGAGATATAAGCAATTTGGTATTCCAGCTCCTCATTTTCTGCTCCGAGCCCCATTATTATGCATACATTCTTTGTACTCACTGTGTTTCTCTATGCAGCTGTTGGGGAAAACCAGGGTGTGCACTTACGTTACTGTTTCCCTTACCGTTTCTGCTTGCGTTTCCAAACTAGTTTGTGTTACTGTTCCTGTGTACGACACCGTGTGTGTTACCCTTTGCATTTTCATTTGCGTTGCATTTGTGTTACTGTTACCATTTGCGTTTCCACTTCTGTTTGTCTTTGCATTTACATTTGCATCACCATGCGCATTTTCATTTGTGTTTGTGGCCACCCTTCCGTTTGCATTTCCGTTTGTCTTTCATATGGTGTCATCGTTGCTGTTATCGTTACCATTTGTGTTTCCAATTGCTTTACTGTCACTGTGCGCATTATGGTTTGCATTTCCACATGCGCTTGCATTTCCGTTTGCTTTGGTGTAATTGTTGCTGTTACCGTTACCATTTGCATTTGCAATTGCGATACCATGATCATGCGCGTAATGGTGTGTGTTTCTGTATGTGCCTGCGTTCGCGTTTCCATTTCTGTTTCCTTTGGCATTATTTTAGCTGTTACCGTTACCATTTGCGGTACCCTGACTGTGGGCATTACGGTTTGCGTTTCTGTACGTGCTTGCGTTACATTTCTGTTTCCTTTGGTGTTACTTTTGCTGTTACCGTTACCATTTGCATTTGAAATTGTGGTACCATGACTGTGCACGTCACGCTTTGCGTTTCCATATGCGCTTGTGTTTGCCTTTCCATTTCTGTTCCTTTTGGCGTTATTGTTGCTGCAACAGTTAACATTTGCTTTTACAATAGTAGTACCATGACCGTGCGCATTACCAGTTGCGTTTCTGTATGCGCTTGCGTCTCCAATTGTGTCACTGTTCGCTTTGGTGTCACTTTGCGCTTGCATTTCTATTAAAGTTTTCATTACCATTTACGTTTGCATCACCATGTGTGTAACCGTTAACACTTGCATTTGCTTTGTAGTTACTGTTACTATGTCACAAGACATCACGTAGTGAAAGCACGGGGCCCGAAGGGCCCATGCTACCACCACCACATTCTATTCATTATTTGTAGTCCTCATTCTCAAAAAGAAGGGTAATTCATGGCAAAAAAATCCATTTAATGCATTAGTTAAGGTTGTTCCACAGTGACAAAGGTGAGGAAATTCGGTGTTAGGGTTGAAAGCCCCCCTTGCACCCCACAAGCCCGTCCCCCAACCGGCATTGGGGTGTACATCGGGGTCATCAGTCGTAGCTCTCACCCCATCCTCCTATACCTCAGCTTGTTTACACATGTGATGGGGTGAGAGTTAGGGTCAATGACCCCAATGCACACCCCGATGCCAGTTGGGGGCAGGCTGGGGGTACAGGGGCTTTCAACTGCACAATTCCTCACTTTTGCCATGAATATATATATATATATATATATATATATATATATACACATATATATATATATATATATGTATGGTAGCACAGCAGTGCTACCATGAATTCTGATTAGTACCCCATTTAAGGTTGGGGTTGAAAGCTCCCTTGCATCACCCCAGCCTGCACTCCAACGCATCGGGGTGTGCCGGTCGAGTCGTCTGTGCTAATTCTTACCCCATTCTCCTATGCCTCAGCTTATTCATACCGTGATGGGGTGAGGTTGAGTGCCGATGACCAAAGCACACCCAATGCCAGGTTGGAGGCGGCTAAGGTGCAAGGCATTGAACCCAATAACTTAATTTCTCATGGTCGTTGTGGAACAGCCCTAACTGATGCATTAAATGGAGTTTTTGCCATATGTGTGTGTGTGTGTATATATATATATATATGCATGTATCTATCTATCTATCTGTCAGTCTATATCTAGATATATATGTAAGTAACAATCCATGACAGGGTGTGCATGAAAGGATTTTAATGCACAACCCAGGGGTGTGCTAAGGCATGAGGCCAAAGGGTGAGTGTTCTTATGCCCCGGAAAGTGTATTAAAATCCTTTTTTCATGCACACCCTGGAGTGGCTTATCACACTTATAAAATGTGCCATTGACATAAAATAATTTGTTTGAGTTAGTCTGAAAGGGATTACATCTTCTTTACTATTTTCAAACAAGTGTACAGTACATTAACTCTAAAACTTTTAAAAACTGAGAAAGTCCATGTTAATGCATAAAATAGCATATTTCAGCAATAGATTAAGTAGTACTTTGCAGTAAAAGTATTTATTAGTGTTAGCTGAAAATGTATATTTTCTCTGTAACATGTAAATTCTCACATAAATGCACTGTAACATTTGTACATTTTTAAAAATAAGCGAGACGATAAACAAGGGAGGCGCTAATCATCTGCTAAAGAGGAAGGTCGCAACTCACCAGAGCTCCACATCATAACAGAATTAAACTCATCTTTCCAACTACAAAATATAACATTTTACATCTGTTCAATGCCTGTTACGCACCGCAAGGCACGAGTACCTAAATCAAGGGGAAATGTCACAGCAAGGAGGCAAATGCTCTAAGAAAACAGCCAGACAGGACCAGATGACCTCGTGGGGGGGACTAGGCCCAATTTCATTCTCTGCCTCGGTGTTCTCTTTAGTCAACAAATCCATCTAAGACCAGGTCCTGGCAGACTTAACCCCAAAATGGGAAAAGGTCGAAAAAACCATAGCTGGGATCACTACTGAAATAAAACAGCAAGGTGGCTGAATTCAAGAGGTGGAACAATGTATGTCTGATCTGGAGGACACTACAAAGGAAGTTAATGATAAAATAGCTGGATTACCAGGAAAACTATAGCAGATGGAATAATCTATACTTGAGAGGTTTACCAGAAGGGGCGTAAAAAGGCAATCTATTAGATTTTTATGCTGCTACATAGCCCAAATTACTGAATATAAACCCAAAGAAAGGCAGACTGAAGACTGAGTGAGCATGTCGTACACAAAACCCAAGTCCACCGGCAGATCAACCACCTTGGCAGGTTATATTTCGTCTGCATCATTACCCAGACAGGCGGGCTCTGTTAGCTGTGTATCAGAACATAAAAGAGCTCACCTTCAAGGGAAAAAGGTTTACAATGCACCAGGATTTGTCCCTTCGTGTCCAGCGGAAACAACAACAATTTAATGCCCTGATGGACTAATTGTGGAAACGTGGCCTTGAATTTTACATGGCGTAGCCCGCGGTGGTTAAAGTGCATTGGGAAGGTGTCACATTCTCATTCTGGGAGCCTCATAAGCTGCAAATTACATAGCTGAATGGGACCAGAAATATGCGAAGAAGGGTTGAATTTAGTGAGTACCTGGAGTGGCTTATTTTCTTCAGACTGCCTTAGAACTGCTCCCACTCTTCGTGGCCGAACTGAATTACACAAGGGGGGGGAGAAAGGAGGGTGAAAATGGTCTAGTAAGGCATGGAAACTGTTTAATTCCCTTGGTTCAGCCACACAGTGACTGTAATAGAGGGGAATCTTGTGAGAGGCTGTGAACTCACATGCACAAACAAGGACTACTGGTATTAGCTGCACCACGATGTATAGCATTAAAGATGCACTCTCCAAGGTGGACACAGCCAGAGCTCACAGACTTTTAAATATTTGATGGGTCGCTGTGGTGCTCTTAAGATCTGAATGGGAGGGAGGGGGGAGAATAATGGATTAAGCTTGGGAAGGCGAGGCCATGAGGGGAGGTGGGGGAGGCATATACCCAGGGATAATACCGGAAGTCATTATGGAGTAAGATGGAACATGGCGTTGAGTAGCCTGGGTTCCCTATGGGGTGTCTGACCTGATGGATACTGTTATATCCAAAACAGCGCTAGAAGTGAGTTTAAAATGGAAAGCACATACTAAAGGTGTTACAGTTGATGTGGAGGGAGGGGCATGGGGTTGTACATACAGTTAATGATACAAATAGAAAAGAGAGTTAACAGTATAATACAGATACTAATGAAGAAGCAAGAAATAAGAGAGTGTGATATGGGGTGGGAGGGGAGTGGGGAGGGAAAGTTTTTATTGTTCATGTTCAAGGTTTGTGTTACATGCACAAGTTTAAATGTGCAGCTGTTAATGTTGATTACTTCTGCCATGTTGGAGACAATATTAAGAAAAGAGAAGTAGACATAAATGTGCACTGGGAGCAGCAATATTGGGGTTATGGCCTGAACAGGGTGGGACAAGATGGATAAGACATTGTGCAGTGTGATAGTTTCCTGGAATATCAAGGGATTTTCTTCACCAGCAAAAAGAGCTAGTCTTAGCACTAAATCATAAGGGTGTGGATGTTGCTTCACTGCAGGAAACCCACTTGACTCCCAAGGAGCATACTAAATTAGTTGGAGGATGGGTGGGGGCATGCTATGCCTCCTCCTTTAGCTCAAATAATAGAGGGGTGGTGATCTTTTTGAGGAGGGGATTTCTGTTTTTGGTATAATGTGTGGTGAAGGACCCTAAAGAGGGAAGATATATTTTTGTGGTCAGAGAGACAAATGGGCAAACTCTAACTCTGGGAAACATATATGCCCCTGCGGTGATGGACCCCATATTATACCAGCAAATATTAGATGTAATAGTATGAGAACAGTTTCCCCACCTAATACTGGGAGAGGACTTTGATTGAGTGGCAGATCCAAGGTTGGACTACTCGGGCTCAAGGTGCAGAGATGTAGCAGCGATCCAGCAATGGTTGCTGGGGTTGGGGGAATTGGACTTAATAGACATATGGCGTACAGCCAACCTGGGAGCCCGGGAATATACTTTCTCTTCCCAACCCCATGCCACCTGGTCTAGACTCGACTACTTATATGTATCAAGACATGATTATGCCCAGGTGATTAAGGTGGAGCATAGCCCCATTTTCCTCTCTGACCACGCGATGGTGCGACTTGAAATAAATTTGGGGCAGTGAGGGAGAGGCTGGAAGTTCCCAAGTTACCTCCTGGCTAAGAAGGAGTTTAAACGTTTCCTGAAGGATCAATGGAAATTATATCAGACAACAATTCAGGGTACAGTAGAAGATATGGAGATATACTGGAAAGTGGATAAGGCATATATGGGGGGGTAATCATTGGCTACACTTCTAAACTAAAAAGGGAAAAATGCCAAAGAAGAGAAGCACTAGAACAAAAAATAAAAGTATTAGAACAAAAGGTGGTTAGAGAAGGAGACGGTCAAGTACTGAGGGACTTGCAGACTGCCCAAGAGGCCTTAAATGAATGCCTTTTGGAAGAAGTTATATCAAGACAAATTTATGCTAGACAGCGAATATATGAGTGGGGCAATAAGCCGGGACCATTATTGGTAAACTTATTGAAAGGAGGCAAAACATCTAAAAAGATTTTAACTATAAAAGATAAAGGGAGTGCAGTCCTTCAAACTGAATCCCATATATGGAACAGATTCCAGGAATTCTATCGCTCATTATACACGGCCGAATGTAATGGAACAGGCCATTTAATGGACAGGTTCTTAGAGCGCCTTCTATTCCCAACCTTGACAGAGGACCAGAGAGCCTCACTGAGTGGTACCATTACTAGGGCAGAGATATTGAAAGCTATAGGATCACTTACATCGGGAAAGGCTGAGGGCCCTGATGGATTTAGAGCCGAGTACTATAAAGAACTAGCAGATCCCCTTTACGAGGTAATGGAAAGGGCTGGAGGGGGCTGCCCAAGTCATGTTGCGAAGCTACCATATGTGTGATCCCCAAATTGGATAGGGACCCCCAGGAATGTTCTTCCTACAAACCCATCTCTTTATTAAATATGGACTGTAAAATAATGACAAAAGTATTGGCCATGAGGTTGGATGTGCTTCTCCCCTCGATAATAAACCCAGATCAAACAGGATTTGTGCAGATGAGAATGTCCTACCACAATATGCAGAGACTCTTGAATGCAGTCTGGTGGGGTGCTAAGAATCTGGGGCAGGCATGCATTCTTTCTATGGACACTGAGAAGTCATTTGATTGGCCTGAATGGGACTACATGTTTAAGATTCTGGGGAAATTTGACTTAGGGGAGAGGTACATCCAACAAGTAGAGGCCTTCCACAGAACCCCAACAGCGAGGTTATTAATCAATAGGATACCATCAGGGGATGTCCAACTTGGGAGAGGCACATGGCAGGGTTGTCCCCTCTCCCCCCTCTTGTTTGCAATTGTCATAGAACTCCTGGCAATGAAAATTAGGGAGGATCCACATATCCAGGGTATCTTGAGCAGACAGGGTAAACAACATACCATCACCCTGTATGCAGATTATATCCTTTTGTTTCCTACGGAACCAGATCGGTCCATTCCTGCATTGCTACAGCTGGTGAGCGCTTTTGCAGTCTTCTCAGGCTATAAGCTGAATATTAATAAATCAGAAATGATGTGCTAAGTTAAAGGTGAGGGGATGGGTATGCAGAACACATGGGGGCTTGAGAAAGTTCATAAAGCAATTACATATCTAGGAATAAAAGTAGGCCAGGATATAAAAGAAATGTATAACTTAAACTATACACCCCTTATGGAAGTAGTTCTGAAAGACCTGCAGAGGTGGAAGGCCCTCCCATTATCCTGAATGGGTAGAAATAATGTCCTGAAGATGAACGTGCTCCCCAGAATACTATATGTGTTACAGATGATGCTGATGGGGTTACGAAATACTGATATTAAAAGGCTGGAAAAGGGATTTGGCCAATTTATTTGGCAAGGGAAAAAGCCCTGAATTAGCATGAGAAAGTTAAAAGCCACTAATGAACTGGGAGGATTGAACTTCCCTGACATTAAGAGGTACTACTTAGCAACCCAGTACAGATATGTGCACAATTGGGTCAACCAGGGAGAAGCTCCTCAATGGCTAGACCTAGAGGAAGAAGGATGTACAGGTCATCTGTCAGCATATTTAGGGAAAACAGGCTTGCAGGCTCATAAGTGGCTGCGACACCCAAACCCTATGGTCATTAGCTGTCTAGAAGCCTGGAAAAGCATCAAACAAAGAAGGGGAGGATTGGAAGAAAACACTATCCTGGTACCAGTGTCATGAAATCCAGAATTTCTACCAGGACTGGAAGATGACGGCTTTAAGGTGTGGCAAGAAAGGGGGGGTAAGATGTATGGGGGACCTAATTAACAAAGATAGAATGCTCACTTTCCCGGACATTAAAAGGGGATTGGGCCTCCTGACAATGCATCATTATAGATATCTCCAGGTTCGTAATTATTGAAAGAGCCTTAATAGGGAAGGGGATAGTCCCTCTAGCATTGCCCCGATAGAGAAAGAAATATTAGGGGCAAGGACTCAGGAGAAGGGGTTAATGGGATGGGTAGTAAGACTAGACAGGGCCTTCTTTCTGGGTGAAACCCAGAAAGTTAAAAGGTGGTGGGAGCAGGATTTAGGAATTGTGCTTACAGAGGTTAACTGGGAATTGTCATTGAGATCCCATATGGGTTTATTGCTTTGTAATAAGTTTAAGGAAATGCAATTTAAGTTCCTCCATAGGCTATATTATCCACCTAGCATGGTCCATAAATTCCACCCTGGAAGTTCTCCTTTATATATGAAATGTGGCAAAGATAGGGGTACAATAATGCACTATTACCTGTACTGCCCGGGGATACAGAAATATTGGAGAGGGGTTGCAGCGGAGATAACTAAGATGGAGGGCCGACCAGTGGAGTTTTCTCCATGCTCTCTGCTTTTGGGGGTGGATACCCAGGGAGGAGAGGAATGGGGCCTTCATCCTCAGAGAATTAGGGTCTTGCTAGTTGTAGCCCGATAGGGTATACAGAATTTATGGATATCAAATGACAGCCCCACAGTGAACCAATGGAAAACATTGGTTCTGCAAGCACTAGTGATGGACAGATTAACCTATATCCTTGAGGGGAGAGAAGAAAATTTCCTCAGGGTATGGGAGGCCTTCCTGGGGACACTATCAATGGGAGAGGCTGCCATCTTAAGAGAGGGCTAGATGACTTAAAGTAACTTGTCTGATGTCTATGGTGGTTAGGAGCCTATGAGGGTTATAGATATACTCCACCTTGTGTTGTATTGTATTTCCTCTCCTCAGTGCACACTAAGTTAAGAACTAAGATATGTTTACTCAATGAATATGCAGAACAAGGCATAGTTTGATTGATTGTTTCTTTTTTTTTCTTTATTATTTTATTAGACTCTGCAGTACAGACATGGTTATTAGTTTTCTTAGTGAAGTACTATGTTACAAGATTGAATACATTTTTAAAGTACCTCTCTTGTACTGGTATATTGCTGTGAATTTATTTTTAATAATATTACAGAGACAGTTATAATATGCAATGTACTGTACTGTGATTTGTCAGCATCAGAACTGTAGAAGCTTTATACAATAGAAGTCTGAATTCACAGTTTTGCTATGTCCTGAATGTATTGTATCTGAAAATCAAATAAAAATATGATAAAAAAAGGCAGTGTCTAAAACTTCATTTTCATTACATTGTAGTAATATGGTTTAATTGAAGGCAAAATTCTCCTTATTTATGTTTTTTATACTTATGTATCGTGGTCTAGTACTTAAGAAGAAAACTGCTATAGGACTGAGGCGAAAGGTTAGTAATAATAAGAAAAAAAACATTTAAACCTGCCAGGTTGCCTTTTTTTGGGGTTGGGGGGATATATTTCACCTGAAAGCACCCATGTGTGATTCAAATGTACATGCTTTTATAAACTTTAGGAATGCATTTGAGCAGTTTGGGTCTGCCTTTGCCTATGTAACTATATTTTCCCAATTGTTTTCTTTGTTTATAAAGTATTACTGCATACTTTTGTCATCCTTCATTGGGGACTGGGGAGCCACCTGGAGGGATGCAGACCTATACTGGTGTGATGGACTGCATCTGTCCAGGGGGGGAACCAGGATCCTAGGTGAGAGGTTTAAATGCTTCATTGGCAAGCATTTAAACTAGCCAAGGGGGGAGGCACTGAAAAGGAGCAGGGAAATCTGAGCCTCCCCCCACAAAACATGGTGATTAGTGAGGTAAACACCAAGGTACAGAAGTTATTAGGGAGCAGAACAGATTTAAATGTAAAAAAGGCAAAGGCAGTAAGGACAGAAATGGGGCTAAAGGGTAAGACTATCAAAAGTGGAGGGTGATGAGTACCAATGCCGTAGTCTGTGTAACAAGCTCCCTGAACTAGTGGCCTTGATGGAAGAGGTTGCCTGGATATTGTGGCAGTAACAGAAACATGGTACACAGAGAACCATGGCTGGGATGTCAACATACCAGGATACACAATCTACAGGAGGGACAGGGAGGGTAAAGAGGAGGAGGAGGAGTAGCTCTATGTAAGGAAGGGATCAAAGCAACAGAGCTAAGGGTAAACAGGAGCAGATGAGGCACTTTGGGTCACCCTGGAGACAGGAAATGGCACCACAATCCGCATGGGGGTTGTATACTGACCCCCATCTCGGGGGAAGGAATGGACAAGGAAATGATAGAAGGCTTTCTTAGAATGGCAGAAAAAGGGGAGATATTGTTGATGGGGGACCTGGATATGCTAGATGTTAACTGGAGCACCTTTGCTGCAGGCACATCCAAGAGCAGGGTCATTCTTGATGCCCTACAGGGGGCATGCCTCAGACAGCTAGTATTGGAACCCACTCGGGAGGGAGCAATCTTAGACCTGGTACTCTCAAATGGAGATGGAGAAAGAATCTCAGATTTAGAAGTGGGTAGCCATCTGGGAACAAGTGACCACTAAACAGTGTGGTTCACGATAAACACAGCCATACAATCAAGCCATACAAAAGCAAGATTACTGGACTTTAGGAGGGCTGACTTTGGGAAAATGAGAGAGTGCCTTAGAAAAGCACTAGCAAACAGGCAAGAAGGAGGGGTTGAGGAACACTGGGAAGTGATCAAAACAGCCATCACAGAGGCAACAAGCCTTTGTGTAAAGCAAATCAATAAAACACAACGGAGGCAAAAACCGCTATGGTTCTCAAAAGAGGTGGCAGGGAAGGTTAAGGAGAAAAGGACAGCATTCAGGAAATATAAGGAAACACAGAAGGAGCAGGACAGAGAACTTTATCAGTTAAAGCAGAAAGAGGCTGGGAAGGCAGTCAGAATAGCAAAGGCCCAAACTGAGGAAAGGATAGCCAATTCTGTTAAGAAGGGGATAAGACCTTTATAGGTACATTAGGGAGCAAAAAAGACCAAGGAGGATACTGAAGCTTAATAAAGGGGAGGAATGTGGGTAGAGGGTGACAGTGAAAAAGCAGGGATACTGAACGAATATTTCTGCTCAGTATTCACAAAGGAAGAGGAGGGGGAGTTACCTAAACCAAACAAGAAAAACACTCTGAAGATGGGGGTCGATACCAGTCCATTTACAGAAGAAAGGGTTCTGAAAGAACTAATAAAATTGAAGGTGGACAAAGCAATGGGGCCTGATGGGATTCACCCAAGAATTCTAAAAGAACTAAGGGTAGAACTAGTGACACCGCTGACTACTCTCTTTAACAAATCATGGGAGGATGGGGTGGTACCGAGGACTGGAGGAGGGCAGATGTGATTCCTCTTCACAAAAGTGGGAGCAGGACAGAGGCAGGAAACTACAGACCAGTTAGTTTGACCTCAGTGGTATGGAAAATGATGGAATCACTTCTGAAGGAAAGAATTGTTGAGTACCTAGAGGCCAGTGAGGCACAGGACCCAAGGCAGCATGGATTCATGATGGGAAGGTTGTGTCAGATGAATCTAATAGATTTTTTTGACTGGGTGACCAAAGTAGTAGACCAGGGAGGGGCTGTGGACATGGCCTACCTGGATTTTAGCTAGGCATTTGATACAGTCCCTCACAAAAGATTAACACACAAGATAGCCAGCCTTGGAGTGGGTCCCAAGGTGGTAGCCTGGATAAAAAATTGGCTAGACAACAGGACGCAAAGGGTAGTAGTAAATGGAGTACTCAGTGAAGAAAGGAGGGTTACTAGTGGGGTACCACAGGGTTCAGTACTGGGACCGGTCCTTTTTAATGTCTTTATAAGTGACATTGCAGAGGAACTGGAAGGAAAAGTATGTCTCTTTGCAGATGACACAAAGATTTGCAACAGGGTTGATACACAAGATGGAGTGGAAAGGATGAGAAGGGACTTGGCAAGGTTGGAGGAATGGTCAAATGTATGGCAGCTCAGATTCAATGCAAAGAAGTGCAAGGTAATGCACATGGGAAACAAAAACCCAGGGGAAGTGTACACAATGGGGGGTGAGATACTGACAACAGTAAAAATAGAAAGGGACCTGGGGGTAATTATATCAGATGACCTAAAGGTGGGCAAGCAATGTGAGAAGGCAGTAAGGAAGGCTGGGGGATACTGGGATGCATAGGAAGAGGCATCAATAGTAGAAAACAGGAAGTTGTTATCCCTCTGTACAGACAGTTGGTGAGACCCCATCTGGAGTACTGTGTGCAGTTCTGGAGACCCCATCTCCACAAAGACATAGAGTGGAGGCTGTCCAGAGGAGGGCAACCAAAATGGTGCAGGGTCTGCACCAGAAGACATACGAAGAAACACTAAAGGAGCTTAATATGTATACCCTTGAGGAAAGAAGGGAGAGAGGGGACATGATAGAAACTTTAAAGTACCTCAAGGGAATTAAGTCCAAGAGGGTAGCATCTTCCAGAAAAAGAGATGTGCAAGAACAAGGGGGCACAATTTGAAGATAGAGGGGGGACGGCTCAGAGGTAATGTGAGGAAGTATTTTTTCACTGAGAGAGTTGTGGATGCATGAGACAGCCTCCCTGAGGAGGTCGTGGAGTCAAGAACAGTGGGGGACTTCAAGAATGCATGGGACAGGCATAAGGCAGTCCTAGTGGGGGTAGGAGGAAGTAAGCTGTTGGTTAACTAGGATCTGCAGCTTATCTGTTAGGTAGGAAAATTGGCAGACTAGGTGGGCCAAGCGGTCCTTATCTGCCATCAAATTCTATGTTTCTGTCCTGTTGTTTTTTTTCTCTGTTTTCCCCACCTTCAAGATATGGAATGTTTATCCTGGATTAGAAAATGGGTAGGACGCATTCTCACTTCTGATTGGCTAATGCCACCAGGTTGCTGGTCCGGTATCAGACAACAGAGACTGGTAATTAATGAGTCCCAGTCTCTTGCTGCCTGATTACCTTCTAAAACGACTGTGCCTTTGGAATGCTCACTTTTTAGAGCCACCATTTTCTTTCTTTCACTTAGCAGTGATAATCCCCCACCCCGCTTGTTAGTTGAGTGCCCTGTTCAAATGGAAAACTACTGTCGCTAATACCAGTTTTCGATTTTTTTTTTTAGTACCTTCATGGATATATATATGCTGCCATCGAGATCCCTGACATGACTTTATTAAGATCGGGCTCTGCTCCCTAATACAAATGACTGACCAAGACCCATTACAAGTACACAAGCATGCTGGCACAGCCAACTGTCACATACAGTCCCCATGCTCGCTTTTTTTTTCAAATTTATTTGTACCATTCTACCTTATCCAAAGGCTTCAGGGTGCTCCCTCCTGCCAAAAGCCTCCTGCTCCATTATGGTTGTTTTCAAGTTTCGCTCTCCTTTCCACGGTCTCTCCTTGCAGTTTCAAATTACAAAAAAAAAAGCAAGAAACTTTTGTTGGGCATAGCGCTACCGCTTATCTTCATGCCTGCTTTCTCGGTCTGCTCAGCAGGCTGCCTACTCAACAGACAACTGCCGACTCTGGCAGTGGCCTATTTTACATCAACCTTGTTTCCACACATTTAAAGTGTGGTTAAGCGTGCATTGCTGTCAGTCAGTTAGCAGTTTTAAATCAGAGTGAGAGACAAAACAAACTCGGACACTAACTGCCAGGGGTTACTTACGATGTGAGATTAGAGCTGCTTCTGTAAGTAAAGTTTGTCATTGTCTTAGCAACTGATGGAGGATGTCGCTGGGGGTATACCCCTCCAAGAGGTACTGTTTTCTTTATTCAGATGACAATATGGAAATTGAGCAATCGCATAGTTCAAAAGTTTTATATGTGCAGTGCTAGATCACTCATAATGGAGCTGAATCCTCGAACTCTCGAAAACTGGACCTAAGCATTTTTTACACAGGTTCGTTTGTTCCCTTGAGCTGTCCTCATGGTTTTATAACTCAGATGCTGTGCCAGTGAAAATTATTAATTTCAACACTCTGACTGCAAATGGAGCCTTGGAACTTTAGTTTAAAATATGGACTCCTGAGTATTACGAGCCTCCATTCCTTATTTATAAAATGGGCTCCGGTGTGTAAAAGGAGCCTTTAATCTTTGTCTAAAATCAAAGACTTTGGTCTGCATAGGGACACTTTTAACCTCTGTTCAGTTAAAGGGACTGCTGCTGGAGGGAACACACTGCAGTCTTAACTGACTGAATAAATAAATAAATGCAGACAAAAAGCCTTTTACCAATCTAAGCCGTGTGTGTGTGTGTGGGGCAACCACCAACTCAGCACTGCAGGCGGAGGAACTATTTTGTTATAAAATAAATTAAATACCTTAGACTTTCAACAATTAAATACAACAATTATTATTTTTAAACATATATAATACAGTGTCCCATTTTCTAAGCAATAATACCTCGGACTGATATTGAGTTATACGTCCTTCCAGGGGTTATAGATCTCTCACTGCGGCCGGGCCCCATTACGCCCCTGGGCAGTCCGGGTATAGCACACACCGCCCACCCTGTTGGGTATTATTGCTTACATATTTACCATGGAATACAGAGATTCAAAATTCTGCTCAGTTCCACTGGCAGAATGTTCCTCTCCTAACACTGTACACTCACTCAATAAAAGCCTCTTCTAGAGCCAGAGACTCAATTATCTCACTTTCAGGGCAAACAGAAGAGATTTCCCTGATGAGCAGGTAAAGGCAGAAGTGGGATTATTCATTTTCAGCAATGAAACAGTTTTAATGAAAACTATAAACAATACTTATTGTTGCTAATTTGTTTATGTGTGTAAGGAGAGTGTAATGATCAGTGAAACAACATTTAATTAGTTTGTTTTATATTTTATTTAAGGTAGTTTTATTTTGAGGGCCCTGTTGAAGGTTTTTACTGTGTAAAGGTAGCAGCCATGTTTGTGATGGAAAATCAATTCTGGTTGTAGTGGGACTGATGGAAGACAGTTCTGGTTGTAGGAGGATTGATTTGCTCATTGTGTGATGTGGTTTAGGACCAGGATGACTGTGCATTTATAGAGATATAATAACTGGTCAGCAATGTTTCCTATGGGCTGAACCAGTTGATATTTCCCATAATAACCGGCTGGTTGTTACAAGGTTCTTGCGCTCCATCAAAAGGCGGCGCTACCTAACTGGTTTCCGATTTGTTTGTGAGTGGGCTAAAATGTTCCTAAAACATGGCGGCTCTGTATCTTAGCGAGGAGCCACCACAGTAAGATCCTCAGCTTCCCACAATCTTTTTTTAAAGTATGTGGTTGATCCTACCTTAAATATAACCATTACTGTTTTTTAAAATAAAGTATCTGGTTGATCCTGTGATTTGCCAGCTTCACGCGACACACACCGTCAGCGGGAACAGATTTCTGACTGCCTAATAGAGGTAACCACGATCGTAGTCGCAATTGTGATTTCAGCTTTGATTTTAACAAAATAATTAAAATGAGAGCAGAGGGAGCTAGAGGGTACTTTGGAGCAAGAGGAAGAAGGACTGGAGACTGCTAAACAGCTCAGTAATTTAGACGTGGAGCCTGCCTGCTGGTGAGCTGTAAGTTACTGCTGTAAGAACTAGACTGCAGCTGCCACACAATTTATTCAAAAGCACAGAGTGTGTGTGTGTGTGTTTTCTGTGTGTGTGTGTGTGTGTAGAAAGAGAGACCCTGTCTGCGAAGAGGGTGAGACAGAGACTGTGTGTGTGTGTGTGTATGTGTGTCTGTGTCTGTGTAGTGAGGGGCTGGAAAAAATTGCTTGCCAGAATATTATACAAAATAAAAGATGGGGAAGTTGCACATGAGAATTTAATGCACACCCTCAGTGTGGGATGCTTTGATAAACCCCTCGGGCTTTGCCCTCGGGGTTTATGTAGCATCCCACACCTGGGCATGAATTTCATATCACACACTTCCCCATCTGTTATTCTCTATTTAATGTACAGTCAGCTGATGTCTCTTGGCCAATGAGATTTTATATATATATATACAGTATATATATATGTATATACAGTGTATATATATATATATATATATATATATATATATATATATATATATATATATAAAATATGGTATGCAGTAGTGCTACCATGAATTATGGTTAGTAGCACTTTTAAGGTTAAAGGGTGAAACTTTGCACCTCAATAACTTTGCCACCATTCAGCGGATTTGCTGAAATTTGGCAGGCACAGGGGGCAAATCTTAGGATCTGCCAACTTCCATTGCCCGGTCGGATATATGGCTGCAGAAATATTAAGCGACATCCATGTACCCAATTATGCTTTTTTGCAAATTCTTTGCTAGTGCCTGCAGGTCGCACGGTTTGCGTGAATGGTCCAAAAACTTCAGGTGTGGCCAGGGTCCCTGATGTGCCTTTTGAAGATTTCGTGAAAAAAATGTTAAACGGTTCAAAAGTTCTTCAAAAAACAAGTTCCCATTATAAGTCAATGGGAAAAGTTAAAAAGTTCAACACTTTTGCAAATGCACTTTTTAGTGTCATAAACAGCCCTAGTAGTGTCACAAATCTGCCATTTTTTTTCAGTTACTGATCAGAAAAATGCTTGGCATTTAAATCTGGGACCCTCTAGGAACATAATTCTTTTTGTGTTCACCTAGTCGGACCCTCAGGATGATAACCATGTCTTTATTTTGGGGTTAAACATCCCAGAAATATGTTTTTCAAATTTCTGGAAAAAGTAGTGTCTCAAAGTAGTGCTGCACCTGCAACACTTTCGTAAATTTTTGTGAAAGTTTTCACAAATTGCGACACTACTTTTCCAGACTATGACCAAAATGACAGGAATTCTTTGCCACTCTACTGCAAAAGAACACTTTGGTCTTTTGGGCTGAAATTTGGAGGGAAGGCAGTCAACATCTCACAGATATGCCTTTTTGTGGCTTGGTGAAAACATATTGCACAGATGCCAAGTTATGGTGCTCTAAAGTTGACGTTTTTTCCTATAGACTAAAATGGTGGTGTACGCCTTGCCTTTCGGGGCTCGTATCTCGAAAACAGTGCGAGATACAGAATTTTGTCGTGACAATGCATATGCATTCAATAAAAACCTAGCCCAGAAACTCATGAATCATGTGAAATTAAAACATTTTTTTTATGTCATGCAGTTCTTGAGATACAGTATCAGCAATTTAGTATTCCAACAGCTCATTTTCTGCTCTGAGGCCCATTATTATGCATACATTCTTTCTACACACTTTGCTTCTCTATGCAGCTGTTGGGCAAATACAAGGTGTGCGCTTCCGTTACTGTTAAACTTACTGTTCCCACTTGTGTTTCCATACCTGTTTGCCTTACCGTTCCCATGTATGCCACCGTGTGCGTTACCCTTTGCGTTCTCGTTTGCGTATGCACTTGCATTCACATTTCCGTTTCTGTTTACTTTGCTGTTATTTCTGCTGTTAACGTTACCATTTGCATTTCCAATTGCCATACCGTCACCGTGCGTGTCATGGTTTACATTTCCTTATGCGCTTGTGATTGCGTTTGCATTTCTGATTTATTTGGCGTTATTGTTACTGTTACCGTTACCATTAGCATTTACAATTGTGGTACCGTCACCATGCGTGTCATGGTTTACATTTCCTTATGCGCTTGTGATTGCGTTTGCGTTTCTGTTTCCTTTGGCATTATTGTTGCTGTTACCATTACCATTTGCATTTACAATTGCAGTACTATGACCGTGCATGTAACGGTTTGTGTTTCTGTACATGCTTGCTTTTGCATTTCTGTTTCTGTTTCCATTGCCATTTGCATTTCCAATTGTGGTACCATGACCGTGCATGTTACGGTTTGCGTTTCCATATGTGCTTGCGTTTGCCTTTCCATTTCTGTTTCCTTTGGTATTATTTTTGCTGTTACCATTACCATTTGCATTTGCAATTACGGTACCTTGACAGTGCGTGTTACGCTTTGCATTTCTGTATGCGCTTGTGTTCGCCTTTCCATTTCTGTTCCCTTTGGCTTTATTGTTGGTGTAACACTTAACATTTGCATTTACAGTAGTGGTACCATGACTGTGCGCATTACCAGTTGCATTTACGTATGCGCTGCATCTCCGTTTGCGTCACTGTTCGCTTTGCCATCGCTTTGCACTTGCGTTTCTATTAACGTTTGTGTTACCTTTTACATTTGCGTCACCATGTGCGTAACTGTTAAAGCTTGCGCTTGCAGTGCAGTTACCATTACTATGTCACTACACATCACGTGGTGGGAGTGCGGGGCCTGAAGGGCCCGTGCTCCCACCACTGCATTCTATTCACTATTTGTAGTCTTCATTCTCAAAAAGAATGGAAATTCATGGCAAGAAACTCTGTTTAATGCATCAGTTAGGCTTGTTCCACAGTGACAAAAGCAAGGAAATTCGGTGTTAGGGTTGAAAGCCTCCCTTGCACCCCCCAGCCTGCTCCCCCAACTGGCATCTGGGTGTGCGTTGGGCTTGTCGGTCCTAACTCTCACCCCATTCTCCTATACCTCAGCTTGTTTATGCATGTGATGGGGTGAGAGTTGGGACAATGAGCCCAACGCCACCCTGATGCCAGTTGAAAGCGGCTGGGGCAGAGGGGCTTTCAATCCTAACACCGAATTTCATTGCTTTTGTCACTGTGGAACAACCTTAACTGATGCATTAAATGGAGTTTTTTGCCATTAATATATATATAGTGGAATGGTAGTGCCACTATAGTTACGGTTCAATGGTCACTTCTATGTTAAACCCCAAATTTTGCACTTTAATAACTTTGCAACCATTCAACTGATTCACATGAAAGTTTGCATGTGCTATCAAGGGCCACAGATCTCTTAATGTGGCAAGTTTCATTCTGGTTGGTTGTGCAGTTGTGGGGATATGGATTGTCAACAAATGTGAAAATTAACATTTTTATGCAAATCTTTTGTTACACTGTTTCTCGGAAATGGCTTAAGCATTTGGTCTGGAAGATTTAAGGTATGCCAGGTTTGGGTTGCAGATGTGTCTTTTGAAGGTTTGGTGAAAACATATTAATCCGTTCAAAAGTTAAGTATCAAAATGTCCCATTATTTCCTATGGGAAAAGTTAGCTGGCAGCCTCGACAAAAAATTGTTTTGCCGGAAATGCAGGTAAAGTTTTGCTGAGCTTCTGCCATCTTGTTTTCATTTAGCGAGGCAAACAAAATTAAAATATTTCAAAAAATACTTGCACTTGGTAAATGCCAACAGTTGTGTTTACCTAACTGGGGCTCGAAGAATCAGATTCTGGGATCAGTTTGCCATAAAACTACCTAAAATATGTTAATTTTGTCCTCAGCCATATTTGTGCCGGAAATTGCAGCAGTTGTTTCATGAAACAAGTGGTATTTGTGCTGCAAATTGCAGCAAAATGAGTCAGTGTTTTGCGAAACAGCCTTACTTGTTTCACGGGACAGCTGTTGTAATCTGTGGCACAACTACATCCGCTGACATAAAAAAATTTCTGGGCACTTTTCCAGCAAACGGACACCAGAATTGGATTCCTTGGCCCTCGATTAGGTAATTGGCTTTTACCCAAATCAAATATTTTTTGCATTTTAAATCTCCTGGGGGAAGAGGGCCAAAGTACGACGAGAGATCAGAAAAATAAAATATGCATTCCATTCAGCGGACTTCTGTGCCTTCACCTACAGTATATCTCCACACCAGGGGCCCCAATCCTTGGTGGCAGTGTATTTATTTTATTTTATTCTGTACTCATTTATTTAGCTATTTGGGACACTGGGGAACCCAACCCCAGTGTCACGATATAGTATAATGAATTATTTTCAATGATCCGATACCAAGATTCCCACCCGCAGTGTCAGATGGCCCCCCTCCCTCCACAGCCTGTTATTTTACTATATTTTGCCAATATTGGGGCCCAATGCCCTTGTCAGCATTCAGAATTCACCACCCCCTCAGCAGAGTGAGACACTGGGGAGCCCACCTCTAGTGTCCCGGCATACATGTGTGCCAGCAAAAAAAGAAAATTATCCCTGATATCTTTTTTGTAACCTGAAATACAGAAAATGGTCCCTCATCATCCTCACCATTCCACTCCCCCATCCCCACCCTCCCACTCAGCAGCCACCACCCCTTACCTTATACTTATCTCTGGAGGTCATCCGCTGTAATCTTCTGTGGACTGGGACACGTCTGCACTCTTCAAAGCTGAAACACAAGCTGAGTAAACAAGGTAAGTGCTATATAATATAATTCAATTGCGTTTTCAACTTATGTTCATAACTTTGGCATTTTTAGGTATTTTTACACCAAATTTTCAACATGAGCTTTTTGGGACCCTTCCCTAATGAACATTGTCACTGCCATTTTGCTAAATCAGGCCCAGAAGGTGGTTTCACAGTCACTGCATGAAATCACCTTTCAGGACTGACTAACAAAATGACAGTGCCAGTATTCATGGTGGTCCCAATATGTTGAAAATTTGGTGAAAAAATTCCTTAAAATGGCCGAGCTACATGCACTCATTGAAAATTTTCTACGTACGTGAATAACTTTGGTAATTTTAAATATTTTCTGTCCAAATTTTCAACATAACCAGTTTTTCAGACCACCTCATGAACAAGTACAGCTGTAATTTTTCTCATCTGTGGTGTGGAATGGCATTTTGACATGGATTTTAACATTTTCACATACAGGGTTTATGAGATGGGGTCATAAGACTATGTTCAAAATTTGGGGTCACAGTTTTAAAGAATGCTAAAGTTATGACTATTCATAGCAATTTCACTATGCTCACTCATAACTTAGGACATTTTAAATACTTTGACCCCAGATTTTCAGCATAGCCATCCTATCACCTGACCTGATGTATGCCACAGCTGTAATTATTCCAATTCTGCCCAAAATGTGGTTTTGCACCTGTGTCACAGAACGGCATTGCAGTTGCACAGTATTACGTTTTGGCATGGATTCAAACATTTTCTGTAGCGGGGCACATGAGGTGGGGTAATAAGATGGCCATGTTGACAATTTGGTCACTGTTGTACTATAAATGGAAGCGCAGGACCCTGTGCTTCCACGGCTACATACATATATGCATATATGGAGAGATGGGATGTTCCTGCACTCCCATAGACTAAGCAAGCAATAATACCAGACAGGGTGGGTGGTATTGGGCAATACCAGACAGCCCAGGGATGTAATGAGGCCCGACACCACAGGCGGAGGCCCTTATAGCCCCTGGAAGGTCCGGTATTCCCCAATACTGCCCATACTGGAGGGTATTATTGCACTTAGAAAATGGGCAGTGTTAAAAAAATATATATATGTTTAACAGTTGTTCCTAAAAAATGAGTTTAAAATAAGTTTTGTCATAAAATAGTTCCTCTGCCTGCCTTGGAATGTTGTAGTTTCATTCGTTTTTTTAAGCTGTGGAGTTTTGACATTTTGAGGCTGTATACAGTTTCACCCCACAAACCCCTTCCCCTTCCTCATGCAGCACTTTTCTTTCTGATTGTTTCTTTTTTCTTAAGTTGTTGTTAGCAAGAAAGGAGTGATAGTAAGCAGGGGACTGTGCAAATAGGTAGCTTGTGTACACCCCGCCCGCCCGTTATGTAGAAGCACTGTCACAAATTGACTGCTTTTTTGGTTCCCTTTTAATATATTTTTTTTTAGCTTTGCTTTTGTTTTTTTGTTAAGTTGTATACCTACCAGCACATTGAAAGCAGAGAGGATTAGTGAGGGAGCTAATGATGGAGCGGGTGGGCTGATGAGTTCAAAGCCGTGGCACAGTCCGAGAAGTGAAGATCAACAGCAAGTGGGGAAATAAGTGAAACAACCCACTTTCGTAACTGTACTTTCCTGAGTTTGTCTTCATGGAGATGAAGACATGCTGTCCTAATTCATCTGCCAGTGTTTTGAGGGCTGCTTCATTTCTGAAATAGACCAGGCAGCAGCAGGGAAGAACGTTAGCTTTTGGGTGGGAGTATGACACCTCCAGTGGGCTGCCGCAGTATGTTGCTATAGAGAAATGGAAGGTCGGGGCTTGTATTCATGGAGGTCAAGGATGGTAGCAGGAAAAAACTGACTATGACTGTCAAAGGCAGGTAGCTTTCTTCTATTTATTTTTGGGTTTGGTGTGCAGTGGGGGCCTGAGGTTTGATCAGTCGGGACAATCAGAATGTTTCAAGTGTGGCATTAGCTAAGAGAGAAAGAAAACAGTGAAAAGAGCAGGAAACAGATTTCTCTCTGTCTTTATGTGGTTTTGCTGGGCAGGGGGAGAGAGACTCAGCAGGGCTACACTTACACTGTTTGAGCAAGCTGGAGAACAGGCTGAGGATCAGTGGCGGAGTCAGCGGGTGGGCAGCATCTGGAGAATCGGCACGAGACAAAAGCCACGATTCAAAGTAAGCGCGGTTTGGTAAATTACTGGCTTTTGTTCCCGCTCTTGTTTTATTAATTTAGAGTGTCTGCTTTATAGATATGGCCAATTATAGCTAAGTGCTGATCGATCAGCAGAGGAGCTTGTGAAAGCTGGCCGACCGTCATCAGACGGAGCGCTGGTGATCAGCGTGGTGTGGGAAAGTTCGATAGCTGATTTATTTAGAAATAATTTTTTAACAGTTGCGCTGAGTTAATGGTTACTTTCTTTTTTATGGTGGTGGCAATGGTTGTGGGGGGCATAAGTCGCTCGCTAAATGTTAAAAATATGGCGACAGTTTGAAATTGTGTGCCCAGTGCTTCAGCCAATGAGGAAACAGGGTGCTGGGCACAAGGGTACTTTGCTGGCTATCAGGAAGGTTTGGGCTGGGGCTTTTTATTTGGTGGGCATCTATTGTCTGATAGATGCCCACCTAAATAAGTTCATAGGTTCATAGGTGATTTCAAGCTAGGTAGACTTTCGTCCATAATGCTTGCCTTATTATTTATAACCCTTTTTCTATTCTATCCAAAAGGAAGTTGTCGAGTTTGTTTTTAAAGTCCATATTTGTACTAGACACCACTTCCCTAGGCAGAGAATTCCATCCTACCACAACTCTGTTGCTGAACCAATATTTTTGTGATAAAGTCTGCCATTTTTGTGTTTCAAACTGGAAGGGGTGCCCCCTGGATTCGTATCTTGATTTCCTCCAGACTAGTCCAAGTTCTGACAAGAGTGCAGGATCATTTATACATCTGTATAGTAGACAATAGTCCCCCCCCTAGTTGTTCTATACTCCAGGGTAAAAAAATTCAGCTCCCTTAATCTCTCAGGGTAAGTCTTCTTTTCCAACCCTTCAACTGACTTAGTCACTCTTTTCTGTATTCGGTCAATATTATGTATATCTGCTTTTTTATACGGTGCCCAGACCTGAGCACAGTACTCCAGGTTTGGTCTAACCAGAGCACCATAAAGAAGGATTAACACCTTCCTATCCCTACTTGCGATGTGTCTCAGAATACATTTCAAAATTTGATTTCCCTTTCTTATTACTTTGTTACAATGTGTACTAAATTTTAAGTCTGAACTAATTGTTACCCCCAAATCCCTTTCCTCTTCAATTTTATTGAGTACTGTATTATCCAATTTGTAGGGGAGAGGGTTGTTGTTTTTTACTTTACCCAAATGCATAGTTATACATTTGTTTTTATTTAATTCAAGTTTACTCTTTACAGTCCAATGATGTATGTAATTTAGTGCTTCTTGTAGATCCTGCTGGTTTTTTACTGTATTGGTTATTGCACCAATTCTGCAATCGTCTGCAAATTATGTCAACCAAATATCTTTATTTTCCAGTTTCAAGGAGGTTATATAGATGTTAAAAAGGCAGGGTCCAAGTACCGATCCCTTGGGGACCCCACTCGTCACAGTCTCCCAGTTTGATTTTTCTCCTTGTATAACCACTCTTTGCCTTCTTTCACATAGCCAAGCATCTATCCAGTTTATTATATTGGTGTCCAGTGCATACTGTTTAAGGGAAAGTATTAATTCTTGATGTGGGAGTTTGTCAAAAGCTTTAGAAAAATCCAAAAAAATGACGTCAACACAATTTTCCGCATCTAAAGCCTTCCCAACCTTTTCATAAAAAGTCAAGAGATTTGTCTGACAGGAACGTTTTTTTCGGAATCCATGTTGTGGTGGATCCTGCAGTTTATTTATTTATTTAGTTAGTTGTTTAACCAGGTATAGCACACTAAGCTGAAAGCTTTTTTACAGGAGCGACCTGGGAGCACAAGGCGATTAAGTGACTTGCTCAGGGTCACACAGTATGCAAGTGGAAGCTGTGGGATTCAAACCCAGGTCTGGTCTGCTGGATGTCACCAGATTTGCAGCTCAGAGCCTTAAACCACTGCGCTATACTACCTTGTTAACCTCAAGGTACTCAACTATATAACTCTTTAGAGTGGATTCCATCATCTTGCCCATGACCGATGTCAAACTAATCGGTCGATAATTTTTTAACTCTGATTTCAATCCGCTTTTATATATAGGAACTACCATCGCTTCTCACCAGTTTTGTGGCACTTGTTCTGTATCTAGGGATCTTTGGAATATGTGTGTTAGAGGTGGTGCAAGTTGATCTGCCAATTCATACAGTACCCTAGGATGAATTTCGTCAGGTCCTTGTGATCTGTTTATATGTACTGTTTTTAGTTTATCTAGAACGTCTTGTAGTTTAATCTGTATCCTCCCTGGTCTGGAAGTAGTATTGGGAGTAGTATTTAATAAAGTAACTGGGTTAAAGACAGAGAAGAAATATTTATTTTGTAACTCTGCACAGTCTCTATTACTAAGTGTTTCTCCTGCATTATTTTTAAAAGGTCCAATAATAGTACTCTTTTGTTGTTTATTATTTATATAAGAATAAAAGGTCTTATAGTTGTCTTTAACAAGTGATGCAAGTTTTAATTCGTAGTCTTTTTTTGCTTTTTTTATTTCCCATTTGACTTTTTTAACAAACTCTCTATACTGTAGGTTAGGTTGTCTATTTATTTCATGTTTAATTGTTTTGAACCATCTGTTTTTTTTATTTATCAGTGTTTTAATTCTTGGAGTTAACCATGTAGGGATATTTTTGTTTGTTGAGTACTTAGGGTACTTTGGTATACATATGTTTATAGTTTTGTGTAGTACATTGACAAAGGAGTCCCACATTTTATGAGCTGTGTGATTACCGAATTCTTTCTGCCACTCCCAGTTTGTGAAGTATTTCCTCATAGCAGGAAAGTCAGCCTTTTTTAAAGTTTAGAACTGTGGTTTTTCCTTCTCTAAGAGTATTTGGTGCATCTTTAATTAGGAACTTGACTGACTGGTGGTCACTATTTCCCAAAGGGTTACTAGTGTGCACATTTTGTATTGTCTGTCCCATATTAGTTAAAATCAAGTCTAAAATGTTATTTTCCCTTGGTGTTTTCAAGAACAAGCTGAACAAGAACAAGTGTCTCAGCCAATCAGAAGAGAGAATTCTCTTTGCCCATTTTCTAATAAGGATTATACTATCTGAAAAAGTAAAGAAATTTATTGCAAAAAAGCTTCAAGAATGCATCAGTTAGGGTTCTTACTAAAGTGACAAAAGCAGGGAAATGTGGTGTTAGGATTTCCAACCCTAACATCCCAAACTGCAGGCACTGACAGGCGTTGGGGGTGTGCCTTGCGGTCATCAGCTATAATGCTCACCCCATTTCCCTATACTGTACCCATCTCAGCTTGTTTACCACTTATGGTCTTTTGTTTTTGCATTGCTGGGCCTACTGACTCTGTTCAAATATGTGCATTGAGCACATGAATAATTGTAACCTTGGTGGGATTCGGACCTCAAAATACCCTGAATGAGGGGGATGTAGCCGACAACAGCAGGGAGCAGAACTCCTGTAAAGCAGCCCTTGAAGATCTCAAAATGAAAGTGAATGACCAAGAAAACAGATCCAGCAAGTCCAATCTGCAGATCATTGGTCTGTCTGAGGGTACTTTAAAGAACAGTCCAGAGAAAGAGATCCACCTCTGGGTAGTACAGCACCTGAAACTGGGGGACGAAATGTAGCACTATGAGGCAGAGAGAGCACACCACAGCAGACTGAATAGAAGCTGTGACCAGGAGAATGACAACAGTTTTTTCTTATTAAGTATTTGAATATACCAATAAGGAGATGATACTTCAAGCAGCAAAGATGATGGGGCCTATCAGTTTTGGGAGCCAGAGAGTACTGGTTTTTCAAGACTTCAGTCAGGACTTGCAGCAGAAGAGGCAGCAGTTTAAGATGATCAGATTAACTGCACCTTATTGGGTGGGAGTTCTCCCACCTCTATCCCTCCAGTCTCTGAATGATGAGACCAGGAAGACTGTCAAGGTTTGTTACAGATCCTGCCTCAGCAGAACAGCTTGTTGAAGAGAAAGATGGCCCCAAAGCACACCTCAACACCTGTTGGTGTGTGAAGACTGGGGGTGGTGGTGGTGGTGGTGGGGTAGTAGGGTTGGCAACCCTAACACTGAATTTCTAAGCTTTTGTCACTGTAATATCAACTCTAACTGATGCATTAATGGAGTTTTTTTTGCAATAAATTTCCCTTCTTTTTCAGAATGTGTAATGTTACTCATATATATGCACTCCCATTATGCATGCATTTGGTAATTGTCTTTGACTTTCATATGGAAGTGCTGGGCCCAGCTATACACAAGTAAATTGGATATTCCTGTGGGAGCGCAGGGCCCTCTGGGCCCTGTGCTCCCAGTACTGCATAATGGAGGGCCCTGTGCTCCCAGTATTGCATAATGTAGTTTTGGGAGCACAGGGCCCAACATGCATGCCTATTGTCTTTGATTTTCACGTGGGAGTGCAGGGCCCAGAGGGCCCTGTGCTCCCAACTATGCATAAGTGTAGAGATATTTCAATGATCTCAGATTTCTCTGTGGGAGTGCAGGGCCCTTCCAGGACTGCGGGCCCTGCACTCCCAACTACCCATAAATACAGAGACATAGCACAGGTCTAGACACAGTCCAAGTCCAAGTGTTGCAAATGTGGTAATATCTCAGTAATCATAGGAACTTTGGAAAAAATTCCTCCACAGTTGTAATCATGACCTGGCAACCTGCACTCATGCTTAGTATGCGCTTAGTGAAAAATCTGTATCTCAAACTGTTTTCGAGATATAGCAGCTGCAAGGTGGCACGACTGCCACAATATTATCCTATGGGAAATTTCAAAACTTTGGAATGTTATAACTGTGAAACCATTGTAAATAGTCTCACCAAACCAGCAAAAGGCACATCTATGGTACAGGCCCTTGCTACCCTGCAAATTTCAGCCCAAAAGTCCTAACTGTTCTCTTGCTATGAGGTGGCAAAGAAACTTTTTTTTTGAGGGGTGTACTTTTGCATACTTGCAAAAGTTTTGTGAAATTTTGTGGCATTTTCACAAAAACTTTTGTGCAATTCCATGGAACTTTCACGAAAGTTACGTAGGTTAAATGGTGGAAAAAGCTGAAAAACATAGACTTTGATGGCAGATAAGGACAGCTTGGCCCACCCAGTCTGCCCATTTCCCTACCTGTTGGATAAACTGCAGATCCTAGTTAACCAGCAGCCTACTTTCTCCTACCCCCACTATAATTGCCTTATGTCTGTCCCATGCATTCTTGAATTCCCCCACTGTTTTTGACCCCACAACCTCCTCAAGAAGGCTGTTCCATGCATCCACCACCCACTCTGTGAAAAAATACTTCCTCCACATTGCCTTGAGCCATCCCCCATCTTCAAATTGTGCCCCCTTGTTCTTGCACATCTCTTTTCTGAAAGATGCTACCCTCTTGGACTTTGTTTATTCCCTTGAGGTACTTGAAAGTTTCTATCATGTCCCCCCTCTCCCTCCTTTCCTCGAGGATATTCATATTAAGCTTCTTTAGTCTCTCATTATATGGCTTCTGCTGCAGACCCTGCACCATTTTAGTTGTCCTTCTCTGGACTGTCTCCATCCTGTCTATGTCCTTGCAGAGATGGGGTCTCCAGAACTGCATGAAGTAATCCAGATGAGGTCCCATGAACTGTCTGTACAGAAGGATGACAACTTCCTGTTTTCTACTGGTGATGCCTCTCCCTATGCATCCCAGTATCCCTTCAGCCCTCCTTACTGCCTTCTCAAACTGCATGCCCACCTTTAAGTCATCTAATATGACTGCCCCCAGGTCCCTTTCCATTTTTGTTATTGTTAGTACCTCCGCCCCATTGTGTACTCTTCCCCTGGGTTTCTGTTTCCCAGGTGCATTAGTTTGCACTTCTTTGCATTGAATCTAAGATGCCATACTTTTGATCATTCCTCCAACCTTGCCAAGTCCCTTCTCATCCTTTCCATCCCCCCTTGTGAATCAACACTGCTGCAAATCGTTGTATCATCTGCAAAGAGGCATACTTTTGCTTTCAGTCCCTCTGCAATGTCACTTATATTTCCAGGCATTATTTAAATAAAACTAATGTCAGGATCGTGTTCCTCGGGCCCCGATTAAGTAAACACAACTGTTGGAGTTTACCAAGGGGCAGTATTTTTTGAATTACAGCATTTTTTCTGTGCCACTAACTGAAAACAAGATGGCAATAGCATGAAAGTACAAAATCCATTTGCAGCAGTAAAAAAGGGCTTTTGTGAAGTTTTTGTGCTGCACATATATTTTTCCTATAGGCTATAATGGGAAACTTGAAAGTTTAATAACTTTTGAACAGATTCATATTTTTTTACCAAACCTTCAAAAGGTACATCGGTGACCCAGTCCACACATACCCTGGAAATTTCAGACCAGAACCACAAAGCGTTTGGGCTGTAGAGATGAGCAAAAAAGTTGCAAAAAGTGAGCATTTTATACACTTTTTGGCACTCCACAGCTCTGCAACCACACATCTGACCAGAATGAACCTTGCCAGATCCAGAGAGTTATGGCACCAGACTGTGCATGCAAAATTTCAGGCAAATTGGTCAAATGTTTGCAAAGTTATTAAAGTGCAAACTATTGGTTTTAACAGAGAAGTGGCTGTGTAACCCTAACTATACTGGCACTACCGTGCCTGTATAATATCTCTCTATCTATCTCTTTATCTATATATCTATTTCTCTCTCTCCACATATACATATACATATAACATTTAGGGTTGAGTAGGTACTTCTATGTTAAACTCAATTTTTTTCTCATTAATAACTTAGGACCTGTTCAATGGATTTGCATGAAATTTGGCATGCATGGTGGGGCATGGTAGGTCTCTTGATTTGCCCAATTTTGTTTTTGGTCTGACTTACAGTTTTTGTGCACCAAAACACTGAAAAATGCACTTTTCGCCAGTTATGTGGGCAGTTTTTCCGATTTTGTCTGTGGTGCTGCATGGCTGTTATGTGGTATGCTGCTCTACAACTTGTCTCGTCTGAAGGAGCTTGGGTCAAGGAACATGCCACTTTTCATTTGGTGAAAAAATATTAATCCATTCAAAAGTTATTAAAGTTTTAAGTTCCCATTATAAGTCAATGGGAAAATTTATATGGTTATTTTGCAAAAGAAAAATGGGGTTTTGGCCATCTGGTCCCTCCTCATGATCAAAGAATTTGCAGGCTCACGATCAAAGATTCTTTAAATGCAATGGCCACCATCTTGTTTTAAGTTTGCGGTTGGAAAAACTCAAATATCTCGGATCAGGGGTGACTCCTGAAGTAAAACTTGGATGGGTTTTGCTCAGGGGGCTTTGCTCTATCGAGCCATGGCTGTGGTTTCTTTTACATTGGTCAGAAACTAGAGTCTTGAAGTTTTTAAATCTTTGATCGCGGCTTGCTAATGATCTTTGATCATGAGCCTGCAAATTCTTTGATCGCGAGGGTGCGACTGAAAAAATCTAATTTCTCAGCCCAGGGGTGACTTATTAAGCCAAATGAGGGTGGGTTTTGCTCAGGGGGCTTCATTCTATCAAGTCATGGCTGTGGTTTCATTTATGTTTGTGTAAAAATTGATTTTTGCCATTTTTTATGCTTTGATTGTGAGACTGCAAATTCCTTGGTCATGAGCCTGCAGATTCTTTGATCGTAAGATTCTTTGATTGCAATCTTTGATCGCGAGGGAGGCACTACAGTACAAGTCACATTAAACTGTTCCTCCAACTCACTGGTGTAGCATTTCTCAATGAGTTGCTTAATGTGTGCACTGCTCACTGCAATGAATTAATAAAAGTTTCCTAATGGTTTGAGTCAAGCTGCTATTCAGCTTCAGATATGCTGCAACTCTATAGAAATGTTTATGAATTCATTATCCAGTACTGTAATGCACACATTAAGCAACCCAATGAAAATGCTAAACCACTGAGCTGAAGCCGTTTTTTGTTTTATCAGAGAACACTTGCCATATAAAATGCAGTGATAAAGTAGACTCCTGTATTCACAAGTTATACATTTTTATGCCCCAATAGTTTATTGACTCTGAAACTATAGTAGATGAGCATTAAGTGCAGTGAAAGTGAAAGCTGCCTGCTTTTCAGAATGACAGTTTCTGAATCACAGGCGGCTTTCACTGTTACTGTACTTAACTGAGATGATGCATGACTGGACAAAGACAGACTTTGCTTGCAGCTGGCCAGTGCTTTTATTTTTACTGCTGTGGCTGAGGTTTCACTTGGAGGGGGGGGTCATCCGATCCATGGCTGATACTGATCAGGTATGACACTCGCACTGGCGGCAGTGTAAGCTTCTCCTCATCTGCGCATTATGTTGTGGCAAGTGGCAAGATCAGCATACAGGGCAAGCAGGGCCAGCAGGAATAAAAAGCGAACAATTAAAAATAACAAATGCTCCACATATCTAAAAATGAGCACTCCAACCTGTAGAAAAAAAGATAAGTATCCGATGAATCCTTGCCTCCAGGCATGCGCATTGAGTATGCAGTACATCACGCATGCTTGCAGCGGCAGTTTTTTAATCATTCTTTCTGTGGGTTACAGTGCTCGTTTTTAGACTTAAACAGCATATCTCAACTTTGAATTTTACCTGTTTTCTAAAACAATAAAAATATATGGAGGCATACAAAATCCGTAACTCATGTATGTGCGAGTCTAAGACCATGATCAGTGGACAAGCTCACAGGCAATGAAATCAGGCTGTCTAGGAATACACTCTAAAAAAACAGCCACATCTTAATGGCATTAGGCAGATTAGGGAATGTTTATGAACTTGGAACCCTAACACTACACATAGGAAATGGCACACACGTCCCACAGGATCAGTTCTGGAATTTTTACAGAACTGCAAATGGGTTACTACTGCATTTAAATTGCATTTGAAAGTGCACTGAATCGACTTCCGGTGACGTCACCGAATGATGCGGCCGCACTGAAATGGAGCTCCGAGCCACCGCGACTAAAACAATATATATAACCCATCTCAGCAAACTTACTTTGTACCAGAGACCAGTTGGAAGATCCTTCATAACATGTCTGGCTGGGCAAAATCTAAACTAGGGCTGTCGGGTGGTCTGAAACAACAGAAAATAGACCTGCAAGCCCGAGGCGCGAACAGAGCCCCTCTCCCAGCAAAGCCACCTGAAACCATGGCACCAGAGTTAGATGGCAGCTCCTCAGAGGATGAGGAGGATGTAATGATTACCTCTCGGCAGCTATGTAGAGAGCTGCGGTGACTCACACGCTCCATGGACGCCTTTAGAAAGGAGGTAGCTGACAATAAGGAAAAGCTTCTGCAACATGAGCAACAACTACAGGCTATTGAAGACTCCCTCTAAGGTCAGACAGAAACTCTGGATCTCCACAATCGGGCAATTATACAGTTACACGACCGGTTCCAGTTCCTTCTAGAGAGGTTGGAGGATCTGGAAAACCGCTCAAGGAGAGTTAATTTAAGAATTCACGGCTTGCCAGAACGTACTGAATCAGGAGATATGCCAGCATTTATTGAGAGCTTGTTGAAGGAACTGTTAAACTTAGATAAGTATCAAAGCCTAAATATCATTCAGGGCCATCTCACTTTAGCAGCCCCGGCAAAGGACCCTAAAGCCAGGCCACGCTCTGTAGGGCTGGCATTCTTAGATTACCGTACAAAAGAGATGATCCTCCGTAAGGCCTGGTCCCAAAAAGAGATTACTTTCAGCAGCAAGAGACTTTACATTGAACCAGACTACTCCCCTACAACTATGGCGATAAGAAAAGTCTGGTTCCCAGTCATCAGGGAGCTTAAAAATAAAGGCCTAAAGGCCTGCGTGGACTTTCCGGCAAGGCTAAGAATCACTCCGGATAGTGGAATAAAAACTTTTGACTCCCCATCTGAGGCCAAGAAGTACTTAACCTCCTAGGGCATCATCCTTGATGAAATAATTGCCCCAAGCCTAATGAAGGAAATAGATCCCAGTAAACAGAAGGGCCACCGTAGCTAATACAAGTATCAACCCTGGGCTATGGCCTAAGCTTCATGCAGCAGCTTCGGTGAAGAAACGAGTCAGACAGGATTCCCAGTCAATGGAAGATAGGAGAGAAGGTGCCAGCTCCTCTAAGGACTGATGTGTTTCTTCCAAATGGGACTTTGGAAACCTAACAATGATAGATTTGTAAGCCATTTAGGATTGATAACGGGGGCAGGGAAGACTGGTAGCATTTTAATCATTTGGCTCACTTACCATCACTACCTTCCTTAGGCCCAGGAGAAAGGGCACACAGGCCTCCTTCTTTTTTCCAGCATACTTTCAGACCTTTATTAAAGAGGGGAAGGGTTAACTCATTGGGGTGTGTGGGATTAACATGTCTTGTTGCCTTTGTCCCACGCCCTCCACACCCTCGCTCTAAAGTCATCATTGCACTCGTGAGGGCACACTCTGTTGGTGCTTGTAGCATGACACTCGTGCGACCGTTCTAGTTGCTTTGGACCCCGATGTTGGGGACAAAGTGACATAGTACAGGATTTTTATCCTGTACTTCCCCCCACCACTTTACACCCACAATGTGGGGGGACCTGTGTGACACTTTTGAAGCAGAATATTGTTACCTTGTTATATCTGTTTCTCTTATTAATGGTTAAATGGGTCCGTTTGACCCACATGATAGTTGATTTTGTTTTTGGGTTGTATAGTTGTGTGATTCTTCTTGGAAATAGTTGGGTTGTG
The DNA here is from genome assembly GCA_016271365.2 of Neoceratodus forsteri. Classification (NCBI taxonomy): domain Eukaryota; kingdom Metazoa; phylum Chordata; order Ceratodontiformes; family Ceratodontidae; genus Neoceratodus; species Neoceratodus forsteri. Next base: position 437,440,947 of record CM057453.1, read on the forward strand.
TGTCTTCCCCTGCATTCTCTCTCTGAGGTACGATCTATGAGTGGGGAGGTGAGCCACCAGGTATCTGAACATAAATACCCTTTTAGGCATTTCTCATGGGGGACTTGATTGTTACATCTTCTAATGTTAGGGTTTAAACAGCCCTATAAAGAGAGCAAGAGTCTTTGGGAGAGTTGAATAGAATGAGAACACACATTGCACTGCTCCAGGAGACCCACCTCACAGATTGTGAACACTAGAAGCTATGCCGCAGCTAGGTAGGTCAGATGTATGCTTCTACCTACTTAGATCACCCACATCGTAGGGGTACGGCCATTTTGGTCCACAAGACATGCCCCATCCAGATTATAGCCTCTCAGTCAGACCCAGAGGGATGATACATTCTGTTGCAGGCGTTGTTGGATGCCCCTTGCACAATTGCCTGTCTGTATGCCCCTAACGACAGCAGGGAGGCTGCTTCCTTCTTTAGAATCTTTTTTTTAACAAAATTACAGACTACTGACCAACTTCACATTGTGGGGGGGACTTTAATACTATACTTTCCACATCACTGGATAAACGTGGGGGCTCCATGAAGGAAAAACTGGGGTTAGCAGGACATTCCTATGCAAGATATTGCAGAGTCTTGGTCTTGCTGATCTGTGGAGGAGATTAAAAGGAGAAATCAGTGGACTTTTCACACTTCTCTGAGAGACATAATTGTTACACTAGAACTGGCCACCTCTTTCTTACAGAGGAATGGATGCACACAGCGACATCTTGTCAAATTATGTCCCGTACCCTTTCAGACCATGCCCCGGTTAAGCTCACACTAAAAATAACTCTCCAAATTCGTAATTCCCATTGGAGACTAAATGTAAGTCTCCTTAATGATTAGGAGTTTAAAGACCTGATAGTTAGCACAATCCAAACTTATGAAAGGGAAAATACAGTGGGGATGACCTCCCATGCAGTCAGATGGGACGTCCTGAAGGTGGTGCTCAGAGGAGCCGTCATAGGATATTCCTCACTAGTTAAATGACGTAGGGAACAGAGGAGGGTGGAGCTGAAAAGGGACTTGGAAGAACTGGAATTTATACATAAAATTTCACTGAATAAACAGATGCAACAACTCCTGGCTAAAAAACATGCAGCCTTGGAGTCACTTCTCACAGCTCACATAGAAGCATCCCACAGACAACCACAACAATCTTATTATGAGGGAGGTAACAGGACGGGGAGCTGGCACACTATGACAACAGCAGCTGAGCAGGCTGATCCTCAGTCTTAAGGACCAGACAGTTCCTGGAAAGTTAGTTACTCATCCAGAGAAAATAACAAAAGCATTTAATGACTTCTATAAAAAGCTATACTCTCAGGGCCCATCCCGGACTTTGGACACTAGGTCACTTCTTTTTACGATGAAGTAGTAATGAGAGCCCTCTCACAATCAGCCCTTGAGTACCTAGATAGACCCATCCTGAAGCCTGAACTTTTAGCCCAAATCATGAATCTGAAGAATAATGAAGCTCCCGGGTCTGATGGATTTCCCCCGAATTCTTTAAAAGTTTTGCTGACCGTCTCCTGACACTTCTGTTCTTGATGTGCCAAGAGATTATCGAAGGTGGGGCCATTCTGGCATTGTGGCAGCTTGCTCATATTTTGGTAATCCACAAAGAGGGCAAAGACCAACTGGAGTGTGGTTCATACAGACCTATCTCCCTCTTAAATGTGGACTATAAGTTATTCACAGGCTTGTTAGCAGGAAGGCTTCAGACCCGCATCACCTCTCTGGTACATGAAGACCAGACTGGCTTTATCACAGGACGATACCTATTTGACGATATCAGGAGACTCCTTAACATTATTTCCTCCCAATCTAAGCAAAATAATTTTAAGATAGCCATTTCCATGGATGCAGAAAAAGCATTCGATAGGGTTAATTGTAATTTTCTAAAAGCATCCATGGAAAAAATGAATTTCGGACCTAAATTTCTACATACGATTTCTCAATTACACTCTAAACCCCTGGCATTAGTGAGGGTGAATGGGATAAGTTCTCCTTTCTTTCCCCTAGCTAGAGGTACCAGACAGGGCTGCCCTCTCTGCCCACTTCTCTTTGCCCTCTTCCTGGAACTGTTGGCTGCCAAGGTCCGGCAAAGTATAGACATTTCGAGGATCATGGTGGGGGACAAAAACTTTCATTGTATGCAGACTATTCTGTATTCTTTTTATCCACCCCAGAAAAATCAACCCCAGCTCTGTGTGAGATTTTACAGTCCTTTGGGGAAATCTCAGGCTATAAAATAAATTTTTCTAAATCTGAAGCTTTGATTCTAAGTGGATTGGCTTCTCAGAGATTTAAGGATGGCTTCCAGTTTAAATGGGCCCCCACGGGACAAATTAGATATCTTGGCATCCAGATGTCTACAGACCTTTCAGAACTATTTGCCCTCAATTATGGTCAGCTCTGGGAGCAGGTGAGCTGAGATCTAGCTAGGTGGCACCTCCTTCCCTTCTCCCTGGTTGGCAGGGTCTCAGCCCTCAAGATGAATATTCTGCCTCGGTTTTTGTTTCTGTTCCAGTGCCTTCCATTGAAACTCCCAAGCTCTTTTTGGAACAGGCTAACAAAGGAGATCCAGGAATTTCTCTGGCAACATAAGAAGCCCTGGGTGGCCAGGCGCCTGTTCTTTCTCCCTCATGAGAGGGGAGGCCTGGCCTTACCCAACTTTTACCTCTACTACCTGGCTGCTCAGATGTTCCCTGTCCTTTCATGGGCTAAGCAGTGTATCGAGTCCAGGTGGTATGAGATGGAGGATGACTTGCCAGAAGGCAGACCACTTTACTCCCTAACACTGGCCCCTCTGTCCTTGGAATACACTCGACAGCTTAGAAACAGATGGGTAAAGCAGGGGTTATTCATCCTGCAGAAGATCAGAAAACTCACAAGCATCCCAGATGGAATTGGCCTATTATCCCTAGTCAGATTCAATTCAAGTTTCTTCCCGCCCATGCTGGATCTAGGCTTTGCTGGATGGGCCAAAAGGGGAGTCACAAGGTTCACACAGCTAATTGAGGGGGACCACTGCATCTCATTTCAGAGAGCCAAGGATAAGTTTAATGGGGACAATAAAGAGTTTTTTCAGATTTATTCAGGTCAGACATTTTATAAACTCTTCTGACCACCTTTTGAGATTAACTAGACCATACTCACCTCGGGAGCAATTCTTATATGGTGTAGTGACCATCGCTGCTAAGATCAGACCAGTGATAAATTTACATGGGTTGCTCCTAGAGGGAGGAGGGGCTTCCCTGCTCCAATACAAAACACTCTGGGAGAGAGAAGCGGGCATTACACTCAGACAGGCAGACTGGAAACAGAGATTGACAGTAGGCTGGAAGGTAACTTCCTCTCCAATGTGGTGCGAATTCTATTGGAAGACTCTTGTACGTTTCTTTAGAGTGCCACTGATCACCCAACATTACACAGGGGGAGACACTTTCTGTTAGAGGGAATGCCCCCCGGAGGGTAGCCATTGGCATATTTTTTGGGCCTGCCCAGAACTGGCCACCTTCTGGAACAATTTAGAAGGGGCGGTGGGAACAAATTCTGGGTGTAACAATCCCCATACCTTTGAGGATTAGTTCTTGTGACCCCCTACAGTCGTACGTTTAAAGGGCGGCAGCCAAAAGGTGGCACTTGTGCTCCTAGCAGTGGGACTACAATGTATCACCTCCAGATGGCTAAGCAGGCAACCCCCCACTCTTGTGGAATGGATCAGAAGGGTCAAGGAGGTGGTAGCGATGGAGTCCTTGACGGCCAGACTGAGGTTGCAGCAAGATCACCACCTGCAGCGCTGGCAACAATGGGAATCTTGGTTACTGCAACAGGGGGAATGAGATTGGCTATTGCAGCCCTCCCCAGCTGTGAGGGAACAGAAGTTAAATTATAAATAGACACACTCAGATACTTTGACATGGTCATATAGATAGGTGTTGTTAAAGACTAGGAAGGTTTAAATGACACACAACCTAATCATTGTGGCCTATGTTGAGGCCTTAAATGTTCTTTTTAATTAACTTTATTATAAGTTTCGATATTAGCTTTTACATGAAGTATGACAATTAAGACTAAGAACATTATCATTCCTGATGCACTTGGTTTGCCTAATAATTCATATGGAATCTCAGTGACTTGATGGCATGTTTAATATGTTTGGAATACCATCTGCATGTCATTTGTTTTCTTTTATGTATGTATACTTTCACATCTGACTTATGTTATTTTCAGATCACAAATGTACTCCTGAAATTAATAAGCTCTTAATAAAGCTGAGTTTGTTTTTTTTTTTAAAAGAAAGTGCACTGAATCAGCTCAGGGGGTACTTAAGTGAATTTGTCAATGGTTGAAAAATAATTACATGTGAGTTGATGAATGGTTGAAACTGAGTTTATATTGTAAGCAGTCAGAATTGCCACTGCATTGTCAGCTCACAAAAAAAATGCTAGAGCAGTGAGCTGGAGAAACAGTTTAATGTGACTTGTACTGTAGATGGCCAGATTTGGAGGGACCATATAGCTCAATTTTCACAATTTTTTAAATTAAATATCTCGGAAACAGTTTGATCTTTTCACTTGAAATTTGGAGGGTGTTGATGGGATGTCCTGTAGATGTGAATTATGGTACTTAGGTGTTGGACAATGCATTTTCTGCTGAAATATTGCGTGGTGCAGTTTGCATTTTGCGGAGAGTGTTTTCCATTCTGGTACTGGCTTGAAATTTATACGGTAGCTAGCCTTATTGCCATGGATGTACTTGTCAGTTGTTAGGTGTCTAAAATGTAAACAGGTTTGGTCTTTTAAATTGGAATTTGAAGGGTGTTGAGGGGATACCCTGTACATATGAATTATGGTGTTTAGGTGTTGGAAGATTAATTTGCTGCAGAGATATTGCATGACGCACTTTATGTTTTGTGTATAGTGTTTTCCATTGTGGTAGTGGGTTCACATTTATAGGGTACCTAGCCTTGCTGTCATGGAGGTAATTTTCAGTGGTTAAGCGTCTGACATGTAAATAGTTGTTGAATTATGCCACTCTGATGACTGACATTTTGCTTTCATGCTCCCACCCATATGTGCTTCCAGCAATACATACGATATTCACTACTTGCACTCTTACGTTAGGCAGAAATTTACCAGTCGGTGGGCTCCCACCAACTTGTGTGACTTTTTACTTTTATATTCTTTCTCAAAAAGTAAGGAAATTCTATGCAAAAAAACTTTGTTAATGCATCATTTAGGGTTAAAACACATACATTCAGGAAATGAGACCTTTAGTGTTGCCCTCTCCCCCCTCATGGACCTTCCCATCCTCCCAAGATTGACAGATGATGGGGTGTGTCATTGGGGTTGTGAGGCCTAAATATCACCCCATTCTTCTTTACTGTGGCTTCTGAATATGATTACACATGGAATGGGGTAACATTTGACCTCACAGCCTAATTGCCCATCATCTTCAATCTGAGAGATAGGAATCCAGTAGGGGGAAGACAACCCAAAAGTCTCATTTCTGACTTTATGTTTAACCTAAATGATACGTAACAAAGTTTTAAAAATATATATATATATTAGAGGCAAGAAACTCCGTTTAATGCATTAGGGTTGTTCACAGCAACAAAGTGAGGAAATTCGCTGTTGGGGTTGAAAACCCTTGGACCCTCCTTGGACCCCCCAACTGGCATTGGGGTGCGCATTGGGATCGTGGGTCCTAACTCTCACCCATGACATGTGTAAAGCAGCAGAGTATGGGAGAATGGGGTGAGTTGGGACCACGATCTATACCTGTCAGGGAGGGTGGCGAGGGGTCAAGGGGATCTCAACCTAACGCCTCACATATGCATGAACAACTAACTAGCATTAAACAGAGTTTTTTGCCTCTAATTTCCCTTCTTTTTGAGAATGATAACGAGAAATAGTGAATGTAATGCAGAGGCGGGAGCGCGGGGCCCGCTGCATAATGCGTTGGCGGGAGTACTAACACGGACAGCAACACAAGCAGAAATGCTAACAGTGGCGCACATGGTAACACAAGCACGAATGAGAACAAAAAGGGTAACGCACACGGTGGCGTAGACGGGAATGGTCTGCCAAGTGATGTGTTGTCACATAGTAACATGGTGCCTGCAAACAGAAATGTCAATGGGCATGGTAATGTAAAGTGAAACAGTAAGATAAACAGTACTGTAGACAGAAATGGCAAAAAATAACAGAAGCATAGCGCAAATGAAAGCGCAAGGATAGCAGCACATGGTGGCGCAGGCGTCAATGGTAAGTGAAGCAGTGCGGATCCATAAGCGGAAGGGCAACAGTAACAGTAATGTAAGCGCACAGGCTGGTTTTCCCAAAACCTGCATTGAGAAAGACAGTGAGTACAAATACTGTATGCAAAATAATAAGTATCGGCGCAGAAAATGAGATCTTGGAATACTAAATACATTATATCTCAGGAACCGTACGACGTAGAAAAAAAATGTAAAAGTCATATTATTTACAACTGTCCTGGCTAATTTGGATCTTAGCCCCATTGTGGGGCTAAGAAATTTTCCGACGAAAAGTCCGTATCTCGCACCGTTTCTGAGATACGGGCCCTGAAAGGCGGGGCGAACGCTGTAATATTATCCTATGGGAAAAAAAGAAAAGTTCGGAGCACCATAACTTTGCCTCCCTGTAATGTTTTTTCACCAAACTACTGAAAGGCACATCTGTGGGCTGTTGGCTGTCTTCCCTCCAAATTTCAGGAAAAAAGACCAAACCGTTATTTTGCAGCAGGGCTCCAAATGATTTCTGTTAAGTGTCGGGCGCCGTAATGTTATCCTATGGGAATAACTGTCAGTTTTGGAGTACCGTAACTTTGCCGCCATGTGATATTTTTTCACCAAACTACTGAAAGGCACATCTGTGTACTGTTAGCTGTCTTTCCTCCAAATTTCAGGAAAAAAGACCAAACCGTTATTTTGTAGCAGGGTGCCAAAGGATTCCTGTAATGCTTCGGGCGCCGTAATGTTATCCTATGGGAAAAACTGTCAACTTTGGAGTGCCATTACTTTGCCGCCGTGTAATATTTTTTCAATACAACACTGAAAGGCACATCTGTGAGATGTCGGCTGCGTTCCCTCAAAATTTCAGCCCAAAACTCCCAACGGTTATTTTGCAGTGCAGTGCCAAAGAATTGCTGTCATTTTCCCACAGACTGGAAAATTACTGTCGCATTCTTGAGAAAGCTGCAAAATTTCAGACACTTTCGGTGAGCACGAAAGTAATTTCTTAGTAATTTTTCCAGAAATTTGAAAACATATTTCTGGGGTGTTTTACCACAAAATAAAGACATGGCAAGCATCCTCAGGGCCCGACTAGGTGAATACAAAAAAAATTAGGTTGCTAGAGGGTCCCAAATTTAAATGCCAACCATTTTTCTGATCACCAACTGAAAACAAAATGGCCGATTTGCGAAAGTATCAGGCCCATTTGCGAAAGTAAAAATGCATTTGCGAAAGTGTTGAACTTTTTGCTAACTTTTCCCATTGACTTATAATGGGAAACTGTTTTTTGAATAACTTTTGAACCGTTTAATATTTTTTCATGAAATCTTTGAAAGGCACATCAGGGACCCTGGCTGCACGTTTCCTGAAGATTTTGGGCCAGTCATGCAAACCGTACGACCTGTAGGCGTGACCACAGAATTCCAGAAAAGCGTAAACGCGTACAGATCACACTTAATAACTCCGCAGCCGTATATCTGACCAGTACAAAACTTGGCAGATCCCAAGGCCTATGGTTCTTGATCATAAATTCCAAATTTCAGGCAAATCCATCAAACGGTTGCAAAGTTATTAAGGTGCAAAGTTTTGGGGTTTAACATAGAAATGGCTCCTCTACCATTATATATATATTAGGGGCATTGTAGCACCCCTATAGTTAGGGTTGAGTAGACTGGTTTAATGTTAAACCCTAGTTTACTTTGGAGGCATTTGACAAAACAGCCCAAATTTTGGCATTAATCATCTGGCTGCCAGAGTCTCAAGACATGAAAAGCTTTATGATGGCATCTTGTTCAGTTTTTGAGATCATGGAATGCCTCCCTTAAAAAAAAAAGTGCTTCTATCTATCTATCTATCTATCTATCTATCTATCTATCTATCTATCTATCTATCTATCTATCTATCTATCTCTCTGTCTGTCTGTCTGTCTATGTGTCTTTCTGTCTCTCTATGTATCTTTCTGTATTTCTATCTAGCTATCTATTTAGCTACTGAAATTACTAGCAGCTAGAGTACCCACCACTGGTTCTGCTTCTGTCTCACACCTCTGTTTCAGGTCTCTCCCCCTTTCCTATGTATAATTTTATGTTGAATAAGTGGACTGGGTTCCCACCATCAATATGACTTCTCTTCACCCCCTCCCCCCAGGTCACCCTCCCCTTTCCCATTATATATATATATATGGCAGCACCAGGGTGCCCACCCCTGCTGCAGCTGAACATTAGCCTGGTACTAGGGTTGATTTGACAGTAGGCACAGTGAGGTGATACTTCCACTGTACAGATGCATGGTGAGACCCCATTTGGAATACTGCGTACAATTTTGGAGACCATACCTTAAGGATAGGGACAGGATAGAGATCATTCAGAAAACATCAACCAAAGTGATAAAGGGGCTTCAGGGACTGACATGCAAGGGGCAGCTGGAGGCATTAAACATATACTCTCTTCAATCTAGGAGAGAAAGGCATGATATGATAGATACCATTGAACTATTCACCAAGGCTACCAACTCAAACACAAGGGGGCATGGATGGAAACTGATGGGTAGTGGTGGGTAAGTTACTTTTTCTATTGCTTTCTATTTATTTTAGAAACTTGACCCAGGAAGCTCCATGCAGTCACTAGCAAGGATGGAGACATACTAGAAAAAGTAATACACCTGACAGTTACAGTTACTTATTTCTTTTTATACAAAAACAATACAAAAATAATAAAAAACTAAAACAAATGACATTTATTTCAAAAGTTATAGGTTAGTTACTAGTTACTTTCAAATAAATGTGATCACTTACAATTACGTATTACTTTTATATAAAAAGACATACGTAATTGTAACTGTAAGGTGTATTACTTTTTCCAGTACTTCTCCATCCTTGCTAGTGTCTGCACAGAGCTTTCTGGAACAAGTTTTCAAAAGTAATAGAAAAAGTAACTTATCCAACACTGCTGAGGGGTTGGAGTTTCAGGAGGGATCTTAGGAAGCATTATTTCTCAGAAAGGACTGTGGAGCCATGGAACAAACTACTTGCAGAGATGGTAGGAGCTAGGACCATATCAGTATTCAAAAGGGGTTGGGGAAGGAGTACGCTAGAATAAGATCTGCAAGGGAATCTACCAGCTAGGACCCAGGATCACCTAGGATCTCAAGATTTCAAGGGCAGACTTGATGGACCTTTGGTCTCCATTTGCAATCACCTTTCTATGTTTCTGTGTTTCTGTCAGACCCCTCAGACACTCCCCACCCCCCCCCCACACACCCTCATTCACCTGAACATGTCCCATGCTATAGATCCACTCTCTGATCAAAGACATGTCTTGCAGCTGGAACCGGCAGCTGTGATATGAGAAAATAAAGTAAGTCTGGTTTAATGTATTTCAATGGGGTTTGAACTTTAATTCATAGCTTTGTCATTTTTTAATATTTCTTCATCAAATTTTCAATGTGACTTTTTTGGGACCCTACCTCATGACCAAGGATGGTGGAATTATTCAAATCTGTCTGAAAAGTCAATTTTGCAGTCGCTTTGCACAATCACATTTTGACTGGGATTTGAAAATGTTCACCTACTGGGTTTGTGAGGTGGGGTGATAAGAAGGCTAAATTAAAATTTGAGGTCCAAATTAAAAAAAAAGTTACGAATGTGTGTTGAGATTTTTTTATGCTCACTCATAACTTTTGTCATTTTTAATATGTTGACCCCAAAGTTTCAAAATTGCCATTTTTTTCACACCACCTCATGAAAGTGACAGCTGTCATTTTTAAAATCAAGGCCAAAGTGTATTTTCTCACCTGTGGTGCAGAATTATGTTTCAGTGGGAATTTTACAGTTTTCACCTCCTGGGTTCATAAAGTGGGGTCATGAGAAGGCTATGTTGAAAGTTTGGTGTGAAATATGGTAAAATGACCAGGTTATGAGTGAACATTTAAAAAGTTTAATGTTTACGCATAAGTATTTTGACTCCAGACTTTCAACATTGCCATTTTTTCACACCACCTCATAAACCTGACAGGGGTCAGTTTTTAAATTCTGAATGAGACATGATTTCACACTTCTCATGTGAAATTATGTTTCAGCCAATACACTATAATTGCCACATGTCCTGTTTATAAGGTGAGTCATAAAATGACTATCTTGAAAACTTGGGGTCAAAAGTAAAAAAATATATATATATATCTATATAAAGAAACTTTGTGTGTGTAGTGGTAGTCTTGACCCCAGCAGATAATGCTTTGTTATCCCCATGCCGATGAGTTGAGTTTGGAGGTGAGCTCAGTAAGACAGCTGGATGGGGTGAGGGTTGGGGAATGGTATTATGTGACATCTCCCCCAGCTAGGGAATGAAAGGTGCAGATTTGCACGAATGGGCCCAGGTACCATATAGTGAAGACAACTCCTCTCTTGGCATAAGCCCCTGCATCTCTGCACCCATGGGTGGCAGAGACCCCAGTGCACTGGCTGACAGATGGACTCTTTGCCCTGAGAGTCTGTATCTGTGGCCACATGGAAGTGCAGTCCACCAGACAGCCCCATTAATTCTTGACATATGTCACTGCACAGAAGTGCCTGCAAGGGCCCTGCTCTTCCATCATGGAAGGAGTCTTCACATCTTGTTTGGTTTTCGAGATACAGAACACCAAAAAATGCAAAAATATGTTTTTTGGTTTTCCTATACTTAGCATGTTTTTTTTTTTTTTATGCCCAGTCTGGATGGTGCAGAATTTTTACACAAAACCTTTAGGGTAGAAGTGGCTTGTACAGCAGAAGTGCCTTTTGAAAAAATGTTTTATGGTTTTATGAAAAAATGTTGTATGGTTCTGGAGTTTCGTCTAGCTCAAGCAGTGAAGAAGCACCAATCGTGAGTGCTTATTTTTCATGATTTACTTGTCATGAGAAAAAGAAAACAACAGTCATCATTGCTGCCATCTTGTTTTTCATAAACATGTCATAAAAAATTATGTATTTTCAAAAACAAACCTCTGGACCTAGGTAAATGGGACCCATTTAGCCAGACTCTGGTGTGTGTGTGTTTTTAAATTGCCCTTGAAATAACATTGCTGGGCACCCAAAAATCCTGGGTGTCCAGGTTAGTGAGAGGAGCCTTTCACTCACGTTCTCAGTATGAGAACAACGTGACTTTATTTAATTATGAAGTCGCAGTTGGAGTCATGCTGCTGACTTCAGTTGGAGTAATGATCTGGTGATCACCTGCTCTCTCTCTCTCTCTGTCTCTGTCTCTCTCTTTATAGCTGTCTGTCTGTATATCTATCTATCTATCTATCTATCTATTTATCTATCTGTATATCTATCCATAGTCTATGTATCTAAATTACTAGCAGACCAGGGTGACCACCCCAGGTGCCATCTCTTTCTCTCCCCTCCCTCCATATCACCTGCCCCCTTCCCATGTTTAATTTTATGTTGAATAAGTAGATTGTGGTGCCCACCCCCACTACCACTGCTCTTCACCACCCTCCCCTCTGAGTGGCCCGTCTCCTTCACAGTTTATATATGGTGGCACTGGGGTGCCCAATCCCCAGTGTCAGAAAGTACCCTGAAACAAAGAAAACTGTCCCTCATTTATTTTTTTAAACCTGTAAAAAAGAAAAAGGTCCCTCATGTGGTGACCCCTCACACACACACCGCACCCCAATCTCCAGCTCGGCACCCAACACCCCACACCCCCACATGCATCCTCACTCACCTGAACATGTCCCACAACATAGATCCACTCTCCGATTTTAGACATGTCTTGTTGGATCCGCCAACTGCGATATGAGCAAATAAGTAAATCTGGTTTAATGTATTTCGATGAGATTTGAACTTTTTTCATTACGTTGTCATTTTTAATATTTTTACACCAAATATTTTTACCATGACCTTTTTGGGACCCTACCTCATGACTAAGGGCAGTGGAATTATTCAAATCTAGCCCAAAAGGCAATTTTTCAGTCACATTGCAAAATCACCTTTTTGGGAGGGATTTGATAAATTTCACCTATTGGGTTCATGAGGTGGGATCATAAGAAGGCTACATTGGGGAGTCACGTGATGCAGGGCACCGAGTAGCATTCTCCTCCATGAGCTCCTGCCCTCCACTCTGTTTTATACCATTTAAATTTCATTTTTGAAGTGGTGAACTATCTTACTTGCTGTAGGAACCTTCTCTGCATCCGGTGTTTACGCCACGAGGGGTAGATGGAGATAGAAATGAAGAAAAGCCTTCCCAAACATACCCCTCCAGCAACTCCCGAGAAGGCTCCGAAGAAGACCAAGGCCTCTACTGTACTACAGTTGCAGACTAGGGTGCTGGGAACGCAGATTCAGAGCCTCTTACTCTTGTCAGGTTTCTCGAAGAATTTCAGCCCTTCAAATCCGAAATACAGATGATTCTGGGGGAAATCAAAAGTATATCTAACACTGTGGAATCCCTATCACAGAGGACGTCTGACAACGAGGCTCGCATACACTCGCTAGAGTGCAAGCAAGACCAATTTAATCGAGAACTGGTGGCCGTGCGGCAACAACTAGCCAAGATGGAGAATACATAGATACATAGATTCATAGACAGTGTCGGCAGATAAGGGCCTATGGCCCACCCAGTCTGCTCATTTGAGCTTGCAAGTTCAGTTTGTTTTCCTAGAAGTCTGTTGCCCCTTACCCCTGACCTCCAGAATTCCTTTATGTCTATCCCATGCATTGTTAAATCCCGTGATTGTTTCAGCCCCCACCACTTCCTCTGGCAGGGTGTTCCACTTGTCCACCACCCATTCTGTGAAGAAATTGTTTCTCATGTTTCCTCTGAATCGTCCTCCCTTCAACTTCATCCCATGTCCTCTAGTCCTGGAACATCTTTTTCGCTTATAAATAGTGTTTTCCTGCACCCTGTTCCTCCCTGTAAGATACTTGTATGTCTCTATCATATCCCTCTCCTCCTCTCCCTCTCCTCCACGGAGTACATGTTCAGTTCCTTCAACCTGTCTTCATAGGACTTGTGATGCAATCCATGCACCATCTTTGTTGCCCTCCTCTGAACCTTCTCTACCTGTCTATGTCCTTACGTAGGTAAGGTCTCCAGAACTGTACACTGTACTCCAGGTGGGGCCTCACTAGTGTCTTGTATAGCGGAATTATGACCTCCTTTTCCTGCTGGTGATGCCCCTGCCTAACATTCCAGCATCCTATTTGCTTTACCTGCTGCCTTGTCACACTGTTTCCCTACCTTGAGGTCATCAGAGATGATAACCCCAAGATCCTTTCCTGCTTGGTGCATGCTATATCCTCACCCCCAACTGATATATTGTGCCAGGGTTTGTGCCCCATATGCATTATCTTGCACTTCTTTGCATTGAATTTCAACTGCCAAACCCCTGACCATTCTTCAAGTTTCTGCAGGTCACTTCTCAGTCTGTCCACACCCTCTGGTGTGTCTACTCTGTTAAAGAGCTTTGTGTCATCAGCGAACAGTGAAATTCTGCCTTCTAGGTCCTGCGCCATGTCACTGATGAAGATGTTGAATAGGACCGGTCCCAGCACTGATCTCTGTGGTACCCCACTGGTCACTCTTCCCTCTGTGGAGTGACAGCCATTTACCACCACCCTCTGTGTCCTGCCACCCAGCTAGTTACCTACCCACCACACTACTGTTCTGCCCACACCCATATTCCCCAGTTTGTGTAATAGTCTTCTATGTGGCACAGTGTCAAAGACCTTGCTGAAGTCCAGATAGGCCATGTCCACTGCCCTCCTGATCCACCTCCTAGTCACCCAGTCAAAAATTCACGAGGTTGGTCTGACATGACCTTCCCTGGTGAAACCATGCTGCCTTGGGTCCTGTAGTCCATTGACAACCAGATGTTCCACCAATCTCTCCTTCAGTAGTGCTTCCATGATCTTCCCACTACCGGGGTGAGGCTGACTGGTCTGTAGTTCCCTGCTTCCTCTTTGTTCCCACTTTTGTATAAGGGACTACATCTGCTGTCCTCCAGTCTTTGGGTACCTCCCGTTTCCAGTGATCGGCTAAACAGGATAGCCAGAGGTTCAGCCACCACCTCTCTTAGTTCTTTAAGGACCTGGGGTGCACCCATCTGGCCCCATTGATTTATCAACTCTTTTACTTCCAGTTCCTTCAGGACCCTTTTCGTGTAAAGGGACTTGTCCATTTCTGCACCATTCTCACCCTTGTACTCCCTTCAGACCCATTACCCTCCTCTTCCTCAGTAAAGACTGAGCAGAAATACCTGTTCAATATGTCAGCTTTACCTTTGTCATCCTCCATGACCCCCATCCTCCCCTTCAGTCTCACTATCCCTCCCTTTGTCTTTCTTTTTTCACTTATGAACCTGTAAAAGGTTTTGTCCCCTCTACCCACTGATTTTGCAATGTGTTCTTCTGTCTGAGCTTTGGCTTCCCTTACTGACCTCCCTGCCTCCCTTTGTTTCTCCTGGTACTTCTCCCTATCCCCTTCTGCCTGTGTCTTTTTGTATTGCCTGAATGCAATCTTTTTGGCTTTCACTTTAAGGATAAGGTCGAAGACCTTGAGGGCCGTAGCCGCCGCAATAATGGGGTATTAATAGGCTTGCAAGAATGTGAAGAAGGTGCAGACCCAATCAGATTCACCAGGAAATTCATAAAGAGAGTAACAAGTCCATCTCCGTTCGGCTCTGACTATATAATTGAAAGATCACTCTGACCAATGCCACTGCAAGGAGCTGCCTCTAGAACTTTTATTTTTCGATTTCTGAATTACCAAGAGAGGCAGCATTTTTTTATCCAAAGTGCGGGAAACCAAGGACCTTATGTGGGAAGGATCCAGGATAAGGGTCACGCAAGACTTACCCCTGTCAGTGCGCCAGAAACGGGCCACTTATCATGTAATAGTCATGAAGCTAATAGCAGCAGCCATCAAATTCAAGATGAGTTATCCAGCCAGATTGCAAGTGCTTGTGGCAGGCTCCTGGTCTACATATGATGATGCGGAGTCCGCGGCTGCCGGTCTCAAGATTGCATTCCCAGATTTATTCCATAATCCATGAGGTAGAGGTTGGATATGGCTGAATGGGAATCCATATAACAGAGCTGATTGCATGTCAAGGTTTTAATTAAAAGAGTCTGGCGTTTGTTGGGGGCTTTGCTGGTTTTCCCTGAAGGATCGTACGCATTATCCATGAAGTTGGAAGGTCAGGGGTACTGTTTACCTTGGGAGTTTTGCGACCTCAGTTATGTTTGTACCACCTAGTCACTCAAGTAAAAATATGCTGTATCTGCTTTACCAGTATTGCGCTCTACCTGCTGAGGTAAAGGGGAATATATCTCAGCCGATAATTTCCTCCTTTTCCTTTTCCCTTCCTGCATGTACTGCAACACTTGTGTCAATCCATCCAGCTTTCTTTTTCTGTGCCTAATGGGGCTTTCCATGTTATCGATTGCGATCGTGGGACCGGGTTTAAAAATCTGAGGAAGATGTGAGTGTGGTTCGCATAAAGTGTTTTAAGGTTGTTTTTTGAACTCTATGCTTCTGCGCCTTAATTCAGATCTGTTTGAAGAAATTTAGAAATGTGGGACAATGCAACCTTCCTCACCAGTGACCTATTACTGCCCGTTCTGTAACCCAAACCTGCAGTATGGACTTTTCATCGCTAGATGGCACCAAAGACTTTATGTGATGTAGAATCCCATAAACAGACTTTACATTGGGTTTACACTGGAAAAGGTCTCTTGCCTGTTACTGAATACAAGGAAATAGCGATTGAAGGGGGCAATTAACATAAGTTTTGCTTTGTTTGTTATATAATGAAGGGAGATTACTTTATTGGAATAGGGGTTGACTACATGCCTTTAGATAAAGACCTCACTTTTTTTTTCACTTGATTAATAGCGTTAAGATAAACGTCTTCTCCCATTTGTTTGAGCTCTATCCCGAGGTTGGTACAGTGTTTAGGTCTAATTGCTATCCTCAAGCTGTATGGCTTGGTGGGTTTAATATTTTTTACTGTTCATATATTTTGACACTGGTGTACTTAATACAAGTGTTGTTCATTTGAAGTTATTCACTGGTTTATCAGGTCAGAAATGTTTGTTGTATTAGAATAGCTAAATCAATTGTTGAGAGCGGGGGGAGGGGCGGTAGGGGGATGTATAGGTGAGCTGTTTATCATGTACCAGGCGATATGGGGGTGGGAGTGGGAGGGACTTGGGGTTTATCGCATGCTATTGGGGTTATTTTCTTGGGGGTTTTATATTGGGTTCAAGTGAGGAATGGGTTGGGGTGGGAGGAGAGTGGGCAAGCGCAGCATATACTCAACAAATGGTAGTAGTAAGACCATAAGTAAGCATAGGTGCTTTTTTATGAAGTATTCTAGGTCTCCAAAGGGTAATGGCTAGGACTATTCATTGTATCACTTGGAATGTTAAAGGGGCAAGGCATAAGATCAAACAATATAAAATTTAGAAATATTTAAACCATTTAAAAACAGAAATTATGTTATTACAGGAGACGCATTTACTCAATATTGAAGCAGACAAGATGAGGCGACAACAGGTGGGGCAGATTTTTGCTGCACAAGGCACTACCCAAAGTAGAGGGGTCATGATTCTTTTACATAGATCTATCCCTTTTCAACCTCTCAAAACTATTTCTGACCCTTTTGGGAGGTTTTTATTTGTAAAGGGTAAATTACATACTTTTGACATTGTTCTGGGCAGTGTCTATGGCCCTAACATGGATACTCCAGGGTTTTTTGTTAAAATACTGGAAGTTTTGAATTCATTCCTTGATATCCCCATGATAATAGGGGGCGATTTTAATTTGGTATTCGATCAGTCCATAGATAGGTCAGACCGATTCCGTCAAGGCCTCTCGCCCACTCAGTGGGCCTTCAGGGACCTGTTAGACTCCACTGGGTTATGTGATGTATGGCGTGTACTTCACCCCAAAAATAGGGAATACACATTTGCTTCGCCAGTACATGGCACCTCCTCCCGGATCGATTACATTTTTATTTCTCAAAATCTTCTACCTGGAGTTGTGGATTCTAATATTGTTTTGGGTCCACTGTCAGACCATTCCACAGTAACCTGTCGACTGTCAGTCTCGTCATTACCTCAGAAGAGAAGTAGGTGGAAGCCGAATAATCAAATTTTGAAGGAACCGGATAAGGTTGAATATATAGCATCTCAAATACAGCAGTTTGTGGCTTTAAATAATAATTCTATAGGGCGACCTGATATGGAATGGTGGGCTTTTAAAGCTTTTTTGAGGGGAATTATAATTGGCTTAACCTCAAAAAGGAAAAAAGAGAGGGAAAATAAAACTTCCCATCTTTTGTCTCAAATTAGGAGTATGGAATCCAGTCTTTCCCCAGCCTCTTCGGAGACTTTTAGGCAGGACTTAGTCAAATTGAGGGATGCTTACCTTGACTTGTTAAGGGAGCAAGCTGAATTTGCCATCTTAAGAATGAATGCAGTTTACACTGACCAAGGGGAGAAGGCTGAGCGGATGTTAGCAATGCGTGTTAAACAACAAGAGACCGCCAGATTCATCGCTGCAGTTCGCTCTTCAGAGGGTGACTCCCTTAAAACTTCACCTTCAGAGATAGTAGACGAATTTACCTGTTACTTTCAGGCCTTATATGGTCCCATGTTAACTTCCCCCCTCAGAGGAGGATCTGCAGAAATATTTGAGGGACTTATATTTACCTTCCCTCACCAAGTCTCAGCAAGCTACGTTAACTTCTGCTATCTCCGAGGATGAAATAGAAAGGGTAATTAAATCTCTTCCATCTGATAAAACTCCTGGCCCGGATGGGTTTACTTCTAACTTTTATAAAGTTTTTTTCAAGCAACTAATTCCCATTTTATTGCCGCTTTTCCGATTTCTTCTTTTTGGTCAAGCGACCGATTCCTCCCTTTTTGAAGCCCTGATGGTTTACTGCCCAAGCCAGATAAGGCACGTGACCTGGTCTCTAGATATAGACCGATTTCCCTACTTAATCATGATATTAAAATTTTAGCCAAATTACTCGCTGATCGCGTGAGCCTAGTTCTTCCTTCTATAATAGGGGAGGAGCAGGTTGGTTTTATGAAAGGTAGATCATCAGCTGACCACCTGAGAACTCTGGCTCATGTCTTTTCGGCCTCCAGGGATGCTGCTCTCCCGATGGCTCTGGTCTCCCTGGATGCCGAAAAGGATTTGATAGGGTCTATTGGAACTATCTGTTTGCAGCGATAGAGGCATTTGGTTTTCCCAGGAAATTTCGGGACGGGGTTCACTCATTATATTTACTACCCTCAGCTAGGATTTCCTGCAACGGGGTGATCTCAGATCCGATTAAATTATTTGTGGGAACTAGGCAAGGGTGTCCCTTATCCCCGTTGCTTTTTAACATATACCTAGAGCCCCTTATTCAGGGATTGATGAGAGCTCAAGATATCTCAGGTATTTCCCTAAATGGTCACGAAGTCAAGGTTGCAGCATATGCAGATGACCTCCTCTTGCAAATAACGAATCCAGTTACATCCATTCCCCCTATTCTCAAGATAATAGAGGATTTTAGGAAGGTTTCTAATTATAAACTTAATATAGGTAAAACCCTGGTTTTTCCTCTTAATCATAGAGTCTATAAACAAGATCCAGGAAAGGAACAGCAGCAAGTGAAGAGGTGACTGCTCTCTCAGTGGAAGGGAAGTAAATGCAAATCTAGGAGCTTTCATTAGTACTTCTTCGCATTGATATTGCATTGGGAAAAGGAGGAGTAGGAGTTTGAAGAAGGTTGTGCAATGGCTACTTAAAGTCTCTTTTTGAGTGTGGATAGGAAGGATAGGAATATAAAAGCAGTTGCTCAATATATCTAAGCGTGTACAGCGAAGGATGTAAGGGAAATAAAGAAAATGTTTTGCACTGATAGAGGGGAGGCGGAGACTTGGGGAGTGTTTGGTATCCTGCATCTGGAAAGGTGGGGGTCACTGGTGAGCAACGACAGCAGTGAGTAGGGTGGTAGGCTGCAACAACTGTGGTGCACCAATCTTTCTAAACATTGCCTGGAGTGTAGGAGGATGTTTAGTGTGCAACCACATAGAAAAACTTAGAAAGGAGATTGAGGGTCTGCAGGAGGAACTAAGACAGGCAAGGCAGATTGGGGGTGGGTTTAGCCCAATACTGGAGGAAGGAAGAAGGGGAGATGAGGGAGGGCGATTTAAGCCAACAGTGGTGAGGAGAGGGTCAGAAGAAGGGAAGCAGAGACAAAGGGCCTAGGCCAGGAAGAATGATTGCCGGGGAAACCAGGTCAGGAGACAAAAACAAATGGAAGGAGGAGATAGGGACTTGTGAGGGAGGCGAAGAAGTGGCAAAAGTCATGGAGTGGAAAGGAGAGAACAGGTTACTATGAAGAGAGAGGGCGGGCATTTGTGAAGGGTCTTCGAAAACAGCTGTGCACTGCTAGAGAGGAAGAAAGTGGAGGAGAGAATGATGAAATTAGAGGAGTAATTGATAAATGCCTGGACCAAACTGGAGCGGGGAAGTTCTGCTGGGAGAATGCAACAGGGGTAAAAGGGAAATAATGTGCAGGAGGAAGAAGAGGAGCTGGAAATGAGAGAGGAGATGAATGGAAGCAAGCAGGGAGTAAGAGGGTGGAATCTTAGTGCTGGGGGCTCAATACTAGAAGACTTAGGTGGGGTAGCAAGGGAGAGGCATAGTCGCATTTGGGGGAGGCCATGCCAGGAATGACAGCGGAAAGGTGGGACAGTCTGTTCTGAAATATGCTAGAAGGGTAGGGACAAGCCTCATTTAATTATACATCTTGGGACAAACAACCTGGCTGACAAGACAGTGGATATAGTCAGAGGAGGTTTGAAGAACTAGCACAATTATGTGAGGGGGCAAGAAGATCAGTAACTTTTTCCGAGATACTTCCGGTGCCAAAGGCAAGCACAACAAGAAAGCTGAGAATAGAGGAATTTAATGGATGGCTAAGAACATGGTGTTGTGCTAAAGGGTATGGGCTGTTGGCGGGGTGGGAAGGGACCTGGGAGGACAGTAGTCTCTATGCCAAGGACAGACTACACTTGAGTGAGGAGGAAGAAAGTGTTGAAACAGAGGATGGAAGAGTATATAGAGGCTGGGAATTTAAACTAGGAGTTAGGGGTGGCAGTTGGGGAAGAGATATGCAGAGACCACAGGTTGGAAATCATATGAACTACCCCCATAACAGTGACAAAGGACAAATGGCAAGTACTATTGGTGATGCTAGGAAAGGAGGGCAGGATGAGAGGGGAGAAAGGGTGGAAGGTGGTTACCCTTAATGCTAGGAGCCTAGGGAGAAAACTGCAGAGTTACAGGTTCTCATGGCAGAGGAGAGGTGGACATTGCAGCCATCATGGAAACATGGGCCACCAATATAATGACTGGGACCTGTCTGTACCAGGGTACAGGTTATTTCGTAGGGACAGGGTGATTGGGAAAGGAGGGTGGCACTATATGTGAAGGAAGGACTGAAGTGTGTAAGGGAGGAAGGAGGAGGGTAGTACGGAGTCACTTTGGGTGCAAATCCAGGATTCCATGAATAGGATTCTTAGAATGGGAGTGGTGTACAGGCCACCATCTCAGATGGGGGAGTTAGACAGGGATCTAGCGGGACAGATCAGGAGGACCTGCGAGAAGGGTAGTGTGGTGATTGTGGGGACTTCAACATGCTAGGAGTGGACTGGAGCACCCCAACAACCAGGAACAGAAGGAGCAGGTACTGCTGGATGCCTTCAGGACAGCTTCCTGCTGCAAATGGTCAGTGAACCAACCAGGTTAGGGAATACCCTTGACCTTGTGCTGGCAAATGGGGACTTTGTGAGAGAGAACTTACAGTGGAGGAACGCTGTCAGGGAGTGACCACCACTCAGTATGGCTCACATTGGATATGGGCAAGGAAGGTGGAATCTGGCACAAAGTGCTGGACATCAGGAGGGCTGACTTTGGGAGGATGGGGGAAGTGGTAAAGGTACCTGGCCAGAATTCAATCTAGTATGGATACTAACAGAGGTGGGAGCTCATAAGCTGGGGATAGTGGAGCAACAAAACCTGCTGCAAAGCCCAGAGTAAGAAGGCTAGGGCTAAGAAACCGAGCTGGTTGAGCAAGGAGGTCATGGAAAAGGTAGGAAAAGATCTGCCTTTAGGAAGTACAAGAAAACAGGGAGGGAGGACAGAGAGGAGTACTTGACAGAATCGAAGGAGGTGACAAGGGCAGTAAGGGGACAAAAGCATCTACGGAACTCAGGCTGGCACAAGGCATTAAGAAAGGGAAAGGACTTCTTTAAGTACATCAGGAGAAAAGGAGCTGTAAGGACCACATAGTAGATTAGGAAGGAGGGTTTGGGTGGAAGTGAGATGCGATAAGGCGGAAGCACTAAATGAGTCGTCTGCTCAGTATTTACTAAAGAGAAGAGGGTGACGACACAGGTGGGAGAAATGGCAGAAGCGGGGGAGTGGTGACAGATGGGAAATCATGGAGGCAGAGTTCGAGAGGGTTTGAAGGCACTGAGGGTGGACAAGGCGCCAGGCCAGATGGCATCCACCCCAGGGTACTGAAGGGCTGGCAGAGGTCCTTGCAGGACCTTTGGCAGACCTATTTAATGCCTCACTACATTGAGGTGTGTACCTCAGGACTGGAGGATGGCTCATGTAATGCCCTCCACAAGAGTGGCCCAAGAATGAACCGAAACTACAGACCAGTGAGCCTCACATCCATCGTGGGTAAGCTAATGGAGACTATCCTGAAGGAGGGCTGGTGGCCCTCCTAGAGGCCAAGGACTACAGGACAGCAGACAGCATGGCTTCATACGTGGCAGATCCTGCCAAACCAGCCTGGTCGAGTTCTATGACTGGGTAACTAGGCAACTGGACTGGGGCCATGCAGTGGATGTCCTGTATCTGGACTTCAGTAAGGCATTCGAGCGTAGATTGCCACATGGAAGGCTGGGAAGGAAGTTAGTAGGCACAGGGGCAGGTGAAAGCTGGTGAGATGGGTAGGAAACTGGCTGCAGGAAGGCAACAGAGGGTGGTGGTGGGTGGGAGCTCTCACACCCAAGGGCAGTCAGTGGTGTCCCCAGGGCTCGGTGTTGGGACCAGTGTTGTTTGGGATATTCATTGCAGACATATCATGGGACATCAAGAGCAAGATCAGTCTGTTTGCTGATGATAGCAAGGTTGGCGTGGTGGTGGATGACCTAGGGGGATGGCAAGGGTTGCAGGATGATCTGGCAAAACTTGAAACCTGGTCAGACACCTGGCAACTGGGGTTTAATGTCAAAAAGTGCAAGGTGCTGCATTTTGGGATGAAGAACCCAAGGAGGAGTTACCAACTGGGGAGTGCAGCTAGCCCAGACAGAGAGAAGGATCTGGGTGTGCTCATTACAGGGTCAATGAACAACTCGGCACAATGTAGGAAGGCAGCTGCAAGGCCAACAAAATGCTGGGTTGTATGTGCAAGGAGGTATATCCTCGAGGAGGGAGGAGGTGATTCTGCCACTGTATAGGTCATTAGTTAGACCACACCTGGGTACTGCGTGCAGTACTGGCGTCCGTATCTGAAGATGGACATTAAGTTACTGGAGGGTGCAAGCGCAGGCGACAAAAGATGATCAAGGGCTGGGGACTTATCATCGAGAGGAGGTTGAAGGAGTTGAACATGTACTCACTGGAGGAGAGGAGAGAAAGGGTGACATGATTGAAACCTTTAAATACATGAAAGGAATAAACAAGATGGGTACAGGGGCTGTTCAAAGTAAGGGAGGAGGGCCACTAGGGGCATGATATGAGACTGGAGCGAGGAAGGTTCAGGAGGGAGATGAGAGACACTTTTTTACAGAGAGGGTGGTGGCTGGGTGGAATGTGTTACCTGCAGAAGTGGTATGCAGTAGAACAGTGGACCGCTTCAAATGAGGTTGGGACAGGACAAGGGGGAGGGTTAATGAAGGGGAAGGGTGGAAGGGAGGGGCAGCTGCAGAATAAGGGGTGCTAGCTGCACATTTGAGCAGACTTGATAGACCTCTAGGCCTTTATCTGCTGGCAAATTTCGTATGTTCGAAAGAAGTTACCACATTTGGGCTGGTGTGGAAGTCTGATTCTATTAGATATCTTGGAATTATTCTGACACGAAATATGGTTCGACTTAAGCAGTTAAATTTAGATTCACTGGTTCATAAGATAGACCAAGATCTTCGCAGGTGGACCCTACTTCCTGTCTCTTTATGGGGTAGGATTAACCTAATTAAAATGTTTTTCCCTGCCTTTTTTAACCCCTTAACATGTTGAATATTGGGCTTCCGATGTCTTGGTTTAAAAAAGTTAACAGTATGTTTTCCAATTTTGTATGGTGGTATAAAAAATCGAGGATGGCATTCCACAAGTTAGCTGTACCCAAGGGAAGAGGAGGTTTAAGGCTTCCACATCTTGGACTGTATTATTGGGCCAGTCAGGCCAATAAATATCTTATGTGGCTGGTAATTGACCAATTATCAGCTCGATCCTGTTATATCCCAGTATGGCTAAGAGTGGAATTAGCCATTATCAAAAAGCATGGATACCTTCCCAGTGCGATGTTATATACCAAACTAGGATCCCTTCCCATATAATTTCGCAACTCTCCCATTGCAGTATTGATTAAGGCTCACGCTCAACTGTGTGCTTTTCTCAAATATGATTATATTAAGGATTTATCTCAACTCATAAGAGGTAATCCTAATTTACAATTAGACAATAAACCACTGTCACCCTATTGGCTTCCTCAGTTAGGAAATTGTCAGCTGGGAGACTTTATCACCGCTGATAGGCAGTGGTCTTCTTCAGCTGGAATCATGCACAAGTTTATGATACCTGGTAAAAGTATTTTTAAGATTTACCAGCTTCGGCATCTCCTGCTAAATGTATTTGGAGTTATCCCACCTCCCGGAACTCATAGCCGGTTTCAGCCCACTTTAGCAGAATTGGCCAGCTCGCCCCATGCTGTTTCCAAACTATACAGCCACTTATTTATGTGGGCATATCCTGACAACTTTGGCCCGGTAGCTTACTGGTACTCTCTCTTTCCAGATAAGGAGTTAGATTGGTCCCTTCTCTGGCACAATTGTCATAAATTTTTGTTACAGGATAGACTTAGGCTAACGCAATTTAAAATTTTACATAATATTTATTATTCCCCACAGAAACTTGCCAGACTGGGTGTTCTCTCCTCTCCTCTCTGCTCTGTACAAGTTGCAAGTCGCAGCCTGGAGACCTTCTTCACGTCTTTTGGGAGTGTCCTAGAGTGGCTTCACTATGGGCCACTATTAAACATAGAGTTGACCCGCTTCTAGGACTTTCAGATTTGTTCACACCCGAAGTATGCCTACTGGGTGATTTCTCCTCTATTTCTGTGGTGTGTAGAAAATATCACATGGCTTTAATTTCTTTGTCTGTTAAAAAAGTGGTCCTTAGACATTGGAAAGATTCTGATAATTGAAATTATCTTGAGTGGCTCCAGGAACTCCTCGCTAATCTCAGAATGGAGAGGACTACTGCAAGCCTTTCTAATAAAATTAAGAAATTCAACAAGATTTGGAGCCCTTTACAAACCCTATATGCTTTACAAATTTGAAACACGCATTTCTCTAGCGTACACCATAACTTTGTTGGTATAATGTTGCGTTGAGATTCTTGGGGAGATAAGGGAGAATGAACCATTATAGATTTTGGAATAATTTACTCCTCATTATGTCAAGTCTATTGTGGATTCGTTCTCTGTATTGTAAACTTTAATAAAAGTTGAATTAAAAAAAAAGAAGGCTACATTGAAAATGTGGGGTCAAAATATTAAAAAACAACAAAGTTATGAGTGTACATTGAAACTTTTCTATGCTTACTCATAACTTTGGTAATTCTCTTTTTTTTTGGACTTCAACTTTATTGAAATTTCTAGAAGACAAAAACAGGAAAAAGAACAAACAACCAAAAACATGAACTGGTAACATCCCCTTCCCCTCCACCATAGTACAATAGATTTGTTTGGTACAGGAGACAATCTATATACCTAGCAAATAAAAATTTATCTGAAACATACAAAGGCAAATAGGCATTGAGAGTTAAAGTGATGTGAGTATCCAAGCTCCCCTAACGCTTCTGATAAGAATCTCTTCTGTGTCATATTGAAGCTAGCATGCGTTCTAAGCATAATGACACCATATTTTCAACATAGCCATCTTTTCACAGTACCTTATGAATGTGATACCTGTTGTTTTTCAAATCCTGGCCAAAACGTGTTTTGTACCTCTGGCGTGGAATGATGTTTCATGGGGGATTTGAAAATGTTCACCTACCAGGCAAAATCTAGTGTAAAAATATGGTAAAATGACCAAGTTATGAATGAACAATGAAATATTTCAACATTCACTCATAACGTTTGCTAATTTTGAATATTCTGACTCTAAACTGTCAACATAGCCATTTTCTCACACCACCTCATGCACATGACAGGTGTCATGGTTTTAAACCCTGGACTAAAGGATCTTAAGATGTATAGCCTCGAGGAAAGGAGGGAGAGGGGGGACATGATAGAAACTTTCAAATACCTCAAGGGAATCAACAAAGTCCAAGAGGGTAGAGTCTTTCAGAAAAAGAGATATGCAAGAACAAGGGGGCACAATTTGAAGATAGAGGGGGGACGGCTCAGAGGTAATGTGAGAATGTTTTACAGAGGTTGTAGATGCATGGAGCGGCTTCCTAGGAGAAGTAGTAGAGTCAGAAACAGTGGGGGAATTCAAGAATGCAAGGGACAGACATAAGTCAATTCTAGTGGGGGGGTAGGAGAAAGTAGGCTGCTGGTTAACTAGGTTCTGCAGCTTATCCGTTAGGTAGGGAAATGGGCAGACTAGGTGGGCCAAGTGGTCCTTATCTGCCATCAAACTCTATGTTTCTATGAGATATCTTTTTGCACTTCTGGTGTGAAATTACATTTCGCCTAATATGCTATAAATGCCACTTGTCATGTTTATAAGGGGAGTCACAAAATTATAATCTTTTAAATCTGGGGTCAAAAGTAAAAAAAAAAAGAAAATTATAATTATTAGGAAACTTTGTATCTGTAGTGTCAGTCTTGATCCCAGCAGGTAGTGCTTTGTGATCATGTGCTGGTGAGCTGAATTTGGAGGTGAGCTCAGTGAGCCAGCTGGACGAGGCAAGGGTGGAGGGATGGTGCTTTTATGCAACAACACCCCAACCAGGGTATGAAAGGTGCAGGGTTGCCTCCATGGGCTGGGTGCCATATAGTGAAGAGAACTCTTCTCTTGGCATAGGGCCCTACATTTCTGCACCTGTGGGTGCCAGAGGGCCCTGTACTTCAGCTAAGAGATGGACTCATTAAAAATAATAATAATAATAAAATGTTATTTATTAAGTGCCTTTCAAGCACCAAGGCGCTGTACAAATTGAACAATAAAATCACAGAAATAAATACATAAAAAAGACTGTAATAATACATACATCAACTCATGAATGCTTGTCTCCACAGATGGGTATTAAGTTGCTGCTTAAAACTCCCCACCGTCGTGCATTCCCGAAGCTGACGGGGCAGAGAATTCCAGAGGGTTGGGGCCATAAACATAAAAGTATGGGCCCCAGAAGATTTTAAAATAACCCTTGGAACCTCCAGCAACCCCTCCTCAGCCAAACGGAGCTGTCGCACAGGGCTGTAAGGAATCAGAAGCTCTTTCAGGTATTCGGGACCAAGTCCATGCAGGGCATTGTAGGTCAAAAGACCTACTTTAAAGGTGATCCGCCACTGTATCGGCAGCCAGTGCAGATCGCACAATACAGGGGTAATGTGTGACCTTCTTGACACCCCTGTCAACAACCGGGCAGTAGCATTCTGCACTAGCTGCAAGCAGAGGATATCAACCCCTGGTAGCCCCAAGTACAGGGAGTTGTAATATTTAAGGTGAGAGGTCATGAAGGCGTGGACCAACACAGGTAAGTCACTAGATGGAACAAGGTGTTTCACCCTGGCAATGTTCCTAAGATGGTAAAATGCAGACTTTACGACTGCCAACACCTGATAACGAAGGGTCAGCCCATTGTCAAGTACCCCTCCCAGGTTATGCACCCGTTCTGAGGTAAGGATCTGATCACCCCCCAGAAATAACCCAGAGGGCTGACCAGTCCTCAACCCCTCTATCCTGCGACCTGGGTCCACTACCATAACCTAGGTCTTACCTGCGTTCAACTTTAACCAGCTCAAATTCATCCAGTCATGGATTTCAGCGAGGCGGCTATTAAATACCGAGAGAGCGGTAGCCTGGTCGGGGGCAAAAGACAGGTAGAGCTGGGTATCATCAGCATAGCAGTGAAACCTCAGCCCATACCATCTTACAATGTCTCCGAGGGGCAGCATGTACACTGCAAACAACATTGGGGAGAGCACCGAGCCCTGAGGAACCCCACAAGGCAGAGAGAGAAAGGGTCAGAAGAAAAAATCCCCAACACAACTCTCTGTGTTCTCCCAGATAGGAAAGATGTAAACCATCTGAGTACAGTACTTGACAATCCACAGATGGACCTCAGGTGCTCGAGCAAATCCCCATGGTCTACAGCATCAAAAGCTGAGGAGAGATCAAGGAGAACCAGAACAGAACAGTTTCTCTGATCTCTCGCAATCAAGAGATCATTGAGCACCTGAACCAGAGCAGTCTCAGTACTATGCCTCTTACAAAAACCAGACTGGAGAGGTTCATATATATTATGGACGGTCAAATGGTCCTCCAGCTGGTTTGCCACTACTTTCTCAGTAATCTTCCCAATAAAGGAAAGGTTTGAGATAGGTCTGTAGTTAGCAAAAATATCTGGGTCCAATGAAGCTTTCTTCAGAAGGGGTGTCACCACCACCTCCTTCAGGGAGCTTGGAAACTCACCTGATTCTAAGGAGCACCAGATAATTTGAGCCAGAAACAGGCCCATGATCTCAAAACAACCCAAAATCAGGGAAGTTGGGCCCAGATCTAAACTACAGCATGTAGGGCACATCCCCTGGACAATCTGCATAACATTCTTGAACTTTGGCAGGTCAAAGGTACTCCAGGAGACTATGGGGTACCATGACCAAACACTGACTAACAGCATACCCCATAGAGCGGGTCAGGCACATCTCTGATCTGATGTCAGCCACCTTATTTGCAAAGAATTGAGCAATCTCATCACACACCTTTTGTGAAAAAGCTCGACGGAGCTGTAGACAGGCTGGGTTGCACAACCTGTCCACAGTTCTGAAGAGCTGAGCCGGTCGATTCTGAGTGACAGCGATCTCCCTGGACAGGAACTCTGCTTTCTTAAGGGAGATCTCTGATTGGTAGAGCTGATAATGCTCCTCCAAACTAAGGCAGTCAACTTCCAGAGCAGATTTCCGCCAGCGACGCTCTAACCGTCATCCCACATTCCGCAACTCCCTCAAGGACCCATCAAACCAAAGGGCCCGATGGTGGAGAGGGGGAGAACGAACACGGACAGGAGCTAATGAGTCTAGAGCTGAGGAAATGGCCTGATTATAAGCCAGAACCATCGACTCTGGACTTAAGCTGGCAACAGGAAACCCTGAGAAGTTCATCACCACCATCAGGTCTTCAGGGCACACATCCCACAAAGGGCGGTAACTAACCATCTCCACAGGGGCAGACCTACGAAGGGGAGCACAAAAGTTAAAGCCCATGGTGTAATGATCAGACCAACTGCCAGGTTCCACCACCAAATCAGAGGCCTCAATCCCCAGGAGGAAAACCACATCCAAAGACTGACCATGATTATGGGTAGCTGAAGAAACAATCTGTGTAAAGCCCAGCGATATCATCAGCTGGAGGAAGTGTTGACCAAAAGACGAGAGTTTGTCATCGACCCAGGCATTGAAGTCGCCCAGAACCATCAATCTGGACGACTCCAGTGCCATATCGGCAACAAAGTCTGCCACTTCCTGCAGGAATCGCTTCTCATCCCCGGGTGCACGGTAGACAAGCGCTATCCTGCAACCCACACCAGCTACCATGGTACACTCAAAGGATTCAGCCTCCTCAACTGGTACACCTGTGAGCCCCAACCCGGACTTAAAACAGACCGCTACCCCCCCACGGTCCAATCTCGGGCGGTGAATCACCGAGTACCTGGCTGGAATTGCTGCCACCAAAATGAGGCTGGCATTTCCATCCAGCCAGGTCTCGGTGATGCAAGCCAGATCAGGTATTCCAACAAAGTCAGCAGTAACAGCAGACTTGTTCTTAACAGATCTGGTATTGCACAACACTGCCCGAGTTGGACAGGGCTCCTGAGCCATCCCGGCCACTTGCCCATCAGAAAAGATGGTGCCCTTGGGTATGGGGACTAGACATGGATCACCACGTTCCAGGCTCCATTTTGCCCCAGGGCATCTTCTGGACCTAACTAGCCCTATATGAGAGGACCGTTCATTCACCCTCCAATGTCCGCACCCCCCACCATGCCCACCCAAACCCTCCTGCGTACAATACCAAGCACCCAACAGTGCTGGTAGATGGAAAATGGGAGGGGGGAGAACGGGCGTAGGGCAAGGAGAGAGGAGGATGAATAACACACGACCGGGGGAGCTAACTGGCATATACCACAAGCAGGCTACAATCTGAAAACCAAACACCTCAATAAAATCCTAATTACCTTATAAGTAAATTATCCTGGGTTACAATATACTCAGTAAAACATTAAACTAAAAACCCACCCACAATGACACCTTTCTCATTAACACAAACTCTAAAAACCTAACTCAAAAGATAAAATAAACAAACAAAATAAAACTTTCCCCACACCAGGACCCTCTCATGGCTCTGAGGAGAAATTAAACTAAACAAACAAAACAAAATATTAAAAAATAAATAATACAATCAAGAAATACATAAAAAAAAAAATCCAGTGTGACCGCCATCTGTATCAGTGGTCACCTTGAAGCTCAGGGCTTAGGGGACCCTGTGCTTCTGCAGCCTACCAGACAACCCCATGAATTGACATCCACTGCTGCATGGAAGTACAGAGCCCACAAGGGCCCCTCCACTTTCGTAGTTGGATGGATTCTTCCCTTGGTGCAGAACCTAGAGGGCCTTGCATGTCTACATCTGTTCATGCAGGTCCCTAATGCCCACCCCCCCTTCCCTAAGCAAACAAGGTCAGACATGATCTCCATTCTTCACACAGGGCCAACAGGGCTCTGTCTGAAGAAAGCTACAACAGATCATGTTGGCAGCATGTGGTGAGACATTCTTCTCTACCTTTGAAGAATGTATCACTTTGAGGCATTGGCTTGGAGCTGTACCTTGTTCATCGAACAAGAGGCTACAGGTTGGGGGGAAGGGTGATCATTGGGGTTGTCTACCCCAAGGAAGACTCCACCACTGATTCACCAAGACTCCTGAGACCTAAAACCCTACTATTTTTTTTCCTTTTGCTGCTTAGGGGGCGGAGGTGGAAAATTAGGATTGGAAGCTCTAATTCCACATTTTCCTACTTTAGTAGCATTAACTTGAACGTTAACTAGTGCATTAACAAGTTTGTTGCAAAAATATAAATATGTGTGTGTGTGTATGTGTGTATATATATATATATATATATATATATATATATATATATATATATATATATATATATATATGTGTATATATATATATATATATATATAAAATATTTCCTTTGTTTTAAAATGTCAGTCTGATTGATAAAGGTAGAATGAAATCTTCTTTTAATAAAAGAAATTCTGCAGTACATTTAGCCACAAGATAAGTGAAAGCTACAGTTCAGATTCTAATTAAATGAGATTGGTGAAGGTAGGACATCAAAGACCAGAAGGGAATATGATAAGTCAGAGCCTTATTAATTAGTCTGTGTGGCAGAAATTCTAGGGACGTCAAGCTGAGGCTGCTGCAAGGAGAAAAAAAGCAAGCGAGAAATGTATGTTCTTTGAAGTTAAGAACCAAGATAGTGATGGAGGTAATTGTGCCTGACTGGATCCAGTAATGAAGAGCTACAGATCAGTCCTATGGATCTCTGAAAGATTTGGGCAACTAATGTGGCTGCCTCCACTCCACCCCCCTCCTGTGAGAAAGAGAATGCAGAGCTTTCTAATAGACCTAGTCTCTCTCCCCTGAGCTCTTTGTTATTATTTATTAATAATTATTTTCTAAATTATTTACATTGTGGGAAAATTACATTTGACAGCCTTTTAGATGCACAAAGTTAAAGGGGTATGCTGGGATTCCACTGGAATTAGCAGAGGCAGGTTGCTGATCATAGTAAAGCAAAAATTATTTCGAATTACATAGCACTGCCTACTACTTCCGGGGTCTGTAGGCCAGATACCTCTGGCCCTAATTTTGTTTCTTGCACAAATTACACTTTGTTATTTTGCAGTGCGATGGGGTAACATATCTGTAAGCAAAACACGGTTTAAACATATTTTTCAATTTAGGCATACATATAATAATGAACGGAGATGAATGAAACCCATGTTGCTCAGAAACAAATTGTGCTTAATACAAAATATATTTGTACAGTCTGATGCAGTGACTCAGGCCCCTAAATGTGGGAGATTCATCCTCATGAGGGATGTGAGAGAATCAGGTTGACATCCGTTGGGTGGGATTTAACAGCTCATTGGAAACAAGAATAGTCCTTGAGAACTGGGTCAGAATAGATGTAGCCCCACTTCACAAAAGTGGTAGCAGGGAGGAGGCTGGCAATTAGGCCAAGACATTTGCTTGGAGCACACTACTAGCTCTGCAAGGAATTTACAATCATGTACTAAATATAGTTGCAATACCAAAGGAGTGGACTCTTGCTAGCATATCTTAGGGACCCAAAGGTGAAAAGTTCCAGCCAGATGTAAATCATGCAAACCCCATTAACTGTTGGATGTGGACTTGGACATACTCACAGTGCTTGTGATAAAAGGAATGGAAACCTTATTAACCCCATTGATTCCCCAGAACAAACGGATTTTATTATGTATAGACAGATGAATTATAATATGAGGAGATCCAACATCATTTCACAACAGAAAGTAGTAGCTGAGAAAATAAATATGGCTTGTACAAGCCTGGATACAGATGAGACATTGACCAGGGAATATTATGGTTGAATGAAGCCATGGAAAAATGATTTTTTCCAGCCGACTTTTACAGGCTGGATCAAAATATTTAATTTTACTTCAAGAGGAAGCTCTTGCAGCCGGTAACACATAAAGGACTGACGCCGGCCAGTGGCAGGATCCCACGGTGAACTTTTTCCAGCAGTACCCAGCGGGGACCGCCCCTCTCCAATGTCTAACCTGCCCCCGACATCCCATGTGGTATATAAGAGGCGGCGGTCCCCAGAGTGCTCCAGTTCTTTCCCATCATCGACGCGCGAACATAGGCTCCATGACCCTCTCTCGCCAGTTTGACCACTACTTTGGTATTTTCGACTCCAGTTTAACTTTCGACCATTATTTTTCGTACAGCTTTCCTGCATGTCGACTACCCCATCCAGGCACACAAACAAGTGCACCTGCAGTAAGCAAATTCCATCCAAGGACAGCTATGCAGCGTGCCTTTTTTTGTCTGGGCCCAGACTATGATACTCTGTCCTTCCCCCACTGCCAGACTTTCAGCAGTCGGACCCACATTCACCGATAGACATCTCTCCAGGCATTTCTGGCTCAACAGCAATTGGCAGCAATGCAGAGGGAGTCCTCCTCTGAAGTGGATTCGCCGCATCACTCTCACAAATCATCAAGGAAATACCACTCTTCGAAGTCTAAGGACAAGTGCAGAGAGCAGGACAGAGATAGGGAAAGGTCCCAGTCCAGATCAAAATCTTCTGGGTCCCACACAGCCTCCAGGTCCGAGTCATCAGGCCACGACTCCTGACTGATGGTAGTCAAGCCCCGGTCACCTCGGGAGGTTCTTGCACTAAGGAGAAGTCTTCTGAGCCTTCGGCAAACCCTTTAGCCCTTGAAGGTCAAGCCTCCTTCTGCCTCATCTGGCCATTCGTCTGACCCAAGTAAGTTGCATTCTGCCCCCCCAGTCGGCCACTGTATGCAGCGCTGACCCCCAGGAGAAGGCAAAATCTTCTAGCCTGTCGGCGATGAGGTCTTCCTCCCTCCTACCAAAACATGCCTTAAAATCAATGGGAAGCAGCATACACTGTCGACGGACAAGCGCCAGGTTCCGTCATCGGATAAGCGCCATGCTGACAAGCACTCCAAGCTCGTGTCAGAACCCCACTGATGCAAATCTGCTGATGGCACTCCCAAAGCCGCCCGCCTTGCTTCCCCCACCAGCCAAGTCTCCATTGCCCCCAGAGTCCTCCCCTCGATCCGACGCCAGGTGGATGACATACTGATGCTTCTTGACCAGACGCCAGCCCACAGGGTCCCTTCTGGACCCGACAATGACACTGACACTCATGATACCCCGATGTAACCCCCAGTCTGACCTCCGACGCTGGACCGAACCGACGTCATTACTGACACCGGAGCTCCAGAACTGTTGCCAGACCCAGCTTCCGGTTCTCCTGTGCTCAACTTGAGCCAGGTCAAGGATCTATTCTCACACTGGTGAGAAACAATTAAGCCAGATATCCTTCCAGTGGCCCCCACTCCGGTCACTCCAGCTGATCCTGACCTGGCACCGATCCCTAGGGAGGAGGTTCCACCCCAGCCCAGTGAAGACGTGCCTCCTCATCCCCGCACAAACGAAGACAGGGGCAAACATCCATCTCCTGAGAGATCTTGCAAAAGGATGGAGAAAAGAAGGGGTCATAGATCCCGCTCCAGGAGCTCCAGTACTTCCAGCCCTCGGACAAGCGTAGGAGACACAGATCTCCTTTGCTTTTCTCCATGGACTCTTATCATACGTAGGACTTCTCTGTCACTGTCTTTTATGATCCTCCATCGGGAGAGCCTGAAGACCTGCCCAAGTTGCCTCCGGACAACCCATCATTCATGGAGGTAATGCGACATATACAAGTTATCATGGGATGGGATACGGAGGACTTGGACCCTGAACGTATGAGGCTCGCCAAGTACCTCAGGCAAAAATACCCTAAGCCTGTTGTTATTCCTCCCATGGTGGACACTTTTAAGGACATCGCACAGGCCACTTGGTGGCGCCCTCACTCATCCATGGCCGTCCCGGAAAAGGCAGACTAATTGTACCTGGCTCCCAAGGGACATCCATTTTTGGCTGTGCAACCCACCGCTGACTCGGTGGTTATATCATCAGCTCATAACCATTTACAGAGGCCCAAACATCTGAGCACCCAGCATCCGAACACAGAGTACAAACAGCTGGATTCCACTGGCAGGAAGGTGTACTCGTGTGCCACCTGCAGCATCAGGTGTTTAAACTTCCTGACACACATGGTCCAGTTCCAAAACAGCCTTTGGGAACAAGGACTGGACATCTTGCAGGGTGTGCCCAACTGCCCTCAGAAGGTAGAACATGCAGAGCTCCTTCAAACAGGGTCAGATGTGGGCATGCATGTGCTACAGTCTGCCTACGACTCTGCGGACACCTCAGCAAGGGCAGCTGCTACGGGCATCTGTTTACAGTGCCATTGCCGGCTCTGGGTATCAGGGTTCATGCAGGATGTTCAATTCAATATCCTCGACACACCCTTCACGGGCTCCATCCTCTTTGGGGAAAAGACGGAGTGGATCATCAATAGATTACAGGACTGGATTAAGGCTGTCTATACCATGCAGACTATGTATCGCCTGAAGCAGAGACAATTTCGGAGGTCTCGCTGTCATGGCAGAGGAGGACAACAGCCTTAGCAACCCTGTTTTCAGCAACGCCATGCTCAGCAAGGTGGCTTCAGTTGACAAGGTGGCCCCAGGGGATCCTCGGCCTTCACCTCTCGCCAGGCTAAGTCCACCCAAGCTGTTTCCTCTCCTCCCAACACCATGGCTTCCAGCCCAACCTACCTCTCCATGACACCTCATTGGGAGAGGAGGTGGGAGGTCACTTCTGTCTTTAGCCAGAGGCCTGGAGACAAGTGGCCTCTGATCAGTGGGTTCAGGAGCTCATAGAACACAGGCACTCTATAGGCACATTACAGAAGTCAGTGCGTGAAGTGACAGAAGTGTGAAATGTTGCTGGGTTGTTGGGGTGTAGGAAAGGGTGCAATCTGGGAATGTTTCGTAGATGCAATCCTAATAGCTATTTGTGGTTAGAAGGAGGTGTTGTATCCTGTGGTTGTTGTCAACCTGCACTTATAAGGCTTATGAATAGTTTACTGAATTTTCCCTGCTATAAAGGGCACAAGGCCCCTCTGCAGTACAGAAGGGTGGAACTATGTGCTAGAGCATTACTTCTCAGACTTTGTCATAGTGAGCCTCCCACAAGCCATGGAAACTTTCTCAAGCCTCTCCGAAAAATGGAAATAATTGTGGGTTTTCCCACTGAAAAAAAAAATCATACTTTGCGTAGTACACCAGTAATGAAGTGAAATGCTTTTGAGTAGCTGGCATAGTTTTTTCTCATTCTATTTAACTTACTGTTCTCCCCCTCTGCAACCCCTATACCTCAGATCAGCCACTCTTCTGACTGGCCACTCTTGTTTCCCCTCACTGCAATACCTCCATTGGTCAGACTGCTTTCTCTGTTTCCCCTCTGTTTGGAGCAAACGTCCTACCCAACTCTGCCTCCCCTGCTTTTGCTCCCTCCAGCTTTTACTCCTAGTACACCTCTGCTTAGACTTTGTATTTGTGCTGTACTGCCACAAGTCTAATTGGTCAATTGTCAACTCTCATTATCAACAAATGTATTTGCACTATTGTTCATTTTGTATTGCTTGCTTTTTTGTAGTTACCTGTGACTTGTATTGACTCACTCAGCCCTGTTTCCAGCCCCAAGTCACACCTGGAAATGAGTCTTGGATTAGTGTGCCTTTCCTGGTCACCAATCTGTACATAAATAATTCGATACATTCACCTGCTGTTATCCAGTTACAATTTGCCTCATCCCTTTGCATGAAAGATTCCAAACTCAGAATTTAAATATAGTACATTTTTAGGCTTGCTTGAACCTCCTCTGGAACATATTGAGGCCTCACTTGGGAGGCTGGCCTCACCATTTGAGAAACACTGTTAGAGTCCCAAAATTAATAGAAGATAAATGAGTGGCTAAAGGTCCTTGCAGGTCTGGTCCTAATCCAGGAAGGGCAAAGGTCTGCTCCCTATGGGAGTAGTCCAGCAAAGTGGAGGGGACTAAGGAGAAATCAGCCAGGGCTGGTGTACCAGGATGCTAGTTGGGGGGCCACATATGTGCTGAGCAGCACCTGTGATGTTGCCTAGTCCCACTGCCCAGGGATTTCTAAGAAAATTTGCCAGGCTGGGAAATTGTAAATGGTGGTAGGGTACAGTATAGGAATCAGTGTCAGAACTGTCAAGTGCACCATCTATGTGATATCTGAAGCATGGCTTGGAAATCAGGGAATGATAATCAATTGTCCCAGCAAAATTCATCAGAGTGCTTGCCTGTGCTGTCTCCCAGGAAGGAGCAGCTGAAAGGTTCTTATGAGTCAAGTGTAACATCTGTGTCATCAGATAAATCCTTGCTGCTGAACTGGAACAGGATGTGTGGACTGTGAGTCAGTGCACTTTGGTTTGAAATGTATTTAATGTTGTTAAAGGTGCACTGCCTCCCTTTTGTTGTCCTGTCATCTCATAGTGACTGTAAGAACCTTGGCTGACCTCCTTCCATGGTGGATTGCCCCAGATTGCCTGACATTTGGGGGCTGGTTAAATACATTAAATTAAAAAAAGAAATGGCACTACTAACCCTCAACACCTGTTTTTCCAATGAAAGTGAGCCATCATGGTTCACTGTAATATTACACACACAGTCCACTGGCTTTTAGGAAACCCCATCAAAAATCAAGAGATTCAAGTCCTTTGAAAAGCTCTCAGTCTTGTGACCCAACCCAACCTGCAGCACTTCAGTTGTGTCCTTGGTTAGCTTTAATCAGCTTGATGCTGTTTACAGTAGTTGTGGTACTTCTTTAGACAACTCACCAACTGACACCACAAGGTAATGGTCAGAGAT
Organism: Neoceratodus forsteri; assembly: GCA_016271365.2. Classification (NCBI taxonomy): domain Eukaryota; kingdom Metazoa; phylum Chordata; order Ceratodontiformes; family Ceratodontidae; genus Neoceratodus; species Neoceratodus forsteri. The sequence goes on from CM057453.1 coordinate 437,478,348, forward strand.
GAAGGATAAGTCTAGGTGGTACAATTTGTGTTGCAGTGAAACTCCAATTTATACTTGCTGTTGACCATATTCTATTGTGGCAAGACCTTCAGTTATGATGAACATAACTAAAATGGAAATTCAGACCTATGGTGTGGAAACATTGCAAAACAGAAGTTTCAAGTGAAAAGAAATATTTCCAGTCCGAAATGTTTGGAGAGTCACATGACCAATAACCCAGAAGAAATGCTTCCTATTAGCACTTTTGAAACAGTACCCGTGTCCATCACTGCCTTGCTGCCCATTATCTGAAATCTTTGCCTGTGCCTGTGTCACCTTTTACCCTAACTACTGCAGCTCACTCTTTTATAACCTCCCCATGCCACAGCTATCCAGCTTCCAGTTTGTCCAAACTACTGTTGTCTGGTTCATCTCCTTTACCAAGAACATGAGTGCATCACTCCCATCCTCGGAGGCCTCCAATGGATCTCCAATTTGCTAAGGATTCATTTCACTATTGCCGTGATTTTCAAGATTCACCATTATAAGCAAGCAATAATACCCGACAGGGTGGGAGGTATTGGGCAATACCGGATCACCCAGGGGTGTAATGAGGTCTGACACCATAGGCAGAGACCCTTATGACCCCTGGAAGGTCTGGTATTAACTATACCACCTACCCTGGAGGGTATTATTGTGCTTAGAAAATGGGCACTATAAAAGAAAAAAATTAGTTTAAGTTTTATAATAAAATAGTTCCTCCGTCTGTATTGCAATGATGTGTGAGTCCCCCCCATAGGGATTTTTGTCCTAAAGGAGCCTCCGTACTTATTACTGGAACTGGTTGTCATGGTTACCCTCAACCAAACAGATACACACACACACACACACACACACACACACCGGCAGAAACTGTGTCGCAGCTGCTTCATTTGAAAAAGTTGACTGTCCTCACTCACCACCCAACACACTGAGACGTACAGGCTGTGATTTTTCTTTTTTTCTTTTTCTTTTTTTTTTACTGGTAGCGGTCTTCTGTCCCCCCCCCCCGGTGTACTTCTGTGCAGTGCTGTACCACTGCAGCAAGGAAATGAAGAGACAAAGACAAAGAAGAGGTACCCCTCCTTTTATTTAATAAAAAAAAAAATAAAGCTGGTATGTTATTTCCCCATTTCTTTTTCCTTGAGAATAGGGTAAGAAGTGAGAGAAAGGCAGGAATAGCACAAGGTAAGGACTGTGGCAAACATCTGAGACTATGCTGCCGATTTGTTTACAGTGGAAACAAAATATTTCTTTCTTTGCTGGTGATGATTTTAAAAGTTTGAATGGCTGTTTGCTGTTGGTGTGTACTGCTGTGGTTTGGAGCATTTAATACTGTCAGTCTTGCTAAGAGAGAAAAAATTTGCGGTTAGCGAGCTTGAAATTTAGGGTGCCCTATGATACGTCAAGTAATGGGGCACCCCGTATTGGCATTTATTTTTCAAGGGGCTCTATCTGTAAGTTAATGTACCCCTTTGGAATGCCTGCCAACTAATCAGATTTATTACATTTTAAAGCCCATTTTCTAATTAAACTTTGTGGACCAGTGCTTTATTAAGAAGTTGAGGATTGGCTGAAGTTGCTGAGAGAGCAAAACATAGCCAAGGATGGTTAGGAAGGAAATAATTTGACTTTTATATACTGTCAGTCATACATGCTGTATTCCAAAGTGCTTTGTAAGCCATGGGCAGTTACAATAGCTGTTTGGTATGTAGAAGGAGGTTGAAGTGAGATTAAAGGAGGATTAGGAAAGCTCAGGGAGGTCAAGCGCATTGAAAGAGGGAGAGAGGAGAGAGAAGAGGATAGGCACAAGGATGGTAAGTGATTTGCTTTAGGCTACATAGTGAGTAAGTGGCAGTAGAGGGATTCAGACCTGGGTCTGTGGTTTCAAAACTGCAAGTTCTATACTGGGCAACATTCCCTACCTAGCAGTGGCAGAGCTATCATTGAGACAACAGAGATACTTGCCATATTAAATAATTACTCAGAGGTCCTCCCTCCAGCAATCTGCAGTATGTCACGATGCTGCCCCCCTACTCCTAGCAGGGCAAAGTCAGGCTAAAGGGGCCCCCTTGATATTTAATAGCAAAAGGCAGCCCTCTACTGTTGTTGCCAAACTGTAAGAATCACACATAGGGCTGTAGTGCTCACAGACTAAAGAAAGCCATGGGTACAAACAGAAAGTCGAGGCACTTACTGAAGCTCAGAAAAGGAGTTGGATGCTGACATTATAGCTTAAGTGCAAAACGATTTCTTAGTCAGCAGGGTGGAGGGCAGACCAATGTTTTGCACTGCCTCCATGCACTTTGTCAAGGTCATGGAGCTTCTGAACCTTAGTAAGTGCTTGGACTTTCTGTTTGTTCCTCTTCTGTTGCTGCCTCAAGCTGTTGTGATAGTCGACTATGGCTAGATAACACAGCAGCTGTTTAGGAGGGTATGGGACTGCAGTTTATGATTGGGAGAGTCAGGTGGGGAGGAGAAAGGCCACAGCAGAGCATCCAATTGGGAAGCAAACTGTGCCACAGGCCAGCCTGCCTCAGTCCAAAAAGTGCAAGGTTACAGCTGTACCTCCTGTCCCATCTCAGTTTTTACAATGACTTGAAGAGCTGTCCTTTTCTCACTCAATATCAGGGCCAGTTTAGCGTAACTTTGTGCTGCAGTGTAGTAGCTGGGGCTTAGTACAGATTGTAGGGGAAGAGGGTAGATCTGAAAATATGACGTAATAGCTGGAATCAAAGTAGGTGGGTGGGAGACTAAAGCTAGTAACAAGGTGGGTAAGGGGTTATGGCAACTGTAGACAAGGTGGGTGGGTGGCAGTGAAAGCTGGAATGGGAATAGAGGTAAAAACAAGGTGATTAGGGATGAAAGTAGTAAACAAGGTGGGTGGCAAGAAAGCTGGAAATGAGACAATAGAGAAAGAGAAACTGAGTGGTGGGGATGAAAGCTGGAAATGGGGAGAGATGGAAATAAAGTTGTGAGAGGCAGAAGAAGCAGAGAGGTACAAGTTTTGAGGTGAGAGAGGAAAATGGGGAGAGGACAGAAACTAAAGAAAGAGTATACAATATTGGTATGTCAAGGTAAGATTATTTTTTTGAGAACTGCAGTGAAGTATCAAAATCAGGACATTTGTAGAAAAGTGCCATCTCTTGCTCTTCTTACTTTACTTCATGGTGTCTCTATCCTTTTTTGCTTGCAAAATGCAGCATTTTGCAAAACTGTTTCATGGGGTGCAAGTTATTGAAATGTATTTTTTACCAAATTAATACAGAGCATCATACGGTCTGGTTTGCAGATGCAACCTGGGAGAGGGAATAAGGGAAGTGGTAGGGGAAGGAAAATGTGGAAGATAGGTAGCAGCAAAATTAACACATAGCAAAAATATACAATCAAGAAAGCAGAACAGTGCAACAGTAAGTAGTAAAACAATGTACGGAAGTACAGTCATTGAAAGGAAAGAAAGAAACAAGCCAATTTGGGCAAGTGCAGGAAAGTGCAAAGTGATGCTTCAATTTCTTCTTGGATGCATTTCTTTCACCCTGGGTTTCCCTTCTAAATGGTTGAGTTTCTTACTCTTCCCAACTATGCTATTTATTTTGCATCGGTTACATTTCCTGTATTCCACTGTTTCCAAGAATTACAATTAACAATCAGCTGGTTCTCTGACAGATAAAGGACTATTACAGAAGTACCATAGTATTGTGATGATGGAAGAAACTTAGGGTCTAGCTTGTCTGTCCGTCCTGCTGCACAACAGTGACTCCACTTCAGTGGAATATGGATACATATGCCAGCTTATTAGCTAAACTGTTACTCTGACTCATGCTGTGTAACCCTTAATGCCATTTAAAAATCACTATAGGAAGGTGTACTGACATATGACTGGACGACAGCCCATGTCATACCAGTACACTACAAACTCTAGCCAGAGCCGATACGGCTGTGACGAGCTGCCAAGTGACCAAAGTTGCACGTGTGCATAGAGATTATTGAATGCCCAGGTGTAACTTGACCACTTTTTGGAGGTGTTGCACCACATTTTCAACATGACCTTTTTGGGACCCCTCCTCATGAAGAGTGCCAGTGTCATTTTGTTCACTTGTCCCGGAAGATGATTTCGCAGAGCGACTACGCCATTCTGTGCCACAGGGTGAGAAACACATTTTGGGCAGGATGTGAAAATGACTGTACTATTAAAGGGAGGTGCAAAAATATAGCAATGTTGACTCTGGAGTGAAATATAAAATTGCGAAGTTAGGCGTGCGTAGAAATTGCTAGCGCGTAACAGAGCATGCAGTCATTTTGGAGATTTTTCACCAGATTTGCAACATGTGCTTTTTAGACCCCACAACATGAACAATGGCACTGTTGTTTTGTTAATCAGTCCTGAAAGGTGATTCCATGCAGTGACCACGAAATCACCTTTCGGGACTGAGTAACGAAACGACAGTGACACTGTTCAGGAGGTGGGGTCCCAAGAACCTCATGTTGAAAATTTGGGGCCATAATTCCAAAAAATGGCTGATTTATCAGCTTAAGTTGAAAACCCCATTGAATGCCATTTTAGCACGTTTAACTTTGATTCTTCAGTTTGCGGTTTGGCTTTCAAGAGGGAAAACATGTCCGTCCAGAGAAGATGACAGCACCAACCTCTGGAGGTAAGTATGGGGTGGGGGTTGGGGAGGTGGGTGCTCAGTGGGAGGTCAGGGATGGGGACTGGGGTGATGACGAGAGACCGTTTTCTTTTTTACAGGTTAAAAAAAAAACACATTGGGGAAGGTTTTCTTTATTTACAGGACAAAAAAAAACATACATTTGGGCACACTGGGGTGGGCTCCCAGTGTGCCACATGAGTTGGGTGGGTACATGATACCAACATGGGGATTGGGCACCCTGATGTCGGTGGGGGGGAGAAAGAAAAAAAAACATTTGGGAACACTGGGGTGGGCTCCCAGTGTGCCACATGAGTTGGGAAGGCACATAATGTCGACATGGGGATTAGGCACCCCGTTGTTGGCATGGGGCAAATAAATAAATACATTTGGGCACACTGGGGTGGGCTCTCAGTGTGCCATATGAGTTGGGGGGGCTACATAATTCTGACATGGGATTGGGGACCCCAATGTGGGGTCTTGAGGACAGGAGGCGGGAGGACTGCAGCAGTGGAAGGGTTTTCTTTCCTGCTGGTGCTGGTGGCGATGTGACTGTGCATCCACGGCACTTGCACATGTGTAGTTGTGGTGAATGGCATTTTGCCATTCACAACATGGCGGCACCAGCAGAACTACACATGCCCGTGAGTTGCGCATGCATAGTTCTTGCCCCGGAATGCGGAAGTAACAGCTGAAATAGTGCGGCTACTATTCCGTACTGGCAAATCATAGTGGAGTGTTTCAAGCTCCATTGGACTTTCAGAAGGATACTTCCAAAAGTCCAACAGAAGGTTCCATGATCAGCAATTTTTGTAAGCTATGGCTGATCCCAAAACAGCTGTAGGCTCCATCCACAGACGTAAAAAGGAATAAAAATCTGTTTATAGCAACTATAGGCCAATCAGCATCACCTCCATTGTAGGCAAAACACTGGGGACATTAGTAAAGGAGGCAGTTGAGGAACACCTATAGAAAAAAGGGTTGATGGACCTATATCAGCATGGATTCAGGAAGGGGCAGTCCTGCCTTACCAACTTACTACACTTTTTTGATCCAGGCAGTCTAGCTTTGGAAGATGATTTACCAGTCAATGTATCATATGTCGATTTTGAAAAAGCTTTTGACAGTATATCACATATTAAACTCATAAAAAATCTTGAGAGAGATTAACTTGGATAACAACATAATATTCTGGACTGCAACATGGTTGTCCAAGAGGAAACAGAGAGTGACAGTTAAGAGTCATCATTCTCTAGATGGATCAGAGTAACTAGTGGGGTCCCACAGGGTTCAGTGCTGAGACCAGCATTATTTAACATTCTGGTAACATGCATTACCTGTACAAATAAGGTCTGGATGAGAAACTTTGCAGATGGCATTAAAATGGGTATGCTGGTTACAAACGAAAAAGATGCCAGAGCTTTTCAAGAGAACATATGGCTGACAATGCATGTAATAAGAAATTGAGGTTTAACGTGGATAAGTGTAAACTAATGCACTTTGGGAGGAGAAATCTTAAATTCACATATCATATCAATGTAACAGTAATCTAAGCCTCTGAATCCAAAAAAGGACCTGGGAGTCTTAATCAGTAATAACCTGAGCTTTTCCAGTCACTGCTCTACTATAGTAAAAACTGGTAATGGAGTTCTGGCTTCTATTAAACGGAACATCAGGAGCAGGGACAGAGAGGTCGTGATGCCACTTTTTGTGTCTGGTGCGGCCACACCTGGAGTACTGTTGCCAGTTCTGGACATCACATCTAAAAATCTGATCTAAGGAGGACTGAGGGGGTTCAGAGGAGAACCGCAAAGTTAGTGGCAAACCTCAGAGATAAAACTGTTGAGGAGAGACTCCGGGACTTGGGATTGTTTTCACTCCACTATAGGAGACTCCAAGTGACATGTGCCTTGTCTATAGGGCATTTAACAGCCAGGACCTATGGGAATTTACAGTGTTGTGCCTAAGACCACACAAAAATAGTCCGGGGGCAACATATGTTGCTGAAAGATGACCATTACAGGAAGAAACAGAGAGGGACTTGGTTCTCTCAGAGGGTGGTATCCCATTGGAATTCGTTACCAAGTTCCATGGTGTTGTGTAGGACTATACATCAGTTTAAAGGGGCACTAGACAGCTGTCTATCTGTACACTGTTTTACAGTGGAGATTTAGATTTTTGATGCAGGTTGACAAAAGGCTAAGGCTACTTGACCTGTCTTGGATCTTCTGAATCTTATTTTCCGCTGGGGAGTCTGCTTAATCCTGATTGGAAAGCTTAAACTGTGCTAGCTTCCATGAGCTCTCTGGGGAGGCCATTTCACATGTTATCCACTCTCTGTGAAAAGTAATGCTTTCTCATGTTTCCCCTTATTCTCCCCCCTCTTAGTTTGAGAGCATACCCTCTAGTTCTTCTTTCACCCACCAACTCAATCTGTGTATATTTCACCCCACTGTCCCCTTTCATATCTGGTAAACCATAATCATGTCCCCTTTCTGTCTTCTCTTTTGTGTAGCGCTCCACATTGTCAATGGAAAGTCATAACAACTGAGTATAGTGCACCCCTACCAGGGGAATGGCACAGACCAAGCTTTAAAATGTTGGGCATATGAGGATTCCAAGCAGCAGCAACTCCTCAGTTCAGTTGTGTCATTGACAGGGGACAGAGCTACTTTTATCTTCTCTCAAGACTTTCAAGATTTTCTGTTGGGTCTGCAATTCTGCATCACAGGTTCGGGCTACCTGGTTTCAAGGGGCACCCCAAATTAAAAACATGCCTGTTAAGTTGCAGCTTTCAAATTGGCTAACCTGCTTCACCCATTTCCATACATGGACTGTGGGCCACTTCTGCCTTGCTAGGATGTTCTAATGGTCTCTGATTTAACAACAACAAAAATGTACATTTTACTTTATTCTGGGGTAGTTTAGGGCTCTTGTGGGGTTCCCTCGGCTCTAGAAAGGGCTTGGGATATTGCCTCCGACATCCCTTGAGAGTGACTATAGGCTCTTTACTTGAGCACCATGTTTCTTTGGTGAGCTGCTGGGGACTTTGTCACTCTGACTACTTCAGGGGCCTGAGTCTCTGTAGCTACTTACTTGTTTTTTAGTTTTATTACCTTAACTGATGATAAGAGGTCTTTTGGAGTATTTTTCTTTATCTCAGCCCACTGAACACTTGCACTCCTGCCACTGAGTCATTTTGGTGGTTGGGTGCATGCTTCTCCTTCAGTTGGGCTTTTCATGACTTATTTTTTGCGTGCCTGAAGGTGCGCGCAAGTGCGCATTATGCGGGTCATTAGCGCGTACACACTGCTATACTTAACATTGCACTACTGTTTTAGTGTGTCCGCAAGTGCGCACACACATGTGCTTAGTGCGCTAACGTCATGAGGATATCATGACATTGTGCACACTCCCGCTAGTGAGTGTGTGCATCTAGGTTGCTCTCCAAGCTGCGCTGCTCTCTGTCTTCATTAAGTTTTCACTTAGATGAAGGAGTGCTGGATTTTGCCCTTGACCAGTAGGCAGTACTGCAGTCTCTCACTTAGTGCAGGCAAGCTAGAATTATTTTATTATCTGGTTTTGTAGTTGTACTGCTGCACTTATTGGGATTCTTGCAGTTTTTCTTAATTATTAACAGGACTGTTATCCTTGGCACCATGGCTCATCAGAGACCATTAATGATAAAAAGGTGTAAGACCTGCAAAAGGGTGATGAGGTCCTCCCCCCATGGGTTCCTATTGCCTGCACTGTGTTGCCCAGCACACTTGGTTCTTCAGTTGGCAGTGGCAAAGCAGAGTTGCAAAAATCACTTTTGTTACTCCTTGGTGAGCTTTTGGGCCCCAGTGTTCTGCAAGACATCCCAGCAGACACACCCAACCCCAAAATGGGCCCCTCAGGTCAGGGGAGCCCACACAGGCATGACCAAGTGCATTGCAGTGAAAAAAGGCTGTATAGACAGATGTGCAGGCAGACTCCAACCCTGACTACATAGAGGGTCAGGATGAGGATTTCGGGGATCTTGGAGAAACTCCTGACTTTCAAAAATTGCTCACTGACGAACAGAATGTTCCCTCTGAGGAGGAGGAAGGGGAGTAGATGGAGCCCCAGTCAAGAATTCTGATACCTCCCCTGTTTGACAACAAGTCCTTGTCTTTTTTGATAGCTGAGGCATGTAGGTCCTTACAGCTCAAGGAGGAACTGTCATTGGAGGCAGTGGATGTCAATCTGATTCTGTCTGCATCTTCCTCTGCTCAAAAGTGTTTCTAAGTTTTATTCACTGTGACCAAATTATTGAGCAAGAATGGGCAGGTGTGGCTCTTCCAAAACTGAAGACACGGCCTTTTCACTTTTTAGAGGAAAAATTCTGCAGGTGGGAAGCTCCTCAGCTGGAGGACAAGGCTGTCTATAATTCTGTCAAACACACCGCTATTCCTATCGAAGTATCTCTGGCTTTAACAGATTCCCATAACAAACGTGTGGATATCGCATGTAGGAGGGCTTTTGCCTGTAACAGCACAAACCTACACATTTCTTACACTTCTTTTATTGTTGCCAGAGCCTTAAATTTGTGGGTCATCACTTTTGGCAGCTTTGTTCCTCCTGATTAGGAAGGGGCGAGTATTTTGCAATTAGTTGCTATTGCCTCCACCTTTCTAGGTGATTCTACAGTGGTGAATTTGCACATGTTGACTCGTTCGGCCTACCACATTGTGTCAGCCATGCGGAGCATATGGCTTCGGCATTGGGCCACTGATTAATCCTCAAAATCTAAGCTGTTTAACCTCCCCTTTGAGGGAGGCCTGTTGCTTGGTTCCAGCCTAAATACTATTTTAAAGGATCTCTAGGACAAGAAGGGCAATCTCCTAGTGTCAACACAACAGTGTAAGACTACCTCAACCCCAAGGGGTCAAGGTAACGGCCAGCGCAGGCAGTTTTGACATGGGTTTCATCCCTTTTGAAACGTCGGTAACCAGAGAAATAGAGCAGCCTACTCAGGTAACAAGGGTTACTATAATAGAGTGACCCTTGCCAGATGCCGTGTAGGAGGTCCAACCCAAAAGCCTGGTACCTCACAGTGTGGATATGCAGACCCATCCCTGCCCCCTTTTCCTTGGTGGAAGACTACAGGATTTTTACTCAAGATTGGCCCAAACAACTTCAGCTTTGGGCTATGTAATAGAATTTTCAGCAATCCCCTCATGGGGATGTCTTCTGCCATCCCCAGTCTCCAAGGACGCTGCAAAGAGACAGGTGGTGTCAGAGACCCTGAATCACCTCATTCAAATCGGCTCAGTAGTACCAGTTACACCAAATGAACGAGGTCAGGAATTCTACTCAATTTATTTTGTAGTTCCCAAAAAGATGGGGGGGGGGGGTTCAGACCCATTTTGGATCTGAAGCATCTCAACAAGTTCATGCACCACACAACATTCAAGATGGAGTCCCTGAGGACAATCACCCGAGCTGTTCAGCCGGGTGATTTCCTAGCTTCAATAGATCTGATGGATGCCTACCTTCACATGCTCATCTGTCAGTCTCACCAGAAGTATTTCAAGTTCTTGATCCTGGGCCAGTATTTCCAGTATAGGGCACTTCCCTTGGGCCTTGCAACAGCCCCAGGGTTTTCTCAAAAGTATTAATAGTCCTGGTGGCTCAACTTCGCCAAGAGGGGCATCATGTCTATCCTTATCTGGACGACCTGCTTATTCATGCACCAACATTGTCCTTGGCAAGAAGGTCAGTGCTCAGGACTCTGGAGATGCTCAAGTTCCATGGCTGGGTAGTGAACCAGAAGAAAAGTTCTTGAACCATCTCAGACCTTGGAACACCTGGGGCAGTCTTCAATATGGAGCAATGGAAGGTCTTCCTCTCACCTTCATGAAAGGGGACTCTATTGATGGAAGTTCAGTGGCTCAGAGCTCAGTCATCAGCCTCAGCCCTCAGACTGTTATGCATCCTTAGCCTCATGGTGGCATCGATAGATCTAGTCCCATGGGCACATTTTCATATGTGGCCTCTTCAGATGAAATTGCTGATGGCCTTGGATCTGACATTGGAAGATTATAAGTCACAATCTCCCTCTCCCCTCACTCCGGCACTTCCTGAGTTGGTGGGTGAATGTGCAGAATCTGAGTAAAGGGGTTCCATTGGAACTCCCCCAAAATTGATTCTAACAACAGATGCTGGTCTGCATAGTTGGGGGATAGTCCTGAACCAGCTACCCACTCAGGGAACTTGATCGGTACAGGAACAGCATCTCCACATAAATGCTCTCTATATGAGGATGTTTTGCCTAGCCCTTCTTCGATTTCAAATTCTGCTGCAGTCAAAAGTGGTAAAAATAACATCAGATAATGCCATTACAGTTGTATTCATAAACAATCAAGGTGGTCAAAGATCAGGGAGATGCTAAAAGAAGCCTCTGATCTTCTCAGGTGGGCAGAAGAGCATCTTCTCACTCTGTCAGCAGTATATTTGGCACGGGAGCTGAACATTCAAGTGGACTGGCTAAGTCACAAAAATGTTCACCCCAAGGAGTGGAGGTTACTTATTATTTATTTGCTTTTGTTAAGCAGGTAAGTACACTAGACAGCCAAGTGCCTATTTTCAGGTGCAACCCAGGAGGATTATAATGGTACATACATGAACATCAGGCAAAAACAGGGTAACATACAATAGAATCAGGCACATAGATTACATCAGGAGGTAGAAAGCAGCATAGTACAGGCATGGGTGGCAGATCTCTACAGACAACCTGGGAGATTAACAAGGTACAATACATCAACATTAGGCAAATCAAGGTACTTTCAAGAGCATCAGGCACATAGGTTACATCAGGAGGTAGATAACAGCACAGTACAGGCATGGTCTACAGAAGTCTACATGTATAGTCAGCTATACCCACAGGTGGGTATAAGTAGGAGGTAGCACGAGTAGTACAACAGATTGTGGGGGCATTCCATTGGTACATCAGATGGCACGAGCTTGCCAGGTGGACAAAGTGCTTGCAGTAGCCGGGAACTCATCGGCCAGCAGTCGAAACCAGGTTATAGCGGCTCAGGTGCAGAGACAGGTGGAGGCCGATTTTAGGAAGCCCCACAAGGAGGCTATGAAGCAGAGATGGGAGGGGGGAGGAGTGAGTGCTGGCAGGAAGGGAGTTCAACAGTCTTGGCACGTAGGCAAAGAAGGCCCGATCAATGGGTGTGAGTTTAAGGAACCAGGAGGACCTGAGAGTCGTTGGATCTTAAGTGGTAGGAGGGGTTTGCAGGTGTGAGGGATAAGGCTAGTGCAGGATGAATGGCAGTTCTGATAATGTTGTCGATGAAGTTGCCAAGGACGAAGGTGAACTGGTTCTCCAGAGGAAGTCACTCCAGCCGGCAGTATAGCTCACGTCTGTGTGTGAGGAGAGGAGCAGAGAGTGCAAAGCGGCATACATTGTTGTCCACTGTGTCCCATTTTGAGAGACCGGTTTTTGGGACATGGGCAAAGGATACCAGGCTGTAGCAGAGTATGGGTAGGAGGAATCCCCTGGCTAGGGCGAGATGTGTGGCTGAGGTGAGACAACATTTAGCTCTGTATGCCAGACCCAGCTTGCAGTTGGCTGCTTTACAGGCATTATGAATGTACAGTGTGAGGTCCAGTTGCAGGTCAAGGGTTACCCCCAGGTACTTGACCGCATCTGCAACATGCAAGAGGGAACCATCAGCTCCTGCGATTTTTAGAGGAGCAGGGCAGGCTTTTATCTTGGCTGATGAGCCAAAGAGCATGGCCTGAGTCTTTTTGAGGTTAATAGTAAGTTTGTGGTCCTCAAGCCAGCTTTGAATTTGGTTAAATTCCAAGTTTAACTGGTGTTGATGGCCTTAATGTTCCGAGAGCTAGCCAGGATGACGAGGTCAACCGCATACAGGGTGGAGTGCCCGAGGGCTGAGGCTGAGGGCAGCTCATTTATGAAGAGGGAAAACAGAATGGGTTCAAGGACGGAGCTCCGGGGACCCCACAAGTCACTGGGGCTGGATCGGAGAGGGCCTTGTTAAAGTTACTATATTGCTGTCTCCCTGAGAGGTAGTTAGTGAACCAGGTGTGGGCGGGGTGGGGGAGAAACCTATGGACCAGAGAGTGGAGTGCAGGAGAAAGTGGTCAACCCAGTCAAAGGCTTTTGAGAGATCCACGAAAATGGCTCCAGTCAGTTTGCCTTGATCGGTAGCGGACCTGATCTCGGAGGTGACCACCGCTAGGGCAGTAGAAGCACTGTGCCCTTTTCTGAAACTGTGTTGCACTGGGAAAAGTAGCTTATAGCTCTGGAGGTAATGGGTGAGCTGTGAGGCAACCACTTTTTCAAGTAGCTTGCTGATCGCAGACAGGATCGCAATAGGGTGGTAGTTATTGAGATTGTTCAGGTCACCTTGTTTGAGGGCAGGGACAACCTTGGCCACCTTCCATACATCTGGGATGGTACCCGAGATTAAGGAAGTGTTAAATATGTGAGAGATAGGCCGGGCTAAGAGGGATGCCCCCAGGCAGAGCAGTTTGAGCTGAAGGCCGTCGTGCTCAGCTCCAGTATGAGGGGAGAGACCAGCAAGGAGCCTCTGGGTCTCCAGGACAGAGACAGCCTTTAAATAGAAGGAAGGATGGCTAGAGGTCACACTAAGGGAGGGACCTTGAGTTGTAGGGACAGGGGATTGGAAGGGAGGAGCAGTCAGGTCAGAGAACTGGCAGTTAAAAGCGGTGGCAATTGTGAGGGGGTTATTGCAACTAACCCCTCCATTGAGCATGTCTGAGACCTGGGCTCTGGCAGACCCTACGACCGTGTTAATAATGCTTTGCCAGAAGCTCCTCGGGTTTCTGGCCAAGGATAGCAGGGTAGACTGACAGAATTCACTCTTGGCAGAGTGGATGGTTCTTTTACAAGAGTTTCTCAACTGTCGATATTCGAGGAAGTCAGTACTGGAGTGGGAGGACTTGAACCTTGACCAGCATTTGTCTCTTTGCTTCATGAGGGAAAATAGGCCCCCATGGAGCCACTTGGTGATGGTGCCCCTTACCCTCCTTTTTGTGAGGGGTGCATGTTTGTTTTGCAGGGGAGTAAAGACAGCGAGGAAGTTGTCTAGGGCCCCTGAGGGAATCACTCATGGCAGTGACCCAGGTCCAGTTGATTTGTCGTAGGTCAGCATGGTAGTCATCAATGTCAAAACTGGAGTAGTCCCACGTCTGGATCACTTTGCAGGTAATTTTGGGAGGGGAGATGCCCCATGTGCAATAGGTGGGACAGTGATCGGAGATGGCGTCAGGGAGGATTCCTGAGGAGACTATATTATCGGGTATGTTACTCAGTACGCAGTCAATGAGGGATCCTTTTCCTCCGTGGGAGGAGAGCCTTGTGGGTTTGGCAATGAGTTAGCTGAGGGTGAGACCTGACAGCAGTGGCTCATAATGCTTGGTGTTGCCCCCCCCCCAACCAGTTTAAGTTGAGGTCACCCAGGACTAGCAACTCATTTGAGCCTACTTTGTCCCTGAGATAGTCAAGTAGGGAGGAGAGTCCAAGCATTCCTCCCTTTGGAGGGTTATAGGTACATACCAGGTGAACCTTTTTAGTATTGCCTTGCAAAAGGAGGGCGTGCAAAAACTCACAGGCAGGGGGTGTGAAGGGGGTGTGCCCAATGACAGACACATGTAGATGCCCCTTATAGTGGAGGAGCACTCCACCCCCATGCTTATTTCCCTCTCTGTCTCACCTAATAAGGTTGTACCCTGGGAGGGCACATGCGGAGCCTGGGGTGTGCGGCTTCAACCAGGTTTCCATGATCCCCAAGTTATCGGGGTTGTAGTGAGCCACCCAGGCAGTTAGGTCCACTAGGTTTATTATTGGACTTCGTACGTTCACGTGAACCATTTTTATGCCTCTGCGGATAGCCAGGCTGGGAGGGGGGAGACTTGAAAGAGGGCAGGGTGACCTGAGGCCCAGGGAGTTGAGCTGTGCCCCCAGCTAGGCCAGGGAGGACTGAGCACCCACTCAGGGGCTGCATCCTGTGTGGCCACAGAGGGAGGAGTGCGCAGGTCAGTTCAGGGTATGATGCCACCTCCAGGCACATATTCGAGCGGAGCCTGGGGCAGCAAGGGAGACACCACACTACCTAGAAGACAGATTAGCAACTGCAAATAATGCTATGACAGGTTATAATAACACTGAGGATAGAAGGCTGCAAATTTCTAGCCCTGGGTTGTTATACTAGCTTTATAAGACAGTGGAATATATTAACTGTCTCAAGAAATGGCTGTGCTAGAACTAGCCCAGTGCAACAATGACTAAGGTTATCTTGCACAAGTAAGACAATGAAAGTTACTAGCCCTGGGTTGCTAGACTAGCTTCATAAGACAGTGGGTTGTATTAACTATGTCTAGAAATAGCTATGCTAGCGCTAGCCCAGTACGACAAGGCTAAGTTTATCTTGCACAAGTAAGACAGTGAAAATACAAGCCCTAATATCACAGGTAGTTCATTCATGCATAGTGTTCAGCATACCGGGCTAGAGGTAGCTTCTGGCTGCAAGTCAGTAGATAAGGCAGATTATTGCGTTACCTAGCCAGGAGAGGAGACTAGCCCACTGTTTGACCACTACTGGGCTGATCTGAGGGAAAAAAAACCCTAACGTAGGTCTAAGGGCACTGGGAGATGCAGCACTGGTCCAGCTGCAGCAACAGTGCAGTAGGCAGCCCCGGAGCTAGTGGGAGGGGCTGGAGAGCATTTAATGGGAGGAGGGAATTGGGCACATGGGCAGGAAAAATGATCCCCAACCCACAGTGCAGCCTCCGAGAGAAGCTCCCGCCAAGATGCCCAGGAACCGTAAGTCCCACAGAAAGTTTAAAGTCCCAGCAGAGGTAATTCATAGTCCAGGCAGTGAGGTTTAAAAGTCCCAACACAGGTTATTTAGATTGCACAGGTTCTAGGTGCTGGGGGAGGACCGACTGGCGAATACAGGAAGCCGGCGCCTCAACCTCGGGTCATCCGGTGCAGCAGATTTGGGGTCGGAAGGGTCATTTCGTGGGGGGCACTGTGTGAAGGGCTCCCAATGCCTCCCCACGTCTGTGAACAGCAGGAGTGAGCCGCGGTGCTCAGGAGAGAAGCCCTAAGTAGGGATGGTTGAGCAAAACAATCAGGCGCTGGTGCGTGGTTTAAAGTTGGCGCCTAAACTCCTCAGCCTCCTGGACTCCAGAGCAGGAATTAGAGATGGAAGGCCCAGAGAAATTATCCTCGACCCACAGTGTAGCCTCCGAGAGAAGCTCCTGATGAGCAGCCCAGGAACTGTAAGTCCCACAGAAAGTTTAAAGTCCCAGCAGAGGTAATTCAGTGTCCAGGCAGCAAGGTTTAAAAGTCCTGACACAGGTTATTTAGATTGCACAGGTTCTACGTTGCGGGGGAGGACCACCCGGCGAATACAGGAAGCCAGCGCCTCAACCCCAGGTCGTCCGGTGCAGCAGATTCAGCGTTGGAAGGGTTGTTTCGGGGGGGGGGGAATGGCCCGCTGTGTGAAGGGCTCCCAACGCCTCCCCAGGTCCGTGAACAACAGGAGTGAGGTTGAACCTGGAGGTGTTCAATCTTCTGTGAGACAAATTCAGGTGTCCTCAGTTTGATCTGTTCACCTCCAGCTACAATGCTCAGTTTCCAAGGTTTTCCAGCCATTATCTGTATCCACAGGTGGAAACAGTGGATGCTCTGACTCAGTAGTGAACCTTTAACAGAGCATATGCTTTTTCTCCACTGCCTCTTCTCCCCAAGGTCATTCAAAAAATAAGACACTTAAGAGGAAGTTCCTTCTAGTAGCTCCGGAGTAGTCAAGAAGACCATGGTTCTCGGACTTAGTGAGCCTAGCTCAGCAAGCACCTTTTCATCTTCCAGTACAAGGATACCTCCTGTTTTAGGGTCCCATCCTGTAACCAAATCCAGGAGTGATGAAGCTCATGGCCTGGCTCCTGAAAGGAGGAGACTCCTAAAATTATTTTTTTCTAAGAGTATCAGTAGATATCCTGATGGCTGCCAGGAAAACATCTACTTCCACAGCTTATATTCATGTATGGACCACCTCCTTGACTTGGGCCAGGGAGAAGGATCTTTGGCCTTCCAAGGCCTCAGTTTCAGAGATTTTGGATTTTCCTGCAGGAAGGCATGGAGAAGGGTTTGGCCCTGAGACTCTGAGAGGCCTTGTTTCCACCCTTGGAGCTTCTTTGGGAATTTCTCTAGGAACTAATTGAGAGGTTATTCATTTTCTACATGTGGTTAGCAGGAGCCGTCCTGTGTTCTGTCCTCTTGTTCCTTCATGGGACCTAAATCTTGTCCTGAATGTTCTTTGAAAGGAGCCTTTTGAACCACTGTCATCGGTTTTGCTGGATGTGTTGTCTTACAAGATTTTTTTTTTATTTCTATGTGCTCAGTCAGGAAGATTGGCAAGCTCCTGGCTTTATCTCATAAGGAACTGTACCTTGTAATGCATAAGGACATGATGGTGCTCAGAACAGTCCCGTCTTTCATCCTAAAAGTGCTCATGGCTTTCTATGTGAACCAGGAGATATGTCTTTCATCTTTCTGTCCGCAACCATTTCACCCAAAAGAGAAGAAGTTGCACAAGTTGAATTTGCGACGAGCCATTAAGAAATACCTTAAATGGATGGCTGAGTTCCAGAAATCTGACAGCCTGTTTGTTCTTTTCAGTGCAGACAAGCAGGGTCAAAGAGCCTCCAAGGCCAACCTAGCTAGGTGGTTGATGGCCTGTGTGGCCAAGGCTTATGTCGCAGAAAAGAAGAAGCCTCCAGCCCCCATCAAGGCTCACTCCATCAGGGCCATGGTCATGTCCTGGGTGGAGAGAAGTGAAGCATCTGTTTTAGAATTATGCAAGGCAGTTATGTGGTCTTTAGTCTACACTTTCACTAAACACTACAGATGAGAAGTTCAGAGTTCAGCTGATGCAGCTTTTGGTCACAGAGTGCTACAGGCAGCAGTCCGCAAGTAATCCCTTTCAGTACTAGTTTTGATGTATGGGATAATATTCTCCCCCATCCTGGGTGTTCTGGGTACTGCTTCTTAGAACCCAGTTGTTATGACTTCCCATTGTCAATGTGGAGTACTACAGAAAGAAGAAATTTCTTTATGCTTACCATAATTTTCTTTTCTGTTAGCTCCAACATTGTCTGTTGGGCCTGCCCACGAGCCTTGCTCCTGTGCGAGAATATTATCTGGTATGTCAATTGGGGGATATCCTCTGATTAATCAAAACCCCTATTATGTCTTACCTGGGCATCTCTATGTTTATTCTGCTGTGCTGCATATCTATGAAAAAAAATATATATATGTATTTTCTATGAAGTTGTGAGCGCGCATGTTATCAGGTTCAGTATTATATCACTAAGGGTGTTTTCCTTGTTGCAGGTAGTTTCACCGCATGCAATTTTGCTTGCCAAAGTTCATCGTGTTTGTCAATGTCAAGTTGCAGAACAGTTTGCTGGTGCAGGACAGCCCTTATTGGCTGTCTACCTTTTCCACAAAGAGGACTGTCTTTGCCAAGCCTTGTGTTGGATATTAAGTACACTTTCATTCAAAAATCTGCCAATAAGGGAAGACAGTTTCTACTTACCATTTAGAAGGAAGGTTACATAAAAGTAATTAATTATTTTCTCTTATCAAATATGCAAATATGGTAGTTCATTGAGGTCTGCGAGGTCAGTAGTGACTGGGGAGTTACTGCTGCTTGGAATCCTCATATGCCCAACATTCTAAAGCTTGGGCTGTGCCATTCCCCTGATAGCGGTGCTCTATACCCAGTTGTTATGACTTCCCACTGACAATGTTGGAGCTAACAGAAAAGGAAATTGCAGTAAGTATGAAGACATTTCTTCTTTCTAGGCTGAATAATTTGAGTATGTCTAATCTCCTCTCCTAAACAACTAATTAGCTTGGTAGTGCTGAATTCATTTGATCTCTTCAGTGCTCTTTCTGTAGCGGGGTGACCAGAACAGGATACATTACTCCAGTTGTGGTCAAACCCAGGCCTTGTACAGGCTGAGGACCACCTCTCTTGACCTGCTCCTTAGCCCTTACAAATGAATTCCTGCATTGTGGTAGTGTTCTTTTTTTTTATCCTCCTTCTGCTTGACCCCTGCCCTTTCCAAGTGATACCTTGGCCCCATCATCTTCCTTCTCTGGGACTTACCTCCATAACTCTCCCTCCTCATGGTAGGACTATTAGGGCTGGCCATATCTCTCCAGAGATCAAATCCAATGGTGGACACTTCCTGCCTGGCTTCAGATTACTGCCTGCATGCAGTGGTACTATTAGGGCTGGCCATATCCCTCCAGAGATCAAATCCAACAGTGGACACTTCCTGCCTGGCTTCAGCTTGCTGCCTGCATGCAGTGGTAGTTATACAGAAGTTGAACAGTATTGTGATATACCGCTTGTGCTGGAACAGACAAATTGTGGTGCAGTGCAGCATTACAGCAGCATATGAATAACATGCATTTGCCTGTGCAAACACTGCTGTTTGTGTGTGCATTCTCTGTGGTATACCACAATACTGTTCAACTGCTGTATAATACCACTGTACACCTCATGATACATCTGTTTGGTTGTGCTATCCACTGTTGCACCACAAAGGGTTTATGCTTAACCCAGATTCCTCATCCCTAGGTGTAGTACCTTGCAATTTCACACTTTAAATCTAAGTATCTGTTTCTCAACTGCTGCCCCATGTGCTGGTTCCCCTTGTAGGACATCCCCTTACAGTTGTGTCCACTCTTCTTGCCAATTACAATACGTGTCATCAGGAAACTTTAGCAGCTTTCTGTTGACCTTCTTCTCCTGGTCATTATTAATATATTAATATGCAACAGACCAAGCGTCGAACCCTGGAGTTCGCCACAAAATATATCTTTCCACTCTGAAAATTGACCACAAATTACCACTGTCAGTTTCCTACAGTACCTGTCACCCATTGTGCTATCCTTCTCCCATGCACTTTGTGGACTCCACGTTATGCTACTTTTTCCATGAGTTTTCTGTACAGGGCAGCTTGAAGGAATGCTGAAGTCCAGATTGAGTACATCCACCTTGATCCTATCATTACTGATATGCAATTCATCACAAATGTCACATCAGCATAATCGAGTTACACAAAATTCCTTCAAAATGGAAACTTAAGGACATTCCATTTTTTGTTATACAAGACATTTTGTTTTTCTCTTAAAGTTCATCTGTTTATGTTGCTTAATCCAGGCATGAGGACATGAACCTCTGCCTGTGACATCATAGGCTGTTTATTGACTTCAGGGCTGGAAAACAGTAGGGACAGATGAAACTTAAAGCCCTGTTTACATGGTCACATTTCCCTGTACCACAGTCCATATACTGAAGGCACTCCCCCCATCGTCCTGAATTAGTTGCCACTCAGTTTACACTGCCCCTCTCCATGCCAATGTAAGATGTGCTGAAGAGGGATCCTGAATCTGGGGAGGAGGATTATGGAAGGCACAGGGTGACTCTGGGAGGTCACTTGTGCATCAGAGTGAGCAGTGCAGCCTGTCTAAATGGCTGCTTACTCGGATCACTCTGGAGGGCATCCCCAGGTTTGCTGCGGCTTGGGGACAGGATCCAGGACTGACTTACCATGATTGGGTAAGTGTCCACATGGCCACATTTGTATTGCAACAGCCTGAGTGCACAGGTTGTTGACTGCAAATGCGACTGCTTAAACTGACCTTAAGGGCCTGTGTTCCTGCAAATGTCTTTGGTAATTGAGAATGGAATATTCTGAAGTTCAAATTTGTTTGGAATGCTAAGAGGTATTTGAGCCCTGTCAATACTAGCAGTAATTTATTTGCAGTAAACTGGCAAATCACTTTAAAATTAAAATAACTCTTACAAAGTGTTATTTTAATTAAGCAAAATAGCAGGGGCATGTGCAAATGGTGTGTTAATGCTAATGGCTCTTTCCTGTGAGACACTAACTGCTGGTCTGCTAATTAGGAATCTGCTTACAGTGTGGTTACAATATTTATGTGAGGATTGAAGTGGAAAATCTATACAGTAAAAAAGATATCAGATGAGTCATCATTCGCACCCAAATACTTGAAATGTGAATTATGGCTTTCTGACATCATCAATACACAGATTTTGAAAGCAATTTATAATACTTGGGCACAAAAAAGAAAATGAATGTAGCAAATGCTTACAATTTATTAAAACTGTTCACAGTATGAGTATTATTATAATAACTGGGGTGTGTTTTCTCTCACAGGAAAACCTAGTTATGATTCACCATTAGATATTAGAGACATGACGAATGGAACAGCAGGATGGACAGCAACATTTGCAGATAGTGCTAAAATAGGGTTCGTATTAGAGTCACTAGATGATTGGAACATTATTATGCAAAATAATTTGAATAGTCTATAAAGATGGTCAGAGGTCTCAGGCATGAAATTTAACCCTGATAAATGCACAGTGATACATTTTAGAAAAATAACCTAAGCATACAGTACACATATCGGTCCTTGGGCATGACATTTAGAAGCAATACAAAAAGAAAAAGACCTTGGTGTAATAGTTACTGATGATTTAATGTGGACTGAACATACAAATACAGCAGTTAAAAAGGCAAGTGAGATTACAGGGTACATAAAAAGAAATATAAGGAGCAGAGACAGGGAAGTACTAATGCCACTGTACAGACCTCTGGTGAGACCCCACACGGAGTATGCTGTACAGGTCTGGAACCCATATACAAAAGGGGAGCTACATACCATCAAGAAAGTTTAAAGGAGGTATACCAAACTTATGAAAATTATGAACAAAGCAACTGTGAAGAAAGATTAACAGCCTTGAATTTATTTACATTAGAAAGAAAAAGGGTACAGAGGGGACATGATTATGGGCTGTAGGGCTAGTCGGGAAAACAGGAGACCTCATACTCACACACACATACAAAAATATAGCTGAACTCCACAGAAATGTAGTATTCAAAATACTTATTTATTTACATTTCAAAAAATACATAAGCTCTAGCTGCAACCCAAACACAGCCTCCGGAAAGGGCCCCTACTGTGTTCTGTACCTGCTCAGGTACATTCTTAAGGGGAGTAAAAAGTACACTCATTTATGTTGATTAAATAGTCTGGTAAACATGACATCATCTAATCACGTGGTATATAAAGCTACTTAAAGTGATAATGCCAAATATCAAAAAGATCATTATAAAAAACACATCCCATAGATAAATAAACTATACAACCAACATGTACCGAACTATACTAAACTTAAATACGAAAAAATATTTTAAAAAGTTGCCAGTAACTAGTCCAGATTGACTACATCCACCCCGATCCTATCATTATTAATATGCAAGTCAATTTATTTTAGAAATCTTCCTATTTAAGAGTTTTTGACTAGAGATAGAAAATGATATTTTTCATTTGGAAGGCAGTACCTGAAGAACAGTGGGGCAGAGCAACTAACCACTTCCTGCGCTCGGGCCATGAAAGGCCACACCTCCTAATTGCTTCCTCAAGCATTTTCTCTTTGTGGTCAGAGGCTTTGTCGGCCACTCCTCCTCTTGTTCCCATTTTGCTGTTGCCATCTCCCAGCTCTCTGTGTTTCTCTCTGTTTGCCCCCCTCCTCCCTCTCTCTCTCTCTCCTGTTTTCTGTTGCTGCTTGCCCCCGGTGATCTGTTGCCCCCTCCTTTCGTCCGCATTGCCGCTCCGACTCTCTCTGCCCTGCCTGCCTTGTTCCTGCTGCTGCCTCCCACTTCAGTGTCCCATTTGTACCCTCCTGTTGTTGTTTGTTCTCGTGTTTCATTCCCTGCTTGTTTTCTGTGTTGTTGCTGTACCTCCATTCCTCCTTTGTGGCTTTCTCCCCCGTCTGTTCCCTTTCCCAACCCCTCCTCCACCCCTAGTGTCCTCGTACCGCATTTGTATACTGTTCTTTCCTTCTCGGATCCTTTCTTTGGGCTTTTCACTTTGTCTCGTTGGCCATAACCCTGATTCCTCACCGGCGCTTCTGGGTGTGGCATTAACCACCATGCTCAGACTTCGGCTGCCACATCCCTCGGAACACCGGCATTTCTCAGATCTATGCCCCCCCTCTCTTTGGTGCGCAGTTGCCCACCTCTGAATCTCCTTGCCTCTGTCTCCGCCCATTGACCTATCATTCTCAGTAATGACCAACTCTGTAATTTACTCCCCCACTTGTCAGCCCAGCCGGCATAATGGCCCAGCTACAGCCCTGCTTCTGTTGCTGGTATTCCATCCTGCTACAGCTACTGGTATTTTATCAAATTAGATTATCTTACTAGTTTAACTAGCTGTTTGTAGGCATGGTGCCTAGTTCATGGCTGCTCTGTTTTTCCCACAGCGGGGGACTGTGTTGTCACTGCAGGCATCATGGCTCCAAGTAGCAGGAGCAGCTTATTAGTTTCCTGTATTTTAGCCGCTGGCTCACCCAGCTTTTCCCTGCTGCTCTACATAGTCTTCATGGCTTTCACTTAGCCTTCTGCAGTTTGATGCAGCCCTCCTACTACCATTCACTGCAGCCTCCGACACACGTGTGTGCCTACCAGCTTTCATGGCTTTATGCACTCAGCATAGTACATCTCTTCATTCTCGAACCTCGCTTCTTCACACTGGTTTCCCAGGTGAATTGGTAAATCATCAGTCATGAATTTTGAAGGTAAGTAAGTAAAAGTTTATTTTTAAGCGCTTTTCGAAATCAAAGCGCTGTACAATAAAACAGTTAAATACATATAAAACATACATACAGCATAACAAACAACAATAAAATATAATTTCAATACAGTGCAATAACTACTCCCCATACGCCTTTTGAAATAAATAGGTTTTCAGTTCTGACTTAAAGCTTTCAACGGTCAGGCAGCTTACGTATCCGGCGAGGTAGAGAGTTCCACAGGGTAGGGGCAGCATAAGAAAACGCTCGTGCCCCGGATGTTTTTAAACGAACCCTGGGAACCTCTAGCAATCCCTCATCGGTGGAGTGGAGTGAGTGGGAGGGACGGTAGGGAACAAGCAGATCTTGAAGATATCACGGTCCCTGTTCGTGTAGGGCTTTATAGGTCAGTAAACTGACCTTAAAGGTGATCCGCCACTGAACCGGCAGCCAGTGCAGTTCGCGCAGCACAGGCGTAATATGATTTCTTATAGATGTCCCCGTCAAAAGCCTGGCTGCAGCATTCTGCACCAGCTGCAAGCGGTGGATATCAACCCCCGGCAGCCCTAGGTACAGGGCATTGCAGTAGTCAAGTAGAAGTAACAAAGGCATGGACTAATGTCGGAGGTCAGCGGAGGAACAAGGTGTTTCACCCGAGCAATATTCCTCAGATGGTAAAGAGGATTTGTGACAGATGACACCTGGAATTTCAGTGTCAAACTATGCGTCAATAATAGCATGAGTTACATACCGGTCTGGGGTCAGAGCTGGGCTCCATCGATCCATATGCCCAAGGAAGACCAGCCCTACAATCCGCCTACGACGACCTGGGTCCACCACCAACACCTCAGTCTTATCCGGTTTAACCTTAGCCAGCTGGCACTCATCCAATCACTGATCTCGGATAAACAGTTGTTAAGTTTAGAGACTGCATCTTCTTGCCGGGGCTAAAGGACAAATATAGCTGGATGTCATCTGCATAGCAGTGAAAACCCAAGCCATATTGCCTAATAATGTCTCCCAATGGCAGCATGTAGACAGCGAACAACATGGGTGCCAAAATGGAACCCTGCAGAACCCCACAGGGCAAAGAGACGGCATCAGAGGAATAAATTCCAGTGATAACCCTATGTCTCCGCCCTGTGAGAAAAGATTGAAACCATTGTAGAACCGTACCAGACAGTCCACAATGGAACCGCAGGCATTCCAGAAGCACACCATGGTCCACAGTGTCAAAAGCTGCAGAGAGATCAAGAAGGACTAGAATAGTACAAGCCTTTTGATCCCTTGCTATCAGGAGATCATTTAGAACCCGGACAAGAGCAGTCTCAGTACTATGTCTTTTCCTAAATCCTGATTGAAGAGTATCATAGACATTATGATTTGTAAGATGGTCATCCAGTTGCAGTGCAACCACCTTTTCAATAACCTTACCCAAGAAGGGCAGGTTAGAGATAGGTCTGTAGTTAGCTGGACAGTCCGGATTCAATGAAGGTTTTTAGAGTGGTCAACGACCGCCCCTTTATGGGTTCAGGAAAGATCCCTGCTCCAAAGATTTCAGACGATTTCAGCAAATGGTCGACAGATAATATCTACGCAACCCAATAAAAGTGGCGGGGGCCGGATCCAAACTACAACTGGTTGGACGTACAGTCTGGACAATCCTCATAATGTCCATGAATTCCGGCCTACCAAAGTCAGACCAGGTGACACAGGTGTTTGCTTCCCTCGCCGATCACTGCAAGCCCTTGTAGAGTGAAGCTTGGCGAGATCCGCCCTAATGCCGCAATCTTATCAGCAAAAATCGAGCAAGCTCATCACACTTTATTTAGAAAATTCTTCCAGACTGTAGACAGTGGATTGCACAATCTGTCAACAGTCCGAAAGAGTTGAGCCGGTCGGTTTCTCGAAGCAGCAATCTCCTGGACAGGAATTTGACTTTACGGATATTGCCGATTGATAGATAACATAATGATCCATCAATCTAAGTTTGTCGGCATCCAGGCAAGATTTCCGTCATGCTCTCTCTAGCCTTCGCCCCTCTCCTCAGCTCCTTCAAAGACTCATCAAACCAGAAGTCTTTGGGCGCTGAAGTGAGTGAAGCAATCGTAACAGGAGACAATTCGATCCAGGGCCCCGGTCACCGCCTTGTTATAGGCTATAACCATGTCCCCTGGACCCATGCTCTCATCCGAAACACCCGATAGGTCCAGTACCGCCATTAGGCCCTCTGGACAGGTCAGTCATGACTGATTATTGCTAATCATCAAATGTTACCATAAGATCATGAAAGGAGATCATGATCTAAGATCATCATCTAGATCATGATTTAATCATCAAATATGAACTTTCAAATCACCAGCTGATGATTATTTTTGTAAGCTTAAATCAGCATGATGGTTGTCGATGATCTGTGGATGATCAAGTGATCATCATTGATGATTATATTAGTTCAGTATTATAAGATTGCAAGTCACAGAAGTAATACTTAAAGTTTTATTAGTCAATTATTAAAATAAGAATGTCACATCAGCAAGGACAAATTAATTATGAAATATAATGAAAATCATGTGAAGTCAAGTTTTAATCCCATTAGGAAGAGTACATGCAATGTCTGGTATAGGATACATATTTGCATACCTAATTTGCATATTCACAAGTCACAGAAGTGATACTTAAATTTTTATTAGTTAATTATGAAAATATGAATGTCACATCTCAGCAAAGACAAATTAATTATAATGTAAATCACGTGAAGTCAAGTTTTAATCCCATTAGGAAGAGTACGTGCAATGTCTGGTATAGGATACATATTTGCATACCTAATTTGCATATTTCAGCAGCACAGTTAATGGAATAAACAATGGTAATTTCTATTTTTAAATTAATTTTGCATTGACAGTTTGTAGACTATTAGGAAAGGTTTTGAGCACAAACCAAGTACTTTTAGAAAATCACCACAACCTTAAAAGGAATCACTTAATGGGGGTATATAAACCAATATGAGCCTTTCTAACTCCATTAAGATGTGAGGTATCAGAGTAAGCATAACTGAAAGCAGTGGGTTTTTAGAGAAAAGGTATCATAACTAATCATTCCAATAAAGGTCTCTAAAATGCAAGATAATTTCCAAAAGTGTAGAAAAAAAAAAATTAATTTATTTCTGTAATCTTGACCATGGGCAGTCATGAAAAAATCATGATGATATGAGATCATTATTAATCATAATCACCATCTCCATAACTTCATGGTTTTTGATTGGCGGCCATTTAACATTGATGGTTAATTATTGTTAATAAAGATCGCAATGCTGGATTTTGAAGCTTAAACATGATCTTTGAACATAACTGGATAATGACCATTCATGATACATCATTAAAAAATCATCATCTTTTCAGCTGGATTTGCAGCCTCCTCCTACCTTGCCATCGGCTGTGGGCTTCATCCGGCCGTTATCGTCTCTTCCACTCATCAACTATTCAAATCACTCCTAATTTGGCTTCTTAATAGACCTGGTTGGCATGCACTCCTGGTTTCAATTATTATCTGCCTTATCTAGACCCCTGTCAGGGTTCCCATTGCTCCATCCGACCTATGTCAAGGTCTCATCATCATGATCACATAACCGAGCATAACCCATGTGTGGGTCTCATGCTACTTCTCGACTTTCCCGTCTCTACAGTTCTGAGACATGCCAACCACGTCCATTACTTCCATGGCTCAGAGCTAGCCTGCAGCCAGTGGTCTTGCTCTGCACCCACGAAGTCCGCATCTAGAGCATGCGAAACTCAGAGCAGGGTCTTCTCATCTGGTCTATAGTGAGAATGTCTTTGCTCTGGGTGGACCTTCAGTTGCCAACTGTACCAGTGACACCTCTAGCTGTAGCTTTTATGACTTCAGCTACGAGGGTTGGGGTTCTCACCAGCAGGGCCGCTTTAGCTGCCTGAATGGGTTTGGAGGCACCCTTTATGGTATTCTCCCTAACATCACCTCTGGTTTACCTGGTCTGTTTTTAGGCTCACATAGGCCAGCTGAGAACCTCTGCAGTCATTTCTCTCTTCCTTTGCTTTTGGGCATCTAGTTGCAGCGATATTGCTCGCAACCCTCAAGGGCATTCTTGTTAGGAGGGAAGAGTGAGAGCTTCCTTCAAATTGGACTGTTTTCCACTTCTCTTAATCAGGTTTCTCAATTGCAGTAGCAGAGCCATCACTAACAAAAACATCCTTAAGAATGGAGGGAGGTGACCTAGGCCATGGATCCCCAGAGTTTTCCTTCTCAAAGTGGGTTTTTCCTCTCCTCCATGCCAACGGTCATAATACTTAGATAGGTTTAGTAATTCCCTAGATCACATAGATAGTGATGAATACAAAAGCAATCCAGCACTCACCACCAGTGTAAATAACAGATGCTCCTATCCAAAGAATTATAAATGTGCCCAAATTTTATTTAAAGTGCCACAAATAGCATCTTGATGTGTTTCGGATATTAGCTATCCTTTCTCAAAAGGCATTTGATCATAACATTCAGTCGCCTTGTATAGTCACAGTATATGTGACATCATGATACTGCATCAGAAATTAAACAAATCGCAAAACTGTGCAAAGTGCTCAAGTTAAAAACTATTACAATAAATTTTTAAAACATTTGTAAACATTCAGTTGTATAACATCATAAGTTATTTGACAGCAACAAGTAAAAAATATAGTTGATATTGCTGCAGCATATTTCACTTGAAAACTTCACTCTCATGCTTGTCTTGTTTTGGCAAAATGTTGAAGTGTATATTTAAAATCCAGAAGTCTGTAAAAACACAGACAAATAGACAGCTGTGGAAATGAGACCAAAGACCTTAAGCAGCTTTTTAACAACACAAAAATTATTTTCAGAGTAAAAACATTTTATATACTTTTCTCTAAATACTATGAACATATAAACACTTATACATTCTTAACACCATATATTACTGTATTGATTTCCACTAGGTCGCTACTACAGGTACCAAATTGATATCCTGGTGCCGACCTAACCTGTGAGAAAAACATTCACATAACCATTTTTTAAAAACATTCACAAAAAACATTATATAAAATTTAACACCACCAACATTCATAATATGTGCAAAAGAATTTGCTGTGTTATTCTTACATAAATATGTACCTATATACAGCAGCGGCTCTAGCCACAAATGGTTACCAGGGCACAGCTGGGGCACAATGGATGGTAGCCAGGGCACTTATATATTGTTACTATGGGGGAATATCTGCACCATATGGGGAACCAACTGGGGCACAGCATCTTTTTACCAGGGCATGTGCGCTGGCGGGCTCTGGTGTAGAGCCACCACTGCCTATATACAAATATAAATATATAAACACCCAATATATCAGCTGAATCAGGAAAAAAGTCATAACAATGATTCTATACAAGAATAATTATTTTAAGTAAGGCATCACACTGAATGCGCCATTTAGTCCTGGATACTTGCATGCTTGCATTGTATAGATCCAGATCCCTTCTCTCTTTTTTGATCAAATTGTCAAAATTGCCCCCTCTTGGGTTGGTGCAAACTTTATCAATAGCCCTGTAAGTAAACTGATGTGTTAAGGGGTTTGCAGAGTTATGTACATGACAAGCTGTAGCATACTTCATGTCTGCATTTGTTATTGCTCTGCAGTGTTTAGCTACTTAATTTCTGAACTGCTTTGTAGTTTTACCGACATAAAAAAAACCACAACTACACATTGCTACATAAATAATCCTTGTACTTTCATAAGTTATGAATTGTCGAATTGTGTATTACATACCATTGTGCAAATTGGTAAACGTATTCCCTACTGATATGTTTACAAAATGTAAATTTTTTACAAGTAAACCATCCAGTAATCTTATTTGTAAGCCACGTGCTAGAAGCAGTATTTTTCTTCTGATAACTATGGACTAAGGTATCCCTCAAGGTACCTGCTCATCTGTAAGTAGTGCATGGTAGATTATCGGAGACAGAACTCAAACCTGGGTCCCCTTTAAGTATATGCCATTTGTATTTTATAATATCTACTTTCGAGGCATGCGCTGAAAAAGAGGCAATAAAAGTGAATTTATTGTTTGTGTCCACTGTATCATTTTCTGTCCGAGTATTATTATACCATAGATCTTCTCTATTTTTACTGCTAGCACTACTACAAGCATTTTCAACATCTACATTGTTGTATTCTCTTTCAGTGAATCTGTCTTTCATATCTATAGCTGCTTGTTGGAAACCATTCTCTGTACTGCAGTTTCTATGGATTCTTAAAAACTGCCCTTTTGGTGTATTTCTAACTGTATGTCTAGGGTGACAACTTGATGCCTGAAGTATTGTATTTTTTGACATTTTCTTTCCCAAAATATCTGTAGTTATATTACCTTCAGAGTCCTTGTTAATTCTGAGATCTAAAAAATTTACCAAAGTTCTGCCTGCTGTAAAAGAAAATCTCAAGTGTGGATTAGTAGTGTGCAAATATTGAATGAGTTTGTCTAATTCTGTCAAATCTCCCCTTCATATCATTATGACGTCGTCGATAAAACAACGCCACAAATCTATTTTGTGATAGACAGGATTAGTATCAGAATTTGTTACACACTGTTGTTCCCATTGGCCAACCTATAGGTTGGCAACACTCTTGGTGCAAAAGTAGATGTAGATAGGTTTCCGCTGTTGGATGGAGATGGATGGTGGCCCCATAGCTGTTCCCTCTCTCCTTAGGAAGTCATGCCTTCATGCCTCATTCACACCTATGAGCTGGTCACTAGCCATCTGTTGTCTCCTGCTACTCTACTCAATCTCCTAACCATACTACACCTACTGACCTCCATTCAGGTCTTCAATACCAGTCTGCATTAATCGCCTCACTTTCGCTGATCGACACTCTTTTTGGGTCTTCTTTCTGGGCTTCTTCCTAAGCTACCTTTAGCCAAGGAAATCATTCTTGCAGCATCTATAGGGCTGGAATCCTCCTCTAGGGTTCCTTGCCATCGTACCCCTACAGGGTGGTATATCTCACAGATAGACAGGTGACAAACCAAAGATCTTCCAAGTTGCAGAAGCATAACACCACACTCAGTTGTGTAGGCCCATTGAATTGGAAGGCAGTGTCTGAAGTTTAATGGGGCAGAGCAACTAACCACTCCACCCGCTCAGGCCATAAAAGGCCACACCTCCTGACTGCTTCCTTGAGCATTTTCTCATTGCCCCACCATCCTCCTCCAGTGGCTTGTCTCTCTCGCTCTCTCTCTCTCTCTCTCCCCTATGGGCTCCTTCCTAAGCTACCTTTAACCAAGTGAATCATTCCTGTGGCACCTCTAGGGGTGAAACCCTCCTCTGGGATGTTTTGCTGTTGTACCCCTACAGGGTGGTATATCCCATAGATAGAGAGGCGAGCAGGCAAAGATCTTTCAAGTTGCACAAGCATAACACCATACTCAGTTGCGTAAGTCTATTGAACAGAGCATTATACTAACCTCTCCCCTTTTAACCCTTGTTTCTTATGTCAACGTACTTACATCAAGCATCTGACTTACAGGAGACATTTACATCAAAAACAAACAGTTTTTGGACATTGCTTTTTATGGACTGAAATAAATAAAAGCATAAATTACAGCACACAGATCATGCTGTTGTTTGAAATCAGAGTGGTGG
The DNA here is from genome assembly GCA_016271365.2 of Neoceratodus forsteri. Classification (NCBI taxonomy): domain Eukaryota; kingdom Metazoa; phylum Chordata; order Ceratodontiformes; family Ceratodontidae; genus Neoceratodus; species Neoceratodus forsteri. The sequence continues at coordinate 437,509,394 of CM057453.1, forward strand.
GAATCGAACCAAGTACCACTGATGAGGGGTTTGACAACTAGTTGCTGACAACTTTTAAAAATCTTTTTTCATATTTAAGCTTAGTATAGTTAGGTACATTTTGCTTGCATAGTTAGTTATCTATGGGATTTTTTTATAATCTTTTTGATAGTATTCATCTATGGGATGGGTTTTTCATAATAATCTTTTTGTTATTTGTCATTATCACTTTAAGTAGCTTTATATATCGCATTATTAGATGCTGTTGTGCTTATGAAACTATTTAATCAACATACCTGAGTGTGCTTTTTATACCCCCTTGAGAACAAACACAAGCAGGTACAAAATGTGTCGGGGGGCCCTTTTTGAAGGCTGTGTTTAGGTTGCACCTAGAGCTCATGCACTTTTTTGAAATGTAAGTCAATATGTATTTTGAACACTGCATTTCTATGGTGTTCAGCTATATTTTTGGGGTGTCTAAGTGCGAGGTCTCATGGTGTTTGCTATACAGTTTTTCCTATTGCACCACAGCTATATTTTTGGGGTGTCTGAGTGCGAGGTCTCCTGGTGTTTACTATATAGTTTTTTTCTATTGCACCACAGAGTCTCTGAGTGCCTTTCTTAGCTATTATGCCCTAGTAGAGATGAGACAATAGAAATCGTTTTACATCTGAAAACCAAATCCAGTACAGGCAACAACAAGTCACATAACTTTAAATATGAGCGGGAACTTTATAACTCAGACAAAAGGTAACACTGGTGTACTCAAAGAATAATTGATGGTTAGAACACATTGCCATGATGTTGTCACATGTGAAGAAATGGACAGCTGTGTTTTAAACTTAATTTCGATAAATACATGGATGAGCATTACAAATCAAGATTAGATCTGAGAGAACAGAGACAATTAAAAAGGGTGACAGCCTATCTTTGTCTGTATGTAACTATGCAGCTATAACTAGCTGGTTATAACAGAGAGCATGCGCAGGGTTTCCTTCACTCTATACATGTGCACAATGCCTCCTCCCACACAAACTTTGATTGGCGCACAGTAAACAAACACACAGTAAGTGTTTCTACAAATTCCTTCAAAAATATACTGTATTTGCTGTTCAGTTCCTTTATATCAAGTTTCGGGGCAATCACCAAAAAATAAAAAAAAAAAAGCAAAAGTGAAACCACGCTCCAGCCTGACTGTGCTACCAAAACCGCTGTTTTCTGTAATTGCTATGTAGTGTTTTCAAGGTAAGAAAATGCTACTCAGCAATTTTACAAGACGTGGGGAAGTGTACAAAACTCGAATGTTATCCACATCCTCATTGTTAGATGCTTGTATAAACCCCTTGAACTTCCCCTCGGGGTTTATGTAGCATCTAACACCTTGGGTGTGTATAAAATTCTGTTATACACACTACCCATGTATTATTCTAAACATTACATTTCTGATTAGACCAAAAGTCTATAATAATGGCAGTCCTGTCACTACTAGTTTTAAATATGCTCAGGGCCCTAAATGATGTCTAACAGTGTTGTTAGTAAGTGTGAGAGGGGTGGGCCAGAGCCAGTTTCAGTTTGGCTTCAAGTTGGGGCCTGAAAATTCAGTTTGGCTTCACCAATTCAGCCAAATCTGCTGTAATTTGCACAGAGTAAAACAGGCTATAAATGGGGGGGGGGTTTACAGGTATGCAAAAGATAACGCAGGACACAGTAAAAGGGTACAACACACCTGCAGTGTGTTTTATTTTATGAAAAAGTGCAAAAATAATAAATATCAATAAACTGATCAATCAGAACTAGAAAATAAACAATAACATAATGCTGTTCTACCTTACTTCAGGTATCTCAAAAGTAAAACCTCAGTTTTTCTGCTGCTTGAGACAAATTCCCTGTTTCAGGCACAAGTCCTTCCTCTTACCTTAACGTCAGGTAAGTGAGACTGGCTGGTTAGCAAATCTGACTCTTGGTGTTTGGGGAGGGCTTATATAGCCCTCTCACTTATGAGAAAGTCCCTCCCATACATCTAAATAGTTCTAGAATGGTCCCTAAATAGGGAAACTCCTTCTCTATTACATAATGAAGTTTCACCTATGGGAAGTCCCTCTATAGGAAATCCCCTTCCCGAGGTCTTACTTATGGGAAGTCCGTCTATAGGAAATCTCCTTCCTGAGGCCTTGCTAACAGGTCAGCACCTTATTTTCTATATAAGCAAACAGTGCAAACATTTATTTCATTTATACATGTGCTGTATTGTTATAGCATGAACACTAGCCCTCTAATTTATATCTCAGGACTGTATACATAATGGGGCTCCTTTAGAGACCTGCAGTGTCTCTTTATTCTTTAATTTGTTTAATTTATTTATAGTATATGGTTAGGCCTTATTGTAGATTGACATCAGTGGCTTTTCAAATCTTGTTGTAGGACAGTTCAAAAGTCAGAAAAGTTGTTGTACTATCTTTCTGACATCACATCGATAGTACAACTTTTCAGCCTTGTCCAACCTCCTGATTGGCTGACCCGACTGGCTGCATCAGAGAAAAAAAGTAAAAACATGGCAGCACGATTAAGTGGGTGCAGAGCAGTAGAGCATTGGATTCTCCTTCTTCTGACACAAATAGCCTCAGACGGCTTTGTGTCATGAAACTACCTTTTTTTTCATTTAATTTTTAAAAATAAACAGTGCCGCTGTGAGAGAGAGCAAGTGGGAGTGGGAAGAAGCCCCAGCTAGTGGGAGCACAGTGAAGCTGAAATGAGTGGCAGTGGCGAGACGTAGAGCGGGAACAGGAACACCAAATAAAAAACACATGAGGTAACCAGCAATGTAAAAAAAGAAATAAGCCCTAACCATATACCATATAAAACAATGGATGGTCGCCTATCCACAACTAAGGCTGTGTTTCCCTCTCAGGAGTTGATGACATCAGTGAAACCTCTTGAGCTTCACTCTTGAGGTCTCGACATCTCCCTTGAGGGAAACACAGCCTTGTTGTGGATGGGCGACCAGCCACTATTCTGTATATTATGTTTAGTTTATCTTGCAGCCCTCTCCTTATTCTAAAGGCTACTTTAACTGTATAGCATTTCCACATACACAGGGACATTCCTGTCCCTTAAATCATCTGTTTTTTATGTTGTAGCAGAGAGGCAGACTGCTAGACAGTCATTATATAGCCGCCCTGCACTGAACTCTGCATAGCTTTGGTAAGCCCGTTTTTAATTATTTTGTATACTGGGCTGTAGCTTTTATGTCCAGGGACAACATGGTCCCTTTTTATTTTCTAGCGCTTGCTTTTCAGAGTGCACAGATTACTCAGGGAAGTCTGCCTGTCTACCAGCCTGGACTGGCCGCACACTGCCATGGACTCCTTCATGGCTAGCTGGCACAATTCTACAGCATATTTTAAACAAAGCCAGCAGCCGGGACTGCTAATAATACAGGGGCATCAGTAATTATTTACATAAATACAGAGCGGCAGCAAATGTAAAAGAAATGTTGGCCGCTCGTTTCAAACAGTTCCTGCTTTGATGCAGGATTTCTTTGGCATAACATTCTACATAACAACGGAGAGGCAGCAGAATAATTCAAACATCATAAGCATAATGCTGCTTCATTTGTATTTAATGGCCATTGTAAAGATTTCTAAACATTCCTGCACCATATACATAAAAATGTCATAAGCATTACCTTAATTAAGCACTGCAGCACTTTAAACTGATAATATGGCACAAAATACACTCTGTGCACTTTATTTCAAAAAATGAACTTTATGTTTTTTGGCATTAAATGTCATAAATGCACTTTATTTCATTCTTGCCAGCTGGCCTTAGCCTGGTGCATTATTTTGGGGAGTTCTTGGTGAGGGATGGAAATTAGAAATAAAAGTAGTAGGAAAAAAGTTTAGTGAGAGATAGAAAAGACTGACATAGGTGGCCAACCTACGCCAGGCTCGGAAAACGGTATAGTACAGAAAGATACTATTGCACAACAGATTTTAGTAGTAAAAAGAAGAAGATAGAAAAGGCATTCCTCCACCAGGGTTATCGGACTGGCAGAATGCAGTTCTGCCACGGGGTTGAGTTTGTAGATCAGCAATGAATGTGAAACATTGTAGCTTACTTTTGTAGGTACTGTTGGCATGCATCTGCTGTGGATTACTATTTGAGGTATTATGACAGAGTCTGCAAAGTCCACTAAGATTGCCACAGCCCAGTGTGAGCTACAATAATACTTACTTTTCAATGCTAATGTTGACCACAAGGCATATTCTACCTGTAGTATTTGGCTGTCTGCTTTCCCGCTTATCAGTTACTATATTCTTCCTTGCCATGTTATAGATTTTACACTTAGATTTTTACACTATTAATATTTCACATTATCTTTTGTATTACTATTATTTTTGTTATATGTTTCATGTGTTAGATAATAATACGACAGCAATGTAATATGAATTTCTTTTCAGTTCTTTATATGTATTCTTTATTACTATGACAAGTGTAACCCCTAGATGGCGCTATCCCAGAGGCTACTACCCCTGCCTGATTTGCCACTAACAGGTTGAGGGGCCTGGATCCAATGGCGGGTGCCTCCACCCAGAGGTCAGGGTTTGCAATAGTTAAACTAACTTGGTCACAGCCCTCTGGGACACTGCAACCCCCCTTTCTTCCCACTAGTGGCCACACAATATATCAGAATTACCTTCACAGTATACACTTACCCCCAGGTCTGGTTCCGCACTGGGACCTCCTGTAGAAATGAGATACAGTGCAACAATCACAGTACAGTACTTTAACATAGACAAATACCTCAGGCAGTATAACTTTGCTAAACAAGCAGCTCTGATTTATTTAGGGGATATAACAAGGACAGGGAAATCAGGTTAATTAGCTTATCACTCTAATAATCTACCTATGGCTCTGTGCACAGGCCTATCCCTATCAGTTACTGTCCCTGGGTACCCAAGCCCTAGTGGCTAGTCCAAACCGTGGCAGCTGGTAGGGGCCCTTTCACACAGAGAAAAGGAGAATTAAACAGTCAGCAGTACAGTAATTCCATTTGGATTTAATGTGGCAATTCAACAGGGAGCGACCCTGAATTAGTACTCACGACTCCAAATAAGATAGGGTCCTTCAATGTCAGCAGGGCTCACTTGAGGTACACAAACCTCTTCACACATCCATATAAAAGAAAGCACTATACCAGGCAGGCTGCATCTGTATCCCGATCGCATTACTGCACAATACCGGGAGAACACACAGCAGATTCAGTTCCTGACAGACCGAGTGACAATTTCAGCAATTCCTCCAGTCTTCTACAGGGTGAGCCTGGTTTCTACTCTTCAGAGATCCTTTGATTCTTTTCACAGGACGGATTCAGTCCTAACAAGCTGTTACACAAGCTGCAGACCGGAACTCTGGGCCTTACACACGTTTTTTGACTAAAACTGACACTGAAAGCACAGGGCTCCTTCCTTCTTCACTGCCAAAGCTCAACTGAAACTCCAACTGACAAAACCGGCACTTCCTTTGAGTTCCTCCCAGTTCTTGACTGGATTGGCTGTCACTCACAATAGACTGCTGCTGTTGGTCCAAAAAGGCACTGAAGTCTAAACTACATCTCCCAGAGTCACTGCCCATACAATCCTCTTGTGGCTGGCTCAGATTATGAGTCCAAGTTCTGATTCGTCCAAGGCACCATTTTAGAGCTAGCTTACCCCACACTGATTGGTCCAGTTCAGCAGTTCAAAACTAGAATGGGGAACTAGCAGACGCAGTTCTGACTGCAAAGAAAGCAGGTTAGACAAACTGTAATTTCATTATTACTCTAAATAATTTCTGGCAAACAGTTACATCTTTCAGATAGGTTCCCTTTGCACTCCTAGTGACTGCAAAAATGAAGTGAATTGGCAGCAGTTCGTGGTACTCAAACAGAGAAACACACAGTCCCCCATATAAACTAATTATGTCTGCAAGCAGACAGCTCTTAAAGAGACAGTACCAGAGGCTCTAAAAACACTCACTGATAAATGGCTTAAATGCCAAACACCATTCAGGCTTGGAGCATTCAAGCAAGCTCCTGGAAGTCTTTTGGGAACCCCAATTTGCAGGGGGGTTACACAAGAAAACATGATTTCTGACTAAACAAGTCATGAAGATGATAATAAAAATAACTATTTATTGTGCCTCAAGGCAGAGAGGCCATTGTTGCCAACTACCTTGCATAGGTGGCAGTGGTGGCACTTTCCAGAGGTATTGTACCATTTGCTGTGCAGTGTGCTAGCAGGGAAGAAGGTGGTGTTACTGTCACTGTCATGTTGAGGAATATGTGATTAATGATGGAGGGAGTAGAATAATTTTATTTATTAATTTATTAGTTTGGAAAAACACCTTTAAGCTGTAACAGCTTGTTTACAAAGGTTCCTCGTCATCAACAGAGCACAGCAACAAACATCAAGTCTACTGCTAAATGACATAAACAGTGGGTTTGCAGCAACATTCAACAACATATACATGGATTACACATGGAATGTACATCAGGCTTTGACAGTATGTTGTCTGATAAGAAAACATGATTTTTGAATGAGCATGTGATAAGTCAGGAAGATAATAGAAAGCACTATCTATGGTGCCAATAGGCAGACAGACAGTTGTTGATACCCACGGCACACTGATGGCTGAGATGGCACTGATCAATTGTACTGTATCATGTGCCATGCAGTGAGCAGGTAGAGCAGAAAGTTGTGTCCCATGCACGCTGCTGTAACATATGACAAGGAAAATGTGACTCATGATTGATGGAGGCAGGAGGAGAAAGACGATGATGAAGAGGATGTGTTGTTTTCAGACGTCCGAGTCCTTCTATGGTTTTTGTTTTAATATAATTCTTCTTCTTAATTTTGGCTTGATTTATATGTAAAAAAAAATGTGATAGCAGTGAATTCATACTGCCATCTGTAAAATACTCCCACACAGCAGAGGATCCATTTGTTTTTTTAAGTACAGTAGACTGTGGGTGCTGGGGAGGAGGGGGGCAGGGGTACTTCTAGAGAGGAATTAGGCACCATGGTAGCGATTGCAGGATGACTTCCTTTTTCTGTCTGTGATTCCGTTTGGCAAGGATATACTTGGTAGCAATTGTGGGATGATTTATTTTTTCTGTCTGTGGTTCTCTTTTTCAAATAGACTGGGGGGTGCTGGGGAGGGGGGCAGGGGGTACTTCCAGAGATGAATGGGGCACCATGGTAGTGATTGCAGGATGATTTCTTTTTTCTGCCTGTGACTCCTTTTGGTAAAGATAGACTTGGTTGCAAATGGTGGATGATTTCTTTTTTCTGCCTGTGATTACCTTTGGCAAAGATAGACTTGGTGGCAACTGCAGGATAATTTCTTTTTTCTGCCTGTGATTCCCTTTGGCAAAGACAGACTTTTTCACTTAGTGGTCATCTGTATGTAAAGTATATTAGCAGGTTAGTATTGTGCAGATGTTCAAAATGAAGCTCCTGATTGCGATTGTGGGATGATTTTTTTCCTGCCTGTGACTCCCTTTGGCAAAGACAGACTTTTTCACTTAGTGAACATTTATATGTAAAGCATATGTCCATCATGCTCCTTACAAATGTCAATCCCAACACAGCAGAACAGGTTTTCGCTGGATCCTGGATGGGATTTGAGCCAAACCCCTCTTGCTTCAGAGTAGGTCCTTTAAAGGGAAGGAATTGTGAACTGTTTTTCCTCTGTGTGGCTCGGGCCATTAATCCCACAGTGCTTTGCTCTGTTCCTTTAAAAAGTAGCAGGATGGCATCTTTAATTAGTTTCCAAAAGCCAGTGTGAAAAAAAAATGCGCAGAGACATCTTACAGGTCATGACCCAGTCATACAGTGCATCACGGGGATTGGTGATGCAAAGATGCTTTGTTTTTGAATGTAATCCATGGATCATACTTGAATTATATAGTAAAATAAAACGAGCACGAGAGTAAGTACACTAATATTTTCATGAACTTTACCTCAACTCATGCATGCAATCAGTATACTAAAACACATTACTAAGCAATGCCTCATAGGTGAACAATAATATGTGTGCCTAAGTTTACTAGTGTGGAGCACACCGTTTAAAACAATGTGCCAGAATAACCCACATAGATGTTGCTTTCTGGAACACTGAACTAAAATCACAGCAAGTAATCATAGACAAGTTAAAACTAGAATAACTGGAGTAGCGGTTTCCAAGTTCTTTGTATTTATCTTGAATATAATAGCTGTGAAAAACCATTGTGTCAGTGAGTTAGAGGAATGGCTGCTGTCTGCAATCAGATGCAGATTCACTTATCAGATGAAATTGCATTTAAACATCACCATGAAACCTCTTCAGGAACTTTATTTTGAACATTTGTACAGCACTGACTTGCTAATATACTGTAGAACTAGAAATTTTCACTGTAAAAATATTTTCACTATATTTACGAGTGAGACCCTTTCCATGAAAATAGTTTTACAGTGAAAATGTCATGACATGTCTTATTTATTTAAGAAACATATCGGAATTACAAACCTTTGAGTCAGAGACTGCTTTACAAAGGTTCCACGTCAGGTACAAAGACAGTACAAAATACAAAGTGCAGAATACAGTGTATAAAATACATAATACATATAGCAAGACAGTGTACATAATGCATAGGAGATACAAAGTACATATGACAAGGCAGTGAACATGATGCATAGGGGATACGGAGCAAGCAGAAGCGGGGTTAGACATAGGATTACAGGCATGAGACTAATACATTGGTGGGGTTATGCAGAACTTAATAATTTACATATAGAGAGGGTGCACAGCTATACTATGCTATACAGGCAGGATAGGGTCCTCTGTCAGAAAAATGTGTGCTAGGTACTATTTAGGCAGGATAAGTAATAGGTACTATAATAGCAGGACAGAGATCCTTTGTCTGGATAATATGTGATAGTTAGGGCTGACTACGCAGGGGAGGGCTAGTAGCTGTCAGTTAGGCTGAATACTTGGGAGGGCTAGAAGCAGTCACAGGCTCCAAAGGAGTGGAGATGATCCCTGAGGAGGGTTTGGAGTAGCCAGCTTGTTTCAGAGGTGATGTCTATGGGAAGGGTATTCGTCCATAGGGGGGCCCTGTAGCAAAAGGTTCTCTGGCCCAGGGTTGTTCTGCAGCGGGGAATCAGGAAGGGGAATTTAGGGAACTGCGGGTGGCTTTTACAGTGGGCTCTGGTTGCAAAAGGGAGGTGAGGCCAGGGGGAGCAAGTCCATTGGTGATCTTTTTGGCAAGGAGGAAAGTCTGGTACCTGAGTCTCCCATCAAAATCGAGCCAGTTGGTGAGGCTAAACAAGGACCAGGTGTGTGTCGTTCGATCACTCCTCATGACCAGCCAACAGGCTTTATTTCAGGATACTCTGATTCTGCAGAGTGCTGATTTATCAGCTGCTCCATAGACCAGGATCCCATGTCAATGAGGGACAGGGTAGAAGAAGAGACAGCTAGATGGAGGGCCTCAGAGGGGAGACAGTGATTGTACTGGTGCAGCAAGCAAATTCTGGCATTGACATCAGAGCTAAGGAGGTGGATATGCTCATGGTAGTTTAGTGCAGAGTCAAGGTGGACCCCGAGGTATTTAAATGTGTCTATTTGCTAAATGGGTGATAACTGGGAATTGAAGATTTGCAAAGGGAGGCCTTTGTGTTTGCTCTGGGTGTAAGAAAACTCCATAACTTTGTTTTTTTTGTAGTTTAGCACCAACCGGTGGTCAGCGAACCAGGATTCTGCCTCTTTGAATGAATTTTGGAGGGATAGCTGTAGTGAGTGGGGGTCTGAGTGGGTGGCAAAGAGAACCACATTACTGGTGTATAGGAGCAATTGCCCAGAGCAGGCCTTAGGTAAGGTGTTAAGAAATAGACTAAAAAGAAGGAGCCCAAGTATAGATCCCTGGGGCACCCCAGATTTAACCGGGAGGCAGGTGGAGAGCATGTTGTTTATCTTGACTTGCTGAGACCTACTGGTTAGGTAGTCGGCAAACCACTTGATGGCTTCCTGGGAGAGACCAGTCCGGGCAAGTTCAGATAAAAGGAGGGAGTGGTTAACTGTGTCAAAGGCTTTTGACAGGTCAACAAAGACCGAGCTGGCCTGGCATCTTTGTCAAGAGCCGCGTGGATAGCACTAGTGAATTCCAAGAGTGCCCTGCAGATTAGGTCATACTTAATGGGGTAGTCACTGAGTTGGTCAGAGATGATTTTTTCCAGGGCCTTGGGGAGTATCGAGATGGGGCGGTAGTTCCCCGGAGTGGTACTGTGCCACTTTTGTGGATGGGGGTACTGACCATGACTTTCCATTTGGATGGAAATTCACCAAGCAGAGGGAGTGATTTAGAATGCTGGTTAGGGGGACAGGACTTCATCCAGGACCATGTGTAGGAGTTAAAGGTCCAGGGTATCACTGTTGTGGTGAGAATTGCTTAAAGTCTTTAGGAGATAGGGCTTTGCCTCCCTCTGGGTGAGGGTTTTGAGAAGAAGGGGAGGTGGTGAGCAGGGGAGTGGCATGGGGATCGAAAAAGTTGGGGTGAGTACACTGTTGGGGTCTGAGAAGGTGGAGTTGAGGGTGTCTGCAATGAGTTTCAGGTCAATAGAGATACTGCCGTTGATGTTGAGATGGGGGAGGGGCAGACACTGAGTTCCCATTGAGTTCCTTCAGGTTGTCCCAAAACTTGTGGCCAGAGCCCCAGGAGGAGGTGAAGGATGCCTTGTAGTGTTCAGCTTTGGCTGTTCGAATGTTCCAGGTACATTTATTCCTTCCTGCCCGATAGCTTTGTCTGTTGGACACCTTGCCAGATTCAAGGGCAAGGCGCCAGAGGGTGTTTCTGTGATGCATTTGATCTAGGAGAGCCTGTGAGGTTCATGGAGTGACTGGGCCTTGTAATACATGTTTAGAGAAGATGGAGATTAGTGTCCAAAAGGTGGATAAGCAGAAAAGGGGCAAAATTCAGCAGAAGGGCAGACAGCAAGGAGAACCAGGGATAAATGACAACCAAGGAAGGGGCTGGAGTAGAACAGTGAAGCAGTCTAGGGAGGTCAAATCATGGAAAGCCATGTGTGCAAATGCCAGGAGCCTTAGCAACAAGATGGAAGATCTGGAGGCTGTCATGGGTACAGTCAGACCTGGACATTGTGGCCATCACTGAAACCTGGTGTAATGATAACCATGACTGGGAGATGGCCATACCTGGCTACAACATATTCAGAAGAGACAGAGCAGGCAGGAAGGGAGGAGGAGGAGTGGCACTGTATGTGAAAAATGGCATAAGGGCCACACAGATCCAGGAGGAACAAATGGGGAGAGATACTGTGGGTTAAGCTGGAAAGGAAAATGGGCCAGCATCCGCACAGGTGTGGTCTATAGACCACCAGCCCAGGAGGAAGAAACAGATAGGGAGTTGATGCTAGCCATCCAAAGGATGGCAGACAAGGGTGAGGTAGTACTGGTTGGAGACTTCAATATACCAGACGTGGACTGGAGCATCCCAGCAGCAGCATCAACTAGGAGCAGATTTATCCTGGACTCTTCAGGGTGCCTTCCTCAAGCAACTGGTCATGGAACCAACTCGGCAGAAGGCAATACTGGACCTTGTGCTCACAAACAGGGACAGTGTGATGGGGTAACAGTGGGGAGCACCTGGGTAACAGTGACCACCAGTCACTGTGGTTTGAAATCACAGAAAGAGCAGAACCAAACCACACAAAAACACGTATCCTGGATTTTAGGGGGCAGACTTTGGGAAAATGGGAGATGCTTGAAAGAGGCATTAAGGGATGGGACAGGAATCAGGGATTGAGGAACAGTGGGCAGTATTTAAAATGGGATTATAAGAACAACAGAATGGCAGTATTAAGCAGGAATAGCAAGAGGAAAAGAAAGAGGAGACCATTATGAGTTTTCCAAAGAGGTAGCAAAGAAAGTGAAAGCCAAAAAGATTGCATTCAGGCAATACAAAAAGACACAGGCAGAAGGGGATAGGGAGAAGTACCAGGAGAAACAAAGGGAGGCAGGGAAGTCAGTAAGGGAAGCCAAAGCTCAGACAGAAGAACACATTGCAAAATCAGTGGTTAAAGGGACAAAACTTTACAGGTACATAAGTGAAAAAGAAGGACAAAGGGAGGATAGTGAGACTGAAGGGGAGGATGGGAGCAGGTGTGGAGGATGACAACAGTAAAGCTGACATATTGAACAGGTATTTCTGCTCAGTCTTTACTAAGGAAGAGGGGGTAATGGGTCTGAAGGAGTACAAGGTGAGAATGGTGCAGAAATGGACACAAGTCCTTTACACGAGAAAGGGTCCTGAAGGAACTGGAAGTAATAAGAGCTGATAAAGCAATGGGGCCAGATGGGGTGCACCCCAGGTCCTTAAAGAACTAAGAGAGGTGGTGGCTGAACCTCTGGCTATCCTGTTCAGCCAATCACTGGAAACAGGGAGGTACCCAAAGACTGGAGGACAGCAGATGTAGTCCCCTTATACAAAAGTGGAACAAAGAGGAAGCAGGAACTACAGACCAGTCAGCCTCACCTCGGTAGTGGGAAAGATCATGGAAGCACTACTGAAGGAGAGATTGGTGGAACATCTGGTTGTCAATGGACTCAGGACCCAAGGCAGCATGGTTTCACCAGGGGAGGTCATGTCAGACCAACCTCATTGAATTTTTGACTGGGTGACTAGGGAGGTGGATCAGGGGAGGGCAGTGGACATGGCCTATCTGGACTTCAGCAAGGCCTTTGACACTGTGCCACATAGAAGACTATTACACAAACTGGGGAATATGGGTGTGGGCAGGACAGTAGTGTGGTGGGTAGGTAACTGGCTGGGTGGCAGGACACAGAGGGTGGTGGTAAATGGCTGTCACCCACAGAGGGAAGAGTGACCAGTGGGCACCACAGGGATCATGCTGGGACCGGTCCTATTCAACATCTTCATCAGTGACATTGCACAGGATCTAGAAGGCAGAATTTCACTGTTCGCTGATGACACAAAGCTCTGTAACAGAGTAGACACACCAGAGGGTGTAGACAGAATGAGAAGGACCTGCAGAAACTTGAAGAATGGTCAAGGGTTTGGCAGTTGAAATTCAATGCAAAGAAGTGCAAGATAATGCATATGGGGCACAAAACCCTGGCACAATATATCAGTTGGGGTGAGGATATAGCATGCACCAAGCAGGAAAGGGATCTTGGGGTTGTCATCTCTGATGACCTCAGGTAGGGAAACATGTGACAAGGCATCAGGTAAAGCAAATAGGGATGCTGGGATGTATAGGCAGGGCATCACCAGCAGGAAAAGGAGGTCATAATTCCGCTATACAAGACACTAGTGAGGCCCCACCTGGAGTACAGTGTACAGTTCTGGAGACCATACCTACGTAAGGACATAGACAGGGTAGAGAAGGTTCAGAGGAGGGCAACAAGATTGTGCATGGGTTGCATCACAAGTCCTATGAAGACAGGTTGAAGGAACTGAACATGTACTCCCTGGAGGAGAGGAGGAGAGGGATATGATAGAGACATACAAGTATCTTACAGGAGGAACAGGGTGCAGGAAAACACTATTTTAAGCGAAAAAGATGTTTCAGGACTAAAGGGCATGGGATGAAGTTGGAGGAGGACGATTCAGAGGAAACATGAGAAAGAATTTCTTCACAGAACGGGTGGTGGACAAGTGGAACACCCTGCCAGAGGAAGTGGTGGGAGCTGAAACAATCACGGGATTTAAGAATGCATGGGATAGACATAAAGGAATTCTAGAGGTCAGGGGTAAGGGGAAATAGACTTCTAGGAAAACAAACTGAACTTACAAGCTCAAATGGGCAGACTAGGTGGGCCATAGGCCCTTATCTGCCGACACTGTCTATGTATCTATGTATCTATGTATCTATGGGACAAATATATCACAGGCCGGTTAAAAGAGCTAATGAAGTAGTCAAGGGCTGAATCAATGTCTGGGGCATAGTCAAGGGGGGGGGACCAGTTGCAGCAGGCAAGGGGGTTTTTCAATTGCCCCAGTTTCCCAGGTTTGAGATGTCACTGAAATACAATTTTAGGTGGGTTTTGTTTTTTACCTTACATGACCAGGTACAAGGCACAGGCGAGTGGTCACTCAGGGCATTAGGGAGCACTGAGATACCAGTGATTTTCTTGGGGTGATTGGTAAGTACTAGGTCAAGTAGTGTGGAGATTCTATTTTTGGGGTTTAGGCGAGTGGGGGAAGTGATGATTCGTGAGAGATCCATAGTGGCTATAGCATCCTTATAGGGGGCAGCTGAGTTAGACTGTCAATTAATGTTGTAGTCCCCAAGCGCAATGTGTTCTGACTTGGGAGGCAGGAGAGAGAAGTAGTTCAGAACAGATTGAAATGCCAGTTTTTGGTTCCAAGGGACCATCTCATCGGTATAGTGTCTTACACCAGTGTCCCATACAGTATCTCACTCACGCTACCTCACCTTACTCACCGGGGGCCCGATATTCAAAATAGTGCAAAGCAGAATGCAAAACATTGCGCTGCACCTTGCGATTGCATGGGAGCCTGAGGGTACTGTATTCGGTCGAATAGTGCACCAGTGCTATTTGATTGACTATAGGGCTGCGTTGGTGCAATGCTACATCAAGTAGCACTGCCTGGACATGGATCCCAAAGTGAGATAACACCAGAGCTCTATCGCAGTATTCAAAGGGACCCAAGCAAATCAGCCCATAGGGCATACAAGGTGCTGAGGGGCCATTTGCATGCCAATTATGGGCATGGGTAGGGAGGCAGATAAGCACGGAACCACTCCCCCAACTGCCCGGTCCCAAACTTGTGTAGATATCCCTGATGCCTAGTGGTCCCCTTCACCCACTGATTGCCAGCCCATTGGAAGAATAAAACCCTGGTGCTAGTGGTCCTTCCTCCTCCTCATCACCAGCCTGTTGCACACATTAAAACCCTATTCATGCTAGTGGTCCCCTCTCCCTTCAATCGTCAGCCTGTTGAAAGAATAAAACCCTCCCTGGTGCTAGTGGTGCCCCCTCCCTCCCTCTGTTCACTGGCTCATTGCATACATTAAAATCCTCCCTGGTGCTAGTGGTCTCCCCTCCCTCCAATTGCCAGCCCGTTGTGACTGGCAGTGCCGTGGATCAGTGTCGGGGGAACCACTGGATACCAGGGAGGGTTTTAATGTTAACAAGGGGCTGGCTGGTGATTGGAGGGATGGGGGACCACTAGTACCAGGGAGGGTTTTATTCTTTCAACGGGCTGGCGATTAGAAGGAGGAGGAAAGAACACTAGCACCAGTGAGGGTTTTAATGTGTACAATGAACTGTCAATCAGAGGGAGGGGGGACTGCTAGCACCAGGGAGGGTTTTATTTGTACAAGGGAGGGAGGGGTGCCATGGACCACAGGGGGAACGTGACACGCTGGGAGCCCACCCATGTAGCGCACAATGGTGCAGTCGGTGTGTGAAATCAATGTACGGGACAAATTAAGAAAATTACAGTGACACTGTTCATGAGCAGAGGTCTTAAAATGGCTATGTTGAAAATTTGGTGAAAAAATTCCAAAAAATGACTATTTTATGAGCGTGCATTGTGCAGTTCCTACGCACGCTCGTAAGTTCACGAATTTTCAATACTTTCACTCCAGATTTTCAACATTGCCATTTTACCACACCTTCTTATGAGTAGTACAGCTGTCATTTTTCATCTTACCACAAAACTTGTTTCCTACCATGTAGCGCAGACAATGGTGCAGTCGTGCGAAATCACCGTACGGGACAAATTAAGAAAATCACAGTGACACTGTTCATGAGTCGAGGTCTTAAAATGGCTATGTTGAAAATTTGGTGAAAAATTCCAAAAATGACTGTTTTATGGCCGCAAGGCTAGACAGTTCCCACGCACGTCAGAAGTTCACGAATTATCAATATTTTCACCAGATTTTCAACATTGCCATTTTACCACACCTTCTTATGAGTAATACAGCTGTCATTTTCACATCTCACCCAAAACGTGTTTCTGCCCATGTAGCGTACAATGGCGCAGTCGATGTGTTAAATCTATATATCGGGACAAATCACAGTGATACTGTTCATGAGCAGAGGTCTTAAAATGGCTATGTTGAAAATTTGGTGAAAAAATTCCAAAAAATGACTGTTTTATGAGCATGCGTTGTACAGTTCCTACGCACGCTCGTAAGTTCGCGAATTATCAATATTTTCACTCCAGATTTTCAACATTGCCATTTTACCACACCTTCTTATGAGAAGTACAGCTATCATTTTTCATATCTCACCCAAAACGCAGCCTCGCCTCATGTAGCATTAATGGCGCAGTCAGTGTGCAAAATCAATGTACAGGACAAATTAAGAAAATCACAGTGACACTGTTCATGAGCAGAGGTCTTAAAATGGCTATGTTGAAAATTTGGTGAAAAAATTCCTAAAAATGACTGTTTTACGAGCGTGCGTTGCGCAGTTCCTATGCATGCTCGTAAGTTTGCGAATTTAATATTTTCACTCCAGATTTTCAACATTGCCATTTTATTACACTTCCTTATGAACAGTACAGCTGCCATTTTTCATATGCCACCCAAAATGTGTTTTTGTACATGTAGCGCACAATGGTGCTGTTGGTGTGCGAAAGCAATGTTTGGGACAGATTAAGAAAATCACAGTTACACTGTTCATGGTACAAATGTCTTAAAATGGCTATGTTGAAAATTTGGTGACAAAAGTCCATAAAATGACTGTGTTATGAGTGAGCATTGCGCAGTTTCCACGCACCCTCATAAGTTCATGACTTTGTAATATTTTAAGTCCAGGTTTTCACCAGTGGCATTTTTCCACACTTCCTTATTTACAGTACAGCTGTCATTTTTCACAACATGGTCGAAGTGTGTTTTCACACTTTCAGCGCAGAGATGCGTGGTCGCTGTGGGAAATCATTGTTCGGGACAGATAAAGAAAATCACAGTGACACTGTTCATGATCGAAGGCACCAAAATGCCTGAGTTGACAATCTGCTATAAAAATCCCCAACCTAATTATATTACGAATTGTGCGTTACAAAGTTTTCTATATGCGCTACGTGACTATTTTTTATATTTTTACTGCAGATTTGCAACATTGCCATTTTTACACCTCCCCATGAACAGTACAGCTATCATTTTTACATCCTGTTAGGAATGTTTTGCACCTGTGGGCTAAATGCCGTAGAGTCGCTGTGCATAAGCAGCTTTGCTAACAAACTGATATTCCCCTGTTCATGAGGTGGGGCCACAAAAAAACATGTTGAACATTTGGAGTGAAAATACCAACGAATGCCTGAGGTATTAGGGTTTCCAACCATAACATCCCACCCTGTAGAGAATGACAGGCATCAGGGGTGTGACTTGGGATTCTTGCCTGTAATGCTCATACTATTCCACATCCTGCAGCCAGTGAGAGGCATTGAGGTATGCTTTGGACTCTTCGGCCCCAAAGTTCACCCCATTCTCCTATATCACACCCATCTCACCGTATTTCCTAATGGAATGGGGTGTGCATAACGGCCAAAGACCCCAAGGAACACCGTGACACTTGTCAGTGTCTGCAGGGTGGGGTGTGGTGAAATGGCATGGCCGTTATGCCTGACGACCCAAAGGCACACCCCAATGCCTGTCACTCTCTGCAGGGTGCTGGTGGGGTTGGCTTCAGTTCAATACTTCACTGCCATTCCTATTACGCAGCTCTGTAACTTCTACACTACCACTGCCAATGCCAGCAAGCAAACATTTGGCATTGACAAATGCTTGTTTTGAAAGCATTTATCACACGTTTCACAGTCTCTCCACGAAAGAAAAAAACACTTACTGTATCTCTTAAATTTAATCTGCAACAGCACTGTAGAAAGAACCCAGGCGCTGAAGTACAGGCTATACCATTAGGGAAATCTAAAAGGAAATGAGTTGAAAACAAAGCAAATTGCAACTGTACATCACCAAACCCCATGATGCATTGCATGACTGGGGTCTTAACCTGTAAGATGTCTCTGATCAGTTTTTTTTTTTTCACACTGACTTTTGGAACCTACTTAAAGTTGACAACCTGCTGATTTTGAAAGGAAAAAAGGAAAACACTGAGGCCCGGATATTCAAAGGGTCTGTGCATGGCGCAAGCACAACCCTGCATTGCACCCTGGCGGGATATTGGAAAGGCTGCCCGGTGCAGCACAAATCCCGATGCACTGGGGTGCAATGTAATCATATGCAGCGCAAATGCAGGGGGTGTGCCCATGCATATGTGGCACATCCCAGTATTCAGCCTGGGATGTGCGGCGCATATGCTGGTGCATCCTGACATTGCACCACATAGGGGGGCTCAAAGTTGAGCCCATGAAAAGTGGGAACAAATCCTGGCCACCCACAGGTGGGCTGCTGTATTGCATGGTGCAACACAGCAGCCGCCAGCTGTGGGTGGCCACCCGCCCACTCAGAACACCATCAAGAAGCACCTACATAACCCTGGTAGTCTAGTAGGATTCCCCTTCCTTCTGTTACCCCAATCACAGTAGATGTATAATAATTCAGTCCCTGGTAGTCTAGTGGAACACCCCCACCCCGTAGCCTCGATTGCGGTAAATGTAAAATAAAACATTCCCTGGTAGTCTAGTGGCCCCCACTCCCTCCTGAGTCCCCGATGAATGTACATTAATACATTCCCTGGTGGTCTAGTGGACCCCCTCCCTCCTGAGTCCCTGATGAATGTACATTAATACATTCCCTGGCAGTCTAGTGGAACACCCCACCCCGGAGCCTCGATTGCGGTAAATGTAAAATAAAACATTCCCTGGTAGTCTAGTGGCCCCCATTCCTCCCGAGTCCCCGACGAATGTACATTAATACATTCCCTGGTGGTCTAGTGGACCCCCCTCCCTCCTGAGTCCCAGATGAATGTACATTAATACATTCCTTGGTGGTCTAGTGGATCCCACTCCCTCCTGAGTCCCCGATGAATGTACATTAATACATTCCCTGGTGGTCTAGTGGACCCCCTCCCTCCTGAGTCCCTGATGAATGTACATTAATACATTCCCTGGCAGTCTAGTGGACCCCCCTTCCTCCCAAGTCCCCGATGAATGTACATTAAAACATTCCCTGGTGGTCTAGTGGACCCCTCTCTCTCCCAGGTTCCTGATCACAGTATATCACTGAAACGTAATTTCCTGGTGATCCAGTGGCACCCCTCGCCCCTCCCACCCACACAGGACCCTTTGCCCACCCCGCTCCTCCACCGTCATTGGCGGGCGGCTGTAACCCGCCCAGCCGCTTGCCGAATGACAGGTACAGTATGGGCTGTAAGCTGGGCATACTGTACTAGACAGTCCCAAATATGTGAATGTCAGGCAGACCAGCATCAGGTGCAACAGCAGGCACTGAGAGACCAGCAGCAACAGGAGTTTATGAAGCAGGTGCTGAAGACACAGAAAGAAACTATGCCCCAACTCCAGGTCAGAGGGAATCTAGTCACTGTAGGACCCCACCCTATACTAACAAAAATGGGTTCTAAGGACAACCCCAAGGCCTGCCTTATGACTTCTAAGAACAATGGTCAGTTGCACTGCCCGGCCATGAGAAAGTTAGGCTACTTCCATTGCACCATACCTGACCGGAGATGCCCGTGCTGTGTACAGAAGCCTAAATGATGCCACTGCTAGAGAGTATTATCAGGCTAAGGCAGTTATCTTAGACCAGGTCAGAATAACTGAAGAGACTTTCCAATGGAACTTTTGCACCTTGGGTTTAAAAAAAAAAAACAGTGGTGGAGTTCATGAATGCCTTGGATAGGCACAAGGGAATCATAGGAGTAAGGAAGGGGTGGGGGGATAGCACCATAGATTACGTGGGTTTACAGCAAAAATGAAGATAAAAAGAAAAAAATAAATAAATTAGGCAGACTGGGTGGGCCAAGTGGCCCTTATCTACTGTCAGATTCTGTGTTTCTAAGGTGGGAAAACATCCTTGAGTGCTGGCACAAAAATGACAAGGCCAATCTACTTGGTGGTTAAAGGACACTGTCAACTCTTTTTGAATCATATTATTTCTAGCTGAAAACCCACATTGTATGATTGCTTTCTTTCTCCAAAATTCATCAGAGTTGCTGATTGTTTAATCTGCCTTCTCTGCTAATGGTGTCATTTATTACCAACCATGTTTTGTTTCAAATCTTTGATCTACTCTTGTTGTATACTTTCTGAACAATGGGAACACCCCTAAGCACAACAGTCACTCATGATGTGATCATCTTTTCTCCTTCCACTGCATCTTGAGTGGCTAGATTGTGTTTGTAGTGTTCCAATATCCATGAAAGATGCAGTGGAAGTATGGGGTAGGGCAATACTGGACCTGGTGCTTACTAACAGGGATAGTGTTGCAGACATCAGGATGGGAAGTCATCTGAGGAGCAGTGATCATCGCACAGTGTGGTTCAGTATAAGAATAGCAGCGGATTCCAACCACACAAGGGCAGGACAGTAGTGTGGTGAGTAGGTAACTGGCTGGGTGGCAGGACACAGAGGGTGGTGGTAAATGGCTGTCACTCCACAGAGGGAAGAGTGACCAGTGGGGTACCACAGGGATCAGTGCTGGGACCGGTCCTATTCAACATCTTCATCAGTGACATTGCACAGGACCTAGAAGGCAGAATTTCACTGTTCGCTGATGACACAAAACTCTGTAACAGAGTAGACACACCAGAGGGTGTAGACAGAATGAGAAGGGACCTGCAGAAACTTGAAGAATGGTCAAGGGTTTGGCAGTTGAAATTCAATGCAAAGAAGTGCAAGATAATGCATATGGGGCACAAAAACCCTGGCACAATATATCAGTTGGGGGTGAGGATATAGCATGCACCAAGCAGGAAAGGGATCTTGGGGTTATCATCTCTGATGACCTCAAGGTGAGAAACAGTGTGACAAGGCAACAGGTAAAGCAAATAGGATGCTGGGATGTATGGCAGGGGCATCACCAGCAGGAAAAGGGAGGTCATAATTCCGCTATACAAGACACTAGTGAGGCCCCACCTGGAGTACAGTGTACAGTTCTGGAGACCATACCTATGTAAGGACATAGACAGGGTAGAGAAGGTTCAGAGGAGGGCAACGAAGATGGTGCATGGATTGCATCACAAGTCCTATGAAGACAGGTTGAAGGAACTGAACATGTACTCCCTGGAGGAGAGGAGGGAGAGAGGGGATATGATAGAGACATACAAGTATCTCACAGGGAGGAACAGGGTGCAGGAATACACTATTTTTAAGTGAAAAAGATGTTCCAGAACTAGAGGGCATGGGATGAAGTTGGAGGGAGGACGATTCAGAGGAAACATGAGGAAGAATTTCTTCACAGAACGGTGGTGGACAAGTGGAACACCCTGCCAGAGGAAGTGGTGGGGCTGAAACAATCACAGGATTTAAGAATGCATGGGATAGACATAAAGGAATTCTAGAGGTCAGGGGTAAGGGGCAACAGACTTCTAGGAAAACATAAACTGAACTTACAAGCTCAAATGGGCAGACTGGGTGGGCCATAGGCCCTTATCTGCCGACACTGTCTATGTTACTATGTAAGGGTGAGGGTCCTGGATTTCAGAAGGGCTGACTTTATGAAGACTGGTGAATCTCTCTGAAAGGACCTG
The DNA here is from genome assembly GCA_016271365.2 of Neoceratodus forsteri. Lineage (NCBI taxonomy): Eukaryota > Metazoa > Chordata > Ceratodontiformes > Ceratodontidae > Neoceratodus > Neoceratodus forsteri. The sequence continues at coordinate 437,531,075 of CM057453.1, forward strand.
GCAGGAGGAGATGCTTGGGGGTGGGGTGGAGGGCAAATGGGCCAGACTAAAAGAGGGCAGAGTAAAGGCAACAAGTTTGTATGTTAAGCAAGTAAGCAAAAGCAGAAGGAAGAGGTGAGCATTATGGTTCTCAAGGGAGGTGGCAGAAGAGGTAAGGGCAAAAAGAGTGGCAGTCAGAGGGTATAAGGAGACCCAGAGAGAGGAGGAGGATAGGGAAGTGGATCTGGGGAAACAGAAGGAGGCAGGCAAAGCAGTAAGGAGCACAAAAGAACACATTGAGGAAAGAATAGCCCAGGCAGTATCTAAAGGGGACAATACATTTTTAGGTATGTTAGCGAAGAAAGAAGAGCAAAGGGATGAATAGTACAGTTAAGGGGGGACTGTACGAAGGGTGACCAACAAAAGGCAAACATCTTAAACAAATACAGTACATCCGGTCAGTGTTTACGGTAGAAGGAGAGGGGGAGAGAACACAAAAAGGCAGCAAGAGCTTCGGGGGAAGGGAAGTGGACACCAGTCCCTTTTCTAAGGAGAAGGTCAGGATACCACTCTCTAATCCAAGGGTGGACAAAGCCAATGGAGCCTGATGGGGAACATTCAAGAGTGCTAAGGGAACTCAGGTAGGTATTAGCTGCACCACTGGCAGGCTTTTTTAACAATTTGCTAGAGACTGGTGCGGTCCTTGAGTACAGGAGAAGAGTAGACGTAGTCCCACTTCACAAAAGTGGTAGCATGGAGGAGGTGGGAAATTATAGGCCTGTCAGCCTGACTTCAGTGGTAGGGAAGGTAATGGAAACACTATTATAGGACAGTATTGTGGAATACCTGGAATTCAACAGACTGCAAAATAGTTTCACAGAGGGAGGTCATGCTAAACAAATCTGATAGATTTTTTGACTGGGTGACCAAGGTGTTGGATCAGGAAGGGTTGGTGGACGTGGCCTACCTAGACTTCAGCAAGGCCTTCGACACCGTTCCACACAAGAAACCGGTAAACAAGTTGGGTAGCATGGGGGTGGGTAATAAGGTGGTAACCTCGGTAAGAAACTGGTTAGGGGATAGGAAGCAAAGGTTGGTGGTAAATGGAGTTTGCTCTGAGGAGGGAAGAATGAGCAGTGGGGTACCAAAGGGGTCAGTACTAGGGCCAGTCCTCTTCAATGTCTACATTAGTGACATAGTGTAAAAGGTGGAAGGGAAGGTCTGCTTCTTTGCAGATGACACCAAGATTAGCAACAGAGTGGACACCCCGGGGAGTAGAAAGGATGGAAAGAGATTTAAAATGGTTAGAAGAGTGGTCAAAAGATTGGCAGCTAGGGTTTAATGTAAACAAGTGCAATTGGGGTGGGGTACAAAATGGGGGAAAGGTACTTGCTTTAATCAAGCAGGAAAGGGACCTAAGAGTAATCATATTGGATGACCTAAAGGTGGCTAGACAGTGTGACAAGGCAATTGAGAGAGCTAGTGGGATGCTGGGGTGCATAGGTAGGGGTATCACTAGCAGGATAAGGGAAGTGGTGTTGCCCCTTTATGGGTCTCTGGCAAGACCCCTCCTGGAGTACTGTGTCCAGTTCTGGAGACCACATCACAGGAAAGACATAGACAGAGTAGAGGCTATCCAGAGGAGGGCTACCAAGATGGTGCAAGGTCTGCATCAAAAGCCCTTTAAGAAGAGGCTAAAGGAGCTCAATATGTACACCCTGGAGGAGAGGAGGGAGCAAGGGGATATAGAGACATAGAAACATAGAAGTTGTCAGCAGATAAAGGCCTCCAGGCCCACTTAGTCTGCCCTGTTGTCCCTACCTACAGTGACCATGCAGGCCCTACTCAGTCTTAGGTGTTCCTCAAACTGTCCCTAGTTTAAAAAGCACATTTTGTGATTGTTCAAATGCTGTAGAATGTGTTGTGTACCTTGTAATCTGCTTCTGCTTCTCTCCTCTAACCACTTTAAATCTCTTTCCATCCCCCCGGGTGTCCACTCTGCTGCAGATCTTGGTGTCATCCACAAAGAGGCAGACCTTCTCTTCCACCAATCAAGGCCTTTAAATACCAAACAAGGGTGACTAAGGTACAGGTGGGAGGTATTTTTCAGAGGAAGGGAAGCGCTACAACAAGGGATCATGATATGAAACTGGAGTGGGGTAGGTTCAGGAAAGATGTGATGAAGTATTTCTTCATGGAAAGGGTGGTGGATGCCTGGAACAACCTCCCAGTGCAGGTAGTGGTGGCAAAAAAAGTGGTAGGATTCAAAAAAGCCTGAGATAGGCACAAGGGAAACATAGAGTAAAGGAAGGGGGTGGAAGAGACAGTGATGTAGACCATGGAGGGTCTGCAGTATAAGCGATCACAAGGAAAGTGAGCAGACTGGATGGACCAAGTGGCCTTTACCTTTTGGTGTGGTAATACCAGTACTGTGGGCAGTCTGTTTCTCACTTTTTTTTTATTGCTTGGTCCCCCAGAAACTCAGCCCAGCCCCATCCCCCCCATGCCTAGACTTACTCCCCCTGGGCGGGGCTGCCGGGGGCGGGCACCCCAATGGACACTGGATAGGCAAGACCCAGCTTACCCCTCAGGTCAGTGCCACAGGAGTGAGAACTCAGTGGCAGATACAGGTGGGCAGCGGGAATGGCGCCGAAGCCGACATCATGCATGGGGGCCGGCATTTTTTCTTGTTGCTACAAGGATCCCTTGGGGCAGGGATGTACAATGACGACCAGCATCTGCCCCACCCCCCTGATGTGTGGTGCCAACTGCAGCAATATCCCCAGCCTCCGTCAGAGGTCTGCAGTGCACCGGACACTCAACCCCCTCCCCAGAGAAGGAGACCAGTCCTGGGATGCTCAGTCCTCCCCCAAAGCTGGCCTCTGACTCCAGAGTCCGTTCATGAACCTGGGATGACGGCACCATAAGCTGATGCATTGCTGCTGTGCCAGCGGGCCAGCATCTGTTTCTTACTTTTAAAAAGTATAAGGATTCAGAATCGGATTATCAAGTACACATCACATTCTATAGCATGTGAACAATCACAAAATGTGATTTTTAAACCAGGGACAGTTTGAGGCCTGTGGAGGACTGACAGTGTCCCTTTAATACCAGAGGCACACAGAAGAGGAGATTATGGATTTAATTGAGCTGGAGCAGTACCAGAACTTTTTGCCAGATCAAGTCCATGAATGGGTAAGCCAACATGAATGGACCACTCTAGACACAACAATAAAAGTCCCAGAACATTACATAGGCTGAAAGACCAGATAAGAGGTTGCTAAGAAGAACGGAAAATATGATGGACCTCAGGCAGACACCAGAGGAGGAAATCCCAGCAGAAGAGGTGAGAAGGGACGCCCGGGGGATGGGAGCAAACATACTGCTATGGGGAAGTGGTGAAGTTGTGAAATATTACTTACCCCTAGGGGTCTAAGTTTTCCATGGTTCCACGGCCATACAAACAAAACACTGAATTTGGGGCTGACTGCTGAAGTTGCAACTGAAAAAAGAAAAACGCAACTTTCCTGCTGTGACCTGTCGGTTTTAAAAGAAAAGTTTTTATTGAAAGAAGCCCACAACAGCGATGATAAACCCCTGATTTGGGGTTTCCAGTAAAAACAAAATTAAATACATTTTAGCCCCTTTATTTAAGTTTTGGAAAGCATCCCTAATGTCAATAATGGCATTGCTGCTGTCTACACTCAAACTTTCACCATGCAGTGTGGCCATTATTTGCATTAAAAAGGATTTTTGAAACTTAAATAAAGAAGCAAAAATGTACTTTAAAAATAATTTTTCATGGGAAACCCCAAATCAGGGTTTATTGAAGGCTGATGGGTGTCTTTCAATACCCCCCAATGTAGCACTGTTACCCCCTTCCCAAAACTGATAATTCTCTGTCCCCCTTCCTCCTTCCCATACTTTACAACACTGGGATTTCCACCGCTCTGTGCCGACAAACGCCAATCTGACACTGGGGTGCCCAACAGGGGCAGATCCACTAGTGATGTAGATGGGGGGGATGTGTAGTTGACTTAGATCATACACTGTGAAATGTGGTTAGGTTCTTTCCTCATAATTTTTACTGAGATGAGCTTTAGACTTATTTATTTGGCTTATTTCAAATGCAAATGAAGTCGGAAGTTGGCATAGTGTACAAAATACATGTTCAATAGAAAAGGTAAAAAAGTGCACAAATCATTGTTATTGCAGTACTCAAAACAATGTCATTTTTATGCTGATTGCGCACATGCGCAAGAAACATGTTGCGTCAGCTTTCTCCACAAGAAGGTTGTGGAGGCGTGGCACTGTTGTGCCCAGTGCCCCCACAGCCTGCAAAGGCTTGTCCCCCATCCCCCAATGCCATGGCACGCTGCTGACACTAGTTCAGCCAGCGTGCCACAATCTTCTAAAAAATCAGCCGCTGCAATCAGGGGCCGCCTCATCATTGCAGCGTCAGCCATCCGCTGCAATGAGGGAGCGACCCGTCATTGCAGGGCAGGTTGTAGGATCCCTGATATTGTTTGTGAACATGGCGGCAGCTTACTGCCATATTCACAAACCATATTTACGCCCCCATGTTTATTTGCCAAAGGGGAAGCCCACTCCCCATTGGCATAATGCAACCGGTTTTATTGTCTGCGACCGGTGCCCAATCCCTGTTGGCAGAAGGAACCCTTTGTTGTTTGCCGACGGGGTGCCCAATACCCGTCGGCAGAAAAAATTCCCCGCCCTTTTGTTGTTTGCTGATGGGGTGCCCAATCCCGTTGGCTGCAGCTGTCCCCAAAAACAAGACTCTGGTGGCATGCTGAGCCCACCCCAGAGTGCCACATGCCCCAGTAAAGTTAAAAATGGTCCCGCTATATTTTTTTTTACCTGAAAAAAAGGAAATGGTCCCTCATAGTCTCCCTGCGTCCCTCCCACAACCCACACCCACCCACTGCTCATCCCCCCTCACCCCATAGTTACCTCCGGAGCTTGGCGCGATGATCTTCAGTGAAACTGGAACATGTCTGCACTCTTCAAAGCTGACCGCGAACTGAGGAAATGCCGGTAAGCTGTATAATGTAATAAATAGGTTTTTTTCAACTTTAGTGCATATCTCGGGCATTTTTGGGAATTCTTTCACCAAATTTTTAACGTGGGGGTTTTGGGACCCCTCCTCTTGAATTCTTGAACTGTCATGGCATTAATCAGGCCCGAAAGGTGGATTTGCAGTCAGTGTGCGGAATCACCCTTCGGGGCTGATTAATGAAACCACAGTGCCAGTGTTCATGAGGTGGGCTCTCAAAAAGTCGATGTTGTAAATTTACTGGAAAAAATCCCAAAAATGACAGTTTTACAAGCGTGCGTTGCGCAGTTGCTATGTATGCTTGTAACTTCGCGAATTTACAATATTTTCACGCCAGATTTTCAACATTGACATTTTGTCACACCTCCTTGTGAGCAGTACAGCTGTCATTGTTCACATCCTGACTGAAATGTGTTTTCACAGTTCCGGCACAGAATAACGTGGTCACTGTGGGAAATCAGTGTTCGGGACAGATTAAGAAAATGACAGTGGCACTGTTCATGAGCAGAGGTCCTAAAATCCCTATGTTGAAAATTTGGTGACGAAACTCCATAAAATGACTGTGTTACAAGCGTGCGTTGAAATGTTTCCACACACCCTTGTAACTTCGCAAATTTGTAATACTGTCACGCCACATTTTCAACAGTGGCATTTTTTCACAACTCCTTATGAACACTACAGCTGTAATTTTTCACACCCTGGCTAAAATATGTTTTTGCAGTCCTGCCAGACAATAGCACGGTCACTTTGTTTGGGGCAGATTAAGATCGACCGAGTGAGAAGTGAGAGTGACCAAGCTCAACTGAGCTCTGTCAGGACTGCTGCGGATTTGTTTGTGGACAGACAAAGGCCCTAACACAAGAGCCCAGTACAAAAGGGCAGCCTGCAGCACTGAGAAAAACAGAACGAGAGAGCGAGTGAGGGAGGGGGAGTGAGCGAACTCACCAAAGTGCTGTCAGGACTGCTGCGGATTTCTTTGTGGGCAGAAAAAGGTGTCAATACAGGCAGGGGCCCAGTACAAAAGGCCAGCCTGCAGTGGTGGGAGAAACAGTACGAGCAAGTGAGACAAGGGGACTTAGTGAGCTCAACGGAGCTCTATCAGGACTGCTGGGATTTCTTTGTGGGCAGAAAAAGGTGCCAATGCAGGCAGGAGCCCCGTACAAAAGGGCAGTTGCAACGCCAGGACAAACAGACTGAGCGATGAGAGAGGGAGACTGAGCGACCTCAACGGAGCTCTGTCGGGACAGCTGTGGATTTCTTTCTGGACAGACAAAGGTGCCAATGCAGCCAGGAGCCCCACACAAAAGCACAGTCTGCGGCGCCAAGAGAAACAGAACGAGTGAGTGACAGAGTGGTAGTGAGCGAGATCAACGGAGCTCTAGTGTGACTGCTGCAGATTTCTTTGTGGGCAGAAAATGCGGCAGTGCAGGCAGGAGCCCAGTACAAAGGCCAGCTTGCAGTGCCGGCAGAAGCGGAATCTGAGGTGACAGAGGGAAGTGAGCAAGCTCAGTGGAGCTGTGTCAGGACTGCTTCAGATTTCTTTCTGGCCAGAAAAAGCGCAATGCAGGCAGGAGCCCAGTACAAAAGGGTAGCCTGCAGCGCCAGGAGACACAGAACGAGCGAGTGAGGGAGAGGGAGTCAGTGAGCTCAACGGGGCTTTGTTGGGACTGCTGCAGAGTTGTTTGTGGGCAGAAAAAGGCAGCAATGCATGCAGGGGCCCAGTACAAAAGGGCAGCCTGCAGTGGCAGGAAGACCAGAATGAGCGAGTGAGTGAGCTCAACAGAGCTGTATTGTAACTGCTGCAAATTTCTTTGTGGGCATGAGAAGGCAGCAACGCAGGCAGGAGCCCAGTAGAAAAGGGCAGCCTGCAGCACCGGCAGAACAGAATGAGTGAGTGAGAGAAGGGGAGTGAGTGAGCTCAACGGAGCTTTGTCGGGACTGCCATAACATGACTGCGTTACAAGCGTGCGTTGAACTGTTTCCACGCACCCTTGTAACGCTGTCACGCCACATTTTCAACAGTGACATTTTTTCACAACTCCTTATGAACACTACAACTGTCATTTTTCACATCCTGGCTAAAATATGTTTTTGCACTCCTGCCGGACAATAGCACGGTCACTCTGGGAAATCAGTGTTTGGGACAGATTAAAATCGACCGGGGGGGGAGTGACCAAGCTCAACTGAGCTCTGTAGGGACTGCTGTGGATTTGTTTGTGGGCAGACAAAGGCATCAATACAGGCAGGGGCCCAGTACAAAAGGCCAGCCTGCAGCAGTGGGAGAAACAGTACGAGTGAGTGAGACAAGGGGACTTAGCTCAACGGAGCTCTATCAGGACTGCTGGGATTTCTTTGTGGGCAGAAAAAGGCGTCAATGCAGGCAGGCACCCCGTACAAAAGGGAAGCTTGCAGCGCCAGAACAAACAGAATGAGCGATGAGAGAGGCAGACTGAGCGACCTCAACAGAGCTCTGTCAGGACAGCTACAGATTTCTTTGTGGACAGACAAAGGTGCCAACGCAGCCAGGAGCCCCATACAAAAGCGCAGTCTGCGGTGCCAAGAGAAGCAAATCGAGTAAGTGACAGAGTGGTAGTGAGCAAGCTCAACGGAGCTCTAGTGTGACTGCTGTAGATTTCTTTGTGGGCAGAAAATGCGGCAATGGAGGCAGGAGGCCAGTACAAAAGGCCAGCTTGCAGCGCTGGCAGAAACGGAATGCGACAGTGACAGAGGGGGAGTGAGCGAGCTCAGTGGAGCTGTGTCGGGACTGCTTCAGATTTCTTTCTGGCCAGAAAAAGCTGCAGTGGCAGGAAAACCAGAATGAGCAAGTGAGCTCAACAGAGCTGTATTGTAACTGCTGCAAATTTCTTTGTGGGCAACGCAGGCTGGAGCCCAGTAGAAAAGGGAAGCCTGCAGCACCGGCAGAACAGAATGAGCGAGTGAGAGAAGGGGAGTGAGCGAACTCAACAGAGCTCTGTCGGGACAGCTGTGGATTTCTTTGTGGGTAGAAAAAGCCACCAATACAGGCAGGAGCCCAGTACAGAAGGGCAGCCTGCAGCGCCAGGAGAAACAGAATGAGCGAGTGAGAGAGGGGGAGTGAGCCACCTCAATGGAGCTCTGTCGGAACAGCTGCGGATTTCTTCCTCAGCAGAACAAGGTGCCAACGCAGGCAGCAGCGCAGTACAAAAGAGAAGCCTGCAGCACCAGGACACAGACTGAGCCAGTGACAGAGGGCTACTGAGCAACCTCAACAGACCAATGCAATCAACATTCGGCATCGACAAATGCTTGTTTCTTCAGTTATTAAATCAAGAAAATTGCCTAAGGCAAGGAAAAAAAGAAAATAAATTGCACCCAGCAGTCATATCATTCCACTGACTTGTCATTCTTAATGGTATGTGGAATTGCAGAAGTACAAATCTGAAATTAGTAATACTGTGTCACATTACTACAGTCTGACTGTGCAGCCCATCCAGTCATTGATCATCATCTGCAGTCCATTGAACATTCTGTCATCATCAGTATTCAAAATGTCAGGCACTTCAAGCCTTCTTGGATGCCTTCCGACAAATTCTTCTACAACCTTGGAAGGTGGGTGAATTCTCTTTCTGTGTGTATACATTAAAGCAAAACCTGTTAATTGCTCTTCTGTCATAGTTGATCTTGTGTAGGTCTTGATAAGGCACAACCTGCTGACTGATCTTTCACATTCACAACTGGTGATGGGGAATGTCGCACATATTCTTAACATTGTGTGAACATTTGGAAAAAGCAGTGGATCATAAGTCTTCAAGGCCTTAACAAGGTTGTTTGGAAGTCTGTCACAGTCCTTCCACCTAATAAACCATGTATGCCATTCTGCATGCAGAGTATCAGGCTGTAGCTGAGGTCTAGTGACTACACACTGCAGTTATCCTGCTCTTCTACCATGATGCTGGGGATAGTTTGTAGGGCGAGGGCAGCTCTCTGATGCAGCGGTGAAAATCTATCTCTGCAAGGAGGTGGTCCAGAATGGGAATGCTCACCATTCTGTGGTAATACACTTCAGGGTTCTTTGCATCCACATTTTCTCTGTGCCTTTGTCTTGCAGTTGTTCGTGGCTTACTTGGCTCAGCTCCAACATACTCAGCAAGTGTTACAGCTTCATGGTACCATCTGGAGTGATTTTCATCTATGTTGTCCCTAATATCTCTCAGAGCTGGAGTATGATTCACATACCTCATGGCTTTTACCTCATCTAGAGCCGAGCCTTGAAGAGTAACACTTAGTGCAGGCAGGTACTGGAGGCATTTTGCTGTCACAATAAGGGCCACCACAAATTTGAAGCTGGTCACACACTTCAGGAAACCAGATACCTGTGCTACATCTTCACATCTTGTATATCACTGGCTGATCTCCTCTAAGGCATTGACCACGGCAGAGTACAAGGAGATCAACACTTCAAAGGCATCATGACGTTCAATCCATCTTGAATGGCAGAAGCATAGCAGCTTAACTTTCTTTCCATTCAGCTTTTCAGTCTCCTCCTGAGAAATAGTCTCTCTCTTGGATGAATATTCAAAACACTTCACAGCCTCATCTGCAGCTCCCATCATGTTATGGGTGATCTGATTTTCTGATGCTCTGACAACACACCTATTGAGCTGATGGGACCCACACCAAAACCACAAGGCCTTAGGATGCTGGCTTTCAGTTCTAGGTCCTTCTCCTTTGTGTTTTCCACCCATGTTGCCAGCTCCATAACACACTGGCTTCTCATTTTGTTGGTATCAAGACAACCTATCAAGTTGGGTGAGGAGCTCTTCAGAAATCTGTGATCCAGAGGTGTCACTGCTGACATCGATGTAGCTCACAAAGTCCTAATGGATCTCACACCTTTCATCTACATAACAAAGGGTGAAAACCAGCAGCTCCTTGTTGCTGACATCTCGTGCCTCGTGTAACAACACTCCGAACCATCCACCAGCCTTCTTGATATCATTGACTATAACCCTCTGGACGAGATCTCCAATCACTGAAATAATTTCATTCTGGATTGTCTTGGAACAGTATGTAGCATTTCTGTTTGCTGATTCAAAGTGCTGTTTCAGGATCTCATCCCCACTTTCGATGCAAAAGTTAAGCAGAGCCTGAAAGTTTTCACAATTTATTGTCTTTTCACTCAGGTATTTGGAGTCATCTCTGTGTCCTCTGAGAGGTAAATGTTGTTTTCTGCAGAGAATTATTGTGCTTGATATTGATGTAAGCACTTTCAAGTTCATGCTTCTTCTTTCTTCAGGCCTCTTATTGAATCTTACAACAACATTGTTTTCATTGTTCAGCATGACTTTTTTGAAAATGTCTGCTCAAACAGCACAGGAAGCATGGGTTTCATGACATGCTCCTCCATCCTTATAACTGGCATCATGCACTTTGTTGAAAACATTAACATCAAAGTCTGATGTAGCCTTTCTCCAGTTTCTGTAACTGCCTGTTAGTAATGCACCTCTTTTCCTGTTGCTAGCAGCAGAGTTGTCAAGAAGTGCACAGGGTAGATGGAATGCAGCATCAAGGAAAGCACTGTAAACTAGTCCTTGGTATGTGTCTGTCCATGAGGGTTGAAAGCAGCACTTTTGCAGGTAGCTTATAAGAATTACCAGTGTGACAGCAGTCAGTAATTTCAGTGTCTCTTTATCATTCAATTTGCAGTTTAAATATTTGGCAATGTCATACTGACAAGGACTACATGTAGGTGCAGTCAAGATCATAGTTTTCATTGGTTGTTCAACTTCCTTTGGGCTTGTTGGCTCCTCTGGTTGACATCTGACAAAAATAAAGAAATGCTTAATTCAATGCAAAATGAAACTTTTTTTCTCCCAGTTTGAAAAAAGTTACAGTATCTTCAGCAAATGAGCACCAATGCAGGCTCCTAGAGCACAGGTGAAGATCTAAACCTTTGCAAAGTTCATGGCTGCCAAGTGAAGCAAACTGAGTCTGGCATTCCAAACTATGTGAGTTGGGGATTGATAGTGATGGCTAACCTATGAAGTGGCAAAATGCGAGCGTGCTAAAATCTGAGCAAGTAGATAAAAAAAGTAATTTTCTTTTTGCACAGATACCTCAAAGTAGTTTTGTGCTGTTTTTACTGTAACACATGAGGCCTGATTCTGAAAGCAGCCCTTGAAGTGACGCAAGTTGCATTGCTCCGGGGCTGTGGCAATATCCAGGTGCACCAGGGACCCTGCGCCAGATTCCGTAAAAAAGCAGGGTCCTGGCACAAAAATCTCTGGGATTGCCTCAAGTGCAGAACAGCACCCAACCAGCGGCACAGCTGCGGCACATGCTGCAGGGATCTGGCTCCCCCCTTGCTGGTGTAACACAGGATGGACCAGCAATGATGATGGTTTTGAGGAGGGTAACCCATGCCAGGAGGGGATCATGGGGCAGGTGGGGCATGGGGGGCATAGAGTGAGTTGTAGTGACAGTGGGGAAGTATGGGATTTTGTCACCACCAGGCTGGGTGTATATGCCTATGTATATAGCATGGCATATGCACCTGCCAGTGCCAAAGCAATCCAAACTTCCCCTTCTGACTACCTTCAGCCCCGTGATGCCCTTTGTGTCCCTCTTGCCCACTGACCCACATGTAGCCCTCCCACAATAGTGTCCCACTCTGACACAAGGGACTTAGACCACCATCTGGCAGGTCTAAGTGGAGCCCCTTGTGATGGCCACAGCAGGGCTTTCAGAATCCAAAGTATGGGGATGTTGCAGTCCCACCATGGCGCAAGCCCCCTAGTGACCTGGTATACCCAGATGCAGGTCACAAGGGTGGGGCAGTGCCCGTTTGGTGCAGTGGCTTCCCTTTCTGGCACAGACCGTGTACTGGAATAGGGAATGCCACAAACAGTGATGCAAGGTGCAGCTTGTGTCATTGTTTGATGCAAGCACCTTGCGTCGGACATATCTCTTTGAGAATCGAGCCCATAATTTAGAACACAAGATGTTTTTTTAACTGTCATTTTACCAACTTAAACTTCAACTGAAAGACAGACTAGCCTTTTTTTCTGTTGCGTTTTACATTTTCTTACACAGATGAGGTGGCAAGGATATACTGATCAGATACTATTGATTCAGCATTATTTATTGAATTTTGTTGACCTGGTAGGCCCACTGAGATTAGAAGTCCCTTTTTCAGGGTGACCAAGGGTGGGGGTTGGGGAACACAGATGGTAACCAACTGAAATTGAATCAGACTAAGCTGCTGGTGGTATTTTTGGTGAATGGGGGGAAATTTGGCCAAGACACCAGGGGAAATTCTCCTACTCTTTTCGAGAAGTGCCATGGGATCTTTAACATCTGCATGAACAACCACCAGAACAGGCAGATGGGACCTTACGAACATACGAAATTTGCCAGCAGATAAAGGCCTAGAGGTCTATCAAGTCTGCTCGAATGTGCAGCTAGCACCCCTTATTCTGCAGCTGCCCCTCCCTTCCACCCTTTCCCTTCATTAACCCTCCCCCTTGTCCTGTCCCATCCTCGTTTGAAGCAGTCCACTGTTCTACTGCATACCACTTCAGCAGGTAACGCATTCCACCCAGCCACCACCCTTTCTGTAAAAAAGTGTCTCCTCATCTCCAGTGGCGGCTCTACACCAGGGCCCGCCAGGGCACGTGCCCCAGTAAAAAAATGCTGTGCCCCAGTTGGTGCCCCATAAGGTGAAGAACTTCCCCCATAGTAACAATATATCAGTGCCCTGGCTGCCATCTGTTGTGCCCCAGTTGTGCCCTGGTAACCATTTGTGGCTAGAGCCGCTACTGCTCATCTCCCTCCTGAACCTTCCTCGCTCCAGTCTCATATCATGGCCCCTGGTGGCCCTCCCCTTCCTTACTTTGAACAGCCCCTCTGTACCCGTCTTGTTTATTCCTTTCATGTATTTAAAGGTTTCAATCATGTCACCCCTGTCTCCTCTCCTCCAGCAGTACATGTTCAACTCCTTCAACCTCTTCTCGTATGATAAGTCCCCAGACCCTTGATCATCTTTGTTGCTCTGCTGCACCCTCCAGTAACTTAATGTCCCTCTTCGAGATACGGACGCCAGTACTGCATGCAGTACTCCAGGTGTGGTCTAACTAATGACCTATACAGTGGCAGAATCACTCCTCCCTCCTCGAGGATATACCCCTTGCAATACAACCCAGCATTTTGTTGGCCTTTGCAGCTGCCTTCCTACATTGTGCCGAGTTGTTCATTGACCCTGTAATGAGCACACCCAGATCCTTCTCCTCCTCTGTCTGGGCTAGCTGCACTCCCCCTAGCTGGTAACTCCTCCTTGGGTTCTTCATCCCAAAATGCAGCACCTTGCACTTTTTGGCATTAAAGCCCAGTTGCCAGGTGTGTGACCAGGTTTCAAGCTTTGCCAGATCATCCTGCAACCCCTGCCATCCCCCTAGGTCATCCACCACCGTGCCTACCTTGGCGTCATCAGCAAACAGACTGATCTTGCTCTTGATGTCCCATAATATGTCTGCAATGAATATCCCAAACAACACTGGTCCCAACACTGAGCCCTATGGAACACCGCTCGTCACTGCCCTTGGGTGTGAGAGCTCCCCACCCACCACCACCCTCTGTTGCCTTCTCTGCAGCCAGTTTCCTACCCATCTTACCAGCTTTGCACCTGCCCTTGTGCCTACTAACTTCCTTCCCAGCCTTCCATGTGGCACTGAGTCGAATGCCTTACTGAAGTCCAGATACAGGACATCCACTGCATGGCCCCTGTCCAGTTGCCTAGTTACCCAGTCATAGAACTCGACCAGGTTGGTTTGGCAGGATCTGCCATGTATGAAGCCATGATGTTTGCTGTCCTGTAGTCATTTGGCCTCTAGGAGGGCCACCAGCCTCTCCTTCAGGATAGTCTCCATTAACTTACCCACGATGAATGTGAGGCTCACTGGTCTGTAGTTTCCCGGTTCATCCTAGGGGCCACTCTTGTGGAGGGGCACCACATGAGCCATCCTCCAGTCCTGAGGTACACACCTCAAATGTAGTGAGGCATTAAATAGGTTTGCCAAAGGTCCTGCAAGGACCACTGCCAGCTCCTTCAGTACCCTGGGGTGGATGCCATCTGGGCCTGGCGCCTTGTCCAACCTCAGTGCCTTCAAACCCTCTCAAACTCTGCTCTCCATGATTTCCCCATCTGTCACCACTCCCCCCCCCCCGCTTCTGCCATTTCTCCCACCTTGGGTGTCACCCCCCTCTTCTCTTTAGTAAATACTGAGCAGAAGTACTCATTTAGTGCTTCCACCTTATTGCACCATGCTTCCGCCCAACCCCCCTCCTTCCTAATCCTTACTATGTGGTCCTTACAGCTCCTTTTCTCCCTGATGTACTTAACCTTGGTTTAACATGTTATCCAAGAGATGGCGCATCAGGAATGCAGCACCCCCCTCATGCTGTACTACAGTGTCAGTATTGGGATTTAACCCAAGTGCCTCGTGTGGGGATAGAACCCACAACCTTCTGATCTTCCGGCCTCAGAGGTGAGTGTGCAACCTGCTGAGCCACTGACACTGCATTTAACTACTGGCATAGTGCTTAAAGGAAAATCCAAAGATTAGGAACAACGGTGTCAGATATCAAAAATTCATTTTATTTCCAAAATAAAAATGATGGGATCAGATAAACACTCTGAATCAGACCTTCCACAGTCCAGGTGCCCTGGCAGTTTGCCGAGGTGGAGCTTTGCTAGGGGGTGGTTACCTGGACAGCCCCCACCCGTTTCATACCCCTGTCATAGCACCTACTTGCAATTAATTTGACGAATGATTACACATAGTGCTGGGGCGAACGCAAGGGTAGTGGTGGGAACTAAACCCAGTACACCAAAGTGCAGGACATTACAAAACACATGATACAAATCTTTATGTACTGTACATAAGTTGATAACGTAGAGGCATGACACTAATGCTTTACTAAAAAACACCAGGCATAAGGAACCGTCATTTCAAACCATGTTAATCAGACAGAGGAAGCATTATTACTGAGATTGTCCTATTGCATACTGAGCAACCCAGCTGTAGCACAACAAAAGGAAAAAAACAAAGTCCATCTTAAGTGAAGTGGTGCTATGTTAGCAGATCAGGCAGAGACAGAGGACAATAAGATAAGGAAAAGTGCCGACAGTGAAAGAAAAAGAGTTGCTGTATGTAGTGAATGGTGGAGGCCTGGTACAACAGGTGGGGGGTGTCAAGTGATGATTGAAGAAGTGTCTAGAGAAACAGAAATTTAGACAGATACAGGGCAAGGCAAGCTATAGTGTTAAAATCAAGGAGAGAATAAAACTGACGGGGGTGCAGGGTGGAAAGGGTCTCTTCAGGCAAGAATAGGCTCTGGACTTAAATCGTTCGACCTGCTACTCCTAAGGAGAAGTCATACTACTTTTCAAAATTAACGGAGCAGACCGAATTGAGAAAAACCTTCGACTCACCCACAGTCATCGCCCTACTATTCCCGATATTGAATTCTGTTTGTACATGCATTTTAAGTGATGCAGATGCATGGAAATAATTTGTAATTTTTGTGCTTTGAACCTTCCACAACTTCATCCTGACAGCATGGACGGTGCAACAAAATGGCTGAGGTCAGAAAGGTCGTGAATACCCATATGTTTTACAGATCACAAGTACTCGTGTAACTTCACTCTGACCCTTGTTACTTGCCCACTAGAATGTATGTCTTTCTAAAACAATAACTGTTCTGAACTTGTTAACTGAAATGTCAAAATGAAATGATGTTTTCATAGCACATGTTAAAGACCGACCACGTTCATAAAGTGGGGTCATAAAAAGACTATGGGTCTGATGCTCAAAAGCTTACGCCTGACGTAACTTGACTTACATAAAAATAATGGCACAAGTGGCAAGTTAGGGCAGCGGTTGCGACAATTGGTATTCTGCAAAGCAGCCTGCGACATGCCACAGGCTGCTTGTGACAAAGTGGACATAGGCCACCAGTTGCACCCTAAACCCCCTGTGACAAGGTGCTAGGGAGGTTATGGCAGCAATTGTGCCCTATTCTGGAAGAGCAGCAACCTAGTCCCCCTGTTGCAATTCTCAAACAACTCCCAGAGAACATCCGCCAAAGTACAGTTACACCAGCTTTTAGCTGGTATAAGTGTACCTATGCCCTCCAGGTGTTGCACAAATGTGTCCCCCGGCCATCCCCCAGCACATATAGGCCCCCCATCCACCACAACCCACAATATTTCATTAAAGTCCCCCAGGGTTGCTGCATGCCCCCAGCCCCATCACCCTCATAATAGCCCCACAGGGCTGGACTATGCCCCCAACTCCTGTTCCTGCCATTACATGCCACACAGGCTGGAATGTGCCCTGATCCCTGTTCACTGCATTACATGCCCCAGGGCTTGCCGCATCCTGAACCCCACAAGTTGCGGACCCCCACCTGACTCGATCCCGCAGTGTCAGGATGCAACAAATCCCTAGTAGTCTAGTGTTGCCCAGTAGTGCTAGCCACCCCTCCCACCCACCATTTCATGCTGGTGACTGGCACAGTCTCCTCTCACCACCATGGCCAGCCACTGACTGAACAGTGAAGTACATACTACTGTACACGCATGTATCTGTATGTACAGTACTATATGCTTCACTGTTCGGTGACTAGCAATGGCGGAGGGCTGTGCCAGTACGAGCATGAAACAGGTGGGAGGGGAGGGGTGGTCAGGCACTGCGGGGGGTGGGGCTACTAGACTACCAGGGATTTGCTGCATCTTGGACAGTGTGGGGATCAGGTGGGGTGGGTAATCACAACTTGCAGGGGTTCAGGGTGTGGGAAAGCCATTTGGGGCATGTAATGCAGAAATAGGGGTCGGGGGCACATTCCAGCCCTGTGGGGCATATTTGGCAGGAAGGGGCGGTTGGGGACACATTCCAGCCCTGTGGGGCATGTAATGCAGGAACGGGGTGGGGGCCAATTGTGTGGATACTCGGGGTCGAGGGCATTAGCAAGCCCTTTGGGGCTATGGGCATCGTGGCATGGTGGGCATTTGTGCCCTACACATCCAGGGCTGTGGCTTGTGACATACCCTGCAGGTATGCACTTTGTTGAGCGTACCAGTGGGAATGTTGCAAGTTGCAGTACTGAGCCATGTGGATCTTGCCCCTTACAGAATTGGACACAGGGTTCTTGGCGTAATGGAGTATGGTGCAAGTTGTCTTTGGTGGTGACTTGAGCCACCCTTCTAGAATCAGGCCCTATGTTGAAAAGTTGGGCTCAAAATCTTAAAAAACACCAAGGTTATAAAGGCATGTTGAAAATGTTCACTGTTCACTCATAATGTTGGTAATTTTCAATATTTTGACCCCAAATATTCAACATAGCCATTTTTTCACATCACCACGTGAACATGACCGATGTAATTTTTCAAATCTTGCCCAAATGGCCAGTATTTTGTAAATAACACCTGTCATGGTCAGAAGGGGGAGGAGGTCAGAAAAATGTGGGGTCAAAATGTAAAAAAAAAATGTTATGAAGAAACATTGTGTACAGGGCCAGCCACTGACCCAGTGGGTGCCATGTTGTGTTCCAGTGTGGGTGACTTGAGTCTGGGGACAAGTCTGACAGCAGGAGGATAGGAGCCAGTGCTGTCATGTGCCACTGCTCCTGTCCTGGGCAGGTACTGTGCAGTGTTCGGCCACACTGAGGACACCTTGTGGCAGACAATGGAGCATTCCTCTATAAGGGGTTGATATACGTGTGAAGGCGTGATGGAGTCACATACTGTTTTGTACCATGTTTTTTTGCATGCCACAGAATTCTATAGGTGTCACCGAATTGAGCCTATCTTTGCCCCACAACATTAATACCTCTACCACAGAAGTTAGGTCAAAAGTGCTGCAGTGAACCAAAGACCTTGCTTAGTCCTCCATTCCAAAAAGGTAGAACCCCAGGGTCTGGTATATTTCCCCATTCCCAAGATCCCACTTACCTGTGATCCAAATAGGGGGAGGGGGGGTACAGGTCATAGACCTGATAGTAGCATTGTATGTTTTTGCTGTGGTAGAATGGGGCATGTTAGTAAGTTATGTGACTGCGTGGAATTTGACTTTACAGAATGCATAGCTACAGCCACACACAGGAGTCCCAGAGCAAACACTCATATGCTATTCCAGTACAAGTGGTGAACCAAACAGTTATGGCTCTGGTTGATTCGGGCTGTGGGAAAACATTGGTTAAGGAATCAGAGGTAGGACCCAGCCTAAGTAGTGGTGAGATCCAGCCAGGAGCAGGTTTAGCCTAGACTCCCTTCAGGGAGCCTTCCTCAAACAACTGGTCAAGGAATCCACATGGCAGCAGGCACTACTAGACCTGGTGCTCACAAGCAGAGATAGTGTGACAGAGATCACAGAGGGGGAGCACCTGGGGAACAGTTACCACCGGTCGCGTGGTTTGACATAACAAAAAGGTTAGAACCCAGCCACACAAAAACTTGAATTCTAGACTTTAGGAGGGCAGATTTTGAACAATGGGGAAATGCTTAGAGGAGGCACTAACTGGTATAGGGAGGAACGTAGGAGCGGAGGAACAGTGGACAGTACTGAAAACAGGGATAACAAGGGCAACTCAATTATGTGTAAAGCAAGTTAGCAAGGGGAAAAGGAAGAGGAGACCACTGTGGTATTCCAAGGTGGTAGCGGAGAAAGTTAAAGCCAGAAAAAAATCACATTCAAACAATACAAAAAGACACAGGCAGAGGAGAACAGGGAGAAGTACCAGGAGAAACAAAGGGAGGCACGAAGGGCAGTAAGGGAAGCCAAAGCACAAATAGAGGAGCGCACTGCGAAAATCAGTGGTTAGGGGGACAAAACCTGTTACAGGTATATCAGTGACAAAAGAAAGGCAAAGGGAAGGATAGTAAGGCTGAAACTGGAGGGTGGGAGTAGAGTGGAGAATGACAACAGTAAAGCAGACACACTGAACAGATATTTTTGCTCAGTCTGTACAGAGGAGGGGGCAGGTAATGGGCCAGAAGGGAGTAGTGGGGGAGGGGGAGCAAGGGAATGGATACAAGTCCTTTTCCATGGTAAAGGGCCCTAAAGGCATTTGAAGGATTAAGGATCGATAAAGCTATGGGGCCAGATGGGGTACACCCCAGGGTGCTGAGGGAGCTAAGAGAGGTGGTTGCTGAACTTTGAGGCAACCCTGTTTAGCCAGTCACTGGAAACAGGAGAGGTACCCGAAGACTGGAAGACAGCTGATGTAGTCCCCCTATACAAAAGCAGGAACACAGTGGAAGTGGGAAACTACAGACCAGTCAGCCTGACCTCAGTAGTAGGGAAGATCATGGAAACAGTACTGAAGGAAATAATAGTGGAACACCTGGTGGCCAGCAATCTACAGGACCAAGGCAGCATGGTTTCACTGGGGGGAGGTCGTGCCAGACTAACCTCATTGAATTTTTCGACTGGGTGACAAGGGCGGTGGATTGGTAGGGGCAGTGGACATGGCCTACCTGGACTTCAGCAAGGTCTTTAACACTGTGCTGCATAGAAGACTGTTAAACAAGCTGGAGAACATGGGAGTGGGGTGGACAGTGGTGCGGTGGGTGGGAAACTGGCTGGATTGAAGGACACAGAGGGTGGTGGTTAATGGCTGTCACTCCGCAGAGGGAAGCATGACCAGTGGGCTGCCACAGGGATCAGTGCTGGGTCCAGTCCTCTTCAGCATCTTTATCAGTGACATTACAGAAGACCTAGAAGGGAGAATCTGCCTGTTCGCTGATGACACCGAGCTCTATAACAGAGTAAACATGCCCGGAGGGTGAAGATTGAATGAGGAGAGATCTGCAGAAGCTTGAGGACTGGTCAAGGGAGTGGCAGTTGAGATTTAATCCAAAGAAATGCAAGATAATGCACATGGGGCACAAAAACCCTGACACAATATGTCCGCTGGGAGGAGGAGGATATAGAATGCTCCAAGCAGGAAAGTGACCTGGGGGTTATCATCTCTGATGACCTCAAGTTAGGGAGTCAGTGCAACAAGGCAGCAGGTAGAGCAAACAGAATGCTGGGATACATAGGCAGGAGTATCACCAGCAGGAAAAGGGAGGTCATAATTCCACTATACAGGACATTAGTGAGGCCACACCTCGAGTACAGTGTCCAGTTCTGGAGGCCTTCCCCTACCTAAAGACATAGACAGGGTGGAGGCAGTTCAGAGGAGGGCGACCAAGATGGTGCAAGGATTACATCATAGAACCTATGAGGACAGGCTGAGGGACTTGAATATGTACTCCCTGGAGGAGAGGGGGGGACATGACTGAGACATATAAGTACCTCATGGAGAGGTACAAGGTGCAGGGAAACACAATTTTTCATCGAGAAAGGGGTTCCAGGACTAGGGGGCATGGGATGAAACTGGAGGGAGGGAGATTCAGAGGGAATGTGAGAAAGTATTTCTTTACAGAGAGGGTGGTGGACAAATGGAACACCCTGCCAAAGGAGGCAGTAGGGGCTGAAACAATTACAGAATTTAGAGAAGCTTGAAGTAGCAAAGTACATGCACAAATGGGAAGACTAGATGGGCCATAGGCCCTTCAAACAACATGAAGTCTTGCTGTATTCTGACATATGCAGTGATATCCAACCTTTGAACTGCCCCGGAGAGGAAAGAGTTAACTTTCCATGCAAGGCACGGAACACTGAGCTCGAGCTCGGTTGAGACTCTGTCTGTTGTTGTTTGAACCCAAACCGCCAGATTCTTTACTCTGCCTCACTGAACAGTCGCTCTGGAGATTTCTCCTTCGCTTGGTTCAATTTAGTCGGTTAAAGTGTCGTTTTTTCCTCGGTTTCAACCAAATTTCTTCCATCTAACCTGTCGGTTCAGTCTCTGTCTGTGGTACCGTGAGTACTAGATAGGTTTATTATTATTAGCTTCTGTGTGGAACTTGTAAACGTTGGATCGGATCGGTTTGAACCAATCAGGTTTGTAAAAAAAGTTTGTTCTGCTTTTTAGAGTGAGGTAACCGGTCCTTATCGGTTCTAAAAAAAAACGGGTTTCATTACGTTTTTTTCCACGACCTGTAACATGGTCAGGATCCGATAAGGGTGTCTTGCCTGGCGGATTGCTGAAAAAAGGGTAAGTTTGGTTAGGACTGGCCATGTCTGAGAAACCCAAAAGAAAAACCGGGCCCACTGGGTTTCAACACTGTAGTGTGTGTGGGGAAGCCTTTGCTAAGGCTGATCCCCACACCACCTGTGTTTAGCGTCTGGTGTTTGACCACCTTGATTCAGACTGCCAGATTTGCAAAAATGTTCCCTCAGCTACCCTGGAAAAGAGAGTTGGTAGGCTCAGGGAAAGGGAGGCCAAAAAGTCCGCTGACCCAGATGGCCAGCCTGGTTCGGTTCCAACCGAACCAGAAGGAGTGCCCTCTGACCAGGGCGAAACTTCTTCGGGCAAAAGGAGAACCAACTCTGAGGAGTCGGTTCCGGTTAAAAGGAAAAGAAGGGATAAGTCAGCCGGTTTGGATCCACAAGTTCTTTCTCCGACCACTGATGAAATAGCCAAAGCGATAAGGATTGTTCAGTCACTAACTCCGGCTCCGACTGAACTGGAACCATCAGTTAGGGGCTCGGTTCTGTCGGTTCACCCAGTTCCAGATTATAATTTAGAGGATTTTTATGAACCGGAGGAGGAGGAGGAGGAGGAGGGAGAGTATGAAGATAATGATGATGATGATGGTGATTATGAAAGTCTGGATGTGCCTATTGACCCGGACATCTCCCCAGACAGACCTTCAGGTGTTTCTCCTCCTAGGCTTTCTGAGTCCCCTTCCCACTTTATGTTTTAAAAAAAAGTGGCTGAAACTCTCCAGCTTCCTGTGGAGGAAGCAGTAGAGGATCAGGAGAAGCCTGATTATGTTGAGATGATGGACATCCCAGAGTCTAGGAGGCTGTCTATTCCCCTCCATAAGTCTTTTGGGAAACAGAAATTTAAAATTCTAAAAACTCCTAATTCCATACCTCCTGTGGACAGAAGAATGGACAAGAGGTATACTCTTTCAGGCTCAGATACGGAGTTCCTTTCCCAGCAATGCAGCCATGTTGGGGTAGTGCAGGCTGCTGCCTGTGATAAGGCAAATATACCCTTGACTTCACACCCTCCAGATAAGGACTCCAGGAGGACTGATGCCATGGCAAAGAAACAGTACATGGCAGCATCTTTGGGACTCAGGCAGGCTAATTATATGGCCTACACAGCTAGATACCAGAAGTCTAGATGGGACACTGTGATGGCTCTAGCTAAACAGATCCCTGGCCAGCTTGCCAAGGAGCTGGAGCAGGTGGCTGCAGATGGTATTGAGGCATCCAAGGTGCAATTTCATGCTGCAGTGAACTCCAATGATGTTTCTTCTAGAGTCATGGCTACATCTGTGGCCCTTCGTAGGATGGCTTGGCTCAGACGTACTAGCCTGTCATAGGATACCCAGACTAAGGCCATGGATTTTCCTGTTGTTGGTAATTCTCTGTTTGGGGAGCAGACAGAGAACTACATGAAGAAAATGGATGAGCCACCTATAGGAGTGCTCAGGCCAAGGAAAGGCACTCCACTCCCCAGAGGCAGCATTCCAGAGGCAGGGTAGGCCTTTTCATTGGCCTTTCTACCAAGCCCAGACCTCCTCTTCCGCCTTTGCCCAGAGGGGATTCTTCAGAGGGAGAGGCAGACGGGGTATAAGCAGGCCTGCTACCACCCCTCAGCCTAAAGCCCCTGCCAAACAGGCACCCTGATGGGTTTGCCCAGGCCGATTCTCCACTACCAGTAGGGGGCAGGCTGGCTTACTTTATCCAGGACTGGAGGTCTTTAACATCAGACAAATGGGTCCTGGAAGTAGTAAGCCAGGGACTGGTTCTCAGCTTCAAACAATTTCCCAAGATGAGAACCAGATCTTTTCCCTGCAAATCCTTCAGAGGCCCTTGCCCTAGAGGCAGAGGTCTCTTCCCTTTGGCTCTGAGAGCCATAGAAAGGGTTCCACCCCTACACAAGGAAAAGGATTGTACTCCAGGTACTTCCTAACCCCCAAAAAGACAGGAGAATGGCGGCCCATCCTGGATCTCAGGTATTTAAACAAGCACCTTTTAAAGCCAAAGTTCAAAATGGTGACTCTGGGAATAATTCTACCCTCTCTAAGGTCAGGGGACTGGCTAGTCTCCCTGGACCTCAAGGATGCCTATTTCCACATTCTCATCAGATGCTCCCACAGAAAGTAACTCAGGTTCGAGTTGCCCTCAGGCCACTATCAATTCAGAGCATTGCCCTTTGGCCTAACATCAGCCCCAAGGGTGTTCACAAAATGCCTGGCAGTAGTGGTTGCTTTCCTAAGGAGAAAAAAGATCTCCATCTTTCCATACCTGGACGACTGGCTCATAGTGGGTCAGTCTCCAGACCAGGTCAAGTCACACCTACAGATAACTCAGCAACTGCTCACTTCTCTAGGATTCCTCCTGAATCTTTCAAAGTCAGTTCTAGAGCCAGTGCAGCTCCTCACCTTCATGGGGCGGAGCTGGATACAATAAGGGCAAGAGCCTTCCTTCCCCTGGATAGGGCAAGGACCCTTGTTACACTGGCCTCTTCATTCACCCTTCAGGTGTCTTGACCAGCAAGGCATTTTCTGCAGCTCCTGGGCCACATGGCTGCCTCTACAGCAGTGGTCCAAGGAGCAAGATTTCAGATGAGGAACATTCAGTTCCACTTAAGAGCCGTCTGGTCCCAGAGAAAGGATTCTCTGACCAAGCTAATCCCAGTGACTCGAACCCTGATCCAGGCTTTGCAATGGTGGCAGGATCAGGACAACCTAAGGCAAGGAGTCCCCTTCATCACTCAATCTCATTCTCTAATCCTTACCACAGATGCCTCCCTCTTGGGCTGGGCAGCCCACTTGGGGGATCTGACCACCCAAGGGTTGTGGTCACCTCAAGAATCTCTGCTTCACATCAATCTATTAGAACTCAGGGCAGTGTTTCTAGCTCTTCAAGTTTTTTCCAAGACTGTTCAGAACAAAGTAGTTCAGATCAGGACAGACAATGCCACCACAGTGTGGTACATCAACAAGCAAGGGGGCACTCGGTCTACGGCCTTGTGCACGGAAGCAATGACGTTGTGGTCTCTGGCCTGTTCCTGAATACCTTTCTGATGCAGTGCACCTCCAGGGAAGGACAATGTCCTGGCAGATGCTCTCAGCAGGGTATCTCAGGGCCATCACAGATGGTCCCTAGATCCCCTGATTTTGAGGTGATCTTCTCCAGATGGGGCACTCCACAGATGGATCTTTTTGCAGCCCCAGACAATCACCAACTTCCTCTTTTTTGCTGCAGACCCCCAGTGTTGGGCTCAGTCCCCCTGGATGCTCTGGTTCTCAGTTGGGAAGGGAAGTTTCTGTATGCTTTTCCCCCCTTTCCTCTCCTGTTCAAGATACTAGTCAAAATCAGGTCTCAACCCTGCAAAGTGATTCTGATTGCTCCAGACTGGGCCAGACAGCCCTGGTACCCTGTCTTGCTGTCCTTAGCAGTCCACCTTCCCGTCTCTTCCCAGGAATTACAACCTGTTAACATGTTCTCAGGGGAGGGTTTGGTATCCGAATCTCAAATCTCTCAATCTCAAGGCCTGACTCTTGAAGAGTTAGAGTCTGCTGATTTACATCTCTCTCAAGGTGTTCTGGATATTCTAAAGGCTTCTCGAAAGCCTTCCACCAGAAAGACTTACAACTCCAAATGGAAAAGGTTCACTATTTGGTGCTCTGGTAAGCATATTTCTCCAGAATCTGCTGGGTTGCCTATAGTCCTCGACTATATGGTTCATCTCAATAGCTTGGGACTCAGACCAGCTACACTTAGAGTGCATCTGGCAGCTGTCTCTGCCTTCTTGTCAGCAGGCAAGCACTCTTCCCTTTCAGCTCATCCTGTATTCTGTAAATTCTTCAAGGGATTGCGGCATACCAATCCTCCCTTCAGGGACCCTGCCCCTGCTTGGGACCGTAATGTTTGCATTGCTCAGCTTATGCAACCCCCCTTTGAGCCTTTGTCCTCAGCAGAGCTTAAGTACTTGACTTGGAAAACTGTGTTCTCGGTAGTCATTACTTCTGCCAGACGCATAAGTGAGTTACAGGCCCTGTCAGTGGAGCCTGATTTTATCTCTTTCCATAGAGATAAGGTGGTCCTCAGGACTAATAGGAAGTTTTTGCCTAATGTGGTTTCAGATTTCCACTTTAATCAGTCTATGTCTCTTCCTGTTTTCTTCACTGACCATTCCTCCTCTGGGGAGAAGAGGCTGCACAGCCTGGATGTGAAAAGGGCCCTTAGCTACTACATAGAGTGCACCAAGGGTCACAGGTTTGACCCCCTTCAATTTTTCCTCACTTATGGTGAGGTTGGCAAGGGAAAACCTGCCACTAAGAGATCTATTGCCAGGTGGATTGTCTCTTGTATACAATTCCGCTATGAAAAATTAGGTAGGATCCCACCCTCAGGCCTGAGGGCTCACTCTACTAGAGGTACAGCTGCTTCCCTGGCTGTGCCAGGGATATTCCTATCTTGGAGATTTGTCAAGCAGCCACCTGGAAAACAGTACATACTTTCACCAAGCATTACTCTCTGGAAATCCAGGCTAGGCAGAGATGCTCGGTTTAGGCGCAGCAGTGCTTCAGAGCCTGTTTCAAAGTAGGTTCTGTCCCTCCTCCATGGAGGTACTGCTTGTGATCTGCATATGTCAGAATACAGTAAGACTTCATGTTGTTTGAAGAAAAATTACTCACCTTAGTAATGTTGTTTCTTCTAATGAGTCTTGCTGTATTCTGATTCTCCTTCTCCCTCTCAGAACCTGGGTTTTTGGGATGTGGGTGGGCAGGAACAGTGTTGGCACCCTAGAGGTGCCCCCCTTTCTTTTCTCACCTCTTATGTTTGGGTGTGTGTTGTGTTTTGTTTTTTGGGTTTCCTGACTTGAGAATTGCCTTGGAACCAAAACACCTTTTTATTAAATTTAGTTACCAGTTAGCTAGTGTGAGTTTACAGTTTCCACACAGGACGCCCAGTGAGTGTAGCTCATAAAGATCTGGCGGTTTGGGTTCAAGCAACAACAGACAGAGTCTCAACCGAGCTCGAGCTCAGAGTTCTATGCCTTGCATGGAAAGTTAACTCTTTCCTCTCCGGGTCAGTTCAAAGGTTGGATATCACTGCATATGTCAGAATACAGCAAGACTCCATTAGAAGAAGCAACATTACTAAGGTGAGTAATTTTTTCTTATCTGCCATCAACATCTATGCACCTATGTATCCCATAGACATTGCCTGCATGCATGTGGATACTCACACATACCTTACAGCCCCAGGATAGTTAAAAGTAGGCAACTGAGTAGGAGTAATTAAAGTGGACATTTCTCAAACCTTACCTTGTACAGTAATCTTTGGCAGAGACTGGGAAGGTTTCCATACCATCTTGCAAAGCAGTACTGACAGAGCATGCCCACAGGAGGCCACACACAGAGGGAGTTGAACATGTATTTCTCTTAATAGATTTTGAACCCTTTGGCCCAGATAGGAAGCCTAAGAAGTCCCAGGGACAGAAAAGGATTGAGGGAAAAGGAAGGGGTCCCTGTATATAAGATTGTAGTTGCCTGAGCCACTAGGACAAGGGTTCAAGGAAGGTCAAAGGTGACCCAGATGAGGAATTTGCATCCACATCCACATCTACAGGGGTCACAGAACACTTCCAGAGATCAGGCCAGATGTTTTTCGCAGTTTGGCCAACATCATTTTTGAACAAAGGCCTGATGAGGTACTCCGGAATTCTGATAGCTCCTGCGGGTAGTCAGGACTACAGAAAACGAAGGGCAGTCTGGAAACTGTTTTTCAGTTGCTGTTTTAGTTTTTAACAGTGTGTGTTTTCAGTGTGCAGCCTAGTAAATTAAGGGCTGACAGTGCTGTTTATTTAACATTTAATACTCTAACTGAGGCGTTAGGATCATGCTACTAGCATGATGTCAGCAGTAGCTTCTGGGGTCAAGTGAGGTCATCTAGACCTTTAAATCGAGTGCTTAGTGTGAGTAGATGGCGAGCACAGAGTGGAGGCTGGCATGGACAGAAGCCAGTGTCTGATTGTATCAAATGGGAAAGGCAGGGATTTGGGGCAGGTCTCTTTAAGTGCAGCCCTTTTAAAATAACAAATGTAACCCACCTACAAATGGGGGTTCTCGAAAAGTCTTCCTTGAGCTTGCTTAAATGCTTACCGCCAGGCTGGTGCCCTGTGTTTTAACAGTTTAAATGTATTGCCAGAGAGTGCCTGTATAGCCTCTGTGTACTGTCTCTTTAAGAGCTACCTGGATTGCAATCATAATTAATCTGAGAGGGAGCTCTGTTAGAAGATGTACTTGTTTGCTGATCATTTGTTAGAGTAGTGATAATATTGCAGTTTGTTCTAACCTGCCTTCTTTGCAGTATGGACAGTTCTGTTTGTTTCCATCATCTTGGTCCTGGACTGTCAGAATGGGCCAATCAGTACATTTGGGACTCTAAAATGGAGCCTGCCTACAGGGGCTTGGTGGGGCCAAAACTTGTAGGAATTGTAGTTTTGGGAATTGGCGCCTAAAATAACCTGGAGGGGGAGCTCTTGTTGTGACTGACAGACAGATCAGCCAACCGAACCTTTTGGATCTTGGGTAAAGTCCCACACTGCTTGCAGTTTCAGTTAGATCTGAGTTGGGAGCTAAAGAAGTCACAGCTCGAGATAGTTCGAGCAGCGATCCATAGTGGATTCACACAGGAGAACTGTGGAAAGGCCTGAGTTTGGCTTGCATGCCTGCCTGCTGTTCCTGAGAGGGAACTTTTGCTTTTTTCAGACTGAATCCGAATTTGGAGAGCGAAGTAAGCCACTGAAGTGTGACCAGGCTTTAACCTGAAGAAGACCAAAGATTTGCTGAATGTGATTGGCCTGTCAGGATTTCCAGCTACCTCTGAACTTCCGGATTATGCAGAGACTCTGTAATTGCGCCCGGAGAGCCATTTGCCTGGTACAGTGGAATTTCCTTACATGTGAATGTGCTTATAGTGGGTCGTGATTTAGTTCCCCACTGTGTGTCTGAACTGTGTTTTGCTTGCTGGAGGCTGTATCCAGCTCCAAGGACTGAATCTGTATCCATTTCCATTTGCTGGGGCCCTGCTACACTGGCCCAGCCAGAATACCTGCTACGTAGAGAAAGTCATCCATGAGAGACTGGCCTGGGGATCAGCCCCCTGCTCAATGCGTTAAACAGGAACGATGCCTCGGTGATTCATGTGGGCCCTGCTTCTCCAGGCACTCCAGCTCAACAGCCTGCAGTCTCGATTTCATCCTGCCTGTGTCCAGTATTGGGTATCGTGAGTAAACATCAGGGTAGCACCCTGCAACAACAGCTAAATCTAAAAGTGTTGTCATCTGATTGTCTTGTTGCCTTTTCTTTCATGAACTGAGCCCTCCGGCTCCGGATTACAAATAGTGTGTGTTGTGCATGTTGCTTTCTTCCATCACAGGGCCCCACGCAGCTGTAATGTTCCTGGCTAGCCCACTGTTTTCCTACCTGGGTAACCAGAGTGTGTGACTGTGTAGGGACTCTGAACTGCATGTATAACTGTCTGATTAATATAGCTTTTAAGCAAATCAACCTGATTACGCCCCTCCCTTGTTCAAGTCCCCTGGATAAATCAGATTTAACTTTGTTTGCATTTAACCTGACTGTGGTTCCAGTTTGTGCCAAAAGTATTGTACTGTTGCCATTTGCTGTGCTTAACCTCGTTTTACAGGGGGTACCCAGGATCAAGCTAGAGGAACCTGCCCTGGTGGTAAGTGCAAACAGTGTGGGTAATTGCCTGGTGAATAAGGGTCATTGTGAAAGTAATTATTGTATATTGCTCAGGCCACTAGAAGGGAAGGGGGGTTACAGTGTCTCGGAGGGCTGTGCCCAGGTTAGCTTGACCACTAACAACCCTGACCTCTGGGTGGAGGCACCCATTTCATTACCCAGGCCCCTTAACCTGCTACTAGTCAAGCAGTTAGGGGTAGTAACCCTTGGGATAGTGTCACCAAGGGGTTACACAAACATGTGGAAAGGTGGACAAAATACTTAACTTCTAATATGTATGGGTCTACAAATGAAATAGACGGTTTGCACTGTGTCAAATGCAAATACATCAAGCATTTAGAAGCAGGTGTGCTGAAAGAGAGCTTAGAGTGCAACATTAGAATCAAAGGAAATAGATAATTTTATTACCAAAACCAAACAATTTCTACATGACAATTAATCTGTGCCACAAAAGGAAGGGAGTGAAAATTTTGAATACCCAAATGCATTTGTCATGGTTAGGGACAAATGCAATAGGCAGAAATGTATGAGTCTGATAAATCAAATGGAGGTGAAGAGGAGAATGGAAGTAGGGAAAAAGCAGCAGAGGGGAGAAGTCATAAAAGGCAGAGGAGTGACCATCATTTTTTAGGTTCTGGTCCCCCACTCCGCTCGCCGCCCCCCCTCCACCCCAGTCTTACCCACCTGGAAGGAGCCGCTGGGTGGGCACCGCCTCCCCAAGAAACACAGCTCTCAAGCTCTGGCTTGCCCCCCAGGGCAGGGTCACGGTAGCGGGATCCCCCAGGTGGACCTTTTGTCTGCAGTGGGAGTGGCAGCAGCAGAGGAGGGGCCATTATTAGGGGCTAGAATTGTTTTTTGGCTTGTTTTTCCCGGGGGCAGGGATGTGCAATGACACTGGTGTCTGCCCCAACCCTCCCCAGCATGTGGCACTGGCTGCGGAGGTACCCCCAGCCTCCACCAGAGGTCTGCGTAGAGCCGGACACTCATCCACCTCCCTCGGAGAATTAGAGCAGTCCCTGGGATGCTCAATCCCCCCTTGGCCGGCCGTCAGAGAAGTGACAATCATAAGAGCACCAAAAATAAATCTGAACCACTAGCCAGGTCACTGGAACAAAATCAGGGGGATTATCAAGTGGTAATAGAAGGGCAAGCACAGAATATGGTTAGTGGCACAGACTGAAATGGGAGGGGGAGGACAAAATGGTGAAGAAGCAGTACAATTTAACTGTGGCTCTACTGCTCCAAATCAAGATTTAAGTCTTAACAGAGTGGAACCAACAGATGGGACATCACAAACCACAGCAGACAGGAGGGCATCTGGGCCTGGAAAATAGATTTTTGTAGTGGGCGATGCCATACTATGCTTTACAAACAGACAAATCTGTAGTTGTAGTGAAGACTGCACCACAGTAAGCTGTCTGCCAGGAGCCAGAATCAAACATATTCATAAGAATATGGAGAAGATAATTAGGGGGAAGGAAGAACCAAGTGTTGTTCTGCCAGTACATGTTGCTAGTAACATTGTGTACAAAAGTAGACATATTGATACTGACACACAGTTTTAAAGACACAGGTACAGTACTTAAAGAACATAAATGTAATATGGTTATTTCAGAAATGTTGCCAATACCAAGGGGAAGGGTCTCAAGGAAATAAAGCAATCAAATATAAAAACAGATGGTTAAGAAAATGAGAAGACCAGGAAGGGATTATTTTTCCTGAGGAACTGGGATCGATTTGTTAATGATTGGGCATTGTTTGCAAGAGATGAACTGCACCATAGTCAAACAGCTGCTAGGATCTTGGGGTCAGAATTAAGTATAACATAAAACACCATTAAAGTAACAGCCAAGAGGGAGACGGGTGGAGTAAATAAACCTCTCTTAAGTGTGGAGGGTAAACTTAAAAGCATAAACTTTAAAGCACTAAAACATTAATGTTATCCAAACAACACTCGTGATTAGATCTGTCTGCTTGTAAATGCAAGGAGCCTGGGAAACAAAAAGAAGGAACTAGGGGTGGAAGTCCCTAGAAACAATATAATCTATGTGTTGTGACTGAAACATGGTGAGAGGAAAATAACACCTAGAGCACATCAATCAGTAGTTATTTAGGAGAGAGAGAGAAATGGGCGAAAGAATGGTAGAGTGTCTCTATACAGTATGTGCATTATGGACTAGCTGTAGTGCAGGTAATGAGGGGTGAATATGAGGGACTAGAAGTACTATGGGTTAAAATTACACTAAGGGACGCATAAAAAGTGTTCCTGGGAGTTATCTATAAGCCCCAAATATGCCCAAGGATGAAGCTGAGCTATCGTATAAGGTTTTAAGAACATTAAAAGATGAAGACAGAGTATACCTAGTGGGCAATTTTAACATGCCAGGGAACAAGTGGGTTACCATGTTGGGACAATCTACGCTAGAGACAGAATTCCTTGACATAATCATGTAGCTTACTATGGAGAAGTTTGTGAGTCAGTACACTAGGGAGTTCCGTATACTGGATTTAGTACTAAGTAATGTAGAAGGGGGATACCAGCTGCAAGGTTTTGGAACCATTGGCTGGTAGTGACCATAATATGGCCAGTTTAAAAATGAAAAATAAAGGAATGAGCACATTAAGAACACTGTAAAGTGCTCTTTGAGGGCAGACTTTGTAGGAATGAGAAGGGAGCTGGTCCAATGCAACTGGGAGAAAGATTTACAAGGCCTTGATGCAGAAGAAATATGGGAAAAGCTGATAAACAGGATTCAAGAATTAGAAAAGACATATGTCCCTGTTAAAATTAAATATGGCTTGAGAGGGAAAATTCCACCTTGGTAAAATAACAGACTTAAGGAGATTTTAAGAAATAAAAAGAGCATATATCAGGGCAATGAGGAGTAATAGTAACACACATTGGGAGGCATACAGAAAACTTGTAAGGCTGTGTAAAAAGGAGATTATACAATGGCTTGAAAAATACTAGCCTCTGATTGGCTGGCTGGCATGATTTACACATTGTAAAATGTAGTATCACCTAATGGGAAGAAATGCCAGCCAGCCAACCCTCCCCCCCCACTCATATTACTCCGATACCAAAACTTCAAACGTAGCGCCCCCCATATTGATTCTCCCAGTAATGGCAAACCATGAATTTCAAACTACAAAAATGAACTGCTGTTTTAAATTAATAGATGAGCAGGAGTTAAAATGCATATTCTCTGCAATTCTGGATATAGTACCGTTGTCTATAAATGTTCAAAATACAGTGCAAGACATACCTGTTCCACAGGAGACCATAACCGAGCTGGTAGACATCTGTCCCACAACAGAGGCAGAAACTGTAGCCACCAGCAGCCAACATTCACCCGCAGCCACCCCGCCCATAAACAACTCACTCCATGCTGCTGCAGGTGTCACCACAGGTCAAGCCAATCCTGTGAAGAAAAATAAAACACGCCATGACAACATAAGTGATCAACAATTAATAAGGCTGGAAATGCAAAGGAATGAACCAAGCACAGTAAAACAAACTAAGTGGGCACTAAACTTCTTTGAAGAGTGGTGCAACCAAAAACAAATCCAAACAGATTTTAAAACCATACCACAAAATTAACTAAACGACATATTAAGGCAGTTCTGTGGCACAGAAAGAAATACAAATGGTGAGCAGTATGTCCTAAGCAGCTTCATAAGACTCAGATCTGGTCTAAAGAGACACATTAATGAACCTTGCATATCTTGTCCCATCAACCTCATGACTGACGCAGCTTTCACTGTAGAAAACAATGTATTTAGGCTAGTGGTGAAGAAATATAGAAAAGATGATAAAGATAAAGCAAAACCACCACCCTCCACTTACACAATCAGAACTAGCTTTTCTAAGGAACTCAGAATCCCTCTCACCAAACACAGCCAAAAGCTTAGTGCAGAAAGTGTGGCTGGTTATCCAGCTACACTTAACTAGAAGAGGCAACAAAGGAGTTTGAAGCTTCACTATAAATTCATTTGAACTAAAAGAAACTGAAGGAGGGATCAAATATTTAACAAAATGTTTTAATGAAGATACCCAAAACCACAAGTTGCTGAATGATCCAAAGTGTCAAACAACTAGAGGTTTCATGTTTGAATCCCCAGGAGACCCTCTTTGCCCCATCCGGAGTTATATGAAGTATATCTCAAAACTCCCCTCAAATCCATCTGCTTTATTCTGCCACCCCAAAAGACAAAATCAAAGTAAACTTGAAAAGCAAACCATATGGTATACGAGGGAGCCCATGGGTGTTAATTTTCTTGGTAAAATACTCCCAAAAATCTGCCAAGAAGCAGGACTCCAGAAACAGTACACGAACCACTCCCTGAGCCAACCACAGTCACTCTATTGTCTGAAACTGGAATAGAAGCAAGGCAGATAATGACCATCGCAGGTTACAAGAATAAAAGTCTTTTCATAGCTACTGGAGGCCCAACATGTTGGACTATGCTATATGGGGTTAATAATCTCAGGGGAAAAACCAGAGGCAATCAAGAAAGCACAAATGGAAACACCAAATAAGCCTATCACAAAACAATACTTTTACCCTGAATATGCACACGCTTCTCCCTGCAGTAAGGCATTTTTTTACAAGACCGGAAAGCAACAACCAGAGTCCAGAACAGCAAAGTACATTACAGAAAATGCAATCCAGTAGCACAAAGGAATGCCCAGAAAAAAAAATCCAAGCCCATCAAAGCAGCAGACCGAATCAGCCAGAGCAGATCCACACAAGGACATCCAAACTATGCCCATCAGCAACAAAGAAGAAGTTGAGATAAAAAATCTCTGTGAAGAAATAAACTCACAATTCCCAGAGATGCATCCTGTACAAAATCCAGTCGATTCTGAAGAGAGCCACCCCACGCAGAATGTTCCACAACATGACCTCCTACGAAACAGCCTATCATCTGCAAGACATGCAATTGCATTCCCAACTTTCAACCACTTCATAAGTGATGACACCATAAATATCTACGCATCTCTGAAGTAAGCATGGGCGCCTTAAAGGAACAACACTCTACAAAAAAAACAGGTTAGTTCACATGCTACTATATCGATAAAAATAAAAAATGCAGATATGCATCAAACTTAAAATGCCTTTTCCCTCTCTTACAGGAACCTAAACTATGGCTTTCCACATTGCCTGTAACTTGTAAACAAGAACCAAAACAAGTAACCCTGCACAACTCAACTAAGTGCACAACTACAATAGACTGTTTCTAAACCACTTCAAAGAAATAAACAAATTCAATATCTTTTAGTTAAAAGCTATACTAGAAAAAAACCAAAAACATTCAATAGTCTCCTTTCACAAAATAAAATGTCTAAAGTTTTGCAGTTTTGCATAAAATGCCTTTGGTTTGTCTAAAGTTTTGCAGTTTTGCATTTAAATGCCTTCATTTTCGCACTGTTGTAACAGTTTAGATACTAAAATGCCTTAAATTTTCCTGTGTTACATCAGTTCAAATGTTACATCAATAAAACTTTGGGACTATTTTCTTGGGAACAAGATTAAAATGTTAACTTCTCAGCATAATAAATAAATATTTATTCAAACATAAACATTTCTGTGACTTACTTTGAAAAATTGTAAAATCACAATATACTACTACAGGGAGTGGGTGATGCCAGGATTTACCCACTTCTGGAGTAGTTTACTCACTTGACCTGCACCCTCGTGACCAAACCATACCAGGTGTGGGTAAATCCTGGCATCACCTACACCCTGTTATGTTATATTGCTTATTATGCAATGACTCAAAAAATACTGGCTCCTGATTGGCTGGCTGGCATGATTTACACATTGTAAATCGTGCTATCACCTAATGGTAAAAAGTGCCAGTGACAAGTCAGTCGCATCAGGAACCGACCCTGAAATCCTCCAACCCATCCCTCTGACCCAAAAGTCCTGCTTAACTGTCACGGTTTCAGCTGCTGCCTTGCTCATGTTAAAAGCCTCCTAAACTTCTAAAATACAAAATAACTCAACTCTCCTAGTATCCCCTCTTAGAAAAAAAAATCAATTGGTGTGTTATCACCTATCAGCTTCACTCACTGACTCCCCACCGCTAAAGTCTCACTCCCTCTCATCTCAGTGTTTTATTTTTTTATTTATTTCGATTAGGTTTATTACCTTTGAGTCAGAGACTCATTTTCAAAGGTTCCAAGTCAAGAACAAAACAGTACAATACAATACAGTATCAGGAAGGTAACAGAGATCACAGGGAAAGCATCATGAGGACCGTATGGTATCACATGAGGTTAAAGACTTGTTAGTTACATCGTAATAATACAATAAAGTGCATTACATCACATGATTGCAGGGTAGGCTAGCCAGGGAGGAAAGAACAAGCCAGCTGCAAAGAGATGTTTGGGCAGAGAGATGAGTAGGGGAAGGGGTTAGCAACCGGAGAGGTATTGTCAAGAGGTGGAGGTGTGGGAAGGGGCTGAGGAGGGGTAAGGTGGTGGGGGCGGGTAATTCGACTTATGGACTGATGAGGTGGGAGAGGGGGTGGTTAAGAAAGGCAAGTAAAGAAAAAAGAGGAACTGGTGGGTCATTTATTTGTGCAGGTACAGGCAGATACGCCCTTTAGATGGGACCGCAGCCCTTTTTTGAACAGACTCAGCTTGATGCCATCTGTAAGCATGTCGGGTAGTTCATTAAACCATTTGGGGCCCTTATAGGTGATGGATTTCTGGGCCAAAGACGTGCTCTTGAAAGGAACTTGTAGTCCTCCTATGGACACATTCCTGGTATGCTTTGTTTGCACTGACTTCTTGAACAGACCACATAGAGATTCTGGCATTAGGCCTAGTTGTGTTTTTTTTGTGATTAGGCAGGTTTGGTATTGTGCCCTCAGGTGCACAGGGAGCCAGCCAGTCTCGGAGTAGAGGACACAGGTGTGAGTCCAATGGTCTGCCCCAAGTACCAAATGACGAGCCCAGTTAACTAGCGTTTTTTTCCTGTTTAGTGCAGTGTCTGATCCTGCTATGTATATTGGTAACCCATAGTCAATGGGTGACAATACTGTGCTGCCTGTGGCTAATTTGAGGGCAGCAGGTGTCATTGAGTGCTTGTTTCTATGGAGGATGCCCAGTTTCATGCTGGCAGTTTTGACAACTTGGTCTATATGGTGGGAGAAGTTGAGAGTGTCGTCAAGGTAAACACCCAGATATTTAAACGAGGAGACTTGTTCTAGTGTGTCACCTTTTAGGTTCTGAATTAGAAGTGGGCTGAAATTCCTTTTGTTCTGAGGGACCGTGAACAGCATGCTTTTGGTTTTTTATGGTTCAGTAGCAGTTTGTGTTGGCAGAACCAGGTTTCAAGTTTGTGGAAACTATCGAGTAGGCCATCACAGGTCGCGCTCCTGCTCTGAACCCTCGAACATTGGGTTCTGTACAGTTCTCTGGGAAATGAAAGGCACATGAAAAAAAAAAAAAAAAAAAAAAAATGGGCTCATTTCAGCCGTTCCCTCTCACTGACACCGAGCCTTCAGTCAGAGATCTGCTGCACCTGATGAATACCAATCCATCCCAACAACCAACCACAGCAAATGGATGTTCACTCTGCTCAGTTAACTGGTACGGCAGTCACACAGTACAACGGAAACTTGTTGCTGTTGCTGCTCAGAACCCTGTGACTTCGGGCGCTCTCTCTACCATTGTCCCTATTTAACACATGTTCCTTACCTGGCTTGTCCTCTGACTCAGCTTCCTACAGTTTCCATGTTCAGTGCTGCTGCTGATCCTTGTCCCCAACTCTTCACCCTGTGATACGGAAAAAGCACTTCAGGAGCGATATGTAGACTAGCGCTCCACATTCCCACCAAGTTGTTACATACCCTGCATCTCGCGGGCTCTCTCTTTAAGATAAATAAATCACAGCATATCACTGTCTGTGGGGCTGCCTTGGTATACAGCAGCAGCAGCAACACTGCAGCCATAGCAACAGTCTTGGCAACGCAGTACTATTTTTTCAGGCATAGTAACAAATGTACTGAAAATAGATAAAAATACCCACCAAAACATATTTATTTTCTAGCTCAAAAAATAGATGGCCACTGTAATCGCAATATACCATGACAGGGTGTAGGTGACAGCAGGATTTACCCATGGCTGGTGTGGTTTCCTCACTCGGCTTGCAGCCTTGTGAGCAAACCACAACACCAGGCATGGGTAAATCCTGCAATTACTCACACCCTGTCGTGG
This sequence comes from Neoceratodus forsteri, assembly GCA_016271365.2. Taxonomy (NCBI): domain Eukaryota; kingdom Metazoa; phylum Chordata; order Ceratodontiformes; family Ceratodontidae; genus Neoceratodus; species Neoceratodus forsteri. Next base: position 437,568,242 of record CM057453.1, read on the forward strand.
TATATTGCTTAAATCATAAGGAGTAAGGCAACACTGGAATTTAAGGCAACAGTTGCAGCTAAAGATAATTATAAAACATTTTATAGCTACATTAATAACACAAAAGGCAGAACGCAGACCCTTAGTTGTGAGTGAGGAGGTTGTAACCAGGAATGAGGGCATGGTAAATATTTTCAACAAATATTTCTGTTCTCTTATTTATGAAAACACTGAAGATATGAATGGCCACAGTTGTTCGATGGAAACCACGGAATTTAATGTAGCTCAACACAGGCTGGAGGAGTTACTATTGGGCCTGAATGTTAATAAGGCCCAGGGCCCTGTTGCAATGCACCTGACAGTCATTAAGGAATTGGCAGTGGTATTATCAGGGCCACTAAAATATCTCTGAACTGTCACTCAACACTGGCAGGGTGGTAAAATGCTGGAGAGAGGAACACGTGGCACCAGTATTTAACAAGCATTTGTCAATGCTGAATGTTGTCGTGTTGGCATTGGCTCTGGTAGTGCAGTGCGGAAACACATTTTGGGCAGGATGTGAAAAATGACAGCTGTACTATTCATAAGGAGGTGTAAAAAAAATGGCAGTGTTGAAAATGTGGCATGTAAATATTGCAAATTTGCGAAGTTACAGGGGTGCGTGGGAAATGCACAACACATGCTTGTAACACAGTCATTTTATGGACTTTTGGCACCAGATTTTGAATATAGGCATTTTAGCAACTCTGCTCCTGTACAGTGTCACTGTCATTTCCCCAGACTGTCCCAAAAAGTGATTTCACACAGCAACCACGGTATTCTAAGCCGGACGTGCGAAAACACATTTCGAGCAGGATATGTAAAATGACAGCTGTACTGTTCATCAAGAGGTGTGTAAAAATACCAATGGTGAAAATCCAGATTGAAAATATTACAAATGCACAATGTTACGAGCGTGCGTGCAAACTGCGCAACATATGCTCGTAACACAGTCATTTTATGGAGTATCATCACCAGATTTTCAACATAGGTATTTTAATACCTCTGCTCATGAGCAGTGTCACTGCTATCTTTGTAATCTGCTCCAAACACTGATTTCCCACAGCAACCGCGCTATTGTGCGCCGGAAGTGCAGAAACACATTTTGTTGCCGGATGTGAAAATGACAGCTATACTGTTCACAAGGAAGTGTAGAAAAATGACAATGTTGAAAATCTGGTGTGAAAATATTGTGAAGTCGCGAAGTTAAGTGTGTGTAACAGCACTACGCAATGCCTTTCGTAACACAGTCATTTATAGATATCGTCACCAAATTTTCAACATAGGCATTTAGGACCTCTGCTCATGAACAGTGTCACTGTCATTTTCTGAATCTGTCGAACACTGATTTCCCACGTGACAGCACTATTGTGCAAGCGGAGGTCTTGAAACATTTCAACCAGGATGTGAAAATGACAGCTGTACTGTTCACAAGAAGTGTAGAAAAATGACAATGTTGAAAATCTGGTGTAGAAAATGTTGTGAATTCACAAGTTATGGCTGATGTATAACAACTATTACAGCATACTTTCGTAAAGTAAATTTTTTAGTTTTCCAGCAAATTTGCAACATAGGCTTTTGAGAGCTCACCTCATGAACACTGCCACTGTCATGCGTTAATTGGTCCCAAGGTGATTCCGCAGTGACTGCGAAATCACCTTTAGGACAGTCTTAACCTCTATAACAGTGCCAGAATTCATGAGGAGGTCCCAAAACCCTTTGTTGAAAATTTGGTGCCAAAATTCCAAAAAATGCCCAAGATATGCAGCAAAGTTGAAAAAAACCTATTTATTCCATTATACAGCTTACCAACATTTCCTCAGTTCGCGGTCGACTTTGAAGAGTGCAGACATGTTCCCGGTCCACCGAAGATCGTCACGTCGAGCTCCAGAGGTAAATATGGGGTGATGGCGGGGTGTGGGGAGGCAGGGTGCATAGTGGGTGGGTGCAGGTGGTGGAAAGGGGGTAGGGAGACTACGAGGGACCATTTTCTGTTTACAGCTGCTAAAAAAAAACATTGCAGATGGTTTCCTTTTTGTACAGGTGTTTGTTTTTTTGGGGGATATAGTAGCCGACAGGGGACTGGGCACCACGTCAGTACATAGGGAGTGGGGGACACTAGCTGAGGGGGATTGGGCACCCCTTCAGCACAGAAGAATGGGGGACATCATGCTGATGGGGAGTGGGCCCCTATCGGCACATTAAAGTGGGAAGGGGGGACAGATGCTGACGGGATTGGGCACCCCGTTGGCAAACAACAAAAGTGGAGGCGCATGAGCTGAGGGGATTGGGCACCCCTGGCAAGCAAAAAGGAGTGGGAGGACACATTATGCCAACGGGAGGGTGCCCCCACTCGACATACACGAGGGGTGGGGTAAGCCAACCAGGGATTGGGTCCCCCGATGTCATCATTTAGCAGCCACTGTGCCACCATGTTTGTAGCTGGTGAAGCACATAGGAAGGTCCACTGCATGTGATGAGCTTTGCTCGCATTGCAGCAGATCTTTCCTTAGATGTGCTCGCCCGGGTGGTGTGGAGCCGGCATGCAGGCTAATTGGGGAATAAGGGATGCATCTACTGGTGCGTGCCCTGCATTCGCCCAACAGTGACCGCGCCTCCAAATCTTCACTGCCGCAAGATGTTGGCTGCGCAAGCATGCCAACATAAAAAAAGGGCTCAAGGGAAGTGTACCTTAACTACAGACCAGTGAGTCTCATGTCTATCCTTGGGCAATTATTGTAAATAATAGTAAGAGATGAGATTGAGACCTTTTTAAAGGGGAGTCATTTGCTTGATGGCACCCAACATGGGTTTAGAGAAGTAAGATCATGTTACACAAACTTGATTGTTTTTTTCAAACCTGTCAGCAGAGCACTGGATGGGGGTGGGGGAAGGTACCAGTCAATGTGGTGTACCTAGATTATAGTAAGGCTTTCGCCACTGTGCCACAAAAAGAAGTTGTGGAAGAAATTGGCAAATTACTCATTAAGAGTAAAATATTACAATGGGTAAGATCATGGTTTACAAATAGGAAGCAAAGGGTTGCTACTGAGGAACATGTCTCTGATTGGGGAAGAGTGACAAGTGGTGTGCCACAGGGTTAGGTGTTGGGAATGATACTTTCCAATATTTATGTTTCATTGATGTAATGCACCGGTAACGCATGGATGAGCAAATCTGCAGATGATACCAAGCTGGGTGTCTTTGTAGATAGCGGTGTATGAGTAGAGACCATCGGGCTTGATTTTCAGAGGCCAAATGATGCATGGCGCTTGGTCATCAAACAGACATGACACAAGAGCACCCTGCGCTGCACCATGCATCATTCCCAATTTTCTAATGCAGGCTGCACTATAAGGGGGCCACTTGTACTAGAGGGGCTTGTGCCTTGCTTTCGGTGGATGCACAGGTGTGCCATGGCGGACAAGGGATTGGGCCACAACAGTGGTGCAGCATCTCCTAGTTTGGGAGTTACAAAGCCCCCTCCCCATTGCCACAGGTTTTACCAGGTGTAAGACCAGTCGGAGTTGGTCTAATGGCCCCATGCGCTGCCACCTTCCATAGCTGATGGATGGGCTAGAGTTTGAGGTCTCTTGTCCATAGCAGTAGCACTCATGGAATGGCAGAATGCAAGGTTGGAGCACTGCTGATCTCATGCTAGTGCTTCTGGCTGTTGCAGAGGATAATAATGGCAGATGTGTCCATGGTGTAGGTAATGGAGGGAATACGTAACAGAAGTAGTAGTGTGACTCACTCTCACTGTCATCTGCCCCATGGTGCCATGCAGGATGTCACCGGTGTCCTAGTCCCCCTGCTCAGGGTAAGAAAGCATGTGGACTGTACATGAAGGTAGGCTGTCCAGATCTCCCATGCACCTACAGTTTGTCCCTGCTGACTCTTGTGTGGCACACAGCAACAATATGCAACAGGCAGCTGTGTGCAACTGTAACTGTGTGTCGCCTGCTTGATTCACATTTGGATGGCACTGCCGCCACATGTGAGTGGTGACCAGTGGTGCAAGTCGTAGACAAGAAGTGCAGGATCTCAGGCATTGGAAAATATGAAATGCAGAATGAAGATCCTCAATCCGAAGGATAGCTGTGTCAAGACACATCTATCTGTTTAGGCACTAGTAGATTCAATTAGAGATATTGAAGTATTTCTAAGAAAATAGAATTGTTGTACAAGTCAAATGTTGTTATGGAAACCCTGATTTCAGGTCATAGGCCCAGAAACTGTCATTATGTTGCTGGTTTAAGAATTTCAGTTCCAGTGTCAGTGGAAAGAAGTACAGGAACTCCGTTGCTGCTGCAAAAAAGGTACAGGAACCGAGTTCCTGTGCGTTCCTGTTCACTTTCACCCAAACTGACCAGATATGCGAGTGCGACCGTGGTAGGCTATCACCTCCTCACCTATCAGCTGCACATTACTGTGTACATGGAGGGTACACTACCAGCCATTGGAACCCTATGGGGCATCTTCTTTTGTAATGCCTGTAGAGTGCCATGCGTATCCCCTCTGTGCCTACAGCTGACTGTAAGGATTGTGCTAGCATATTGTGGTCTCTGTGTTGGGGGTGGGTGCCACAAAAGCAATGACCCTGCTACCATATGCAGAATGATGGGCCATTTAGTCCGACCTGGTGGTGCTAAGGGTTGAGGCGCTGGACGTCACACCTTGTGCCACACCAGTGACTCGGGTTTGGGAATGAGCCTGGATCATCGGGGTCAGTTGGGGAGTGGAGGCTGGTGAATGGATTGAGTAGCCATAAGGCAGCTCTCCCCTCCTTGGTGGGGATCCAGCCATGCCCACTGCAGGCCTGTCCCCGGGTGGAGGCCTGGAGGTAGTGCAGTCGGGAGCGACTAGAGTACAGACGGTGCCATGGGTCTCTGCCTCCACACATGTGTGAGCAACCACAGCAAGGGGCAGAGAGAAAATGTGAAAATATGGAGCTGGCAGGCTCCATGATGGTCCTGCAGTGCCTGCGTCGGCCCTCTCTGAGTCTAGATGTTGGTCTCTGGGGGGATGGAACGTCGACGCCCTTCACCCTCAGCCTGCCATGGGGGACAACCCATGGAGGATTGCCCAGAGGGTTGGGCACAGAGACAGCAGAGGTCCTGAGACTGAACCCCACTGAAGGAGGGTCCAGAGCCACCTGCCAGCTCCACCATGTCCCCCTGTCTCCAAGTAGGTGGGAGGTGGCGATGAGAGATCAAACAACTGGATTAAAAAAAAAAAAATGACGGGTCATTTCTAGGTTTAGCATTAGGATTGCAAAAAATCCACTTTAGGATGTTTGCCACCTCCACCCTGCTGTCTGAGATGGCTGGCAGGTGGGGATGCCCCATTGCTGGACCTCTACAGTGGTGATGGTCAGGACGAGACCCAGAACATGTGATAGAGAGCTGTGCCCTACAACTGTCAACTGCAGCGAGCTTGTGTCAGTCTAAAAGGCCTGTAGAAAATGACTGAGCCCATGGGCTTGATTTCCAAAAGCCAGGGAATGATGCATGATGCTTGTGTCAAACAGATATGACCCAAGGGACACCCTGTGCCACACAGTGCATCATTCCTGATTTTCTAATGCAGGCTGTGTCATAAGGGAGGCCACCTGCTCCAGAGGGGCTTGCGCCATGCTTGCAGCAAATACATGGGTACACCATGGTGGACGGAAGGGTTATGTCACAACAGTGATGTACCATCCCCTAATTTGGGAGTTACAAAGCTCCCCAATTGCTGCAGATCTTGCCAGGGGTTAGACCAGCCAGAGCTGGTCTAACAGCCCAATGTGCCATTGCTGACCATACCTGATGGACAGGCTAGAGGCAGAGGGTCTCTTGTCTGTAGCGGTAGCACTCACGGAATGGCACCATGTAAGGTAGGGGTACTACTGACCTCATGCCAGTGCTTCTGGCTGTTGCAGTGTATAATAGTGGTGGACATGTCCATGTTGTAGGTAATGGAGAGGATGCATAACAGAAATGGTAGCATGACTCACTGTAACTGTCATCTGCCACATGGTACCATGCAGGACATTGTCGGTGTCCTAGTCCCCCTGCTCAGGGTAGTGGAGCATGTGGGCTGTAGTAGGTGGTCTGTCAGGATCTCCTGTGCACCTAAAGCTTGACCCCAGTGACTCTTGTGTGGAACACAAATTACACAACAGGCAGCTGTTTACAATTGTAACTGAGTGTCTCCAGCTTGGCTCACATCCAGACAGAATTGACACCATATACAAGTGGTGACCTAAACTGGGCAGGTATGTGAGTGTGACATCGGTTGGCTGACACCTCCTCTCATCATAGCTGCACATTGTGGTGTCCATGGAGGGTACAGTACTGGCCACTGGAATTGTAAGGGCATCTTCTGTCGCAATACCTGTGGAGTGCCACATGTATCCCCTCTGTGTCTGCAGCCTACTGTAAGAAATTTGCCTGCATATAGTGGTCTGTGTGTTGGGGTGGATGCCACAAAGACAGGGACCCTGCTGCCATCTGTACAAGGATGGGCAGTTTCTGCATTCAGCATTAGGATGTTTGCTACCTCCCTACTGCTGTCTGAGGTAGCTGACAGGTGGAGACACCCAATTGCTGGACCACCACAGTGGTGGTGGTGGTGGTTGGGATGGAATCCAGAACATGTGGTAGAGAGCTGTGCCTTACAACTGTCAGCTGCAGAGATTGGTGGCAGAAACATTCAGTGCACAAGTGGATGGGAGTCATAGGAATGGGTCTGAACTCCACAAATAGCCTATGAGTCATACCCCTTCCCCAGCATGCATATGTGAACTGTCAGTTGTGCACAGTCATCGATATCTGTCCCTGACATGGTTCTGTGCACACTACTACCTCCCAACCTGATACTTCTTGTCCTGCACAGCCTCTAACAACCACCTGGGCACATAGCTGATGGGTCTCTGGCACTGGTTGCTATGCTGCATGATCATCCTGGAATTTGCAGCAATTCCCTCCCATACACCATCTGTTTGATGCATGGGAGCAGTTCATCATCATCATCATCATCATCCTCCTCTTCCTTTTATTTATAATAAGGCACCCTTCCAAAGCTCAGGGCACCCTCGCAATATTCATAAAAACATTATAACAACATCAGTAGTCAATAAATAGCAAGAAACCAAGACCCATTAAAAACTTGATGGAACAAATGCATTTTAAGGCTAGACTAGCAACTTTGGGTTGTTTGGTACTGAGACCCCTCCTGTGCCAAAATCTGGGGAAGGGTCTCCGGCACACTGGGCTTTGACACAAGCTGCTATTTGTTGTAGCATACTTCAGTCTCATGGGCCCTTTGAAAATTGAACCCTATGAGGAGAAATTTGAGAAGGATTGAAGAATGCGCTAACAAAGCCAAACTGGTCTTTAATATTGATAAATGCACTATCATGTACCTAGTGCATAGGAATCCAAAGGCAACTTATAAACTATATGGCAAGAATTGAAGGAAACAATGGAGGAGGTGTACCTCAGAATCATGGTCACAGACTATCTGAAATTTGAAAGCAGGTGCAGACAATTAGCTAAGAAAGGATGTAGAATATTGAGATATATTAGTAGGAACATCAGTAGCAGGAACAGAGCTGTGCTCCTGCCAATGTACAGGACTCTGTTGAGACCACACTCAGAGTTCAATTCTGGGCACCACAACACAAAAGAGATATTGAGTATTGGAGGGTCTACAGAGAAGAGTGACCAGGATGATTGAACGTATGAGGGGTAAGAGATATGAGAAGAGATCAGAAGAGCTACAGATGTATAGCCTGGAGAAGGGAAGGTTAAGAGGAGACATGTGCCTTGTATTTACTGCATTCTATAATAATGATCTGTGGAATTGCCTTGAATTACAAATTAAGGACTACCAATATGTAGGAAGAAAGAATAGCATACAACTCAGGGAACATATGTATACAACAACAAAAATGGGAACCTGGTTTGTGCAGAGAGTAGTCTCTATGTAAAATTTCTTACTGAATTCAGTGGTTCTAAATAAAAATGTGACTTGCTTCAAGGCTAACATGGATAAGCATCTAAAGGGGACTTGTATTCAAGGATATAACCAATGTTGAAATGGCAAACATCATAAAGGCTTTAGTAACCTAACTGTGCTTGCACTTTCCTTTGAAACTTATGAAACCTATAATCACCTGCCAGAACTTAACTGTGGTAAATGGTAATGTAGTAGGTGAATGAAAAGCACAATATTTTTCCAAGGTTGGAACTGAAAGATGATATTTTATACAGGGTAGATCCTGAGAAATAAACTGGGACTTTAAGTTATCAGTTACTGGTTCCCAGGTCTTCAAGAAGGAAGATACTGAGGCTGGCCCATACCATACCTTTTGTGGGTCATTTGGTCAGGGAGAAAACTGAGGAGTGCATGCTTGTCCAGTTCTTCTGGCCAGGTATATGGAAAGAGGCATCAGATTTTTGTGCTTCCTGTCCTGTCAGTTGGTGGCCCCCAGAAGTATAAAAAGGCCCCTTTGATTCCTATGCCCATAATGGACACCTTGTTTGAAAGAATTGTGGTTGATACGGTGGGACCATTAGTAAAAAGTACATCTGGGTATCAGTATACAGTATGCACCAAACATAACAGATAGGCATGTAGTGGACAGCTGCATGTAGCGGACAAAACTCAGTTGCCAAAAGCCATTTACATAGGCTGCTATGTTATTTCATAGTGCTAAAACGGACCTTGAATTTCAGATGTAACGGATGCCAGAAGCTTTAACAACTATCCTTTAAGGGTTAAGCTGGCACTCAGTTAACACTGTATCACCTCTTGTAACACCTACTGTACTACTCAGTAGTGATTATTGGTTCCATAACACCCCTAATAAGCACCAATTAAGCATCAGTTAATGCTAGCCAGAGTACACCAGCAATTTTTTGATTATAAAAGCACACATCGTCTGCTTCTCTTCAGTGCTGTTCTGTCCTGAGTTGCTGCCACTACGTCAACTCCTGCTGCTTCTGGTGCCACACCTGGACCAACACAGGGAAAGCGCACTTGCCTTACCTTGTCATGGGAGACTGAGATCCTTACAGAAATGGACAAGTTCCCAAAACTACTACTCTACTCTGACTGGCATTTAAACCAGAACCCGGGTAAAAAAAGGAAGCAAGAGAGCAAGGACAATGACGTGGAGGAAGCCTTGCTCCACAGGTTTTCTAATCTCAGGGGCAGGGAAGCTTTGATAAGCGGTCCACTGTTGGTCCAGAAAGCTGATCAGCTCACCCAAGCACTTAAACCAGACTTTAGGGCAACAGATAGCTGGTTAAGCTGCTGGAAACAGTGGCATAGCATTGGTTTTAAGAAAATCCATGGGGAAAAGCAGAATGCGGACACAATTGCAGCTGAGACATGGGTTCAGGAAGTTCTCCCAAAGATGCTGTAATGTCTGTAATGTTTGTTTTTGTTGACCCTGTGTGTCCCATAGTCACGTACCATACAGTAATTGCACCAAAAGATGTAATGGATGCCGATTCTATCAGACTAATGGCCGGTTGCCAAATGAGTCTGGTACAAGTGGCGCTTACTGTATAATGAGTATAATGGATTATGCCATCCATTAACCCAAGACCATTCCCCTACATTCCACTACAGCCTGCTCAGTGGCCAAAGAGTTGCTAAAAGAGTTTTCCTGAGCTGACGTCCTAATTGATCAAGGCACCAACTTTATGTCAAAATGTGTTAGGGAGGTGTGTGCTTTATTGAAAGTTAAGAGCATCTGGACACCAGTGTATCACCCTCAGATCAATGGCTTAGTAGAATGCTTTAATAAATCGTTAGAAGGTATACTGTGTACATTTGTGTCATCTGAGGTAACAAAAAAAAAAAACCTAGGATGAATTGTTACTCTAGTTAATGTTCACCATTCAGGAGGTGTTACAGTAGTCCACTGGTTTCTCCTTCTTTGTATAGTTGTATGAGTGACAATCTTGGGGGATGTTGGATCTTGTAACAGAGATATGGGAAGAATAGGCACATAGTCCATCTAACGTGCTCCAATATGTATTAAAAATGAAGGAAAGATTAGACACAGTTGGCAGATTTGCCAAAGAAAATTAAGTAAAAGCACAGCAAACTCAGGCAGGGCACTATCACCAAGAGGCCAGACCACAGGCATTCAAGCCTGGCAAAAGAGTACTCTCTCTGTTGCCTAGCTGTGAGAGTAAACTGGGTAACTAGCAGGAACCATATGAGGTCTAGAAAAGGGTGGGGCCAGTTAAGTACAAAATCTTGTAATCAGACAATAAAAAAGAAAAATAAATTTAGCATGTTAATTTGTTGAAACCCTGAAGAAACAGGGAGGTATTGCTAATTGACCCAGAGACCATAAAGAGGCTCCAAGTCAGGTGATGGACAAGGGCATTGAGGAGGGAAACCTGGAGTTAGGCTCTAAAATTGTAAAGAAAATGAGTGCCATCACAGTGGATGATCAGCTCAACTTGAGGAGGGAAACCTGGAGTTAGGCTCTAAAATTGTAAAGAAAATGAGTGCCATCAGAGTGGATGATCAGCTCAACTTGAGGAGGGAAACCTGGAGTTAGGCTCTAAAATTGTAAAGAAAATGAGTGCCATCAGAGTGGATGATCAGCTCAACTTGAGGAGGGAAACCTGGAGTTAGGCTCTAAAATTCTAAAGAAAATGAGTGCCATCACAGTGGATGATCAGCTCGAGGAGGGAAACCTGGAGTTAGGCTCTAAAATTTTAAAGAAAATGAGTGCCATCACAGTGGATGATCAGCTCAACTTGAGGAGGGAAACCTGGAGTTAGGCTCTAAAATTCTGTAGAAAATGAGTGCCATCACAGTGGATGATCAGCTCAGTAGGACTCAAAAGCATGAAGCCCAGAGGCTGGTAGAGAATTTTGGGGAGGCATTCTCCCCAAAGTCAGGACAAACATGTATGATCCAGCTCTACATAGACACAAGCCCATTTGTCCAGATATGCCAACAACTGTACAGACCACCAGAAAGAATCTGAGAGACAGAAAAAGAGGAAATCCAGACTTTGTTGGAGAGAGACAGAACAGAGAGAGAGAGAGAGAGAGAGAGAGAGAGGCAGACAGAGAAACTCATAAAAGGGTCTGTACCCTGAAAAGGCTAGAGTAAGCAGATGAAATTCAAGCAAACTCTCTACTCTATTTGTGTGTGAATTGTACATTGATTCTTCAAGAACCACCGCAGTTTCCCTTTATATTCAATCATAAGAAGCTACTCACGATATATCACTTTATTCTTATAATAAATCTGTACCTTCTGATTTTTGATATAAAAATCAGTGTGGACAATCATCAGTTCTTACAGAGCACATTGGAAAGAGATACTGTATGTACCTTGCCCAAAGAGCATCTACTTCATAAGGGTGCCTTGAGTGATTACATGACTGTCTACAGTGACTCAAGAGAACACAGTCACTGGCAGTGGCACACAACTGAAACAGATGAAAGCTGAAAGGGCAAAAGGTTTCTCAATGACATTCTCAAGCAAAGTAAGATGCAATTGGTGGATGTCTACTCCTGATCTGAGACACCATCAAGGGCAAGACTATGCTAGCTGGGCTACAAAAAATGGTCTTAGGGCTAGTGCAGTGGCAACTTGCCTGTCACAGTTTTGTAAAGTGCTTCTAAATATACTGTGTATAGTCTGAAAGGTGGTATGTTTTGGTAGAGTGATGGTAGAGTAAATCATCCAAATTAAAAGTAATAGGAAAATGACTTGGGGATATTTAAACATTGAAAGTTAATAATGCACTACTTCAGGGGCATGCATTTATCAGAAGGGCGAATATCTTAAACTAAATAGAAAGGCATTTACTGAAAGAAATGTTAATATTATTACACCAACAACTGCACTTACCTCTTTTGTTTATCACACTGTCTAATTATTGATTCTAATACTTTAGTATTAAATAGTTATTTAGTTCCTGTGTGTTTCAGAAACACAATTACTGTGCTTATGACATCTATCTGCTCTCATGGAAAGTACTGTGGTGTCATAAATAAACATGGTTCTGGGTCAGAAAAGTCACATTGAAACTTCTGCACAGATTAAATGATAAAAAAAATGTATTGCACACACTTGTGCGAAGAATGGAAGCACTTTTGTTTCTGGAGAGGGGCACCCAGCCTACTTAGGTTTTGCACACCCTCTACAGATACACATGAAGTAGCATTGATAGCTATGCTGATTATATCCAGCTCTACCTGTCTTTCGCACCTGACCAGGATAGAGCTCTCTCGGTATTAAATAACTGCCTTGCTGAAATCCAGGGTTGGATGAATTCCAGCTGGCTGAAGTTGAACTCGGAAAAGACTGAGGTGATGGTTGTGGACCTGGGTCACTAGATAGAGGGGTTGGGAGTGGATTTGTCTACAGGACTTTTCCTGGGAGGCTCCCAGCTGCTTACCTCGGAATGGGTGTGGGACCTGGGGGTGATTCTTGACGATGGACTGACACTGCGATCTCAGGTGTCTGCAGTCATCAAATCCTCTTTTTATCATCTGAGGAACATCTCCAGGGTCAAACACCTAGTTCCATCTGATGATTTTCCTACGCTGGTCTATGCCTTTGTGACCTCATGCCTTGATTATTGCAACTCCTTTTATCTAGGACTACCTGGGGTTGATATTCTTCGCTTGCAGCTGGTGCAGAATGCAGCAGCCCGGTTGCTGATGGGGACTCCTGGACCTGTCATATCTCTCCGGTGCTGTGCGAACTGCACTGGCTGCCAGTTAGGTGGCGGATCACCTTTAAAGTTGGACTTCTGACTTATAAAGCCCTACATGGACACAGCCCGGACGATCTGAAAGAACTTCTGGTTCCTTACTGCCCCAGGCGATCACTCCGCTCAGCTGATGAGGGGTTGCTAGAGATTCCAAGGGTATCTTTAAAATCATCGGGGGCCCATGCATTTATGTACGCAGCCCCAGCCCTTTGGAATTCTCGACCCCATCAGCTACGGGAGTGCGTGACCGTGGAGGGATTTAAACAGGCCTTAAAAACCTACTTATGGCACCAAGCCTACCTTGTGTGATTTTATTGAAGTTATACATTTTATGGCAATCTATATTTAATTGTATTTTATTGCATTTGTTTTATCTGTTATTGTTAAGGCACCTTGACTTTTTTGAAAGGCGCAATATAAATAAAGTTATTATTATTATTAAGCTATTATTCAAAGTAGTCTTGATGGGCCCAGTCAGAGATGAACATTAGGAATATCTGGAAAGATGGCTGTTTGTTTCACAAAAAAGGGATCATCAACAAGGCTTATGACAGAACTGAGTTCATTGTACTCTTGTAGCAAGGTACAGGTGGTCCAAGTAGTCATTTTAGATTATGCTTCAGGTGGCTGTAGACTGGACAGTAAACTTATTGACTTCAAACTCTCAAGACTAGTTCCTCCTGGTGGTGGTACATTGCACTGCCACCTAAGAGTCTGAGTTACACATTAGGCAGATCTGGGGCCAAGTATACTGAGGAAGTCAGGTCCTCCGCTCCAACAAGAGAGGTCATGGGCATACCTGGCACTCATGCATTTTTCTGATGGTTGAGCAAGCAGTAGCATGGATACTGGTTGTGAAAGCAGGCCATCACTTGCCCTCCTTTTTGGAGGAAACTTGCTGTTGCGGTACTCCCAAGTAATGAGACAGAGGACAGGAGGAAAATATGTGGAAAAACAGAATTCCCTACTCATTGGAGAGAATGCTTATTATCTGTGGGTGCTTAGCATGTCCCTGATGACAATGTTCTTACATAATTTGCCATTCCACTTTCTCTGATTTCATAATGGCTCCTAAGCATTGTTGTAACTTCTGTCCATGTTTCTGTCTAAGAATGCATGCAGTGAGAACCTGCTGACTCAGACACACCTGTCATTTTGTATAGGGGTGTAGTGGCAGGACATCTTGTGTTGGATTTTTAAATGAAAACCTGAGTAATGATGCCCTAGATGTACTGCTCTTGCATAAACAGGCCGCTGATTGTGATGTCTTCAGTAGTTTTCACATTTCCCTGTATATCCCCATAACAATGCTGTAGTCCTCTTTTCCAGTTGTTGATTAAATGCTCTTGGAGCATTACAATCGTCAGACTATGGAACTATTTGGGTATTAAAAATGATTTAATAGTAATAATGTTCTTGGGTATTTTCTAGTTGTATTGATTTATACATTTATAACTATTATTATTGTTGAATATGTACAGTAGTTGTAATTATGTTTTCTAATAGATCAATTATATTAGTCTGTTTGGTAAACCTATTGATTTATAGCTATGACTTATGCGACGATTCCCTTATTATTTGATGTGACCATGATTATGCTTCACTAGTGAGGACATTCCACACATCAAGCATATGTTTTTTATTCAGTGTATAATTATATACAAATGATTAATAAGTGAATTATTTGAGCAAATCCTATTTACTGTAATTATTTTATGAATGACCTATGCATTTTGTATTTTTGCAAACTGATTATGGTTATTCAATTTGTCACCATGTAATTGTAATCAGTTGATCCAACAACATATTTAATAAGCAACCTTCCAAGCTGTCATCATCCCCAATGATGAGGCAAAGTGGCTTGAAGCATTATTTGTCAGCTCCTGGTGATTCCTGCACAATAGAGTTCTTAATTTCTTTTATTTTGAATGTGCTGGCTTTATTCTTTTCTATTATATGTTGGCCTGGCAGCCTTCTTCTTTACTGAGAGTGCACAATATCTGGTAAATTCATTGCAAAACTCATGGTAGCATTTTTCGGGAGCACTGTTCCTCTGCTAACTCTGCAGTGAACATTTAAACATTTAGATTAACAGCAGTATCACTGATTGAATTGAGGCTTTTGGTTTCCCTCATGGTGGTACAGCACCCTTCGTTTTAAAAAGGTAATGAGTGATGGACAGTGTGAAAGATGATCAGATATACCCTGTGGGTTCCTGTGTCTCAATTCTGGAAACTTTGGAAGCAGTGGCTGGGAGGTGGCAGCAGTTCAGATCCCAGCTCTGTGTGGCAGGTAATTTGACATCTGAAAGTTACAGGGAGCTAACAGAACTCTTTGTTAAATTTGAAAGATTAATGGTGACAGAAAACTGTCTGGTGTAATGTAAGCAGTCTTCTAGAATATATAGTCATAGATAGAGCCTCTAGCAGGCTTAGAAATAATGAAGTATCATCTCTTAAAGAGCAGCTGATGCCTTTGGAAAAACTTTGAAGAACATAATATTTAGACACACATCAGCTTGTATTTTATATATCTTCTATAGCTATCTCCTCTCCATTATTTTTTTGTATTTATTTATTGAATCTTGGAATTAAGACCTTTGAGCCAGGGGCACTTTTACAAGGGCTCCA
This sequence comes from Neoceratodus forsteri, assembly GCA_016271365.2. Classification (NCBI taxonomy): domain Eukaryota; kingdom Metazoa; phylum Chordata; order Ceratodontiformes; family Ceratodontidae; genus Neoceratodus; species Neoceratodus forsteri. The sequence goes on from CM057453.1 coordinate 437,583,638, forward strand.
CATCAACAAGGAATTATACAGAGGAGGGAGTAACAGGCATGAGTACATTTGGGTACAAATGAGCAGGCTAGGTGAGGTACAATAAACCCAGGAGACATCGGAAAATAAACCTAGTACATACAATACATAATACTAATATTAAGTGCTAGGGTTAAAAATACATAATAATACTGATATTAAGTGCTAGGGTTAAAAAGGTAACCAGAAGTTGGTGGAGGACAGGTATGCAGGCAGAGAAAGCCAGTTAGAAGCAAACTAGAATAGTGATGAATTATGAGGCATAACAGGCCAATAGGTGAAGGAAGAAAATAATAAGTAAGAGCAGTCGAGGAGGTTGACTTTAGGCAGGGGATAATAGTGGTGATTTTCCAGGTTATAGTGTGGTAAACGTTGCAGATGACCATAGACTCAATGGTGACACAGAACAGCAGCCCAAGAGGGCGTTGTCATTAAATGGCAGGACAGGTATAAGCAGAGGGCCACCAGGGTTAAGTGGGGCAGTCACAGCTGCTGCGGTTGGCTAGGTGCTATCGAAAACAGTTTTTGAAAGGACCAATTTTGGGAGTAGATTGAAGGTGTGTGGGGAGGTTGTTAAACATGCTAGATGCTCTGTACATAAATGCTCTTTGTCCTTGAGATGTCCGTCATGAAGGCACCTGAAAAGTTAGGTTGGGCGCGCTTCTCGTGCAGCGCGTGTTAGTGTGGGCCCTGTTGAGGAGCTGCTGGGTAGACAGGGGGCCAAACCCTAAAGAGATCTTTTTGGCAGCAAGACAGGTGTGATAGGAGATTCTGCTCTGAAGGTTGAGCCAGTGGGACTGGGCATGTAGGTCACAGGTACGTGTGTCCCTACTAGCACCAGTAACTAACCTGCAGGCTTTGTTAAGAGTAACCCCTAACCTTCTGAGGGCAGTGGTGGTGGCAGCATCATAAAATACAATGCCATAATCAGTGATAGACAGTATGGAGCTAGTCACTGTGAGGCGTAGTGCTTCTTTGGACATTCAGTGCCGATGTCCATAAAGGAGGCCTAGCCTGATATTAGCAGTTTTGGAGATGTTCTTAATGTGTTCTTGACGGGAGAGAGTACTGTCTAGGGTGATGCCCAGGTACTTAAAACTAGTTACCTGCTCATACTATGTACCAATATTGTTGGAGATGAGTAGTTGGGCCTTTTTAAACTTGTTATGAGTCCCAGCAAAGATCATTGCTTTGGTCTTTTTGTAGTTCATAATTAAGCTATGTTCAGCAAACCAGGCTTCAATGGAGGTAAAGCTACATTGCAAGTCACTGGTAAGGGGTGTAGGATGAGGCTAGCTGGTGTAAATCACATCATCTGCACACAGAAGAAGGTTACAAGGGTGCCGTGATGCAGCGCGCCTGAAGACAGCTCCTCTATCCCTCTCCAACCACCCGCTCCAGCAAAGTTAATTTTTTACAAAAACGAACAAAGTAAATACCTCCAAAACTGCGTGGGGGACTCCACAAACACTCAGGAACACCTCAAAGGACAAAAAAGAATAGAAAGGTTCTTGGAGATGGAGGTGGAAATGAAGAAACCGCTGCCGTGGCATACTCCCCCAGTCACATAAGAGAAAGGCCCCAAAAAGCCACGGGCTGCCAACTCCACCACCTCGCAGATCCAAGTGCAAGAGAAGATGGATCAGGAACCACTTACACTAGCTGGCTTTCTGGCCAAATTCCATCCATTTCAGGATGAGCTGAGAGGTATGGCCCCAGAATTTAAAAACCTATCCCAGGCACTAGAGGACATTACAACTGGAACGTCAGATAACGAGACCAACATTTTTTCATTGGAAAAAAGGGCTGACAAGATAGACCCAGAAATGGTCGCTATGATGCAAAGGCACTCAAAGATGGAACTTAAAATTGAAGATTTGGAAGGTTGTAGTTGCCACAGCAACGCGATTATAATTGGGCTTCCAGAATTAGAGTAAGGGCACTATTTTATTCATTCAAAAATTCATCGAGAAAACAGCAGGGCCTTCTCCCTATGGGTCTTGATACGTAATAGAGAGGGCTCACAGGGCTCTCAGACCTATCCCTCCACCAGGGGCACCTTCTCGTCCCCTCATATTTTGTTTCCTAAACTATCTGGAATGGCAGCATTTTTAATGAAGATAAAAGAAGCACAGGAGGTACAGTGGGGAGGTAAAAAAAATTGTGTTGCCCAGGATTTGTCCTTATTTGTCAGACAGCGGAGATCTGCTTTTCCTCCCTTGGTAACCAAGATCATAGCAACTGGCCTAAAATCCAAAATGCTTTACCTGGCGAAACTCCAGGTTCTAATCTCAGGCTCCTAGCAGTCCTACGAAGACTCAGCATCTGCTCTTCTCAGCCTTAAATCTACCTTGCCTGACCTGTTTCGGGACATATAAAGTAAGGACTTGCCTCTTTTCTCTGCTGATACTCAGGAAGGATTCTCCAAAGTTGAATGATGCTCAGATGGGTGTCTGAGCAAAGAAATTGGTAATCCGGATCTCCGGGGCCTGTTATGGGGTCTGTATACAACCAGGGGTAATTCAATGGTCAGGCGTTACTGTTTGAAAACTCCTGATACTCCTGATTTAATTTTCAGCTCATTGATGGGTTTCGTTCATTCAGGAAAGAATGACTATATGATTTTTGGTAAAGGAATGAACTTCTGTATTGACTCTTTGCTTTAGCATTTCCTTTTTCACCACATGTATGAATTTAGGGCTTTAATGACGGATATAACGTACCCCTCCCCCTTATTACCTTTCTTCATTTCGCCAGCCAAGAAAAGGCATTACCAGGAGATTTTTATTAATTTTTTGGTTATGTCTCCCCGAGAGTCTCTGCATCCCTTCTGATGTCCCCATTACTAACACCGGATAAAGACCCCTCCCTAGACCCCACAACACCCCTTCGTGGCAGGGGTGGGAGGCGACTCGACCTACGGACGGATTAAGTGTTCGGGAGGTGCCTTCCTGAGCCATTGCCGGAGGAGACCATCGTCATCCTTGCAGAGGACTCCCATTTTCCATTTTTCCTTCCTTCGAGGTCACAGCGTGCAATGGCACCAGTGGCGGCAGTGCGCATGCTCCCATGTCCATCCCCGCCAAGCGCCTGCTGCAGACTCTCGCCCACTGTCTCAGTACCGACGCATTGCCTCCCAGCCTCCGCTAGGTGGCAGGCAATAGCCGAGCACTGCGATCCCCTCTCCCTGGAGAAGGAGAGCAGTCCTAGGGATGCTCGATCCTTCTCCTCTTTGCCAACCCCCGGTGTCCCATGTCCGTTCCAGAACATGGGTCACCAGCGTGATGCGAGGTAAGGCATCCAGCGCCTCAACCTCAACAACCACCAGGCTGGCACCAGGGAGATTTATAATATAAAAGTACGATTTAGAAGTGTTATAAAGTTCCAAGGTAGACACGGGGTGCCTTCTACTGTAAAAGAAGGTTCCCAGAGCTCTTAGGATTAGGTAATCAGTTGGTCCCATGGAGTATTTCGTATTTTTATCCACTAGTTATGGGGCGAGATGTAGTTTCTGCAATCATCCACTGGGTGGCAATATAGCACAAGTTATAATAGCAAATCTAATGTCTTAGGTTCAATATGAATACATTAATGGTTATTGCTGCAATTTAATGGATCGGAGTGTGATTTGTTGAAGTTTTAGTAGATGACAGTTTAAATAGTTCAATACTGCAATTAAGGGAGGTTGAAGGGGAGGAGCAAGAGTATGAGGTTCTGCAAAATGAAACATGTAACAGTCGGGGGCAGAATGGGCTGGGTGGGCGTACTGTAAAGGGTGTTTTTCTGGGTTTAATTTTCAAATAAGAGATAGAGTTGGGGGATCGGGGGGAAGGGAGGGAAGGCTCAGTACACAGTCCATGGGTTTCAATGGATGTCAAGAGGGAATGTCTACTCCTTTTTTATAATAGTACACGTTCCTAACATTATAATATGGCTAATGAGTTAATATTTTCTTCATGGAATGTGAAAGGGGTAAGGAGAAAACTAAAACAATATAAAGTCCTAAAACACTCAACTGTTTTACAATCACAAATTACTTTCATTCAGGAATCCCATATACTAGACTCTAATGTTCTGCAAATGAGACAAGTGGGACAGGACTTTGCAGCTCAAGGGACAACAAATAGTTTTGGTGGCGGCATGATTCTAATCAACCAGAATATCCCATTTAAGGCCATACAAACTATTAAAGATCCGCATGGCAGGTTTATTATAGTTCGGGGCACTATATACACCACAGAACTCCTGCTGGGTAGTGTATATGTCCCAAATGTAGATGATCCTAAATATGTTATGCAACTCATCAGAATCATTTTGTCCTTTTTACCAATCCCTATGATTTTAGGGGTGATTTAAATCTGTTTTTTGACTCATCCATAGACCGGTCTGGCTTTACAAAGAGGGGGCTTTCCCTGGCCCAACATGCATTTCAGGATCTAATAGACCAATTGGGTTTGTGTGACGTCTAGAGAGTTTTGAATCCCAAGGACAGGGAATACACGTTTTCCTCACCAGTCCATGGTTCCTCATCTTGCATTGCCTATATCTTACTTTCCCAATCACTTCTCCCAGGGGTATTGTCCTCCTCAATCCAACCGGGACCCCCATCTGACCATTCTCTAGTATTCTCTCACATCCTTGCCCAAATGAAATGCACGTTGGAAAATAAATGACCAATTGCTCAGAGACCCAAAGACTGCTGACATTATTAAAGAACATATCAAACTGTTTTTTATCACTAATTTTAATACCATTACCAATCCTGGTATTATCTGGTGTGCACTGAAAGCATATCTTAGAGGCATACTAATAGGAATAGCCTCTAAGAGGAAAAGATCCCAAGGTTCGGAGTTAAAAACTCTATAATCCCAAATCTGGAATATAGAAAAGAAATTGACCTCACATTCTCCTGATGATATTAAACAGAATTTAGCCAAATTAAAAAAACTCTTACCTGGACTTACTCAGGGAGAAGGCCGAGTTTGCAATTCTTCGCACCAAAGCCTCCTACATAGATCAAGGAGAAAAAGCAGAAAAGTTGTTAGCCCTGCATATTAAACAGCAGGAATCAGCCTGATTTATTCCTCCTATTCGAGCTCAGAGTGATGGCTCCTTGAAATCTGCCCCAGTAGAAATAGTAAAAGAATTTACTACTTACTATAAACAATTGTACGGATCTATGATTGACCCCCCCTTCAACCCCTACATTATCCACTTACTTAAATAATTCCCATTTGCCTAGTCTTTCTGAAGCCCACAAACTTGCACTAGTTAGACCTATATCAACTTTAGAAATTACCAAAGTAATACAGAATCTCCCTACAGATAAAACTCCAGGGCCAGATGGTTTTTCCGCCAGCTTCTACAAGAAATTTAAGGAGCAAATTATACCATTCCTTTTACCACTATACCAACATATACTATCAGAAGCTAGGGTGGATCCTACCCTATTAGAAGCCCTCATTGTCCTTTTACCCAAACCAAATAGGGATTTAGAATTAGTAAAGAATTATAGACCCATCTCTCTCCTTAACCAGGATATCGAGATCCTAACAAAGTTATTAGCTGACAGGCTTAGCTTAGTGCTCCCAGACTTGATAGGTTCTCAACAAGTAGGATTCGTGAAAGGCAGATCCTCTGTGGATCATCTTTGCACACTTTCACACATCTTCTCGGTGTCCAGGGATCTCCCAGTGCCAGCAGCCCTGGTGTCCCTGGACGCTGAGAAGACATTTGACAGAATAAACTGGAAGTTTTTGTTTCAAATTTTAGAGGCTTTTGGTTTTCCTTCCAAATTTCAGAGCTGGATACACTCTCTATACAGATATACCTCAGCCAGAATATCTAGGAATGGAGTGATCTCAGAATCATTCACAAGGCAGGGATGTCCCCTTCCCCCTTACTATTTAACATGTATCTTGAACCCCTTATTCGCAGATTAATGGCATGTAAGGAAGTACAAGGTCTCCTTATATAGGACATTGAAATAAAGGTTTCCGCTTATGCAGATGACCTCCTGCTACAATTGTCTCAACCAGAAACCTCTATTCCTCCCATGCTTAGAATTATAACAGAATATAGTAAGTTATCAAACTATAAATTAAATGTAGACAAGTCAATTGTTTCCCCCCTTAATTACAAGGTATTCTAGAGCACTGTGGATTCTCTGGGCCTGTCCTGGTCCCAAGATTCCCTTTGATACCTAGGTATCGAACTTACCAAAAATCCAGCTGTTGGTATAAAGAAAAACTTACATTCTTTGGTACAAACGATTAGTTATGATTTAGACTGATGGGTGAAGCTTCCTATCTCAATATGGGAAGGATTAATTTAATTAAAATGAATATTTTTCCACGTTTATTTTATCCCCTCAATTTGCTCAACACATTCCTACTGGGAACCTGGTTCAATAAGATACATAAACTTCTCATTAAATTTATTTGATCTAGAAAGCAACCGAGACTAGCATATCATAAGTTAGCTGCCCTGAAACTTAAAGGAGGCTTACGTCTGCCCCACCTCAACCTCTATTATTGGTCCAGTCATGCATCCAAATATCTACGATGGTTTTCAGTAGCTCCCCTTTCTTCTCTTCCGCTCTGGCTTAAAATTGAACTGGCTATGATGCGCTCTTGTAACATAGATCCCTCCACATTGTTAAGTTTAAAACTTGCTCTCTTACCACCAAGCTTAAGATCAACACCGACTGCAGTCTCAATGAGCGTTGACTCCCAATTATGTGCATTTTTACACTGCAAACACCATACGGACCTCTCTCAATCCATTTGGAACAATCCAGCTTTTAAAATTAATAACAAGAGCTTGACGTCTAAATGGTTGCCCCAGCTGGGTGATGGAAGGCTATCTCATTTTGTGAAGGAGGATGGCACTTGGCTCTCCATTGAAGAAACTGCCAATAAATTAAATGCTCCAATGCCCTGTTATTTCAAGATCTTCCAGCTGAGGCATGTCTTTATCAAAATGCTGGGAAAGGTTCCCCCACCATTGTCTAAATCTTCTTTTGCAGGAGGAACTGATCCCGCTGGCAAACTCGACCAAGGCAGTGTCTGAAATATACACAGCTTTATATGATTGGTGTTTTAAGGACTGCTTTGGTCCCACAGAATACTGGTCACATCTTTTTCCCCAGCATACCATAGTCTGGCCCACCCTCTGGAATAGTTGTCACAGGTATGTGACACAAGATAGATTATGCCTTATGCAGTATCACATTTTGCACAATTTGTATTAATCTCCCCAAAAATTAGCCAAATAGGGTTTAATCTCCTCTAATTTTTGTACCTGCTGCTCCCAAGATGAAGGTAACCTTCTCCATATATTTTGGGATTGTCCCAAAGCAGCCCCTTTATGGGCCATAATTCAAACCATAGTAGATCCACTGTTCGGCTTTCAGATTATTTTTGCACCTGTAATTTGTTTATTGGGGGACTACTCCCAAATAGAGGTACGACAGCATACATATTATATGTCAATGATCTCATTGTCTGTAAAAACACTAGTCCTAAAGCATTGGAAAGATAATGTGCTTATTTCCTGCACTGAATGGATAAAAGAGTTATTATCTAATCTCAGAACAGAGAAGTCGATAGCAAGTCTGTATAACAGGATGCCTAAGTACCTAAAGATATGGGACCACTTTTACACCCTATATTCCCTCTAATGCTAGCTTCTTGATGTCAGTATTAAACAATATGATTAGGAATATGTGGACTGTGGGGAGGGAAAGGGAGGGAGGGAGTGAGGGACAGATCCATTGTAACAGGATTCACCAACTGTTGTAAAGACTCACTTTGAATGGCTGTCTCAAATATGTGTAAAATCTGTAATAAACTTTAAATTGAGAAGGTTACAAGAGCAAGCTAGGTGAAGGGTATTGAGGTAGAGGTTAAATAGTAGGGGACCAAGGACTGATCCCTGTGGAACACCAGATTACACGGGGTGGCTACTTGACAGTGAGTCTAAGATTTTTATGTATTGGGTTCTGCCACCTAAATAACTTCTGAACCAGGAGGTAATGTCAGTGGAGAGTCCTAAGGAGGGTAGGGTCCAGAGCAGTAAGGAGTGACTGACCATATCAAACGCCTTTGTAAAATCCATATATATAGACCCAGAAGGTGACCACAGGTGAGCCCATTATGGATATAGTCTGTGTACATGAGGAGGGTAGTGTCAGTGTTATGATCTTTCCTAAACCCATGTTGCTGAGGGCCTTGAATGCCATGGGTGGATAGATATTCAGTTAGCTGTTCAGCCACTAAGTGTTCAAGGGCTTTTGAGAGGGATGGTAAAATTGAAATGGGACGGTAGTTGGCATGGTTTGCTCTGTCATCACTCTTGTGGATTGGAGTCACAACTGCAGTTTGCCAGACAGAGGGAAATTGACCAAGGCGTAGGGACAGATTTAGGATCCAGGTGAGTGGGGCCAGGACTGCATCAATGGGGAGGAGAAGCAGTTTGAGGTCAAGGGAGTCACAGCTGTGCCTTGACTTATCAAGCACCTTCATGAGGTGCTTCCTGGCAGCAGAAGGGGAGACTGACCTGAAGTAGAACTGGGGAGCGTTTGGAGGGGAGGTGCTATTATGGGCAATATCCTCAGCAGATGGCTCATCAAAGAAATTGGGTGGGGGGAGAACTCCACTCAGGTCAGTGAATGAAGTATTGAAAATGTTAGCAATTTCACTCAGGTTTTAAATGGTGACCCCATTAAAGTTGAGTGAGGTGGGAGGAGACTGAGTGGGCGTACCTGTAAGGTATTTAATATTGTCCCAAAAGTTTTTACTATTATCCCAAGAACTAGCAAATATACCTTGGTAGTATGTGGCCTTTGCATGCCCGATGGCCCAAGTGCAATTATTTCTGGCAGCCTTATAGCATTGGCAGTCTCTAGATTTGCCAGTGGCTTGTGCCACTTGCCAAAGGTGGTCATGAGTTGCCATAAGGTGCAGAAGAGAGGGTGTAATCCATGGGTTAGAGACTCCTTTAACTATCCATTTCCTGAAAGGGGCAAATATGTCACAGGCCATGTTGAATAGGGTGATGAAGAGGTTTAGTGCCTTGTCAACAGTTTCAGCAAGGAAGACTGGGGACCAATCACAACTGATGAGATATTCTTGGAACTATTCCTGATGCTCTTTCTTGAGAACCCGCTGGTAAGATGTTTTGCATGGACGTTTAGGGGCCTTATTGGTCGAGAGTCATGTAATTGGGGAGTGTTCACTCAGGGTGTCAGGTAACACTGTGGTATCTGTGATCCTCTCAGGGTCATTTGAAAATATAAGGTCAATCAGTGTGCTGGTACCAGTCCTATAGTTTATTCTAGTAGAAATAGAGACCAACTGAGAGAGGTCGATTGCTGTGGCTGCATTCATGCAGGGGTTAGAGTCGGGAGATGACCAGTTGATGTTAAAATCCCCTAGTGCAATGACCTCTGTGCCTTTAGGTAGATTGGCAATGAAGCCAAAGAATGGGTGGAAGCCTTTGCGATTCTTCTGAGGTGGAATTTAGACTGAGAAGATATTGATTGTCTTCCCTTTTTTACCTAACGTAATTTTAACCCCTAGTGATTGACTACCATCCTTGAGGAGCAGTGCAGGTAGAGCCTGACCTTGTAGGGAGTCCAAGAGGTATAGGGCACAGCAACCACCATGTTTGCCAATACTATCAGACCTGTATAAGGTGTAACCATTGAGGGAGACTACTGAGTCTGGTAACTCAGGGAAGAGCGAGGTTTCGACTATGGAGAGGATGTCAGGCCTGTGCTGTAGCACCCAGACTTGCAGTTGATCTAGCTTGGGCAGGAGGCTTCAAATGTTAATGGAGGTGAGTTTAAGACCCTGGGGGCTACTGTTGCTACCAAATGGTTGTTGCAGGGACCCTGGGTTAGGGTACACGTTACCTGACAACAGCAGTAGTTGCAGGAGCTGTCTAACCAGGAAGTATTTGAGGAGTTTACAGTTGGGCTTGGGCGGGATTGGGGATGATTGTGGTGGTCATTAGGTGAGATGGAGGGACAGATAGTATGCCTGGTGGGATGGCCAGCAATTAAAGTGAGAAATAAACTTTACTGGCTTGAGGGATAAGACAGGTAGACTTGTCTTGGTGTCAGATGCTGCAGAAAATGGGAATGGTGGAGACAGGTCTATAGTGAGTACAGAAATATTGTCTGAGGAGAGTAGCAAAATTAGTGTTAAGGGAGCACTAACGAGAAAGTAGCTATAAAGTGCCATAATTTGTCTGTGATCTGTTCCAGATTTAGGGTAGGCACCGACTATGTATCTTACCACGAGGAGGGGGGATAGCTATGTCAGAAGGCAGCAAAGGGGTTGTATGGTGCCAGAATTAGGATAAGGCTTGCAGGAACCAAGCATATGATTGTACTCCCAAGACAGTGTAGTGGTCAGGGTACTCACCTCTGATGCAGATGATTGCAGGTTCAAATCCAGGCAGGACAGAATGTGGAAGTATCAAGGGATACTACCAGAAAATGGGGTAGCCAGGAAGGTGTAATGGCCATAGAAGAGGCTAGAGGATGAGTCAGAGTATTCAGGAGTAGCAGTAGCAAGATGCTCAAGGGCACCTCCTAGTGGTGACATAGTATAACAAACTAATGGGAAAGTGGGGACTCTGCTAGGCAAATAGTCACATGGCCAGTCACATGACCCCTATTACTTAAGAAATAACCCCAAAAAAACAAGATGTTTATCCTTCAGAGTTCATCTACTGCCTAGATGATTCCCTACTTGAAATTATAATGCGCTGTTGTGACATCACAATCCATTGCCATGGGAATAACTGGCTGTCACAAGTAGAGTATTGTGACATCAAGTTGGGAAGAAACAATAGGAGATGATGAACCTTCAAGGAACAATTATTCTGTTTTCATGCATATGACTTCAGTAATAAATAATGTGGATAAGAAAAATAGAGCAGATAAGAAATATAAGCTGCTTTGTGTCAAAATATTATGTTTTTCAAAGTTCTTCTTGAGGCATTAGTGGCTCTTTAAACAGTTCAATCATAAGGCAAGTGGGAGGCTATTTTACATGATTGTTCCATCAAATAAATCACTGTATAATCCTTTATTAATGAAGATTAGGAAAACTATACCAGTATACAGGAGGTAATTTAACAGTTGCAATAAGAAAGTACAGCCAAAAAGAGACTAAGGAGTTTTAAGAATGAGAAAATAAATGTATTAAAGAAAAATGAACTTGAAATAATGAAAAGGAAATGTACAAAATATGAAGGGGAGGAGAAGGATTATCTTACTTGCCAAGTCTTCAAACAGGAAAGGAGAGACAGGTCACAAAGCCATGGCTGTAATTGTTTGTGTTCATGATAAAGACAAAGACCTGGTTACAGTACTAAAAATCTAATGCTGATCAAGCAGCAAATGGTCAATGGAAAGTTCAGTGAATTTGTGATGACAACAATAAAGAGAGCTTACTGCCTGAAATTAATAGTACCTTTCAGATATAATCAGCTATCACTTTTTATATCTGAAGTATTTTTTCTTTTCTATTTGCTAATATTAAGATTTTCCACCTGGCAGTACTGTGGTGATATGTAGAGCAATACTCTGTGTGGAGGCTACAAAAAGTCAGTTCTGTTCCTCCCACTACATCATCAACACTGAGACCACACTGACTGACATCACTAGTAACCAAGGAGAACCATTTCTAACTGCCAGATTACTCTCTTTCACATGAAGCAACAGGGACTGGCTCTCCTTGGTTACTAGTGATGTCACAGTTTCCTACATTTTGATTGGTAATTTGTGAAAGTCACTGGTCAGGCTGCAAGGGTTGTGGTGCCTCAGTGTATTTGGTCTCATTTCTGATGATGTAGTGGGAGGAAGAGAACTGACTTGATTTACTCTCCAAACAAAGTGCTGCTCCACACATCAGGCCAGTACTATCAGGTGGAAAATGTTGTAATTGGCAAACAGAAAAGAAAAAAATACTTCAAGTATAAGAAGTAATAGCTGACTGCATCTGAAAATTACTATTAATTCCAGGCAGTACACTAGCTCTTTAAGCCATATAGAATCTCCCTCTTGTTCTTTTAATTTTGATCAGTTCCTTATGTACACCAAACCAATGGACCAAAAATCAACAGAAAGAACATCAGGGCTGGAAAGATGGAGAGACAGAAATAGAACCAGGAGGTCCACAGTGACCAGCATGGGAAAAGCAAATGGACACAAAGAAGTAATCAGTCGCCCACAACTAGTTTTGATGAGTTATAGCCGAAGGTATTTTGCAAAGGTTTAAGCTTCATTCCATTTCACATAGCGAACTATTTCACTCTTCAGGTAGAACTTTTTAAAATATTCAGAAAGCTTCATCACAGAAGTTTGATTGCTGATCGTGACATGCATCCATCAGCTGTGGATGTTTCAGCTTTAAGTGACTCTGAACTTTGATGTGAAAATCTTTTTTTTTTTATTTCAGCAGTTGATGAACAGAGAGTAAATACATCAGAAGACTTTCAACCAGGCTTGTACTTTTGTAATATTGATGATAATTTATCCCTGAATATAAATGTTCTTGTAGAATCTATTATGAATGTTGTTATTTTTGCAGTACAGGGGGTTCCTTGATTTGTGCTGGGAGTCCCAGTCGAATTTCGTTGTGGCGTAGGGGACCTGAGCTGTAGACCGGCCAGGGAACTGACTGGTGGGCTCAGGATCCTCGTTGGTTCCTCAGGGGGTCTGCTGTTTGGTGAACCTCAGTGGTGGTTCCTTCTGCCGGAGCAAATATTTTTGGCTCGAGCCCCTGCACATAGGTTTCTCCCCTGTGCTTGCCTGCGGTGGATGTTGGCCTGGAAGGAATGGTTTGGTGATGGATATCTGTGTTTGAAGATCTACAAACATGGTTATACATTTTTTTCCCTCTTAAATTCTGGTGGCCTGGATTTTGCTAATAACTTTATAAGCAGTGAGAGTGCTTATATTTCCGGTGCTGTTCAAACAGTGAGAGGGCTTAGACATCTTTAACCTTCAATTGTCTCCACTTTTGCACTCAAACTTGTCTCATTTAAAGCTTGTCTACCTAATTGTTTTGACTTTGAGTATACATTCTCCTTATGCTCCTGGGGAGAGAGAGAGAGAGACCTTGGGGCTAAGGGTTTTTTGTCTTGGCCTCCTAATGGGACTAAGTTATTTTAGGACTGAAGGACTCAAACTCTAGGTTTTAATTTTATTGTTATTTGTTGGGTACGGGGAGTGTATTATTTATGGTTAAATATTTTATTATTTAGATAAGTTAATATTGGGGTTATATTATTATTTAATTATTTGTATTATTTTTTGATATTCATTTAATTGTGTTTTTTGGGTTACTGAATGCCTGGGATGCTGACGTCCGCAGTCGTGCACTATTCGTCCTCTGCTCTTCGTGCCCTCTGTCCCTTTTCTCCTCCTCTTCAGTTTGACACCTATTTATGGTGCAGGGTGTTGGGTATTGCACGTAGGAGTTATAGGGGGTGGGGGGTGTGGACAGTGGAGGGGGAGTGAGGGATGTCATCACATCAGGGTAGAAGGATCCAGGAGACGCCCTGGGGTGAAATGCAACCCAGAGCGTGGGGCTCCATGTTTGGTTTCCATACCCAAGGGCACTACTGAATATGGTAGGCAGATGGTTCGGGTGGCCCCAGAGGTTTGTCCAACTCGGGCAGTGTTATGCAATGCCAGGTCCATTAAAAAACAAGATCATAATTACTGTGGATCTTGTTGAAACGGTAGACCTAGCTTGCATCACTGAGACCTGGCTGGATGAAAATTCTGGCCCCATTCTGGAGGCTTTAATTCCATCTGGGTACTCGGTGATACACCGCCTGAGATTGGATCGGGGAGGGAGGGGGGGGATGGTTGCAATCTGTTTCAAGACCGAACTAAACTTCTCGAGTGTACTAGTTGAGGAGGCAGAGTCATTCGAGCGCATCGTTGTGGCAGGTGGAGGTTGTCAGATTGCCCTCATCTATTGTCCACCTGGTGATGAGAAGCATTTCCTTCAGGAAGTGGCAGACTTCATCGTCGACATGACATTGGAGTTACCCAGACTGATGGTTCTGGGTGACTTTAACGCCTGGGTCAACAACGAACTCTCGCAATTTGGACAGCACTTCCTCCAGTTAATGACATCTCTGGGCCTCACACAGGTGGTTACCACTGTCACTCGCAAACATGGTCACTCCCTTGACCTGGTTTTCCTCCTAGGGATCGAGGCCTCCAATTTGGGGGTGGAACCTGTTGTATGGTCTGATCACTACACTGTGGGGTTTAGTTTTAGCACGCCCCCAGTAGGCCTCCCCCTGTGGAGATGGTCAGGTACCACCCTTTACGAGACATAAGTTCTCAGAGCCTATCTGCGGCACTTGACCTATCGTCCCTCTCGTGGCAAGCAGTGACCCAGAGACCCTCGTGCTAGCTTATAATAAGGCTAATCTCGGGGGCTCTGGATGTGATTACTCCAGTCTGAGTTCATCCTCTTTCCCTTCGCCCTCGATCCCCATGGTTTGATGGGGTTTTGAGGGAGATGCAGTGACAAGGACGAAGGTTAGAACTTCGCTGGCGGAAATCTGCCCTCGATGCTAACCGCCTTAGATTGATGGACCATTATCAAGCCTATCAATCCACAATCACCCATAAGAAGGCAGAGTTCCTGTCCAGGGAGATTGTGGCAGCTCAGAACCGACCAGCTCAGCTATTCCGTACTGTGGACAGACTGTGCAAATAGAGTACAATGACCTTGTTTGTTTCTTTGCTGATAAGGTGGCTAACATCAGGGCAGGATTCCAACCAGTGAGTTCTCTGGGTGTTGCTTGTGATCAGCATGAGGTCACTGTCCCTCGGTTTTCCTGGAGTACCTTCAGCCACCCTGACTATATGGATGTCATGCGGATCATCCAGGATGTGCGCCCTACATGCTGTAGTTTGGATCCTGGACTGACTTCCCTGATATTTGGATGTCTTGATGTTATCGGTCCGGTCCTAGCGTGGCTAGTTTGGTGCTCCTTGGAATCTAGGGAGTTTCCTAACTCTCTGAAAGAGGCGGTAGTGATACCACTGTTGAAGAAAGCTACTTTGGACCCAAACTGCTACGCTAACTACAGGCCAATCTCGAACCTCCCTTTTTTAGGGAATGTTATTGAGAAAGTAGTGGCAGCACAACTGGAGGACCATTTAACCATCCATGACATCTATGAGTTCCTTTAGTCCGGTTTTCGGAAGAGACATAGAACCGAGACAGAGCTGGTTCGGGTGCTCAATGATCTCCTGATGGTGAGGGATCAGAAGAACCACTCCATCTTGTTTCTTCTGGATCTATCATCAGCATTTAACACCATGGACCATGGGTTGTTACTTAGCCATCTGAGGTACATCTGTGGAATAACTGGATCTGTCCTTAGGTGGTTTACATCTTTCCTTATCGGAAGAACTCAGAGAGTGGTATCTGGAATGTTTTCTTCAGATCCAATGTCTCTGTCCTGTGGGGTTCCTCACGGTTCGGTTTTGTCACCCATGTTGTTTGTGGTGTACATGCTACCGCTCAGAGACATTGTAAGAAGGTATGGGTTGAGGTTTCATTGTTATGCCGATGATACCCAGCTCTACCTGTCTTTTGCACCTGACCAGGGTAGTGCTTTCTCGGTCTTTAACAACAGTCTCAAAGAAATCCAGGAGTGGATGGATATGAGCTAGCTGAAGTTGAACTCGGGTAAGACTGAGGTGATGGTTGTGGAACCTGGTCGCTGGACAAGAGGTCTGGGTAGTGGGTCTCCCTCGGGACTTGTTCTCGGGAGAGTCCCTCTCCCGACCTCTAACCGGGTGTGCAACCTGGGGGTGATTTTTGATGAAGGGCTGACCCTGCAATTGCAGGTGTCAGCTGTCATCAAATCTACCTTTTATCATCTTAGGAATATCTCCAGGATTAAACATCTGGTTTCGTCCAGCGACCTTCCTGTTTTGGGTCACGCCTTTGTGTCCTCTTGCTTAGATAACTGCAATTCCCTATACCTAGGGCTATCGGGTGGAAATCCACCGCCTGCAGCTGGTGCAGAATGCAGCAGCCTGGCTTTTGATGGGATCATCTCGATCGAGTCATATTACGCTGGTGCTGCACGATCTGCACTGGCTGCCTGTTCAGTGGCGGATCACCTTTAAAGTTGACTTGCTGACTTTTAGGGCCCTACACGGACTGGGCCCAGACTGTCTGAAAGAGCTCCTGGTCCCCTACTGCCCTGGGTGATCGCTTTGCTCGGCTGGCGAGAGGTTGCTAGAAATACCTAAGGTGTGTTTGAAATCTTCGGGAGCCAGATCTTTCATGTTCATGGCTCCCACATTATGGAATTCTCTACCTCGTCGGTTACGGGAGTGCATGACTGAGGAAAGTTTTAAATCAGCTTTAAAGACGTATCTATGGTACCAGGCTTATGGAAGTGATTAGCTGATTTGTATTAGTATGTTGATGTTTGTCTGGTTTTAAATGTTTTACTCGATTTGTTTAATCTTATTTGTACGGTGCCTTGGTTTTTGAAAGGCGCCTTAAAAATAAAGCTATTATTATTTTTATTATTATTATTTATTTTAAATGTTGATTCACACCTAGGCAACATATTATGGTATTTTCTGAACATTGTATTTTGTAATTGCACTGTACCCTTTCCCACCCCGTCAGGATGCATCTGGAAATGAGTTGCCACCAATTCAGTATATCTTTTCTGCTGAAACTTTTGAAATAAATAAATAAACAAACCCATCAATCAATAAATAAACCACAAAACTGTAAGCCTGCTTTCTCTTTCTGTCCTGGCGTCAAGGATCCAGAAATCCTTCTGCTTCAAAGAAAAGTGCAAGGTGAAGTAAATGCATTGTTTCATAAAAAAACATCTCTAGTTACAACAATTTAGGCACTGCAGCGCATAGAGCCTTTGAATCATTTCAAGAAATGCAGGGTGTAATCTTTCAGGAGGTAGATAAAGGTAGGCATATAGTTGATTTCAATAAAAAAAAAACTATATTTCAGAAACAAAACAACTTTTAAGTCACAGGGAAACGTTCTTCACCTTATATGGAGATCCAGTGGTAAGGTTCGGAAATGAACGCTTCTAATTTTTGGATGAGACTCTCCATTTGAGTCAAATAACTCAGAAAGCAGCAAACTTTCTAAAAGATTCCCTGTCACTCCTATTTTAGGGATGCACCAAGAGTCTTTGTTCCTTTTCCAAGTGTCTTTATGATATATGTTGTCGGGCCACAAAAGGCCTTCAGAAAGTTATAATCCTCTTAACTGTTTGGAGTTCTTTTAAAATTCCTGTGTTGGGGGGGGGGGGATATCAGACAAAAATTCCCTTAGAGGATTAGCAACAGTATTTAAAATACCTCAACCACTTCCAATCTATCACCATAAGATTTCCCTACAAATTATTAAAACCTCTGTTATGGCTAGTCCGCAACTTACATATGACTTCAAGTGCAGAAACATATGTCAGACTCAGAATTCATTTCAGGCCAGAGTTAAAGGCCAATATTTAAATTTTCTTGTTCCATACAAAGGGATGCCATTAGTACCATCAGTATCTCGCATAGCTCCTCATCTCTCTTCTCTCCAGGGAGTATCATGGAAAGCATAAGCAACACTGGTCTCTTTCAGTTAATTCTAGAATGGGTCATCAGTCACCAAGGGGAATGATCAGTCAGTAATACCACAACTTTTTCCTCCATTTTTATAGATAGACCCTCTTCGTTACACTCCCTCTGAGAGGCAAATTCAAACTGTGGAGACATGATATAACATTACTTTTCAAAGCAAAGCATTATTTGACAGAGTGAAACATATAAAAAAACCCTCAGCACTCAGACAACAGTAGCCTACGTTTTGAAAATGAAATTAAGCCTCTCAGCATACAAAGTGCTTCTCCTCCAAACTGCAACTCTGGCTAGTATGGGTCCATATTCTGTGGGGTGCTTTTACACCAAAGTACAGGGCTTATGTCCATAGGAACCCCATACTAGGAGGGCTGCTCCCCCCTGCCATTTTCATTGAATGCATGGCTGCCACACGCATGTAACTTCCACAACAAAAGACATTACCAACTCCGGGCAAATGGGCAGGAAACTCTACATAGCGTTTGACTAAAGATTTATTTACAAAAAAACACTTTTTGCTCTTGGCACAAGTACTACCTTTGACTGGAAAACACAGCCACTGCACATGAGGAGTTCCAGCTGACAAAGTCAATACCAAGCTGGTAGCAGCTTCAGTAATACCTCTGGCCACATTAGTGGGCATGGATACTTTGGTTCACAGTCTCTTACCCCCAGGTAACTATTAGGTAGCCTTTAAATGGCTTTTAAAATCCATTAATCATTCATTTAAAATTTAGAAGACAAAATGTTTAAAAACAAAATGGAGCAGACAAAGTAAGACAATACTGAACAGCCGGGCAAAGCAGCTGTGCAGCCATCTTACTGCTTTGCCACTACCTACATTTATATATCTCAGGGCTCCTAACACCTACAAGTAGGCCACAATTGTATATGGGTATATTTTAAGCCCATTGTCATCGAGGCACAGGTCAGGAAGCATAGGAAACACCAGGAACCAAATATTTATTTACAGTAGCAGTAACATAAAAAACAAAACAAAAAAAAAACTTGTTCAAAGTAACTGTGTTCAGAGGAGAAAAAGACAATAGTTTTCCTTGAGTCTCTGTGTCTCCTTTTCTTCAATTGCAGCTCAGCTCCCTTATAAGTCCTTTCAACCCCCATTCTTAGCAGACATCCTGTTTTTGTAAATATCAGGCAGGAGCTGCTAGAATACAGTATGCTTCTTGAGTTGAGGCCCCCTTTTGAGTTTACAACAGCCTTCTGTAATCATCTCAAAATATAATTATATACATTTCAACTGTAACACTATATATTTTCTAAACAAAAGAGATCCCAACATCAGTTACATTTCCACATGTTGATTTGCATATATTTTTATATCAGCGGATATGCAAGGGAGAAAAACAGACAGCAAAAGAAAACTGAGAGACAAAGAGAGGCAAAGAACTATGAGCCTGTCGGGTTGATCAAGTCCGAAGTCTCACAGGAAAATTTGGTTGTGCAACCAGACAAAGAAAAGACAGAAAAGGAAAGATCCTTTCATTTAAACACTTTCTCCATAACAAATGGGACAGGGTCCTATTCTACCCTGTCACACTCATATTATTGGATATGTAGTTGTAGTCATATCTTGTAGTAGATCAATTATATTAGACCATGGTAATGAAAAGCAACCCATCTTTTTTTATATATATATGACATGTGAAGATTCCCTTAAAATTTGTTCTGACCGATTAAGGCCCTGTTCACGTTACAGCATGGGTGATAAATTTGTTTTTGAAAATGGATTTGGGCTTACCGTGCTGTAGTGTTCGCACTGAAACTCGCTTTGGCAATCCGTTTTCAGTGATGCAATCTCTGGCGTTCACATTATGCCCTTAATCTGTGCATGGTGCAAGCTTGGTTCTACAGCATGTTTATAGCTGTTTACCATCATGCACTGTGCGTTTGCGATGTATCCCATGGATCAACATTGGTTGGAGCATTTGCACTGTAAGTAAACAGTTTTAAAATCAAAACCGATTTATGGAACCAAGTGCAAGC
The DNA here is from genome assembly GCA_016271365.2 of Neoceratodus forsteri. Taxonomy (NCBI): domain Eukaryota; kingdom Metazoa; phylum Chordata; order Ceratodontiformes; family Ceratodontidae; genus Neoceratodus; species Neoceratodus forsteri. The sequence goes on from CM057453.1 coordinate 437,603,331, forward strand.
CCAGGTGTTATCAGGGTTTGAGCACGGTTCCATAAATTGAGTCTGGAAGTGGGTTAGGTGTGAACGCGATCTGGGCCAGCATGCTTCTGAAACAGTTCAAGTGCCAAGAACCGTTTCAAAAACACCAATGTGAACAGGGCCTTAGCTTCACTAGTGAGGACATTATACACATCAAGCCAATGTCGGATCCAGGATTTTAACAATGGCTCTGTGGCAATAATGAATGGGGACAGGCTAAAAGGACATGGGCTGTCAGCAAGCAGTCAGAAAACTTCTGTTTCTGTTATTTTGTACCGAGCATGGTAACTATTTGGTAGTAGGCCATGGTGCAGTTAATTTATATTGTGTTGGGAATCTATCATATCATATTATGTTTGATTGGTTCTGTTCCATGCAGAGGTCTAAGAAGGGTCCTGCAGCTGCAGGATGTTTAGTAATGCTGGATCCCCACTGCCAAGAATATACAGGTAGTTTTAGTTCAGAGTATACTTTATTCAGAATTGTCAATAAGTTAATTGCTATTTGAGCAGATCCTATCTATTATATTTTTTTATTAATGACATAAGCAGTATGTGTTTTTTCAAACTGACTGGTTATTCAAGTTGTCTGCATGTGATTGTAATCAGTAAATCCCGCAACATGGATACATAGAAATTGTCGGCAGATAAGGATCGCCAGGCCCATCCAGTCTGCCCATTTTATTGCTTGCCAAAGCGGCCCATGACTCTACATGGCCATTGGCTTAGCTTTACATTCCCATCACTAAACAGATTTAATGAGCAAACTTTCAAGCTAACTTCACCTCAGATGAAGAAACAGACTGCCTGAAAGCACCTGAAGTCAGCTTCTGGTGATTTTTACACAATAAAGTTGTATATGCCAGCTTTATTGTGTTCTACTGAACATGTTAAGAGCCTCTAGACTCTCTTCATAGCTTTTATCACCTGCTTCTACTTTTGTCTTGCATACTCCGGATCATTTTAGTTGTCCTACAGTACACTCTCTTGACTGCTTTAATGTCCTTTTTCTGTTTTTTTCCATATACATTTTATCTCCTGTTTCCCCCCAGTAACCCCCTTCTAACTGATCCCCCTAGCCCTGTCACTGGCTCCTCCGGGACTTACCTTCACCAGCATTCTCTGCCAAAGGACTGTGGTTGTGCCCAACCACAGGTGCGGGGCCTGTGAAGGGTTGGTAGTCATCCTGCTGCCAAGGGTGCTTTCCTCGGATTTTCTCCATTGGCCCACGGATGTGCAATGGACACAATGTCTGAGCTCTGCTTCCACAGAGATGGCCCCAGTGTCCTGAAAATGGGATCCCTTCCGTTTTGGTGGCATGCATGTGCTGGCACCCAGCCACCACTGGGTGTCAGGCAAGCAGTGCGCCACACTAATCCCCCTCCATGAGGAAGTAGAGCTGTCTATGGATGCTTGATTCTTCCTCTCTTTACTGGCCCTGAGCAACCCGAGTCCATTCCTGACCCTGAGTCACTGGTGTGGCAGAAGTTCCTCAGCCCTCCACGCCACCAGGTCAGCGTTTATTGTCCTTTTTCTGTTGAGGAGCCTAGCCCTTCATGCAGTATTCCAGGTGAGGTATGACCAGGGCCTTGTAATGTGGCAGGTTTATTTCAGCTCCTCTGCAGAACACCCCCTTTTAATGCACCCCAACATTCTGCTGGCCCTCTTGACTGTAGCCATACACTGCTCATCATGCAGTGTGAAGGTTTTATGTCTATTTTTCTGAGCAGTTATAGCACCTTGCATTTGACTACATTGATTCTGAGATTTCAGGAGTCTGACCAATTGCCAGACTTATTCAGGTTCTCCTGAAATTTGTCCCATCCTCAAGGGAGTCATTACCAATTAGCCTTATTGTGATGCACATAAAAAGAAGGAAGAGCTCAAACTCATGTCAGTCTCACAAGTTGAATTTCAAACTAGTGAAATGTTTCATGCTTAGACTCATATTAATGTTGTTATTACTGTCTGGAATTGTGCACACTAACCCTGACCCAGAAAGATCTGCTTCACCTAGCAACACAAACAAGACTGGTTCAATTGCATTGGCATCTATCAATATCTGCAGTCTGTTATGTAAGATATATAGACTCCAAGCTTGGGTCACGCAGCAAAACCCTGACATCCTGTCTGTAGTGGAAATGTGGCTTTCCCCGAAGATCTCTGACTCGGCTGTTGCTATACCTGGTTATACCATCTTTAGACAAGATAGACTCACAAAACGAGGGGGTGGCTGTGCCATAAACATCAAGGATACACTTATGGGACACACATTATATATGGACAGCCTAGGCAGTGCCACTCCGGCAGTAGCCGTCAATGTTCTACTTGGGGCCCACAATAAAGCTCTAACAATTGTGTCCATCTGCATATCACCTAAGGACCAATTCAAAGGCTTCTGTAGCTTGATGGAGTACATTACTAACCTGCCCCATAATGATGAGACAAAAAAATTATGGGTGACTTCAATGTCAACCGGCATTCCCCTTAAGTAGGTTCCTTTAAGGATGCAGTCTCTGCACTCAACTTTATCCAGCTTGCTCTGTCACCTACTAGGGCTAATTATAAGATGGGTACGAGTACACTTTTTGACTGGATACTGTCCAATCATCCAGATCATATCACAAACGTGAATGTTCTCCTTGATGCATTAAGCGACCACTCCCCTATTACCTGTAACTGGTCAAATAAATTCAATAAACCTCACCCCAAAACAATTTACAGCAGGATGCTAAAGCGGGGACACCTGGAACCCCTGAAACAACACCTCCGTAGCATTGACTGGCTAATACTTGATGCCACAAAGGATATAAATATAGCTCTGGACCACTTCATCAAGCACTTTAATGAAGCTTGCAATATCCATGCCCCCTTGAAAAGAATGAAAATCCGAGGCACCATCAGTCCCTGGTTATCTGCCAACCTCATTAGTCAGATGAACCACAGAGATCACCTCTGGTGTTGTGCAAAGGCTACTGGCAGGCATGCAGATGTACAAGAATATAAAACTGCCAGGAATAAGTGCACCCAGACTATTTGCATTGAAAAAAGCAAGTACCATAGGGAACAGCTTGCTAACACTTGGGGTGACAGTAAGAACTTTTGGAGCAATATAAAAGATGTAACAGGTAAAGATGCTAAGGTTGCACCCACAATGCTAAATATTAATGAAGCCCCCACCCTTGACCCACTCACCATAGCCAATGTTTTTGATAACACATTCACTGACCTGGGCAGTGTCCTCCCATCAGACTTTTTCAAGGACATCAGTGGAGACACTGAACAGCGGGCAGATGATTTGCTTACTGCATCACCGCCTTTCTACTTCAAAGAGGTCCCGCTGTATATGATCAGGAAATACCTAGTAAAAGTGCTCAGGAAGTCAAGGCATAGCGGTGATTCCTTAGACCTCAAATTATTTGCCCTTACCATTGAAGAAATAATGGTGCCCATTGCAAAGATTCTAAACTTCTCACTGAGACTGGTACAATTCCCCCAAATCTGGAAGTCAGCCCTTGTTACCCTCTGTTCACAAAAGTGGAGACCGCACTATACACACAAACTGTAGACCTATCTTTATACTTCCACCTCTGTCTAAGGCACTTGAGCACATAGTTGTGGATCAGTTGGTGGAGTATATGGAAAAATACTCGATCCATTGCCCCTAGCAGCATGGATTCAGAAAGCGACATAGCACTACCACAGCACTGCTAGAATTCACTGGTTTCATTCACCAATCTCTGGATCAAGGTAGATTGGTGGGTGAGGCCTTCATAGACCTCACAAAGGCCTTTGATATGGTGACCCACGCTCTACTTCGCAAGCAACTGTCCTCAATTGGCCTCTTGACAGGTACTGTGTCCTGTTCAAAAGCTATCTTGCAGGTCATTCCCAACAGGTGAAGATAACTAATGTCACCTCTGACCATCAACATGTCCACTCTGGAGTACCATAGGGCTCCATACTGGGTCCACTTCTTTTTAGCATCTTTCTTAATGATCTCCCTCGCTCCTGTCAGCAGCAGATCCTCCGCTATGCGGATGATGCGGTAATATACACTAGCAAGACTGACCCTGAACCACTGGAACACCAACTTCAAATCAGCTTTGAGGAAGTGGAGGACTGGTTCAGGAAACACAAGCTGATACTGAACTACAAAAAAATGAAAGTCATGTTGTTCAGTGGAACTTGCAGCAAATGCAGATCCAGTGCCCTAACCATCAGGAACTCCTCTGGTGTTCTGCTTGAACAAATTCAACATTTCAAGTATCTAGGGGTAACCATGGATAGCTCACTATCATATGCCCAGCATATTGAGAATGTTGCCAGGTCTGCTAGTATCAAGACATGATTACTCCATAGACATAAACACAAACACAATCTAATGTCTGAAGCCCTCAGACTAGCTATCTATAGCTCCATATTATCCATTGTTGACTATGGTCTGCTTATCTACAGCTCACCTTCCAGCACTACCCTCCACAGAATATCTGTGGCACTCAATAAAGCATGCTGACTACTTACTGGAGCAGCACGCCTTACCTCACATGTGAACTGCGTGTGCAAACAAGTTGGCTTCAGCTAAATGGGGGGATTCACTATCACACCTGCTTGCAGTCTGGGAAACAAGATCCCAGACCTGCAGACAATAATGACAGAGGCTAAACTGGACATAGTAGCCATTAGTGAGACATGGTTTACCAGTAACCACACTTGGGAGACTTGAGTACCTGGCTATGTACTGTTCAGAAGAGACCGAGGTGCAAAAAGAGGGGGGTGGAGTGGCCCTTTATGTCAATGAAAATATCAAAGCTACAGAAATTCAGAATACACATAAGGAGCCTGAAGAACTGTGGGTCACTCTGGAAACAGGAAATGGGGAAAGCTATATGAACTGGGGTTGTGTACAGGCCTCCAGACCAGGGGGAGGACATAGACACATTACTGTTAGAAGATATACAAAACATGACAGCTAAAGGGGAGGTTCTGATAATGAGAGACTTCAACATGCCAGATACAGATTGGTCAATACCAGCAGGAACATCTGGCAGGACTAGATACATGGATGATTCCCTGCAGGGGGAGGGCCTCAAACAACTGGTACAATAACCCATATCCTAGATCTAGTACTGAATAACAAGGAAAGGATCTCAGATCTCCTGGTAGAAGGTCACCTGGGGACCAGTGACCATCACATGGTATGGTTCAATTTGGCCACTAGAACTAAATCATCCCATTCCAAGGCAACAATATGGGACTTTTGAGGAGCTGACTTTGATAAGATGGCCAACAGAGTTAAGCTAGTCCTGGCAAAAAAAAATACAGGTGAGGGGGTACAGGCAAAGTGGGCAAGCATTAAGCATACAATACTTGAAGCAACATCCCATTGTGTTAGAGAGAAAAGGAAGTGCAAAAGAAGAAGGAAACCACTTTGGTTCTCAAAAACAATAGCAGAAAAGGTCAGAGCGAAAAGGCTGGCCTTCAGGAAATATAAGGGAACACAGCAGGATGAAGATAGGGAGGCATACCAAACTTCCCTAAGGGAAGCAGGGAAGGCAGTAAGGCAGGCAAAGGCCCAAACCGAGGAAACACTAGCACAAACAGTAAAAGAAGGTGACAAGACTTTCTATAGATATATTAGTGAAAGCAGAAAGCACAGAGGGGGTATTGCTAAGATCAAAGGGGATAAGGGGGCATGTGAGGGAGGAGGACCACGTAAAAGCATCTATCCTAAATAGATACTTCTGCTCAATATTTACCGAACAGAAGGCAGGGCAGGGCCCACAGCTCCAGCACCATGGACACAGGGGAGGGAGGAAGTGTGTACTAGTCCCTTCACAAAAGAAGGGTCCTACAAGAGCTCAATAAGCTCAGGGTGGGCAAGGCAATGGGACCTGATGGCATACATCCCAGGGTGCTAAAGGAACTAAGGGTGGAACTAGCAGAGCCATTATCAGAACTGTTTAGTGAGTCTCTGCGCATAGGAGAGGTCCCAGAAGACAGAAGAAGGGCTCATGTAATCCCACTCCACAACAGTGGTAGCAGGGAGGAGGCAGGGAACTACAGACCAGTCAGTCTTACCTCAGTAGTGGACAAGATTATGGAGGCACTCCTTAAGGAAAGGATAGTGCAACACTTGGAATCCATAGGAGCACAGGATCCAAGACAGCATGGGTTTACAAAAAGGAAGGTCCTGTCAAACTAATCTCATATACTTCTTTGACTGGGTAACCACAGTGATGGACCAAAGGGGAGCAGTTGATGTTGCCTACCTTGACTTCAGCAAAACTTTCGATACTGTTCCACATAGAGGATTGATTAATAAGCTGGATAGGCCCGGGGTGGGTCAGAAGTTGGTCAGCTGGATGGCAAACTGGTTGATGGGAAGAAAACAGAGAGTGTTGGTAAAGCGGTATACAGTCAGAAGAGATGCAAGTCACAAGTGGTGTCCCACAGGGATCAGTCCTGGGGCCAGTCCTCTTCAATATCTTCATCAGTGATATTGCAGATGGACTGGAGGGTAAGGTTTGTCTGTTTGCAGATGACACCAAGATCTGCAACAGAGTAGATGATCCAGATGGGATGGACAGAATGAGAAGAGATCTGGATAAACTAGCAAAATGGTCTGAAGAGTGGCAACTGAGGTTTAACGCAAAGAAGTGCAAGATCATGCACATAGGGAAGAGAAACCCTGAAGCCACCTATAGGCTGGGAGGGGAGTTGGTGGCAGTCACAAGGGAAGAAAGAGACTTGGGCATCATCATCACCGATGACCTGAAATCATCCAAGCAGACCACTAAAGCAGTAGGTGAGGCTAGAGGGATGTTGGGGTGTATTAGTAGGGTTATCACAAGTCGGAAGAGAGAGGTAATAATCCCTCTTTACAAGACACTGGTTAGGCCTCATCTGGAGTACTGCGTGCAGTACTGGAGGCCACATCTTCACAAGGACACTAACCAAATTGAGGCAGTCCAGAGAAGGGCAACCAAAATGGTGCAGAGACTGCATCAGAAAATATATGATGACAGATTAACGGAGCTCAATGTGTGTACCCCTAGAGCAAAGGAGGGAGAGAGGTGATATGATCAAAACATTCAAACACCTTAAGGGCATTAACAAAGTAAAAGAGTCTAACATGTTTCAATATAAGAAAAATAGCAGGACAAGAGGACCCAGCATGAGATTAGAGGGGGAGGCCGATTAAGGGGTAATGTGAGGAAGTTCTTTTTCACAGAAAGGGTGGTGGATGCATGGAATGGCCTACCTCAGGGAGTGGTGGATATGAATACAGTGCAGGGCTTCAAACAAGCATGGGATAGGCATAAGGGAGCAATACAGATGAGTATGAATAGATAGGCCATTGACAGAGCAAAGGCTGATGGCACATTCATAAGGTAGAAAAAGAAATGGGCAGACTGGATGGGCCTTGCGGTCCTTATCTGCCATCAACTTCTATGTTTCTAACTAAAAAGGCATTTCTCAGGCTCCTGCATTCTGGTGTTACAAACTTACTCAACCCCTCTTGCAGCTTCCAGCACATGAGTAGCTCAATCAGCCAACTCTTCTCTGTCCCAAGTTGCCAGACTACACATGGGCAATGATCGTTTGCATATAGAGCACCACTATGGTTTAATGTGCTGCCCAGAGATATCTCTTCCTTACCAAAATTGGGACCATTTAAAGGCACTCTTCGTCAGCATCTTACAGCCAACAGTTCATGTGACTGTTTCAACTGACATGGCACTACCTCAGCAGTGTTGAGACATCCTTGTGTACCTACTTCTCCCCCTTTCTCTGCGAATTACCACTTTCACACTAACTGCTCTGCGTTTCCTGCCTCCTTCCCCGATCCTTCTTTCACCTCACCCCTGTCGCCCTCCACCTTCTTTCCACTGTTTAACTTCACTTACCTGAACTTTTGTTCTCCCAGATCTACCTATACCTATTTCACAAAGCACCTTGGGCTGCCTCCTTTTATTAGGTTATTTTTGATTTCCTACTGATTCATAGTTTTAATTTTAGTTGCAAGGTTAATGTAATTTTAAACACATTCTTGTCAAAATGTTATGTAATATCATCTGTTGTATGTCTGTCACCCTTCCCACTAATGTGGAACCTTTGTAAAACAGCTGTTATGTGCTTAGAGGTATTATATTCTGTGAATGAATAAAAATAAATAAATAAATAACAGATGCCTCTCTATGTCTGGGCAAATCAAGTCTCCCAGGGTGACTTTTGTTTCCCCTTTCTCCAGTCTTGGCCTAGATGGACTCAGTGACATTGGCTCCACCCAATGTCCTCCTTATCCTCCTCAGTAACCCCCTTCCTTGTAAAGAGAGACCCCACCATCTTTTCTTTCAGAACAATCCCTTCTGAATAGACTGTAGCATGCTATCTTGGTGTTTCAGCCATTATCTTCTCCCCACCAGGTCTACGAGCGTACCACTAAGTTCTGTCCGTTGAAGTGCACCATGACTGTGAGCGCAATCATTTTGCTTGTTGCATGCCTCATGTTGACTGGTATGTAAGTGAGGATAGTTGTCTCTTTAATCTCCCCTCCCGGGGTTCTTCTTTTCTGGTGCTCCCCTTCTCCCCGAGGTCCTCCTTGTTCTCCACAGTGACTCCTTCCTTTACAAAGAGAGCCACCACTGCCCTTCCTGCCAAGCCCAACACTTCAAATAGTCTGTATCCCTCTATTCTGGTGCCCCAGTCACTTTCTTCTTCCCACCAAGTCTCCATGAGAGCAACTAAATCTTGGCCTTTGAAGTAGATTAGGCCCTCAAGCTCATGCATTTTGATGTGTGCATGGCAGTTGCCCCTCCTGGCTAGCCCCAAATGAAGTACTTGGGTGAAGCCAAGGTTCTTTCCCTTCTCTGCATAGTTAATGACATTTAGTTGTTCAGGGCAGGGCTTTGGGGATAGCCATAAGGAGGAGGAATTGGCAACTTAGTGGGTCTGGGCTTGGTGGGGTTGTGGAGCGGAGTGGGTGGATTGTGGTTGTGGGGACAAGGAGATGCCCTGGGGCAAAATGGGTCCAGGAAAGGCAACCTCCCTGCCTGGTTCCCATACCCAAGGGTTCCACCTGAAGTGGGCAGGCAGCTCGGTCTGCCTTGGCAACCTATCCTACCCAGGCGGTGTTGTGCAATGCCAGGTCAATTAAAAACAAGACAGCGATTATTGCTGATCTTGTTGGGTCAACTGACTTGGCTTGCACCACTGAGACCTGGCTGGATGAAAATTCTGGCCCAATATTGGAATCATCAATTATGGCTGGGTACTCGGTGATACACTGCCTGAGAGAGGATCATAGGGGCAGGGGAGGTTGCAATTTGCTTTAAGTTGGATCTGGGCCTCGTAGACATCCCAATGGGAACAACCAGATTCTTTGAGTGTATCATGGGTGCAGGTACAAGTTGCAGGATACTTATCATCTACTATCCACCAGGGGGCGAGAGGGAATTCCTGCAGGAAGTAGCAGAATTCATTGTCCACCTTGTGTTGGAGTCCCCCAGATGGATAATTCTGGGGGATTGCAACGCGTGGGGAGATGATGAACTCTGGAATTATGGAAAAGACTTCTTCCAACTGATGAACTCATTGGGCCAGACACAGGTGGTTTCCCCTGCTACCCATAGTCGCGGGCACTCACTGGATCTTGTCTTCCTCCTAGGAATGGGGATCTGTGACTTGGTGGTGGAACCAGTTGGATGGTAGGACCATCACACTATAGGGTTCGGATTTGAGGCCCCCCTCAATAGACCTGCCCCTATGGAGATGGTCTGGTGCTGCCCTTTAAGGGGTTAGACCCCAAATGGTCTTATGGCAGTGCTGGACCTATCAGGCTTGTGGTGTGTAATCGAGGAGCTGGGGGAGCTTGTACTAGCCTATAATGAGGCAGTGACAGGTGCCCTCAACTCCTTGGCTCCTGTCCTTGTTCGAAGCCTCACTCTTCACCCGAAGTCCCCTTGATTCAATGGGACTTTGAAGGAGCTGAGGTGTAGGGGCCAAGGGTTGGAGTGGCATTGACGGAAATCGGGCCTGCCTGGTGACAAACTTAAATTAATAGCTCATTATAAGGACTATCAATCTACAATCTCTTGCAAGAAGGCAGAATTCCTGTCCAAAGAGATCGCTGCAGCGAGGAATCTACCTGCTCAGTTTTTCCTGACTGTTGACAGGCTGTGCAATCCAACCTGTCTTCAGTCACGGGGGAACATTTTTGCAAATTAAGTGTGATGAGTTTGCTCAATTCTTCACCGATAAAGTTGCTATCAGGTCAGAGATCCATTCAAAACCCTCCAATGTGTGTTGCGGTGATTGGCAGGAGGTTGCAGACCCTCAGCCTGCCTAGTCTGATTTTGGCCAGCCGGTGATCGTGAACATTGTGTGAGTCATCCAGGGTATGCGCCCAACCAGCTGTAGTTTAGACCCGGGCCCAATATACCTCCTTATGGAGTGCATTGAGGACATCAGCCCAGTCCTGGCTGAGATTGTCCAGAGCTCGTTCAGCCCCCTTGAAAGAGACTGTAGTGACTCCCCTCTTGAAGAAAGCTCCCTCAACCCGGACTGCTTAGCGAACTGAAGACCTGTCTCTAGCCTGTTCTTTGTGGTCAAGGTTATTGAGAAGGTGGTTGCAGTGCAGCTGGATGACTATTTTACTTCTCATGATGTCGGCGATCCACTCCAGTCTGGGTTTAGGAAGAGGCACAGTACTGAGACTACCCTGGTTTGGGTACTTAATGATCTCCAGATAGCGAGAGACTGGGGGAGAGACCGGGGAAGCTGTTCCATCTTGGTTCTCCTTGATCTCTCTGCAGCATTTGACACTGCCGGCCATGGGGTATTGCTGGAGCACCTGCAGATATTCTGTGGACTGTCTGGTACTGTCCTCAGATGGTTTTTATCATTTTTCATTGGTAGGATGCATATAGTGGTGTCAGGAATTTATTCCTCTGCCCTTCTCCTCCTGTCATGTGGGGTTCTGCAGGGCTCCATGCAGTCCCCCATGTTGTTTGCAGTGTATATGCTGCCATTGCATTATAAGGAGGTATGGGCTGAGGTTTCACTGCTACGCAGATGATGCCCTGCTCTACATGTCCTTTATTCCCGAACAGGGTGGTGCGGTCTCGGTCTTTAATAGCTACCTCTCCGAGATCCAATATTGGATGGATGACAACTGGCTGAAGCTGAACTCAGGCAAAACCAAGGTGCTGGTTGTGGACACAGGTTGTTAAGGCATGGAGCTGTTGGTAGGCCTTCTCTCTGGGCTTTGGCTCGGAGGTGACCAGCTGCTAACCTCGGACTGGGCGCGAAATCTGGGCATTGTGTTCGATAGCGGCCTATCACTAAAATCTCAGGTGTCTGTTGTTGTCAAATCCTCATTTTACCATCTGAGGAACACTACCTGGATTAAGCACCTGGTTCTGCCTGGTGATCTACCAATGTTGGTCCATGTCTTTGTGACCTCTTGCCTTGATTACTGCAATGCCCTATACTTACTGCAATGCCCTATACCTGGGGCTACTGGGGGATGATATTTACCATATGCAGCTGGTTCAGAACATGGCGGCCAGGTTGTTAACTGGTTTATCAAGATCTAGCCTTGTCACCCCTGTACTCCGTGAACTGCATTGGCTGCCAGTATATTGGCGGATCACTTCAAGGTCGAGCTACTGATCTATAAAGCCCTACATGGGCAGGGACTGTGTTACCTGCAAGATCTTCTTTGTCCCTACCACCCCGCTCACTCTGGTCCTCCGACGATGGATTGCTAGAGGCTCCCAGGGTCCACTTGAAGACCTCTGGTGCTCGCTGTTTTGCTTTTGTAGCACAGACCCTGCGGAATTCTCTACCTCATCAGATTAGAGAGTGCCTGACTGTCAAGTGTTTTAAATCTGCCGTAAAAACACATTTATTTGCTCTAGCCTTCCCGGACTGATTGGGTTACTTATGCTGCTATTTTTTTTTATCTTAGGGCCACTGTTTTTAATTTTATATCTGATACTTGTACATTTTAATGATTTTAATGGTTATTGTGTACAACACTATGATCGCTGTGGGAATAGCGTTTAACAAGTAAAGATTTGCTTGCTTGCTCCAAGCATCCTTGCCCCCAAGGGCTTTCATGTCCTTCTGTTTAACTGCACTGCTATCTTTCCCTTGATGATCCCCTACATCAGCCCCTCCCTTCTAGCCTTGTTTTTTTTATATCCAACTTTGTTTACCACCCCCTGCAACAGGTCGAGACGTCCTCCCACCTCTGCCAATGCTTCCGTTCCACCCATCAAGGTTCTGAAGACCCCACAGCCTACCCATGACTCACCACTGTGCTGCCCTGTGAGTTGACCCTCTGGTCTGGGTACACCTTCAGTTTCTTTTCTTTCCTGCAAGCATCTGGCCACCCACAGTGGACTTGAAGTCTGGGGGAAGGGGTTACTCCTGGGAGTTGTCAGCTGGAACCTGATGTGGATGTGGGAAGCAGGAAGGGCTTCATTTGCTTGATCTGCACTATTTTTCCCATTAGTGTGTCCCACCCCCCAGGAGGACACGGCATCACCAGGTGCTGGCACACCTGAAGCACCCTGGAGACTAATGTCCATTTCAACTCCCTGCACTCACTCCAATGTTCCCCTGTGCTGCCACTATGATACAGCAGTGGAAAATGGAGGAAAAGAGAGTCTGATGGGATACTCAATCTTCCTTCCCCACCCAGCTGGCTGTCTGATGGCTCTGACTTGTATCTGTACCTGGGTCATTGGCATTGTGAACAGTAGTGTTACTGCTGTGTTGTGGTCCAGCTCAATCCTCTGGTTAGAATCTTCTCTCTGGTTAAACTCTCCTCTGACTGCCCTGTCCATTCTACTGGATAGTACCCCACACTCCATCCTGGTGCTGGTGCAGCCCAACCTGGGCATACAGGCAGTCCTTGCCCCAGATATCCCTCTAGTTGGCCAGAAAAAGAAAACCATCCTTCTTGCACCATCCTTTTAGCCAAGCATTAACTTGACTATTGTTCCTTTGTCACTCCTCACTAGTCCCCAGGTTTGGGAGGCTCTCAGAAAAGATCACTCTTGATACTGTTCCCCTTCAGGAACATCCCTAGTTCCATGAATGGCGCCTTCATATCCTTGGCAGTTGTGGTCTCTATGTTGTTCATGCCAACATGGATGACAGTCTGCTCCTCCCTTCCAGCTGTGTTGATTGGCCCTGGATAGCACTTTTTCAATACATGCTTCAGGCAGGAAAACCACCTCAATAGATCAACTGTCCTGATGCAGCAGTGACTCCTCCATCTCACTCACTGCCCTAACTGTGGAGTCCCTAATGACTACAACCTTCTTGTCTTCCTCACTACCCAGCCTTTTCCTTCCTACACCATGGCAATTTGGTGTCCTGGGGTGCTTGGAGTGCCCCACTTGCACCAATCGTTTGTTGACCCCCTCAACCTAGCCATCCAGGTGCTGATAAATTTTGTTGGTGTTCACTGGTGCTTTCTTGTTATCATGACTTTGACCTCCCTTCTTAATTCAGGAAATCCCTTATCCCTACCACTAAAGATCTCCATTCCACCATCAAATCTCTGCATATATACACACACACACACACACACTACTATCACAGAAGTATGGCATAGATGTGTAAGAGAAAACTTTTTTTTTTGCTGCTACTTTCTGCCCCCCACAACTGGCCCCATCCCCCAAACAACCCAGCCCCATCACTGGACTTACTGGCTCTGTTCGTACATGGCATACACCTCATGGCAGGGTGGCAGAGAGTGTGGCTCAACCAGTCCTTCAAAGATCTAGTGGAGCTGCGCCAAAGTCATTGATGCAGGACCTGTGAGGGGTCAGGGGATCATACTGTCAGCCAGGGTGATTTTTCAACCTGATTTTCTCCCTTGCAGTAAATGGCGTGCAATGCTGTCAATGGTGTCACTACACATGAACCCTGAGGAAGACTCACTTGCTGGGTCGATACATGGGGTAATAGCCTTGTGTTGTGCCGTGCTTTTTGTTGGAAATAAAATAAGTTTCCACTCAAAGTTCTACTGGTGTGTGCCCAACCTTTTTCTCCTTTCTCCACATATTCACTCTATATTGGAAGCTGGATGGCTGCTGCTCCTCCCCTTCAAGTTGCGGTCCTTGTGGCCTGCCTCCCAGCCACCACTAGGGGTCAGGCTTATGCCAGGTACTGCACCAGTGCCCCCTTCAGAGGAGAGCAGTCCCTCAGATGCTCAGTCCTCCCCTCTGACCAAACCCTCTGATGTTCCAGGCTCAGGCGCAAACCCAGGTCAATGGTGGTAGCTCTAACACTGCGCCAGCAGGCTGGCCAAGAGAAAACATTTCTGGAAAGCAGAGTATGTTGGTACAATAATTGCTTTGACAACTCATGGAAACCATTTCTAGAAATGAAAGAGAAGGTCAGCTGTCCTTTCTTTAAGGAAATGCTATTCCATGGTTCACTGACTAGCTGTCTTAGGCCTGATAAGTGCAGAGTGTCTAGGAAATCGTTGCTTCTGGTTGAAGCTGCTGAATGGTTACTCTAATTTATGTCTGGTAAATTGCAGTCACCCACCAATATTACTTCCCCTTTAATACTCATATTGTAAATGGATTCTAGGATCTTCTTGTCCTCTTCAAGCCGATTGCTGGGGGTCTGTACAACAATCCTACCCGAGTAACTGCACCTTTTCTGGCTTCAAGTGTAACTTAAAGAGCCTCGGCTTCAGTGAGTGTGTCCTGGGCCATGGTAGCTTTTATTCCCTCCTTAACATACATTGCCACCCCACCCCCTTTTTGGCCAGGTCTGTCCCTTCAAAAAAGCCAGTACCCTGGAATAGCTACCTCCCAGTCATGGTTGTCCGTGAACCATGTCTCTGTGATGGCTACCCAGTCTGGATCAGCCTCTGCAACAATAGCTGTGAGGTCAACTATTTTGTTTGCTAGGGCACGTGCATTTGTGAAAATGGTTTTCAAGGCCTGGCTATTCCCCTTTTTTGGGCCCCACTGCACATTTGAGCCTCTTTTATATTGTCCTCGGAAAGCAACCTAACCAGTTTCCTGCTTCGTTCTTTGTTAGTCCCCTTTGATAGGATGGATTTTTGGGGAGAGGTAGCAGTTTCTGTTAGTGTTGCTACCCTCTCCCTAGTGCCTAGTTTAAATGGTCCATGAAGATGTTGAATTTCTGCTCTAGAGCATTAACACTTTCCTTAGTCAGGTGCAGGCCATTGTAATGGATGAGACTCCTGTCCCAGAAGTGCCTCCAGTTCCCAATAAAGAGGTATCCTTTTTCCAGGCACCATTTTCCAAACATTCAGCTCCCCAATTTCCTCCTTGTGGATTTTCTGAGTGCTGCCTCCTCTGTTCCATACTGGGAGGACCTCTGAGAAGGCTATGGTCGGTGAGTGTGATGATACTTTTTCCCCCCAGTTGAATAGATGTTTTTTGATCGCCTCAACTGACTGATCTGCCAGATCATGTGTTTCTAGATGGATGAAAACCCCAGTGCACTTTTCTTCTCTGTGTATGAGATGGTCTATATGGTCAGTATCCTTTTTTGCAGATGCTCTGGGTAGGCACCTGACTGTCACTTGAGTATCAGGGTGCTGATTTAGGTAGGATTCCACTCCTCAAATCATGGAATCCATGACGATAACAATTTTCCTGCTATCCCTGGTGTTTTGCTCCTTTGGGGTGCCACCATTGCTTACTTTATGTTTAAGACTCATACGCTTGTTATTTGGACTAGGCTTGCGCCCATGTTCTTCCCATTGGCCAATGGTACAAATCTGTTCAACATTGGGATGTGTGCTTCCTGATTTGGAGACTACTGCTGAGACCTATGGAACCTGCCCCTACTCCTCCTTACCACCTGCCATTCTTCTACACCAGTTACACAGGGACGGCATGTGCTACTTCCCTGGTGGAGGTGGACCATGGTCAGATGAAGTGGTTGTTGACCAGTTGTGCTCTGGCAGGGTGTTTGGCTGCTGTACTCCCTGCACTTTGTGTCCACCTGTATGGGTATGGCAGCCAGGTTGCCATCATCATCCCCATCACCATGAGCAGCCTCCACCTTAACCATATATATCCTGTGCACAATGGTAATGTCATGCAGGATGCAGCATGCCAGGACTACTTTGCTTGCCATTGTGGGTGTGTATTGCAGTGCTCCCCTGATCTGTCGAGACAGCTGAAATGCATCTTCAGGAGTCCAAATGTCCTCTCAGTCACTAAGCATGTTGTGTAATGTGACTCATTGTACCTCCTGTCACACTCTGTGGGCGTGGATGTTTTATTGGTGTCATTAGCCATAGCTACAGTGGGTACCTACTGTCTCCCGTGGTAATGGAATGCATTCATTAGTCCTGGTTGCATGTATGTTTACAGTTAACTGTCTACTACTTTAGTGGCTGATCACTCTATGCCCGGCCTTCTGCTAGACCTTGGAACCCTGCATGTGGTGGTCCCACTGTTGCCACTACTGCTCATTGGCTCTTTCTGTCCACCCAAATATCCAACACATGGTATACATACTGTACATATGAATGTGACACCTACTGTGTGTTATATTAGCACATATGCATATCAGGCTGCTATATATGTCACTGTATTGTGCACACTCTGTGACTGTGCAGCAGGTAACCACATAGCTGACTTGTGGCTCACACCATCAGCATGTCATGTGTACATTGCCGGCCTTGACTGTCACACCTGCGTATCCAGCTTTGTGGGGTTGTACTACACAGGTGTATGGGTCATGCACTTACCTATATATCTATATCTATATATATCCTTCTATACCCTCCGCTCCTCCACCCACAGAACCCTCGCCCTCCTACTCCGGTGAACCTCATCGGGCTGCTCCGCCTTATATAAATTTCCCGAGATCTGGAACTCCCTCCGACTAGAAATTCGGACAACACAGTCCCGCCACTCACTTTCACTCCTTCTTCATAAACACATTATTCGTATATGTAACTGCGCCTAATTATCCCTTCTCTCCCACTCAACCTCACCCTTTCCCCCCCCGTCATCCTCTCTTCTCCCCATGTCCACTGTCTCTATCCCTTGGTTACCTTTAGCTGGTGCCTCCTGCACCCTTTCTCCCCACCTCCTGACCCCCTACTCCCCTTCCCCTCTTTTCTTTCTCCTTTTCTGCCAGGACCTGCCCCCTTGCTGGGTTCACTGCATCCTGAAGGGGTTCAAGCCACGACTTCCCCCATGCCCTCCTTCTACTATCCATAGGCTACCTCTAGCTGTATCCTCTTGCGCCCCCTTGCCCTACATCCCCCCACTCCCCGACTCCTTTTCTGCCAGGTCATCCCTTGCAAGGTTCTCTGCACCCTGAAGTGGAACATTTCTTGGCTTGCCCCATCTCCCTCCCCTCCTCCCACCCCTCCTCTTCTTCTTCTCCTGCCAGACCCCTCCGCCTGCAGGGTTGTCAGCATCCTGGGTGTATAGTTCTCTACCAGCCCCCTCTCGACCATCTCCCTGGCTCCCCCTCTTCACTCCTTTCCCACTCCCCTGTTCCTGCCCCACCCTCCATTCTTCTATTTCCACCTAGCACTTAATATCCCTCCATCTTCTCCTTCTCCTTCCAGTCCTGTTCCCTGCAGGGGGTTCAGCATCCTGGGGTGTATAGTTCTTGGCCTCCCTCTCTCCCTTCTCCCTGGCTTGCCCCCACTTCACTCCAACCCCACTCCCCCATCCTTTCCCACCCTCCTTCTTCTTCTATAGTCACCTTGCATTTATTTTCCTTATTGATCTTATTAGCACTTTTTAATCCCTGTGCTCTGCCTGCTACTTTTTGGTCCCCATCTGGTTTATTCCCCATGGTTACCCCTTCCTGAGTTGCCAATATACAAGTTATCTCTGCATATTGTTCTGTCTACTCCAGCTTGCCTCATCTTCTATCTCTGATTATTACTTTGCTATCTGACACTCTCTCCATACGTAATGTCTGTTGCCTCGGACTGAGTTCAATTACATTAGTGCCTCTCGTTATGTAATCTGTCTGTTGCCTCGGACTGAGTTCAGTTACATTAGTACCTCTCGTTATGGAATCTGTCTTTTGCCTCTGACTGAGTTCAGTTACATTAGTACCTCTCATTGTGGAATCTGTCTGTTGTCTCGGACTGAGTTCAGTTACATTAGTACCTCTCGTTACGTAATCTGTCTGTTGCCTCGGACTGAGTTCAGTTACATTAGTACCTCTCGTTATGGAATCTGTCTGTTGCCTCGGACTGAGTTCAGTTACATTAGTACCTCTCATTACGTAATCTGTCTGTTGCCTCGGACTGAGTTCAATTACATTAGTACCTCTCGTTATGGAATCTGTCTATTGCCTTGGACTGAGTTCACTTACATTAGTACCTCTCGTTACGTAATCTGTGTGTTGCCTCGGACTGAGTTCAATTACATTAGTACCTCTCGTTATGGAATCTGTCAGTTGCCTCGGACTGAGTTCAGTTACACTAGTACCTCTCGTTACATAATCTGTCTGCTGCCTCGGACTGAGTTCAGTTACATTAGTACCTCTCGTTATGGAATTGTACTACACTGTATGTATTTGATGTTATTTTGTGTTTGCTTGTTCTCCCCACCATGTAACTGCTCCCTCTAGGATGCTTCTGGACATGAGCTGTTTACAGCTCATGTTGTCTTTCCTGGTGAAACCTTTAAAATAAATAAATAAATAAATAAATAAATATAAGCCATCCATCCTGAATGTCTCTATGTTCCAATGCCTCACATAGTCAACTGTGCATGTGTATGTATGCATCATGACATGATCCTGGGAACTGGACAACTACATCTAGGATACGATATTGGCTGTTACATATCACTTGTATATTCACAGAGTGGTACCCCTTCCTTTCCATATAGGCATCCTCATCACTTGTCAGTGCTTTTATAGCAATATGCTTGCAGTCTACACGCGAGGTGTGCAGTGTTGTAAAACCCCTGCTTCACTGCCTGGTACTGCTATGCATCCTGTGGGAATGTCATTTACCTCTGTGTTTGGTGTAGCAGTGCCTCCAGGAATTGTTTGAGACATTTGGTCACAGAGGACTGCAAGATTCCCATGGTATCTTCTGTTGGTGTTTGGAAGGTTCCAGTAACCAGGTAACATTGTGCAGCACTGACTGTCAC
Organism: Neoceratodus forsteri; assembly: GCA_016271365.2. Taxonomy (NCBI): domain Eukaryota; kingdom Metazoa; phylum Chordata; order Ceratodontiformes; family Ceratodontidae; genus Neoceratodus; species Neoceratodus forsteri. The sequence continues at coordinate 437,622,502 of CM057453.1, forward strand.
TGCTACTGGTATGGGATGGCCTCTGTGTGTCCTCCTCTGAAGGTCCCCCTTGAGATCATTGCACAGCTCTGTGATCACTTCCCTGTTGAGTGGGTATCATGCCACATACTGCTCCTCTGTCAGGCATTGTATGATGTCTACCTCCACTATATCTTTGCAGTATATCTCCTATGAAGTCACTCCTGTATTTGCAGCCTCCACTTTCTCTGTGCCCTGCCGACATCCCTTGCCTGTTGCTGGACTTGTCTCTGCCTCCTTGCAGCATTAGCCATTATGAGGGCCATTAGGGCCACTGCTCCTGGCATGTTATCAGGTTTCACACCTTAGTGGTTTGTACTCCTGCAGCCAAGTCTTTGGAGTTATGACTCAACTCTGCCTGTATGCTATGGGCCTGTTTATATACTCTAGTGACACTTAGACTAGTATTCGATGCAGACACCACTAGAAAACTGGAAATGCTGCAAGCATTAATTCATGGTGACCCTCGCAGCATTCCTTTTTGATGCAAGCAATGTGCATCATAGTATGCCCTTTGAAAATCCAGCCTCTCATCTCCAGTCTCTCAATTAGCTGGACCAAGATGAAAAGTGAACTGGTAACGGCTGTGCTGGGAAAGTTTTCTCTTTTGCCTGGTCTGCCTATGTGTAAGTTTTACTCAATGTGATAAAGGTTCTGCAGTTTAACAGTAATGACGGCTCACAAAAAAAATTGTTATGATGTGCACAGGTGTGTTTGTTCTCTCTTTCTCTCTTACATCTTGCAGGTGCAGTCTCACATGAATCCCCCTTGGGAGGGTTGCCATCAAGGAGGCATCAGCACCCACATGATTTGCCTCTGACAAGAGCCAAAAGCAGGAAAGTAATATTGCTACTAAGAGTTTACTGTGTGTGTGTGTGGGAGGCGGGGGAATCTTTCTGAGAGCCACAGTCAGACACCGAAATAGTATATTTGCAAATAAGCAGTTTGAGCCTACTGAAAAATGAGCATTTCATAGGTTGCGTTTAAGCCGTAAGTAATGTGTGTCAACAGAATTTATCTGCATAGACGGAGAACAGGGTCAATGCTGTAGTGATATTATATAGAGAATAATGCATAGGGAGGTGAACGTTATGAAAATTTAATGCACACCCGAGGTGAGGGATGCATCATTAAACCCCGAGAGCGAAGCTCGAGGGGTTTAACGATGCATCCCTCACCGAGGGTTTGCATTAAATTTTCATAATGTACACCTCCATGTCTTATTTTTTATAATTATTGGGGTACGTTTTATTCCAGCCAAAGAGTTACATTTCTACACACAAACTATTCAAAATCATGTTGCACAACACCACTGTTTGAGAATTTAAATAAGCTTTTTTTTTTAATTTAGCCAACTGAACACACAAGTTTATAAACACAAGCAGAAAAAATAGGAGCAGTCTTACCTTACAAGAACTGCATAACATAGTGACATACACTGGCTATTTTAATAAGAAAAACAAGAAAAAAAACGCTGAAGTAAATGAGACATTTTCCCTTGTATACTGCACTGTACTGAAACATCTTTGTCAGTATTCAGAGCCCAAAACAAACTTCTTAATAATTTTACAGTGGTTAAAAAGCAAAAAAAAATCACTGGCTGTGAGACCTGTGTCAACTTTATATGTCCGTTTACTCACTTTCAGTTACTGCATGACAGTTCGTGGCCTGGTTACAAAGGTCCGTATTATGCAGTGCCTTGAGTTAAGGGACAGTCTTAAAATGACGTATGTGACACATAGGGACCTTTGGAGAAAAGAGTTAAATTAGTTCTTTTATTATGCTTTTGGTATGCAGGGAGGCAACAAATTACTAATTATCCATTCTTATCTCACTGCCAACTCACTTCTAATTAGACTCAATTACTGGACGTCTTCATTTATTCTGGCCACTTTCTTCTGAAGCTGCATGAAAAATATTGCTGGACACTCCCTGGTAAATCACACAGTTTGGCCAAAGATTGTTAGAAGAGAGCTTCTTGTTCTGGAGATTCCCTTTGCAGTCCCTTGGGCACTATTCAGGTTGGGGAATATACAGCCTGAAATTAAAGGCTGCTGCTCCTCCCGACAGATCTGGCAGCTACGGCAGAAGTGCTCCCTTACTGTTTATTGTGTAGTGGCTGGAATGCTGATGCTGAACTGCTGTATGCACATGAAAGTCATAACAACCGACTGGTGATTACGGGGAATATCAACTGAGCATTCCGATTGATAAAAATTGACACCAGTAATTATATAAATTTAAATACCTGCAAACAGATAAGTTATGCCAAGGGAAGTATTTTATATTTTTGAAAGTTGTCACAACTCTTTCTTCTTTTATGGGAGGAGGGAGATGGTAGCTTGCTGAGCTGTGAAGGGGTGACAGCTTGACCTACAGGCAGGTGTGGGTTGTACTTGGTCAATAGATATCTGGATTGAATGTCCTAGAACATGCTCCAAGAGAGGTGGGATGACTCTGAGACACATGTAGACCCTGGCCGTGGTCACCAGGAAAGTCCACCCTTGGTGGATATGTGGGTTGATTGCACCTATCTATTCTAGTTGGTGCAGAATAAACCATGGGGATGTGCTAGTGTGTCAGCCATGAGATGTGTCATTGCTGAGGGAGCTATAAGCTGTTGGCTTGGGAAACATGTAGCATGTGTACAGGAAGTGCAAGTGCCTTATATGTGGTACACTTGGAAGAGAGTGCTGTAAAACTCTGGGAAGGCTCAGTGGAATTCTGACGAGACTGCCCATTTTGGGCCTGAGTAACTGGGTTGGGGTTTCAAGAACTCCATGGATAGGCTGATAGGGTCAGTTTGTCATTTTATGTATTTTGGAGGGTAGGTTTCTGTCATGGGAAGAGAAGCATCACAGGCACCCATGCTGGTACTGTATTTGGGTGAAGGGTGGCATAGATAACCTCCTTGAGTGATGGAGGAATGCATCAGGCCACTGCTGGTAGTTCCACAGACAGAAATATTTTCTAAGGGGAAGAGTGTAACAACCCCCTCCTGCCAGCAGGGGGAGTTTTTTATATTGTATGTTTGTTAAGCTCCCTTCCTCTAGCCTACTTCCTTCATCCTATCTCTGGCCAAGCCCTATCACCCATCTTCTCTGGGACTTACCCATATTCACAGTCCACCCCGGTGGATTACCCCCCACAGTGGAGCTCTTTCATCAGGTTCCCATGGGGGTTCCCATTCCCCTCAAGTCAACTCAAGCCAGTGTAGTGGAGTGGTGCCATGGGTGTAGGCAGGCATACTCCAAGCACTCCATGGTGTGCAATTTTATTTCAGGGGGTAGCAAATAGACTCTAAACTGCTTCCCTTTTCCACGAAAACTAACATAGAAAATACTGAACCTTTCTGTAACTTTATTCATAGGAGTCAAAACCAGAAGGACTGGTCACTAATACTATCCTTGCATCCCAAGGACAATACAACTTTACAGGCTCTGGGCTGGTATGTGGGTGTCTTAGGGAACAATGCATGGCATTTGTATTTACCCATACACAGTAACAATCACTGTCATGAGATGCAAAAGTTGTATTTATTGTGCCAAACGGGGCAACAAACACGGTCCTGGTGTACATTTGTATATTGTCTGGCTACACCCGTGGGGGTAGCTCACCCTAACAAGGGGTGGGGGTAGCAGTGAGTCCACTTGGTGTACAGATCTGAAATCCCTTGCTACATCCCTGAGTGGTGCCGCAATCAATGGTTCACAAGCCATGGTCAGAGTCATCCTGCCTAGCTAGGGTATTTTTCATATTGTTTTTCCCTGGCCCAAGACACATGCATGCTAGGAGGCCAAAGGGCACATGCACATTGAGCATGTATGGTGTGCTGGCCTCTGGCTTGTATCTCCCTTCCCAGCACCTTCAGCTACACTGCCACCTGTGGCCACCCAGGTGGCAGTCTTGCAGTGAGTACAGCGACTCTCCCTCCCCGGTGGAGGACAGCATCCATAGGAATGTTCAATCCTCCTCCTTCTGGCTGGGTTCCAGTGACACAGGCTCATTCTTGAACCTGGTTTCCTGGCATCACAAGTGGTAGTGTTACCACTGCACCAATGTGCCAGCATAGTAGGAGGGGGTTTGATTACTAGAATGCCAGATCACAGAGCCAACTGATTGGTAGAACCTCTAACAGGGAGTACAGTGGGTGAAGCTTAGAATGCAAGTTGTATGTGGCAGTTGCTGTGTCAAGATGGCAGAATGAGAGAAGGGGACCAGGTGTGACTTTGGGGCACCCTTGCCTCAGGATGTTTACCAGGCTGCCCTTAGAAAGCAAGGGCCCATCACAGAAGCAGCTATCTATGGATCCAGTTAACGAGAACAGCAGAACCCATTGTTCATCCACCTGGTAGCTTTCAGGGATGGGCACCATAACAGGAGTGGAGACACCAGGGGTTTTGGAGTCTGAAGGCATTTAGTGCAGATCACCATTAATTCTGGGGTGAGTGTAAGGGAGACACTGGCAGAATGTGGGAACTCTAAGAGGCACCCCCTTAATGGAAGCTCCAGATGACCTAGTGGCTCAGAGAGGGTCCCACCAAAGATTTGGGAGGTGGTCACAGTCCTATTCCTGAGTGAGGCTGCCAGCTTTGCTGGTGATGATGATGTGTGACTGCACAAGAGAGGTTGATATGCTAACCAAGGTAGGAGATATGCCTACAGTTTGTAAGGGGAATCCCAAGCCAGGATGGAAATTGGAGACACTACCTTTTGCTGAGGGGCTGGGGTGATTTCAAATCACTTTCAGAAGGCAGGTATGTGCTGCTGCATTTTTCCCAGCATATCATCTGGTAAAAGGTGTCAGATTGATGTGAAGTGTCTGGTGGAGGAGTGGACTTCTGTTGTTCTGGGGAGACTGGACTAAGTGGTGTTATGGCCTGCTGGCTCAGCGTCCCTGGTTGCTGTCAACTAAATGTATTCTAAGAGAAAGTCCCTACAGCAGGGATTCCTTTTGCACACCAGTTGAAGCAGAGGCTACAGTGTCACAAGGTGTATGTGAAAAATGTGTAAAATAGCAAGGCAGAAGTTCTGGAAAATTCAGTGCAGAGTATGAAAGGCTTTGTCCTGTGGTATACCCTCTCTCACTTGTGACTGCAAGTAATAAGAGAGATTGTGTGACCTAGAAATGACAAGGGGTTGGTACGACCAATACAAAGGGATCCTATAGGTTTTGATTCAAGTCCAGAGTCAGGATTTAACCTGTTCCTACAGTGCCAACAAGGAGAGTTAATAGGGAACTGGGATTCCTCTGTGAATAATCTGTAAAACCGAAAATCTTCAGTAAAGAGTGAGAACTGCATAAAGGGGAACAGCTGACACCAAGAGCTCATCGTTCAAGTGTTGGGCTGGTCCTAATTTGTATTCTGTGTACAAAAACAACTTTTTTGCTTACATTGTAAATTCTATTAGACTTATTTTGTTTACTTCCAGGCTGACATTTTCTGTAACTACAAATCCTAGAACCCCCTGCAGCTGTCATGAGAGGAGGAGGAGGACTGCAGCAGTGGGAGAATCAGTACCCTACAGTGCATGTTAGAGCCTTTATTAGCTCCTAAGTACGGTCCTCTGTGACTGTACTAATCCACAGGAGGACAGCAGGACCAGTAAACAAAAGATTAGCACTAACAGTAGTGACACTGCAGTTAGAGTTGAGTAGGGTGTTTAATGTTAAAACCCTAACTTTGCACCTATTCAATGGAATTGTAAGATATTTCACATGTGCAGTCTTGGGGGCGTGCTCTATTGATTTAGGAAGTTTCATGATGGTCAGGTGTCTGGATTCTGAGATCCTGATAATGGAGTTTCCCTTTATGGGGCAGACCATGTTGTCCTGGTGCACCCCTTCCCTCCTTTAGGGAATGGCTGTGCTCAGAAGGGGAGGGGAGAAGGAAGGGGCGGGGCCAAGAGCATGACAATGGGGCAGGTAGCAGAAAGGGGAGGGGAGAAGAGAGGTACATAAAGGACAGCACAAGGGGGCCTAAGCCACTTTTTGCTGGAATTTTAATTTCACATCAACTGCAGCACGTCGGATTGGCAAAAATTTTTAGGTTTTGTCACAAAAGGGAAGAAGGTAAGGTTACGATAATGGATTTAAAAAAAAAGCAAAGCGAAGTTGTTTTGTTTAAAAATAATAACCATTGCAGCATTTAGTTTGGAGTATGTAATATTGTTAGAGGGCATGGCGAGACAGTCAATTGTTTTAAGAGCCAGTTTGTTTGAAATAGCACAGTACAGCCATGAAAGCGTGGCTAGTGTGTTTATGAAGAGGGCAGGGCAGACATGTTAAGAGTTACTGAGAGATCACATCAGAAGAAGGATGCAATAGGGAGTAATCACTGGAGTTGCTCAGGCACTGGTCATTTAAAAGGGGAAGGAGCGAGTGGAAACTGGTGCTTTTTGGAGTACCAGGCCTGGAAGAGGCCCTGGGAAAGCGAGTGAGATCGCGTTTCAAGGCCACGTGGCGTGACATCACACGCCACGTGGTCCTCGCGCTGAGGGTGGCCCCCCTTTTTTTTTTTGGTTGTTTTGGGCTGAGTGAAGCCAGCGCTTTATGGAGTAGCAGGCCTGGAAGAGGTCTTGGGGAAAAGCGAGCGAGAGTGCGATTAGAGGCCACGTGGTGAACGTCACACGCCGCGCGGTGCTCGTGCTCAAGGTGGCCCTTTGTTTGGGCTATGGCCTATTCCATCACAGAAGAACAGATAAAATAAGTGGAGGAATAGCCCTATATATCCAGTGCTCTCTGGAGTAGCAGGCCTAGAAGAGGCTTTGGGGGAAAGAAGTGAGCGAGATCGTGGTTCGAGGCCACGTGGCGTGACGTCACATGCCGCATGGTGCTCACACTGAAAGTGGCCCCCCTTCCCAGTTTTTTGTTGTTTTGGGCTGAGTGAAGCCAGTGCTTTATGAGTAGCAGGCCTGGAAGAGGCCTTGGGGGAAGCGAGCGAGAGTGCGATTAGAGGCCACGCGGCGTGATGTCACACGCCGCATGGTGCTCGTGCTCAAGGTGGCCCTTTGTTCAGGCTGCATGGAAGCCAGTGCTCTGTGGAATAGTAGGCCTGGAAGAGGCCCTGGGAAAAGCAAGGAGATCGCGTTTTTGAGGCCACGTGGCGTTATGTCACACGCCGTCCGGTGCTCGCGCTGAAGGTGGCCTTTGCTTTGGGTGGTTTAGGCTGCCTTTAGGGTGGGTCGACATGTATCCCAGGGGAAGTGGGTAGTCCAGGAGGGGACTTCGAGGAGAGGGAGAGAGGGGGCGACCCGGGGGCCCGTGGCGGGGCGTCGCACTTTGTTGGGGGCAAACCGGGACCATGGCTTGCTGGCACGGGGGGTGCTGTGGGGGTCATGGTGAGGCCTTGTTAAGCGGGCTGCCTGGTAAGGTGGTTACTGTCGCTAGCTGTTGGGCAGTAAGGACCAAGGTTTTTGGAGCAGGCATGCAGAGGATGGTTCTTTACCGGCTTGGTTTGGTTACAGGCAACAGGTTGGGATCTGTTTTTCATCGGGGTGTCTAATATGAGGCCTATAGAGGCCCTGATGGGGATGGGAGCGAGAGCACATTTTTGGAACAAATGGCGCAACGTAGCACGCTGTGTGGAAGGGCTCTGTAGGGGTCTGTGCCCTCTGAAAGCATGGGGTTGTTACTGGGTGGGGCCTGCATATCTGCGCAAGTGCATCAGCTGGGTGTGGGAGAGAAGAATAGGGTGGCTGCCACCAAGTTTTTGCTCCTGGGAAGACATACCGGGGGAGCATATGAGCTGGCATCGCCAGGAGAGAGGTGGTTTTGGTGGGGGGCAGCGGACGGTCGCGGTCTCCATTAGAAGGCAGGGGAGAAGGGACCTCACAGGTGGCATCACAGGCCACCAATCCCACATAAAGAGGAGGTCACAGGGAGGGGGGACCTATGCGAGAAAAGGGCGTCCTGCCAGGCGAAAAGGGGGGTCCTTTTAAGGGTGGCCCCAGTCGGGGTTGGCATGGTGGTTGGCACGATGGACAGGAGAAAGGCGTACTGGAGATACAGACATACGAATAACCTGTTCTCATTTTTCTATAGTTGTCTTCACAGAGCAGATAAGACAGGCATGGCACCCAAGAAGAGCAAGCCATTGAAGGAGGATGCCTACAAGGCTATTATTGACCTGGCAGAAAAAGCAAACAAAATGTGGGAACTGGTGGAGGGGGAAGAACTGGGGAGGCCCGGGGAGAAGAGAAAAGCGGGTACCGAAGAAGGTGGCAAGGGGAAGAGGCCAGCCAAAGGGCTACACAGCCCCGCTAAGGTAGCACCGGCAGTGGCGGGGCCCACCAAGGCTGTCGCCCCAGTACCCACACGGCCGGTGGACCTGGTGATGCCAGTACCCACCCCAGATCAAAGGAGAACCTCCCCGGTGGAACCCGGACATGAGGCCAAGAACAGGGGGTCCAGCCCTCAGATCCCAGTAGCTCACCCTCCACCTCCACTTCAATCACAAGAAGAAGCAAGGGGATCTTTCAAGGACTCCAGGCAGCGTGGCCAGGAGAAGGTTACAGGTAACACATCCAACACAGTGGGGATAGTATAAAAGCGTATATAGGGCAAATCGTGGCGGCACTGGGGACAGGAGGGCTAGGGCAGATGGAATCCATTCTGGTGGAAATTAGGACAGAAAAGGAAGTACCAGGAGATACTGTAAAGGGAACGGAAAGAGAGGGAAGAGGTACAAGAGAGGTAGGTGCACCTGGGATGAGATTAGGTGAACATGTGCCACTAGCCATGAAAGAAAAAATATGGAAAGGGGAATATGTGGATATATTTGCTTTGGTGAGTCGGAAGGCAGCAGCCAGATATGAAGAAACTGAGAGCATAGGTAAGAATGAGATGGCAGCGGCCATAATGCTCTTAGGGAAATAAGAGGATGACAAGTTCACAAAAGGAATGACTTGGGACGGGTGGTTTCTAGACTTTGCCATTTTTTCAGCCATTGTTCTGGAAAAGAGGCCAGAACTAGGCATCCTGCTCATTACCTATTCATTAATAATACAGAGAGCAAAAGCAAAGGGTGGGGTGGGATGGATATACTATGATGAATGTTTTCGACAGAGAACGGCAACATTTGGGAATGTAAGATGGGACACCAAGCAAATAGATTTATGGATGGATTATGTAACAGATCAGTCCACACCCGAGGGTGGGTGGAGCAAAAAGGTTTTTACGCCACAGAGATGCTGCTGGGCTTATAACAGGGCTTTATGCTCGTGGCCTCAGTGTTGTTTTCGACATGCCTGCTCAAAATGCGGAGGGGTACACCCGACAAGCAAGTGCAGGACAGCATGGACACAGGGAACACAAGGGCTGGGGGGGCCAGGGTCAGGCCAGCAGCTTTTTCGAGATGGCCAGGGGTTTAAAGGGCAAACATGGAACAAGGGAGGGAGGGGCAGGGGCAATGGGGGTAGAGGGGGCCAGAACCAGTGAAGTAAGGAGGTCAGACAGGAAGGAAGGGAGGAGCCAGGGAATGGGTGCAGGTGGCGCAACAAGGAACAATTTGACATGGCCAGATTCCCCATCAACCTATCAGCATGGACAGTTTGCCTGGATAGATATCCTGACAGAAGCATGCGGGACATGATTTTAGAGGGTTTCAGCACAGGGTTTTCATTGCAGTCTGTGGGGCCCAGGCAAGCAAGGGAGGAAAGCAACCTGGGATCTGTGAAAGAGAAAGGGGAAATGCCAAGACTGAAGATTGAGAAAGAAAAAGCAGCAGGCAGGGTAGAGGGACCATTTAGCACCCCCCATTGGAAAACATGCAAATATCGCCTTTGGGTTTGGTACCTAAGAAACAAGAAGGGGAATTCAGGGTGATCCATCACCTGTCCTACCCAGAAGGGGAGTCGGTGAATGACTTCATCAGTGAGGAGCATACTAGGGTGACATACGCGACTCTAGAGGATGCAGTACGGATAATCCGTGCCACAGGTGATGCGTGGATGGCAAAGACGGACATCGAGTCCGCTTTCAGACTGCTTTCAGTTAGGAGAGAAGACTGGGACCTGTTGGGTTTGAAGAGTGAAGGACAGTATTATTTTGACAAAGCAATGCCAATGGGGTGTTCCACAGCATGTGCCATGTTTGAGGCGTTCAGCACATGTTTGCAGTAGATATTTCAAGAAAGGACGGGTTATAGGTCAGTCGTCCATTACCTGGATGATTTTCTCCTCATTGGGAAAGGAGAAAGAGATACACAGAGAATGCTGGGTAAGTTTCAGGAATTGTGTAAAGAGCTGGGAGTCCCATTGGCACCAGACAAAACAGAGGGGCCCAGCAAGGTTATGGAATTCCTTGGGATAGAGATAGATGCCGCAAGTGAAGTGTTTAGGCTAACGGACAAAAAAGTAAGGAGGTTGAAGGAACTAGTACGGGTACATGCCAGCAGGAGATGGGTACAACTAAAACTGATTCAGCAGGTACTGGGGCACCTGAACTTCGCATGCAGGGCCATAGGACCAGGGAGGGCATTCACAAGGAGGTTAGCCAGAGCTACAGCAGGGGTTACCAGACCACATCACTGGGTTGATCTGACACGAGGTGTCAGGGAGGATTTTAGTATATGGGAACAATTCCTGGAGGAGTATAATGGTTGTTTGTTCTGGCAGGAGGAGTGGCTGTACAACATAGACCTTGACCTCTACATGGATGCAGCAGGAGGAATAGGCATGGGTGGTTACCTAAGGGGCATGTGGCTTGCAGAATCATGGCCGGTCAGTTGAGTGAAGGATGGGAAAGTGAGAGATATAACATTACTGGAGATCATGCCCATATGGGCATGTACCTTGGTTTGGGGGGAGGAATTAAGGGATCAGAAGGTGACATTTTGGTGTGACAATAGGGCGGTGGTTCATGCACTAAACAATAGGGGAGCAAAATTGGATGCAGTCATACAGGTAGTACGACAGTTAGTTTTAAGGGCTTTGCAGCTGAACATGTCTTTCAGAGCACAACACATAGAAGGGGTATGCAATACCCTGGCTGACAGCCTTTCCCGTCTGCAGCTGGACCATTTCCGGGAGCTGGCACCAGCAGTGGAAGAACAAAAAAACACCCATACCAAAGAACATATGGGACGTTGGCAAGAAGGAGCAGAACTGCTGTTTCACAGCTCATGGGCGCCTCGGACTCTGAGGGCCTACGACGGGGCCTGGAGGGTTTTTCAAACATTCAGGGCAGAACACCAGATGGAGGTAAGTAGGCCACTCTCGGAGGAACAGTTGGGAATGTTCACGGTGGAACAATGGCAGAAAGGGATTGCACAAGCCACAATGGGGGTTTATCTGGCAGGGATCAGTGTGATCTGCAGCCTGAAAGGATGGAGTGACCCAACAAAATCAGTGCTCATCAGAAGTATGATGCAGGGCTGGGGCAGGTTGAAAAGAGGGTCAGGGGATAATAGGAGGCCAATAGGGGAGCAGTGGCTAATAAAGCTAAAAGAGGTGCTCCCCACAATATGCAAATCAAAGGAGGAGGCCCAGCTATTTCACACAGTTTATGTGATAATGTTCGCTGGGGCTATGAGAGTGAGTGAGGTGGTAGGCCATGGGAAAGATGACAAGGAAGGAGGTGTGGAATGGGAAGATGTGAGTTGGGGGACAAGAGAAACACGATCAAGCTAAGAAGATCAAAGACTGACCAAAAAGGGCAAGGGTGCATGATAACGCTGAGAGGGCGGTCAGAGATTGCGATATGCCCAGTGCAGGCCCTGTGGGTTTTCGCCGCAGAGCAGGTAACCAGGACGGGGAAGCTGTTTGTGCATGGTGATGGAAAAAGGGGTCACTGGCTATCAAATTACAGCAGTGCTGAAAAAGGGCATGGGTTTTCTGGGGGAAGACCCAGCTAATTACTCATTCCATTCCCTACGGATTGGGGCGGCCTCACAGTGGGCAGCGAAGGGTGAACCCGTGATGGGCATTTTGGAGAAAGGGTGCTGGTGGTCAGCCAGTTACAAAAGGTACATCAGAGCCCTGGTATATAAAAAAAAAAGGGGGGGAAGGATAATAATAAGGTGGGGGGGGCATAATACAATGACAGCTCTGAGATTGTATGTAAATTACTGAATTTTCTTTGCATCCCATAGGTAGAGGGAGGAGCACAGAAGTCTGGATCTGTGGCCATTCCTATATTTACTGGGCTGGTAAGAGAGCAGAGAAAAAAGCTGGGGGAAAACAATTGTACCAAGATGCAAGACAGTGTAGGTTGGTATGGCACGGCCTACGGAGGATGAGATGGGCACAGCTTCTGCCCGCTTTGAAAGAACTCAAAGGACATTGCCCCAGTCCAGACCTAATCATTCTACACCTAGGGGGCAATAACCTGGCAGGCAGACCATGGGTGCACACATATTTACAGATAAAGAGGGACCTATTGGCAATAAGACAGTGGTGGCTCGGGTATGTCTTGCCTGGTCAGATATGATTCCACGAAGGGTATGGAGACAGGAACACAGCCACAGGGTGGTGGAGAGGGCCAGGAGGAAGATGAATAGATGGGTAGGGACATTGATAAGGCAGATGGGAGGACAGGTGATACTGCGGGGAGTAGAGGAATGGGTGGATGACTTCTACAGGTCAGATGGGGTGCATTTGTCAGATATAGCAATAGACATGTTTAACACGGAAACAATGGGTTTCATAGGAGGAATGAGAAAACAGACAAAAGCTGGTGAATTAAAAAAAAAAAGGGGGAAGAAGGGTAGTTTCATCCCTGAGGTAAGGGAGAGTGATACCCTAAGTTGAGGGAAGCCAGTCATCCAACGCAAGTTGGAGACTGGCTAGTGGGGAAAAAGGTGGGGAGGACGGGAGGGGGGAAGATAAAAGGAATAACACAAGAGGAGGAAGAAGACGAAGGAGAGAGTGGTCTCGGTTTTCACTGTTACCTAACAGAAAAGGAGAAGAAGAAGGCACCCAGGTTTTTGCCTGGGGGACGGATAATCAGAGAGTGATATATGGATGGAAATAAATGGAAATTATGGAAATATGATAATAAAGAAATGGAAAATGGAATATGGTATTATGAATATAAATAAATTAATTGCAATCTGAGCACAACAACAAACAATGGTCTCTGTGTTTTTGTGAGGGAAAAGGGGGGAATCCGGGACAATGCACAAAGTAGAAAAATCAGGGGTTTTGAACTTTTTTCTGTCTCTCATCTACAGCCCAGACATTTTGAAATTTTGTTCTGAAACTTTCATGGTAGAAGTGCTTCCTGTAGAAAGAAGCCTTTTTTTGTTTTGGATTTGGTGACAAAATACTAATTAGTTTCTGAGCTTTAAAGATTTGAAATTTCAGTTCTGAGCATGCTCAGAAAGGTCTTTTATTTATATGTTTGATGCAAAAGAAGAAAGAATTTCTGGCTGATGAAAGAAGATTCTTTCATGATTTTCTTTCATGAGATTTCTGCTTTTGTGTCTTCTTCCATAAGGTGGATTATTTTTTTTGTGAGCTTCTTTCATGAGATTTCTTCTTTCCCAATTTTCTTTCATGAGCCCAAATGAAACAAGAACATCTGCTCATGTAAGAAGAACTTGGTCTTTATATAGGAAACCAACTTTTGTTTATAACAAGGCTGTTTTAAAACATTTTGTCTGAAAGTTTCAACATGGTCTTTTTTAAAACACCTCATGAACCAGGAAGGAGACATTTTTCAAATCTGGACCAAAAGGTAATTTCACAGTCATTCTGTGAATTTATCTTTCAGGCAAGATTTGAAAAATGTCACCTGACTGTTTCATGAAGTGTAGTCATAAAAAGGCTATGCTGAAGATTTGGGGTCAAAATATTAAAACCCAACAAAGTTATGAAGGAAGGGCACTGTGTGTCTGTATCTGTAGCCACATGGAAGGGCAGGGCATAGAGGGCCCTGTGCCTCTGCAGATAGATGGACTTCTCACTTGGCTCAGAGGTGCAGAGCCCACTGTGCCCTGTTTTCTGCCCCCAGCTGTACTCCTCACTTGGTGCAATATGTGGAGGACCCTGTTCATCTGCATCTGCAGCTACACAGAAGTGCGGGGCCCTTACTCCACATTTGGTGCAAGGCTGAAGGGCCCTATGCATCTGCATCTATAGCTGCACAGAAGTGCAGGCCTAGCAGGCCCTGCATTTCTGCAGCCAGATGGACTCCTCACTTTATACAGTGGTCAGTGAAGGCTCTGTTTGTCTGCATCTGTAGCCACACAGAAGCACAAGGCTCTCTGGGTTCTGTGGTTTTACGGCTAGATGAACTCCTCACTTGATACAGTGCTGCAAGAGCCCAGTATGTCTGCATCTTTAGCCACACGTAGTGCAGGGTCCAGAGCATCTACATCTGTAGCTGCACAGAAGCACAGGACCTGGAAGGCCAGATGGGCTCCTCACTTGGTACAAGGCATGAAGGACCATGTGCATCTTCAACCATAGACACATGGAAGCACAGGGCCTCTGCACTTCCATAGTTAGACAGATTTGTTCACACAGGTCCCAAAGGGACCTGTGTGAACGAGGATAGGACCTGTGTGAACGAGGATACAATTTCACTGTCTCAAAAAGAAATTGCTAAAAACTGCCTTAATGCACTAGTTAGGGTTTAACGTAATGCAACTAAAGTAGGGAAATGTGGCATTAGAGTTTCCAACTCTAACCCCCCCAAACTAGCAAAAGGACAACACCACACAAGCAACCACAGACTGTGTGCATGAGTATATGTGGCTGCAGAAGCACAGACTCCATTGGAGCCTGCTCTTCTGCACACAGAAAAGTCCATAGGGCCTGTTCCACTGCAGCTGGAGGTACAGTGGTACCAGCCAGGATGCAATGCAGTAATGCAGTAGTATATCACAAAAATGCTGCAGTAGTCTGCAGGGAACAATGTACCTTAATGGCAATTAAAGATCAACGGCAATTCTTTATCTTTTTTTCCCCTTTAACTAATGGTTTAGTGATGTTTGTAATAAAATATTGATGTTAAGCAAGAATCTGTGTCTTTTTTTTACCCAAATCATAAACTTCCAATTGACACAAGTTATGCAGCTTCATAATACTGGAATGCCAGCTTGTTTTCTCTGTGATCTTGGACAAGATGTGAGACACACTGTTGTCATTAACAGAGTGATGTGAATTACTGCAGCTCGAGGAGTACACCATTAGCTGTTCTGTACAGCTGTGTCGAGAAGGGCCACATCTTTTTTTTCCTACAAACTCTGTGTGTTACATTCAGAAAATAAAGCTTTTGTGTCACTCATGGCTGAAATGAAACTGTTTCACCTATAGCTTTAAACAATTAAACAAATAAATAAGCTCAACTAAATAATTCAGCTCACTTTGTATGCTCATTGATGCCTCCTTGGGGAGCGTGTCTTTTGCCTTGTTTGATTCTCAATGGCATTGTTAAATTGTCTTCTATTAATATTTATAATGATCAAATAATGACATAGATACTGACTTTTAACCACATTTTTAGAATTTGCAGCAGCACGTTGTGACCCTGACTGACATCTAAGCAACAAAAATCCTAGGGGAAAAATGGAAAATTATGACAGTAAATAAATGTCACTATAATGGAAACCAGAAGATACAGTACTTTCAGTGGTTTAAGTGATACTTAAATTTACTTTCAATCCTGGCTGTTTTACTGATTTCTTTTCACAAAGTGTGTAGTCTGTCTATGTGTAATTGCTGAGTTCCCCATATTGACACTTTCAAGCTCGCCGTCTATGTGAGATCTGTTACTATGGATCAGCTGTTCACCAGCAGTTCTCAGATTGCCATGTGAAGCATTCAAATCAACTGAACAGTCTACATAGAGTTAATGAGCTGTGCAACTTGAGTATGTCAACTGATGAGAGTGTGAGAAATCATTGTCAGACAATTTTCAATAAAAAAAATTAAAGAAATAAAAAGCAAACAGCTGCTGCTTTTTATGTTTGCTTGCATGCATGTGCAAGAAACACAGTGCGATCATCCAAAATGCAGTGCTGTACAGTTGAAAGGGAGAGCTCCGCTTCAGTGAGCAGTGCTCCACCCCCACACACACAAGCACGCATAGTAGCCATATTGCATGCTCATGTGTGCTCCTCCCATGAAACACTTATGGCTGACAGGTGCCTAAAACCCCGCCGCTTCATGCCCTCCAAAAAGCTTTCCAGGTGCCACGCTGGGAGTCCACCCAACGTGGCAAAACTGTTGCTGGGCCGACGGGAGTGCCCAACTCTGCCAGCTCCAGCCCCCAAACAGCCTTTCAGCTGCAATGCTGGGAGCCCACCCCAGCGTGGCAAACGTCCCGTGTCATCTTCCTAAAAAACAACAACCTGTAAACAAAAAGTTCCTTCAGCGGTCTCCCTGCCCACCCACGCCCACCCTCTGTGCACTCTGCCACCCCACACCCCCACCTCACCCCATACTTACCTCCGGAGTCCGGTGCGATGATCTTCAGTGGACTGGGAACACATCTGCAGTCTTCAAAGCTGACCACGAACTGAGGAAATGCCTGTAAGCTGTATAATGTAATAAACATTTATAAAATCCCTGTTCATGAGAAAAATTCCCTGTTTGTGAGCTGTCATCTTGTTTTCACTTTTCCTCATCAAACAAAACATTATAAGATGACTCAGGGAAGTGCTGTGAGGTAAACCAAGCATGGGTTTTGTTCAGGGTGATGTCCTGTTCAAACCCATGCCTTTGGTTTACTTAAGTTTGGCCCCAAAATGTGGTTTTGGGATTTTAAAAATTCTTGTTCACTACTCGTTTACGATCCTTGTTCGTGAGCCTATCCCCGTTTGTGAGCTGTCAAAATCCCTGTTTGCAAGGTGACAACCAGATGGCCCTATCTCACAAACAGGGATTTCTCACCAACAAGGATTTTGACACCTCACGAACAGGGATTTGGCCGACAAACAGGGATTTTGACAGCTCACGAACAGGGATTCTAAAAAGGAATCCCTGTTTGTGAGGTGTTAAAATCCCTGTTCGTGAGCTATCAGAATCCTTGTTCATGAGAAATCCTTGTTTGTGAGCTATCAAAATTCCTGTTCATGAGATGATGACCAGCTGGCCCTATCTCATGAACAGGGATTTCTCACGAAGAAAGATTCTGACACCCTCACCTAACAGGATTCGACTGATGAACAGGGATTTTGACAGCTCATGAACAGGGATTCTAAAAAGGAATCCCTGTTCATGAATTGTCAAAATCCTTGTTCCTGAGAAATCTTTGTTCATCAGCTGTCAAAATCCCTGTTTGTGAGAAGATGTACACATGGACCTAAAATCCTTGTTTGTGAGCTGTCAAATTCCTTATTTGTGAGGTGTCAAAATCTCTGTTTGTGAGCCAATCCCTGTTCGGGAGCTGTCAAAATCTTTGATCATGAGGAGATGACCAGATGTCCCTACCTCTCAAACAGGGACTGGCTCATGAACAAGGATTTTAACACCTCACAAACAGGGATTCAGCTCATGAACAATGACTTTGACAGCCCATGAACAGGGATTTTTAAAGGTTGCTATTACTTTGCCACTTCACTGCAAAGAAATGGTTAGGACTTTTGGTTCGAAATTTGCAGGGTATAAGGGGTGCCCCAGAGATGTGACTTATGCTGGCTTGGTGTACATTTTTATATCAGTTACATAGTTATGGCATTCCAAAGTTGATACATTTTCCACAGGATAACATTATGGTGAATGTGGCACTTTCTGGTACCTATATCTCGAAAACGGTTCGAGATATGAATTTTTCACTAAATGCAGCTTAGTAAACCTTGGGCATGCATGCAGGTTACTAGTCCATTATTATTACAACTGCAGTGGAATTTTTTCCAAGGTTGCTATGGTTACTGAAATATTGTGCCATTTTCAACACAAGGGTTACTTGGAATGTGTCTAGGGCTGTGCTGTAACTCAACAATTATAGGTAGGTGGGGAGCCCTGTGCTCCCACATATGGATACCATTATGCAATAATGGGACTTCTGGGCCATCCATTATGCAATACTGGAAGAGCTCCCGCATGAAGATGACAGTTCATTACAATGTCAGTACACTTACAAAAATCTGTTACCATTGGAGCGCACGGACCCAAAACCAAATAAGGGTAAGATTTCACTTTCTGAAAAAGTAAGGAAAGCCATTGCAAAACACAGAAACATAGAATTTGACGTCAGATAAGGACCACTTGGCCCACCCAGACTGCCCATTTCTCTACCTAATGGATATGCTGCAGATCCTAGTTAACCAGCAGCCTACTTCTTCCTACCCCCACCCCCTAGAATTGCCTTATGACTGTCTCATGCATGCTTGAATTCCACCACTGTTTTTGACTCCACAACCTCCTCTGGAAGGCCGTTCCATGCATCCACAACCTTCTCTGAAAAATACTTCCTTAAATTACCTCTGAGCTGCCCCCCATCTTTAAATTGTGCCCTGGTTCTTGCACACCTCTTTTTTGAAAGATGCTACCCTCTGGACTTTGTTAATTCCCTTGAGGTACTTGAAAGTTTCTATCATGTCCCCCCTCCTCCTCCTTTCTTCGAGGCTATACATATTAAGCTCCTTAAGTCTGTCTTCATATGTCTTCCGTGCAGACCTTGCACCATTTTAGTGCCCTCCTCTGGACAGCTTCCATTCTGTCTATGTCTTTGCGGAGATTGGGTCTCCAGAACTGCCGCAGTACTCCAGATGGGCTCTCACCAACTGTCTGTACAGAGGGATAATAACTTCCTGTTTTCTACTGGTGATGCCTCTCCCTATGCATACCAGTATCCCCCCAACCCTCCTTGCTGCCCTCTCACATTGCTTGCCCACCTTTAGGTCATCTGAGATGACTACCCCAAGTCCCTTTCCATTTTTGTTGTTGTTAGTATCTCACCCCGCATTGTGTACTCTTCCCCTGGGTTTTTGTTTCCCAGGTGCATTACCTTGCACTTCTTAGCATTGAATCTAAGCTGCCATACATTTGACCATTCCTCTAACTTTGCCAAGTCCCTTCTCATCCTTTCCACCCCACCTTGTGCATCAACTCTGTTGCAGATCTTTGTGTCAGAACTTTGTTAATGCATCAGTCAGGGTGGAAGCAACAAAAGTAGGGAAATGAGGTGTTAGAGTTGAGTCCCTAACACCACCCACCCTACAACCCCACCCCAACCTCCACAGACCAACAGGTGACGAGGTGTGCCTTAGGGTCAATGGGCCTAACTCTTACCCCATTCTCCTACACTGTACCATGTCAGCTTTCTTACACATGGAATGGGGTGAGAGTTAGGGCCGATGACCCTAAGACACACTTCATCGCCTGTTGGTCTGTGGAGGGTGGGGGTAGGGTGGTAGGATGGGAGGTGTTAGGGTCCCAACCCTAACACTGAATATTTTTATCATTGTAATAGGAACCCTAACTGATGCATTAATGGAGTTTTTTTGCAATTAATATATATTATACAGGCACGATAGTGTCTGTATATTAGGGATAAGTAAGCACTTGTATGTTAATCTCAAAATGTTGCACCTTAATAACTTTGCCCCCTTTAAACTGAGTCACACAACATTTGGCCAGCACAGCCTCTGTTCCAGGAACTCTTGATCCTGTCAATTTCATGTAGATAAGTTAAAGGGAGACAAAGTTGCAGAGGTGCAAAAAATCACGAAAGTCTCTGTTTTTGAAAATATTAAGACTTTTTTGCACCCCAATAACTAAAGAAATAGGATATTTTGAAACCTGAAACTTTCAGATTTGATAAAGCTTGGTCCAAGGTATGTGCTTTTGTGGGTTTTAGGTCCAGCTGTTAAGTAGTTTTTAAAATATTTGACAGAAATGTTCCACTTCTGAGCATGTCCAGTTCAAAAAATCAACATTCTATTCATAAACTGAATTTTTGCAAAAGCAACAGCCTGCATTATAGGACACAGCTGTCTTTAATAAATGGCAATTGTGTCATACAGTGCAAGTACTATGCGACACAGCTGTCTTTTTTTCATTAAATACACTTTATTAAAGAATTTTTATAGAATAACAACCATCAAGCACAACACAAGAACAACAACTACAGCAACAATAAACACAGCTAAATAAAATTACAAACACAACCCCCCTAACCACCACCCAACCCTCCCCTGGAGCTCAACATAAGGGGGACCTAGAGCATAAGAGGAATCTGCAGAGGTCCTAATCAGCAGCATAAGAAGAGGAGAAAGAAAAACAGAAAATGAAAACCAAAGCCAAATTGTCTATTGGGGTTAAGACAGCTTCGCTGTGTCCCATACACCACCCAGGGTCTAACTAGTGAGGCCTAGTGGATGTAAGGGAAAGTAATTCATATAGTGACTCCCATCTATTCTGAAACTGATCAGGACATCCTCTGACAAAAGCTATATGTTTTTCCACCATTAAGGCACATCAAATTTCTTGATGCCACTATTGAATAGAGAAGCAGGAGGAGTACATCCAATGTTTTAAAATAATCAGCTTCGCTGTTAGGGATATCAAGGCCATATGGGCTTTGTGCACGCCTGGAAGACCCAATGGAAAAATACCTGTGAGACAGATCTCTGAAGTAAAGAGATCTTCTAAACCAGAGGGTCTAAATAATTTTTAATAGCATTCCAAAAGTGGGAAATTCATTCACAATCCCAGAATACGTTTTGACGCACCATCTACTAGACCACATCTGGAGCACAGTGGAGTTGATAGTATGCCCATTCCAAATAACTTGATAGGGGTGTAGTCCACATTATGCAAGATACGGTACTGAATAATCAAAACCTATCCTGCTTAACATAATTATACACAGCTCTCCAAGTAGCTCTGCAATAAGATGGATCATCAGGGAGAACCAGCACCTGTGTCCAATAATAACAAACTCCTGTAGGACTTTTAGGGTCCATATCTTGGAAAAGCTGATATATTTTAGAGACAGGATGGGGCTGTGATGCTGCCTCCTCTACCGATTGACAAACTCAACTCCACCATGACCATGGCCTCGGACCCAGAAAGGCATGATACAGCATGAATAATCTGAAAATATTTAAAGTTGGCAGAATTAGGAAGGTTATACTTGGCATGAAGTGAATTAAACAAGATAAATTTGGCCCCAGCCAGCAACTCCTCAAGTGTTAAATCGTTAAGAAAGGGGTGACACAGCTGTCTTTAATGACAGCTGTGTTGTATAGTACTTGCACTAAATGATGCAGCTATCGTTTATTAAAGTCAGCTGTGTCATATAATGCAGGCTGCTGCTGTCATGACTCATAGGTCAGGGATGGGGCTACTGTCATTGTAGCCCCACCAGCCTGACTGTGTCTTAATTAAACTGCTATCTGCACACCAGGGGCCCCAATCCCCAGTGGCAGTGTATTTAATTAATTAATGTATTATTGTTTATTTCTTATACTTATCTAACACTGGGATGCTTCCCCCCTGTGCAGCCCCTTGATTTATTAACATTGCTGACATCAGGGGGCCCAATCCCCGTGTTGGCATTTATACACCCCACAATGTGGGACACTGGGGAGCCAACCCCCAGTGTCCTGAAATAGTGTTATTCCTTTATCATCTACCTGAAAAGAAAAAAAACATCCCACAACATATTTTTTGTTGTTTTTTAACCTGAAAAAAGAAAATGGTCCCTCGTGGTCACTGCCGTCTCCCTACCCCAACCCATAGAAACATTGACTTTGATGGCAGATAAGTACCGCTTGACCCACCTAATCTGCCCTTTCCCTAGCTACAGGATAAGCTGCAGATTCTAGTTAACCAACAGGGTATTTCTTCCTACCCCCAAAAGAATTGCCTTATGGCTGTCCCATGCATTCTTGAATTCCCCCACTGTTTTTGACCCCACAACCTCCTCAGGAAGGCCGTTCCATGCATCCACCACCCTCTCTGTGAAAATATTTCCTCACATTACCCTTGAACCATCCCTCCTCTTATCTTCAAATTGTGTCACCTTGTTTTTGCACATCTCTTTTTCTGAAAGATGCTACCTTCTTGGACTTTCTTGATTCCCTTGAGGTACTTAAAAGTCTCTATCATTTCCCTCCTCTCCCTCCTTTCCTAAAGGGTATACATATTAAGCTCCTTTAGTCTCTCCTCGTATGGCTTCTGTTGCAGACGTTGCACCATTTTAATTGCCGTCCTCTGGACTGTCTCCATCCTGTCTATGTCCTTGCGGAGATGGGGTCTCCAGAACTGGACACAGTACTCCAGATGGGGTCTCACCAACTGTCTGTACAGAGGGATAACAACTTTCTGTTTTCTACTGGTGATGCCTCTCCCTATACATCCCAGTATGCCCCCCACCACCCCTACTGCCTTCTCACATTGCTTGCTAACCTTAAGGTCATCTGATATGATTACCCCCAGGTCCCTTTCCATTTTTGTTGTTGTTATTACACCCCCAACCATTGTGTACTCTTCCCTTGGATTTTTGTTTCCCAGATGCATTACTTTGCACTTCCTTGCATTGAATCCAAGCCACCATACTTCTGACCATTGCTCCAACCTTGCAAAGTCCCTTCTCATCCTTTCCATGCCTCCTTGTGTATCAACCCTGTTGCAGATCTTTGTGTCGTCTGCAAAGAGGCATACTTTTCCTTCCAGTCCCTCTGCAATGTCACTTATAAAGATATTAAAAAGGACTGGACCCAGTACTGAACCCTGCGGTACCCCACTAGTAACCCCTCTTTATTCAGAGTGGGCTCCATTTACAATTACCTTCTGTGTCCTATTGTCCAGCCAATGTTTTACCCAGGCTTCCAACCTGGGACCCACTCCAGGCTGGCTAATTTATTTACTAATCTTTTGTGTGCGACTGTGTTAAATGCCTTGCTAAAGTCTAGGTAGGCCATGTCCACAGCCCCTCCCTGGTCTACTGCTTTGGTCACCCAGTCAAAGAAATTGATTAGATTCATCTGACATGACCTTCCCTCTGTGAATCCATGCTGGCTTGGGTCTTGTGCCCCACTGGCCTCTAGGTACTAAACAATTCTTTCCTGCAGATGTGATTCCATTATTTTCCCTACCACTGAGGTCTAACTGACAGGTCTGTAGTTTGCTGCCTCTATCTTGCTCCCACTTTTGTGAAGGGGAATCACATCCACCCTTCTACAGTCCTTAGGTACCACACCATTATCCCATGATTTGTTAAAAAGGGTAGTCAGTGGTGTCACTAGTTCTCCCCTTAATTATTTTAGAATTCCGGGGTGAATCATGTCATGCCCCATTGCTTTGTCCACCATTGCCTCCCACTAAGCACTCACCACCCCACCGCCCTTACCTGATACTTACCTCCAGAGGTCTGCTGATGTCATCTACTCTGGATCAGGACACATCTGCACTCTTCAAAGCTGAACCTCAAACTGAGGAATCAAAGTAAGTTCTATATAATGTATTTCAATGGGATTTTCAACTTATGTTGATATTCTTTGCCATTTTAGGTATTTTTTTCACCAAATATTCAACATGAGCTTTTTGGGACCCCCCACCTCATGAGCACTGTCACTATTGTTTGGTTAATCAGGCCCGGAAGGTGATTTCGCAGTCTCTGTGCAAAATCACCTTTCGGGACCAATACTGAAATGACAGTGCCAGTGTTCATGGTGGGGTCCCAAAAACCTATGCTAATTGGTGGCTAACTCCTTAAAATGGTCAAGTTAAGGGTGTGCATTGAACGTTTTCTATGCAGGTGCATAACTTTTGTAATTTACACTATTTTGACTCCAGATTTTCAACATACCCATTTTTTCACACCACCTCATGCACAGTACAGCTGTCATTTTTCACATCCTGTCCAAAACATGCTTCCGCACCTGTGGCGCTGAATGGCGTTTCAGCATGGATTTAAAAATTGTCAGCTACAGTGTTTATGAGACTGGGTCATAAGAAGACTATGCTGAAGGTTTAGGGACAAAGTATTAAAAACAAAGAATTCTGTAAGTAACATTGTCTGCAGGGATGTCCGTTGCACCCCTGGGGGACACGCTGCCTTACTGTGCCAGTGAGCTGAATTCAGGTGTGAACATAGTGAGCCGGTTTACTGGGACAAGGCTGATGGGGAAGGTGCTGCAGCATGCAACACCAGTCACAGCCTGGGTAGGGACAGAAAAGTGTTTTGATGTAGACACCACACTCACAAGGTGTCGTCATGTATGCCAGGGTCTACTGGGTGCATGCACTGCATCAGGACTGTCTACAATGTTATGTTTATCTCATTTTACACAGGTTGGTTCAGGACCTGCACAAATGAGGATACAGTTCCAGGACTGTCTCCAATATTGTATTTATCTCATTTTGCGCAAATGAGGATACAGTTCCACTATCACAAAAAGAACGGAAATTCTTTGCAAAAAGCTACATTAATGCAGACATTAGGGTTGTAAAAAAGGAAGCTCACAAAGGTGGAAAATAAAAAAACATTAGGGATTTGGGTGTCCGGAATATTGGCGAATCAGAGGTGGGGTCTTATTTGGGGTTGTCAACCCTAATGCCCACCCCTACCCTGGATCAGATGAGGTCAAAGGTGATGTATGGGCCCTGCATGAAGAAAGCTCTGACAGATTATGTTGGCCATACTGTGTCACTCTGTGGCACTAGGCTAGAGCTGCATCTTGTACTTTGGACAGAAGGCTAAGGGCTGGGGGGACATTAGATCTGACAACCCTAAGTAAGACCTCACCACTGATTCACCAGTACTCTAGAGACCCAAATCCCTAATGATTTGTTCATTTCCTGTCTTTGTGTACTTTTACATTTTACAACCCTAATGTCTGCATTAATGTAGTTTTTTGCAAAGTATATATATTGCAAAAAACTTTGTTGATGCATCAGTTATGGTTAAACCGACAAAAGCAGGGAAATGTGATGTTATGGTTTTCAGCTCTAACACCCCATTCCCCACTCTGCATAGACCGGCAGGCTGGGGGCTGTCTTGGGGCCATTAACCCTAATGTTCACTCCATTCCATTAGAAAATAAGGTGACATGGGTACAGCATAGGAGAATGGGGTAAGCGTTAGGGTTGGCGGCCCAAACACAGACCCCTCCTGCCTGTTAGTCTGTGCAGGGTGGGGAATGGGGTGTTAGTGTTGGAAACCCTAACGTCACATTTCCATTCTTTTGTCAGTTTAACCCTAAATGATGCATTAACAAAGTTTTTTGCAATTAATATATATATATATATATATATATTTTTTTTTTATTTTAATATGTTAGTAAAGTATCCCAAAAAAAAAACAGTAATACTTTTGACCAGAAGTGATAATAGCATTGATGCTAAGCCATAATACTATAGTTCAGAGCCCATAATACTATTATTTGGAGCTCTGAATGATAGTATTACCACACACAGAGATCAATGTGAGCTCACAAATAGCATCTGCAGAGCGGGAGCTGGCTTTCGCCGTAACCCTCATGTACAGTTAAAGCAGTCTCGCTGAAAACAAGCAAAATGCCAAGATGATGCTATCTGGTGAATAAAACAACACATAAGAAGGGCTCCGTTTTATATTATATTTCTGCAAAACATAAGCACAATAATAAAGAAAAACAAAAACACCCTTGATCTGTACCTCTGGACCCTTGAGGGATGGTTAATGTGGTGCCCAGAGCGGTTGCTGAGGATGCATCATGATGATTCAGTGTCCCTTATGATTGGCCATTTCTTTTCTGTGGGCAGGCAGAACAGTACAGAAAACATGACGTCTGTCTCTCACTTAGCTTTCTTACGATTGGTGCTATGATTTTTATTTATTTATTTTTCTTGCTAACATTTAAAATATGTGATTGATCCTGCCATCAAAGTAACTAGCTACCATGGTCACTTTCCAGTGAACATGATGAATGAAGGCACTGGAACAGAAGTACAAAGAGTGTGGTTCAAGTCAATAAGTGTTCACTCTAGTACTCAAGGGGCTGTTGTCCTAAGATGGTAGCAAAATAATTCAGAGCTGTTGTATTTTCTATAGGATCCATATATTACAAAAAGTAAAAGCTAGGGGATTGTTTCTTACTCAGGTGTAATCCCATCTTGAGGTTCTGAGAACATGGGAACCTCTTGATAGGATTACACCCTTGTAATACACAGTCCCCTATCTATATATATATATATATATATATATATATATATATATTATAGTGGTGCGGTTGCGCCGCAAATTCTTTGATCGTGAGATTCTTTTATCGTGATCTTTGATAGCAAAATAGGTCCAAGATGGCCAGATTTTTTATAATAGAATAGATAGGTAAATTTTACTAATCTTTGACATTGAATATCTCAGAAATGGTTTGGTCTTTTTACTTGAAATTTGGAGGGTGTTAACAGCAAATCCTGTGGATGTAAATTACAGTGTTTACATGTCAGAAAATATTTTTTGGTGGAGATATGGCGTGGCGCAGTTTATGTTCTGTGGACAGCGTTTTGCTTGTGGTGATGGCTTGAAATTGATAGGATACCTAGCCTTAGTGTCAGAGATGTAGTTTTCAGTTGTTGTGTATGTTAAATGTCAACAGGTGCAGAACTGTGCCACTTTCACAAATGAAAATTTCAAACTTTGACATATTATATCTCAGACATGGTTTGGTCTTTTCACTTGAAATTTGGAGGGCATTGATGGCATGTCCTGTAGATGTGAATTGCAGTGTTTATGTGTTGGATAATATATATTTTTTGGGAGATATTGTGTGGTGCAGTTTACGTTTTGTGGACAGCATTTTCTATTGTTCTACTACATTAACATTTGTTTGGTGGCTGACCATGGTGTTGTCAATGTACTTTTTAGTCATTAGGTGCGTAATGTGGCTCGACATATACAAGTTGGTGGTGCCCCATGCTCCCACCAACTTGTGCAACGTTCTACTTTTCTATTCTTTCTTAAAAAGTAAGGAAATTCTATGCAAAAAACTTTGTTAATGCATCAGTTAGGGTTATTCTACAGCATCAAAAGTAGAAATTCAGCATTAGTGTTCCCATCCCTTTTTCCCCCACCCGCCCCCACCACAGGCATCGGG
Organism: Neoceratodus forsteri; assembly: GCA_016271365.2. Lineage (NCBI taxonomy): Eukaryota > Metazoa > Chordata > Ceratodontiformes > Ceratodontidae > Neoceratodus > Neoceratodus forsteri. Next base: position 437,649,495 of record CM057453.1, read on the forward strand.
GTGTGTGTTGAGGTCATCGGTCCTAACTCTCACCCATTCTCCTACACTGCAGCACCTCAGCTTGTTTACACATGGGATGGAGTGAAAGTTAAGACGATGACCCCAGCACCGATGCCTATCAAACAGAAAGTGGTCGGGTGCAAGGGTGGGAACCCTAATGTTGAATTTCCTCACTTTTGCTGCATTAACAATTTTTTTCATAGAATATATATATATATATATATACACATATATATATATATATATATATATATATATATATATATATATAGTGGTTTGGTAGTGCCACTATAGTTAGGGTTGAGTAGGCAGTTTAATGTTAAACCCCAAACTGTGCACTTTAATCGCTTTGCAACTATTCAACAGATTTGCACAAAATGTAGTGTGCGCTATTCTGTGGGGTAGATCTCTTGACTTGCCAAGTTTTGTTTTGATTGGATGTGCGGTTTTGTGTAGCACATAGTGAACAAAGTGTGTTTTGCTTTTTTCACCAGTTTTTGCTAATTTTTGCCTATCACACTGCAGCCACACTGTTTGAAATTTTGCTCTGAAATTTACAGGGCAGAAAGAGGTTGCCCCAAAGAATAAACCAGCTTTGATTTAGTGAAAAATGTTAATCTGTTGCAAAGTTATTAAATTTTGAAATTGTGGGTTCTGAGCATGCTCAGTTCAGTCTTTTGGATAGCTGTATAAATTGCGAACAAGGATTTGCATCACAAACAGGGATTTTGACAGCTCACAAACAGGGATTTATAAATTCCCAGTTCATGAGAAAAATTCCCTGTTCAAGAGCCGCCATCTTGTTTTTACTGTTCCTCAAACAAAACATTATAAGTTGACTCAAGGAAGTGTTGTGAGGTAAACTGAGCATGGGTTTTGTTCAGGTTGATGTCCTCTACAAACCCATGCCTTTGGTTTACTTTACTTCATCTTCAAAATGTGGTTTTGAAACTTGTTCATGAGGTGTCAGAATCCTTGTTCGCGAGCCGATCGTTGTTCGTGAGCTGTCAAAATCCTTGTTCGTGAGATGACAACCAGATGGCCCTATCTCATGAACAGGGATTTCTCATGAACAAGGATTTTGACACCTCAGGAACAGGGATTCAGCTGATGAACAGGGATTTTGACAGCTCTCAAACAGGGATTCTAAAAAGGAATCCCTGTTCATGAGGTGTCAAAATCCTTGTTTGTAAGGTGTCAAAATCCCTGTTCATTAGCCAAGTCCTGTTCGTGAGCTGTCAAAATCCTTGTCTGTAAGGGGATGAACAGATGGCCCTAACTCGTGAACAGGGATTGGCTCATGAACAGGGCTTTTGACACCTCACAAACAGGGATTTGGCTCATGAACAAGGATTTTGACAGCTCACGAACAGGGATTATTAAAGGTTGCTGTTTCTTTGCCACTTCACTGCAAAGAAATGGTTAGGACTTTGACTTAAAATTTGTAGGTTAGAAAGGAGGTGTCCCAGAGGTATGACTTATGCTGGTTTGGTGTAAAAAATGTCCTCTCACCCCATTCTCATACACTGTACCATGTCAGCTTTCTTACACATGGAATGGGGTGAGAGTTAAGTCTGATGACCCCAAGACACAGCCCATTGCCTGTTGGTCTGTGGAGGGTGGAGGTGGGGTGGTAGGGTGGGGGGTGTTAGGGTCTCAACCCTAACACCTCATTTCCCTGCTTTTGTCACTTCAACCTTAACTGATGCATCAACTAAGGTTTTTTTGCAATGAATATATCTCAAAAACTATGTTAATGCATCAGTTAGGGTTTTTATTAAAGCATCAAAAGCTGGGAAATTTAATGTTAGGGGTTCCAACCCTAACACTCCACCCCCAACCTGCACAGATGAAGAGGGATCAGTGGGATGGCATGGGGGTCATCAGCCAAAACACTCACCCCATTCCATTAGAAAGTAAGCTAGATGGGCACAGCAGAGGAGAATGTGGTGAGCGTTATGGCTGATAACCTCAATGCCACCCCGATCCCTCTTCATCAGTGCTGGGTCGGGGTGGGTTTTTAGGGTTGGAAACCCTAACATCAAATTTCCCAGCTTTTGACACTTTAATTAAAAACCCTAACTGATGCATTAGCATAGTTTTTTGCAATTTATTTCCTTACTTTTTGAGATAGTATGATAGTATCTTTATTTTACTGTGGGAGAGCAGGGTCCAATGCTCATATGTTTCTAGGACCCTGTATTAAGTTGTGGAAATGCAGGGACCTCCAGCCCCTGTCCTTACATGCACAAAGTTATAAGCAGGCATAGCAAAATTGCAAGAAATAGTCATAACTGTGCAATCTTAAATAATTTTCACCCCACATGTTCAACATAACCTTCTTACCACCTCACCACATGTACTCAGTACAGAAAATATTCAGATCCCTGCCTAAACATAATTCTGCGTAACCACAATACCATTCTACATGACAGGTGTGAAACCACATTTTGGCCAGGATTTGAAAACGACAGTTGTGGTTTTCATGATGAGGGGTACTAGGAAGACTATATTGAAAATAAGGGGTGGAAATATTGTAAATTTAAAAGGTTACAAGCGTGTGTCATGAGACTGCAATGAATGTCCATAACATAGCCATTTTTGGAAATTTTTACCCGACATGTTCAACACGTCCTTTTCGAGACCCCACCTCATGAGCACTGGTATTGTCATTTCATTACTTGGTACCAAATAGTGATTTCATGCAGGAACTGTGCCATTCCACACCACAGGTACAAAAACATGTTTCAGGCAGGGTGCCTGAAATGACAGCTGTACTGTACATGAGGCGGTGTGAAAAATGGCTATGTTGAAAATTTGGAGTAAGAATATTAAAAATTGCCAAAGTTACACATGTGCGATAGCAAAATTTCAATGACCACAGAACTTGGCATTTTTGTGGTTTCTGCACTAATTTTCAACATGGTTTTTTGGGACCTCACCTCATGAACACTGGCACTGACGTTTTGTTAATTAGTCCTGAAAAGAGTTTCCATGCAGTGACTGCAAAATCACCTTTTGGGACTGAGTAACGAAATGACAATGTCAGTGTCCATGAGGTGGGGGCCTAAAAAGCCCATGTTGAAAATTGGGTGCAGCTATACCCCAAAATGGTTGAGATATCAACATAAGGTCAAAACAACATTGACAGCCATTATATGGCACTTATCTTGATTTTTCAGTTCACAGTTCAGCTTTGAAGAGTGCAGACTTGTCCCAGTCCACAGAAGATGACAGTCGACATTCTCCAGTGGTAAGAATAGGGCAAGGGGAGTGTGGGGTGCTGAGTTGCTCAGTGGGAGGGTTGGAATGGGGAGGGGGTGGGGGAGATGACAAGGGACCATTTTCTTTTTTACAGGGAAAACTCTCTGCTTCCCCTCTCACCATCCTGGGGAATGACAACTTCACTGTGCTGACAGCTTTGCTTTTACCCCTCTCTCCTTCCTGAAACTCTGGTACAAGACAAAGTCAATTGACTGACTGCACTAATGGTACAACAATGCACAGTTCGAATCATGTACTTGTGATCTGTAATGCAAGTTGTTGTAATTACCTGTAACCTACCTGTCTGGTACATGGACACGTTCACTTTTAAACTTTGCTTGTTGTGTGAATAGTTTTGTATTGTCATTCAATCCATTCTGTTAATCAAATGTTGATACTGATGTGGAACCTCTGTAAAAGAGCCTCTAGCTCAAATGTATTTGTAATCCGAGAAGTAAATGAATAACTAAATAAATAGAACGTTTGGGGACTGTTTTCTTTTTTTACAGGTGTTATACATCAGTGGAACACTGGGGGTGGGCTCCCAAGTGTCCGACAACAGTTTGATGGGGTAAAACATAACTGTGGACACTGAGGGGGGCTACTGCTGACAGAAGGATTGGGCACCCCACTGTTGGCAAGCTAAAATGGAAGGGGGAGAGTTAAACTGTGGAAGGGAGCGGGAGGGGCTTTCTATTATTTTATATCTGTGACTGGGAAGGGAGTGTGTTACAGCAGACAAAAGGAGGGAGCAGGAGGGGGTCTGTTCTATTTTATATGGGGATCAGGAATTTAGGGTGGGACAGCACACAGTGGGAGGGAGTCTATTATGTTTTATATTGTGGACTGGAATGGAGGTTGGAGGGTAGGACAGCACACATAGGGAGGGAGTCTATTATGTTTTATATGGGGGACCGGGAATGGAGGGTGGGACAGCAGAGCTTTAAAACCCTTAGAAGACTGTGGACGTATATATACGTCCAGAATCTATATACGTTCACACATATTCAGTTCTCAAAGGGTTAAATATTTAATATTAGTATTCCTCGGCCCCCTTCCCCTTAGAAGCAGAAAAAGGGGAAAAACAGGCTTTCATTAGGTAAACACCAAAAAGTGTTTACTTAAACGGTGGCTAAGGAATTGGACTCTGAGCAGGTGCTATTGTTCGATCTGATTAGTGCCACAGCCGCAACACTGGGGACACGGAGTTCTGAACTCAGGAGTCAGTTGGGGGCGTAGCTGCAAAATGCAGAATGCTAGTTTTTATTGGTTGCCTTCAGTTTGTGGGCGGGCCGGAGAGATTTAAAACATGGTGGTCAGTCTCTCGCTTAGTGAGAGCTAGAGAGAGGTGCTCGTCTCTTGTTAAATAAACACATTCTTTCGCCATGTTCTTCTGTTGCTCGACCTTCTGTGCCCCCCACCTCTCAGAGCAGCCCGCTGCAAAGTCTGCTGGTTTACCGCGATCTGTGAGCAGGTACCAGAGGATGGCTATTTACTGTTTGAACAGTAAATGGCCATTTACTGTTTGAACAGTAAAGTTTGCACAGTAAATGGCCATTTACCATTTGAGCTTTACTGTTCGAATGGTAAATGTTATTTACTGTCCGAACAGCCTGTCCTGCATCTATCACAAAAATCGTTATAATTCAAAAATTGTAATATATTTTTTCACCAAATCCTCTAAAGGCACATCCTTGGCAGGCACCCTATCATCCCTAAAAATGTCAAAGAAAATTTTCATTCTGTGTGTTCTGTAGATAAGGGCAAAAAATCCCACATTTTCCTATGGGGAAAAAGCATATATTGTTGGCTTTTTGACCATTTTATATCTCAAAAACCATAAAAGCTGTCATCATGAAATTTTCCACATCTTGTAACACTGGCAACAAGACAGTACATACCAATTTTTGGGTAATTCTGTTGAAAATTTTCAAAGTTATTAAGGTGCAAAAATTGAGATTTAACATTGAAAGGCTGTGCCAACCCTAACTATAAGGGTGCTATCGCGCAATTATAATATATATATATGATATACAAATACATAGGCCCGGATATTCAAACTGCACCATTCGAAGGCGCAAGTCCTTGTGCTGCACAAAATAGATGCGCAGGGGTGTGTCCCGTGCGATATTCAAAGGAGTTGCGCTATTGAGCAACTCCTTTGAATATCGCTCCCCAGCCATAGCCACTGTGCATGGCGCAGTGGAACTTGAGCAAGCGCAAGTTGACAGAGTGGAGCAGTCAACTTGTGGTGGCGCATAATACCGTGCACCATGTGCAAAATCACGATATTCAAAGGTGACATGCAAATGGGGCCGCATAATCATGCAAAGGCGGGGGCCATTTGCGTATCGTCATAGCCCATTTGCATGCCATTAGCATGTAGGTGCACCGATCCCGAGGACTTGCACCTGGCGCCCTGCCAGGCAGCAGCCGTCGGGGACCAACGCACCCTGCAGCCCAATCTCGGGCAGCAATGTGGCTCCCCCACCTCCTCCCGTACATCTCCCTGGTGGGCACATGGGATGTGGGGGGGTTCTGTATTCTTTCTGCCCGCGATGGGGCATTTGAGTCCACTAGACCACCAGGGATGTGAATGGGAGGAGGGGCCACATTGATGCCCATCGATGGGCTGGGCACAGGGACTGGGTTGGGGGCCAGCCACAGGTGGCAGCTGCTGTTATGCCGCGCCTCGCAACTTAAGCCTTTTTGGTCTTAAAGTTGTGGCTAGGCGCAGGTTGGGTTGCGCCAGATGTTACTTCTGCACAGCCCGACTGAATATCGGGCTGTGCAGTTTATGCATGGTTCCTCCCCCTCCTGTTGAGCATGCATTCATTTGCATTGAGCTGTTGCTCAGCCTGTTTTCTGTGGCGCAACTGCCTCCTGCTGAATATCGCAGAATGGAGCAAGTTTGGACTTGAGCATGCGCAACCCTGTTGCGCATGACGCAACCCTTTTGAATATCCTGGCCATAGTGTATACAGTGTGTAAAGCTGTTAATTAGGAAAATACCACACCTCTCTTGTTCTTTGATGCAACATTAAGGGTTTAACAAGCTGAAAACTGGCTAGTTCTCTGAGATTTATTCACTGTTTCATACATTTTTTTTTAATATGAGGGGGGTCATCTTGCCGTCGATGGTCAGGCTAATCATTAACTTTCTTTCACAACTCAGGGGCCTCATAACCCCTCCTATTCCTCTTACAATACCAGTGGTAATGTTCTACTTCAGGTCAGACCCTTTTCTTCTCTGCACTGAATTTAGCAGGAACTCCCACCTTGCTAGATGTTTTAGGTTTACACTTGTTTACACTTACTCTGTGACACTGCAGTGTCTTGTCAGCTGGTGGTGCAGGAGATATTACCATGTTAGGGACTTCAACTCTTGGCTGATGGCATCCTGGGATGCCCTGGTACTGCGAGAGCCACAGCTGTACAACAAACAGGACCAACTCCATTCATTTTAAAATACTTGTCATATTTACTTTTCATTCACATAACATGGGAAATATGGGTGACGTTCATTAGAGTTAAATGCAACTGTAGTGAATCCCATAAATTTGAACAAGTGAGGGAGGATATGTCCAATAGATTTCAACACATGGGATATTGGGGACCCCTGATTCAAAGAACGACAGAGGATGCCGATATGATGAGAAGGAGGGAGGACCTATTGAACTGGCAATCCATAGGCAATGTAGGAGATAGACTAGATTTTTCAACTACTTATAGCAAACTTAATGGGAAGATCAGACATATTCAAAATAAGAATTGGCATATCCTACTGGTTGGGAAAATATTAATAAGAGATTTAAAGATGTTACTTTATTTACTTCTGAGAATAACCTATTAGGAACAGATTAGTTCATAAAAAGCATGACATCCCAGGGGTTAGACCAACAGACAAGGGTCTGTTATTATTGGGCCCCCTGGCAATAGCGATCTTCCCTTGTGGTACTTTTTACCAGTGTGGCAATACTTCCAGAAAGACTTATTATGAACATCCATATACAGATGTGAAGTATGCCATTAAACAGCACATTACATGTACAGCAGATCAGATACTCTATCTTCTCCGTCTATGTGATAAACTCTATGATGGAAAAAACTAAAAGAGATTTCATATGAGAGTCAGTGAACATGTAAAAGTGATATTAGAAGAAATGACAAACATTTGGTGGTGGCTAAACATTTAAACTCAGCTGGACATTCGGTCACATTGCTCAGATTATGGGGATTGGAAAGAGTTCATGAACCAAAAAGAAACAGTAACTGGAGCTGACTTTATTAAACAATCTCTGGCTAGAGCTGATAGAGCTGCATAAGATGAATTTGAGGTAAAAATATTGAAAATTATCACAGTTATGAGCCTGCATTAGGAATATGTAATGTAGACTCATAAATTTGTTGTTTTGTAATATTTGTACACCAAAGTTTCAACATATCCTTGTTATGACCCAGCTTCATGAGGGAAGGCAGAGCAAATGTTCAACTCCTGCCCAAAAGGTAAATTTCATGTAGGTACTGTGAAATCAACTTTTGGGATACAAAAAACACATTTTGGGTCAGAGTTGAAAAATGACAGTTGTCACATTCAAGAGGGTCTGTAAAAAATGGCTATGTTGTAAATTTGGGTCAAAATTTTAAAAATTACCAAAGTTAAAAGCCTGTGTTCACAAACTTCAATGTAGGCTCGTAACTTTGTTGTTTAATAGTTTTACATAAACTTTTCCACATAGCCTTTTTACGAACCCACCTCTTGAACAACAGCAGAGAAAATTTTCAACTCCTGCCCAAATGGTGATTTTGTGCAGGGACCATGCAATTGCCTTTCGGAATCTAAAAAGATTTTTGGCCAGGATTTGAAAAATGACAGCTATCACATTCATGAGATGTTGTAAAGATAGGGCTATGTTGTAAATGTGGGGTTGAAATATTGAAAATTACCAAGGTTATGAGCCTACATTTGCAAAATTCAACATAGGCTCCAAACTTTGTTGTTTTCGAATATTTTTACACAAAATTTGCAACATAGCTTTCTTATGATGCCACCTTATGAACAAGGGCAGAGAAAATGTTTAACTCCTGCCCGAAAGGTGATTTCACACAGGGGCCATGAAATCACCTTTTGGGATGTAAAAAAATAAATTTGGCAAGGATTAGAAAAATGACAGCTGCCACATTCATGAGGTGCTGTAAAGATATGGCTGTGTGGCAAATTTGGAGTAAAAATATTGAAAATTACCAAAGTTATGAACCTGCATTTGCAAAATTCAATGAAGACTCATAACTTTGTTGTTTTTTAATATTTGCACACCAGCTTTTCAACATAGTCTTCTTATGACCCCACCTCATGAAGAAGGGCAGAGAAAATGTTCAAGTCTTGCCTGAAAGGTGATTTCACACAGGTACTGAAACATTTCCTTCTGGGACAGATTTGCCTTATGACAGCTCAGTTGTTCATGAGGTGGGGTCCCAAAGGAGGTATGTTGAAAATTTGGGCCACAAATATGAAATAATGGTCAAGTTATGCCAGTAAGTTCAAAACACCATTGAAATACATTGAATCGCACACCTGTTTGTTCAGTTCACGGTTCAGCTGTGAAGAGTGAAGACATGTCTGTAGTCCAGACAGGATTACGGTGTTGGAACCCGATGGATAAGTAAGGGCTTGGGGGGGTGCAGGGTGGTGGGTGCTAAGTGGGAGGGTCAGGTGGGGAGAGTGCAATGGCCACAAAAGACATCAATGGACTTTTTTGTTTTAACATGTTTAAAAAACAAAACAAAAACAAAGGATTCCTGCACTAGGGGATTAGGCATCCCTCAGTGCCACTGTTACATTTCTCGGGGGGGACTGTGGTGGTGGGTGCTGAGAGGGAGGGTTGGGTAGGGAGAGAAAAGTAAAAAATAAATAAACAACCACGCATGCACGATAGTGGATGGGGAATTCCTGCACTGGGGTTGGACACCCCCAGTGCTACTATTATGTTTCGGGGGTAGATTGGTGGGTGGGTGCTGACAGGGAGGGCTGGGTGGGAATTATAAAAATATATTTAAAAAAAAGCACAACATGCACAGTAGGTGGGGTGGGATTCTGTGGTTGGGACTCTGGGGGATTGGGCACCCCCAGTGTCACTATTATATTTCTGGGGGGTGGGTGGTGGGTGCTGAGAGGGAGGACTGGGTGAGGAGCAAATGTATGTTTTAAAAGAAATCGACCACGGACAGTAAACAAATGCAGTACAGAGTGTTTCATCACAGACATGGCGGTGACTGTATTGACACTCTAGCATGTTGTTCAGCCGCAAGGAATGCAGGAGTCCTTTTCTCACAGCAAGAGGTCTGCAGAGCTGCACCCACTGTAGCCCTAAAAAGGAATTTTTTTTTTATTTATACTATCAGCAACCTAAATGTGGAAATAGACTTAATGAAGAATGATTGGTCCTTATTTTGACAATAAGGACCGTGTATCTCCAAAAGAACCTCTGGACTTTGTGTACTTTTTCAGAGATTTATTTCCTCCAAAGGGCCATGTGTGGTTGTTCTGTTTAAGGTAGACTCTTATATTATATGAATCTGTTTGTTTATTAGGGGAGGGGGAAGGGGGAAGGTACCATCTTTAAGAATTTAAATGTAGAAATTAGGGAATCATTTCCAGAGCCCTAATACTTGACTGCTGGAAGTTTTATGGGGTCACACAGTGGAGGTCATTATAAAAACTCCACACTTTTGGGGATGAGTTCTTCATAAAAATCTAGGTTTAATATGTGTGGAGGTTTTAGGTCTCCCAAGAGGAGCATTTGTGTGGATTTATAACCTTGTGTCTGTGAAAGGATTACTTCAGGAAATTATTCATTAGGGTTCTATGAGCTGTAAAACTGATGCACACATGGGAGTCCCACTTGTCACTATATGGTTTATATATGAGATCATACTGTCTGGTTCTCATGAGGTAATGGAGTACATTTATCATATAATTACTAACAATTTTCACAAAACAAATTGTGATTTGGATCACACTGTCTGCTTTCCGTAAAGTGACAGAGTACATTTAACATACAATTACAAATAACTGTCACTGAACAAGTTCTGTTCTGGAGTCCCAAGCCCATATATCCTTTTATTTATTTATTTTTTTTTACTATCTATTTATGCCCCTTCCGACACCATGTTGACTCCTATCATCAGGGTCCTCAATGAGTCCTGCTGACCGGGATGTGGAGGATATTGTTCCCCTCCCTGCCTCCGCCCTGTGGACCCTTTAACTTGCTGGATTACCCCCTGGGTGGGGGGAGGAAGGTCCTCCCAACCCCCCATCTTATTTCAGATGAGGCAGACATAGTAGCGGAGCACCTTCAAGCCTCTGGTTATTGGCGCTGATGCCCATCTCCAAGAGCCAGCGTAGGGCTTTTTCCTTTTTTCTGGTCCCCGCCTCCTGCAGGCATCAGCACTTGGGGAGGACCAATGAGTCAGAGGTGTGCAGAGACACACCTCCACTCCAGTCACTTGGCCAATGCTTGCCCCTCCCGTGTTCCCGCCTCCTGCAACCTTAGCACCACTTGTGGTTAGCCAGGTCGTGGCAGTATGCAGCGAGAATAGCTGCCCACCCCTTCTGGAGAAGGAGAGTGGCCTGTCGGGCACTCAATACTTCTCCTCCCCAGCCAGTCCTCTGATGACCCTGGCTTGCTACCGAACCCAGTTCGGCAGCATCACGAGCGGTAGCACTGCCACTGCGCCGGTGGGCCAGCCCATTCCCAAGCCCATATTTTCTAAATAATCCTAAATTAAAATATTATAGCTGAAATGTATTAGCACCATAAAAATAAAGTTTTTTTTCATATTCAAACAAATATTTAGGGACTTAGAAGCCCTGGGAGGGGGTGAACCACAGCAGTATGCAGACAGATTGGCTGGGGGAGATTTGCTGCTCCACATTATCCCACTGAACTGTTTGTTCTGCAGAAGCCAACTGGTTTGGCTCCTGTGGCAGTGGTGAGGAGTGGATCACTGTGAGATGTCATGTGACATTATCTCCCCTCCGCATTGCAGTATAAATACTATTTCTTGGCTGCACCGACCACTCACTATGCCTGTGGAAGTCGGCGGGATGTAGCATCGTTTTCCCTCCAGAGACAGAGTGAGCATGATTCACCAATTTCAATATGTGCTTCTTTAGACATTTTTATGAAATAATGTATATTAAACAAATGCATTGCATATTTAATTTAACAGAACGGGACATTCCGAAGTGACAGTGTAGGCGATAGTGACACCCTGGCTTTAAGAGGGCAGAAACATATTAAGGTATGAGGCAGTTATAAGTAGGCTTATAATGAGAGTTTTTACATTGATAACTAAGGAAATGGATATATTATATTAAAATGAGATGTTTTATTTTACATAGGTTTTAATGTGAGGAGACTTATAAATCCTATGAACGTATAGATATGGATTAATATGGATGGGTTATAAGATACACTGGCTCACATTTTATATTTCTAGGATATTTGCTTGTATTGTTCTTCTTCTTCCTTTTTTAATCTAGGACTTTGTAATGTCCATATGGTTTATGTTACTACTTACATTTGGAACCAGATTTATTTACAACTGAGATGGAAAAATGACTTAGTTAATGGAAATTGCTGGGTGCATGCTTTTAGATCAATGATAATAATTCTGAAAACACATATCATGAGGTTTGAGTTTTCCTTTTAAATATGCAGAGCCCGAATATTAGGGGTTGCACTTTCTGTTTGTTTAATAGTACTAGGAAAAACCTTATTCAGGGCTATTGAGTAACCAAGGTACTGATAATTATGCTTGGTGTTTTTAGCACTATAATTTCATTGGTAGTGGCAGCACAGATTTTAACATTTGGATCTGAGAAGTTTCTGTTAACTTGTGGCATAACTTTATCACTGCAGGTATCACAGCATATGGAAGAGGGTCTGATGAAGTAGCATGGGCTACAAAACATCACCCATATATCCCATGTGCTATATGAATGAAAAATAAATATAAGAAGTATTTTGAAATGAATGGAGTTTGTCCCATTTGTTGTGGAAGGTTGAAATGTCTGGAAGATGACCCAAGGCCAAGATTTAATTGTTTACTTCATGAAAGCAGGCAGCCTGGACACCTTACAAACTGATTTAGAGTCACAGCTCTGCCAAGGTCAGTTTCTCATGCAGGAAGCTGTAGGTCACCCCAGCTCTGGATGCCTCATATCAGCACAACTCTGTTCATTAGTTAGTGTGCTGGGTGCAATGTGGCAGTGCGTACTTCAGCCTGCCCTCTGATAGCAGTTAGCAATCACTCTCACTCCACTGCCAGAAGCAGTGTCTCCAGTGTACAACCAAGCTCAAGATCTCCTGAACACAATGGTGGCATATCTTATCCTAGGCAGCAGCTCAGTCTCTCTCACCAGGTCTGTCTCCATCATCGGCTCAGCAGACAGCATTTCTTGGGCACAGGACCCCTGATGCCCCAAAATGTGAACATCCCATCTTCAGTGGGATGCTGTGTGTGCTGTAAGGCAGCCAGTGACTCCCCTTGAGGGGATACCTCTCAAAGTTCCCACAACCTTCTGGTATCTGCCATACATATATCTGGGAATTAACAGTGATCTGCACTAAGTGCCCTGACTCAACCCTTGAGCCTCCACTACTGTCATGGGCCAGTCACTGGTAGCTACCAGTCGGCTGGGCATCAACAGGAGTAAGTCTCAAAAGCTGGATCCATTGACCGAGTGTGAGGCCTTTTTCCTCTCAGCAGTCTGGCAAGGAATCTGAGGCAAAAGTGCCCCAAAGACACAAATGGCTCCTTCTCTCACTCTGGCATTCTAAGCTCTTCCCACTGGATTCTCTTGTCAGAGGCATTACCAGTCTGTGCACTCCAAGCCTTGCATTCTGTTAACTAAACTCCCACCCCCTGCTGACAGGAAGAAGTTTTTACATCATTTTTGTTCTAACGATGAAGGAAGGGTGACCAACGAGGTACCACAGGGATAAGTACTGGGACTGGTCCTCTTTTTTTTTTTCTTATTTTGTTTCTCCCCTGCCGGGGTGGGCTGCTCCTTCTACCAAGCCCCCCAGCCCTGTCACCCGGCATCCCAGGGACTTACCTCAATCTTGGTCTTCCCCCATGGCAGGGGGTCAGTGGCTCCCACCTACCCATGGACTGGATCCGGTTCCCAGGACAGGGCCCTGTAGCCTGGGCGTGGAACCTGTGAGGGGTCAGTGTCATCCTGCCCCACTGTCGACCATTTTCCACTTTACTTCCATTGGAGGAGAGGATGTGAAATGCCATCCAGATGTGCCTACGCACACTCCAGTACATAGGACATTGACAGCCACCACTCCTACATTACCCACATTGCAGTCTTGGCTGCCTGTACCCCCAGACTCTTCTAGTGGTCAGACGAATGCTGGGGGGCTGGTGTCCCCCCCCCAAGAAGGAGAGATGGCTTCTGGATGCTCAATCCTCATCTCCCTGTCCAACCCCTGACTCTCTGAGGTCGCTCCCAAACCGAGGTCACCAGCATGGCTGCAGGTGAGACTTGGTGCCTCAGCCCTCTGCACCACCGGGTCAGCAGACCGGTCCTCTTTAATGTCTTTATTAGTGACATTTCAGAGGGGCTAGAAGGGAAGGTATGCCTCTTTGCAGATGACACTAAAGTCTGCAATAGGGCAGACACTCCGGGGATGGTGGAAAATATGGGAGTTCTAAGAAAGCTAGAGGAGTGGTCAGGGTTGTGGCAGCTAAGTTTCAATATGAAGAAGTGCAAAATCATGCAGTTGGGGAACAGAAATCCAGGGGCAGAGTACAAAGTGGGGGGAGTGGTACTTACAAGCACCACACAGGAAAGAGACCTGAGGGTAATCATATCTGATGATTTGAAGGTGGCCAGACAGTGTAACAAGGCAGTGGGGAGAACTAGTGGGATGCTAGGGTGTATAGGAAGGGGTATCACCAGCAGAAACAGAGAGAGAGAGAGAGAGAGAGAGAGAGAGAGAGATGGTGTTACCGCTGTATAGAACACTGGTGAGACTTCACCTAGAGTATTGTGTCCAGTTCTGGTGACCACATCTCTGGAAGGACATAGACAGAGTAGAGGAGGTCCAGAGGAGGGCGACTAAAATGGTGCAGGGTCTGCATCAAAAGCTCTATGAGAAGAGACTAAAGGACCTCACTATGTAAACCCTGGAGAAAAGAAGGGAGAAGGAGGATATGGTAGAGACTCTCAAATACTTCACAGGTATTAACCTGTAAGCTGCTGAAAGAATTAGAATGTACAGGAATTCTATACTGATATATCAGTCTGTGGCACAACAAGGATTTACAAGATTCAAGAGGCAAGCATTTTTCAGGAAAAAAGAGATGCTCAAGAACAAGGGGTCATGCTATGAAGCTGGAGGGGTAGGCTCAGAAGAGACATGAGGAAGTACTTTTTCATAGAAAGAGTGGTGGATGCCTGGAACAACCTGGCAGCAGAGGTGGTGGGGCAAAAACAGTAACGGAATTCAAGAATGCATGAGATAGGCATGAGGGAACCTTAGTGGTAAGAAAAGGGTGGATAAAGCAAGAGATCAAGTAGGGTCTGCAGTGTTGCAGTAGGTAGGGAAAATGGGCAGACTAGGTGGGTCAAGTGGTCCTTATCTGCCATCAAATTATATGTTTCTATGTTTCCGTGAATCATTCTTGTCAAGCCATCTTGCCACTAATAGGCAGATAGACTTCATTTGTTTTAAACACTTGTGGTATTTGATCGATCCTACCAGTTTCCTTTCCATCTTTGAGAAATGTAGAAATATTATAAGTCCTGGGTCACTTTACTTCCTCCCACCAATGAATGTTGTTTCACTCAACATCCACAAGTGGAGCAAAGTGGGACTTACAGTATAGGGTGGTGTATTTTGCAAAGATGAAAACAAAAATGTCAGGATCATCCAGTTAACTTTTGAAATAAATAAACTCTATGGGTTTGTTAGCCACAGGATGGTTGGACAGGACTGATTAAATTTATAATGAAACGAACATTAGTTAAAACGCAGGTAAAGGTGTGTAGTGACAAAAGCAACATGAAGTTTTTGAAAACCTAATCTCCGTAATACACACACATAGAATGCCATACTCATGTATTACAGAGATTTTACAGTACTGATTTTGGGTGATTATTCCTTCTTACCAGCAATTATTTAAGTAATAACATGTGAGGGAGTCAGTATTATACCATGGTAAGAGGCTGAGGTGTGGGTTTACTGTCTGAGCTGATCTGACAGTGAGGTGAGGGCTGTAAACTAGAACAGGGCTTATTATGAGATGTAATAATTATCTAGTGCTTTGAGGTTTTAGTAATAGACTTTCTTGCTGATCACATGACAATGCACAGTGCGTTCATCCTGCACTGTGACTTACTGTACTCTTGCAGTTTGTGACCAGAGAGAAAGCTGTGCTGCTTTTATGTTTATTAAGCATTTATGTAACTCAGCGAGTGGGGCTTACCTTAATTTGCTCCCCGGGTCCTGCTGCCAGTCCCATCCCCTGTTCTGGACTGTTTGCTATTGTAGCTCAAGCAGAGCAGTCTGTGAGCAGTTTTGTGCTTTAGCCATTGTAGTAGCCATTTTGCTGTAACTGTTGTAACTGCTGCATATCATATGCCATTGTGGATTGCCATTGGCTACCTGTCTTATGGACATGTTAGCACATAATAAAAATGTTGAATTTCAACTGAACATTTTGTTTTTTCAAGTGCTGCATTCTATGGGCTTTGTACATTTTCATTGAAGGGCTGGCATCTTTTCTATTTCCAGCACCGTTCCTTGCATCACTGTTGCTGCTTCTTCGAGGACAGGAGGAGGGATTATACTATAATTGAGGGGAGGATCAAGGCTGCAGAAGTGCAGGGGCACCCAGAGTAAAAGGAAGGACCGGAGGTGCTGTAGGTCATCCTGAAGATAGGTGTTGGGGCCTCAATCTATTCAGGGGTGCTATACAGACCTCCTACACTAGGAAAGGAGTTGGATAAGGCACTAGGATCAGGATGGCAAATGAGGAGGTGCTGCTAGTTGGTGACTTTAATCTGTCAGATGTGGATTGGAGCCTTCCAGCTGCACCTCAGAAAGAACATAGGGTGGAAGCAGTCCAGAGAACGGCAACTTAAATGGTACAGGGGTTGCACCAAAAGCCCAGCGAGGGGTGTCTGAGGGATCTCAACATGTACACACTGGAAGACAGGAGAGAAAGTGGGAACATGATAGAGACCTACAAGTGCCTAACAGGGATGAATAGGGCAAAGGAGGGGTGTTTCTTTCAAATGTGGAAGTGTACCAGAAGCAGCGGGCGTGCAATAAAGCTGGGGGGAAGGGGTTAGGAGGGATGTGAGGAAGTAGTACTTTACTGAAAGGGTAGTGGATGCTAGAATAGACTTCCAAAGGAAGTGGTGGAGGTGAAAATAGTAGGGGGGCTTCAAGCATGCGTGGGATTGACATAGGGGAGTATTAGGAAATGGACAGAGAAGAGGGAGTGTTGCTGGAGACCAGCTAGGGTCTGCGGATACAGGCTAGGCAGGGACCATCTTGGCAGACTGAGTGGGCCAAGTGGTCCTTTTCTGCCAAGAAAGTCTGTGTTTCTGTGTTTCTGTAAATACAATACTAAGTACATGCAAGGCAACAGTGCCACATAGTGGACACTACAAGAAAAGCACAATACAGTAAACTGAAACAGGAACTATGTTTTTCCATTTGTTCCGGAAACATTTTTTTTTAATTTTCTGTATTTTCCCAATTTTTTAATTTGAATTTATTAGTTTGTTTTACAGTGGACCCATTTTATAAGTGAAATAAGACATTCCAGGTTGTTTGTCATGGAATAAACACCCTCCCAGGTGCTGAAGGCAGACCTGGTTGGAAGTTAATCCCATAACAACCCCCTACCCATCATTTCTTATTGCTTACTAAGAGAAAGAGCATATACAGTGTTTCTACAATATATTACTATATAATTACTGGTGTAAATTTTTATCAATGGGAATACTCAGTTGATAGTCCCCGTAATCACCAGTCAGTTGTTATGACTTTCACGTGCACAGAGCAGTTCAGCGCGAGTGTTCCAGCACACTTCGCAGTAAACAATAAGGGAACGCTTCTGTAGTACCTGCCAGATGTGGAAGAAAACCAGCAGTCTTCAACTTCAGGCTGTATGTTCCCCAAACCGAATAGTACTCAGGGGACTGCAAAGGAAATCTACACCACAGGAAGCTCTCTTCAAACAATCCTTGGCCCAAACCTGTATGATCAACAGGGAGCGTCCATCAACATGATCATGCAGCTCCCGAAGAAAGTGATCAGAATAAATGAAGGTGTCCGGTAACTGAGTCAGATTCCAACTAGAGGCGAGTTGGCAGTGAGATAAGGATGTACTGTTTGTAATTCGTTGCCTCCTATGTGCCCAAAGCACAACAAAAAACTAATTTACCTCCTTTCTCCTGAGCACCCTACGTGTCAGGTAATTTAACTACAGTCCCTTAACTAATTTCTGGCACTCCATCAGACGGACCTCCGTAACCATGGCCACGAACTGTCCTGCAGCAACTGAAAGTAAGCACGGAGAAATGAAGCTGACACGGAGGTCTCACAGCCAGTGATTTAATTTTTTTTTAACCCCAGTAAAGTTATTAAAAAGTTTGTTTTGGGCTCTGAATACTCTCAACAATGTCTCATTTACTTCAGTGTTTTTTTCATGTTTTTTTTCTTATTAGAATAGCCAGTGTATGTTACTATCTTATGCAGTTCTTGTAAGGTAAGACTGCTGCTATTTTTTTTCTGCTTGTTCTTGTAAGCTTGTGTATTGAGTTGCATAAAATAATAAAAAAAAAAAAACATATTTAAATTCCCAAACTGTGGTGTTGTGCAACATGATTTTGAACAGTTTTGTGTATGGAAATGTAACTCTCTGGCTGAAAAACATTTACCCCAGTAATTATAAAAATAAGACATGGAAGGTGAACATTATGCAAATTTTAATGCAAACCCTCGGTGAAGGATGCATTGTTAAACCCCTCGAGCTTACGCTCTCGGGGTTTAATGATGCATCCCTCACCTCAGGTGTGCATTAAATTTTCATAATGTTCACCTCCCTATGCATTATTCTCTATATATGCACTGAAAATGCATTACATTTTATGCAATATTTATCTTTTTTTAAGCAATAAATATACTTTATAATATACTGATATTTTGAGTGTTTGCAGAATTGTCATAACAGAAGGGATTTATTTCAATCTGCAAAGAGCTAGTACTCTCTTGAGAGCATACTTTCATTTTTATATTGACAGTTATGTTTTATAAATCTAAGAAGTTCATTTTTTCTTTTCCATTTAGAAGATTTTCTTCAACATAGCGCATGTTATAATCTCATTCTATTCCACTTATTGCCTCATCTGCAGTGTGACATCATAGATACATAGAAAACTGTCAACAGAAAAGGACCACAAGGCCCATCCTGTTTGCCCAATGGTTCCTGCCTGTTGTACCTCTGCAGACCCTAACCAGTCTCCAGGGACCCTCCCCCACCCCATTTCAATAATATGACCCTGTGTCTATCCCATGCGTGCTTGAAACCTTCCACTATTTTAGCCTCCAGGACATTAACTGACAATCAGTTCCACGCTTCTACCACCCTTTCTGTAAAGAAGTATTTCCTCACATCCTTCCTGAAATTCAGCTCCCTTCCAATTTCATTGCATGCCCCCTCATCCTGGAGCTTGTCCTCTTTTGGAAGTGGCTCCCACCCTGCACTCTCTTGACCCCTGTGAGGTACTTGAAAGTCTTGATCATGTCACTCCTTGCTCTCCTGTCCCCCAAAGTGTTCATATTGTGATCTCTCAGTCTCTCTTAATAGGGCTTCCATTGCAACCCCTGTATCATCTTGGTTGTCCTTTTCTGGACAACCTTCACCCTATCTATGTCTTTCCTGAGGAGCAGTCTTCAGAACTGGCCACAATATTCAAGGTGGGGGCATACCAGAGAGTGGCACAGTGACTGCACCACCACCCTCCTCCTGCTGGCAATGCCCCCACCCATTTACACCCCAGCAATCTACAAGTCCTGTCCATGGCCTTGTCACACTGTGCTGACACCTTGAGGTGTTCTGAAATAATAACGCCAAGATGTCTTTCCTGCCTGGTGACTGCCAACACCATCCTCCCATCCTATACTCAGCACTGGGGTTCTTGTACCCTGTATACATGATTCTGTATGTTTTGGCCTTTGATCACTTCTCTAGTTTGCCTAGATCCCTGCACATTGTCTACATTCCCTCCTGGGTGTCTGACCTATTGCAGATCTTGGTGTCATCTCCAAAAAAACCTACCTTCCCCTCCAGTTCCTCTGTGATGTCCACTGCAAAGATATTTAAGAGGACTGGTCCCAGACCTTGACCCTGTGGCACCTTGCTGGCCACCGCTCCCCCATCCTTAGAGTGTGCGCCATTACCCTCTGCTTCCTGTCGTTAGCCAGTTACAAACCCAATTTACCATTTTGGCCAACTACCCCAAATTGGTCAGCTTCCTAATCAGCCTTCCCTGTAGCACAGTGTCAAAGGCCTTGCTGAAGTCAACATAGGGCTACATCCACTGCCCTCCCCTGATCTGTTTCCCAGGTCACCCAGCCAATGAAGTCTATCAGATTTATTTGGCATGACCTCGTCCCATGAATCCATGCTGACTGTTGTCCTGCAGTCCACTGGCTTCTAGGTAATCAGCCATTCTTTCTCTTTTAGTAGGATTTTCATTAGCTTTGCCACCACTGGAGTTAGGCTGATTGGCCTGTAGTTGCTAGATTCCTCCCTGCTGCCACTCTTATGCAGAGGAACTACATCAGCCCTTCTCTAGTCCTCTGGAACTACTCCTGTTTCAAGTGAACTGTCGAATAAGGCTGTCAGGGGAGCAGCTAGCATATCTCTGAACTCCCTCAGTACCCTTGGATGTATTCCACCCAATCCCCTAGCCTTATCCACTTTCAGGGCTGCACATCCATTCAGTAATCCAAACAAAGTAACAAAGCGGCTAAGGGGGTCCATGCCTGAAGCTCACTTAATAAGCAGCCAAAGCAAACAACATACAGTACAGAGAGTGGCTAACAGGTACTAGTGTGCATCACGGCAAATAGAGAGATACCCATAGTTCGGTCTCCTTTTAAAATAATTTTATTGATACATACAAAAAGATCCAGAACTCAAACCAACCAGCATCTGCCAACAGTTTCATCCACCTGCTGTGGTCTTTCTCAAGGTGTGGCTACTGTGTGAACAAGCTCTCCATTTAAACCCCAATCTTACAGTGACATTCCATATATATCCTTATTAACATTGGAACATCTATCACTTCATAACATTGTGCCTATAAAGTGAACAATTTAATTAGAAAATAATCAAACAGAGCAAAATAGGAGAGAGCACACACACAGCATGCCTACCAGCTACATTATATCTAATATACACATTAAACATTTTAAAAAAAAATACAATAAATATTTACATATCACATCAGTATACAACTAAGAACAATGTATATATTGCACACTAAAACCCATAAAGTGCCTAATGACATTATATTAAAGTGCCCACTACAAAGAAACAGTATAAATAGATGTCCAGCACACAGTATTGAAAATGGGAGGTCAGCCCTTCTGCTAAAGGTCAAAGGACATTTTTTCAAATCTTTCTGCAGATTTTTATTACCTAACATATGTAATTATGTCATTATTATAATATATGCTAAACCATATCAAATATATTGATTGTGCCTTTGAACATCCACCTGCAATGCTAAACATCGGAGGTCAACATGTTGTGCAAAAGGTCATATCCTAATATTTATTTACTATCCTGACCAACATACATTTCTGTATCCTATGAATAAGACTGTCTTATGTAATACAGTTTTATCACCTAAATGGACAGAAATAACCATGAATGAAACAATTTAGAATACACGTAGAGACGAACCTATATAGTACATTGTTATTTAAGCAATAAGGCACGACAGGGTGTGTGTTATTGTGTAATAACGTCACTCCAGGGGTGGGTCGAAGCGCAAGGTGAAGCCTTATTGCTATTATACAATGGCTCATCTTAAAATAATATTAAAAAGTTTAAAAAATAAGCTTTGTTGTACTCTTTGTGGGTTTTTTTTGAATGAGAGGCATCTTTCTTGAAATAAAAGAAAAAGTAGTCCACTAGGTGGTGCTGATGGTAATACTGTGGGTTTTTTGTGCATGGTCCCCCTCCTCCACCAACACACTCGCATTTTTTTATGACTGAGAGCAGTTGAAAATGTTTATTTAGTTTTGTTTCCCTTGTGAGAAATATGAGGAGAGTAAAAAGAAGAGATTGTAGCCGATCGGTAACTTCCGGTTTCCCGGTCCCCCTAACTAACTGGACATCAATCGTTACCTGTTAAGTTACCGGTCTTTTTTTCTGTTTATTTTGGGAAACTGCTTTTCTTTTGAAGGGGCAAAGTATGTAGTTTTCAGAAACTGCTGTGGGGGTTAAATGCAACTGCCAGTGTGTTTCGGTTTTCTGTATGCAAACGGCTGAAGCGCGTGCTGTTTGAAAGACTCAGGAAGTTACAGTGAACTACGGGACTGGAGTTAAAGAGGATATCGGACACGAACATTTAGTCTGAATAATGTGGCTTTTGTTTCTGTTGGCTGAAGGACTGAGGCAGGCAAACAAGGAATGTTTGTGTTTGTGAAAGGGTGAGCAGTTAAGTTGTTACTGTTCAGGGCACTCCCGGTGAATTGTGTGAGGAGGGACAGGGTATTTGTGTTACTGTACTGCGGTCGCTTGTGTGCCTGAACGTCATACAGTGGTGTTATTGTTCAATGACATCACTGGTCCAGGCACACACTGTCCAATCAGAATAGGAACATTTTCTTGCTATTGTATAATGGAAATTTTTCTATACCAAACACACTGAAAAGTATATTATACTTTCAGGAGAGGAGCAAGCTGAAACATCTCATTCATCCCCAGTTTTATAGTAGCCCTAATAAAATAGGAAAAATAAATCCAGAATCCTGATTGGCTGAAAGCCGTTTCCAACCATGTCCTAATCAGGACATATCTATGCCAACCGGCACTTTTCTTCCCTGGGCGACCTGACAACAGGGAAATATCAATAAGCTATCAGCCCTTCAAACTGTTTTGACAGGCATACATACAACACGCAGGAATGACTTGTACTGGCCGACCTGCAGCACTCCCCAACCGCCCTCTAACCATACCCAAATGCATAAAACAAAGTAAAACATTTAAAAGACAAAGTGTACTCTAACCTCTGCTGATGGCAAAAAAGACAGAGCAAATCCTGTTACACATCCACCAGCGGTCCTCCGTTAGCGACCCATTGTACAAGATGGCAGCTTAACAATGCACTGTACTTTTAAATAGCAACTTCTCCATTGTGGCAGCTCCCATTTAAAATAAATTACCTGTCAACACAAAACTCAACAAAGTTTCCTTTTCTACTGAAAATCCGAAGCAAGAAATGAGTTTGTACGGAGGCCGCTGAGGGACATACTCATTCCCAGTCAGCCAGCCTTTTAATGTAAATAAAAAAACAGCACACAGATGTTTTGTGGTGACAGATAATGTCTTTTAAATGGGAGCCGCAACAATAGAGAAGTTGCTATTTAAAAGTACAGCACATTGTAAAGCTGGTGTCTCGTATAATAGATTGTTAATGGAGGACCGCTGGTGGATGGGTAGCTGGATTTTAAACCCGTAGCTCATGATTTGCTCTTTTTTTGCCATCGGCAGAGGTTAAAGTACACTTGTCTTCTTAATGTTTTACTTGGCTGTTTTTGGGTATGGTTAGAGCGCGGTTGGGGGGGGGCTGCTGTAGATACAGACACTCAGGCACCAACCTGTAATAAATTCTCATTAAAGAGCTCCATTAAACACAATGGCAGGGACTATGTTTTATTATTTTTTACTGGTCATATATATATATATATATATATATATATATATATATGTATATATATATATTTTTTTTTTTACTTTCTTTTTATCCCTCCTACCTGCCCTCGTTCATCCACTCCTTCAGGCCACTCATACCAGCCCTGCCCCATGTCACAGAATCTGCCCCTAGAGTGCCCCATTCTCCTTGCGCCTTTGCACAGCGGAGTCTGTCCCTTAAGTCGGTGGCTGGATGGCCTGGAGCGGTCGTCATCTAGGACCGCCAAGGTTTTTTTTTTTCCACTTTTCTGTGGACCCTTCCCTGTCCCAACCCCCTGGAACGCCAGCACAAGGACAAACATCCAGACATGTGATGTGCTGATGCACGTCTCCTCCCAAGCACCTAACAGCATCCCTCTTCCCTGACTCCACTGAGTGGAGCAGCCAAGCCCTTGAGAGGCTGTGCTTCCACCGGCTCTTCCAGGATGTCAGGTGCTTATAACACCCCTGGTATCCCTCCCCAGAGGGAGGAGAACATTCGTTGTGATGCTCAATCCTCCCTCTCCCCACCGACCCCCACTGATCTGAGTCCATTACCGAACCTGGGTCGCCGGCTTGGCGTGAGGTGTGGCGTCCAGCACCTCAACCCTCAGTGCCACTGGGCTGGTCCACCGATCATATTTTTATACTAATTTTATCTCCACTCTGTATGTGCATTTTTTTAAATTAACTTCTGTACTGGGAGGCCCATTTTACAAGTGCAATAACACACTCCGAGGTGTGGGTTTTCTCCTGATAAGAGCACACCCAGGTGCCTAAGGCACTCGGCACAAAGGTGCCTAAGGCACTCGGCACAAGTGCCTCGTGCCTTATAACACATCTGGGCATGCTCTTATCGGGCGATAACCCACTCATCGTGTGTTATTGCTTGCTTAACTCACATGCCAGAAAGTTTCTCTTTTCAAGAGGACATTATTAAGTTCATCCCCCCGCTGGTCCATTTTCTACTTTTTCCAAACCGTAAAACTGGAAAGAATGTCCCCAGATGTCTTTCTCTTGTTCTTTAATATGTAACACCAATGCATTCGTCAGTTTCATTATGTAAATATCACACAAATGTTTACCAGTTCTCTTTTTAAAAGTTTGTTTTGTTTTTCTAATATAGAAAGCTTTACATAGCCAGACTGCCACACACACCACTGCTTCCATTTGCTCTGTCCACTTAGGTGATAAAACTGTACTACATAAGATAGTCTTATCTATAGGATACAGAAATGTATGTTGGTTGGGATATTAAATAAATATTAGGATATGACCTTTTGCACAATATGTTGACCTCTGACTTTTAGCAGTGCGGGTGGATGTTCACAGGCACAATCAATATGATTGATATGGATTGGTATAATAATAGAAACATACCAAAAAACTATAATAAAGACATAATTACATATGTTAAGTATTAAAAATCTGGAGAAAGATTTGAAAAATGTTCCTTTAACCTTTAGCAGAAGGGTTGACCTCCCATTTTCAATACTGTGGGTTGGACATACATTCATACTGTTGCTTTGTAGTGGGCACTTTAATATAATGTCATTAGGCACTTTATGGGTTTTGGTGTGCAATATATTCACTATTCTTAGTTTTTTACTGTTATGATATGTAAATATTTATTATATTTAAAAAACTGTACAATGTGTATATTAGATATAATGTAGCTAGTAGGCATGCTGTATTTGCTCTCTTCTATTGTGCTCTTCTGATTATTTCCTAATGAAATTGTTCACTTTACAGGCACAATGTAATGAAGTGATAGATGTTTCCAATGTTAATAAGGATATATATAGTATGCCGCTTTAAGACTGGGGTTTAAAAGGAGGGCTAGTTCACTCAGTAGCAATGCTTTGAGAAACCCCACAGTAGGTGGGTGAAACTATTTGCAGACACTGCTGGGGTAAGTTCTGGATCTTTTTGTATGTATCAATATAATTATCTTAAATGGAGACCAAACTATGGATATCTCTGTTTGCCACAATGCACACTAGTGCCTGTTAGTATGTTACATCTATTTGGTACTCTTTTCTCTAAAAATAGTCTTGTGTCCACCTCCTCTCCACCTCTGTTCTTACTTCTCTGTATTGTGGCCCCTCTTCCCTATACTGTGAAGAATGAAGAAATACCCATTGAAAATGTCAGCTTTTTGTTGTTCTTTTTCTGCACAGCCTCTCCTTTCAACCCTTCTTAGCCTCACTACATCTCCCATAGCTTTTTTCGCTGATGTATCATAAAAAACTCATAGCCTCCTTTTTCACTTCCCTTGCAGTTTCCTCTGCCTTGCCTTAGCCCTGCTAACCACCTTTAATGCTTCCTTCTGCCTGGCCTAATATACTTCCCTCTCCTCTTCCCTTTGAGTTTCTTTGTAACTTACATGGCATCACATCTTACCATGAGAGGTTAGTCATCCTTCTGTCTGATTGCTAATTTGTGTTGTAACAGTCCTTGAGGTCATAGAAACATAGACTTTGACGGCAGATAAGGGCCACTTAGCCCATCCAGTCTGCCCATTTCCCTACCTACTGGATAAGCTGCAGAGTCTAGTTAACCAACAGCCTACTTCCTGCCACCCCCCCCACTACAATTGCCTTGTGTCTGTCCCATGCATGTTTGAATTCCCACACTGTTTTAGACCCAACAACCTCCCAAGAAGGCAGTTCCATGCATCCACCACTCTCTCCATGAAAAAACATTTCCTCACATTACCCCTGAGCCATCTCCCCTCTATCTTTAAATTGTGCCCCCTTGTTCTTACACATCTCTTTTTCTGAAAGACGCTACCCTCCTGGACTTTGTTAATTCCCTTGAGGTGCTTGAACATTTCTATCATATCCCCCTGTCCCTCTTTTCATCAAGGGTATACATATTAAGGTCTCTCAGTCTTTCTTCATATGATTTCTGATGCAGACCCGCACCATTTTAATTGCCCTCCTCTGGACTGCTTCCATCCTGTCTATGTCCTTGCATAGATGAGGTCTCCAAAACTGCACACAGTACTCCAGATGGGGTCTCACCAACTGTCTGTACAGAGGGATAACCACTTCTCTTTTTCCACTTGTGATGCCTCTTCCTAAGCATCCCAGTATCCCCCTGGCTCTCCTTACTGACCGCACATTGCTTACCAACCTTTAGATCATCTGATATGACTACCCCCAAGTCCCATTCTATTTTTGTTGCTGTTAGTACCTCCCCTGCTATTGTGTACTCTTCTCCTGGGTTTTTGTTTCCCAGGTGCACTTCTTTGCATTGAATCTAAGTTGCCATATGTTTGACCATTCCTCCAACCTTTCCAAGTCCCTTCTCATCCTTTCTACCCCCTTGTGTATCAACTCTGTTACGGATCTTTGTATCATCTGCAAAGAGGCATACCTTTCCCTCCAGACCCTCTGCAATGTCACCTATAAAGATGTTAAATAGGACTGGACCTAGTACTGAGCCCTGAGGTACTCCACTAGTGACCCCCCTTTCTTCGGAATGTGTTCCACTCACTAGTACCTTCTGTGTCCTGTTGTGCAGCCAGTTTGCTACCTAGGCTACCACCTGGGACCCACTCCCAGGCTGGCTAACTTGATTATTAATCTTTTGTGCGGTACTATGTCACATGTCTTGCTAAAGTCTAGGTAGGCCATATCCACAGCCCCTCCCTGGTCTATTACTTTGGTCACCCAGTCAAAGAAATCTATTAGATTCATCTGACATGACCTTCCTGCTGTAAATCCATGCTGCTTTGGGTCCTGTGCCCCACTGGCCTCTAGGTACTCAACAATTCTTTCTTTCAGAAGTGATTCCATCATTTTCCCTACCACTGAGGTCAAACTTACATGTCTGTAGTTTCCTACTTCTGCCTTGCTCCCACTTTTGTGAAATGGAATCACATCTGCCCTCCTCCAGTCCTCAGGTAGCACCCCATCCTCCCATGATTTGTTAAAAAGTGTGGTCAGTGGTATCACTAGGTCCTCCCTTAGTTCTTTTAAGATTCTGGGGTGAATCCCATCAGGCCCCATTGCTTTGTCCACCTTGAGTTTTAAGAGTTCTTTCAGGACTCTTTCTTCTGTAAATGGACTGGTGTCAACCCCTCTACCCAGAGTGCTTCTATTGTCTGGTTTAGCTAACTCCTCCTCATCTTCTTTTGTGAATACTGAGCAAAAGTATTCATTCAGTATCTCTGCCTTTTCACTGTCTTCCTCTGCCCGCCTCTTCTTTCCCTTATTAATCTTCACTTTTCCTCCCTTAACCTTTCTATGCTCCCTAATGTACCTATAAAAGGTTTTATCCCCCTTCTTAACTGAATTGGCTATTTTTTCCTCGGTTTGGGCTTTTGCTATTCTGACTGCCTTCCCCACTTCTTTCTGCTTTAATTGATACAGTTCCCTGTCGTGCTCCTTCTGTGATGCCTTATACTTTTTGAATGAAGCCTTTTTCTCCTTAACCTTCCCTGCCTCCTCTTTTGAGAACCATAGTGGTTTTTCACTCTGCTTTGTTTACTTTATTTGTTTCACACAAAACTTGTTGCCTCTATTATGGCAGTTTTGATTTTTCTCCATTGTTCTTCCACCTCTCCTTTTTGCCCATTTGCTAGTGTATTCCTCAGGTATTCACCCATTTTGCCAAAGTCAGCCCTTCTAAAGTCCAGTATGCTTGTTTTTGTATGGCTTGTCTCCATGGTTGTGCTTATTGCAGTGGTCGCTTGTTCCCAGATGTCTACTGACTTCTAAATCTGTGATCCTCTCTCCATTTGAGAGTACCAGGTCTAGTATTGCTCCCTCCCGAGTGGGTTCCAACACTAGCTGTCTAAGGCCTGCCCCTTGCAGGGCATCAAGAATGACCCTGCTCTTGGATGTGGCTGCAGTACATGTCATCCAGTTAACATCTGGCATATTCAGGTCCCCATCAACAGTATCTCCCCTTTTTCAGCCATTTTGAGAATGTCCTCTATCATTTTCTTGTCCATTTCCTTCCCTTGAGATGGGGGTCTGTATACAACCACTGTGCAGATTGTGATGCCATTCCCTGTCTCCAAGGTGACCCAGAGTGCCTCTTGTCCTCCCCCTTTACTTTTTAGTTCTGTAGCTTTGATCTCTTCCCTTATGTATAGAGCTACTCCACCTCCTCTTTCCCCCTCCCTGTCCCTTCTGTAGACTGTGTACCCCGGTATGTTGACATCCCAGTCATGGTTCCCCATGTACCATGTTTCTGTGACTGCCACAATGTCCAATTGTTCATCTTCCATCAAGGAATCATGATGTTGAAGAGGTGATGAGAGTAATGGCCTAGATATTTTAGCCTTCATATTCTATACATTTCATACGTTGAACAGTCAGGGGTGGGGGGATCTCACTGGCAAAGGAAAAAAGAATAAGTACTTTACAAAAATGTGATGACTGACTGGTTTTGATGCATAATAAAATGTTATGTTTGCTACTTCAGGCTGTATGAACTCTTTAAGGAAAATTAATTACAGAATAATTTATTGCCATCTTATTATTCCTGTTTTAAAGAGCTACTGACACCTCAGGGAAGACTTTGAAATCCCCCTTCCCCATAGTATTTGGATAGTAAATAGAATGTAATTCTAATATTTTTATTGGTCCCTCATTTTTTACAGTTAGGAACATTTGCATGGAGATAGAACTGCTGTTTAGATGTCACTCACTCTTGCTACTTGTCTATACCTGCAGACAGATTTTCTAGCCCCTGAGAAAGACAGGCCTTGGGATGTTGTCACACACCACAACTCCATTAGTGCAGTAGGTTGTGACAGAATCCTATGCAAATCTGCTGCTATTCTTGCTAGAGCTTGCACCATTCCTCTCCACTTACAGATAGCACTATATCAGGGACTGTTTAGATGCTGTCCCAAAAAGGCTGTGTCTCTTAGTTAAGCACTGTTTAGCATACTAAACATGTAAGGAGCTATGTAATTGTATGGGGTTTGCACCTGGTGGTATTTTAAGTTTAATTAGAAAAAATGACCAAAATGTATAATGACTGTGTGTCTGATTACTATATATCTCTGTACAGGTGACCACCACCGGCCCATGATTGGGCATATCAGCCACAAAACATTGTCTCTCTGCTCTGATGTGGCCAGTAAATGTATGAAATAAATAAATGTGTTGCAGTATTAGGGCACAGTCTTCATTCTTATACACCATGGGGGGGAATCACAAAAAGATGCACTCAGCGCATTCAAGTGGCGCCAGCGCAAATGAGATGCACCAAGCCCATACTTTGGTATTCACAGAAGATGCACCATAAGATGCTCACGGTGCATCCCCTCTGTGAATACCAAAGTTGCACCCAACCCAAGATATGCTGGTGCATCTCCCAGGATGGGCTGGAAAACTGATGGGCCAGAGCATCTCCAGATGCACTGCACCCAAGGTTGGTATTCACAACCCAAGGCATGCAAATGGGATCATTAGGCATACAAGGCACAATGGGGCCATTTGCATGTCATCATAGCCCCATTTGCATGACCCTTGCATGGATGCACCTGGCAGAATGTGCCTGGCTCCCTGCAAGGGCTGTGAGCAGAAACCACAGAAGATGAACCTGTGGTAGCCCAGTGCCCCCCACCCTACCCATATCCCCATAAATAAAACAATGTGGCCAAAATCCATGGTAGCCAGTGGACCCCCACCGCCCATATCTCCAGTAATAAAAAAGAACAGATTGGAATAATCCCTGGTAGTCTAGTGGAATCCCCCCTTCCTGACAATAGCCCTGATAATAAAAATATGTGACCAATTATCCCTGGCAGTCCAGTGGTACCCACCTCCTTGCCCTGACCTGATCACATCATCATATGAAGTTACAAAGTCTCTCTGGTGGTCCAGTGGACCCCCACCACTCAGGCACCCCCACCCCGCTCCCCCATCCCAGCATGTGCTGAACATCGGTGGGCAGCTCAACCCACCTGCAATCTGCAACGGCCGCCCACTGACTGAGCTGTCAGTGTATGACAGCTACTGTACTCCTGGAAGCCCATTGGTAGACCCTGCTGACCAATGGGCATGCAGTGTGTACTGTAAGCTGTCATTCATGCAGATGCCCTGAATACCATTATAGGTGGTGTTTGGCACATTGGAGATGGACCAGAGTATCCCAGATGCGCTGGCGCATCTCAGCCCTTTATGAACCGCATATGGGTGCAACACTGATGCGTTGGGTGCATCTCTTTTGTGAATCCCCCCATGTCTTCTTAGTTGCTTGTGTAGAAGAATTATCTGGTGCACATCTTTTCAACTTCACACATTAGGACGGGCAACCTGCTGCCTTTTCTGATGCAGCTTTGTGAATCCCAAAAGTGGTTATTTAGTTGATCTTTAATTTAAACTAGTTTGTAAAAATTAGGCCACCCCCAGCAGATATTGCTTCTGCATGTCACTTTGAACTTTAGTCATGTATGAGCTTCCCCTTCTGTACATGTTTACTTCAGAAAATATAGGAACAAAATATACTGTATGTAAAGGGGGAAGGCTTCACTTTTAAAGGCTGGATTCTGGTATGAAGTGAAATGTCTCTAGAGGTCTGTATTTCCATTTTTTGTGGCATTTTCAGGGGGTAACCTTATTCCCTTCAGTAACAATTTTTTGCATTTTGAATGCAGTTGTTCAGTGAATGGCCACAGAGTGACTAGAACCAATGCAGATATGGCATTTTATTTACAGCAGCTCTGTCGCATGCAGTAGAAACACTTCAGCAGTGTAACATGCTAGCAATTCTGCTGCTGCAGTCTGTCATTTGCAGCACTTGCCCACTTTTGAAATTCTGGTCTTGGGTGAGTAACTTTAGGAGGCAGTATGGTGCAGTGGTTTAAGGCTCTGAGCTGCAAATCTGGAGACCTGGGTTTGAATCCCACAGCCCCCACTTGCATACTGTGAGACCCTGAGCAAGTCACTTAACTTCCTTGTGCTCCCAGGTTGCACCTGCAAACAATCTTTCAGCTTAGTGTGTCTCACCTGGTAAAATAATTGGTAAAAAAAAAATAATTGGTAAAACTTGATAATAAAAGAATGGGTAACACTCTAAGTGTCATTAACTACACTGTAACTACTATATAACTACACTGTAACTGCATTGTAACTACTGTGCAGGTACTTGTAACTACTATGTATTTATTAACTAATTTCACAGTTTTGTGTAATGTACTTACACAGTTTGCATGAAGAAATAGTTACACGTGCAACTACTACTTTCTCCCTTTCAACACAAATCAGTTAATTCTGACAAGTATAATTACACATTTAATAGCTGTTGCAAAGTGTTCTTACAAGTGTAACTACATATGAATACAGGTCTTGTGCACTGTTTCAACAGTCTATGTCTATCTGACATTTAATTAAAAAGTAATCACTTAGAAAAACTTAAAAGTGTAATCAGAATGGTAACTTAAATATGACTACAATGTAACTTCAGTCTGCTACACTTAAATGTACTGACTGGCTACTCTTTAAATGATGTTCCATGTCAGTATTCCAGTTTTTCATGAACTTACAGGTTAATAAACATGCAGTCCAATACTGTGACTTAATACATAGCTGTACACAAAAATATTTCATTTGCATAATTAATAATTGGTGTTGTAACAATATTGTGGCAAAGAAATAATGGTATTGTTTTCACAGTAAATGCCTAGGTAACATGTATTTGCAAGTGTGCATACTTATCATTTCTAAATGTCAGTACTGCAGCTGTGATGTAAGTTCTCATTCAGAAATCAGTCCCTCATGAACTTACTGCTTATTAAACATGCAATCTAATATTGGACCCTATTCACATAGGTGGCAAGGAATGTGTCAAATGTGCATACCCAGGCCTGGAGGTCAACAGCAGCCATTCAATCAGATGGACTACCCACCAGCAGACTGGGTCCTGCACTCTTTATGGAGTGGGGAACTGAGGGATATGGCTGGTCCTCCCAGTATTGCTTTTTTCCAGTAGGGGACCTACTGGTCTGCCCATTTTCACTGCCATTTCCCCAGCCCTCATGGTGTAGTCAGAGGGCTGGTTTAGCTTGGTGTGAAGGATGGTACCATGGACGCCAACAAATTTAGTCAGTGGGAAGGGTATGTAATGGCTATGGAAGGTCCCTGCCTGTGTATCCAGCACCACCCGCCACCACGCTACACAGCAGATTGGGCATAAAGCACGGCATGTAGCCATGCCCCACCCCCAGCCACCCACATCGGCAGCAGCAGGACAGGGGTGTGGGTGCAGAAGAGGCGAGGATCAATGCCACAGAAGCAGCAGTTAAAATGTTGTAGGTACACAACATGCATTGTGAAACCAGGTAACAGCTACATAATAATGCAGTTACATTGTAATTATACAGTAGTTACAGTGTAGTTATTGACACTTGTTACCAATGTATGTTATCCTTCAGAAATCATTCCCTTGTGAACTTACTGCAGTATAGTGTAGTGGTTAAGAGCACTGACCTGAAAACCTGGAGAAATGGGTTTGAATTCCAGAACCACCACTTGTATACTATTTGACCAAACAAATAAAATAAAAATAAGCATGCAATCTAATAGTGTTAATTGGTATACAATAAAAATAATTAATTTACGTCATTACTTATTGGCTTGTAACAGTGCTGTAGTTACTAAGGAATGTGCTGCTTCTGTGGTATTGTTTCCGAAGCTGATCACTAACTAACATGTATTTGCAAAGTAAGCACACGGAAACTGACACTTAAAATAAAGTGTAAGAAGAAGGGTGCAATAGTGCTGTAGCTACTAAGGAATGTGCTGCTTCTGTGTCATTGTTTCCACAGTTAATGCCTAACTAACATGTATTTGCAAAGTAAGTATGCAGAAACTGACACTTAAAATAAAGTGTAAGAAGAAGGGTGTAACAGTGCTGTAGTTACTAAGGAATTTGCCAGTTCTGTGACATTGTTTCCACAGTTAATGCCTGATTAGCATGCATTTGCAAAGTAAGTATGCAGAAACAGACACTTGAAATAAAGTGTAAGGTGATGGGTGTAACTACTATACACTTACTGTACATTGACCAAATGTCTATGCTATAGTTCTGATATATGTTCTCCTTCAGAAATCATTCCCTCATGAACGTGCTGCTTAATAAACATGCAGTCTGACGTTGTTAATTGCTATACAACTACACTGTTTAGTTATGCAATAAAAATCAATAATTTACATAATTCCTTACTGGCTTGCAATAGTGCTGCCGTTACTAAGAAATGTGCTACTTATGTGGCATTGACCCACAACTCTGCGCACCCACATCCCTGTCCTGATGCTGTCCAGGTGGGTGGTTTGAGGTGCCATGCTTTATCACTGATCTGCTGTGAAGAGAGGTGGTGGGTGGTTCTGGATACTTAGGCAGGGACCCTTCCTTAGCTATTACATGCCCTTTCCACTGTCTGAATGGGGTGGCAGCCATGGCACCATCCTTTACACCAAGCTACCCTGGCCCTCTGACTATACCATGAGGACTGGGGGGCATAGTGGTGAACATGGGCAAACTAGTAGATTCCCTTAATAGAAAACAGTAGTATTGGGAGGACCACCCTTATTGCACAATTTCCCACTCCACACAGAGTGTAGGATCCTGTCTGCTGGTGGGCAGTCCATCTGATTGGATGGCTGAAGTTGATCACCAGGCTTGGGTATGGGCATTTGACTCAGTCCCAGCAGCCTATGTGAATGGGGCCCATTATTGGATTGCCTGTTCAGTAAGCAATAAGTTCATGAGGGACTGATTTCTGAATGAGAACTTACATCACAGCTACAGTAATGACTTTTGGTAAATGTAAGTGTGCACATTTGCAAATACATGTTACCTAGGCATTAACTATGAAAACAGTACCATTATTTCTTTGCCACAGTATTGTTACGATGCCAATAAGTAATTATGCAAATGAAATATTTTTGTGTATAGTTATCTATCAATTCACAATATTAGACTGCATGTTTTTTAACCTGTAAGTTCATGAAAAACTGTAATGCAGACATGGAACATCATCTAAAGAGATGCCAGTCAGTGTATTTAAATGTAGCAGACTGAAGTTACACTTTAATCATATTTTAGTTACAATTCTGATAACACTTTTAAGTGTTTCTGTGTGATTACACTTTAAATAAATGTCAGATAGACATAGACAGTTGAAACAGTGCACAAGACCTGCATTTATATGTAGATACACTTGTAAGAACAAATTTAATAATGCCAAAAGTAGTAACATAGTAGTTACACAATAAATTTGATGTTCTAAATTGTAATATCTTGTAAATGTGTAGTTGCCCTTATAAGAAGAAATTACATAATGCCAAAAGAAATACAGTGGTAGTTGCACAACAGATTTTCTGTTACACATTGCAACAGCTATTAAATGTGTAATTACACTTGTCAGAATGAACTGATTTGTGTCGAAAAGGAAAAAGTAGTAGTTGCACGTGTAACTGTTGCTTCATGCAAACTGTGTGTAACTACATGACACACAAATGTGAAACTAGTTAACAGTACATGGTAGTTACATGTAACTGCACTGTAGTTACAGTGCATTTACAGTGTAGTTATACAGTAGTTACAGTGTAGTTAATGACACTTAAAGTATTACCAAAGAATGCAGCACAATTGGCTTTTTCTGGCTCTAAAAAGGCCCTGAATGAAAATGACTTACTGTCTGACATGTGACTAAAACTTCAAATGTTGCCAACCACATTTGTAAGAACTGCTTTATAAAGCTGCCGTTTCCAGAATAGTAGTAGATATTTATCTACTGGGACACACTCAACCAGAACAACCCCCAGGCAAAGTGGGACAAGGATTTGAATACATTTATATTTTACGATGGGGATGGGTTACCACACTCCCATGCCTCACTGGCATGATGGTCATGATTGAATAGCATTGATTAAGGAGATATGTATGAACTCTTTTGTAGACTAGATCTTGCCCTAAGTGGTGATGCAGGCCAACAAATGTCCCTATTTTTTCCAACGTGCAATAGAACTTAAAAAAATAAACCTTCAGTCAAGCAGAGACCAGGGGCAGGAAAAGGAAGTCAGCCCAGTCTGAGATCTAATGAAAGGACTTCATGATTGAGGAAGTACTGAAGCATAAAAGACATTACATGACCCTGGTCCAGCCTGCATCCAGCCAAAAACAAAAAGCCACCTGGCAGGACATCACTAGGCAGCGTAACACCCTTTCCATCTTTCAAAGGGTGTGAGCCGAGGTACAGAATGGTTGGCATGACATCCATGCCAATGAACACAGGAAAGCAAAACCACTGAGGAGATCTAAAGGAGCTGCGGAGACCTGCACCATGCCAAACAGTCACACCATGGGAAGCTACAACTGACTAGCCCTAATCTACTGTGCATACCCAGTACTCACTTGGCTTTGTGTGTATGTGGGTAGATTTTATTTTTCTAAGAGACACCATAAAGTTTGAGACTTAAGCATGTGGGTTGCTTCAGTCAGATGTGTTTTGTTTGGGATAGTACCTGAGATGAAGCCTGAAAATAACATTGCCTTGTAATTGTGATGTAGTTGCATGCAATAAACATATAACTAAAGAGTAATTAACCCTGTTGCATGTGACTAATGATTACTTACCCTACAATTACATTGAAACTGTCACTTAAAATAAAATTTAGGTAACATAAAATAAAGTGTGACCATTTAGGTGACGTAAAATAAAGTGTAAGAGCAGGATTCACAAAGAAGATGTGCCCAGTGCATCTCAGCTGCCCTGGCGCAGAGGAGATGCACTGAGTGCAAAAATGGGCTATTCACAGAGGAAGCACAGGGAGATGCCCCCAGTGCATTCCCTCTGTGAATAGCACAGGTGCGCCCAGCCCAGGGTGCCCCAGAGCATCCCAGGATGCCCTGGCACATCCTCCATGACAGGCTGTTAGCCCATTGGGGGCAGGGCATCTCAGGATGCCTTGCACCCAAAAATGCAATTCACAGCCAGTGGCATGCAAATGAGGCCATTAGACATGCATGGTGCAATGGGTATATTAGCATGCCATTATAGCCCCATTTGCATAGCACCGGCTGGGATGCCCCAGCAGAATGTGCCGAACTGTGTCCACTGTCCCTCCCCCGCCCAACCCATGCCCAAGTCATGTCACTTCGGTGGAGTTGAAATAAATGAATTCCCCCATGCCCCCATACAAAGCCACTCCAGGCGGCAGTAAAGATGTTGGCAAACCCCCCCAGCACCCATACGATGCCGTTCCCAGTGCTGAATGAAATGAAGAACCCCCCTCCCAGCCCCAAGCCCTCAGTAATGCCGCCTCCTGCGGCAGTGTGCCAGTGCAGCCAGCCCCCTCAAGCACCCCCTACCCACCCCTCTCCTCCCACCCCAGAAGGATCCCACTGTCGGGCAGCTCAACCCACCTGCATACCGCCATGGCCACCCACCGACATAGTTGAAATGATGAAAGAATCATACAGCCTGAAGCTCAGGCTGTGAGGATTGCTGTCATTCCCAGATAGCTCTGTCAGTGGGCAGCTGTGGCAGTATGTGGGTGAGTTGAGCTGCCCACCGACAGTGGGATCCTGCTGGGGTGGGGAAAAGGTGGGTGGGGGTGCTTGGGGGCTGACTGCACTGGCACACTGCCGCAGGAGGCAGCATTACTGAGGGCTTGGGGCTGGGAAGGGAGTTCTTCATTTCATTCAGCACCAGGAGCAGCATCGTACGGGTGCGGCTGTGGTAATATTTACTGCCACAGCTGCTGGGTGTGGCTTCGTACGTCGGCATGGGGGGGGTTGCCAACATCTTTACTGCTGCCGGGTGCTGCTTCGTACTTGGGCATGGTGGGGATTCAGTACCATTGACGCCGCCGGGATTGGCTTTGTATGGGGGCTTGGCAGGGTGCACCATGTCCATTACCGCTGCCAGGGGCAGCATTGTATGGGGGCTTGGGGCTGGGGTGGGCTCACTGGACTGCCAGGGTAGGTGGGCACCCGTGCTGCTGCCTGCAGTGTGGCAGCCTGCCTGTAGGTAGCCACTGACATAAGTCTAGTTTTCTAGACTTATCTTTCTGTGGCACATCCCTGGATTTGCCCCGGGGTTACGCCACAGAATTGGGCTGTGAATGGGGCTGCGCCCAGTATGCATGGGCACACCCCCCATCACAGCCCCTCCAGATGCGCTGCATAGCATTACTGGTGGTATGCGGTGCATCAGAGATGTGCCAGCGCATCGGCACCCTGCCTGAATCACCCTTGGGTGCATTTTGGGGATGCTCCGGCTCATCTCGGATGTGCTGGGCACATCCTTTCTGTGAATCCTGCCCTGAATATTTATTTAATTAACTGAAAGCCACCTACTTTTTATACCTGTGTTCATAGCTCAGTCTGCAGAATATTTTACGCACTGTAATACTGAATATTCATCCCAAATCCTTTTAATGCAGCACTTCATGTTAGAAACATTAAGTGAGTGAACAGGATCCCTTACTGAATCATGCAGCTGTCAGCTAAAAAAACTGAAGGTAAATTAATTCAGTTTTTCAATACCTGTACTTATTCATTTTTTGAGTATCTGAAGAAAAGATGGTTTTGGGCCACCCCTGCTGACTTTAGACCGATTATGACAGAAATCAGAAGAGGATGTATATTGTGGGTTGTCTAGAGTTGTGGGGCTGGCCAGTGACATCTTTACTTCAGGTCAGAGTTCTCTGAAAATAACTAATGTAAAAAGAAACTACATTACCTTAATTGATTCCACTAACTTGACTGCAGAGTGTGTGAACAACATGGCCCAATAAGTCATTCATACTGCCAGCAACCAGCAGTGAGGGGGTTACGAACCTTGTATCTGACCTCCCACAGTACCCACAAAATCACCAGCAGTGAGGGGGTTACGAACCTTGTATCTGGCCTCCCGCTGTACCCACAAAATCACCAGCAGTGAGGGGGTTACGAACCTTGTATCTGGCCTCCCGCTGTACCCACAAAATCACCAGCAATCAATAAGCTTTGTTGCAGCAGGAGTCTTCTGTTTTGCTCCAATCAAGAGTGGGAGCAACTTGCAGAGTGTCTGGACAACATAGTCTCACCAAGCTGCCTATATTGCCACACCACACAGATAGAAACACGCTTCTAGGTTATGTTTCAATTTCTATTGCCAGCCATGGAGAGCCTCTCTAACTCATGAACATCATAGGATGGTGGCTCAAAAGAACAGAAGGACTATGCAGGAAAGACATCCTGCAAATAATTCAATTTATTTAGTCATCTGTGGCACAACTTCGACTGCTGTGGCACTTTGCCTCACACTAAGGCTTTGTCATGGCACCAGCAAGCAGGAAAGGGGTCATGAGTTTTGTCTCTGGCCTCCCCCTGTACTTAAAAACTCAGCAGCAGCCAAGGAGCTTTGTTGCACAGGAGTTGCTAATTTCTATGGCTGTGGGCGGAGCCTACAGCCATCTTGCTGTCTGTAGCTGGAAAAATGGGGTACTGTGGAACACATTTTTGGAGTTCTCAATGTGTCCTTCTACTACTATAAATCACTATGCCATTCGAAATAAAATACACAGTGAAATTCAGTTTACATTAGATTTCCTTTAGATATTTCTTATCCTATATTTTGTGTCCTGGATAGTGCAGAGGAGCTGCTACATCTCATTGTCATAGGGATCTTCATTTTACACATTTTTGCACTGTATGTACTCAGGATGTCCCAGATTAGATGCAATATCTTGTTTTCAGTGTGGTCATGATTTCACTGAGGATGAAATCCACAAATCAACCAACTTCTGTGTTTTAAAGGTCCTAATAACATCCAACAACACAAGAAATGAAAAGTGACCTAAAAAGAAACAGTAAAACTGTGCCCTCTTAGCATGTACTTTTAAATCATACAGACTTGTATTTATTTTTTTTATTTGTAATTTATACCCATGAAAGGCACACTAGGCTTTTGCAGCCCAGATTTTTTAGTTTTGTTTTAATCGTTCTCAGTCGTATTTTTTATTTAATAGTTTACTGCCGTATTGCTACAGATTTCATGGACCTGTTCGTTTGTTGGTACTGCCTGCCTCTTCTTTTTACGGACCTTATTTTAATAGTGTACTGCCGTATTGCTACAGTTTTCATTGACTTCTCCGTTTGTTTGTACTGCCTGCCTGTTTCTTTCTATGGACTTGTCCAATCATAGAGTTGTTTGTTTTTGAACTTCCCTACCTTATGGGGTGTTTCTCCCGAGTTGGAGTTGGATCTGGAGCAAAGTGCAGCAGTTGGAGTGGGCCGAAGTTCAGGAGCGGTGTCGGGGTGATTGTTTGTGACCACTTTGTAGTGTGCACTGGGGCCATCCTGTCTTGGCCTATTACTGCCCCTGCACACCTGGTTTGTTGGGCCATTGCTTCCTTACTTCTTTGAACTCAGGGGGTTCGCTACAGTTGGATGTCCTGGTTTGAATCCCTAGTTGTGGATCTATTGCTGCTGGTGTTTGTGATTCCCTATGTGGCTAAGACTGCCGACAAAGTTTTTGGGAGGCTACACTATCATTAGGAGCAGGAATAGTGGAGAAGGGAATTTGGTCCTTTTCAAGAGAAGATCTTGGAATATTTGACAGATGATTATATTTGGAATATCACCAGTTTGGTGTGAATTTATTAGGATCAGTGGGCACACAAAGTTCAGCTTGATTTGGAGCAAGGAGTTGGTGCCCTGATCCTGCGGGTGGGCCGACTGTGGCATGTGGCTGAACGGGGCTCCTGATCCTATTTCGTTGGTTAGCTGGCGATTTCAGCCAGTGTCCCCTCAGGTTTTCTCCGGGGCTCACATTGCTAGGCTCAAGGACTCCAGCAGGGCCATGGGCATGCAGTCCGCCTCCTAGCAGGATTTGTCGGGGCCGGGTCTGGCTCCAGAGCAATTAGTATACCAAAGTGGACTATCCTGGACCTGTCTCCTTCAAATACAGTCAGACCTATCTATATTTTTCATTTGTAATCTGGTTAGAGGCAGTGAGAGAGCCTCTTTTCTTTTGCTCTAGGTGCAGTGAGAGTGCACCGTGTTAACAACAGTGCCTGGACATACTTTCAGTAATCCCATCTACCCTCTGTAGTGAGGGTATTTTGGGGGCTGAGGAAATTATCAAGACTTTGTTACATCCACTGGTCCCCTCTGGTGGTGTGAGGACCATTGGGGGCTGGAAATCTCGAGATTCCCTATAATCTGACTGATATATGCTCTGTAATTTTCAGTTATAATTGAAGGTTTTGACTGGTCATGTTTACTCCTTGATCGGCTTAAACCTGCTGTCCTGGATTGAACGATTACGACATTTTATTTATTTTATTATTAATTGTATATACGGATTTTGGGGTTGGGTTTAGAGCTTGTTTTGTTGATTGTATATATGTGTTCTTAAGCTCACGATAATTTATTTGGTTATAGATTTTGTTTAATTTGCTACCCCCAAAGTGAGAGTTGAGGGATTTATATTTTATTTAAGTATTGTTAAGTTTAATTTTGTTTTATAATTATATTTAGTTGAATTAAGTAATTAGGGTTGTTTTGTAATTTTGTTTTACTTCCTATTTTGCAGATTGGCATAGTTTTATTGTGGTCATCAAAATGTGCTGGAGGCCTGCCCCCACGGTCGTGCACAATTCATCCTCTGCCCTTCGCACCCTCCACCCCTTTATCTCCCTCCCATTGCAGTTTACAACTGAATGCCCACCAGGGAGGGTTGAGGGGTGCTAACAGGGGAGGATGAATGAGAGGGGCCACCGCATCGGGGTCATAAGATCCAGAAGATGTCCTGGGGTGAAATGGAACTCAGATCATGGTCCGCCATGTCTGGTTTCCATACCCAAGCGCTCTACCAATTTTGGTGGGCAGGTTGTTCAGGCAGCCCTGGAGGCTCATCCAACTCAAGTGGTGATATGCAATGCCAGGTCCATTAAAAACAAGACTGCAATTATTGCAGATTTTGTGGGAACAGCGTACCTGGCTTGCATCACCGAGACCTGGCTGGATGAGAACTCTGGCCCCATATTGGAAGCTGCACCTCCAGCTGGGTATTCGATGATTCACCTCTTGAGATTGGATCGTGTGGGGGAGTTGCGGTCTGTTTCAAGACTGAACTGGGCCTCACAGGTGTACCAATTGAGGAGACTGAGTCATTTGAGTGTACTGTGGTAGCAGGTGTAGGCTGTAGGTTCACCCTCATCTACCGTCCACCCGGGGATGAGAAGCAGTTCCTTCAGGAAGTGGCGGACTTCGTGATCAACATGGCATTTGAGTTGCCCAGGCTGACGGTCCTGGGTGACTTTAATGCCTGGGTCGATGATGAACTCTCACAATTTGGACAGCACATCCTCCAGTTCATGACATCTCTGGACCTTACACAGGTTGTTACCACTGCTACCCATAAACATGGTCACTCTCTTGACCTAGTCTTCCTCCTGGGGATCGAAGCCTCAGATTTGGGGGTGGAACCAGTTGGATGGTCTGATCAATACAGCGTGGAGTTCAGTTTTCACACCCCCCTTCGTAGGTCTACTCCTGTGGAGATGGTCAGGCACTGCCCTTTATGAGATGTAAGCTTCGATGGCCTGGCGGTGTCACTTGACCTATTGGTCCTTCCATTGGCAAACAGCAACCCAGATGCCCTAGTGATGGCCTATAATAAGGTCATTTCTGTCGCCCTGGATGCTGTTGCTCCTGCCCGAGTTTATCCTCTCCCCCTTCACCCTCGGTCCCCTTGGTTTGAAGGGACTTTGAGGGAGATGTGGCAATTAGGATGAAGGTTAGAGCATTGCTGGCAGAAATCCAACCTGGATGCTGACCATCTTAGATTAATGGAGGCTGTCCAGAGGAGGGCATGGGTGAATTCAAGAATGCATGGGACAGACATAAGACAATTCTAGTGGGGGTAGGAGGAAGTAGGCTGTTGATTAACTAGGATCTGTAGCTTATCTGTTAATTAGGGAAATGGGCAGATTAAGTGGGCCAAGCGGTCCTTATCTGCCATCAAATGTTTCTATGATGGATCATTATCAAGTCTATCAATCTGCAATCACCCGTAAAAAGGCAGAGTTCCTGTCCGGGGAGATTGCGGCAGCTCGGAATCGACCAGCTCAGCTTTTTTGAACTGTGGACAGACTGTGCAACCCAGCCTGTCTGCAGGTTTGAAAAGGTTTTTCTCAAGTAGAGTGTGATGAGATTGCTCAATTCTTTGCGACTAAGGTGGCTGACATCAGGGCAGTGCTCCAGCCAGAACACTCTATGGGCATTGCTATGGATCGGCGGTCTGTCACTACTCTTCAGTTTTCCTGGAGTACCTTCGACCAGCTGGAATTCATGGATGTCATGCGGATTGTCCAGAGTATGTTCCCTATATGCTGTAGGTTGGACCCAGGACCAACTACCTTGATTATGGGTTGTAGTGACATCATTGGTCCAGTCCTAGCACAGATAGTCTGGTGCTCCTTGAAAACAGGTGAGTTTCCTAGCTCTCTGAAGGAGGCAGTGATAACACCCCTCCTGAAGAAAGCTTCTTTGGACCCAGACTGCCATGTGAACTACAGACCAATCTCAAACCTTCCCTTTATAGGGAAGGTGATTGAGAAAGTAGTGACCGTACAACTGGAGAACCATTTAACCATCCATGACATCTATGAACCTCTCCAGTCCAGTTTTTGAAAGAGGCACAGCACTGAGATGGCACTGATTCGGGTGCTCAATGATCTCCTGACGGCAAGAGATTGGAAAAACTGCTCTATCTTGGTTCTTCTTGATCTCTCTTCAGCATTTGACACTGTGGACCATGGGGTTCTGCTTGGTTGCCTGAGGTTCATCTGTGGCCTGTCAGGTACAGTCCTCAGGTGGTTTACATCTTTCCTCACCAGAAGAACTCAGAGGGTGGTGTCAGGGATTTATTCTTCTGACCCAGTTCCTCTGTCATATGGGGTCCCTCAGGGATCAGTGTTGTCCCCATGTTGTTCACAGTGTACATTCTGCCCCTCGGAGACATTGTAAGAAGGTATGGGCTGAGGTTTCACTGCTATGCTGATGATACCCAGCTCTACCTTTCTTTTGCACCTGACCAGGATAGTGCTCTCTTAGTCTTTAATAACTGCCTCGCAGAAATCCAGGATTGGATGAACTTGAGCTGGTTGAGGTTGAACTCAGAAAAGACTGAGGTGCTGGTTGTGGACCCAGGGTGCCGGATAGGGGGGCCAGGGGTAGGCTCGTCTTCAGGACTTTGTCTTGGGGGCTTGCCACTCCTGACCTCTGAACGGGTGTGAAACCTGGGGGTAATTTTTGATGAAGGGCTAACACTGCATTCACAGGTGTTGGCCGTCGTCAAATCCTCCTACCATCTGAGGAATATCTCCAGGGTTAAGCATCTCATTCCGTCTGGTGATCTTCCCACGTTGGTCCATGCATTTGTGCCCTCGCTCCTGGATTATTGCAACTCCCTTTACCTAGGGCTACCTGGGGTGGATATCCGCTGCTTGCAGCTGGTGCAGAACACGGCGGCTTGGTTATTGATGGGAACCCCTTGGTCCTGTCATATTTCCCCTGTGCTGCATGGACTACACTGGCTGCTGGTACAGTGCTGTATCACCTTCAAAGTCGGACTTCTGACTTATAAAGCCCTACACGGACAGGGCCTGGACTACCTGAAAGAGCTTCTAATCCCTTACCGCCCTGGGTGATCACTCCACTTGGCTGACATGAGGTTGCTAGAGGTTCCAAGGGTGTGTTTAAAATCTTCTGGGGCC
Organism: Neoceratodus forsteri; assembly: GCA_016271365.2. Classification (NCBI taxonomy): domain Eukaryota; kingdom Metazoa; phylum Chordata; order Ceratodontiformes; family Ceratodontidae; genus Neoceratodus; species Neoceratodus forsteri. The sequence continues at coordinate 437,693,501 of CM057453.1, forward strand.
CGGGTATTTATGCATGTGGCCTCTACCCTTTGGAATTCTCTACCCTGTCAGTTACGGGAGTGCGCGACTGTAGAGGGATTTAAACAGGTTCTTAAAACTCATTTATGGAACCAAGCATATGGGTATTGATTTAAACCATATTTTATTCACATTATCTGCATTTTATACTATTTATGATGTTTGAATGTATTACTTAATTGTTTTAATTGTTTGTTAGGCACCTTGGTTGTGGAAATGCACCATATAAATTAAGAATTATTATTATTATTATTATAGCTTGTTTCCAGGTGCATCCTGGGGTGGGTTACATGGACCTGTTTTATTGACAGAGGTAATGTTGGACATGACACCATGGAAACTCCCCTACTCTTGAGAGGGGGCACTGTTGGTCAGATTACTGTACAGCAAGATGACTGCATGGGAGAACAAATGAGGAGGAGGAGGAGGAGGTGTTCATGTTAGCTCTGTCTCAGTGGAGCCAGAGACTTCAGTGGTGATTGTAAATGTGCTCAAAAATGAATAAGGACCCACATTTCAGTTTAGCAAGGGATGGAGTTTCCATCAGCATCCTGTCCAGCATCAGAGTTGCTTGATTCTTGACCAGTTATTGCACCAGCTACAGTGAGTCCTGAAGTTCCAGCAGAAACTCTTCTGGCAGCTGGAATTACTGAGCGGTGAGCTTTGCTGCATAAATTATTGGCAGAAGAAGGCGCAAAAGTCTGACAGGTTTCTGATAAGCCAGACACTTCACAGAGCACTGACTTGCTGAGTGAATGCTGAGGCTGTATCTGAACAGTGTCAGATCAAAGCACTGCTGCAGCTCCCCTGATGAATGCTCCAGGGGTGTGGTTTGTAGAATCAACACTCCGTGTAGCTGGTTGGATACATGCTGTAAATGGTGTTTCCTGGTTATCGGGTCCAATCTGACCACTGCCAAAATCTTTGCTCTGGCCCTGAAAATCAGTCACTTAAGCCACTAAGCTCCCTGCCTCTTGACTCTAGTCCTGACCTGGATGGGATTAAGTCTCAAATTCTCTGACTTGGCATCTCCACACTTACCCTGCCCATCACCCACCTGCGTAACCTCTCACTCACTTCCAGGCTTGTCCTTTCATAATGGAAAGTAGCCAAAATTTTCCCTATCCCTAAAAAGAGTGACTGTACACTCCTCACACAATGCCACCCTATTGCCCTGCTGCCACTCCTAGGCAAACTACAGTGCTTGAAAAGGTGGTTGCCTCACAACTAACTGACTGCCTACGTGTACATAACCTTCTTTCCCCTCACTAACATGGCTTTCATTAGGAATACAGTACCACCACACTTCTCTTCCAGGTCACTAATGACATTAAAATTGCTGTGGACATGGGGTTCCTAATGGGTATTGTCTTCCTTTATCTATCCAAAGCATTTGATCTAATGGATCACACCCTCTTGATAAAAAAGCGGTTACACTTTAAATGTCCGTTTCAATGTAACTAATCATTAATTGCATGCAACAGGTTAATTACACAGTTTTTTTATTTTATTTAATGTTTCAGACTACAACAACCTTTGAGCTAGTAGTTCCATGTCTAGTACAAACAAAGAAATATACAAAGGTATTTAACTTACGTGCAATCAGTTCCAGAGTTACACAATATGAGGAACAGTACAATGTAGGCCAATGCAAAGTCAATACAAGTGGTGGCCTGGTTGGCTCTATCAGCAGGAAAGGGAGGAACTGGCAGCCAAATATAGCCTTGTCAAATGGGGAAGAGTAGGGTGATAGGGCATATGGGCAAAACCATCCTTACCAGTTAGGTTTGGTCCCAGTGCACCAAGTACAGATAGGAAAAGAATAGGTATTACGGGGGCAGAGGAGGACATACAGGTGAACTTTGTTGTAGGCAGAGGAAAAGCAGGCTAACTGGTGCACTCACATTTATCCATCAGAATCAGATGTGAACGGAGCTCCCTATTGAACTGCCCAATGTCCTGGATAGTTTTAAGAGCAGTAGGGAGTCTGTTGAGCTACAGAGGGGCCCTGTTGGTGAAGGAGTGCTGGGATAATAAATTACATGTAGTTACATGTTTGTTGCATGCAACTACGTTGGAATTGCAATGCAGTTACAGTGTAGTTACATTATAACTACAGTGTAGTTAAGTGACAAAGTGTAACTACAAAAGCTAAAAGACATTTGCCTCTCCTCCATGCCACTTGCTGGTTCACTCACTGTTTGACAGACAAACAGCAATTTGTCATATTTGGAGACACCTCCTCAATCCTCTCACCAATCACCCATGGCATCTCCCAGGGATCCATACTAGGGCCTCTCACATTCACTACCTACACAAGCAACCTCCCCACTGTCTCTTCCAAATGCTCTATCATCATGTATGGTGATGATATTGCTCTCTACTATAATGCCCCAAACCTCACATAAATTAATGCCCAGGTAAACAATGATTTCTTCCACCTACAAAATCAAATTGTGGTTAATAACTTAGTGTTAAATTCCACTAAAACCCAGGCAATGTTATTTGTGTCTAAAGCATGCAGGCCATCCCTTCCCTGTCCATTGGCCTTTGCTGCTTTGACAACACACCTATCTCCATTGTGAATGAATTTAAATACCTCGATGTCACCCTAGACCCTGCCCTAGATTTCTCCTCCCACATCTCTTCCATCTCCAAGTACACAAATTCTAAATTAGACATGGCTTATTATCTTTGCCACTTCCTAACTCCTGATGCAAGCAGAACCATATCCCAAGGCATATTTCTACCCTCCCTCCAGTACTGCTAAGTCATCCTCACAAATGCCCCCAAAGCCTCACTATACAAGTGGGATGTTTCTTACTATAGCATCTATTGCTTTGCCCTTACTTTACCCCACCTGACCCATCATTGTACACTGTACTTCACTCTTGGCTGTCTCTCCCCTCCTGCATCACGTCCTAAGCCCTGGGATGCTTTATGTTTTAACTTCTCAGGTCCACCTCCAAGCCTCCCCTATCTCTCTCTAATATATAGAGTTTGCCCCACCTACTGGCTTTTATTGACAGATACCACCTCCTTGATTGTTCCAAAATGAGCAACTAAAATGGGTGACTGGGCCTTCTCCTCATCCACCACAAAGCTGTGGAACTCCGCCCCCCCCAACCAACATTAGAAATTCCTCAACCTTGTCTGCTTTCAAAGCTGCCTTGAAGGCTCATCTCCTTTAGACAATGGCCTGCACTTGCACTTGACATTGCCCCCGGCCTCTGCTTATTAAACACTCTCTGCAATGTGCAGTCAAGCTGCCTGGTTTAAGTATAGCCCTTGCTTATTGCAAACTGTCTACACTACAGTTACTTACCATGACTAAAGTATTGTTTGTTACTTGGTTTTATAATTTTTAAGTTTATCACCACCTCTACTTCAATATGGCTATGTACTGTTTTGACACCTGATCTTGTAATAATCTTATTAATATTATATAATATTCTGTTACTTGCTGTCTAAATGTAACGTTCATTACTATATGCCTTTGATGTTCGTGTAGCTATTGTAGCCTACATTGCTCAAATAATGTATTGATTGTTGTTCTACCTCCCTTGTACTACACCGGGTTGTAAGTTAAAATAGTCCTTCAGCTGTCTAGTCTACTTACCGAGGAAACAAAACAAAAAACAAACAAACAAATAAACAAAATTACCCCTATGGAGAGTGTTCAACATACTCAAACCAGGTTGGATGGCTGGGAAAACATCCCAGAAAGTTTAACGACTCTGCTAGCAACAATGGACAAATTACAAATGAAAATAGAAGAACAATTGTAAAGAATAGCCGAGCTAGAACAATGTCAATCCCAAACTGAAGATTCCTTAAATCCTATTCAACAGCATTTATCAGAGATACAAAAAAGTACAAAACAAAAAACATTGAAAGCAGACAGGAAGACCAGAAAAATTGTGCAGAGTGCAAAAAATGTCAGGATATATGGAATTTTGGAGAAATGGTACATGAAAACTTCATCATGTGAGACTCTAAAGGACTTACTCAAAGATCTGCTGGATCAGAAGTGACACAGCTGGAAACAGAACAGGCACAAAGGCTTGGCCTGAAATCATTGATTAAAGTTATGGACAACAAGGAAACAAGAACAGAACAGTAATGGTTGCATTTTTAAGATCGAATGACAAGTGTGGGTGATATAAGCAATGGAAGCAAAAAAAAGAGTACTTGTATAGGGGACAAAAGATTGGCATCAAGCAGGATTTCTCAAAAAATCTCTGGAAAGGGAGACGGCAACATGTAGCGCTCCAGCAGACCATGTGGATGGGAGCAACAAAATTAACAATTATTTATCCAGCCAAATTCAAAGCAATTTCAAATAATTAACACTTGTTTTACAACAACGGAAAAAAGCTTTCCATGACTTGAAGCTGTCTTGGAGAAATGTTTATACTACCTTTCTTTGAAGAAACGTGACTGCATTTTCTGTTTGCAGTTTGAAATTATGTTATAGAAATGATGAGTCATGGAACTATTAGTTGACTTTCAGATATTTATAGATCTAGTATGGGGGAAAGGAGTTGAATATTTGTTGGAAAAAAAAAACAAGTTAACATGCAATATTGAAAGGCACTTAAGAGTCTTTAAAATGATATCAAAAAGCCTTTTATTGGTGCAATAAATATTTAATATTAGCAGCAATAAATAATGGTAATAATACTTGTTGGATGAAGAGCAGAGACCTAGAATATATTTTATTTTAGTCTTTGGTATCCAGGTAAGGCCCATTAGGCACAAGTGCCTGTTTTCAGGGGTGACCTGGGAGCACTGGGCAGTTAAGTGACTTGTTTAGAGTCACACAGTATGCAAGTGGAGGTTGAGAGAATCAAACTCAGGTCGGGTCTGCTGGATGTACCAAGCTCATTCGCACCTCATTCCTCTCACCTCTAGGCTATACTGCCAGCCCAGAAAGGGGTTTTAGCATTCTATGGTAGGGTGCAAGTGCCTCTAGTGGCATCCAGAGAGTTAGGGCGGAGAAAGTGTGTTTTGTTTTCATAATGTTTATACTCAAGTGACCCTTTTAAAGGGACATTGTCAACCAACTTAGGTCTCAAAGTGTCCCTAGTGTAAAAAATACATTTTATGATTGTTAACATTCTGTAAAGACTGTTGATGTAGTTGGTAGTTGGATTCTGATTCCTTTTTTCTTTAAAAAAAGTGAAAAACAGACTGCCCAATATACTGGTGTCACCACACCAAAACAGGTTTGTTTACATTCCTTGATCAGCTCCCACTGCATGTTTCCTGGACTTGGAAACACCCACAACACAGTCTAGCCCCTCATGATGCAGTGGGAGTTTAGGAGGCTACTGCCTTATAAGTGACTGCACTGTTTGCCTGTGTTCCTAATGCTCAGGAAGTATGCAGTAAGAACAGATCCAGGACTATAAACAAAACAAGGTTGCTTATAAATATACATTACCATGCATTTCAGTTCTACTTAACAGGGAGACAGACAGACAAAACAAACAGCAACATCAATGAATTTTAGAGAAGGTAAGCAATCATAAAATGTAGGTTTTTAACTAGAAATAATATGATTAAAAATAGATTGACAGTGTCCCTTTAAGTTGCTATACAAGTTTACTTTTAAGGTTTCCTTTATTTTCCCCAACAAGGAATAAACTATGGGTGTTTGCCCAACTGGCCACCCACAGACCTCCCAGGGAGCCCAGTGGGCCAGGGCAACAGGCAAATAAGGATATGATTACACTATCACTAAAAGTATGGATGGATGAGAGGCCCTGTGCTCCCACAGGCAAATAAGGATATGATTATACTATATCAAACAACAAGGAAATTATTTGCAAAAAACTCTATTAATGCACCATTTAGGGTTATGACTACAGTGACAGAAGTAGGGAAATGTGATTTTAGAGTTTCCTACCCTAACCCTTCCCCGCACCTGAAGTAAATCAGGGGTGGAGTCTTTCTTGGGGCTGTCAACCCTAAAGCTCACCCCATTATACACATTCCTGAAGCATACACACCTGTGTCCATCACATCAGAGCTTTCTTGCTACCACAGTGGGATGGGTTTTAGGGTTGAAAACCTCATGGAAGACTCCACCCTGATTTGCTTCAGGTGTGGGGGGGGGTCGGGATTGGAAACCCTAAAAAATCACATTTCCCTATCTTTGTTGCTGTAGTCTTAACCCTAAATGGTGCATTAACAGAGGGTTTTTTTTGCAAAAAAAAAAAAATATATATATATAGTATATACACACACACACATATATATATATGTGTATATATATCTATATATATGTTACAGTGGTGTGGTGACACAACTATAGTTAGGGTTGAGTAGGCTGCTTAATCTTACACCCCTAACTTTGCAGTTTAATAACTTCACCCCCATTCAATGGACTTGGGCAGTGTGTGGCCTAGGTTTTTCAATGTGTGAAGTTTCATTCTGGTCAGATATGCGGATTCCAAGATCTAAATAGTGCAAAAAGTGGACAAATATTTTTTTTTTTTGCCGTTTTCTTTGTCGTCGACTAGCACCTAGATAATTTGAAATTTTTGTCTAAAATTTTCAAGGTAGAAATGGCGTGACCCAAAATAATGACTTTCATTGGTTTGGTGAAAAAATATGAATCCCTTCCAGAGTTATAAGGAGTTACAATTTTGGTTCTGAGCATGCTCAGTTAGGTCTTTTGTGTAGCTGCTGGATATGAAAGAAGAATATGGTCATACAAAGGAAAATTTCTCTTACATGAGGGGGTGATCTTTTGTGAGAGAAAAATCTTCTTTCATATGGCAGCCATAACTTTTTGGAAAACCCATAAAAAGTATATCCTACAGAGACACCAACACATGTATTTTGTTAAACGGGATGCCATTAGTTGGATTCTGGAGTTCGTTTTTCAAAAAACTACTCAGAAATGTGGGTTTAAAACATTTTAAAAATCCTCTTTTGTGAGATGATTTTCTTCTTTCAAATGGCTCATAAAAGAGAAACAGGGTCATATGAAAGAAGATTAGGTTCATTCGAAAGAAAAAGTTGGACTTAGTTTTTTTTTCACAGTCTTCTTTTGTATGAGTCAATATTTTTTCATGAGCTCATGAAAGAGGATTGGTTCATATGAAAGAAAAAGTTGGACTTTTTTTCACATTCTTCTTTTGTACAAACCAATCTTCTTTTGTGAGCTCATGAAAATCTCACAAAACAGGACTGGTTCATACAAAAGAAGAAGTTAGAGACAGTTTTTTTTTTTGCACATTTGACCTAAAATTTAAAAAGCCAATATTTGCCATTAAGGGACAATCTATATACCAAAAGAAAGATTGCAATAAGTACTACAACAGCAACACATTATATGTTCCAAAAAATATTCAGGGCCATATAAACACATAAAATAAAAAAAATTGAATTCCCATAACATAACATTGCAACTTTAACAAGACGTAACCCATCAGTCGTTTGAGTTAAGGGACTAGTTATAAATCAAAAGAAAAGTCTCAATGAGTACTTCAAGACTTGATTTCTAAGAAATACTAACTGAAAATAGACGTATAAAAAACATAAAAATGTAAACATTTAAATTTCCATATGATAACATTGTGACCTTAACAAACCATAGCTCCATCAGAATTTGGAGTTATGGGACAATCTGTATCTCAAAACATAGATCTCAATAAGAACTACATAACTAACACATATTCAGAGGCCATAAAAGCTGAAAAATGAAAAAAAAAAAAATTCCCATAGGATAACATTGCAACTTTAACAAGCCATAATTCCATCAATATTTGGAGTTAAGGTGGCTGGGTGATTGAATGCACTCGGCCTGCGGCCTTATGCATCACACCAAGGTGTGCATATATCAGAGCGCGAAGGCACACCTTACAGTGGGTTTTATATATATATATATATATATATATATATACACACACACACACACACAGTCTGTATGAGAACTACAAGACTAACACATAATACCGCCCCAAAAATTAATGGGGTACACACTGCACCACAACATTACCTCCAAACTTTACCAAGGTACCAAATCCACAATTATAGTACAATCATAGTCAAAAATGGATTAAAAGTGTACCTCGTCTTAGACTACAAGCATGGCAACTTTCAGACCAAACTGATAAAAATGTACTGACTTATGTTTACAAACCAAAACACACATCTTTAGCCATATACAATCAACTGCCAGCAGTTAAGAGGCACATTTAATACATTTTTTCTTTGAAATGAGCCCCACAATAAACAATTACAGTGAAGCAGATAAATTGCTTTCCTGAAGGCACTGAAATGCAGGGCCCAGAGGGCCCTGCACTTCTGCAGCCAGATGGATATGTTCATCTATCAAGGCATGCAGTGCAGGGCCCAGAGGGATGTGTTCATGCAGGTCCTAATGGGACCTGTGTGAACGAGGATAGTATTCTATTATTTCAAAAACAAAGGATATTCTTTGCAAAAAACTGCATTAATGCACCAGTTAGGATTGAGATTTAAGTATCAAAAGTAGGGAAATGTGGTGTTAGGGTTTCCAACCCTAACTTCCCACCCCCACACTCCAAACAGCAAAAGTAATTAAAGGGACACTGTCAACCCCTTTATGTCTCAAAGTGTCCCTAGTTTAAAAAACATATTTTATGATTGCCAGAATTCTGTAAAGATTGTTGATGTAGCTGGTAGTTTGATTCTGACTCTTTATTTTCTTGAAAAGGTAAAAAACAGACTGCCAAACATACTGGTGTTATCACACCAAAACAGGTTTGTTTACATTCCTTGATCAACTCTAAATGCATCTTTCCTAGGCTTGGGAACATTCACAAAACTGTCTAGCCCCTCATGATGCAGTGGGAGTTTAGGAGGCTACTGCCTTATGAGTGACTGCACTGTTTGGGTGTGTTTCTAATGCTCAGGAAGTATGCAGTAAGAACAGAACCAGGATTGTAAACCAAAATGAGTTTGTTTGTTAATATACTTTGCCATACATTTCAGTTCTACTAAGCAAGGAGACAGACAAAACAAACAGTAATATCAGTGAATTTTAGAGAGGGTAAACAATCATAAAATGTGGTGTTTCAACTGGAAATAATATGATGAAACACAGGTTGACAGTGTCCCTTTAAGTTTACAACTCCCTTCCCAGCCCACTTACACATCTTTTTCCCAGATGGCTCTAGATTTTTCAATGACCCTGAGGCTGTGGTGCAAGAGCTTCACTTGAGGATGTATTACAACCCAGAGGAACCTATGGACCAGTCAGACTCTTGAGAAAAACAGGCTGTACAGATGGATTCATAGACCAACTACCTCACCCCACAGCAAAAAGAGACATATGGAGCAGGCTTTGAATAAAAAAAGCTCTGCTACACTCTTTCCACTATTAGGAGATCCCATAATAAATATTAGCATAGACTTGTTCCTTTTCTTAAAGTGTCTGGGGTCATGGACTTATGTGGAGAATTAATAACTTTTCTTCTGCCCTATTTGCTTACTTTGTTCCTTTATTGAATTATTTAAAAGGACTACAGTATTTTAATGTGAAATATCAGATGGTGTGGATGGAGCCTTTCAGTAGATGTCTCTGACATAGGCATAGGGTGACCTTCTATGCCTGGCTAGCTTATGGCTACACATTTCTTTGATATACATATACTTTACCAGGTGTTGGTTTTGTTCTCTCACCCCTGGGCTTTCTATCTCTTCTTCCTCTGGTGTAACAATTTATTACTGCCTGCTTTGTATTCTGCTGGGAGCCTCGTTTTTTTTACACAGAGGATTTCTTGATAATGTAATGTGTCATGGTCAGCTTGTTTTCTACCTGGCAACAGTTATCATTCATTCAGCTGTTGGGATCTGGTGTTTGACAGCAGTGTTTATGTTTGAAAAGGCACAGAAGCATAACATGACTTGTGCTTTTGTGGAAATGGGGGTAAAATAGAGGTTAATGGGGCCTTGGGTGCCTTTGGTGGCTATTCACTGTGTCTGATAGACATTATCCCCGCCCCCCTTTCTGACTTGCTCTACATAGTGACCGACACTATAACACTTCAAAGCTTTCTGTTCTCTCTCTTTCCAAGGTTATATTTTGGACCTGTAAACTGGGTATGATGAATTTGGTTTTACTGGACTTGGACTGCTCTGGCAGCTTAGAAGAGGGATTTATTTATTTGGTTTTATGTTTAAAACTGATGGTGTTAGAGAACTGATATTATTTACCTATTTGGTTTTCTCTTTATAATTACTTATTTTTTTCATAATTGGTATACCTTGGGTGGGGTACATTTTGTTGATAATAATCTTATTCTGGGGGGTGGTAGGATAAATAGGGTACTCTTTATTGTTAAAGATGTTCCCTTGTTAGCATTTATTTCTGATGTCATGTAGGGGACCCTGTGCCTATTGCTCTGTTTCCCTCCTGGGTTTCCCTATCTATCTATCTTTTTTCTTTGCAAAAAATGGAATTAATGGGTAACCCGTGAAGTGGGCACATGAGGAAGGGCGCTGTCCATTATGGCGACTCCTTTCCGGCACAATCCACTCACGGCGATGGAAAGGTAGGGTGACCGGATGAGAGGGTGGGCGAACTAGGAAACAGGATGTCGCTATACGTATGCGTGGGGTGGGTGGGAGTGAGCACGGTGAGCATGGGCTGGGAGGGGGTGGAGAGACTGTAGGGGTGGTGCTGCAGTTGCTAGTCGAGCTGCGTTGTGTTGTCGAGGACTGGCTAGTGGCTGGGGTGGCTGAGGTACTGGGTTTGGGTCTGGGCACTGGTGCAATTTTTTTATTGCGCCCGGCCTGAATCTTTTAATTTTACTGCTATCACCCCCCCGACATGCACCACCCTGGAGTTGAGAATCCTTAAGTAGGGGGGTGCGGGGTTGGAGCCCCCCACGAGGGTGTGTGTGTGGGTTGGGCTCAGCCCCCACACAGAAAGCAGTAACAATCTGTCCTGGTGCCGTTGTTCTGGTGCGCCGGGGTTGTCAGAGTGCCGAAAATGTGTTCGGCACTCTGAGCAATAACGGTGATCGCTTTTAGGTGTTCGCAGTTATCACATAGACCCGAATTAATGCAGCATTTAGGGTTCAGGCTAAAGCAATACAAATAAGGAAATGTGGCTCTAGGGTTTCCAACCCTAAAACCCCAACCCATGCCTAAACCAAATCAGGGGTGTAGTCTTCCATGGGGTTGTCAACCCTAAAGCTCACCTCATTAGGTTTGTAGGTTTCTGGAGTGTATAGAATGGGGTGAGCTTTAGGGTTGACAACCTCAAGAAATACTACACCCCTGATTTGTTTTAGGCATGGGGGAAGGGTTTTAGGGTAGAAATCCTAAAGCCACATTTCCCTACTTTTTTTGCTGTAGCCTGAACTCTAAATGTTAAATTAACAATGTTTTTTTGCAAAGAATTTCCTTACTTTTTGAGATAATATAATCGTATCCTTATTTGGTTGTGGAAGCACAGGACCCAGAGGGCCCTGACTTCCATCCAATTCCATCCATACTTTTTGAGATATCGTAATTGTGTCCTTATTTGCATGTGGGAGTGCAGGCCCCCAATAGATGCATATATGTATGTTGCTGTGAAAGCACAGGGCCCTCCAGGCCCTGCACTTCCATTTGTGGGACAACACAAACCAAATTGTCAGCATAGTCTTTTTATTACCCCCACTTCATGTACCTGGTACTGAAAATTTCCAAATCCCAGCCAAAACATAATTCCATGCCACAGCAATGTCATTCTATGTCACAGGTGGGAAAAGACAGTTTTGGCAGGATTTAAAAAATGTGAGCTGTCACATTCATGAGGTGATGTAAAAAAAATGGCTATGTTGAAAATTTGGGGTCAAAATATTTAAAATTATGATAATTACGAGCAAGCGTAGTAAAATTTATATGGATGCGCATAACTGTGCCATTTTTAAATCTTTTGACCCCAAATTTTGCACATAGTCTTCTTATGACCCTACCTCATGAACAAGGGTGGTGAAAATTTTCAAATCCTGCCCAAAATGTGATTTTACCATACAACTGTGAAATCACCTTTTGGGCTTGAGTTGCAAAATTCCAGCACTATTGGTTATGAGGTGGGATCTCAAAAGGTATCCATAGAAACACAGAAACATAGACTTTGATGGCAGATAAGGACTGCTTGGCCCACCTAGTCTGCCCATTTCCCTACCTACAAGATAAGCTGCAGATCCTAGTTAACCAACAGCCTATTTCTTCTTAACCCCCACAAGAACTGCCTGATGTCTGTCCCATGTATTCTTGAATTCTCCCACAGTTTTAGACCCCAGAACCACCTCAGGAAGGCTGTTCCATGCATCCACCACTCTCTCTGCAAAAAAATACTTCCTCACATTGTCCCTGAACCACCCCCTCATCTTTAAATTGTGTCCCCTTGTTCTTGCACATCTCTTTTTCTGAAAGATGCTACCCTCTTGGACTTTGTTGATTCCACTGAGGTACTTAAAAGTTTCTATTGTGTCCCCCCTCTCCCTCCTTTCCTCAAAGGTATACATATTAAGCTCCTTTAGTCTCTCCTCATCTGGCTTCTTTTGCAGACCCTGCACCATTTTAGTTGCCCTCCTCTGGACTGCCTCTTTCCTGTCTATGTCCTTGCAGAGATGGGGTCTCACTAACTGTCGGTACAGAGGGATAACAGCTTCCTTTTTTTCTGCTGGTGATGCCTCTCCTATACATCCCAATATACCCCCAGCCCTCCCTACTGCCTTCTCACATTGCTTGCTAACCTTAAGGTCATCTGATATAGTTACCTCCAGGTCCCTTTCCATTTTTGTTGTTGTTACCACCTCCCCCATTGTGTAATCTTCCCCTGGGTTTTTGTTTCCCAGGTGCATTATTTTACACTTCTTTGCATTGAATCCAATCTACCATACTTCTGACCATTTCTCCAACCTTGCCAAGTCCCTTCTCATCCTTTCCACGCCTCCTTGTGTATCAACCCTGTTGCAGATCTTTGTGTCATCTGCAAAGAGGCATACTTTTCCTTCCAGTCCCTCTGCAATGTCACTTATAAAGACATTAAAAAGGACCAGACCCAGTACTGAACCCTGCAGTACCCCACTAGTAACCCCCTTCTTCATAGTGGACTCTATTTACAATTACCTTCTGTGTCCTGTTGTCCAGTCAATGTTTTACCCAGGCTACCACCCTGGGACCCACTCCCAAGCTGGTTAATTTGACAATTAATCTTTTGTGTGGGACTGTGCCAAATGCCTTGCTAAAGTCTAGGTAGGCCATGTCCACAGCCCCTGCATTTCCATCCATCCATAATTTTAAAGATACTGTAGTCGTCTCCCATCCCGTGCTGCGCAGCACCAGATGAAGACCTCACATTGCAATGTTATCCTATGGGAATCACAGGAAAATTTAAAATCTGTGTTACTCCATACCAAATAAATATATTTTCAGCAAGCCAGCAAAAGGCACATCTGTAGGGCAAGCCCTTTGTACCCTGAACATTTCATACAAAAATTGGAAGCCATGTCTTTACAGTGGAGTGTCAAAAAATGCATTTATTTATTTAGCTTTTGTTTAGCTTTTGTTTACCGGGTAGGTACACTAGACAAGTTAAATGCCTATTTTCAGGAATGACCCGGGAGAGTACAACAGGTATAACAGGTACATCAATACAGCAAAGCAGGGGAGCAAACAATTATACATTTGTGGTGGGGTTCACGGACTCAGCAAGACTGGGGGCAAGATACATTTTGTGAATTAGGTACATAGACAACAGAGCAAACAGAAGATAAGGTGCGTGGAGTCAACATGACTGTGTACATCTCGCATCACAATGTTATCCTGTAGGAAACTAAGGAAAATTTAAATTCCCAGAACTCCAGAGCAAAATAATCTGCTTTCACCAAACCAGCACAAGGCACATCTGAGGAGCAAGCCCTTTGTACCCTGAAAATGTCAGACCAAAATTCAAAACCGTTTCTTCACTGTGAAGTGACAAAAATAAAACTGTATAAAAATTTTTTTTTGCAAATTGCAAAACAGGATCCTGTTTCGAGCTTTCTTTTTTCACAATTTACGTAAAAGAAAAATCCTCTTTTGCAAATTTTGAAACAGAATCCTGTTTCAGGTTCTTTTTTCACAATTTGCAAAACCAGAAAAATCCTTTTTCACAAATTGCGAAACAGGATCCTGTTTCGTCATTCTTTTTTCACAAATTTGCAAACAAGGCCTTCAGCATGTTAAAAAAACACATTTCCAGGTAATTTATGAAAAAACTAACACTAGCATCCAATAGAACAGGTTCTGATTAGCAGAACACATGTTGGTTACTTCATAAAACATCATTTTGTGCTTTTTTTTAACTTTATATGCCTCACTAAGAAAAAACAAGATGACAACAACATGAAAAAAGATTCCCCATTTGCAACAAAGAATTATTAATTTGAGACAAAGGATTGCCATTTGCTAAACAGAATCCTATTTTGAGGTGAAATCTAACTTTTCCTATTGAAAATAATGGGAAATTTTAAAATTTAATAACTTTTGAAAGGATGAAATTTGTTTCACCAAATCTTCAAAAGGCACATCTGTGACCCAAGGCCTTTCTACCCTAAGAATTTCAGACCAAAATCCCAGGCTGTATTTGTGCAGTGGTGTGACAAAGAATTTTAGAAAAAATGGTAATTTTCATATTTCTTGACACTCTGTATTTATGCACTCACATATCTGACTGGAATGAAACTCAGTAACAAGAGATCTTCTGTCCCTGATGGTGCATGCAAAATGTCATGCACATTGGTCGAACAGTTGTGAGGATATTACAGTGCAAAATTTCGAGTTTAACATACAAATGAAGGATGAACCCTAACTATAGGGGCACCATTTTTAAGACTGCATATCTGTGCATCCACACATCTGGCTGGAATGTAATTTAGCACACCAAGAGACCTTTAATCCCTGATGGTGCTTGCAAACTTTCATGCAGATCAGTTGAATGGTTGCAAAGTTATTAAAGTGTACAAAGCACAAGAAAGATTCCCCATTTGTGACAAAGGATTGCCCATTTTCGACAAAGAATTGCCCATTTGCAACAAAGAATCCCTTTTTGAGCTGAACATTTAATTTTCCCGTTGAAAAGAATGGAAAATTTTAAAATGCAATAACTTTTTAATGGATTAATATTTTTTCACCAAATCTTCAAAAGGCACCACTGTGACCTATATACCCTAAAGATTGCAGACTAAAATTCCACACCATTGTTGTGCAGTGGTGTGACAAAAAACTTGACAAAAAAACCCTGTAATTTACATGTTTTTTTGACAATCTCTATCTCCGCACCCACACATTCGACCAGAATGGGACTTGCCACATCATGAGATCCCTAGTCCCTGATGGCACATGCAAAATTTCATGTGAATTGCTTGAACGATTGTGAAGTTATTAATATGCAACATTTTTAGTTTAATATTGACGTGAAGATTTAACCCTAACTATAGGGGTGTGACTGTGCTCCTATAATATATATATATATATATATTTTGTACACGTACATATTTTTTCTTTATTTCTGCACATTGCAGGTGTTTATTGTATTCCCTTTGTATCCATTTCACGGGATTTGACACAAGCTCCCTTACTGACTTTATTGGGTATTGTTGTGGTTGTTTCTTCCTTATCAATTTCATCTGTTCTTATTTTAGTTATACTGGAGCATTGTTGGCATAGGGGAGCTTCTGAGAAGAGCTACCTAGTGGAATATTGTCACTTGCTTGCCTTTAGTCCTTGAGATTTATGTTTTGCTGCTCCTCAGTACGTTACTGGCTCATCAGTGATGGATTTGGGGATGGCTGCTCTGACAACCATGTATGTGGACATCTGTTTGGTTTTGGATCAGGTTCAGATTGAACCTAGGGGGCCCAGGCTAGACCTGATTATTCCCCCTGTAATGTCTTCCCCATTACAGATGTTACTTAGCAGCTGGGTGATATATACCTTGGAAGTTCATTGCAGTTAGTTTTTTTTTTCATGGATTTGACTGCTCTAGAGTTAGGATTCTGACCTGTTGGCAAGTTGCTTCTTTGTCTGTATATTTTTCACTTTGTTATTGTTTGAGATGGACAAATATTACATGTCTTCATTGGATGTCAATGCATTGGCTTATTCATCAAGGCAGGGGTATTACTTAAGGGGAGATATGACAAGGATGGTCCATGCCCCAGTTTGGGAGAAATCAGTTAATGCTTGCTATGTTCATTTTTTACCATGGCATCCTTTACTAGAGTTCTATCATGCAATGCAAGTGAGGTACGTAACCCAGATAGACGATATCACCTTCTCCACTATTTTCAGTAAGAATGTGCTGATATTAGCTTCCTCTAAGACACTCATCTGTTTCCAGATGAACACATAAAATATTTAAAGCTGGGATTCAGTCAGTTTTTTTTCCTCCCATAAATCTAGTTGTAGAATGGGGGTGTTGTTGCTCCTTCGACAGGAACTCTAATTTGAAATTCATTATTATGAGGCGGACACAGCACGAAGGCATGTTATAGTTACAGGCAGTTTATATGGGCACCTCCTTACGTTAGTGAATACTTACTTTTCTCTACATATGGACCATAGAGTCTTGTCTTATTTTTTCTGAATTACTCAGATTGTTGAGTGGGTGACTCATCTGGGGATGGAGACTTGAACTCTACACTGAATCCTGACTTGAAAGCTTCTAACCCAGAGTCTTACCATTCGTCTGCAGTGCAAAAATGCTTACAAAATATTCTTTAACATCTAGGTATCCTCGATACCTGGTGACATCTCCACCCCTCACAAAGGGATTATATGTATTATTCACCCCACCATGGTAGCTGTGCCAGACTGGACTATACAGTATTTTCACAACAATAGAGTGCATGGATAGTCTTCAAGAAGTCCAGCATCGCCTGCTGCATTTATCTGATCATACTCCACTTTGTGCTATTTTTTCATTAGGGAAATCCAGTTGCCAAACTACTTGGTGTTTACACCCAGGCCTCCAGCAGAAAGAGGGAGGTGATGCTGCCATTGTATCACTCACTGGTGAGCCCCATCTGGAGTACTGAGTCCAGTTTTGGAGGAGGCACTTCTGCAAAGACATAGAAAGGGTAGAGGTGGTACAGAGGAGGGCAACCAAAATGGTGAAAGGGTTGCATGAGAAGCAATACTGTATGAGGAAAGGCTGCAGAATTCAACATATACTCCCTGGAAGAGAGGTGAGTGAGAGAGGATGTAATTGAAACCTACAGGTACCTCACAGGAGTGAACAAGGTTCAAGTGGATGGTCTATTTCAGAGAAAGGAGGGCACTAGAATAAGGAGGCATGCAATGAAGTGAAGAAAGGGAAGTTTAGGAGAGATGTGCAGAAATACATCTTCACAAACAGGGTGGTGGATGACTGGAACAGTGTACCAGAGGAGGTAGTAGGGGCAAAGACTGTGGGGAGCTTCAAGCATGCATAGGATAGGAACAGGGGCATATTAGGTAGAGTAATGGAGGAGGGAGTGACACCTATGATCAACTAGGGTCAGAGGTGATAGAATAGGTGGGGACTTGTGGCAGACAGGATGGGCCAAAATGTCATTTTCTGCTGACAAAATCTATGTTACTATATAAATAAGAGAGACTATGCCATCCATGGTGATGGACAAAACTCCAGGGGCCCCATATTCAGAGCCAGCCGGATGCGCATGCATAATGGTGCACCGTGCAGTAGGTTGGGCTGTCCGGCTCTGGTACAATATTCAGGCTAAATGCACAATTGGAACAGACCATGCAATCTATTTGAATATCTAACCCTGGATGTGTGGCACACAACAAGTGGTCGCCATGTATGGTGCAGTGCATCCAGGGTGCGGGGCTGAAGACCACCCATAGGGGAATGTGTGGTGCAAGCCAGTATGCACCACAGCCCTATGGGTGATATTCAGCCCAAATATGCAGATGAGCCAATTAGGCATGCATGGCACAACAGGGCCATTTGCATTCCCATTATGGTCTCATCTGCATGCCATATGCTGCCAAATGCGCAGGGCCATCCCCCCCAGCCCTGAGCACTGTAAACCAAAAAAAGTAACCATGATCCCTGTTTCATAATGAACTGGCCCCCTCCCAGCTCCAATCGATGTAAAATTAAAACATAAATGCCCCCGTTCCTGTTTACCTGGTAGTCCAGTGGCTGACCATCCAATCTGCATGTACTGTATACTGTACATGCTTCTGTACTGTTCAGACAGTGACTGGCTATGGTGGTAAGGGTGGGCTGAGCCAGTCGCCAGCTCCAGTTAGGATGGGGATGCGTGGGGTCTTGGGTCACTGACATATGGGTGTGGGGGGGGCACTTTACTAGGGATGGGATCAGCTGTCATTTGTGAATAAGTTGGGGCTCAGGGAGGGGGGAACCACTAAACTACCAGGGAAATGGGAATGGGGCATTTGTTACTCATTTTTACACCATTTGGGGCTGTGGTGGGGGGAACCACTAGACTACCAGGGAAATGGGAATGGGGGCATTTATGAATTACTTATACATTGTTTAGGGCTGGGAGGGGTCCACTACACTACAGAAAGGAGATCAAGGATGCTTTAGTGTTATACAGTAATTGGGGCTGGGGGGGCCCTGCACTATGGAAAAGGGGGATCAGGTCGTGTCTTGTTTTAACAGGGATTGGAGCTGGGGAGGGGGGCAGTGTACTGTAGCACCAACCTTCCCCATGCATAGTTAAAGAAGGGTTTCAAAAGCATAACTATGCACTGGCGCAGCTGGTCATAGTTACGTTTGGGGAGGTTTCAATATTGTGATGCATGGCATATGCATGAGGGACCTCTCATTTGCATAGGTGCATCACAATATTGTGCACGACTGCACAGTTGGGGGAGTGTGATGCATCTGTGGCCTCTGAACATGGCCATGCCCCTGATGTCTCATGCAAGACCGGAGATGTGTGGTGCATCCAGGGATGCACTGCATATTTCATCTGAATATGTGGGTCCAAGACCAGATGGCTATACATTGAAGTTCTGCTTCACTTTTCAAGATACATTAGTTCCATATCTTATGAAACTCTAACAAAATACAGGCAGAAAGACACACACGTGTGACCTCTAATGAGGCAATTATTACACTAATTTAAAAAAGGTAACAAACAGGTTGAAAATTATACACCTATAGCAATTTTAAATACCGATTACAAGGTAGTGGCAAACATTTTGAATCACAGACTTTTGAATATTTTACCAAATTTAATAAAATCAGATCAAACAGATTTTTACCTGGAAGGATAATCCCTAATGCCCCCCACACAGACTTACAAGGTCAACAGTGGGAATCTGGAGGAAGAGAAATCCCAAAAGGAACTAATGAACATAAGAATCCAGGAGGTAGAAGGAAGGGGAGATAGTACGATTAGTGAAGGAAATGAGGGAGAATAAATGGGTAGCATGAGAGGGGGTGGCAGTATAATCTGGAAAGCCATGTGTGCAAATGCTCGAAGTCTGGGCAGTAAGATTTCAGACCTAGAGGCCACCATGGCAGAAGTGGACCTGAACATAATTCAATTACTGAATCCTGGTGCAATGAAAATCTGGACTGGGATGTAGTCATACCAGGTTATGCTCTATTCAGAAGGGACAGGATAGGTAAAAAGGGGGAGGAGTGTCTCTATATGTACGGGAAACATAAAAGCTATGGAAATACAGGGGGAACAGGGAGGAGCAGAGGTACTGTGGGTCACCCTGGAGAGGTGGAAAGGGGCTGCTATTCACACAGGAGTGATTTATAGACCTCCGCCATGGGGGGAGAGGTGGATAAGGATATGTTGAAAGCAATTCAAAGGGTGGTAAGCAAGTGGAAGGTATTGGCAAGGCAAGGCAAAGTTTATTTCCATGGCGCCCAATCCCAGAGGCTCTGGGCACCTTACATAAAACATGCAACAGGCAGGGTATCAAATCAAAATTAGATATCATAAATAAATCCACACAGATAGAACAATAAAACATCAGATACAGCATATAAAATTAGCAGACATTCAGGCTGGTTTTGCCAGTGGGGGACTTCAATTTACCGGACATGGATTGGAGCCTCCCAGCTGTGGCAACAGTTAGAAGTAGGGGTATATTGAACTGTCTGCAGGGGGCATTCCTCAGGCAACTAGTCAAGGAATCCACTGTGGGGGCAATACTGGTCCTGGTACTGACAAACGGGGACAGTGCTGATGACATCATGGTGGGTAGCCACCTGGGGACCAGTGATCATTGTACAGTGTGGTTTAATATAAGAACTGGGCCAGAAACAAACTACACTAAAATGAGGGTCCTGGACTTCAGAAGGGCTTATTTTAAGAATATTGAGAATGCCTCAGGGATGCCCTAGCAGGGATAGGGAAACTGGGTGGAGCTGAGGAACAGAGGACAAAAATAAAGGAGGGCATTGAGAAGGCAGCAAACCTCTGTGCCAGGCAGGTTAACAAAGGCAAGAGAAAAAAGAGACTGCTATGGTTCTCTAAAGTAGTAGCAGAGAAAGTAAGGGCAAAAAAAAACAGCTAGCATTTACAGTAGAAGGTACAGGACAACACAGAAGGAGGAGGAGGATAGGGAGAGATATCAGAAGAAACAAAGGAAGGCAGGGAAAGCAGTTAGGTGTGTAAAGGCACAAATGGAGGAGAATACTGCCAAGTCAGCTACAAAGGAGGATAAAACATTCTTTAGGTATATAAGCAAAAAGAGGAAGACCAAAGGAGGTATAGTAAAGCTAAAAGGGGAAGGAGGGGTTTGTGTGGAAGAGGACCAAAAAAGGCAGACATATTGAAGTACCTTTGTTCAGTATTTACAGAGGAAGGGGTAGGTGACAGGCCACAGATAAGGGACAAGGGCATTAAAGGAAGGGAGGTGGGCACTAGTCCTTTTACAGAGGAGGGAGTCCTCAAGGAACTAGCACAGCTAAAAGTGTACAAGGCAATGGGGTCTGACAAGGTACACCCTAGGATACTGAGGGAGCTCAAGAAGGTGCTGACTGCACCTCTGACAGCCCTGTTCAACCTGTCATTAGATACAGGGGAAGTTCAGGGGGTCTTGAGGGGGACAGATATGGTTGTACGTCACAAAAGTGGTAACTGGGAGGAGGCAGGAAATTACAGACTTGTCAGCCTGATTTCGGTGGTAGGTAAAGTAATTGAATCACTACTGAAGGAAAGGATTGGAGATTACCTTGTGAGCAGTGGATTACAGGATCCAAGGCAGCATGGTTTCACAGGGGAAGATCTTGCCAGACAAACCTGATTGAGTTCTTTGACTGGGTGACCAGGGAAGTGGATCACGGCAGAGTGGTGGATGTGGCCTATCCGAATTTCAGTAAGACCTTCAACACCGTTCCACACAGAAGACTGGTGAAGCTGGGCAGCTGGGTCTATGTCAAAAGAGTGTCTGCAACATGGCGTGGTCAAAAACTCACAGGAAAAAGAGCTACACACAAGATAGTGCTCAAGGAAAACATCTAGCAATACAGACAGCACCAAACCATGGGGCACAGAACTCAGAGGAGGAGGAATGGAACTCCGATGAGGGGGCATGGAACACTGATGAGGGAGCTAGGAACTCGGAGATGGGGGCATGGAACTCAGATGAGAGGAGAAATTAGGGTGGATGGGTGAGCAACATAAATAAACAAACTCCCTAGCACAATTTTATGTGGGGGGCTTCACCCCTCAACATCCACCATGTGGGGAAGTCACCCATTGCACTCTTTCAAATATAAAAACATCCTCAAGAATGCACAAACTGGGACTTCCGTTGACATCATCAGTGGTATGGAAGCTTAAGAAGAGAGCACTCCACCTCGAGACCTACTAATTAATTTCCACACAGCCTGAACTCGATTAATCCAGACAAAATGCATAAAATATCTTGTGGAAATACATCCAGAAGGCAATCCCGATCCAGGAGTGCAAAAACGAAACAAGATTACACTGGATCGAGCCCCGCAAGTTCAGTGGTGAGCGGGTAGGAGTCTCCTGAGAGCATGGCAGGAGGGGACACAGAAGCCGAAATGGACACTCTTTACAGAACTAGATTCAAGACACTATTAGCAGAAATTAAACAATTCAGGAACGAAACAAAACTAGAGTTTAGCAAACTACACTCGGCCCTGACCAAACTAGAAGCAAGGGTCACTGGAGCGGAGGATCGAGTATCGACAGCCGAAGATGACTTGCGCCAGATTTCTAGGGCAATTGAATTTCTAATTCACCAGAATGAAAATATATCAGCCAAGTGCCTAGACCTAGAGGTGCGCCCCCGCGAGATAATATAAGGATATATGGCTTGCCTGAATCAGCTGAGGTCGGAGAGATGAGTGACTTTATTGAAAACCTGCTGCGCCATGTCCTTGACTTACCACAGGCCTTCATATTTAAGGTTGAGAGAGCACACCAGGCGCTTGTCCCCAAACCAACTGCAGCTGCAACCAGACCACGCTCGATTATTGTTAAATTTTCAAAATACCGAGATAAGGAAAGGATTTTAAGTGGGGCATGGAAACAAGGCCAGGTGGACTATAATGGGGCCCGGCTATTGTTCGACCAGGATTACCCACAACTGATTCAACAGCAAAGGCTGGCCTATGCTCCTCTTTTAAGAAAGCTAAAGGAGGTTAAGGTGAAGTTTCAGACACCTATCCCATCGCAACTTCGAGTAAACTGGGACACAGGAACAGAAATTTATCACACAGCTGAGGAGGCCCTTCAGGCATTTAAGGATCGAGGCTACGAGGTAGTATTGGCCCCCAGATGTGGAGATCCCCCCCGATCCTGCAGAACCCCTGGCGTAGTGGCAATCAAGAGGGAAGGAAAGCGACGAGTGCTACCCTGAAAGACATAAAAAAAATGCTACTCCACTTAACACATAACCAAAACTCTGAGGTTGCACAGCAGAATAATCTACAGAATACATGAAGAAACACTCGCACCGGTGAGATCTTTGCCATTGTGCTCTTGGTCTAGGCATGTCTCCCGGTCTCTCCTCCTCCTCTGCAGAGACACTGCAGAATATTATTGACTACTTGTTTCAATGCTTTAAAAATCGATTAAGAAAAAAAACCAAAAACAAAACAAGAATATTGCAATGGTGAATTTGAAGGTTTAACAATATATATATGGGTCTCTGGGGGAGGAGGGGTGGAAGGAGGGGCGTCTGAGAAGTCACTCAACCGTGATCCTGTAGGGAAGAAGCCACTGAGCTTTTAGTAGTTCTCCTCTTTATATAGGAGTTGGCTCAATGGGTCGAATTATACAGGGGAGAACTCGATGGGAGGGTGGCTCCAAAGAGTGGCTCTGAATTGGGCAGGCAGCAGAGCTGGAGTCCGGAACCTCGGGGATGTAGTCGGAGAGTTCTCCGCTTATCAGGAAGCCCAACTAAACTGCAGGGCCTCTCTCATGACTGAGAAGCCGGGTTAGGGGATGGACTCTAATCAGCTCAATAAGTCCTAACGACTTGTATTTATTTTTTGGGATGTGTGGGAACTGTCAAGGTCAATGAGGAGGTAAAGGAAGGAGAAAGGCCTAGTAGACGAGAGGGAGAGGGTTCTTGGAAAGAAGAGCGATGCTTTGTAGGCAGCAGATTAAATACCGGAAGTAATACTTACCCTGTAATTAGGAGACTTCCCGCAGCGATAGGGGGGGCAGTGATAGATACTTATTACTAGTATACAGGGCAGTTCTGGGGGGTGAAAAGAGATAATTTTGAGTGGAAGAGAGCCTAGGTAGAGGGGCCATATAGACAAGATGGGGACTGAGACATAAAGACAAGGATACCCGGGACATAATTTGCAATTAAATGAGGGATGATCTGACAAAATTAGTCTAATAAATATACAAGTGGAGCAGTTTGGGGACCAGATAGATCAGAAAGGTGTGTTCCATGGGTTAAGAGGTTTATACTCATGAGATCATAGCCCCACCATGAGTTATAAGGAATAGGATCCAGTAACTTCCTCCCAGGGATTGAGAGAAGCCTCTCAGGAATAAATTAGAGGCTTTGGGGCTCATAAGCGAATAGTAGCGGTCCTGGATAAATGGGATATCCATAGCCCGGCTGTAAAGATGAAACTTGGGTCTCGGAGGGGGGGTAAGTAAATGAGTGGATGGGAGGCTATGTGTGTGGGGTACCACAAGATGGCTTCGTCCACACTGGGCTACTGGTGGGGATTGCTGATGATGATAATTTGCCATGACATCTGGCATGGACTCAATTTTGTAAGGGTCCTGGAGGATCGAGCTACGCAGGTGGCTCCTTTTCCTCCCAGTCGAGTGAGGCACACTTGCGCTAATAGGGAACACAATATGCTGCTCCCCTACCTTGGGAGTTACATTGTATATAGAGGTTATCAGGGGGTACAGTTTAAGGCACCCCCTAAGTTACATGAATTTATATGTTTTGTTTGTTTTGTTGCAAGACTGCATATGTCTATGTTAAACATACAGTTACATAGGCATTTGGTTTTTCTATTTCGGAAATGGATGCAGGGCCTGTTGCAGCTGACGGGGGGTGAGAGAAATAACAAGGAGGCAAGCTGGGGTGGATTATCATGGAGAAGGTCGAGAAGCACATGGGAACTATGGGAGGTAACTTCCTTAATTACGCAGGGCCTTATACCTATCTATATCAACGGGGGATAGTAAGAAGATCAAAATTAGCTCACATAATGTTAATGGACTAAACAACCTGATAAAGAGATACAAAATCATGACAACCCTGAAAAGAGAGAATCCTTCTTTTATTTTACTACAAGAAACACACCTTAGTAAATCCGAACATCAGAAGCTGGGGAAATTTGGGTTTGATACTATTGTGGCGGCCTCCTATGGGGAGGGGAGAGAAGGGTGGCAGTCTTGGTGGCAAGAGGGACACAATTTCAGAAGACTGGCAGCTATGCAGACCCTGAGGGACACTTGGTGATTCTTGTGGGGAATCTGGAGGGTATACCTATTACTCTAGCTTCCCTATATGTTCCACCGGGCTCCACAAAGGAAGTTGTTAGTTCCCTGCTACATAAGATTGCAACAAGCCATGTTGGAACTTTGGTGGTGGGTGGAGATTTAAGCCAGATATGGGACCAAAGGGCAAAAACTTTTTGGCAGACACCGGTGGGCAGATTAATTAGGAGACACTTGAAGGGGAACTTCTGGATAGACGCCTGGAGACACCAGAACATAAACAAAAGAGAGTATACCCACTATTCATATCTACATGGTTCATACACCAGGATTGACTACATATTAGCATTAGGAGAGCATCAGCACCAGATCTTAGATTGTAGACACATTCCCTCCGTCCTCTCGGACCATGCCCAGATGTCAGTAACCTTAAGTTGGGAAGTTAAAAGAGGGCAGTCTCTTTGGAAATTTAATAATTACTTCCTAAACTTGAAGGAGTTTATGGACATTGCTAAAAATAGACTATCACAAATCCAATTAGATAATGAGTCAGGAGAGATCCCTGACACTGTACTTTGGGATGCAATAAAAACAGTGTTTAGGGGGGATTGTATTAAATTTGCAGCCCAGTTTAAATGACAACAAAACAGACAAATGGAGGAGCTTCAGGAGCAACTGAGGGTCCTGATGGACTGAGATGCGGCAGGAAAGGCTTTGGTACAATCAGAAATCTTAAGAGTTAAGCAACAGATTCAGAAACTTATTGATATTAAAACAGAGCAGGCGCTGCAATGGTTGAGACAAAGGTATTATGAGTCAGGCCCCCGGGCAGCCCGTCTCCTGGCACATAGACTCAGGTGGCAGTCTGCAGAAAATACAATTACACAGATCAGGGACCCCAAGACAGGAGGCCTGGTCAAGTCCCCAGAAAAAATTATCGCAGGCTTCAGGGAATTCTATACAAGTCTTTATTGGGCGGATCACCCCCTGGATAATGACCGTATCAAAAATTACTTAAACAATCTCAGGCTACCAGAATTGTCCCAGGAACTTAGAGGATCCTTGGACTCCCCCATGTCCCCTACAGAATTAGCAGCAGCAATTAAGACTGAAAACCAGGAAGTCTCCTGGTCCAGATGGTTACACACCTGAATTTTTCAAATTCTTCAGAAAGGAGATAGATAACCCATTATTGAGGGCCTGCAGACTGGCACAATTGGGAGAGGATATTCAAGATACATCGAACTATGCAGTCATATTGAGCATCCCCAAACTGGGGAAGAATTCGACTCAATGTGGGTCTTATCGACCTATATCGGTATTGAATATCGATTATAAGCTTTACACTTCAATTCTAACAAAAAGACTGGAGGAAATACTACCTAGACTAATTAACTATGATCAAACAGGGTTCATCCCTGGTAGACAAACCCAGGATAATATCAAAAGAACATTACATGTAATGTTTCATGCCGCCCGGTCAGGGGTACCTTGTTTGATTCTGAGTTTAGACGCGGAGAAGGCCTTCGACTGGGTGGCATGGAAATTTTTGGAATTAACTCTTGGTAGGTTTGGATTTTCTGAGACCATCATAAAGATTTTAAATAAGATATACACTCGACCAAGAGCCTATGTAAAGGTAAAAGGTAAATGGTAAAGTCTCTCATCCGATACAACTGCAGCAAGGTACAAGACAGGGGTGCCCTCTCTTCCCCCTGCACTTTGCCCTATATCTCGAGTTGTTAGCCCAGGCATTGCATTAGGATGAGAGGATAAGGGTGTGGGAACTAGGGGGAGAGACCCATAAGTTTGCCTTGTATGCTGATGATCTTTTGGTTTACCTACGGGACCCAGAATACTCCCTGACAGGCCTGTGGGATACTCTATCAGAGTATAGTTCCCTGGCCGGATATAAATTGAATATCTCTAAGACAGAGGTTTTAAAAATGCATTATGAACCAGCAGAGCAAATTAAACAGAGACACCCTTTCAGGTGGGACCTATCTCATATTAAGTATCTAGGGGTTCAACTGAGTTTCCAGGTAACTAGCCTATTCTCACTTAATTTCTGTCCAATCCTGCAATTTATTAAATCAGAATTAGAGCAATGGGCAAAGATCCCCATTTCTTTGTCCCAGAAAGTGGAGGCCATAGAGATGATAATTCTCCCTAAATTATTATATCTAGTACAAACTTTACCTATTAGAATTCCGGACTCTTATTTCAACACATTAAATAGGGCAATCTCACGCTTTCTGTGGGGACCAAATAAGCCGAGGATTAGACTTTCAATGCTCCAGATCCCGAAAAAAGCAGGCGGCCTGTCGCTACCCAATTTTAAGCTGTACTACCAGGTGGGACACCTGAGGACAATCATATATTGGCTAGACAATCTATACATCTCTAAATGGAAAAACTTAGAACTGAAAGAAGGGGTAAGGTCTAGTGTAAACAGTATGCTTTATGAACAGGGGAGAAGACCCAATGTAGAACATCTAAGGAATCCTTTCACAGGGCACACGCTTGAAATATGGTATAACACCTTGAAAGACAAGAAGGCTAATAATTGAAGATCTTTATTGTGGTCTATTCCACATTTAGATTCCTTTGCACCTGGTAGAGGGGACGCTGGATTTAGGAGGTGGGAGGCTAAGGGGCTGCATTTGGTATGGCATTTCATGGAGGGAGGAGATATTGTTCCCTTTGAAACACTGGTTAAAAGATATGAAATTCCTTGGCAGGATAGATTTAGATATTTTCAAATCAGGAATTATGTGAGAGATCTAGCCACGAAGCATAAGTGGGGGACCATGTCTCCGCCTCAGCTTGCCTCCACTCTCAAAAGGACATTAGAGGGGATGCCTATCAGATCACACATCATTTCCAACCTTTATAGGGACCTACTGGCATGGAGAGGGGACAACACAGGTTCCATAAAAAAAGCATGGGAGAAAGATTTGGGAAATCAGATTTTGAGTGAAGTGTGGACATGGGCACAAACTAAAATACATTGGGGCCTTTCGGCTATTAGCTGGAAGGAATTTTCCTGGAAAATCTTTATTAGGTATTTCCGATCCCCCAAGATTATGGGATTAATTTTGAATGGCAGCCCAGCCGACTGCTGGAGAAATTGTGGCCAAGTGAGAGCAACATATTTACATATGTTTTGGAGCTGCACAGTCCTGTCCCCCTTCCTGTCAGATCTGCAGCAGGCCCTGAGGACAATAATCATTCCAGATTTGATTTTGTCACCTACTGGCTTTTTACTTTTAGAATTACCGAAAGAACACAGAGACTCCCATACAATTAAGTTTCTGAAAATAGCATTCATAGCAGCTCAAAAGGTTATAACTAAAAACGGGTTGTCTCATATGCCTATCACTTTAGATAAATGGCAGAAAATTATGATAAATATATATAGGATGGAGGCATTGACAGCTTCTTTGAATAAGAGATTACCTCAATTTGAAATTTTATGGAGGCGATGGATTTTATACATGGCAGAGGCAAGACCTGATTTTATCCCATGAGCTGACAGAGTTTCTATAGAATCCGAGCAATCCCATCGCGGAGAGCTTAATCCAGATAATAAGCAATCAGAGTAAAAGGTGCTTGACATATGTAGATGACCAGATGAAATGTGGGGGTGTTTAATTTCATATGTGATTGCCAATGATAGAATATTCTGTATACAGGACACAGCCTATGGGAAATTCTTTTGTAACCAAAATATGGAAAGATTGAATGCAGTCTATATGTCTTGTCTTTTGCAACTTGAAACTGATAAACAGAGTTTCAAAAAAAAAAAGAATGCACAAACCACCACAAAAAAAAAGTACCATTAATGAGACAGACTCAAACCTGGGTCAGCTGGATGTACCAGCCATTCACTGCCTATCATTCTATCTGCTAAGCCACGCAGCCAGCAAGGTCCCCCAGCACACACTGGAAACATTAGACTGCTCGGCCTGACTGAAAAGAGCTACATGTATAGCACTGTAATGCCCAAGCTGTAATTCCCCAGTAGCTTTTTTCACTCACGCTATTTTCTCAGCGCGGTTTTACCATGCTGCTAATGGCCACATACGTTTGACCGGATGCCGAGCAGCCTAGGAGTAGGCCCAAAAGTAGTAAAATGGGTAAGAAGTTGGCTAAGCAACAGGCTTGGAGGATGGTGGTAAATGGTTCTCATGCTGAAGAAGACAACGTGAGTCTGACCAGCGGGGTGCTGCAGTGTCAGTACTGGGCCCGGTCCTCTTCAAAATCTTTATTAGTGGCATTGCAGGAGGGCTGGATGGGAAAGTATGCTTGTTCACAGATGACACAAAAATCTGCAACTGAGTGGACACACTGGGGGTGGTGGAAAAACTGAGGGATAATATGAAAAAGCTGGAAAACTGGTCAAGGGTTTGGCAACTGGGGTTCAATACAAAAAAGAGCAAAATCACACACTTGGGGCACAGAAACCTGGGGTCAATGTACCAACTAGGCAGGTAGGCATTGGCAACCACAAAACAGGAAAGGGACCTAGTGTAATCATTTCTGATGACCTGAAGATAACAAAACAGTGTAATAAGGCAGTGGGGAAGGCTTGCAGGATGCTCAGATGCATAGGGAAGGGTATCACCAGTAGAAAGAGGGAAGTAATGTTACCCCTGTATAGATTGACGGTGGGGCCTCACCTTGAGAAATGTGTCCAGTTCTGGAGGCCCCACCTCTGGAAGGACATAGATAGGATGGAGGCAATACAGAAGAGGGCAACCAAAATGGTGCAGAGCCTGCATCAAAAGCTCTATGAGGAAAGACTCAAGGAATTAAATATGTACTCTCTAGAGGAAAGAAGGGAAAGGGGGAACATGATAGAAACATTCAAATACCTCACAGGTATTAATAAGGTACATGAGGCTAGTATTTTACAAGAAAAAAGATGCTTGAGGACAAGGGGTCATGCTATGAAGCTGGAGGGGGTGAGACTCAGAAGAGATGTGAGGAAATACTTCTTCATGGAAAGGGTGGTGGTTGCCTGGAATAGCCTCCCAGTGGAGGTGGTGGGTGCTAAAACAGTAACAGGATTCAAACATGCATGGGATAGACACAAGGGAACTTTAGAAATAATGTGGGGGGGACTGGAGATCAAGTAGGGTCTGTAGTGGCGCACTGGGTGTGGAAAATAGGACAGACTAGGTGGGCCAAGTGGTCTTTATCTGCTGACAACTTCTATGTTTCTATAAGGTCCAATACTGCATCATCCTGGCTGATTCTCTCACCATGGATGCCATAATCCTCCTTATGGAGGATAAAAAGAATTTTGATTTAGTCAGCTGAAAGTACTTTATCATCCTGCTGAAAAAAATTAGGTCTTTCCTGCAACTTTTGTCAATATTATTTCTACATTATACGACCATCGATCCTCCAGGGTTTAAAATCAATAGGCTTTTATCGAACCCCATCTTTTTGTATGAGGAATATGACAGGGACACCCCCTGTCACTCTCCTTATTCATTCAGGGGTTGAATGCGTTCCTCAACAAAATAAGAAAGCATCCCAAAATTGATGGATAAAAAAATAGGAGGGCAGGTCCACAAGCTCAGTGCCTTTGTGGACGACATCTTGGTGACATTGTTGAAACCAATATCAAGGCAGCTTTAAAGTATAAAAGAAGAAATAGAAGTATTTCAGGATACAGTATAAACAAAACTAAGTTTGGGCTACTGGTATCTGGAAAAGAGGTGGTTGCTTAGATGCCAACTCTATTTCTAGCAAAATTTCCCAAAAAGGCATAGATTACTTAGAAGTTAAATTAACATGGCCAATTTCCAACATGTACGAAGAAAACATAAAACCATTGCTTCAAATTATAAATGGTAAACTGCGGGGATTAAGTAAAGTTAATTTAACCCTAGGGGGGAAATTCTAATTCTTTATATGGTAATCATACCTTAGATCATTTTACACTACAGGCAATTTTAACAACTAGCCCTGAAAAGTGGTTTTAGGAAATAAATCAAATTATTAAAAATGTAATTTGGCATAAAAAACTCCAAGGACTAATTGGACAAAATGATGTCTTACAAAAGAAAAGGTAAGGCTAGGTTGCCTCGATGTCCATATCATGTACAATTCATTTGTGGCAAACTGACTAATAATTGGGCCTATAATGAAGAAGCCAAATTGTTGCTAGAAGTTCAAGGGGGAGGGAATTTGACTATTAAAAATATAGTTTACTAATAAACAGTATTCTATATCGAGTAACAAAATTATTCAAAATAAAGCTAAGATAACTCATAAACATCAACTTAAAACTACAGTAAGCTAAATGATACTGAATGTCTGCGGAACAGAATCTGGCACAACCCCAAATATATTTTGAAAGGGAAAACTATTTATTATAACAATTGGGAAAAGAAAGGGATAACCAGATGGAAGGATCTGGTTAAGAACAATAATAAGTTAGAATGGAAGACATTTAAAGATAAATATGGAACATTGAATCGAGATTACTTTAAATTTATTTAGCTTGGACACATCTTTAGGAGGATTTTTAAAAGGTGGGAGCAGGCACTATCGCACCTTATGACCATACACAATGCCAATATTAGAAAATAAGGATCCACATAAAGTAACATGGAAAATATTAAGAAGTGTTGGCTACTCATATTATGATTTGGAGGAGGAAGAACATTTTACAATCCATATATACTGTAGTTATAAAAGCACCAAAAACAAAACAATTATATTGAATGTTTATTAACAGGGCATATTACAGTCCATATCATCTATTTAAGATGTGCTTAATGCCCAACTCTAGGTGTTGCCACTGTAATTCGCAAGGGGCATATTTTCTCCACAAGGGGCACTATTAAAAATTGCTGTTTATATATATAACATAGTTAAAAAAATCACCAAGATATTACATTAAATCTAGAAACCTGGATAATATAAGACTTAGATTAAAAATTAATTCTCTAGACAGCAAATGCATCTCATCAATTTAGCATATATGGTAATGAAAAGATTGATTTTGAAGTTGGGCTATAAAAATATAAAGGTAGAATATAGACTAGGTGGGAATACAGTACTCAGAGTCAGTGAATGTGAAGGGGATCTGGGACAAACTACAACAGATGTTAAAATTTATTAAACGTTGTAATGAGACTTGTTAAATGTAACAAGATAATGAGATGCATTAGGAAGAATATAAAGAGTAAGAGTAGAGAAATGGTGATGCCAATGTATAGGGCACTGATGAGATCACATCTGGAATACTGTATCCAGTTCTGGTCACCACAAAACATGGGAGACATCAAGAAACTGGAAAAGGTACAGAGGAGGGCTACAAAAATGGTGAAGGGGTTAAAATATCAGTCATATGAACAGAGATTAGGTAACCTGGGATTATTCGCATGGGAGATGAGAAGACTAAGGGAGGATCTTAATACAGTGTATAAAGCTTTAAAAGGTGAGGATATGATAATTTTGCTATGGAGGTAATCTCCACACTGGATTGATACATAGAAAGTCACAGTTGATCAATCACCTGTGTGGGAAGCCATTACGCAGTTACACTGATTAAAAACAGCTGTGACAACATTTGTCTGCTCATTCACGCTGTCTCTCTCACTCTCTTTTTGTTATAAATGCTCATTTGCTCTTTCCCAGTTCTGGTTAATATTAGACTCTAACATAATAAAATAAAATATGGGTGACTGTGTGATTACTCATTTATTTTACACATTCTTGGTGTGTTTTGCCTTTAAATGTGGCAAACATTCCTTGGATGTTTAAAATAAAACGTGTATCACACATTCAGCCATATATTACTCTATATATACAGACCTTTTCGGGTGTCAGAACTCAGATGTTAGTGAGTGCAAACCATGTTTATGCGCACTAACATCTGGGATGACTAATTTGGATGCTGACATGTGCTGTGGAACTCATTCCCCTAGCACCTGAGACAGAGGTTTGTGTTTAGCTGCAAAGTATGGCGGCACACTGGGGAGACTGTTTGCCCCCTGGTTTGCACCTGCCCACCTTGTAACCCAGGTTTGGGCCCAGTTGTCCACAAAAATAAAATGTTTAGAGCCATTATGGTTTTAGCATTTACAGTGAGCTTTAACTTTTTTTCTAGGATTTGTGCATGATTCCATCAGACGTCTAAACATTTCACATTTACAAGCTGTGACATGCCATGTCACTTAGGCAGGTGTAGCTGCGAGTAGCAGCCATGTTGCCTCTGAAAGGTAGTATAGTAATTTATTTTTTCAGTTTTTTAGCTTATAGACTGGAATGTGGGATTCCAGCTATCAGTACGTCCCCTAGCTGGTGTCATTTTCATTTACCAGCCAGGGAGTGCTTTGTGGAATTTTCAAATTCTGTTGGCGTGAAATGTCATGGAATTTTTGAAATTCTGCCAGAATTCAGCTGAATTTTGCTGGAAACGGAATGGCAGAATTCTGTGGCAGAAAAAATGTGGAGTGAGTTTTTCCACAACATTTAAATTCCATGGATCTCTATATTTTCTGTGGAAATAGTTGCAGAATGGTTCCATGGAAAAATGGGGTTCCACTAAATACTATTCTGTGGATCACAGCAGGCAGAATTCTGCAGAAGAACCAGCAAAATCCTGGAGGAAATTCCACTGGTGAAATGGTCATTCCATGCTAATTCCACTGGTGGAATTCCGCATTCTGAACAGCACTGTTGCCAGGGTTCTCACAAGGAAATCTGAACTGATGGAGATATAGAGTAAAAGATACCTTTTTAAATCTGATGTGGGTTCCAGTGGCCATTTGGGATCAAACCCAGACTGTTAGGGGATTGTTACCAGAAAGGAATGTAAGAGAAAACAGTGGCCAGCTGAGGAACAGGAAGACGGGTCTGGACTGGGTCAGAACAGACTCAGCAGAACACTCTCAGCCTGAAACAGACAACAGCTAAGCATCAGACACTATGAAAGGCATCTAAAAGTATAGAGTTTTATTTTGAAGTTTTCTGAAAGTGCCGGAAATGACCTTTGTAAATAGTCAACAAAGAGTTACTTTACCATAATATGAGTTATTTTCCTATAATAGCCAATGAGTGTGTGTGTGTGTGTGTGTGTGTGTGTGTGAGAGAGAGAGAGTGTGTGTGTGTGTGTGTGTATGTTTACTGAGTTTTTTAGATAACACAGTGGCAATTGGCAACTGCCTTCTAATGACACATGTACCTTAAGCTGTCTGGTATGATCAAAAGAGAGAATCCCCTGGATGGCATTGGAAAATCTCAGTACAGGTGAGCAATACCATATGGCTATAGCCAGTCCCCCAGGTGCCAGTTACTTATGGTCCCCACCGCACAAGTAGTGGAGTCAATCAAGGTTCTAGACTGTATCTGAGCACTGAGGCTAGCAGGGGTTCCCATATAGCTGCAGCTAACTGCACTAATTATTTATACACCTTACAATGGCCAGTGTCCACTTGGCGGAGAGTAGACTCAAGCACAGACAATGTTTATTGGCTGCAACACAGATACTCGATCCCCTCAAGGGGAACACACATTTACAGTGACACAGATACACATATAGGGTTTGCTCCAATGGTTCCTGTAATACAGAGAACCCTTTACACATATCTTGTAGCCCTCTTCTATACACAAGCAGCTCTATAACTCCTTAAAGCAGCAGTGCTGGGTAATCAGGAAGTGATTATCAAAATCCTGCTTTTTGACTGGAAACAAGCAGCCATAGTTCCAATTTCCATATCTGCAAATATTTTTTTTAGTGATCTTTAGTTTATTAGATATTTAAAATGCATTTTTATTGTTGTGGCTCCACAGTAAATATGGCTGGTGCCTAATCTGCAGAGAACTGCAAAACACATCTCGCACTGGGACAGTGGTGTTCTGGTAAACAGTCAAACATACAGAGACAAAAAAAAAAGCCAAGCACTCACCTCCTCAAATTACACGGATACCTCGGGGTCAAGTAAGAATCATTTTATTGTTAAAAAAGCCATATAGACTGGATGCCTGACGTGTTTTGGATCTAGATGATCCTTTATCAAAGGCTGAATTAGTTTGACTCACATGATCATTTAAATGCATATCAAAAAGTGACATCATCATGACGTTTTTCAAATATTTTAAATTAATTGGTTAAAATGCTGAATTCAAGAAATGATGACACATTCACCACTGAACACCTGTGCACCATAAAAACAGAGGCCCAGATATTCAGAAATGGACCAAAGCCCAGCACAGGTCTGGCACAGCACAAATCCGATGCACCACGGTGCAACAGGAGCCATATTCAGAGGTTGCGCAGGCTGAACTGCACCAGCGCAACCCGGCTGAATATGGCAGAGTTGTGCCATGGCACAAAAAGAGATGCTTCAGCGTAACTGTGGGAGCAGAGCAGCAGAGCAACAGGAAGGGGCATAGCACAGAGGACAGACCCAGGGACAGAGCCATGAAAGCACAGTGACAGACCACAGGAGGCCTCCACCAGCTGGGCACAGCAGGCACCCAGACACCTGACCCCAGAACACAACAGTTGCAGAGAAAGCAGGCAACAGGAGGTGTCAACGGCCAACAGAGGGCCACCAAGGGACCCCCACCAGCCGCTGGCCCTGTTCCCCCTAGACCATAGCAGGCCACACCCAGGACCATGCAGCCAAGCACACACATGCCACACAAGCACACAGGAAGCCCACACGGTAGGCATTGAATGTGCCGGGTGGCAGGTAGCATGGCAGACCACATAGGACAGGCCACACAATGCCAAGCAAGGGCCCCAACACAGTGTGCAGCCAGTGCCCAATCAATGACCATGGGGATGTTCCACTATCATACACACACCTGCCACACACCCCGGACAGCCACCCCATGGGCACCCCAAGGAACAGCCACCGACCCAGGGGATGGACACCACCACAGTGGGACACAGCACAGCACACAGCAGTGAACCACAGAAGCACAACATGCACCCCCTCACATGCACACCACATGGACAGACAATAGGCCACTGCAGCATGGCTCCTCACGCCACCTGCAAAGCAGACACAGACTCAGACACAGGCAGGTAAGTCAAAAAGTATATGTAATCTGAGAAACAACTATGTACAAGAACCAAGGGCTGGGAAAGGGTAGGTATAGCGAGGGAAGAGGACAGGGAACAGGGAATGTACAGTAGGAAGGGGGACTGTAGGGGGAGGAACATCAGGGGAAACAGGGGAAAACATGGGCCTTACTAATGGCGGTCTCTTCCGGCCACCCTTGCAATCCATCGCTGTCTCTGATCTGCCACCAGCATCCGTCTCATCAGGATTACCGCCTTAAGGGTCAGTGAAGCCACGAGATGTACCTGGCGCAGCAGTCTTGTGATCATGGACCATGGCAGACGGTGCCGCTGGACACCTATAACAAGAGACAGGACAGGTGATCAGTGCAATGTCCCAAGGAACCGAGCCCACCCACAGTGCACAAGGGGCAGTGAGAACAAATGCTCCTGGAGGGCCTGTAACGGCCACCCGTGGGCCAATGCCAGCCAGCAACTCAGTGCACCACAACATTTCACAGAGGTGGTCCCTGCTGCACAATGGCCACACGACTGTGCAATGACAGTCGCATGGCACTGTGCACCGGCAGCATCACAGCAACAATAGTGGCCACTGGGTGCATGCTCACCCCACCAACAGCTGGCACACATGTCCAATGGATGCGCCACAGTGGCGTGTACCACACACAGTATGACACACACAGTTGCCATGGCACACGGCACGAGCCGTGGCCCCATCCTCCCCTTCCCCCACACCATGTACAGTCACGAAGAGACCATGACAGTGCCCTAATTGCCCTATTAGTGCCAGTTCAGCTCCACCATGTCCCGCTGCGTGCCTGCTGCTGCTGCAGCCTGGGCTGTCCGATGGTCCTCAGGTCCTGGAATGAAAGAAGAGCAGTGCGCATTAGATCAGGAACCGACCACAGCAGCTGCCCCCACACCACCTCTGCACAGGGAGTGCCCTTCCCAACATCCCCCCCAGGCTGCATCGCAATGCAAGTGGAAGCTGGCTATGCCACCCGCGACGCACACGACAACATTGTACCCTCTGCAGGGCATGGCAGGCAGCCAAGCCAACACCACAGTACAGCACCAGAGCAGGCATGCAACATGGGATGACTTATCTGGAGTGGCACAGCCCCTCACCTGGCATGTGCCTGTAGCCTCCTCAGGTGCTCTGAGTCCCACTGCATGAGGTCCCCATAGCAGTGGTGACATTGTTCTCCAGTTCTGGGCATCCCCGTCCTGTGCTCCAGGCTGTTGGCTATGTCCTGCCACATGGTGCCCCTGGCCCACGGCAGGGGCACCTGCCCAAAGAGCTGGGGGGCGTGGGGCTCCATGCAAGCCACTAAATTGGCCACCTCGACTTGAGACCAGTTCTGGGCCCTCCTGCATCTTGCCTGCACCATTGTCAGCTAAACGCATTCAGCGGCAAAAATGGCGTCAGGAGGCACACATGTCCACACCATGCGCCCACCCCATGATGCGTGGGAGCATGTGCAGTGCACACCCATTGCACAGTGCCAAAGATGCATGGACTGGGCATGGCTACATGGGGTCACAGTGTCAGAGGTCTGACCCAAGGGTCAGGGGTCGATCTGCATTGTGCATGTGCGCTATAGGGCACAGCACCCCATGCACGGCCATATGCGTAGCTGGCCTATACACAACATGAGCAATGCCACTGCATCACACTGTCCATGCACAGTGCATGATTGATGCCATAATGCTGTGATGTGAATGTGCGCTGTTGGCCTGCACACTGTGCATGCGTGCACATTGCACTGTTGCAACTTGCTCTGGCACAATCCCATTGCGCATGGCGCAATATCGTGATATTCAGACATCACATTCAAATGAGCTCATCAGCCAATGCGTGGCACATTGGGTGCATTAGCATGTCATTACTGTTGCGCCCAACCTCATTTGCATGCATTGCAACTTATAAGTGCCACAGAATAGCACAGGCCATGGACCGGTATTGCAACCTTGATAGGTAAGTTGTGCATGCCACTGCAGCTCACTGGCAGCCGATAGCACTGCATGGTAGGATGGACCGGGGAGATGCTGCCACTGTCACACTGTGCTGTCCATGTCCACTGGCAGCAACATGTCGGCACATGAGGAGGGCGAGGAGCGGGGGCCTGCATGGAAGCACAAGCCCAGCTTCACAAAGGCAGAGACTGATGCCCTGTTTGAGGCCTACCTGGACAGGGAGCCCCTGTTGAGTGGTGCCACAGGTACACCACAGGCCAGGGCTGGTGCATGGAAGGAGGTGGCTGCCTACGTTAACCTGCATGGCAGCCACCAGCGGTCAGCGCAGGAGTGCCGAAAGAAGGTGGGAACGGACAAGCGGTGGATAAAGGAGAAGGTGGCGGCCATCTGGGCATCCCGTACCGCCACCGGAGGAGGGCCTGCAGATGCACCCACACTAATGCCACAGGAGGAGTTGGTGGCAGCCACCATGTGCCACACTAAGGTGGAGGGTGTGCCTGGAGGAGGATTCCAGATGGGTGGCAGCCCATCACTGCATGGTAAGTATGTCAGCCATGCACAGCCAGTGGCATGGAGGGTGCATACACGATCTTGCTGGCGTGCATGCAGTCGGCATGCATGTCATGTGCATGTGTGCGCACCCATGCACATGCCATGCCATAGGACACATGCAGCAGCAGTATACATGGGGAGGGGCACATGTGGGCATTGCATCACTGACACGACTTTTTTTCTCTTGCAGCACCAGCACGCCTACATGCAGATGATGGGGCGCTGGCAGCGGCAGCAACCGTGGACATTGGTACGGCCCGGAGGATCCACCTCCACTGGCATCCAGGGGCCTGACAGGCTGCAGCTCAGCACCACAGTGCAGGCGGATGTCCTGGACCTGGGGTTGGAAGAGGCCCTGGATGTGTTCCTTCAGCATGCCAGCCTTTGTGTCCTATGCACAGAGATACAGATTGGGGCAGGGTCTGACTCTGATGATGACATCACACTGATCCTGGACAGCATAGGCAACATTGTGGGTGAGACACCCTGGCTGGCATCTGACACAGACACCATGCCCAGTGCTCTACCAGTGGTGGAACAGCTGCCTGCCACCACTGTGGGTGCAGCGGTGTGCACTGCCCTGGCTATGGCCTGCGGTGGTGGTGGTGCGGCCGCGCAGGCGCTGGGTGGTGTACAGTGGCTTGACAGGCCGTCAGCAGCAGGCTGCGGGTGCCACCAGGCAGCTGTACACAGAGTCTGCTGCCAGGGCATCTGCTGTGCCCATTCCTTCTGCAAACCCCTCTGTGCAGCGTCCACCAGAGGGGGGGCTGTGCAATGTGGCCGGTCACCACAAGAGGATTGGCATCCCGCCCAAGTGCCCCTGGATGCCGACTGGCTGGCTGAGCACACCCGTCTGCTGTGGGCGTCCATTCAGCAACAGGTGCTGCTTGCCACTGGGGTGCGTGCACTGCATGCGGAGGTGCGCCAGTTAGCTAA
The DNA here is from genome assembly GCA_016271365.2 of Neoceratodus forsteri. Taxonomy (NCBI): domain Eukaryota; kingdom Metazoa; phylum Chordata; order Ceratodontiformes; family Ceratodontidae; genus Neoceratodus; species Neoceratodus forsteri. The sequence continues at coordinate 437,732,975 of CM057453.1, forward strand.
GCAGCAGGAAAGGGGCACTGTGAAGATCCTGGAGGAGATGCAGCACATGCAGGAGGCCACGACTGCATCCTTGGATTGCATTTCCACTGTGATCATGGATGGGTTTGTGTTGCTGGCTGCCACAGGGCATGACTGTGCACAGGTGACCCCCCGCAGTGCTCTGTCCACCCCATGAACCCGGCGTCAGGTGACCCCAACACAGTTGACCTCAGGCTCTGATGTAGGCATCCCAGGCACACCTGGGGCTGGCCTATTTGGGTGCCTGCACACCCCTGCGTGGACACGGTCATGGTCCCGCAGTTCAACCCCTGTGGGGCTGTTGAAACCCCCCCATGGCTGATGCACAGCCTGTGGCTGCCGATCAGCTCCGGTGCGGCCAAACCTGTGGTCGTAGTGGCCATGGTTCCTTGCAGAGGCCCTGATGTGCAGGCCACCCTGACTGCAGTCTGCAGCTGCTGCTCTGTGCGCACATGGGTGGCGTGTGTACCTACCACTGGTGTCGCGCCTGTGTGTCATGCCGCCACTGCCTGTGTGCATGCTTGCCTGGCTGCTGGACCGTGTGGTGTGGGCATGATGAGGGCAGTCTAGCACCGGTTGCGCTTGTGCACCAGTGCAATGCATCTGATCCACACCACATACCAATGCCTGGGTGTGTGGGTGCATGTGGGTGTGGGTGTGTGTGGGTGTGTGGTGTGTGTGTGTGTGTGTGTGTGTTGCTGTGTGTGGTTGTGTGCCACTGACTCCCTTACCCCTGCCTCATGCCTCTGTGTGCATGCCCATTGCCATGCATGCCCCTGCACGTGTGCTGTACCTGTTTGTGTTGCTCATGCATGCGTATCACACCACCTACCTGTGTGCACCATAGTACTCCTGTGCAATGGTGTCCCAGTGGCGTCATGCCTTCTGGAGCAGCCGGGGGTCCCTCCACCCAGGGGGTGGCTGTCCACTACCCTCCGGCCCATTGCTTCCGTCATCCCCACTACTGTCACCCTCATCAGCCTCGACAGCTATCCCATGGTCAATGGCCATGTTGTGCAGTATGCAGCAGGCCAGGAATAGGCCACAGGCTTTCGAGGGGCTGTACTGTAGGGCACCATCTGACCTGTCTAGGCAATGGAACTGTACTTTCAGTATGCCAAAGATATGCTTAATGATGGTTGCATGTGCTGGTGTGTGCCTCATTGTACCGTTCTTCTGCTGGGGATGACGGGAGCCAGTATGGGGTGAGCAGCCAGGGCCTCAGTTGATATGCACTGTCACCTGTGTGGAGATTGACATGGTTAGCCCTCTGCTATTCTCTGCTGCACCCCTTGCCTGTCCCTGGCGCCCATGTCACCATGCACACCCTGCCCATCACCCCTTGCCCATGTCATACTCACCCACTAAGTGGCCCGTGGGGATGTCCCCATGTTCAAACCTGTGGTACAGCGCAGAGCTGTGCCAGATGAACGCATCGTGTGCACTCCCAAAGTGTGTGGCACAGACATTGGGATCGCACACCACCTGGCAGTTGACACTCGGGCCCCTGCCAGTTGATGTATGCCATGCCCTCAGGGCCAGGTGGCATGTGGATGGCAACATGGGTGAAGTCAATGGCCCCAATCATGCCAGGCATACATGCCACCCTGTGGAAGTCCTGCATGGTTGCTGTATGCTCTGCCTGTGTGCTGGGGAAATGGATGAATTCCGAAGCACGTGGCAGCAGAGCATTGAGGAACTGTATGAGGAGGTGGGACATGGCCGACTGGGTGATGCCTGTGGTGCCCCCTGTTGGTCTCTGGAAGGTGCCCATGGTGAGCAGGCACATGACAGCGGCCACCTTCATCTCCATGGACATGGCGTGGCTCTGTCTGGTGGGTGTCTGCATCTCCTCACTGCACAGCTCACAGAGTTGCCTCAGAATGGTCCTGTTCAGGTGGTACTGGCCCACAATCTCAGTGTCATTGTAGTTCTCAAAGGTGATGTGGACATGGTACCACCTGTGTCAGGCATACCACCGACGGGCCCTTCCTCGGCCACGTCGCTGTTCCTCCTGCCCCCTCACACCCCTCATTATGGCCTCCATCATGAAATGTGCACTGTCCATGGCCCTTGCTGTTCACTGTCCCCCTGGGCAGTTGGCTGCTGGCTGTGTGCCACCCTGGCGCACTGCTTGTCTGTGTGTGTGTGTGTGTGTTCTCTCTCTCTCTCTGCCCCTCTCTTCCTGTCCAACACTACTTCTGTCCCTCTCCCTCTGTGTGTGGGCTTTGGTCTGTCTGTCTGCGTGTCTCTCTCTCTCTCTCTCTCTCTACTCATTCCCTCTCACTCACACCCCTGGCGCAAGTGCTGTCTGTGTGTTTGCGTCCTGTATTTATAGGAACAAGTCTGCTCGGAGCAACATCAATTTGCTCCACACTTGCACCATGTATTCACGGTTGAATATACCACTGTGCTGGATATTCATGGGAACGCCTCCTGCTCTTGCACCTGCATTCTTTATAGTTGCGCATTGGTGCAATGGATTTTGTGCTGTGCACTGGCTCCCGCTGAATATGGCTTCTTGGTGCAATACCGCACTTGCGTAGGTGCAGCTCCAGTTTACGCATGAACTCGCTCTGAATATCTGGGCTATTGTATTATAATATATACATTGATTCCATAAATTAAATTAACTATTTATAGCCAAAAATAAAGAAACAGAAGGGAAGACGGATGGGGTGGGGGGAAGGTGGGTAGGAATGAATAGAAAAAAACAGTATAATATAAATAGTTATACTTTCTGTTTCATTTTAAACTGCAGGTCTCATAGATATTTATATTTTTATTTTCATTTTTTAAGATATGGTCTAATCTCTATATATTACTATATATATATATATATTACAGTTTTTTTTCTATTCATTCCTACTCCTCCCTTCCCCATCCCCCGCCTATCCATCTTCCCTTCTTTCTTTATTTCTGGCTATAAATAGTTCATATATTTATAGAATCAATGTATAAGCTTGTATAATGGGTGGGATATTCAGACTGCGCCAGGCACTGGTGCAAGCCTGGGCACAGCGCAACTAGGCTGAGCCAGGGCATGGACCAGGCGATATTCAACAGTGCTGCACCATGGCTCAGCACCGTTGAATATGGTATTGAGGATGCACGCATGGCGCAGTGGCACTGCACCAGCCTTAGTGGCAGAAGGAGAGCAGGGGGCTGCGCCAGTGCAAGTGCAGTTGCGTTAGGTGCAGCAACTGTGATATTCAGCTGTGGGCATGCAAATGAGGCCATTATGCATGCAAGGCACAAATGGGGCCATTTGCATGTCATTATGGCCCCATTTGCATGCGGTGCACTGATCCCCAGAGACTTGCACCTGGCACCCTGCCAGGCTGAAGCCATCAGGGACCGACGCCTTCCTGTCCCTCGGCGGTCTCCGCTCCCAGTCGCCTGATTGCGGGCATATGTATAATACATCCCTGGTGGTCCAGTGGACCACAGTACAATGCCCGATCATGGGCATATGTTACATAACTCCCTGGTGTCTAGTGGACCACTCCCCATTGCCCGATCATGGGCATATGTTAATCAAACTTGGGTGGTCCAGTGACTGTTTCCTCATCACCATCATGGGCATATGTTAATTAAATCCCTAGTGGTCCAGTGGATCATTATTCATCGCTCGATCATGGGCATAAGTTATTATCTCTCGAGGTCCAGTGGACCGCAGTGTTAATGCTCAACATGGGAGCTGTGAAGTATTTCTGGTGGTCCAGTGGAATCCTCCTGCGTTAGGATCGCTGGGCATTCACATATTGTTCCTGTTGGTCCAGCGGTCTTCTCCACACCTACCCACTGAGGCTCTCCGCCACTCAGCACTTCAGTCAGTGGCGGGTGGCAGCACCTCGCCAGCATGCCGGGCCGTTATTCAGCCGACCGATGCTTAGGGTTCTGTACGCTTGTTGGTTCATCATGGGCTATTGCTATGCAGACATATTGCATTACATTGTGCTCCAAATTGTGAATGAACACGCCTCATTCACATTCTGGCCTGTAGTACAGTATGGTCTGCATGCCCATTGTCCCACACAGTGGACCAATAGGCGTACAGACCCTACTGTATGCTGTCAGTCGGTGGGCTGTCGGACGGCACGTGGGCAGGGTGCTGCCTCCCGCCGCTGATTGGGTGGAGGGTTCTGGGTGGCGAGGTCCTCAGTGGGTGGGTGGAGGAGGGGGTACCACTGGACCACCAGGGTTACTCTATATGAATCCCACAGTCGGGCCCTGGGTGGGGTTTCCACTGGACCACCAGAGAAATACTTCATCAAAGCCCACGATCGGACACTGGAAAGCAGTCCACTGGACCACCAGGGATTTAATTAACATATGCCCATGATCGGGTGTTGGATAGTGGTCCACTGGACCACCAGGAAGTTAAATACTGTATGCCCATGATCAGGCATTGGGATGTGGTTCACAGGACCACCAGGGCTTTATTTCACTTATGCCCGTGAACAGGCGTGGGAGGCACAACCTCCCTGGGCAGGGGGCATGTGGACTGTGTCTCAGGTAGTCGGGGGCCTCAGAGGCAGCCGCTGTTGCACCTTGCAATATAGCAGCTTATCTGTGGGTGGCCAGGACTTGTTCCTGGATTCACCAGGCACAACTTTGTGCCCCCCTGAGACCACTGGACCACCAAGGAGTTAATTAACATATGCTCATGATCGGGTGTTGGATAGCGGTCCACTGGACCACCAGGGAGTTAAATACGATATGCCCACGATCAGGCATTGGGATGTGGTTCACTAGACCATCAGGGCTTTATTTCACTTATGCCCATCAATGGGCTTGGGGGGAGCACAACTCTCCCTGGGCAGGGGGCATGTGGACTGTGTCCTGGGTGGCTGGGTGGCCACCCACAGCAGGCAGCTGCCGTGTTGCACCTTGCAATATGGCAGCTCACCTGTGGGTGGCCAGGATTTGTTCCTGGATTCACCAGGCACAACTTTGCACCCCCCTGAGTGGCGCAAGGAGGAGCTGTGCCAGCATATGTGCCACACATCCCGGGCTGAATATCAGCATGTGTCGCATATGCATGGGCACCCCCCCGCACTTGCACCAAGATACATTACCGATGCACCCCTAATGCATCGAGTTGCGCAGCACAACTTGCCCTTTGAATATTGTCAGTACATTGGTGGTTGTGCACGGTGCAACCCTGTTGCACTATGCGCAACTCTTTTGAATATCCCACCCAATGTGTTTTTATGGTGCAGCAGTGTTCTGTGGAGAATGTGTCAGCATTTCTTGAATTCAGCATTTTAACCAAATCATTTAAAATGCTTCAAAAATGTCACGATGATGTCACTTTTTGATATGTATTCAAAGAGCAGCTGATGCCTTCAGGATCACTTAAACAAAGCATAATATTTAGACACTGTTCAGTTAATATTTCACATTATAAAATGGGTCTAGGATTTCCAAGGATCTGATTGGCTATTAGCTGTGCATTAGAAGTGTCTAATGCATGGCTAATAACAAGTGCAGCAGTAGGTTCCCCATAATATCTGGAGGCATAAGGGAATCACTGCTTTCAGGCTTAGAATTCTAAAATAGAATTTTCATTTTAAAAAAGGCCACCATTTTATCTGCAGTCTTAGCAAGGAAATATTGAAGTAAAATAATGAAACACAAAAGGCCACCACTAATCATACTGCCAACTTACTGTTTGTAATGTAAGGGTAAGATATATAAAACATTTAAAACGTTGTACTTTCTCTCTTCTTGCTCATGCTCTACCACCTATGTAGCTTAGTGAAGATCGCACAGTCTGCCCCGGCGCTGTTGCAGTTACCCAAGGTAACAAGTATGGAATGTACAGCCAAAATTGATTCAATTTTTCTTTTTAAAAAGCTGTTCACAACCACTCTCAGGTGCAGCTATTTTCTTGTTCCATATTAACTTTGGCGGGCAGGGGGGCTAGTATTAGTGCAAGCTGCTTGCTACAGCATCACATACTCAGTGTGGCCAGCATCACAATGGAATGAGAAAATGACTGAACCATACTGCGGTTGTCTTTGCTTGTCCCGTACCAGCTGGCCTGCTGATTGATTAAGCCATCAAGCAGGTGCTGTTGTTCCACCTCACACTGCATAAAAACCTCTATTTTTAATAGAAAAAATCCATAAAAAGCCACAGTAACAGTCCGTGCTTAATTGTTATTATCCTGGTTATGATGACATTCTTCTCGCATGTGAAGTAGTCAGCTCCAGTTTCAGCTAGTGTTGCTGGGAATCATGAGGAAAGCTGCCATGGAGGGCAACTGCAAACATTGTAAGAGCAGCTAGGGTGAGCATTGTGTACATACAGTTAGAGCGGACTCAGTTTTATTTTAAAAGTCAAGCAGTTCCATGGACATGATGTTGCCAGCTCGTTTTCTGTCACTTTAATCAGAGCGGATTCTATCTGATTTTAAAAGTCAAGTAGCTGCGTGAGCACGATGTTGCTGGCTCTGTTTTGTATCACCTTAATCATAGCAGACTCCACTGTATTTAAAAGTTAAGCAGCAGCATGACTGTGATGTTGCTAGCTCCATTTTGTATCACATAAAAAAAAAGAGAGAGAGAGAGAGAGAGAGAAGAAGCACTTGGCATGACTCTTTTTGGAAAGATAGTTAAGCAGTTAGCATTACCATACAAAAACTACAACTACAGTGGCTAAGTAGGACAAATGTAATCAAGCTCATCTGGGCGGAGGAACTATTGTAAGCAAAATGTAGCCAGAATCCATACATTTTTATTATTTTATCATACTGATTTACATTTTTTTCTATATATAAAATAGAAAGACCCATTTTTATAAGTGCAATAAGACACTCCAGGGGTGTGCATAGACACTGCTAACACACGGCCCGGGGCTGAAGGCACTCGGCCTGCAGCCTCATGCCTCACTATGTCCCTGGCCATTAGAAGTGTCTAACGCACACCCTGTCATGTCTTATTGCTTCCTTAGGTCTATATTTTTCCTCCCCATTATTTATTACTGAGGACATTTGCATGTGAACAGGATCTCTGCTCCTGAACATTTCGTTTATTCCTGCTGCTTTCTCCCAACCTGAGGTCATAATGCACTGTTTATGACATCACAGTCACTCCCTTGGCAACAGACTATGATGTCACAATACAGGATTATGATTTGAAGTAGGGAGTAAGCTATAGAGGCAGATGAACTCTAACAGATAAAGATCATGTATTCATGCAAATTTCCTCTGTAATAAAAGATGGGGAGGAGAAATATATAGAATATATTTGGAATGCAAGCTGAATTGTACCTAATTGTTATGTTATGTTTCTCTTTTCTTTCCAATCCGGTTTTAGAAAGCATCACTCCACCGCCACATCCTTGCTACTGCTGACTGACGCTATCTCTACGGGCATGGACAATGGCCTCATAACCTCTGCTATTTTTATAGCCCTAGCCAAGGCCTTTGATATGGTCTCACACCCCTTACTCCTGTCATGTCTCAGATTGGCTGGTCTTTCCCCAAAAGCCACAGATTGGTTTAAGTCTTACCTGGCAGGCAGATTCCAATCGGTCCGTATGGCTGATGCCATCTCCTCACCGCTTCCCATTACCATGGGAGTCCTTCAGGACTCTGTACTTGGGCCCCTCCTTTTTTCAATCTTCCTTAACAACCTCCCTCTGGCTTGCACATCGACAAACATACACATGTATGTAGATGACACGGTACTGTATACAACAGGCAAATCAGTCCCTGATGTCATCTCCAGGCTCCAAATGGATTTCAACAATGTACAATACTGGTTTAGAAAGCACTACCTCATCCTAAATTCAAAGAAAACAGTCTCTATGACTTTCAGTACTAGGCAGAGGCTAGCCAGGCTCTCCTCCTTACCCTTCCACACCTTAGATGGGACTGTACTAGAAGACACCTCCTCCTTCCGATACCTCGGAGTTTGGCTGGACAGGAACCTAAATTTCTCAGTTCACATCAAAGCTATTCTGAAGAAACTCCAGCCTAAGCTAGGGGCCCTTTACTGAAACAGTAAATGTATCCCTCTTTCGGCAAGGCGCGCATTGGTACATAAAATGATTATGCCAATTTTTGACTACTGCGACTTAGTATATGGAGCTGCCCCCAATCATCCTTATCAAGGTTGGATCCTCTTTTCAACTCTTTCTGTCAGTTTGCTTTAGATGCTCCTGCCCTGACCCACCACTGCACACTCTACCACTCTCTGAACTTTTCCACCCTTGCTGACAGGAGAACCATGTAGCTAAATTCACCTCAACATTCTGGCTAGGTACTCTCCCTACCTATCTCTCTACCTCCTTAGCTGCCCTGCTCCCCTCCAAATACACCCTCAGGTCTGATGACTCACATTCCCTGAATATACCCTTCAGAAGCACTATGTCAGGCCAAATGGCTTTCCCTCATCGACTACCTAAACTTTGGAATCAACTACCGTCCCAAATCCGACACTCCTCAGTCAATTCCTTCTCCACATCCTTAACAAACTATCTAGTGACAAACTGCAATTGCACCTAGTCCCTCTGGGCTGGTCTCTGCTGAGGGTCTATTTCTCCCCCACCCTCCTGTAGGACCTATTAACTGTCTCCACTTTCCTAAACTCTCCTACATCCTAATGTTTTACCCCTCCTGCTCCAACCCTCTTGCTGATATGGAAATATTTTACAGCTTGATATCTCATTTATTTGGCTATTTACAAGTGAAGCTATATTTTTTCCTATGTGTTGTATACTGTTGAACTACGTAATTGCTCCCTCTCCCCTTCCCCCAGGACGTACCGTGAGATGAGCATCTTGTTGCTCAGTGTAATTCTCCTGGTGAAACTTTTCAATAAATAAATAAATAAAATAAATAAATGTTTTTCAAAGTTTTCTTTGAGGCATCAGCAACTCTTTAAATGGTCATGTGAGTTAAACTAATTCAGCCTTTGATAAATGATCCATCTAGATCAGAAACATGTCAGGCATCCAGTCTGCATGCCATTTTAACAATAAAATGATTTTTATTTGACCCCAAGGTGTCTGTGTAATTTGAGGAGGTGAGTGCTCGGCTTTTTTTGTTTCTGTATGCCTAATTTACAGTCAAGCTACCCCCTCACATCACATCACATTACATCTTTTGTTTACTTCTGTGGGACCTGTACTGCATATTCCCATTGTCCCTGTGTAGTACTATGAGTCATGTGCATGTGCAGTTGGCAGCAGAGGATTCTAGTTCAACATGGTGGGGGGAGAAATGTAAACAAAAACAAAGAAAAATGGAGCGAATTACTGGGTGATAGTACAGCAAAAACAAGAAAGATTACCAGGTCAGTGCTCAACAGATCACAGGGAACAAACTGTTGCAAAAGATCTGATTTTTTTTTTTATCCAGTACTGCTGCTTTAACTACCACCACTCAGAGCTGGGCATTTGGCGTCTTACAGTGAATCACCCAATGGTACACTAGGGGTCTGCTGTTTCTCTTTGCCCTGGGAGGCTTGATTTTTCCATAGCTAACACTCCACAGGCCTCTCTGTAAACTGCTCTCAGCTCCAGCTTACTGTAGGGCAAATTTCTTGAGCCTCCTGGGGCACAGACACATACCTTGATTGGCCACGCTCGGCACACATGTGTGACCAATCAACTCCTCCCCTCCCACCCCCCAGTTAGGGTAATTTTGACAGCTGATCCTGGAAGAATTCTCCTTGACTCCACTGTGGCTCCAAATGCATGCCCTAGGCTACCACCCTCCATCATCTCTAAATCCAAAGTGGGTTCTCAAAAACACCAGGGGACTTCCTTGAGGGGAGATCTCCACTTCTCCAGTTACATCCTCCTGCTGTGTGATCATACAACCTCAGGGCTCTCCAGTTTCCATTAACCTTACTGTGCTGCTCTCATCTCTGTTCTCAAGTCTTACACTCCAGTTTTCTTGATCTCTCTCCCTCTTACTCTTATTTGCTCCTTATCCAGCTTCCTTGAAGGCTCAGGTAGGAAGGCACCTCTTCCCCCAAATTGGGTGGGGGGGGGGCTGCTGGACACTTCTTTCTCTTTCTCTACTCCAAGTTCTATGCACTCTTCTGAGCTGAGGACTCAAGAGTTCATCCCCATCAAGGCTGACCTGGTCAATACACCCTCCCCTTTTATTATGGATGGGAGTGGCAGACAGCAGCAAACAGCAGCCCAGCTAATGAGGAAATGTACATGGCATGCACAATGACTCCGCAGACCTGCACTGCTGTGGAAGGAAGCGAGGAATGTTCCAGGACTTAGAGCCCCTATTTTACACTTTAACCCCTTAGTAACTGGGCTCAAACAGGCAGGGAGTGAGAGCCTGGTTACATGGAAAACAGGCCCTAAAAAAGCCAGTTAAGCTGACTCTTTGGAAGGGTCCCATATGTGTGGAAAAAAAGGATACAAAAGACTTCCTAAAGAGCATTACTATCACTGAAGTACTTGTTTGTCTGTGTGTTCCAGAACCATTTGACTGTCAGCGGCTGTCCTCAGTGTTAATATGCTTGTGACTAGGGGTGGACGAAATCTCTATGGAAAGTTAAGTCTTCAAAATGTGAAGAGGATGACTTTGGGGTTTGTTAGGATATTGTGTAGTCTTGTGATGGCAAAACTTCATTAGTGCAGTGCATTATATTTCCAAAGTGTGAGCTTGAGAGCAGGTCACACGACTGATTTTCTGTCCAAAAAGATGATCGGATAGTACATGCTGTAACAGGATGTTCACTCGTTAGCTGGAGGCCTTGTGCTGAATGATCTAAAAGAGAGAACAAAGCGCCTAGCCTATACCAGAGTCAGAGCTGAGGTAGCAAGTGAATTTTATTTTCTCAGAAGAAGCCAGAAGGGGAAGGAAACATATTAAATTCAGTGCTTTACAGTAACTGGTAATTGCTATTTTTCTTTTAAACTTAGATTGTGGGCTTTTAGGGACACTATACTTTCTTTGTTGTCTTTACTTAGAATTGTTTTTGGGCTGTTGAAAATTTAAAACGTAGTGGTGGTGTATTTCTTTGCTGTCTTTAATTGCTGCAAATTTAGTCTTGGCTTGTCTGACTTGCCCTGTAGTTTGGGTGAGGGGTGTTAATTGTCTGGCCTCTGACCTCAGCTACGTGATAACTGGAGGTGGGTCTTAGTCAGAGTTGAGGTAGCAAGTGAGTTTTATTTTCTCAGAAGAAGCCAGAAGGGGAAGGAAACATATTAAATTCAGTGCTTTTCAATAACTGGTAATTGCTATTTTTCTTTTAAACTTAGATTGTGGGCTTTTAGTGACACTGTACTTTCTTTGTTGTCTTTACTTAGAATCGTTTTTGGGCTGTTGAAAATTTAAAACATAGTGGTGGTGTATTTCTTTGCTGTCTTTAATTGCTGCAAATGTAGTCTTGGCTTGTCTGACTTGCCCTGTAGTTTGGGTGAGGGGTGTTAATTGTCTGGCCTCTGACCTCAGCTATGTGATAACTGGAGGTGGGGCTTAGTCAGAGTTGAGGTAGCAAGTGAGTTTTATTTTCTCAGAAGAAGCCAGAAGGGGAAGGAAACATATTCAATTCAGTGCTTTACAGTAACTGGTAATTGCTATTTTTCTTTTAAACTTAGATTGTGGGCTTTTAGTGACACTGTACTTTCTTTGTTGTCTTTACTTAGAATTGTTTTTGGGCTGTTGAAAATTTAAAACGTAGTGGTGGTGTATTTCTTTGCTGTCTTTAATTGCTGCAAATTTAGTCTTGGCTTGTCTGACTTGCCCTGTAGTTTGGGTGAGGGGTATTAATTGTCTGGTCTCTGACCTCAGCTATGTGATAACTGGAGGTGTGGCTTAGTCAGAGTTGAGGTAGCAAGTGAGTTTTATTTTCTCAGAAGAAGCCAGAAGAGGAAGGAAACATATTCAATTCAGTGCTTTACAGTAACTGGTAATTGCTATTTTTCTTTTAAACTTAGATTTTCGCCCCCTTCCTCCCCTTCCCCCAACTCTTAATGATATGCCCTGTTAAATCTGTTTGACAGGAGCTAAACACAGGGTATAGGAAGGGGTGTGGAGTAGGAGGGGCATAAGGGTGAAGAAGCCCACCCTCAGCATGACAAGTGTTTTGATTCATTTATTTATTTCTTGGTTTATTTTCTTTTTTTAAAAAGAAAAGTATCTGAGGATCAGTGGCAGGATTTGTAGACAGTAAATTAATAAAAAGGGAACTAGGAGAGCTTCAGTAGCAGACAAGTAGTGGAATAGCAGTATAATTGCAGTATAATGTGGGGGGTGGTGCAATGCAGTGGCTGTGGGGCAGTCATATTCAGGCAGACCTTCTGGACACTGAGGTGCTGCCCTATCTGCATGCATCTCTCTGGACTGCAGGATGAGGTAGCCAGACTCAAAGCGGAAGTAAACTGGGTCAGGAGTACCATCACCCCTATCCAGAGACCACCCAGTCCAATGCAACTGCCTCAAAGGATGCCGAGAACGAGGAGCACTTGGATGACAGTGGGCTCAGGGAGGGTTAGAGCGGTCAGGCAGAGGCACATCCCAGATCCTATTCCACTTAAGAACTCATATGCCACACTGGCAAATGGAGACAACCAAACAGAGGTACCCAGAGAAGTGGAAGGAAAGGATGTGGAGGTTAGCCAAGGAGGTGTCCTCAGCGGGGAAAGCAGTGGACCCCAGAGGAGGAGGAGGAGGAAGCGAATCCTGGTGGAGGACTCCATCATAAGAGAGATCCAGCTAGGAACACAGGAGGGGGAGGACAGGGAGGTGAGGTGCCTACCAGGTGCCACGGCATGAAGGGATGGAAGTAAGATCCTGGGGATCACTGGGAAGGCAAGACGGGAGGGTGAGCTGGATGTCATTATCCAACTAGGTACTAATGACCTAGCAACTGGGGAGCCAAAGGAAGTTCAGGAAGAGTTTAGGAAATTGAGGAGGGGTCTCAAGCAAGTAGCTACTTCTGTCACTTTCTCAGAAGTACTACCTGCGAGAGGCAAGGGAGAGCATGGGGTGCATGCACCAGGAACTTTAACTCATGGTTGGAGAACTGGTGCTGTGAGGAAGGGTTTGGATTCATTGGTGACTGGTGACCCACCTGGAGGGATGGAGGTTTGTTCAAGCCTGATGGCCTGCATCCATCCTGGAGGGGAATCAAGCACTCAATGATAAGTTTAAATGCTACATTGACAAGCATTTAAACTAGCAAAGGGGGGTGGCAGGCCAACAAGGAGGGTACCTACTTGATCACCCCCCACAGCTAGCAGTGGAACCAGTGAACCAGAGGTGGCTATCTCTGCAAAGCAGTGTGAAAAGATGGAGATTAGTGCCCAAGAGGTGGATAGGCAGAAAAGGGCAACATTCAGCAGAAGGGCAGACAGCAAGGAGAACCAGGGATAAAGGACAACCAAGGAAGGGGCAGGAGTAGAACAGCGAAACAGTCTAGGGAGGTCAAATCATGGAAAGCCATGTGTGCAAATGCCAGAAGCCTTAGCAACAAGATGGAAGATCTGGAGGCTGTCATGGTGCAGTCAGACCTGGACATTGTGGCCATCACTGAAACCTGGTGTAATGATAACCACAACTGGGAGATGGCCATACCTGGCTACAACATATTCAGAAGAGACAGGGCAGGCAGGAAGGGAGGAGGAGTGGCACTGTATGTGAAAAATGACATAAGGGCCACAGAGATCCAGGAGGAACAAAATGGGAGAGATACTGTTGGTTAAGCTGGAAAGGAAAATGGAGCCAGCCATCCGCACAGGTGTGGTCTATAGACCACCAGTCCAGGAGGAAGAAACAGATAGGGAGCTGATGCTAGCCATCCAAAGGATGGCAGACAAGGATGAGGTAGTACTGGTTGGAGACTTCAATATTCCAGATGTGGACTGGAGCATCCCAGCAGCAGCAGCAGCTAGGAGCAGATTTATCCTGGACTCCTTCAGGGTGCCTTCCTCAAGCAACTGGTCATGGAACCAACTCGCAGAAGGCAATACTGGGCTAGTGCTCACAAACAGGGACAGTGTGATGGGGGTAACAGTGGGAGCACCTGGGGAACAGTGACCACCAGTCATTGTGGTTTGAAATCACAGAAGAGCAGAACCAAACCACACAAAAACACGTATCCTGGAATTTAGGGGGCAGACTTTGTGAAAGGGAGATACTTGAAAGTGGCATTAAGGGAATGGGAGGAATCAGGGTTGAGGAACAGTGGGAGTATTTAAAATGGGGATTACAAGAGCAGCAGAATTATGTCAAGCAGGTTAGCAAAAGGAAAAGGAAGAGGAGACCATTATGGTTTTCCAAAGAGGTAGCAAAGAAAGTGAAAGCCAAAAGATTGCATTCAGGCAATACAAAAAGACACAGGCAGAAGGGATGGAGAAGTACCAGGAGAAGCAAAGGGAGGCAGGGAGGTCGGTAAGGGAAGCCAAAGCTCAGACAGAAGAACACATTGCAAAATCAGTGGGTAGAGGGGACAAAACCTTTTACAGGTACATAAGTGGAAAGGCAAAGGGAGGGATAGTGAGACTGAAGGGGGAGGATGACAACAGTAAAGCTGACATATTGAACAGGTATTTCTGCTCAGTCTTTACTGAGGAAGAGGAGGGTAATGGGTCTGAAGGGAGTACAAGGGGTGCGAATGGTGCAGAAATGGACACAAGTCCCTTTACACGTAGAAAGGGTCCTGAAGGAACTGGAAGTAATAAGAGTTGATAAAGCAATGGGGCCATGGGTGCACCCAGGTCCTTAAAGAACTAAGAGAGGTGGTGGCTGAACTCTGGCTATCCTGTTTAGCCGATCACTGGAAACAGGGAGGTACCCAAAGACTGGAGGATAGCAGATGTAGTCCCTTTATACAAAGTGGGAACAAAGAGGAAGCGGAGAACTACAGACCAGTCAGCCTCACCTCGGTAATGGGGAAGATCAATGGAAGCACTACTGAAGGAGAGATTGGTGGAACATCTGGTTGTCAATGGACTACAGGACCCAAGGCAGCATGGTTTCACCAGGGGAGGTCCGTCAGACCAACCTCATTGAATTTTTGACTGGGTGACTAGGGAGGTGATCAGAGGAGGGCAGTGGACATGGCCTATCTGGACTTCAGCAAGGCCTTTGACACTGTGCCACATAGAAGACTATTACACAAACTGGGGAATACGGGTGTGGGCAGGACAGTAGTGTGGTGGGTAGGTAACTGGCTGGGCGGCAGGAGAAAGAGGGTGGTGGTAAATGGCTGTCACTCCACAGAGGGAAAAGTGACCAGTGGGGTACCACAGGGATCAGTGCTGGGACCGGTACTATTCAACATCTTCATCAGTGACATTGCGCAAGACCTAGAAGGCAGAATTTCACTGTTCGCTGATGACACAAAGCTCTGTAACAGAGTAGACACACCAGAGGGTGTAGACAGAATGAGAAGGACCTGCAGAAACTTGAAGAATGGTCAGGGTTTTGGCAGTTGAAATTCAATGCAAAGAAGTGCAAGATAATGCATATGGGGCACAAAACCCTGGCACAATATATGTCAGTTGGGGGTGAGGATATAGCATGCACCAAGCAGGAAAGGGATCTTGGGGTTATCATCTCTGATGACCTCAAGGTAGGGAAACAGTGTGACAAGGCAGCAGGTAAAGCAAATAGGATGCTGGGATGCATAGGCAGGGGCATCACCAGCAGCAAAAGGGAGGTCATAATTCCACTATACAAGACACTAGTGAGGCCCCACCTGGAGTACAGTGTACAGTTCTGGAGACCTTACCTATGTAAGGACATAGACAGGGTAGAGAAGGTTCAGAGGAGGGCAACAAAGATGGTTCATGGATTGCATCACAAGTCCTATGAGGACAGGTTGAAGGAACTGAACATGTACTCCCTGGAGGAGAGAAGGGAGAGAGAGGATATGATAGAGACATACAAGTATCTTACAGGGAAGAACAGGGTGCAGGAATACACTATTTTTAAGCAAAAAAGATGTTCTAGGACTAGAGGGCATGGGAAGAAGTTGGAGGAAGGACGATTCAGAGGAAACGTGAGGGAGAATTTCTTCACAGAACGGGTGGTGGACAAATGGAACACCCTGCCAGAGGAAGTGGTGGGGGCTGAAACAATCACAGGATTTAAGAGTGCATGGGATAGACATAAAGGAATTCTGGAGGTCAGGGGTAAGGGGCAACAGACTTCTAGGAAAACATAAACTGAACTTACAAGCTCAAATGGGCAGACTGTGTGGGCCACAGGCCCTTATCTGCCGACACTGTCTATGTATCTATGTATCTATGTACCAAAAAGTTATTTTATTTAATGTTGAAAGTGGCAGTGTGGGTGAGTAGGAAGAGGTATGTGTGTTTTAGTTAGTGTTTTGGGGGCAGTTCTTTAAACCAGGGCTAGGTCAAACACTGCAGTTCCAAAGTGTGCTATTAGAAACCCAGGCAGCTCAGTTTTGGTGTGACCTGAGCCAGTCCCACTTAATGCACTATTCCTACCAGTGTCAGTGTCTCAGCAGGTTGCACACTCACTTCTGAGGCCAGAAGTTTGGAAGGCTGTGGATTCCAGCTCTACACCAGAAACTTGGGATCTAATATTGGCGCTGCAGTGCAGTATAAGTGTGTGTGTTTGTGGGTGGGGGGCGCAGATACACTTGTCAGGTGCTATCTTTTACATGAGATTTTAAGCTAAGGTCCCATCTGCATGTTAGAATGGTTGTTCAAGTGGACAATAAAGATCACCTGGCACTCCTCGAAAAGAGTAGGGAAATTTTATTAAAATATAAATATCATACATACCATACTGCCCTCTCTCTGGAACACCCTCCCCATCCACATTAGACAGTCCCCTTCCAATTCTCACATACAGCGTGCCGTAACCCACCTATCTGTGCTTCCTGACTCCTGCTCTTGCCTAGGCTAACCTCTCACATTATTTTTCTCCCCCCTAGAATGCTCACTCCTTGGTCAGCTAAATTAGGCACTTCCCTCACATGTTATCCCAGGCTGTCCCTCTCGCTATACTCCCATTTTGCATTTTCTATCCTCCTTCCTCCTCTCTTCTTCTCTTATCCCCCAGGCAATTTTGTAGGTAAATGCTGCAATACTCCAGTGTTAGCCTCACACTGTCTATATCACTGTATTACTGCATTTTTGCTACCTGCATCCTTCGCAGACCCTGTATAATCTATACTTATCATTGTACCCTGTATTTATTTCCCTGTTTACTAGTATCAGCCTATGTATGTTAACTTCCCTACTCCCCTTTCTCCCGGGTTGCACCTGGAAACAAGCCTCGGCTCGGGGTGCCTCTCCTGGTTAACAACTTTAACTACAGTAAATAAATAACTACATTAAAGATGTTATCCAAAACCAGTTCAAGAATTACAGGAAAGAAAGAAAGAAAGAAAGAAAGAAAGAAAGAAAGAAAGAAAGAAACTTCATTGTATTTTATTTATTTAAATTTGTTAACCAGGTAAGCCCACTGAGACGTCGTGCCCCTTTTTCAGTGGCGATTTTTAGGTC
The DNA here is from genome assembly GCA_016271365.2 of Neoceratodus forsteri. NCBI lineage: Eukaryota > Metazoa > Chordata > Ceratodontiformes > Ceratodontidae > Neoceratodus > Neoceratodus forsteri. Next base: position 437,750,462 of record CM057453.1, read on the forward strand.
CCCTAACTTTATTTGTGTGTCACATGTACAATATCCTGTAAAGGTAATATCAAGCATTACTTTATCCATATTGTCAATTACATCCAATGACATGGATTCCAATAAGCCTTGAACAATACAGTCACATTCTTTAGCTTTAGTTTAGTAAACTTTTGTTAATGCCTTAGAAATCATGAGCACTACAGCATCTGGTGAACACACTTTTTGCTGTATTTATAATGAACAGTGAACCTGCCATAAATAATATCTACAGCATACAGCAATGATTTGTAATGTGGAAATATGAAACTTTCTCCAGTTTCCTTGGTACAGACCCAAAACTCCTACCGAGTAGGTTACATTCCTAAACAGTGGCTCCTTCCACATACTAATCAGGGACTGCCGAAAAGAAACTGCAAAGGGGCACTCAAAAAGAAGACAGCCTTGAGTTTCTGCAATAGGCATGCATGTCTCTGTAGGGGAAAACTCTTTCTTTAATACATTTATGCTTGAAAGAATCTTTTACTGCCACCTCCCATTCAGACTTAACCATGCAATATCCCACATTTGCCTCAGGATTCTTTTATTTTGCAACTGTCTCATTGCCTCTGTCGCCCTTCCCTCTGTACAGAATTTCAAATGTACAGTTATGGAGAAGCTTCATAACACTTACATGTGACTTCTCTTCTATTTAGTTAACTCCCCCATAGATCCTGAAAAAATAAGCTATACATCTTTACATTTGGGTGATGGAAAAATTATATTAATATATTAAAAAAACAGGGTAGTAACAGAGTTTTAATATTAAGTAAACTCTTTTCCTTTTTGGTAATGGTCTATTCCTCCTCTTTACTAAATTTCTTTCTGCTTTCGAGATACAGTACATTCCATCCAGTTATCCATGCACATGTCCACCATGTCAAAGTTTACAACTAAAATTTTGACTGGACCCTTACTGATATTTACTCCAGGAACACACTTCAGTTTTATCAGTTCATCAGTTTGTCCTATTCAAAGACCAACACATTTGTTGTAATTAATCTTAACCCCCGCCACTTTTGAAAAGAAAAAAACATGCAATTATATCTTGAATAATTTGACCAAAATACAACTTACCCTTATCTTCACAAGGACATAGACGGGATGGAGGCAGTCCAGAGGAGGGCAACTAAAATGGTGCAGGATCTGCAACAGAAGCCATATGAAGAGGGACTAAAGGAGCTTAATATGTATACACTTGAGGAAAGGAGGGAAAGGGGGGACATGATAGAAACTTTCAAGTACCTCAAGGGAATCAATAAAGTCCAAGAGGGTAGCATCTTTCAGAAAAAGAGATGTGCAAGAACAAGAGGATACAATTTGAAGATAGAAGGGGGATGGCTCAGGGGCAATGTGAGGAAGTATTTTTTCACAGAGAGGATGGTGGATGCATGGAATAGCCTTCCTGAGGAGGTTGTGGGGTCAAAAACAGTGGGGGAATTCAAGAATGCATAGGACAGACATAAAGCAATTTGGGTGGGGTGTAGGAAGAAGCAGGCTGTTAGTTAAGTAGAATCTGCAGCTTATCCAATAGGTAGGGAAATGGGTAGACTAGGTGGGCCAAGTGGTCCTTATCTGCCATCAAAGTCTATGTTTCTATGTTTCTTACCCATAACAATACATAAATCATATGCATAAGCCAGAGATTTGATTGCAGGTCTGTCCACTGTTAGCTGCATACCTCTAATACTGATATATATGTGTATATGTATATATATATATATATATATATATATATATATATATATATATATATATATATATATATATATGTTATACAATGGAAAGCTGTCAGATAAATGCTTTATCTACACAAGTGCTGTTTGACCTCTGGTAACCTCATGAGTGGCATATGCCATGGGTGAGGTGTCCGAGGTCAAACAACACAAGAGTCAGATAAATCATTTATCTGACAGCTTACCATTGTATATTTCATTTATGCAGTAAGGATGATTTCTGTCACAGCAGGAACATTTGCTTTTGATTGCTTTTCTTTTTTTGCATATGTTTGTCAAAAAGTGAACAAAAAATAGCATTTTCTGCTGTTTTTTGCTAATTATAAAAAAAATCCATAACTGAAACACCACTCATTCTGTAGATACTTTTGTGCTGAACAACTTTCATGCTCACAGTACCATGCTATCCTTTTTCATTTTAAAGTTATTCACATTTGAATATGGATAGTACTACTACTGATGCCGAACATTCGAAATGAGTTCCACAGTGATTGTGACATAGCTACTATATGGATAAATGTTATTTATTCAACAGCTGTGAAGATAAATGGATTTATTCAATGAGTTTTGAGCCCACTCCTATTGCACAAATATATATATTATGTATATGTGTGTATGTGTGTGTGTGTATGTATGTGTGTATGTGTGTATGTGTATATATATATATATATATATTATAGGGGCATGGTCGCACCCCTATAGTTAGGGTTGAGTAGGCACTTTAATGTTCAACCTCACTTTTTACGTGTTAATAACTTTGCAACTTTCAACGGATTTGTACAAAATTTGGAATGCATGGTCTGGTATAGCAGATCTCTTGATTTACCAGGTTGCACTTTGGTCAGACTTACAGTTTCTGTGCAGCAAAATGCTAAAAACGTGTTTTTCGCCACTTTTGACACATTTTTTCCCCATGGTGCTGTGACCACACTGTGTGGTCTTTTAGTCTGAACTTTGGAATGTAGAAAGAGGTTAGGCCAAGGCACAATCCAGCATTGGTTTGGTAAAAAAATACTAATCTCTTCCAAAGTTATTACATTTTTAATTTTTGGGTTCTGAGCATGCTCAGGTCACTCCAAGATTTAAATGGTTATTTTTCAGACAAAGATTGGCCTCATGGTCAAGGATTTTGTAGGTCGCAGACTAGGATCCTGGTCTGCCAGAAAATTCCTTGTCCACGAGCCACCATCTTGTTTTTCAGTTTTTCCCAAAAAACAAAATATTGTAGCTTTCTCTACGGGTGACTTTTGGGACAAATGAGGCATGGGTTTTGTTCAGGGTGATCCCCTCTACAAAGCCATGGCTTTGGTTTGGCTCATGTTGGTAAAAAAATAGCTTTTTAAAATTTAAAAATTATTTGATCGTGACTTGCTAATGTTCCTACTCCACGAGCTGTCAAAATCCTGGTCCGCGACCTCGAGGTGAAGGATTTTGCTACCTCGCGGACTAGGATTTTTACCTTTGCATTGCTAAAGAACGGCTTGGTCTTTTTACTTGCAATTTGCAGGGTATTGAGGGGATGCCCTACAGGTGTGAATTATGCTGTTTAGGTGTTGGAAAATTTAGTGGTTCCATAGGTATGCCATCACAAAGTTAAGATTTTCTCCATAGGATAACATTGTGGCGCCCACTGCGCTTTAAGGTGCCCATATCTCAGAAACGAAGCGAGATACAGACTTTTCGCTACTGATGGTTTAGATCTGCTGGAACAAGATTTGAGGCCATAAACTTCATCTGACCTGAAATTTTTTTTGTAGGTTGCACGGTTAATGAGATATTGGCAAATTAGTAGCACAAGGGTTCAAATGGTACATTTTCAGTGCTTTTCGGTGCCCGTAGTTCATAAACAATGTGAGATATGGATCTAGTTGATCTATGTTGCATGCAGTACTCACTGTCACGATTACAATGACACTTGAATTTCTTTCTAGCTGCTACAGATCCCGAGATAATGGCAAATTACTGTTACAAGGGTTCCCTGCCCTATTGGGCTACTGTATGGCTCTTTAGCTATGTGTAAGTGGGAGCGCAGGGCCCAGAGGACCTGAGCTCCCACAGATGCATTTTGTTATGCAGAAATGGGCAGCTTGGTACTAGTTATATTACACTTTTTCAAAAAGTAAGGAAATTCATGGCAAAAAACTGCATTTAATGCATCAGTTAGGGTTAAAGCAACAAAAATGAGGAAATGAGACATTAGGGTTGAGCCCCTAACCTCCCCCACATCCCACCCCCCCTTCCTCCAGAGACTGACAGATGCCGGGTGTGCCATGGGGTCATGGGGCCTAACTCTCACCCTTTCTCCTTTACTGTAGCATGTCAACCTGCTTACACATGGAATGGGGTGAGAGCTGAGCCACACAACCCCATGGCACACCCCGGCGTCTGTCAGTCAGTGGAGGATATGGGTGTAGGGTGTGTGGGGGGTTAGGGGCTCAACCCTAACATCTCATTTCCTCACTTTTATCACTTTAACCCTAACTGATGCATTAAACACAGATTTTTTGGCCATGAATATACATATAGATTTAAGGGCCATCCTTATCTAACCCCCTTCCTGATTGACAATGCAGCCCCAAGGCTTGTTTTAATAAAGGGTACAAGTGCAGCTTCCTTATCAGTTAACATTATCCAATGTACTAGCTGTTCTGGACACCATATTTCAACAAAATAAACTCCAAATAATTATGCAGGACTCTGTTGAAAGTCTTTTTTTGATCCATAGCTAACAGAAATCTCTTATAGAAACCTCTATTACCCAGTTCCATTAATTCTCAAGGAATAATTAAAAATTATCTGCAATATTTCTTCGATTTATTGCACATTTGTTCTGCAGAAATTACTACTTCAGCAATCTTCTATAGTCTCCGCGCTAAAATTTTTGACATTTTGAGATCAGAATTTAATAAACTCAAAAGTCTTCAGTTACCTATGTCAGTCTTTTCCCCTTTTTCAGTGTGTATAAGAAACAGAAGTGTTTTCTGCATAGAGGATGGAAACGAACCAGTTTCCAGGATCTTGCTATACAGAATTTGTAAAATGGGAGCTAAATACTCTAAGTTTTGTAAAACTCTGTGGGGAGGCCATCTGACCCCAGGGCAGTAGTATTTCCAAGGTGAGCTATAGCCCATTCTACTGTAAGTATTAATACCAGACTAGTAACCTGTTCAAGAATATGAATAGGAATTTGAGGAATGTTGAATCCATCTAATATCGGACTGTCCCCAGTTGAATTCCTTGTACACCAAAAATTTTTTCAAAATGTGACCTCATCATTTTTAGTATTTCCTCTGAATCTATAACCATTACCCCATCAGATTTCCACCTGAGCTCTTTCACATATCTGTTATCGACCCTCTCTGCACACTGAAAAAAAACATCCAAAGACTGCGCCTTACCTTGTGTTCCAAATCTTTGCTCCTGCTCTAGAAAAGATAATCTATCATACTGGAATTGTCTCATTTCCTCGTCTATACTAGTAGTTTGTTCAGACATATCTAAATCAAATTCCTGGCTTTGAGAAATTAGACTATGCTGTTTTTTTCCTGAGCATTAAATGTTGCAGATGCTGATAATTTTGTCTCCTCCATCCCCATTTGTGAAAAAATAACTGTAATTCTTTTTTTTTTACTCTTCCTACCATTTCTCAACTGAACCATGAGCTGTAATTATTGAGCATCTAGCTCTAAAAAAGGTCCAACCATCCTTCTTGCACTTCCTTTTGCTCTATTATAGAGACATTTAGTCTCCAAGGACCCTTTTTAGCCGGCGTAAAGTGTTCTATTGGAACACAAACAAGAAATGGCCAAATGATTGGAACTTTCAAATGCAATTGTTTTAATGCAATGCACCTTGGATGCAGCTGACAAAAATAAAAAATCAATTTTAGTAGCTAGAGTACCTTTAAGAAATTAGCTGCTGGGCCCCTGTTGTCCTGAGCCATACCACCTTTCAAACCCGCAATACAGATCATTTCTTTCAAATAATTCATAATATATATTTTTCTTCTGTTACTTCCTCTGTCTGCTAAGAAAATTCCTCAATTAAAATCTCCCCTGAAAATAATCTGCTAGTATGCAAATATAGCCAAACACTCTGAAATAAGGTTATGCTCCCAGCTTTAGTCTGTGGGGTATAGTTATTGATAAATCTCAGTTGCTGCCCTGCGCATTCCACATCAAGCAGAAGTGCTCTTCCAGGCTTAGTTTCTACCAGTCTTTGTACTGAACATCTCACCCTTTTAAACAGTATGCCTACTCTGTCACACCTCTCTGCACCCTGTGAATGGAATGGGGCCTCATGAGTCCATAATTTCTTAGTTGCTGATACTTCATACAGTGGGCTTGATTTTCAAAGGTTGGGATTGGTGCAAGAGGGCCTGCATCAAGGAGAAATGGCCCGAGGGGCTCCTTGTGCTGCACCTCGTGCTAGTCCCAATTTTACAACACAACCTGCACTAGATGGAGGACCACCTGCACCAACCAGGTTTGCGCCATCCCTGCAATGGCTGCATTGGTGTGCCACAGTGGAAGTGGGCTTGCGCCAGGGCAGGGCTGCAGTTTCTCCTACATTCAGATTTTATAAGCCTCCCCCAAGGGGCACATGGACCCAGCAGATAGACCAGTGTGTAGCTGGTCTAATGGCCTGTGCACTGGGCACAGCACTGGTGTGGCATGGAGGTTGAGCTCTTGTGCCCACTGAGGATGGCCTAAAGCATTACCCACCATCCTGCCACAAGGTGCAGGGATGGTGTTGGACCACTACAGGTCTGGGACAGGTGCCCCTGCCACCTGGGGGTGTGCCAAGCATTCCCTAGCTACCAGGGCAGGCTGCAAAGTTGCTCCCTGCGGTGTCCCCCACACCATGCCACTGCCTGGGCATGGCCATCCTGCCATTGCTCAAAGCCATATGCTGCTCCTCCACCCAAAATTCCAGCTGTCCTCTGGCCCTCCCCCGACCATCCCTGTGGCCATCCTGCACATCCTGGTCCTGGCAGTCTCCTCACTGGGCATAGCCTATGGTCTTCAGTGTCCATTACCCCATCTACCTCACTCCTGTCAGCACCCCTCCCTTCCCCACAGCCACTGGCGGCCACTGTGGCATGCAGCCTGCAGATCCCAACACTGGTTACCATGGCACAGGGCCATCCTGCAGTTTGTGTCAATGCCCTTCTGTGTGCCTTCTCTGTGGCACACAGGAGCAGGTGCACTGACCTGTGTGATTTTGGCACTGGGACCCCACCTGTACTAAAATCAGGTGTAGGATCCCTGGTGCACCTACGATCAATGCAACCTACTGTTTCTGCAACTTGCATTGATCTCTGGGGCCCTTTGAAAATTCAACCTGTGTCTTTAATCTTGTATTCTTTAAGAAAAATATGTTCCCTGGCAGGTTGTCTGAAATGGTATACTGTTAGCAGTGTGCCGTCACTAGGGTGCCATAATATGGATGAAGTAACCTGTTCATAGGTCATTGTGTTTGGGATGTTGCAGCATCTGCATTGTGTGCATGGCGCCCTGTTCTCTGTGGCACAGTAGATCTAATTTCTGCGGCAGGGACTATGACATTCTGTAGCACCATTAGGCCTACTTCTGTGGCAGTGGCCAAAGTTCTGTGGCACATACATAAGGTGACTTGTGCATGTATACCAAAACTGATTTTCTTTTATTAAGGAAATTACATGGTACATGTCTGGCTTATGTAAATCATAATAACAGAAACAAATCAGTTTTCAAATGAGCCTTAAAAAAGTCTACTAGAGGCCCCTCTTATGTCAGTGGGAAGTTCACTCAGATCAACGGTGCAGCAGTACCGAAAGGCAAAGAACAATCCCTTGGAGATTTCTGAAACTAAGTATACATTAGGTATAGCAATTAGCAGCAAGAGTGTTTTAATGGCAGATGTAAATGCAAGTGAGTCCGATGTATCTCAACGCAGTGTGGCAAGCAATATCTCAGCCCCACATGCCACTAGGCCAGCTTATTTTGGATTTTAAGGTAAAGCAGTAGCAGGCAAACTAATGGACAACAGCTGTTTCAAAATATTTTTCAGAACTTTTTTTAAATGCTGCAGTATACCAAAAACGCATTCTGCAGAAAGTTATATAAATCCTGGAATACTTTTCTTCAGTTTCCACTGAAGAGTAAGTGTATGCTGCAGAATAATATTCCTCAGTTTATGTAAACTGCGGAATAATATTTCTCAGTTTATGTAAGTTGAGGAACAATGTTCCTCAGCATATGTAAACTGTCAGCTTATATAAACTGCGGAACAGTGTTCCTTAGTTTATGTAAGCTGTGGAACAGTGTTCCTCAGTTAATGCAAGCTGTGGAACAGTGTTCCTTAGTTTTTGTAAGTGGTGGAACAGTGTTCCTCAGTTAATGCAAGCTGTGAAACAGTGTTCTGTAGCTTATGTATGCTGCGGAACAGTGTTCCTCAGTTTATACAAGCTGCAGAACAGTGTACCGCAGCTTATGTAAGCTGCGGAACAGTGTTCCTCAGTTTTTGCAAGCTGCAGAACAGTGTTCCTCAGCTTATGCAAGCTGCAGAAGATTATTCCTCAGCTTACGTAAGCTGTGGAAGACTATTCTTCAGCTTGTGTAAGCTGCGGAAGACTATTACTCAGTTTACATAAGCTATGGAACAGTGTTTCTCAGTTTATGTAAGCTGCGGAAGACTATTCCTCAGCTTACGTAAGCTGTGAAACAGTATTCCTCAGGTTCTGTAAACTGCGGAACAGTATTCCTCAGTTTATGTAAGCTGCGGAACAGTATTCCTCAGTTTATGTAAGCTGCTGAACAGTATTCCTCAGTTTATGTAAACTGTGGAACAGTATTCCTCAGTTTACATACGCTGTGGAACAACGTTTCTCAGTTTACATAAACTGCGGAATAATTAGCTGTATTTTCGGTGACATCTCTTGTGCACCGACATGGGTGAACTGTCTAAAATGGGCATGGCTGAGAATCTCTTTTTACATGTCCTCTGCTACCGTATGTGACTAGGACCTAGTCCTCTACCTGCTCTTCTTAGCCAATAGATTTTTTCTGAATGGATTCATTAAAAAAAGAGGAATGTCCTGGGGCAGAGGATGCTACTGAGGAATTCCTTGAATCTGCCTCATTTTCCAAATCCCTCCAATGTTTTGCAGTAGCTGAGACTGTTGTGCAGTAGCTAAGGCTTCATATTTGTTTTGTATCTGTGCCCCAAGGTGTTTTGGTACCTTAGAAGTCATATTTTTGTCTTTCCTTGCTTTCTACTGTTGAAGGTAGTCACCCCTAAATAAAGACAATGGCTCTTGATGTTTTGCTTATGATTTTAAGGGGGCATGAAATGAAATGGTTGGTTTTGTTAAAAGTTCCCATTGAGAGAAAGATTGGTGCTCCCACCCCCAAAATGCGCACCATTTTGCTTGAATCACTATAGCTGGGAACTGGATGCAGTGTTCGTGTACCATTTACTGGTAACAAATGTCTGCGATGCATATAACAAACTTGATAGACAGAAGGATGATATGACAGAGGAAGAAAGTCCTGACATTTAGCAGTTGGGAGGGATGTGTGAGCGTACTGTGAGAGGCAGAGAGAGAGAGAGAGAGAGAGAGCAGGACAGCGGATGCACCGTCAGCAAGTGACAGACAATTGAAAAAATATGAAAGACTAAATGGGGATACAGTTAGGAGGGTGGTGTGTGGTAATGAAGAGGGTGAGTCACTTCATGTTAACGCAATCTCTGCTAGCGGTACAAATGTGAGGCAGCTTCATTTTCAGAAGCGAGCAGGTGGCTGGCTGGAGGAGGGAGGAGCAAGAGTGCAGCTGGATCTCCAAGAGTCGTGCTAAGGAGAATTATGGGGCATGGAACAAAAGTGTACTGTAAAAATAACAACAACAACAAAAATGTGGCAAGAAATGAGCCCAGGGGAGGTTGTGTGTGGTCTCCTCATGCTGCTGACACAGGTCTATGGAATGTTGGGGGGACGGTATTTTTTGCTAAGCGAGAGAAAAAAATGGTGGCGATTTCAAATTGATTGGGATGCTTTCTGACAGTGAGAAAGCGGGGTGGGCAAAAGGATACCTGAGTGAGTGAAGGGGCATTGGGGCTGGTACTTTTTATTTCCTAGGAATCTATTGAAAGTTGATATTCCCCCTTAGCAAGGGTAACAGCCAACCAGATACCAGTAAATAAAAAGCCCATTTCCTAACTGACATTATGATCCCTGGAACTGTAATCTGTACTTGTTACCCCACCCCCACAATATCTTTGCTTTCATCTGTGAGTGGTACATTTACACATGTGGGTATGCCTGCACACAGTTACATCCAGTGTGTGTGTGTGTGTGTGTGTGTGTGTGTGTGTGTGTTATTTGTGTTCGCATACTCACATTGGCATTCCAACTATATGTGCATATCCATTTTCATTTTCCTCTGGGCGTCCCTTTCTCCTTCCCCACCGTTGTCACTTTTCAGCCTTCCTATTATGCCCAGTTAATTAGTCCTCAGTCGAGGACTCCTCGGCTCATTCACTCCTACAATGCCTCTCCATTCCCATCATCACCTTTTTGTTTCCCACTTTCTATTCTTAGCTTGTGTACTGTGACTTTTTCTCCTAGACCTTCCCCTATTTTCTTCCCTCACATACACAGTATATCCCTTATTTCCCCTTTCCTCTCCTCTTGCTTGTTTTCTCTTTTAGATAATTCCTGGAAAATACCAATGCTTGAAATGTTGATTCTAACTCTATTTTCTATTTTCTGTGTGCATTTAGTATTGCCATTTTGTTTTGTTAATATTTACTACACTATTTGCTTCTTATTGGGTTTGCATCTTATGAGGGGAGCACTAGCTACATAATTTCTGTTGCTCTCCAATGAGCACTGCTTCCTTAAGGTGAATGTGCAATGGATTATTTATGCATGTATGTATGTATGTATTCATATATGCTAATGATGTGACCTATTTATTTAATTCTTTGGTAACCAGGTAGGGGCCCCCTATGCACAAGTGCCTATTTTCAGGGGTGACCTGGGAGCACTGGGAGATGAAGTGACTTGTTCAGAGTCATACAGTATGCAAGTGGAAGTTATGGGAGTTAAACCTAGGTCTGCCAGATGTAGCAATCTCATTCACAGCTTGTTACTCTAATCTTTAGGCTATGCTGCTAGCCCAACATTTTAGAGTTGTTCTTTGCACCGTGGCTCCATCCCTTGATGAAGGAGCACTTAGCTACGAATATGCATGGGGTGTTAGTGCCCATTGACAGTGCAGGTCATTTGAACTGGTTACTCTTTAAACTCTGGTATGTAATAAAATATGTATATTTTGCAGTTCCTGGGTGCTAATACTTTTTGGTTTTGCTGTTTCTGTTTGGACGGAGCACCACTGAGTTATGTTGTACAAAAGGCTTTCTGTGTGTTTTTAAAGTGCTTTGAGATTAAATGTGTATTAAAAGTACAATTTCTTCTTTTTCTTCTTCTTCTTCTTCTGCCTTGTCTCATTGAAACATAGCCCATCCAGTTTGCCCAGATGGTCCCTGCCTAGTCTGTCTCTGTGAATCCTAACTAGTCTCCTGTAATCCTTCAGCCTTCCTGCTTATTTGCTAATATTCCCCTATGTCTATAAATAGGTTTTGCCTCCACCACTTTTGCTTAAAGCATTTTCCAGGTGTCCACCACCCTTTCAATGAAGTAATACTTCCTCACATCCCTCTTAAATTCCTTCCTCCAACTTCATCACATTCCTTCAAGTCCTGGTGCTGCTTCTCATTTGAAAGAGACTCCCCTCCTGCACTCTGTTCACCCCTGTGAGATACTTGAAGGTCTTTATCATGGCCCCTCTCACTCTCCTCTCTTTCAGGGTGTACATGTTGTGCTCCCTCATTCTCTCCTCGTAGGGCTTTTGGCACCATTTTAGTTGCCCTCCTTTAGGCTGCCTCCACCCTATCTATCTATCTTCTTTCTGAAGTACAGCCTCCAGAACAGGATGCAATACTCTAGATGGGGTCTCACAAGCAAGCAATGCAGTGGCAACACCACCCCCTCTTCCTGCTGGAGATACCACTTCCTATGCAGCCCAGCATCCCACTGACCTTACCCACTGCTTTGTCACACCACCCCCTGCCACTTTGAGATCATTAGATATGATAACCCCAAGGTCCCTTTCCTGCTTAGTGACTGTCAGTCCCCCTCCCACCCATACTATACTCAGCTCCTGTGTTCCTATGCCCTAAGTGCATAATTTTTGTACCTTTTGGCACTGAACCCCAACTGCCATGCTTCTCTTCTTTTGCACCTTCTTCTTCTTCCTCCTCCTCCTCCTCTGGGGCACTGGGCAGTTCACAAAAGAGAAAACTACCACAAAAATAAGTACAGCCACATAAATTAAGTTTCCAGTGATCTTTCAATTAAAAGACTGGAGTTCTGTTGGGCAGTACAAATTCTGAAAACTGTTGTTTCAGGCTAGAACATTAAATGCAACACTGTATGAATGGATTTGTAAATGACAATGCATGGCAGGGTAGGAATCAACTTTGGGATGAGTGCAAGTGAATTGAAAATGATTGAATACACAATAGCTGCTGATTTAGGGTAGAATTACAATATTCTAAGTGGTGCCACCTGTGCAGCTCTCTTTCTCACACTAAGGGCCAGGCATATTACAAGAAGACTCTGCCGACTTGTTCCTCTTTCACTAGGTGTTTCTTTGCTCCAGTGTCCCTAGGCATGAATGCAGTAAGATGTAGATGTGCAAAATAGATGGGATAATACATTAAATTGTAATGCACAGGGCTGAAACAATAGACCTTATTGACTTCAGATGCAGATTACAATCCCTACAGAGCCGCTGTATCTTGAATGCAGATGGCTTTTCAAGGTGAGGGTGAGATTGCTACAATGGGGCTAGTAAGCCACTTAATTCTATATAATGCTAATCTCCTGCCAGTAGTGGGTCCCAGGTGTGATGCATTCACTGCTGTAGCATGCTTCACTTATACATAACAATCATGCTTTCCTATTGTATACACATTACTGTGTACCAGCGTGACCTTTACAGTATGTTGTGTGGTCTGCATTATTCTAGGTGACGCAGATCTATTAACACAGCACCTGAGGCTATGGATTCTGGATGCTGGCCAACATAAAAATAAATATTTTTGCAACAGTACAATGCTTTATTTCCTTATCAGTTGGACCACAAAAAAGCAGACAGTACAATAGTATAAGGCTCACACAAATAATATTTTAAAAATTATCCCCTGATCAATTTTACCTCCAGACATGAGTAGGATATTTATATCATAATGTAACACAGTGAAGCATAACTCTGTGTCAGGTTCTTGTAAATGCCTACTGTGAGAAAACGCAAATAAAAAAATACATTCAGTTTTGTTTTAAAATCAGAAACCTCCAAGCAGCCTTGAATGCGGTCTGTTAAAGTATTGCAGAGCCGGGACCATACAGTATGATAAAGAGTGTCAGTCAATGAAGTATGGGGAGAAGGATTGGTTAAGTCTGCTTGCTTGCTGTGGAGAAGATGTCTGTAAGTTTTGCTATTGTTTTTTAAACTATAGGAGAGAAGGATTAGTTAATTCTTCTTGCTGTTGAGGGAGTTAATGTATAAAGGATTTTTGTAAGTTTTAATATTGTTTAATTTTCTTTTTAATTTAGCTTAAAGTAGAATTTAGCTTAAAGGCTTCTGTGTCTGGAGTGACTGTAAAAAACTGCAGGAGACAAGGATTAGTTAGTTCTACTTGCTGTTGAGGGAGTTAATGTATAGAGGACTTTTGTAAGTTTTGATATTGTTTTATTTTCTTTTTAATTTAGCTTAAAGAGCTTCTGTAGCTGGAGTGACTGTAAAAGCCCTCGCACCTACCCCTTCCACCAGCCTTTCTTAAATATGCAAATACCACTGGGGGTTGGGTTTGAATGCTGTGAGGAAGGAGCTTGGGGAGCTGCAAACTGATCTGAGCCCTCAGAAGATGCCAGGAAGAAGGAAACAAGGAACAGTCATATGAGCTAAGTCTTAAGGACATATAAATATATACAACATGTGAGTAGCTCTATAGTCCTTATGAGTAGCATTGTGGTTTCCAGTTAGTACGGTAGTTGGCTGTCTTATGCTGCATGCAAGGGCATTTAGGATAACAATTTCTGTAAGAGGCTGGGCTAGGATTAGTTAATTCTACTTGCTGTAGGGAGAGTGGTGTGGAGAGGCTGTATAGGTAGTGTGGACCATGAGTAGGATTGTAGGGTGCAATGGTTGTGGGGCAGCAATGCAGATGAACATACTGTGGAGGCTGGGAGGGTGCCCAATATACCACAGACTAAGGATGCTTGAGGAAGAGGTTCAGTGGCTTGGCAGGGAGCTGGTGTGGTTGAGGGAGGAGGGGAGGATTGCGTCGGTAGGAGGGCTGACATCTGAGAGTATTGTGGGGACACCACAGAAAAGGAACAGTGGGGCAAGGGTGAGGTCAGGGGGAGGAGGCACAGTAGACAGGAAGCCAGTTGATGAAGGGTGGACTCTAGTAGGACCTAGAAAAAGAGGAGCAGCAGTAGGCAGGAGGAAGGAGGAAACACACAATAAGGCAAAGGGAAGAGGGAACATGTTTGTTGTACTAGCAACACATGGGAAAGAGGATGCAGGAGGAGATTGCACAAGGGATACTACTCACAAAGAAAAGGGAGAGAGGGGCATTACTAGTGGAGAGACTGAGTATGGCAGGGGGAGGGATAATACTCAGAGGTGAGGAGGGAGGGAAAGGTTGGCAGTCAAACAGGAGGAGGGGAAGGAGGAGTCTCAACTGAGAAGGGCAGGAGGGCAGACATTGGGACACACTATAAAAGCACCATCTTGAGTGGCCCCAGAAATAAGAACCTGGGTGGGGGGGTGGCGATGGGCATAAGGAAAGAGGAAGGAGGTGTAATAGTGTTGGGGGACTCCATACTCAAGGGGATAAGATGGGTCAGCAAGGGGGAGAAGCACAGTCAGATATGGGTGGAGTCCATACCAGGATTAAAGGCAGACAAGGCAGGACAGGCAATCCTAAGATGCATAAGGAGGGACAGGAGGAAACCACACATTGTGGTACATGTGGGGACAAATGACCTAGTGGGGGAAATGGTGGAGGTAACAAAGGAGAGGATTAAGGAAGGTTGTGCAAGGAGACTGGGGAGTCTGTGGCATTCTCTGAAGTGCTCCCAGTGCCCTGCAAAAGCACAGTGAGGAAGTAGTGGATTAGGGAGTTGAACACATGGTTGGTAGAATGGTGTCAAACTAAGGGATATGGGGGTTGTGGGTGGCTGGGGCAGTACCTGGGATAATAACAATCTGTTTGCAAGGGATAGGCTGCACCTGAGAAGGGAGGGGAAGGAGAAATTAAAGCAAAGACTGGGGAGGTATATTGCGACAAAGGTGGATTTAAACTAGATAGGGGGGCCGGCAAGTGGACAGCAGGTAGGCAGGGATCCGATAGAGTGGAGTCACAGCCTACCCTCTAGGCTAGCAGGGAAGGACTTGGGGCAGCCGAAAAAGGAGGGAGTAGAAGGAAAGAAATGGAGGCTAATGAAGGGAAGGGGGCAGGATGGAGGGTGGTCTTGCTGAATGCAAGAAACTTAGGCAACAAATCTAGCAGTGTGGAGAGTGGATATTGCAGATGTCACGGAAATGTGGGCAAGTGAGCACCGGGACTGGGATTTGGCACTCCCAGGATACAAAGTATACAGGAAGGAGAGTAAGGAAGGGAGGGGTGGTGGGGTGGCAGTCTATGTGAGGGATGGGATCAAATGCACAAGGGACAAGGGGAAGAAAGAAGAACAGAGGCAATCTGGCTGCAGCTCCTAGACTCAAGGGGTAGGAAACTGAGGTTTGGGGTGGTATACTGGCCACTGTCCCAGTCTGAGGAGCTTGACAGGGAATTAGCAGGACAAATCAGAAAGGTATGTAGAAAAGGGAAGGTGGTCATCGTCGAGGATTTCAACTTCCTGGGGGTTGAATGGAGCATCTCAGCCACCTCCAGTGCTAGGGAACAAGGGTTCCTGGATGCAATCCAGGAGGGTCTCCTGACACAGTTGGTTAGTGTACCTACTAGGCTAAAGAACACTTTAGATCTGGTGTTGTCGAATGGGGAGGCAGTAAGAGAAATAAAAGTGGAGGACCCACTAGCCGACAGCAATCACCAAATGGTGTGGTTTAATATCATGATGTACAGGGAGCCTGAGAAATGAGTTACTCAGGTAGTAAACCTCAGGGTGGCAGACTTTGGAAGGATGCAAGAAACATAGAAACATAGAATTTGACGGCAGATAAGGACCGCTTGGCCCACCCAGTCTGCCCATTTCCCTACCTACTGGATAAGCTGCAGATCCTAGTTAACCAGCAGCCTACTTCTTCTTACCCCCCAGAATTGCCTTTTGACTGTCTGCATGCTTGAATTCCACCACTGATTTTGACTCCACAATCTCCTCCGGAAGGCTGTTCCATGCATACACAACCTCTCTGTGAAAAAATACTTCTTAAATTACCTCTGAGCTGCCCCTTCTATCTTCAAATTGTGCCCTCTTGTTCTTGCACACCCTCATGTTTTGAAAGATGCTACCTCTTGGACTTTGTTGATTCCTTGAGGTACTTGAAAGTTTCTATCATGTCCCCTCTCCCCTCCTTTCCTCGAGGCTATACATATTGCTCCTTGTCTTTCTTCAGATGTCTCTCCGGTGCAGACCCTGCACCATTTTAGTTGCCTCCTCGACAGCTTCCATTCTGTCTATGTCTTTGCTGAGATTGGGTCTCCAGAACTGCACAGTACTCCAGATGGGGTTTCACCAGCTGTCTGTACAGAGGGATAATAACTTCCGTTTTCTACTGGTGATGCCTCCCTATGCATCCTAGTATCCCCAGCCTCCTTGCTGCCTTTCACATTGCTTGCCCACCTTAGGTCATCTGATATGACTACCCCCAGGTCCCTTCTTATTTTTGTTGTTGTTAGTATCTCACCCCCATTGTGTACTCTTCCCCTGGGTTTTTGTTTCCCAGGTGCATTACCTTGCACTTCTTAGCATTGAATCTAGAAGTACTGAAAGGGAAACTAGAGAAATAAGGCAGGAGATGGATACAGAGCAGAAATGGAATATTATTAAATGGGGGATTACAGAGGCAACAGAAGCCTGCACCAAGACACAGAGTAAGAGGAGCAGAGCAAGAAAACCATGCTGGTTGAACAGCGAGGTAGTGGAGGCGGTGAGAGCAAAACGAGAGGTGCATCAGAGGTATAGAAGGATGGGGAAGGAAGAGGACAGGGAGGATTATGCAAGATGGTCCAGGGAGGTGACCAGAAAAGTGAGAGAAGCCAAGACCCAGAGGAGCTGAGATTAGTGCAGGGAATTAAATGGGGGGAGGACTTTTTCAGATACATCAGGGAGAAAAGGAAGTGCAAGGAGACAACAGCGGGATAAAAAGGTGGGGAGTGGATGGAAAAGGGTGAGGAGGCAGAAACACTGAATGATTACTTTTGCTCAGTGTTCACGGTAAAAGTGTTGGGGACCGCTACCACCATGGGCTGGGAGGGTGGGGACAGGGGAGGAGGCAACAGATGGAAGAATTGAGGCAAGTAGAGTCCTAGAGGGACTGAGGGCACTGAAGGTAGAAAAGGCACCAGGGCCAGATGTGCATCCACCCAGGGTGCTGGAGGAGATGGCGGAGGTGTTGGCGAGCCACTGGTGGATCTGTACAGCACCTCACTGGAGTCGGGATGTGTGCCACTGACTGGAGGATGGCACATGTAGTACCATTACACAAGAGTGACCAAGGATGAACCAGATAATTATCGTCTGGTAGGTCTCACCTCCATAGTGTGCAAACTCATGGAGACAATACTAAAGGAAAGACTGGTGTCGTACCTGGAGGACAATGGCCTCCAGGATGTGAGGCAGCATGGGTTTGTTTCAGGGAAGTCTTGTCAAACCAACCTGATAGAATATTATGACTGGGTGACAGGTGAGCTGGATAAGGGTCATGCGGTGGATGTTCATTACTTGGACTTCAGCAAGGCCTTTGATTCTGTGCCTCATGGGCGGCTTAGGGGGAAGCTAACTGGTGTAGTGGTAGGGGCAAAATGATGAGCTGGATCACAAGCTGGCTGAGTGGGAGGCTGCAATGTGTGGTGGTGAGAGGGGAGCTCTCAACTCCAAGACCTTTGATGAGTGGGGTGCCACAGGGCACTGTGTTGGGGCCAGTATTGTTTGGGCTCTTCATATCAGACATTGCACATGGGATGGTGAGCAGGATAAGTCTGTTCACTGATGACACCAAAATTGGAGCAGTGGTGAATGGAGAGAAGGGATGGAAGCAGCTGCAGAGGGACCTAAGCAAGCTAGAGGAGTGGTCAGAGATGTGGCAGCTGGGGTTCAATGCAAAGAAGTGTAATGCTATGCACTTTAGGGTGAAGAACCCAAGGAGAGAATACTGTCTGGGAGGGGTTAAGCTGCGGATCACTGAGGAAGAGAAGGACCTAGGGGTAATGATAACAGGGACCATGGACAACACTGTCCAGTGCAGGAGAGTGGCTGCAAAAGTGAACAAAATGCTGGGGCGCATAGTGAGGGGGTTTTCGTCCAGGCGAAGAGAAGTGATCTTGCCCCTCTACAGGTCACTGGTCATGTCGCACTTAAGAGTATTGTGTTTAGTTTTGGAGGCCATACCTAAAGCGTGATATCAGGCTACTGGAGGGGGTGCAGAGGAGAGCAACAAAGATGATTAAATATTCAATATTCATATTCCATATTCCAATTCAATATTCAATATTCCAGACGTGGACTGGAGCATCCCAGCAGCAGCATCAACTAGGAGCAGATTTATCCTGGACTCCCTTCAGGGTGCCTTCCTCAAGCAACTGGTCATGGAACCAACTCGGCAGAAGGCAATACTGGACCTTGTGCTCACAAACAGGGACAGTGTGATGGGGGTAAGAGTGGGGGAGCACCTGGGGAACAGTGACCACCAGTCACTGTGGTTTGAAATCACAGAAAGAGCAGAACCAAACCACACAAAAACACGTATCCTGGATTTTAGGGGGGCAAACTTTGAGAAAATGGGGAGATACTTGAAAGAGGCATTAAGAGGAATGGGCAGAATCAGGGGTTGAGGAACAGTGGAAGTATTTAAAATGGGGATTACAAGAGCAACAGAATTATGTATTAGCAGGTTAGCAAAAGGAAAAGGAAGAGGAGACCATTATGGTTTTCCAAAGAGGTAGCAAAGAAAGTGAAAGCCAAAAAGATTGCATTCAGGCGATACAAAAGACACAGGCAGAAGGGGATAGAGAAGTACCAGGAGAAGCAAAGGGAGGCAGGGAGGTTAGTAAGGGAAGCCAAAGCTCAGACAGAAGAACACATTGCAAAATCAGTGGGTAGAGGGACAAAACCTTTACAGGTACATAAGTGAAAAAGAAAGGCAAAGGAGGGATAGTGAGACTGAAGGGAGGATGGGGTTGTGTGGAGGATGACAACAAGTAAAGCTGACATATTGAACAGGTATTTGCTGCTCAGTCTTTACTGAGGAAGAGGAGGGTAATGGGTCTGAATGGAGTACAAGGGGTGAGAATGGTGCAGAAATGGACACAAGTCCCTTTACACGAGAAAGGGTCCTGAAGGAACTGGAAGTAATAAGAGTTGATAAAGCAATGGGGCCAGATGGGGTGCACCCCAGGATCCTTAAAGAACTAAGAGAGGTGGTGGCTGAACCTCTTGCTATCCTGTTTAGCCGATCACTAGAAACAGGGGAGGTACCCAAAGACTGGAGGATAGCAGATGTAGTCCCTTATACAAAAGTGGGAACAAAGAGGAAGCGGGAACTACAGACCAGTCAGCCTCACCTCGTAGTGGGGAAGATCATGGAAGCACTACCGAAGGGAGAGATTGGTGGAACATCTGGTTGTCAATGGACCATAGGACCCAAGGCAGCATGGTTTCACCAGGGAAGGTCATGTCAGACCAACCTCATTGAATTTTTGACTGGGTGACTAGGGAGGTGGATCAGGGAGGACAGTGGACATGGCCTATCTGGACTTCAGCAAGGCCTTGACACTGTGCCACATAGAAGACTATTGCACAAACTGGGGAATATGGGTGGGCAGGACAGTAGTGCGGTGGGTAGGTAACTGGCTGGGCAGCAGGACACAGAGGGTGGTGGTAAATGGCTGTCACTCCACAGAGGGAAGAGTGACCAGTGGGTACCACAGGGATCAGTGCTGGGACCGGTACTATTCAATATCTTCATCAGTGACATTGCGCAGGACCTAGAAGGCAGAATTTCACTGTTCGCTGATGACACAAAGCTCTGTAACAGAGTACACACCAGAGGTGTAGACAGAATGAGAAGGACCTGCAGAAACTTGAAGAATGGTCAGGGTTTGGCAGTTGAAATTCAATGCAAGGAAGTGCAAGATAATGCATATGGGGCACAAAAACCCTGGCACAATATATCAGTTGGGGGGTGAGGATATAGCATGCACCAAGCAGGAAAGGGATCTTGGAGTTATCATCTTTGATGACCTCAAGGCAGGGAAACAGTGTGACAAGGCAGCAGGTAAAGCAAATAGGATGCTGGGATGCACAGGCAGGAGCATCACCAGCAGGAAAAGGGAGGTCATAATTCCACTATACAAGACACTAGTGAGGCCGCACCTGGAGTACACTGTGCAGTTCTGGAGACCTTACCTACGTAAGGACACAGACAGGGTAGAGAAGGTTCAGAGGAGGGCAACAAAGATGGTGCATGGATTGCATCACAAGTCCTATGAGGACAGGTTGAAGGCACTGAACATGTACTCCCTGGAGGAGAGGAGGGAGAGAGGGGATATGATAGAGACATACAAGTATCTTACAGGGAGGAACAGGGTGCAGGAATGCACTATTTTTAAGCGAAAAAGATGTTCCAGGACTAGAGGGCATGGGATGAAGTTGGAGGGAGGACGATTCAGAGGAAACGTGAGGAAGAATTTCTTCACAGAACGGTGGTGGACAAGGAACACCCTGCCAGAGGAAGTGGTGGGGGCTGAAACAATCACGGGATTTAAGAATGCATGGGATAGACATAAAGGAATTCTGGAGGTCAGGGGTAAGGGGCAACAGACTTCCTGGAAAACATAAACTGAACTTACAAGCTCAAATGGGCAGACTGGGTGGGCCATAGGTCCTTATCTGCCGACACTGTCTATGTATCTATGTATCTATGTATCTATGATGTGTGGAATGGAAGGGACAGACTATGACAGCAGGCTGAGGGACCTGAATATGTACACCCTGGAGGATAGAAGGGACGGGGGGACATGATAGGGGCATTCAAGTATTTGAGGGGAATCAATAAGGATGGGGCAGATGGGGTCTTTAAGTTAAGGAGGGGGAGAGTCACCAGGGGGCATGGGCTAAGAATAGAGGGGGGAAGATTTAGGAAGGAAATAAGGAGACACTGTTTCACAATGGTAGCAAAATGGAACGCCCTACCAGAATGGGTGGTATCATGCAAATCTGTGAACAGCTTCAAAAGGGCAGGGGACAGGGAACAGGGGAGAGTGAGGGTGGGGAGGTGGGGTGGCAGTGGATGACAAATGGAGGGGTGGGGCAGCTGTAAACTAGGGGTGCTAGCTGCACACTCGGGCAGACTTAGATAGACCGGGTGGTCTGCTTCTGCTGGCAAATTCGTATGTTAGTATGTAAGTAGACAGCCTGGAAGAGGTGCCACGAGATTATCTTTTATCAGTCAAACTAAGTGTGCATGATGTTTTCTCTACCCCGCTAACATTGCTGGAATGTAATGATTCTATCACCGTGGTATTAGAGAAGTGCAGTATTTTGTGGCCTTCTTTATATATCTTTAAATGGACTTTGATTTAATGAATCATGACTTGCTACTTAAACTGTTATAAAATAAGCCTCAGCACACAGGCAGTAACCTGAGTCAGGCCATACTTATCATATAGATCTCTGTTTTACTGGGCCCCAGTGACAATTCCTTGCAGAATCAAACAGGGATCTGTCTTGGGTCTCGTGCTCTTCTCAGTATTTATTAGTCTATTACCCAGTGTTCCATCTCAGGCTGGTGTAAGGATACACGAAGATGACAGACTTATGGGGTTGCCTCAGCATACTAAAGATTTTACAGTCCGATTTTGATTTAATTTAGCTAATTTTTCTGAGAAAAATTGGAATTGAGTACTAAAAGTCAAGGTTATGTTGCTTGGTTCTCAGCATGTGCTTCAGGTCTTCTCCCCAGCTTGTTTGCCATTCAGCCCTCTTGATGGTTCTTGGCTTGAGCAGGTAGACAATTTTAATTATTTAGATTTATTTTCAGTGCATCATTACATTACCATTTACACAAAAACTCAGAAACTAGGCATTGATGGCAGAAAAGACCCATAGTCCATTCAGTCTGCCTGAGTTCCCTGTTTAGCCCTGGAACCTACTGTCTCTCCAGGCTCCTAGCCTTCCCCACCCACTATTCTCCTCCCAGTTTTTGCAACCCCAAACAACCACTGTACCCTTCATTCTGTCCCAACCATGCCTGAATCCACCAATGGATTTTACACCTACCACTTTAGCTGGTAGACTGTTCCACAGCTCCACCACCCTTTCTATAAAATAATGCTTCCTCATGTCCCTTCTGAACCTTCCTCCTGTTAGTGTCCACTCATGTCCACATGACCGCAAGCTACTATTCAAGCTAAATAGTTCCCCACAGTTCATTGTAACTATTTTTTGACAAAATGAACTTCAGTGCTAATAGCATTATTTTCCTAAGAACTTCCTAACTAGACAGTAGAGCTCCTTTATTCAGAAGGAACTTCTTCACCCCTTCTGCTTTCATAACAAAAAAACAAAACACTTCAACAGCTTGCACCACACAGCTACCTGCATGCTTAATATAAAATTCAGCATCACACGTTCCTCAAACTCATTATGTGGTGTGTAGAGGCTCAGGACCATTACAATCTGGGAACAAAAAAATGATGAAGCAATCTCAGTTGTTATGAGGGCCAGCGAAAAAAGGGGTGCCAGATAAAAAAACAAAATAAAATGTAACAGTGGTGACAATACCCAATAGTGTTTTGCAGGGGCCACCAAATGGACCAGTGACAGTGGCCCTGCTGATGAACTGGGTTTGGACCTAGGTGTGGGTGGGGCCTCCAGATGCTCGAGTTGGCCAGGCCATATCAAACATTTAATAGGTAAGGTTTCATTCAGAATGGCCTCCTTGAACAGAGCCTACCAATGTTGCAGCTTTATGGACAGAAATTGCACAGCATCAGCAACTGCCTATGCTAAATCATGATTATGAATTCTTTGCTTTGGCTAGGTTAACTTCTAAAAAGACTTGGGGCTTAATTTTCAAAGCAGAGCTGCCACGGATTTTCCAGCCTTAATTTCAAACTTACATTTACACTGCTAAACCATCTTTTAGTGCTGTTCTTCCCAGAGTGCAGGAAAATATTGCAGTTTTAACCTTCCTCCACTCTCGACTCCTCCTCCCTTCTCTATTCTTCCTGGCCTGGCTTCTGTAAATCCCATTCCACAGTTTTGTCCCTTCTACAGCTTCTGACTATGTCCTGATTGGGATGGAATGGATCATAGTATGTTTTCCTCTGCTAACTTTGTCAGTCTTGGTTAGACACTCAGCATTATGGCTAACCCCATCCTACTTCATAAACTTGAAGGAGGGCTCTCTTTGATCTCTCAGTCAGTTGTTTCCACTCCTATCTGTTACACCGACTCCATTTAGTTCCAGTGGGAGATGCCATCTGACCCTGGGCCCTTCCTATCTGTTTAGGTGTAGCCAGAGGCTCCATCCTGAGCTCAATCCTGTTCTCTATTTTCCTTAATGACCTCCCCTCAATCTGTGACTCTTTGTACATACATATGTATGCAGACAATGCTGCCCTTTATGCTTCAAGTGTCTTAGTCATAGAGCTTTGCAGCAGGAGGGCAATGATGTTGAACATTGGTTCCACTTGAACCAATTCTCACATAAGGCAAAAGCTGTCCACATAACTTTTGACACTAAGCAGCAAATCACAAGAATTCTCCAAATCCCAGATGTCATGACAGTGGATGGTTCCCCCTTGAAGGTGTCCTCCACTAAAATGCCATCCATTAAAAGCTCCTCCCCAAACTCGGAGCTCTGTACTGCAATGAATCTTGCCTAGCATAGCAAATACAAAAATGGGTACCTGTTTGGATCATCCCTAGAGTGGCACACAGGGAATCATTTTCATGGCAGTCTGCCATGTACTGAATCAACCACTGAAGCTAAAGTGCATGTCAGCCATAGTGGTTGATTCATTCCATGGCAGCTTGCCAAAAAATGATTCCCTGTGTGCCACTCAAGGTGTGACCCATACAAGTACTCATTTTTAGGGCTGTGGGCTAACCTACAGCCATTTTGGGATCGCTCAGTAGTTCTAAAATTGGCTGATTGAGAAACCTTTCATTGGACTTTTGGAAGTATCCTTCTGAAAGTCCAATGGAGCTTGAAACCTTCTGCCATGATTGGCCACTACAGAATAACAGCTGCACTATTTCAGCTGTTACTTCCCCATTCCAGGGCATGAACTGTGCATGCGTGACTTGCATGCATGCACAGTTCTGCTGGCACCATCATGTTGTAAATGGCAAAATGCCATTTACTGCAACTGTGCATGCGTGAGTGCCATGCATGTGCAGCTGCATCACTGCTGCCAGCACTGGCAACAAAGAAAATGTGATGACATCGGGGTTCCCAATCCCCATGTTGGTATTATGTAGCCCCCCCCACTCATGTGGCACACTAGGAGCCTACCCCAGTGTGCCCAAATGTATTTTTTTTCCCGTGACAACATCAGGGGCCCCAATCCACGTGTCAGCATTATGTAGACCCCCACTATTGTGGCCACTGGGAGCCCACCCCAGGGTGCCCAAATGTCTGCTTTTTTTTTGTTTCCTGTAAATAAAGAAAGCAGTCCCCCAACGTGTTTTTTTTATCTGTAAAAAAGAAAACAGTCCCTTGTCATTGCCCCAGTCCCTCCCCCATTCCCACCTCCCACTGAGCACCCACCTCCTCCCCTTACCCCATACTTACCTCCAGAGATCGGCACTGTCCTCTTCTCTGGACCGGGACACATCTGCACTCTTCAAAGATGAAGAATCAAAGGTAAGCGTGCCATAATGCCATTCAATGGGGTTTTCAACTTATGTTGATAAATAAGTCATTTTTGGAATTTTGGCTCCAAATTTTCAACATGGAGTTCTTGGGACCCCACCTCATGAAAACATTCACTGTCATTTCGTTACTTGGTCCTGAAAGATGATTTTGCGGTCACTGCGTGAAATCACCTTTCAGGACTGATTCATGAAATGACAGCGGCACTGTTCATTAGGTGGGGTCCCAAAAAGCCCATGTTGCAAATTTGGTGAAAAAAATTCCAAAAAATTACTGCATTACGAGTGTGCATTACGCAGTTTCTATGTACACTCCTAACTTTGCCAATTTTTAATATTTTCCCTCCATATTTTCAACATTGCCATTTTTGCACACCTCCTTTTTAACAGTACAGCTGTAATTTATCACATCCTGCCCAAAATGTGTTTTCACACCTGTGGCACAGAATGGTGCAGTTGCTCTGCAAAATCACCTTTCGGGACAAGTGAAGAAAATGGCACTGGCACTCTTCATGAGGAGGGGTCCCAAAAAGGCCATATTGAAAATTTGGTACAGCACCTTCAAAAAATGGCCAAGTTACACCTGAGCATTCAATAATTTCTATACACACATGTAACTTTGCTCAGTTGGTAGCTCATCACAACCCTATTGGCTCTGGCCAGAACTTGTTGTTTTAGAAATGACTGGAGTCCAATAAGACTGTTTGCAGCAGGAAGGAACAGTGGAGTCTAGACATCTGTCTATTAAAAAAGATTATACCCTATGAGGATTATGTGGACGTCCTGCTTTTGTATGTGTTTTTTTTTTAATCCTGACTTCCATTCCTGGTCTGCTGAGAGATATTCCTCAAGATGGCTCTCCCAGTGTTTAACTATGCAAACATGTTGTACAGTGCTGCCCGTAAAATGTTCCTGTCTAGGCTGCATTCTCTTTTGCATTCCTACTGTTTTGCCCTCAACTGTCCCCCCCCCCCCACACACACACCACTGCTTCCTCTACTTTAACTTCTCCCTTTCCTATCTCAAGATCCAATTCCTTTTACACTGTGTCTCCTTTTTTCTTTTCTTTTTCTATAGAGCTGTTTCTTGCTTTCAGCGTGCCGGCTGGCTCTTCAGCTCCTATCCACCTCCTTGCCAGCTACCATCTCCCCCCAGCACTCACCTCCTTAGTTCCCCAATGGCTTGCCCCCCCTGTGGTTGGGCCTGGAGAGGGAGGCCATTTTCCCCACAGTCTGCATCTGGTTCAGCAGGGTCCTGGTGCAATGGCACAGGTTGGGGCCTCCTAGATATGCAGGTCCTGTTTTCCTCTTTTGTTCAGTTTCCTCACCTCAATGTTGGCTTGCATGCACTGGCATGGGCATGCGATGTGAAGGCACCACACTTACGTGAATGCCTGCTCCCAACCACCAGAGATGTGGCCACATGCTGTGCCACCCAGCTTCTGCTAACTGTCAGTCAAGCAGAGTGCTGTTTGCCCTCTCTGAAGGAGGAGAGACACCCATAGACTCTCGATCCTCCTGCTCGTGGCTGGACCCCGAGTGACCTTGGTCCATTCCTGAACCTGGGTTGCCAGCGTGGCAGGAGGTAAGGTGCTCACAGACTCAGCCCTTCATGCCACTGGACCAGCTTGGGAGAAGCATCATGATAAATAATATCACCATAATCCGGTTGAGAAATGAACAAAAAATTCACTAGTCATTTCCTATTGTAGGTATGAACAGGTGCTTTGTTTTGATAAAAAAAGACCAAGATTTATTTTAATTTATCAGCTAGATTGACACATGACAATTAAATGAAAGAGCATTGTGTAAACATATGCCCAGATACTTATATGAATCCACTAGATCTAGACTGGAATCATCCCTGGCATTAATAGACAAATTCAAAGGGTTGCTTGGTTTGGCTCTATTAAATAGTTGCCATTGTTTTCTTTTTGTGTTCAGAAGGGGCCTTAATTGAAATAAGGCATCCTGTACCGTGTCAAAACTATCCTGAACAATATTCACAGCCTTTATTGGATCTTTGTGGAAAGAATACAACATGATCCCATCAGCAAAAAGGTAAAGTTTAGAATCAGTGTTACAAAAGGTAGGTAAGTCATTAACATGCAAAAAAAAAAAAAATAAATAACAAGGGGGCTAACACCGAACCCTGAGGTATTCCTTTTTTGATGATAACAAAATCAGAAAATAATTCATCCACACAAACACACTGCATCCTGTTGTGAAGATAGGCCACAAACCAGAGTACAGATTTGTTACTGATTTCAAGAGAACACAGTCTATTAATTAATAGATTATGGTCCACAGTATTGAATGCTTTTGATAAGTCAAGGAAAACTGTGGGAATAACACATCCATTATCAAAAGTGGACTATATGTCACTAACAACCCATAATATAAGATGGATGTTGTTATAACCAAGTCTAAAACCAAACTGACAGGGAGAAATCAACTTCTATTTCAGAAGATATGAAGTCAGTTGCCCATAGACAATTTTCTCAGAAATTTTCACAAACACCGAACTGAAACTGATCAATAAGAAGTGAGGTCAG
This sequence comes from Neoceratodus forsteri, assembly GCA_016271365.2. Lineage (NCBI taxonomy): Eukaryota > Metazoa > Chordata > Ceratodontiformes > Ceratodontidae > Neoceratodus > Neoceratodus forsteri. The sequence goes on from CM057453.1 coordinate 437,777,946, forward strand.
AAATGATACCCCCTTTGAATATTGGGATGATGAAATCAGACTTCTAATCCTGTGGTGTATCGTACATCTGAATAGACAGATTTAACAGGAAGGTGATGTATTTAGCCAAAATCAGGGCCCCAATTTTCAAGAATACTGGTTCTATGCCATCTATACCTGCTCCTTTGCTGCAGTCATAGAAACATAGAAACATAGACTTTGACGGCAGATAAGGACCACTTGGCCCACCCAGTCTGCCCATTTTCCTACCTATTGCATAAGCTGCAGATTCTAGTTAACCAACAGCCTACTTCCTGCAACCCCCAACTGTAATTGCCTTGTGTCTGTCCTATGCATGTTTGAATTCCCCCACTGTTTTAGACCCAACAACCTCCCCAGGAAAGCGGTTCCATGCATCCACCACTCTCTCCATGAAAAAATTTCCTCACATTACCCCTGAGCCGTCCCCCCTCTATCTTTAAATTGTGTCCCCTTGTCCTTACACATCTCTTTTTCTGAAAGATGCTACCCTCCTGGACTTTGTTGATTCCCTTGAGGTACTTGAATGTTTCTATCATGTCCCCCTATCCCTCCTTTCATCAAGGGTATACATATTAAGCTCTCTCAGTCTCTCTTCATATGGTTTCTGATGCAGAGCCTGCACCATTTTAGTTGCCCTCCTCTGGACTGCTTCCATCCTGTCTGTGTCCTTGCGTAGATGAGGTCTCCAAAACTGCACACAGTACTTCAGATGGGGTCTCACCAACTGTCTGTACAGAGGGATAACCACTTCCCTTTTTCTACTTGTGATGCCCCTTCCTATGCATCCCAGTATCCCCCTGGCTCTCCTTACTGACTTCTCACATTGCTTACCCACCTTTAGGTCAACTGATATGACTAACCCCAGCTCCCTTTCCATTTTTGTTGTTGTTAGTACTCCCTGCTATTGTGTACTCTTCTCCTGGGTTTTATTTCCAGGTCATTACTTGCACTTCTTTGCCTTGAATCTAAGTTGCCATATGTCTGACCATTCCTCCAACCTTGCCAAGTCTCTTCTCATCTTTTCTACCTCCTCTTGTGTATCAACTCTGTCACAAATCTTTGTGTCATCTGCAAAGAGGCATACCTTTCCCTCCAGACCCTCTGCTATGTCACCTATAAAGATGTTAAAGAGGACTGGACCCAGTACTGAGCCCTAAGGTACTCCACTAGTGATCCCCCTTTCTTCGGAATGTGTTCCATTCACTCAGTCAAGATGAGTCAATTCATCAAACACTTCCCTTTCTGAAATCTAATGGAGAAGAACAGTGGGTGAAAAAAACAAGAATGACTCAAATTCAAGGCAGCAGGAGGGATATCAGGCTACTTCTGATCAAAGATAAGACTTGCTTTTGCAAAATGATTGTTAAAGGCTGATACCTGTTTTAAATTATCTGTCACAATTAAAGAATCAACATATAACATAGGCGGTAGAGTGTGCTTACTCTCTGCATCTTGTAGTTGCTTTGTGGTAGACCACATTTTTTTTATTATCTGAAGCATTGCCAGGTTAAGAAAAAAATATTAACTCTTTACTTTTCTACCTGAGATGTTCATTTATTTCGTAATGTTCTAAAATATTGTGAATCCAGTGGCTCTTTCATCACTCTTGTCTTTTTCCAAACAGCATTTTTATTATAGATTACAATGCCAATTGAATTAGTAAACCATGGAACAATTAATTTTTCTAGCTTTTTTTTTCGTAAATGGTGCTTAATGATATATCACATCCTTAAAACGACACTGTCAGCCTTGCGAGTCAGTTTCTGGTCATCTGTGACTAGTTTGCCTCTAGTCATACACTTGGCAAACTAAGTCTGTAGAATGCCCCAATATATAAACAAATAGTTGCTATTACCTTTTTAGCCATTGTCAGACTGAGATGTCTACGCTACTCCAATTGTCACTCAGAAGAATATCTCCACCACGAACATGCGTCTGGCACACAGCTTGTTCATGAAGCTTACGTTTTCTTCCATATATATTAAACAAAGCATATAATACAGTCGAGCATCTGGTGCTTAATCAGAGTTTGTATGTTTAAATAAAATGAGCACTGATAGTTCTGATGCACATGTGTAGGATCTCGGCTCCATTTTTCAAATTTACAGTATTTAGCAGCACTATCAGTGCTCGTTTTATTTAAAGACACACAAACTTTGATCATGTGCTAGATGTTCAATTGTATTATATATTTTGTTAAATACACATGGAAAAAATTTAAATTTCATGAATGAGTTGTGTGCCAGATGTACGTTCGCAGTGGGGATATGCTTACGGGTGGCAGCTGAATTAGTGCAGACCTCTTGGTTCCAAAAATGATAACAAAAGTGGCTAAAAACTAATAATGATTCATTTATTTTATAAATTGGGACATTCTACAAAATTAGTTTGTCAGGTCTGTGCCTAGAGGTAAACTGGTCATAAATGTCCAGAAACTGAATGGCAAAGCTGGCAATGTCCCTTTAAGGGAAGATTTGAAAATAAATCCCAAGATGTATTTACATCCGGGCATGAGTAAATAAGTGACTAGTTCACATAAACTAAATCCATTAAAAAGGACTAATCCTGAAAAAACCTAATGTTCCGAGATTCAATTAACCTTGTAGGGGTACTCAATTTAGTATTTTGATGAATATAAGACACATAGCAGTAATTGTTGATATCACAAGCAAAGACAGAAGGAAGATATTTATGAGGTGAAGTGTTTAAAATCACATCAAGTGAAATGTCTTTGCTTGGTTCCTGTACATTATGCCTAGTTGGGAGGTTGATTATGTGAGTTAAGTTGAATGCATACAGTTGATTAGATAATATAAGAGATGGTTCAAACATATTCCAATTCAAGTCTGCCATTAGAATCAATTCAGAATAAATAAATGGAGCAATAAGGTTGGCTAAAAAATCTGAGGGAGCAGAATGGGGTCTAAAACATACAGCCAAGTAGGTTAGAATGTGGTACAGATAAATCAACATCTGGTATTTTCTTTCTTAGCCATGTTTCTGAGACTAACAAAGCATCAGCGCTAGAAGTAGCTACCCAAACCTTTAAATAGTCGAGCTTTGGAATGAGTCTTCTTACATTAATGTGAGCAAACCCTTATAAATTACTTTGACAAAATTTGTTCAAAAGAAAAATTATAGCTATATTTAGGGCCTAGATTAGCTTAAACATCTACAGAAGACAGTCACAGTATCAGAATAAATTTTCTAGTGAAAGGCAAACATTTTTTTCAAAGATCTACTTAAGTAATTAGTTTGCCTGGCGATAGTCACATTTCTTCTAGGTATGCTTAAAAAAGTGTAGGTGCAATACCTCTACACAAAGATCAATCATCACTATTGCTAGATGTTCTAAAACAACATGCATGTGCATTTGGGAGAGAATAGCTTTCAAATAAATTCACCTGATAAAAGTTAGAGCTATCAGTCGTATGCAGTCAGTCTTCCAAGTGTACCAAATTAATTACTGCTGGGAACAAGTTAGTAAAAAAATGAACAGTATAAAAACATTATCAGCTGTATGCCGCAAGTCTTCCAAGTGTACCAAATTAATTACTGCTGGGAACCAGTTAGTAAAAAAATTAACAGTATAAAAACATTTTGCTAAAAACAAACACGTGTGAATTAATAGCAAGGTTTTAAAGCCAACATGCTGCTCAAAGAGCAACCAACTAATTAATAATCCCATTTAATTAGGTATATATTCAGTGTATCATTCCATAGTGCTATATCTATCCCTCTTATTTGGCCAGAATACACTAAAAGCCTTTTGCTTGGAATCTAACCCAGGACATTTTGAATCCCAAAAACAGCAGGTAGAGCCGCTCAGCAGAAGAAATTTCAGTTTGCTTGAAGGTTAGCCTGTGTCTAGATTATCTTATTACAGATCAAGGGAGCACACCTGATCAGCTGGGGCATGGCAAATATGCCACTGGAGAGTTCGGAACAGAAATGTTCACCTCAAGAAAGTTTGGTACAGGAAACTGGGGAACAGGAAAATTAAATGGCTGGAAATTCAGTCATGCATTTCACTGGAGTGATGATCCATGGCAGTGAGGTGCTGTCATAGTAAATCTACACTTACACTTGAAATTTCACTGGAGTGGTGATCCATGGCAGAGTGAACCAAATTTCCAGCTGTTGTGACGAACTTTCCTGTACCAAACTTTCTTGAGGTGAATCTTCCTGTTCTGAACTTTCTTGTTCCATCTTTACTTAGAACTGATCAGCCAGAGTGCTCTTTTCCCCCACTTCATACGAGTCAATTCTAATTCTATAAAACCCTAGTAGGTCCCCTTGCCCTGGCTCTCGGGATTACCGACTGTTTGCCCTGACTATACCTGCTACCCTGCCCTGACAAACCTGCTAGCTGAACAACATCTAGACTAAGCCAGACACTGACCCCCTTTGGCTCATCCTCACAGCAGGAGCTGCCCTCTTGACCTTTTAGGTGTCTGTGAGCCAGCCCTGGGCTCCCTAAAGTCTGTGGTGATTGCCAACTTTTCCAGTTCAGCAGCAGGTGCTGCTGTCCATCAATGACAAAAACAGCTAATCAGTGCTAGAAGCTTGTGTGAGGAGATGGAACCTACCATGAGCAAACCTCCAGCACTTCTTGTGACCTCTGCAGCCAGATGCCAACCCTCTCAGAACTATCTTCACAGCAGGAGATGCCATCTTGTCCTCAGCAGCAGGAGCTGCTGTCCATCAAGGATGAAAAACAGTTAATTTTCATTAGAAGTACTGATTGAGAAGTGGGACCTAACACTATTTTATCTGATTCTTGTCAAGCAGACTCATTAACCCAATAGGAGTGTCCTCACAAGGAAAGTCACAGTGGGAAACACCAAGACACCGAAGACTCTGCCCCCTTCCATTCCCTCTGGGGATGGTAAGTACTAAGCATACCAGACAGTGTTGACTCTAGACACCAAAAATAATTGGCTATTTGACTAAACCCCTTATTTTTCTTTTAGCCTCCACCTATTTTGTTTTAGCTATTTAACCATATTAGCCATTTTTTTTTCAAATGAAGACCTGCTATCTTGACATACAAACACTAGCCAACAGTGGCTACTTAAAAACATTTTTGTTCCTAATTATTAACAAAAAAAGTTAAATGGCTCAGCAGCCAATATGCTGTGCCAATACTGATACCAGACTGTTTGTATTAGTGTCTGAGTCGTTTGTGTGTTTTGTTTCAATTTATAAAGCTTATTTTACACCTCGCTTAGTTTAACCCTTTGAATTGTTTCCAATTGTTAATCTAAAAGAGGTAGTGTACTCCCTGGAATTTACTGTAACTTTCAGATGTAGTCAGCTATCACTTCTTTTATTTCAAGTATTTTTTCTTTCTGTTTGCTAATTAGAAGATTTTTCCACTGGGCAGGACTGGGGTGATGTGTGGAGCAGCACTCTGGAGGCTAAAAAAAGTCAGTTCTGTTCCTCCCACTACATCAACACTGAGATCACACTGACTGTGACATCTCTAGTAACCAAGGAGAACCATTTCTCACTGCCAGATTATTCTCTTTCGTATGAAGCAGCAGGGATTGACTCTTCTTGGTTATTAGTGATGTCACAATTTCCTGCATTTTGATTGACAGCTTGTGAAAGTCACTGCTCAGACCTCAAGTATTGTGGTGCCTCAATGTGTTTGGTCACATTTCTGATGATGTAGTGGAAGGAGCAGAACTGACTTGTTTTGCCTCTAAACAGAGTGCAGCTCCACACATCAGCCCAGTACTACCAGGTGGAAAATCTTCTAATTAGCAAATAGAGAAAAAAATACTTCGGATATAGGAAGTGATAACTGACTGTATCTGAAAATTACTATTAATTACAGGCAGTACACTAGCTCTTTAACTGCTTTTGTACTCTTAACCCAGTATCTCAATCTGTTTTCAGCCTAGTTTAATATAGAGAAGTATATCATCTTATTTTGCTTACCCTGGACCCAATATTGATAAATTTTCACGAGCATTAACCAGTGTTTGCAAGCACAAACTGGTCTTTGTGCTGGAGACCAATATTCAAGGGCTCTGTTGCACCGGCCAACAGGGGTAGCCCTGTGCCAACCAAACAGGGAGTATGCAAATAGTGGGGTGGGGATGGGAAGATCGGCACAAGCCAATATTCAGAGGATTTGTGCAGCACAAGAGGGTTTGTGCAGTCCTTTTGTGCCATGCAAATACCACAGATGAAAACCTCCTCTTATTCCACACAACCCTAGTGGCTACCACAGGTAATGCAGCCAACCAGCCGGTTGGCCGCTGGGGGAGCATACCCACCCCTGTGGTCCGTGGCTTCCCCCCAGATAGCCAGCCCCCTATGAAAAATAAAATTCCCTGGTGCCAATGGTCCCCACCTCTCTGATTGCCAGCCCCAACAGTATAACTATAATCCCTGGTACTAGTGGTCCCCCTCACCTTCCTATCATTAGCCCCAAGTGTATTATTATAATCCCTGGTGCTAGTGGTCCCTCTCACCTTCCTATCATTAGCCCCAAGTGTATTATTATAATCCCTGGTGCTAGTGGTCCCTCTCACCTTCCTATCATTAGCCCCAAGTGTATTATTATAATCCCTGGTGCTAGTGGTCCCTCTCACCTTCCTATCATTAGCCCCAAGTGTATTATTATAATCTCTGGTGCTAGTGGTCCCTCTCACCTTCCTATCATTAGCCCCAAGTGTATTATTATAATCCCTGGTGCTAGTGGTCCCTCTCACCTTCCTATCATTAGCCCAAGTGTATTATTATAATCTCTGGTGCTAGTGGTCCCTCTCACCTTCCTATCATTAGCCCCAAGTGTATTATTATAATCCCTGGTGCTAGTGGTCCCTCTCACCTTCCTATCATTAGCCCCAAGTGTATTATTATAATCTCTGGTGCTAGTGGTCCCTCTCACCTTCCTATCATTAGCCCCAAGTGTATTATTATAACTCTGGTGCTAGTGGTCCCTCTCACCTTCCTATCATTAGCCCCAAGTGTATTATTATAATCCCTGGTGCTAGTGGTCCTCTCACCTTCCTATCATTAGCCCCAAGTGTATTATTATAATCCCTGGTACTAGTGGTCCCTCTCACCTTCCTATCATTAGCCCCAAGTGTATTATTATAACCTCTGGTGCTAGTGGTCCCTCTCACTCTGACTGCCAGTTTCAAGGGTAAAATTGTAATCCCTGGTGCTAGTGGCTCCCCCGACTTCCAATCACCAGCCCCAAGTGTTTTATTATAATCCTTAGTGCTAGTGATCCCCTCCCCTCCGATCGCCAGCTCCAGCTGCACAATAACAAGAATCCTTGGTGATAGTGGTACTCCCCTGCCCTCTGATCACCAGTCCTTCACTGTGAAAAAGAATCTGTGGTGTTAGCGGTTCCCCTCTCCCCAACCGCCAGCCAAGAATGAAAAACAAACCATCCCTGGCATCCAGTAGTCTCCCTATGGCAACGGGCGCCCCCCCCACTCACCATATCTGTATGCACGGTGCTGTGGGTGCCTACAGCATTCGGCACAGCCCTCCTCATACCTCCTTGGCTGGCCACTGAATGTACAGGCAGTTGTTGCTTTAGTCCTCCATTCTGACCTCTGACTTCAGCACATACCAAAACAAAAATGTACCTTATTTTTCAATCAATTTCTTATACAAGTGGCTAGAAACCTACAATGCAGTCTGACTTTCTTGATCTCCTTGGCTGAGGACCCATGACAGTTGGCTGACAAATTCGTTGATGACCGACATTACAGCAACACCTTTATGTCAACCACAATTGCAGCTGGCATAAAGGTGGCCACTTGAAACTGTTTTTTTCAGGGGCTTGCCCTCAACCCTGCATGCAGGGGCTCTTCCCCTGCACCCCCCCATAACTACAGTAATCAACTCCGAGCCAAAGTTGATTCTGGGAGGGGGTGCAAAACCCCCCAGAAAGCAGTGCTGGGGTCTACGCCAACACTACAGCGACCTGTTGCTGTTGTCGTTGTAGTGTCAGTCACTGTAAAATTGTCACTGTGGCAAGGGCATACCCATGGCTAAACATGTGGCACCTCAGGTCCTTTGGTTAGCAGGCCACCCACTCACTCCCTCACAGAAAACACATCACGGGGAAGAAAAGAAAAATTAAACAATTCAAACTAAACAAAAAAATGATGCTTCAATCAACACTCCCTGCCTAGTTCTGTTCAGTGAGTCTTCTCTCTCCAGACTCTCGCTAGCATGATCCACCATTTTTTTAGAAACATTTAACCAACTTCTGCAGCTCCACCAATACCTGACATGTTACAGCACATTGCAGCATTTAAGCTTAATCCCTGATGATGCGTCCACTGGGATGGCCAAAGCAACAAAGGCAAGTGAAAGCACAACAGCAACTTCTCACAAAATAAACTTACCAACAAAACTAAATTTTTAATTATAAGAAATGAATACAAAAAAATAAACACACAAGCTCTTCTCCTATAGCATACATGAAATATGTGTGTGTGTGTGGGGGGTGAGCTTATATGATACATGATTTAAGTATACTCATGCAGTTTGACCTTGGTCATCTCATTCATGGCTTATGCACCCTTGACCCCTGTGTACCATTGAGGCTGCTGCAGTGCCCCCCCCCCAAACTTGCTTCAGATCCTCCCTGACTGTTCTTTTTTTTTTCAGCTTTGTGTACCAGTGTTAATCAGAGCCCCTTACACAACTGTATTGAGGCTACTGCTCTCTCCTGTTGAGCATACTGCAGTGTCCTCCCCAACCCCCAACTTGCTTCACGACTTCCCTACTTAAACTATCTCTGTTTAATTCTCAACCTCAAGTGATAGTGTGAGTGGGTATTGACAACACAAGACTCCAGTGTAAAGTTCGCACACACAGCTCTGTGTGGCTAAAGGATTTATTTAAAATAAATCAAAATTAAAGCAAATACTTCAATAAACAAAGAAAATAAAATAAATCAGTTCTCAAATCGAACCTCAGTACTCTATAATGGAGCACTGCCACAGAGTGGTACCTTCAAAGCAACAGAACCACTATCCTCTGTGCACAAGACCTATCTGAATCATTCAGAATAGACAGCATTTATATAGAACTGAGATGATGACCTAATAGATCACCTGATCCGCCCCTGTTTCTAATACATAAAATAAACTAATCTAATACAAAAAAATGGGGCATCATCAGGGACCACTATTTGTAATTTTACCTCTCTAAACAGTTGTGTCATTTATTTAAGGAAAAATATCTCTACAAATATAATCATTTCTATATGCATAACTAAGGCTCACTTAAGGCACTAGCCCCGCCTATTGAATGTGACCTCACATCAGCAGTGCACTATAAAGCTAGCCCAGAAGGAGGCCTCTGGCCCTTAAGGAGTGACAGAGTACTGTACTGCTGCAAGACAAACAGAGCAAACAGGTCATTGTGCTCTTATTTTAAAAGGTTTCCACAAGAAACAATACGTTTTCCGGTCTGAAAATCACTGATTAACGCAGAGCTTTTTGGCAAGTATTGAAATAAACAGAGGAAGGGTTTTGTGTTAAGAACGGGAAAGTTTGTGTGCACTGATAACGGGGGGAAGGGGGGAGAAAAAGCGAATGGAAATCGCTTCTCTTGACCGCAGAACAGAATGTCTGTCTGACTAGAATGTAATAACACTTTTTAGAAAATGGGCTTTTTATTTGGAGGCATCTGATTGGCTGGTATCTCTTTGATAGGGGTACATTAACTTTCAATTGATGCCCACCAAATAACAAGCATTTGTCAATGCCAAATGTTGATTGCGTTGGTCTGTTGAGCTCGCTCAGTCGCCCTCTGTCACTGGCAGTCTGTTTGTCCCGGTGCTGCAGGCTGCTCTTTTGTACTGGGCTGCTGCTTGCATTGGCACCTCATTCTGCTGAGGAAGAAATCTGCAGCTGTCCCGACAGAGCTCCATTGAGGTGGCTCACTTTTCCTCTCTCATCCACTCATTCTGTTTCTCCTGGCGCTGCATGCTGCCCTTTGTACTGGGCTCCTGCCTGTGTTGGTAGCTTTTCTACCCACAAAGAAATCCACAGCTGTCCCAACAGAGCTCCGTTGAGGTTGCTCACCCCTGTCTCACTCACTCATTCTGGTTCTCCTGGCGCTGCAGGCTGCCCTTTTGTACTGGGCTCCTGCCTCTGTTGGTGCCTTTTCTGCCCACAATGAAATCTGCAGCAGTCCCGACAATGGTCCGTTGAGTTCGCTCACTCCCCTTCTCTCACTCACTCACTCATTCTGTTCTGCCGGCGCTGCAGGCTGCCCTTTTCTACTAGGCTCCTGCCTGCGTTGCTGCCTTCTTATGCCTACAAAGAAATTTGCAGCAGTTATAATACAGCTCTGTTGAGCTCATTCACTCGCTCATTCTGGTTTTCCTGCCACTGCAGGCTGCCCTTTTGTACTGGGCCCCTGCATGCATTGCTGCCTTTTTCTGCCCACAAAGAAATCTGCAGCAGTCCCAACAGAGCCCCGTTGAGCTCACTGACCCCCTCACTCGCTCATTCTGTGTCTCCTGGCACTGCAGGCTGCCCTTTTGTACTGGGCTCCTGCCTGCACTGGCAGGTTTTTCTGGCCAGAAAGAAATCTGAAGCAGTCCCGACACAGCTCCACTGAGCTCGCCTCCCCCCTCTGTCACTCTCGCATTCCATTTCTGCCGGTGCTGGAAGCTGGCCTTTGTACTGGGCTCCTGCCTGGGTGTTGCCACATTTTCTGCCCACAAAGAAATCTGCAGCAGTCACACTAGAGCTGCACTGAGCTCGCTCACTACCGCTCTGTCACTCGCTCATTCTGTTTCTCTTGGCGCCGCAGACTGCACTTTTGTATGGGGCTCCTGGCCGCGTTGGCATCTTTGTCTGTCCACAAAGAAATCCACAGCTGTCCCAACAGAGCTCCATTGAGGTTGCTCAGTCTCCCTCTCTCGTCGCTCATTATGTTTCTCCTGGCGCTACAAGCTGCCCTTTTGTACGGGGATCCTGCCTGCATTGGCGCCTTTTTCTGCCCATAAAGAAACCCAGCAGTCCTGATAGAGCTCCACTGAGCTCACTAAGTCCCCTTGTCTCACTCGCTCATACTGTTTCTCCCACTGCTGCAGGCTGGCCTTTGTACTGGGCCCCTGCCTGTATTGATGCCTTTTTCTGCCCACAAAGAAATCTGCAGCAGTCCTGACAGCGCCCGTGAGTTCGCCACTCCCCCTCCCTCACTCCTCTCGCTCTGTTTCTCCCAGTGCTGCAGGCTGCCCTTTTGTACTGGGCTCTTGTGTTGGGGCTTTTGTCTGCCCACAAACAAATCCGCAGCAGTCCTGACAGAGCTCAGTTGAACTCGGTCACTCCCCCCCTCACTCGGTCAATCTTAATGTAACCCCTAGATGGCGCTATCCCAGGGGCTACTACCCCTGCCTGATTTGCCACTAACAGGTTGAGGGGCCTGGATCCAATGGCGGGTGCCTCCACCCAGAGGTCAGGTTTGCAACAGTTAAACTAACTTGGTCACAGCCCTCTGGGACACTGCAACCCCTTTCTTCCCACTTAGTGGCCCACACAATATATCAGAATTACCTTCACAGTATACACTTACCCCAGGTCTGGTTCCTGCACTGGGACCTCCTGTGAAATGAGATACAGTGCAACAATCACAGTACAGTACTTTTACATAGACAAATACTCAGGCAGTATAACTTGCTGAAACAAGCAGCTCTGATTTATTTAGGGGGATATAACAAGGACGGGAAATCAGGTTAATTAGCTTATCACTCTAATAATCTATTTCATGGCTCTGTGCACAGGCCTATCCCTACTTCAGTTACTGTCCCTGGGTACCCAAGCCCTAGTGGCTAGTCCAAACCGTGGCAGCTGGTAGGGGCCCTTCACACAGAGAAAAGGAGAATTAAACAGTCAGCAGTACAGTAATTCCATTTGGATTTAATGTGGCAATTCAACAGGGAGCAACCCTTGAATTAGTACTCACGACCTCCAAATAAGATAGGGTCCTTCAATGTCAGCAGGGCTCACTTGAGGTACACAAACCTCTTCACACATCCATATAAAAGAAGGTACTATACCAGGCAGGCTGCATCTGTATCCCGATCGCAATTACTGCACAATGCCGGGGAGAACACACAGCAGATTCAGTTCCTGACAGACCGAAAGCAATTTTCAGCAATTCTTCCAGTCTTCTACAGGGTGAGCCTGGTTTCTACTCTTCAGAGATCCCTTGATTCTTTTCTACAGGACTTGATTCAGTCCTAACAAGCTGTTACACAAGCTGCAGACCGGAACTCTGGGCTTACACACGTTTTTGACTAAAACTGCACACTAAAAAGCACAGGGCTCCTTCCTTCTTCACTGCCAAAGCTCAACTGAACTCCAACCGTGACAAAAACTGCACTTCCTTTGAGTTCCTCCCAGTTCTTGACTGGATTGGCTGTCACCACAATAGACTGCTGCTGTTGGTCCAAAAAGGCACTGAAGTCTAAACTACATCTCCCAGAGTCACTGCCCATACAATCCTCTTGTGGCTGGCTCAGATTATGAGTCCAAGTTCTGATTCGTCTAAGGCACCATTTTAGAGCTAGCTTACCCCACACTGATTGGTCCAGTTCAGCAGTTCAAAACTAGAATGGGGAACTAGCAGACACAGTTCTGACTGCAAAGAAAGCAGGTTAGACAAACTGTAATTTCATTATTACTCTAAATAATTTCTGGTAAACAGTTACATCTTTCAGATAGGTTTCCTTTGCACTCCTAGTGACTGCAAAAATTAGTGAATTGGCAGCAGCTCATGAGGTACCTGAGAAGCACACAGTCCCCCATACAACTAATTATGTCTGCAAGCAGACAGCTCTTAAAGAGACAGTACCAGAGGCTCTAAAAACACTCACTGATAAATGGCTTAAATGCCAAACACCATTCAGGCTTGGAGCATTCAAGCAAGCTCCTGAAGTCTTTTGGAACCCCATTTGCAGGGGGTTACACCCTTCCTGGTTTGGGAAAGCTTGACGTCTCGCAGCCAAGCAAGTACCCTACAAGTTTCAACTGCAACCATATACATTTGCATTAGGCTCAGCATACGTAATCATCAGTCAATATATCATTTTACCAAGAACACATTTCTGAAACATTGCAGTATCGCCACTCTTTACACAGTATTACATACATATTGTACCATAACCAAGCTATTACCTTGTACATGAAACCTGAAGAGAGGGGCCCTTCCTATCAGTTACCTTGGGGCTGGATGGGGCAAGGGCACCATACTTAGAGGGCAACACAAGTAACTTGGAGTTAGCACTGATGCTCAGTTTGGGCAGTGAGCTCGGGGACACATATACTCCTTTATGGACAACATTGAGAGGCAAATCCACAGGCCTCCCAAGGGAATCATAACTGAGGTGCACCACAGGCTTTACAGCTCGACCAGTCTTTCTAGGGGGAACTGTTACAGTCTCTGCACTCTGAGCCTCATTTTCAGCATTGTCCACACTTGTCAGGGGAGTCTCCATGGGGTAGAGAGGCTAGAACTTGGGGCACTTTCAGCTCCAGGAGTTACAGTTTCTAAGAGTCCACAACATTTGGCCTGGTGATGGAGAGCTTTCGGACACTGGCAGTGGACTGTCAGGGCACTCAAAAATACTCTTCTTGTTCGGGTGTATCACCAGTCTGCCCTAATCTATCATTTTCTCCCTGAAAGCTCAAACAGTTCAACCATGCACAATGATTCCATTTCATCTGATCTGATGCTTTGCACTTCACTTTCTGGGAGCATTGGCTCCAGGGATGAAGCTGGGGCTTAAACAGTCCAGAAGGCCCAGCTTTGTCTCCAGTATTGACTAGGGGATTGCCCGAAACAATTGACTCAGTTAATAAGAAGGATAGTATTCAAAGTCACTCTCACTTTCTTCCGATATGGACTGACAGTCATGCTCAACTGGGACTTGTGGAGGGAACACTTTAACTTTGCTTCTGTAGGTGCAGACTTTCTTGATCTTTTCTTAGCAGCAGCTCTAGTCACTGGTCCAGAGGGGGCATCTTCTAGGGCTCAGACTCATTAAGATTTGTCCAATGGGCAGTAAATGATTTCTATGCATTGTTTTTACATCTTTTGAATTATTCTCAGGCCTTACTTTGTACACTGGCAGATCATCTAGTTTGCCCACTACAATGTGAGGGAGATGGTGCTATCTGTCAGCAATCTTGTGCTTGCCATGCAATCCCAGATTTCTTAGCAATACCGATCTCCCTCCCGAGTTCCTGTGCTGTCACCTTTTATCATACCTTTCTTTGTTGGCCAGATTTCTTTTGGCAGCCATGGTTTGAGCCAGTTGGTACGCATGAGTTAGCTGGGCCTTTAACTTTGCACATACTGTAAATAGTTGTCAGCCTGAACCCCATCAGGAGAGACCCCAAAACACACATCTACTGGTAGTCGAGCTTCTCTTCCAAACATCAGGCGGTAGGGGAGAATCCAGTGGCATCACTTTTGGTGCAGTTATAAGCATGTACCAGGGTGCTAATTTGTTGGCTCCATCAGGCTTGTCCTTTGGGTGCAGGGTGCCTATTATCTAGCAAAGTGCGTTGAAACGCTCAGGCTGTGGGTCCCCCTGGGGTGGTAAGGAGTGGTTCTGACTGCATCCCCACAGAGAAAGCATCTCTTTGATCAGACGACTCTCAAAGTCTCTCCCTTGATCAGAATGGATTCTTTGTGGAGCCCCATAGTGAACAAAAAGTTTTCTATAAGTACTTTGGGCCACAGTGGATGCTTTCTGGTCTTTGGTGGGGAAAGCTTGGGCATATCTCGTGAAATGGTCAGTGACCACCAGCACATTACTGATATTTCTTTGATCTGACTCCAAACTTAGAAAATCAATACAGACCAGCTCCATGGGTGCACTGGTGGTGATGTTAACAAGGGGCAGCCCTCTGGGCAAAGCTTTCCTCTGTAAGCTGCGACTACAAGTTCGAATGTGTTGCTCACATCAGCCCCCATCTTAGGCCAATAGAATCTGGATCTCACCAAGTCAAGTGTTCTGTCTATACCAAGGTGCCCCATGTGGTTGTGCAAGGACCTCAGTACTGAGTCTCGAAGGCAGTGGGCAGCACTAGTTGTTGTTTGTCTACTTGTCCCCTCTGTCTACTGTTTCTCTGTATAACAGTTTATTGATCAGTTTCAACTTAGGACCTTCTTTGTATAACAGTGCAGTTCTCAAATCAGTGGAGCGTATTTGGACACATCTTTTCCTGCATAGAGGGCTTCTAAAGCTGCTTTGATCATGGGATTGCGGATTGAGCCCGTCAATACTGTCATTGTCCAGCTGAGGCAGTGCACCAAATGTCTATTGCAGAAAAGTGGCAATAAGCAGCAGGTATGCAATTCTCAGAGGCTCCCAAGCAATCCACCATGCAGTCCACTGCGGCCTGCGGACATTTGTTCCTCCCCTGTCAAATCTCTCGGCAGAGTGCCCGAATGTCAGGTTCTGCCAATCGGACCCAATCATTCTGGGGAACAGGCCTCCGGAGAGAGCATCAGCATCTATGTGGTTCAGACCTGCTCTGTATTCGAGAGCATAGTCATATGTAGATAATGCAGAAAGCCACCTATGGCCAGTGGCATCCAACTTAGCTGAGGTCTGCACATAGGTCAAAGGATTATTGTCCGTTTTACTAGTATTTTAGCCCCATACAAGTACTCATGGAATTGGTCAACATAGCCCACTTCAAAGCTAGGAACTCTAACTTATGTACAGGATAGTTCTTTCGGATGGGGTCAGGTTTCTACTGGCAAAGGCCACTGGTCTCAGGCCATTCTCGTGCTCTGGTACAACACAGCCCCCAACCCTTGCAAGCTAGCATCAGTGTGCAGGACGAAGGTTTCTTGGATCGGCATAGGCCAGCACTGGAGCATGGGTAAGTTGGATATATGATCTCATGAAAAGCAGTCTCACAATCAGGAGTCCAGCTGGCCCCAAATACTTCACTGGATGAAAATACACTCTTTCAGTCTTGAGGGACGCTGACTTTTGGTATTTTTTGGGTTGGGGATACCCTTGAGTAAGGTTAAGTAAAGGGCGGATCACTCTTGAATAGTCCTTGATAAAGCTCCGATAATAACCACAGAATCCCAGGAATCTTTGCAGTTCTTTTTAGATTTTTGGCGAGGCCAGGTGGTCAAGGCCTCAACTTTACTTGGTCGGTCTCTATTCCTGTGGATACTATGTGTCCCACATACTTTACTGATGTTTGAAAAAATTGACACTTATCAATGGACAGTTTACGGCCAAAGTCCTCCAGTCGGTCCAATACCTTAAATAATCTGCTCTCATGTTCCTCCAGTGAGCTGCCAAACACAATAACATCATCTAGGTATACCAGGCACTCTAGTGAGTTCATATGTCCCCACTGCACGCCCATCAATCGTTGAAAGTGGTTGGGGCACTTGAAATCCCTTGAGGCATCCTCATGAATTCATAGAAGCCAAGCGGACAGATAAAGGCTGTCTTTTTCACGGTCCTCTGGGGCCATCGGGATCTGATAGTACCCACTGGCGGAGATCCAGCACAGAGAACCACTTGCTCTCGCTTAGGCAGTCCAAAGCATCCTGAATGCGGGCATTGTGTACTGATCAGGATAGTCCGGCCGTTTACGTACGATAATCCACACACATCCTTACTGTTCCATTCTTTTTCCTCACTACCACAATGGGGAAGCATAAGGGCTTCTGGATTCTTGTATTACACCAGCAGCTAACATCTCTTGCAGATGCCGGCCTCACATCATCTATGTCAGCAGGTGCCAGGCGTCGAGACCTCTCACTAAATGGTCTTCCGCATGCAGCCGGATATTGTGCTCAGCTCTTGCACGCATCCTACATCCCATTCCTTTAAAGAAAACACCTGGTCTCTGCGCAAGCTTCTCACTGATCTTCACTTTCCATTCAGCTGGCAGCGGAGTCCAAATCAAACAAGTCAGGCGTTACTCTGTCATTCTTCCTTGAACTCTTGCTGCTGGGTCACTGCAGTGTCTGCACAATGCACATTAGCCAGGATGCAACCTCTGTTTACTCGAATGTCTCTTTCAGACACATTATGAACTTGGACCATTACCCTTCTGGCATAAGCATGGGCTCTAGCGGCAAAATACTAGGCTTGACCAGCAGTCCCTCTGGCAATTCTTCCATCGCCTGGTGCATCCAACATTAATATTTTATTCTTAACATCCTTTCTGATACGGACCTCTCCCTGTAAGGTACACTGGGCATTTGGCGCCAGGATCAGAGACTCAGGATCCTTCTTCCATACAATTCCGACCGGTTCCTCTGGTTCTGTTTTTCAGCATCTCTGTGCCTCATAGGCCTTCTTAATTAAAGCGGAACTCTTAAAGCTCTACTAGTCTTTGACCCTGTTTTCATAACACAACTGTGCCAGCTCTTCCTAACATATGAGCATTTGTTCCAATCAACAAAGGGACACCATCATACAGTCCAGTGGGGGACACACTAAGGCTAGGGTCTCTACTTGTTCGCCACTCCAGCCACGGAGGTGGGGAAAGACAGCCAAATTCGGATATACCCGAATAGGGTAGGCCTTCCCACTTAACCCCATACATGCAGTCCTTCTAATGGTTGTAAGGGTACGCCTGACAAATGCTTCTGATACCAATCTTGGAACATAATTGTCACTTGGGAGCCACTGTCTAATATAGTTTTGTAGACACTCCGCTCACCTTTACAGTGGTCTCCCATGGAGGGACCCACTATTCTGGACCAGTCTGGAGAGGCGGTGGGGGGCCTGGGCAACTGACCTTGCCACAAAAGGACGTGAATTAGCATTTTGGTGCCCTCACTGGGATCATGTGCAGCACCTCTTAACCACTGATTTCTTCTCCCAAGCCTCCTTGTAGCCTATATGCAACTTTGTCAGGTCTTTTGGGGACTGCATTCCTTTTCATGTGCCCATCTTTCCCACAATTATAGCAAAACACATTGAGTTTGAGCTGGCCGAGGCGCCACACTGGGAGCCAGGGCGGGTATTACTAACTGGAAACCTTGTGCCATCTCTGTCTGCGGCGTGATACATTTGGAGACATCTCGTCAGTTTCTCCACTTCCATGGTCAAGGAATCGAGTTCGAGCTGTTATCAGCAGGAGATACATGGTGGGTACCCCACCCCATAGCAGATGCAGTCGGATATAGGTCAGGTCTGCATTTGCAGGCGTGGCCTTCATAAAGGGACTGTTTTTGAATTCTCGATCTCTCTCAACAGTTTGCCCCATTGTGACATATCTTTTTCCTTGTCAGAGCACTCATTGACTGCCAACCTCTGCCCCTGAACTTCACTCTGATGGGTCACCCTCAGTCACCGGGTCGTAGCTGCAGCTATTGGTGCAGGTCCCTCCCGAGGTCGCCTTTTCTCAACTCCTCGAATTCTCTCATTAACTCATCATAGGAGGGTGGGATTCCAGTCGATCTGCCAGGTGTAACTGAAGCAACAGCAGTTCTGAGAAGGGGCAGACTTATGATCCTGTCCAGCCTGGTTCGGTCCAGTTCAATCGCTGGCAAACTACCTTTCTGAGGCATTCTTGCAACAATTTTTCCAGCCGAGATACATACACAGACAATAACCCCTTGGTACTGTTGTGCATCTCTTACTCTCCACCATAGGTCCTCATCAGAATCTGGGCTCCCATACACACTCTCCAAGGCCTCAAGATAGGCCTGTGCAGTCGCTCAGGGTTGGGTCTGCTTAGCACGGATGGTAGCCAGGGCAGGACCTCGGAGGCCTCACTCAACCTCTTCGCCACCTTCCCGAGCATTGCCATTCTAGCACTTGGGGCAACATAGTCTATCCAGGTCTCCCAGTCATCCTCCCCTTGGGGGTGGGAGGGTGCCAGAGAAGATCCTCAACCTTCGGTAAGAGTCGTGGACTAATGGCAGGTGCAGAAATAGAGTCTGCATTGGTTCAGCCACCATTACGGGCACTGGAGCAGGAGAGGGTGTTGGGGAGGAACACTCCCAGGTGGCAAGAATAGTTTCTTCAAGTCCTCCACAGTTTTCCCCTCTCCCAGCAAACTATTCAGCAAATTTCTCCTCAAAAGTTTCAGAGATAGTGGTGGGGGCTGATTCCTCGGTCTTTACTGTCCTTAGTTATCACTCTCCAAGCAGTGAGGGCCTCTGGGGTAATGGTCTGTGCACTTTTGAGCTATCTATGGGATCCTTAAACTCTACTAGGGCAGGAAAGTGTGGGTGAGCATGATAGCATGCCGACCCACCACCACAGGGTTTTGTAAACCTTCCACCTTGGAAAGTACTCCTGCACAGTGTCCGTATTGATACCCAGGGGATGTCCAGGATAAGCATAGCATTTTGGGGTCGATCTCCTCTCAGTACACCACTCCACCAGCCGTGCACAGCCACTCTGTCTGGGTACCCATTTTTTTCTTAACAGTGGTTCGAGAATATGGCCACTGGAGTGGACACACAATCCCAGCGGTGAGCTCCAAGATGTAACCCTAGATGGCGCTTATCCCAGGGGCTACTACCCCTGCCTGATTTGCTACTAACAGGTTGAGGGGCCTGATCCAATGGCGGTGCTCCACCCAGAGGTCAGGGTTTGCAATAGTTAAACTAACTTGGTCACAGCCCTCTGGGACACTGCAACCCCCTTTCTTCCCACTAGTGGCCCACACAATATATCAGAATTACCTTCACAGTATACACTTACCCCAGGTTCTGGTTCCGCACTGGGACCTCCTGTGAAATGAGATACAGTGCAACAATCACAGTACAGTACTTTAACATAGACAAATACCTCAGGCAGTATAACTTTGCTGAAACAAGCAGCTCTTGGATTTATTTAGGGGATATAACAAGATCGGGAAATCAGGTTAATTAGCTTATCACTCTAATAATCTATTTCCATGGCTCTGTGCACAGGCCTATCCCTATCAGTTACTGTCCCTTGGTACCCAAGCCCTAGTGGCTAGTCCAAACCGTGGCAGCTGGTAGGGGCCTTTCACACACAGAGAAAAGGAGAATTAAACAGTCAGCAGTACAGTAATTCCATTTGGATTTACTGTGGCAATTCAACAGGGAGCAACCCTGAATTAGTACTCACTGACCTCCAAATAAGATAGGGTCCTTCAATGTCAGCAGGGCTCACTTGAGGTACACAAACCTCTTACACATCCATATAAAAGAAAGTACTATACCAGGCAGGCTGCATCTGTATCCCGATCGCAATTACTGCACAATACCCGGAGAACACACAGCAGATTCAGTTCCTGACAGACCGAGTGTAATTTTCAGCAATTCTTCCAGTCTTCTACAGGTGAGCCTGGTTTCTACTCTTCAGAGATCCTTTATTCTTTTCACAGGACGGATTCAGTCCCAATGTTGTTACACAAGCTGCAGACCTGAACTCTGGGCCTTACACACGTTTTTGACTAAAACTGCACACTAAAAAGCACAGGGCTCCTTCCTTCTTCACTGCCAAAGCTCAACTGAACTCCAACCCGACAAAACCGGCACTTCCTTTGAGTTCCTCCCAGTTCTTGACTGATTGGCTGTCACTCACAATAGACTGCTGCTGTTGGTCCAAAAGGCACTGAAGTCTAAACCAATCTCCCAGAGTCACTGCCCATACAATCCTCTTGTGGCTGGCTCAGATTATGAGTCCAAGTTCTGATTCGTCCCAAGGCACCATTTTAGAGCTAGCTACTCTCACACTGATTGGTCCAGTTCAGCAGTTCAAAACTAGAATGGGGAACTAGCAGACACAGTTCTGACTGCAAAGAAAGCAGGTTAGACAAACTGTAATTTCATTATTACTCTAAATAATTTCTGGTAAACAGTTACATCTTTCAGATAGGTTCCCTTTGCACTCCTAGTGACTGCAAAAATTATGAATTGCAGCAGCTCTCGAGTGGTACTCAGAGAAGCACATACAGTCCCCCATACAACTAATTATGTCTGCAAGCAGACAGCTCTTAAAGAGACAGTACCAGAGGCTCTAAAAACACTCACTGATAAATGGCTTAAATGCCAAACACCATTCAGGCTTGGAGCATTCAAGCAAGCTCCTGGAAGTCTTTTGGGAACCCCCATTTGCAGGGGGATTACATTAATCTGTCCCAAACACTGATTTCCCACAGTGACCATGCTATTGTCCAGCAGGTGTGCAAAAACATGTTTGAGCCAGGATATGAAAAATGACAGCTGTAGTGTTCATAAGGAGTTGTGAAAAAATGCCACTGTTGAAAATGTGGCGTGACACTGTTACAAATTTGCGAAGTTACAATGGTACGTGGAAACAGTTCAACGCATGCTTGTAACACAGTCATGTTACGGAATTTCGGCACCAAATTTTCAACATAGGGATTTTAGGACCTCTGCTCATGAACAGTGCCACTGTCATTTTCTTAATCTGTCCCGAACACTGACTTCCCACAGTGACCACGTTATTCTGCGCTGGAACTGTGAAAACACATTTCGGTCAGGATGTGAAAAATGACAACTGTACTGCTTATAAGGAGGTGTGAAAAAATGGCACTGTTGAAAATCTGGTGTGACAATATTACAAATCTGTGAAGTTACAAGGGGGCGTGGAAAGAGCGCAATGCACACTTGTAACACAGCCAATTGATGGGCTATTATCACCAAATTTTCAACATAGGCATTTTAGGACCTCTACTCATGAACAGTATCATTGTCATTTTCTTAATCTGTCCCAAACAGTGATTTCCCACAGCAACCATGCTATTCTGCGCCGGAAGTGTGAAAACACATTTTGTCCAGGATGTGAACAATGACAGCTGTACTGCTCACAAGGAGGTGTGACAAATTGCCAATGTTGAAAATCTGGCATTAAAATATTGTAAATTCACGAAGTTACGAGCGTATGTAGCAATGCACACTTGTAAAGCAGTCATTTTTGGATTTTTTTCCACCAAATTTGCAACATAGGCTTTTTGAGAGTCCACCCCATGAACACTGGCACTGTCGTTTCGTTAATTGGCCCCGAAGGGTGATTCCTCACAGTGACCACGAAACCACCTTTCAGGGCTGATTAACACCATGACAGTTCAAGAATTCATGAGGAGGGGTCCCAAAAACCCCATGTTGAAAATTTGGTGAAAAAATTCCCAAAAATGCCTGAGATATGCACTAAAGTTGAAAAAAACCTATTTATTACATTATACAGCTTACCGGCATTTCCTCAGTTCGCAGTCGGCTTTGAAGAGTGCAGACATGTTCCTGGTCCACGAAGATCGCGGCTCCGAGCTCCGGAGGTAAGTATGGGGTGGGGTGTGGGAGGCAGGGTGCGAGTGGGTGGGTGCGGGTTTGCGGTGGGGGTAGGGCGAGCGCCGAGGACAGTTCTTTTTCAGGAGAAAAACAAAGACATTATGGGACCGTTTTTCCCTTCACAGGGCATCTGGGACACTGGGGTGGGCTCCCAGCATGCCAGAAGAGGCTTTCGTTTGGGGGCCAGCAGTAGCTGACGGGGATTGGGCATCCTCTTCGGCAGGAACAAAACCGGGGTATCATTATGCCAACAGGGATTGGGCACCTGGCCGGCAGGAACAAAACTAGGGGTATCATTATGCCTATGGGGATTGGGCACCCCATCGGCAGGAACAAAATGGGGGGTTACAGAATGCCGACGGGAGTGGCTCCTCTGCTGGTAACAACAGAAACACGGGGCAACAAAGCCGATGGGGATTAGGGCCTCTCGCAAGTAAACACGTGTAGGAGGAGGTTATATTGTTTAGAACATGGCGGCAACCCGCCACCATGTTCACAAACAATATCAGGGGTTTCACATCCCGCCCTGCAATGATGGGTCGCTCCCTCATTGCAACGGATGGCTGACGCTGCAATGACAAGGCGGCCCCTGATTGCAGCGGCTACTTTTTTAGAAAGTTGTGGCATGCTGGCTGAACAAGTGTCAGCAGCAGTGTGCCATGGCATTGGGGGATGGGGGACAAGCCTTTGCAGGCAGTGGGGGCATTGGGCACAACAGTGCCATGCCTCCACAACCTGCTTGTGGAGAAAGCTGATGCAACATGTTTCTTGCACATGCGCGCAATCAACATAAAAAGCCCCAGTCCAAACCTGCCAGATGCTAAGCCATGTATCCTTGTGCCTGCTTCTTCATTGGCTGAAGCACCGGGCACAACATTTCAAACTGCCGCCATTTTATTTTAACAAATTAGCGAGAGAGAGTGAGGCCCACCACAAACAAGTATTCAAAAACAACTTGGCTGCACAGCACCAACAAATTATATTTATTTTTTGACTAATGCAGCATTACAGTCCCGGATTGCAGCTGCTGTGAAGAATACTCTTCACTGCTCACTCCTCTTCAAAGCCGCCTGCTCAGTCACGGCTCTCTTTCATCTCTGCCCCACCCCCGTCACTGGCCAGTACTTCAACAGTTCCACAAGATTCACTTGCTCACATTGCTGTCGGTAATTAACATTGCCCAGTTACTCATAGTGCCCCCCCCACCAAAACCTTCGGTTCCTAAAGAAAATTCATTAATTACACAGTATAAATGTTTTTCGGTCACTGCAGACATCTGTGGAATGGAGCTACTCCCGTCCCTGCTCCCTCAAAGACCAGCCTTGCTAGTAGCTGTAGCAAGCTGGCAGTGCATCTCCGTCTCTCGGGAGTGAAAGTTAGGAAAATACCACAGTCACTCCTCGGGCCCATTGTCCTGGTCCCTTTAGTGCAAACATAGTAGCCTTGTTGACTTCACTGCCCCCCCCCCCCCGGCAGGATCATTGTAAATTTTAAAACAATCACTGTAGTTTTAAAAAGGAACTTACAAACTGTAAATGAGAGAGAGACCACCTGCTCCGTTCCTCTCGTACACTGTAGTGGTACTGTAGCTACCGTGGTCTCGGTCTCTCTCGGTCAACTAACAATCGATCTTCCTCTGCCAAGATTCATTCAAAATTTCAAAAACTTCACTGTAACTGGAAAAAAGGAACTAAGTGGTACTGTAGCTACCGCGGTCTTGGTCTCTCTTGGTCAACTAACAACTGGAAAAAAGAAACTAAACTTCAAAATAAACTATAGAATGAGACAGAGACCGCTAGCTCTGTTCCTGTCACACACAGCTATAGTGGTCTCTCTCTCTGTCAGTTCTGTTTGCGAGTTTACTGCCAAGCTATACTGAAAACCAAGTCAGCACCTCCTTATTTGTTCTGCGAATTAAAAAAATAAATAAATAACTAAAGATCACACTACCTAATTCTTGCTGCTCCGTTATGTGCTGCACTGTACACAAACTTCTTGGACATCTTAACAGGCAATTAATAACAGGAAACCAATGAAAGACACAAAAAAGTACAAAACAGGTTGAACAATTTTAAGCCCTGTGTGTTAGGGGTTGGGATGGGGTAACCAAGACAATCAGTTGCGAAGCTACAAGTACAGTGGCTCAAATATAACAAAAGTCCCTAAGCCCCAAAAAAACCAAACACATTGTAATGCAGGCGGAGGAACTATTTTATTACAAAATGAATGAAACACCTAAGAATTTTTACATTTAAACATGAACATTATTATTTTTTTTTTTTTACACATACATAATACTGTGGCCCATTTTCTAAGTGCAATAATACCCTCCAGGATGGCGGTATGTGCTATACCAGACCTTCCAGGAATATATGGCCCTCTGCCTCGCGGCGTCCGGGCCTCATTATGCTACAATGCTCCGGTATAGCCCAATACCGCCCACCCTGTCAGGCATTATTGCTACCTACAGTCCCATTACTGTTCTCTGAGGCTCAGTGCAGACAGAACATTAGAACAGAAAGCCTCATTCCTCCAGACAGAAGGCTGCTTAAACAAAGGACCACAGGACATTATTCTTTATTATTCACTAACATAATAATGCTCAACTCTGCAGCTTCTTTCTTCAAACACCTACACCTCATGGACTGAAAAGAGAATTAGCTGGGTAGCATAGCAGATGATACCATGATAAGAGGCCACCCATGCGTGGTAGAAATGTGAAATATGGTCAAGGAAGACCAAAGGTAAAGGTACTACTGCAGCGGATTTTTAACAGACATAGGAAAAACACAGAAGGAAACTTCCAGAGGTAGAGGGGGTCCTAGATCTCTCACATACCCCGAAGGTTAAGTGAAAACCTAGCTGAAATCTTTTGAGGTACAAAACTGGTTTTCAAGACAACCTACCCTAATACTAAGGGTAGGATGGAGCTTCCGCCCACCCTCGCTAGGAAGCTGCACCCCAAGGCGCCCACTTAAACAATATTTTCAACTGTATGGGATAACGTAACCCATACTATTTATCCCATTATACATATTACAAATTGACCTTGGGTGTCTAATTAAAAACAGAACTTCCCATGTATATGGCTTATACTAACTTATCTGTTCCATGCCTGGAAAGGAAGTCTGCATTCACATGTCTCTTACCTGCCCTATGTTTTACCTCAAACTTATAAGGCTGCAGGGCTAGGTACCACCGCATCACCCGTTGTTTTATCTTTCATCTGTGAAAGAAAGCATAGGCGGTTATGGTTTGTGATAAGAGTAAAAGGTGCTCCCCACAAATAAAACCTGAGTGAGTCTATTGCCCACTTAGTGGCAAGACACTCTTGTTCTATTGTGGAGTACCTCTGTTCTCTATCATGTAGTTTCCTTGAAATATATACCACAGGGTGTTCTTCCCCTTCAATGGTCTGGCTCAGTACTGCCCCAATACCAGTGCCGGATGCATCAGAGTATACCTCAAAAGGGTATTGAAAGTTGGGTCTACGTAATACTGGGGCAGAGCATAATGCTACCTCGATCTGAATAAATGCTTTTTCACAGTCCATTTTACTTGGTTGCCACATTTAATTTTTGTGAGATCAGTAAGAGGAGTAGCTATTGTAGTGAAATTATTAATAAACCTTTGGTAATATCCCGCTAAACCCAAGAAAGAACGTACTTGATTCTTGGCAGTGGGTACCGGACAATTAACAACTGCCTCTACCTTACTGACCTCAGGCTTAAGTAGACCATTACCTAACAGGAAACCAAGATATCGAATTTCCTGCATAGCCAGTGTACATTTTGTGGGGTTTATAGTCATTCCAGCTTATTGGATAGACTTAACTACTACCCGTAGGTGTTCCAAATGAGTTTCCCAGTTTGGACTGAATACAACAATATCATCCAGATATGCCGCACAAAAATTAGTGTGAGGTGCCAGCACCTGGTCCATAAAGCATTGGAAAGTCGCTGGAGCTCCATGGAGTCCAAAGGGCATGGTTTTAAACTGATACAAACCCATAAAAGTACTAAAGGCTGTTTTTTCCTTATCATCCTCTGCCAGTGGGATCTGCCAATAACCTTTAGTCAGATCTAAGGTGGAGATGTATTTGGCACTTCCCACTTTGTCAATTACATCATCTATTCTGGGCATAGGATAGGCGTCAAACGTGCTACTTGATTTAATGCACAGAAATCTAAGCACAGATGAATACCTCCCTCTTTCTTTGGTACTATCACCATAGGGGAACCCCAAGGACTTTTGGAAGGCTCAATGATGTCTAAACCCCTCAATTTTTGAAGTTCCTCTTGTACCAATATTCTTCTTCTCTCAGGGAGTCGGTATGGTTTCTTTCTCATGGGCCCTGCAAAAGTTCTAATATGATGCTCTACCCCTTTTGCCAGTCCAGGGGTACTGGTAAAAGTGATATTAAGCTCTTGTAAAGGCTTTGCAACTCTCTGCTGTTGGTCTGTTAAATCTGTGGTTATTACCTCTATCCCCTGTGTGTTTTCTAACTGACCATATGCCAAATCCATCTCTGTTGGTTCTAAGTCAGACATTACTACCATCTGGAGGCCTGTCTTAGACCTCTCATACCACTTTTTAGTAAGTTGGCATGATATATCCTGGCCTTAACTCTCCTATCAGGGTATCAACTTCATAGGTCACAGGGCCTGTCTGGCGAAGCATGATATAGGGACCCTGCCACTTCATCAATAGTTTATGTGTCTGGCCGCCCGGTGGTGCTGAGGGTTGAGGCGCTGGACACCACACCTCGCGCCACGCCGGTGACCCATGTTCGGGAACGGGCACGGGTGGCCGGGGGTCTGCAGGGCGGAGATGGATTGAGCATCCGGAGGACTGCTCTCCATCTCCGGGGTTGGGGGATTTGGCCGGCCGATGCTTGTCTGACCCCTAGCGGAGGCTGGGAATTCACAGCATGTAGCCGCAAGACAAGGGGAGGGTGGGACATGGCAGACACTTGACTAGCGCGCACGGGTTGCAAAGACTCGGTCGCTGGCGCCATTGCACGCCACGTCTGTCAAGAAAATCGAAAATGGGTGTCCGCTGCACGACATCGCTCTCGTGCTACTCCTGAGGACGCCCCTGGCATGGATCCGTTGTGGTGGGTCGAGCCGCCTCACCATCCTGCCGTGAAGGGTAAGTTGCGGTGCAAGGAGGGAGTCCAATGTCCGGGGATGGCACCGGGGGAACGACAGAGTGCGGGGGGGTTGTAGCCGGAGCTCCGTGGAGAAAAATAACACCCAAAAAAAAAAAAATAGTTTATGTGTAGATGAGGGTAATGACAGTAGTACTTTGTCCCCAGGCTGAAACTGTTTTGTGACACTTGTACCCTTATCATAATGGCACTTTTGTCCTTTTTGTGCCTTGATACTCCCTTCATGTGCTCTATTGGCATAGAAGACCAACCTCTGTTGCAGTTGTTTCATATATTGGGCAATGCCTGGGGATTTCAGATTTGTTCCTTCTTCCCAGCATTCTTTTATAACACCCAGAAACCCCTAGGGTTCTACCATATAATAGGAGAAAGGTGAATACCCAGTAGAGGCTTGGGAAACCTCCCTATATGCAAATAGTAGAAAAGGGAGATATTTATCCACCCTTTCCTTCCTCATGGATGAACTTTTAATCATCCTTTTTGAGGTCCGATTAAACTGCTCAGCCAACCCATCTGTCTGGGGATGATAGGGTGAGGTCCTTAGGGCCTCTATTCCCAGGAGTCGATATAGCTCTTTCAACAGCTCTGAGTTTAAATTGGGCCCCCATCTGTTAAAATCTCCTTGGGGATCCATACCTGACTGAACAGTTTAACAAGTTCTTCTGCTATAAGAGGGTTGTGACAGATCTCATTGGAATGGCCTCCGGATATTTTGTGGCATAGTCACAGACTACTAAAATGAATCTGTTCCCTTTACTGCTTTTGTCTAGTGGCCCCACAATATCTATTCTGACTCTCTCAAATGGGGTGGTTACCAGGGGTAGGGGTACTAAGGGGACCATTTCTTTTTTTGTTTTCTGTCCTATCAATTGACATTCAGCACATGTCTGACAATATTGGGCTATGTCTTCATAAATTCCCAGCTAAAAGAATCTTTGCAGTATTCTATTAATAGTCTTATCTCTCCCAGTATGTCCGGCCCAAGGTATGTCATGGCCTAGTGCTATGATAGCTTGTCTATAACATTGGGGCACTAATAGTTGTTCCACCTTTTCTCCCTGCGCTTAGGACTTATACAGACCTGATACAATAAATCTTGTACCACCTGTATAGTGGATTTCCTGGTTGTTCAACCTGCCCAGCCTGTTGGAAAAAGGTTTTAAAGACTCATCCTTCTGTTATGGATCTTGCAATAACAATTGCTTATCAATTTTGTATATTTGTGAGGTGTGTTCTGTTAGTCTATAATGGTCTCGATTCCACTTTTTTATTCCTTTTTTTTCTTTACCTGATTTCCATTTTTCCTGGTTCCCCATAAACATCTCCCTCAAATGGAAATATTTCCCAAGTGGTAACTCTCTCTTACTCTGGGAGCGAGTAGTCACTGCAGATATATTTTCAGGACTTAACAATAGGGAGCTGAGCTCTGGGAAATCATGTCCTAGCACAATAGGTACTGGAAGATTGCATACTAAACCTGCTGTAACCACTAATTTTTTTCCTTGTACCTCTAGGGGAATAGTAACAGTGGTATATTGGTGACTGTCACGATGAACACATGTAACCTTTATGGGGACCCCCTTTTTTTCACCTGTTAATAGGTCCCTCCTAATCAATGTATTCTTACTTCCCGAGTCAATCAATCCCAATACTTTCTTTTCTTGTACTTGGACTACAGTGGTTATATAGCTTGAATTTAACAATGCTAAATGGGTGTTACCACTTTTTCTAGAAGGGCAAAACCTAGCCATGTGCCCCCTACCTTTGCAGTTATGGCATATTATATCATTTGAAACTGTTATTTTCCCTATATCAAAGTCACTAGGTTTAGTTTGTACAGTCTGTGGGTTTCTTACCCCTGAAGATTTGGCTGTAGGTTCATATGTTCGAACACCTCCTTTCCTATAGGGCTGATAAGCAGTTAGGAAGTCCTCAGCCAATGTTACAGCCATCTCTGCAGACTCCAGATTGTGCTCTTTTATCCAAATTTGAACGTCTGTAGGGAGTATTTGTAAAAACTGTTCTACCACAAATACTTCCAAGATGTCCATTCTTGATTTTTCCTCTGGCACAATCCATTTCAAATACAGTTCTCTTAACCGGATATAAGTCTCCCTGGGAGGATCTTGCGGATTATATTTCAGAGTCCTAAACTGTTGGGGGTATGTCTCAGAGTTTATGTCATATCTTTTTAAAATGTCTTGCTTTACCAGACCATAATCATCTGCCAGTCTAGGGTCCATATTTCCATATGCCAATTGTGATTTACCTGATAAATAGGGAGCAAGTCTTACTACCCACTGGGTC
Organism: Neoceratodus forsteri; assembly: GCA_016271365.2. NCBI lineage: Eukaryota > Metazoa > Chordata > Ceratodontiformes > Ceratodontidae > Neoceratodus > Neoceratodus forsteri. Next base: position 437,807,734 of record CM057453.1, read on the forward strand.
TGGGGCCAATCACATGCCTTGGCCAGCCTTTTGAAGGTGGTCAAATAGGCTTCTATGTCATCTGAGGGCAACATGCGAGATAGTTTTATATCTTTAGGATTATTGGTGGGTTGACCACCCCTAGGTCCATGGCCCATGCCTAGATTTTGTAACAATTGTAATGTCTCTGCACACCTGGCATCTTGTCTCCTTCAATCTTGATCTCGCTCCTGGGCATCAATGTCTCTTTGTCGCTCTATCTCCATTTGACAGACAGCCAACCAATGTAATAAGTCATTTATGTTTTCCGGGGAAGGTCACCAACATCCAGGCATCTCTCCTGCCATCCCTCTTCCTCCTCATCATCCACTGGTGTCTCCTTGGGCATTCTCCGTCAGACATCTGGAAGGCCAGTATACAGGGCTCCTCCAACTTCCCTGCCTGGGAATGGGTAACTGCACCTATTTTCTTATCTGTTCCCATTGCCATCATTGCCACTTATACCAGAGCTGGTACCAGCTGGTCTCCCCCACTATCCCTTGGACGACCAGTATTCCACCACTGCCACCACCTGTGATAGTGTGAGTGGTTAGTGACAACACAAGACTCCTCTGTAAAGTTCACACACATAACTCTGTGTGGCTAAAGGAATTATTTTTCAAAAAAAAAATTAAAGCAAATACTTCAATAAACAAAGAAAACAAAATAAATCAGTTCTCAAATCAAACCTTAGTACTCTATAATGGAGCACTGCCACAGAGTGGTACTTTCAAAGCAACAGAACCACTATCCTCTGTGCACAAGACCTATCTGAATCATTCAGAATAGACAGCATTTATATAGAACTGAGATGATGACTTAATAGATTACCTGATCCGTTCCGTATTTCTAATACATAAAATAAACTAATCTAATACAAAAAAATGGGACATCATCAGGGACCACTATTTGTAATTTCACCTCTCTAAACAGTTGTGTCATTTATTTAACGAAAACATCTCTACAATATAATAATTTCTATATGCATAACTAAGGGTCACTAAGGCACTAGCCCGCCTTATTGCATGTGACCTCACATCAGCTGTGCACTATAAAGCTAGCCCAGAGGGAGGCCTCTGGCCCTTAAGGAGCGACAGAGTACTGTACTGCTGCAAGACAAACAGAGCAAACAGGTAATTATGCTCTTATTTTAAAAGGTTTCCACAAGAAACAAAAATACTGTTTCTGGTCTGAAAATCACTGATAAACACAGAGCTTTTTGGCAAGTATTGAAATAAACAGAGGAAGGGTTTTGTGTTAAGAACGGGAAAGTTTGTGTGCACTGATAACGGGGGGAAGGGGGAGAAAAAGCGAATGGAAATCGCTTCTCTTGACCGCAGAACAGAATGTCTGTCTGACTAGAATGTAATAACACTTTTTAGAAAATGGGCTTTTTATTTGGAGGCATCTGATTGGCTGGTATCTCTTTGATAGGGGTACATTAACTTTCAATTGATGCCCACCAAATAACAAGCATTTGTCAATGCCAAATGTTGATTGCGTTGGTCTGTTGAGCTCGCTCAGTGGCCCTCTGTCACTGGCAGTCTGTTTGTCCCGGTGCTGCAGGCTGCTCTTTTGTACTGGGCTGCTGCTTGCATTGGCACCTCATTCTGCTGAGGAAGAAATCTGCAGCTGTCCCGACAGAGCTCCATTGAGGTGGCTCACTTTTCCTCTCTCATCCACTCATTCTGTTTCTCCTGGCGCTGCATGCTGCCCTTTTGTACTGGGCTCCTGCCTGTGTTGGTAGCTTTTTCTACCCACAAAGAAATCCACAGCTGTCCCAACAGAGCTCCGTTGAGGTTGCTCACTCCCCCTGTCTCACTCACTCAGTCTGGTTCTCCTGGCGCTGCAGGCTGCCCTTTTGTACTGGGCTCCTGCCTCTGTTGGTGCCTTTTTCTGCCCACAATGAAATCTGCAGCAGTCCCGACAATGGTCCGTTGAGTTCGCTCACTCCCCTTCTCTCACTCACTCACTCATTCTGTTCTGCCGGCGCTGCAGGCTGCCCTTTTCTACTAGGCTCCTGCCTGCGTTGCTGCCTTCTTATGCCTACAAAGAAATTTGCAGCAGTTATAATACAGCTCTGTTGAGCTCATTCACTCGCTCATTCTGGTTTTCCTGCCACTGCAGGCTGCCCTTTTGTACTGGGCCCCTGCATGCATTGCTGCCTTTTTCTGCCCACAAAGAAATCTGCAGCAGTCCCAACAGAGCCCCGTTGAGCTCACTGACCCCCTCACTCGCTCATTCTGTGTCTCCTGGCACTGCAGGCTGCCCTTTTGTACTGGGCTCCTGCCTGCACTGGCAGGTTTTTCTGGCCAGAAAGAAATCTGAAGCAGTCCCGACACAGCTCCACTGAGCTCGCTCACTCCCCCTCTGTCACTCTCGCATTCCATTTCTGCCGGTGCTGGAAGCTGGCCTTTTGTACTGGGCTCCTGCCTGCGTTGCCACATTTTCTGCCCACAAAGAAATCTGCAGCAGTCACACTAGAGCTGCACTGAGCTCGCTCACTACCGCTCTGTCACTCGCTCATTCTGTTTCTCTTGGCGCCGCAGACTGCACTTTTGTATGGGGCTCCTGGCCGCGTTGGCATCTTTGTCTGTCCACAAAGAAATCCACAGCTGTCCCAACAGAGCTCCATTGAGGTTGCTCAGTCTCCCTCTCTCGTCGCTCATTATGTTTCTCCTGGCGCTACAAGCTGCCCTTTTGTACGGGGATCCTGCCTGCATTGGCGCCTTTTTCTGCCCATAAAGAAACCCAGCAGTCCTGATAGAGCTCCACTGAGCTCACTAAGTCCCCTTGTCTCACTCGCTCATACTGTTTCTCCCACTGCTGCAGGCTGGCCTTTTGTACTGGGCCCCTGCCTGTATTGATGCCTTTTTCTGCCCACAAAGAAATCTGCAGCAGTCCTGACAGCGCTTCCGTGAATTCGCTCACTCCCCCTCCCTCACTCGCTCTCTCGTTCTGTTTCTCCCAGTGCTGCAGGCTGCCCTTTTGTACTGGGCTCTTGTGTTGGGGCTTTTGTCTGCCCACAAACAAATCCGCAGCAGTCCTGACAGAGCTCAGTTGAACTTGGTCACTCCCCCCCTCACTCGGTCAATCTTAATCTGTCCCAAACACTGATTTCCCACAGTGACCATGCTATTGTCCAGCAGGTGTGCAAAAACATGTTTGAGCCAGGATATGAAAAATGACAGCTGTAGTGTTCATAAGGAGTTGTGAAAAAATGCCACTGTTGAAAATGTGGCGTGACACTGTTACAAATTTGCGAAGTTACAATGGTACGTGGAAACAGTTCAACGCATGCTTGTAACACAGTCATGTTACGGAATTTCGTCACCAAATTTTCAACATAGGGATTTTAGGACCTCTGCTCATGAACAGTGCCACTGTCATTTTCTTAATCTGTCCCGAACACTGACTTCCCACAGTGACCACGTTATTCTGCGCTGGAACTGTGAAAACACATTTCGGTCAGGATGTGAAAAATGACAACTGTACTGCTTATAAGGAGGTGTGAAAAAATGGCACTGTTGAAAATCTGGTGTGACAATATTACAAATCTGTGAAGTTACAAGGGTGCGTGGAAAGTGCGCAATGCACACTTGTAACACAGCCAATTGATGGGCTATTATCACCAAATTTTCAACATAGGCATTTTAGGACCTCTACTCATGAACAGTATCATTGTCATTTTCTTAATCTGTCCCAAACAGTGATTTCCCACAGCAACCATGCTATTCTGCGCCGGAAGTGTGAAAACACATTTTGGCCAGGATGTGAACAATGACAGCTGTACTGCTCACAAGGAGGTGTGACAAATTGCCAATGTTGAAAATCTGGCATTAAAATATTGTAAATTCACGAAGTTACGAGCGTATGTAGCAATGCACACTTGTAAAGCAGTCATTTTTTGGATTTTTTTCCACCAAATTTGCAACATAGGCTTTTTGAGAGTCCACCCCATGAACACTGGCACTGTCGTTGAGTACTGGCCCCGGGGGTGATTCCTCACAGTGACCACGAAACCACCTTTCAGGGCTGATTAACACCATGACAGTTCAAGAATTCATGAGGAGGGTCCCAAAACCCCATGTTGAAAATTTGTGAAAAATTCCAAAAATGCCTGAGATATGCACTAAAGTTGAAAAACCTATTTATTACATTATACAGCTTACCGGCATTTCCTCAGTTCGCAGTCGGCTTTGAAGAGTGCAGACATGTTCCTGGTCCACGAAGATCGCGGCTCCGAGCTCGGAGGTAAGTAGGGGTGGGGGTGGGGAGGCAGGGTGCCAGAGGGTGGTGCGGGTTGCGGTGGGGGTAGGGCGAAAGCCGAGGACAGTTTTTTTTCAGGAGAAAAAACAAAGACATTATGGGACCGTTTTTCCTTCACAGGGCATCTGGGACACTGGGTGGGCCTCAGCATGCCAGAAGAGGCTTTCGTTTGGGGGCCAGCAGTAGCTGACGGGGATTGGGCATCCTCTTCGGCAGGAACAAAACCGGGGGTATCATTATGCCAACAGGGATTGGGCACCCGTCGGCAGGAACAAAACTAGGGGGTATCATTATGCCTATGGGGATTGGGCACCCCATCGGCAGGAACAAAATGGGGGGGTTACAGAATGCCGATCGGGAGTGGGCCTCCGTTGGTAACAACAGAAACACGGGGCAACAAAGCCGATGGGGATTAGGGCCTCTCGCAAGTAAACACGTGTAGGAGGAGGTTATATTGTTTAGAACATGGCGGCAACCCGCCACCATGTTCACAAACAATATCAGGGGTTTTCATATCCCGCCCCTGCAAATGATGGGTCGCTCCCTCATTGCAACGGATGGCTGACGCTGCAATGACAAGGCGGCCCCTGATTGCAGCGGCTACTTTTTTAGAAAGTTGTGGCATGCTGGCTGAACAAGTGTCAGCAGCAGTGTGCCATGGCATTGGGGGATGGGGGACAAGCCTTTGCAGGCAGTGGGGGCATTGGGCACAACAGTGCCATGCCTCCACAACCTGCTTGTGGAGAAAGCTGATGCAACATGTTTCTTGCACATGCGGCAATCAACATAAAAAGCCCCAGTCCAAACCTGCCAGATGCTAAGCCATGTATCCTTGTGCCTGCTTCTTCATTGGCTGAAGCACCGGGCACAACATTTCAAACTGCCGCCATTTTATTTTAACAAATTAGCGAGAGAGAGTGAGGCCCACCACAAACAAGTATTCAAAAACAACTTGGCTGCACAGCACCAACAAATTATATTTATTTTTTGACTAATGCAGCATTACAGTCCCGGATTGCAGCTGCTGTGAAGAATACTCTTCACTGCTCACTCCTCTTCAAAGCCGCCTGCTCAGTCACGGCTCTCTTTCATCTCTGCCCCACCCCCGTCACTGGCCAGTACTTCAACAGTTCCACAAGATTCACTTGCTCACATTGCTGTCGGTAATTAACATTGCCCAGTTACTCATAGTGCCCCCACCAAAACCTTCGGTTCCTAAAGAAAATTCATTAATTACACAGTATAAATGTTTTTCGGTCACTGCAGACATCTGTGGAATGGAGCTACCCTGCTCCTCAAAGACCAGCCTTGCTAGTAGCTGTAGCAAGCTGGCAGTGCATCTCCGTCTCTCGGGAGTGAAAGTTAGGAAAATACCACAGTCACTCCTCGGGCCCATTGTCCTGGTCCCTTTAGTGCAAACATAGTAGCCTTGTTGACTTCACTGCCCCCGGCAGGATCATTGTAAATTTTAAAACAATCACTGTAGTTTTAAAAAGGAACTTACAAACTGTAAATGAGAGAGAGACCACCTGCTCCATTCCTCTCGTACACTGTAGTGGTACTGTAGCTACCGTGGTCTCGGTCTCTCTCGGTCAACTAACAATCGATCTTCCTCTGCCAAGATTCATTCAAAATTTCAAAAACTTCACTGTAACTGGAAAAAAGGAACTAAGTGGTACTGTAGCTACCGCGGTCTTGGTCTCTCTTGGTCAACTAACAACTGGAAAAAAGAAACTAAACTTCAAAATAAACTATAGAATGAGACAGAGACCGCTAGCTCTGTTCCTGTCACACACAGCTATAGTGGTCTCTCTCTCTGTCTCTGTTTGGAGTTTACTGCCAAGCTATACTGAAAACCAAGTCAGCACCTCCTTATTTGTTCTATGAATTAAAAAATAAATAAATAACTAAAGATCACACTACCTAATTCTTGCTGCTCTTATGTGCTGCACTGTACACAAACTTCTTGGACATCTTAACAGGCAATTAATAACAGGAAACCAATGAAAGACACAAAAAGTACAAAACAGGTTGAACAATTTTAAGCCCTGTGTGTTAGGGTGGGATGGGTAACCAAGACAATCAGTTGGATGGTTACAAGTACAGTGGCTCAAATATAACAAAAGTCCCTAAGCCCCAAAAAAACAAAACACATTGTAATGCAGGCGGAGGAACTATTTTATTACAAAATGAATGAAACACCTAAGAATTTTTACATTTAAACATGAACATTATTATTTTTTTTTTTTACACATACATAATACTGTGGCCCATTTTCTAAGTGCAATAATACCCTCCAGGATGAGCGGTATGTGCTATACCAGACCTTCCAGGGGCTATATGGCCCTCTGCCTGCGGCGTCGGGCCTCATTATGCCCCTGGGCGGTCCGGTATAGCCCAATACCGCCCACCCTGTCAGGCATTATTGCTTACCTACAGTCCCATTACTGTTCTCTGAGGCTCAGTGCAGACAGAACATTAGAACAGAAAGCCTCATTCCTCCAGACAGAAGGCTGCTTAAACAAAGGACCACAGGACATTATTCTTTATTATTCACTAACATAATAATGCTCAACTCTGCAGCTTCTTTCTTCAAACACCTACACCTCATGGACTGAAAAGAGAATTAGCTGGGTAGCATAGCAGATGATACCATGATAAGAGGCCACCCATGCGTGGTAGAAATGTGAAATATGGTCAAGGGAGACCAAAGGTAAAGGTACTACTGCAGCGGATTTTTAACAGACATAGGAAAAACACAGAAGGAAACTTCCAGAGGTAGAGGGGGTCCTAGATCTCTCACATACCCCGAAGGTTAAGTGAAAACCTAGCTGAAATCTTTTGAGGTACAAAACTGGTTTTCAAGACAACCTACCCTAATACTAAGGGTAGGATGGAGCTTCCGCCCACCCTCGCTAGGAAGCTGCACCCCAAGGCGCCCACTTAAACAATATATAATGTATGTTAGGACGCTGTTAACCTTAGAGGTCATCATTTCTAAGGTTGTTAACTACTCGATGTGGCGTAGATATGTTGTTTAACCTATCGATTCTACGCTCCATCGATGTAGTTTAACTAACATGGAGTGCTCTTGCATGTCTTGGCGCTTTTTTCGATGGGGAACCAGCTGAAGGGGAAACCGGCGGGGAAGAATTGAAGGGCCGCAGCGGTGACTTTTTAAAAAACGTAAGCCATTTAATTTTTGATAGTGGGACCATACACTATAAAAAATAATGTATGGTCCCTCTATCGGCAACCGGTCAATTTTAACCGTCTCGAGGTTGCCATGGCGACGTAAACCTCTGGGCTTGGCTCGGGGTTTACGCTGGTCAGCTTCTGGCAACCTCCTCGACTGTTAACTGACTGTTAATCGATAGAGGACCATACATTATCCTCTATTTTCAACTGTATGGGATAACGTAACCCATACTATTTATCCCATTATACATATTACAAATTGACCTTGGGTGTCTAATTAAAAACAGAACTTCCCATGTATATGGCTTATACTAACTTATCTGTTCCATGCCTGGAAAGGAAGTCTGCATTCACATGTCTCTTACCTGCCCTATGTTTTACCTCAAACTTATAAGGCTGCAGGGCTAGGTACCACCGCATCACCCGTTATTTTATCTTTCATCTGTGAAAGAAAGCATGGCGGTTATGGTTTGTGATAAGAGTAAAGGTGCTCCCTACAAATAAAACCTGAGTGAGTCTATTGCCCACTTAGTGGCAAGACACTCTTGTTCTATTGTGGAGTACCTCTGTTCTCTATCATGTAGTTTCCTTGAAATATATACCACAGGGTGTTCTTCCCTTCAATGGTCTGGCTCAGTACTGCCCCAATACCAGTGCCGGATGCATCAGAGTATACCTCAAAAGGGTATTGAAAGTTGGGTCTACGTAATACTGGGGCAGAGCATAATGCTACCGATCTGAATAAATGCTTTTCACAGTCCATTTTACTTGGTTGCCACATTTAATTTTTGTGAGATCAGTAAGAGGAGTAGCTATTGTAGTGAAATTATTAATAAACCTTTGGTAATATCCCGCTAAACCCAAGAAAGAACGTACTTGATTCTTGGCAGTGGGTACCGGACAATTAACAACTGCCTCTACCTTACTGACCTCAGGCTTAAGTAGACCATTACCTAACAGGAAACCAAGATATCGAATTTCCTGCATAGCCAGTGTACATTTTGTGGGGTTTATAGTCATTCCAGCTTATTGGATAGACTTAACTACTACCGTAGGTGTTCCAAATGAGTTTCCAGTTTGGACTGAATACAACAATATCATCCAGATATGCCGCATAAAAATTAGTGTGAGGTGCCAGCACCTGGTCCATAAAGCATTGAAAGTCGCTGGAGCTCCATGGAGTCCAAAGGGCATGGTTTTAAACTGATACAAACCCATAAAAGTACTAAAGGCTGTTTTTCCTTATCATCCTCTGCCAGTGGGATCTGCCAATAACCTTTAGTCAGATCTAAGGTGGAGATGTATTTGGCACTTCCCACTTTGTCAATTACATCATCTATTCTGGGCATAGGATAGGCGTCAACGATGCTACTTGATTTAATGCACAGAAATCTAAGCACAGATGAATACCTCCTCTTTCTTTGGTACTATCACCATAGGGGAACCCCAAGGACTTTTGGAAGGCTCAATGATGTCTAAACCCCTCAATTTTTGAAGTTCCTCTTGTACCAATATTCTTCTTCTCTCAGGGAGTCGGTATGGTTTCTTTCTCATGGGCCCTGCAAAAGTTCTAATATGATGCTCTACCCCTTTTGCCAGTCCAGGGGTACTGGTAAAAGTGATATTAAGCTCTTGTAAAAGGCTTTGCAACTCCCTCTGCTGTTGGTCTGTTAAATCTGTGGTTATTACCTCTATCCCCTGTGTGTTTTCTAACTGACCATATGCCAAATCCATCTCTGTTGGTTCTAAGTCAGACATTACTACCATCTGGAGGCCTGTCTTAGACCTCTCATACCACTTTTTAAGTAAGTTGGCATGATATATCCTGGCCTTAACTCTCCTATCAGGGGTATCAACTTCATAGGTCACAGGGCCTGTCTGGCGAAGCATGATATAGGGACCCTGCCACTTCATCAATAGTTTATGTGTCTGGCCGGCCCGGTGGTGCTGAGGGTTGAGGCGCTGGACACCACACCTCGCGCCACGCCGGTGACCCATGTTCGGGAACGGGCACGGGTGGCCGGGGGTCGGCAGGGCGGAGATGGATTGAGCATCCGGAGGACTGCTCTCCATCTCCGGGGTGGGGGGATTTGGCCGGCCGATGCTTGTCTGACCCCTAGCGGAGGCTGGGAATTCACAGCATGTAGCCGCAAGACAAGGGAGGGGGGCATGGCAGACACTTGACTAGTGCGTGCACGGGTTGCGAAGACTCGGTCGCTGGCGCCATTGCACGCCACGTCTGTCAAGAAAATCGAAAATGGGTGTCCGCTGCACGACATCGCTCTCGTGCTACTCCTGGAGGACGCCCTGGCATGGATCCGTTGTGGTGGGTCGAGTCGCCTCACCATCCTGGCCGTGGAAGGGTAAGTTGCGAGCGGAAGGGAGGGAGTCCGTGTCCGGGATGGCACCGGGGAACGATAGAGTGGGGGGTTGTAGCCGGAGCTCCGTGGAGAAAAATAACACCCAAAAAAAAAAAAATAGTTTATGTGTAGATGAGGGTAATGACAGTAGTACTTTGTCCCCAGGCTGAAACTGTTTTGTGACACTTGTACCCTTATCATAATGGCACTTTTGTCCTTTTTGTGCCTTGATACTCCCTTCATGTGCTCTATTGGCATAGAGACCAACCTCTGTTGCAGTTGTTTCATATATTGGGCAATGCCTGGGGATTTCAGATTTGTTCCTTCTTCCCAGCATTCTTTTATAACACCCAGAAACCCCCTAGGGGTTCTACCATATAATAGGGAGAAAGGTGAATACCCAGTAGAGGCTTGGGAAACCTCCCTATATGCAAATAGTAGAAAAGGGAGATATTTATCCCACTCCTTTCCTTCCTCATGGATGAACTTTTTAATCATCCTTTTTGAGGTCCGATTAAACTGCTCAGCCAACCCATCTGTCTGGGGATGATAGGGTGAGGTCCTTAGGGCCTCTATTCCCAGGAGTCGATATAGCTCTTTCAACAGCTCTGAGTTTAAATTGGGCCCCCATCTGTTAAAATCTCCTTGGGGATCCATACCTGACTGAACAGTTTAACAAGTTCTTCTGCTATAAGAGGGGTTGTGACAGATCTCATTGGAATGGCCTCCGGATATTTTGTGGCATAGTCACAGACTACTAAAATGAATCTGTTCCCTTTACTGCTTTTGTCTAGTGGCCCCACAATATCTATTCTGACTCTCTCAAATGGGGTGGTTACCAGGGGTAGGGGTACTAAGGGGACCATTTCTTTTGTTTTCTGTCCTATCAATTGACATTCAGCACATGTCTGACAATATTGGGCTATGTCTTCATAAATTCCCAGCTAAAAGAATCTTTGCAGTATTCTATTAATAGTCTTATCTCTCCCAGTATGTCCGGCCCAAGGTATGTCATGGCCTAGTGCTATGATAGCTTGTCTATAACATTGGGGCACTAATAGTTGTTCCACCTTTTCTCCTGCGCTAGGACTTATACAGACCTGATACAATAAATCTTGTACCACCTGTATAGTGGATTTCCCTGGTTGTTCAACCTGCCCAGCCTGTTGGAAAAAAGGTTTTAAAGACTCATCCTTCTGTTGCGGATCTTGCAATAACAATTGCTTATCAATTTTTGTATATATTTGTGAGGTGTGTTCTGTTAGTCTATAATGGTCTCGATTCCACTTCTTTTTTATTCCTTTTTTTTCTTTACCTGATTTCCTACTTTTTCCTGGTTCCCCATAAACATCTCCCTCAAATGGAAATACTTCCCCCAAGTGGTAACTCTCTCTTACTCTGGGAGCGAGTAGTCACTGCAGATATATTTTCAGGACTTAACAATAGGGAGCTGAGCTCTGGGAAATCATGTCCTAGCACAATAGGTACTGGAAGATTGCATACTAAACCTGCTGTAACCACTAATTTTTTTCCTTGTACCTCTAGGGGAATAGTAACAGTGGTATATTGGTGACTGTCACGATGAACACATGTAACCTTTATGGGGACCTTTTTTTCACCTGTTAATAGGTCCCTCCTAATCAATGTATTCTTACTTCCGAGTCAATCAATCCCAATACTTTCTTTTCTTGTACTTGGACTACAGTGGTTATATAGCTTGAATTTAACAATGCTAAATGGGTGTTACCACTTTTTCTAGAAGGGCAAAACCTAGCCATGTGCCCCCTACCTTTGCAGTTATGGCATATTATATCATTTGAAACTGTTATTTTCCCTATATCAAAGTCACTAGGTTTAGTTTGTACAGTCTGTGGGTTTCTTACCCCTGAAGATTTGGCTGTAGGTTCATATGTTCGAACACCTCCTTTTCCTATAGGGCTGATAAGCAGTTAGGAAGTCCTCAGCCAATGTTACAGCCATCTCTGCAGACTCCAGATTGTGCTCTTTTATCCAAATTTGAACGTCTGTAGGGAGTATTTGTAAAAACTGTTCTACCACAAATACTTCCAAGATGTCCATTCTTGATTTTTCCTCTGGCACAATCCATTTCAAATACAGTTCTTAACTGGATATAAGTCTCCTGGAGGATCTTGGATTATATTTCAGAGTCCTAAACTGTTGGGGGTATGTCTCAGAGTTTATGTCATATCTTTTTAAAATGTCTTGCTTTACCAGACCATAATCATCTGCCAGTCTAGGGTCCATATTTCCATATGCCAATTGTGATTTACCTGATAAATAGGGAGCAAGTCTTACTACCCACTGGGTCTGGGGCCAATCACATGCCTTGGCCAGCCTTTTGAAGGTGGTCAAATAGGCTTCTATGTCATCTGAGGGCAACATGCGAGATAGTTTTATATCTTTAGGATTATTGGTGGGTTGACCACCCCCAGGTCCATGGCCCATGCCTAGATTTTGTAACAATTGTAATGTCTCTGCACACCTGGCATCTTGTCTCCTTCAATCTTGATCTCGCTCCTGGGCATCAATGTCTCTTTGTCGCTCTATCTCCATTTGACAGACAGCCAACCAATGTAATAAGTCATTTATGTTTTCCGGGGAAGGTCACCAACATCCAGGCATCTCTCCTGCCATCCCTCTTCCTCCTCATCATCCACTGGTGTCTCCTTGGGCATTCTCCGTCAGACATCTGGAAGGCCAGTATACAGGGGCTCCTCCAACTTCCCTGCCTGGGAATGGGTAACTGCACCTATTTTCTTATCTGTTCCCATTGCCATCATTGCCACTTATACCAGAACTGGTACCAGCTGGTCTCCCCCACTATCCCTTGGACGACCAGTATTCCACCACTGCCACCACCTGTGATAGTGTGAGTGGTTAGTGACAACACAAGACTCCTCTGTAAAGTTCACACACATAACTCTGTGTGGCTAAAGGAATTATTTTCAAAAAAAAATTAAAGCAAATACTTCAATAAACAAAGAAAACAAAATAAATCAGTTCTCAAATCAAACCTTAGTACTCTATAATGGAGCACTGCCACAGAGTGGTACTTTCAAAGCAACAGAACCACTATCCTCTGTGCACAAGACCTATCTGAATCATTCAGAATAGACAGCATTTATATAGAACTGAGATGATGACTTAATAGATTACCTGATCCGTTCCGTATTTCTAATACATAAAATAAACTAATCTAATACAAAAAAATGGGACATCATCAGGGACCACTATTTGTAATTTCACCTCTCTAAACAGTTGTGTCATTTATTTAACGAAAAACATCTCTACAAATATAATAATTTCTATATGCATAACTAAGGGTCACTTAAGGCACTAGCCCCGCCTATTGCATGTGACCTCACATCAGCTGTGCACTATAAAGCTAGCCCAGAGGGAGGCCTCTGGCCCTTAAGGAGCGACAGAGTACTGTACTGCTGCAAGACAAACAGAGCAAACAGGTAATTATGCTCTTATTTTAAAAGGTTTCCACAAGAAACAACAATACTGTTTCTGGTCTGAAAATCACTGATAAACACAGAGCTTTTTGGCAAGCATTAAAATAAACAGAGGAAGGGTTTTATGTTAAGAATGGGAAAGTTTGTTTGGACGCAGAGAAGGCCTTTGATAGGGTCTCTTGGCCTTACCTATATCACACACTAAGCAAATTCAGATTCCCCCCCTCTGTTTGTTCAAACCCTTCAAAATATATACTCCACCCCCAGGGCATGCGTTAAGGTGAATGGACACCATTCCGAATATTTTCAGCTGGAGAGGGGTACCCGACAAGGATGCCTGTCACCCTTGCTGTTCGCTATAGTCATAGAACCACTGGCGCAGCATATCAGGGAATCGCGCAGCGTCCAGGGGATCAGGATAGGGGACACAGAACACCGAATGGCTCTGTATGCGGATGATATACTTTTGTATCTTCGAGACCCCGAAAGCACTATCCCAGCTGTGAGACAGCTACTGGACGCATATGGCGCGGTGTCCGGATATAAACTCAATTTTGCCAAGACAGAGATCCTTACCTTTAACTACGCCCCCACAAAGGAAACCCGAGATATTATTCCGGGAAGGTGGGACCTGCAAAAACTGAAATACCTTGGTATATATATCCCAAAAGACCCCACGAATTATTATAAATACAACTATGTGCCATTTATTTCCCAGTTAAAACTAGAACTACAAGCCTGGACCACCTTGCCTCTTGGCCTCTCTAGGAGGGTAGACCTGATTAGAATGACAGTTCTTCCGAGGGCTCTGTATTTATTTCAAAATATTCCCCTCAATGTCCCATTAAAAACATTCAAGGGTATAAACCGTTTCATACGAAATTTCGTATGGGCCTCCCGGAGACCCCGAATTCGGATAGAAATACTTTCTCTCCCACGACGGGAGGGAGGCTTGGCTCTCCCGGACCTGAGACTATACCACCAAGCAGCCACTCTCGCACACATAATGACCAGGCAGAGTGGAATACACACACCACATTGGCTTGATATAGAAAGAACTCTACTCTGCGATCGGGCATATCTCGGGACCCTATACCAACAGGATCAAGGGGGAGGAAGTACAGGGACCCCTGACCCTTGGCTTGAAGTGCAGTTTAAAAACTGGACCATAATAAAAAGGACACAGCAGTTAGCGCCCTTTCAGGCACTAATTTGCCCGATAACAAGTTTAACAGACTTTACCCCCAACAACCTGGATAGTGGTTTCTCTCGATGGGAAAAGCAGGGGTTAAGTTACTTGGTGCAGATAATGACCCAGGGGTACACCTGGACATATGCAGAGATTCAGAGAAAATTTCACCTCCCACACGGGGATTTTTTTCAGTACCTTCAGCTGCGACATTATATAGAGAGCTTACTCGAGCACTGTGGGACCCTGAGGGATACCCACAACTGATCCACTGCCAGATGCAGTTGAATGCCAAAAGAGGCCAGGAACACCTGATCTCACGTTACTATCAGGCACTCAACACACAAGGAGGTGCCCGCACTGAGGGCATTCGCTCCGCGTGGTCGCAGGAAACAGGACACCAACTCACCCTGGAGGACTGGGGGCAGGCATGCATATTGACTAGCCGGGCTACCAGCTCACACCAATGGAGAGAATATGCCTGGAAAGTTTTAGTTCGATGTTTTCGCCCCCCTGTGGTCACGCAGCATTACTCGTCTAGCCATACAGCGGAATGCTGGAGACAATGTGGAGAAACATGTGCCACATTGACGCATGTCTTGTGGGCATGCCCAGTCCTACGAGGTTTCCTGGCACAGCTTGAGTCTCAGCTGCAGGAACTGTTTGACGCGCAACTCCGGCTAACCCTGGAAATGTTTTTATATTTAGATCTCCCTAGAGCGTTTAGAGGGCCTACTACCAGATACTTGCTGGTTTTACTAATAACAGCGGCAAAGAAACGATTACTAGGCAGTGGCTAATTACAAAAAGTCCCCACAGTCCAAGATTGGTGGACATTACACTGCAGATTCTACAATATGGAAAAATCACGCACAACCTGAATGAACAGGGGAGAAGTTTAGGGATAGGTGGACACGGTGGTGAACATATTATATGTTGAAGGACCCCACTTTCGTTCCCTAGAGTACCAGAGAGGGACAACTAGTAGTGGCCTCTGGATGGGGAGGAGGGAGGCAAATTGTTAGGACGAATGTGCCCCGCCTGGCCTTCCCGGTCCCCCTCGGGGGTTCCCCTCAGGGGGCGGTAACATCCGTACAGAAGAGATGCCCTGGTGGTCTAGGCGCTGAGTAGGATGAAGTGACTGGTTATTTAATCACAATGTACTAAAAATGTAACTGTAACCCAGGTATAGAACCACAAGGGAGAAAGCCCAGAATGAATGTTATAACACTAGTTTTTTTATGGCTGCACTATCTACAATATCTGAAGACTGTATAAATGTCCAGTTAATGGTGACCTAAATGTATATATGTTGAAAACCTAATAAAAAGAAGAATTACAAAAAGAATGGGAAAGTTTGTGTGCACTGATAACGGGGAGTGAATGGAAATCGCTTCTCGTGACCGCAAAACAGAATGTCTGTCTGAGTAGAATGTTGCTCTGAGGCTCAGTGCAGACAGAACATTAGAATACAAAGCCTCATTCCTCCAGACGGAAGGCTGCTTAAACAAAGGACCACAGGACATTATTCTTTATTATTCACTAACATAATAATGCTCAACTCTGAAGCTTCTTTCTTCAAACACCTACACCTCATGGACTGAAATGAGAATTAGTGGGGTAGCATAGCAGAAGATACCATGATAGGAGGCCACCCTAGCATGGTAGAAAAGTGAAATATGGTCAAGGGAAACCAAAGGTAAAGGTACTACTGCAGCAGATTTTTAACAGACATAAGGAAAACAAAGAAGGAAACTTCCAGAGGTGGGGGTCCTAGATCTCTCACACCCCTCCCAACCTGTTCATTTCTCTTTTGTTTTCTGACTGTCCTCCCCTCCAAGCCTGCTATTTAATTTTGTCCTTTCACCTTATCTCCCCAGGGGACTACTGTGCCTTTTCAGGCTGTTTTCTCTCAAGCAAACTGCATTCTGCAGTTTGAGAAGCAGACTAAGGAGAAGCTGCCTGAAGCTCACCCTCCGAGCAATGTACAGGTTGGAACTCTGAATTTTGGCATCTACCCCAGAGGAATCTCACTTGCTCCTGTTTGCCAATGTTTCTCATACTATGTGCAACAATCCAGAAGTCTTCTAGGAACTGCTGCCAATAAATTAATGCTAGGACTGATCTCTGCTTGACATGTTTTTGATTTCTCACTTTTAAGTAATGTTTAGTTTGATGCACAGATTTCTTAGAGTTGATTTAAGTTTTGAGAGAGGTTTTAAGGTAGTGTGATGCTATCTGCTCTGAGCCCTGTTCCCCTTCTCTTTCCCATTAGCAGATTATATCTTTTAGCCACTAGAGGGCCCAGTTATAAGCGTACTTACCCAGTCCAACCCAATACAATACAATTCCTGTCTCATTTCTCTTCTTGTGGTCATTCTATCACTATTCATCAGTCTTTGCCCCCTCCCTCTTCTACTGATTGATTGGCCACACCCGGCAAAGTTCCTACCCAATCCTTCTGTGCACTTCTACTCCTCCTTAGAGCTACTGATCTGCACAACAGGCTTGCTGTCTCTGGCAGGCACGACACTTCCTAATCCTGTCTTCTCCTATCCACTTAACCAACTGTGTCCATAACTCTCCTAGCCCTCGTATTTGCGGTACTATGGCATGCTCCTTAAACTCAAGCCTTTTCTTATTCCTAACCACCTTATCCATAGCGGCTCACCACAACAAAGAATAAGGATCAGGTCCACCTCTGGAAATTTCCAATCCTGTAACCGGAACCTCATTCCACTGCATCTCCCCTTATTTAATATGTCCAACTCCCTTTATCCTCGGCCCATATCCTTCACCCTTACACTTTCTGCTCCCTTCATATATGATGATCACAGCACTCCCCTTAGCTTCCCTTCACTGCCACCCTAGCATTACGTCGCACCCATCATAACCTTGCGGAAGGTCACAAAGGAAAAAAGCACTCCTATCCTGCAAAAACTGGATCAAGAAAGTGCTTATCTTGCTCTTTCTCTGTTCAGGCAACATGGAGCTAAACCCTGGACCCCTATTACCACTTGCATCTCCCACAGAATTTGCATCTGCATCCAGACTTACGTTAATGTTAGTCAACATATTGAGCCTCGCAAAAAAGTTTGATCAGCTCCAAGTATGGGCTGTCCATACTGAGCCAGACCTAATTATTATAACTGAATCTTGGCTCAAGAAGTCAAACAGTGATCAACAAGTCTCCCTTCCTGGCTACAATCTGCACAGGGCAGATACGGAAACCAGAGGGGGTGGTGTGGCCACCTACACTAAATCTAAGTTTACAATCAGTGATATTTACTGTAAATCTAAACCTAAGGAGTACAAAATTGTATCTCTCAAATTACACCTTCCATCCACTGAATGTCTCACTATTATTGGTGGTTATCGCCCCCCATCTGGTGGCACTGTCATCCTCACCATACTTAAATCCTTAATCGCCTCCATCAACACTGAAACTTTAATACTTGGGGATTTTAATATGGACTGGCTTACCCCCAAGTCACGCAGCCTGAAATCCTTCTGTGATGAAGTTGGCTTAGCCCAGTTAGTCAGTGAACCTACTAGAACCAAAACATCCAATCCCGACAACAATTCTTTCCTTGATGTCATACTTTCTACGCATCCCCACAAAATTCTTCACTCTGCAGTCTTCCACAATGACATGAGTGATCATGGGGTGGTTGTTTGTACAAGATCACAAATTATAGCCCAACAGCAACAAACACTCATAACTAAGCAGTCCTTTCGCAAGTTTAATGCATCGGACTACTTATCCGACTAGAGCAAAATTAGATGGCAAGACCTCTACCTTGCCAAAACAATCAATGAGTTGGTCACTGTCCTTAACAACAACCTCACCGAGCTGGCCAACAAGCATGCCCCTTTGATCAAAGTCAGGGTGCGTAAAACATCCAACCTATGGTTTACATCAGATCCCAAGGCTACACTCCTACGCCGTGATAAACTCTGGGCTAAGGCTAGAAAATCCAAAAGCCAAGCTAGCTGGCAAGCATTCAGAGCAGCTAGAAACACCTGCGTTAAACAAATCCGTGCAAGCAAAGTCAACTATTATGTCTCCACCCTTGAACAGGCAAAATGGAATTCCCAAAAAATCTGGAAGACACTGAAGTCCATCGAAGGTCGGCCTGTTGCCCCCTCCATCCCTCTGAAAATCATCAGCAATGGTAGGGCTGTGGAAAACAGCTGCCTAATCCTTGAGGAAATCAACAATCACGTTGTAACTGCTAGCCTAGCTTTCGACTCCTCGCCTTAAGCAGCCTGTGGTAGCAACCAAGACTGTAATAACATTGACTCGCAAACTTCGATCCGCCCACTCCAGTTGTGCCCGCTTAGCTATAAAGAAGTCGAAGATTCACTTTTTAACATAGACATTTGAAAAAGTGCAGGGGGATAATGGTCTAGAACCTTTTTTTCTTAAACTAGGCTATGTTGACCTCACCACCCCTATCCTCCACATATTCAATCTTTCCATTTCCACTGCCACTGTTCCCTCCTGCTGGAAATCTGCCCACTCCTCCCATTATTCAAGTCAGGGGACCCATGTGACCTAAACAACTATAGGCCCATCTCAATCTTTCCTGTCCTCGAAAAGCTAGTTTACTCCCAAATGAAACTCCATATCGAATCATCTTCAATCCTCAACTCTGCGCAATCTGGCTTCCGGCCCAATCATAGTACAGTCACTGCTCTAGCCAAAGTTACCAGTGAATGGATCACAGCCATGGACTCCAAGAAAGTTACTGGTGCAGTATTTTTAGATCTCAGCAAAGTGTTTGACACTGTCAACCACAATCTGTTAGTCTCAAGCCTAATAAAAGTAGGCGCCACCCCCCTTGCTGCCCAGTGGTTTACCAGCTACCTATCTGGAAGGATCCAGAAAGTAAAAGCTGGTAGTTTCTTTTCTGCATCCCTCCTAGTTGTCAGGGGAGTCCCATAGGCTCCATATTAGGTCCCATCCTCTTCTTCCTGTACATCAATGACCTTGACGCACATATATCCCAGTCCTATCTGCATTTCTTTGCTGATGATACTGTACTGTATATCAGGCCCTACACTGGCTGAAGTGAGGGATGTACTCCAAGCCAACTTTGCACAACTAGAAATCAACCTAATCAATGACAAACTACTCCTCAATGCCAAGAAAACTAAGGCCATGATCTTTGCCCCAAACACCACCTCCACTTCCCTTGCAAACACGAACAAAGAATTCATCACTACCTCCCTAGGTGAACCCCATGAAATCACCTCCAAATTAAAATATCTTGGCATGTGGCTAGACAACAAGCTTTCCTTTCACAATCACCTTGATGATCTGGCAAAGAGGCAAGAAATTAGGCTAGGTTTCTTCTTCCGTAACAAGTCTCTCTTTCCATTGGATACCAGAACTAGGCTGGTCCAGGCCACTTTCTTGCCGCTACTCAACTATGGAGATGTAATCTATTCCTCCGCAGCGGCCTCAAGTCTCAACAAACTAGACGTCCTCTACCACTGCGCCATATGGTTCATGACAAACCTACCCTACCGAACCCACCATTGCGATTTGTACCTAGCCGCTGGCTGGACATCACTCTCAACTAGATGCACACTTTGTGCTGGTATTTGGACTCTTAAGTTACTCCTGAACAAGCTCCCAAACTATCTCGCAACCTTCTTCTGTATTTCCCATAGCACCTACTCTCTTAGGAAAAATGACCTCCTCCGCCTCGATGTACCGAGAACTCACACCTCACTCAGCAAATGGGCCATATTGAGCATACTCCCAACTATCTGGAACCAGCTGCAAGGTGTACTGAAGCTTCCCGGTACAGTTCCTGTCAGCCTATTTAAAAAGATATGTGCAGCTGCTTCTAAATGCTAGCTCACTGATCTAACCCTAGCTCACTGCTTCCTCTTACTTACCTAGAAATTAGCTGCCTTGATACTCTGAAACAAGCACTTTGTACCTTTTTTTCTGTACTTGTATTTTTCTATGTCATTGTCATTTTTATGCAACAATTCTGTACTTGAATGTGTACTATTTTTTCGATTATGCAATCTGTAACTACCTTTCTGTGTCAAAGGACCTCCTTGTGAATGAGCTTGCTGAACAGAGTTTTCCTACAATAAACTTGAGCTTGTGAGGTTACCCGAGGTCAAACAGCACTTATAAACATAAATCATATATCACACAGCTCCACCCAACATACCCTCATATGTAGCACCCCTATAGACAGGGCTAAGTGGCTGTTTAATGTTAAACTTTAATATTTGCATCTTAATAACTTTAGCAGCATTCAACAAAAGAGCCCAACATGTGGCATGCACAGTTAGGCTGGCAGAGTCTCCAGATGTGAAAAGTTTTGTGTTGGTGTTGTAAAGTGGTCTGCACATTGTAATTGTTATTTATTCCCTAGTTAGTGTTCACTATGTAATAATAGTGATATTTAGATATAGTTCCTTTGGGGAAACCTCATACTGTCTTTTCCTGTTTCCTGTGTTCAAGCCACAGGAATTCTGCCTGCATGTAGAAGTTGAGCTGAGTTGATGTTAAGGATAGAGCCTGATAAGAAGCAACTGAATTGTGTTGGTGTTTACTGCATTGGCGATGAGGATTAACCAGGCCCAGAATGACGATGTTTGCGGCTATGACGGAGTTTGGTGGCACAAGTGACTGGTCTGAATATGTGGAGCATTTGGAACATTTCTTTAATGCAAACAAAATCACAGACAAGGATCAGCAATGCTCTATTATCATCTCTGTTTGTGGCCAAAAGACTTATTCTTTGATTCGTAAGTTAGTGGCTCCACAGCGGTCAGAGACTAAAACCCTATGGGAACATTGGTTCAAAACTATATTAATCCCCAACCTTTAGTCGTTGTGCAGTCCTTTAAGTTTCATGGCAGAATGCGTCAGAGGGGGGAAGACAATTGCAGACTATGTGGCTGAGTTGCGGCATTTGGCGTAGTTTTGTAAATTTGGAGACACTTTGGATTATATGCTCCAGGACCGGTTGGTGAGTGGAGTGCAGGATAAATGCATTCAGTGCTGTTTGTTGGCAGAGACAGTGCTTGATTTCAGCAGGGTGGTGGACACTGCCCTGGCCATGGAGGCTGCAGCTCAACAGGCTCAAGAATTGTGGAGCTCTACAGTGGAAGGGGTTGCCATGGTGTATCAGGTGGAACAGCCACACTGACCTGCCATACCGTCATCAAAGTCACACTCTGCACGTAGGAAGCTTCAGTGAAGCTCCACTCATAAAGACACAGATGAGCAATGTTTCCGTTGTGGTGGTGCACATGACTCAGAGACTTGCAGGTTCCAAGAGGAGGAATGTTGGTGCCGCTGGCGACGGGGCATGTGGCCAGACTTTGTCACTTTGGGAGTATGCCCCAGTGCCAGTCATTCTGATCTCCAAACCACCAGGGCCAAAGCAATTTTGTAGAAGAGGAAGAGCTGGAGGCAGAAGGTGACGATGGAGTCTACTCTATGTATATGGTTGCTGCTCATCTTTCACCTCCTATTCAGGTGCAAGTGAAAATGGACAGCCATTTTGTGGATATGGAGTTTGACACAGTGGCTTCATTTTTGGTGATGGGAGAGAGACTTTTTTCTACTTTGTGGGCTCTTGCAGAAGCCCTGGTACCACAACCAGCAGGGGTGCAACTTTGGACATATACAGGGAAACTGTTTCCATTGGAGGGAAAGATGCTGGTCCAAGTGACTTAGAGGTCGCAGCAGAAGCTATTGCCCTTATTGATGGTGTGGAGAGAGGGTTCATGCCTGATGGGGTGTAACTGGCTGCAAGAGTTGAAATTGAACTAGTGGGGATATGCTTGCTCTGGTCTGTAACACTGGAAGAGGTGTTGGAGCTGGCAGCTTCTGTATTTAAGCCAGGACTGGGGACTGTGCAGGGAATGACTGCCCAGATGATGGTGAACCCAAAGACTCAGCCCTGATTTTTTCAACCTTGTGTTGTGCCATATGCTCTCTGTGGTAAAGTTGCAATTGTTTGTCTGGAGCAGGAAGGGATCCTGGAACCTGTCCAATTTTCAAAGTGGGTGACCCCCATTGTGCCCATGATCAAGAGTGATGGGTCAGTGAAGATCTGCAGGGACTACAAGATTACAGTGAACAGAGTGGCTAAACTGGATTCTTACCCAATTCCGAAAATTAAAGATTTGTTTGCTTCATTAGCTGGGGGGGGGGACATTGTTTTCTAAGTTGAACATGAGTCATGCTTATCAGCAGTTACTGCTGGATGAGGAATCTAAGGAGCTATTGACAATCAGCACACATTGGGGGTTGTTCAAGTATGCCATTCTACCTTTTGGGGTGGCATCAGCTCAAGGAATTTTTCAGCGAGCAATTGAGAGTGTTACAGGGCATACTGTGACACTTGGACAGCTGGTTCTGATTACTCTATGATTTTTGTAAAATAAAAATATAGTGTGATTGTCTGTCATGAGAAATGCTGTGCTTCTGGATGATGATCCCCCCAGGTTTCACTTCAAAAGACAGGATACATGTTAAACAGCAGATCTCTGTGATGGGATTAACTTCCAGGAACTCGCATTTTATAGCCTTATTTAGGATCTGGGTTGTTTGAAGCTAAGACCTGAAATATCCATTTTATGACGTCCTCAGGAAGGTCAGTTAATTGACTGGTGTCACAAAGCATATTACACCTCAGTGAGATCTGGCAGAGAGTCATAAAAAGTCCTTTGATGTCTTTGAGAGAGGAAACTGCTCATTGACCAACGGGTCCTATTGGAAATGAGTTTTAGCTGATGTCACCTATTTAATTTACCTCCTGCTTAATAAGACATCCTGTTTTGTATAATTTTTATATTCTGACAGGGAGGAGCTAGGTGTCCTCATGCAAAGAGGCTGGCAAAGTCAGTTTTAAACTATAGTCTGTATTCCATTTAGAGACATACATGTTTGGACTCTGAAAAAGAAACATCACACGCTGTTAGAAGGTATACATTAGAGAGACAAGTCTAAGTGTTCTGTGGTAGGAATTTTCACTTTTAAACCTTATTCTTTTAAAAGATTGTATGTTTTGTGATATATTGTTCTGTATTTATATTTTACATTTTTTTTATCTATTTTAAGTAAAACCTCTTATTTTAAGAGACTACTTGATGTGCCTTTGAAATTCTTTCTTTGACAAGTGAAGCATATATGATTAACGTTGATACTGTGCATAAGCTTAGTGGTAATACCAAACTGGGAAAAAGGTAAGAGTTTATCTGAGTTCTTTCATAGAGTGCTTAAGGGTTCATTTTGTACACCTGGTTAGGTGCCCATAGGCGAAAGATGTCTGGCATTTCCCCGAAGAGCAGAATTATCTGAGCCTGTACATTTGGGTATGCTAGCAAGAGGTTCACAGTTTGAATCCCTCCAGGACTTGAGGCCAAAGGTTGATTCTAACCCACAAAACAGACAGGAGGGTTACCCTGTTTCTGTTCCTGTTCATAAGACTGCGCTCAAAGGTTGGCACTGTGGGAGCAGAGGAACTGACCCTCCGAGTGGGGTTGTGACACATACCACATGTTCTGGTGTTTCTGGATGAAATGCTCCTGACATGACCAGACCAGGAGTCACATTTGAACACTTTATGGACTGTGCTTCAGAGACTGCAGCAGGCAGGACTGAAGCTCTGTAGTGACAAATATCCATTCTTGGTTAAGTCTGTACAGTTTGAGTTATGTAATTGAATAATTGGGCCTGCACTCTGTAGGGAATAAGGTAAGAGTAATTGCAGAAGCCCCTGCTCCAAGATCAGTGTCTGAACTGAAGGAATGTTTGGAGCTTTTAAATTATTACCACTGATTCCTGCCCAAGTTGTCAACAGTGTTAGCACCATTGCATTTTCTTTTGCACAAGCGGGTTCCATGGAAATAGGGGAAGGCTCAAAAGGCGGCATTCTTAGCTTCAAAAAAGTTGTTGCAATATTCTCAACTGCTGACTCATTTTGACCCCAAATTACCAATGGTCCTATCCTGTGATGCATCCCAATATGATGTGGGGGCTGTCCTCTCACATGTATTATGAGATGGATCTGAGAGGCCCATTGGGTTTACATTGCATACGATGGCACCCGTCGAAAAAAACTATTCCCAGTTAGACAAAGAGGCATTGGCAATAATATCTGGAATGAATTTCACCAGTATTTGTAAGGATAATAGTTTACAATCCTCAAGGATCATAAGCCTCTTGTGAACCTTTCTGGTGAATGCAAGTCAGTGCCTCCATTGGTGTCAAGCCATATGCAGTGGTGTGCACTGACCTTGTCTGACTACTGGTATGAAATCAAATATCTGCCTGGAGGGTTGCATTCCAATGCTGATGCCTTTAGCAGGCTACCTTTGCCAGCTTACCCAAAGCAGGTTCCAGAGCCAGGAGACAGGACCCTATTATTGGATCTATTGGCAGAGACCCCAGTGATGGCAAATCATATTAGGAGGGAGATCCATTGGGTCCCAAAATTGGCATCTGTTTTGGGGTGGATACAGAATGGGTGGCCTGGGTGAGTGTCAGAGGAGGCATTAATGTAATTTTTTCAGTGGTGTTTCAAGTAGGGAATTCATGCTGGCTGTCTGATGTGGGGAAGCAAAATGGTATTACTCCATCAGTTGAGGACTAAGGTTTTGGGGCAGTTACATGACACACATTCTGGCGTTTCTAGAATGAAGGGGATGGCACAGGGTGTGATTTGGTGGCCAGGTGTGGACAAGGAAATAGAAGAACTTGTGAGCAACAGTTCAACTTGTCAGGAGACACACTATGCACCCAGTGCACCTATGGGAGTGGCCAGATAGACCCTAGGTATGAGTACATGCTGATTTTGCAGGGAATTTTCTGGGGAAGATGTTATTAGTCCTGGTGGATGCATACTCAAAGTGGCTGGAGGTGCAGGTAATGCCTTTGGTCACCACAGAGGCCACAGTGGCCTGGTTTAGATAAATATTTTCCATTTATGAGTTACCAGAAATGTTTGTGTCAGACAATGGGTGCTCTTTTATGTCAAGGGGGTTTCAAGAATTTTTTTTCATATGTATTTTACAGAGTTTTTCCCTTTTTCTCCCCTACCCAGGACCCTGGCAGACATGTACATGCGTGTGCATGGAGATGCATGTGTACACACAGTACTGGCTTGGCCCCTTATGCCCCACCCCTGGCTATCTCTGCCACCTTCTCATGCCTATGCTTCCCTCCTGACCCCCACCCAGTGGGAGCAGAACTACGAAGCATGTGGACATTCACCCCGGGAGGGGAGAGCTGTTTTTCAACTGCTTAATCCCGCTCCCTCCCTCTTCCCATGCTGGCTCCCTGATGATCTGAGGTTATTCCAGAACCCGGGTTGCTGGCGTATTGCAAGGTAAGGCATCCAGTGCCTCAGCCCTCAGTGCCAACAGGCCGGCTGAGGGTTTCAAGAATTTATGGAATGCAATGGAATCCAACACATTCAGACTACACCTTACCTCCCAGCCTCTAATGGCTTAGCCAAAAGAGTGGTGCAAACAGTGAAAGAAGGGTTGCAGTGGTTGGGTTCAGGATCTATGCAAATGTATATAGCGAGGTTGTTGTTGTGATACTGGGTTACACCACATGCAATAAGAGGGGTGTCACCAGCAGAACTATTTTTTGGCAAGACACTTCGCTCCAATTTGGATTTGGTCTGCCCAATTTTGTGGACCAAAGTGTGTCAGAGTCAGGCAGAAATGCAGGGGGCCAGAGTACATAAGACAGACCCAAGTTCCTTGCAAGTGGGACATTCTGTTTTGGTCACAAGTTTTGGAGACAAAAATCATTAGGTGCCAGGGGTGTTGTCTGCACAAACAGGTCCAGTGTCTTCTAAGGTGCATTTGGCATCAGGAAAAGTGGTAAAAAGACATATGGACCATATCTATGTGGTACTGGAAAAACACCTTCCCCAGTAGGACAGCATGGAGGATTGGGAAATCGCACCAGGGACACCAAATCTGACAGTGACAATAGACTCAATGGGAGTAATGGGGAGGGGTGAGACACCCAGGGATGTTTCACAGATGGCCTCTGACCAGGATTGAGCTACAGGAGTTGTGGGAGAAGGAGAGGTGTCACCTCGAGGTGATTCTGTGGTATCTGTGCTCTGTAAGTCAAAAAGGATCATACGTGCACCAGACAGGTTAAATCTGTAGTCAGATTTCAGAAAAGGAGGGATGTTATAAAGTGAGCTGCACATTGTAATTGTTATTTGTTCCCTTGTTGGTGTTCCCTGAGTAATAACAGTGATATTTAATTCTTGTGGGGGGTAGGAAGAAATAGGCTGTTGGTTAATTAGGATCTGCGGCCTATCCTGTAGGTAGGGAAATGGGCAGACTAGATGGGCCAAACGGTCCTTATCTGCCGTCAAAGTCTATGTTTCTATGTTTTTATTTAGAGATAGTCCCTTAAGGGAAAGCCTGATACTGTATTTTCCTATGTCCTGTGTTCAAGCCACAGGAATTCTGCCTGCATGCAGGAGTTGAGCTGAGTTTATGTTAAAAATAAAGCTCGATAAGAAGCAACTGAAATGTGCTGGTGTTAACTGCAGATGACATCTCATTTGGTCTTCGAGGTACAGAATGCAAATAAATTCAAAAAACTGGTGTTTGGTTTCCTGCATTTAACATGTCATGCACAGCCCAGATAATATGGAATTTTTTTATGAAACTTCCAGGGCAGAAGTGGCGTGTACCAAGGCAGTGCCTTTCGAAGGTTTTGTGAAAATGTATTATATGTTCCAGAGTTATGAGGATTTTTTGGACTGTCAAGCTTCACTGGTTCAATAAACACTGCTCCTGAGTGTTTATTTTCATGACATATCTAGCCATGAAAATAAAAACCTCAGAAACATTGAAAAAACATAAAAATGATGTATTTTCAAAAAACAAACACCTGGCCCTCAGTAAACCAGACGTGTTTAGCTAGATTTGGGTGTTTGTTTTTTGAAACTTGTTCTGGAAATAATGTTTCTGTGCAGCCAAAAAGCCTGGGTGTCCAGTTTAGTGAGAGGAGCCATTCACCCATTCACCCATGTTCTCTGTATGAGGACAGCAGCACTTTCTTGAATTCTGAAGCTGTAGCTGGAGCCATGCTGACAGCTTTAGTTGAAGCAATGATCCACTGATCCTCTGCTCTCTCATCTCTTTCTTTCTTTCTTTCTTTCTTTCTTTCTTTCTTTCTTTCTTTCTTTCTTTAGCTGTAGGTATCTATCTACCTATCTGCTTCATATTAATAGTGGACCAGGGTGTCCACCCCAGTACCACTTCTTTCTCCTCCCCTCCCCTCCAGGTTGCCCACTCCCCTTTTCCCATGTTTAATGTAATTTTGAAAATTGTACTGAGGTGCCCACCTCTGGTACTGCTTCTCTTTACCTCCTACCCTTCCAAGTCGGCTACTCCCCCTTCCTATTATATACATAGTGGCACTAGGGTGCCCACCTCTCATGCTGCGGAAGACTAGCCCAAAACTGGGATGCTCAATCTCCAGTGTCATAAATTAATCTGAAATCAAGAAAACCTCCCCTGGTTGATTTTGTTTTACATCTATAAAAAAAGAAAATGGCCACTTGCTGAACTGTCCCCTTCCACACACACCCCACCAATCCGACCCCAACCTCCCACTCACCACCCACTCCCCCACCCCCTCACTTGCCTGAACATGTCCAATGATGTGTTCACCCATGTTCTCAGTATGAGAATAGTAGTACTTTTTTGAAATTTGGTGCCACAACTGGAGTCGTGCTCCTCACTTCTTTTTTTCTTTATATATAAACAATCTCGACCATCAGATTACCAAGTCACACTTGCACTTCTTTGCAGACGACACAGTCCTATACATATCTGGCCCCTCACTGGAAGGAGTTAGGGACACTCTCCAAGCTGACTTTGCACAATTAGAAAATAATCTAATTAATGCAAAGCTGCTCCTAAATGCCAAGAAAACGAAAGCCATGATTCTCTCCCCATGTACTTCCCCCACTGCTATTCCTGTCTTACCTAAAGACTTTATTATTACCTCCCTAGGAGAACAGTTGGAAATCATCTCAAAGTTCAAATATCTTGGCTTCTGGCTCAATAACAAGCTCTCCTTCAACGATCATCTTGATGACCTGTCCAAGAGACTAAAAGCCAGGTTAGACTTTTTCTTTTGTAACAGGTCCTTCTTTCCCATGGAGATTAGAACCAGGCTGGTACAGGCCACATTCCTCCCCCTTCTTGATTACGGTGATATAATCTACAACTCCTCTGCACTTACCAACCTTCATAAGCTAGACATTCTCTACCACCGTGCCCTTCGTTTCATCACAAACTCCCTGCCCCGAATCCATCACTGTGATCTATATGCCAGAGTTGGCTGGTCCTCGCTGACCACTAGACGGTCACTCCATGCTGGTATCTGGACTCTAAAACTTCTTCTGAATAAACTTCTGCAATATCTAACCTCCTTAGTACACACATCTCAAGGTATCTACCCCCTCAGGAAGTCTGATTTTCTCCTCCTCGATGTACCCAGGGACCCGTACCTCCTTTGGCAAACGTACTATCTCATGTTCCCTGCCAATTATTTGGAATCGGTTACAATCCTCACTGAAGTTACCCAGTATTGGCCCTGTTAACTTTTTCAAAAGGATAGCTATTGATAAAATAAAAGACACTTGTAACTGTCATTAAACTTGCCGCCGTTATCGTGGTTTCCATGTAGCTACCACACTGTACCATAGGCTCTCACTCTCAATATCATTAGTGTCACTTTTCATCATGAACATTCTATATCCAGTGGAAATCTTTATGTATGCTATGTATTGTTATGTAATTTTCTTTATGTATTGTATACTTGTCTGTATACCTGTCCCAGGATCTCCTTGTGAATGAGCTTACTCAACGGAGATTTCCTGCAATAAACTTGAACTTGAACTTCTGTTAAAGTAGTGAGCTGGGGTTTCTGTCTGTTTGTTTGTCTGTCTGTCTGTCTATCTATCTATCTATCTACAGTATCTGTGAATCTTCAGTCCCCTGCTCTCTCCATCTCTGTCTGTCTGCCTACCTGTGTCTGTCTGTCTATCTATCTATATCTGTCTGTCTATCTATCTATCTATCTATCTATCTATCTATCTATCTATCTATGAGCTTTGATCCCTGCTCTCTCGTCTCTGTCTGTCTGTCTGTCTGTCTGTCTATCTATCTATCTATCTATCTATCTATCTATCTATCTATCTATCTCTATCCATCTATCTTATGGTAATATTAAGCAATCCGGGATACCCAGCCCCAGTACCTTTTCCTTCTCTTCTCTCCTCCAGGTTGCCCATCCCCCTTTTCCAGTGTTTCATTTAATATGAAAGTCAGGCAACCTCTTAAAAAAGATAAAATGGGAGAGGTATCAAAAGTGGGAGAGACCCATCCAGTCAAAGCAGCATCAACAAAGTACAGATCAGAATAAAAGGCCCACTCACCAACATATAAATCAATCAGTAATTTTATTTATGTAACTTCCATTGCTTCTTGTCCTACATTTTGGGGAAAATAGATCCCTTTCCTCAGAGAGTCTGGTTTAAAGTTTCTACATTAATTTAATAAATTTCATTAGCAAACTTTAATTTCTGTTCCCCATATTCTAAATATCTTTAATAAAGGAAGAAAAACGGAGTCATTAAATTCACTTTCGAACACCCTTACAGTGCTGATATCATATGTTCTATTACACAGAAACAGAATTTGAAGCCAGATAAGGACTGCTTGGCCCACCTAGTCTGCCCATTTCCCTACTTAATGGATAAGTTGCAGATCCTAGTTATCCAACAGCCTACCTCCTCCTACCCCCACTAGAGTTGTCTTATGCCTATCCCATACATTCTTGAATTCCCCCACTATTTTTGACTCTATGACCTCCTCAGGAAGGCTGTTCCATGCATCTACAACCCTCTCTGTGAAGAAATACTTCCTCACATTACCTCTGAGCCATCCCCCCTCTATCTTCAAATTGTGACCCCTTGTTCTTGCACATCTCTTTTTCTGAAAGATGCTACCCTCTTGGACTTTGTTGATTCCTTGAGGTATTTGAAAGTTTCTATCATGTCCCCCTCTCCCTCCTTTCCTCGAGGCTATACATCTTAAGCTCCTTTAGTCTTTTTTCATATGTCTTCTGGTGCAGACCCTGCACCATTTTGGTTGCCCCCCTCTGGACAGCCTCCACTCTGTCTATGTCTTTGTGGAGATGGGGTCTCCAGAACTGCACACAGTGCTCCAGATATGGTCTTACCAACTGTCCGTACAGATGAATAACAACTTCCTGTTTTCTACTGGTGATGCCTCTCCCTATGCATCCCAGTATCCCCCCAGCCCACTTTACTGCCTTCTCACATTGCTGGCCCACCTTTAGGTCATCTGATATGACTACTCCCAGGTCCCTTTTCATTTTTGTTGCTGTCAGTATCTCATCCCCCATTGTGTACTCTTGCCCTGGGTTTTTGTTTCCCAGGTGCATTACTTTGCACTTTTTTGCATTGAATCTAAGCTGCCATACATTTGACCATTCCTCCAACCTTGCCAAGTCCCTTTTCATCCTTTCCACCCTACCTTGTGTATCAACCCTGTTGCAGATCTTCTGTGTTATCTGCAAAGAGACATACTTTCCCTTCCAGTCCCTCCGCAATGTCACTTATAAAGACATTAAAAAGGACTGGCCCCAGCACTGAACCCTGCAGTACCCCACTAGCAACCCTCCTTTCTTCACTGTGGACTCCATTTACTACTACCCACTGTGTCCTGTTGTCCAGCCAGTGTTTTACGCAGACTACCACCCTGGGACCCACTCCCAGGCTGGTTAATTTGTTTATTAATCTTTTGTGTGGGACTGTGTCAAATGCCTTGCTAAAGTCTAGGTAGGCCATGTTCACAGCCCCTCCCAGTTCTACTAGTTTGGTCACCCAGTCAAAGAAATCAATTCGATTTGTTTGACATGACCTTCCTGCTGTGAATCCATGCTACCTTGGGTCCTGTGCCCCACTGGCTTCTAGGTATTCAACAGTTCTTTCCTTCAGAAGTGATTCCATCATTTTCCCAATCACTGAGGTCAAGCTGACAAGTCTGCAGTTTCCTGCCTGTGTCTTGCTACCACTTTTGTGAAGGGGAATCACATCCACCCTTCTCCAGTCCTCAGGTACCACACCATCCTCCTATGATTTATTAAAAGGGTAGTCAGTGGTGTTACTAGTTCTTCCCTTAGTTTTTTTAGAATTCTGGGGTGAATTCCATCAGGCCCCATTGCTTTATCCACCTTCAGTTTAAGAGTTCTTTCAGAACCCTTTCTTCTGTGAAAGGACTAATATCAACCCCTATCCAGAGTGCTTCTGTTGACTGGATTAGGTATCTCCCCTGCTTTTACATTGTGAATACTGAGCAAAAATATTCATTCAGTATCCCTGCTTTTTCACTGTCTCTCTCTGCCCAACCACCTTCCTCTTTATTCAGCCTCAGTATCCCTGCCTTTGTCTTTCTTTGCTCCCTAATGTACCTATAAAAGGTTTTATCCCCCCCTTCTTAACCAAGTTGGCTATCTTTTCCTCGGTTTGGGTCTTTGCTATTCTGACTGCCTTTCACACTTCCTTCTGCTTTAACTGGTACAGTTCTCTGTCCTGCTCCTTCTGTGTTTTCTTATACTTCTTGAATGCTATCTTTTTCTTCCTTACCTTCCCCACCACTTCTTTTGAGAACCATAGTGTTTTTTTCTTCATTTTGATTTGTTTATTTGCTTCACACAAAGGCTTGTTGCCTCTGTGATGGCAGTTTTGATGTTTCCCCATTGTTGCTCCACCCCACCTTCTTGCCTGTTTGCTAGTGCTTTTCTGAGGCACTCTCCCATTTTGACAAAATCAGCCCTCCTGAAGTCCAGTACCTTCACTTTTGTGTGGCTTGACTCTACAGCTAAGCTTATGGTGAACCACACTGGTGGTCGCTTGTTCCCAGATGGCTACCAATTTCAAGATCAGAGATCCTCTCTCCATTCCCATTTGATAGTACCAGGTCTAAGATTGCTCCCTCCCGAATGGGTTCCAAAACTAGCTGTGTGAGGCATGCCCCCTGTAGGGCATAGAGAATGGCCCTGCATTTGGATGTGGCTGCAGCAAAGGTGCTCCAGTTAACATCTGGCATATTCAGGTCCCCCATTAGCAATTTCCCCCCTTTCTCTGCCATCCTAAGGATGCCTTCTCTCATTTCCTTGTCCATTTTCTCCCCCTGAGACGGGGGTCTGTATACAACCCCTGTGCAGATTGTGAAGCCATACATTGCCTCTTCTCCTCCCTGTTTACCCTTTAGTTCTGTTGTTTTGATCCCTTCCCTTACATAGAGAGCTACTCCTCCTCCTCCTCTTCTTCCCTCTCTGTCCCTCCTGTATGCAGTATGCTATTCCTTTTCTTGCTTACTGCTCTGGAACGTACAAATAGACCATTGTTATATCAATCTTATAACCTTCAAATGTAAAGCCAAAGGTTTAAACATCTGCTCAAGCGTAGCCTTGTTGTGGCTTTTTAAGTGACTATGGAACTCCAGGGAATCTCTATGCTTGAATAATTTTCAATTTTCTTCTTGTATGATATCTTTACCAATTTTTGGTAATACATGTTCAGTTATTTACCTTCTGCAAGTTGTTATTCTTTAAAACATTCATTACTGTTAACCTAGTTTCACTGTTTCATACCTGCTGCAGCTTTTTTCTATGCTACCATCCTGGATGTCCTATACAGTAAGAAGGGTTACTGCCAACAAGTGACTCCTTATGCAGTGATCCCATAAACCAGAATCTGGCAGTCTGACACTTGCCAAATATGAAATAAGTGGAACTGGCTGCCCTCCCCCCGTACTGCTTCTCTTCATCCCCTCCACTGCTGGTCATCTGCCCCCCTTTCCAGTTATATACATTGTGGCACCATGGTGCCCACCCCTGGTGCTGACGAACACTAGCCCAACACTGGAGTGCCCAAACCTCAGTGTTGGAAAGTCTACTGTAGTAAAGAAAACTGTCCCTCACTGATTTTTTAAAATCTGTAAAAACCGAAATGGTCCCTTACGGATTAGACCCCCTTCACACACACACCACCCACCCCAACCTCCCACTCAGCACCCAGCACCCCACACCCGTCAGACACACACCCTCACTCAACTGAACATGTCCCACAATATAAATTGACGCTTCCATTGAAGACACATCTTGCTGCTAGAACTGACAACTGTGTTATGAGTAAATAAGGTAAATCTGCTTTAAAGTATTTTAATGGGGTCATTTTAGAAGACTTTTACACCAAATTTTCCACATGTTATGCACAAGAGCAGTGGAATTATATAAATCTAGCCTGTGTAAGTGTCTTTTTTTCCAGGTTCTTTTGCAGCTTGTTGAGTGGTTTAACCAGCTTTCTAATGAGGTGTTCATTGTGTTATTATAAAATGGGTGGGGAAAATTCTGTATTTTGATTGGTTGGTAGCTATGCATTAGAAGTGTCTAATGCATGACTAGCAATGCATTCAGGTAACCACAGCCACACTTAAAAAATAAGGTATTAAGAAGCCAAATAGAATGTTCATTTTTTGAATTGCCGCCATTTGTTTGCCACTAGCCATAAAGTTGCCCAAACCCTGTAAACCTCACAGTCATTTGTGATGGCAGTGGATACCTTACATTTCAATGTTAGCTTGATGGAAGACCAGCTTTTTATATTTGATGAACCTTGATCACCTGTTCCTGAAGCTATGGAGCAGCTGACAGTCAGTGAAACCATGCTTTTCACTGAAGAAACCCCAGGACACTGTAGTCCCCTCTTTGCTATACTTCACTTTGAACTGTCTCCAGCGTTCCCACTGAAACACAGCCAGATGCCACACTGCTCGGTTGCTGTCCCGGTCTGTGTTCATAATCATAGTATGCTTTTGCTCTAATACAAAAGAAAAAAAAAAGAAAAAAGCTAAAAATTAAAAACAGTCATTTCTCCATGTGCTTATCTACGTTCATCTGCTCCTCCCTCTCTGTCTCAATACTGCCGGCATGCCTGCAGTTTTTATCAAAATAAAGAAATAAATAAATAAAACAGTCCCTTCTGTGCTAATGTGCCATTGACGCATCCACTCAGTACTGCACTACAAGCTTGCATCTTTCCTCCAGCTTCATAGCTTGCCCCTGTCAGGACACAGCATTTCAAACCTGCACTTATGCTAAGAGACCTTAACAATCATCAGTTACAAGGGACATATTGTAATGCTTTGTCAGGTCAATATTTAAACAATAGCAGCCCCTAAATCTGTTGTACTGAAATCTATAATGAAGTTTTCACTAAGAACTACAATGGAGAGGGGTGCCACATCCATCACAGTTTGACCTATTAAAAAAATTAACACTTTGGAGACCACACTAGGACAAAATTCCCAAAGGTCATGAAGGCAGAGGAACTATTTTATGTGAAATTACAACACAAATTGTAATTTCTTAGTATTTTAACATATTATTTTTAATGTATGCATGCATATAAAAAAGAGTATCCCATTTAATAAGTGCAATAAGACACTCTGGGGGTGTGCATTTGACATTTCTAATGCACGGCCAGGGACTGAAGGCACTCGGCCTATGGCCTTGTGCCTCACTACACTCCTGGCATATGTTAGAAGCCTAATGCAGCCCCCTGTGTCTTATTGTTTACTTAGTATTGTCCAATAGCGTTTAATGTAGTGTAGGTATATACTTTTTATTAGTGTAGGTATATAAGGGATATGTGGGAAGTGCCTGTGGGATAAGCAAGTTATTTGTACAGTTGTCAGTGTCCTCGAGTAACCTCATGAGTTGCGAAGCCTTGCTTGATCACAGTAGGTATATGCTTGTAATTAGTATAGGCATTTATACTTCTAATTGTTTGATTAGTGTAGGTATATAGTTTTAATTGATAATTTAGTTAAATGCATACAGGGACATAAACAATGGCCTTTTGTATGGGGAAAATTCCTCATACTTGTATTATATCTACATCTACATATATTGGTGTGGCAGCACTAGTATAGTGATGGTTGCCCAACAGGTAATATTTTAAACCCCTAACTTTGCACAGTAATAACTTTGGCATCGTTTGATAAAACTGCCTGAAATTTGGCTTACACTGTCTAGTAAGCAAGGTGTCAATATGTGAAAAGTTTCATAACAACAACTTGTACGGTTTCTGAGATGTGCATATGTTGTTTTCCTGTAGACATCACATTTTTTCCTGTACTTAACATTTGTTTTTGGCTTTATCATGTATCCAATAGAGGGAGAAAGGTGAAGTTGGGGGGTGGTTTATAGACCACCCAATCAGGATGAGGAGAGGGACAAGGAACTGAGCTCACAAATACCAGAAGCTGCGAGGAAAGGAGATGTGGCAATTGTAGGAGCATACCCCTAACAACATGTACTAGGAGTCAGGTGATCCTGGAAGGACTGCAGAGTGGGTTCCTGACTCAGGGCATCACTGAACCAACAAGAGCTGAGGCAATTCTTGATCTGGTGCTCAAAAATGGGGGCATGTACAGGAAATAATAGTCAGGGGAGCTCTGGGTGGAAGTAACCATTGCACAGTGTGATTCCAGTTGGATATGGGCAGGGAAAGCATCCCAACTAAGACCAAAATCTTGGATTTCAGGAGGGCAGACTTCAGGAAAATGGGCAAAGTGCTAAGGAGTCATCTGGTGGGCATCAGAGCAGATATAGGGGTGGACCAAAGGTGGTCCATCATTAACAAAGGAATACTGGCTGCCACAGATGAGTGTGTTAGGCTCAGGGGGAAGAACACAAGGTCCAAAGCGCCCAGCTGGTTCAGTTCTGGGGTTGCCAGGCAGTAAGAGAAAAGAGGTTGGCCTATGGAAAATTCAGGAAGACCAAGAGAGAGAGGTGGATAGGGAAAATTACCTAAGGTTGGCTAGTGAGGCAAGTAAAGAAGTCTGGTGAGCAAAGGCATAGAAGGAGCTGCAGATAGCTGAAGGAATTAAGAAGGGGGAGAAGGCTTTCTTTCACTATATAAGTGAGAAAAGGGACAATAAGGAAGGGATTGTTAGGCTTAAGAAAGGGTGGCGTGGGTGGAGGATAATGGGGGAAAAGCAGAGACACTAAATGAATACTTCTATTCCATCTTCACCAGGAAGAAGGATGGACCAGTGCTTTCAGGAGGGAAAAGAGGAGCAGGGGAGGGGAACACAAATGTAGTGATAAAGGAGAACAAGGTGAGGGAGGGGCTGCTGGCATGGAAGGTGGACAAATCACCAGGCCCAGACAGAGTACATCCAAGGGTTCTAAAAGATCTGTCTGAGGAGCTGGCAGGACCACTGGAAGACCTATTAATAGTTCACTAGAGTTAGGTGTGGTACTGCAGTACAGGAGAACAGCACATGTAGTGCCCCTTCACAAAAGTGGTCCCAAGGATGACCCAGGGAATTACAGACCAGTCAGTCTGACCTCCATTGTGGGCAAGCTCATGGAGGCCATACTAAAGGAATGGTTGGTGGAATACCTAGAGGAGCATGGTCTCCAGGATGCGAGGCAGCATGGGTTCATGGGGGGAGATCGTGTCAGACCAATCTGATTGACTTATTTGACTGTGTCACTAAGACAGTAGACAGGAGCCAAGTGGTAGACATCCTCTATCTTGATTTGAGCAAGGCCTTGGACTCTGTGCCCCACAAAAGGTTGATCAGGAAGATGGTGGATCTCGGGGTTGGGGAAAAGATGGTCAGATGGGTGGAAAACTGGCTGAGGGACAGAACCCAGAGGGTGGTTGTGGTGGGAGAGTTATCTGGCACCAGAGAGGTAACCAGTAGGGTCCCGCAGAACTTGGTGCTGGGGCCGGTGTTGTTCAGTGTCTTCATCAGTGACATTGGGGACAGCATTAAGGTCAAAATGTGCCTATTCACAGATGACACCAAGCTCTGTGGGAGAGTGGACACAGTTGAAGGGATACAGGACCTACAGGAAGATCTGAAAAAGCTGGGGAAGTGGTCCAGGATCTGGCAGCTTGGCTTCAATGCCAAGAAATACAAAGTTATGCATGTTAGAGCCAAGAATCCCAGGACAGAGTACTACCTGGGTGGAGTCCAAGTATCTGCATGAGAGGAAGAGGAGGAGGAGGAGAAGGACCTGGGAGTGATGATCACTAGTGACCTGAAGCACTTCATGCAGTGCAAGAAAGCAGCAGCAAAGGCAAACAATATGCTGGGATGCATATCTAGGGGGATCAGTAGTAGGAGAGAGGAGATTATACTGCCCTTGTACAGGTCACTGGTAAGGCTACATCTAGAGTATGGAATTCAGTACTCATGCCCACACCTCAAAAAGGACATTAACCTGTTGGAGAAGGTCCAGAGGAGGTCTACAAAGATGATAGCTGGTCAGCAGTGTAAGGCATATGAGTAAAGGTTGAGGGCACTGAACATGTACTCCCTGGAAGACAGGAGAGGGAGAGGGGACATGACTGGAACTTTCAAGTACTTGGAAGGGATAAATAAGGTTGATAAGGAGAATCTCTTTAAGCTGAGTGGCAACCATAACACGAGGGGGCACAGTCTTAAGCAGGAGGGTGTAAAGTTTAGGAGGGAAGTCAGGAAGCACTTCTTCACAGAGAGAGTGGTGGACACTTGAAATCCACTGCCGGAAGAGATCATGTCATTGAAGACAGTGGCAGCTTTAAGAGAAGCTGGGATAGGCACAGAGGGAAGGTAAGGATCATGGGTAGGGAGGATGGGAGGATTGGGGAGGTAGGGCAGGGACATTAGCTCAAGCAGTGGACCCTGCAATATGAGCAGACTTGTTAGACCAAATGGCCTTCTCCTGTTGTCTTCTTCATATGTTCATATAGCCTAGATGGTATGGAATTTTTTTCCTGAAACATTCAGGATAGAGGCAGGCTGTGCCAAGGTAGTACCTTTTTATTTATTTATTTATTTCATAATTCGGATTTACAACCTTTGAGTAAAAAACTCATTTACAAAGGCACATCGCAGGGAGGGTAGACAACAATTGGTGGTGGAGTACAACAATGGAGAACATTACAGGTGAGATACAATAAAAGAACACACAAAGCAATTCCAGTAATACAAAGGTGTACAAAGGCTTCAATTAGTTACAGTTAGTCTAGTATATAAATAATAAGGTACCACTAGGGGTTCTAGGGAGTGATACCTGGGGGAGAAAGCAGTCCGGAAGGACGTTGTCTATAAATTGGGGCAGGCGGAGTGCTAGGTATGTGCCAGTCTGGGGCATTTACAGTTCCGAGTGTCAGTGAGGTGGTTTCAGAGGGCGATTTTGAATGGGCTGATTTTGGGGATGTTTGTGATATGAGTGGGGAGGGAGTTGTACCAAGACGGGGCTCTGTGGTGGAATGATCTTTGGGTGAGAGAGGTCCTGGCTCTTGGGACCTGGAAGGTGGCTTTGGTTGCGCTTCGGGTGGCGAACGAATGGGAGGCCAATTTTAGGGTTGCAGCAACCCCCGGGGAGGGGGAGATCCCAAGTAGTGATTTTTTTGCCAGTATACAGGTGTGGTAGTGCAGGTGCTCATCAAAGGTGAGTAAGTTCGTGGAGGAGTAGAGCTGGCATTTGTGCATTCTGCTGGGGGCACCGGTCAGGAGCCTGCAAGCCTTGTTGATCGAGGTCTGGACTTTGATGAGGGCGGTGGGGTCAGCAGCCACATAGATAGGGAGCCCGTAGTCAACCAATGACAGGATGGAGGAGGTGATAGCCCGCCAGAGGGCATTCTGAGGGAGGCAGTCTTTGTGGCAGTAGAGGAGTCCAATCAAGGTGTTTACGGCAGTGGACAGGGAATTAAGATGAGAGTGGAAAGAGAGAGCCGAGTTGAAGGTGATGCCCAGATATTTGTATGCAGACACCTATTCAAGGGGGTGTAGGGTGCTGGGGAGGATGAGAAAGGGGGCATTTCTGGAGTTACTCTGGTGGTGGGCAAAAAGCATAGATTTTGTCTTCTTGAGATTCAGAACTAAATGATGGTAGAGGAACCATTTTTCAGCTTGGCTGAAGGTGAGTTGCAGGGAGTTCTGGAGGGTGATGGGGTCAGGGTGGGAGGTGACGGGAACTGCATCGTCGGCATATAGGAGCATACTGCCCGAGCAGGAGCTAGGAAGGGTGTTTAGAAAGAGACTGAACAATGTGGGGCCCAGGATGGAACCCTGGAGGACAACTGAGTGAACAGGTAGGGCAGCTGATAGGGTACGGTTTATCTTGACCCATTGGGATCTGGCATGGAGGTAACTGGAGAACCAGGCAAGGGGGCCAGATGAGAAGCCTAGTTGATGGAGGGAGTCAAGCAATAGGGGGTGACACACAGTGTCAAAGGCCTTAGATAGGTCAATGAACACTGCCCTAGCAATGTCCCCAGAGTCAAGTGCAGAGTGCATTTGCTGTGGGAACTCTAGGAGGGCTGTGGCGGTGCTGTGTCCAGGGTGGAAGCCATGCTGTTCTGGACATAGTATGCTATGTTTGGTTAGATATTCCATGAGTTGGGTGGATACTATTTTTTCCAGGGCTTTAGAGATTGGAGGGAGAATGTAGTTCAGTCTGTAGTTATTTGGTAATGTGCGATCTCCATTCTTATGAATTGGGGTAATTTCAGCTGATTTCCAGGCGCTCGGGAATTGACCAAGGCACAGAGACCAGTTTAACAGGTCGGTGAGAGGGGCTAGCATGACATTTAGAGTTAGACGGAGAATCCTGGAGTCAATGGGGTCACAGCTGGGGTTGTGGCTGGAGAGGGCTTTTAGTAGGAGTGGTTTGGCTTCATGGGGAGATATAGTGCAGAGGAGAAATGGAGGGCGATTCATGTTGGGGGGGGTTGAGGTAAGGATAGGGTTAAAAAAGTGGACAGGAAGGACTGCGCTTAAGTCAGAGAAAGCTGTGTTGAGGCAGTCAGCAATATTTGGGGGGGTGTCAGTGGTAATAGCACCATTGACAGATATCTGAGATGGGGAGGAGCTAGTTTTCCCATTAAGCTCCTTAATATTATCCCAGAATGCACGTACAGAGCCCCAGGAGGTGGCCAGGGTGGTTTGGTAGTATTTGGACTTGGCTTGCCTTATGGCCCAGGTGCATTGGTTACAAGCAGCATTATAGGCCTGTCTGTCCACTGTCCTGCCTGACACGACCGCGACATGCCAGAGGTTGTCTCGCTGCCTCAGTTGTTGAATAAGGGAAGGGGAAATCCAGGCGGCATTATGTCTTTTGGAACCGGTGCTGGTAAATGGGGCAAAGAGATTACAGGCCTTGCAGAAGACTCTGGTGAGGTAGGCTAGCGCAGTGTCTATATCAGTCACGGGTGAGATCGGGGACCAGTTAAGTTGGGCTAGGTACTGCTTCAGTTAACTGAGGCCCCCTGGGTGAAAGCGGTGGCAGGAGGTGACTTCGTGTGGGGGGGGGGGTTTGCGTGGGGGAGGACCAGAAACAGAGGATAGGGGAAAGGTTGCTGAGGGAGTTAGCTAGGACATTAACAATCTTGATTTTGTGGGGGCGGTTGGAAAGTATTATGTCAAAGAGGGAGCTGGTGCCACTGGATTGGTTAAATCTGGTAGGAAGAGTGACTAATTGAGCTAAGTCAAGGGCAGTGAAAGAGTCCTTTATGTTTGCAGCAGTGGAGCCTAGCCAGTTGACACTGAAGTCACCTAGGATGAGCTGCTCAGCTTTGTGGGGCAGGGTAGAGAGATAGTCAGTAAGGGAGTGGATTGCTGGTCCTTGGGCCCGTGGGGGTATGTATGTAGTGGTAAGATAGAGAGGGCCCCTGCCCAGCTCAGGGGAGATTTTTAAGGTGATGGCTTGCGCACCATGACCGAGCTTGGGGGCAGGCAGAGCATGGCTAAGGA
Source organism: Neoceratodus forsteri (assembly GCA_016271365.2). Taxonomy (NCBI): domain Eukaryota; kingdom Metazoa; phylum Chordata; order Ceratodontiformes; family Ceratodontidae; genus Neoceratodus; species Neoceratodus forsteri. The sequence goes on from CM057453.1 coordinate 437,849,136, forward strand.
GGGAGTCACGCAAGTAGACTGCACATCCACCACCTCGCTCACCAACCCGATCCTCTTGGAACAGGGTGAATCCAGGGAGGGAGACAGCTGAGTCAGGGGTTGATGCAGAGTGCCAGGTCTACACTATGGCAATGATGTCGGGCCTGTGTTGTGTGACCCAACACTGGAGTGCAGCAGTTTTCTTTGGGAGACTGCAGATGTTCATTGAGGCAATGCGGAGGCCACACCCAGCAGGGTGCGAGGGGGGGTAGAAGACCCAGTACCAGGGTTGGGTGGATATTCCCGGACAGCAGAATAAGTAAGGTGATAAGTCTGAGGAGTGGACTGTGGTGGTTGGGGTTGATACATTTGAGCTGATAAAATCTGGGGAACAGAGTGTGTGATGTGCCAGATAGGATAGGAGCTCCTAGTGGCGGCTGTATATAACCTGCTAATAGAGGAGTAGACACAGAAAATGTCACTGCTACCAGAGATATAGCCCTCTAGTGGTGAGAGGATATAATCTGCTAATGGAAAAGTATCCCTGAAATAACGTAGAAAAACAGGCTTTTTAAAAGGTGGAAGAAGAGGCTTGTTACATCAGAAAAAAGAGAACAAAAGAAGTGGGCAGGGACAGACAGCACAGCAGACTGTTTGTTGGTTGGGGTAGACACAGAGTGCAGGCCAGAGAGCAGGAGAAGGATTTACACAGTCAAGGCTCAAAATTCACTTCTAATATCAACTCAGAGCTTAAAATGACTATAAGGATTAAACAAATTATTAAACCCTGGCAGATAAATTCAACTAGAGAGACAGAGGGAGACACAGTATTTAGAGATGTGTTCAGCAGGAGATAGTGTGGGCCACTTGGAAATCAGCTTCCACTGGTACCAAATCCAAAAGTCAGGGCTAGTACCTTGCAGTATCAGCTGAGCTGTAGCTCATGGAGGATTTCTGAACCACTGTTTAGGTTCAAGAAATTGAGGGGTCCCTGGCCTAGTCAAGGCTTGCTGGATTCCTCTTGAAGGTTTCGTGAAAAAATATTAAATGGCTCCAGAGTTAAAAGGAATTAAACATTTGTGTTGGCTGTTCTGAGCATGCTCAGTAGCATTTTTTGGATAATATTCTGATGCAACATGAATAATTTTGTGACACGAGACTGTTTTTGGTTTGTCACCACTTGCTAATCACAATATGACAGTTTTTTTGTGTCATGACAGCTGCTATCTTGTTTTCCCCCGATCTAAAATACATGAAAACTATATAAAAATGATTAATTTTGAACAAAGAAAAAACCCTGAACTTAGCTAACCAGGACTCATTTAGATTCTGGTGTTTGTTTTTAAAAATAAATGGCCAGAAATACTTGTTTGGGCACCCCAAAATCCAGCGTGACCAGCCTAATGAGAGGAGTAATAGAGTAGTAGGAGTACAGTTTATATATATCTGGCACCCTTTCCCTGAGGCCCAGGATACCATTACAATAAAATACAACATAAACAATACAATACAAATAGCAATACAAGTACAGATCATAAAACAAAGATAAAACAATACAATACAAACAATATAACGTAATAAATCCCAAGATATATAATCTCATAAGATAACTTAAATACTAACACTTACTGAATAAAAACTAGATGCGCTGTAAACATTATAAAGCTTCTCCAAAGGCCTGTTGGAAAAGGTATGTTTTAAGCCTCTTTAAAAAAATGTCCACCAAGAGGGCCTCCCTCAGGGTCCTGGGAAAGGAGTTCTGAATCACCAGGCCCACTACTGCAAAGGCCCAATCACCTGAAGTTTTCAATCTTGCCCTTGGGACCATCAGGAGGCCCTCCTCAGAAGATCAGAGTGGGTGAATTGGGGTGTACAGGTGTAGGAGCTCTCTCAGATAGGCTAGGCCCAGTCAATTTAGGGCTTTATCAGTTAACAAACCTATTTTAAACAAGATACGCCACTTCACCCACAGCCAGTGCAGATCACGTATGCCAGAGAAATATTGCAAGATTTTGGCAAGCCCGTAAGTAACCAGGCAGCTGCATTCTGTAATAACTGCAGGTGTCGTAGCGTACGCCCATTAATCCTGAGATACACAGCATTACAGTAGTCTAGCCTCGAGGTTGAAAATGCATGAATCAGTGTGGCCAGGTCTTGAAGGGGAATAAGGGATCTGATCTGGCGGATGTTTTGAAGATAGAAAAAGCCATTCTGGATTATGGTCAACGCCTGGGCCTTCATTGTCAGGCCTTTGTCCAGTATGAATCCCAGATTCTTCACCCTAGGGCAGGCTAGCAATCCAGAGTCATGAAGCCAAAGCCCAGTCTCTCCTACACAAGCTGCTGATTCTCCCTTTCGGCCTTCCTCAACCACTAATACCTCAGTCTTCTTGGGGTTCAACCTCAGACAGCTGGACGCCATCTAATTCTGGATTTCAGCCAAGCATTTATTAAAAACATTGACAGCAGCCTGAGCCTAATGTGCAAAAGACATGCAGAGCTGGGTATCATCCACATAGTAGTGAAACCCCAGCCCGAACTGTCTAACAACCATGCCCAGGGGTAGCACGTACACCGCAAACAGCATTGGCAATAGGACCAAGCCCTGGGGTACACCACTGGACAGAACCACTGGGCCCAAGGAATAATTTCCTAGAATTATCCTGTGAGTTCTATCCCATAAAAATAACTCAAATCAGCAGATCACAGTGTCAGTGATTTTGACTTACTCCCTGAGCCAGTCCAGAAGTATGCCATGGTCCATGGTGTCAAATGCCACAGATCAAGGAGGACAAGAATTGATCATACTCCTCTATCCCTCACCCTCAGCATGTCATTAAGGACCCTGACCAGGGCCATTTCCTTGCTGTGCCTAGCTCTGAAACCTGACTGGAATGTTTCATAAATGTCAAAGGCCGCCAAGTGTTCCTCAAGCTGTAGCGCAAACACTTTCTAAATAACCTTCCCTTAAAAGAGAAGTTTAGAGACTGGATGATAATTCACCAAAACATCTGGGTCCAAAGATGTTTTTTTCAGCATGGGCATTACCTGAGCACACTTAAGTGCTACTGGAACCAGCCCCTCCTGCAGAGAAAACTAGACGATTTTGGAGAACACTGGGCCCAACTGAATGACACAACTCACTAAGAGTCATGTCGGGTTCAGGTCCAGATTACAGCAAGTTGGTCACAGTGCCAAGATGACCTGGCAGACCTCTTCCACTGTTACCGGTCACAATTCTCCCCAAGAACACCAAATGCGCTCCTGGGCCAGAAAAAGACCATTGCTGCGAACATAAGGCCCCATTGGAGAAATGCCAGCCCCTAGGAGGCAGTATAGTGCAGCGGGTTAAGGTTCTGAGCTGCAGATCTTGAGACCTGTGTTTGAATTCCACAGCTGCCTAGGTGCATACTGTGTGATCCTGAGCAAGTCACTTAATTTCCTTGTGCTCTCAGGTTGCATCTGTAAACAAGCTTCGGCTTAGTGTGCTACTCCTAGTTAAACAATGTTCCCTTTCCCTTTCCCTTCCTTCCCTAATGGAGGACACGCTATCTGAGAAGAACCGAGCTAACTCCTCACATTTTGCAAGTGTAATTTCTATCAAGAGCTCCAAACAAGCCAGGTGGAGCACCCTGTCCACACTTCGAAAGAAATAAGCCAGCCACTTTTTCCCAGCAGCAATCTTTATTGACAGAAATTGTGCTTTCGTTTGAGTAATTGCTTTCTGATATTCCTCATAATGGGACATCAGAACTAGTTTGTCCTCCATAGTCTTAGATTTCCTCCAACAATACTCCAACCTCTGTCTCCTGATTTTAAGTGCCCTCTGCTCACCCTCAAACCATGGTGAGCTGAGACATGATACCAGTGGGTGTACATGAACTTGTGCTAGAAGGTCAAGGGCCACAGTTATGACCCTATTGTAGCCCATCATTGTGGCCTCTACACCCTCAACGCATGCTACCAACATTTCTGAAGTGTCCAATACTGACATCAGTCCTTTAGGGCCTAATCCTCTCAAAGTTTGGTACTGGACCACCTCCACAGGGGAAGGACTACCAGGAGGGGCCCTGAAGCAGAACCTGATGACACAATTATCCGACCAACTAACCAGATTAGTCTCGAGACTATTCACCTCAAGCCCCAGAGAGAATATCTGGTCCAGTGCATGACCATGGAGATGAGTTGTAGTGGTAACAACCTGTGCTAGGCCCAGAATATCCATAGTCTGGAGGAAATCTCTACCAAAGTGAGAACCCTGGTCATTGACCCAGGCATTGAAGTCACCCAGTATAAGCCACTTAGAAGAGGAGCCATTCACCTATGTTCTCAGTGTGAGAACAGTGGGACTTTCTTGACATCTGCAGCCGCAGATTGATTTTTTTCAAAATTTGATGACTGGGAAAGGCACACTGAGCCAGGGCTTATTTCCAGGTGCAACCCGGGGGAAGGGGAGAGTGATTTAACATATAGACAAGATGCAAACTTCAAAATGCAAAAATATCAGAAGAGCGAAAAGGCAATAACATGCAGAATTTCAAACTGCAATCAATACTAAGCACCAGTTTAAACGGAATACCAAGATTTGTGAAACAGTACACTAAAACAGATTCAGACTTAAAATCTTGTGAAATTGGGTCGAGTGAGGCTTTGCACATTCATGAAGGAGGGCAGGGAGGGTAAAAAGGGGAGACACTAAAGGTATGAGCCTGGTGACAAGGGGAGAGAGAAGGCAACAGGTAAGAGACAGAGACAAGGAGTTGGGGTTGAGACAGGAGCAGGGTGGAGGAGGAGAGAGCCTGATAAGGCATTTTAGAGGGTGAAGAGAGAGGGAAAGATGGAGAGATAGGGAAGCTGATTCCATAGGGAGGGAATCTGGTAGGAGAAGGAAGCTTGACCGGAGTGTGTGCGGGGGTAGGGAAGGTTGAAAGGTGCAGGTCCCTATGGAGGCGGGCTGCCAGCTTGTGTGCCAACATTGAGCTGGCAATCTCACTGTCTCATCTATCTATCTATCTATCTATCTATCTATCTATCTATCTATCTATCCATCTATCCAATCTGTAGCATACTGGGGTGCCCACCCCCAGTACCACTACTTCCTAACCCCCTCCACTCCAGGTCACCTGCCCCCATCCCAATTTGCTAACACCTAAATAGCAACCTTTCTCCCACTGCTGTCTGAAGTGAGCTAATGTGTTTCTAAATTACTTTGTGCAGCTAATAAAAGTTACAGGTGATTTGTATAACACTTGCCCAAAACATTCCCTTTACAAATTCCCATTGTCATGAACTCCAGGCCTCAACTTGTTTTGCATAAATTTGGTAAAACCATGTACATGCTAACCCAAGTTTGAATCTCACTCCCACTACCCTTTTGGCAATAATATTTTTTTATTGAATTCAGTCATAAATAATATCTAAATAAGGAAGGCAATACAACCAGTAAGATAGCTGAGATAATATAGACAACAAGATATCTGGAATCGATATTTCATCAATTACATCTCAGAACATACCATACTTTATTAAATGGCAAATATGAATCATTAAAGTCCAAAGTCTTCCTTTGACCAGAAAGATCTCTCCTTGTTAAATAGTTTCCAAAAGTCCCCATCTTCCTGGGAAAAGTTGTTACAATAAAGAGAAATTAGAAAAAAATACCTCCATTTATTGATGGGAAATGCCATCAAACAACTAGAACATTTTCAGTATTTTAAAATATTTCTTTCAACAGAAATAATATTCATTTTCACCAATTTCATAAAGTTACCTTCAAATAGACTCACAATATCATATTCCAGGAGAAGAGAGACCACTCCCAAATTCATAATAGTTTGGATCCCTATCTAGCACAGCAAATAAGAGGCAGATCACCAATTTTTAACAAGTGGACACTCCCAAAATACATAAAAAAAGAAAGTCTGCCTTGATGTAGGAGCAATGCCAACAACTTGAATATGCAGACAGTTTCATTTTATTTAAACTTTAAGGGGCATAATAGGCTTGATTTAAGATTTTGAATTGTATTGTTCTACTCCTGTTCCTGGGTAATTTGTAGTAATTAATAGCGCTACAAGCACAGGGCCATTGTTGTAAAGTATGATTGCTGCCAAAAACAGCATTCCATTTAATAAAGGTATTTTATAGATTTGATCTTTTGCTGAAATGTAAAAGACTATAAAGGTCTGTTATTTCTTTTGTATTGTTCTATATGTCTATTTGTTCTAAAATTCAACCAAATCTTTCACGTAAAAAAAAAAAAGAGACTATCGAGCCAATGAAATATTGGTTTATTTTATGCTGTGCTGGATAGTGTCCAGAGTTTTTTTTCTAAATTTCTTGTATTCAGGGCTCTTTCCCACATTTTAAAGTCTTTTTGAAAGAATATTCCTTAGTTGGCAATGAAAGAAAAATTGGTTATTGGTTAAATCAAACTTTCTCTTTCATGCTGGCCAATCCAAGACAGTATTGTTATCTAGGAAGTTGGCCCATCTTTGAGTTCCTTTCTTCTGCCAAACATTATTTCTGAGAGTTTTGCCATCTAATTTAAAGTTTGGATTTTGCCAAATAATATTGATAAAAGATCAACTGGTAACCTATCCAGCTTTATTTAAATAGCATTTTGTAATACTGGCAATGTTATTGATAATCTTATGATTAAAACATAACACTTTAGACAGTGAAAACCATAGGTTTTTTATATCTATGTTGTCATCTTGAACAATATTAAGTATTGCATTCTTGACCCGCAGTTCCTGATCACTGATTTTAGACCAAGAAAGGGCTAGCTTAACCATGGAGGTCCTGTAATGTGAAAGACTATTGCGGCATGCCAAGCCACCTTGTTCTTTGATTAGACATAACATGCTTCAAGAAATTCTTGTCGGTTTATTATTCCAAATGACTTTTCAAAATAATGAATTAACCTGCTTAAACCAGCCCTCTGATATCTTAAAACCAAGAGTCTGAAGTAGATAACTGGGTGATGGCAAGCATCTTAAGTATTTGAATACTGCTCCAAAGGGACATGGAATTTTACTCGAACCCTGAAGTTTGTCCTTCAGGTATATAATAAGGGGAGTAAAATTTAAATTGTAAATTTTATTAAGACTGTTAGGTACAACTACCGCTACATATGTCATGACTTTCTTCTTTGATGGAAGTCTGAAAAATATTTTGGATCTCTTCCTGACAGTGGGAATTAAAGGCAGTCATTTCAGATTTTGTCTCATTAATTTTATAAATAGAAACTGCTGAGGAACACAGAATTGTTGCTTTTAGATGTTTCAAGCTGTCTACAGGATCCTCCAGTAATAGCAGTAAATCATCAGCACAGGCCTTAACCTTTGTAGGAGTAGAACCAATAGATATGCCCTTTATATCATTATTAGCTCTAAGTCATTAAGGAGTAGTTCTAACCCTATAATAAACAGAATAGGAGTCAGGGGGCATCCCTCTCTCATTCCTCTGTGCAACTGGAATTTTTTTGAGAACTTATTATTTAATTGTGGAAAGTAGTTCTTCACGTGTAGTTCTAATATAGTTTATGACTCAGTATAGCCTTATCTATGTAAGGACATATATAGGATGGAGGCGGTTCAGAAGAAGGCAACCAAAATGATTCAGAGACTACATCGCAAGCCCTACAAGGATAGGCTGAGGGAATTACATATGTCCTCCTTGGAGGAGAGGAGGGAGAGGGGGGATGTGATTGAGACATTTAACTACCTCACAGAGAAGAATAAGGTACAGGAGAATACTATATTCCAAAGAAAAAGATGCTCAAGGATGAGGGGGCACAAGATGAAACCACAGGAAGGTAGGTTCAGAGGGAATGTGAGGAAGTACTCCTTCACAGAGAGGGTAGTGGACAAGAGGAACAGCCTGCCAGTGGAGGTGGTGCAGGCAGAAATGATTACAGGTTTTAAACATGCTTGGGATAGGCATAGAGGAGTGCTGGTAGTTGGGGGGGTACAACCTAATGCTGGCAGTGCATGATAGAGTGCAATTGTTAGCAGCAATAGGGCAGACTAGGTGGGCCAAAGACTTTTATCTACTGACAATTTCTATGTTTCTATGATGAATTTTCTAGGGAAGCCAAAAAATTCCATGGCAGCAAATAGAAATTTCCACTCTATCATGTCAAATGCCTTGCATGTGTCTAATGAAATTAGGGCTACTATTTTGCCACTTTGTTGTAGATAATCAATTAAGAACTGAACAGTATGGACCCCTGTAAAAATATGTCTGTGTGGTATAAAACCTCTCTAATCAAGATGAATATTTTTGTGCAAGTAAGGCAAATTCTGTTATATAGTATCTTTTTGTAAATTTTGTAATTGACATTTAAGATTGTAATTGGTCTATAATTACTGGGTCGCGGTTTTTCCTATAGGGAAACTGGGTTGTAATTTTGCCATTATAACCAGTTGGTTATAATGGCAAACACGTGCCAGGTTTCCCTCACTCCGCACATGTGGTAGCTGGCCATCTTCCCACAGAACACTGCACCAGTCACCCCGACCACCAAACTCGCTCTCAGCGGTAAGTAAACTGAAACAAAACTGATTGTAATCCTGGATCCCCAGTTGAGTTCAAGAGTTCAAAGGGGCCTTACAGGTTAAAAAAAAAGTCTCGCCACCCGCGTACCACATGTAAGCCAGACGGGACCACGGCTGAACAGGAATGCAGTTTTATTTTATACGATTGCTGTGGTGAAAAACCACGACCCAGCAATTATATAAAATAAAGGCTGGGTAGGTATGTAAAACTTGAATTTTACACACCTGCTTGGTGTGGGATGCCTTAATAAACCCCTCGAGCTTCGCTCTCGAGATTTATGTGGTATCCCACACCTAGGGTGTGTGTAAAATTGTCATTATAACCCCCTACCCAGCCATTATTATCTATATAGTTTTCCGCATATTTGTCATCCTTCCCTTTTTTTGGTAAAAGTGAAATGTATGCTGCCTGAAAGAATGTGGAACCATGTTCTTCCCCTGAATTTGCTGAAATAAGCTTTGCAAAACTGGCAAAAATGAAAGCATAAAATCTATATAAAATACAAGGGTGAAACCATCTAGACCAGAGCATTTACTTTTTGACATGCCAATGATTGTATCCCTAATTTCTTGAGAAGTTATGTTAGACGTCAAACCTTGACTTTCCAGAGAAGAAATAGTCTTGTCCACAACAAATTGCCTGTAATATTCTCTATCCCTATCAGATGGCTGACATTCTGACTTGTATAGTTTAGTATAAAAGTTCAAAAATGCATTGGCGATCTGATTTTACTTGTTCTGGAATATACCCTCCTCATCGTAAATGGAAGTTGTTGCTTTTTTTTGCTCAACGGATTTGTCTAAGAGCCAATTTTTTTCCAGCTTGCTCACTGGAAGTTTGCCATTTTTCCCTTTTAGCCAGTAGTTTTTAATATTAAAGATGTCAGTGTAAACTTTTTAAATTCAGTGTACTATTGTTTCTTAGAAGCATTCCTCATTACTATTGCTTCTTCTAAAGATTAGTTTTTTCCTCAAGTTCTGCTATTTATTTTCCTAATTTTGTTTCTTCATCAGGTGAAAAAATTTGCTACACACTATTCAAGATGCCTTTCCAACATGTAAAATGTTGAATTCCAGTGGGTTGGAACTTCCTGCTTTAATGTATACAGTGGTAAGTTGTTTGATTTCTGCAGCCCCAAGAGATTCTTTGTCAGTTTCTGCTTCCAGTTCATTGTCACTATGGACACTGCCACCACCACCTCCACTACCACTCATACCAACCACAATGTCCCTTGCCTTGCCCCACTCAATTAGGTATTTTGCCTTTGCATGTCATTACTGATGTTCCAAAATGTCCCACGTTGCCACCACGACTGAGACTCTTTTTGCACAGGCTGCATACAGCTTGAGAGTTGTTTGCAGGGTCAATATAAAATAAATTTCACACTAAAGATTTACTTTTTGTGCTTTGTACCATGGTGCCTGGCACTATTTCTTGTACAGTCAAGGGACCTGGAGAAAACCCTACACTGCCATTTCCTTGTTAACATGAATTGTTCTCATTCATGCTCTTCTTACTATTCTTACATTTAGCATATGATTTTTTTCTGCACTTGCTTCTCATGCCTTACAGCTGCAGTCTCTCCTACACCCTCAGCGAAACTACAGACCTCATTGCCACAAGATTCAGAAGAACTGGAAGTGCCATCATCACTATGTGGGACATAGCCTGGGCTATCCCATTCCCAGTCCCCACTATTGCCACCATCTTTATCAGCATTGGCTGCCTCAGCATCTGAGCTTATATTTTAGAAGACTACATCCTTGCATGCTGCTTCAGCAGCAGGAAGTATCCTGGCACATGTGACAAAACGTTCAGTACATCTACGAGTAACTCCAGTCAGTTCTTTCTGAAACTGCATTATCATTTCATTGCTAACATGCTTTTTTGGTTCAGGAGGACATTTAGTTGCAGTCCTCATGATGTTATTATTATTGTTGCTATAGTCTTCATTAGTACTATGATTCATATTGTCCACATCATTAACAGCTGCACATGCAGCAGCACTGTGCTTCCTTTTTCGTAGACTTAGACTGGGAAATACGAGACATAGTAGACACACCTGTGAAAGGAATGGTTATTTTTTCACTAACAGTTGCAGAGACAGACAGTGTAACTGACTATGTCACAGACAGCAATAAATAACAGGGTTTGTGGCACCTAACAGTGTAATACAGCCTAAATGGCATTTGCTATGCTGCAAAGAGTTGTCACACACAGTGTAACTATGTCACAGTAATAAATGACAGGGCTTGGGGCACCTAACAGACAGTGTAATATAGCCTAAATGGCTTTTGCTATGCTGCAGAGAGACATCACACACAGTGTAGCTCTGTCACAGTAATAAATGACAGGGCTCGAGGCACCTAACAGACAATGTAATACAGCCTAAATGGCTTTTACTATGCTGCAGAGAGAGATGTCACACCGTGCAACTATGTCATAGTAATAAATGACAGGGCTTAGGGCACCTAACAAACAGTGTAATACAGCCTAAATGGCTTTCACTATACTACAGAGAGACACACATTGTTGCTAATATCATAGGCAGGGCATGGGGCACCCAACAGACAGTGTAATACAGCCTAAATAGCTTTCACTATGCTGCGGAGATGCACAGCTATGTCACAGTAATAAAATGACAGGGCTTGGGGCGCCTAACACAAACAGTGTAAATTGACAGCCTAAATGGCTTTCACTATGCTGCAGAGACACAAATCAGCTGCCAGTGCTTTCCCCCCATTACTTCTCTCCCCAGCACCTCACCATCAAATGATCCCCCAATTCTCCCCTCCCTCCTGAGATAGTTTCAGTCCCCAACCCCTTGCTCCTTCACGGAGTCTTTAGTTTTGTGTTTTTTTTAAGTTTTCACTGCAATTTGGCGAAAATGCAGAGTGAGTGCCCGATTCCTTCACACTATAGCTACTACTGTATCTGTGCAATGGGCTCACAGCAGATGGAGCACAGACACCACTGACCAATCAGATTGTCAGGTCAGTGCCATGTACTCCTAATTCTGCTGTGAGCTCATGAAGGTCCCTAACGGCTGCCCTTTTATGCCTGTTCCCAATCTGGGAAGAGTCCCAGGACCCCACAGGCTGCCTGTAATACCTGTTTTAAAAAGCTATCCATTACTTGACCCGTTACCCATATCAAAACTACCTGACCTGTGAAGTACATTGTTATGTGGGGTAGGGTAGTAAATTACCTGAACTACCCTACCCGGCCGAAAATCATCGATACCCAATGGGCAGCCCATCCCTATATAAAACCAATACTGAAATTGCAGTGCAGTAACCCACACCCACAATTTTTCTAGCATTTCATTATATTGGCAAGGAATTTTTCTTGCATAAATGTTTCATGCAAAGAAAGTGTCACAGCCCTTGTATATTACTTGCATGTAATTCATACATACAAACTTGCAGGTGCCTTGCATATGCCAGCATGTATCATTGCTTGTGGTACCAAACAAAACACTTACAAAGTTTTGGCTTTTCTCCGGTAAGGATGGCAGCATAAATTCAATGCCAGACTGGCCCAGTGGCATGGAGGACTAAGTTGGTGTGTGCCTCACCTCCTGCTACACCAGCAACCCAGGTTTGGAAACAGACTTGGGTTGCTCGGGGGGCTGACCAGGTGAGGGAAGGAGGACTGAGTATCCAAAAGAATCTTTTCCTCCCTCAGGGAGGGGTGTTGCTGTGGTTCACTATCCGACTGTCACCTAAAGGTATCTGGGTGGCTGCAAAAGCGAGTCACAAGGAGAGGGGGGATACCCACATTCAGGGTGCTGGGGACATCTCTGGAGAGTCAGAGCTTGCACATTGTAGCTATTGCATGTCCTTTGGGCCCAGGGAGAAAACTGGCAGAAAACAACCCCAGTGGTAGGATGATAACTGACCCATCGCAGACCCCACACCGGTGACTGGTCAACCCCCATAGTCCTGTGGCAGAGGATAACAGAAGTAAGTAAATCCGGGGGAAATAGGTGATGTGGCTGGGGTGTTGGTCAGAAGGGGGCAAGTTGGGGCAGCTCAGGAGATAAACATATTATGGGGAAAAATTTAAGGAATGTAATATTATCCACTGAGGGCTAAATCCACACTCAGTGAGCACCCACTCTACATCAACAGAGGGCTGTGGCATGCCATAGAGGCCCCCTAATGAACAGGCTGCGCACATTTGGGGTGCTCCATGCCCGGTTCTTGGCCATGTTGGCAGCTTTGTACTGTGCTGGGTCAGAGCAGGCTTGGGGGTGGACATCTGCACCATCCACAGCGCTGCTGGAGCAGCAAGCATGGCTGGTGGAGAGGGCAGGCACTATGCAGCTCTAGGGGCTGCCATAGCAGCTCTGCATCCCTCTCTGCCTGGCCATTCACAACAAACCTGGGTCTGAATGGCCCTCAGTCCACCAGACATCAGCCCTAGGAGTCTTGTTACAGGGCTGTGGGGTTACTAGCGATGGCTGGTGCCAAACGGAAAAATGGCTACACTTGTCAGTAGGGGATATGGCAGCCCATGGGGACCAACATGGGCTGATATAACCCATGGAACCCTGATCCAGGTGGAGCAGGGGATCCACTGCAGGTCCAAATGGATGCATGGGGATTGTTGCCAGAACAGTCCTCTTGCCACCCACAGTGCCTGCACAGTAGCTTCTTGCCAGCAGGGGGGGGTGGTACTGTGTATTGCATCTGTTCCTGTGCAATTCAATGGTGCGCAGTGGCACTGTGGGCATATGCTCATTTTGAGCATATCCCCACACTTTTTGTGGATTGCACCCTTAGTCATTAAAAATTCCACAAACTGACTAGAGCATTTATAGAGCAAAATTTGAACATACTATGGAAGAAAGGGATTTAGGTGCAATAATCAGTGACAATAAATGGACAACTTCCCAATGCAGTAAGGCAAATGGGAAGGCTAATAGAATACCGGGGTGTATTTGGTGGACTTACCAGTCATAGAAAGGAGGTGATTATGCAATTGTACAGCTCACTGGTAAGGGCATACCTCCAGTGCAGTGTACAATTCTGGAGTCCACACCTGAAAAGCCCAGGGCAGGCTGGAGATAATACAGTGGAAGGTACCCAAGATGATACAGGGGCAGCAGGGAAGACTAAGGCCCTGTCCACACTACGCCTCTGTAACGTTACAGAGGGCCCAAACCATTACCACAATGGTTTGCATTTACACCTGTAATGTTACAGAAGGCATTTTCGTAACCATTGTTGAAATCACATATGAGGTGGTTTCAACAACGGTTATGAAACCGGTTACGCTTCGGTAACGTCACCAGCTGTAGTGTGGACGCGTGGTACTGGTCCCCTAGCACAGTGCGAGCTGCATTGTGGGATTGGATGCCACACGTAACAGTTGCCTGACTCCGCAGTGTGGCCCGGTGGTACCGGTCCCATAACGGACACCGCCGCAGTGTGGACACACTGCACCGCTCCCTGGCCGTAACGGTTTGCATCCACCTGGCCTGAGTGGTGTAGTGTGGACGGGGCCTTAGGAAGAAAGGTAAGCAAGCCTCAATATGTATGCCTGAAGGGCAGGAGGGAAAGGGGAAGGGGCATAATAGAAACATAAAAATCTTGGAAGGTTCCAGGGCAGACTGGATGGACTCCAAGTCTTTCTCTGCCGTTTGTTTCTTATTTCATTACCCTGAGACCAGAAGGTACTGTAAAGGCGAAAAAATGTCCCCTTATCTAGAACAACACACTTAATGCAGTAAGAGTGCATCAGAGTTCAAAAGAAAAATCTGATCCGAGGCATGTGTGGTTGGGTCCAACTACAGCCTCAGTGATCTATATTTGTAACTTACTATCCTGTGCTGAGTTACAGCATGGTACTGAATAGGAATGCAAAGATTCTATAGCAGCTCACACAAGGTGCCAAAGTATGAAATAATATAAGAGTCAGGAAGGCATCTAAACCATCTGGGAAAGTATAAATGAAAACAGGGAGCCTTAAAAGAATTAAAAGGATCTGCTGCCAGAAATGTTGTCCAAAACCTCAAATGAACTTGGTACCCAAAGGCAGGGCCCAAATCCAGGGGGTCTACACAAGCATGGAGTCTACAGAAAAGTGGCCAACTGCCTGATTATCTACTCCTGAAAAAGAATAAGGGCACCTGAAGGGACCATACCCATAGCGTTTATTCAGGGCAAGGAACCCATACCACAGTAATCAACTGCATCCTTCCTGGTAAGGAAATCTTGAATAGTTTTGTATTTTCCATTTGGTTTGTATTGACCAGGAAAGGAGGGCTAGGAACTACTTTTTGTTTTCAGCCTTATCTCTGGAAGAAGAAGATACAGATTTAAACCAACAGATATTGAACCAAATAACCTGTTGGTGGTTTTCAGTGTGTGGGGGAATTTGGCCTGGACATGAGGGAAACATTCCTACCCTTTTCAAGAAGTGCCATGGGCTCTTTTACATCCACCTGAAAAATGGTATACCGATGCTTCCCCGATAACTTTGCCGCAATTGACACTACAGCTACAAAAGCGCCAGGTCGCTGTAGTGTCGGCACAGGACCCAGGCACTGCTTTCTGCGGTATTGCACCCCCTCCCCAAAACATCTCTGACTCAGAGTTGATTATTTAAGTAGCGGGGGTTCAGGGGACAAAGCCCCCTGAAGAAAAAACAATTTGATGAGATTCCCTTTATGCCAACCGAAAATGTGGTCTACATAATGGAGTCGCTATAACGTTGATCAACAACAAAATTGTCGACCGACTGTCATAGATCCCTGAACAACTACCAGAACAGGCAGACATGACCTTGGTTTAATGTTGCATCCAAAAGACGAAAGTTCCTGAAACACTTTGAAGTATCCAGTATCCTTCAGATATGCACTGAAAGTATTTCACTCACTCAATGAAGAGTCATTTAAGAAAAAAAAACTTAAACATAGTGGAAAGCATGCTGAAAGCAGAAGCTGGGTCACTTCCATGCAAACCACCCACTCATTCCATCCCATAATGCTGCTCTTTCTTCTTAATAATAGCCAAATGTGACTCTGAAATGCATTACACTGCTCTTATAACTGGCTTTAGAGCAAATGCAGGCTAACAGCCATTTCAGACTCCATCCCTTGTGAACACTTTGCTATGCTGTTGCCATTGACTTCATGTAACCTTAGAAACAGTGGGCCCAATTCCAAAAGGAGCCCGTGGAGTGACACAAGTTGCGCCGCTCCAAGGGCTACAGCAGTGCTCAGTGCACCAGGAACCCTGGGCCATATTCCAAGAGAAAGCAGGGCTCCTGCACCAAACACCTTGGGATTGCTGCAAGTGTGGGACTGTGCCCAACAAATGGCACACAAGTAGCACATCCTACAAGGACATAGCACCCCTAACGCTGGCGCAGCATGGAGTAGACATCACTGGTGGTGATGGTGAGGGGGAACACAAAGTGCCCAGCGGGTGTGGGGGTGGGTGGGGTCATAGGGTGGGTTGGTGTGCCATCAGGGCAGTTGAGTATTGCTTCAGCACCCAGCAGGGTGCAAATGTCCATAATATATCAATTTGGAGGCATATGCACCCCCCCCAGGTGCCACAGCGATCCTGCAAATTCCAGCTGCCACACTAACCCTCCCTATGCCCCTCTGTGCCCTTCCTGCCCACGGAACCCACTGGTAGCCCACATATCATGGTGTGCCAGTCAATCGCAAGGGGCTTAGACCGCCTCCTGGTTGGTCTAAGTGGAGCCCCTTGCAATAGCCATGGCAGGGCTCTTGGAATTGGAAATGTGAGCCCCGCTGTGGCGCAAGCCCCCTTACGACCTGGCGTACCCAGATGCAGGGCGCAAGGGTGGTGCAGTTCCTGTTCAGAGCAGTGGACACCCCATTTGGCACAGCTCACATTCTAGAATGGGGAATGCTGCAACGGGGATGCAAGGTGTAACTTATGACATTGCTGTTTGGCACAACACCTTGTGTCCGTCGGAACGGCTTCTGGAATTGGGCACCGTAAGTCAGTCTTAGATGAAATTTATATTGTAACACAAGTCCTTAAAATCCCATAGCAATAATTTTAAGCAATAATAAGGTACAACAGAGCATTGGTTGTACCAGTTCTACTCCTTAGTCAGGGGCATTGTAAGGCATGAGGTGAAGTCAGCTGCCTTCAGCCCCTGACCATGGGGTAAACCTTGTACAGCAAACACCTTTGAAGGGCCTTATTGCTTATATAAAATGGGCTCATAGACAACTTTTAAAAAATGAACATTCTGAAAGTTTTAAAAGCCACAAAAAATATAATAAAATGTTGCTAAATAATGTAAAATAGTCATTCCACAGATGTTTTTCACCTGTCGGTCATCTGTCCTTCAACACATTCAATTTCATTTAAATGCTGTCAGCTTTAGCTAAACTACAGGAGAAACTCTTACACACTCAATTAACTGATTATCTTGAGCAGCATAATCTGATTTGGGAGGAACAACATGGGTTTAGAAAATATCATGGCACTGACACAGCCCTGGTTGGGTTCACAGATGCTATATACCATGCAGTAGACAAGGGCTTGATGATGGGCACTGTGTTTGTGGACCTGACCATGGCCTTCGACCTGGTCAACCACGAAGTATTAACCCATAAATGATTCAAACTCGGCTTTGAATCCCCTCTGTTCACTCGCCTGGCTTAAAGATTACTTGAATCATAGGAAGCAGATGGTGAAAATTGACAATGTGGTCTCAAGTGTTAATGTAATCTGCAGTGGGGTCCTTTAAGACTCCATATTGGGTAGGGGTGGGTGAAAGTTGCCATTTCCACCTCAGCAGAACATTCGTGGAAACTGGGTAACTTTTGCAGAGGTTTCTAAGCTTCCACATGTGGCGGATCGGAAAATGTCTGAATGTTTTGGGTGACATTTCACCCTGTTCCACCCCACTTGACTTGTATTACCCCCTCCCCATGGTTAGCGGTCCCTACCCCCACTTGATTACCAACCCTGTATCATTTCAGTACCCCCCCCCATGTGGCTAGCAGTCCCCCCCCACCAGATCGCCCCACCGGTATAGTTTCAGACCCCCTGCCGTGGCTAGTGAGTTTCCTACACTACCCGACCCTTGTCCAGTAGTAACTCCCATCCCTTTCCCATGTATAATAAAATATTTAATTGACCTGGTGGTGTAGTGAACCCCACTCCTTCCCTGTCCTCGATACTAGCAGCCAGTTTTCATTTATTTATTATTATTTTCTTTTTTTAAACTTATTCACTGGTGGTCTAGTGGCTCCCCCACCCTAGCAGGTAGTGTTCCCCAGTACCACCCCGCTCCCTCTCACCCCAAAAAGGAGCGAGAAATGGACATAGCCCTCCGCTCTCCTCCACTGCCGTCTGACAACAGAGTTGTCAATGAATGAGCACATGTTTGTACAAGCACGTGCTCATTCTTTGACAAATCAGTGGGCAACCAGCCATGGAGGGGAGCACAGAGCTGTGCCGGTTGCCCACTCCTTTTCAGGAATGGGGGAGATGGGGTAGTACCGGGTAACATTACCTGCTGGGGTGGGGGAGGCCACTAGATCACCAGCAAATATGTGTTAAAAAAAATCAATTAAAAAAAAGCACTGGCTGCTAAGATCGGGGACAGGGAGGAAGGGGGGTTCACTAGACCACCAGGTAAATTAAATATTTTATTATACATGGGAAAGGGATGGGGGATTACTACTGGACAGGAGGTGATCGGGTTGGGGGAGGGACTGCTAGCCACAGTGGGTGTGTTCATCTTCTGGAACTATGTCAGCAGGTGATCTGGTGGGGGAGAGGGACCACTAGCCATGGGGGTTACTGAAATACCACAGGCAGAGTGGCAGTGGGGCGAAGGCTCGCCACGCCCGGGAGGAGGGCGGTACTGAAATTATATGGGGTGGGTGATCGGTGGGGGAGGGACTGCTAGCCACCAGGAATTTATGTTGTTTATTTTTATTTATTTATTTATTTATTTTGGGCAGTAAGGCAGGCAGAATTTCTGAGAAAGTTTGGAAATGGATTTCCAAACTTTCACAGAAGTGAAAGTTGCACTTTTGCTTAAATTCCACCTGAGGAAGATTTTTTTTGCACATCCCTAATGTTGGGGCCTCTTTCATTTTCCATTCTCATTAACAATCTGTCAACGATCTGTAAACCTGTGCATAGTCTTTTTTACACAGATGATGCAGTATTATACACCCATAGTAATGATATAAACAAAATCAATCATGTACTGGGAAACAGTTTAAAAAACTTACAGGAATGGTTCATTCAAGAAAAAAGGGTCTTGAACCTTCCAAAAACCGAATCAACGTTGTTTGGTACTAACTATAATTTGAAAAAATCAGTCCCAAAGTTTTGTATTAAAGCAGATAATGGCAACTGTTTGGAAAAGATCAGCTGCTTCAAATATCTGGTAGTGTACTTAGACTCTAGACTCTACCCTTTCCTTTGATACCCACATTCAGAACAGAATACCATTAACCTACTTCACCACAGGCTAGGCTCTCTGTACAGAATCTTCAAGTATTTAATGCTGAAACTAGAATCAGAATAGCCCAGACAACTCTGCTCCCTATACTGGGCTATGGCTTGTTTATCACTGATGCTGTCAATGAAACAGTGCTGCAGAAGGGGGCATACTCTCTAGTATAAGATCAACAGATTTGCATCTGGTAGTAACAATAAAATGCATCATTGCCTTTCCCTAAACACTTAAAATTGGCTACTACCAGAGCTCAAATCCAACCTGACATTTGCCAGATTTGTTACAAAAAACTTTGCTCACCAATGTCCCCACTTATTTGGCTGAACAGTTAGTGCTTGTTAATATATCTGCTTCTCAAGCAACTTTAAAAAAATAACAGAGGATAATGAATGGTATTCCGGTAAATAACCACGCTGTAATCATTCCGAGAGGTTGCCAGGACAACATTGTAAACCTTGAGAGTGAAGCTTGAGAGGTTTACTGTTGTCATGGCAACCTCAAGACGTGATCGCAGTGTGGTTATTAACTGAAGACTATCCATTAGCTTTTATAGTGTGTGGGCACCAGTCACTTTACTTGCCGCTTGAAATCACTTTTTTCATTCATTTAAAGACCGATGCTAAGTTACCCTCATTTCAAATCTCCTGCGCCCCCCATCAAGCCCTGATCTGTTTCCCGCACTTTGTATTAAAAAAAAAACAAAACAGCACAATTAATGATGAGCCTCTTTGAAAAATGTTTACCTTTGGTTCCCGCACCGTGTCTCCAAGTTACTTCTTGGTATGACTCTCCCAATTGTTCGGTGATGGCATTAATCAGAGGCTGAAATTCAGGAAGACCAGGAGACACACATGCACAAACCTGCTGATGTTGTTATGCTATTGTTGTGACGTAGTCAAGAGGGTATAACCACCTCTTGACATCACAATGGTAGCATAACAAACATAGAAATTTATCGAATTTCATCAATAATAAGTCTCTCCCATATATTATATTAAAATTCCGCTGTTTCAAAAAAATGAGGGACAGCACTCTTTTAGTTATCATGCCTCCTCAGTCTGGAACACAATAGCACCCCCTATTAGAGAATCATTAACCGTCTCTGATTTTACAAAGAATTTGAAGGACTTTTACTTTACACTCAATGTTTGTGATTGTTATGGGTAAATTCTCTTGTGTATCTTCTCTGCATACGTTCTTATTGTTCTGTCTGTACTGTAACCCCCACCCAGGTATGCCGTTTCTATCTGACAGCTCTACCTGGTGGGCTGGGTTCGGGGAGGAATATGTCACTCAGCACATTGGCTAGGTTTGGCTACTCAGCACAGGGGCACCCAAGTAACTCCGGACAAAGGAAGCAATAACTGTAATGTCCAATACCAGAAGTGGGATTCTAAAGAGTGACTTTTATTCACATCCAACAGAATAAACAAAGCTTAGATGGACCCCCACGGGGCTACACTCCTGGTAATGCAGATTTAAGGAGACCAGAACACATCCTCATCACTTTAGCCCTCAGGCTCTGAAACACACTCGGCACACAGCCCGATCTTGTACGCTGCTCTGGGTTTTCCCTGGCTCGGCTTCCTTGCCAGCCCTTTAGACACTTTCCATATAGCATGGAAACATTTACTGGTGGCTCCTTAAACCACCTATGAGCACTTCTGCTCCATAAGGGAATCTTCCTCATCAATCCCACTGCCGTGCATTTTCCTCAGGCACTGGGCAAGTACCTGAGAGAAAGCAACAGGTGTCCCAGAGCAAATCCGTAGAGGTGAATTTGGTTACTACTGATGGGGGATCTCCCACCTCTCGCTCCCATAATTCATACCTGGCCATTTCTCCGGACTGTAACACCTCATCCTTTAAAACACTTTGCTGTGTAGATTCTTTTTAAATGTATTTCACATTCAATCTACTGTCTTTACATCCCATTTGTGCTGGACTTGAACATACTTAACAAGTGGCTTTGTCCATTACTCTAGACCCCCCAAGGAGTTAAGCAGTCCAATCCCCACATCTTCCAAACTGTACTTGGCTGTCTTTTCCTGACCCCACAGTAACAGTCCCTTTAGTTTCATCTTGATGCAGGTGAAAACACTTTCGCAGAGAAAACTCACCCTTCGGTTGCAGGTGCCCCACAGGTGTTTCCTCCTCAAGGAACTCTCTTCCAGAGCTTGTGGTGCCTCAGCACGAACTTAAACTAGGCAGCTTCTTTTCCCTAGCCGGACCAAGGGGGTTGCCCCTGGGAGCAGGCTGATAGCTTCCCCCCATCCCCGCAGGGATGGGGCCCTGAACCATTGAAAGCTGTCTCTACCACTTCAATGTGTTCTCCTTGTATTCCTCTTCAGGTGAGAACACACACCTATACCAAAAAATAGCTCTTTGACAGAGCTTAGAGCTCTTAAGGCCTGCCTATAACAGAGCACCTCTACTACAGACTGCACACACTCTACTGAACTCTACAGACTGACTTCAAATTCCCCAACGTTCTACTCTAACCTCCAAGTGCAACATTCCAGTGTGGCTTATGCAGCAGCAACAGTTCTAAAACAATGTCATCCCTCAGTCTCAGCTGAGACTGAGAACAAAGTGAGACAGTGTGAAATCCATTTAACTGGAGTTTCACAAGCTGTCTTCCCTGCCTACCACTAGGTCTTACTGGGATTCTAGTAACCCCGGGTAACAGGAGGGTTACAGTACCAATTATTGTAACTTGCATTGTCTGTATTTAACTATTGCACAGAATTTGCACTGTCTGTACCAATTATTGTAACCTGCATTGTCGGTATTCGACTATTGCACAGCATTTGCACTGTCTGTATCAATTATTGTAACTTGCACTGTCTGTATTCGACTATTGTACAGCATTTGCACTGTCTGTACCAATTATTGTAACTTGCACTATCTGTATTCAACTATTGCACAGCATTTGCACTGTCTGTACCAATTATTGTAACTTGCACTGTCTGTATTAAACTATCACACAGCATTTGCACTGTCTGTACCAATTATTGTAACTTGCACTGTCTGTTTTCGACTATTGCACAGCATTTGCACTGTCTGTACCAATTATTGTAACTTGCACTGTCTGTATTCGACTATTTGCACAGCATTTGCAGTGTCTGTATCAATTATTGTAACTTGCACTGTCTGTATTCAACTATTGCACAGCATTTGCACTGTCTGTATCAATTATTGTAACTTGCACTGTCTGTTTTTGACTATTGCACAGCATTTGCACTGTCTGTATCAATTATTGTAACCTGCACTGTCTGTATTCAACTATTGCACAGCATTTGCACTGTCTGTACCAATTATTGTAACTTGCACTGTCTGTTTTTGATTATTGCACAGCATTTGCACTGTCTGTATCAATTATTGTAACTTGCACTGTCTGTATTCAACTATTGCACAGCATTTGCACTGTCTGTATCAATTATTGTAAGTTGCATTGTCTGTATTCGACTATTGCATAGCATTTGCACTGTCTGTACCAATTATTGTAACTTGCACTGTCTGTATTCGACTATTGCACAGCATTTGCACTGTCTGTATCAATTATTGTAGCCTGCACTGTCTGTATTCAGTTATTACAAATTTTAACTCTGATGTCCGTGCTCTTGCACCCGGGTCGTACCTGAAAAAAACATTTGTTGCCAGTGTTCTCACCTGGTTACCAAAGTGAAATAAAAAATAATATATGGGATGAGGAGTGTAACAAGAATTTTACACACACCCTCAGTTGGATGCTACACAAACCCCAAGAGCAAAGCTTGAGGGGTTTATCTAAGCATCCAACACTGAGGGTGTGTGTGTAAAATTTGAGTTTTATACACCACCCCATGTTTTATTTTATTTAATTGCTAGGTATTGTATTTTCTAAACTGCAATTTCATAAAATAAGAAAATGTTTCTGTGCAGCCATGTCATGGTCCGATTGGATTTCAGAGGGGTCCATGGTCAGATACAGCTGTTGAAAACAACCTTTTTCCAATTTCTTTTAAGTACCTCCATTTTTTGCCTGCCGTTTGTCTTTTTTGTTTTTTAATTGACTTACCACCAAGTCGGAGTAGCCGTGTAAGCTCTAGCAGTAAGTCAGGGTGTCTGGTAGTGATGAAGGGATGCGCAGTTGCTGGCTCATGTACAGGACGAGGGAAACCCAGTGCATGTTTGTCATTATAAACACTACTTTTTAATGGCAAATTATGCACTGGGTTTTCCTATGGGAAAAAAACAATACCAGTTATTATATAAATAAATAAACATTCAATACATTGTGTGATTACCATGGAATAGAAGAATTTGAACCTCTGCATTATTCCAGTAGTAGAATGCTCCTCCCCCCACATACACACATGGAATGGTAACATGGAGCACATGAATTCAAAATTATTCAGCGTTCCATTAGCATTACACACATAGACACAAACACAGGCCACAAGTTAAGCCAGAACCTCAGTTTTATCTGTTGCAGAGTAAGGAGCAGGGAGTTCTCTGGCAAACTGTTAGGGATAGGAGGAAGATTTTTCATGGTCATCAAAAGAAAAACTAACAATGCAAACTCTGAATAGTTCTTGATTTTTTTAAATTTGTGTATGTGTGTAAGGAGGGGCTCATGAATGTAAATAACATTAAATTGTTTACTTTGTTTAATTTAATGGACTTTTATTTTTAGGGCCTAGCTGAAGATTTTTATCTATGATTAGAAAATGGGCTTGGAAATTCCCGGACTCTGATTGGTTGATGCCCCTGGCGAGGTGAGCAGGTATCAGACAACAGAGCCCAGGTTACAAAAAGTGCCTGTCCCAACTGACCCCATCACTGAAATCAGGGGCCAGTTAGAATTTTCAGATGCAGTCTGCCACCATTTTTTTTGCTCACTAATCTGACCAGCCACCATTTTCCTGTCTCGTTTAGCGGGCCAGTTGGCAGCCGGCCAGACCCTACCCTCCCCCCTCCTCATTCTGTTTTATATTTTCATTTAAATAATAAATTAAGAAGCCACACATGAAAAAAAAAAAGAAGGAACAAAGGAAAGTAAAAGGAAGCTGTCAGTCCGATCGACTTCATGTAACCGGCGCTGTGTAGCACGTGCCTACCATGCGAACGGCTCCCCTGGCTGTTGCAGTCACCTAACATACATGAGGACCGTAAGTGCCCCACAAACACAAGGAGGGAGATAGTGGAGATTTTAAAAAAATAAACAACGGTGGGCAGTGTGGTTTTTCAAAAGTGCAGCGCGAGCCTGTCGATAGTAACCAAACACAGTACTGCTGCTTGTCCATGCTGCTTGCCATACGCACAATCACTAATGGGGCACTCCAAAGATAGAAAGCAGCACACTGTCACACACACACACACACACACACACACACACACACACACACACACACACAGCTAATGGAACACGAGCCTCTCCACAGCAGCCAAACACAGTACTGCTGCTTGCCATACACCGGTGCCTCAGGGAGTGCCTTCCTACACCCGACTGCCTCCCCACAGAGAACATTCACTGAAGCGTAGTCCATAACATACCATGATAACTGATAGGGCACGCCTGAGATAGTAAGCAGCACACTGAAACCATATGAAGAGAGATTGAGAGAGCTTAATATGTGTACCCTTGATGAAAGGAGGGACGGGGGGATATGATAGAAACTTTTAAGTACCTCAAGGGAATCAACAAAGTCCAGTAGGGTAGCATCTTTCAGAAAAAGAGATGTGTAAGAACAAGGGGGCACAATTTAAAGTTAGAGGGGGACGGCTCAGGGGTAATGTGAGGAAATTCTTTTTCACGGAGAGAGTGGTGGACGCATGGAACCACCTTCCTGGAGAGGTTGTGGGGTCTAAAACAGTGGGGGAATTCAAACATGCATGGGACAGACATAAGGCAATTATAGTGGGGGTTGCAGGAAGTAGGCTGTTAGTTAACTAGAATCTGCAGCTTATTCAGTAGGTAGGAAAATGGGCAGACTGGGTTGGCCAAGTGGTCCTTATCTGCCGTCAAAGTCTACACTGTATGTCAGATACACTGCTACCAGAGGTTTCACTCGCTCTGTTTTTTTTATAAAAGTTATGATTCCTAACAAATGAAGCAACTCCTCTGTGTGTGCATGTTAATCATTGGTAGTGCTCTCTTAAGGCAATGGCTAGGACCAAGTCTCAGCTAATCAGGACACAAGGATTTTCTTGCCCATTTCATTACTGATGATTGGATGCCATTGCAGACTATTGGTTAACCCAGGAGACACTTCTGTAATTCCATCGAATCTAAGTTCATTGAAACCTCATTATGGAATTTGCTCGCTTCAGGTGCTGACTTTATAATGTGCTGGAATTACATGTAACATAAAGGCAATTGTGATCCATATGGACTAACAGTCACATGCCATATATGTTTTAAAACATGGCTCGCTCAGCATTCCTTCAGGTGATCACCTGTTCAAGGTGCAAAACAAATATTTTTCTGAAAGGTTATCACCAGACTGTAGTATGTTTCACTCTGTGTAAATCCCATACCAGCACAAAACAGGCTGGCTTGCCTACACTTCAACCAGTTTTGACCACAGATAGAATCTGCTTCAGTGAGTCCCTACAATCCCCCATAGTAATAATGCTGATGACTGGATACTTCCAATAAAGTTCCAGACTATGTTTGAACATTAAAGCCACTTTTGCTTTTTGTTATAGATATTAGAAAATTGCAAACTGGCAGATATGTCAAATGGAAGGCAGTCTGTTAGTTTTACAGGGGCCTGCCTCCTTTAATTAGCTCTTATACTTACTGGTCTGATTGTAGGTCCCATATACACACACACACACACACACATACACACATTGAACAAGTAAGCAATAAGACACGTTGGGGTGTGCATTGAACATATATTACCACACGCCTGGGGTGTAGTGAGGCATAAGACTGCAGGCTGAGTGCCTTCAGCTCCTGGAAGTGTGGTAATATCTGTTCAATGCACACCCTGGAGTGTTTTATTGCACTTATAAAATTGGTTCCATTTTTTTTAAATATTTTTAAATGTTAAAAGAATATTTATATATGAATAAACTGATGAAATTTAGTGTATTTATAGTAAAATAGTCCTTCCATATTTGTGTTGTGTAATTCCTTTAGGACATTTGTCCTTTATTGAGATACATAGCTACTGTATTAAACATTGAGCTCTGCCACCCCAGCACCCCCAACAGACTGAAACCGATCTGGTCTGGCAGTTTAGTATTCACCAAGTCTGTTTAAGAGGCATGGCTACTGAAACAGATCTGGTCTGGCAGTCTATTATTCCCTGAATCAATCTAGGAGACAAAAGCACCTGCTGTTTCTATACATTCACCCAGGTTTTGGTCAATCACAGGTCAGGATTTTTATCTCAGATTTAAGTAACTTACAATTCCACTGACCATCAGGCAAATAGCCAGTCAGCACCTCACAGTAAAGTAACACTGCAAAACAAGCATTTACAAATATCATTTACTGTGTCGTTTTGAGCAGCCAGCCTAATCGGTCATGCTGCTGACATTAAATGAAGAGATCGTAGGAGGTTGAACCAAAATGTATGAAAAGCCAAAGAGACAGACATGTAGGCGACAGTAATATTGCCACAGTGTTGTAGGGGAACCCTGGAAGGGAATGGAGTCTGTAAGCTAATTTTAAACTTAAACAAAAAAACACCAATGATTTAACATTTTACACTATGGGAGCAGTATTGGTTGGGCAGCACAGACAGAGGGAGCAGATGGGAACTCAGGACGGAGTGACAGAGCAAAAGCGAGACCTAAGAGTATGCATTTTTTTTTTTTTGCATACTTTATTTATGCCCTCTATTCCAACCTTGCCACCCTCTCCTTCCGGCAGCCAATTCCTCCCCATCTGCCATTCATCTCCCACTGCCAACTGTCCCTATGTATCCCTTCATTGGGGGGTGCCCTACCCATGGTGGGCATCCAGGAGGTGAGATTGAGGTGCCTTATTGGCACCCCCTCACATCTTGGTCAGCGCAGAGTTGACTTGGGGGTGTCCCAGCTTTGCAGCCAGGGGAAGCAGGCTGCTGTTATCTGGCTGGCATGGGTGGCCATTTTCCTGTGTTCTGTTGCTCTGCCCACCAGGAGGCACACTGCTTCATCCCTGCTTCTTGTGCTGGCGGCGCGTGGTCACTCACACCGCAAGGTGCAAGGCTAAATTCATCCGCAAGGAGCTGCTACAGGGTGGTGCACTCTGAAACCCTGCCCCTGGGAGGAGAGTGACCAAGGGATGTTCTTGAGCCCTCTCTGCCAGCCTCCGCTCCTGATGTCCCTAGCTCGGGTGCGAACCCGGGTCACCACTGTGCCAGGTGATCCCCTATCGCCTGGCACCACGGAGCCAGCACTAGAGTATGCAGTTGTAATTTTGTTTTAAATGTGTGATATGTATACAGCTTTCTTCAACTATAGAAACTTGGCAAATATGCTTACTGCAAATGATGATTTACTTGGCAATGGATGAAAAAATGGTGGCATGTTAAAAATGTAAAGTTCTAATGACACAGTGATTGATTCTGTAATATGATCCTGCTTTTGAGCACATGTTGTTACCTGTGCATTAAACAGCTTTGATGCACAGGTAGCAACCAATGAAAATGCTGGATTTTCTCTCCCGATTTTATAAGAACTTCATTTTTTTTCACTTTTTGAGTGTAGTCCTCTGCATTTTACTGTAGGGCACAGTGTCTGAATTTTTGTAATGTAGTGCGTAGGAAACACTCAGATGGAAAGGATAGTACAGTACTGTGTCACTCACAAAGCAAGGACAGGCACCAGTCTTAGCAAACAGAACTAAGAAACTGTAGTGAGAAAGAAATAATGTGACCTTTTGGGAAATGAACCCTGGACCCCAAAATACTGTCCCAGTACTCTAACCACTGAGCCATAGGCTCTCATGGTTGGACCTGGGGGTTCCTGGACACATTTCCTTTCTATTCTGTGGTATTCTCTGGATCAAGCAGAACTAAGTATTGTAGACTGCAAGGACATTTGCAGAGAATCATAGAAACAGAGAAATTGTACAGGCGGAGAAACTAGCTAACTCGGCCTCACCAACCTAGTGATGTGTCTGTAGTGCTGAGCTCTCTAGGGGCAGCTCAACCACCTCTCCTCCCATCATTTCCTTCATACTTTATCAGCCCCATATGTCTGTCCCACCCCCATCCTGAAGCTCGCTGCACTCTCCATCTCTACCACCTCCCTAGTTAAACCATTCCATTTGTCCTACACCCTCCCTGTGAAGAAATATTTTCTCAGATCCTTCTGGATTCTCTTTATGTCTTTATTGAAAATGTTTTACCAGGAAAGACCTATTGAGCCATAATCGCTCATTGTGTGTCATGGTGTCGGGAAGGGATATATGGGAAGACCATACAGCAACAATAATAGGAATCTGGTGGCAATGTACACCAATATAACTAGGAATAGGCACAATGCCTCTCATCAGCTTATACCCATGTCCTTTTGTGGTAGATCCTATGCTAATCTTGAAATGTTGCTGGCTATCAACCCTATTTATTCTCCTGAGAAACTTGAACATTTTTATTGTGTCACCTAGCTCCCCCCTAGTCTTCACTGAATACATATTCAGGCTATCCAAATGACCTTTATAGCATTTCCCATGCTGCCCCTTAATAATCGTAATCATTCTATGCTGCACAGATTTGAGCTTATCCCTGCCCTTTACCAGATGCAGGTTCCAGGACTGAGCACAGTACATGAAGTATGGTCACACCAGTGAGCTCTACAGATGTAGTATTACTCTCCTTCTCTTGCTGGAGAACCCTCTCTCAATGCACATAAGTATTTTGTTAGCCTTTCTATATGATGAATTGCACTGTGCTGTGACCTTTAAGCCATGATTACGCCCAGGTCTCTTTCCTAAAATGTCTGAGATATTTGATATTCCCAAGCCAGCACTTTGATCTTGGATTGTTCCTGCCAATATGCAGCTTTGCATTTTTTTAGGCATTTAACTTGAGCTGCCAGCTCCCTGACAACTACTCTAGCCTTTTCAGGTCTCTCGTTATATCTCCAACACCTTCCTAAGTGTTGACCATCTGGCACAGCTAAGTTTTATCTGCAACCTTCACCTGTGTCACAGATAAACATGTTATATAGCACGGACCCCATGATTTATCCCTGAGCCATCTCTGAGTATTACCCATTCACCACCACTCTCTGGGTCTACCTCCAGCCAGTTCCCAGCCCAACTGGTTATGCTCTCTGCCAGCCTCAGGTCTCCAAGCTTTTCCTACAATCTGTTGTGTGGGACTGATCTGAATGGCTTGCTAAAGTCCTCCTATTAGAGGATGTCTTCAGCCTGTCCCAAATCCACTGCCTGCATCACTAAATTGAACAAGACAATGAGGTTTGTCTGGCAGGATCTCCCTTTCGCAAAGCCATGTTGCCTCATGTCCTGCAAGCATTGGCATCCATGAACTCCACTGTCTGTTCATTCAGATGGTTTCAAGCAATTTGCCCACTACAGATTTGAGGCCCAATGCTCTGTAGCCCCCTGGATCCCCCTGACCCCCCTCATGGAGCAGTATAACATTTGCCTTTCTCCAGTCCTTAGGTAGCATTCCTGTCTCTATTGAACAACTGAAGGCATCCACCAGGGGTGATAAGCACCCTTCCCAGTACTTTCAACACACTAGGGTGTAATCCATCCAGGCCTGGGGAGTTGCACATCTAGTTTCTGCCCTCAGTCCTGGGCTCTAGCTATTCCACAATCTGGCAGTGGACTATCATTTTTTTTTTGTGAAAACTGAGCAGAAGTTGTCGTTCAGGTCTTTAGCTTCCCTCAGTTCCTCTACCCAATCCTTTCCCCTTGCCAGCCTTTTAATGGCCATCTTTGTTTTCATTTTCTCACTGATATACCAGAAGAGGGCCTTGTCATTGACTTTCACTCTCCCTGCTACCCTGAGTTCAGTCTTCGCCTTAGCCCTCCTCACTACTGTGGCCTGTCTGAATTTTTCTTGGTGGCTCTGTCTAACGAACTCTGACTGTTCCCCCTTGTATGTTCTAAGGGATGTCTTTTTCTCACAAATTGTCTTTCTCACCTCCCCTCAGAACCTTAATAACCTGTTTTCTTCTCCTGTTCTTCCTGTTTCCAACCTATAAGACAGTAATTGGTCACTTTCTGTACTTCCTTCTTTATGACCCCATTTTTCCTTCTCCCCCTCAATCTACACCCCCCCGAATATTGCCTCAAGTATTTTCCTCAATTTTCCCAAAATCTGCCATCCTAAAGTCCAGAACCATTGTTCTGGAATTTAGGTACCTGCTCCTGGGAGGGATTTTGAACCACACTGAGTTGTGATCACTTGTTTTGAGAGTGGGACTTCCACTGTCACTCCTTCAATGAGTTCCTAGTTTGATAGCACCAGATCCATGCTAGCCCCCTCCCTGGTTTGTTCCCTCACAGGCTGGAAGAGGAACCCATCCTGGAGGGTGTCCACTAGGGCATGGCTTCTGGCACTTCTTGCCCCTCATACACACCAGTCAACATCTAGTAAGTTCAGATTCCATGACAGGATTACATTCTCCAGTGCCACTACCATTCTGATTTGCCTCCCCCTATGTTTGATTTGGGAGCCTGTATACCACTCAGATCTGATGCTCTTGCTCCCTTTACCATCAAGAAAGTCTGATGCTCTTTCCCCCTTTACCATCAAGAGTACCCACATTAACTCAGCCCCTGCTTCCCCAAGCATTGACTTATCCTCCAATGCCATGATACCCTCCCTTATATACAGAGAAACCCCCCTCATCTCCCCAGTACCCTCTCAAGATGGCATATCCTTGGATCAACAGGTCCCAGTCATGATTAGGTGTTGCCCACATTTCTGTGACTGTTATAATATCTAGCTGTCCCTCTTCTGCCATGGCCTGGGTGTCTCCAATTTTGCAGCATAGATTTTTGCCATTTAAGTTAGCCATCTTCCAGTTGGATGTCCATAAGCATCTTGCCTGCCTTTCCTCTTTTCCCCCAATGGAGCCCCTCAATGTTACCCTAGTGTATGCTACACCTGTTTCATTGCATGGCCTATGTTTGCCTCTTCTGAATGGCAGAGAGCTTGCTTGATCTCTGTGTCATGTAACATTTTAAGAAATGGCTGGCCTGGTGGTGCTGAGGGTTGAGGCGCTGGATGCCACACCTCGCGCCACGCCGGTGACCCATGTTCAGGAGCTAGCCTGGGTCACTGGGGGTCGGCAGGGGAGGGGAAGGATCGAGCATCTGGAAGACAGCTTTCCTTCCTCGGAGGGGATCCAGGGACTATGCCCGGCACCACGGTGACCTCTGGTGGAGACCGGAGGTACCGCAACACTACAGGGCTTAACTAGAGGGCTGTGGAACCACGGCAAGATGTTCCCTGGTGTCATTGCATGTTGGGGCTCCTCCTGGGGGGGGGGGTGAGGGTAGAATGAGGAAAAAACAAGAAAAATCCCCGCTGTCAGAGATAGGTGACGGCACCACCCTGCAGCCACACTCCATTGGCTGAACTCATCCAGCTCCTGGGCTGAGCCTAGCCCAGACCGAATTTGCAGATAGAACACCCTGGGAGGATAGGGCGGCCCCACTTCCGGAGGGCTCAGAGCCGAGGGGATAGCCGGGCTGGTGCCAGGACGCTGGTGAGTTTCAGGTCTGGAGGTAGAACTGGGGAGAGTGGATGCCTGACAGAGTTCTCCAGGGCTCAGCGGAGCCAGAAAAAAAAAAAGAGTTGAAAAAAAAAAACATTTTAAGAAATGCCATAAGATACATATTTAGGACATAACTGTCACTGGGCTTTTTGCAGCTGCATAACAAGAGCTATGCTGATGTCTTGTAATTACATAGTAGAAAAAGGGGGCTCTGGAAGCATGTGACTGAATTCTGAATGAAGCGCAAAATTGTGGAGTTGAAGCACATCACTCCACTACTTGAAACACATCACTCCATTGTCTACATAAGCAAAGTTAATACATTACGTCCTACTGTTTGACAACTGCTTTAATGATAAAGAATTCTTATGGCATAAATGGCACTCTACCAAAGCATAGGCTGATCCTTTATTTTAACAACTACCTTATAAGTTGATTAACTATTTCAGATTCCAGTTTATATCTGACTCGTCCTCTAATTGTTGTATAAACTGTAAGTTGTGGAGCTTATGATGGGCAGGTCATGGCAAATGAACCGTATCACATTCTTTGACAAAGTGATAAATGAGTTGGACAGGGGTCATACAGTGGACTTGCTTTATTTTGACTTCAGTAAGGCATTTGACACAGTCCCGCATAGACACCTCTTAAAAAGGCTAGAAGACCTTGGGGTAGCAGAACAGGTAATAAAGTGGGTACGGAGTTGGCTGAGGGACAGAAAACAAAGGGTGTTAGTAAATGGGGTGAAATATAATGAGAGGCAGGACACTAGTGGGGTGCCTCAGGGGTTGGGCCTGGGGCTGGTCCTCTTCAATGTATTCATTAGTGAAATCAGTGAGGACATAAATGGCAACATCGCCCTGTTTGTGGATGACATGAAACTCAACAGAAGAGTGGATAGTATGGAGGGAGACAGATAACTTCAGGAGGACATTAAGACGTTATAAAGGTGGTCACAAATACGGCAATTAAACTTCAATGCTAAGAAGTGTAAGGTAATGCACCTGGGTAGGGCCAACCTCAAGGAAGACTACTGGCTAAACGGAGTCCAGCTGAGCTCTTCTGCTGAGGAATGTGATCTGGAAGTCATCATTAGGGACAACCTCAAGCAGCAAAGTCCGTGCAAGAAGGCTTACAGCAGGGCTAGCAGGGTATTAGGATGCATTGGCAGGGGGATAGACAGCAGAGACAGGGAGGTGATACTACCACTTTACCAGTCATAAGTGAGGCCTCATCTGGAGTACTGTGTACAGTTCTGGAGGCCTCACCTAAGAAAGGGCACTGATAGATTGGAAGTGGTTCAGAGAAGCGCAACAAAAATGATACATAGCCTTCAGGAAATCACCTATAAAGAGAGGCATGGGGCTCTGAAATTGTACTCACTAGAGACTAGGAGGGAGAGAGGGGATGTGATTGAGACCTTCAAGTTCCTTAAAGACAGAAGCACAGCTTTTTACCAGGAATGTCAATTCTACTGCAAGAGGGCATGAATGGAAATTGAAGGGTGGAGTGTTCAAGAGGGACATCAGAAAGTATTACTTTTCAGAAAGGGTGGTGGAACCTTGGAATACATTACCTCCTGAGGTGGTGGATGCAAAGTCAGTATCAAGCTTTAAGCATGAGTGTGACAAGAATTGGGAACAAATGCATGGCACTGGTAAGGGCTAGGCTGGGTGTCTAGGAGGACAGAACACCGGTGCACAATAGGTTCCCGGATACCTTGCTTGGGCAGATTCAAAGGACCACAGATCCCCTTCTGCCATCATCTTCTATGTTTCTATGTTTCACGAGAGATATGAGATCAAGTTTGTTTTATGAAAACACTGAGGGTTTTGACAGGCTAATTTGGGAACTACTTTCTTTTCTGCCAAAGCAGGAAGAGGAAGGAATGCCAAGATGAGAGCCCTCACTTCTGAACCCAGTAGTCTAGCACTAGTTTTATTATATTAGTTTAAAGGAATAAAGAGATGGGAGAAACATGAGCAACTAAGAAGGAGAGCAATTTAAGCAGATTTCAGTGGTGCTGTGTTGTAAATGTCAGAGAGGAAAAGTGAGGAAGAGTCCGCAACACACAGAGGAAGGATACACTTTGCTGAAAATACATTTTTAAATTATTGGCTCAATAGAGAACTGTGGTTCTCTACAAGTCTGATGGACATTTGTAGAAACCGACTTTTGTGAGTACAAATTTTAAGTTTTGTACATGCTGAAGGGTTGTAGGCTGAGGCCTTTTACATTTTTTACCAATGAATGCTGGCTTTATTGCATGCAACTGCACTACTTGCACGTATTGAGCATCTGTGTAACTTGATTTGATTGTCGATTTACTATGCACGTATGCAGTAGAACTAAGTTTAAGAAAATAACTTGTCGAATCTATATAGTCAGTGGATACAGTGTGGGAATGCCTTAGGTACTGATGAAGCCTTTTCACAAGAACCCACAGGTCATGCAACAGAACATCTGGTCCCTGTTGCAGCCAGGCCTGTTACCCTGATCTGTTGTACAATTATAGTGTGACTATACCATTTATAACTGGAATTGGCAGATGTGAAGATTTAGGGAGTCCTCTGTATCTCGAAAGATGTACAGTATATGCCCACTTAGCATGCGCGCGCGCACACACACACACACACATTACCACCATCACCACCACCATACTCATCTTGGCTCTAATTCCATAGTGGGGTTACAGTCTGGGGTGTGAGTGAATTTTGAGATAGTGGAGCTATTTTCAAACTTCATAACACAGCATACTGTAGATTCAAGAAGGCCATGAATTTTACAGACAATCTTCCTTAAAGCACCCTTGACACCATTTGGAAAACTTTGAAAATGTTAAATTTATACTTTATTCAGTTTATATTTTATCTATTTTCTGTAACTCCTTCATCCTTTTTATGGCTGCATAGTGAGAGCTATGCTGACATTTTGCTATTATGTAGTAGAAAAAGGTGACTCTGGAAGCGTGTGACCTGATTCCGAAGGAAGCACAAAACTATGGAGTTGAAGCACATCACTCCACTACTTGAAGCACTCCACTATCTCTGTTTAGTACTGCCTCTCCCCACTGCCATACTATTTTTTTGATGCTGATCCTGCTGACTGCCATCTCCATTTACTACAGTGTGCTACTTGTCATATCTGGACCTGTACCTTATACGGTTTTTTCTCTCATATGCATGACCCTCAGCCAGAATTGCCATATTTAAAGGGACGATGTCCACTTTTGTCTGACTTCTCCCCTGTTAAAAAGGTGACTGCAGTCTTCTACACAGTCAGTTACAGTATACATGTTGAAAGGGTGCCTCAACATGCCATTATTTTAAAGGTTTTAATGAAAATAAGGCATCCTGGTGATCCGCCTTTATCTCTGTCTGTCTGATATGTGCGTTCACTGGAGTGTTCACATCTCTACATGGTGCCAAAGCACTGAGAGCTCGACCACAGATGACTCTGAAAAAATTTAAGCTGCATCATGTGAGTATATGTTGACAGATTAGACAAAGAGATGAATTTACCAAAGTGACTCTTTTTAAGAATTGAACACTGTAACATGGTTAAAGCTGTTGGTGCTAATGTGCATGCCCATTGCCATGGCTTCACTTTCAAACACAGATTTAACTGTGATACAGTGCATGGTTCTCAAAAAAAGTCAGTTTAGTAAGTTTAAGTCTTTGTCCAGACAGAGATAAAGATGGGTCACCAGGATTACTCATTTTCATTAAAATCTTTAAAATAATGGTATGTTGTGCCATCCTTTCAGCATATATACAGTAACTGGCCATGTAGAGAGCTGCAGTCACCTTTTTTAATAGAAGGGACAAAAGTCAGACAAAAGCAGACAATGTCCCTTTAAAGCAGTATAGCAGCTGTGCTGGCTCTGACCAGAGTTTGTTTCTTGTGTGGGGGTCTGTATAGGGTGTGATGATTCTGCCTGAAATTAAGCTTGGAGTCTAATAAAAGAAAGAAAGTAATGACTACAATTCTGGCATTCAGATAAAAAAAGGACATCTTGTACTTTGCCAAGTATGAGCGTCAGCCTCACAGACATAAATCGCATATACATTATGTAACAGAGAACTGATTTACTATCCTGATGTGAATTTTTTTGTACAAGGGTCTATTCATGCATGTGCGTGATTACTCAGTCTGTAATAATACTAATGGAAGAAAACAGGGTTCCCTTCTAAAATTGTTTACCAGGATTCTACACGCAAAGCCTTTTTTCCCCCTGCCCAGATAGTAAGCAAGCAGTGATCCTTAACCCTCCATTATCTAGAAATGGAGCACTTTATGTATTCAGGAAAAAGAAAATAAAACCTGGAAACCCACATAATTCAATAGTTGTTTGGTAAATGCGTAGACAGAAGATCCTTTTGTGGTTGTGTAGCATTGGATCTGGGCTTTCCTCTAAAGTGACTGACAACAGAGAAGCCTGCTAATGATGTTTATCTACATCAGCCACTGTTTGTGTTAGAGAATGAAAAGGATTCTGTCATCACAAGACCTCAGCTTTGCACTCATCAAGCAGCTGGCAAATACTTTTTATTTTATCTGGTGTTCTTTTAGGGTCTGCAATAAGTGCAGTTACACACAGCTACTTTACTAAAGCCTTGTGTATCTCACCTTTGCAGCACTCTGTATGTTGTCTTTGTAAAAAGGAGTCTAAGAAAGGCAGTTCCAGCTATGCTAGATGTAATAACATCAGTATCTTCTTGTCTTTAATATATATATATATATATATATATATATATATATATATATACACACATATGTATACATACACACACACACACACACACACACACATATATATATATATATATATATATATATATATATATACATTAATTGCAAAAGAAACTGCATTAATGCACCAGTTAGGGCTCAGCTCAACCCCATAAAAGTAGGGAAATGTGACATTAGGATTTCCAACCCTAACTCCCCTTCCCCCCAAGTAGCAAAATGAAACGACCACACAAGCAGCCACAGATAGCTATCATCAGGTAAGACAAACAACATACAACTATTTCCAGATGACACAAATGCAGTAGCACAGATGTGCTACCTTTGTGGATGTCTATCTGCAGTTGCAAAACCCCAAAATGTGTATATGTCTTATAATGTGTATAAGTACACATGGCTACAGAAGTGCCAGCCTCACAGGATCCTGCACTTCTGCAGACAGAAGTAATGTTGCAGTTTGGGTGTCATGGATTTCTATCTGCAGCAAGAGAAGTGTGGGCCCTCTGCCTCCAGAAGTCAGTGTGCATGTCTTTACATATGCCACACCTAGGCTGAGTCTTCCCTTGGCACAGGGCCCATAGGGCCATGTGAATCTGCATCTGTTCATGCATGTCCCAAAGATGTAAGACATACACCCTCAGAGGCCTGTGTTTCTGCAGCCAGGTGTGTGTGTATATGTCTTACAGTGTGCATGACGAACTGTGGATACAGAAGTGCAGGCCCCACAGGGGCTGGAGCTTCTGCAGACAGTAGTGTTATAATTTAGGTATCATGGATTTCTATCTGCAGCTGAAGGAATTGGTGTATATGAATTACATCTGCAGTTGCAGAAGTGCAGACCTCTCAGGAGCCTGTGCTTCTGAAACCAGAAGTCTGTATGTCCTACAGTGTACATGAGTACATTTGGCTAAAGCACTAGCCCCACAGGGGCCTGCAGTTCTGAAGCCAGAAGTCGGTGTATATGTCTTACACCTGCACCTGCAGCTGCAGAAGAATGGGCCCCTTTTGCAGTCATAAGAGTATATATATATATATATATATATATATATATATATCTTACAGTGCGTATGAGTACCATAGGAGTCTGTCTCCTTCTGCAGCCAGAAGTGTGTGTATGTCTTACAGTGTGCATGAGTACCATAGGGGCCTGTGCTTCTGCAGACAAAAGAACTGTGTTAATTTGGGTATCTCGAATTTGTATATGCGGTTGCAGGTGCCTGTGCTTCTGCAGACAGAAATAGTGGATTTCTATTTGCAGTAACAAGTGAATGTGTATGTCTCGTGATGTGCATGCCACAAATAGAAATCCAAGAAGGTAGCACATCAATACTACTGTATTTATGTCATCTGGATACAGTTGTATATTGTTTGCCTTACCTGATGATGTCTGTCTGTGGTTGCTTGTGTGGTCTTGTCCTTTTGCAACTAGCAGGATCAAGAGTTAAGGTTGGAACCCCTACTGTCACATTTCCTTACTTTTGTGTAGTTAAGTTGAACCCGAACTGGTGCATCAACACAATTGTTTGCAATCAATTTCCTTGCTTTTTGAGATAGTAGACTCATATCCTCATTCACAGAGAACAGCGATGGTACAGCACTGCCAATTGGCATTGTGCCATCGCTGAGGTAAAGTGTATTTTCTGTGGAGGGCTTTACCCCCCCCATGCCCCTCACACTTAAAATAACCAACTCAGGGTAGGAATTGGTTCAGGGAAGGGGCAAACACCCTGGAGGCAGCAGTGTCCGGAACCCAGCGGACCATCACAGCAAACTGTCAGAAATGTCACTGTGATGGTCTTCACAGTATTCCAGTCACTGTTGTGATGTGATACCATCCAGAAGGGACCAGAATGAACAGATGCAGCCTGCACCAAGGGAACAGTCTGGCCCATGTCCTTTTCCCATATGGTGTAAACACTTTTGTGATCATGCAGGACAGAGTGTTGAATCCTCTTGAACAGAGTCACCAAGCCACTAAATGTGCTAGGGCCTTCATGTGTTATTGAGAATAGGTCCCTGAATTTTATCCTTATGCAAAATGAAATGTTAAGGAAACAGATTTTTAAATTTGACGATCACATTTATCATACCCCATACAGTTAATCCTTACAGCGTAAGGTGGAATATTGTCCTGCATGGAAGTCCATGCCTAGAATAGGGTTGCTGTGCTGCAGCAGTGACAGCAATATGTTGGTGTGCTGTAGTAGTGATGACACTACTGCAGCACAACAACTTAGAATGCCTCCATACAGATGCTTTCCTCTAACCAATCAAGTTGGAGGCTAGACAGCTGCAGCTAAATCAGTAATTTGAGCCCACCAACAACCCCCACCTGCCTCACCCCTAACCACTAGTTCTCCGAAAGGAAGCAGACTGTCTGAAATGGACATGGATACCTATACATTATAAAAGATAATGTATGAGTATCCATACACAGACAAGCCTGTGTCTTCATTTTCAGTTTTCTATGACAATCAGGTAACTTCTTGAACTTCACTCTCAAGGTTCCTGTTGCCATGGAGGCCTCTCTATGCAGACATAGGCTTGTTGTGTATGGCTGCCCATACATTATCCTCTATATTACACTGAAAAGATAAATTTCACCAATCAGAACACAGAGCTAATGTCCCATTATTCTGTCATAACCAAACAGTAAACTCTATAATGGGACAGTACTGTATGCTAATCCCTGTGCTCTGACTGGCTAAGACAAGCACAACAGCTCATTTGTGAGAGACCACCAAACAGTTCATTTTTTGTTCCACAGATATGGTATAGCACAAGAGAGCAAGCCATTTAGGTGTTCTGTTTTAAAACAATTTTTTTTTCCAGTTTGCATAATAATAAGACCAGGGTGTTAAAGAAACAGCCCAGTCTACAGCCTCAGGCTTTATTCAACCTGGTCCTGTTATTGCATTGTAAGCCCTGACCACTGTCCCATTATGCTAACCAGATTTGGAATTTCAACAGTTAATTCTGTGTTGGCCTATGGGCGGCAGCCATAGTTCATAGCCAAACCCCAAAATCCCACACTGAGGCTGGCAGGTGACTGGATGTATCATACAGGTGAGGCACTGGGTTACTAGGGAGGGATGGGATGAGGATGTGGGCTGCCTGGAAACTGTGCACCCACTTGCTGGTCAATCAAAGAGCAGTACTGCTCATGAACTTCCTGGTCAGAGGAAGGGTGCTGCCATTGCAACCTCATCATCGTGGTCATGGACGTCAGGCAAAGAGAATGGGGGAGGGGCATAAGGTTAAAATCGGATATGGGGGATACACTAAATTATACTAGTTCAGCTTTTCTCAACCAAAAAGTATTATTTGGATGCAAACGTGGTTGGGGGGAGGATGTGCCTCCCCCCAGAATCTATGGGCATAATGACCCTGATCAAGGTGGGAGATCATGAAGCAGTGGGGGAAATCCAAGGAAAACATGAACACATGGAACAAAGTGAACACTGTGAGGAAGAAAAGGGAAATTAGATTCTTGCTTTACCTAGGAACATAGGATTTAAGGAACATAAAAAGACAAACTGTCAGCCTAACCCACCCCTGGATTTCGTCAGGTAGACACAAAATGGTGCGGGATTAAAGGAGGATTTGATAATGTGTTTGTAAAATTTCTTTGCAGGATACATGAAAAAATAAAGCAAGCTTGAAATGTCATCTGTAGCCACTGTTTCCTACATCTGAGGTTGTAGATTCAGCTCCATTTGAATTTGTGACTGCTTTTAAGGATTTATTGATGCACCCAGCATTTCCTTTACACAGCAAGAAGAAAAACACCTATACCATTCAAAAATGTCATTCAGCTTTTTCTAATGCTGGTTTCGTTCTATATACCATCAAATGAAAATATATTTAAATTATTTGAACTGGTTACTGGATTATTAACCTTCTGCATGAAAAAAAATATAACTGAAATACAAGCCCTCACAGCCTGCATTCTTCAAGTGTTGCTGGCTCACCATACTCAAAAGGATCTCACTCATGAGAAAGCAGACTGGTAACAGCTTGAACATTTGCCATGAAATTGCGATTTCTCACAAATTCTTCATATTTTTTGCTCTGTATGGGAACGTCTGTTACTATTGTTTTATTATTTTAGCAATTCCATTCCATTCGATAGAGAATATGCTGCCAGATATTGTGTATACTGTTCTATTTGCAATTTGAGAATTCCTGTGGTGAGGTCAAAGCGAAATAAAGAAATCTATTATTTGTACAGCAAACTCCATTGTGCTCTCCAACTTCAGTTTGGAAAGTCAGTGAATTCCATTGTATTATTTTTATGATTTTTAAAATGTATTTAT
Source organism: Neoceratodus forsteri (assembly GCA_016271365.2). Classification (NCBI taxonomy): domain Eukaryota; kingdom Metazoa; phylum Chordata; order Ceratodontiformes; family Ceratodontidae; genus Neoceratodus; species Neoceratodus forsteri. Next base: position 437,889,898 of record CM057453.1, read on the forward strand.
TCCAAAGTATCATAAGAATAAGAATGATTGGTGCATTGAATATGGACCAATCCAGGATGTAGTGTGCTCTAGTAGTGACTAGGGGCTCAGGCTTGGGAATTGGGAAAGTCAGAATCAAAAGCCACCCGAGCCATTGACTCACTGTGTGCCTGTGAACAAGTCTTTTCTGTGCTTCAGTCTACCCAGCCTTAGAAACAGATACTGCAGAGCCCCACTGATAACAAGATGTTGCATCTCAGCTGGACTCGCCTCCAATACAGCCAAGAACATGTTCCACAAGAACAAACCTTACAAATCGACTGGCATTTTTTTCAGGTTGACTCATAACCATATTGCAGTCACTGTGTTTCAAAAGCAATATTGCAATCAGTATTTCAGTGGATTTGCAGTAGCAGTCCTCTATTTTTCTAGCCTCTGGAGTTAACTGCAGCTTTATTATTTGTGTGTGTGTTTCACAAGTTACTGAAAAACCATGAAAAAAGTCCTTCATAAAGATTTTAATACAGTGAATATCTTGCATTGTTGCTGTTAACTGGTGATTTCCCAATACACTTTCCTCTAATGATACAAGAATTTGTTTTGAATTTATAAAACATGATTTATGTGGGCAGAACCAAACTAAAATCTCAGCACAAAACCGGGATGCCTTGTCTTGTCACTTTGAAGAAATCTTCCTGAAAAGCTATTGGTTCTGGTCTCCAGTGTACATCCAATGCTTTGGGGATGATGATGATGTTAATCTATTTGGGTTATTAGAAGAGCTCAACACCGAGTCTTCTCAAAGGTTGTTCCTCAGTGAAAATATGCACAGTGCTGCCCCAGTACATTAATGAAGCCCTCCAGTACCTTGTAGCCTGGCAGCAACAATGGACCACAGAGCTCAGCTATCAGTAGCCTTCCCACTTTGCCATGGAAGGGACTGGGATTTGCAGTTGTCTGCAAATTGCCTACTTCATATTTTCTATTTTCACCCATTATGTGCAGTTTCAGTATGGGGTGCCTGTTTTAAACTGTATAACATATCACACTGCACACAGAGCGCAAGGGGACTGTTTAATACACGAATGCAGGTGCTGGCAGGTGACTGCTGTATTGAAAGGCAAATTCAAAAGGAATGGAAGTGATTGTGTATTTTTTTTTTAAACAAGAAAACCAATCAAGTTGTGGAACAGAATTAAAAGCAGAGTTGAGGATGAAGTGACTCATTGCTATCCAAAGAATCTGCATTAATTGTCACTGCAGTTATACTTTTTTGGAAATTTTATTACGATCAGCAGTGGCTGAAAGTGTGATCAGTTTCATATTCTCACAGACACAGAATGCTAGCCAGCTAGATTTCATGCAGAACTGCATACTTTTCTTTGTGTTGTATGTGGCTGTTTAACTTTTACTTGACTTTGAAGCCCCCTATTCCAACATGAACAATACGATAGAGAGAGAGATAGATAGATACGCAGATAAATACAGTGGTTAAATTGGAACTGTTTAAATGGGGGGACTTTCACATCTAGATTTCTAGGTGGTGGAACTCTCCTATAGTAGTCAATGGAGAAAGATGAGAGAGGTGGTGGTGGTGGTGGAACCAAGTTCCAGTGGGCTCCTGCCCTATTTGACCACTAGATAGATAGATACAGACAGGAAGACAGAGGCAGTGTTTGAGGTGTGTGTGTGTGTGTGTTTCCAAGTTATATTCTCTAGATCTAAATGTGAAAGGAAGTTAGTTAGTCATTGGATATTTTTCTTTTTAGTCTACAGTCCATTGCTGTTCGAGGGTCTTGGCAGGTTGTAACAGATACCATTGCCAAACTAGTGACGAGCACCCATAGCTGCTATCATTTCAGTGGTCCACTAGAGAAGTGTTTGCTGTGCCCCCCCAGGACACTGGGATGTGTGCTGTTCAGTGTGTGGATGGAGGCAGGCAGGGAGAACAGGAGAAAATTCCACCCAACTTGGCATGCTGAATGATGATCACTGTGCCCTCCTATGACACTCAGTCCCCTGGCACACTAATGTTACAGTCCCAGCTGATGTTTCAGATGTAACATTGTGTTTCCTCCTTTCCTTTGTTACCCAAACTGGGGGAGGAGGTGGCAAGGATAAAACAGATGTATAGAGCATGTTGGAAGATGCAGTGAGACTGCGGGCAATGAGCGATAAAGGAGGGTGAGTCTGGGGAGCAGCAGGGGAGCTAGGTAACCTGAAGGAGTGCAGTGTTGATGGGCAAGGGAAAGGTGCAGAATGAAATGACTAGGGCCTGCTTTAGCACCCACCACTCAGTGACATCTCTGCATACCACAGGCAGTGCAGGCAGGTATAAACAGTTAATATTTATCTGCTACAAATATACAAATTCCAGACATATACCTTTTAAAACAGAAGGCTTACTCAGAGGTAATAGACTTAACATCTAAAAATTAAATCCGAAATTGGCCTTTACTGTCAGGATGCAGACTCCTATTAATTTATGAAGAAGTCCAAGATACAGTGAGAAAATGCCAGTAAAAAAAAAATTCAATTGTATTATTTTGATGATTTATAAAATATATTTGTGCCAAAAAATCATAAGAATATGCACCAATCCAGGACACATTTTTCCAGGGTGACACAAAACCATGTTGCAATCACTGTGTTTCAAAATGTCGAGTGAGTATCCGTTGTAATTCTAGACATCTTAAAAAAATACAATTCAAAGGAATTATATCACAGACAACATAGAACAAGGCCATGCCAACCTTCTTCTCCTCAGAAAAAGGTGTCAACTAAGCACAAATTATTGGGGGCAATGAACAGAGAAAAGGGTCAACTCTTCTGCCCCCATCTGTATCACTGCAGGAAGTTGTCAAAGAAAGAACCAAATACAATGCTGAAACCCAGACAGCTGAGTGGAACTGCAGCATTAATACAGTGTACAGTGTATGGGACAGTGTAGGGGAAAGAGTCTTTGTGGTCAACTTCTTACAATCCATGTTTTCCTGCAGCAACTGATGTCTTATCACATTTCACTTACATCATACAATGCATCCAGATGTGTAATGGTGAAGCAGAAATATAACCTCCATTAAGTCCAAAATGCATTAACATCTTAACTCTTGAGTTTTTAATCCCATCTCCTCTTTTTCAGGGAACTCAGGTGCTAACCCAAGTGATTCACTTTTACATTATAACATATGGTAAAATGTTGTTATCATCAAAATGCCATCAATTTACAGGGTTGTTGTACCCTTGATGTGATGTCACGATGTTGTTTTACCATCGTGAGTACATCACATCGATGGTACAACAACAAGGAATGCATTCACGCATGCAGGTGACTCAAACCTCCTGTCTTCCTGAACTGGCTGCGGTGATGAGAGCTGGACCAGAAAGAGAGTGGCGGTGATTAAAAAAAACCTGAAAGTAAGCATCCTGTCTCTGTATTTTTGCTCTTTATGTGGACCATACATTATAAAAGAAAATGTACAGTCCACTATTGGTAGTAAAGTATATGTTGTCATCTTGAGGTTGCCAAGATGACTGAAACCTCTCGAATTTCACACTTGAGGTTTAAACGGTCACCGTGGCAACCTCTCGATAGCTACACAAGGTTGTTACCAATAGCACACCCTACATTATCCTCTGTGTTTGACCCTGAGCAATTTACTTAACTTCTGTGCTCTGTGGCTTTAACTTCTCAGTTTCAGTCCAGGCAACTAAAAATCTAGGGAGCATAATCCAACTGAAAATAAAATATTGCATCTCAGTTGGGTTATAGTGGAAGAAATAACGTGTTAAAAAACTAGTCGATATATATTAGATAAAACACTTCCAGTCATATAGTTTTCTAAATATATGTAAACAAAGCATGAAAACACAAAGGGAAGTTGACACACATTTGGAGTGAAAGCTTTTAAGGGAAAGTGCAACTTGCATATATAAATATGGACTCACACTTAAAGAGACAGTACATGGAATGCAAAGTATATATTAACAAGTAACGTGTAAACAGTGCTATGTACAAAAAAAAATCAACCACATGAGCAAGAAGAATATTAAAAAAACAAGCAATCTTAAGTAGTATATTACAACAAGTTCATTATTGTCATATAATAATATAACAGTAATGCATATTGGGCCATATGTAAGATAGGGTGGATTGCCTATGTAGCATGTATCTGAGGCATATAGGCAACACTAAGTCCAAATGCTATGCATCAGGGGTCCTGCAGGCTCCTGGTGACATTCACAGCTGGTGCACGACTCTGAACCCAGTGTGCACTCAATTCCCTCATCGACCATGCTGCTATGCACCATGAGAGGTCTGGGGGCATAACGGGGTGTGCCCGCACTCCATGTCATACACTAAGGCATGGAGTACTGGGCATGGGGGGCACAGGCTGTGCCAGTAAGGACCCTGCTATAACAGCTGTGTGCCCCCACCAATGACACCCACTGGTACTGGTGGGACAAGGAATCCCCCTGCTGTGATGCCCTAACCCTCCTAGCCACGTGGTAGGGCTGGAGGCAGTCATTTGGGATCTCACCTATACATTTCCAGTTCCAGGACCTGCACCTGCCCAGAATACCCTGCTCATGCATAGCAGGGATCCACTATGGGACCCTGGATGGGCAGTGGATTGAATGCCCACCTGTGCCAGTGATCCACCCCTGCACAGCTCTGCACTGTGGGTGGGGCTGTAGACAGGTGCTCTGCATGTGCTTGCAGTAGTGAATACCGCACACTCTGTGCCTGTTGCTAAATGGTCTGAGTACATGCGAATAGCATGTAACTAGCTTGCTGTTGTGCACAGGCCCCATTATAAGGTGGTCAAACAATAGGAAAACTGGTGGAGGGAGAGAGACAACAGTACTCAGGGAGACCAACAAATGTCAGAGGCCAACAAAACACGAGTACAACCAAAACATGTATTAGCAGGACAGGGTTCAGGGTGATGGCCTAGCAAGCTGTAGGCAGCCAATCCTCATGTCACAATTAGTTTGGCTCTTGAATGAGCAATTTGGGTCCCCCCCACATCGTCTTGGTATCCCTACCATTCCCTAACCCTTAGCCTGTGGCCCTCCATACTCCATATTCACATTCCCCCGAGTACTCACACTTCCTAGCAGTGATGGCTAAAGCACAGACCAGCTCATTGGGTGAGGAAAGATTGTCCCTTAGAGGTCCCATTGGGTACCAGCATTCCAAACCTGCAGTTGTTGTGCACAGTGGGGCAGTCCTGATGCAACATCTACTCCAGTGTTCGACTAGATCTTGTTCCATTGATCACCTTGTACAAGCCTTGCTATACTGCCTTTTCATGTGATCTTCAGGGTGGTGGGGCAACCAATCCAGTTGCCGTGCATCAAAGTTTAGCAATTCCACATGAGGTATTATGGGTCTTTAAGCAATTAGTTACTGTGGGTTTTCTTGAAGAGTTTGTTGACTTGTGGCACAGTGGGTTGAGGGGTCTTGCCTAAGGTGTTTTCTCCATTGTATTTTTACTTTGACCCCATAATTTCCCTCATAGGGAGGGCTGGGCATTTGTAAGGAAAGATGTTCAGGAACTCTACCTGCAGGACTTTCTCAGTTGATTCCACAGCTTAGAAGGTGTGTGGTCTGGTTGAAGTCTAAGGCAGATGGGATACTTCAGATAACATTTTTTCCCTGTTATATGATCTGCAAAATAGTCCCACATCTCCCTGATATGTTGACTCAGATCACTATATAGTTGGAGGCCATGTCTCTGATAAGAAATGCTAGACATACCTCAGGCTTGTTGTTGAAAAAATGTTTTTTCACCCAGGAAATCCATCAAACACACAATGAGCACTCTGAGACATTCATTTGGAGCCTGGATTTGGGGCCTCTTTCAATCAGAAACCCCTCTCCGGGGAGGGGGGGGGAGACACACCAATCATGCTCTTGCATGATTTTATTAATTTGATGTGCCAGCTCTTGTCCCTCTAAGCCCTCAGCAACCCAAACAACAGCAACTTGTTTTTGGGGGATAATTTTCTTGATATTCTGCCCTTTCTTCCAGATTTTTGATCTGTTGCCTGCTCCTCATACGCTCTTGCATTTCTCTTTTAAAGGCATCCTTGAGTGTACATATGCAGGCTTCAGCATCAATAATATGGGTCATGTTGGATGCTACAGCTCCCTTTATCTGTTTAGTTGGGGATGGCCTCCCTTACCAATGACCTCAGGGCCATCATTTTAATGAACAGTCACTCCAATTGCTCTGTGATCTATATGGCGCTGTTTTGCTGCAGTGATGTTGGTGAGCCCAGCCTGTCATTTTTTGCTGTCTGTTGTACCAATTCCAGGTTCCTGAAGTACTCAGAATCCTCCTTCATGATCTCGCTACTTGCTAACTTGGTGCAAGTTAGTTGTGGAGTAAAGTTGGAGGTTAAACTTGAACTTTTTTAGTTTTGTAGGTACTAGTCAATGCAGAGCTTGGTCAGGTTGCATCCTTTTATTAACTGCATCAACTGACTTCTGATGCAAACTGTTATAGAAATACGGCAGGGGGAGGTAGTGAACCTTGGAGTGCTAAGCAGCTTGGGTGAAGGGGAGCTATTTAATTACTGAATTGACTGTACGGCTAAGTGAGGGTGGGAGTTGGGATGCTATATGGGTTGGAAGAAGAGGTATTATTCTTTTATCTTTAGTGGGCCACTGGGGGAGGAGCGGTGTTAAGTGGGTTGAGGGATGGGGCTATTTTGTACAGGGACTGTGGGGGAAAGGTGGGAATCAGATGCTATGAGGGTTGGTGAAGAATTTTGTTTTTTTACGTTGGCTGTGCACACATGTGCAGCGAATATTTTGTTATGAGAGCAGGTTGTGAGGGGTGTGACGCTGTCAGTCCAAAGCAGAGTGGTCTACAAGGGTCTCATCAGTGTCACACCAATCATCAGCCAGGCTGATCATGATGGTGTTCTGGTTTGCTGTGAGGAAACTTTGTGTTGAGAAAGGTGACCCAATCATAGGGTGGCTCTTTCCTTTGAGCTACATAACCTCACCCAGCAAGCACAGATGATCTATCAGGATCAGCCTGCTGAAAACTGTCCCTCATAGGTTGAATCACACCCTGTAAAAGAGAAAACCATCCACCGATTTCTGTTGCTGTACCTCCCCCCAGCCCAATCCACGCATGTTATTCCGGCACAGGGGGTGCCCAATATCCTGTGCCAGCTGCTACCCCCCACCCTGCCCATTTTGCTTCTGCAGTACCAGGCAGCCCACCCCCAGTGCTGCCAAACATAGCACTGACACTGGGGTGCCCAATCCCCAGTGTTGGTACCTGAAATAAAGAAAAACATCCCTCATATTTTTTTTGATATACCCTGTAAAATAGAAAACTGTCAATCGATGTCTGTCACTGCTGCTGTTGTTACTGTCCCCCTACCCAACCCTCCCACTCATCACCCACCACCACACTCCCACCCAAAAACATCACACCTACACTAGGTGTGCCCGATCCCAAGTGTCACCACCTGAAATAAAGTCATTCAGTGAAGTTTTTTTATATACCCTGTAAAAAAGGAAAACATCCATCAATGTCTATTGCTGCTGCCACTATTACTGTCCCCCCACCCCACCTTCCCATTCAGCACACCCCCACCCTCCACAAATATAACACTGACACTGGGTGTACATGATGCCCAGTGATGCAAACTGAAATAAAGAAAACCAACCCTCATAGTTTTTTTAATATACTCTGTAAAAAAGAAAACTGTCCATTGACGTCTGTTGCTGCCACCACCATTACTGTCCCCCCACCCTTACTCTTGCACTCAGCACCCACCCCCAAAGCCCTTACTTACTTACTGGGGGTCCAACACCGTAGTCCTATCTGGACCGCAGACACATCTTTACTCTTCAGTGCCAGAAAGCGAACCGAAGAAATCAGGTATGCGGTTCAACATATTTCAGTGGGGGGTTGAACTTCTCATAACTAGGTCATTTTTGAATACTTTTCACCAGATTTTCAACATGCCTATTTTTGGACCCCACCTTATGAACGATGGCAGTGAAATTAGATAAGTCTGTCCCAAAAGGTGAGTTCATGGTCACTGCATGAAATCACAATTCAGGCAGGAGTTGAACATTTTTCTCCACCCTTGTTAATGAGCTGGGGTCATAAGAAGGCTATGTTGAAATTCTGGGGTAAATATATTTAAAAAAAAACAACAAAGTTATGGGCCTATGTTGAAATTTATGAACGTAGGCTTGTAACTTTGAAAATTTGCAATATTTTGACCCCACATTTTCAACGGGGCCATTTCTTCACAGCACATCATAAGTGTGACAGCTGTCATTTTTCATATTCTGGCCAAAATGTGTTTTCGCACTTGTGGCACAAAATCACCTTTTGGCCAGGATTTGAACATTTTCTCCACCCTTGCTCATGAGACAGGGTTATAAGAAGGATATGTGGGGTCATAAGAAGACTATGTTGAAAATTTGGGGTAAAAATATGAGAACTCAACGAAGTTATGAGTCTACGTTGCGTGCAGTTTTTTAATGAATGCTCATAACTGTAGCAATTGTCAATATTTTGACCCCAACTTTTCAACATACACATTTTTTCACACCACCTCATGAATGTGACAGCTGTCATTTCTCAAGCTGTACCCATAATGTGTTTTAACACTTTGTGGCACAAAATGATATTTCAGCCATTGTTTTATAAATGACACCTGTCACGATCAGAAAGAGTGGTCATAAAAGGATTATGTTGAAAATTTGGGGTACAAATGTGAAAAACCAACTAAGTTATGAGGACATGAATTTTTCCAACATTTACTTATACCATTAGTTTTTGCAAAATGTCGCCCCCTAATGTTTAACATATCCTTTGTGTTACCCCACCTCCTGAACATGGCAGGTGTCATTTTTCAAATCCTCTCTGAAACTTGTTTCCACAATCACACAGCAAAATCAGCTATCGGATGGAATTTTAAAAATTCCACCTGTCTTGGTCATAACGTAAGGTCACATAAAAACTGTTGGACATTTGGAGTCAAAATGTGGGAGTGCAGTTAAAAGTAGATATTGCCTCTCAGCTGCCCTATCCTGGGTAATTACAATCTAACAGTGTGTAAAAGCAGGACACCACTGAAAATGACATTGCATTGCATCTGCTCTGTACAGAGTAAAAATGTGTATAAGCAAGACCAAGTACAACAGCAGTACTAGCGGTGAACATTCGGCATTGACAAATACGTGTTTATTACAGTTGCTATGCTTTGCATAGCCCACTTCGCCAGTGAAGTGCTGGCCTTCAAGAGGTTGGCTCTTCACTAAAGGATAACTCACATACTTCTTTACACAAACTTTAACCTTAATCATTTTGTTTTTTACTTTGCCACAAAGACTACATAAAGCATAGTCGATGGACTTTGCTCACCTCTACTGAGCAGGAAAAGGCAACATTAACTAGATTCTGTAAATAAGTGAAAAATAAATATTTCCCAACAAACACAAAATACATTACACTGGGAGTATTATTTTATTTTCGTCTTTGGTAACCGAGTAAGGCCCACTAGGCACAAGTACCAGTTTTCAGGGGCAACCTAGGAGCACTGGGTGGTTAAGTGACTTGTTCAGAGTCACACAGTATGCAAGTGGAGGTTGTGAGAATCAAACCAAGTCTGGTCTGCTGGATGTACCAAGCTCATTCACAGCTCGTTACTTTAACCTCTAGGCTATACTGCCAGACTTCCCATGTACCGAAATTTTCCAATGATATTGAAATGATGTACAAAATAAGGTATGTTTCAAGAAATTATGATTTCTTAACACAAAATGATTTAAATACTGGTGTCTCTATCTCGGCAGCCCTATTTGAGTGGAGTAACTTATGGATTGCAACAAAAAGCAACTAACAGCAACATGTGATACAAAACACTAGGTATTACATCCACAGAATTCTCTGCTGAAAATGTTAACACAGAAAAGTGTGGATTAGTGAGACTTTATCCTGCACATCAAATGTAAAAATCCATCCCCAGAAGACAGAAAGACAAAAATAGGGCTGGTCTATACATCTGGGTGACATGAAATAAATTTGCAGTTCCCTAGTTTCACTGCAGTGACGCTTCACCAGTTCAGTACTTCACAGAACCATGAATCATGATGACATTCCCAATTCACATAGTGAAAATCTACACGAAGTGTGGAAATTTGCTGCCATGTGGCTGTTTTTATGTTTGCTTGCACACATGTGCAAGAAATATAGTGCCACCATACGAAGTTTCGTAGGTGTGCCACCTCGCTTCCAATGCCCTGCTCCTTCTCGCAGGCACGGCCTCACTGAACCAATAAATGTCCGAGCTGTCTATGACAGCAGTTCAGATGTAGTGGCGTACAGTTCCAAGCAAAACACCGCTACAATCAGCGGTGGTAATGTGTAGGTAATTTGCATACTGCCATCGGCAGTATGCAAAGTACCTACATGTTGGCACTGCATTGGAACAGCTGTCATAGACAGCTCCATCTCCCGCGAAACAAACACCCAAGTAGCATGCTGGGAGCCCACCCCAGTGTGGTCATGCACCCCCCCCCACACACACAGTGGCTGACGGGGGTGCCCAATCCCCATCGGTTCCACTGCCCCCCAACAGACTTCCAGGTGCTATGCTGGGGCCCACCCCAGCGTGACAAAAGTTCATATGGCCGACGGGGGCGCCCAATCCCCATCGGCTCCACCGCCCCCCCAACAGACTTCCAGGTGCCATGTTGTGAGACCACCCCAATGTGGCAACAGTCCGTATGGCCGAAGGGGGTGCCCAATCCCCCACTGGCTCCACTGCCCCCCAAACAACCTTCCAGCTGCCACGCTGGGAGCCCACCCCAGTGTGGCAAAAGTCCCATGTCTTTCAAAAAATAAAACATCTCCTGTAAGAAAAAAATGGTCCCTCACTTACTGTCTGGCCCCGCTTCCCCAACCCACGCCCACCCTCTGAGTGCTCCATCTCCCCACACCCCATCTCACCCTATACTTACCTCCAGAGGCCAGAACGATGATCTTCAGTGGACCAGGAACACGTCTGCACTCTTCAAAGCCGACCACGAACTGAAGAAATGCCGATAAGCTGTATAATGGCATAAATGTGTTTTTTTCAACTTTGGTGCAAATCTTGGGCATTTTGGGGAAATTTTTCACCAAATTTTCAACATGTGGTTCTTGGGACCCCACCTCATGCACTCAGTCACTGTCATTTTGTTATTTGGTCCTGAAAGGTGATTTCGTGGTCACTGCGCGGAACCACCTTTTGGGACCGATTTATGAAATGACAGTGTCACAGTTCAAGTGAGTGGTAGGCCCCCAACAGCCTATGTTGAAAATTTGGTGAAAAGATTCTCAAAAAATGACTGTTTTACGAGTAAAAAGGCCACACAGTTCCTATGTACGCTGTGAACTTTGAGAATCTGTAATATTTTCACTCCAAATTTTCAACATTGCCATTTTACCACACCTCCTTATGAACAGTACAGCTGTCATTTTTCACATCTTGCTCAAAATGTGTTTTCGCACATGTAGCGCACATTGGCTCAGTTGGTTTGTGAAATCAATGTGCAGGACACATTAAGAAAATCACAGAGACACTATTCATGAGCAGAGGTGTTAAAATGGCTATATGGAAAATTTGGTGACAAAAGTCCAGAAAATGACTGTGTTACATGCATGCATTGCGTAATTTCCACGCACGCTCATAAGTTCACAAATTTGTAATATTTTCAGTCCAGATTTTCAATATTGACATTTTTCCACACCTCCTTATGAACAGTACAGCTGTCATTTTTCACACCTAGGCTGAAATGTGTTTTCGCACTTCCAGCGCAGAATAGCGTGGTCACTGTGGGAAATTAGTGTTCAAGATAGATTAAGAAAATTACAATGACACTGTTCATGAACAAAGGTCCCAAAATGCCTATGTTGAAAATCTGCTGTAAAAAAATCCTCAAACTAATTACATTACGAGTGTACATTGCGCAGTTTCTATGCACACCCGTGACTTCACCAGTTTTTTTATATTTTCACAACAGATTTTTAACAATGTCATTTTTTACACCTCCTCATGAACAGTACACCTGTCACTTTTCATATCCTGTTTGAAATGTGTTTTCACACCTGTGGCACCAAATGGCACAGTCGCTGTGCAAATTCACCTTTTGCCTAATGAACTGATAGTGTCACTGTTCATGCGGTGGGGTCATAAAAAGCCCATGTGGGAAACTTGGAGTAAAAATACTGCCCAGGGCATTAGGGTTTCCTACCATAATGCCCTACCATGCAAGCACTGACAGGTGTCAAGGCTGTGACTTGGGATTGTCAACAGTAATGCTCACCCCCACCCTCCAGCCAGTGACAGGCATCGAGGTGCGTCTTGGACCCTTTGCCCCCAGAGTTCACCCCCTTCTCCTATACTGCACCCATTTCAGAGTATTTCCTTATGGAATGAGGTGAATGTAAAGCCCAAACACCCCAAGGCACACCTCGGCACTTGTTAGTGTCTGAAGGGTAGGGTGAGGTGAATGTCGTGACCGTCATGGGTGATGACCCAAAGGCACACCTCAATGCCTGTCCACCTCTGCAGGTTGAGGGTGGAGTTGGCGTCAGTTCAATACTTCAGTGCCATTCCTATACTGCATCTGTCTAACTCCTGCACTTCCACGGCTAATGCCAGCAAGCAAACATTATGCATTGACAAATGCTTGTTTCTGCTTAATGGTGAATTACTTCTCAAATTGCAGTGTAATGCGGAGTGGCCAATTTGCAGATACTACTGCAGTGGGTCACTTTGCACAAACTTCACTGGCAAAGTTAGAACTTCACATAGGCCTACTGGACTGTAGTAACCTATACAATGAATCAGCCAGCAGTAATAATGAGCACCAGAGGTCTCACATGTGTACTCTACTGTTAGTATTAGTGGTTCATCACTTATTTATGGTAACTGGAAAAGGCAGGCTAAGTTATTTTTAATTGGACCTGGTTGTACTATACAAAGGTTAAGCAAGTGCCTGGTTGATGTCTTCTGGAAGGACAGTCTTGTTGTGTATCAAACAGCCTTTCTTATGATCTGTAAAGCCCTGTGGTCTTTTAATGTTCCAGATTCTCATTTAGTTAAACTTGATTCCCGTAGTATGCCTAAAAAAACAAGCATTAGTTTTAACTGGTCTCTGGACTGTTCTCGTTCTTTCAATTAAATGAATATGGCTGCATAAAAATGCATAATAGAAGCTCTTCATTAATCGGGGAGTCCCCTTCTGACCACAGAGTTAGCAGAGTTCTTCAGTGGTGATATATTTACTAGGTATTCACACATGTAGTTGGTTTTTCTAAAACATGGCCTTCCTTTTGATCCTTGCATGTTTTAGACATGCAACTGCAAACTGGGATGTAAGTAAGTGGGTTGCAACTGAGAAGTTTCAGCAGGTCGGAAAATAGCTCACTAACTGGATGGGTTTGTAGAAAATACACCCTTTATTTTTCATCAGTTTCATATACTGCCAGTGTTATTAATCACCAACATTTCATGGGTTAAAGATACTCATTTCCTTAGCGCACACTTTGAAGTATTTAAGAAAATACACCAAATTTACAGTTATTCTGGGTTTTTGGATTACATATCCAAAATATTTGTAGAATTTTCATTCTTTTTTTCATAAAAATCCAGTGCAAATGTACTATCTAATGGCTTTAGTGGTCAAATCAATTTTTAATTTTGTGTAGTCACATTAATTCTTGAACCACTTGACTCGTGGCATGGCTTCTAAAACCAAATAACATACAAACATGCAAAGAAGCCAGCAGAAGAAGGCTATCTGGTCTGTCTAGTCTACTCATATTGCATGATCCACAGCCTGAGCTACTGACCCTGCCCCCACTCTCCTCCCACACTTTCTATACTCCTCACCCTTGACTTATGTCTATCCCAGACTCTCTTTGAAGCTGCCCACTGTCTTTAATGAGATCACCTTTCCAGGCAGTGCATTCCAACTGGCCACCACACTCTCTGTGAAGAAGAGCCTCCTGACCTCCCTCCTAAACCCCCCCTCCAGCTTGAGACTATGCCCCTTCATGTTATGACCACCACATAGCTTGAAGTAATCATTTGTATCCACCTTATTTATCCCTTTCAAGTACTTGAAGGTCTCAGTCATGTCCTCCCTTCCTCCTGCCCTCTAGGGAGTACATGTTCAGTGCCATCAACCTCTCCTTGTGTATCTAACCCTGCTGAACTGCAATCATCTTTGTAGCCCTCCTCTGACATGTCTCCAGTAGTTTAATGTCCTTCTTGAGGTGTGGGCACCAGTACTGAACTCCATACTCCAGATGTGGCCTCACCAGTGACCTGTATAAGGGCAGTATAATCACCTCTCTCCTACTGCTGATCCCTCTAGCTATACATCCCAACATCTTGTTTGCTCTTGCTGCTGCTTTCTTGCATTGCATGGAGTGCTTCAGTCGCTAGCGATTATGTAGACCAGGGATCGGGTTGATATTATTTTTTGTTTTATTAGTGCTGTGCAGTGCCTCCATTATGTAACCCACTACCTGGCTTCCTGGGTTTGGGGAGAAAACTGTTGCTTGGTATTTTGGCTAGGTTTGACTTCTAGTCAGGGGCACCCAAGTAACTCCGGACACAGGAAGCAATAACTGTAATGTCCAAACCAGGAATGGGATTCTAGAGTGTGGCTTTTATTCACAATACAACAGAACAATAAAGCATAGATGGACCCCCACAGGGCTACACTCCTGGTAATGCAGATTTACAGAGATCAGAACACATCTTCTCACACTGTAACCCTCAGGTTTAGAAATACACTGAGCACTCAGCCCAACCTTGTACTCTTCTCTGGATTTCCCTGGCCTGGCACATCTGACCAGCCTTGGACTACTTCCCTACATGGCACATCCGTCCAGCAACTGGACCACTTTCCATATGGCATGGAACATTACTCGGTGGCTCCCCAAACCACCTATGAGCACATACAAGCTCTATGAAAGGAAAAATCTTCCATCTAATCCCACATCTGGGTACTTTCCCTGAACACTGGCCAAGTGCCCGGAAGAAGGCAACAGGTGTCCCAAATTGAACACGTAGAGTTGAATCTGGTTACTCCTGATGGGGAGGTCTCCCACCTCTTGCTCCCATAATTCATACCCGGCCATTGATTTGGTCTCAAACACCTCTTAACTGAAAACTCTGGGTTTGTAGATTAACACTTTAAATGTATATCACACTCGTAATCTACAGTCTCTGGAACTCCAATTTACTGACTTGTGACATACTTTTCTAAGTGGCCATGTCCATCCCTGTAGACCCCCACATATTAAAGGTGTTCAAGTCACATAATCCTTAAGCACTGTACTTGGCTGTCCTTTCCTGACCCACAGTAGCAGATACTTAAACAACATTCTTGGTGAAACATAGATTCTCTGGCAGAGCGACTCACCCTGGTTTGTAGGTGCCCACAGGCTTCTTCCACAGGAAAACTGAAAATACTTCCTGGTGCCTCAGCACAAATCTTCAAGGCAGCTTCTCTCCTGCCAGCAGGGCCAGGGGATTGCCCCTGACAGCTGTTCTGGATCCCCCCATCCCTCTCAGGGATGGGGCCCTGGAACAACTGGGAGATGGTCTCAACCACTTCAAACAGTATTTTCTGTGTCTCTGTCTAGCGCAAGAACACACACCCACAATGAGAGGTAGCTCTGGTCAGAGCTGAGGGCTCTGAGGGACTGCTCACTGCAGTGCACCTCCTCCCACCACTGGGTCTCCCACTAGACTAGTCAAGACTCTCCTCAAGACTGAATTCAAAAAACCTCCCAACATTCTATCTAACTCCCAGCTGCAACATTCCAATGTGGCTTATGCTGCTGTGAAAATTCTATATGATGTCATCCCTCCAGCTCAGCTGAGACTGAGGACAGAGTGAGACAGTGTGAAATCCATCTAACTGGTGTTTCACAAGCTGCCTTCCCTGCCTGCCACTAGATCTTACTGGGATTCTTGTAACCCCGGGTGATGGGGGGTTATAATTATAACTCCCAGGTCCTTCCTCCTCTGTTGGAGAGGCCTGGACCCTTCCCAAGTAGTACTCCATCCTTGGATTCTTGGCTTAAATGTGCATAACTTTGCATTTTTTGACACTGAAACAAAGCTGCCAAACCCCAGACCACCTCTCAAGCTTTTTCAGATCATCCTGTGAGTCCTGTATCCCTTTGGCCATGTCCACCCTCCCACAGAGCTTATTGTCATTCGTGAATAGGCACATTTTGCCCTTAATGCCATCCCCAATGTCATTGATGAAGACATTGAACAATACTGTTCCCAGCACCGAGCTCTGTGGGACCTCACTGGTGACCCCTCTGGTGCCAGATGAATCTCCCCCACTTCCACCCTGTGGATTCTATCCATCAGCCTGTTTCTCACCCATCTGGTCATCTTCTCCCCAACCCTAAGATCTGCCAACTTCCTGATCAACCTCGTGTAGGGCACAGAATCAAAGGTCTTGCTGAAATCCAGATAGGGGATATTTACTGCTTGGCCCCTCTCTACTGTCTTAGTGACCCAGTCAAAGAAGTCAATCAGATTCGTTTCACACAACCTCCCTCCTATAAACCCATGCTGCCTTGCATCCTGGAGACCATACTCCCCTTGATACTCTACCAACCTTTCCTTAAGTATGGTCTCCATGAGCTTGCACACAGTTGAGATCAGATTGACTATTCTGTAATTCCCTGGGTTGTCCTTTAGGTTGATCTTGTGGAGGGGTACCACATAGGTTCATAGGTTGAGTACAAGTTTGAGGGACTGGCCCAAGATGAACTCGCCAAGGTGGAATTTATATTTATTATCTCCCATGTATAAATCTAAATTAGTCTTAAACTGCAGTAAATTTGAGCTATGTACCACCTCAGGTGGAAGGGTGTTCCAAATTGGAACAGCTCTCTGAGTAAAGAAACAATTTCGCTTAACTGTTTTATTAATAGAGGATCTTAGTCTCAGCTTGAGATCCAGTATTCCTTCCAGAGGGATACCATTCCAGACAGATGGTTTCAAACAGTGCTGGATCTCTAGAAGCTCTGAAAATTAAACATAGGTCTCCTCGTAAAGAACAATATTCCAGAGAATAGAGATTCAAAGCTCTTAACCTTTCGCCATACCCTAATGATTCCAAATTTTTTATATTCCTAGTAAACCTACGTTGCATTTTTCTATAGTCACTTTTTCTTGTGCTGATGTCAGTGCACAGAAAGAAGAGCAGTAATCTATGTGTGATCTTACTATGCTATTATAAATTGGTAATAGCACCTCTGCTTCTCTACTTTTTATACTTTTCAAAATACAGCTGGTCAGTCTATGACATTTTTTAACTGTTTTGTTGATATGTTCAGAAAATGTCAAATCATTTGTAATATGAACTCCCAGATCCTTCTCAGAGGTGACTACTGTTAATTGAATATTGTTCATATAATAATTATTTAACCTATTATTTTTACCAAAATGCATAACTTTGCATTTGGCAATATCGAAAATTAATTTATGTTCTTTGGCCCATTTAAATAGATTATCCAAATTATTTTGCAGCAAGTGTTCAGAATTAATACCATTTACAATACATCCCAGTTTGCTACTGTCTGAACATTTATTGAGCCACACACCTTATGTGGTTTGCATATTAGAAATGAGTATGTTAAGCAACACAGGACCTAGTACCGAGCCCTGAGGCACCCCACTTGTCACCATACTCCATGTAGATTTATAACCCCTAACACACACCTGTTGCCTCCTATCTGTCAACTATGATGAAATCCACATAATAATGCTATAGTGGAGTCTAATATGAACTAAGCATTCAATTAATATTTTATGGGATACAGAATCAAAGGCCTTTTGAAATCCATAAAAATGACAAAAAACTGGTAGGCCAGCATCCAGAGCTTTGCTAATAGGTTCGAAAAAATTAATTAGGTTGTTGTGACATGATCTACCTGGGGTAAAGCCATATTATGTCATATCACTTAATTCATTCCTAGCAATATGACTATTTATTCTTTGAAATATTAGTTTCTCCATGACCTTCCCAATACAGGATGTTAGACTGATTGGTCTATAGTGTCTCACATTTTGTCTAGAACCACCCTTATGAATTGGAATAACTATAGCCTCTTTCCATTCCTGAATAGCCACTCCTTCCATAATGGATTTGTTGTAAAGCAGAGTAAGAACACATGCTAATTCATAAGAAATTTCTTTTAAGTAAACAAATGGGATGTTATCTGGCCCTACTGATACTGAGATTTTAAAAGAGTTGATAGCAGCATAGATTTCAGCAACCTCAAAAGGTACAATTGGGTCCTTGATATTACATTCAATACAACCAATTTCTTCTTTATCTTTAAATAGACTACTAAAATACTGGTTAAATTCTTGAGCTAGAGTTTGTTCATCAGTCACTACCTTATCTTTAACTAATATGGGGACAACTTTTGGTACATTGTTTTTTTTATAGATCCTACATAATTAAAGAATTGTTTATTATTATCTTTTGTAACTGTTGCTAGTTTATATACTCTAAATCCCTTTTTGCTTTTCTAATAACATACTTGGTTTTATTAGCTTTATATTTAAACTTATTCCAATTAGCCTCAGTTCTTTGCTTTCTGTATTTATTATAAGCCCTTTTTTATTTCTAATCAATCTTCATATTTTTGTTGAATACCAAGGGGGAACCACTTAAGATTTTTATATTTAGTTCGCACAGGGACCCAATTATGAATACATTCCTGTAGTTTATTTTTTATTCTAGACCATATCTCACTAATTGTAAGATTAATCAGATCTCGTTTCCAGTTATTTAAGTATGCTTTTATTTTCTCATAGTTTGCCTTAGGAAAGTTCCACATTATAGTCTTACCATTAGTAGAAGATTTAAAATAATTAATGGTCCACAAAACCATGCAATGGTCACTATCTCCTAGTGGATCAAGGATTTTAGGGGAATCCCCCTGTTCTGCTATATTGGTGAAAATTAAATCTGAAATATTGTATTGCCTAGTTGGTTCTAATACCAATTGGTCCAGTTCTAACTGTACTATGTTTTCAATAAATTTTATTTCTTGCTGATTTGTACTTTTCAAACTAACCCATTTTATATTAGGAAAGTTAAAATCTCCCATTAGAATGATGTTATCAAAATTATTAATATGTTGTAAATATTCAAAGAATTTAATATTAGTAGCTGCATCCAATGCAGGCGGATGATAGCAAAGCCCTAAACTTATTGGGCCTTGCTCACAAGTTAATTTTACCCAAATAAGTTCAATATCATCAGGTGTTGGCATATTGCTTTCTACTTCCAGGCAATCTAAACTGTCTTTAACATAGAACGCCACTCCTCCTCCCTTGGATCTTGTACGATTTTTCTTAAAAAGGGTATCCCCAAGGATATCCTGGCCCCACTGATTATCAGAGAACCATGTCTCTGTGACCCCACATACATCAATATCCCTATTATTCAGGATGATTTGAAGTTCACTTATTTTATTTAGTAAACTTCTATCATTCACTAATAATAAATTTAGTCTGGTGGTTAGGGTACCAGTATGCTTTTTCCCATGGCTGGTAGATTTAGGAAATTCTAGGTGTATGTGTTCCAGGCCTAACAACTCAGAGGAGTCAATAACTGACTGATAATATCTAGTCACCCCCCCCTTTAGAAGTTTAACGAATTATCAGTTACTGTATTAATATGGTTACCCAAGATGTCAGAACCCTTCTTATTCAAGTGAAGTCCTTCTATTGAGACTAGTTCTCTTTTACTGTTACAACATTCCCAGTGAGTTAGGCATATTAGGTTTTGTTTTAAGCACCATTTCCACAACCAGTTATTTACATTTAAAATTTTTGATGCTGTATAAGAGTTCACCCTTGGTAATGGTAATATTTCAGATAGGATAATAGTACAGCCTATGTCTGCAATGTGTTTGTTAAACCTACATATGCCTCCTTGATATGTTGCACACTTTGATTATTAATATTAACTCCTGCATGAATAATAACCAAGGGATCCTGTCCACAATTATTAAGAATTTTTCTGTTCATTTTTGTGATGTCTTGTATTTTTGCTCCACGAAAGCAAGACAAGGTGCTTGTTGTCTTGTCTTGATCACAGACCTATCTAACTTAGCAATCATCGAGTCCCCTAGGGACAACAATCTGTTTGGTGTAGGTTGTTGACTCCATATTTTCCATATTTTGTTGTAAACTATTTACATTTGTATCATCAATAAGCTCAGAGAGACCCAAAAGATTCTGTTGTCCCTGTTGTCCAAGCCTAGCTTGAGAGAAAGAGAGTTATACCATTGGCATTTACTGGAGCTATAACATTGGGTACCATAATAGTTTCCTGGCCAGGATTAAGAGGTACAGAGCTGGGCAAGGAAGTAATTTCCTGTTCTTCATTTATATTTAATAAAGGATCAAAACTGTTATATATGGGCAATTGGAAGTATTTAGCTCTCCTGCCTTTTTTAGCAGCTTTAGTGCCTTGAATAGTGTACCATTCATCCTCCATATCACATGCTACTTCTTCCTGTCTAGGTATTTTTCTCTGAGATACTGTAACTGATGTGTTCCCTGCCAAATTCTCTCCATTTTTTTTTTCATTTTTCTCTGTACTTCGCCATAGTGCTTAGCTATCCACCTTAGCCCACTAAAATCCATACCCCACCACCCTCCTATTGCTCGTCACCCCCCCCGGCTGCCTAGCCCACACTACTTCTCGGCTCTCTCCTGCCTCGCTAAAAAAATGCTTTGGCTTAGTCCCCACCACCTGTTCCTGCTCACCTCACCCTCCTTTTCCCTTTATGCCAACTCCTCCTCCTCCTACCCTACCCTCCACCTACTCTCACCTTTCTATACTACTACCCAAACATTGTACCATGGCTTTTACCTGGAAGTCTTAAACAAACATCACCCAATTAATACTGGGTAAAGAGCCATATTTCCTAATTGGAAACTGCCACATCATTATAACTCACTAACGATCACCCTCTACTGGGACTCCAGAAGACAATCCAAGCATCTTAAAAGTACAAGCAGAAACTCACTCCAACCTATTATGAATCTGAATGGCATGCTGAAACTCCTGCTCCTCCTACTTTTAATATCTGGTGGGATACACCCAAACCCTGGTCTGTTGCTGAAGCTGACAAAACAGGGAAAGTTGGTAGTGGTCTCTCCATTATCACTCTAAATATCTGCAGCCTCCTTCCCAAATTGGCATCTCTTCAAGCTCTCGCTGGACAAAAAAACCCTGATATACTAGCCATTGTGGAAACCTGGCTATCTCCCAGCACCCCGGATCATGCGGTCTCGCTTGAAGGCTACAATCTTTTCAGACTCGACCGGGCAAGCAAGAAAGGTGGGGGCTGTGCTATCTACATAAAGGACAACCTCTCCTGTCAACGCGGCAGCTTCACCCCCACAAATACGCAGATGCAACTCCTCCCTATCAAACTGCTTCTTGGTGCACAAAACAAAGTTCTCACAGTGGCCTACAGTCTATATCCCTCCAAAAGACCACCGTGCCAGTATTAAGTCTGTACTTGATTTTGTTAGTCTGCAGCCCTCTGAAAATGAGCTCCTCCTCCTCGGGATTTCAACATAAACTGCGCTCGCCTCTGACACTGGCTCTTACAAAGATGACATCCTAGCAGCAAACCCTGACTCGGATGGTAACCTCCCACCGGGAAAAATTACAAAACTGGCACAAGCACCCTTATGACTGGGTTCTCACAAATCACCCTGACCAGATAAAAACATTAAAGTCCTCCCTGACTCCCTCAGTGACCACTCCCCAGTGTCCTGTACCTGGTCTAATAAATTTCTCAAGCCACCCCCAAAGTTATAACAAGCAGAGTATTGCCTTATGGGAATCTTATCAAGTTGAAAACCCATCTCCTACAACAGGACTGGATGCCAATCCTTGAATCAACTGATATAATACGCACTAGAATACTTCATTAAATCTTTCAACTCTGCATGCGACTTATTCTTGCAAAACGTGAAATCAAAGCTATCAAGTGCATGGATTACTGCCAAACTACTTGCCGAGCTCAAGGTTCGAGACCACCTCTGGGCAGTTGGCCAGAGACACAGGCTCACCTCATGATACCCTAAAATACAAGCAGGCACGAAATAGATGTACCTCACAAATTAGGCAAATGAAGAGTGCCTATTTCAAAAATGCCCTTGAATCCACCTGGGGTGATGGAAGAGCTTTTTGGGACAACATCCAAAACATAATGGGTAAACAATCAAAATCATCACCTACCATTATGAAAGTTGATGGATCCACCTCCTGACCCAAAGTCTATTGCAGATGCGCTTAATAAGACATTCACAGACCTTAGTGGGGTCCTCCCCAGATTTCTTCTCGGACTTACCTGTGCCTAGCCTAGTATCACACAAAACACCCTCGTGACAAACCACAATTTTACTTCAAGAAAATCAAAGTGCACGAAGCACACAAGTACATAAGAAAGGCCTGCTCAAATCCAGAACAAGTAGTGACACGCTAGATCTAAAAATCCTGTCTCTCACCCTGGATGAAGTAATTCACCCCCTTGCAAAATTCTTAATCTGTCACTTTGCCAAAGTCAATTTCCTAACAAATGGAAATCTGCCATAGTTCGTCAGTGCACAAAGGGGGGACAAAACCTCAACAGGAAACTATCGCACCAATATCAATACTCCCTCCCTCCAAAGCACTTGAGCGAATAGTGGCAGACCAACTCTTTGATTACCTGGACAAATACAATCTACTCTGTAATCAACAGCACGGCTTTAGGAAAGGACATAGTACAACAACAGCCTTACTTGATTTCTCTGGAGAAGTCCACTCAGCCCTGGACAAAGGGTGCCAAACAGGTGCAGTCTTTATCGATCTTACAAAGCTTTGACACAGTCCATCATGACCTACTTACCTCCCTACTTTCTAGCCTAGGCCTGGCCGAAGGTCCTTGTGCTTGGGTAAAAAGTTACCTGTCCAATCGGTCACAGGCTGTAAAAATCTCTAATGAACTCTCCGACTTCAAACCAGTTCTCTCGGGTGTACCACAGGGATCAATTCTTGGACCGCTCCTCTTTAACCTGTTCCTTAACTCCCTCCCAGATATCTGCCAGGAGAAAATAATCTTATACGCTGATGATGCTGTAATTCTCTCTTCCCACAAGGATCCAAACTCCCTACGAAAAAGCCTGCAACTTGCTTTCTCTAGTGTTGAAAGGTGGTTCCTGGATAGTAAACTTGTGCTAAACCACAATAAAACAAAAGCCATGCTCTTCTCCAATCACCAAAACAAAAATAGGCATACTCCACTCACCATACAAACCTCTGCGGGAATTACACTGGACCAAGTAAATACTTTCAAATACCTTGGCATCACTTTTGACCAAGGGCTCACCTTTGCAACCCACATTGACAACACTGCGAAAACAGTGAACCAACGCCTTGGAATACTATTCGTAACGTCAATTTCTAAATCAAGCAGCATTGAGAATAGCTATACAGAGTTCCATAATCTCAATCACTGACTATGGCCTTATTATTTATGGCTCAGCTACCTCCAGTGCTCTAAGGCGTATCTCAATCACTCTAAATAAGGCCTGCCGGCTCCCTCACGGGGCTCAAAGACAGCTCACACGTGTGATCTGTACTATGAATCAGGCTGGTTGAACCTATCAGATCGTCTTATTTATCTCACCTGCACAATGGCAAAAAATCTATCTTGGGACTGACTCCATTATGTATTCAAAACCTACTCGACTGAATCCTGGCTCACGACCCTCCACCAGATCTGAGCGCCAACCTTTCCTGGTTCCGAGATGCCCGGACTGCACAGGGACAAAGATCTTTCGCATACAGGGCCCCGACATGGTTCAATGCACTTAGTCCACCTACTCTATCCTCAACCTCGCTTGAAGCTTTCAAATCCATGCTCTATGCCCACCTCACCACCACTACTGCAACTGTGATTGCGCTTAGATAAAGACTACTACTCCTCATGTCCATCCTCACATCTGAGGCCTCTTCCTCCTGACTAATGAACCTTCTGGTACCTCTACTACTTCCTGTCTCCCACCCAAACTCACTCCCTCTTTTTCCTGTCCCTCTCACTTACTCTCCGCTCCACCACCTTTCCCTCCTCTCTAGCCTCCTTTTGGCGCCTAATGATCACCCTCTCCTGGAAGTTTCCTTAACCTCAAAATTGTCTACTCGCTTGAACCTGTTATAGCTTGTTTTTCTATGAAACCTAAAAACGTTACTGCCTTAAACTGTTAATAGCAAATTTATGATGTAACTTTCCTGTCTAGTTTTACCTGTAATGTGTATTGTGCTTTGTTAAATGTTCTTTGTGACGTGGAACCTTTGTAAAAGAGCCCTGGCTCAAAGGTATTAATTCCTAGACTAATAAACTAAACATTATATAATCCCTGTGATTGGTCAGGTACAGTGGATATTTGTAACCTTTTAGAGGTTTCCTGCTGGCTTAATTCAAGTGCTCGTATTCTAGTGTCAACCAGGGCTTTATTTAGCTGACATTTAGTGCAAATATAATGAACACATTGTAAATCAGTATATCCTAATTGATACATGTTGCAAGATTTGCATAATATGCCATGTCTACCATCCACTGTTGTTATTATGGCTTCCATTTGGATGCTGTCTCCCATTACTATGGTTGTAGCCATTTGTTAAGCCAAACTATACTACCTGATCACTCATTCTCTCTGGTGATTTTGTGTCTCCTAACTCAGCCTTTACTCACCAAACATGCCTAACACGTGCAGACGTGCATGTCTTTGAGCGCGTCTTCACGTGCTCGCCCTCCACGGGCTTGCCCTGCTCACTGCAGGGCTAGTTTATATTAGTCTGGATGACCCAGAAGTGTTCCTATGGGTCAGGAAAGCCTCATGGCACAAAATATAATATAAATGCTGTAAATGGTAAAATCACCACAATAGGTGGTTTACACACACACAATACTACTACACACAAGTGTATACAACAGTGGTTAAAATGCTTAAAAGCAGCAAATCAGTGAGTTATAGTTCTGCCCACTATCGCCAGAGAACTACCACTCCTCTACCTAGCATTTAGAACATGCTAGGGCTCACAGAGAACCTCGCAATAACATGAGCACCCAAAGTATATGGATCAGGCACAATGTTTTATTTAAAAGATAAAAAGAGCATGTAAGGCTCTGCAGCACTTGTATTTCATGCACAGTCAACAACAGAACTGACTAACTGTGCTGTTCTCCAGATTTACAGCACCACACCCAACTCCAGTTAACTATTGAACAGGCCCACCAGTGGCCCTGTAAGCTCTTCTGCTAGTTCTCTCAGTGCCCTTGGGTATACTTCATCTGGGCCTCATGATTTTTCCACCTTCAGTGCTAGCAACCCCTCCCTCATCTATCCTCCTCTATTACTACATCTGTGATCCCATCCTCCCACACTCCTCTTCCCCCTTCTGAAGGCACCAGCCCATCCTTCTCCCTGGTGAAGACAGAACACAAGTATTTATTTAGTATCTCTGCTTTCTGTCTGTTCTCCTCCACCCACTTCTCACCTTTCTTAAGCCTAACAGTCCCATCCTTCTTGCCCCTTTTCTCACTTATATATAGAAAAAAACCTTCTCCCCCTTCCTAATTCCTTCAGCTATCTGCATTTCCTTCTGTGCCTTAGCCCCTTGGACTTTCTCATGTGCCTCACTAGCCAACCTTAGGTAGTTCTCCCTATCCACCTCTCTATTGGTCTTCCTGAATTTCCTATAGGCTAACCTCTTTTCCCTTACTGCCAGGGCAACCCAGAACAGAGCCAGTTGGGTGCTTTGGCTCTCAGGTTCTTCCCTCTCAGCCTAACATACTTCTCTGTGGCAACCATTATTCCTTCCATAATGATGGACCACCATTGTGTGCCCTGATGCCCACCAAGTGCCTCCTTAGCACATCTCCCATCTTCCTGAAGTCCACTCTTCTAAAATCCAAGATTTTGGTCTTAGTCAAGATGCTTTCCCTGCCCTGTCCATGTGGAACCACACTGCGCAATGGTCGCTCTTACCCGGGGGCTTCCTGACCATTAGATCCTGCACGTGCTCCCCATTGTGAGCATCAGATCAATGATTGCCTCCTCCCTGGTTGATTCTGTGATGTCCTGACTCAGGAACCAACTCTGCAACTCTTCTAGGATCACTTGACTCCTGGCACATGTTGTGGTTGGTACACTCCAGTCTACCTTGGGCAGGTTGTAGTACCCCGCTATTACAACCTCTCCTTTCCCTGCAGCCTCCAGTATTGGTGAGATCAGTTCCCTGTCCCCCTCCTTTTTCTGGTTGGGTGGTCTGTAAACCACCCCAGCCTAATCTTTCTTACTCTATTGGACAGTAACTGAACCCACAGTGCCTTCCCCTTTCTCTCCTCCGACTCCTCCCTAATGCAAGTTATTCCCTCCAAGATGTAAACTGTCACCCCTCCCCCCTTACCTACTGCCCTGTCCCTCCTGTATAGTTTATATCTAGGGACTGTGAGGTTCAAGTCATGGTGTGGTGTGGCCCAAGTCTTGGTTACTGCCACTATGTCCACCCTCCCCTCTACTAATAGCACCTGCATGTCATCAGTCCTGTTTCCAAGACTCCATGCATTCAGAGACACCAGCCTCCACCTAGAATCTGACCCTCCTTCCCTTCTTTTTTTCACATTCCTTCCCTGTATGTGCCCCACAACTCCCCTTGCTAAATGTTCCTCACCCTCTCCACCCTTTGCTAACCTTTCCCCACTCCCCCACCTCCTCCCTCCAGACCTCTTCCACCAGTGTGGGGGTGAGGTCCATTGACCTCCTCCTCTTGAAGTCTTTGGGCCTGCAGGCTTGCCACCTCCCCCAGTAGTTTAAATTAAGTGTAGTGGTTATGTATCCCCCCAGTTTATTTGTGAGTATCTTCATACCCTCTCTACTGAAATGTAGCCTAGCCTGTGTGAAAAAAAAGTGCTTTGTTTGACCAGATCTCCCCTCAGTCCCCAGTACAGATGAACCTCTCCTCCCTGCACTCAGCCAGTCATTAAATTCCTCTATTCTTCTCTTCCTGGCTGTGCTGGTCCTTGGAACTGATATCACCTCTGAGAAAGCCAGTGAATTTGCTTCCTCCCTGCAGATCTTCCCTAACTTCCTGACCTACTTTGCAGTACCTGCAGCTCTTCCTCAGCTAGGTCATTGGCTCTTGTATGTATAACTAAATCTGGTTTCCTTACACCTTCCCTTACTATTTCCCTGATTCTTGGGCCCACCTTCCTTGCTGTCATAAAATAAAATAAAATGATACAAAAATATACTTTTATACATCCCTTATTGTTGTGTGATTTCCTGACTGATCATACACACACCAAAATTTTAAATTATAATTCATTGTATCTTCTTACATTCACGGTTCTATTTTGTATGCTGTGTATGCTGTTTTTTGTCCCTATTAAAACACATTTTACAGGGACCGAGAATCACACTAGGTACATTACTGGTTGCAGTAGAGACCCTATGATTGCCATTACAGCTCCTTGCAGTTCTAATCCCTTTAAACTCCTAACATATGGTTTCCCCAGGATTCCATTACAGCAAACGTTGGTGGTGGGAACACTTTGCAGCCCTTATTTCTGTCTCGGTTTCCCTTTCTCTTGCAGGTCAAGTTATTTATTTATTTTTGTATATTCCAGTTTATTGTATTTCAGCAAAACAGTTACTTCAGCACCACACATCCAGTACAGATAAATCAATACACTGGTAGATGAATTATAGACATACACAAAACACTTTAGTGTTAAAAACTAATGGCTTATCACACTCGAGTATTTGTCTGTATAGCATACTGTGCCACTTCATAAACAAAATATTGGCGCCACAGCTGCCCAGAATAAACGGACACTCAACCCTTTTTGTATCATATTATTTTGGCACAGGGTCATACCACTGTATGCCAAAACCACACAGCTGAAAATGCTGCAGTGAAACAGTGCAGCACAAAACACTGACCTGTTCCGCACACTGTGCCCATTGCAAACAATGGGTCTGTATAATTTTTTGCTGGGGACTTTGCCCCCCGGCCCAGGACCTCCCAACCCCCAGAACTTAAATAACAAACTCCTGGGGGCGGACTTCAGGATCAGGGGCTAAACTTGGGAGGGGGGAAGTTTTAGTTAAAAAAAAAACATGCTGGCAAAAGTTGCAGCAGGAGAGACCGGGGGGGGGGGGAACCAAACCACAGTCCCAGGTATCCCAACTGCACCATGTGCTGGTGCCCTAGCCACTCTACCATGGGGGCAGCTCGACCAGGCACCCAGCACACAGCAACTTCTCCCCTTCTTCCATCACTGTGCAGTGACAGGGGTAGCAGTAAATCCCTATTGCTATTCTACCCCTGTCGCTGTGATTTCAAGCGCTGTATGTACAGTGCGGTTAATACCGCACTGCCTTACATGCATGGTATATACCTGGTATGTATTATTTCTAGTTGAAAGCCCACATTTTATGATTGCTTATTGTCTTTAAAATCCTTTGATGTTGCTAGTTATTTTATCTGCTTCCTTTCTTCATAGAACTGAAATGCATGCTAGTAGCGTAATTATACTCAACCTTGTTTTGTTTCAAATCCTCCATCTACTCTTACTGCAAATTTCCTGACATTTGAAACACTGCCAGGCTTTGCAGTCACTCATGATGTAATGGTATCCTCTCCTCCCACTGCTTCATTAGTGGCTAGACTGTATTGGGGGTGTTCTGATATCCAGGGAAGACATGGTGGGAGTTGATCAAGGACTGTAAACAAACATGCCTGTGTGGTAACACCACTGTGGT
Organism: Neoceratodus forsteri; assembly: GCA_016271365.2. Lineage (NCBI taxonomy): Eukaryota > Metazoa > Chordata > Ceratodontiformes > Ceratodontidae > Neoceratodus > Neoceratodus forsteri. The sequence continues at coordinate 437,918,803 of CM057453.1, forward strand.
GGGAAGTCTGCTGTTTGCTTTTAAAAAGAAAACTGAGTCAAAATCAAACTGACCAGCAACATCAACAAATTCTGCAGGATGTGCACACTCACAAATTTTTTTTTAAACTAGAGACACTGAGGCCAAAAGGGGTTGACAGTGTATCTTTAAACATCACTTAGAATCAAACTTGCTTCACAGTAGTTGTGGGGTTATGCATATCGAATACAAGTGTCAGTCATACAGCTATAAAGAATTTATGGCCCATCACATCTCAAAGTTCTTGCCCAGGTGTGATACTCTGTTGAGTAAAACAGAAGGCTGGGTATCCATTCATTACCAGTTGTTCCCAGTAGTATAAATGTCTCAAGTCTGGTTATCATGTAAAAAAAAACTAAAAATGGTCCCTGGGCTAGGCAAGTAACATGGGGCTGTGCACTGAACAGCCACCTGTGAAACTGGGATCGATGTGTGATTCCCAGAATCCCATGCTGGCACCATTATGGTAGTTGGGTGTGTTCCACAGGTAAGGCACTAGGCTCCCAGGAAGGGAGGTGTGAGCTGCATGGCATTTGCACACCAGTTTAGTAGTGGAGTGTATTCATCCACCTCCACACTAGTCCACAAGATAGACTGGCACTTTACTGTGAGTTTCATGTCAAAAGTCTCAACATTTATTTTTTATAATAGAATGTATATAGTCATCTAAAAGGTATTAAGTCAATGCAAATCAGATGTGCAAGCAGCAGGGAATGTAAAATGATGGATGGAGTGTCCAACTAACTTTTCATTCTATTTGACACAATGCTTCCTCAAAGGTTACTGCCGCCCCCACATCAGGTAATGGCCTTTGCAGCCCCCTGTTGACCACACTTGGGAATGGCTTTGGCATTAGTTATCAGTGCAGCTGCCCCACCACCCTCTGGCTAGAAGAAAGGTGCAACCAAGGGACCACATCATCGTGGAGGGGTACAGGGGAAATCGAAGTGGTAAAAACTTTGAGAAAAAAGAATTTTAAAGAATGCTCCCTGAATGTCATCCTTGCTAAGGAGTCTGTCTGAAATCACAAATATCAGACACGCATAAGGTGCAATCTCAGTAACAGAACTGAACCATTTTGCAACTGGAATTACAGAGTCCTACTGCCAAAGATTCAACTGATTGTAAGAAGAGCCAGACTCAAGTGCTTCCCCTGCACTCTAAAAGATCTGCAGCTTTGTTCAGATACAATAGCACCACCAATCAGAGAAAGCGAGGGAAGATCTGCTGGGCCACCTACTCCAGTCCCTCAAGAATTGCATCCAATTGTCCTGTGCCTTAGGGCACCATCAGAACAAATGCAGCTTGTCTACCTCTGGTGACTCACATGTTCATATGTTCCCATCCTGAAGTCCCAGCCTGTAAAATCTGGATTGGGTTTTGGTAAAATCCGTGAACTGTTTTTAACTGCTGAGTCTGGTGTCTCTGCTGTTGGTGTGGATACTCTCCAAAACCACTTTCAACTGATCCTGCATAAATGAGACACTCAGGTCTCTTTCCCAGACTGTTTGTCGATTGGTTGTACTCAGCTTTGCTGCCTCCCAAAAAAATGGAATAGCACCAGTAGCGCAGATAAGAGGAACCAACAGTCACAACCATCTTCAGAACAAAGAGATGAGGGTTGGGGGCATACTAGATTTGCAGGTAAGACCAGAGGTGTGTGATGAGGAAATGGAAATATTCAACAAGCTGGGCAAAATGGAGAAACACACATCATGTAAACTGCATCTGTTTGTTTTCTATCACCAATCAACTCTATTTCAGTAGCTATTAAGGGTATAAACTTTTGTTTTAGTTGATTATTTTACTGTTAACAATGATCTCTATAGTATTTGGGGTGTCTCCATTTTCTAAGAGTCTAAATCTCGTTTGTTCCTGGGAGCAGAAATAACCCCGGGGAACATGATGCCCGGAGTATGTTATGCCCATTAGCCTCTCCAGTATGTCTGTGTGCTTACTTAGAGTCTAACAAAATAGTTAGCACCAAAGGTGTGACTTACACAGTGTACCAGCAATTATCTTCCAGACCTTTTAAGGAATGCCAGAGCAGGATATTTTAAGTTGTGTTCCCTTTGTGTGATTCCTGTGGGGTTTTAAGGTAATGTGTACTTGCTGCATTGAGATAAATGGTGTTACTGGACAGAAGTACATGATGGGCAGAAGATTTGAATGCAGGTTCAACACCTGCAGACTTAAGTGCAACCAGGAACTTAAGTGCTGCCAGTGCACTCAGCCAGGGAAAAGGAAGCAGATATTCCCAGTACTCCAAGCCCTGCTTTGGGTGGCTGTAGGATTGGGGACTGGGTTCAAGGTTCTTTTGCTGATATATAAGGCATTAAATAGTTTGGGCAAACAGTACCTCTCCAACCTCCTTATCACCAAATAGAACACCAAGGTTCCACATTCCATAGAAAAAAAACTATTCCTATTTATTCCTAGCTCCAGAATGAAATCAGCTCAACTAATACTGACACCCTCTGTCCAAGCACATGTGTGTGAGTATTTTGTGTGCCTGGAAAGACAGTGTTGAATTTAGGGCAATGTCAATGCTGCATCACACGAGCATTCAAATCCTGACAAACGCCACACCACCGATTCAGCAAGCCCCAAGTGAATTCTTTTCACCCCAAACTTGCATTTCCTTACTTTTTTGCATTGAGGTGCAACCCTAACTGATGCTCAAACATAGTTTTTTCTTTGCAGTGACTATATATTGTAATGCATGGTAGTACCTCTTTACTTAGGTTTGAGAAGATACTTCCAAAAAAACCAAACATTTGTCAATGTTGGATGTTTGCCATGGTGTGTGTGTGTGTGTGTGTGTGTGTGTGTGTGTGTATACTGGGAGGGTGGTACTGGCTGTCCGTTCCTGTACTGTCAACTGTGTGACCACATGTGGATGTTCATGGACAGGGTCAAAACTGGTACCAGTCCACTAGCCAAATGCTGTTTGATTTTCTTCTGGGACAGTCAAAAATCTTTTAAGTAGCCAACAGGGTTTGTACTGGAAAAGGTAATATTTCAATAAGTAGATCAGCTGGGCCAGTAGAAATGTCTGTGGGGCTAGTGGATTTTGCAAGTCATTCCCAGCCTGCTAGGGCTGTGCAGATACCTTTTTTCGAATTTTCGGCTGAATATTCGGTATTCGGTGCCCGAACTGCCAAATATTCGTATTTGGCAATTGTTTAACTGCTCCCACCCCCCACCCTCAGATAGCACCCAAACCCCCTCCTCCACCCCAAGCCCCTAAGCTCACAAACCAGTTTTACAATAAAAAAAAGTCAGCAATTTCTTTTGGGGTGACCGGCACAACTCCACCCACCTCCACGCCAGCCACGCCTGCCAGGTTTCATATATTCATCTCCCCGGTAGCCAACAAAGCCCCTGCCTCCCCCAAACCCTGCCTGCATGTAAGAGAATAAAAAATGTAGCTAAGGCAGCCAGCACAGCTAGCTCCACTTCCATGGTCGGCTGCCTTCTTATGAATGAAACCACGCTTGCTTGCTCTTATATAGAGAATGAGCTGATCACGCCATGTCACATGATCAACTCGTTGCCTTACTTTTTTTTATTCTCTTACGTGCAGGCAGGGTGGGGAGGCAGGGGCTGCTGCTGCTGGCTACTGGGGGGGGGAGATGAATGTATAAAACCTGGCAGATGGGCGGCTGGCCGTGGAGGTGGGTGGAGTTGTGCTGGTCACCACCAACAGAAATTGCTGACTTTTTTTTTCTTGTAAAATTGGTTTGCAAGCTTAGGGGCTTGGAGGGGAGGAGGGGGTTTTGGTTACTATCTGAGGGTGGGGGAAAAGGGTGTTATATTATTCCCTGAATACCACATGAATAGTGAGCTATTTGTTATTCGGATTCCGAATAACGAATAGCTCATCATTCGTGGTATTCAGGAAATAATATTTGGTATTCGCACAGCCCTACTAGTAGCTACAAAGCCTATTCTGACTCCTGCATGGATCAGCCTGAGATGGGATTTTTTTTATTCTATTTATTCTCCCCTAGCCAGCTATTGGTAAGGACCCAGTCTAAAAGGGAATGATTGCCAGATTTAGTATTGAGCCTGGTGGGTTCAGTTATTAATTGAGACAGGTGGGCTTCAGATATAGAGGCATGTGTGGTACCAGCTCCTGATCCCAACCAACTGATATTGAAATCTCTGCATAACACCAAGTCGGGGGAGGGAGACTAGACCAAGAAGAAATAAGGGAGAGAGAGAGAGAGAAAGAGAGAGATAGATGGTGGATTAGGGGGGAGTTAGACATAGCCCATGGTAAGTTTTTTTCCTTAGTCCATGGTGATTTGTATGTAAACAAACATATGAGGAGAGGCTGAGGTAACTGAACATGTACACCCTGGAGGACAGAAGGGGGAGGGGGAATATGATCGAAATCTTAAAGTACCTTAAGGGCATAAACGGGGCTGGTACAGAGGGCATCCTTAACTTAAGAAAGGAAAGTACAACAAGGGGACAGAACCTTAAACTGGTGAGGGATAGATTCAAGAAGCAAATTAGGCACTTGTTCACTGAAAGGGTGGTGAAGCAGTGGAATCAGCTACTGGAGGAAGTGGTGGCAGCAAAGATGGTGGCCAGTTTCAAGAGGGGGTGAGACAGGGTAAAGAAAAGGACTAGGACTGAAGGGGGCTCTACTGGGAAGGGGTTAGGAGGGGGAATGGGAAGGTGAGAGATAACTCCGAGTGAAGTTGAGGAGGAGGGCAGCTCCAAAGAAGTAACTGAGCTGCACACTCAAGCAGACTCAATAGGCCATTACAGCCTTTTTCTGCTGGCAGTTTCATATGTTTGTGTGTAAATTTGGCCAATATAGCATTCACCTCTTGGCAGCATAAACATTCTAGTGCTGTGTCCATGATAGCATAATGATTGCAGGAGCCCCAATATAAACAAAAAAGAGGTAATGGAAAAAAGTAAACATGCTGTTAAAGTACACACAGAAGCAAAACCAACAACCACAAAGAGTATATATAACATGTGATGCAACAAAAGTGACGTGCGTCTGTCATGCCCTTATGAAATTGCTGTTTTCACAATTTCTTTTTACTACAGTCTCACCCTAATTCTACAAGCTTCTGTTTAGTCATACCCGATAGGAGTTGGGGAAACATGATGCCCCAATGGAGGTGGGGAACCTCGGTGAACACTGACTGGCAGGTAGTGCCGTTGTATGTCAGGTCTGTTTGGTAAGGGAGAATTAAGAAAACTAACAGGAACAAAAAAAAACCCAAACAAACATGCAACATCATTGTGCATACCTGATGCACTCTGTCGACAACAGGTAACAACAAACTATTAACTTGTCATACTGATTCCTGCATCATGACATGTTGTCACCAAGATGATGGAACAGAAATGGACAGCACAACCAACATGACAGGGATTTGGAGTACATTGTTCTTTGTATGCATACAGTATGTATACTCTCTCTCTCTCTCTCTCTACTACCTGTCATGATCCCCATAAGGGGGCCCACTATACATGTTAAAGCTGTCTCCCATCAAGTGCTGTGGAGGCTGATGTTTCTGGGGACCAGATGGCAAAGAACTGCCAGCTAGGGGAGAATAAACAGAATAAAAAAAGAGAAATCCCATCTCAGGCTGATCCGTACAGGGGTTTAAATTAAAGAGCTAGTGTACTGCCTAAAACTAATATTAGATTTTAAAAGTAACCAATCATTACCTTGTATATCTGGGGTACTTTTCCTTTTCCATTTGTTTAATTAGAAGATTGTTTACCTGATGTTAGTAGGTGTAATATGTGGAACAGCTCTTGGCCTGGCAGCTGACATATCTAGCTCTACTGCCCCCCACTACATCATCAGCAATGTTACGTCACTGACTGTGACCTCACTGTTGCTTAGGAACAGCCATTCAATGATTGTCAGGTCATTCACTTGTGATGTCACTTTCAGTGAGATCACCATGCTGATGGTGTAGTGGGGGATGATACAGATAGATAAGTCAGCTGACAGGCTAAGAGCTGTTTCACACATCCAGCATAATATTATCACACAGAATACTTTCTAATGAGCAAAACAAAAAAGAGAAAAGCTTCAGAAATGAAAAGTTACAATTGACTACTTCTTAAAATGTGTATTATTTTCCTGTCTGCCTGCTTTGGCTCCACCAGCTCTTTAACTTTTGCAGCCACTAGACAGCAGGGCTAGTAACTTGGAAAATCCATTAGTTCCACAGACATTTCTGCTGGCCAGCTGATGTACTTACTGAAATATTACTGTTTCTGGTACAAGCCCCCAGGGCAAAATAAAAAGATTTTTGACTATCCCAAAAGAAAATCTAACAGCATGGTATGTTTTAAGATGAAAAAGCACATATGGTCAGTCCTCTTTAAACCTCCACTGTAAAAAATAAAAAAAACACTAACTTTTTTCACCACCAGTCAGAGCTGGGACAGAGAGATATGAAATTATTACAAATGCAAGACTGACTGCTTGAAACTTAAAGACTCAGTTTCTGTTTATACTACAGCAGCTATAAAATAAAGGGATACCACATGCTGCTAGCTACAACTTGAAGTTAAGAAATACTGTTATAAATATAAATATATAGCATGGATGTTACTGAGACATATGAAAACATAAAAGTTGTAGGGATAATCACCTTTACTAGGTGAGTAAATACCATTTGCCAACAGTGTGAGAGAGAGAGAGAGAGAGACATACACACATTACTTTTAAGAGCTGGTATCTGTGGATGCTTGGAATACTTAAGCTAGTCTGATAAGAAGAGGTCAGCATGCTGAGCAGCTACAACAAAGCAGGCATCAAACCCATGATTGGGTCGGCTTTTTGTTTTGAAGTAGACGCAGTTCCCACCCACCAAGCTAAAACTCTGTCATATTTATACTGGCTGATAATTAGTCGGTCACAGACTTGCCCATTAAACACTGCTCTGCATTGAAGGGACAGTATCGCACCCCTCAAAAGCCACTATCATGGGAAGATGTGTGCTTGCTGCATGCAAGCATGCATAGCAAACAAACACAAAGTTTCAGCTACTCATATCTCAGCCATTTCTTGGCTTTGCATCAAGGTGTAATAGGCATCAAACTTTTCTTATAGCCCAATTACTCCATCTTAGCCAAAATATCATTAATTTTCTGAAAAAGGAATTTAACTCAAGCAGGGGCTTCATTGGGATTTTCACCCACATTATGTTTATTGTCATTTTGAGCAAAGTTCTGAGGAGTCAAATTCATTTAAGTTTTAAACATTTCTTGCCCTTTCACTATCTCTGGTGGTTCTTGTAGGTTAAAGTCCATCAGACCTAGCCCTTTGTCAGATGAGGAGCCCAGTAAAAACATTATTTGGTGAAGTTCTGTCGCCATCATTAGGGACTCGGGTGTTTGCTTAGGCATGTTGCCAGCATTTTGATTTACATTAGGAAAAATTATTTGTATATTATCCCCATTATTAGAAAACCTTCTCCCTCGGACTCACTGTCTTTCATATTCTGGCTAGTTTGCTCCAATTCTTCTGAAGTAAAACAGAAGGTATTCTTGTTGCTTACCTCATTTAAGGTTGGCATTTGTTACAACAGAGTATCCTTGTTTTCAGAGGGACAGCCATGCTGAGTCTTGGGTCTGATTTTTCTCTTGTTCATCCTGGGGTTATGAACTGGGTGACAAAAGGCTGTTGCCTCTTGAATTTAGTGTAGCTTCTGTAGTCTGGTGACTGCAGTAGCTGAGGTCTTATCTTAATTTCTGTTCCCAGACTGAGTCAGAGAGGAGGGAAGTTTTGATGTACCTGGTTAAGGTGGGATTGCTTCATTGTTATGGACTACAATTATTTCATGCTGATTAAAAACTGGAAACAGGTGGCTAGCAGCACCGCTGTTTGTATTCAAGGCATCAAAAGAAATTTTTGCTTGGAAATCAAAGAATTACCTTTCCTAGTCAACATAGTTAATTGTTTAAAGGGCTTTTCCTTAGAAGTAGCCGCAGAGTGTTTCAGTTCTTTATTGGGCATCATAATATCACATAACAGCAGAGATTTGTCATCTTTTATCACAAACTCCTCTTCTGTTGATAAAGACCCAATTCCAAAAGTCATTTCATTTCAGCTGCCTGTGGTGCAATGATATGAGTCTTCATACTGTGAGGGCATTCAGAGCAGCTACTCGCATGTACAACCAACCATTACATCTGCCATGTTCCCTCCCCATGGTGCTTGTGTAACTGTGTACTTTGACTTGCATTCTGTCTCTGTTCCTGCTTTGAGGACTACTACCCTGTTGGGGTGTAACAAGAACACAGGAATCTTTGTGGTTTCCAAGCCCTCAAGGTTTCCAACCCCTTGACATTTTGCAGGGACAAGGTCCATGTGACCATAGACAAACAGGCAGGCTCTTCCTAAGGAGAGGAGTCACAGCCAGACTGAGACCCTGAGGTAGGGAAAACCACCATCCATATTCAACTCCTGTGGAAACTTACTGATATTATGACCTTCAGCATGGATGAGAGGCCCCCCTTTTTTGGAGGAAACCTCCAGGAGGTCTAAAGCTTAGATCACCATCCCTCCAGGCTATGGGCAATAGTAGTGATGGCTTAGCTATTAAAATTTAGATACCCAATTCAGGGGAAGACTTTAAGAAAAAGGGCTCTCACTATATCCCTGTAGTGAGAACACCATAAGGGTGCCACAAGTCAATCCGTGCTGCTAAAGGAGGTTCCCCCTGAAGGAGGCCCACCCCCCCAATGCAGGAAAAGGAGAGCAACAGGCACTGAAAGGTACTCACCAGCAACAGGCACTGAAAGGTACTCACAAGCCTCTGAGGTGAAGGAAGGCAAAAGACTGGAAGCTGAGCCCTTGAAGGGCAAGGAACTAAGCCTTTGGGAGGGCAGAGCATTTGAGTAGCTGTATGGATCTTCACCCTTGAGGGGTAGAAGAACAGAAGTCAGAGGAGAACAGGTGAACCTTAGGCAGATGTGGGGAGAACAGCTTTTGAAAGGGCTGCTTACATGATCTGCACAGCTAAAGGAGTCCCCAAGGACTTTGAGACCCTACCCTTTGGTAACTGAAGTCTTAAATACTACATCAAGAGGTGCTGCTGAGTTGATATGCACAGCAAAAGTTTCCCCTGGAGCATAGGGCATTCTCACCCAAAGGACAGAAACAGAAGGCCCCTGTCCGAGATGAGGGACCCACCCTTAAGATGTGGACCTCAAGAAAGTAGAGTAAGAGTGCCATTTTCCAGGGCAGGGGCCCTGGAATCCATGATGTCATCATGGCTAGCATGCATCCAAGTGCAGGAGTGTATTAGGAAGTGGATGCTGAAGACTGATGGCTGTTAGAGTTCAACAAGGTAGGAATGGCAAGAAAGGCAAGGCTGAATGACTGACTGAAAGCCTGGTATGCTGATTGAAGCAGGAGACTGAGATTGAATGAGCTAGAAAGATAGTAGAACAAGCAAGTGAGTAATGGCAGATGCATGCCAACCAATCCTGTAAGGGCTGAATGTCACATAAAGGCAGTTGATATAACAATATCCAAGTGCATCTTGTAGCTGGTATTCTAGAGTGGAATGACATGAATAGCATTTTGCAAACAGATGACTTGAACATATTGCTTTGAATGGAACAGAAGAGCAGGGAGCTGCTAAAATTAAGCTGAATAGGGGACTGAGCAGGCAGGATAAGTAAAGACAGGGTTTTGATATAGTATGAACAGCAGTAGTTCTGTTAGGGAGGAAGTTAGAATGCAGTCAAGAGTGGACTAAAAACCAGGAAACTTGAACTTGGAGGAGCGTGAACTGCTAAGCAGTACAAACCCAAAAAGCAGAGCTCATGGTTCTATCATAACAATTCTGGGAGGAAACTAGAATAATTAGTTAATGCCATGAGGAGGGAACTCTGACAGCTGTCAAAGGAAACTAAAAGCTATGCCCAGCTGGTTGGAGGAGCAATGCAGGGCCATGTCACATATCCCACTGCACCTGAAAGGAAACAGCAAACTGAAGCAGTGAAGCAGTATGGAGCTGCAAGTGCTGCCACTGGAGGAGCAACTGCCACACTATGCCAGTTTCCAAAAAAACAGAAGGAGGCAGGCAGTGGAAGGCCACAGATGAAAAGTGCAGTGATAGGGAGGGAGGAAGGGCAACAAAGGCAGTCACACAGTAACACAGGTACAGGTGAGCAGGAGTGGAAATAGAATCCGCATGGCAGAGTCAATGAAACAATCTGAGCATCCATGGGCTGCTTGGACATGTACAGTTTTATACCTCATGTAGGGGGGTGTGGCATGTGTTACCCGCTGCCCATCCAAACTATAGGCAAAGCCTTAACATTAAAGCGGCAGTATTTGTTAGTCACTAGATAGTTTCTGTTCAGCATTGTAACATGGCATTAATGAAAACACTCAAAATAAGCAATATGATTAGTCCAAATGCATCACGTGACACATTTTCAGCTGTGCATTAATTCCTTAGATATGTACAGCAGAGCAGTACCAAAAGGTACCACAGAACATATGCCTGATATATGAGCACTGGAGAAATAGTAACAGAGAGCATAAGTAAAATGCAGAACAGTTAGTGCTTCCGACCACCCACCCACCCAGTGGAGACAGTACAGACCGCAGGAGTCGTATTAAAAAGCAGGAAAAAAAATGTACATAATAAAAGAAGTGGCATGATATGCAGAAAGGAGCCCATGGGGAGCTCAAGTGACTAGCCATACAATGGACAACAGCAGTAGCAGCACAGTGCACAGCACACACAATAAACATGCCAATAGTGTAGTGAGTCCAAGTAGCGCACCACTGACAGGAGGTTAGAAAAGATATTGGTGGAATCTGTTGGAAACATGGAGCTGCAGAAGTAAACCAGCGATAAATATGTGTCTAACATAGTAGAAGTAAACACAGACAAACCAACATAAATGATGAATGAGGCAGAGGGCAATACCTGATTTGCACCATAGAACATGCAGATTCCCATTGGCAGACTCAAAAGTGTAGCACAGCGAGTTGGAACACACATATGTCATCCCCACCTCTTATGCATGGGTTATGCCCCTATCATCCCACATACACCTCACACTGTATTCCTGGTCTATTGTACTGTGATACTGCTATTTTGCACTAACATTGTAGATATGAACACACATCATATATGCATGGGTGCTAGGAATGTGCTTTGCTGCTAAGATATGCTAATACCGATCATGCATGATTCATTATACCTCACTTTCTTACATTTATCTAGATTATGTTTGCCTTTTACATATATTCCATATATAATCTATCTAATCACTGATAAGATGACTTTGAGGGATCATCAGTGATTATTGTATACTTATATTCTCATATAATTATATGTAATGTGTATTTTACACTCAGGCAGATATGACATGGGCAATAGGGCCCTGTCATCAGTTCTCTTTGTCTAAGCAAGCTGACACAGAGAGAAAGCATTTATGTCTCTATGTTTTATAACTGGTGTAAGCAAGAAATGCTGCATGCCATTTGAACCTGTCAGTATTTCTTTTGTCTAAGCTATAATGCTAATGGAAGCATATTCTGGCTCATATGATACTCATTAATAATTATGTCTCCAAAGTCATTTCCAGTGGAGAATGACTTAGAACCAATACATACTGTTTCTCATATCTGTAACTATGTTGTAATCCCTGTTGCTATGCTGTTATCTGTAGTATATAGTTGTTTGCAAGCCTATTGTTGGCTCTCGAGACACTGCTGTAGCTTCTCCAGAAGGGCAGAGAGCTGGAGCATGGGGAGAGATAGAACAAGATCTTAAAGAATCTAAGATCTACAGTTCTGGAGATTATGTACATTCTTCAGGAATGGTGAGAAACCCATCTCCCTTGTGATTTTCTCTGTCACATGCTTGGCATAAGTAGCATGATAAACTTTATTAGTACTCCTTGCTTGTTTACAAATGTTTCTTGTCAAGACTCCGAGACACAAGAATCTGTATTATTACTATTATTTTTATTGTTTACCCTACACACCAAGAGTGTTTAGACAACATAATGGCGACCACGAGCACAGTCTGGATGTTTTTGCCAAGTTTCATTTTAATTTTCTCTGTAAATTAAAACACTGGGTGACAAAATCCCCAGTAACAAGCAATTAAGAAAATTTCTAATGTTTAACATTTTTTGGTTTGTTGTGTGTTCCACAGTGCAGACAAAATAATCTCTTGGCAGATATTCAATTTCTGTGTAGTGAGGTGTTTTATTTTTGTGTTTTTTTCCCTATTCTGTCTCTGTGGGAACACAGCTGTAAGGGAATCCGAAAAAGACAGTTAAACAACTTTCTTGTGGATTCAAATCTTAATGGGTATTTACTCATCTAGGTGCCTACATATGCCAAAGGCTGTTTGTGTCCTTTCATGAACTTTGGTTGCAAACAAAGTTTTTGATCCACAGACAGCTAAGGGTTTCTTATCTTAAATGACATGTCTAAATATATCAGTACTGAGTTGAGGCTGGATGCTTTAACAAACCAAAGTGCTAACAGTAGTTGGTTTGATTTTGCTAAAGTAGCAGAATCCAATGGTAGTCCTTTAAGGGATATCATTGCCCATTATGGGGAATTGAAAAATGGTACCAATGATCCTGATGGATTATTAATTGCAACGTTGTTTAATTGTTTTGATGCTATTCTAAATAAGATATCTGTTTTGAAAAGTGAGTATGATGCTTGCAAAATGGAGAATTCTGCCTACAAGCAGGAGATTAGTCTGAAAAGGGCTTCTCATACAGAAAAAATAGCTGGACTACTGTCTGAGCTACAATTTGTCTGTCTAGAAAATGAGTCTATCTTTAATGAGAGAAGCAGCCACGACCTGCATGCCTTAAGAGATAACATTCAAAAGGCAAAATTTTTAAAAAATATTTTTCAAACTAATGGTTGTCTAGCTAGTAACACTGATTCCTTACATTTTGAAAACAAGGAACTTAGAGATAAGTATGAAGTAATTACTGAAAAAGCTAATGTGCTGGTATTTCAACACCAGACCTTAACTATACAGCGTGATTCAGTATGTTTTCATTACAGCAGACTTGAAATGAAGGTTTTAAATATAAACTAGGACACAGCTTCTGTTGATAAAAAGAAAGTTTTACAAGATGTGGTTAATGACAATGCACTTTACAGTGTGCTAACTCCTGTATCTGAGCAGTTAGAATGTAGGAGTAAAAAGTCAGCTATGGTGAACTTGCACCGTCAGCCAGAGGTATTGGCAGGGCATACTAACTTAATGCCAAACGACCTTGCCTCATCTGATGTTGAAGAGTTTGATTTTGAACACTCACAGTATGCTGTGGGGTGGACTAGAGCAAAGGCTAGCCACTTGTTTTTCTGTGATTCACAAAATGGAGAATTGTTAGAGTTTCAAAATGGTGGACACACATGTGATCAGGTTGCATCCCAATACCATCCCCAAGCTGGCCGCTCATGGTCATGTGATGATGGTCATGACACAGTAACCCATGATACCCATGAGGTAATCCAAAATGGCCAACCACCATACCACGGAGATTTGATCCTGCAGTCACAGGGACCTGTGATTGCTGCCATAACCAAACAAAGCAAACCAGAGTTTTTTGGCATGATTAATAATGTTATCAGTAACACTAGTGTTTCTGAGAGACAGAAGATTCTCATTAAAAATGATGTTGATGTACTTTTGAATAAGGTTGATACGCAATCTGTCATGAAGTCAACGTCTGATGCTGAAGAAACAGCTGATGCTGTTAACAATGTTTGCTTTACTGGCAATGTTTATGGTATTTGAGTGTCCTTGGATAAAGAACACATTGAAGTTAATTACATGAAAAGTTGTTTTAATTTCTTATGCAATTTAACATCAGCTTTCCCTGAGAAGACTGAACGTACTGCTTTTTCTATGCAGTGCATTAATACCTTAAGCTGCAACATTAAAAACAATGTTGCTACCATCCAGCAACATTCCAGTGGGGAAATCCACTTTACATTTGATCAGGGAAGGGACAACCCTGATTCTGAAAGCCCCGTGGATGTGATATTTTCAGTATCACAGTCCATGTTGGGGGGGAGGGTTACAGGTTTGATTTCTGAACATGAGCTGACAACTGTCTCAGCACCATTTTCTCCACCCCTGATGGCTACTGAACCGCAGTCCAGAGCTGGAGAACTACGTGCAACTTGCACACCACTTTACTACACTGTGCAGGCACCCCTGATAGTGCCAGCACCATCAGCATATGAAGCAGAACCCCCTCCATCAGTGACACCTGGATCATCCCTTACTGTGACTGCAATGGCAGGCACTACAGGTAAGAAGGTACAAGGTGTCCTAATACTGATATCATTGTCTTTTCTTTTGGGATCACTGACCATGGCCCCAACATTGGTTAATCCTAATACAGTTTTAGGGCATTATTTTGAAACTGCTACATCAAATAAAGCAATCTCTGCAGTTTTAGCCCAAACATACAGTAGACACATCAGACCCATTGCTTATGCATCCCAGATGCTTGCCCCAGTGGAGCTGAAATACAACCTTTGTGAAAGGAATCTTTTGGCTAAATACTGGGCAGTGAGATGCTTTATGTACATCATTGGATATGCACCCATTGTACTGCATTCCTATCATTTGCCAACTAACATTCTGTTGTCAGACAGAGTAAAAGATGACTCTGCATCCAATGCCAGTCTTACACACTGGTCTATCATTTACAGGATCATGACATCACTGTCCTTCATATCAAAACTTCGTCCTTGTTGGCCCATGGCCTACAATTTGCAGGAGAGACCCATGATTGTTCGCTCCAACCCCCTGACCTACCTGTCCCAGTGCCCTTTCTGACAGAACCTCAGAAAGTGTTAAAAGACACCACCGTGTGTCATATTTTGACTGATGATTCAGCCACACATACCAACAAGGGTCAGATAGCAGGGTTCGGACTCCTTATTTTACATTCTAGTGATGGCAGAGTGTGCATGGCTAGTAATTGCATCAATGTACATGTACGATTTACAGGCAATGTTAAAACACGCCTGGCAAACAAAATGAAAACCAGGGAGGGGAGTAGTCTCCGAATTACCACATATATTTGTAAGTGGTTTAGAGAGCTGGAATGTCCTTGAGAAAGGCATAGCTTGTGTTAAGAAAGGAATAAAAAGATTTTTCCTTACGTAAAATGATACTAGCATGCCATGAAAGGGTTAAGTTCTGCCAGCTTCAAGAAATGGCCTTGATCTAAAAGACTGCAGATGCAATGTTTTTATTTCAGTTTCTAATTGGGTCTGTCTCTCTCTAAACTGAATTTCTTTGGTAGAAGACAAACTTCTGTTCCAGTACTCTGTAGTATCGCTGTGAAATACAGTGACATGCTTGTGTACAATACAACATTAATCAGTTTAAATACTGTACATTCATAAGGTTCGAGCATATTGTAAAATGAGAACCTTGTGCTTCATAAGAAGGACCCTCATTTGAGGGTAGTGTATAAGTTCCTTAATAAAGGAACTAAGGAATAACTTCCTGAAAAACTCTTATAAGAAAGTGAAAATGACATTCACCTGTCCAGCGATGGCCTACTCATTTGGCATCACTACTATAACACTCATAAGGAATTATGGGTAATTCCTGAACACCTGAGAGTAGATTTTATCTGCTATACCAAGTACTATACATGATACTCCAACTGGTGGACACCAGTGAGTCAGTAAAAAAACTAGACAGACTGAAATCCTCTGTCTTGTGGCTGTAGTATAGAACACTACACTAGTAACTGTTTGATCTGTGCACAGAACAATCCTATACCAGCTAGGAAAATACATTGTTACCCCAGAGACAAAGGCTCCTGGAACAATATCCAGTTTGACTAAATTGGCCTTATGTCAACCACTAAGAACAACTAATTTGCACTAGTGATCACCAACCTATTTTCCAAACAGTTTAAAGCTATCCCAAAACAGAATGACACAAAGTGACTGCAAATGTCTTGGTAAACCAGCTATTGACCAGATAGAGTTTTGCCCCTAAAGGTAAATTCTGGTTACAGGGATCCGGCTTTATAGCCTAAGTAATGTAGGAAATTCTTGATTTGTCATGGATAAACAAAAGTTTCATATCTCTTGCCATCCACAGTCATTAGGACAGGTGGAATGGGCTAGCATGCAGATCAAAGTTATGTTACAATAAACTTGTTCAAAAAATACCAAAAGGAATAAAATTAACTATTGCCTTTACTCCTTATGGCAATAAGAGGGACACCCTCTGCAGGTACACAGCATACAGTACCCCGTTTTTGAAATCATGACCAGACGGTCCATGAGACTCCCAGAACATTTACTTCTGGACCTGTGTACTGCCACTGCTGATGGAGCATCAGTAGATAATCATGTTAAATACAGTATCTCAGACAAAACATCCAAAAGGTATACTTGTTTGCTTCACAATGTATGGGCAAGGCTCAACAACAGGCCCTATCCCATTGTAAACAAACTCAGTCCAGCAGTCTACCAAGTTTGACTGCCTCACTATAACAGACATTGATAACTGGCTATGTGCCAATCAAATTAACCTGTTTAAAGGAGATTAAATTACTTTTCCATACCCCAGTGGGAGGAATAGTACTAAACTAACTATGTTTTTCTTTTTCTCTTTCCTTTTAGGTTCCAGAGAGAGAAATGCTTGCTTTTATGCTTATTATTCTTTTAAAAGTCTGGGTCTTCTTACAAGCCCAAACTGCACATTGTATTGCAGATAAGAACCAGTGATGTAATCCTAAACAGATTGTTGAGGCAGAATACCTCACAAGCCCACATGATCTAATTGCATCCTGTGGAATTCACACTAAAGTCCTAAAAGACGTGTTCATTGTCCAGAAGGGTAGTGAGGCCCTACAGAACGTTATGATCATTGCTTTGGATCAATACTAGCAGCTAGACTTGATCTGGACTCCTGTTTACATTTTATTGATAATCAGGAATTTTGCATCAAAAAATTATATGGCAATAAAAGCCATTAGATCTTAAGGTTTTTACCCTATGATGCTTCATAATTTGAGAAACCTAATACTGAGTGCCCAAAATAGGACCCTTGCTCACCCAGTGGTCTAATAGCCACTTCTCAACCAGGTATCCTGGTTAATAATGTGCAGTTCATTATTTTATTTATTTATTTAGTTTTTGTTGACTGGGTAAGTGCACTAGACAAATCCTGCCTATTTTCAGGCACGACCCGGGGGAGGGGGATACAGATGAATGCCAACTGACCTTGAACCAGATTAAGCTGTTGGTGATATTTTTAGTGAATGAGGGAAATTTGGCCAGGACACTGGGGAAATTCCCCTACTCTTCCCGATAAGTGCCATGGGGTCTTTAACATCCACCTGAACTACCACCAATCCAGGCAGATGGGACCTCGGTTTAACGTCTTATCCGAAAGACTGCACCTCAGCAGTGCAGCACCCCTCTCATGCTGCACTACAGTGTCAGTACTGGGATATTAACCCAAGTGCCAGATGTGGGAACTGAACCCATAGCCCTCTGATCTCCCGGCCTCAGAGGCAAGAGTGCTACCTACTGAGCCACTGACACTGCAAATTCATGCACATCCCAGTGATTTTTAAATTTCACCTTTTAAAACTTGAAATGATTTGTTTTATGTTTCACAACAAACATGTCCAAAATTCTTTTCCATAATGTTGTGATTGAATTCTCTGGCAGCATACCAGGTACTCATTAATGACTCCCTACACAGGGACTGATAGCACCACACATACACACACACTCTTAGGATTTTCACATCCTGACTGCTAGTGGTACATCTTATGACTATAAACCTATCCAAGTGCACTAGGCATTTTGGTTTTGTTTTTATTTAAAAAGAAAAAAACAACAGCACAGGTTTAAACTCAGACCTATTTGGCTCTGACACATCTATTTGAAATAAGGCTGATATAGCCATTATTCAAGCACATATGTTGAAGGTTCATGATAGTATGAAATATAATATCATACCCCCCAACCATTGCATGGTATACATGATTTTGCTCATTAAGAGTGATTTACATTTACAATATTAAGGATATTGTGAAGGGGTTTGACCTGACAAATGTTCTTGTAAATGAATTAATTTTCTGCTCACATTAAGGAAGCAGATGAACATCACATAGCTAGGAAATTCCTTTGAACTGCCTATAGCTATCATGTTTTTACAACCCTTTGGCTATCTCTTCCGGGATCTGGAATTAGGATATATCCTTGATCTCATACATGTCAGACGTATGGGTCAGTGGCATTGCCACATTTTGCACTTCTGTTGTATGTGTTAAATATTTATTTGAATCTAGCACTATTCCCTTGTCAATGGCAAGGAACCTTGGATATGTCACCACACACACACCAGTATTGCTTCATGTTTCGAAACTTATTCCTGCACAATCCAGGAAGCCATGTTTGTGACTCTCACAGGGTCATTGCTGCATTTTCATCCGGCAACATCCATCTCTGATCGTCTGGCAACCGTCCATTCTATCGATCAACTTGATGGGAACTTTTGTCGTGAAAAGGTTGAAACTACCTCCTTTCCTTGATTACCATGAGGTCTTGGAATTGTGACTGACTCTGAACATTGAATGTCATACCTGAAAGGAACAACATCACCTTTTATACAGATGTGACATTTTCCAACTTGTCTTACCAACTTGTGAATACAGGCCTAATAGCTGAAAGTAGGCTTCCACTTGTGAACTTTCAAATAAACTGTATTCAGTCCAGCCAATTAAGATTCTACAATCAAGCTCATTGTTATGCATACCATAAAGCTAGTCTGGGGTAGGGGCAATCCCCTAACTCAGCAAGAAGACTCTTCTTCATTTGATCTACAATCAAGAAATACCTCATACAAATTGAGTACTGTCATAAACTTTTACACTTTCTGCAGCTGTGTGATCATCTTCAACTGAACACTATTAATATTCCATTGTAAAACTCAATGTGCAATCTAATGCACCCCGCTGAGGCTTCTTAAAAAATATTGCTGCCTCCTGATCATTTGGATCTACAGTACCTTTGAAAAAAATCTGAATGCATCAAATTTGAACTACGACTCTTCATCTGGCACTTGAAGAAACCTTGGATTTATCCCTGGAACTGTTCGTAGTTTATGGCTTGTAGACATTGACATTTCGTGTCCTGTTCAACTTACCAACTGAAAAATGCCATCCTTCAAGGTGGTATATTCTGCTGATGTGGAACATTGTGTGGTGACCAACTATACATTCTTCTGATATGGACTAAAAGTTATGCAAAGTGAACTTTTCTAACTTCTGTTTTTACTCCCTAAACAGGTAATAGGTTATATGGTAATCACACCTGTTCCCATCCCGGAACCAGATATTAAGTCTAGTCCTAACTATGTTGATGCTCTATCTCAATTTTTACTTATTTTTAATATCCATACAGGCAATTTAAGTTTGTCTTTCAATTTCTTCCCAATAGGACAGATACACACCTGATACATATCAGTATTTACAGATTGTTTGTTGCTATGCTGTTATCTGTAGTATATAGTTGTCTGCAAACCTATTGTTGGCTCTCGAGACACTGCTGTAACTTCTCTAGAAGGGCAGAGAGCTGCAGCGTGGGGAGAGATAGAACAAGATCTTAGAGAACCTAAGATCTGCAGTTCTGGAGATTATGTACATTCTTCAGGAGTGGTGAGAAACCCATCTCCCTTGTGATTTTGTCTGTCACATGCTTGGTGTAAGTAGCATAATAAACTTTATTAGTTCTCCTTGCTTTTTTACAAATGTTTCTTGGCAGACTCCAAGACACAAGAATCTGTATTATTATTATTATTTTTATTGTTTACCCTACACACCAAGAGTGTTTAAACAACACACCCAGCTACCAGAGGGACATCGTGCTGTGGATCCGGAAAGTAATATTACAAAAAACACGATCCTCAGAACCATGAAGTACTGTGCAATAGTATAGCAGTTTAAACATGTGCAAGTGATGACAAAATCAGGAGCGAGCAGTACAGGGCACACAGATACAAATCGCACATTGCCGACAGCTACCAAATATGCAAATTAGATGGCTCTCAATGTGAGTACAAGTAACAGACATGGGTAAGACAACAGCAATAAGTACGCACAGGTTTCCAAAAGATATGTTGCATACCACAAATCATTGTGTTGCCTTCAAATCACAAACACAGTAATGTCAAAAATTAACACTATATAAATAGATGTGGTTCTGAGAAAATGACAAGCACTTTTTAGTTTCAATTGCAAATCATATTTTGTGAAGCACTGCATCTATGTGTATGTCATATATTACAGATAAGAATGCAACATTACCCACTTGCATTTTGCCATGTTACAAAAGCATTAATCTCCTTGACAGGAGGCATTTCCCAGGAATTGATGCATGATTGGGTGGTGGGAAGCCCACCCCCCAACCACACATTAATTCCTGAGAAATGCCTCCTGTCTCAGTGATTAATGCTTACATAATGTTCTTCTGGCAAAAATATCAACATACACATTTTTCTTTTTGTTTTCTTTCATTCCTGAACCACTATAACAAGATTTTGATGTTTCTAAATGTTCCCACTCCTGTGGCATGCCTGCCATGAAAAAAATCAAATATCTTGATACTGTGTGGTGCTGTTTACCATAAGAAACATGTGGTAGCACTATCCTAATACATCTACAGTATGAAAGTAGCATGTACATTCAACAGGTAATCTCAGTGGAACAGATTTTAAAAAATTGCTAGTGGCAGCCATCTTTAGTGTCACGAGTCATTAATTACAAAATTAGCTATATAAACTGTTTTAGCAATGTCTGAGAAAACTAAAAGTACACTGAGTAGGAATCTTAGGATGACATTTTTTTCCTGACTAATGTAAGCACCACCCCCCCACCCCAAAATCAGGGGCTTACCTGAATTTGGCTATAGCCCCAATGTGTCCTGTTTCTGCCTCCAGTCTCCTGGACTATAAAATGGGACTGAAGGGTGCCCTCATGGTTCAGGACAGCCACTGCCATATTCTTTGGTTCTCGGTCCCTGGGGAAAGTGGGGCTGAGGTCTGCTGTGTTGTTTGCATCTCCAGGTGCTTTGGAGTCACTTACTCGGTCTGTAGGTAGCCAAGAGACAGACTGGACATGTAAACGAATATGGCCTGCATGCAGACATCTGTGCCTGCATGGCCGTAACCTTAATGGAGTCGTGGCACCCTTAACTTTATGGGAAAGGGCACCATTTATTTCTGGACCCCTGGTAGCAAAACATGGCTCTCCACGAGTAAAAGAAATATTTTCCTGGCCCCATCAGAGCAAGTGGATCCAAGCCATGCATTTGATAGCCCCTAAATGGGCTTCTTTTAAATTTTAGAGGCTGCATAAGTTAGGCAGCAGAACGTAAATAAACATGGTGTCCCCCATGAGTTTTCCCTGCTGCAGGGGCTGCTGGAAAGGAGTGAAAGGGCACGAGAAGAGCCCAGTTAAGTGCCCAACCAATCAGGTGGGAAGCTCTGGGCTGCTATAAAAAGAGCCCAGAACCCGGGAAAGAGGGAAAATCCCAGAGAGGTCTGAGAGGGAGGAGTGAGGAAGGGCTGCACTAGACCTAAGGCAAGTCTGGATGCATTAAGGCCCGTCTGAGCCCCAAAAGGTAGATTTAGGCAGAGCACCTACAAGATTCGTCTAGCAGCAGGTGATAAAAGGACCGCAGATTTGTTTCCCTGTGGGAGAATCGAACCTGCACTGTGTTTTGTAGTTTGCAACCTGAAAACAGAGAGACTGTTGGAACTGTCACTAACCTGGAAGAAAAATTATTTGTGCTGGGCTCGAGACTGTTTAGGAGACCAGCTGTGTTTCAGTGCCAGAGGAAGCTGTGTATCCAGTTGGACACCCAGGGAACTTCATGCCTGCCAGTACACCCTGGACTTATGAAAGGCCAGAAGAGGCGAAGACGACAAAAGGCCTTAGAGGCGAAAACAGTGAAAGGTCAGAAAGGCGAGGATGATAAAAGACCTGTCACAAGTAAATGGTCCTACAATTTGCTGCCCTTCTACAGCCAGCTGATGTGGTGCAAAGAAAGACTGTCAGCTGACACCACAGCACTACTGCAATTATGTGTCCTAGTTCAACCCCCCCCCCCACGAAGTCTTTAGAAACTGTAAGTACCTCTGGGCTGCCGCTCCAAGGAGTTCTGCTGCAATTTAGTTAGCTAGCTAGATAGTATAAGGGGGTTAAAGTCCTGGGCAGGACTTTGCAATCTGCAGGATAAGCCCAGGTAGAAAAATGGAAACCACAAGTCAGCTACTGTATGTGTTTTGAATTCTGTTGGGGCCCCTTCCAAGTTTGCCATTCAAGTTTAAAACTGTTCTCGATACTGCATCCCAACATCCATGGTGCATTGTTCCTGTGTCCTCTGGTTGGCTACCAGCAACTCAGTGGGGTACCCACTGCAACAGACTGTTACTATCAGTACGGCTGTTGGGGGGAAGCCGGGTGCACCCGCAGAGTGTTACGGGGACTGTTAGGGAACACCTGTTGAAAGCAAAGTTGTTGGTTTATGCTGCTTTATTTCCCTTTACCCTTCCCTATAATAAATCTGAAGTTAGTTTATTTTATAATACTTGCTCATTGGTTACTGCTTGGTTACTGCTTGGTGTGCATTACTGCTGTGTGGGGGAAAGTCACTGTGTGTTGAGGGAACAAATACTTTATTCTTGGGGTGGTAACCTTGTGTTTTATCCGCCAGTTACCCCATACTACTACACCAGGTAGAGGCACCACGCCATTCTACTCCAGTGCAGCATACCCATTAGTGAACCCAGGCCAGCCCCCTCAGGAGGTATGCATAGTGGAGACCCCATGTGCCCTGGAACAGCCACATGGTAAGTTGGGGGCTATTACACTAACAAATACTGATGCCTTCACAAATGTGCAGCTTCAGACTGAGTTCAAAATGATCAGATTCACATATGCATTCACCTTTCATACAAGGTTAATATAGCATGGGCAAAATAGCGCAGCCAACATTGTGAATAAAATATAGCGTGGGACAAAACAACGCAAGGGAGAAAACAGCTACAGGGAAAACATAGCGCTTGTTTGCTTTGTGGATTTTGGGTGTTGTTCCCCCCTCCCGACTTACCCTTTATTTGTCTGTCTCTCACCCTACACCTCCTCTCCCCCATTGTCCCTCTGGCTCCCTGTCCCCCGAGAGTAATCCCCCCCAAGTTTTTCCCTTTACTGTTTTTGCTGTGCGGTATTTGACCGCACTGTAATTGCATTTGGTGTTTTGACCCCATGTCTTCACCTTTTAGGGGAAAAAGAGGGCTTGTTTCCAGACTTTGCAAAGCTGTTGAATTTGGAACTGCAATGTACATGGTTCTCTGCCAGGATCAAGTGTCGTATCACCATTTTTCTGGGATATCTAGCAGGATACTGCAGGAACTCGTTATAATCCAGTAGTGATCACTCCCATTAGTAATGCTGTAAACTGTGCAATATTACACAAAAAACACTTGGTCCTGTTGGATGAATAGACGGCACTGTACAAAAAAAAGGAAGTGGTGCAAACCAGATTCTACCCTTATATGATGGAAAAACGCTCAGGGCTGAGGATCATAACACGTGTAGGCATACTGAAGCAGAAAGGAGGACTGTACGAGCATGATGTATTAATTCAGGAAATTCCCAGCCTACCAATAACCAAACATTTGTAAGTAGTTTAGAATCTATTTTGATGCACCTTTGTCTCAAAATGCCAGAGAAGCCTTCAGGGTTGCTTTCTCTCATGTGGCAGAACGTCATTACAAATAACTCACTGAAATCACGCAGCATCCCTCCGTGGCCCTAGTGAATGGAAATACCACTTTCTATTTTTCCTTCTTCATATTTTCTCATTTTGCACAGTGGTTGGGCCCCTGCTCACTTGTTGTTTTTGTCCTGAGGCTGCCACACAGTAATAGTTTAAAGACTGGTTGATTCGAAATACAGGGTCCCACAGCAGTAGCTTTTGCCATTTCAAAAATATGACAGGCTAGGAACTAATCGTTTCATTCTTCTTTGGAACTGTTTGTCACCTCCTCGGAAAACACTGACTTATGGAGATTACGTTTGCTAGTAGCTGTTGCATCTATTGTTTGCATGTTTTTTAATCTTTTTATAAGCATTTTTTACATGTCTCACAATAAAGATTCAGGGTTGGCTACCAGACATTATTTAAAGTGCACAGCCCTGTAAAAACTGTGGGAGCCCAGTTAATTTTGCCATTTAAACCTCATCTTTGTAGGGTTTCCTCACAAACTGTCGTGAGAAAGAAACAATGATGCCTACTGGGAATTGAACCCAAGCCCTTGGAATACCATCCCATTGCTCTAACCACTGAGCTACAGGCTCACATGATTGGACCTCAGGTTCCCAGGTACTCTTCCTTTCTCTGGTATTGTATATCCTGCAACTAGGAATAATCAATATGACAATTAGATTTTTTTGATGCTGTATTAGCCACTACTAGGGTTCTTCACAAACTTTGTTTCTTAATACATGCATTTCCGGTGTATTTCTGTACCTCTCAGTAGAAGTATACTATATGTATGGTATAATATCCACAGACTGTATATCTTCTATCCTAAAAGTATTATTATTATTAAGATTATTGTTAGGTAAAAGGGCAGAGTACTGACAGCATACCAAGAAAATAGAAAGCGGGTGAAGGGGCT
Organism: Neoceratodus forsteri; assembly: GCA_016271365.2. NCBI lineage: Eukaryota > Metazoa > Chordata > Ceratodontiformes > Ceratodontidae > Neoceratodus > Neoceratodus forsteri. The sequence continues at coordinate 437,943,567 of CM057453.1, forward strand.
CCTTGCAGCATGCATGCATTTGTCTGTGGGCCCCTTTCCCTGTTACCAGGCAAAGGCCATGAAGGAAGGTGAAGACAGGGGGCAGGAAAAAAGAGGAAAATAACAATAGGAAGTAAGTCCCCCCATGGGTGGAGGAGGGTTGGGCTGGAGGGGAGGAGTAAATCAGCTATAAAAAGGCTGGGGGCATAGTAGCCCAGCCTCTTTGTCCCTCCCTCTGGTTGACATTGGACCGCCTTCTGGTGAAAACAGCAGCATGAGCCAGGCGTAAGCCAGCTAAGTTAATTATCATCGCTAGGAAAGCTGGTAGGGAAAAGCAGGAATAAGCCTGGGTGGAACATTTTCTGAGTACTGAGTGGGTAGTTTTATTGACAAAAAAAAGACAATCTTTTGTTTTGAGGTGATCACAGCAACAACTACTGATGGGAGGCTTTGTGGCTTTTCAGTTTTCCCCTTGGATTAACATGAGGAACAGTATTTTGGGAAGGATGATGTAGGTTGGTAGAGAAATTACCTGGTCTTCACATTTGGCAGGGAACTTCACATGGGCAGGAAGCCATGCTTCACAGTCAGTGTGAGTGCAGTGCCAGAGCTGGAGCCCATTGGTGGTATATGTCTCTCTCAGTCCTGTGCCTAGCTAGTATGGTGTGTCCTAGAGATGGCTGGCCCACTCTAGGGACCTGGCGTTCGTGAATGGAGTTGGTGGTGGTGGGAACAAGTGGGGTTGCGGGCTTACAAGTCAGGCTGGGGTTTCATCTTCATGGTTAGCGAGCAAGCCAGGGGTAGCAGCCATGGCAGGGGAATTGTAATTTGGGGGTAGCAGCAGGGCAGATTGACACAAAGCAGTGAGTAGCCCGATTGCATAAGCATCCTGCAACAGTGAAGGAGCGATCATCACCATGAGCTTGGGAGCACATCAGTTCGCTGTTACTGACTACAGTTCATTATTTAGCAGACATGCTTTACTAGTGCCCTGCAACAGTAAGGGATCGATCAGCACCATGGACTTGGGAGCACTTCAGTTCACTCTTGCTGACTGCTGCTCATTATTTAACTGGTATGCCTTCTTTAGTGGACCATTGGTCTGTGCAGGTGTGCGCAGAGTAAACATATGGGACTGGTATGCAATGACTGCTTATGAGTGTGGTGGCTTACCGACACTCGGCACTTGAAGTGGGAAGGAGACAAGGGGAGAAGTAGGCTGCATGGACTTGGGAACAGCAGGGGTGTGAGCGAGCTAGAATGGATGATCTTGGTGGTGGGATTATTGTTTAATGTGTGTACTGGTAGTAAGAGCTAACTCAAGTGGTGCATGAGAGTTTAGCTCAAGTGGGTATAGGAACCTGATATCATGCCCTGGTAGTGAGAGATTGACTAGAGTGGTGTGTGGGAAACAAGGGAAACAAATACAGTACTATTGGTGGGCCTACAGTGCACATGCTGGGCTGCCATTTTATGAATGGTGTGGCCCACAATGTTCATGCACTGGCCACCATCTTGTGCATGGCACAGTCAGGCCCATAGGCAGGACATGGAGCCATAGGCATTGTTTTTGGAGTGAGGAGTGGCATAGCAGTCAGGGAACAGAACCATAGGGTTCTATGTGCCAAAGGGTAATCGCCGTTATGGCAAAGTCAGAGTACTGAAAATCAGTTTCAGTGCTCTGACTCCCTGGCGCACAACAAAATGGCGCCGGGGACTTACATTTTTTACATTTATGCGAGGGGCTGCACCCACCTTACCCCTCCAGTGGAAGGCTTTGCCCTCCGCACCCACCCACATATGATTCTTAACTCCGGGGCATGTCGGGGCCAAAACATAAAAAAAAAAATCGGGTCCGGGCGCAACAAAACAAACCTGCACCAACCTGAACCCAGCACCCTAACCACCAAAGCCATGAGCCAACCTCACATACATCATGGGGCCAGCTTGGCAGCCTACCACAGCGCCACCCTCAAACCTCGCCCACCCTCGCCTAGCATGCTCGCTTCCCCCTGCGCATGTACCCAGAAGCGTGGCTTGTTCCCACCCCCGTGGCATGTATCTGTAGCGACTTCCTGTTGTTACAGTCACCAACCCATCCCATCCGGTCACTGTAGCTGCCCAGTAGCCGCTGTGCTATGTGTCGCAATTGAGTTGCCCTTTTGGGGGCCGCTCAATTGCGGTCATGCACATCATGGTATGCCAAACCATAGACATTGATTTTGCAGTAAGGAGTGGCATAGAAAGTCTTGCAGTGTGCATGAAAGCCGCAAGGTGGCATGCAGTGGGCCATGGTGTGCTTGTGTGGGTTGCTATGTTGTGCATGGCATGGCTGTGTCATGTAGTGGGGGGAAGCAGAATGTGTTTCTGCTCAGAACAGTGCCTACAAGCATGGATATATATTAAAAAAATAAATACGTAAAAACAGATGATGCACAAATGGAAACCATATGGTTGGCATGAGGACAAGCAATGAAGGGCAAGCTATTGGGGATGCAGACTATAAGGGCTATGGATCCTCCGGGAGTGGGGATTCAAATTGTAAGGGATATGGATCCTCCAGGGGATTGACATGCAGGATAAAGGAGGATGAATACTGCAGGACATAAATAAAAAGAACAAAATACAAAAACATAATAACTAAATGGATTTCACGAGGACATGTCAATGGGGGACCTAAGGGGATAGCATGTGGGATGAAAACATCAGTTTGTTACTGGGAAACATGGCTCACGATGACCATAATGGCAGGTGGCAATGGCGGAGAGGGCTGAAAAGGCCACAACTGGAGGGAGTGTTAGTGGAAAGCTGGGCTGCCATGGCAAGGCCCTCCCCCCATGAGCCCAGGGTATATTAAAGGGGTGCAGTAGCCCCCTTATAGTTAGGGTTGACTTGGCTGTTTCAGTGTTAATTCCCAATCTGTACCTTAATAACGTTGCCAAAATAGCACAAAACTTGGCATGAATGGTCAGGCTGTCAGAGTCTCAATACATGAAAAGTTTTGTGATGGCATCTTGTATGGTTTCTAGATACTTGATCACCCCTTAAAAACCCTATACTTATACTTAACAATGCATATTTCTTGCTCTCAACTAGAGCCTAGGGGCCTTTGCCAAGAGTGTGTCTTTAGAAGGTTTGGGGGAAAAAATATTATATCATTTCACAGTTATAATGATTTTTGAGTTAGCATTCAAGTTCAACTGGTAAAAGAAAAAAATTTCACAAGTGCTTATTTCATGATTTACCTGTCATGCTCAAAACATACTAATTGTGATGGCCGCCATTTTCTATTTTCCTTTTTAACTCACAAACATTGAAAATACATAAAAATTGTCTCTTTTAAAAACAAACAAACAGCTAAACCTAGCTAAACAGGACCTATTTAGCTAGATTCTGTTGTTTGTATTTCAAAAAATTTGGCAGAAACCCTTTTCTGGTACCCCAAAATCCAGGGTGCCCTGCTTTGCAAGAGGAGCCATTCACCTGAGTTCTCCATATGAGAACAGCAGGATTTTCTTGAGTTCTGCAGTCTGCAGCTAGAGTCCTGCTGCAGTCTGCACTGACAGTAGGAGGCTGCCAATCCCCTGTTCTCCCGGTCTCTCTTTTTCTGTCTGTCTATCTATATCTGTCTGTCTGTCTGTCTGTCTGTCTGTCTATCTATCTATCTATCTATCTATCTATCTATCTATCTATCTAACCAACTAAACTGTTTATTTGTAAAGCAGACTGGGGTGCCCACCCCTCGTACTGCTTGTCTAAACCCCTCCATCCCTCAAGGTCACCGCCTCCTTCTCATATTGTAGGTGGTGGTACCAGGGTGCCCACCCCTGGTGTTGCTAAACAGTAGCCCAACACTGGGGTGCTCAATCCCCAGTGTCAGAATATCCTTGTCAGGTCCCCTGCAAAGAAGAAAAACCATCCTTCATTGTTTTTTTTTCTGCAATAAAGAAAACTGTCCCTCGCCAATCTGACCCCCCCACCTCCGACCTTCCACTCAGCATTCACCATACTCCCCTCCCCACACACACGCCCTCACTTATCTGAACATGTCCCATGGAGTACAGCCACTCTCCATTCGAAGACATGTCTTGCTGCTGGAACTGCCATCTGCAATATGAGAAACTAAGGTAAGCGTGATTCAATGTATTTCAGTGGGGTTTTGAACTTTAGTGTATAACTTTGTCAGTTTTGCATATTTTGACTCCAAATTTTCAACATGGCATTTTAGCGACCCCACCTCATAACTAGTTGTGATTGAATTATGCAACTCAGACCTAAAATACAATTTTGTGGTTGCTTGGTGAAATCACCCATTGGGCAGAATTTGACAATTTTCACCACCCTTGCTCATAAAGTGGGGTTATAAGAAGACCATGTTGAAAATTTGGGGTCAAAATATGTAAAAATGGCAAAGTCATGTGCATATGTTGAAATTTGTCTATGCTCATTTGTAACTTTGGTGATTTTAAATATTTTGACCCCAAATTTTCAACATAGCCATTTTTCACACCACCTCACAAATGTGACAGCTGTCAGTTTTCAAATGCTGGCCAACCTATATTTTTACACCAGTGACCCTGAATGATATTTCGGTGATGTGGAATGACACTTTGGTGGGGATTTGAAAATTGTCACCTACTGGTTTCATGAGGTGGGATAATAAGAAAACTATGCTGAAAATTTGGTGTACAAATATAATAAAATGCCCAAGTTATGAGTGAAGATTGAAGTATTTCAATGTTCGCTCATAAAGTCACTAATTTTCAATATTTTGACTAAACCACTCAAGGTGACTAGTGGTGTATCCCAGGGCTCGGTCTTGGGTCCAACATTGTTTAATTTATCAGTGACCTAAATATAACTTCTAGTAATTTTATTTCTAAATTCAGGGATGACACTAAACTGGGAGGGAGAGTGGATACAGCTTTAAATGGGAATATTCTTCAGAATGACCTAGAAACTATAGAACTGTGGGCAAAAAGTAACCTTATGGATTTCAACATGGATAAGTGCGTGGTTTTGCATTTTGGGAATAGAAACCCCCAAAACACATATTGGTTAAATAACAAACAAATCAAATATTCTGAGTGTGAAAGAGATTTGGGGATTCTAATAAATAATAAATTATCAGCAGATTCCCACTGTAATAGAGTGGCAAATACAACGAATGTTATGTTGAAACAGAATAATAAAGCCTTTGTCAATAAATCTGAACAGTGTTTGGTCACCTTATATAGATCGTATGTTAGACCCTGTTTGGATTATGGATCCCCTTACTGGAATCCATACCTTAGGAAAGACATTTATAGAGTGGAGCAGGTTCAGAGAAGACTGACTAAGATGATACCTAGACTAAACAAGCATTTATCAATGCCGAACGTTTGCTTGCTGGCATTGGCAGTGGTAGTGTAGAAGTTACAGAGCTGTGTAATAGGAATGGCAGTGAAGTACTGAACTGAAGCCAACCCTACCACCACCCTGCAGAGAGTGACAGGCATTGGGGTGTGCCTTTGGGTCATTAGGCATAACGGCCATGCCATTTCACCACACCCCACCCTGCAGACACTGACAAGTGTCACGGTGTTCCTTGGGGTCTTTGGCCCTTATGCGCACTCCATTCCATTAGGAAATACGGTGAGATGGGTGCGATATAGGAGAATGGGGTGAACTTTGGGGCCGAAGAGTCCAAGGCATACCTCGATGCCTCTCACTGGCTGCGGGTGTGGAATGGTATGAGCATTACAGGCAAGAATCCCAAGTCACACCCTGATGCCTGTCATTCTCTACAGGGGTTGGGTGTTATGGTTGGAAACCCAATACCTCAGGCATTCATGTTGGTATTTTCACTTCAAATTTTCAACATGTTTTTTTGACCCCACCTCATGAACAGTGGCAATATCAGTTTGTTAGCCGAAAAGCTGCTTATGCACAGCGATTAGGGCATTTAGCACCACAGGTGCAAAACATTCTGAACAGGATGTAAAATGACAGCTGTACTGTTCATGGGAGGTGTAAAATGGCAATGTTGCAAATCTGCAGTAAAAATATTAAAAAACTGGTGAAGTCACGAGCGTACATAGAAACTGTGCAACGCACACCCGTAATATAATTAGGTTGGGTATTTTTACAGCAGATTGTCAACTCAGGCATTTTGGTGCCTCCGATCATGAACAGTGTCACTGCGATTTTCTTTATCTGTCCTGAACAATGATTTCCCACAGCGACCACACATTTCTGCGCTGAAAGTGTGAAAACACACTTCGCCATGTTGTGAAAAATGACAGCTGTACTGTTCATAATGAAGTGTGGAAAATGCCACTGGTGAAAATCTGGACTGAAATATTACAAAGTCATGAATTTACAGGGTGCGTGGAAACCGCGAATGCTCCACGTAACACAGTCATTTTATGGACTTTTGTCACCAAATTTCAGCATAGCCATTTTAAGACCTCTGCTCATGAACAGTGTAACTGTGATTTTCGTAATCTGTCCCAAACATTGCTTTCGCACACCAACAGCACCATTGTGCACTACATGTGCGAAAACACATTTTGGGTGACATATGAAAAATGGCAGCTGTACTGTTCATAAGGAAGTGTAATAAAATGGCAATGTTGAAAATCTGGAGTGAAAATATTAAATTCGAAAACTTACGAGCATGCATAGGAACTGCGCAATGCACGCGTAAAACAGTCATTTTTAGGAATTTTTTCACCAAATTTTCAAGATAGCCATTTTAAGACCTCTGCTCATGAACAGTGTCACTGTGATTTTCTTAATTTGTCCCAACATTGATTTCGCACACCGACTGCGCCATTGTGCGCCACATGGGGAAACACGCTTTGGGTGAGATGAAAATGGCAGCTGAACTACCATAAGAAGGTGTGGTAAAATGGCAATGTTGAAAATCTGGAGGAAAATATTGAAAATCCATGAACTAACAAGCGCATGAGGAACTGTGCAACGACGCTTAGAAAAGTCATTTTTTGCCACCAAATTTTCAAAATAGGCTTGAGACCCACCTTATGAACACTGGCAGTGTCGTTTCATTAATCAGTCCCAAAAGGTGATTTTCGCGAGTGACTGCAAAATCACCTTCGGGCCCGAATAACGCCATGACAGTGACAGCATTCATGAGAAGGGGTCCCAAAACCCCATGTTGAAAATTTGCAAAAATTCAAAAATGCCTGAGATATGCAACAAAGTTGAAAAACCCTATCTATCCCATTATACAGCTTACTGGCATTTCCTCAGTTCGTGGTCGGCTTTGAAGAGTGCAGATGTGTTCCTGGTCCACCGAAAATCATCGCCGGACTTCAGAGGTAAGTATGGGGTGAGGGGTGTGGGGAGGCAGGATGCAGTGGGTGGGTGCGGGTTGTGGGGGCAGGGAGACTGGGTGGGACCATTTTTCTTTACAGGTTTTTTTTTTAAAATGACGATGCGGGGCGTTTGCCACGCTGGGGTAGGCTCCCAGCAAGGCACAAGGGACGGCTGGTTGGGGGGCGGAGCCGGCTGGGATTGGGCACTCTGGCCAGCCATAAGATCTATTGCCACGCTTGGGGTGGGCCCCAGCGTGGCACCCTATACTCTGGGAGGACAGTGGAGCCGATGGGGATTGGGCACCCCTGTCGGCTATACATGAGTTGCCCGCTGGGGTGGGCACCCAGCGTGGCATGTGGAAAAAGACTTTGAGGGGGAGCTAGTAGCCGATGGGGGATTGGGCACCCCGTCGGCTATACAGTGTGTGCGTGGAGGCATGCAGCGCGTGTGTGTGTGTGTTTGTGTGTGTGTAGGGGAGTTGTGCATGAGCAGGCGGTGTCGATCGCTGCTCACTGAAGCGTAGCTCCCCTTTCAACTGTCACCACTGCATTTTGGAGCTGTCATAGACAGCTCCAGCATGCATTGGAGGACTGGGGCCGCGCCTGATAACACACTGATTGAATTGGAAGAGGGGGTGACACACCTCCGAAAACTCGGATGATGGCACTATGTTTCTTGCACATGCGTGCAAACAAACATAAAAATGACTCTTACAACTTATGTTTAACTAAATCAGGTCTACACTCTCTAATACAAAGAAGATTAAGAGGGGACTTATATTTAATATATTAAAATGTCCATTACAGATGAAACAGTGCGGATTGTCATATGCTAAAAGACGCATAGTTGAAGACTACATAATAAACAATTAAGTGTGTGTTGAAAGGGTTAATACTAATAAAAGAGACAACTTTTTTTAGTGTTAGGGCCCCACAGAAATGGAATCAACTTCCTTCCTGAATTTATAGTTAATTCAAAAACCATTGAATCTTTTAAAAATAAATTGGATATTTGGTTAACAAATAAGGAAGGAGACTGACCCACTGTTGTGGGGGACAATCTCGATGGGCCGTAATGGCCTTCTTTTGTCCAGTAAAACCAGTATAACCAGTATAAACTTTCAACATAGCCATTTTTCCACACCCCCTCATAGAAGTGACACGTGTCATTTTTTAAATCCTGGATGAGGTGTGTTTTTGCACTTCTGGTACAAAATTACATTTCAGCCAATATATTATAAATAGTACATGACATGTATGTAAGGAGATTCTAAAACAAGTATGTTGAAAATTTGGGGTCAACATTTTAAAATATATATATAATTGTTAAACTTTGTGTGTACTTCCAGTCTTGTCCCCAGCAGGTATGCTTTGTGTGATGTTGTGCCAGTGAGCTGAGTTTGAGGGTGAGCTCAGTGACCCAGCTTGATGGGATGAGTGTGGGGGGGAATAGCACTGTTATGCAACTCCCTCTCCAGCCAGAGAATGAAAGGTGCAGAGTAGTCCACATGGGTCCCGGTGCCATATAATGAGGACAACTGCCCTTTTGGCATAGGGCTCTGTACCTCCCCTTCCATGGGTGGCAGTGGGCCTTGTGCATTGACTGACAGATGCACTCTTTGCCCTGTGCATCTGTGTCTACAGTCACATGGAAGTGCAGGGACCCCATAGCCCTGTGCTTCTGTAGCCCACCACATAGCCCCATGAATTATTTACATTCGTCACTGCACAGAAGTGAACTTCTGTAGGTGGACAGAGTCATCCCTTGGTGCAGGGCATCTACAACTGTTCAGGCAGGTCCTGAAGGGACATGCATGATCGAGGATGCGCTTCCACTATCTCAAATAGAAAGGAAATTCTTTGCAAAAACATCATTAATGCACCAGATAAGGTAACTTAATACCACATAAATAGGGAAATATGGTGTTAGGATTTCCAATCATAACTCCCCATCCTACCCCCCCCAAGCTGCAAAAGAAAAATAATTAGGGTTTTGGGTCTCCAGAGTTTTGGTGAATAAGTGGTGGGGTCTTCCTTGGGATTGTGAACTTCTAATGCCCACCTCATTCTCTGAGCAAACATCATTACATATGATATTCTTTCTTCTCACAGTGCCCACAGAGCCCTGCATGAAGAAAGCTACAACAAACTGTGTTTGCAACGTGTGGTGAGACATACTTCTCTACCTTTGAAGAGTGTATTACTATGAGGCACTGGCTTTGACCTGTATCTTGTGATTCAGACAGAAGGCTACGGGTAGGGGGAGAGGGGTGAGCATTAAGCTTGACAACCCCAAAGAAGACCCCACCAGTGAGTCACCAAGACTCTGGAGACCCAATGTTTTTAACTTTTGCTGCTTGTGGGATGGGAGTAAGGAGTTAGGGTTGGAAACCCTAATGCCACATTTCCCTACTTTCGTGTGATTACGTTACCCTAACTGGTGCATTAACAAAGTTTTTGCAAAGAATATACTGCATATATCTATATGTATAAATTCAATATATTACACAGTGCAGCCTCATGAGCATAGAGAGCTAGAACATCAGGTGCAGGTTGTCTGTGTGCTTTTGTCTTCCAGCTGATGAGCAGGACATGATGGTGGGGTGCAAGGAAAATGGTGGAGGAAAAGGGGTGCAGCAGAGTTCAAAAGCAACTACAGGTGCTGGTGCAAGCAAGAGGCAAGGCCTGGTGGGAGGCTTGTTTTCCAAACTTGAACAGGTAATTTTGAAACCCAGCAGGAGAAAGGCATCATGGCTATCAGCACAGCATGCCCCCTTGAGATGCTGGTCCCCTTGGGAGAACCTACGGAGGCTGTGATGGCACCCCATTCATAGGTGAAAAAGGCTCAAGGGGGTAAGAAGAAGGTGCCAGCACCATGGCAGCCAGTGGCCAAGATAATGGCAGCCAAGAAGAAGATGATGGCTAGGAAGGTGGTGCTGGCCATGAGATAAAGGAGGTCACCAGATGCACTGACCAGCATGGCGCATGCTAGGCCCAGTTTTGGGGAATGGAGTCTAGTGCAGATGAGGGTGTTACTGGAAAGGACATTTTTAGGGGGAAGCCCTAGAAGGGAGACAGTGGCAAATAGGTTCAGGAGTGGTGAACCACTCCCGTGGCCAGACCTGCGACTTATCGGGGTGGCAGCACAGGCGTTGGGACCGGCAACACCTGGTGGGTCTTCCATGCCAGAAAGACCAATTAGGACTCAAGTACCAATCATTCCCCTATCTAACCTCCCTCCAAGGTAGGAAGTGAGTGATCCAGGGGGCCAGCTGGGAGCAGGAGGGTCACAGCCAGAGGAAGCCCTTTCACAGCCATCTTGCCTTGTAACATCCATTGGGTTCCCTGAATGGAGATAGGTTCACCAACCTGGGGAGGGGTAAGAGCTGATGGTTGGGTATTTGGCATTGGAGCAAAGGCTCAACAGACTGCTTGCATACCTAGAGGGGAATGCTTGAAGCGGAGGAGGCACTCTGAACAGCTATTGGTACCAGTGCCCCCTGTAGATGGGAATGGTATGCCAGGAATGGAATCAGAGGTCCAGTTGGTCACCTTTCCCCAAGTCCCTCTTTCTCCATCAGCAGGACCAGAGCCCCCCATAAATGGGAGCATGGTGTTAGCAACAGAAGTCGGAAGTCAGCTGGTGGCCCCCCATGCAGGAGTCACTTTTCCACAGCTGGCTTCATGAGCCTTGGGGAACTAATTGGGTCACACCTGATGGAGAAAATGATATTCAGTTTTGGCAGGGGTGTGTAGACATCTTTTTGCTCTTCAACTGGCCCAAGGAGGTTAAGGAGGAAAAGGACAAGGATAAAGGGTGGAGGTCGGACAACGGGTGTAAATCTCCTACACATGGGTGAATTGGATGGCGGTATTTGTTTTATTTGAGAGCACAATCCTGCAGGTTGCCCTGGAGAATGCTCATGGGCTGTGGAATTATTATAGCAAGGGCATGGCCATGCATGCTAATAAGCTGGAGCACTGGTGGCTGGAGTACAACAAGGTGTTCAGTCGATGGAAATAGGCCAACTCTACCAGGAAATGGGGGTATTGGACATGGTCCTGACGGGGGGCCATTGCACATGGGAGGGGGGTGCAGTGCACTGACAGTGGTTTTTCAGTCAGGAGGGTCCCTTCCCGAAAGAGAAGGGTGCAGAGTTTTCCTGTCCGGGGTAGGGCAGGGACTGGGTTTTGCTACAACTATAACCAAACGTGTATCATGGAGTGGTGCAGGCTAAAACACGAATGCATGGCCTAAGGGTGGGCCCACCTAATGTTAGCCAGGTGGTGTTGTCCCGCAGCTATTTTTGAAGTGGTAGAACCAGCCCCCCAATTCCAAAAAGGGCAGATCGAATTAGACCACGGCTGTTTCATGACCCAGACTGGGTGGCTGCTAGGGCAATGGCGGAAGTGTTCTCATCGGGTTTTCAAATCTTGCATGCGGTTCCTTATCTGCAATATGATGCTGAGAGCCTGAAATCTCCAGGGACCACCCAGACATGATCAGAGAAAAGTTAGCCAAGGAACTGAGAGCAGGGAGGATTAGTGGCCCCTTTCTATCTCTGCCATCACCATTATTGCAAGTATCCCCAACTGGGCTGGTTCCCATAAAAGCCCTGGGTGGGTTCAGACTGATAAATCACCTTTCACTTCCAGAAGAGGATTCTGTCAATGGCTACATTGACCCATGTTTTACTGCGGTGTCATTTGCATTGTTTGAAAAGGGCAGCAGAAGTGATAAGGGCGGCAGGAAAGAGGACGTTACTGGCTAAGGCTGGAACTGAGTCAGCATTCTGTCTATTACCAGTGTACGAAGGGGACATGGATTTATTGGAGATGAAATTTAAGGGTCCATACTACATGGACAAGTGAATGCCCATGGGGTACACAGTACAGTGCACAGTATTTGAGCATTTTAGTATATTTTTGCAGTGGGTCCGAACAAGTAAGTTGAAGTGAATGGAAGTGGTTCATTATTTGGATGACTTCATGTTTGTCAGGGAGGCAAGCATGGAGAAATGTGGACACGTACTGAGTGTTTTTCAGGAAGTGTGTGCAGACATTGTGGTTTGATTGGTGAAGACCGAGATGGAGGGGCCATTCATGGTACTGTCATTTCTTGGCATGGGGATCAGCACACAGACCCAGCAGGCCTTGAGGGATATATTGGTCAAGGTATCGGGGAGGCATGCAAAATCATACTGCAAGAGTTGCTACAGTTGTTGGGGCACCTCAATTTTACATGCAAGATAATCCTGATAGGAAGAAAATTTCTGCTTAGAATGGTGAAGCTGGGGCAGGCTGCCGCAAACCACATCATAGGCTTTGGGTAACAGAGGTATCAAAGAGGATTTTACGGCATTGATGTCCTTTTTGCACTGCTGTAATGATGGGTTAATCTGGCTGATGGCCACCACCAACCAAGAAATGGAACTCTGCATGGACATGTCAGGGGACCTTGGCTTTGGGATGTGTTTCAGTGGGGCGTTGAGCACTAAGCAGTGGCCAGCCAGCTGGCAGGACACTGCATTGACACTGGGTTGACCATGAGTGTTACTTTCCTGGAATTCTTCCCAATTGTGGTGGCACTCTAGGTGTGGGGTGATTAATTTCTGGATAAAAAGATTATTTTCAGGTCTGATAACATGGGTGTGATATACACCCATTAACGGCAGGTAGGGGCAAAGGGCCAATGAGCGATTTGATGAGAGTTTTTGTTTTATTTATTTCACATTTCGGCTTATTACCTTTGAGTCCAGAGACACTTTTACAAAGGTTCCATGTCAAAACAGCAGTACAAACAAACAAACAGGGTCACCGTTGGAACAGAGAAAACAAAACACACATGGTAAAAACACATTGAATTAAGGACAAGCATCAATTACTCATTAAAGTTAAATGGTGTAAGATAAGAACATTAAGTATTGCAGGATAGGCAGTTTTTAAACAGTGGTTAGGTATAGGTCCATATGGATTATTGCTGAGAGTTTACAAAATCATTTCAAAGTGCAACCAAAGAAGAGAAAAGCAGTCTGCATTCAGACTTTGTCAGAGATAGGGAAGGAGGGTTGGAAATAGGGAAAGGAACTTTTATTAATAGTGGTGAGGAGGAAGCAGGGAAGGAGGCAGCAAGAAAAGGACGCACCCTGGGAACCAGGTGCGCTATGCTTGTTGCTATGGAATTTTATCAAGTGCCAACTTCTTACTGAATTAGCAGCCAAACATAGACATTGTTGGGAGAATGAGGGGACAGGGCTAGGGTGAGAGGAGGATAGGGCAAGCTAGGACTGGGAGGAAAGAAAAAGAGAGGTGTGGATGTGGGGGGCAGGCTGGGTAATTTCAGGGAAGTCTGTTAAAGCAGTCACAATTTCAGGGGAGTTGAGTCACTAAAAACAGTCACAGGGGTTTGCCGAATTTCCCATAGTCAGTCAGTGGTGCTGGGAGTTCATTGAACCATTGCTGTCCCCTAACAGAAATGGCACACTGTGCAATGATAGTCCACCGAAATGGTACCTGGAGTGCCCCCTTAGCTGATCTCCGGGTCATTTTTACGGTAGTAGCACATCTGAAAATTTTGTCCATTGAGGCAGGTGTTAATCCAAGCAGAGATTTCATCCCAAGCAGGCAGTCCTGGTACTTGACTCTTTGCTACAAAGGGAGCCAACCTGTGTCACTGTAAAGCTGACAGGTGTGGGTGAGGCGTTCTGCCCCCAGTACGAACCTGCAAGCTTTATTAAGCAGGGAATTTATCCATTTTAAGGCAGAATCTGATGCAGCACTGTACATTATAAGGTCATAATCTATTGAGGACAGTATAGAGCTCCTTGTTGCCAGACTCAGTGCCTCAGTTGGGTTCTATGTGATAACGGCGAGCGTCGAACGGCGACCTGTCTTATCATGAAGTTAGGGCGGCGAAAACAATTTTGCCACCCTGACATCCTTGGCGCATGGAGGAATGGCACCGGGGACTAGGTTCTATTGCTTTCTGTGGGGGGGGCTTCACACCTCCACACCCCATGCACCACCCTACTAAAGGATTCTCAACTACAGGGGGTGCATGTCAAGGGGGGGCACAAGCAAAAAAAAAAGTTTCGGGCTGAGCACAACAAAAATGCAGTAGCGGCCGAACCTGGTACCTCATGCACCACAAGTGGAGGCCGACCCCCAATGCCATGGCGCAGCTTGGTAGCCAACCACAGTGCCACCTTTACATCCCCTCCGTCCCCTTCTAGGCCACACTCGCCATGCTCACTACCCCTCCCCACATGTGGGTACATATAATGACATCCTGTCGCTGCAGTCGCCCACCAGACCACATCCAGTCACCCCCCCCATTGCCATTCAGGCTTTTGCCCACACTGCATTGCTGTTTTGGATGGTGCCTTAATTCAGGTTCCGGTGTCACAGGCTACCCCTCAGTTGTCATAGAATGCTTGAGTTTATGGAGGATCCCCAGTTTGATACTTACCGTTTTGATGACTTGGTCAATTTGTCCCACAAAGGATAAGGTATCATCAAGATGAACTCCCAAATATTTGAATGTGTGAATCTGCTCCAGTGCTTCTCCTTTGCCACTATGGATGCAAAGGGGGCTGGCTTTCTTTTTGTTTTGGGGGAGAGAGAAGTGCATTATCTTAGTTTTTTCATAGTTTAGCAGTAATTTCTTTTGAGTGAACCATGACTCAAGGTTTCTGAAGCAATCCTATAGAGAGGTGACTATGTTGGATGACCAGACTCCAGGGACAGAGGTGACTTCATTGTCTGCATACAGCACCACACTCGCAGGACAAGTGGAGGGCAAGGAGTTTATAAAGAGACTAAAGAGTAATGGGCCAAGTATAGACCCCTGTGGCACCCCCAGGGTCACATCCCTCAGGTCAGAAGTGACTCCAGAAATTTTAACACATTGCGACCTTTGTGACAGATAGCTACCGAACCAGTTAACTGTCTCATAGGACATTCCTAGTGACATGAGATTGCCAAGTAGTATATGATGATTCACCATGTTGAAGGCTTTTGTAAGATCTATAAATATAAATCCTACAGATTTGCCACTCTCTAGGGCATCGTATAGCTGGCTGGTATATTCCATGAATGCAGTGATGGTGCTATGGCATTTTCTGAAGCCATGCTGCTGATCACATAAAAGACTGTATTTATTGAAGTGGTCAACCACTTAATCTGTAACAATTCTTTCAAGGGCCTTCGAGAGTGGAGGGAGTATTGAGATTGGACGATATTACCCAGTAGTGTCCTATCCCCACTTTTAAACACAGGTGTAACATGAGCTATCTTCCATTTATCCAGGAAGATTCCTGTTCTCAGGGAAATATTAAACAACTTGGTAAGGGGGACAGCGATTTTGTCGAGGGTGAGTGCAATCAGTTTCATATCCAGATTGTTGCTGGCAATCCTAGTTTTTCCAGAGGCTCTTTTAATGTATTTAATGGCTTTTGATGGTGAGATTTGTTAGAAATAGAATAATGGTTTGGTGATATTCCTGGCAGGATGCGGGTCGTGGCTGTTGTACTTACACGGGGGTGGGTTATAAAGGTAGTCCTGGAGTAGGTCCGAATTCAAGTCTGTGAATGCCAGATTGAAAGCATTTGCTACATCCTTAGGGTCCTGTAAGATGCTGGTGCCTGTGGCAATCAGCTCTGGGTGGGCTTTGGATACTTTACTGGTCAGAGACTTTAGATTGTTCCAGAAAAGCTTTCCATTTTCCCAGGTCTTCCCCAGCTCTTCCCTATAATAGCTAGCCTTGGCATTCCTGATTAGTCTTGTGCATTTGTTCCTTGCCTCTTTATAGTCTCTGTAGTCACCCGTATTCTCTGTGGCCCGAGCCCTATGACAAAGATTATCCCTGTGTTTCAGTTGCTGTATGATTATGGCCCGTTAGCCATGATTTAAAGGTACCCCTCAGTTTGGTCGACTTAAAGGGTGTGAAAATATCACAGGCATTATTGAAGATGAGTGTAAAATAATCAAGCGCCTGATTAGCATCTTCAATGAAGTCCAGTGGGGACCAGTCCGCGTTTTTCAGGAATTGCTTGAAATTATATAGATTACCTTTTTTAATGGCCCTGTTTCTTGAAAGCCTTGGTGGATTTTTTGAAACTTGTTGGACCACGTAAAGATCACAGGCGTGTGATCACTTAGTGAGTCAGGGAGCACAGATATATTAGCAATGTGCTCAGGGCATGAGGTTAGCAACCAGTCAACAAGTGGAGAGGTGGCAGTTTGGTAGTTTTTCCTGGTCACTTCAGTCACCGTCTGTGAGAGGTATAGAGTAGCTATCTGGTCTCTAGTGACCACCATGTCCTGTGCCAGCCAGTTCATCTTGAAATCCCCATGATTATGTGCTCCCAGTTCTGATTACATTGTTGACAGTAATTTATAAATTGCTCCATTCCTTTTCCTTTGCCTCCTGGTGGTAGGTAAACTGTGGTGAGGAGGAGATTTCTTTTCTGCCTACATGTTGTGAGCTTAATAGATATGATCTGAGCTTCTTCTGATGAGATACTGCCCATCGCTTGTCCTTGGAGATCATTTTGCAGGTAGAACAGACATCCACCCCCATGCTTGGATATTCTATCAAGGTGGAAGAGACTATACCCATCAAGGTATACTGAGAAATCAGGAATCTTGGGTGATAACCATGATTCCGTAATGGATATAATGTCTGGGAAATGCTGCGCTACCCAGGCCTGGAATTGAGGCAACTTCGGCATCAGGCTCCCGATATTCATTGAGGCCATTGTGATGTTACCTAGTGGACTTTGGTTTATTGAGCTAGGTGGGCCAGGGTTAGGGTGTACATTCTCTGACATTGATAGTAGGATGATTATTAATCTTTTTGGGAAGTGAATCCAATACAATGTAAATGACTAGGTGTTGCAATGTCTGGGGAGGCCATGTTTGGTGGGGTTAGTCCATGATTGTTTTTTTAGGAGTTCAGCAATGGTTGCCATGGCAAGGGAAGGCAGTCATGTTGGCTGTAGCAATTGTTTGATCGGGGGTCTCTCAATATTGGTCACACACAAGGACATAGTACTGCGACTGGGTATGCATATTGGTCTCCGGATCGCAGTAGGCTCTGTCGCAGGTGAGTGGACAGTTTTTTCATTATCTTCAGATCCCAGGATGGCTAGTAGTGCCAAAAGGAAAAGGCTGTTATAACTGATCTTTCCTCAGGGAGATGACATCCTGGAGGTGTAAACCAAGAGAACAGCCAGTCAGTAATAGTCAGAAGTCAAGTTGGGGCTAGTGGGAGAAATAGGTTTGAACCCCTTTAAGAGAGGTTGTGTGCTTGAGTAAATTAGGATGAGGGAGAGGTGGGAGGTGGCTATTGGGGGGGTGGAAGTGGATTTAAAGAGTGCTGGGGTGGATGAGGGTGGCTGGGCTGCAAGGAAAGTGTACAGGACAGAACAAGAAACCAGGAGCTGGTTTAAAAAAGAAGCCCTGGAGAGGCTTAGCCAATCCCGGAGTCTCGCAGTCAGTAAGGCATCCTATCAGGAGCACTGCCTTCAAGTCCGGCTCCAGATTTCAAGCTTCATTTATACCTGGTGTTCAGCTTCAGTGGCAGTGTATGTCTAAGGGGCGGACAGCCGGCAAGTTTCTCAGCTTGCTCCACGGAGGAGGGAGAGCCCAGTCAGGGACTAGCTGCAAAGGAAAGCAGAGATTGGGTAAGGACTCTGATACAGGGCCAGAAACAAAAGCTTAGGCTTATGTCATGGGTGTAGCTGTGAAAAGGTCTAGGGACATAAAAGCATGAAATTAAGTCTGAGGGAGGGACTAGGCTAGAAACAAAAGGGAAGCTGTTTAGAGTTAATTATGGGTGGTGACGTCTTGATTAAGTCAAGCAGGGGGTGTCTGGGCTCGACGTCAGGGGTTGAAAGGTATTTAAAGTTTGAAATTCTGAAACCCTTGAAAATGGCGGGCTAGTAGCGCAGTGAAGGGGGGGTGCAAGGCAATTAATTTGAAGTTCCTGAGCCCTGAAATGGCAGTCTAGGAGTACAAGGAGGTGGGGGGAAGGGGAGAGAAAGGTAGTGGAAGCAGAGAATAGCCAGTAAAGAGACAGGGGCCAGAACAGGCAACCTCCAAGACCCTGAAATGGTGGGCTAAAGAGGGTCCGAGGAGAGCATAAAGCAAGAGAGGAGCAGAAATAGTAGTTAAGCAAATGTCTTTCCAACAGGACTCAATTCAGGGCAGGTACTAACTAAGAAGAAAAAAACATACACTTTCGGCTACTTATTTGATTTTCCTATACTTGCTATCTCACTAGTGCAGATGAGACTTAAATATAAAACAGTTAGTGACATGCAGAGTTTAGGCTATTCCAGTGTTAAACCCACACTTGCCATCTCATTAAAACTAATCTTTCAGATAGTTAAAAGCAAGGTGGGAAGCAGTTAAACAATAATTAAAAACAAATAGTTTAAGCCCAAAATGAAAAGTCAGCCCTGGAGAGGAGTGCTGCAAGGAAAACGCACAGGACAGAACAAGAAACCAGGAGTAGATTCAAAAAAGGAGCCCTGGAGAGGCTTAGCCAATCCTGGAGTCCCAAAGTCAATGAGGCGTCCCATCAGGAGCACGGCTTTCAAGCTCAGCTCCAAATTTCAAGCTCCGTTCATACCTGGTGTTCAGCTTTGGTGGCAGTGTATGTCTGAGGGGTGGGAAGTTGGCAAGTTTCTCGGCCAGCTCCATGGAGGAGGGAGAGCCCAATCAGGGCCTAGATGCAAAGGAAAGCAGAGATTGGGTAAGGATTCTGATCTAGGGCCAGAAACAAAAGTTTAGGCTTATGTCATGGGTGGAGCTGTGAAAAGGTCTAGGGACACAAAGGCATGAAATTAAGTCTGAGGGAGGGACTAGGGTAGAAACAAAAGGGAAGCTGTTTGGAGTTAATTATGGGTGGTGGTGGCTCGATTAAGCCAAGCGGGGGATGTCTGAGCTCGGTGCCAGGGGTTGGAAGGTATTTAAAATGTCTTACGTTAAACATCCAGTTTAAGGTGTTACATGTGCTTGGAGTAGATAAGGATATTGCTAACACACTTTCTCATTTAAAAGTGGAGCACCCCAGGGCAGTCCCAGCATTCCTCCGGGAATTGGTAATCCAGAAGCCTGAGATTTGATCAGGAAAGCATTAGCTCAGAGCATCAGAGCTGCATACAAAAGAGGGGTTAAAGGGTAGTAAAATATCAGGGAAAGATAGGGGAGGGCAAACAAATAGCTCATACCAGTGGACCAGCTTTGCCGTTACGTCCCACAGAAGAAACAGGAAGGGGTCACACCATGAATGGTGGGACAACACCTGGCAGGGATAGCATGGATTTGCAAGATGACTGGGTTTGAGGACTACACATGAGTGTTTTGGCTTCACAAGTTGATAGAAAGATGGGCAAGAGGGTAGAGTAAAAGGGTTAATCACCATTGGCTAATTAGCTCCAGCCTACCTGAACATGTTTGGGTGAGTTGTAGAAGGTATGTTCATCCAGACCGGCCATAATACTGTTTAGGACAGCCTTTTTGGTGGCCTTGTGTGATGGCCTCAGAGTATCAGAATTGGTGCAACCAAGTAAGACAGTTCAGACAGTGGAGGTTTTGGCCTTTGAAGAGGTGACCTTGACAATTGAAGGGGTGTTTTTGTGGATCCACAAGAGTAACATGAACCATTTCAGTGTTGGTTTAACCTGCAGGCACCTTTGGGGACCACATGGGACATAAGGGAAGAACTATAGAAATGCATATCCCAGAGGCCTGAGGGGTTGTTCCTTTATCACAAAAACAAAACCCCTCTGATGGTATTTCAGTTCAGATATAGAACATAGAAACATATAATTTAACAGCAGATAAGGACCACTTGGCCTACCTAATCTGCCCATGTTCCCTACCTACTGTCACACTATAGACCCCACTTGATCTCTGGCTTTACCCCCCCTTTCCTTACTTCTGAGGTTCCCTTATGTTTATCTCATGCCTTCTTAAATCCCGTTACATTTTTTTTCTACCCCTCCAGCTTCATTGCATGACCCCTTGTTCTCGTGCATCCTTTTCTCTGAAAAAGGCTTCCCTCTTGAACCTTATTTATACCCTTGAGGTATTTGAAAGTCTCTATTATATTCCCCCTCTCCCTCCTTTCCTCCAGTCTGTACATATTGTGGTCCTTCAGTCTCTCCTCATAGGGCTTTTGATGCAGATCCCACACTATTTTAGTTGCTGTCCTCTGGACTGCATCAGCTCTGTCCATGTCCTTTCAGAGATGAGGACTCCAGAACTGGACACAGCATTCTAGGTGGGGTTTCACCAGAGACTGATACAGCAGCATCATCACCTCTTTCTTTCTGCTGGTGATACCCCTCCCTACGTATACTAGCATCCAACTGGCCAGCCCCACTGTCTTGTCACACTGTTTGGCCACCTTTAGGTAATCTGATATGGTAACACCCATGTCTCTTTCCTGTTTGGTGGTCGAAAGTACCACTCCCACCATTTTGTACTCTGATCCTGGGTTTCTATGCCCCAAGTGCATGACTTTGCATTTTTTTTGCATTGAAACTTACTTGCCACTTTCTAGACCACTCCTTAAGCTTACCTAGATCTCTATTCATTCCCCCCAGAGTCTCCACTCTATAGCAAATATTTGTGTCTTCTGCAAAAAGATATACCTTCCCTTCTAGTCCCTTCCTGCAATGTCACTTATAAAGATATTAAAGAGGACTGGTCCCAGTACTGATCCTTGCAGCACCCTGCTAGTCACCCTCCCTTCCTCGGCGTGAACTCCATTTACCACTACCCTCTTTCGCCTTTCCTCCAACCAATTTCTTACCTGGTTTCCCACTTTTAGTCCCACTTCTAGGCTGCCTAGCTTGTTTATGAGTCTCCTGTATGGAACAGTGTGTCAAAGGCCTTACTGAAATCTAGGTAGGCCACATCCACCTCTCCATCCTGATCTGTTTCCCTGGTTACCCAGTCAAAGAAATTTATAAGATTAGTTTGACATGACCTCCCCCTTGTGAATCCATGCTGCCTCGGATCTTGTAAGCCACTGAATTCAAGGTATTCCACAATCCTTTAATTCAGCAGCTATTCCATTAATTTCCCCACCACCGAAGTAAGGCTGACTTACCTGTAATTGTCAGCCTCCTCCCTGCTTCCACTTTTGTGAAGTGGTACTACATCTGCCTTCCTCCAGTCCTCGGGACCACTCCCATTTCCAGTGAGTGGTTGAATAGGACTGTCAGATGTGCAGTCAGCACCTCTCTGAGCTCCTCCAGAAACCTTGGCTGTATCCTGTCTGGCCCATTGCTTTGTTCACCTTAAGATCTGCAAGTTCTTTCAGGATGCTCTCCTCTGTAAATAGACTAGTGTCCAAGCCCCTTCCTTTGATGCCCCTGACACAGATCTGTGGTCACTTACCCTCCCTTTTATTTGTGAAATCTGAACAAAAATAAATGTTCAGGATGTCTGATTTTTCCTTGTCTCCTTCCACACAATCGCCCCCCCCCACCCCTTAGCCTTACAATCCCTCCCCTGGTCTTTCTCCTTTTGCTTTCATACCTGAAAAATGTCTTTTCCCCTTTTTTACTACCTGTGGTATCTTCTCTTCCGTTTGTGCCTTTGAGCTCCTGACTTCTTTCCCTGCCTCCCTCTGCTTCTCTTGATACACCTGTCTATCCTCCTCCATCTGTGTCTCCTTATACTGCCTGAATGCTAGCTTTTTTGTCCTTATCTTCCCAGCCAACTCTTTTGAGAACCATTGCGGTCTTCATTTCGTTTTGCTTTTGCTTATCTGCCTGACGCAGAGGTTTGTTGCTTTAATATGGCCCTTGAGATATGTCCTTGTTAGGGGCATGAAAGGCTTGGTCTTAAACCCAGCAGAATTTAATACACATTCTTTTCTAATTCGGGTAGACATGAATGCAAGGGCAATAGAGTTGTCAGACACCCAGATAAAGGCTCTGGGGTGATGAAGGTCACAGGCTTTGAAGAGTATATGCATTCTCAATCTGCTGTAACATTCTTTAATTGACAGGTGGCAGACCCCAACTTAGGCAAGTGTGGATCTGTGGGCACTTGTTTATCCATTGGGCAGCCAGAAGGTGCTAACCTCCTCCCAGACCCATGAAGGCAATAGGTGTAATGGGTGGGCTGGGAGGAAACAGGTGGCAAGACTTTGTGTCGTGGGTCATGGCAGAGGCCTGGCAGTAAGGCCTTTCTGGGGTGCTGGTCATCCACTTGGGTGGTAATGATGGCTGGTGAAATCACTGGGTCTGGTTTGCCGGATGAAATATGACCTTCATTGTTTGCAGTAGTGCTGGCCAGATGTAGTACTGGTTTGGTCACACATAGTACAGTGTCAGAGGTGGCAGCATATGAGAGATCCAGCAGGGATCGAGAAGGCTTGCAGAGTAATCAATATGTCGATGCACATCATTATAGGGTCTATAGGTGGGAAGGTACTGCGACATGAATAAATTGTGAACATATTGCCACACCTCTGTACATTGGATGGGGCGCACTTTTCTATGGTAGCTATAGATAGGTTTTTAAGAGCTATAAAGGGTGTCTTGGAGAACTGTTAACATGGTTTGCTTTGAGGGAATGACTATAGTCATCCTGTGGTGGCACAGTAGTCTTGCAGGTAGACAATGGGGGGGGGGACTGGGGTAACCTGCTACTGATACAGATGGGTTCCTCTCAAGGTTAGCAGCAGGCGAGGCTCCTGATAATGGTGAGCCCGAGGGGCCAGTCAGGGGGCATCATCCTTGGCTTTTGGCCTGCATGTGTAGCGCCCTCTGATGGAGGAAGGGTACATGACACATGGCTCTGGAGCCACCTCTTAGGCCTTGGAGGCCATAGTCCCTCCAGAGGCAGTGCCCCCCCTTTTAAAGGATGGTAGGTCCACCCAGTGGGGTCCACTAGGGTAAGTGGATGGACTAGGGAAGGTTAGGACCACCTTAAAAAGGATTGCTGACAATACCGAGCTGCACACATCATGTCATATATTACATGTGGTTGTTTTAATAAACACATGGCTATGGTCATTACTTCCAAAACACTATGTATGTCTCATCTGTTCAGGTAAAGGGGATAAGGGACCTAATGAGACAATAGAGAGCTGGTGAAAAGGCTCCTTGAAGCCTGCATGCATTTGTCTCTAGGTCTTTCCTTGTTATTGGGCAGAAGCCAGGAAGGGGAGAGGGGGAGCACAGGAGGAGGGGAAGGTAAGTATAGGTACTAGGTCCACCCAGGGTTGGGGAGGGTTGAACTGGAGTAGAGGAGCAAAGAGTAACCCAGTCTCTTTGTTCCTCCCTCTGGTTGAAATTCCCACTCACCCATCCTGAAGGTAGAGGTTAGAGGGCTGAGGGTAGGTAGGTAGGGAATCTGTCATCCCATTATGGGTTGAGTAGGAATTTTCCTGTTTTTTTCCCTTGAGTTTTTTTATGGGGTTTTCACCTTTCTAACAGGATAGTGGTAGCAATATAGTGTAAGATGTCAAAGTCATGTAAGTGTGACAACATGGTTGTCTCACAGGTAAAGTACAAAGGGGGTGAGCCGGCCTGCTGGCGCAGTGGTTAGATTTCTGCTTGCGACGCCAGCGACCTGGGTTCGGGAACAGACCTGGGTCGTCAGAGGTCCAGCCGGGGGGAGAAGGAATGAGCTTCCTCTAGATTGCTCTCCTTCTCTGGGAGGAGAGTGGATGCTAGTTCGGTGCAGAAGTGACACCTGGCGGAGGCCAGGTTCATCACATTGCACCGACACCGGTTTCTCTCTGGGGAGGGGTGGACACTGGTCGTCACTGCAAGTCCCCACCTCAGCTTAAGGGGGAGAAAATTCTGCTCCGGCCATCTCCTTGAAGCCCTGCCCTGGGCTTCAATTAGCCTCCTAACCAGGCTTTCCTGACCAGTCATAGTTTCATGGCACTGGTAAGCCCGACGGTGCCATGACCCCACCCTCTGGGGGGCAAGCCAGGGGTGACTGGGAGAGCTCCAGTGATCTAGGAGGCGGAAGCATGAATGGGCGCTGTGACCAGGGCAGATGACATGACGGTCTGGAGCAGCCAAAAAGCATATTAAATAAAAAAAATGTACAAAGGGGTAATGGAGGAACCTACCACTGATTCAGGTGGGTTCCAGCCCCTGATGATGGTGAGCCCAAAGTGCCAGTCAGGGGATAGCATCCTTGGCTTCTGGCCTGCATATGTAGTGCCCTCTGATAGGGGTGCATATGACACATAACTCTGGATCCACCCCTTAGGCCTCAGAGACCATAGTCCCTCCAGAGGCAGTGCCCCTCCTTAAAGGATGGCGGGGCCAGCCGGTGGGGTCCACTGGGAATAAGTGGACAGACCATGGAAGGTTAGAACTGCCTTAAAGGGAAAGTCCCCTCAGACTTTTCTTTTGTTTCCTTGTGTAGTTTGTAGGCATGTACAATAATTGCCTCTATTGCACCCTCCTAATTTCCTCAGGGTTAAAATATTAATAAAGGTACGTAAGTCAGGTGTGAAAAGCTGCTTGACCCCATTGCAAAGGTTATTACCTGACTCATGTAAGACATCCTGGAAATTTATGATGTTTTGGTGCTAAAGCCTGCAGTAAACACTGTATTAGTCAGTGCTGTTGCTATCCTCTGCAGTCCCTATGTTCTTGTCTTATGCTGACCATGAAACTTTTCAAGGTACAGTAAATGTCCTGCTGTTTTCTGTACTTCAAAGTGTATTTGGGTTAGAAAAAAAAAGGCTTTTAAAGAATACAGGGACTTCACAAGGCATGTAACAGACAGAACTGACTGAGAGTATAACTTCTGCTGGTTTGTGCATGTATGCATCAACTCCCATGATGCCTTGTATGAGTGGTGTCATGACAATGGAGGCAAACAGGTTTTCACACCAGGGCAAAACAGAGTGAAGCAACCAGTGAAGCAACCTCATTTATATTTAAATTAGGATGAAATTCGGAGGTCTGCAAGAGAGGAATTGTGGTTCATGCCTAAAAACTACACAGGTATACAGAAACAGACTGAGGGGACTTTTCCCTTTTAAAAGAGACTTACTGACACTACCGAGCTGTGCACATCATACACTGTGTATTTCTCATTCTGTTCATATAAAGAGGATAAGGGGCCTAATCAGACAATGCATCACCTATAGTATACTATGACATTCAGACAGTATTCCTATGGAATACACAGAGTATCTATCCATAAAACTCCCACAAAACTGATTCTTTTTTTTTCTTGTACTTTATAGCTCCATGCTATTGTTAGTTGCCTATGGTGTCTGCCCTTATTCTCTCCACCTACTTGGAGCCTGTGGGTGTTCTTGGTTCTACTCCACAGCCAGGGACAAGGTGGGGCCCGTACAATCGAGCTTCTGGTTTCATCAGGTCATTGCAGCAGGACAGGCAGAAGAGAGATGTGTGGTCTGGAACAGGCGTTCTCTCTTCCCAGTGCTCAGGGAGCTGATTTTCCGCTGTTCTTTGGGGGGTATGACATGTGCCCAGATGTCAAGGCGGTAACGCCGACATCCGTCAAGCCCCAACCCTCGGAGTGGCTTTGGTGCTTGCTGTGCCTCCAACCTCCACCAGAAACCAGTCAAGCGCCGAGCCTCATACCCACCCCCCCCGGAGAAGGCGAGTGATCCTTGGATGTTCGAGCCTCCTCTCTCCGGCCGTCCCTCCGTCTCCCCGGGCACGTTCCTGAACCCAAGTCAATGGTGCTGCAAGCAGTAATGCTACTGCTGTGCCAGCAGGCTGGCTATGGAATGGTAGCCAGTGGTAATAGCAATATTAAATGAGCGACTGTAGAAACAGTGACTCATTTATATCGCTATCATGAACAGCTACCCTGCTAGGGTAGCGATGCTGTGCCAACTAGAGCAACCAGAAGGGGAGGGATAGGGAGATGGAGGGGAGGGATAGGAGGGAGGATTTGTATAGGTTGGGGATTCTGCTGCAGCTGAGCCAGCCCTATGGTGTGGTGGTGAGGGTGGCTGGCTATGGTGCAGCAGGAACTGGGTGCGGGACCTTCTGGGGGTGATTTTTTTGCCACTGCTAGCGACTCTCTGTATTTTTTCGGTCCGTGTTTCCGCCTCCTCGACAATGCACCACTCCCCGGAGTTAACAATCCTAAGTAAGGGGATGTGTAGGGGTACAGCCCCCCGCATAAACATTTGTAATTTGCTGGAAGTCGGGTCGCTTGTGTTTATATATTGCCGAAATGCTTTTGGCGATATACATTTGCTATGATAGTGATCGCTGTTTTTCAATCGCTATCATAACATGGAACCCTTCAAAACTGGCTCTGTAGGAAAACTGTATTTAACCTGCATGCCTATATTTCCTGTTGAAGCTTTTTTTCAAATACTGGTTTACACTCTGTAACTGTTCAAGCTGCATTAGCTTTTGAATAAATTTTGTCGGGGTTTCTGACTTTCACTCTGGTGTTAAAGACCATTTTAGAACTGTATGATGTAGTTTCTCTCCTTGCTAATCTCTTACATTGTTGGCACACTGCGTCTGTGCTCTAGTATGAAATGTCATTCTTGAAAGGGACATAACCTACATCATTGATATGACTTCTGATAACTCCTTACGAAGTCTGAACCATCCATTGCTTAACCTGATTCAGAATGGCTACTCAGGTGAAAATGAGTTAAGTTCTAAAATTGTACTTACTAGCAGTGTTTAAATCCGAATTGCTCACTGTGTTCACTAAAAGATCAGTGGAAGGCAAAACAATAAGAGAATTGGAACTAATATTTAAAAAAAACTGCTTCAACAGGAAAACATGACTTACAGGGTCTGTACTGTTCTTTGCAAAGATACAATACTCTGGCAAAACATACCTGTGAGAGTAAAGGTTTCACAAAGGCAGTTTTACAGTCAAAATACAATGTGCATGTCATCCTGTATTCCACCCATGGCATCAGGCATGCTTATGCAGTATGTGCTATGGCATGTGCTTTAGTCTTCCACTGCACAATACATACTATCCTGACTATGAATGGCATGCGTATAAATCATGTCTAGTGTACGGCGTGTTATGCATTAGTCATGCTTATGTTATCATGACTATGGTATTCCCTTATGCAACAACTCCGGGTTTGAAAAGATAAGTGATATGCCCAAACCAAAATTTGTAAGCCTGACTACCTCAGACATTGCAAATCTGATACTTTCGGAAATATGCTAAGGGACTGGCCAATAATAAGCACTGGTTTCCAGCCACATTTAAATATTTGAATGTTAACCATTGCTGGGCTAGAGCATGGCAGCATCGGAATAATCGGACACCTACGCCTACATTTTTGTAAGATACAGATGTTATTTAATTAGGTTTTGGAAGTTTGTAAACTCTGATTATAGCACTTACACTACAGAATCGAGAAGTGCCTTTAAAGACAGCCAAAATCATAATGCTACAGGACAGTTGCTGCTGTGCACAGATAACCTCATAGTGGTGCCACAGCCCTGTTTTAGGCTGTACTACAGTGCTTGCACTTTTGCAGACTATTTCAAGTTAACTACACTGCCCAGTGGTCAAACATGACAACTCTTCATCTGAAGTGAGACTTGCCCATTTTGGACTCAGTTCTTTTGAAGCAAATGTATTCAGCCTCAATTCTGCAGTAACAAAAAAACAAACAAGAAAAGACTGGTCTTGCCTTTTTATGTTGTTATCTTTGTTTATTGCTGCAGTAGGCCTTACTGTCTCACCAGTCTAAGTGTTATAACTGTAGTTAAATGAGAACCACATTCAATGTTAGTTTTACAGATTTTTTTACATACTGTATCTACAGGAGGGTGGCTTTGGCAGAGAGGTGCTGCTTTTCAGTAATGCTCCTTACACTGTACACAGTGGTTCAAGTCCTCCCAACATCAGACAATTAGTTTCATCCCTCCTGCACCAAACTCACTTATAGCCACCCCCAAAATAATAACATGTTTATTTTTAGGGCTGTGGGCAGAACCTACAGCCATTTTGCGAGAACTCTGTAGCTCTGAAAACGGCCAGTTTCACAACAGCTTCCAATGGACATTTGGAGGTATCCTTCCAAAACCCCAACGGAGCTTATACCCCTTCGCCATGATCGGCCTACGGAATAAGAACCGCACTATTTCAGCTGTTACTTCCGCATTCCAATGCGTGAACTGCGCATGTGCACAACTCGTGTGCATGTGCAGTTCTATGGTGCCACCATGTTGCAAATGGCAACATGCCATTCACTATTTTGTGCCCCCCTCCCCACATCATGCCCGACATCTAATGTTGCACACTAGAAGCTCACCCCAGTGTGTGGAATCTGTTTTTTCCTGTAAATTAGAAAGCAGTCCCTAGCCGCATTATTTTCCTGGTGCCTCTTGCCCAAGTTATGTCTGACATTGGGGTGCCCAATCCCCATGTCAGCATTCATGTGGCACACTGGGAGTCCACCCCAGTGTGCCGAAATGTTTTTTTTTTCTGCATTTGCTGTAAATTAGAAAACGGTCCCTCATTGCTGTTTTTTCTACCTCTGTGAAACTGAAAATGGTCCCTCATCATTGCTGTGGTCCCCCTCCCCCCTCCTCACCCTCCCACTGAGCACCCACCTCCCCACATCCCCCCTTACCCCACACTTACCTCTGGAGGTTGGCGCTGTCATCTTCTCTGGCCAGGACACATCTGCACTCTTCAAAGCCCAACCGTGAACTGAAGAATTAAAGGTAAGCATGCTATACAGCCATTTAATGGGATTTTCAACTTATGCTCATATCGCAGCCATTTTTTGGAAATTTTGCCCCAAATTTTCAACATGGGGTTCTTGGGACCCCACCTTGTGAAAACCGTCACTGTCATTTTGTTACTCTGTCACAAAAGGTGATTTTGTGGTCACTGCATGGAATCACCTTTCAGGACTGATTCACAAAATGACAGTGCCACTGTTCATGCGGTGGGCTCCCAAAAAGCCCATGTTACAAATTTGGTGAAAAAATTCTACAAAATGACTGCATTATGAACTTGCGTTGCACAGTTTCTACGCACTCTCCTAACGTTGCCAATTTTTTATGTTTTCGTTCCACATTTTTAACATTGCCATTTTTGCGCACCTCCTTCAAAACAGTACAGCTGTCATTTTCTGCAACCTGCCCAAAACATGTTTTCGCACCTGTGGTGCAGAGTAGCATGTTTGGTCTGAGCAATCACCTTTTGGGACAATTGAACAAAATGACACTAGCACTGTTCATGAGGAGGGGTCCAAAAAAGGCCATGTTGAAAATTTGGTGCAACACCTCCAAAATATGGCCAAGTTATAGCTGGGCGGTGAATAATTTCTATGCACATGTGTAACTTTCATCACTTGGTAGCTCTTCACAGCCCTGTTGGCTCTGGCTAGTTTGTTTATTCTGTGATGGTCTATGTTGCACTTCAGATCCACCAGGTAGTTGGGGAGAAAGGACCAGATTTTGTTTAATTCTGGATTTCACTGATGAGTCAGGTTGGGCAACAGACCCATCAGATAGTTTGGGGAGAGAGAAAGTTGTTTTTATTTATTCTCTGACTGGCTGGATTGAGCTTTGGATTTGTCAGGTTGTTCAGGGGAGGGGGACAGTTTTTTCTATTCCCTGAAGTTCCAGCTTTCACCCTGGGCTCATCAGGTAGTTGGGTGGAGAGGAGGGACAGATTTTTTTAATTCTCTAATAGATTGTATTGGGCACTGGGCCCATTAGGTAGTTGGGGGGGGGATAGATTTTGTTTTTCATTCAATGATGAACCATTCTGGGCTCTGGACCCATCAGGTAGTTTGCAGGAGGGGGACAGACTTGTTTTATTCTCTGATGGGCCAGGATGGGCACCGGACTATTCGGCTGTGCAGCAGGCTGTGTTTGAGTGTGCATGGCAGTAGTATAAGCAGCACTGTGGCAGCAGCCCCAAGGCTCCCATGCAATGTTTGAGCCCCTTTCTGTGACCTGAGTGTATGAGCACGGGGAGAGCACTGTTTTTCTGGCTTACCTATTCCACCATCTTCTCACTGTTTTGTTGCTGCTCCTCCTTATCTCTGTTTGGCTTGATACTCAGGCTAGGTTGGGCACAGGACCCATCAGGTAGTTGGAGGGAGGGGGACAATTTTTTTAATTCACTGTCAGGCCAGGTTGGGCACTGGACCTTTCAGGTTGTTGGGGGATTAGGACAGTTTTTTATGTTGGCGCACTTGCGCAGTCGACATCTTGCAGCAGTGGGGATTTGGAGGCGCAGTCGCTGCTGGGCGAATGCGGGGCATGCACCAGTAGGTGTGTCCCTCATTCCCCAGTCAGCCTGCATGCCGGTGCCACACCATGCATAGTAATGTGGTGAGCACATCTAGGGAAAGGTCTGCTGCAATCCGAGCAAAGCTCGTAACATGCAGCGGACCCTTCCTACGTGCTCGCCAGCTACTAGCATGGCAGCTGAACTGCCAACTTCGGGGGTGCCCAATCCCCCAGTTGGCTTGCCCTGCGAACTGTGTGCTGATAGGGAGCCCACTCCCCATCAGCAGAATGTGTCTCCCCCATTATGTTATTTGCTGACAGGGTGCCCAATCCCCATTGGCATCCGTCTCCCCCTATCCCTCTGTAATGTGCTGACGGTGGAGCCCACTCCCCATTGGCATGATGTCCCCCCCTTCTTCTGTGCCAAAGGGGGTGCCCAATCCCCTGTCGACTACTGTGCCCCCCCAAAAAAGCAAGAAACTGCATGTAAAGAAGAAAACCATCCGCGATCTGTTTTGTTTGAATCTACAAGCAGAAAACCATCCCTCGTGGTCTTCCTACCCACCACCCGCACCCACTCACTGCACACCCTGCCTCCCCACACCCTCCCTCACCCCATACTTATCTCTGGAGCTGGTCACGGTGATCTTCGGTGGACCGGGAACATGTCTGTACTCTTCAAAGCCGACCGCAAACTGAGGAAATGCCGGTAAGCTGTATAATGGAATAAATAGGTTTTTTTCAACTTTGGTGCATATCTCAGGCATTTTGGGGCATTTTTGCACCAAATTTTCAACATGGGGGTTTTGGGACCCCTCCTCATGAATTATGTCACAGTTATGATGTTAATCGGTCCTGAAAGGTGATTTTGCAGTCACTGCACAGAGTCACCTTTCAGGACTGATTAACGCAAGAACAATGGCAATGTTCATGAGGTGGGCTGTCAAAAAGGCTATGTTGCAAATTTGGTGGAAAAAATCCCCAAAATGTCTGTTTTACGAGCATGCGTTGCGCACTTGATACGCACGCTCATAACTTCGCGGATTCGCAATATTTTCATGCCAGATTTTCAACATTGTCATTTTTCTATACCTCCTTGTGAACAGTGCAGCTGTCATTTTTCACATCCTGGCCGAAATGTGCTTCCGCACTTCCAGTGCACAATACCGCGGTCGCTGTGGGAAATCTGTGTTCAGGGCAGATTACAAAAATGGCAGTGACACTGTTTATGAGCAGAGGTCCTAAAATGCCTATGTTGAAAATTTGGTGACTATACTCCATAAAATGACGGTGTTAGAGGCGTGCGTTGCACAGTTTGCACGCATGCTCATAACGTTGTGCATTTGTAATATTGTCACTCTGGATTTTCACTATTGGCATTTTTGAACACCTCTTGATGAACAGTACAGCTGTCATTTTACATATCCTGCCCGAAATGTGTTTTCGGACTTCCGGCGTAGAATAGCACAGTCACTGTGCGAAATCACTTCTTGGGACATTTTGAGGAAATGACAGTGACACTGCACATGAGCAGAGGTGCTAAAATGCCTATGTTGAAAATTTGGTGCCGGAACTCCATAAACTGACTGTGTTACAAGTGTGTGTAGTGCATTTCCCACGCAACCTTGTAACTTCGCACATTTGCAATGCTTACATGCCACATTTTCACCACTGCCATTTTTTTACGCCTCCTTATGAATAGTACAGCTATCGTTTTTCACATCCTGCCAAAAATGTGTTTCCGCACTGCACTACCAAAGCCAATGCCAGCGCGACAACATTCGGCATTGACAAATGCTTGTTTATTTCCTGATGGGCTGGGTTGGGAATGTCAGGTTGTTTGGGGGTAAGGGTGTGCAAATACCTTTTTTCAAATATTTGCCAAGCATTCATATTTGGGGGTCCTAATTATTCATTATTCATGCTTCATTATTCAGATGCTGGAACTGGCTGTGAGACTACAAGATCTTCCAAGATTTCCTGTTCAATCAGAGGCCACTTTGGAAGATAACTGAAGGCATGTCATGTGACCCAGCACTCACAGACACTTCATGCAGGAGAGACAGATGACTTGAGCTGCTGCAGAGAAAGAATTTACTTTCATCTGCATGTCAAAACTTAAAACAAATCAGAAATCTTGACATGTTTTGTTCCTCTCCCTAAATCCAAAGCTAAAGAGGGTAATTTTTGTCATATTTTTGTGTGATAAATAATTTTCAGTGTTTCTCAGGAGACCTGATAGTGTTTTTTCCCTAAATACTAGGCCTGTTTCTGCTTTGCAAGCAAAAGCAATCAGACAATCACAGCCTAGCCAATAGGGCTTAAGAGAGGCCACTCACTCAGTCAGCAGTACAATTTTCACCAAGCCAAAAAATACATTACATTTCCAATATCAAGCTGTAAAATGTTTTCCATTGAAATTGCACATATTAACCCCCAATGTTTTGCCAGTAGGGCTTGTTGAGGGGAGTGTTTTTATGTTGCTTGCGCAGACATGTGCAACAGACATTTTGTAACAAGAACAGTGTTTTAGAGGTGTGTCTCTGTTGGGTTCAAAGCAGCTTATGCTACAAGGGGCTTGGCAGTGACAGCCGAATGATCGGCTGTGCTGATCATAATGCGTTTTTCTTTTTGGGGGCTGAAACCTCATGTACTTGAAAGGAGCCAGCTGTTCTTATCAGGTAGCAGCTGGCTCCTTTCTATTTGCATAAACCAGGCCCGCAGACTCTGATACCCAGCACCCACCCCCTTCCCCATCATGTCAGCACTGGTTGTTCTTCCTTTGCTCAGAAATCACCCAGAAGAGCCCCATAGACTCCGATACCAAGCACTCCTCCCCCAATGCTGGCATTTGGCATTGGTGGTTGTTCCCTCACCTCCCCTCATCTCATTCAGAAGCTGGCCATGATGTACGATTCATTGCCAGTCAGGGTAACAGCTGGCCAGTGGTATGCACACAGGGCCCACCAAGGGTGATGTGAGGCAGAGCCAAAAGAGCTAGAAGGTGGAAGGAATGTCACACAGCCAGGAACAGCAGCAGGAACAGAGGAACCCAAGGCAGCAAAAAGAGAGCTGCCATGAGTCCCGCTAGGATGGACAGAATTCAGAAGCAACCAGGAGCCACAAACAGTGCACCAGGAGGGAACACATTAAGGGCAAAATTACTGAGCGGAGTAGCAACAAGGGCAGCAGCAGAATCGAAGCACTACAGCAGGCAGCAGACTTGATAGTGGGAGAACATCTGTCAGCAGGGAAACAACAGAGGAGCAGATGGAAAAACAGGGAGAGAACAGGGACACCCCGAGTCGTAGCCACATGGTAGACAAGGTAGGAGGGAGCTGGGGGTGAGCAGGGCCAGCAGTTGTGCAGCTGTAGGCAAAGGAACGGGTGTCCAGAGGATGCTTGGGGCACATTTGCATATATAGCATTGGGTGGGGGCGTGGTGCCCACTGCCCCACCAAACATTAAGCATTTGCCTTGCCAATACTTTTCTTATTTTATTCAAAAGAAAAAGAAAGGCATTTTTCTTTTATTGTGTACTAGGCCAATCAAAAGCTGCAAAGCTAGCCAATCAAGGGAGGAAGCCAGCAGCGGGAAAGACAGACAAACAAGGGCACCCCCTGTTGCTGCTCCTAAATTAATGTTTTTAATGTTTTTCTGTGTATTCTGTTTTTAAAATCCCATTTAAATTTTACATATCAGCCCCTCTCCTAAAAAAAAAATCAGGTCCAATTGGTACACATAATTTTCCTCTTACATTTTCTTTAGAGGAGCCTGAGATCATTTACCCACAAATGAATAACATTTTGTGATGGCTGTGGCAGGGTTTGCATCTGCAATGTCCCAGTTCCCAAGCTGGTGCTTAAACCACTAGACCACACTGCCTCCAGTTTTGTGAATATTCAGCGTAGTGGCAGAAATGGAGGGGGGGGGGATAATATGTTATTTTTTTTAATTATACAATTTATTCACCCTAGATAGCCCAGCTCTGAGATGCAACATCTCATTTCCAGTGGTGTACTGATTTGCCTTAGTTCCAGGCCAGCAATAGTTTTGTAGATAGGCAAGCACCATTTGAACCTGCAGAAATAGAACACAGAACTTGGTGGGGAGACTGTTTTTTTTTTTATTAAATAGTTGGCTGAATATTCATATTTGGCACTGCCAAGTATGAATACTTAGTCAAATATTTACAGTGTCACCTTGGGCAAGCTGTAGAAGTGGGCAGAAGGCAAAGCAGGACCCCATTGGAAATTAGATGTTCCATCTCAGCTGTAGTATCTGGGATAAATAAATTCTCCCCCGAAATAACCCCATGCTTTCCACTACTACACTGAATGTAAAAACAGTAAACCAGGCACTGGAAGCAGTCTAATGGTCTAAGCCCCAGCTTGGGAACTGGGAATTGGCAGAGTGCAAACCCAGGTACACTCAAATATTCAATCTGTGGCCATGGGTAAGACATGTAACCTTCAGTGCTCCATTGCACCCAGTTGTAGAACCAAGGGGAAGCATGACACCACTGGAACCGAGACTAGCCCTGGTCATCTGGTGATGGTGGAAAGGCTTTAAAGAAAAATTCTGCAGCTGAATACCAAATGCGTGTATTTGTTGTCCTTCCCCTATGAATTTTGGTAGCTTTGGGCCAGGGGAAAGATTATGCCTTTTTTTTTTATTGCTCATATGGACCAATGGTCTTTTTCTGCCATCTATGTGTCTGTGTTTCTGTGTTTCTGTGGTTGGAGGATGGCCAAGCTGCACTAGGAACCAGGGGTAGGCTGACAAGACTGCTGGAGGTGGAGTCAGACAGGTAACTCAGCTCTACAGGTGACCCTCTCCCAATGGTCAAGGCTCAGGCTTCTCCCCATTGCACGGTGTCTCTCCATGCATCACGGGTAGCAGTGGCACATGGCACATGGTGGCCCCACATTGGCTCACAGGGGAACAATCTTCCAGCTACGGTGATCTGAGTCTCAGATCTCAGCTACTGTCCTCCCAAAACCACTGACAGGCAGCAGCTGCTTATAATTTATTATGGACTTTCTTTTCTCCAGTGGCATCACTAATAGCCGCTACACCTAGGGACTGGGATGTGCTCACACTGGCAGTATAGCCTAGAGGTTAGAGTAATGAGCTATGAATGAGCTTGATACATGCAGCAGATGAGAGCTTGGTCTGATTCTTACAACCTCCACTTGCAAAATGTGTGACTCTGAGCAATTTATTTAACTGCCCAGTACTCCCAGGTTGCCCCCATACCTCTCAACCTTTTGTCACTGAAATGAGGGACATGGACATTTTTGGACACTCAAAATGAGGGACAATGAGGGACACAGACCCTCAGAATGAGGGACACATCCTCAAACATGGAGATACAAGCTCAAAACACTGTGAAAACCAGTGTTTACTTGTATAAAGTTTATTTTGGATTTAGTATTTTAGAATATTAAGAGTTTCTGCTTTAAAGTTTGAATTTACAGCACATTCTCTGTGTGGGCAGCACCTTTTCCATGAGGGACAGATGAGGGACAGAGCAATTTTAAGGGGCAAAATGAGGGATGTCCCTCATAATGAGGGACACTTGAGCAGTATGGGACTCACCCCTGAAAACAGGCACTTGTTCCTAGTGGGCCTTACCCAGTTACCAAAGACTAAACTAAAAAAAATAAAAATAAACACTGGGTTAGTGGGCTGTCCTGGGCTGGCAGGATGATGGGCTGAGAGAGACTTACTTTCTGGTCCTGGCCTAGCACTCGGCATTGGGTGCTGACTTTGAAGAAATGGACTTTACAGCACTAAGAGCAACAGCCTACAGATGAGGTAAGGTACAGGGCAGCTTTGGTTTCATGCTCTGGTGTTTTTGGAGTGCATTGACTTGCAAGAGAAAAAAACAAAACAAAAAAGTATTTGAGATGATGGCGGGTGGGAACCGATCCATTTCAGACTGGAGCTCAGTGTGAGTGAGTGAGTGAGTGAGTGAGTGTGTGACAGCATGCATGTGCACTTGCAGAGGAGCTTAACTATCTAGTTTAGGTCAGTGCTGCGTTTTCTGGTGGGTCTTGTTTAGGGGCTGGGTTGCAACTTGGGTTGCTGGACTACATGCAACTTTTTTGGGTGAGGAAAAGGCAACTTGCTGGGCTGGGGTCTGAGGACTCTAGGGAGGGGCTATGATGCAGCTTAAATGTGTTGTGGGTGATCTGTGAATTCTAGGAAGGGGGTCTGGGATACACCTAGCTTAGGGGGGGGGGTGAGGGCTTGTTATTCTGGGGAGGGAGGGAAGGATGAAACTTACTGGGCTGGAGGGATGAGACATCAGGGTAGAACATTTTTATTTATTTATTTAAGATTAGGATTTACACCTTTGAGCCAGGGTATCTTTTACAAAGGCTCCAAGTCAGTTTAACACAGGACAATACATGTGGTACAGGCAAGTTCACATGGACAACAAGACAGTAATAACCAGAGATCCAGATCATTGTCTGTTACAAATTGCAAGAGACATGCAGCAGCACGACAATAGGTGTGGTTTAAAGCTTGTTAAGTGCAGTACATAGCTTAATTAATAACACTTGAAATACATAAGTGCAAGGTAGATAGCAGCAAGATATTGCGGTATAGTGTGTGGTATAATGCTTGTTTAGGTACTCGTGTGTTAAATAGGTGCTAGTTAAATAAAGCAGCAGCAAAGTAGTAAGAGCTGTGAAACTCATATAGGTAGTAGGAGCAGTACATTCCAGATAGATGCGGACCAGGTAGTGTACATTCTATTACTAGGTGCGTTGACTTAGGAGTAGCAGAAGGAGAGATTCATCAGGGGTGTTGGTGGCTGACTCTGTAATAGGGGTGGTGGCAGCTGGAGATGGCTTTGTCAGGAGGAAGGGTAGC
The DNA here is from genome assembly GCA_016271365.2 of Neoceratodus forsteri. Lineage (NCBI taxonomy): Eukaryota > Metazoa > Chordata > Ceratodontiformes > Ceratodontidae > Neoceratodus > Neoceratodus forsteri. The sequence continues at coordinate 437,980,975 of CM057453.1, forward strand.
TGACAGGACAGCAATGAACCAGATGGTAGGTGGGGATCTTGGTCAGAGCTTGGGAGGGGGTCATCTGTGTGGTTGAGCAGGAGCTGACCGTGGCTAGGTGCGACAATCATAGTTATTTGCGTTGGATAGGAGAATACAGCGCGCTCTTTTAAAGGAGCACAGGTTTTCAGTGTTGATGAAATTCTCCTACAAGGATACCTAAGATGCACCAGAATGTACCCAAAATTCAGAAGTTGGTTATACCACTGTTTACAGTGCTTATGCAAGTATAAACTATGCAACTAAAGACTGTAGCCAACATTGAGTAAGGGGTCCAGCTCTGGAAACCATACCTGAGGAAAGATATTGACAGGGTGGAGACGGTCCAGAGGAGGGCAACTAAAATGATACACAGGCTTCAGGAAAAGAATTATGAAGACAGACTGGGAGAGCTAAGCGTGTACTCTCTGGAGCAGCGGAGGGATGGGTGGATATAATAGAGACCTTTAAGTACCTCAAAGGGTTAAACAGAGTCCAGACAAATGAGCTGTTTCAGCTAAATACATCCACAAGGACATGAGGTCATGGCTTGAGGTGGGGGGGGAGCTTTAAGAGCAAGTTCTTCTTCATGTTGAGAGTGATGGCGCTGTGGAATGGGTTAACCGAGGAGCTGGTGGAAGCCAAGCCAGTTAGGGAATTCAGAAATGCATGGAATAGATACAAAGGAATCGTGACAACAAAAATGGGGAAAACTTGAGGGGGGTAGTCCAAAACATGGGCAGACTAGATGGATCACTGGTCTCCATCTGCTGACACATTCTATGTACCTATGTACCTAGGACAACCTAATCCTACTAGCAGGAGACAGCTTAGTGCCCACTTCCACAAGCATTTGATTGGCACTCTCCTGGGCTGTTGTGTGCATATTTCGTTCATTGGCCAATGGTGGTGTCGGTGATGGAGGAGGGGGTGCAGTAGCCTTTCCTGTGGATGACTGAAGATGGCTGCAGTGAACTGAGTTATGACTTTAGTAAGTAATTAAAACGCCTCAGAAAGAGAAGGGAATTGGGTTGCAGGTGGAGGGAGAATAACTGCTGTCTGTTGTCAGTTGGTAGACTGGTGGTGCCATGACATACTAGTGCTGTGACCATCCTGCTCTTGCATACTCTGTACCTTGGCTGATGATGGTGACAGCGATGTTGGATGGGGAGCAGTAGCCTTGCCTGCAGAAGGCTGCAGATGGCTGGGGTGAACTGAGCTACGACTCAACTCAGTAATTAAAACTCATCAGAACCAGCCCATCAGCACAGTGACAGTGCTACTGCTGGTGACAACAGCAACCCAGGTTCAGAAGTGAGTCCAAGTCATTAGGGGCCAACTGGGGGGGGGGGCTGAGTGTCCCAGAGGATGTTCTTCTTCCCTGGGGAGAGACGGTCACATCTGTTGCTGCCACACTGCCAGCTGGATGCAGGGAGCGGTTGGGCTCGGCAAGACTAAGAGGAGGGAGGAGTCACACTAGCAGCATATAACATCATGTACTGATGTGCATACTTGCAGCTCTTAACTATGTGGCTCCTGAGGTGCAAGGCAAAAAACTGGCAGAAAAAAACAGAAACCCTGGACCAAATGATAATGAAGATCCCCAGTTACTCCTGATCTCCCTGCCTGGACCTCCAAAGTTTGCCACCTGATGAAGACAAGAAGCGCTTGAGGGACTGGTGCCTCAACTTGTCCCTGCCTGGGGGGTAATACATGGCTTTATGGAGGATGGTACTTCAGGTTGGTCAGGTAGGGGGACGGTGATAACCTTGTGGGTATCAGAAGGAGACTGAGCCCAGAGTGTTGAGGGGGCACCAATAAAAATTACACAAAATAAAACTTGTCAGAAAAAGAAGGGATTTGGCTGCAGGTGGTGGGAGAATCACTTCTATTTTCTGTCAGTCGGTAGATTGAGGGTGCTGTGACATATTACTGCTGTGACTGTCTGCCCGTCGGCTTACTGTCTGACTTTACATGGGACGTACATCAGTTGGCTGCCACTAGTTATTCAGGGGATTTTGATTCCAAGTACAGGACCACCATAAACAGTGATGGGTGAACGCAAGGTTTCCTTTGACACTATATACGTAGTGGGATTGGCAATCTAGCTGACCTTACTTTTTTCACAAGGAGTGTCACTTATCAGCAAATGCCAAATCCAATATGTTGCATGATGAGCCACTGGGGCACTCTTCAGGGGCAAAGCCCTACAGGCCCCGGTAATCCAAACAGTGTAATTTGAAAGAAAGCCATGATCATCAGCACAAGGCCACAACTGGCGATGGGTCCTCTGCTCAGTTGAGGGGAACATGTTCGTCAAAGGTTAGATTTGTCTTTTCTTCTCAGCAGTGTTATGAGTGAACTGCTTCATTTCCAAAACATAATAAATTCACTATTACAATACATGTTTATTAATTTCTTTATTTTAATTACTGCACTATATACCCAATAACTACACAGCAGATACAAGCAAGCAAACATTCGGCATTGACAAATGCTTGCTACTGTTGTCATTTTGCTATCCCTTTCTTACTTGAAATAATGTATTTATCACACAAGTAAAAAGGTTACCTTCTTTTATGGCTCTTGTTTTACATCCTTTCATTTTATTTTCAAGGAGAGTCAAGGGCAAGCCTCACAGAACATTTTTTCTAAAGTGACCTGTTGGTCTCCTTGCAGGGATCTCCAACCCATGTGGAGACCAACATAGCACAGTCAGAATGTTTTGGTTGTGTGGCCACTTTGAAGGGCCACGTTCAGGAGGAGCACAGGCACCGTGTAGTGTAATGGGACCCTGACTGGAACAAAAACCTCTGCTGTCTCAATGATGGTTCATACAGCCTAATCCGATTCCCTATCTGATTACAGGGCATATAGCCTGTCTGTTTTGAGGGTACATGCCTATCTGATTACAGGTTATATCCCTAATGGACAACAGGAGGGTAAAATAAAAATGTGTTAGTTTCTAAAATGAAAAGGTAGAGCCAGCCCTGTTGTGCTACAGTACCATCAGTATTGTTAACTTCTCCGAGAAACCAAGTTTCTGAATGGACCTCAGACACTTGGGGACCAGCCAGGGGAGAGAGGATTGAGTATCCCATGGATGGCTGTTTTCTCGAGAAGTGGGGGCACGGACAGTGAAGGGAAAGGGAACATTGTTTATCCAGGAGTAGCACACTAAGCTGAAGCTTGTTTCCAGATGCGACCTGGGAGCACAAGGAAGTTAAGTGGCTTGCTCAGGATCACAGACAGTGTCTCCCTATGTGACTGCCATGTTGCCCTAACTTCAGCTGGATGCCAGATCATGGCAGCTGACTAAAGTAGATGGGCAAAGAAAGAAAATGAATGGAAGTATTTTAAAAGAGCAATAAAAGCAGGCCTACATTTTTTTATTTGTGAGATAAATAATTGCAAGTGAGAAAGGGATAGAAAAATGACTAAAGCAGCAAAAACAGTCCCATAAACAAGCTATATCTGTGAAATGTTGGGGGCAATGTGGGAACTGGGAAACAAGAAGATTTGGGGAATGTTGTGTTTGTAAGCTTTATGCAAAAGTGGAGTGCTGAGTGGTGCACAGTTTCACAGCCTCATTGTTATGAAAGCATAACATGAGAATCAAGTTATTAGCACTCACTGGGTTTTGATGTACCTTGGGGCTATTACAGGTGTGTTCTTGTTCAGCATCCTTGCTCTCTGTAGGATACATGATAATAACATGTATGAAAACAAGAAGAAGAGACATTATATCTGCTTCAGAACAAGTTTATTTATAATGAAGGTGCATGCATTAAACACTGCAGGAAGGAAGCGTGGGGGAAAATATGCAGGTTAACTTTATGATGAATAACAGTCAGCAAAAGCAGACTTGAGAGGCTATATTTCTATTTTTATTGTGGGTAACTCTTATTTGTACCAAAGTAATGGCAGGTTCAGCTTGGTGAAAGCAAGCTGTTGGATGTGTTCAGGGTCTAGTGTTGAAGGATGAGGCTCTACAACATCACCAGCTGTGCTAAACACCCTCTCAGATGTCGTAGGGGAACAACTGATGTGTCTCATAGTTAGTTGCACCAAGTGAGGGGATGAATGCACCTTCTGTGCCCAGTAGCCTAATGAATCAATCTGAAATGGATAAAACTTGAACTCCCATGGAATAGCAAAATGCTGAATAGAATGAATAGTGCCAATTATTCATTTTTATTCCCAAGTAACGGATAACATATTATTCATGGAATTTGGGAAACGCTGTTCATTTCTTGCCCACTCCTAGATGGAGACATATGTTGTTATTCCCTGACAGGCTGGCTTACATACAGGACCAATCAGGTAGTTTGGAGAGTGTGGCGGAGTTAGGCTACACCTTTGGCTGTGACTGATGGACCACTTTTCTATCTCCTTATTTTCTAGCTACCAAAATGTCTATGCACAACAGTTAATGCTTTTCTCTTTGCTTTTCTTCTTTTTCCCCCTACCCTAGCTTGGCCACCTAGCGTAGCTCTTTACTGTCCCTATTAAACTTCCTACTAGTTCACTCTTTTCATTCTTTTTCCATTTCCATCCATTCAGTCCCTGGAATGATGCCAAACACCCGGAGAGGTGTTGTGTAAAATGCATAAGTGCATTTTGTGTACAAAAAACATGAAGGCTATTTTAAATAGGAATGAATACAGTTAGTAAAGCCTTTTTAAAGAAAAAGGAGACAGAAGTTATATAAAACAATAATAATGCCATGATTAGTACAGTTATAAGAAATCCTAAAGGTATTTTCATAAATTCACATTATAACTTGTTACTGTATAAGGTTATATGTATAAAACAGCTTAGTCACTGTGGATCAGTGATATAGAAAGTCAATATCTGTGGATATATACACTGTACCTTTAACTAAACCAGGAAATCCCCAGACACAGTCCCCTCCCCCCTCTTGGTTTTGAAACAAGTCCAGACATGTAAGGGCTCAATCAGGTGACCCTAGCAAAAAAAAAATATAAAAACCCATGCACAGAGTTTACTTCAGTTCAGTCTTGTAGAGTTCAGTCTTGAGAGTGAAGGAAAGAGGTGGTACTGCAGACAAGCTGTTGAAGGCAGATGAGAAGGGTCTTAGGAGCTCTAAATTCCAGGACTGTATTGTGTGAGAAACCACTGATGTTAAACAGTGATTTTCTTTTCAATTTTTTTGTTTTCATTTATTATTTTTAGAACTTGTGAAAAATAGATATCACGCCATGGTGCGTTTAAACCTGTAAATTTGCCTCGTCTGAAGTTTATTCCCTCACGCTGTGACAGAGAGAGGGCCTTTTTTTTATTTCCTTATGGGTTGGATTGGTATTGGACCAGTCAGGTAGTAAGAGGGGGGAGAGGGCCAGATTTTTTTTGCATTCCTATGGTTCAGGTTGGACAGTTGATCTGTCAAGTTGTTGGGGGATGGGGACAGATTTGTTTTAATCCTAGATGGGTTGGGCACTGGACCCATCAGGTAGTTGGGCACTGGATTTGTCAGGTTGTTGGGGTCAGGGGGCATCTTTTTTTATTCCTTGACAGGTAGGGTCATATACCAGACCAGTCAGGTAGTTTGGGAGACAGGGGACCTGATTGTCAAAGCTCTCGGGGTGGCGCAAGGGGCTTGCATCCCAATGAATGGAGCAAAGTGCCCCTTGCACCAAACAATGCTCTGGGACCAATTAACAAGGGCAGGCTGTGCCTACTACATGCAACCTGCACCTAACAGTACTTGTGCTGCTCTTGCACCACATACTGTGCTGCAGCATGGCACCAAGGGCTTGTGGCAGATGCAGGCTGCCAAATCCCCTGAATCACGGCCTCCACAAAACTCCCCGGTGAAAGAGTGCTTATGTACTCCTTAGACCAGCCAGGGCTGGTCTAAGGGTACTTAAAAATTTCAGCACTGGGGAGTCGACCTGGTAGCTGCAATATGCCTCAGTCCCTCCTCCCTGATGTCACAGAAAGTACAGTAATAGTATCCCCCATGGTAGTCTAGTGGTCCCCCTCCTGGATCCTCGATCATTGTTAAAAGAAAATATAATTAGTTCCTTATCCCTGGTAGTCTTGCACCCCCCCCCATGATCCCTGAACATTGATAAAATAAAAAATATGGCCCCTTTTACCTGGTAGTCTAATGGCCCCCTCCCTGATCCTGCTGTGCCCACAATCAATATAGAAAATAAGTCTACTCAAACTGACTGGAAACTCAGTTGTTTTTCTCATTATACAGAGAGGCCTGAGAGAGATATTTCCTACTCCCTACAAGCATCAAATGGTGCCACAGCTATGCTATTCTTTGTCCTTTTGCATGGGGATAATTTAGTATTACCTGATTACCAAAGAATACAAAAAAAAAAGAATTAGTACCATGAACACTTACAGTATTACTTTTTTTTCCTCTCGAAAAAAATAAGGTTAGCTTTCCATTCACAAAGTTCTGCAGACAGAGTTATTACTACTTCCTCTCTAACTCACTCATTGTCATTCTTGTCCTCATAGTTGGGTGGGGGTTGGGGTGGACTACACAAAACAATCAAGGACTTCTTCAGTGATATCACCTAGGTCAGTTGCTTGTTCACAAGAGAGCTGCCACCTGCTCCACAAGCTCTCATGCACTCTCCTCCTTACCCTGCAGCCTAAAGAAAGTTAGCAAAGTGCTGCAGTCAGCTGTATGGAGCAATGGCAAGACACAACAAGCAGAACACTAACTCACTGACAGCCAGTAACAAGCATTTGTCAATGCCGAATGTTGTCTCGCTGGCACTGGCATTTGTAGTGCAGGAGTTAGAGATCCATAATAGGAATGGCAGTGAAGTATTGAACTTATGCCAACCTCACCCCCACCCTGAAGGGACACATTTTCAACATAGGCATTTTGGGACCTCCTCTCATGAAAAGTGACACTGTGATTTTGTTAATCTGTCCCAAAAGTTGATTTGCCACAGCGACCAGCCATTCTGAGCAACAGGTGCGAAAACACATTTTGGGTAGGATGTGAAAAATGACAGCTGTACTGTTCATAAGGAGGTGTGAAAAAATGCCAGTATTGAAAATCTGACTTGAAAATATTGCACATTTGCAAAGTTACAAGGGTGCGTGGAAACTGCGCAATGCATGCTTGTAACACAGTCATTTTACGGACTTTCATCACCAGATTTTCAACACACGCATTTTAGGACCTCTGCTCATGAAGAGTGTCACTGTCATTTTGTCAAACTGTCCCGAAAACTGATTTCGCACAGCGACAGCGCTATTCTGCGCCGGAAGTGTGAAAACACATTTTGGCCAGGATATGTAAAATGACAGCTGTACTGTTGATCAGGGGGTGTGGAAAAATGCCAATGCTGAAAATCTGGAGTGAAAATATTACAAATTCCTGAAGTTATGAGCGTGTATGGAAACTGCACAACGCACACTTGTAAAACAATCATTTTTCTGATTTATTTCGCTACATTTGCAACATAGGCTTTTTGAGAGCCCACCTCATGAACACTGGCACTGTCATTTCATTAATCAGTCCAGAAAGGTGATTCTGCGCAGTAACTGTGAAATCATCTTTCGGGACTGAATAACACCATGACAGTGACTGACTTCATGAGGAGGGGACCCAATAACCCCATGTTGAAAATTTGGTGCCAAATTCCTAAATATGCCCAAGATATGCACCAAAGTTGAAAAAAAACCCTATTTATGCCATTATACAGCTTACCAGCATTTCTTTAGTTCATGGTTGGCTTTGAAGAGTGCAGTCGTGTTCCCGGTCCACCGAAGATCGTTGCGCCTGACTCCGGAGGTAAGTATGGGTTGAAGGGGGGAGTAGGGAAGTAGGATGCACAGAGGGTGGGCGAGGCTGGGAGGGAGCAGGACAGACCGCGAGGGACCCTTTTCTTTCTTTACAGGTTTAAATGAACAAAAAAACATCAAGGGAAGTTTTTTTTTTACAGGGCATTTGCACACTGGGGTTGGCTCCGCATGCCACCTGACTGTTTGGGGGCTAGCTGATGGGGATTGGGCATCCCTGCGGCACATACCAAAGGGGGTACCGTGAGGACCCTTTTCTTCTTTACAGGTTTAAAATGAACAAAAAAAAAAACATCAAGGGAAGTTTTTACAGGGCATTGGCACACTGGGTTGGCTCCCAGCATGCCACCTGACTGTTTGGGGGCTAGCTGATGGGGATTGGGCATCCCTGCCGCACATACCAAAGGGGGTACCGTGAGGACCATTTCTTCTTTACAGGTTTAAAAAAAAAAATTCACAGGATGGTTTTGTTTTACAGGGGCATTTGGCTTGCTGGGGTGGGCCCCCAGCATGCCACCCTGAGTGTTGCGTGAGCTTGCCAAGGGGGTATTGGGCACCCCTGCCGGCACATACTGGGGCAGGGTGTGCCGAGGGGGATTGGGCACCCTCTCAGCACAAAGCAAATGGGGGCATTATGCCAACAGGAGTGGGCTCCCCGTGGCACATGAAATGGGTTAGGGCATGCTGACAGCGGGATTGGGCACCCCCGAACTTCGGCATTGTGGCAGGTGACTGCAGCCATGTTTGCTTCACCAGCAAAGGCACGTCAGAAGGTGCTGCTGCATGACAAGCTTAGCTCTCATTGCAGTGGACCTTTTCTTTGAACTGGTGGCCACGTTACGTGTTGCTGTTGTCAGTGCCTGCAGCTGCCTCATTGGGGAATGAGGGACGCACCTACTGATCGCGTGCCCTGCATTTGCCCACAGTGACAGCTCTTCCAAATCTGCTACTACTGCAATATGTTGGCTGTGCAAGCGCAAGCCAACATAAAAAGGTGTATCCCAGTCCCCCAGTACATTTCAGCTGGACAGCTGCAAAACACTTCCTGACTTTGATCCCAATAGGAACTGGTCTGCTATGCAGACTAGCCCTAAAAATGGATTCACACTACATATCAATGGATTTTTCTTCTTAATCTCCTGACAGAACGAAGCAACAAATGAAAGAAAGAGAAGAATATTTACCCTCATGGCAAAATTCACTGATAAGATCTGCTGAATATTAGATGCTGGCTTTCTAGCGAGTGATAATAAGAAGCAAATTAAACATAATGGCTGTTATAAAGAGCAGGTGAATTTTGATTTTTCCACCTGCATTGGCTTGGGTAGGCACCAGTAAACCGATACAACTGTGGTGATGTGGTGGTGCGGATATTACCCACTGTTTAGAGAACGCTGCCCAAGAGGAAAGCTGAAACCTTCATTGTGACTGGAATTTACAGTCAAGATTCTGACTGACAAAAATGTTACCCTGTCTTGTCTGTCACCCCATGAACTCCCAGATTATAGTGGTGTGGTAGCACCACTGCAATCAGGATTGCATTTGCATTTCTATGTTATAACCTCTGTATTCAGTCACGTTTTACTCGGTCATTTTTCAGCCTAAGGACTTGACAACTGGTACGCACACCCCTTTTTAGCTGGGTCTCTAAACTGCCAAATCAGGTAAGTTTAGTCATATTTAACTTATATTGTGATAACTCCCTCCATAAAAAATATCCATTTTAAGACTTTTCTGCTTATCAGTAAATTTGAAACCTAAAGCTTTCAGGTTCGTTGCAATTCATCCCAAGGGTAATGCTTTTGGTGTTTATGGAACAAAATAAATGTTTTAAAAATGGTTATGTAACCCCTAGGTGGCACTATCACAAGGGCTACTACCCCTGCCTGCTTGGCTAGTAGCAGGTTAAGGGGCCTGGGTAATGAAATGGGTGCCTCCACCTGGAGGTTAGGGTTGTTAGTGGTCAAGCTAACCTGGGCACAGCCCTCCAGAACACTGTAACCCCCCACTTTGCCTTCTAGCGGCCTGAACAATATACAATAATTACTTCCACAATGACCCTTATTCACCAGGCAATTACCTGCACTGTTTGCACTTACCACCAGGGCTGGTTCCTCTAGCTTGACCCTGGGGACCCCCTGTAAAACAAGGTTAAGCACAGCAAATAGCAACAGTACAATACTTTTGGCACAAACTGGAACCACAGTCAGGTTAAATGCAAACAAAGTTAAATCTGATTTATTCAGGGGACTTGAACAAGGGAGGGTGTAATCAGGTTGATTTGCTTAAAAGCTATATTAATCAGACAGTTATGCATGCAGTTCAGAGTCCCTACACAGTCACACACTCTGGGTACCCAGGTAGGAAAATGATGGGCTAGCCAGGAACGTTGCAGCTGGTATGGGCCCTGTGATGGAAGAAAGCAACATGCACAGCACACACTATTTGTAATCCAGAGCCGGAGGGCTCAGTTAGTGAAAAAAAAAAGCAACAAGACAATCAGATGACAACGCTTTTAGATTTAGCTGTTGTTGTAGGGAGCTATCCTGATGTTTACTTACGATACCCAATACTGGACATAGGCAGGATGAAATTGAGACTGCAGGCTGTTGAGCTGGAGTGCCCAGAGAAGCAGGGCTCACACGAATCACCGAGGCGTCTTTCCTGTTCAATGCGTTGAGCAGGGGGCTGATTCTCAAGCCGGTCTCTCGTCGATGACTTTCTCTGCATAGCAAGTATTCTTGTTGGGCCAGTGCAGCAGGGACCAGGCAAATAGATATGGATACAGAGTCAGTCCATGGAGCTGGATACAGCCTCCACCAAGCAAAACACAGTTCAGACACAGTGGGGAACCAAATCACGACCCACTATAAGCACACATCACATTCACAAGTAAGGAAATTCTACTGTACCAGGCAAATGGCTCTCTGGTTGCAATTACAGAGTCTCTGCACAATCTGGGAGTTCAAATGTAGCTGGAAGTCCTGACAGGCTGATCGCATTCAGCAAATCTTCGGTCTTCTTCAGGTTAAAGCCTGGTCACAATTCAGTGGCTTAATTTACTCTCCAGATTCGGATTCAGTCCGAAAAAGGAACACAGGTTCCCTCTCAGGAATAGCAGGCAGGCAGGCAGGCATGCAGGCCAAACTCAGGCCTTTCCACAGTTCTCCTGCGCGAATCCACTACGGATTGCTGCTCGAACTATCTCAAGCCGTTACTTCTTCACTTCCCACTCAGATCTAACTGAAACTGCAAACAGTGTGGGACTTTCCCCAAGATCTAAATTATTATGTTGGCTTATCTGTCTGTCAGTCACAACAAGGGCTGCCCCTCCAGGTCCTTTTAGGCACCAAAAGCCCAAAACTACAATTCCTACAAGTTTTGGCCCCACCAAGTCCCTGTAGGCAGGCTTCATTTTAGAGCCCCAAATGTACTGATTGGCCCATTCTGCAGTCCAGGACCAAAATGATGGAAACAAACAGAACCGTCTATGCTGCAAAGAAGGCAGGTTAGAACAAACTGCAATATTGTTACTACTGTAGCAAATGATCATCAAACAAGTACATCTTCTAACAGAGCTCCCTCGCAGATTAAAGGAAAACTACACCCAAAAATTGAAAAAATATATGTTGTGCAGAGTGTTTTAATTTGTATGTGAAGTTCTAGTGTTTCCTTCCCTCTGACTGGTATTAGGAGTTTTTCCCAATTTAGCCTGCTAGCTTTATGCTAGTTTTACGACCCTGGGGATCTTCATTCCTGATAGCTTAATTGTATTTCTGGTTCCCACAGTGCATCTTGTCTCATGTGACTGTGATGTAAGAGAGACCCAACATTCAGCACACACATGCCAAACAAACTAAATATCTTGGAAGCTTTACAAGCTGCACAAAAGTTACCAGCAGCAAAGTTTTTCAGGACAGTAAAACCTTTAGGATGAGGGTGGTCACCAAGCTGAATTCTACAGATTTTAAAATATAGCCATCTCTATTGTTGTGAACTGATTGTAATGCAGTGCTATCTGCTGGATTTATGGTCTCTGCTACATCACCATTACATGAAACAAGGTGCGTTGTAGGACAAAGAAATACAGTAAAGCTATTTGATATGGAGATCTCCAGGGGTCGTAAAACTACCCTAAAGCTAGCAGGCTAATTAAGGAAAAACTCCTAATACCAGTCAGAGGGAAGGAAACACTAGAACTTCACATATAAATTAAAACACTCTGCACAACATATATTTTTTCAAGTTTTGGGTGTAGTTTTCCTTTAATTATGACTGCAATCCAGGCAGTTCTTAAAGAGACAGTACCTAGAGGCGATACAGGCGCTCTCTGGCAATACATTTAAACTGCTAAAATGCAGAACACCAGCCTGGCAGTGAGCATTTAGGCAACCTCAAGGAAGACTTTTCAGGAACCCCCATTTGTAGAGGGGTTACAGTTAGAAATGAAATAAACTGGTGTCAGCTGTGAATGTGCAAAACAAAAATATAACTTTTTTATGTTTGCATAAGCCCCCCAACTTTGTTGGGCTTTCTGTGTGTGGCCCCGTTCCTCCACAGTGCTGCTGTCCTAATCCCTGCTTGCTTGGGGGTGGCAGTCAGTGCATGCATGGTTCACACATTTGGTTTTCTGGACAGTGCTGCGGCAATCTGGGTGCATTCCCAGTGCTCCCAACACCTGTATTCAGCTATTAGGGGTCCAGACACCTGGAGGAGGCCTAAGAAGAGCCCCCAAAGAATTTAGTTAAGGAGCACCAATAAGCACTCGGGGCACAGCATGAATAATCAATGACGCTCCTGAGCCAGTAGCTGCCTTAAGGGGATAGTGTTTCACAGCAGCGACAGGCTACCAGCAGGATGAAAATTAAAACTGTTGTAGTTATGTGAGAATGCGGGGGGGGGCTGCTTCATATCTGTGGGGGAAATAAATGTGAAAAATAATTTATGTGGCTGCAATACAGATCAAAATCTGGGACTTTGCTGGGACTGAAAATCAGCAGCCATATTTGTGCCCTCTAATCCTTGTTTCAACCAATCAACAGCCATGATTATGCCTGAGGGCTTCTGGGACTGCCAGAAAGACCTGTGGGAATAAAAACAGGGACTTTTCTTGGCACCCTTTTACAGAGCCTATGGAATATCGAAGGAGGTTAATGAATATTAATTTTTCAGAATGGCAGGTATTTCAACTAATCAGGAGCTGCAGTGAGCTCCAAAAACTGAGAGACTTTTGGTGCTGGAGTTCAGTTCATCAGGACCCCTCCAGAGGGAGGGGGCTCCAGCCCAATTGCAGAAAGATGCGACTTTACATTTTGAAAATGGCCTTCCTGGGGGTTGCCAGTTGCCTGTCCCCTAGGGCCCATGGAATTTAGTAAAACCTTCAGCTGTGAGAGAGCTGCAGAGCCCACTAACATCCAGCTGTGAGAGAGCTGCAGAGCCCACTAACATCCAGCTGTGAGAGAGCTGCAGAGCCCACTAACATCCAGCTGTGAGAGTGCTGCAGAGCCCACTAACATCCAGCTGTGAGAGAGCTGCAGAGCCCACTAACATCCATCTGTGAGAGTGCTGCAAGTGACTGACACCACAGTGGTGGCAGTGCTTTGGGGGACTGTGACTTCAAAGGGCTTATAGATTTTGTATGGAGGAAAAGATCTTAGAATTTAAAGGACTGTGTGTTTGCTCCTTGGTCTTGTTGGCCACAGTATAGGACAAGCTGTACTGAACCTTTATGAATTTGTGTTAAAGCCATTGGTAAGCTGCTGCTCAAATGGAACATTTGGCTGAGAGAGAAGGAAGTTTTACTCTAGTGAGAGAGCCAGTAAGAATGGAATCTGTGCCTGATTGCCACTGCATGAATGATTTTTGCTCCAGAGAGAGAGTCAGTGCCTGAGCAGAGAATTTTGCTCCAGAGGGAGAACAGTGTATGTGAAGAGAGTTATGCTGCAGAGAGGGAGCCTGTGATATTTGAACCTGAGACTGGGGAAGGAAGACCCCGCAGTTGGAAGAGTAAGTTTTTTGAGGTTGGTCCAAAAGTAATGGACTGTTCTACAGTGCAGAAAGTGTATTGAATCTACAGTTGGACTACAGAGACTCTATAGGTCACTGCCTAACAAACCACAGTGCTCTGTCAATTTTGAAAATGTGAGTTCTTGGTGTTTTTCCTAGTTGGGGGGGAGAGAGACAGAGACAGACAGAAAAACAGAGAGAGAAGATATACAAGTATTTGTACCCGGACAAGGAGAGAATGCTTTGAGAGAAAGAGTTGAAGGGCCTGCCAGGTAAACACTGCATACAAAGGCCCCCAATGATGAAGTTTGGAAAGGCTTAGCAAGTGAAGGCCAAAATTTTGGCACTGCTTAAGTCAGTGTTTTGGGGTTTGAACACCAAATTCTACCAACATGATATTGTGACTTCAAGTATCTGCAAACCCCATTGAGACTCTACAGAACTGTAAGCACCCTGGGCTGCAGCTTTGGGGCAATCCTCATCAATTATTCCAGCTAGTCAAAATACAAATGGGGTTAATTCCGGGGCAGGACTGGACTAAGATCAAAAGTGTACCCAGACCAAAGTAACAAAGGTTTGCATCTGTCTAAAGTTATTTGGGCCCCAATGAAAAATCCCTTACATTACTTGTTTCATCAGTGTGGCACCCATCTTAGGGACTCTATAGACTTTTGGGCAGCTGTCTTATTGAAAGTTGGGTGCACCCATAGGTGGTAGGTGGAGGTTGCGTGGGGTAAAAGTGATGCTACAGTTGATAAATTTGTCATGCAATATTTCGCCTTTTCCCCCCTCCACCAAAATAAAACTGTTAATTATTAATGTTACATTCTGGTACAGTGACTTTTTGCAAAAGGTGGAAATTGTTGGTTGTGTGGGGAAGCTACCATATTTTCCTGGGGAGTGTTGACTTGTAATTTATGTTCAGATATTCCCAATCCACTACCCCAGGTGGAGGCATCAAGGGCATTTACAGTTCCCATACCTTTGGTACTCCAAGAACCTAGGCCAGCCCTCTCGAGGTGTGTCCTGTGAGGACCAGAGGGCCCTAGAGACAGTCAAGGTGAGTATCAAAAAAAATAGGCTGTGACATTTGCATGCAAACATATTGGTATCAGTCTGAGCTGTTACAGGGCTTTTGGGGGCATGTCCCTCCTCTGCCCATCTCAGCTTGAGAGTACTGAATCTTCTCCCTAATTCTGTCCACTCTCTGTCTTTGTTCTCCTTTTCTCTTTGAAGTCATGCCCAAGGCTGGAAAACAAAAGGTGGAAGTGGGTTTTTCTTGTGCAAGTCCTAATTTCCACTTGAAACCTTTCTTCTGCTTTTTGCTCCACATGTGTGCCACTGTTCACTATTTTCATTTTGTCTGCTTTTTAGTAGTTTGTTTCTAATAGAATTGCAGAGATGTTGCACAACCATATCATTTTCATACCCATGATGCAGTACTTGCAACTCATGGAATTAATGTATTCACATACTGTGGTAAACAGCAAATCAAATGGATGTTCTAACTTGTTCTTTTACTCATTGATCAGTTTAGGTAAGGAGCAATGTTACTATGGTTACCTGTGTTTTGAAGTCTGAAAGCAAAGAATTTTGATCTTTACAATATAAATAAACCAGGTGCAGCTGATAGATAGATAGATAGATAGATAGATAGATAGATAGATAGATAGATAGATAGATAGATAGCTAGCTAGCTAGCTAGACAGACAGACAGACACTTTATTTATATAGCACCCCTTTCCAGGGACTCGGAGCGCTGAACAAAATTTAAAAATCAACAACAAACAACATCATCAAAATCACCATTGTATGAAAAGGTATAACAGGTAAAGGGAGGGGAAGGAGGAGGAGGAGGAGGATTGGGGGACAGAGCAGTGGCTACAGATGGGGGTTGCAGCCCGGGGGGGTGACATGGTACATAACTGGGTGTGGGGTGTCATAGGTAGTGGAGTGACTACTAAGGGGAGGGCTAGCATTGAAAGGAATCTGAGCAGACAGGAAATGGAGGGGGACAAGAAGGGGGTCCGGGTCCAAGAGCTGGTAGACAGGGAAGGGTTGATGATAATGGGAAGGATGGGGCTGGCAGAATGGTGCAACCAAAAGGGGGGGTGGAGGGGAGGAGTTGTAGTGATAGGAGATTCTATCCTAAAAGGGATCAGGTGGGGGGAGGGTGAACGGCACAGTCAGATATGGGTGGAACCTGTTCCGGGCTTGACAGCTGACAGGACAGGGCAGAGCAGGCTCTGCTTAGGTGTGTTGGGGGAAGAAAGAAACCTCATATGGTGGTACATGTAGGCACTAATGACTGGGGGGGGCTGCATGGTGGAGTCAGTCAGAGAAAGATTTGAGGAGCTGAGGAAATTGTGTTCGGAGATTGGGAGCTCAGTGGACTTCTCGTAAATGCTACTGAGTCCAAGGGTGAGCAGAACAAGGAAGAAAAGTATAGTGGAGTTCAGCTCCTGGTTGGAAGTGTGGTGTAGCACTCATGAGTATGGGCTGGTAAGAGGTTGGGGAATACATGGGACAACAGTGAACTGTACACAAAGGACAGATTACACTTGAGTAGGGTAGGGCAGGGGATTTTGAAATGTAAGTTGGAGGAATACTTAGCATCAAGTGAGTTTTTAAATTAGATGGGGAGAGGTGAGTGTGCAACTAGTATGCAGGGTCACCAGAAAGGGTAGCCAAATGAGCTGACCCCCTCCACGACAACAGTGACAGCTACGGGGGTGGGCCACGGGGTGGCAGGTCAAGGAGGCACGTGGCAGAGGGATGGATTGGAATGGATGGAGGATGGTCTCCCTGAATATGAGGAGCCTGGGAAACAAAACAGCTGAGCTCCAGGCTCTCTTAGCTGAAGGGATGGTGGACATCGCAGCCATCACAGAGACTTGTGCCACCCAACACCAGGACTGGGATCTGGCAATCCCGGGATACAAAATTTACAGGAAGGATGAAGGGGTGGGGAGAGGGGGTGGCAGTTTATGTAAGGGATGGGATCAGATGCACAAGGGACAAAGAGGAAGAAGGGAGGATAGAGGCACTATGGATGCAGCCTCTGGACTCAAAGGGTAGAAAATTGAGGTTGGGGGTGGTGTATAGACCACCAGCCCAGTCCGAGGAATTAGATAAGAAGTTAGCAGAACAGATTAGGTGGGTATGTAGGAAGGGAACTGTGGTGATCATATGGGACTTCAATCTACCTGGGGTGGATTGGAGTACTCCAGCCACCTCCAGGGACAGGGAGCAGGTACTTCTGGACATGTTCCAGGATAGTCTTCTGGCACAGACGGTCAACATGCCAACTCAGCTAGGTAATACAGTGGACCTGGTATTATTGAACAGGGAGGTGGTGAGGAAACTAAGGGCGGAGGAACCACTAGCTAGGAGTGACTACCATTCAGTGTGGTTCACGCTCAGATTGAGTAGTGAGAGTAGGGAGACGGTGGGCTCAGGAACAAGGGTGGTGGACTTTTTTTTAATTTATTTATTGAAATGTTTCACCAGGAAGAGCACACTGAACAACAAGTTGCTCATCTCACGGTGCATCCTGGGGGAGAGGGTACAGGGAGTAGATAGTATATGAAACAATGAACAGTATAATCAAAACCCAGTACAATATTAGAAGACAACAAATGAACACAAACATGATATTAAGACTTAAACAGTGCAGGATAAGGGCTGTCATAAGATTCTGAGATTTCCAACTTGCAGAACCAATAAGAGGCTGACAGAAGGAGAACATACTGACGGGTAAGGTAGGGAGGAACTTAACTGCAGTAGTAATTTGGAGAAAAGAAGTTTTGGAGGGCCAGGGCAATGGAGTGGGGGAAGAAGAGAGGTGAATTTGAGAGGGAAGGGCATTCCAGAGTTTAGGGAGGCAATGTGAGGAGGCTGACTGGCCTGTAGCTGTTGTACAATATGGTACTTCCATTAAACGATGGTCATAAAATCTAAAGGAATGAGCTGGGGAAGGGAGGGAGGAGACAGGGGAGGTGAGGTAAGGTAAGGGAGGAGTGATCTAAACCAAAATTTTGATTCAAATTTGGTGCAGTGGAGGAGGCAGTGATTTTCTAATGAGGGGAAGGCCAGCGAGTGGTAGAGATTACAGTGATGGGTAGAGTAGGGTGAGTCGAGAGCAAAGTGACAGAAGGAGTTAAAAAGGGTGTCCAACCCGAGTAAGGAAGATTTGGGAGCGGCACTGTAGACTATATCACAGTAGTCAAAGATTGGTAGGATCATCTTCTGGACAAGTTCCCGCCGAGCCAAGAGCAGGAGGGAGCTATGATTTCTGTAAAGGGCACCAAGCTTAGGGTGCAGTTTCTTCAGAATGGTGTCCACATGTCCAGAGATGCTGAGGTTTTGATCAAGCCAAACCCCCAAGTACCTAAAGGATGAAGTATCCTCAAGAACTGTCCCACCAAAGGGTATGGAAGGAGACCAAGGTGGGGAGCCTACACAGTCTCTGCCCAGTGCCGAAGGTCATTGAGACTGTCTTCTTGGCATTGAGAGAGAGTTGATGGGAGGAAAACCAGTGCTGAACTTTATAGAAGTCATGCTGAAGTCTGGTTTCAACATTAACAGAGGACTGGCCTGAGCAAAAGAGGACGGAATTGTCAGCATACATGTGGATAAAGGTGGTGGAGCAGACTGAGAGAAGGTCATTCAAAAAAATGGAGAAAAGAATAGGGCCCAGGACGGATCCCTGAGGTACACTGGTATTGATGGGGGAGATGGAGTCAGCTATTCTGACTGACTGAGTCCTTCCTACTAGGTAGGCACTAAACCAGTTTAAGGCAGAGGCAGTTAAGCCAGTTGAGGAGAGAAAAGTTAATAGAAGGAGGTGGGAGACAGTGTCCAAAGCCTTAGCAAGGTCGACAAAGATGGCTGCTGTGATTTGGCCATTATCCATCCCTGAGAAGATAGAGTCCATGAGCCTAATCAGGGAGGTAGTAGAGGAATCGTTCTTCTGGAACCCAGATTGCAATGGAGTGAAGAAGTTAGAATCAGAAAGAAAGGAGGAGAGTTGAGAAAGGACCAGGTATTCCTGAAGCTTAGCAAGGGTAGGAAGGAGGGATATAGGGCAATAGTTAGCAGGCATGGTAGGATCACCACACTTGGGCAGCAGGAGAGCAGTGGCGTGCTTCCAGATTGATGGGATAGTTGCTGTAGTGAAGGAGAGGTTGAGAAGAGCTGATTAAGGAGCAGTGATTGCCGGAGCTGACAGGTAGAGCAGTTTAGGGTTGAATCCATCAGGTGAACTACCTTTAGGGGGGTTGAGTGCATGCTGAGCATCCAAGATAGCAGAGGGGGAGATTGTTGAGAAGGACAAGGAGGTAGAGGAAGAGGGGAGGCGGGGGGAGTGGAGGCAACTGACAGAAGAGGCAGAAGAGAGGATAGCAGAGCAGAGGCACAGGAGGTGAAGTAAGAGTTAAATTCATTGGCAACTCCAAGGTGATCGGCAACTAGTGTGTTATTTATGTTGAGAAGGGGTGTGGGAGTGGAGGAGGGTGGGGAAAAAAGGGCGTGAATAACCTTCCAGAATTTGGAGGGGTTATCAATGTTAGTCTGGAAGGTGGAGCAGAAGTAGTCTGATTTAGTTAGGCGAGTAGCTTTAGTACATTTATTTCATAGGGAATGGCAAACTTCATAGTCATGAGGGAGTTTTGATATTTTATGGGTTTTCCATGCCAGATCCCAGGCTTTATGGCACACCAAGAGTTCAGGGGTGATCTGTGAGACATGATTACCCCTGACCCTGGAACATCGCATTGGGGCATGGGTGTTCCAAAACTCTAGAAATTTATTGTGAAAGTAGTCATAAGTGTCATCAATAGTATTAGTTGACGCAATTGGATCCCAGTTCATGTGGACTAGATCTTGGGGGCAAAGTTTAGAGATTTGTAAGAACGGAAAAGTATAGTTTTCGGGGGGTGGGGTCTTGGGTCTGTAGACTTTATGTACCAGAAATGTCATATGGTGGTTACTCAAGGCATCAAGTGATAAGCCAGATTTTACTACTCGGTGAGGGTGGGAAGTAAGAGCCCAATCAATTATGGAGTGGTTGCCAGTTTTATGGTTTATGTGAGTAGGCTCCAGAATGAGCTGAGTTAAGTTTAGGGCAGTGATGTGGTTGCAGACTTTATTGAGGGAGGGAGATAGCCAGTTCTGATTGAAGTTGCCCATAATATAAGTTTTGCCAGATGAGGTATGAGAAATTATGTTACTAATGAGCTCAGTGATGGCAGAAGAGGGGATTCCAAGGCGACAATAGGTACCTGCAACAAAAACAGCGATAGAAAAAGGTAGGGATAATTTAAGGATGAGGGCCTCATATGCCTTAGGGGCTGAAGTAGCAAGGATAGTAGTTCACTGAATAACAGAAGAGACATAAATTGCTACTCCACCACCTCTAGAAGGGAGATCTTGCCTGATTAAGGTATAACCAGGGATGGAAAGAGCGGGATCATCTATTTTGTTATTGAGCCAAGTCTCGGAAAGAATGATTACATCTGGGTTAAGGGAGACAGCTAGCGTCTGGAGCACATCTAGTTTAGGGAGGAGGCTCCGAATATTTAGATGCAAAATTTTTAGGCCTCACAGTACAGCAAGGGGATTGATTGGGGGGAAACTGGGATTACAAGCAGCGGTGCAGGGGTAGAAGGGGAGCATGGTCCAGGATTAAGGTTAATATCCCCAGATGATAAGAGCAATAGGGTTATAATCATGAAATGGAGTTTATTACTCTCATACTGGAGGGTTGGTCACGATCTGGGTGTAGCATGGGGGAAAAGATTTGAGCATGGTGGGTTGAATTTTAAAAGGTGAAGTAGGAGGGGATCAGGAGGAGGTAAGGACAGGGACGGTAAGGGTAGTGTGCCCAGTTAGGAGGGGTTGATGAGAGGGTCGTTGCAAAGTTATGGAAAAAAGGGTGAGGTATGCTGAAAAAGGTGGAGACTGGCAGGGAAGGAGTTGGAGCTGGGGAAATGGTAATAGGAGGTATGCAGAGAGCAAGAAGTGCTGTAGCAAGAAGACTTTGAATAGTACGAACCATCATAAGCACTGGCTACACTAGGGCAGTCATAAGGTAGGATAAGGGATAAGTACAAGGGCTTACTCTACGAATTGGATCCAATGTAGTTATGCTTGTACAAATATAGAGAGGGAAGCAGCTGGGCAGAGATTAGGCACACAATGCTGCAGGGTGGAAACCGGGAGCAGATTAGGGCATTTAAAGCATGGCGGGGTGGGTGAGGGTAGGCGGGACAAAATACTTAGTGCAGGTAGAGCAGAAGAAGTCCCAGGAGAGAAGGTCCAAGGAAACAGCTGAAAATGGGGAGGAGCGGAGAAGTTTGGCCGAGAGATGGGAGCCAATCAGAGCTTGCCCAAGTTCAGTAATGGCCAATTGGAGCACAGGAGCAGTGAGGATGCTTTAGATTTGAAAATGCCAGCTTCCCTGGTCTCAGTGCTGGTGTACCTGCTTAGAGCTTGCCGAGGTAGCTGTTGGTAGAGTGGGCAGTGGTGGATTCTGTGCATCACACTGCTGGAGGGGAGACACCCGGCCAGGGGCTCTAGAGCTGTGGAGAGAGCGAGAGAAGCAAAGGGGATTAAATAGAGCAGAGTCGGGGATGGGGGTAGGACAGTGAGCCTGAAGTAAACATGGCAAAGTTTAAGGTTGGGAACAGATAGAGGAATCAGCAGGGGGCCAGCGGCACCATAGTTAACACAGAGACAAAGAAGTATTAAGGCAAGGGTGAAACAATTAGAGGATTAGTAGGACAAAGAGACTGAAGGCTGGCAGGTCAGCGCCAAGGCTGACCTGGGGGGGGGATGGAACAGGGGCAGTGAGGTAGGTAGGATAAACAAACAAAGCAAAAATTCCACACAATTGTACAGTTCAGCAAATTATTAGGCAGTAATCAGATTGTCGGGTTAGGTAATTTAGCTATGATATCTGATCTTAGGCATTCAGAGGGTATAAACTTTAGCAAATAGCACAGGTTAAATCAGTTGTATAGTTGGGAAAATTAGGAGCAGACAGAAGCTAGCTTTAGCTGAGTTAAGGACAAATACTTAGTGCAGGTAGAGCAGAGAAGGTCCAAGGAAGCAGTCGAAAATGAGCTGAGCTTGCGGGCAGGAGCAGAGAAATTTGGCAGAGAGATGGGAGCCAGTCAGCACTTGCCCAAGTTTGGTACTGGCCAGTCGGAGCACAGGAGCAGTGAGGGCGCCTTAGATTTGAAAATGCCAGCTTCCCTGGTCTTAGTGCTGGCATACCTGCTTAGAGCTTGCTGAGGTGGCTGTTGGTAGAGCAGGCAGAGGTGGATTCCTTGCACCGCACTGCGGGAGGGAAGACACCCAGTCAGGGGCTTTGGAGCTGCTTAAAGCTTGCTAAGGCAGCTGTTGGTAGAGTAGGCAGTGGCGGATTCTGTGCACCATGCCGTGGGAGGGGAGACACCCAGCCAGGGGCTCTAGAGCTGCTTAGAGCTTGCCGAGGCCACTGTTGGTAAAGTGGGCAGCGGCGGATTCCTTGTACCACACTGCGGTAAGGGATACACCCAGCCAGGGGCTTTGGAGCTGCTTAAAGCTTGCTGAGGTGGCTGTAGGTAAAGCAGGCAGTGTCGGATTCTGTGCACCATGCCGCAGGAGTGGAGATACCTGGCCAGGGGCTCTGGAGCTGTGGAGGACTTCAGGCGGGCAGACTTTGGGAGGATGCAGGAAATACTGAAAGGGCGACTAGATGGGATTAGACCAGAGATGGACGCACAACAAAAGTGGGATATAATTAAAGTTGGTCTAAAAGAGGCGACAGAGGTCTGCACCAGGACTCTGAGCAAGAACAACAGAGCTAAGAAGTTATGTTGGCTAAACTGGAAGGTTTTGGAGGGGGTGCAGACAAAGAGAGCTGCGTACCAGAGATTCAAGAGGACCAGGAGGGAGAAGAATAGGGAAGTGTATGTGAGTTAGTCCAAGGAGGAAACCAAGCTGGTAAGGAAGGCCAAGGCTTCTAGGCAGCTAAGGCTGGCTTAGGGCATTAAGGGAGGGGAGAAAGACTTTTTTAGATACGTGAGGGAAAAAAGGAAATGCAGGGCCCAAATAGTGTGGATCAGAAGGGGCAGGGGATGGGTGTAAAAGGGAGCAGAACAAGCGGAAGCACTGAATGAATACTTCTCTGTGTTCACGCAGGAGAAGGGTGGTCCACTACCTCCATGGACTGGGAAGGTGGGATCGGGGGGGAAGGAATGACTGACGGGAACAATTGCGTAGAGTAGAGTACTAGAGGATCTGAAGACACTAAGGGTGGAACAGGTACCAGATTCTGATGCATCCACCCCAGGGTGTTGAGGGAGATGGAGGAGGTGTTGGTCAGGTTGCTGGTGGACCTGTTCAACACCTCTCTGGACTTGGGATGTGTGCCACAGGACTGGAGGATGGCCCATGTGGTGCCTATGCAAAACAGAGGCCCACGGGATGAGCCAGGAAACTACAGACCTGTCAGTCTCACTTCTATAGTCACTTCCATTCACTAAAAATACCACCAACAGCTTAATCTGGTTCAAGGTCAGTTGGCATTCATCTGTATCCCCCTTCCCTGGGTCATGCCTGAAAATAGGCAGGATTTGTCTAGTGCACTTACCCAGTCAACAAAAGCTAAATAAAATAAATAAATAATAAATAAATAGTGGGAAAACTTATGGAAGCGATACTGAAGGAGAGACTGGTATCATTTCTCAAGGTGAATGACCTCCAGGATAGGCAGCAGCATGGATTTGTCATGGGGAAATCTTGTCAGACGAATCTAGTAGAGTATTATAACTGGGTAACAAGAGACAGCTGGATGGGGGCCATGCAGTGTATATCCTATATTTGGACTTCAGCAAGGCTTTCGATTTAGTGCCTCATGGGTGGCTGGGGGGGGAACTGAAATCCGTGAGGGTGAAGGTGAAGACGGTTAACTGGGTCATGAACTGGCTGAAGGGGAGGCAGCAACGGGTGGTGGTGGTGGGGGAACTCTCAACACCCAGGCCAGTAATGAGTGGAGTGCCACAAGGCTCTGTGCTGGGTCCGGTGTTGTTTGGGCTATTCATATTGGATATCTCACATGGAGTTGGGAGCAGGATTAATCTGTTTGCAGATGATACTAAGATGGGAGTGGTAGTGGATGATGTTGAGAGGTAAAAAGAACTACAGGCGGACCTAACCAAACTGGAGGAGTGGTCGGCAAGTGGCAGTTTGGTTTCAATGCGAAAAAGTGCAAGGTTGTGCGCTTCAAGGCCAAGAATCCGAGTAGGGAATATTGGTTGGGGGGAGTGAGGTTGGAGGTCATCGAGGAAGAGAAGGACTTAGGGGTGATGGTAACGGAGAGCATGCAGCTAAGGCTAACAGGAAGCTGGGGTGTATTTCAAGGGGATTCTCATCCAGATGTAGGGAGGTGATCCTGCCCCTCTATAGGTTCTTGGTCAGGCCACACTTGGAGTAGTGCATGCAGTACTGGCATCTGTATCTGAGGAAGGATATTAGACTGCTAGAGGGGTGCAGCGTAGGGCAACAAAAATGATACAGGGGATGGAAAGTAAAATCTACAAGGACAGACTGAGGGCTCTGAGTTTGTACACCCTGAAGGAGAGGTGAGATAGGGGGGATATGATTGAAATGTTCAAGTGTGTGAAGAGGATCAACATATCTGGCACTGATGGATTATTTAGGCTGAGGAAGGGAAGGGGCACGAAAGAGCATGGGCTAAGATTAGAAGGGGACAGATTTAGGAGAAAGATAAGGAGAAATTATTCCATGGAAAGGGTGGCGTCAAAATGGAATGCCCTACCAGGGGAGGAGCTAGCATGTAAGATAGTGGGTAGTTTCAAAAGGGCATGGGACAGGGCATGGGGGGGGTTTGGGTAGGTAGTGCTGAGAATTTCTTGGGGGTGGGAGGCAGCTACAATTACAATCTAGTGGCTCTAGCTGCACACTCGAGCAGACTTGATACACCATGAGGCCTGTGTCTGCTGGCAGATTTGTATGTTCGTATATATTGTCACTATACAGAATTGGAAAGGCTTTGCCTGGAGTTCAATGAACAAGCAGCCAGCCACTCCTACTTCCTGAGCTACTGTATATGAGCAGTTCCTTTCAGCCTCATTGTGAAGCACTTTTTCTTTGCAGCTGAAAGCTCTGTCCATCTGTCCTCTGAGCTGGTTGGGGCCTACCCCTCCCCCCACCTTGCTGGTCCTGCTTGTCTGCTGGATTTCTGTGTTTATTTCCTGCTTCTGGTTTGTATTTTGCCTTCAGCTGTGTGTGCTTCTTCTGTCTTTGTTCCCTGTTTTCTGTGTTTGTGTGTCTTTGGTTTTGTCTTTTTGTGGGGCTTTTGTTTCTCAGTTCCTAGCATATCACTCCAGAGCTTCTACTATTTATTCTGTTACTCACAACTTTCACACTGCTGCAATGCAACTGCAATCATTATTGTGTGTTTCAGCTCAACCATAGCTGCTCTATGTTGCATACTTGGTTGTTTTCACCTGACTTAGATTTACTCTGAACCTAGCTGTGCAGCTCAATCATGCTCGCGTTCTACTTACCTCATTGCAACAGCTTCATTGCACAGCCTGGTTACACCTGCTTTCAGAAGCATTGTGTCTCCTTATTTATGTTTATTACAGTTTTACAACTCAGTGTACTCCATTCAGATGTTGCTTCCATGTTTATTCACCCTGTTATACTCAGAGGCCAGCTAAAAGCTACTGCTGTGACTGTTAAACTAGCTTTAATATCTGCATGTGGTTCTTAGCCCTTCCATCACTTTCTTGTTTATCTTACGGCAGGGACTGGGAAGTGTTTGAGGAGTAGTGGCCCCATGTGGCTAATTATTTCTGTTCTAAATCTTGCCTTTGCCACCGAAAATCCTCAGAGTATTGGCACCTTGATTTGGCTTTAAATGCCTGGCTGGTTTGCCCCACTATTCAGTGCTTTCATTGCTACCGTGTTATGCAGACCTACGTGCAGGTTTGCCTACTAGTACTCTGTTTACTGACCTATGTGCAGGTCATTGCTTGCTTACACAATTGTTGCTCGTTGCTTATGCAAATCATTGCTTCATGCCTACTGCCATCCCCTCAGCTTCAGCCTCTGGGATTCTGCTGCACTCAGTTCTGCATTCGACCTTGCAAGATCTCAGCACTCAACACTCATTACAATTCAGCATATCAGTGCTCATTCAGCTGCTCACCAGCTTTCAGCTGTCAATCAGTTTTTGGGGCATGCCAGACATTCTATTCTGGTGCAAGGGTCCTGCAGCTGACGGTCTCACTCTGCATTTAGTCCGCATCTTGAACGTGTCCAACTTGGGGCGGGATCCTTCTCACCTGGCCCATAGCTGGGAATGTCCTCACCTCAGGCTTGGCTTTAGCTGCCTGCTACACGACAGCAGCTCCTGGTGAAGAATTTAAGACTAGTGGTGAAGGGTGGTTACTCCGATCTCCTTTGGCTCTAGTGTTCCACTATAACGGTCATCCATTGGCTTAGTGGTTTCCCTAGCAAGGCACCTTTACCACATTCTCCCTACGACTGCCTCTGGTTCACCTGGTTTGGGTTTAGATCAGGTAGGCCAGGCAAGTGCCTCAGCAGTTGTTGCTCTCCTCCTCCACTTTGGTTGCACGTATTGTTGCAGAGTTTTCTCGCAACCTTCCACAGCGTTCTCACTATAGGGTCTGAGTGAGAGCCTTCCTCTAAATTGGAATATTTTCACCTCCCCTTAATTGGGTTTTCCAAATTACAGCTGCAGAGCTGTCACTAAATAAAGTATCCCAAGCCTGGAGGGAAGGCAACCTAGGCCTTGGATCCCCAGAGATTTCCTCCTCATGGTTTTTTTTCTCTCTCCTCCATTGCCTCAGGTCATAATTGTTAGTTAGCATAGTAGTGTCCCCATGTTTCTTAGGTAGGTTCTGCTGTTGGATGGAGGTGAGGGTGTCCTACCATTCCCTCTCTCCTTAGAGGATCCCCCATTCTCAACGCAACCCATCAGCATCACGCTACGCAAATCTGGGCATGTCATTATGTTATCGACTTGAGTATCTCGTTATGTTATCTACCTGTCTATGTTTATCTACCACTACATTACAGTTACTGTTTGCTGATACTGTATGCTTCATACTTCATTTTTGGGGATCTTCCTAAAATACTTTTGGCCATGGGAATCATCCCGTGGTACCTCTAGGGGTGGAACCCTCTCTGAGGGTTCCTTGCCTTTGGTACCTATACAGGGTGGTAGTTCCTCTGGAACAGAGTGTGAATGGCCAAACAAACCAAACTAACACAGTTGCACAAGTATAATACTATACTGGCTGTGCAGGACATTGAATTGGAAAGGCTTTGCCTGGAATTCAATGAACAAGCAGCCAGCCACTCCTACTTCCTGAGCTATATAAGCAGTTCCTTTCAGCCTCATTGTGAAGCATTTTTTCTTTGCCCCTCCATCCTCCCCTTCTCCTCCAGCGGCAGCACTTTTCTCCTTAGGATCTTCCTAAGGTACCTTTGACCACAGGAATTGTCCCATGGCACCTCTAGGGGTGGAACCCTCTCCGAGGGTTCCTTGCCTTTGGTACCCCTACAGGGTGCTAATTCCTCTGGAATAGAGAGTGTGAACAGCCAAACAAACCAAACTAACACAGTTGCACAAACATAACACTATACTGGCTGTGCAGGACATTGAATACATAATAAGAGAACATGTAGCAGAGCACAACATAACATTCTATCTATCTTATTAACTACAACAGTAAAAGATAGTTCATTTGCAGCTTACATATTAAAAGCCTGGTTAAATAAAAACATTTTTAACCTCCTTTTAAAGGTTTCCACCGATGGTGCTTCCTGTAGATGTCTAGGCAGAGAGTCCACAGCTCTGGCGTGGCCCCTGAAAACACATGGTCCCCAGAATGCTACAACCTAGCCCTGGGAACCACAAGGAGGCAACCCTTGAAGGAACGGAGAGCCCGGGATGGGCAGTGAGGATCAAGGAGGTCTTGCAGGTAGTCTGGTCCCTCTTCATGCAGGGCTTTATAGGTCAGTAATCTGACCTTGAAGGCAATCCTCCTCCGAACTGTCAGCCAGTGCAGTTCACGGAGGATGGGCATAATAGGTTCCAATCTAGCCACTGTGTTCTGCATGGGTACATGACAATTCACTCCTGACAGTACACTCCGCTGTCATCCCGCTCCTATGTCAATTCTAGTTATGTCAACTCGCTCCTTCTGTCAAACTTTAAAAATGTTATATTTTAGTACAAGTAACTGCTGTTCTACTGAGTAAAAAAATATGTTGCCAATACCTAACTGATGTTACTACACTCGCTCCATTCACTTTTAAAAAAAGTATGTTGCCAATACACATAACTGTTGGTTGATTGCTGGCCAGCTGTTGTATGCTCAAATCACAGTTCAGCTTGTTACTAATCCTGATTAACTGTTGCCAATACTCAAAATTGCTGGTCAGTGATTGTGGGTAATTAGGAATCTCTAAGTAATGCTTACTGCTAGCCCCTGCATGCGCTTCTCAGTAATCACAGTGAAGAATGACTTGCCACTTCATTTTGTCCGAGAGAGGGAACAAAAAGCTGGTAGATGATTTAAACTTCATCTACACATTTCACAAACTTGGGCACATGAACAAGGTGATTTGGCAGTGTGAGATGGCTGTCCGTTAAGTAAAGCTGTGCAATGAAAGAGTACAGACAAAAGGTTTTGAGGACCCAACAATAATACATTGTTTTTCAATGCATTCTCATGCACCCGATGTATGTGCAGTGGAAAAGGCAGATGCTGTAAATGCAGCCAAAGATAGAGCTGCAGCAACACAAGTACCACAGCACAGGTTCTCATTCACTCAAAGGGAAATATTTCTCTTGCATCACGGGGTAAAATATGTGATAAAAATCTGAAACGAACCATTCAACGGTTGACAGCCCATGGTGCTCTACCGAACCCTACGGACCTCATTGAATTGCAAATACCGAACGAATACAAGATGTATAAAGCAACAGATTCAGGTGAGATGGTCCCATTCTTGTTGCACGATAGTGGCCCTGGACAGAACAGATTTCTACTGTTTGGAACACATACAAATCTTGCATTCCTTGAGAAATGCAAACAATGGTATGCAGATGGAACATTCAGTGTTGCCCCTCCACTGTTTAAACAATTGTATGTAATAATGGGGGAACGCTTTGGTAATGTTCAGCCTGCAATTTATGCCCTTTTTCCTGGGAAATCAAGGGAGTGCTATGAACGTCTGCTGTCTGTACTGAAAACAATTTTTCCAAATCTTAACCCAGAGCTGGTAATGACTGACTTAGGGCATCTATTGCTGCATTCCAGTCTGTTTTTCCACAATCAAAGATAGCGGTATGTTTTTTTCATTTCACACAGTGTATCTACCGCAAAATCCAAGCTGAGGGACTAGCTGTCAAATATGCCCAGGACCCAGAATTTGCAATAAAGTGTAAATATCTACCTGCACTAGCATTCTATCCCCCAGACCATGTTGTAGGACGATTTGAGGAAATCTCGGACGATTCTACACACATTTTCCCTGATGAATTACTGCCATTAATTGACTATTTTGAGGACACTTGGGTGGGAAGGAGAAATAGAAGAGGGACAGGACGTAGACATCCACTTTACGATGTACAGTTGCGGAACCACTCGGAGAGTGTATCTAATGGTCGTGCAAAAACAAATAATGTTGTGGAGGCTTTTCACCTTGGGATGCAGACTGTGTTATGCATGTCACATCCCACGGTATAGAAATTTATAGACGGGCTGAGGGGGAAGCAAAGAAAAAGGGATTCAGAAGTGGAGCAGATAATAGCTGGGATTCCACCAGCAGCATCTCGGAGAGTATACAGGGACAATGTTTCCCGGCTCGCCTGCATTTTGGAGAAATGTGCTGATCGCACTACTAAGGAGTTTTTACACGGAGTGGCACATAGTTTCGAGTATTAATTGAAATGGAAATGGAATGGATTGCATCTCTTTTAATGATTTAAAATAAAGTTTGGAATTTTAACAGGATAATGTACAGCACTGAATTTGGTAACCATGACTACTAACAGTACGCCATATGCCATACAACGTCACATGCTGACACAATGTGGAGTTGAAATATGGAGACTAGCCGTGGAGACTGGTAAGAGCATTTTATATTGAAACTTGCTGATTTAATGATTTGCACTAAGTGGGAGCAAATTGTCTGAGGGCAGTGAGTGTCAGAGGAGCGAATTAGCGCTGGGGTGAAATGTCGGGAGCGAGTTGACGCTGGTCGGATTGTCAGGAGCGAGTTGTCATGTTCCCGTTCTGCACCAGCTGCAGTCGGCGGAGCTTGCCTGTAAATAGCCCCGGGTACAGGACATTGCAGTAAACCATCCTGGACATGAGAAAAGCATGCACCAGGGTGGACTGGTCCTTAGCTGGTTTAAGGGCCCGGATCTGGGTAATGTTCCTTAGGTGATAAAAAATGCTTTTGATGATGGCCAGCACCTGCGCATCAAGAGTCAGACCATCGTTGAGGAACATGCCCAGATCCTTAACCCAAATGGAGGGGATCAGGGGAAACACCCTCCCAATACTAGACCAGAGGGATCTCTAAGTCCCCACCTCCCATCACAGCAATGGCCAGGATCCACCACCAGTACCTCTGTGTTCTCAGGTTTGAGTCATAGCTAATTGCGAGTCATCCTGTTTTGGATTTCCTCCAGGCAGATGTTAATCACGGAGACCACCATCTAGTTTTCAGGTGCACAGGACAGGTATAGCTGGGTATCATCAACATAGCAATGAAAACCCAGCCCATACTGCCTGATAATGTCTCCCAATGGCAGCATGTACACCGTGAACAACAAGGGCGATAGGACCGACCCTTGCAGAACTCCACAGTACAGGGAATTGAGTTAGATGAGGCTAACCCCATCACCAGCCTCTGCATTCTGCCCATGAGGTGGAACCTAAACCAGTTGATGACATTGTTGGTCAGGCCACACCAGTACTGCAGGCAGTCCAGAAGCACCTCGTGGTCCACAGTGTCAAATGCCACCGAGAGATCCAGGAGAACCAAGATGGTACTCTCTTTCCTGTCTCTCGCCATTAGTAGATCATTCAGCACATTCACCAGGGCAGTCTCCATGCTATGCCCAGCTCTAAACCTGGACTGGAAGCACTCATAAGTGGCAGAGGAGGCAAGCCACGTCTCGAGCTGAATGACCACCAGTTTCTATAGAATGTTCCCTAAATATGGGAGGTTTGAGACTGGTCTGTAGTTGCTAAGACACTCCAGGTCCATTGAGGGTTTCTTCAATAGGAGTCTAACCGGGGCCTCTTTCAGTGCCATATATACCAGTTTACCCTGTTATAGGAAATGGCTTGTCTGTCTCTCTCTGTGCCCCTCCTCTGTGTATCACAGCTTCAGAACACTGAATCTCTTCCATAATTCTACCCACTCTCTGACTTTCTCCTCCTTTTCCCTTTGAAGTCCTTACCAGTTCACAATACTGGAAAATGTAAGGTAAAAGTTGACTTTCTTCTGCACCTCCTAATTCCTGCTTGGAACATTCCCCCTGCTTTTTATTCCACATATGTGATACTACTTTTATATGATAAGGTAAATAGTGTGGTGCCTCCACCCAGCGTGAAATATAGTGGGCCAGATGCTTGAAGGGTACAACCTCCTGGGATGCTGTACATACCCACCTCCCCTTCCAGTCACCCCCAACACAGAATACCATTAACCTTTTCAGTACTTTGTTAACCAGGCAATTATTACATAGAAAATTGGAAATGTGATGGCAGAAAAGGACCCTTGGCCTATCCAGTCTGTCTTTTTAACCCATCCCCATAGGTAACCCTAGACCCTGCTCTCTGCACCCATCCCCAGGTTCCTCCCCCCAGTGGAGACACTTGTCCCCTTTCTTTTTCCCTGTTCATCCCCTTCCTCTTCTGTAATCCCATGTATTTATCCCATGATCTCTTAAATTCCCCTACTGTTTTGGCCTCCACCACCTCCTCTGGTAGTCTGTTCCAGGGTGCCTCTACCCTCTCCGTGAAGTAATACCCTCTTCTATTACCTCTTAACTTTCCTCCTTCCAACAGTGTCCTCTAGTTTTCAGACTTTCTTTTTTCCTAAATATGTTCCTCTCCCTCACTTTGTTTTACCCCTTCAAATATTTAAATGTCTCAATCATGTTTCCCCTTTGCCTCCTAATTTCTAGGGGATACAGAGCAAGCTCTTCCAACCTCTTCTCATAGGTCTTCCACAGCATGCCATGCACCATCTTGGTCACCCTCCTCTGAACTCTCTCCACCCACTCTATGTCCTTACATAGGTAAGATCTCCAGAACTGGACCCCATACTCCAGGTGTGGTCTCACCGATCACCATGGACCTTTAGAGGGACATTAACACCTCCCTCCTTCTGCTTGTTATACCCCTCCCTATGCATGCCAGCATTTGCGTTGCCTTTCCTACTGCTTTATTGCACTGGTTGGCCACCTTTAGGTTGTCTGAAATGATAATCCCCAGATCTTTTTCCTGTTCTGTAACCATAACTTCTTTTCCCAGCAGTGTGCACTTGACCTGTGGGCTTTTGTTTGCTATGTGCATTAGTCTGGACTTTTTTGCATTAAATCTGAATTGCCAGCTTTCTGATCACCCCTCCAGTTTTCTCAGGTCCTCCCTCATCACCCTGCCCCGTGGTGTGTTCACCCTATTGCAAATCTTCATATTGCCTACAAATAGGCACACCTTCCCATTTAGTCCTTCCACAATATCCCTGATATAGATGTTAAATAGGATGGGCCCCAATACTGACCCCTGGAGCACCCCACTAGTCACCCTTTCTTCCCCAGTGTACTCCCCATTTACCACCACCCTCTGGAATCTGTCACTAAGCCAGCTCTCTATCCATTGAGTTATTTTCAGTCCCCACCCCCAAACTAACCAGCTTGTTTAGCAGCCTCCTGTGAGGGATGGTGTCAAAGGCCTTGCTGAAGTCCGGATAGGCCATGTCCACCACCACTCCCTGATCAGCTACCCTTGCCACCCAGTCGAAAAACTCAATCAGGTTCATCTGGAATGACCTCCCCAACCTGTAAACCCATGCTGCTTGTCATCTTGGAGACCACTGGTTACAAGGTAGTCCACAATCTTCTCCTTCAGGAGTGCCTTCATAATCTTACCCACCGCTGTGGTAAGGCTGACCAGACAATAATTTCCTGCCTCCTCTTTGCTGCTGCTCTTATGTAGCAGTGCAACTTCTGCCCTTTTCCAGTCACCTGAAACCCTTCCCATGTCTAGCAACAGATTAAACAGTTTGGTTAATGGTGCTGCCAGTTCCCCCCTAAGCTCCCGGAGTACTCTTGGATGTAGGGCATCTGGACCCATTGCCTTGTCCATCTTCAACTTTCCCAACTCCTCCAGTACTCTGCCTTCCTTGAATGGGCTAGAATCCACCATCCTGCCCTCCTTGTCCCTCCCTCGCATCTCTGGTCCCTTACCCTCCTTTTCCACCGTGAAAACTGAACAGAAGTACTTAGTTAGAAAGTCTGCCAACTGGGAGTCTCCCTCTACCTTATCTCCCCCCTTCCCTTTAAGTCTCACTATCCCATTTTGTTTTTTTCTCCTCTCTTGGATATACCTGTAGAAAGTTTTATTCCCCCTTCTGACTTCCCTAGCTATCCTCTCCTCTGTTTCTGCCTTTGCCCTCCTAATTGTCTTCCCTGCCACCCTCAGTTTCTCCCTGTATACCTCTCTAGTCTCCTTCCCCTGAGTTCTTTTATATGTTCTAAATGCTTGTTTCCTTTCATTTATTGCTCTTACCACCTCACTGGTGAATTAGAGTAGCTTCCTTCTTTTTTTGTTTTTGCGTACCTTCCTTATGCAATGATCAGTGGCTCTCAAAATTCCCAACTTAATTGTCCCGCACTATTCCTCCATGTCCCTAAGTTCCTGCTTGTCCCCCATAGCCTCTCTGAAGATCTCCCTCATTTTGTTGAAGTCTGCCCTCCTGAAGTCCAGTACCCTTGTGGTGGTTTGACTCACTTCCTTTTCCGTGCTAATCCAGAACCTAACAGCTCCATTGTCACTGGCCCCAGACTGTCTCCCACTGAAACAACATTGGGTACACTCTCCCCATTTGTCAGTACTCAGTCCAGTGTTGTCCTTTCCCTAGTAGGTTCCCTGACCAGCTGGTGAAGGAACACTCCCTGCAGGGGCGTCTAGCATCTCCCTACTTTTTGCTGTTGTTGCTGCCGGAATCTCCTAGTCCACATCGGGGAGGTAAAAGTCACCCACCAGCAACAGTTTCCCTTTGTGGTCCATCTTATGTACCAGCTGCATTAATTCTTTGTCCACTTCCTCTCCCTTCCTCTCCCTGCATAGAAGGCCTGTAGATTACCCCTATTGACTAGCGCTAATAATATGAACATAGACAGTATTCGACAACAATAACATATTTATTAATAGGAAGGGGAAGAGAAAGGGATGCAACAGGCAAATAATTTGATGAAAATGGCTGTTATGTATACATCAGTCACAAACAATACCCACCCCCACATCAAGCATAAACCCACCTCCCCACTGGTACCAGCATCCCTATCA
Organism: Neoceratodus forsteri; assembly: GCA_016271365.2. Taxonomy (NCBI): domain Eukaryota; kingdom Metazoa; phylum Chordata; order Ceratodontiformes; family Ceratodontidae; genus Neoceratodus; species Neoceratodus forsteri. The sequence goes on from CM057453.1 coordinate 438,015,438, forward strand.
ATCCTGACTGGGTACCCAAATGTAGTAAGGTGCAGGCCTGAGACATTGCCGTTGGTTGGCTAGCATTGGTATACTCTTAACTCATTGTCTCCTAGAAGACGCCTGTAGTCGTCAGTAAAAAAACACTGGTGTGTCCTGAGGACGTCTGCAGAAGTCGGCTACTGACTCCCAGTGTGCCCTTGCAACGTCTGCAGAAGTCAGTTATATATTTTAATATATAGTGTAACAGAATATAATATATATTTGACTGCATAGCACCGTTGGAAAGATAATTTTATGCTGAACAACTTTATCACTGATGTTTTGTGTATATCATGTATACTTTAGGAGTTATTTGCATTTGTTTATGGTATGGTGTGTTTGGATGACATGTTTTCCATCAAGATTCACCTAAGCAGCTTGAATAAGATTCACTTTTTTTGGCACTTCGGCAGGTATAAAATAAAAACTGTATTGATTACAACTGGTTGCATAGCACCATTAGAAAGACATTTTTGTGCTCATCAACTTTCATGCTGATACTTTGTGTGTATTATGTATACTTTTGGAGTTATATGCATTTGTTTATGATATGGTGTGTGTGGTTGAGATTTAGCCCTCAAATCTCATCAAAGCACCTCGCATAAAATAGGGAAAATTACATTTTATAGTAAAAAGATATCTTTTTTTAACAAACATAATATCAAAACACCATCTAATGTCTGTATGCTTAATTTGGTGTTGATATTTTACATATTTTCCAACAAAAATGGCTTATGTTGCTCTTTTTAGTGAAAAATATTTAGTTTGCTCTTTACCAGATAGTAAATAGAAAAAAAATTACTTATTATTACATGCATGCCACCACTGGAAAGGCAATTTTGTGCCGAATAACTCTGCCACTCATACTTTGTGTCTAGCATGTATAGTTATTGAGCTATTAGCATTTGTTTGCGACATGATGACTATGGCTCGATTTTACTTAGAAAGGCCCAGGATTCACTGTTAAAAGTATACAGGAGATTCAGGAGGCAAGTGGTGTAATCTTAGAGTGAGCCTGTGGAGGCAATGAGTTAAATGAATGAAAAGGGAATTTTTTCACTTGTTTGGAATACCCACAGCCAGGGCAGGCCCTGGGCTTACTCACAGTTCTGGAGTTCTCAGTCCCAGGGTATGACAAGTTCAACTTGGCTGGCTTTAGGGCTACTAATGTTACTGCGGATGGCAGCTTTGTCACTGGGCTGGTTGCTTACAGCTTGTCCCCTTCTGCCTTGGTTGCAGATTCTTACAGCTTGTCCCCTTCTGATTTAGTTGCAGATACTTACAGCTTGTCCCCTTCTGCCTTGATTGTAGATTCCTGCAGCTTGTCACCTTCTGCCTTGGTTGCAGATTCTTGCAGCTTGTCTCCTTCTGCCTTGGTTGCAGATTCTTACAGCTTGTCACATCCTAACTTGATTGCAGTTTCCTGCAGCTTGTCACCTTCTGCCTTGGTTGCAGATTCCTGCAGCTTGTCCCCTTTTGTCTTGGTTGCAGATTCTTACCTTTTGTCCCATTCTGCTTGGGTTGCAGATACCTACAGCTTGTCCCCTTCTGCCTTGATTGAAGATTCCTGCAGCTTGTCACCTTCTGCCTTAATTGCAGATTCTTGCAGCTTGTCCCCTTCTGCCTTGGTTGCAGATTCCTGCAGCTTGTCCCCTTCTGTCTTGGTTGCAGGTTATTACAATGTGTCCCCTTCTGCCTTGATTGCAGATTCCTGCAGCTTGTCCCCTTCTGTCTTGGCTGCAGGTTATTACAACGTGTCCCCTTCTGCCTTGATCGCAGATTCCTGCAGCTTGTCACCTTCTGCCTTGATTGCTTGCAGATTCTAGCAGCTTGTCCCCTTCTATCTTGATTGCAGATTCCTGCAGCTTCTCATCTTCTGCCTTGATTGAAGATTTATGCAGCTTGCCACCTCAACTTCTGCCTTGATTGCAGATTCCTGCAGCTTGTCACCTTGTGTTTTGATTGCAGATTCCTGCAGCTTGCCATCTTGTGCCTTGATTGCAGATTCCTGCAGCTTGTCATCTTCTGCCTTGATTGCAGATTCCTGCAGTTTGTCCCCTTCTGCCTTGATTGTAGATTCCTGCAGCTTGTTACCTTCTGCCTTGATTGCTTGCATATTCTTGCAGCTTGTCCCCTTCTGCCTTGATTGCAGATTCCTGCAGCTTGTCACCTTCTGCCTTGATTGCAGATTCCTGCAGCTTGTCACCTTCTGCCTTGATTGCAGATTCCTGCAGCTTGTCAACTTCTGCCTTGATTGCAGATTCCTGCAGCTTGTCACCTTCTTAATGTTAAATTGGGCCAGTTCCAGAGAGCAGGATCACACTAGGGTTGAGACAACCCAGTGAAGTTCTTACCCTTGTTAAATAAGAACCAGAACATAAATTCTGATTTGTTCTGATTAATTCCAATTAGTTCTGATTTATTGACAAATATTTGAAAAAATGAGAAAAAAATGCATAAAAGTGTCCAAAGTCAGTCACATTTGGCACAGAGGCCCAAAGGAAACAATTTAATGGATTGCTTGTTTAAATGTTAACATAAAACTGCTAAATAAAAAAGCAGTTACTTACTACTAGCCCCTTCATGGCTGGCCTATAATGGTGGCATATCCTGCTTGGGTCCATGACATGAGTGTGCTGTAAGAGAGAGAAAGAGACAGAGAGAGAGATGGAAAAAGAGAGACAGATGCAAATACCTATAGTATATCATAGCACCACCACGAACTGCAGGCACTAAGATTTATTTTTTTTATTAATGGTGTTGTGCATGTATTATTTTGATGGATATTCCAGTCAGAGACAAACATGCCAAAGAAATGGATATGAATGATCAAATGAGCAGCACTAGGAGAGCCCACCCACCCTATCAATGTGAATGATGCAACTGCTATGCATGCCCCGGTGTACTGTGGTATATGATACACTACCTGGTACAAGATGTGGTAGTGTTTTCTAGTACTACGACTACTTCTACTGAATCTGATCAACACTCTGAATCCTTAAAGTACAAAAATGAAAGACATAGTGATCATCACCTCTCAGGCAGGCAGCTGGTCACACATCACATCGGTCAAGTGCAGTGCAGTCATAAAAAAGTTTGCCACTGCCACCTGAAGACTTGATGACAGACACGCAACACAATTACATCCTTCCTAGTTCCACAGTTGCTCTCAGCCACTGCCAAGTAATTTAAGTATCACAAATAAAATATAGTAGTATAATAATCTCAGCCCAGTTACAGTAAGTGAGATGTAACCAGGCTAGCATACCACACACACACAAACAATAAAGAAATTATATGAATTTTCAATTTAGTAGCATTTTTTTCTGTGAAGTAATCATAGCCAAATATGGGGGACATGAGAAATACACAAAGAGTATTCTGTTTCTGGGTTTCAGGCATCTGCTAAGCCATGCACTGCATGAAAATTAAAACAGTACAGTCAGGATCAGTTGCTGTGGGCAAAAAAAGTGTCAAGTAGTAGTAAGGACTTGTCAGAACAAAATGCGATAGGAGTAGTAGACAGCAATACCCTACCTTCCAGATCAGATAGTGGTACCAGGTACCACCAAGTAAGTTTATGACATGAAATGTAACTGCTTGCTGTATTTGGACTCTGAACCCACTGATGTTATTATTTTTTTTTTCTATTCTGTGCTGCTCATGTGATCATTCAAGTAATAGTGGCCTGGCCTAGTCTATCCTGACCTGATTTGTTGCAATTAATTGCTACCTCGTGTAATAGACACTATTCACAGAAGAGTATCACAACGGGCAAACATTCTTGAAAGTGTTTTGTGGATAGGGCATGCTCAGAGCAGTCAGTGTATGTTCTATTCAGTATCGTATTTGAAATCACTCATTAGCAAAGTGGGATATGTTTGAATAAAAGACTGCTCTGTTTTAAAACTAAGTAACATAGAGAGAACATTTAGTAAAAAGTATGTTAATCACAATGAGATGAATAAGAGAGTGATTGAAATACACTACAGTAACGAGTGAAAAATGGCATGTTAGACACCGGGAGTGCTTAGCCAAATAGTATGTTAGGTGCTAAGTAATGGTCTATGAGAATTTGTTTGATGGTCATATATTTATTTCTGTTTTTGTTTTCTATCTTTGTACATGTTTTACAGCTTGATAACTGTATGAAGATAAAACTATCAGCTTAAAAGAAATAAAAATAAATGAAACAGAGGTAATTATTTAAAGCACTCAATGAAAATATTTTTAAGCAGTATGAAAATGAAACAGTAATTAAAATTATGAACTCATTTATATTATCTTTGTTTAAAGTGTCTGCTCAAGATTTGAATATTCCAAGGAGTTACAGCAATCATCTTGGTCCTAATCGGCAGTGTTAAAAAGTAAGGAAAACATTTTGCATTGAAATTGGTGGTCCTCATAATAGGAGAAGTAGAGTCAATTTGATTTTTATATATTTCAAGAGTATATAGTAATAATCTAGAATGCTTAATAAACATCAATTAAACAATATATAAGTAATAGATTATGCACAATTATATTAAATGCAATGTGTTCTAATTAAAGTGATCAGTTTTATTTGAAACCTGATTAGAAAAATAATTATGTATATCTTATAATTTTTTACAGTTCCCCTGAAGAAGCCTAATTATTTAGGCAAAACATTGGGACTTATTATAAAATAAATCATTTGTCTCAAGAAATCATGGTGTTATAGCCTTTGTTGCTAACGAGCATGCCAACTTCATTTGCACTTTGAATTTACTGAAAATTAGCAAGCTCCACCGATAAAGCATCCAGTAAAGGTCTGCACAAAGATGAAGTAATTTCCCTAGACACTCCCCCTTACTTATGTGGATTTGAAGATTTGATCTTTTCGGTGGTCAATAGTAGTCTACAGGACGTTTTCCTTAAGAAGATATGAAGGCTTGACTAAGCTGGGTTAATCTACAATAAGACAAACTTTATTACCTTAAGACTATCACAGAATTGGACATATTGCATATGATACTAAACATCTAGATTTGTTTTAGAATAAATAATTGATAAATTTTTGGTTAGAATATTGATTAGACCAACTGTACTTTTCCGTAGCTTGTCCTCCTATTAAATTAAGCCTCACTATGGGAAATGGAAGCATTCAATGAAGCAGGTGGCAGTGCAGAGGGAAGTTACACCTTCTGCACTTTCACTGACACAGAATGAGAATCATTATTTAATCAGATGAGGGGAGATAGAGATCTGGCACAAATGGATATGGATAATGCCAGGACCCTTAAGAATAGAATCGAGAACTTAAAAAATAAAGATTTAAGACTAGACTTTCATGGTCTAACCTTGGCAAAATATTTGGAATTTAAACGTATTCATCGAGGTCTATGAGTAACAATTGAACCAATCTTGGGAATAATAGATGAGACATTAACACAGAAGTGGGATGGTATAAGAACACGATGTAGTGTTGATTTTATGTATGCACTAATCGAAGCAGTTCTAAGAACACATAGTAAATTAGCAGAGGATATCCAAGAATATCAGAATTCTTTGAAAAAGCAAATTAAAACAGAGGAACTAAATGAATGGTCAGAAGATATCAATAACAAACTAAAGGAATATGAGAAAACATTAAGAGAGACAAAGATTAGAAAATGTTATAGAGATACTGGGGATTATAAAAATAATAGAGTATATACATATAAAAGGATACAAAAATGATTTTTTTCAAATAGAGATACAAGCTAAGACAGTTCAGATAGCTATACCAAAAAAAGTAATAGTCCAGAGAAACAAAAAGGGAAAGAACATTTTTTTGAGAAGGACAAGATAGGATTATCTATCCCTCAAAAGATACACAGAGGGATGTACAGAACTTAGATCTAGGACAGAGAACATCAGACAGATACAATCTAAGAAGGAACAAGTTTGGTTCAGAAACAAAAGAAACAGAAGAGCAGCATGGAGAAGGAAAAGGCAGAGGTACCAGAAGAAACCAAAGGGGAGCAAGACAGTAATTTTCAATTTGAGCCAGCGACCTCTAACTCAGGATGAAAGGAAAAGTATTATCTCAGGGATTATCCTTTTCAGTAACTAAAGAAATGGATAAATTTCAAATTGAGGCAGATATGCAAAAATGTTATCGTAAACTGAGGTTACATTCCCAGTTTCATGATAAAATAGATATAAACAAGAAACAAATAGATTTAAAACAAGCTCTGAACATTAAATCTCAATATATGCAATTGATAGGATATTCACATGCTGTTGAGAATTATATTGAAACGGTAAGTCAAGAAATTCAACAGATTTTAAAAATGGATAATTCCTTAAATAGCTCTAACCTTTCTAAATGAGAAAAAACAGCATTAACAACATTAGAAAATGATCATTCCATAATTATTAAACCAGCAGATAAAGAAGGAGCAACAGTCATTCAAGATATGAAAGACTATAGACAAAAGTGTTTTGATTTATTGGGAGTGTCTACAAACTATATTAAACTAGAGAATGATCCCCTAAAAGCCATAAATGAACTGATTCAAATGACACTATATGAAATGGAAGTAAATGGCTAAGAAAATGGGAAGTGGAAGCCATAGAAAATAAGTCTGCAAGGATACCGCTGTTTTATGCACTTCCAAAGATACATAAAAATCTAGAAAAACCACTAGGAAGGCCGATTGTTTCAAGGATAGGTTCAATTTTAGAACCACTGTCTAAATTTATTATCACCTACAGCCTTTAGTTGAAACAATTCCCACTTATTTAAAAGATACAACACATGTAATATAATTAATTCAAGAACTAAATCTGATAGGAGTTCCACCAGATAGTTTATTAACAACTATAGATGTGAAAGACCTATACACCTCTATACCCCATGATAAGGGAATACAATGTATGAGTAAACTTTTGTATGCAAGACCTAAACCATGAGTCTTGCAAGATTTGGCAGAAATAGTGTTAAATAAGAATTATTTTAAGTTTGAGGAGCAATTCTATGGGCAAGTAAGAGGAACAGCAATGGGAAGCACTATGGGCCCAGGATATGCTAATGCATACATGCATAATTTTGAAAACACATATATATTTGAGAATACTGGAACAGAATATAATTTTAATAACCATATCCTGTTCTGGAAAAGATTCATTGATGATATACTTCTTATGTGGACTGGCAGCATAACAACACTAGAATTATTTTAGAATTACATGAACAGTAGAGACCCAAACATGACATTCATTTTTAATCATGACAAAAGACAAACTGACTTTTTAGACGTTACAATTTATAAAAGTGGAAATAGATTAGAAACTAAATTATATAGGAAAGCTACAGATTGGAATACGATTTTACATCATTAGAGTTTTCATCCTAAAAACTGATTGAAAGTATTCCATATTCACAGTTTTTACGAGCATGTCGAAATTGTAGTACAGATGAAAATTATAAAATAGAAGCTAGAAATATAGAGAAAAGATTTAGAGAGAGGCAGTATTATAGTAACAATTTGGAACAAGCACAGGCCAAAGCCCTAATGAAACCCAGGCAGGAACTTTTAAAATCATCAAAAAATGAAGGAAATGAAAATAAAAGTCCACTAATATTTAACACAGTTCATAACAAGCTTATGCCACAACTAAAAAAAGCCATTCTTAACAATTGGAATATCCTGTTGAACAATCCTACTTCTCAAATATTTCAACAGAAACCATTCGTGGTTTCTAAAAAGGCACCAACCATTAGAGACAAATTGGTCCATACACAACATTGGCAAGGAACGCAAAAAGAGCCCCAATTATTATTAGACCCTTTGACCAATGGGATGTATCCTTGTGGGAGGTGCACAGCCTGTGGAAATACATCCAAGAAAACAAGTTATAAACATCCACACACTGCTAAAAAATATAAAATTAAATCTCATATAACCTGTACTACTATGGGGGTAATATATTTAGTGTAATGTCCTTGTGACCATCTATATGTTGGTAAAACGATGAGGGAGTTAAAAACAAGAATTTCAGAACATAAAAGTCGAATTCGTAATAAAGATGAAAATTCTCCTTTAGCCAGACATTTTAATCTAAGAGGACATTCCCCTATTCAAATCAGGTTCTGGGGACTGGAACAGGTCCCAATACCTGAAAGAGGTGGTAATTATAATGACTTACTATTTATTTATTTATTTATTGAATTTTGTTGACCGGGTAAGCCCATTAAAATATGAGATGTATTGGATATATGAAATGGGTTTGATTTATGAGAAATGGAGCCTTAATGAAGATGTGAACTGGCAGGTGTGCTGGTAAATAATATTAAATAATTATAGAAATATATTTCTAAATATGTTCAGCAGACTTGGAATGAACAAATAACATGATGTATGGTAGATATAAGGTGACAACATGTCATTATTCACCAGTCTTCATATCTGCTTCCCTTTCCATCTGTTTCTTCCCCCCATTTGATTTTTACTAATGGTTCCTTAAAAACTATTTTGTTTATTAAAACAGTTCGTTCATCTTTGGAGTTAGATGTAATGTAGTTTCATTAAATGAAAAGTTTAAATAAGACAGAGTAAACCAAATACAATCAAAAATAGTGAAGCTTTAAGGACTGAATTATGTCGAGAAGATGAACCAATGGTTACTATGGTAACAACCTAGCTTCGGCAAGGTATGATGACATGTAAGTACCAACACATGATTCCTCTCCTCAGTAAAAATAGATTGCCAAATGGGGAACCAGATGATGCCAGTCATACCTTGAGAGAGGATCGAGCGTACTACGAGTGCTGAAACTTTTTCCTGCAGTAAGTTAAAACATTTTTTAACGTGTAGCACTGTTTTAACAGTTAAAAGGCTATAGAGAGCGTATATGGTTAGGAACGCTTTAAATGAAAAGTTTGAAGCTGAAAGTACCTTAGGAGAAGGTCGACTGTACTACAAGTGCTGAAAGTTTTCCCTTCAGTAAATTAAAACACCTTTCAACACGTAGCACTGATTTAACAGTCAAAAGGTTATAGAGAGCGTATATGGTCAGGAATGCTTTAAATGAATAGTACTACGGGTGCTGAAACCCTTCCTTGAAGTACATTAAAACACTTTTCAACACGCAGCACTGTTTTGACAGTCAGAAGGCCATAGAGAGCGCATATGGTCAGGAATGCTTTAAATGAGTAGTTGAAGTTTAAAGTATCCTTGGATAGTATGGGTTATGTCAACAGCTTGTGACTTTTAGTAAAATAAACTTACATGTATTACGGAAATAAGCGCATGGAGTCCTAAATGCCAGAATCACTCATTTACATAGAAAAAGCTTTTAATATCAATAGTGACACAGAAGGTAATAGCAAATATAATAAATTGACCATAACTTTTAGAGAGAGCTTTGTGAGAGACACTAATGAACACTTAGTCAATTAAAACAAACTGACATGTATTATAGTAACGAGCAGAGCAGGGCATGTTAGAAATTAGGAATGTCCTACATGTTTTTAAAATTAGATCACTCATTAGTGAAGTGGGATATGTTTTAATACAAGACTGCTCTGTTTTAAAACTAAGTAACATAGAGAGAAAATTTACTAAAAAGCATGTTAATCACAATGAGATGAATAAGAGAATGATCGAAATACACTACAGTAACGAGTGAAAAATGGCATGTTAGACACCGAGAGTGCTTAACCAAATAGTATGTTAGATGCTAAGTAATGGTCTATGAGAATTTGTTTGATGGTCACATATTCTTTATTTCTGTTTTTGTTTTCCATCTCTGTACATGTTTTACAGCTTGATAACTGCATGAAAATAAAAATAGCTTAAAAGAAATAAAAATAAATGAAACAGAGGTAATTATTTAAAGCACTCAATGGAAATATTTTTAAGCAGTACGAAAATGAAACAGCAATTAAAATTATGAACTCATTTATATTATCTTTGTTTAAAGTGTCTGCTCAAGATTTATATATTCCAAGGAGCTATGGCAATCATCTTGGCCCTAATTGGCAGTGTTAAAAAGTAAGGAAAACATTTTGCATTGAAATTGGTGGTCCTTATAATATGAGAAGTAGAGTAAATTTTTTTTTATCTTTCAAGAGTATATAGTAATAATCTAGAATGCTTAATGCACATCAATTAAACAATATATAAGTAATAGATTATGCACCATTATATTAAATGCAATGTGTTCTAATTAAAGTGATCAGTTTAATTTGAAACTTGATTAGAAAAAGAATTATGTATATCTTATAATTTTTTACAGTTCCCCTGAAGGAGCCTAATTATTTAGGAGAAACATTGGGACTATTTATAAAATGAATCATTTGTCTCAAGAAATCATGGTATTATAGCCTTTGTTGCTAACGAGCATGCCAACTTCATTTGCACTTTGAATTTACTGAAAATTAGCAAGCTCCACTGATGAGACATCCAATAAAGGTTTACACAAAGAAGAGGCAATTTCCCTGGACACTCCCCCTTACTTATGCAGATGGAAAAAAAACATTGTTAGAACAGCAAACTGCACTGCTTCACTGTCCCCAGGCCTACGTGAATTATCAAAACATGCCCAATGTGCTTTGACAGACCTGAAGGGTTCAGACTGACAGCTTGTCAAGATATTTGTTATGAGATGCACCACCCTCCCAACAGCATTGCACAAGGCGCGTTTTAATTTTTTACATACGACACTGTAAAGTCTGGAATCCCTGTTGTCGAGAAGTATTTCTGTGATGGTAAACTATATCGGGGTTTGAGGTACTCAAGCAGCCATCTGAATCCTAAATGTTCAACCACGTTATATGGTAGCAAATAAACAGTTATCATTTCTGAAATTGTTTTGGTTATTGTAACAGCAACAGGGTGAATCAAGGCATATTTGGCTTTACGCTCATATGTTTCTGAGATGATAAACTGTCTCCTTGAAGGAGGAGGAGGGCTTTTGAACACATGGTTACTTTCAGTAACAGTAGAAGGAGCCCTTCGCATAGCAGGAAGTGGTGATGGAGGTGTTTCAGTAGTGCTGCGGGCTGCCACTACTTTCATCTATGGGAGTTACCCCTGAGTATAGTGAACTATCACTGTCACTTTCTTTTCAAGCCTCACAACTGCAGTTCTCAGTAATTATATGACATCTGTCTAGGTGTCTTTTCAGTGCTGAAGTTCCCAATGCTCCTTTCTTTTTAGCCCTGCTGATTGGCTGTTTACAAATATCAGAAGTTGCTACCAGCTCATTGGAAGCGCTAATGGAGAAGTATGACCAAAAGAAAGATGATATTTTTTTAGTTTTTTTTCCCAGGAAGGCACGGCATCTCAGTCACCTTTTCAGGGTCTCCCCTGGATTTTTCTTGGGCCGGTTCCTCTTCTGGTTTATTCCCACTTCCCCCCTCCACAACCAAAACATTTCTGCCTGTTTCTTCCTTATCTGCAATTTCCATCCTCTCCAGTAAACCTTATGCTGCCTGATAATTCTTTTCATCTTTATTATCATTGTCAGGTTCAACCTCAGAAGAATCAGATGAGGGTGAGGGACTGGCAGTAGCATAATATGCAACTGTTTCATACCATTGGGTGCCTCTGCAGGTGGTACCCTCCAAGCCTTTAGTTTTTTTAACTACATAACTTTTTTTTTACTTGGGACTGATGATGATCCAAGATATTATGGGGCTGGCAGTATAGCCTAGAGGTTAAAGTAGTGAGCTGTGAATGAGCTTGGTACTTCCAGCAGACCTGGGTTTGAGTCCCACGACCTCCACTTGCATACTGTGTGACTCTGAGCAAGTCACTTAACCCTCCAGTGCTCCCAGGTCACCCCTGAAAACAGGCACTTGTGCCTAGTGTGCCTTACCCGGTTACCAAAGACATGAGTAAATAAAATAAAATAAAAAAATATGTATTCATCTTTTTTGGATTCAAGCATTCACTTGGAAGACAAAACCTTAGATGTGAAAAATCACTTTTTGGAGTTTGATTTTGTTTCCCCTTTTCAGGCTGATTGCTGTCTTTTGCAGTGCCACTGCCTACCTAAGAAATAGAATGCGCCTCATGAACAATTTGATCCATTTTTTCTTAGTATTCCAACCTGTAAAAAAAGATCCCTATAACTAATGTGATGTCCTTCTGATGACTCCCACTCACAGGCCAGGGACAAATATACTGTTGTGACTCATGATTGTACACAGCACACCAATAACACAGCAGTCCACCACCACTTCCTTCCAAGATTACGTGACTGACTCCTACAGTACAGTTAGTTACTATTAAGTGACCAAATTCAGCAACTGTTAAGTGTGCCTCAGAATTTGAATTGGAGATGCAGACACATCTGGTGCATAGCCGCATGCAGAACAGTCCCACACTGGGGGTTGGTTAATCCTTATACATAATGTAATGCAATATACTATAAAACTAATGATAATAAGGAGGAATAATGGAGAATGAATATTGATGATGATGACATGTGTGTGTACAGTAGTTGTACTTTACTTGTGTTGTAGTGTAAACAGCCTGCTATGAGTCACAAAGTCAGTTTATCCCCTGGGCCACCCACAGCCAGCAGCACAGGCACATCAACTTGTATGTTGTTTGTCTGAACAGTATTTTTTTAATACATGAAATCATGAATGAACATTTACAAGTGATTGTGATTAGTGATTAAATGGCACAAGTCAAAGATTTATTTTGCCAGCCTGCTGCCGTTGCCCTGTACACACAGCCTCAATGAAGCCAGGAAAAAAATTGTATTTGGGACTTCTGGGACTACTGAATTTCTTGTGGGCCTCCCCCACAGTCTCTCTCTCTCTCCCATCTAGATGGCAAAAGTCAAAGATTTGTTTTGCCAACCTGCTGCTCTTGCCCTGTACACACAGACACACTGAAGCCAGTAAAAAACTTTCATTTTGTTTTTTCTGTAGCTGTAAAATTTATCTTCAGCCACCAGTAGTCTCTCCCTCTTTCCTTTGGATCAGGAATGGCACAAGTCAAAGATGTTTCCAGCCAGTCCTTGCTCATGTACACAGCTACACTGTCTGAGGCCAAGAAAAGAAAAAAAAAACTTTTATTTGGGATTTTCTGTAACTGTAACATTTCTCTTGGGCCCCCAGTAGTCTCTCCTTCTCTCCTCTTGATCTGGATGTGGAATGGCACAAGTCAAAGATTTTTCCAGCCTGCCCTCCCTTGGTTATGTACACAATTACACTGTCTGATGACAAGAAAAGAAAACAACTTTCATTTGGAATTTTCTGCATCTGTAAAATTTATCTTGGGCCCTCAGTAGTCTCTCCTTCACTCCTCTGTATCCAGATTTGGAATGGCACAAGTCAAAGATTTTGCCAGCCTGCCCTCCCTTGCACATGTACACAGCTACACTGTCTAAGGCCAAGAAAAGAAAAAAAAACTTTCATTTGGGATTTTCTGTAACAGTAAAATTTCTGTTGGGCCTTCAGTAGTCTCTCCCTTTCTTCTCTGGATCTTTATGCCACAAGTCAAATATTTTGTCAGCCTGCCCTTGCTCATGTATACAGTCACACTGCCTGCCTTTTGTCTCCCCCCCTTCCAGCAACAACCAGGCCACCACAATCTCCCTGGTCCCTCTGGATTTCTCCTTTCTCCAGTCCCGACCTATCACCTTTCCTCGATGATCAGTTTCTCTCACCCTCCTTGCACCAGTAAATCCAGCCCTTTTTCTCTCCTTTTCTCTTCCCTCCTCTCCAAAATGTATGTGTGTGTGTGTGTATATTAAATACAGTATATATATATATCCACAGCTGTATATCAGACCAGTACGAAAGTTGGCAGATCCCAAGCTCTATGGCTACGCTCCATGCCTACCAAATTTCAGGCAAATCCGTTGCATGGTGGCAAAGTTATTAAGGTGCAAAATGTCACCATTTAACCTTAAATGGGGTACTTAACCCTAACTATGGTGTGTGTGTGTGTGTGTGTGTGTGTGTATATATGTGTGTGTGTGTGTGTGTTATATATATATATATATATATATATATATATATATATATATATTTGTGTTTTTTTTTTTTTTTGCTTTTAGCAACTTCTTCTGGTGGCTGCTGCAGTGATAAGAGAGGTGCTTCTCTGACCCATCCTCTCATCTGGGCCGTGTTGCACACTCAACGCAGTTATATACTGTGAGTGCATCACATGATCATCTGTTCCCTGATTGGATGCCACGAATTGCCTGTACATGGAGAGAGTGTGCCGATGGCATCCCCATGGCAACAATACACACAATGGCACAAATCGCACTTCCATGGACCCAGACTTCTGTGGCGAAGTCCGTATTTATCTGGGTCCATGGATTGCAGGTTCGATCCAGGGCTTCAGATCTCCCACAGAACAATCCGCCCATCTCTAGATCACACACCTCTGGGTGGAGGCATTCAGTAATGCCTAACAGTAGCACTACTGGGCCGATTCCACAGACTGTCCCTTTGGAAGTGAGTCCTATTTCTAATGCAGAAATCACACAGTCTCTGTGGCAGTGTCTCACGCTTCAGATAATAACTTTCAGCACTTTCTGGCTACCCAGAATATGGAGCTTGGCTGGGTGCTTCCTAGTGCTAATTTGAGCCTCTGGCAGATCCTCCAGTCACTGGCAGATTCAGTCTCAGACCCAAGTTTTCTTGCTGAAGTGATCTCACTCACAAATGCCACAGCTTTACTTCACTAAACAGTCTCATATAACTGGGGCAGGCTTCTGCAGACTGTGTAGGATGAATCTTATTCTCACAGACAGATGCAGAAGTCACAGGCCCCACAGGCCTGTTCTTTCACAGCACTCCCTTTTTCCCACAGGGAGTCTCTCTCAGCATTCTCTCTGCAAGTTGGTCTACCCGAAATCCCTGCTAGGACTGCACTCCCAGCACATGAGCTGGTACTGTATCTCTCAATGTCTCCCCAGACAAGCTCGCAGTCCCACTAAACAATACATGCTGTCCATCACAAAAATTTATATTCCTGAAGTTTATACTGACATTGATTGGTTGACAGAAAAGCTGCCGAGAACATTGTTCACACCCCCTGCCTAGGAGTCATAGCTGCAGTCTATGAAACTCCTTGATTCCTGATTGGTCAACACAGGGTCAGGGATTACTAAAATGGCATCCATGTAAACAGTTGATAACTATTCCCCAGAATAGGATAAGGACAGGTTGGAGACCGTCCAGAGAAGGGTGACCAAGATGATTCAGGGCCTCCAAGGGCTCTCGTACGAGGGGCATCTGAATGCATTGAATATGTTCTCACTGGAAACTAGGAGGGAGAGATGGGACATGATTGAAACATACAAGTTCCTGAGAGGAATAAATAAGGTGCCCTCCTCTAACCTGGTCAACAGAGTTACTGACTCCAACACTAGACATCACGAGTGGAAATTGAGGGGGGAACCTCAAGAGGGAGCTTAGGAAACATTATTTTATAGAAAGGGTCATAGAACCATGGAATAGGCTACCCATTCAGGTGGTGGAAGCAAAGACCATGACATCATTCAAACTGGGGTAGGGCAGAGCTAAGGTGAGAACAGAAGCCATGGGAGCAGTTGGAGGCATAAAGCAGATGGGGGAGAAAGGGGTCAGGTCCTGGGATCTGGGTGTAACCCCCTACAAATGGGGGTTCCCAAAAAGTCTTCCTTGAGCTTGCCTAAATGCTCACTGCCAGGCTGGTGTCCTGTGTTCTAGCAGTTTAAATGTGATTACCCGAGCCTGTATAGCCTCTGTGTACTGTCTCTTTAAGAGCTGCCTAATTACAGCTTAAGTAATCTGAGAGGGAGCTCTGTTGAAAGATGTAACTATTTACTGAAAATCATTTGGAGTGATAATGATAATGTAGTTTGTCTAATCTGCTTGCTTTGTAGCAAGAACTGCTTTGTTTGTCTCCACTATCTTGGTACTGGTCTGCAAATTGGACCAAACAGTACTGGTGGGACCTAAAATGTAGCCGGACTACAGGAGCTGTCTGAATTCAAAATCTGTAGGAACTGTAGTTTGAACTTTTTGCACCTTTTTTGCAACTGAAGGGGGAGCTCTTGCTTTGACTGACAGCCAAATCAGACAACCAAATCTTTTGGATCTTGGGGAAGTCCCAGGCTGCTTGCAGTTTTCACTTGGATCTAAGCTGGAAGCTGAACAAGAAGGAGCTGAAGGATTCTGAGCAGCAATCCTGAGTGGATTTGCATGGGAGAACTCTGAAAAGTTTAAGTTTTTGGCCTGCATGTCGGTGTGCTACTCCTGAGAGGGAGGGAAGAGAATTATTTTGGACTAAATCCAAGTTTGTGTGACTAAAGTAAGCTACTGAAGTGGGCCAGGCTCAACCTGAAGAAGACCGAAGATTTTGCTGAATGCGATCGGCCTGTCGGGAGTTCCAGCTACCCCTAAGTTCCCGGTGTGTGCAAAGACTTTGCGATTATGACCGGGGAGTGCTTTGCCTGGTACAGTAGCGTTACCTTACATGTAAATATGATATGAGCTGCTAGTGGGTTGTGAGTTAGTTCCTCACTGTGTGAACTGTGTTCTGCTTGCTGGAAGCTGTATCCAGCCCAAAACGGACTGCATCCAAATTTGTCTCCATGCGGTTTGGGCCTTGCCAGACTGGCCCAGCCAGACTACCCACTGCACAGAGAAGCCATTGACGAGAGGCTTTCCTGTGGATCAGCCCCCCGCTCCACGCTTGAACAGGAATGATGCCTCTGTGACTTGTGTGGGCTCTGCTTCTCCTGGAATTCCAGATCAACCACCTGCAGTCTTGATTTTTGTCCAGCCTGTGTCCAGTCTTGGGTATCATGAGTAAATACTAGGGTAGCTCCTGCAACAACAGCTTAATCTGAGTGTGTCATCTGATTGTCTTGTTGTTTTGTTTCCTTTACGAACTGAGCCCTCTAGCTCCGGATTACAAATATTGTGTACTGTGCATATTGTGTTTTCCATCACAGGGCCCCAACCAGCTGCAACCCTGGACAATGGTCCTGGCTAGCCCATCTCTTCTCCACCTGGGTACCCAGAGGTGGACTTTTGGGGGGGAACTCAAAGCGCATGCATAACTGCTTGACTGATATAACCTTTAAGCTAATTAACCTGATTTTGCCACTCCCATGTTCAAGTCCCCTGAATAAATCAGATCTAACTTTTTCTGCATGTAATCTGACTATGGTTCTAGTT
This sequence comes from Neoceratodus forsteri, assembly GCA_016271365.2. Classification (NCBI taxonomy): domain Eukaryota; kingdom Metazoa; phylum Chordata; order Ceratodontiformes; family Ceratodontidae; genus Neoceratodus; species Neoceratodus forsteri. The sequence goes on from CM057453.1 coordinate 438,032,609, forward strand.
TGTGCTCAAAGTACTGTACTGTTGCTATTTGCTGTGCATAACCTTGTTTTACAGGGGGTCCCCAGGGTTGAGACAGAGGAACCAGCCCTGGTGGTAAGTGCAAACAGTGTGGGTACTTGTGTGGTGTACCAGGGGTATTGTGAAAGTGATTATTGTGCAGTGTTCAGACCACTAGAGGGGAAAGAGGGGGGTTACAGTGTCCCGTAGGGCTGTGCCCAGGCTAGCTTGACCACTACCAACTCTGGCCTCCAGGTGGAGGCACCCATTTTGGAACTCAGGCCCCTTAACCTGCTATTAGCCAAGCAGGCAGGGGTAGTAGCCCTTGGGATAGTGCCAGCTAGGGGTTACATGAGTAGGTCTCGGGAACTCATGGGCAGACTAGATGGAACCTTGGTCTCCTTCTACTGTAATTGTTTCTATGTTTCTAATAAAGTCTTTCTGCAGACAAAGCAAACAGTTTTGACAAATACAAGAGGCATAGTCTGATAGCTATCCCTCTGTATTGCCATTCGGTTAATGAATGGGCTCAGGCAGTGTCCTTGCTTGTGTGTCACTAGCGCTTTACCACTAAGCCCCCCTGTGACAGGTGAAAATACCTTCACTGCAGTCTGAACATTTCTTTAAGCAACAGTGTACACTTTGAACATTCATATATTTGCATACAAGTTCACATCCCGCTGTTATAAGGATGCATGTCCAGACTTCTCACAGGTGCAGTGGGATTGTGAAGTCAGAACACATTGCTGGGGCATAGCTGCAGGTGCAGAGCTAAATGACCTGCAGTACTTAACATAATCTCTAAGGACTCCTCCACCTGTTTGCAAAGTGGCTGCATACAGAGACTGGCAGAAGCACTTCAGGGGCACAGGGAACCTTTGACTGGCAGCAACAGACTACTAGTAAACCCCACTCGAGGGAGGGGTTATACTTGGATCATCTCAGCTTGATCTCTATAAGCAGTTGAGAGCCAAGGTGAAGCCAAGCCAATCAAAGCAAGCATTTTTGTCAGCCTCAGCAGTTAGTGCTTTGGCTTGTAGAGTCAAGCCAGACCCCTAGCTTGGCTCTAGGTGAAAAATTCCTGGCTTGCCCAACTCTACACTACCCATGAATGCGACCACACCTCTGATGTTGTCTTTTCTTTGGATCTGAACATCTGTGATGTCAGGGTGGGTCTGATAGGGTGTTAGGTTTCTGGTAGGCCCCCCTAAAATTTCCCCCCCTTCCCCATTGAGATGATCCAGTACCATCAGAAACATTACCTGGAGCTTGAAAAGTTCTTGGCAGTGCTGTCAGTGACATATCAAATATGGAAGCAGCATGCCATGGCAGTATGGCAGCAGCCATTGGTGGCTGTAATATGACCATTATTACTGCACTGCACAGTTTCACCAATCTCTGTCCACCCAATGACCTCCCTCTGCAGCTTGCTGTGGTGTAGCAATAGGCTGAGGTCAATGAAGGCAACAGGGCAGAGGTTGGAACATTCCTGGAAGAGGTTGGTTCAGTGGACTGCAGGATGGCTCTGGCGGTCCCATTAGAAGGACTATCAAAGCACAATAACACTGAATAAGGCAATAGTCCTGTCAGAGGCTATTTCGTCAGGAGGAAGTAGACTAGCTCAACTCCTCTGCACTGTAAACAGGTTAACTCATCGCAGTCCAGAGGTATTTTGTTACAAGAAATGTGTGATAAGTTTGGATCTTTCTTCCTGGACAGAGTGTCCTCCATCCAAGCCTGAATCTCTACAGGTTGTCTGTTGGGGGCCAGCAGTGGTAGAGAGGAGAGACATATATTACTCCAGTGATCAGGAGTGAGTTCCACACAGTGCTTATGAAGGAGGTGCTCAAAGTGATCTTGGGGCTACCGCCCACTTGCTGTATTTCAGGCTCAGTGCCTACACAGCTGCTGGTGGACTTCAGGAGCATCCAATTTTCATTGGTATTGTCTGGTTCTCCCTTTAAGAGGGTTGCTTCTACATGACTCCTAAACAAGTTGTATTGAGGCCACTCCTGAAAAAGCCATCAATGGACCCACATGTACTAGTGAATTTCAGGTATGTCAGGGACTTTCCATTTTTGGAGAAAGTGATTGAGAAGGTGGTGGTGACACAGTTGGAGGCTTACCTCAAGATGTGTGACATCTAGGAACCTCTCCAGTCAGGTTTTAGAGCCTACCACAGTACAGAGATCATGCTTGTCAAGGTATTTTAATGATCTGGTCTTGGTGAGAAATAGGTGGCTGCATTCAACTATTGTTCTCCTTGATCTCTCATCAGCATTTAATGGGGTGGAGAGAGCGCTGGTTAGAACCAAGTCCTCCAAGGTTGGCTGTTAGACATGAGGCCATTATGTTGCCATCTTTAAATGGCTCTGTGCTGACAGTGTGAATAGAGTGAAAAAATCTGGGAGTCACTGTAGACTCAAAACTGACACGAGAACATTAGGTATCAGCTGTGGTCTGCAGTGGATTTTTAAACGTCAAAATATTTTCCTGGATTATAAGTCTAATTAATTATTCATGAACTTAGCGACGCTCCTGAGTGGCTACTGGATCAGTCATTATTAACATTTTAGAAATGAGCAATTCAGCTGCTAGCTGATGCTGTGTGGCACACAAGGCTTGTGCCATACAGCTAAAACCTATTTTAAAACTAAAAGAAAACAGCAAAAATGAAAGTTGTTATTGCAATTACAGTTATAATCACAATAACAACCTAGAAGCTGGTCATTTCCTTGGATTAATGACCGGCTGGATGGAGGGGGCCTGAGGCACAGCCATCCCCCCATCCCCCCAACCGGTCATTAACTCTTTGGAAATGACTGGCTTCTCTATCATTATTGTTTAGTTAAACCCCATCTGAGGCAAGAGAATCTGACAACGCTAGTAGCTGCATTTATGATTTCAAAACCCAGCTATTGTAACACTGTATACCTAGGGCTTTCTGAAGGTATGGTGCATTGCCTGCAGCTGGTGCAGAATGATACAGCCAGGTTCATCATATAGAGACCACATTACTCCTGTGCTGCAGCAGCTGCACTGGCTTCCAATTACTGTAGGTGATGCATCACCTTCAAGATTGCTTTTTTAATGTACAAAGGCCTGCCTGGACTGGGCCCTGCCTATCTCAAATACCTATTGGTCTAGTATACTCCCAGTTGCTCACTCTGCTCCATCAAGAGATTACTGCTGGCAATCCTGAGGTCACATTTAAAATAATCTGCTGATAGAGCTTTCTTGGCAGTGGCCTTGACAATATGGAACTGCTTAAAAAAAAACTATCTCTGGACCCGGATGTCTTGGTGAACTACCATCCAGTCTATAACCATCCCTTTCTAGGGAAGGTTATCGAGAAAGTTGTTGTGCTGCAGCGTAAGGAACACCTGGTGTCCTTTGACATCTTCATGCCTCTCCGGTCTGGTTTTAGAGCGAGGAACACCACAGAGAAGGCACTAGTCAGGGTGCACAATGACATGCTTGGAGTGAGGGATAAAAGAGAATGGTCGATTCTCATCCTTCTGGATCCCTCTTCTGTATTTGTTAACGTGGACCATGGCTTACTTCTGGACCAACTCAGGGGGTATGCAGGACTCACTAGCACCATTATTTAGTGGTTTGAATTCTTCCTCCGGGATAGAACCCAGAGGATAGTGTTAGGAAGTTTTGCCTCGCACCTGGTGGTTCTGTCCTGTGGTGTAACCCAGGATTTGGTCCTGTTGCCAGTGCTGTTCGTGGTCTATATGCTTCCCCATGGCAAGGTTATTAGACATTGTGGGCTTGGGTTTCAGTGCTGTGCGGATGATACCCTGCTCTATATGTCTTTTGTTTCTAGGATGCAAGGAGCTGTTGATGTGCTTAATAAATGCCTGGCTGAGATCCAGAACTGGATGGCATCAAGCTGGCTGAGACGTAACCCTGAGAAAACTGAAGTTTTAGTGACTGAGATGGGTCATGGGGGGGTTGACAGCTGGCGCAAGAGAAGACTGGGCTTTGGCTTGGTGACTGTGGGTTGTTAGCTGATCCTAGGGTAAAGAATTTGGGAGTCATACTGGACAAAGGCTTGGCAATGGAGACCCAAGTGTCTACTGTAGTCTGGAATGGTTTTTTCCATCATCGGAATATCTGCCAGCTCAGATCCCTTATCCCACCTCAGGACCTGGCTACACTGATTCATGCATTTGTGACCGCTAGGTCAGACTACTGTAATGCTTTGTATCTTGGGGTTAGTGGGGGTATGCTGTGATACCTGCAGCTGCTGCAGAATGCAGCTGCTCAGGTACTTATGGGCCTTCCTAGATTGTGCCATATTTCTCCAGCACTGCCAGATCTGCACTGGCTGCTGGTGAAGTGGCATATCTCATTTAAGGTAGGTTTATTAACCTACAAATCCCGACATGGACTGGGCAAAATCTACCTGGCTGAGCTCCTGCAACTGCACATTCCTGTCTGCCTGCTCCGGTCAGCTGGGGAGGGTCTCCTAGCAGTTCCTAGGGCTAGGCTAAAGACCTCAGGGGATCGAGCCTTTGAGGCCCAACCCTCTGGAATTCTTTGCCCAGAACTTTGAGGGATGCCCCCTTAGTTGAGTCTTTTAAAAGGGGCCTTAAAAAGAGGGGCCTTAAAACATACCTGTTTCAACAAACATTTGGAGATTTCCCATAACACCTTTTTCTCAGCATATTGTAAAGTATCAGTTAGTTTTATTATATTGTTTTAGATGAAATCCTGGTAGTTATCTATTGTTACTTTATTTGGATATGATATCGTTAATGGTTTGTGGTTTTACATTATGTTTTATTGTAATGACACCTTGGGCCTCCAGGAAAGGGTGCAATAAATAAAGTCTACTGCTACTATTACTACTACCACTACTTGCCAATCCATAGGAATCCCCCTGAGTGGAGGCATTTAAAAGGGGCCTGAAAAGTTATTTAATTTGGCATATTGCACTGAATTTGAATAAACTGTTTGCTCTGAACTTCTAGTTGTAACCTGGTAGTTTTTATGTGTTCTGTTTGTTTTATTTTGTTGTTTTAAATGATATGTTTTTGCAGTGCTGCTCTTTCAGACTGCAGTGAACTTTGGGGCAAATAGGTGGACTTTGGTTCTACTGGTTCTCCTGGTCCGAACAGTGCAGATGAGGTGAACCAGTTGAACAGCGAACCACAGTTCACATCTGAAACAGTTAACTAGGGCAGAGTGTGAGTGACAGCCTTATTTTGGTGCTAGATTCAGCTTGATGACGTGAGCTAGCGCTCAACGTTAGACTGTTAGGGAGTTCAGGCAGGGCTGTGATTCACTTCTAGTTAGATAGCCAAGAAATTCTTCAAAAAAGCAAAAGAAGATCTTTAAAAGTTTACCGTATAGTCCTGCAAACCACAGGGTTGCTGAAGGGGGGATATTTAGGAGGAAAAGAAGTAAAAAAATGAAAGCTAAGAGTCAGGCTAAGCAGTGTTTGCAAAGCGGCAGACCTCTGGGACCAGGGGCTTGTCTGAGAGAACTAAGAAGAGAGTGTGATTGGGGCTGGGCAGTGGGCAGATAAAGGCATGAGGAGGCAATCTGCCAGTGCCCGCTCGTGGACTAATCTTAGCAGTGCAGCACTCTTTTTTTTTTTCATTGTAGAACTACCATTTTAGCAGGGAGTACAGACTGACCGAAGCCTCTACCAGAAACATGAGATATGATTTTTTGGGGGGTGGGGGGATTACTTTTGCTGGGCAGCAATTGTGTGGTAACTGGCAGCGTGACAGTGTTTGGCCACTAGTAGTTGGCACCTTGGTGGAATCCCATTAAAAAAAAGTAAAAAAAATAAATTCATTTTCTTTTTGTTGCAGTTTTCAAATTCAAATTCTTCACATTTGCCCAAGTTGCAATGTTGCAGCAGTTCCTACCTGCTCCTGAGTCCTGAAGCGATATATGTGTGTGTGTGTGTGTGTGTGTGTGTGTGTGTATGATCTGCATTTTTATTTATTTTGTTTTTGATACCAGGCAAGACACACTAATCATACATATGCTTATTTTCAAGTTTAACCCAGAAGAATTACAGAAATATGGCAGAAAAATATACAACAAACACTATACATAGATAGAGAGCAACATTTTCGGAGGTTACAATTAATAAGCACCACAAAACAAGCAGTAGTGCAAAAAAATGGCTTGTGCAGTTGAAAAAGGTGCTTGCCAAAAAGGAAACATGGGATAGGGAAGAACCACTGATCTCAACTTCACTGTTGCAGGTGTAACCCCCGGACCCCTGCCTTTTTGCAAAACGACAGGTGGCATGCTGTTGAAGCTGACAGCAGTACCTGGTGGGGACTGGGTTCGGGGAGGACTAGGTTACTTGGCACAGGGAGTCTAGGTTTGCCTACTCTGCACAGGGGCACCCAAGTAACTCCGAACACAGGAAGCAATAACTGTAATGTCCAAAACCAGGAATGGGATACTACAGTGTGTCTTTTATTCACATCCAAACTGAGCAAACAAAGCATAGACGGACCCAATCGGGGCTACATTCCTGGTAATGCAGATTAGAGACAACAGAACACTTCTTCACATTTCAGCCCTCAGGCTCTGAACCCACCAGGCACACAGCCCGGATTTGCATGCAGCTTTGGGTACACAGCCCAACTTGTACACTACTTGGGTTTTCCCCACTGGCCCGGCTTCCCCACTGGCCACTTGATCCGTGGTCTATTATGGGAATGAACCAGTTTTCCAACTGGTGGCTCCCCAAACCACCTTAGAGCCTTCGACTCCTAGAGGGAATTTTTCCTTCCAATCCCACATCTGGGTACTTCCCTCATCACTGGCCAAGTGCACGAGGCAAAGTAGAAATCCACAGAGCAAATCCGTAGAGGTGGACCTGGTTACTAAAGATGGGGGTCTCCCTCCTCTAGCTCCCACAATCCATACCCGGTCATTTCTCTGGAAACTAAACAACTCTTTTCTGAAAGCTTGGCAATGTAGATTACTGGGTAGATGTATGTCACGTCTCCACTACATGTCTTGACTTCCCCTATGTGCTGGACTTGAACATACTTTTACTTTTGGCTAAGCCTATTAGTCTAGGCCTACCACTACTTCAGTAGTCCAATCCCCACTTTAACACAAGTCAGGGTGAAACATGGGCCCTTTAGAAAGAGCAGAACTCACCCTTCGGTTGCAGGTGCCCCACAGGCGAATCATGAAATCTTCTTGTACCCCACACACGTGGACAAAATAAGGCAGCTTCTTCACTAGCAGTAGCCAGGGGATTGTCCCTGGAAATGCAGGCAAACGTTCCTGCCCCATCCCCTGAGGGATGGGGCACAGAGACCCGAATCAGCGGTCTCCACCAGTTTAAAAATAGCTCACTGTGTCTCTGTTGAGGTGGAAACACACACGTTTCCCTAAGTGTAGCCCTATTTCAGGGCTGCGGCTCCAAGAGCCTGAGCACAGAGCTGCTGTGCTCCTCTCACAACAATATCCAACTCCCACTGACCACAGACTACTGTTCAAACCTCCCAACATTCTACTCTAACTCCCTTCTGCAGATTCCTTTGTGGCTCATGCAGCTGCAATAGTTCTATGGTGATGTCATCCCTCAGTCTCAGCTGAGACTGAGAACAGAGTGAGACAGTGTGAAATCCATTTATCTGGAGTTTCACAAGCTGCCTTCCCTGCCTACCACTAGGTCTTACTGGGATTCTAGTAACCCCGGGTAACAAGGGGGTTACACTCGCCCTTGACCAGGAAAATGACTGTCCGCAGTCATTGTTTACTCGGCTTAGGCCATCCCACCCTATGTGCTACCTGTAGAGGGGGGTGATCAGGCACCCTCCTACCATGTGCGAGCACAGGCAGGCAACACTGAGGGCCTAGAGGCCTTTAGCTGACATGTCAGCCTCTGCTCTACCCACTTACTATGGGTGCCTAGTGGCTCTGGTAGAACTGTCCAGAGCATAGCCCTAATAGCTCAGCACTGCAGTACCTATGGACGATCAGGACCACAACATGTCTATCCCCCCAGCCCTCTAGGGAAAATCTGTCTGCCTCTAACTTAACACCCCAAAACAAAAACAACCCAGGGACTCCCTGAGCTTGGGCACCCTGCAACCACACACCAAGAAACTAATACCATACTATTACATTACTTTACTGCCTCCCTACCCCCACAACCACACCCGTGGAAGGAAAGGGTTAATACAGTAACAACAACAATAACAACACCACAGTACTTTAAATTACTACACACTAAAGTACTAGTGAGGAACTCCGATGAGCCCCTCCTGGTCCTCTTCTTGTCTTCTCTTCTATCTTCTTCAGGAACACCTGCAAGAAAAAGAAGGACAACACACACTCCTAATTTGCCTACACAGTCTACCTAAACCCCTACCATCAAAACACTGAAGAATCCCAAAAATATATATATTTTTTTTTTAGAAAAGGTAGAAAAACAGTTTATACACTAGAAACAGTAGAAAAACAATGACATTATTTATAATACACATTTGGGGGGATGGATTACCCTTAAAGTCCCAACTAGTGATCACAGTGCCCGAAGGCTAGTCCATTAAAGAGTCTCTCCTGGGCCGGAGCCCGGTGAAGCACAGTTCTAGCAGGCCAAAGTCCTGAAGGGGAGAGTCTCTGAGGACAGTTCACACATTCTGGAGTCTGCTAGTGTAGGGTGTGTACTGCAATGTCATAAGGATAGAAAAGTTTGGACTTACCAGCCCCTTGTAGAAGAAAAAATCTGCACTGACCTGCTCCTCAGCCGAAGACTCTCCCTTGCAGCATTTCTTCCGATACATCTGGGCGGACATCTTCAAAGAACCACAGGAGGGCACATCTGGGAACTGCTGGGTTGATGTCATCTCTGGAGAGGGAACCTTTGAACAGGAACAAAAAGGAAAACAGCTGGTCTGATGACATCTGATTACCAGATGATGGATCAGGATACAGCTGGGCTGGTGTCCTCTCTGGATCTGAAATCATCTGGTGGGCCAGTCGATGGATTCTGGAAAGGCCAGTACACTGTAGAACTGATGAATGTGGGGCACCTGAGTTCTGGATGTCCATACTGGCGGATCAACAAAGGCACTGCAAAGGCTGGTGTGGCAGTATTGACTACCACTGCTTGGATTTCCATCTAGTAGGCACAGGCACATTTGCTGGGAGTTCCTTGCATTGAGGCCAATAGTACCGGGGTCAGGAGCTTGAATTATTACCTCATCTGGGTGCACATAACTCACACAGTGGAAGGTTTCATGTCCCTCTCCATCCACTATTCACACTCTGTCCATAAACGGTGTCCTGCCTCTCTTCCACTGGGTATATTTCTCATGAAACAGTCTGTTTCTGATATGCTTGTTTGCACCAGGATGCACACATTTCATTGCTTCGGCCCAGATCCAGGATTTCCTGCTGTTCTCTATCTCCTCCCAGACTCTCCGAGGAAAGGTAGGAAAGGTCATCCCATAGATCTCATTCGCCTTCCTATGAACCTGTCTCTCCTCTTTACTAGCTTTGGTCAACCTGAGACTGCTGGCCTGGCTTGGGGGTGGCCAGTCCTGGTTCTGCCAGCTACGCATCCTTAACGAGATTAAAAATGGATCCCTGACTTCTTCTTCTTGCATAGCCAGGGCAGTGGCATCACCACTCTCTTCCATGCATTCCTCCGAGTCAAGAGCTTGAGGCTGTAAAGCCGTTCCTTTTTCACTAGGCCACATAGGTTCCCCCTCATCTTCTTCTTCCTCACTGAGGATCTGAGCCCAGGAGAGAGCAGTCGTCCTCACTCCTGAAACTACCCACTCATCACTAGGCGCGGAGGTCGACACCTCCCATTCAAAGGCCTCCCGCATCCCCCTTCCAGGGGTCTATTGATGCTTTATCTGAACTTTCCTTCTGAGATCCAGCACCCAAAACTCCAGCATCTGGTTCTGTCTCTAAATCTGCACCCTCTAGCTTTGTGCCACACTCCCCCGAGGGGCCTTCTTCAACAGGCTCCACCTGGTGCTGTGTGCTGCCAACTGCAGATTCCTGAACCTTTGTCCATGTGGGAGCCAAACAAATCTGGGGCACTTTCTACAAGCCATATTTCTCCAGGCACCCAGAACAGTGAGGTATCATGAAGATGTCCCTTCCAGCATTCAAGCATATTTGACACACATGCACTGGATATCCAGGAATCGCCACATGAGGAGGCAGTTGTCCTCCATAGCACCACTTTTCAATGTCCCTTAGTCTATTTACTGCTGCTGTTACTGCAACCCGGGCGTGATCTGGGTAGCGAGCTGGTCCTGAGGCCATAACTGCAGGAAAACAAACAAAGGCTCACTGTTACTGAAAGTCCCACTTTGCTGAACACTCTCTTTACTTTTAAAATGGCTCCTCTGCTGCTGTGTTTACTTTACTACCCCACCCTGTAATGGCGGTGGCAGCACTCCTGTGCATCAACATTCAGAAATTGCGTCAAGCTACTGTGCATCCGATTTACACACACTTCTGATAACTTTTGCTCAAACTGCACAAACTTGCACTGTTCTCTTTCTAACACATTTACATGATTTTCCACGGACTTTTCACTTGCTGAAAACATTTCTTTAACTCACTGTCCCTTAAAGCCTCAGGTTTTTAAGCACATGATTGCCTGTAAACTAGTGCTGCACATTTGGCTACAACTCACTGTCTCTCTCTGGCTTTAAAACTTTAAACTGATGCTGAACTCATAACTATGCACACAGTCAATGGCTTAGCAGACTTGCACTTGCTGGTAGAACTTGACACAGTCATTACTTGCAAAGCGACTACGCTGCTGCACACATATTTAGTTGGCTTTTGGCAGAAAATCACTGTTTGAGCAACTTTTACTGTTGGTACTTACTGTTATCAGTAGCTGTTAGCTGCAATGGAAAATGGCCTGCAGACAGTCTTGGAGGCCTCAGAAAGAAAACGGGTGGGCAGTCCTGAAGATCATCTCCCCGATCACCACACTTGCAATTCAGATGATCGAGATGCGGGTTGAGCCCAATTTTAAACAAAACAGTCTATTTTTAGAAGTTTTACAGCACTTTTTAATCACCGCGACGCTCCTCCACTAGCCATTACATGCACTCCACTCACACTCCCTCTCGAATGCTGGGGCAGTCACTGTAGAGCTGGCTGAGGGGCGGGACTGATTGCAGCCTCACCAATCTCACGACGCCGTGCCAATGAGCCTCTTCTTCCTTGCGAGTGCTCTTCTTCTCACGGCGATCGACGAGCAGGCAAATTTAAACTGCAGAAACCACTTTTTTTTCTTCAACTGACTCCACAGCGGGAGCCCATTTCAGCCATTTAGCATGGCCATTCACATAGCAAGTTTCCCAGTTCATTCAAAAGCATTTCCAATGTCCAGGGTGCAATTTTCCTGTTGCTACCCCTAGTCTTCCACACTTTTTTTTATCACCACAGTTCTTTTAAAAAGCATTTCCAACATCCTGGGCAGAATTTTCCTGTTGCTACCCCTAGTCTTCCACACTTTTATTTATCGCAACATAGTTCTTTAACAAGCTGGCAAAAATGCTGTAAACATTTGATGCAGGACAAGGGCATACTCTTTTAGCTTTACTGCTCCTTGGTAAACAGTTGGCATTTTAACAGCAGCATAAGATCCACAGCACACAGCGACAGACTAGTTAGCTTGCTTCAGATTTTTGGGATACCCACTGCCAGATAGCCAAAACGCTTCCCTGCCCAAGCACCTTTCCTCCCAGAATTAAATCCCAGCGGTGCCTCCATTTTTGTAACCCCTGGACCCCTGCCTTTTTGCAAAACGACAGGTGGCATGCTGTTGAAGCTGACAGCAGTACCTGGTGGGGACTGGGTTCGGGGAGGACTAGGTTACTTGGCACAGGGGGCCTAGGTTTGGCTACTCTGCACAGGGGCACCCAAGTAACTCTGAACACAGGATGCAATAACTGTAATGTCCCAAACCAGGAATGGGATTCTACTGTGTGGCTTTTATTCACATCCAAACTGAACAAACAAAGCATAGACGGACTCCCATGGGGCTACATTCCTGGTAATGCAGATTAGAGACAACAGAACACTTCTTCACATTTCAGCCCTCAGGCTCTGAACCCACCAAGCACACAGCCCGGACTTGCACGCAGCTTTGGGTACACAGCCCGACTTGTACACTATTTGGGTTTTCCCCACTGGCCTGGCTCTCCCACTGGAACTTGATCTGTGGTCCATTATGGGAATGAACCAGTTTTCCAATTGGTGGCTCCCCAAACCACCTTAGAGTCTTCGACTCCTAGAGGGAATTTTTCCTTCCAATCTCACGTCTGGGTACTTCCCTCATCATTGGCCAAGTGCATGAGGCAAAGTAGAAATCCACAGAGCAAATCTGTAGAGGTGGACCTGGTTATTGAAGATGGGGGGTCTCCCACTTCCAGCTCCCACAATCCATACCTGGCCATTTCTCTCGAAACTAAACAACTCTTTTCTGAAAGCTTGGCAACGTAGATTACTGGGTAGACGTATGTCATATCTCCTCTACATGTCTTGACTTCCCCTATGTGCTGGATTTGAACATACTTTTACTTTTGGTTAAGCCTGTTACTCTAGGCCTCCCACTACTTCAGTAGTCCAATCCCCACTTTAACACAAGTCAGGGTGAAACATGGGCCCTTTAGAAAGAGCAAAACTCACCCTTCTGTTGCAGGTGCCCCACAGGCAAATCATGAAATCTTCTTGTACCCCACACACATGGACAAAATAAGGCAGCTTCTTCACTAGCAGTAGCCAGGGGGTTGCCCCTGGAAATGCAGGCAAACGTTCCTGCCCCATCCCCTGAGGGATGGGGCACAGAGACCTGAATCAGCAGTCTCCACCACTTTAAAAATAGCTCACTGTGTCTCTCTTTAGGTGGAAACACACACGTTTCCCTAAGTGTAGCCCTATTTCAGGGCTGAGGCTCCAAGAGCCTGAGCACAGAGCTGCTGTGCTCCTCTCACAACAGTATCCAACTCCCACTGACCACAGACTACTGTTCAAACCTCCCAACATTCTACTCTAACTCCCTTCCGCATATTCCACTGTGGCTTATGCAGCTGCAATAGTTCTATGGTGATGTCATCCCTCAGTCTCAGCTGAGACTGAGAACAGAGTGAGACAGTGTGAAATCAATTTATCTGGAGTTTCTCAAGCTGCCTTCCCTGCCTACCACTAGGTCTTACTGGGATTCTAGTAACCCCGGGTAACAATACACAATATACAGAGAACAAATAGATTTAGCGTAAAAGATAACACATATCAGAGAAAATGAGTGAAAAGTGAAGCAGTGCTTGGGCAGCTAGTCCTGTGGTTTCTAGAAAGAGCGAGGGCTGGGAAGACACAGCAAGTCCTTTAGAGACTTGCAGAAGATGAGGTGGCTGGTAGAGAAGTGTAATTCTGGGAAGGGGTGTCCCAGTAGGTAGGGGCATAGACTGCAAAAGCCAGTTTTCCCAGGCCAGTGGTGCAACAATGCTTAATGGGAGGCTGGGAGTCCACAGATCTTGGCAAGTATGTAGGGTGCGAGTGCTACAGATACCTTACCTGGGAAGATGGGGAGCCTGTTCAAAGGAGTTTGTCCACAAAATAACCCAGAGCAAACAATTGTTGGCCAGCTTGGGAAGGTCAGCCCAGACTAGTGTAAAGGAGGCAGTGACATGAGAGCTTTGGAGAGGCCAGGGCAAAGTGACACATGTCATTGTAGAGAGGAGAGTTTTGTTTGCACCCAGGAATGCCAGTAGGCCATATGTGAGATCTGACAGGAGGACACCTGGAGTTATAGACTGTCAGGCATTTGGGATAGGCAGTGTTTGATTGTATAGGTTATGCCTAGCTTAGCATTAAACGATTTGCAGACTGAGGAGAGATGGGTGGAGAAATCAAGGGAGGTGTCTAGCCAAACTCCTAAATATTTGAAACTGCTGACACTTTTGGGTGGGGACCCATCATTACAGGTGATGGAGACTTTTGAAGGGGTAGCATGGCATTTCGGCTTGGAACCAAAGAGCATGGTCTTGGTCTTTTTGCTGTTTAGGATGAGCTTGTTTGAGGATAGCCAAGACTGTGTGATTGTGACAGCACTGGAGAGGGATTTTTGGATGTCAGGAACAGTCTGGGCACTATAATACAGAAGAAGATCATCACCACAGCTATAGCCAAATGCAACATCAGGGAGATCACTGATATAAATAGAAACAAGTAGTGGGCCTAGGACTGAGTCCTGGGGAACCCCAATGGTAATGTCAGCAAGTCTGGAGGTAGCAGAGTGGAGTCAAACTTGCTGCTTCCTGCCAGTTAGGTAGTTGGAGAATCAAGATCTTGCAGTCAGGGAGACACCAAGGTATGCGAGTTTAGTTTTGAGGAGTGAATGACTGCCCAGGTCAGATGCCCTAGTGAGCTCAATAAGCACCACACCAGGTGGTAGCGCAGAGTTCTCATAGATAAGCTGATGTAATTTGTCAATTTGACCAGGGCTGCAGAGGTGTTATGGTTTTTCCTAAAACCACGCTGGGCATAAGATAGGAGATTGTACTATGCTTGTCATAGTTGTATATGAATGTTCCCTTTCCCTTCCCTTCCCTTCTCTTCCCTTGGAGGCAGTATAGTGCAGTGGGTTAAGGCTCTGAGCTGCAGATCTGGAAACCTGGGTTTGAATCCCACAGCTGCCTAGGTGCATATTGCATGATTCTGAGCAAGTCACTTAATTTCCTTGTGCTCCCAGGTCGCATCTGGAAACAAGTTTTGGCTTAGTGTGCTAATCCTAGTTAAACAATGCTCCCCTTTCCCTATACTTGGAAAAATGGTCACGTAACTGTGATGCTACAGTCATTTCCAGGACTTTGGAGAGTACCAAGAGTATGGCAATATGGTGATAGTTGTCCATGAGTCTGGGATCACCCGCTTTACTTACTTATTTATTTATTGAATTTTGTTGACCAGGTAGGCCACTGAGACTAGAAGTCCCTTTTCATGGGTGACCTGGGGGATACAGATGGTAACCAACTGAAATTGAACCAGATTAAGCTGTTGGTAGTATTGCTAGTGAATGGGGGGAAATCTGGTCAGGACACTGAGGAAATTTTTCTGCCCTTTGCAGTAGTGGGAACCTTTGGCCATTTTGGATCCCATGATGGCCACTTCGGTGGGACAGAGCGAGAAGCTGGATGTGATGGAGGTAGGGGAGTGGGTTTCCTCATCTGTCTCGACATGGCTAAAGACCGACCTTGTGGTGGAGACACAACTTCTTGAAAAGGAACAGAATAATGCAATACAGAGTATGGACACCAAGTCGACAACTGGAGTGGAAACTAGGACGATGGAAATCCAAACTATTGGGTGGACATCCACAATATAAACCACCAGGACCACAAGCTAAAACATGGAGTTATACCCCGAATAAACAATCGGGAGTTACTGAACATAGCGCAGACACTACTTCACTGCAAATGCATGACAGTGCACTGACAGGAACCTCTGCTGGCAGTCAAGATACCGACAAACTGGCTCTGCTGATTTTCCGATGACATGGCTGAACCAAAGGAGTCGACAGTGAAAGAACTAGATTACCAAAGTAAGTGTCTTACAACAACTGTTAATACTCAGGAAAACACTGCAGTAACTCAGGATTTGCAGACAACTACAGTAAATGTGAATACAGGAGGTTCATTAAGAATGGCAGTTACAAGCACAAAATGGCTTGGCCTGTAATGAACCCCTGAGACAGTACACACTATTACAGAAAACCAGCCTTCATCAGTAGATAATGTTTTACTTGTGGCCGGATGGAAGCACTCCACAGATATGGGGAAATGAGTCTCAAGGTTGTCCCCAATTCGAGTGCCTACTACAAATGATTTTGAAATGCCACTGGTGTCTAATGTTGTAAACAGGGATTTACCACAGCAAGATAATCCTCCACTAAGTTTTTTGGAGCTACCTCAAGAATTACAATTGATTTAAAACCTGGAGCTAAAACCTAAAGAAGAATCTATAATACCAGACATTATGGGGAAAGAGAACCCCTTCCAGGCTGTTGTGAGATGCAATGAACCCCTAGCTTGTTCCTTCTACAAGCAATACAGGCCATCGCTTTTCAGAAGCACCAACAAGGCTTTTAGGCAGACAAAACCAAAGAACTTATGCCTCCCTCTTTCATAGCCTGGTACTACTGGTGAAACGCCATAACACAGTCCGCTTGCACTACAAGGGAGGCATGGACGAACACCCAGACAGAGTGTTTGTTAGCAGAACATCGTTGAAAAATTGCATGAATTTTTTTGCGTATGAAATACACACCCTGATTCATGTGTCAAGAGAATCTATGTTTGATATAAGCTTTAAAACATTACCTTGTTTAGAGAGATTTTGGGTGAAATATCACAACTTAAAAAACACACCACTGTGGGCCCCCTTTGAAGGCATTCCACTGACAAAACCAGCATTAAAAAAACTGTAATGGTGTTATTTAGAAATGAGGGAGTAAGTGTAACTGATTTGGTATATTGTCTAAAACAGAGATGCACAGTGATGGGAGATCCAGAGGCTATTATATACTCTGAGAATATTTGGAATGGAGGATGGAAAATGAGAATTATGTTAAAATCAACAGAGACTGGCTTTCAGTATTTGCCCAATAGCTTTTTTCTCAGCCGAGATAGAGGGGTGCTGTTTTACCCAGGACAGCCTAAAGCCTGCCACAAGTGTGGCTCCACAGATCACCTTAGTAGTATTTGTGATAAGATCAGGTGCAATACTTGCAATGAGTTAGGACACACTAGCACACATTGTGTTAATGATAGACAGTGTAACCTGTGCACAGAGGCTGGACAGTCATACCAAAGCTTCCCACAGGCAGCCCACAACCAGCCGGGACAGGACGATGAAGCAGAACACTGACTGTATGTTACATTGGCACAAAGAGCTTAGGTGATCAGATCATCTTCTTCCTGTACTACTAAGGCCCCCCCCCCAGGTCCCCCCTCCCTTCCACAGAACAGTTCTTGAAACAGAGCACATAGACAGTCCTAGACAGGAACAGGAGATCACTTCAGAGCAAGTAGAACCCCTGTCTAGAGACACAGACGATATACAGCAAGAAATGAAAACTGCTCCATAAGTAATTGAACCAAAGCCATTAAAGTCTCCTGACAAAATCCCCTCCTCCCTTGACTGTGGCCAAAGGTGAAGGAATGGCAACTAGAAGAAAGCATAATTGGAGTCAGCCTACATCTAAAGTACAGAAAGTGGATACAGTGCCAACAACCAACAGATATGAGTTATTGCAAGGGGAAGGGGAAGACTACCCAAGACTCAGATATATCTTCTCAGTGGTCATTTATTTATTTATTTGTTTATTTATTTATTTATGTCGTTGATAACCGGGTGGGTGCAGTGATCCAAAGGACCATTTTTAGGCACAACTCAAGCCACAGCATGGCTTACAGGTGTGGAGAACAACAGTAAACACAGGCCTCAACATGAGGTGCAGGAAATTACAGAACAAGGGGTCTCATAAAGTGCAATTGCATAAGAATACAAGGTGTCAAAGAAGGCCAGCATACAGGTCAAAAATACATAGTCACAGGCCAGGCAACAGGCTGACATATAAGTCCTCACAACCTGACCCCATGACAGATACAGAAGAGACTATAGGAGCAAGGGTAAGCACACAGAAACAAAAGTCTAAAGCAAAAATAACAAGCATTTGTTAATGCTGAACGCTTGCTTGCAGGTATTTGCATTTGCATTTGTCATTTGTGCAGGCCCCCCCCAGTTGTATCCACGTCCCTTCAGCATCCATATCCTAACAGAGTACCTCTGCAATTTCTCTTGCGTCTAAGTAACATTTCATCTTCATATTTCTTAAGGCCCTGTACACATTAGGAAGAAAGATTTGCACCATTTTTAAAAATGTTTTGGAAACGTTTTTAAACTCACCATTGCAGCCCATCCAGATTAGTTTTTAACAGAGTTTTAACTCAGTTATAATACAGTCGACTCCCACCTGCATCTGCATTTTGTAACGTTTTGTAATCCGGTTCTCCAGAACGGAGAGAACTGAGGACCAAAGGCAGAAACATGGCACTGACAAGGATAAAGAAACATGTCCATCTGCACTATAAGGTAACACGCTTTCACTCATCAAATCATTTTTAAAACGGATTTAAGACTAGCTTCCAGCAGGGTTTAAGCACGGTTTGTCAACACGCTTTCAAACCGTACTTTAATGTGGATGGGCACCGTGTTTGCGATAGTTAAAATGTTTTAAACACCTTAAAATGTTTTAACTAGCCTGATGTGTACAGGGCCTAAGTGTCTGTCTTAGTAAACCTAATGCACTGGTCATGCTCAAGGGTATCAGCCTGAGTGGAAACTGCACAATGTGCGCTTGTAAAGCAGTCATTCAGTGGAATTATTTCACCAAATTTTCAACATAGGCATTATGTCACCTCTAGTCATGAACACTGTCACTAGAATTTTCTTACTGTGTACTGAACACTGATTTCCCACAGCTACTGCGTGATTCTGTGCCGGAGGTGTGAAAACACATTTCAGCCAGGATGTGAAAAATGACAGCTGTACTGTTCATAAGGAGGTGTGGGAAAATGCAAATGTTGAAAATCTGGAGTGAAAATATTACTAATTCACGAAATTATGAGTGCGAATGAAACTGCGCAATGCACGCTCGTAAAACAGTCACTTTTTAAATTTTTTTCACTGAATTTTCAACATAGGCATTTTAGGATGTCTGCTCATGAACAGTGTCACTGTGATTTTCTTACTCTGTACTAAACACTGATTTCCCACAGCGACCTCGCTATTGTACGCCGGAAGTGTGAAAACACATTTCAGCCAGGATGTGAAAAGTGACAGCTGTACTGGTCATAAGGAGATGTGGGAAAAGCCAATGTTGAAAATCTGGAGTAGAAAAATTACAAATTCACAAACTTGCGAGTGTGCTTAGAAACTGCGCAACACACGTTCGTAACACAGCCATTTTATGGACTTTTATCACCAAATTTTCAACATATGCATTTTAGGACCTCTGCTCATGAACAGTGTCACTGTAATTGTCTTACTCTGTAGTGAACACTGATTTCTGACAGTGATCTCACTATCTTGCACCGGAAGCACGAAAACACATTTCGGCCAGGATGTGAAAAATGACAGCTGCATTGCTCATAAGGAGGTATGGAAGTATGCCTATGTTGAAAATCTGGAGTGAAAATATTACAGATTCATGAATTTATGAGTGTGCGTGGAAACTGCGCAATGCATGCTTGTAAAACAGTAATTTTTTGGAATTTTTGCACCAAATTTGTAACATAGGCTTTTTGAGAGCCCACCTCATGAGCACTGACACTGTCATTTTGTTAATCTGTCCTGAAAGGTGATTCCATGCAGTGACTGCGAAATCACCTTTTGGGACTGAATAACGCTATGACAGTGACTGAATTCATGAGAAGGGGTGTCAAGAACCCCATGTTGAAAATTTCATGCCAAAAGTCAAAAAAATGGCCGAGATATCCACCTAAGTTGGAAAAACCCTATTCATGACATTATACAGCTTACTGCCATTTCCTCAGTTCGTGGTTGGCTTTGAAGAGTGTAGACGTGTTCCCGGTCCACCGAAGATTGTTGTGCCGGGCTCCGGAGGTAAGTATGGGGTGAGGGGGGTGTTGGGAGGTGGGTGCACAGAGGGTGGGAGTGGGTTGGAAGTGGAACAGAGACTCACTGAGGGACCATTTTCTTCTTTCACAGGAAATTGTAAAAAAAAAAAAGGAACGAATGCTTTTGGCACACTGGGGTGGGCTCCCAGCATGCCACCTACATGTTTGTTGGGGTGGGGGGCTGCAGCCACCAGGGATTGGGCACCCCCACTGGCCATGCAGTGGGAGAGAGACATTAGCATGCTGGGGTTGGCTTCCAGCGTGCCAACTGGTTGTTTGTTTGGGCGGCTGCAGCCGATGGGGGATTGGACACCCCTGTCAGCCACACAGTCTGCTTGGGGGGCCCATGAGCTGAAAGGGATTGGGCACCCCCCCTCGGCACACAACGTGAGGGCCAGGGGGAACAGTAATGAGGGAGGGGGAGGATATTAGCAGAGGGAGGATGCTGGAGGGATTTCATGCCGAGCTGTGCATGACAGCAGTTCGGCTGAGGTAAATATGCTAATTACATACATGCTACCACCACTGATTGCAGAGGACCTTTTCTTAGAAGAGAAGACCAACACAGCTGAACTGCTGTCATACACAGCTCAGCATGTATTGGTCCCTTAGGGTCGCGCCTGCTACACTGAGCACTACATTGGTGAGGAGGGTCACACACCTCTAAAAGTAATACTGTTGCAAGATGTTCCTTGTACATGCGCGCAAGCCAAAGTAAAAATGAAAAAGAAAACAGTTAAGGTAGGGAAAACCTATAACACCACAAAACCACTAATGTCTCACTCTAAAACTTCTCACACACTATGAGAGCCACTTTTCAAATATATACTGTTAATGTACACAGTATCAAAAATGGGAAAAAGAGGGAGGCTATATTTTCTTGTTTATAATCTACTATAGAGACTGTATATTTTATTTAGGACACAAGACTGCACACCATATCTGATATTAATAATGCAGAGAAAGGATGGTATGGAGGACCATCCTTTTGGCCCATTGCACCAGAGATGTGCTCAGGAATAGGAATCCTATTTTTAAATATGGAAGTCACCATAATCAAGGTTATAATCCTAGTTCATTGGAGAGTACTTATAGTGGATACTAAAATACATAACTCACTGATTAGTATTATATATATATATATATATATATATATATATATAGTATATATATATATATATATATATATAGGATACATGATGGGCTGCAGTGGGATAAGGAAAATATTTTCACTTCTGCAGAGTGAGCTGTGTATTCTCACGAGTGCCGAAGGCACGAGTGAAAATACACAGCTCATGAGGCAGGAGTGAGAATATTTTTCATATGCCTTGATCTGCCCATCATGTGTGTGATTTATACCATGGGGTGAGAGCTGCAGGAATATTTTTTCTGAGTCTGTGTTTTTCCTGCTCATTCTGTGTGTGTGTGTGTGTGTGTGTGTGTGTGTGTGTTCTGAATGGACTGGGAGTCAGAAACACAGGTGAGTGTGTTTTGCAAAGCTAATTGAGTAAGTCAGAGGCTCAGTGAGAAAGACAAACTGCTGCAGGTAACACTGAGAAAGAAACTGCATTGCAAAAGAGTCTAATTTAGAATTTAGGTTGTTTTGAAGCTGAGATCAGGACAGTAATGGGCTAGCAATGTTAGAAACACAATGGGACATAGGTGAGAGCCTTTTGCAAAACTAATTGAGTAAGTTGCAGCTTCAGTGAGAAAGAGAAACTTTTTCTGCAGCAGTTTCCTTTAGAATGCAAACTGCAGTGCATTTATCCTCACTCTGGTGACGTCAGCAGAGTATGGGTAAATGTCGATATCCTCACTCTACTGATGTCATCAGGATTTATCCTCACTGCAGCGGAAATAACACAGGTTATCCTACTGAGAATGCTCTCACCCCGTGGTATATATGTTGTGTGTGTATATATATATATATATATATACAGTATATGTGTATGTATATATATATATATATATATATATATATATATACACCCTCAATCCAAGGCAGAGAAAATAAATATATTTCAGGCAGCACAACCATATTTACATTCTTTATACTCCATAATCTGTGGAGGTGATTTAATTGTGCCTTACCCTTCATGACAAAGGAAAACGAGCAAAAACCAAAAAATGTTTTGTGTTATGCACTTTCTAGCAAACATGATTAACACTGCTAGACTGGTTGATGCTTATCACAAAATAGCAGGGGAAAGTGATTCTACTTTTCATAAAAGCCCATTGGCCACTAGAATAGATTTTGTATTTCTCCCAGAAGACCTACAGATTACTTGTGCAACATTACAAACAGCAGAATTTTCAGACCACAACCTTCTGAAGATAGGTATTGGTCTTTCCCAACAAACCTCTTATGGACCTGGCCTCTGGAAATTAAATTCCTTTATATTAGAGCACCCAGCAGTCATCCAGGAAGTGCACTATTATACTGCAACTAGAAAACCAATGCTCATACTATATGACAACCCTATTATGTGGTGGGCAGATGCTAAAACTGACCTAAAGTCTCTACTTAAATTATTAAATAAAACATACAGACAAAATAAATATTTCCACTATATAAAGAATAGACAACAATTACAGAAATGATTGTCCTTAGCCTATACTATTACTTTGGATTATTCTAATCAAATAAGAAAAATAAAACAAGAAATGATGTCCTATCACACACAACAAGCAGAAAGCCTTGGGATACAACAAACATTTAGTACACAAGGTAAAACCTCATTCATCTGCCCATATGTACCTACAGAACAAGAAAAAAAAAAAGCGAATGGAAGGGCTAAATGACTCTCAAAATAACTATCGCTCCACTAATAAGAAAATACAAGAAATAGTGACACAGTATACAATGGATTTATTGCAAAACCCTCTAAACTTTAATGAGAATACTGAAATCTTCTTTTCAGATATACTGATACCACCACTACCAGAATAGAACAAAAAGGTCTCACAATAGATGTATCAGAAACAGTGCTTATACAGGCCGTCTCCTCCATTAAAACAGGAACTACCTTGGGGAAGGATGGTTTGACTAGTGAAATTTATAAAGTTTTAGGTTCACTCCTGCAAATGGAACTTACCTCAGTATTTAACTACATCTTACATACACAAGATTTACCATGGAGTATAAGAGAACCCATATAGATATACCTACATAAACAAGCATTTGTCAATGCTGAATGTTGTCTCGTTGGCATTGGCATTGGTAATGCAGGAGTTAGAGATGCATAATAGGAATGACAATGAAGTATTGAATTGATGCCAGCCTCACCCCCACCTTGAAGAGACGCATTTTCAAGATAGGCATTTTGGGACTTCCCCTCATGAACAGTGGCACTGTGATTTTGTTAATCTGTCCCAAAAGTTGATTTCCCACAGCGACCAGCCATTCTACGCCACAGGTGTGAAAACACATTTTGGGCAGGATGTGAAAAATGACAGCTGTACTGTTCATAAGGAGGTGTGAAAAATGCCAGTGTTGAAAATCTGGCTTGAAAATATTGCACATTTGCGAAGTTACAAGGGTGCATGGAAACTGCTCAACACATGCTTGTAACAGTCATTTTATGGACTTGCATCACCAAATTTTCAACATATGCATTTTAGGACCTCTGCTCATGAAGAGTGTAGTGTCATTGTCATTTTGTCAAACTGACCCAAAAACTGATTTCGCACAGCAATTGCGGTATTCTGTGCCAGAAGTGTGAAAACACACTTTGGCCAGGATATGTAAAATCACAGCTGTACTGTTGATAAGGAGGTGTGGAAAAATGCCAATGTTGAAAATCTGGAGTGAAAATATTACAAATTCATGAAGTTATGAGTGTGCGTGGAAACTGCACAATGCACGCTGGTAAAACAGTCATTTTTTGGATTTTTTTTCACCAAATTTGCAACATAGGCTTTTTGAGAGCCCACCTCATGGACAGTGGCACTGTCATTTGGTTAATCAGTCCTGAAAGGTGATTCCGCGCAGTGACGGCAAAATCACCTTTTAGGACTGAATAACACTATGACAGTGACTGAGTTCATGAGAAGGGGCCCCAATAACCCCATGTTGAAAATTTGGTGTCAAAATTCCTAAATATGCCCAAGATATGCACCAAAGTTGAAAAAACCCTATTTATGCCATTATACAGTTTACCAGCATTTCTTCAGTTCACGGTTGGCTTTAAAGAGTGCAGACGTGTTCCTGGTCCACCGAAGATCGCCGTAGCGGACTCCAGAGGTAAGTAAGGGGTGAAGGGGGGGAGTGGGGAGGCAGGGTGTACGTGGACTGGGGAAGGGGCAGGACAGACCACGAGAGACCGTTTTCTTGTTTTACATGTCTAAAAAACCAAAAAAATTGCAGGATTTTTTTTTACAAGGGCATTTGGCACACTGGGGTGGGCTCCCAGCATTCCACCTGACTGTTTGGGGGAGGGCTAGCTGACTGGAGATTGGGCACCCCCACCGGCACATACCGAAGGGGGGACCACGAGGGACCATTTTCTTCTTTTACAGATTTAAAAAAAAAATAAAACATTGTGGGACAGTTTTTGTTTTACAGGAGCATTTGACATGCTGGGGTGGGCTCCCAGCATGCCACCTGAGTGTTTGGGGGGGCTAGCCGATGGGGGATTGGGCACCCCTGCCGGCACATACCGTGGGGGGCAAGTGCCGAGAGGGATTGGGCACCCCCTTGGCACACAACAAATGAGGGGGCCATTATGCTGATGGGGAGTGGGCTCACCCGTTGGCACATGAAATGGGTTAGGGCATGCCAACAGGGGGATTGGGCACCCCCTGAACTTTGGCATTGTGGCAGGTGATGGCAGCAGTCACTGCTGCCACATTTGCTTCACCAGCAAAGGCACGTCAGAAGGTGCCGCTGCATGACGAGCTTGGCTCTCTTTGCAGTGGACCTTTTCTTTGATCTGGTGCCCATGTTATGTGTTGCTGGTGTCAGTGCCTGCAGCTGCCTCATTATGGAATGAGGGATGCATCTACTGATGCGTGCCCTGCATTCTCCCACAGTGACTGCTCCTCCAAATCTGCTAATACTGCAATATGTTGGCTGCGCAAACACGAGCCAACATAAACAGGAGACAAGAAAGTTATGCAAAACTGGAGACCTATTAGTATATTGAAAACTGACTTTAAAATATTAGTTAAAATTATACACCACAGATTACTCTAGATATCCAAATACCTTATTAGCACAGCACAAGCCTGTGCCATACCAGGAAGGTAAATCTCAGATCATCTAATGAGGAAACATGATCAGGACAAAATCATTTTTAATATCTCTGGATCCATTCACCACAACTTTTTGTGGTATACATTGGGTAATATGGAATACCAAATAAGATTTTAAGATGGTTACAATGCTTTTATAAATAGGCGATAGTTACACCTGTTACCAATGGGTGGTGTGGCCCTATGCTAAGCATAAAGAATGGAGTGAGACAGGGCTGTCCACTTAGCCCATTGCTATATGCTTTTTATATAGACCCATTACTACGTAAACTCAACAACTGCATATGTTTACACCTGGTTAGCTACGAAAATGGTATCCTATCGCATAAAATCCTAGCCTATGCAAATAACATCTGTCTTATAGTTCAAGACACAGCTTCAGTGCAGACATCTCTTGATATATGTACAGAATATGCTAAAATATCACGGGTGTCCCTGAATCTGGATAAATGTAAAGGTATACAGCTAGGAAACATAGTAGGAAACTTGACTGAGATAGCAGGTATTCAGTTGTTAACTGGGCCAGTTCAAATACTGGGTATAAAATTTGGGTATCCCATGTATTAGGTGACTGCGATTGAGCACTTTCAAAAAGGGTGACTCAATCAAGGCAGTTTTACATAGGTCTACTGGGCAGGGAGGGCAACTGGATAGGGGGTTTGGTGACTATAGTAACAGGAAGTTGCTATGTATACATGTGCGTGGGGGTGGGGAGGGACCAAGCCATGTGATGGGCAGAAAGGAAGGGAGGATTTGTGGGGTGTAGTGCAGTGATGGGCTGCTGATCTGGCTGTGTGGCATGGTGGGTTGGTGGTAGGCTGGGGTTGGAAGGGTGCCAGGTTCGGTTCTGGGTATGCTTTTTTTTTGTGCAGGTCACGTTTTTTTCAAGATATACCCCGACATGCACCCTAGTTAGGACTCTTTTAGTAGGGCCCCCGACATGCACCCCTGGAGTTGAGAACCTTTAGTGACGGGGTGCAGGGGTGCATAAAACATTAAAATGTAAGTCTCCAACACCGTCTTGCTGTTCGCCATGAGTCTACATTGCCGAAACTAATTTTTGGCGATGCAGACTCACTCAGACAGTGATCACTATTATGCAGTCACCATTATCACATGGAACCAACATTTGGTGCAGAATACCTAGATACTCTGAACTGGGAATCAAACATCACACAAAGCAAAGCATTGGTGGCAAGATGGAATACATGGAAGAGAGGGAAAAAGAAGAGAATCTATTTATTAAAAACATATCTAATTCCATTGTTTTTATAGATTAGTTATATATTTCCACCACCACCAAAAGTTCTAGAGAGATCAATATCACATTTTTTCAGGCCTTATGGAGAAGTCGACTGAACCCATTAAAGGGCATGTGACATACTTACCTGTACAGCAAGGGGGGTTGCACATGGTAAACCCCATAACTTTCTTCTATACTATATTTTTAATGTCTAATTTTAATCCTTTGTTATGCAATCAGAATAAAGGCTGGGAACCTCTGCTTAATACCACCTGTCAGGTCTGGTGGCAGAAATGGGAAACGGGTATTTTATGGATATTAAAGCAAACAGCCCTGGAACCCACATACATAAGAGAAGCTTTTATTAAATTGAAGAACTGGCACATTGCCCTTACTCAAATAATTACATTGCAGAGGAGGATATTATACAACTGGATTATGGAAACACAACATTGGGACATAGGCATATTTCCTCACTCTCTCCCTACATGCCTATCCTCCCTACATATACTATTAGTAGAACCAAGAATACCTATACATATGTGGGTTATACACTGGCTTTGTTGCCATACTAAGCTAAATGTCAAAGGAAACCAAAACCATAAACAACTGAATGAAATACTTTGTTACTGAGATACATGCTGGAATGAGATAGAAACTATGGAACATCTATTTTTTAAATGCTCATATATTTATTCTTTCTTTAAGTCGGCAGAAGACAAATAGGAAGAACCATTATTTAAAACAAAGACATATGAGGTACTTATATATGGGTTATACACTTCAGCATGGACTAAATGGGACCCAAGTACTCTTAGAGTTATTTGCACAGTTTTTAAATGACATATTTGGAACAATAGATGTTTATTTCTCCTACAACAAAAACAGGCAACAACACTAGAATTGCTTTGTAAAACTGTGTATGCTATAAGGAATATTTATTCATTTTGAAGTAGTATATAATTGTCAGAGGGCTTAGCTCTCATTGTCATCACCTCCATCACTCCTACCCTCACCTGGCACTCCCCTCTACCCAACCCCTGCTTACCCCCTTCTCTTCCTGCTTCTCACCCCCTATAACCCCCTCCTTCTTTCTTCCCCACCTGCCTCACCTGGTCCCCCCTTCCAGATTCTCTCCCCATTCCCTGTTGTCATTGTCCCCCCCATTTGCTCTGCCCTCTCCATTCCTTTTATGGATGTCCCTGTGCTCCGCTTCCACCTCACCCCTGTGCTCCACTCCCACCTCACCCCCAGACACTCACGCACTTAACTCTTTTCTTTTCTCTTCTATCTCCTTTCTACCTTCTCGACCTTTCCACCCATGACTCCATAGTATGCATGTCCACCCCTTTTTTTCTCCCTACCTCCTGCTCATCCCGTTGCTTTACTCATCTCTTCCCATTTCTCACCTCTCCAATCTCTTACCCCTCTGAATCAGCCACTCCTTCAACTCTAATTCAGTATGCTACATAAACAGGTTCTAGTAACCACACAGCTGGCTGTTGCTTAAGTCTTTATTGTTTGGCTGTATTTTCCCATTCTACCCTGTAGTTAGTCAACATCTTACCATGTTCAGGGTGCCTTCCTCAAGCAACTGGTCATGGAACCAACTCGGCAGAAGGCAATACTGGACCTTGTGCTCACAAACAGGGACAGTGTGATGGGGGTAGCAGTGAGGGAGCACCTGGGGAACAGTGACCATCAGTCACTGTGGTTTGAAATCACAGAAGGAGCAGTACCAAACCACACAAAAACACGTATCCTGGATTTTAGGGGGACAGACTTTGGGAAAATGGGGAGATACTTGAAAGAGGCATTAAGGGGAATGGAGCAGGAATCAGGGGTTGAGGAACAGTGGGCAGTATTTAAAACAGGGATTACAAGAGCAACAGAATTATGCATTAAGCAGGTTAGCAAGAGGAAAAGGAAGAGGAGACCATTATGGTTTTCCAAAGAGGTAGCAAAGAAAGTGAAAGCCAAAAAGATTGCATTCAAGCAATACAAAAAGACACAGGCAGAAAGGGATAGGGAGAAGTACCAGGAGAAGCAAAGGGAGGCAGGGAGGTCAGTAAGGGAAACCAAAGCTCAGACAGAAGAGCACATTGCAAAATCAGTGGGTAGAGGGGACAATGGGTTTTACAGGTACATAAGTGAAAAAAGAAAGGCAAAGGGAGGGATAGTGAGACTGAAGGGGAGGATGGGGGCCACATGGAGGATGACAACAGTAAGGCTGACATACTGAAGAGATATTTCTGCTCAGTCTTTACTGAGGAAGAGGAGGGTAATGGGTCTGAAGGGAGTACAAGGGATGAGAATGGTGCAGAAATGGACACAAGTCCCTTTACACAAGAAAGGGTCCTGAAGGAACTGGAAGTAATAAGAGTTGATATAGCAATGGGGCCAGATGAGGTTCATCCCAGGGTCCTTAAAGAACTAAGAGAGGTGGTGGCTGAACCTCTGACTATCCTGTTTAGCTGATCACTGGAAACAGGGCAGGTACCCAAAGACTGGAGGACATCAGATGTAGTCCCCTTATACAAAAGTGGGAACAAAGAGGAAGCGGGGAACTACAGACCAGTCAGCCTCACCTCAGTAGTGGGGAAGATCATGGAAGCACTACTGAAGGAGAGACTGGTGGAACATCTGGTTGTCAATGGACTGCAAGACCCAAGGCAGCATGGTTTCACCAGGGGGAGGTCATGTCAGACCAACCTCATTGAATTTTTTGACTGGGTGACTAGGATGTGGATCGGGGAGGGCAGTGGACATGGCATAACTGGACTTCAGCAAGGCCTTTGACACTGTGCCACATAGAAGACTATTGCACAAACTAGGGAATATGGGTGTGGGCAGGACAGTAGTGTGGTGGGTAGGTAACTGGCGGGGCGGCAGAACACAGAGGTTGGTGGTAAGTAAAGCTGTCACCCACAGAAGGAAAAGGCGACTAGTGGGGTACCACAGGGATCAGTGCTGGGACCGGTCCTATTCAACATCTTCATCAGTGACATTGCGAGGACCTAGAAGGCAGAATTTTCCTGTTCACTGATGACACAAAGCTCTGTAACAGAGTAGACACACCAGAGGGTGTAGACAGAATGAGAAGGACCTGCAGAAACTTGAAGAATGGTCAGGGTTTGGCAGTTGAAATTCATGCAAAAGTGCAAGATACTGCATATGGGGCACAAAAACCCTGGCACAAATATCAGTTGGGGGTGAGATATAGCATGCACCAAGCAGGAAAGGGATCTTGGGGTTATCATCTCTGATGACCTCAAGGTAGGGAAACAGTGTGACAAGGCAGCAGGTAAAGCAAATATGATGCTGGGATGCATAGGCAGGGGCATCACCAGCAGGAAAAGGGAGGTCATAATTCCACTATACAAGACATTAGTGAGGCCCCACCTGGAGTACAGTGTACAGTTCTGGAGACCTTACCTATGTAAGGACATAGACAGGGTAGAGAAGTTTCAGAGGAGGACAACAAAGATGGTACATGGATTGCATCACAAGTCCTATGAGGACGGGTTGAAGGAATTGAATAAGTAATCCCTGGAGGAGAGGAGGGAGAGAGGGGACATGATAGAGACATACAAGTATCTTACAGGGAGGAACAGAGGCAAGAATACATTATTTTTAAGCGAAAAATATTTTCCAGGACTAGAGGGCATGGGATGAAGTTGGAGGGAGGACGATTCAGAGGAAATGTGAGGAAGAATTTCTTCACAGAACGAGTGGTGGACAAGTGGAACACCCTGCCAGAGGACGTGGTGGGGGCTGAAACAATCACGGGATTTAAGAATGCATGGGATAGAGACAAAGGAATTCTGGAAGTTGGGTAAGGGGCAACAGAGTTCTAGGAAAACATAAACTGAAGTTACAAACTCAAATGGGCAGACTAGGTGGGTCATAGGCCCTTATCTGCCGACACTGTCTATGTATCTATGTATCTATGCACTGTATCTTGTCATTTTATTACCATGCACTTTATTACTGAACTGTATGATTATTACATGATTTCCCTGTTATTTTTCTGTGCATAGCACTTTATTTTATCTTTTATTGTTGTCATGCAGTTGTTCTGTAGATTGAGTCACCTGTAATTCACTGTAATTGTTTTTATGTGTTGCACCCACCATTGTTGTCTATATGTATATGTCCCTGTTTTTATGTAATCAGGACCTCCTTGTGAATGAGCCTGCTCAATGGAGCTTTTCCTGCAATAAACTTGAATTTAACTGAATCTGGCAGAAGCTAAGCCTGTGATATGGACTCTTAGCAACAAACAATGGAGGAACTTACCATGGATAACTGACACTGACCAACCTATAACATGATGCTACTGTGTGTTTCTCATAATTTGATGTTTTCGTGCTGCATATATATGTATATGGTAAATGATGTGAAATGTATCCACAAACTACTGTATGACATTCAAGCAGTGTTTACTTGTGTAAGTTTTTTTAAAAAAACTACTGTTTTCGAGAAATACCATGGATCTTTAACACCCACCTGAACAACCTGGCAACAGAGTTGATGATCCAGATGGGGTGGGCAGAATGAGAAGAGATCTGGAAAAACTGGCAAAATGGTTTGAAGAGTGGCAACTGGGATTTAACACAAAGAAGAGCAAGATCATGCACATAGGGAAGAGAAACCCTGAAGCTACCTATAGGTTAAGAAGGAAGTTGCTGGCAATCAAAAGGGAAGAAAGAGACTTGGGCATCATCATCATAACAGATGACCTGAAATCATCCAAGCAGACCACTAAGGCAGAAGGTAAGAGTAGAGGGATGTTGGGGTGTAGGGGTATCACAAGTCATAAGAGGGAGGTAATAATCCCTCTTTACAAGACACTCACTGGTTAGGCCCCATCTGAAGTACTGCGTGCAGTACTGCAGGCTGCACCTGCACAAGGTCATTAACAAAATGGAGGCAGTTCAGAGAAGGGCAACCAAAATGGTGCAGGGACTGAATCAGAAAACACATGAGGACAGATTAATTGAGCTTAATATGTATACCCTAGAGCAAAGGAGGGAGAGAAGTGATATGATCGAAGCATTCAAATATCTTAAGGGCATTAACAAGGTGAAAGAGTCTAACATGTTTCAATATAAGAAATAAGCAGGACAAGAGGACACAACATGACATTAGAGGGAAGCCGATTAAGGTGTAATGTGAGGAAGATCATTTTTCACAGAAAGGGTGGTGGATGCATGGAATGGCCTACCTCAGAAAGTGGTGGATATGAATACAGTGCAGGGCTTCAGACAGGCTTGGGATAAGCATAAGGGAGCAATACAGATGAGTATGAATAAATAGGTCATTGACAGAGTACAGGCCTATGGCACATTCATAAGGCAGAAAAAATGATCAGACTGGATGGGCCTTACGGTTCTTATCTGCTGTCAACTTATGTGTTTCTATATTAACCACCAGAACAGGCTGACGGGACTATGGTTATATGCCTCATCCGAAAGACAGCGCCTCAGGAATGTAGCATCCCCCTCATGATGCACTACAGTGTCAGTATTGGGATTTATCGTAAGTACCTGGTGTGGGGCTAGAACCCATAGTCTTTCAATCTTCTGGCCTCAGAGGCAAGTGTGGAACCTGCTGAGCCACTGACACCACTTTAAACATGGGTGATTTGGGCAATTTTCCAGACATCAGGGACAACTCCAGTGGAGCGGTAGAAATTAAGGATTTTTGAGATGTGCAATGTGATCTGGGCAGTGGACAGCAAGGGTGTGCGCCAGCTGGCAGTGTGCCGTGCCAGGCCCCAGGTAGATGGCACCTTGGTGGCATCCCATAAAAAAATTAAAAAAAAGAAATTAATTTTTGTTTTTTGTGGCAGTTTTAAAATTCAGACTCTTCATGTTCCCACAGGTTGCTGCGGTTCCTTCAACATTCTGAGTCTTGAAACAGCTGGGCGTGTGTTTGTCATCCACAGCTGTGCTGTTACAGTGAGATCTGGGCAGTGGGCAGCAAGTGTGTATCAGCTGGCAGCATGTCGGTGCCTGGCCTCTTGTAGTTGGCACCTTGGTAGCATCCTAGTAAAAAAGGAAAAAATGCCCATGAAACCAGTGGGTACAACACTTATCCATAGCACACAATTTTTGGAACCAGTAACCCACACTGTGGGATGCTGCACTGTTCTCTTCACTCAGTCTTCTTCAGATTAGTGTTTTTGTGAATTTTTGCCTGATCTACACAGGCCAAATAAATCATTTTTGGTGCATTGTTGCCCATGAAACCAGTGTGTACAGCACTTATCCATTGCACAGCGGGAAGCCATGTCCATGTGTGGTATTGTCCCAATGGGTACACAGCTTTTAGAACCAGTAGCCCACACTGTGGGATGCTGTACTTTTGTCTTCACGCACTCTTCTTCAGATGAATGTTCTGTGAATTTTTGCCAGGTCTACACAGGCTGTAGACATAATTTTTGAGGCAACATTACCCATGAAACCAGTGTGTACAACACATCCAAATATCCATGGCATAATAAGAAGCTTAACCATGTGTGGGGTTGTCCCAGTGGACACACAATTTTTGGTACCAGTAGTCTATGCTGTGGTATTCTGTACTGATATTTTGTGTGCCTACGTAGGCCTTACAAACCATTTTATTTTGAGCAATGTTAGTCACATACTCTTGTTTACTGCTAACATTGGACCCTATGCACTAAAGGGGTGGAAAGTATGTATGATAGGCATGTACCCCACCTGCACAGCACCGTTGCGCACAAGCTAGTATTCACTATTGCTAGCCACCTGTGTGTGGCCCTGCCCTCCTGGTGCACAGCCATGCATTGCTGGATTGGGGCTGCATGGGGGCAGAGTGTGGGACACAGGCAGACATCCAATCAGATGCCTGCCCTGGGATCCACAGTGGATCACTTACGTGCCCATGCAGGGGCTCCTGGGATGGCGGGTAACACCTCAGGGAGATACGGGCACCTGTTGACACCTGGTAACTGTGCCTGGAAACCTACATGTGGTGTGCCTGGTTGCAGGGTGCAGTGCTACACTACCCCAAGGGTGTATAGAAAGGCATCCATGGCACCGGTACACTGTTTGTGGATGCCAGCACATACCCCACCAGACTGGTGGTACTGAACCACCACTAGGCATATCTGTGTACAGTGGCCACCAGGCTGTCACAGGCCAGATGCCTGAGTGGTATGTGTGCCCGCCATATGCCACCATGCACCACCCAATATCAT
Organism: Neoceratodus forsteri; assembly: GCA_016271365.2. NCBI lineage: Eukaryota > Metazoa > Chordata > Ceratodontiformes > Ceratodontidae > Neoceratodus > Neoceratodus forsteri. The sequence continues at coordinate 438,066,009 of CM057453.1, forward strand.
CGGAAACAAAGGACAGTTGGTCTCCCGCCCTGATAGTACCCATGCTATGGAGGTGCCTGCAGACCTGTATCATTGTAAGTCCATACTCCATACCTCTGGCCTACCTATCGCAAACATTGGGGACAGGTACCCAACCTCAGGGACCCATCCTACATAATGGTCCTGTGCACCCAGTAGGCTAGCAGTGTATAGGTATGACAGTATGCTGCGGTCTAGAAGATGAATGTGTCAGTGACTGTATTGCATGCCAGTATGCTGTGCCATGATCCCCACTGTTATGTTACATCATCACTGTGTGTCCGAGGGATGTGGGACACTTATAATGTACCAGCTGGAATGTCCCTGTACATAGGAAGCAGTTATGGGATCTGCTGTACTGAGTGCGCATGGGTGGGACGAGTACCGCAATTATGGCAGGGCCCCCCCGCCATTACTCCTGTACTCCAGTGCATGACACTCTGCACCTTTGTGAATCGTGTGGAGGGCCAGCACACCTCTGACATTCCCCCCGGACCACCAGTGGCATGTTGCTTTTTGTGCAGCTGAGGGATCCAGTGCATAACAGGCTGCTGCACAGGTTGTGAATACTGCAGGGGGTCTGCAGGATCCCCACTGCATAGCTTTCACATGTAAGGTTGCCTGTGCACCTCAGATATGTAGCGTGTAGGCTTTATGCATAGGGCCCAAAGTCCATGTCTGACCCTAACTGAATGGACAAAATGTTCAAAACCAGTAGCCCTCAATGTGGGCCACTTTATCATCCTGCTGTTTTAAGTGCTTCATCAGCCCAGTGCATTATGTTATTTCATTTTATCCCATTTCCTAATGTTTTTTAATAATTGAACCAGTGCAAACTAGTCTGCCAGTGCCAATAAGAAAACTTTGGCTAACTCTACCTGGTTCAGTGGTTAAAGTTCACATGGCTGAACTTTGGAAGGTACACACACCTCTAGTTTTATGTAAAGCACCCTTAGCCTTTTGGAAAGGTGCTAGACACATAATGTTTGCCTTGCCATTTATTAACAACACTGAGGAGGAGCCAAAGCATTCTGCTGCTGCAGAGCACTGAGGCAGCCAACACACAAAACCAAGAAGTTACACTACCTCTTGTGATCAGAATGATTATCTACATTCAGCAAAAGGGGCACATCTACACATTCAGCGAAAGGGACAGTCAAGAGTTATGATAAGATGTCTCTCAAGGGCATCAGCATGGAGAGAGATGCAGAATGTATTGTTATACTAGCACATGACACAGATGGTATCTCACACATCCTCATCCATCTAGGTACAAATGACCTAGCCAAACGCTCTGTGGAGGAAACCAAATCTAATCTGTCCACACTAGGAAACAAATTATCATCTATTTCGACCACCATATCATTCTCTGAGATTCTGCCTATGTGGGGGAAGGCGGGAAACAGGCAGAGGACCAGAGGAGATCAAACTACTGAGCTCAACACATGGCTCGGGGATTGGTGCCAGGAAAAAGGGCATCAGTATGTGGGTAACTGGCAGGACTTCTGGGAAAGGGAGTTCTTTAAGTTTAATGGCCTGCACCTCAGGAAGGAGGGGACCCGAGCACGCGGCCAGAAATTCAACGCTTTCCTAGACCATTTAAACTTATAGAAGGGGAGAGGTCAGCATCATCTAGTGCATCAATATGCACAACTGCTTACCCTCCCCAGTCACTATTTAAAATGTTCGCCTCAAATCAAGTGAAGAAAAACAAGAACCGTCATTCAAAACTAAAAACACAATCAGACCCATGCAGCACAGCTAAACACAAAATACACAGAAATACCATAGTAGCTGGAGATCAACAGGGATGGCTAGCATTGTGCATCAATGCCCACAGTCTTGTAAACAAAAACCCTGATCTCACTGCCATGATAATAGACTCACAATTGGATTTAGTCAGAGTAACGAAAACATGGTTCAGTGAGAACCACACCTGGGACATAGTTATCCCAGGCTATACCCTCTTCAGGAGGGACCACAAGGGAAGGAAAGGGGAGAGGGGAGTAGCTCTGTATGACAGAAATGACATCAAAGCCATAGAAATTCAAGTTGCACCCAGGGAGGCTGAAGCCCTGTGGATCACCCTTGGATCGGGGGATAAAGATCCTATCCAAGTTGGCGTAGTCTGTAGACCCCTAATACAAAATAATGATGCAGATAAAGAATTTCAAGAGACCATCTTAACTATGGCTGCCAAAGAAGATCTAGTACTGCTCGGGGACTTCAATCTACCTGACATAGATTGGACAGCCTACTCGGCTTCATCCAAGAGAAGCCGGGAATGCATGCTAGCACTACGGAGGGTGGAACTAGTACAACTAGTGACATCCCCCACCAGAGAAGAAGCAATACTAGACCTTGTGCTTTCAAACAGCAGTAGAACCTCGGATGTTCACGTAGGAACCCATCTAGGATCTAGCAACCACAGATCAGTCTGGATCACCATCAGGAAATCTGAGGAAATCAGTTATACAAAACTGAAAATCCTTGACTTTAGAAAGGCCGACTTCACCAGAATGAAAGAAATGGCAAAACCTTACTGGCAGGTAATACAAGAGAAAACATTGGAGAAAGTTGGAGGAAGATAAAGGATGCACTAACTACAGTAGCATCACAATGCACAAAGTTGGTAAGTAAAACAAAAAGGAAGAGGAAGCCACTCTGGTTCACAAAGGAAGTAGCGTCAAAAATCAAAGACAAAAAAAGGACATTTCAAAAAATTTAAGATAACAAAAAAGGACAGTAATCCTTATCACTTTCTTCCTCATCACTGTCTTCCTTATCACTGTCCTTTTTTGTTACCTTAAATTTTTGAAATGCCCTTCTTTTTAGAATCAAACTTAAAGAAGCAGGTAAAGAAATCTGAAAAGCAAAAGCACAAGCTGAGGAGAAAATTGCACTGGAGGTAAAAACTGGAGATAAATCATTTTACAGATATATCAGGGAAAGGAGAAAAAACAGTAGGGAGGATCATTTGTCTGACTACCAAGGAAGGACTACACACAGAGGGTGACAAGGAGAAAGCAGAGATCCTAAATAACATTTTCTGCGCAGTCTTCACAAAGGAGGATCACGGAAATGGACCAACAGTAATCAAAGCAGACAAACCCTCAACAGGGGCAGACATGAGTCCATTTACTACAGAAAGAGTCCTGAGGGAACTGAAGAAGCTGAAAATGGACAAAGCAATGGGCCCGGATGGGATACACCAGAGGATACTTAAAGAGTTAGCAGAGGAGCTCACCGCACCACTAGCAGCACTCTTCAATGACTCCCTAAGCAGTGGCAACATATCATAGGACTGGAAAGAGGCAATAATTGTTCCCCTTCATAAAAGTAGGAGCAAGGAGGAGGCTGGGAACTACCGCCCGGTCAGTCTAACCTCAGTGGTGGGAAAACTGATGGACGCACTCTTTAAAGAACTGATAGTGGAATATCTAATAATCAGTGGGCAATTAGACTCCAAACAGTATGGTTTCATGGCAGGACAGTCATGCCAGCTGCCAATATGATCGATTTTTTCGATTGGGTCACCAAAACTGTGGACCAAGGTAGGGCTGTGGATATCGTATATTTAGATTTTAGTAAGGCATTCGATTCTGTCCTTCATAGATGGCTGGTTAACAAACTGAACCACACAGGTGTAGGGCCTAAAATCATCAACTGGGTAAGATATTGGCTATGGGATAGGACACAGAGGGTTCTGATCAATGGGACAATGTCTAGAGAGGGCAAGGTGATCAGTGGGGTGCCACAAGGATCGGTCTTGGGACCGATCATCTTCAATATATTTATCAGCAGAATTGCTGAAGGACTGGAGGGGAAGGTATGCCTGTTTGCAGATGACATGAAGATGTGGAACAGGGTGGACACACAGGAGGGCACCATGAAAATGGTGTCTGACCTCAAAAAACTGGAAAAATGGTCTAGAAACTGGCAGTTGAAATTCAACGCCAAAAAATGTCAAGTAATGCACCTCAGAAAAAACAAACAAAGGTGACATACACCCTTGGGTGGGGGGGAGATTACAGAAACAAAAACGAAATGAGACCTTGGGGTTATAATTTCAGATGATTTAAGAGTAGGAAGACATTGCGTAAAACAGCCTATAAAGCCAGCAGCATCCTCAGATGTATAGGCAGTGGCATTACAGGTAGAAAACGTGAAGTAATAATCCAGCTATACAGGTCCCTGGTAAAGCCACATCTGGAGTGATGTGTCCGGTTTTGGAGACCGCACTTAAAAAAGACATAAACTGCCTAGAAACAGTACAAAGGAGGGCTACAAAGATGGTACAGGATCTACATCACAAGCCATATGAAAACAGTCAAAAACAACTACAGTTATACTTACTGGAACAAAGGAGGGACAGAGGAGATATGATAGAAACCTTTAAATATATTAAGGTAATGAACTCAGTGCAGAAGGAACACCTCTTTCACTTATATGATACTGCTCACACCAGAGGGCACTGCATGTGGCTAAAGGGAGGTAGGTTCAAAAGCAACATTAGGAAGTTCTTCTTCACAAAATTTGTTTTTTTTATTTATTTTTATTTATTTGTACAATTGGATTTGCAACCTTTGAGCCAGAAGCTCATTTACAAAGGTACCTTATCACAGAGAGGACAACAGTGTTACAATATTACAGTGGGTTGACATACAGATTTACACAGATTTTACAGAGTAGTATACAGACATTGTTACATATATTTTGTACATTTTATAGTACAGTGGTTACATAAATACAGATATCTGGCAGGGGGAATGAAGGAAACCAGGTGGGAGGAGGAGTGGAGGGGGCAAAAGAGGCAGTCCGGAGACCTTTGTCGAAGTGCACTCAGTGATATTCAAGCAGCCTGTTAGTGACAGAAACAGCAGCAGGTGTTGAACAGGTGGTTCCGAAGAGCAGTTTTGAAGGAGGCAATTTTCGGACAGTTAGTGAAGGTTTCAGGGAGAGTGTTAAACCAGGAAGGGGCCCTGTGGCAAAAAGGATCTCTGAGCTAGGGAGGCCCTAGTTCTGGGTACCAGTAGAGTGGCCTTGCCAAAGCTGCAGGTGGAGATTGTGGGGGAGGTATATTGGAGGAAGGCAGATACTCCAAGGGGGCACAGCCCGAGCAGAATTTTCTTGGCTAGGGGACAGGTTTGGTAGTGGAGACATTCTTCCAGGTTGAGGAGATTAGCAGTGGAATAGAGATGACAGGTGTGGGTGAGCCTGGGGGCACTGGTCAGTAGTCTACAGGCCTTGTTCAGAGTGAGTAGGATCTTATTGAGTGCTGTGTAATCAGTGGCTCCATATACTGGTATGCCATAGTCCACTAGGGACAGTACTGAGGATGTGATGACCAGTCGGAGAGCATCGGACAGAAGGCAGTCCCTATGGCTGTATAGGAGGCCAATCCGGGTGTTGGTGGCAGATGTGAGGGCATTAATGTGGGCGTGAAAAGTGAGGGCAGTGTCAAAAGTAATCCCAAGATATTTGTAGGAGTGCACATGCTCGAGCTGGTGTTGAGTACTTGGGAGGATAAGGGGGAGGTTATTTCTTGCTTTGTTTTGATGATGAGAGAAGAGCATCGACTTGGTCTTTTTTACATTAATGACAAGTCTGTGCTCCTTGAACCAGCTTTCTGCTTGGTTGTAGGTGTGTTGGAGAGAGTCCTGGAGGGGAGGCAGAATTTCGGTGAGAGGCATATAGAACGGCATCATCTGTGTACAGAAGAATTTTGCTGGACCAGGCACTGGGCACATTGTTTAGGTAGAGACTAAAAAGTAGAGGGCCCAGAATGGAGCCCTGGGGGACCTCGGAGTGGACAGGGTGGTTCTCTGAGAGTGTCCCATTGATTTTGACGCACTGGGAATGGGCTGATAGGTAGGTAGAGCACCAGGTGAGGGGACCAGTAGAGAAACTGATATGGTAGAGGACGTCAAGTAGGAGGGGATGGCAGACAGTGTTAAAGGCCTTTGAGAGGTCAATGAACACTGGTACAGCAAGGTTGCCAGAGTTGAGAGAGGAGCGCAGAAAGTTGGAGAATTCCAGTAAGGCTGTACCAGTGCTATGGCCTGCATGGAACCCATGCTGCTCTGGGCACAGAACAGCATATTTAGTCAGGTACTCGGTGAGCTGTGTGGCTACCACTTTTTCTATGGCTTTGGAGAGTGGGGACAGGATGGAAATTGGCCGATAGTTGCTGGGGGTGGACCTGTCCCCACCTTTATGAATAGGTGTGACAACAGCAGTTTTCCAAACACTGGGAAATTGACCCAGGCAGAGGGATTGGTTTAGTAAGCTTGTAAGTGGGACTAGGATGTCATCCAGGACCAGTTTTAGTATTTTGGGATCCAAGGAGTCGTTCCTTGGGCTGTTGCTGCCTAATGCTTTTAGAAGGAATGGTCTGGCTTCATGGTTAGATATTTTGCACAAGTAGAACTGGGGACGTTGAAGGACAGGAGGCTGGGAATCGGGAGCTGGGTCGAAGAAATTACTGGGAAGAACAGAGCTAAGGTCAGTGAAGGAGGTGTTAAGGCAGTTAGCTATATTAAGGAGGTCAGTGGTAATAGAATTGTCAATAGTAAGCTGGGACAGGGAAGGGAAGTGAGATTTCCCATTCAGGTCTTTAATATTGTCCCAAAAGGTCCAGGCAGACCCCCATGAGGAGGTGAGGGTGGCCTGGTAGTGAGCAGCCTTGGCCTTACGGATGGCCCACGTGCACCTATTCCATGCATCATTGTAGGTTTGTCTGTCTGCTGTCCTGCCAGTCTCCGTGGCTAGGTGCCAGAGGTTATTCCTTTCCCTGAGTTTTTGGAGTAGGGTGGGGGTGACCCATGATGCATTTTGATTTTTGGTGCGGAGTCTGGTAAGTGGTGCATAGAGATCACAGGCCTTGTTAAAAGCTTGTGTAAAAAGGGCTAGGGCAGAGTCAATGCTGGGTGCCTGGTTGACGGGGGACCAGTCAATCTGGGTGAGGAATTGCTTGAGTTTATTCAGGCCACCCAGATGGAGGTGCCTGCGGAGTGTGGTTTGGGCTACTGGTTTGGGGGTAGAGGTAGACCAGAGGAATAGGATAGGGGAGTGGTCACTTAAAGAGTCAGGGAGGATTTGTATGTCCTGGATTTTGAGGGGGCGGTTGGTGACTATGACATTCAGGAGGGTGCTGGTTCCAATAGAGGGATTGAGTTTAGTGGTCTGGGAGACTAGTTGGGTCAGGTCAAGGGCAGCGAAGGTGTTTCTTGCTTGGGAGGTGGAGGGACTAAGGTAATTGACACTGAGGTCCCCAACAAGGACAAGTTCTGCTTTGTGGGGGAGGGTGGTGCGATAATCTGTGAGAGACAAGATTGCCAGGTTCTGGTTCCTTGGGGGAACACAGGAGACTGTGAGTTAGAGCGGCCGCCTAGAGGGATCAGGAATGAGTTTGAGGGTGAGGGCCTGGGCACCATTATCGAGCTTGGGGGCAGGGAGCGCATGACCAACAATAATGTCACATATGAAGACAGCACAAACACCCCCGCATTTGCCTACTCGATTCTCTCAGTAGAAGGTGTACCAGGGAGTGAGACAAAGGAGTCGGGGTGGATATGGAAAGCCAGGTCTCCACAAGGGCAATGATGTCAGGCTGGTGTAGAATATCCCAGCAGTGAAATGCAGCAGATTTTTTCTGCAAGCTGCAGATATTCATAGAGGCAATGCAGAATCCTGAGGACAATGTCTTGGGTGGGCTGGTGGGAGTAGGGCCTGGGCTGGGGTGGACATTTCCAGAGAGTAGTAGTAGCAGAGTAATAATTCTAGCCAGGGGGTGGTAGCTGTAGGCATCCTTAGCTGGATGTCGAGATAAGGGTGAGGTGGCAGGGGTACAGGGAATAGGTAGTGCATGAAGGATAGGAATGGCAGTGAAGAGGTGGGTCCAGGGAGGGCCGGGTAGGCAGAGGGGTTGGGAGGGCCGCCAGGAGGTGGGTGCAGGGGCCTAGGGTGTGAGGCAAGAGTGGGGGGATCGAGATAAGATAGGGTGGTCTAGGATTGCTGCCCTCTGAGGGCTGGGATTGTGATCTGGCTGGAGAAAGGTGAGCACCAGGATGGCTAAAATAGTGAGGCACTGTAGAAGGGGATGTGCATGCATGATGCCTATATTTATAATAGTGGTGGACTGTATAAGGGTCTCGGCTGTGCTCCTAAGAGGGTGACTGCCACTTTGGAGTACTGGTAGGGCTGCGGACTTTGGTATACAGCGTACCAGGTTCAAGACCCCTGGGAGTGAGTGTTTTTGGGCCAGAAAAAAATGGAAATCCAGACGTTTGGGGGGCTGAAGTATCCTAGATTCTGAGGCTGGGTGGAGGGGTGAAATAGCAACTTCTAGTAGTCACAGGGGGAATGAAAAGTTGGGCTGGGAGGTGGACAGAAGGGGGTAAGGTATATAGTAGCAGCATAGGAGCCCAGGTAAAGGATAGGGGTACGGAGCAGTGATAGGGAGTAAGCAGGGATGAGAGTGAAGGAGTGGAGTAGCAGTGGTGGATAGAAGGACTCCAGGATTAGGAGAGGAATTGGGAATTCAAAGTGAAGAGGGAGCAAGCAGGAAAATGCCCTCTAGTGGCTGGTGAGTATAACCTGCTAATGGAGAAGTGGGGACTTCACAAAAATGGTAGCAGGAAGTGATGTCACAGGAAAGGGACAATAAATTGAGGGCTGGCGGGGCAGTCAATGTGCAGCATCAATGGACTAACATCCCTCACAGAGTTCAGCTGCAGGAGGAGATCAATTACCTTTAAGGGCTCTGTTGGTCCTCACTACCCCTGAATTGTTACTCATGCTAAATAGTTCATCACAGTTCACCTTGTTTATTCACCACAACACATTCAGTCACTTCACTACCAGTCTAGCATTGCTTGTAAAGTGCTTTGGATGTATGAAAAGCGCTATATAAATGCTGATTCTTCTTCTTCTTCTTTATTCCTTTCAGGAACTTGATCTCTATCATATCACCCCAAAATGGGTCGTGGACCCCTGGAATAGTCTGCCACAGGAAGTGAAGGCGTCTAAGACAGTCAGAGAGTTCAAGTTAGCATGGGATATGTGCTATGGAATCCTGAGAAGAAGGAATTAACTGGGTGGGGGGGGGGTTAGCAAGAAAAAAGGCAGACTAGATGGACTAAAAGGTCCCCTTTTGCCATCACTTTTCTTACGTTCTTATGTTCTTACATCTTTAAACACAGTACAGTAATTAAGAATATTTAGCAACAGTGCTTACTACATAACACTCCTCTCCCATTATGCTGAAAACGTCTTTTACAATAATAAAACCAAAATTAACAAACTCGCTAACCAGTCAAGGGTAGACTGCACTGAAAGGCGTTAGTGGGCCCATGGAGGATTATTCTGCCTCTATTTGTGGTCACTCTTTAATTGCAGATGTCTTTACTGGATTAGAGGTCTAGTCTTTAGAAACATTGGAACATAGACAATGACAGCAGAAAAAGATCAATGGTCCATCCAGTCTGCCCCTAGTTTCATATCAAACCTTGGGACCTATTGTCTATACAGGGTACTAGCACTCACTATCCACTCTATTATTCCAATCCCTGTTGCTACCACCTTGAACAACCACTGTACCTTTCACTCTGTCCCAGCTGTGTTTGAAACCATTTATGGTTTTGGGCACCCACCTTGGCTGGCAGACTGTACCAAGGTTCTACCACCCTTTCTATAAAATAAAATGTTCACACATCCCACCCCTTCTTGACGCATCCTCCCATCAGTTTCCAGTTGTGCCCCGGTGTCCTTGAATTGTTACTCATGCTAAATAATTCATCACAGTTCACCTTGTTTATTCTTTTCAGGAACTTGATCTCTATCATATCACCCCTCTTTTGTCTGATCTCTAGCAAGTACATGTTCAGTGCTTTAAGTGATCACTGTAAGATCTGCCCTGCTGACCTAAATGTCTGGGCCAGTTTGCTCACACTGGACAATTGCCTCAGCACTGGCACTACCCTAGGTGTGGCTAGTACTGTGTATGTGTCTAGGGCAGAGTTCCTATTTCAAAATAGTCACAGGATGAATTTTCTTCTAGATGACTTCCACTTCTGTGACCTCTGATTCGTTAACTCTTCTTGGTGTAGTACTGTATTTTGGCAGCCTTGGCACAGCGTGATATGCATGTCATCTGGCATCAACTAATCTGAGCAGTCAGTGACATCATCCCTCCTTTCACAATTGACTGAAGATGTGATCCTGATGTTGTTTCACTAAGTTACTTAGGATCTGACTTTTAAATGGAACTAGGCCCAGTGCCTCTAATGAACTTCCTTTCAGCCAAGCTGCTGACTGAGTTCTGAATTTTTATTTACATACACCAGATCACCCACCTGGAAGGTTGACCCTTTGTGTGCCAATTTTGGTTTTGTTCCTGTTGCTTTTGTTGATGTTTCATCTAATCTCATGTTTAAGGACAAACTGAGTCCAGTCTTGAGGTCAATGTTTATCCTGCAAGCAGTTCTGCTAGTATTTTACAGGGACATTGCCAGCTCTCGATCAATAATGTATTACTACAGCGAGCAACACCACTTTTATGATTGTAAGAGTGGCCTCGCTTATATCCTTAGGGTATCAGAGCCACTCACCTTCAGTTCATAGTTCCATACCCTAATTATGCATGTGTGACCACTCTTATGTCTGTAAGAGTTGTCTCAGCAGCTGTATTAACATACATGAGCAGTTCTGCTGATGTTTTAAAGGGACACTGTCAACTTGAAATATAGATTTCTGTTGCTGTGGGACCACGACACCTGTTGCCATCTACATACTCTCTGATGACATATATGGCCCCTGACCTGCCTTGTAGCTATATTTTATATATTTTATCAAAAATAATGTGTTTGATTTAACTGGACTTTACTGATGCTCCAGTTCTGCCACCCAATGCCCAGCATACTCATGAATCCACGATGGTGCCTAACCACCAGCAAACTCATACATGCAAGAGTTACGCATTTTTTGAGTGAGTTGTGGTATATACATATTCTGAAAGAAGGCATCAAAATGATTTAGGTAATATGAGTTTGACTACAAAATGAACATTCTAACTAGCATAATGAGTGATTAGAAAAGTGAAATGGTGACTCTGGCATGCGCATCTGCATCAACATCAACATCAACCTGAGTGGAAGCAGACAGAGGAGGGCAATAAAATGTATTTATTGAATTTTGTTGACTGGGTAGGCCCACTGAGACCAGAGGTCCCTTTTTCACAAGCGACCTGGTTTGGGGGGGATACAGATGGTAACCAGCTGACATTGAACCAGAATAAACTGTTGGTGGTATTTTTAGTGAATGGGAGAAATCTGGACAGGACACCAGGGGAAATTCCCCTACTCTTTTCGAGATGTGCTATGGGATCTTTAATGTCCACCTGAACAACCACCAGAACAGGAAGATAGGACCTTGGTTTAATGTGTCATCTGAAAGACAGCACCTCAGGAGTGCAGCATCCTCCTCATAATGCACTACAGTGTCAGTATTGGGATTTACCCCAAGTGCCTGGTGTGGGACTAGAACCCACAACCTTTTGATAATCTGGCCTCAGAGGTGAGTGTCTACCTGCTGAGCCACTGACACTAATGGTGCAGGGTCTGAATCAGAAGCCTTATGAGGAGAGATTAAAGGACTTAAATATGTACATCCTGAAAGAGAGGAGAGAGAGAGAGAGGGGTGATGTGATATGATAGAGACCTTTCAGTACCTTTAAATACCTCATGGGGGGTAAACAAGATACAAGTGGGAAGTATTTTTGAGAAAAAAAGGTGCTCAAGGACAAAGTGGCATGACAAGAAGCTGCCGGAGGGGTAGGTTCAGGAGAGATGTGACGAAGTACTTCTTCACAGGAAGAGTGGTTCCTGGAACAGTATTCCAGCAGAGGTGGTGGGGGTGAAAACAGTGGTGAGGTTCAAGAATGCATGGGATAGGCATAAGGGAATCTTAGGAAAAGAGAAAAGGAAAGGGGGTGAAAGGACCAATGATCAAGTAGGATCTGTAGTGATACAATAGCCAGAGAAAAATGGGTAGACTAGATGGGCCAAGTGGTCCTTATCTGCCAGCAAATTCTATGTTTCTATCAATGCATTAGAGAGTTTAAAAAAGAAAGAGATCCAGTTACATTATCACGCACTGTCTCTGTCAGTACTGGTGAGAGAAAACAACCCTTAGGGGGTTAAGAATTCAAAAAACCCTTCATTTAGCCTGGATGATTATTTATGAAAAACTGAGAACAGATATTGAACAAATGTACTTAGAACTTTATACTGGCAATCATTAAAAAACAGACGTGATTATGAAAAACGAAACAGAGATCAAAGAGATGGAATACATCACGATGCAAGGTTTAGAGGCAAGCACATCTGAAGCACTGTTATCAAAACTGGAAACAAATATAAAGAAATTTCAAGAGGATCTGAAAGCTCGTAGAAATAAAAAACATGAACAAGATAATAACGATTATGCAGATGACATGGCCTATAACTGGAAGAGTCAAAAAGGAAGAGAGCCATTTGGGTTCAGAGGGAGAAAGCAATCATATGTGGAGAAGGAACAAGGTGGGGGGTCAGAGACAAGGACATGGTTGAGGAGATGGGGGGCTAGAGGAGGTCAAGGAAGAGACAGAGGTGATGGTGGGAGACACAAGCCATGCTACAATTTGGCACCACTGAGGCAATCTCCAAGATTCCAGAAATGGAGATAATGAATCTCTCAGATACTGAATTTACAATCAGTCAAAAGTTCTGAAAAAGAACTTTCGTATGTTCCAACCATCCCGGTGAATGCTTTTAACTTATGTGTAAATTTATTAAAATTCTACAAGACAGTTACATATTAAAAGCTCATTTTTGCAAAACTGTTGGTGTGTCAACAAAATGCTGTGAGTAAACAAGCTTTCAGCTTAATGTGTCTCTCCTGGCTAAAAAAAAAAATAACGAAAAAACAAATAAATGCAGTGTTAACCACTTACTGCAACTATGCTGACAAAAATATCCAAAACATTCTAGCAAGGAAACAAAATCTCACCGTGGTACGAGGAAAGCACTGCTGGAACTGCAACAAAATTACTCTAATTTACTAAATCTGCAGATATAGCCAGACCAATAGTACTTTGGAAAAAGGTAACTATCTCCTGAAAACGTACAAATAGTTAAACAACACCACCTTTTGCATCAAATTATCCTCAGACCAAACATCTGAGATTACGGAGAGAGTGGACAACTTTCTTAATATGGGCTTTTCAAGAGAGTATATAACCAAGAAAGAATTTTAATTTCTGCAAGTCAAAGTCCCCATATGACCTGCAATTTATCTGCTTCCAATAATACATAAGAATGCACTGACAACCTGCCAGGAAGGCCAATTGTGGCAAGTATTGGCAGCATTAGAGAACCCTTAACAAAATACATTGACCGTTTCCTCAGGCCCTGGGACACAAAATTACCATTGCAATTAAAACATACAAAGAACACCTTGGGCCAGATTTTTGAACAGTCCAAATTGCTGCAAGACCTGTGTGTGTGTCAAATATATGGCACACCATGCTTGAGGCAATCTAGATGGATTTTCAGTCCCTCGTATTAATTCGATGCTCACTAGACCAACTTTTCATGGTCTAGGTTACATCATTCCTGCAGACCCCTGGTGCACAGCTTGTGGCCAAACTTTGCTGCAAGCTGCGATAAAGTGAGTTAACTGTTGCAACTGCACTCAAGATTATAAAATAGAATGTAGTTGTAGCATTCAGCAAGGCCACAGCTGCGGCAATATAAGGTTTTGATGCAGGGCTTGACGCAAAATCCTGCATCACCCTTCGAAAATCCATCCCCTCATCTCTATTACAAAATATTACACCTGGACAAGAGATGATCCTAGTAACCCTGGACACTGAAAGTTTGTATAGCAACATGCCACACCATGGGACCATACATGCATTAGAATTGTTTCTCTGTCAGCGACCCCCAAGGTATTTTACCTACAACATCATAGGCAAGGCAAGGCAAAGCAAATTTTATTTAAAAGATGCCCAATCCCTGAGGCTCTGGACGCTGTACACAAGAAAAGACAGAAAAAATAAGTAAACAACACACCAATGGATAAAACAGTAATAGATATACTGTATAGCTATGATAAAATAAAATAGAAAAATACATTAATAAATAAATAAGAAGCCTGGGACAAAGGCTGTTTCATAATGTGTCAGTGTCAAGGCAGTATTTGAAAAACAGGGTCAGGGTAGCCTTGATTGAATAAGAAGGCCTTGAGCACCTCTACTGAAGGGGCCTCCCTTACAGCTGGAGGTAATGAATTCCACAGGAAGGGGCCAGTGACACTAAAAGCTCTGTCACTGGCCATTTTTAGCCTCTTCCTGGGAATGGCAAGGAGGTCCCTAGAGGTGGAACGGAGGGAGCAGACTGAGGCAGCAGGTGTAAGAAGGTCCGCCAGGTAAGCAGGGTCCAGGCCACGTAGGGCCTTAAAGGTGAGCAAACCCACCTTAAAGAGGACCCTTCATCTGACTGGCAGCCAGTACAGTTCAAGCAGCACCGGGGTGATGTGGCAGTACTTAGGCTGCCCTGTCAACAACCTGGCAACTACTTTCTGCACCAGCTGCAGCTGGCAGAGGAAACCTCCTGAGGCCCCGAGGTAGAGCGCATTACAGTAGTCAAGTCTCAATGTCAGGAGGGCATGCATCAAGGTAGGGAGATCCCGAGGTGGAACTAGAGGTTTGATCCTGGTGATATTCCTCAGATGATAGAAACTAGTACGGACAACAGATGACACCTGGGATTCAAGTGTCAGTCCACTGTCCAGGATAACACCAAGATCGTGCCCCCTAGAGGAAGCCTTCAATGGCACAGAACCCAGAAAAAGTCTGGTCTCTGTGCCAGAGGCCATCCTATCATGCCTTCTGTTTGACTCCACTACCAGTACCTCTGTCTTATCGGGGTTCAATTGTAAGCAGCTGGGGGCCATCCAGTCATTGATCTCGGCAAGGCAATTATTTAGCACGTCTACTGTGTTGGATGTCCCGGGGCAAAACAAAGGTACAGCTGGGTATCATCTGCATAGCAATGAAAACCCAGACTATACTTCCTAATGAGCTCACCCAGGGGCAGCAAATACACAGCGAACAACATCAGCGACAAGACCGAACCCTGAGGTACTCCACAGGACAGGAGGCTAAGAGAGGAGGAGAAATTCCCCATCACTACCCTTTGCCTCCTGTTCATGAGATAGGACTCAAAGCAGCAGATGACAGTACCGGTGAGTCCACAAAATTCTGTCAGGCGGTCGAGTAACACACAATGGTCCACTATGTCAAAGGCTGGGGAAAGATCGAGGAGAATGAGAATTGTCTCCTCCCCTCGATCTCTCGCCCTGAGGAGGTCATTGTGCACCCAAACTAATGCAGTTTCTGTGCTATGCCTTGCACAAAACATAGACTGGATAGGCTTGTATAGATCATAGGCCACGAGGTGCTCCTCAAACTGAAGCGCCACAACCTTCTATACTACCTTACCTAAAAATGGAAGGTTGTAGATGGGGCGGTAATTTGCCTTGATGTCAGTGTCTTAGGATGGTTTCTTCAGAAGGGGTCTCACCAGTGCCTCCTTCAAGACATCCAGGAAGACCCCCTCTGACGAAGAACACCGGACAAACAAGGCAAACACTGGGCCTATGGAGTCGACACATCCCATCAGGAACTGTGTCGGCACTGGGTTCAGTTCTCAATAAGTGTGCTTCAGTGAGGAAATAACCCCAATGACCTTGGCCACCTCCACCAGTCTAAACTTGCCCCAACCAGACAGAGTGCTCTCCGGGAGCTCAAGGCGACCACTGCTGGTCACAGTTTGGCTCACTGGCACAATTCCCTGCTAGATGGCAGACACCCTGTCCAAGAAGAATTGAGCAAACTCTTCACATAAACAATCAGAAAAAGTCTTTTTCAACTGTAGACAGGCAGGATGTAATAGCCTGTCGACAGTCTGAAAAAGCACGGTTGGTCGATTCTTCCTGACAGCAATCTTCCTGGACAGGAACTCTGCCTTCTTACAGTTGATTGCCCACTGGTACTCACCATAATGAGCATGCAGGGCTAGTTTGTCCACCTCCAGCCAAGTCTTCCGCCAGCAGTGCTCTAACCTCTGACCCATAATCTTCATCGCCTTGTGCTCCCCGTCAAACCACGGGGACCTCAAGTGAGAGGATTTGGGTCATACACGGACCGGTGCAAGGGAGTCAAGTGCATCAGACATCACCTTGTTGTAGGCAGCAACTGCTAAGCACATACTCCCTTAGCACGCATTTTCCACACTAGATAGATCAGCCACTGCCAGAAAACCCTCGGGGGTCAAACCCCTCAAAAGGCGGTAGCTTACCATCTCAGCAGGGGGAGGGTTGTCGGGCAGGGGGTCCAAACTCGAACTCCACCGTGCAATGATCGGACCAAATGACCTGATCAGTCTTGAAATTGTTTATCTCAAGCCCCAGCGAGAAAACCAGGTCCAGCATGTGACTGCTGTGGCGGGTTGTGGAAGAAACTTCTTGCAACAGGTCCAGAGATATCATCACCTGGAGTAGATTATAACCAAGCCTAGAGGATTCATCATCGGCCCAAACATTAAAGTCCCCCAGAACTAAGCATCTGGGGGCCTCTAATATTTTGCCAATGACAAAGACAGCTATCTCCTACAGGAAGTCTCTCACCACTCCCGGGGGTCAGTAAATCAGGAGAATCCTGCAGCCTGTGCCTGGACCCCCACGAACAGCCACACATTCGAAGGAACACGGTGTTCTCACTGTGTGCACGGTGAAGCCCAGCTCGGATCTAAAGCAGATGGTCATACCTCTTAAATACTGCAGAACCAGTCCTGGCTTAAAATTATTTTATATTTGAGAAAGTGCATTATAAGCAAAGGAAAGAGTCTGCCATAGGCATGAGATTCACTCCAAGTATAGGGAACATATACTGTACGTAGGGGCATTTGAATAGAAATATATTTTCTCTCCACAGTCGAATTTGTTTCATAACATGATAAGTGCATGGTGGCACTATATTGATGATGTGCTGCTATTATGGGGAAGAACTATGGATAAACTAAGTGATTTTGTGGAGTACATAAACTGATGTGATCAAAAATTAAAATTCAGCCGCACAGTCAGTAAGGAGTCTGTGGATTTTTTAGATTGACAAAGTAGAGACGTCTCTGGAAACTGCAATATTTTGTAAGGAAATGGCTAGGAACACACTGTTGGAAGCTATGAGCCATCACCAAAAAAACTGGTTGAAAATATTCCTGGGGGCCAAATGCTTAGCGTGAGAAGGAATAAAGCAGTGAGAGTAAATTTAAGAAAAACCCCAGTACTATGGATAAGCATTTTTGGATATAAATATTTACCAAAATTGGTATTACAGGCATATGAAAAAGAAGCCGAAATACCACAAAACAGCTTATTACTAAACACGCTCAAAGAAAAAGTGAGCCAAATATAAATTTTGTGGCAAGATACAATTATGCACCAAATAAAATGATCAAGAAGTACTGGCATATTCTGAGCTCTGATTAAACCTTATGAGGAATAAGCCAAAATACACCAGGTGTTAGTTTTAGATGTGGTAAATGTTCAGTATAAGGGATAGTGCTGTACATAGTTGTTATAAAGCTCCTTTACAGTGATTAGCTTGGCTAAAATCACACCCAAAAGGGAGTTTTCATTGTGGAAATTGAATATATTGTGCAAATTCAAACACTCCTATGCCTGGAACAACATGGGTTTCGAGTGGGGCACAGCACTATCATGGCCCTGTTGGAATTTACTGGTTATATCCACCAAGCCCTGGTTCAAGCATAGCTAGTGGGGGCTACCTTCATTGACCTATCAAAAGTTTTTGATACGGTTCACCACACACTCCTCCTTGAACAGCTAGTCGACACCGGTCTCTCTTCTGATACAGTTCTATGGTTTAACAGCTGTCTCAGCAATCACTCACAGTGGGTCAAGATTGGGGACATCGTCTCAGATAGCAAACATGTCCACTCTGGGGTCCCCCAGGGATCAATACTGGGACCTCTTCTCTTCAGTATCTTCTTAAATCAAATTCCAAGCTCTTGCACCAGTCACATGCTATTGTATGCTGATGACGCCATCATTTTCACCTGCAAACCAAACCTCAAACTACTTCAAAATGACCTCCAACTAGGATTTACTGCTGCTGAAACATGACTTAAGGAGCACAGACTAATCCTCAACTACAAGAAAACTAAGACTATAATCTACTCCAGCACTCACAGCAAACACAAGACCTTCCCACTATCCATCCTGAACAACAATTGCAACAAGCTGGACCTTGTGCAGCACTTTAAGTACCTGTGTATCACCCTTGACTCCGCCCTGTCCTATGCAGAGCATATAGACAACACAGCCAAGGCCATCAGTTCCAGAATTGGGATACTCCATAGCCACAAGCACAGCCTTACATATGAAGCTCTTAACATGACCATCACCAGCTCAGTTGTTACCCGTGTTGAGTATGGTCTGGCCGTTTATGGTTCTGCACCAGACTCAGCACTCCATTGCATCTCCCTGGCCCTTAATAAGGCCTGCTGACTCCTCACAGGTGCTGCAAGGCTTACACACACCTGTGAGCTCTATTCATGGGCAGGGTGGCTCCAGCTGAAGAGCAGAGTTAAGTACCATACCTGTCTACTGGCCCAAATAATCACACTAAATCTGATGCCACCAGGAATCCAGAATCTGCTCACGTGCCATGTAAGTGCCAGGCTGACCAGAAGCACCCACAGCCAAATTTTCAGTGAATCTAGATGCCGCACTGCACTGGGTTAATGTGCATTCTACTACCGCGCACCACACTGGATCAATGCCCATCCTTCAGCCATCTCTAATATCACAACCATTGGTGCTTTCAAGCGTAAGCTCAGGCAGCACCTTGCCACAGAAAACAACTGTTACTGCGTTGGCCACTCATGATGATCAAAACAACTTACATACATTTGGACCACCATAAAGCAGCAGCACTTAGTGTTCCACCTAATCCTAGGGGCACCTACCTCTACTGCACTTCATTGTCCCACACCACATCTACCCCCTTCCCTCCCCACTGGGCACCCATTCTCATCTCTGTCTCCACCCTCATGCTCCCCCCTGTCTGATGCTCCCCTAGCCCCATTGTCTCCAACCTTCCTTAAGTCTGTTCTTAACCCCTTACGCAGGCATACACTTCACTATGCCTCAGCTGTGTCTGTTCTCCACTCTGTTTCTCCCCCCACAAGTATGCCTAACTCTCCGACACAGGCACCTTCTCACAAATGCCGTAACAGTGTCTAAATGTTATACTTTAAGCTAAATGATGTATCAACCTTGTAACTCACACCAAGTTATTGTCTACCTAGCTTGTAATATATTGTTTTGTACCTGTGCAATTTCATACTTCCTTGTAATGTAATGCCTTATAATGTAATGCTATGTATCTGTTCAATTTTTTTCTTGTAACTGATGTGGAACCTAAAAATGAGCATCAGCTCACAGGTGTTCTCCAAGATATCAATAAATAAAAATAAAATAAAATACTTCAGACATTAATACTTTCAAACACTCAAAACTTGGTATCAAATTCAAAATCAATTACGTTACAAATTGCAGCACTCCAGGTGTAGTGTATATTCTCACATGTTCATGTGGCCTGGCCTATATCAAACAGTCACTAAAAATGTGCATTGGAAAGTGTAAAGCAGCTATAAGAGAGGAAAATGAAATGTATGTAATTGTAAAACAATATAAGAGTGCAGAGCATGGGTGATGTGCAAGCCTTCGGTTTGTAGAACTTGAAAAAGTATCGATGCCAGAATGCGTTGAAGACTGCGAAAAAGCACATGGACTCCACCTGCATGGGACAGCATGACTGATGAATGGGGCTGATGTTTCAGCTTGTTTTTTTCTGGTGGCTAAGTTTAAAAGCTGCAATAAGTTTAATGCAGTTTTATAAACCGAAGCCGCATGTTTTGCAAGTGCTGAAGTACTGTTTGGTCAGCGGATGTTACCATTCAGAATTTGCTGTAGTTCCAAAGATGTGCTGCTTGTAGGCGAGCCTGTTTCCTACTGAAGTGTGCACTGAAGATTTTCACTGAAGTTTGATACACAATAACGTTTAGTTGATTGAGACTATGGTCTTTAGCTGAGTGGTACTGACCTACATTCCACTGGGTGGAATACCTGTGTTGGACTATGTGAGCAAGTTTCTATGACTAGAAGCATTCTGGATCCAGAGACTAAATACTGTCTCCCCTTATGGAGTAAATATGGACTCAAATTTGAGTTACTTCTTATAATATGCTGTAAAATGTTTCCCTAGGAATGCTGAAATGTAACTTTAATTGCTTTCCCTTTCGCCATGAGTATTTCTTTATTAATTTCAAAAGTTTTACCAGGAAAGACGCTGGTAACAGCTAATTTCCAGATGTGTCCTGGGGGAGAGGGAAGGGAGGAACCGAGGTACCCAAAGAACAATAAATACAATTCCTACAAATGGGTAAATAGGTGTTATAAACAACAATTGTGCAAGGACACAGATTCTGTGTAAGTAAAATATGGTGCAATACAATACAATAAAGTGCTGGAGGATAACAATATTTGCAATGTGCAGAAGGCAATACTGAGTTTAGGGAGTGGGCCCATGGACTATGGGAAAGGGAAGGTGAACAGTAGTGTCAGTGCAGGGTGAAAGGGGGAGCAGCAGAGCAGCAGCAGCAGGAGGGTTGTGGACAGCAGTCCTGGGTCCAGTATCAGGGGCAACTGCAGGAGTGCATAATGAGATCACAGGGGAGATGTGAGGTGAGTAAGTAATGGGAAGGGGCAGAGCAGATAGCAGGGGAGTGAGAACCCCAAAGTTTGGGGAACTAGAAGGAGAAGACAGCTTGACCAGAAGTGTATTTCCTTGAGGGGGAGAGAGAGAGAGAGAGAGAGAGAGAGTAGGAGCCAGAGTTGCAAAGGGTGTAGGAAGTGATTGGGGTTAGGTGTGGAAGGAAGCAAGGTAGGGGAAGGAGCCAAACCAGTATTTAGAGGTAAAGGAAGCACAATGGGTGAGGCATCTGGATATAAGTGAGGGGAAGGAAAATGAGGAATGCAGGGAGCAGTGATGGGTTGGGGGGGATGACAGTCCAGGACAAAGTAACAAAAGGAGTGAAAGAGATGATCCAGTCTGGCCAGAGTTGACTTGGGAGCAACACTGCATAATATGTCACTATAGCTGAAGATAAGGAGTATCATAGGAACATGGACAATGACAACAGAAAAGAACAAAGATCCATCGAGCCATCCCAGAGTTTCTGTTCTGCCCTGGAACCTATTGTCCATGCGGGATTTTATTCCTCCCAGCCCACCCCCATTCCCTTCTCTACTGCTACTTACCTGAGCAACCACCAAACCCTTCTCTCTGTCCCAGCCATGCATAAAACCATTTACGGTCTTGGCATCCACCACTTCCACTGGCAGCCTGTTCCACGATTCCACCACCACTTCCATAAAATAGAACTTCCTCACATCCCTAATAAAACTAAACACTGCCAGTTTCCACTCATGATTGTGTTCATGACTCTGTACTCCTGCAGTTCACCTTGTTTATTCCCTTCAGGAATTTGAAGGTTTCTATCATATCCCCCTGTCACTTGGTTTTCAATGAGTACATGTTCAGTGCCTTGAGAAGATCTTCATAATTTCTGCCTTGTTGGCCCCGAATCATCTTTGTCACCCTGCATTGCTCCATTGTCCCTCTCCTTAATTAGATGAGAAATCCAGAACTGAGCACAGTATTCCAGGTGTGGCCTCACCAGTGATCTAGATAGAGATAGTAGTGCCTAATTTTTCCTGCTGTTATACCCCTACTGATACACCCCAGCATCTTAGTAGCTTTACTAGAGGCCTTGTTACACTGGCTTGATTGTTTGATGGAGTCACTAATGATAACTCCTTGGTCTCTTTCTTCTGCCATTGTGCTCAGTTGAACCTCTCACATCCAGTACTCTGTCCTGTTTTTTTTCCCTAGGTGCATAACTTTGCATTTTTTGCACTGAATTTCAACTGCCTAACCTTCGACCACCTCACTAGCCTTTGTAGATCCCTCTGCATCTCCCTGATCCCTTGGTTTACTATCTACCCTAATACAGAGCTTTGTGTCATCTGAAGAGAGACACAGCTTGTCCCGGATGCCCTCTCCAATGTCACTGATGAACATATTGAAGGGGACAGGACCCAGGATATATCCCTTCGGCACTCCACTCTTGACTTCACTCTCTTCTGATTTGGCCCCATTTACCACCACCCTCTGCTATCTCTCCTTCAACCAGTTTCCTACCCATCTATGTACCTAGCTGTGTCCAGGTCCTCCAGCTTCTACAGCAGTCTTCTGTGTGGCACCAAGTAGAAAGCCTTGCTGAAATCAAAGTAGCGTAAATCCACAGCATGGGTCTTATCTATTACGGTACCTTTGTTACCCAGTCAAAGAAAGCTATCAGGGTGGTCTGACAGTACCTCCCTGCCACAAACCCATGCTGTTTACTATCCTGTAAACTGTTACTCTCTAGGTAGCTCACAAGATCATCTTTGATCGGTGACTCCATCAGTTTACCCACTACAGAGGTAAGGCTGGCAGTCTGTGATGCCTCAGTTGCTCCTTGCCCCCCCCATGTAGTGGGAATTTGTCTGCTACCTGCTAGTCTTTCAGAACTACCCCTGAGTGAACTGAGTTATTGAATAGCCCTAGTAGTGGTTCAACCAGTTCCGCAGCCAATTCCTTGAGCACCCTTGGGTGCATTCTATCCGGACCCTGGGCTTTATCCATCTTTGGAGTTTCAAGACCCTTCCGAACCCCTTCTCTGGTAAATACTGGCTGTCTCATTTCAGGAATTCTCCTGACAGCTGCCTTGATTCCACTTTTACTCAGGGGGCCCACTGCCTTCCTTTGTGAAGACAGAGCAGGAGTAATAGTTAAGGATGGTTGCTTTTTGTTCATCTTCCTCTAATGCCTTCCCCTCTCTTGTAGCCTAAAGATACCCCCTCCCTGCTTCCATTTTTTCTTAATATATCTAAAGAATTGTTTTTCCCCCACCCTTGACCCCCTCCTCAACACGCAGCTCTGTATCTGCTTTTGCCTTCCTGACCATTCTCTTTGCTTCCCTAGTTTTTTTGTACTCTTAGCATTCCTCCTTTCCCTGCTTTTCCTTGTACCCGGTGAAAGCCTTTTTCTTAGCCCTCACTGATTCCCTGACCATTTCTGAGAGCAATATAGATCTTTTGTACCTGTTTCATTTTGTAACATTCTCGTACATGAACTTTGTTGCCTCGAGGATGGTCCCCTTGACTGCCCCCCATCTTTCCTTCCGATGCTGTCCACCCTGGTTAATTTATTTCAGACCAGTTCCCTCATCTGGTTTAAGTCTGCTCTTCTGAAATCTAGGACTTCAGTTTTTAAAAGGGACATTCTGGTTCGAAGGCCTAGACTGAAACAAATGGAGTTGTGGTGATTGAACCCCAGTGGCTCCTAGTGTTGTGCGAAATTGAAAAATTTCGACCAGTGAAATATTTTGCATAATTAGCACATTTTGCAAAATATTTCACTGGGAAAAAGGTGAAATTTTGCTCGTGGTTGTGAGTGAAATTTCACCCCTAAGCCGGTGAAATGTCGCTCGCGGGTGAAATTTCTCTACCTGTGGGAGTGATTTTGTCTCCCGCGGTGAAATTTAGTGGCCACTCTAAAGTTCTCCCTGGTGTCTAGTGCTCCCCACCACCACCCCGGCCACTCACTGGTCCAGATGTTCTCTCCCTGGTGTCCAGTGGTCCCTCTGGCCGATCACTGGCCATAATTGAATTAAATAAGCACCCCCTAAAGTTACCCTGGCTCCCTCATTTCTTTCATTTCAAAAACAAAATTCAACCCCCACTCCCTGGTGTTTAGTGGACCCCCCAACCCTCCACCCCATTATTGGCTAGCAGCACCCATCCCTCTCCCCCCAGTACCCCACATATGGCCACTGGCACAGCCCTCCACTCACCTCCATGGCCGGCAGCCTGACTGATCATGACTGAGCACTTGAATGAATGAGCATGTACGTACAGAGGCCTGGCAAGACAGCAGGGAGTGAAATGTTTTCTTAGCCCACCAGCCACTTTATGGATCTTTGTGGGGAGCTCTGTGGAAACATTTGTCTTGCTGGGAGAAGCTCTTCGGTACCTTTTACAACTTGACAACAATACCGGACACCATGATTCGAAGCAGAGTTCCATTTCAAAGAAGAATCCTGCATTGATCAAGAATTCTGCATCGGACAAAAATGCTGAGCTGATTTTGAACTCTACTTCACACCAGCTGTAACTTTCGCCCTCCCATCAGAGATCTTCTGAATGCACCCAGGGTTGACTCCCTTAGAAAGATCCAGTTGTGAGTGACCGGGATCCTTCCCCATCTTCGGATCAACACCAGCCAGATGATACAGATACCTTTCCTGCTCTTACATGAGCGGTCCACTGAAGAGCTTTGTGGTGACTGTACTGTGAATGGTCCGGTGAAATTGTTTCCTTATTTTTAGCTGGGAGGATTTGTAATTCTCACCATGGACCATGCCTGGGTTAACTACGGGTGGGGAGGTTTAATTTTTTTGCGATTTGCCTGTACTATCTGGTATGGAGGGATTGACAGTGGTGAGTCGGGATATGGTAGACTGTTGGGGTTTCAATAATGTGTAAAGCTGCCCAGTTTCTTTGTAGAGGGCTCATACCCTCTTTTTTTATTACGTCCCTCTTCTACCCAAATGTTCTCATTCATTTCCCCAGTCAGTGCAGTTCTTGGGGGAATGGGCGGATAGCGCCAACTCCAGTAATGTGTGTCTAAGCCACTTGTCCTGCTTAGCTCTGTGTCTAGGCTTTTTCTTTTTCTCCCGAAGGGGGAGAGTGATGAACAGATATACTGGCCATAGTTTCTATAGGAGTTTTGGGCATATAATGGGGGACAAAGCCAGGCTTTCAATTTACTCATTCCCCTGGCTCCTCTAGTCCGGAAAATTGCCCCCTGGGCTCCTATACCTCTGTAAATTGTTCAAACTTTGGAGTGGGGGTTGATTTTTTTTAAAGAAATGAGGGGGCCAGGGTAACTGGGGGGGTGCTTAATGCAATTTGCGGTGGCCAGGGGCGGCAGGCAAAATTTCACCTCAATTTTGCGAAACATTTCGTGTGGGGAAATTGCCAATTTTCGCTGCAATTTCATTGGCAAAATTTTATTTCGCTGCATCCCTAGTGGCTCCCCTACCCTCATTCCACTCACCATCTTTGAGTTGGTGAGCACCAAATCAAGAAAATACACCTGTCTAGTAGGTTCCTTAACCAGCTACACCAGCAGACATTCCTGCAATGTATTCAAAATGGCCTGACTTCTGGTGCATCTGGCAGCTGACATGTCCCAGTCGATATCAGGGCAGGTTCAGATCACTCACCACCACCAACACTTCCCCCCTCGTCACTCCCCTTGCCAGCTGTTCTTTGAGCTCCATATCTTTTTCTTCCCCTTGTCCTGGTGGTCTATAGATCACCCCTACCTGTATTTTCTTGCCTGAAGGTATTGTGAGGTGAACCCACAGTGTCTCTGTTTCTCCTTTGATTCCCCTGATGTGTCTGTCCTCCACAGTCTGTATACCCTCCATGACATTTAAGGCTGTGCCACCCTTTACCTTTCCCTCTGTCCTATCTAAACATTTTGTAACATGGAACTGATGAATCCCAGCCATTATTTAGTGATGGCTATCTTATCTTTGAGACAATCTCTCTATGGAAGTGGGATACATCCTTTCAAATCAAATCAAATCATCTTTATTTTTAAGCACCTTTCAAAACCAAGGCGCTGTACATAAAAACCATATACATAAAAATAAAATTCTAAAACAGACATTAAAACAAATCATCTATAGTTAGAAAGCTAAACTAAATAAATATGTCTTCAACTCTATTTTAAATCTATCGACAGTTGGGCATTCTCTCAACCAACGAGGTAAAGAATTACACAGGGTTGGAGCTGAAAAAGCAAAGGCACGAGATCCTGATGTCTTTAATGGAACCCTGGGAATCTCCAGCAATCCCTCATTGGCAGAACGGAGAGGACAGAGGGGGCAGTAGGGTACCAGGAGATCTTTCAGGTAACCAGGTCCCTGATCATGTAGGGCTTTAAAGGTTAGTAAATCAACCCTAAAGGTGATCCGCCACCAAACAGGCAGCCAGTGCAGTTCGCGGAGCTCAGGTGTAATATGACTGGTTCTAGAAGTCCCAGTCAAAAGCCTGGCCGCTGCGTTCTGCACCAGTTGCAGGCGGCAGATATCAACCCCAGGTAGCCCTAGGTAGAGGGAATTGCAGTAATCAAGACGGGTAGTGACAAAGGCATGGACCAATATTGGAAGACCACCTGGAGGAACCAGGTGTTTCACCCGGGCGAGATTCCTCAGACGGTAAAAAGAGGATTTGACGACAGCTGACACCTGAGATTTTAGGGTCAAACCATCATCAAAAATAATGCCCAGGTTACACAATCGGAGGTAGTGAGCGACATACCACCAAGTAATAAGCCTGATGGTTGTCCATCCCCCAAATCTGCCCCCGGACAACCTGGGTCCACTACCAGCACCTCAGTCTTATCCGGGTTCAGTCTCAGGCAGCTGGAACTCATCCAAAGTCTGATCTCAGCAAGGCAGTTATTTAGCATGAAGAGTGCATCATCTTGTCTGGGCAGAAAGGACAAATACAGCTAAATATCATCTGCATAGCAGTGAAAACCCAGACTGTATCACCCGATTATATCTCCCAATGGCAGCATATACACTGCAAACAATATGGGGGCTAGAATGGAACCCTGCGGTACTCCACAAGGCAGGGAGTGAGCGCCAGAGGAATAAATTCCAGTGGCAACTCTCTGAAACCTGTCCATGAGGTAAGAATGGAACCATTTGAGGACTGTACCAGACAGCCCACAAAAGAACTGCAGGTGCTATATTCTGTATAGTGCACAAAGTTTGGGTGAAGCTTCTGGTGGATGGCATCCACATGTGCAGAGAAATTGAGAAGCCTATCCATCCAGATCTTGAAGTACTTGAATGAAGAAACATCCTCAATTGCTGCACCATCAAGGGTATTGGGCGGGGAGCCAAGCGAGCCTCTGCCAAGTGCCAAATGTCATAGAGACCATTTTGTTTGGCATTGAGGGGCAGCTGATTTGGCAGAAACCAGTGCTGGATGTTAGTAAAGTCCTCTTGGAGCCTGGCAGTGAGGTCAGGGGCAGAGAAGCTGGAGACAAAGAGTACCATATCATCTGCATACATATGGATGGATACAGAGGAACAGGCAGCAGGGAGGTCATTTAGGAAGTTGAAGAAGAGAATTGGGCCAAGGACAAACCTATGGGCATGCCTGAGCTGATAGGAAGTGGGGCAGTGGTAGATTCTTCAGTCTGAACAGCTTGACACCTGCCCTCAAAGCAGGAGCAGACCCACCCGACTCAGGGGTCCAAAAGCCCCACTACCTTGAGCTTGTCCAGGAGAAGCAGGTGGGCAACAGTGTCAAAAGCTTTGGCTAAGTTGACAAAGATGTTGAAGGTGACTTGGCCCTGATGTGTACCAAATAGAATGGAGTCAGTAAGCCATAGGAGGGAGGTGGAGGTGGAATAGGTCATCTGGAAGCCAGACTAGTAAGGAGTGAAGAAGGTGGAAGAATCAAGCAAGGGGGAGAGCTGGGATAGTAGAAAGTGTTCTTGGAGCTTGGCCAGGATGGGGAGGAGGGAGGCAGGGCAGTTGTTGCCAGGAGAGATGGATTAGCCCCCTTTGAGAAGGTGGATAACTGTAGTCTGTTTTCAAGAAACAGGGACAAAAGCTAAGGAGAAGGAGACATTGAGAAGTGAGATAATAGGTAGTACAATAGCAAGATCAGAGAGGCACAGCAGTTTGGGATCTACACCATCAGGGTTTACACCCTTATTGGGGTTTCAAGACAGGAGATTCTTCAGAGATGTAGTGGGAGTGGTATCAGAGAAGGAGAAGGGGTGGGGTGGGGTAGTGGGAAGGTGAAAGGGAAGTTGAAAGGAAGGTTAGAGGAGGGAGCTGGCACAGGAGATGAAGGAGATGAAAGCTGAAGCTACAGAAGAGGGGTAAAAATAGGAATGTCACCCACCTTTAAGATGGGGAAAGTGGACTGGATTGGGTAGAGAAAAGGGCATGGATGACCTTTCAGAACTTAGAGCAGTGATTAAGGTTGTTCTGGAGTGTGGATGTGAAGTATTCAGACTTTGCCAGCCTGGTAGCTGTAGTTCAGACATCATGAAGGGTCCAATACTTAATTAGTTCAGCAGGGAAGTCAGAGGACTTGTGAGTCTGCCAGGCAAGGTCTTGCATATGGAGACAGGCCAGCGACTCTGCTGTGATCCATGGGAGGTGGGAACTTCAGACCTTAGTTTTTCTAAGGGGGCATGTTGATCCCAGACAGACATGGACTTGGAGCTGAACTATTTGAGGATAGAATTAATGTTGCTGGCTATAGAGGTAGGTGACTAGTCAGTAACAACCAGATCAGTATGGAGGGTGGTCAAATCAAGTGACCCGAAGGACTGGAATTGGATGACTTAGGGATGGGCACTGGGAAAATAAATTTTGTACACATAGTAGACTATATGATGGTCACTGAAGGTGATAAGGAGGGTACCAGCATCCATGATAAGGTGGAGATGGGAGGCAAGAACCCAGTCCAGGAGGGCGTAATTGAGGGATCTGTAATTATGCTGGGTGGAGGCAGTGATAAGCTGGGAAAGCTGGAGGAACTTTATGCTTCTTTCACAACTTATTTAGAGGGGAGAGGTAATTTAGGTTAAAGTCACCAAGGATGTAAAGCTCACCAGAGGAGTCATGGTAGGAGACAGTGGCAAGAAGCTCTGTGCCTGAAGGTGGGGACAAGCCAGGACACCAGTAGCCACCAGATACAAATATAGGGATAGAGAAGGGGAAGGAGAGCTTGAGGGGGAGTGACTCATTAGCAGAGGGGGAGGAGTCAGAGAGCTCAGTCTTGAACTGAATGGTAGAGGAGAGGTAGATAACAACACCACCACCCATCTTAGCCTAATGCTACTGCACATTGCAACTTTCTGATTGTTGGAAGAGAAAATTGATCTTGTTTAGCACTATTTGCATGACTATTGTACAGTACATTGCACTTTATGATAAGCACTTTATTACTTGCACTAGGCACTTTTGTATCTGGTGCTCTGCAAACTAGTGGAGGCAGTTCTTCACTAGCTCTGAAGAAGGTGCATATTTGCACCGAAACTCAGCATGTTGCTTTCTGGTTCTCTTCTTAACTGACTGAGTCACTATGACAGTAGACAGGGTCCAAGCACTAGACATCCTCTATCTGGATTTCAGCAAAGCTTTTTACTCTGTGCCCCACAAAAGGTTGATCAGGAATTTGGTGTATCTCAGGGTTGGGGATAAGATGTCCAGATGGGTGGAAAACTGGCTGATGGACAGAACCCAGAGGGTGGTTGTGGAGGGGAGGAGTTTTCTGGCACCAGAGAGGTTACCAGTAGGGTCCTGCAGGTCTCGCTGCTGGGGCCAGTGTTATTCAGTGTCTTCCTCAATGACACTGGCCATGACATTAAGGGCAAAATGTGCCTATTCATGGATGACACCAAGCTCTGTGGGAGAGTGAACACAGCTGTAGGGATTCAGGACCTACAGGATGATTGGGGAAAGCTGGGGAGGTGGTCCGGGATCTGGCAGCTTGGCTTCAATGCCAAGAAATGCAAAGTTATGCACACTGGAACTAAGAATCCCAGGATGAAGTACAACCTTGGTGGAGTCCAGGTATCTGCATCATAGGAAGAGAAGGACCTGGGAGTGATGATTACTAGTAACCTGAAGCACTCCATGCAGTGCAAGAAAGCAACAGCAAGGGCAAACAAGATGTTGGAATACATAGCTAGGAGGATCAGTAGTAGTAGGAGAGGAGGTTATACTACCTTTGTACAGGTCACTGGT
Organism: Neoceratodus forsteri; assembly: GCA_016271365.2. Taxonomy (NCBI): domain Eukaryota; kingdom Metazoa; phylum Chordata; order Ceratodontiformes; family Ceratodontidae; genus Neoceratodus; species Neoceratodus forsteri. The sequence continues at coordinate 438,096,116 of CM057453.1, forward strand.
GAGGCCAGATCTAGAGTATGGAGTTCAGTACTGGTGCTCACACCTCAAAATGGTCATTAACCTGCCAGAGAAGGTCCAGAGGATGGCTACAAAGCTGACAGCAGGTCAGCAGAGTAAGGTATATGAGGAGAGGTTGAGGGCACTGAACATGTACTCCCTGGAAGAAAGGAGAGAGTGAGAGAGAGAGAGGGGACATGATTTGGACCTTCAAGTACTTGAAAGGGATAAATATGGTTGATAAAGAGAATCTCTTTAAGTTGAGTGGCAACCATAACACGAGAGGGCACAGTCTTAAGCTGGAGGGTGCTTCAATAGAGGCTGGGATAGGCATAGGGGAGAGGTAAGGATCATGGGTAGAGAGGATGGGAGGAGTGGGGAGGAGGGGTAGGGACAGTAGCTCAAGCTGTGGACCCTGCAATATGAGCAGACTAGATAGACCAAATGGTCTTCTTCTGCTGGCTTCTTTGCATGTTCGTATGTGCTTATGATGAACCTTTCCTTAAACTAACAAACTGCCATTTTGAACTTGTATGAATGCCTTAAAATAGAAAAGAAAGATATATATATATATATATATATATATATATATATATATATATATATATATATATATATATATATATATATATATTCTGATGAGTTGGATTAATTTTTGGGCATCAAACTGTGTGACTCTAATTCAGCTGGGTGGGACCTACCTCCTTTGTCTGCTACAGTCTCTGGAATGAATGTGCCCCGCCATGAGGTGATCAGCATAAAATGGTGAACACTGAACCTTGATTCTGTTATAGCTGAAATAGATATGTTGCAATCAGACCAGAGAAGAGCTTCCAAAATGATATGGGGAAAGTGGCACAGACCCTATGAGGAGAGAATGGCAAAAACTGGATTGTAGCCTCTGGAAGCAAGGAGAGGAAGAGGAGACCTTCTACTACTCTAATATAATAATAAACATGACCAACTGAGGTTAGATTGAAACCTGAAATGCAGAAAAGAAAAGAAATCTAAGAGGACACAATAAACAGTTTCATAGAGTAATAGTTAAAACTAGTAGAAGGAAACTACATTATACACAGAGGGTAACAAACATTTGCAACAAACTGACTCAGGACATAGCTGACAGTAGAAATGAAACTATATTTAAAAGTATAATTGACAAATAACTGAGAGAAAAGAATATAAAAGGATAGTTGCACTGAGACAGTGGGGAGCAGTCATGATGGAACCCGTGGACGCCTACTGCCTTAAATCCACAATATTATCCAATATTACATCTCGGACATGAAATGAATACATTCTATATTCCCAATGATCATTAACTTTTGTCATAAATTATAGAAGATGTTTGAACCAAATTCTATTTGGAGTTGTGCAAAATATAATACCCTGTGTGTGGGATTCTGGCAGAACTATGTTGCAGAATTTTCACAGAATGTTCCCAAAGTTCTGTGGAAAACAATCATGAGGAACTCACAGTCTCATTGGCAGAGACTGAGGAATCGGGTGAACATCTGACATTTTAGCTACCTCTAAATATAAGTCAGTAGTTAACTCGAACCTTTAGGACTAGTTCATCTGCATAATCATTTTCTAAACTAATCTCTCCAGTCCCCTCATTGGGTAGGGGGGATATCAGTCCCCTTTTTAACAGCAACTAAAATATCTTGTGGCATAATGTATATATATTTTCAAATGGTAACTGTAATGACCACTGTCTTGATATTTTCTAAATTCTGGAAGTTTGGACTCTTATGGCACTGAAATATCCACAGTCACCCCCAGTCCTATGCAACTGTGACAAAAATCAGGGTAACAATTAAAAAACCTAATTTAGCCAACCTGATTATTAGGAGTCAACTTGAACCAGAACAGAATACCATGACATCATATAGTACATGACCCTGTCATTAATTCAGATGTAAGATTAATTCAGATTAATTCATTTCCACTTCAGATTGTGTGGTTACATCACAAAATAGACAATTCAGGATGCAGGGGAATTATACATGTACATCAAGTAGTGTTGTCTGTTTCATTCAATGCAAGAAATGTCCTTGCACGGGTTATGTGGGGGAGACAAAGCAACAACTCCGCACTAAAATGAATTCACATAGGCATTCTATTAATATGAAGATAACTGACAAACCAGTAGTGCAACACTTCTCCCAGGATGGCCATTCAATCTCAGATATGTCTGTGATGGTCTTAAAAGGACATTTCAACAGCACACAACAGAGACGGGTTTCTGAAATTAGACTTAGTTTACTTCTCAATATGGTGGAGGATGGAATGAACATTGATGTGGGGTATATGACACATTATTCCACTTAAACTTACACAGACCTTTACTTCAAAGGATGGGCATAAATACTTTAGTTCTTCAGCCAGCCTTTGATTTAGTTTCTTGTTATCTAAAAGTTGGCTTTTCACCTTAGAACTGTGTGAGTGCGTGTGTGTGTGTGTGTGTGGTGCGTGTGTGTGTGTTGTTTTGTATGTGTGTGTTATTGTTTGTGTTGTGTGTCTTTTGTTTCTGTGTGCGTTGTGTGTGTATTGTTTATGCGAGTGTTGTGTTTGCATGTGTGTTGTATGTGTGTTTTGTGTGTATGTGTGTTGTGTGTGTTTTATGTGTGTTGTTTGTATGTGTGTTGTGTGTGTGTATGTTGTGTTTCTGTGTGTGTTTGTGTATTGTTCACGTGTGTGTTGTGTGTGTGCTGTGTGTGGGTGCGCACATGCATATGTGGGGGAGTGTGGCATGGGGCAATTTTTATGTGGGTGTTGTTTTTTTGTGGGTATAGTGGGTGTGGTTATTGTGGTGATATTGAGGTTGGCTTTTATTCAGGCAGATGACATAATGGTGTTGCAGTGGCTAGGACTCTTAGATCTCATATATAATGAACATTTACTTCCTTCTACTAGTTGTCAATGGATGGATTACATACTGTCACATTTTTAAAATCTGTTCATATTAAGATGCATATCTCATTTACTTGGAGGTTCATAAAAGGTTTAATTCCTTTGGGTAAATATTGCAAAGATTGATGTGAATGATGATGTATTAGGACTCATGTACAAATATCTCATTCCTACTAGTTATCTTTCTCATGGAAGGGGGGGCTGGGGGATTTTATTCCTATGAGTTTTTATTTAGATTTCTTAGACTGATTCTGTACATTTGTTATATGCTGACACTGTATTGAAATCTGTACATATCAGGCTCATGGTCTCATTTTCTTGGGGGTCCTTGACAAGTAGTTTTGTTTTTTTCTTTTTTTATTTGGCACATACTTACAATTGATATTATGTATTAAATCCTGTTACAACACTGAAGGCTTTAAAGTTTATGTAGTGTATTAACTGGTTGAGAGTATAGTTAGGAAAATGTCTCAAGTTAAGTTCTATATTAAGTTTTGTGTGAAACTTTAGCTCACTTTGAGTAAACTTTACTTTAAACCCTCTGTATGCCATGTGTGTATATGATTGTGTGTGTATGTATATGTGTATGTATGTATATATACGTATATACTGTATATGTATGTATGTGTATATGTATATATATATATGTGTATATATGTGTATGTATGTGTATATATGTGTGTGTGTGTCTGTGTGTATGTATGTATGTGTATGTGTGTATGTGTGTGTATATATACTGTATGTATATATATTTTTTATTGCAAAAACTCCGTTAATGCATCAGTAGTTGTTGTTTCACAGCAACAAAAGTGTGGAAATGCAATGTTAGGTTCAAAACCTAACTCAGCATTCCCACCCCCCACACACACACACATATACATATGCAAGTAGGGGATTGAGCAAGACAACAGAACAAATCAGAGACAACCAGCAGCAGGTAACAGAAATAACATACAAGTCTCTAAACATACTACAAGACACACCCATCATCATGGTCCACCAACTGTATCAGTTCTGCTGCCATCCAAGTGCTTTGGGGGTACACAGGCATGCTGGGCAACCATGGGTGATGGACTACAGTAAGCATTTGTGTGCTACAACGACAGTTAACCATCATATGTTGCTAATGAGTATGTGTAGGTAATGCAGCAGTGTAACAATATGTGATGGCCCAAGACAATTTGGTTATGTCGGGGTAACATCAGGAGGCATTAACATACAATAAATGGTGGTGAAAATGCTGTCAGATATAATCCGGTCATAACTACAGAAGTGGCAGCATGGGGGCAAGACTATTTATTTATGTCAGGATAACATTAGGAGGCATTAACATACACTAAAGGGTGGTGAAAATGCTCTCTGATATTATCTGGTCAAAACTACATAAGTGTGTGTGTGTGTGGGGGGGGGAAGGAGAATGCCGAGTTAGGTTTTTGAACCCTAACATCGCATTTCCACACTTTTGTCACTGTGGAAACAACCCTAACTGATGCATTAACAGAGTTTTTTTAAATTAATTTCCCTTCTATTTGAATAAGTGTACTTTAAGTAGTAAATGGTATGTGTTGGTGGGAATGGGCCCCGTGTTCCCACCATGCTGCCCATTTCTTCATAATGATATATGTGTGGGAGCGCGGGCCCTCCGGGTCTGGCACTCCCAGTTACACATACATATAGAGCCACACAGCAGCCATATAAGGTAAGGAACCCATGGAGCAGTAATTTGGCAATATGTCGGGAATCATAGCAGGTAGAAATAAATTTAAAGTGTCATTGTAATCATGACAGTGAGTACTTCACACAATGTAAGTAGATTGATTCTGTATCTCATATCATTTCTGAGATACGGACACCGAAATGCACTGAGAAGGCACTCTTCGAACCCTTGGAATTTGTTTTTGTCAATATCTCTGTAACCATAACAAGTAGGAAAAAAATTCAGCTTCACGTGTCATGTACTATTTCCAAACTTGTTTCAGCAGATTAATTTGCTTAAAAGTGAACCAAACTGCCAGAATCGAAAACTCCGTATCTCTCTTCGTTTTCCAGATATGGGTGCCAAAAGGCATAATGGATGCCACAATGTTATCCTATGGGAAATTGCTCAAGTTCAGAATGTTGTCACTTTGGGGCCCTTGAATGTTTTGGCACCAAACTACCAAAAGGCACATCTGTGGGACCAGGGCTTGCTACACTACAAATTTCAGCCCAAAGGACCCAACCGTTTGGCTGCAGGAAGATGCCAAAGATTTGCAGTTATTTTGACTTACTTTCATAAATCATAAAAGGTTCGTGAGAAAACCTCATGAAACTGTCACATTTGCAAAAGTATTTTGCGAAAGCATTTTTCAAAAAAATTTAAAAAGGCATTTCTGGGGGGTTTAACCCCCCAGAAAAGATATGGCTAGCATCCTCAGGACCCGACTAGGTAAACACAACAATCAATGTTTACCTAGAGGGTCCCAATTTTAAATGCCAGGCATTTTTCTGTGTCACTAACTGTAAATAAGATGGCTGGCTCACGAAAATAAAAGGGCCATTTGCGACAGTAAAAAGGGCTTCTCACGAAAGTTTTGTGATTTTTGCTAACTTTTCCCATTGACTACAATGGGAAATTTGTTTTTTGAATAACTTTTGAATGGTTTAATATTTTTTCACCAAATCTTCAAAAGGCACATTGGTAATCAAGGCTGCATCTTCCTTGACGTTTTTGGACCAAATGAACAAACCGTGCTGGCTGTGGGCACGAGCAAAGAAATGCACAAAAAGTCTGTTTTTTGCGTTTTATGGCATTCTATAGCTCCACAACTGTAAATCTGACCGTAACTCAACTTGGCATATCTAGAGATCCATGGTACCAGACCACACGTGCAAAACTTCAGGCAAATCTGTTGAATGATGGCAAAGTTATTAAGGTGCAAAATTTGAGGTTTTGCATTAAAGTGGTTACTAAACCCTAACTATAGTGGCGCTACTGCACCACTATAATATATTTGTGTGTGTGTATATATGTGTATGTGTATACTGTATATATGTGTATGTATGTGTGTGTGTATGTATGTGTGTGTATCTATCTATCTATCTATCTATATATATATATATATATATATACATATACTGTATGTGTATGTGTATATATGTGTATGTGAATTCTGCATATATGTGTATGTGAATACTGTATATATGTGTATGTGTATACTGTATATATGTGTATATGTATGTGTGTGTGTGTGTGTGTGTGTATATCTATCTCTATATATATGTATATATGTGTGTGTGTATATATATGTATATCATTTTTATTTTAATTTGGGGCTTGTTTTCAACTTGCAATTAGGCCTCATTTCAGCATTTTGCCTTTCACTGACTATGTTCTTTAAAACACAAGGACACTTGCAATAAAAGTTGTACGCTCATTTTACATGTATTAGGGAGAATAGTATCCCAAGGTTTTGTTATCAGTAGAATGCTTTCTTGAAATTTACTGAGACATTTTAAAATTCATGTGAGGAGAACTCTCTGCTTGTTGATATTTCTTGACAATCTTTGACCTTCAGGGGCTTCTCAGCTAAAAGCATACTGGTGTTAATTAGCTTCTCTGACATAATCTTCTGTTATGTTTCAAATGTATATGTTAAACCAATGAGAATTATTTCTCTTTTTTATGCATCATCTGGGTGTTAATATATATAGGATAGTGGATGGCTGAACAGAAACAACAAGGCTATTCTTACACGAGTGGTTACTATGCTGACTGCTGCCCTCGAGAGCGCAGCTCGAGAGGTCCACAGTCGGCATAGCAACCACGAGAATAAGAATAAGCCTTGTTGTTTCTGTTCAGCCATCCATTATTCTATATAGTGTATGTTACTGACATGCCAAATACTGCCCACGTATTTTAAAAAAAAAATCCAGAGACGTAACTTGTGGTATGAGACAGCTTTACTGGAGAACACGAAAAAAACACAGCAACAACTGAATCATTAGATATGTGGAAACAAGCATGCAGATCATGTCTTTGGGAGCAGTTAGGCTTCATATCCTGGGCCTGTAGATAAGATTAACATAGGGTGGGGGAGAGAGAAAATTACTTACTATGCTTGTACAGTACCTCCGCTACTTCACACATTACACCCCTCCCTCGTACCATGGTCGCTGTGGACTGTGCTGCATAGTTTACCTTTACCATCTCACCCATTGCCCCTTGCTGAGATTGGCTTAAGGTCACTTACTGATTATAATTTTACCCAATTGGACTTACCTTAATTGGAGTCCGATGAATCTTCAATCACTGCTACTCTCTTCCGTTTCTGGGGCACCGCAGAGGTCACAAGCTGCATGGTTACTCCTCGATTGAAAATATAGCCGTTCCCAAAATGGACATTGCCAAGCTCACTTAGGGGTTGTCTGTTTTGTGGGTCAGAGCTTTGTTGGATGGATGATTGCGCAACAGAGGTACATGCAGGACTGAGGTGAGAAGCCACATTACTGCTCATGTTTGAGAACATCTTGCTGTTTCTCTTCTGTTTCTCAGCAGAGAGGAATGAATAGTTATTAATAGACTGCACATTCCAGTGGCCAGAGACTTGTGCTACTTCTGGTGGGGGTACGTTGCTATCCACGAGTCTCTGAATTGATGTCTTATGAGTGGAGTGATTGGTGATTTTTTTTGCAACAGGGAGTCCTGCTGACAGTTTGATGCACCTCATCATTGATCTTATTTTGTTGACACTGACTGTCATTGAGCGATACCAACAAGAAAAGTCAGGTTTGCAGTTAACATTGGGCCTAGATAAAATGGAGCATCTGCTTCTAGCATTGCTGGTGGCCTCTCAGATTTGTATTTTTTGTATGCTGCCACAGGATCTGTCAGAATTGTCACTTTTGTACATACGAGGCTTGACAGGCCGCACATCCCTAGCATTTTCACCTGTGTGGGTCTTGATCTGTCACTCGTTGTACTCTAAATATTTAGTTCCATCGGTGTTTGAACAGAGTTGCAGGTCACCCCACCTCAGATTGTGCTGCTCTGTCATTCTTAGTGCAAAGCAGAGACCGACATTGAAAAATATTAGATTGAGGAGTGCTGTGGGATTCTACATACCCAGGGTGCCAGTTGTGTACAACATTTCAATGTCTGAATCACTTAGGGCTTCAGCATGGTTCGGCTTGTTACCTTTGCCCATTTTTATGTTTGCTTGCATGCATGTGCAAGAAACATAGTGCCATCATACAAGTTTTCCAGAGGTGTGTCAGCCTCTTCCAATTCAGTCAGTGTGTTTGCAGGCGCGGTCGCAGAGTGCCAATCACTGCTTCAGCTGTCTATGAGAGCTGAAAATGCAGTGGTATACAGTTGAAAGGGAGAGCTCCGCTTGAGTGAGCAGAGCTCCCCCCCCACACACACACATGCGTGCACGCACGCACACTGCGTGCTCATGCGCCTTCCCCCTCCCCCCCACACTGTACAGCCGATGGGGGGTACCCAATCCCCCGTTGGCTCCACGCCCCCAAAGCATCCAGGTACCATGCTGGGAGCCCACATCAGCGCAGCAAACATGTCATGGCGCCGACGGGTGCCCAACTCGCTGGGTTCTGCACTGTCTCTCCCCCATGCTGTCACCGGCGGGGGTGCCCAATCCCCATCGGCTCCACTGTCTCTCCCCCCAAGCATCCAGGTGCCACACAGGAGCCCACCCCAGCATGGCAAAAGTAATATTTATGCCGACAGAAGTGCCCAATCCCGTTGGCTCCAGCCCCCGAACAGCATTTTAGCTGCCATGCTGGGAGCCCACCCCAGCAAGGCAAACGTCCCTTGTCGTCTGTAAATAAACATAAAGCACCTGTAAATAGAAAAACTGTCCCTCTGCGCTTCTCCCTGCCCCCTCCCACAACCTGCACCCACCCACTGCGCACCCTGCCTCCCCACACCCCTCCTCACCCCATACTTACCTCCGGAGCTCGGCGCGACGATCTTCGGTGGACTGGGAACACGTTTGCACTTTTCAAAACCGACCGCGAACTGAGGAAATGCCTGAAAGCTGTATAATGGAATAGATAGGGTTTTTTCAACTTTATTGCATATCTCAGGCATTTTGGGGAATTTTTGCACCAAAATTTCAACATGGGGTTTTTGGGACCCCTTCTTATGAATGTTGTCACTGTCATGGCGTTACTCGGGCCCGAAGGGTGATTTTGCAGCCACTGCGTGAAATCACCTTTCCAGAATGATTAATGAAACGACACTGCCAGTGTTCATAAGGTGGGCTCTCAAAAAGCCTATTTTGAAAATTTGGTGAAAATTCCTAAATGACTGTGTTACGAAGCTGCAAAGGCAAGTAGTTCCCACGCACACTGTAAGTTTATAAATTTCAATATTTTCACCCAGATTTTCAACATTGCCATTTTACCACACCCTCCTATATGAGCTGTACAGCTGTCATTTTCACATCTCACCCAAAATGTGTTTCCGCCCATGTAGTGCACAATGACACAGTCGGTGTGCGAAATCAATGTACGGGACACATTAAGAAAATCACAGTGACACTGTTCATGAGCAGAGATCTTAAAATGGCTATTTTGAAAATTTGGTGAAAACATTCCTAAAAATGACTGTTTTACGAGCGTGCGTTGCAGAGTTCTTATGCACGCTTGTAAGTTCGCAAATTTTCAATATTTTCACTCCAGATTTTCAACATTGCCATTTTACCACACCTCCTTATGAGCAGTACAGTTGTCATTTTTCACATCTTCGCCTACAACGTGTTTCTGAGCTCTATGTAGCGCATAATGGCGCAGTCAGTGCTAAATCAATGTATGGGACACGTTAAGAAAATCACAGTGACACTGGTCATGAGCAGAGGTGTTAAAATGGCTATGTTGAAAACTTGGTGAAAAAATTCCCAAAATGACTGTTTTAGGAGCGCACGTTGTACAGTTCCTATGCATGCTGGCAAGTTTGCAAATTTGTAATATTTGCACAACAGATTTTCAACAGTGCCATTTTACCGCACTTCCTTATGAGCAGTGCAGCTACCATTTTCATCATCTCGCCTAAAATGTGTTTCCGCACATGTAGCGCATTAATGGTACAGTCGGTGCACGAAAACAATGTTTGGGACAGATTAAGAAAATCACAGTGACACTGGTCATGAGCAGAGGTCTTAAAATGGCTATGTTGAAAATTTGGTGACAAAACTCCATAAAATGACTATGTTACGAGTGAGCATTGCGCAGTTTCCACGCACCCTCGTAGGTTCATGAATTTTTAATATTTTCAGTCCAGATTTTCACCAGTGGCATTTTTCCACACCTCCTTATGAACAGTACAGCTGTCATTTTCCACAACATGGCCAAAATGTGTTTTCACACTTTCAGTGCAGAGCTGCGTGGTCGCAGTGGGAAATCATTGTTCGGGACAGATAAAGAAAATCACACTGACACTGTTCATGATCGGCAGTCCCAAAATGCCTGTGTTAACAATCTGCTGTAAAAAAATCCCCAAACTAGTTACATTACGGGTATGCGTTGCACAGTTTCTACGCACACTCGTGACTTCACCAGTTTTTTTAAGATTTTCATAGCAGATTTTCAACATTGCCATTTTTTACACCTCCCATGAAAAGTACAGCTGTCATTTTTCACATCCTGTTCGAATGTGTTTTGCACCTGTGGTGCCAAATGCCATAGTCGCTGTGCAAAAGCAGTTTTCGGCTAACAAACTGATATTGCTGCTGTTCATGAGGTGGGGGTCACAAAAAAACCATGTTGAAAATTTGGAGTGAAAATACCAACGAATGCCTGAGGTGTTAGGGTTTCTGACCATAACGCCCCACCCTGAGGAGTATGACAGACATCAGGGGTGTGACTTGGGATTCTTGCCTGTCATGCTCATACCATTCCACCCCCACCCACACCCTGCAGCCAGTGAGAGGCATCAAGGTGTGCCTCGGACTCTTCGGGCCCAAACTTCACCCCATTCTCCTATATCACACCCATCTCACCGTATTTCCTGATGGAATGGGGTGCGCATAAGGGCCAAAGACCCCAAGGCACACCGTGACACTTGTCAGTGTCTGCAGGGTAGGGTGTGGTGAAATGGCGTGGTCGTTATGCCTGACAACCCACAGGCACACCCCAATGCCAGTCACTCTCTGCAGGGTGGTGGTGGGGTTGGCTTCAGTTCAATGCTTCACTGCCATTCCTATTATGCAGCTCTGTAACTTCTACACTACCAATGCTAGTGCCAGCAAGCAAACATTCGCCATTGACAAATGCTTGTTTTTAAAAACATTTGCTTGGCTGACAGTGTCCTTGTTGTTTCCGGGAAAAAAGTATCTGTAGACCTGTAAACAAATTCCTTGCAGCCTGATTTCTCTAGGTACCTAGCTACGCTCCCTAACATTCCTTTAAGCGGTGAAGGCTCATACTCTGACCAATCCAAACGTCTAGCTTTGAAAATAAAATCTGCCAGTAATGGGTCTAATTCTTTGGGAGGTATACTGTGCAATGCCCTGTGTTTGTCATGGTCTTGTAGGAAACTGTGGATCTGACGAACATAATTCATGTTTTTTTTAATTGTTTTCCGGTTCTCCTGCTCAGTTATGAACTTTTCGCGCTCCGACATGGGTACGGAAAACACTGTGGCTGACGTGACAAGTGCTTGCTCGAGTTACAAGTGGCTGACAGGACTGCGACTTTAACACAGGGATGATTTTTTTTTTAAACTGCTGTTTGGTGGGTGAGGCAGTACTATGAATTGTTGCCATGACAAACAAAGTGTTCATGAAGGAACTAGTATGACTTCTGTGCTGAAGCAGAACCAAAAGTCATTCTGCTGCAGTATGGATGTCACTACTGCAGCAGAACCATGTTTTGGTTGCCACAGAAAACAAGTTAGAACAACGTTCTAACATACACTATTAAGCAGTGTTGTGTTGTAATAGTGACGTAACTACTGCAGCACGAGTTTTCATTGTGCTGCAGTTGTTACATCACAGTAGACAGGAGAGCATCAGCCATTTAACGTGCACTATAGCATGAAACGTGCAGACGAGTCACATACATGAGAAGTGGAAGTGGAAGAGTGGGAGCATTCAGTGACATATTGGCAGAGGACGTGGGAGGAGAGGACTTGTAATGGCAGTGGTCAGGTAAGCAAGCTGTCCTGCAGTCCTTGGTCATTTGTTTGGACATTTGGGGAGGCAGGCATGTGCATGGGCAGTTGACAGCAACAGTCTTGCTCAAAATAGTTTAAAAGTAAAGGCCTCATTTCACATTTGTCAGACTTGTATTGTTGCTGTTACACTTTACAGAATAATGTATGGACAGCCATACACTCCAGGCTATGTTTCCATCTTGGGTTTGTCATGATGACATGGACATCTCATGCTTCACTTTTGAGGTCACTCTGTCATCAAGACAACCCTTTAAAGGAAACTCAGCCTTCAAACCACATGAAGTCTTGCTGTATTCTTACTATTGCAGTTAGCCCCAGCACTTGAACTGCCCCAGAGAGTAGAGGGTTAATTTCTATGCAGAGCATAGAACGTTGAGCTCGAGCTCAGTTCAGACCTCCGTCTGCTGCACTTTGAAGCACAACCGTCAGATTCTAAAGTGTTGTTGTGTGCATTCTAAACAGCTTTGCACAGTTCAAAAGTAACACAATTGTAAATTCCTTGTTCACTTCATACACTGGGTGGCAGTACAGCATAGTGGTTAAGAGCACTGAGCTGCAAACCCCAGAAACTGGGTTTGAATCCTGCAGCCACCACTTGCATACTACATCAGCAAGTCACTTAACTTCCCTGTGCTCCCAGGACACACCTGAAAACAAACTTGGCTTAGTGTGTCTTTCTTGGCCAAAAATTGTAAAATAAATAAAAATACCCAGCTATTTACTAAGCACCCTCTGCCCAAAGTTGTACCTTTAAACTTGGAAAAGTGTGTAAATGTAATTTTGATCATAGAACACTTCACAACAGAGGAGGAGCAGGATGCCATATTAAGTGCTTTCATTTCAGTCCGTGTTATTGAAAAGGAAGCATGTAATGTCGCAGGACTGTCATCCAACACTGACAGTTTCTACAGTAGAAAATACATTTACAAGCTTCTATGAATAAAGACACAACTCTGGGTGCAGGGTGGGCAGAAAGTAGCTATATGAGTGGTGAATTGTTTTTTTTTGTTAACAAAGAAATGGCAAGCTTTTTTTACTTGTGGGTGCTTCTATGACACCAGACTATACAGCCACACTCTCCAAGGCTTTGTTTTCATCTCGGGGTTGTCATGATTACAGGGATCTCCTGTGTTTCATTCTTAGGGTCACCATGTCATCATGACAACTCCTTACTGGAAACACTTCCTTGTTGTTCATGTTTGCATATATATAATCTTCTATATATGTTTCTATGAACACCAGAGAGCCTGTCTTATAGCCATAAGAAACACTCCAGTGTTTATATAAACGTATTATAAATTATCCAACCATTTTTGATGACTTATAATAATAAGCAAAATGAGTAATAAAAAGGACCCCCCATGGTTCCACCAAGCCACAGTGACAACATAGTCATTGACATCCAGTACAGTGACAGGCACAATGCTGACAGTCGGCGTTGTGCCTTCACAAAATCAATGTTTTTTTTTGTGGGGTGCTCCGAGTTGGAGTTGTTTCAGGAAGGGGGCAAAACACCAGCAGAAGCGGTGCCGGTGTACAGCGGGACCACTACAGTGACCTGCTGATTTCAGTCACTGTAACGGTCTTTGCAGTACGCATTTTGTTGTTCCGATGGTACACCAGTTAATCCTTAACACTGATTGATTGAATCAGCACTGATTATTTATAATATTCTGAACAAGTTTAACAGATTCTGCATCAGTTTTTTATATCTCAGTGAATAATGTCACTGCACTCCAGAGGGCAATAATATATGTGGCTGAAATGTTATTTTTCTGCCCCATCGCCAAAGTAGCCTTTATTCTAAGTAGTATACCATGTAACCAACCCTCCGCCCATTTGTCCAGGGGTCCTGGTGGTACTGAGAGGCAGATGGGGACACAAATCAAGATCTGTTCCAGGAGACCCAATTGTAGTAAATAAAATGGTCTTACCTTGCTACCGAACTCATAAGCAGGGAAGAGTGGTCTCCACAAGCTGGTACCCAGGTGGCAAAATAAGCAGAAATTCACTGCAGGAGCACATAGGGGTGCAAATAAAGCAGCAGGGGCAAAGGTGGTTTGCCAGCAGAAAAACAGGAATAAAGCCCAACAAAGCAGTGGGGAAATAAAAAAATGTAATAATTAATTAATTTAAATAAATTAACAACTGCTCCATGGAGCTGGAAGCACATTAACAGGCAGGGACACAGGAGCTAGAGTTCTGCAGTGTGAAGCTGTGGTACAGCACTTAGGACTTAGCAGGCCAAGAAGCGGGCTCCACCTAAACGAAGAGCCGGGTGGCTCAGATGATTAAAATGGTGAGAACAGAGCAAAACCAGGCCTAAAAACACTATGACTAGGGCTCTCTAAAAACACACCCCCAGGACACAATGGCACTGGGAGACAGCTCCAACACACGCTGGCACTCACAGCACCTCAGAACAGGGGGTTATAAAACTTCACACTGGCTCTAAACTCTATTTCACCCAAACACTACTCATGTGGCATAAACTAGCACTGAGGTGGCAAACCCTGTAAGGCCCACCTACCACCCGGACCTCTGTGAATAACCAGGAGCCAGCCAAACAGAACCCTCACACACCTCAGGCCAACAACCAGGGCAGCATGCCACACTGGGTAAAGACTCCACAACACTGCCACTTCCAAAGAGCCCCACAGCTGTGCTGCCACAGCAGGCCACTTTCCCACTGCTCCTCCAAACTTCTCACACTGGGCCACAGCATTGCCATCAGGAAAACTGATGCTACCACTGATCTTCTTAAACACAACCGGGCCCACCCAACTGGACGCTTCCCTGACTCCTTCCCTAAACAGACTGAGCACCAGACACAGCGGTGCTGGAAAACAAAGTCACAACCTCCATGGGCCAGGGATAGAAACCCCATCCCACTGTGCATGCCAAACCCCGTCGGCTTCCCCAGGCCCTCCAAACTGCCCCCTTTTATAGCTCCCAAAGGTGCCACTACACACAGGAGGTGGGCACCCACTGGAGCTCTACCCATGTACAGGCCATTCCAAGAGGGATAAGGAAGTGGCAACTTTAGTAAACCCCCAGATGGAGGGAGCTTACAGCCACATTTCTGATGTATGTTGTTTATTGCACTGTCAATAAGTTTTATGAAACTCAGAGCTGCACATTATGCCAAGAACCAGCTGAAATATTTAATTCTGTCATTTGTTTTGCCAGTTTCTTCCATTTGTCAAAAAGTATAATACTTGTTTTTTGTGCATTTAGATTTTTTTTTTGTTGTAAGTTACTCTTGTGTCATATTAAAGTCACTTGGCACATCTGTGCTGATGGATTCCAATCAGTTATTCCCAGAATAGGTAATAGTGCCATCAGCATAAAAAATACTATTGTACTTAAATACTAGGGGCGAGTTATTTAATAAATAGAGAAATAAATACATACTGTAGGCATATTTGGGGGTACAAAAAGAGCGCATTGTGTACTTGCCTAGTACTGTATAACTGTTGTGTGCTGTTGATCCTCCCCAGGATCTCATGTCAATTGGAATTTTCCTGGTGAAATATTTTAATAAATAAAATACATAAAGCCCATCCCCACAGGTTTATTGATAGTGTATCAGATGAACAGTTCAGCAGAACCATCTGAACACTCAGTGAACCTTAGAGGGGCAATTGAACCAACTCTTAGACCTACTGTACCACCTTAGTAGATGAGACAAGCACGTGATGTGCTGGGTTACACTTCTCATGTGAGCCTTTGGGTGATTGAACATCCTCAGTCCTCAAGTAACAGCTGGCATTTGACATGGCATATTGGCCAAGAAAGTCAGTGCCCTGCAATGGCCGTGGATTTGCTAAGATACTGGAACCAAACTTATTGCTTAGCAGACAGAATGTAATGGCAACTATCATGTTAAGCAGGCCATAACATATCACAGCTTAGTGACAATGCTGCCCGCTTTGTTTAGCTAAACAATGAGTCTAGACCTTGCAACTCATTGCACCCATGCACTGTGCAGTGCACTTCCAGAAAAAAAATCTCATTTCTTGTTAGCTGCCACCCTAGCAGACTGTCCCTGCTGGACCAGCCTTAAGGAGAGGCAACCTAAGCAGCTGTCTAATGGTGTCCATTGTTAGGGGGTACCAAATCAGAAAACCCACAACATTTCTGTCAATAGGAAGGATTTATTAAATATATAACAAGGCACTTAGAAATGAGCATTACATATGGAAAAAACAGCAGCTTTGTCAAGGAACAGCATGGGACCAAAGAACAGCCTTGTGTCCCTGCATGCACCTTGATGAGATGGACTGTACCTAGCCAACCGCAGCAGCTGTGACTGCCCCACTTAACCCTGGTGGCCCTCTGCTTATACCTATCCTGTCATTTTAATGACAACGCCCTCTTGGGCTGCTGTTCTGTGTCACCACTGAGTCTATGGTCATCTGCAATGGTTCCCACACTATAACCTGGAAAATCACCACTATTATCCCCTGCCTAAAGTCAACCTCCTCGACTGCTCTTTCTTCTTCTTTTCTTCCTCCACCTATTGGCCTGTTATGCCTCATAACTCATCACTATTCTAGTTTGCTTCTAACTGGCTTTCTCTGCCCGTACACCTGCCCTCCACCAACTTCTGGTCACCTTTTTAACCCTAGCACTTAATATCAGTATTATTCTGTATTTTTAACCCTAGCACTTAATATTAGTATTATGTATTGTATGTACTAGATTTATTCTCAAATGTCTCCTGGGTTTATTGTTCCTCACCCAGCCTGCTTATTTGTACCCAATGTACTCGTGCCTGTTACTCCCTCCTCTGTATAATTCCTTGTTGACGTGAAGGCTTTGTAAAAGAGCCCCTGGCTCAAAGGTCTTACTTCCGAGATTCAATAAATAAAAATAAATAAATAAATGAGAGGTTTTGTGGCTGAACAGTCACAGTGACAGAAAGGTCCTACTCACACTATCTTGTCAAAAATAATCTTTGGTTTCCACACATTATCATATATGGTGAGTATGTTATAATATGGGCTAGTAACATGGCATCGACATTAGACACATACTGTGCATCTACAGACCTAACTGTACATGATGGTAATACTACCACTCCCCCACCCAAGCAGTTGATGGAATGAAAAAGACTTAATTCAGAAATAGCTCCAGCACTCATTTTTTTTGTACCTTACAATTTCATGATATTATAAATATTATTATAAAATAGGTTGGGGCAATCCTGTGCTGCGATTAGTGGAATCTGATCACATGACTTTGTGTTATTCCAGCTCAGCAGCATAGGTCAAAGTGCTTAAAGAGCTGCTGACACCTTAAAATCTTTGAAAAACATAATAATTAGGTACGATTCAGCTTCCATTCCATATGTATTCTAAAGATTTCTCCTCTTCAGTATTCATTAGTAAGGCCATTTGCATGAATGCATGATCTTTATCCCTCAGAGTTCATCTACCTCTGCAGCTGACTCCCTACTTCAAGCCATAATCCTCTGTTGTGATGTAACAGTTTGTTGCCATGGGAGTAACTGTGATGTCACATGCAGTGCATTATAATAATAATAATAATAATAAATAATAATAAACTTTATTTTTAATGTGCCTTTCCAATATCAAGGTGCAGTACACCGTTAAAACGGTTAAAAACAGTACTACATCATTATAAAACATAAAACCATTATGATCTGTCATCTTCGGCACCATCACCATAAGTCTTATTCCATAAATAAGTTTTTAGTGCTTGTTTAAAGCCCTCTACAGTCATGCACTCCCTAATCCAACGGGGTAGAGAATTCCAGAGGGTTGGTGCCACAAACATAAAAGCCCAGACCCAGGAAGATTTTAAAAACACCCTCGGAATCTCTAGCAATCCCTCGTTGGCCCAGCGGAGTTGTCGCTCCGGGATGTAAGGAACCAGGAGCTCTTTCAGGTAGTCAGGGCCCAGTCCATGTAGGGCTTTATAAGTCAGTAATCCAACTTTGAAGGTGATCTGCCACTGACTGGCAGCCAGTGCAGCTCCCGCAGCACTGGTGTGATGTGGGAAGATCGAGGATTCCCCATCAACAACCGGGCTGCAGAATTCTGCACTAGCTGCAAGCGGCGGATATCAACCCCCGGGAGCCCAAAGTAAAGGGAGTTGCAGTAATCTAAATGGGAGGTCACAAAGGCGTGGATCAATGTAGGCAGGTCCCCGGACGGAACAAGGTGCTTGATTCTAGCGTTGTTCCTCAGATGGTAAAAGGATAACTTAATGACATCCGACACCTGCAAATGTAGTGCCAGCCCATCATCAAGAATCACCCCTAGGTCTCACACCTGTTCAGAGATAGGGAGCTCGGCATCCCCAAAGAATAAACCTGTGGAATGATTTGCTCCCCATCCTCCTATCTGGCAACCTGGATCCACAACCATCACCTCTGTTTTCCCTGGGTTCAACTTCAAACAGCTAGACTTCATCCAACCTTGGATTTTGATGAGGCAATTATTAAATACCGAGAGTGCTCCATCCTGGTCTGGTGCGAAAGACAGGTAGAGCTGAGTATCATCAGCATAGCAATGAAATTTCAGCCCATACCGTCTTACAATGTCTCCGAGGGGAAGCATGTACACCGCAAACAACATGGAAGACAACACTGAGCCCTGACCTCAGGTAGGGAGACAGCAACAGGAATAGATGAAGTCTTCAGGAGCAAAGATCCTGTTTTCATGCAAATGACCTCAGTAATAAATTATAGAGAGGAGGGATCCATAACTAATTTGAAATACAAGCTGGACTGCATCTAAATGTTATGTTTTAGTAAAGTTCTTCTGAAGGCGTCAGCTGCTTTTTAATTTTCTGCACCTAATTACTCAATTTTTAAAATTAAAATCACAGAAACATACAATATGGCACTCACAAAATGTGCTAATGTGGGTTAATGGTACTTCTTGGATGCGTAAGGCACT
The DNA here is from genome assembly GCA_016271365.2 of Neoceratodus forsteri. Taxonomy (NCBI): domain Eukaryota; kingdom Metazoa; phylum Chordata; order Ceratodontiformes; family Ceratodontidae; genus Neoceratodus; species Neoceratodus forsteri. The sequence continues at coordinate 438,115,133 of CM057453.1, forward strand.
CAGTTTTGTCTCATACTCATTTCTCTGAGGTGTGCCATTATCCCACAATAATGCACACCTTGTCATGCTTTATTGCTTAAATAACTAATGCTGCCATCAGTTTGCACAAGCACTACTGTATGTAAACAGGCGATAAACATGACTATGACATCTACTGATGACAAATATTTTATCAACAGTTATGATGCACTTTTAAATTTTAAATAATATATCTAATGCCACTAAAAGCCTTTGCCATAAATAGCAAAAAAATGTGCACTGATATTATTTGTACAATGTTTTTAGGATATCATTGTCAATTTTTAAGGGGCAAGTTTCCAGCACCATGTAAACTCTCTTCTGTCAGTTAGGCTGTGTAAACCTGCCCTGGACTGTGCATTAGTGCAAGGATACAGTGGAAGCAAGACAACAGGAAAACAGTTCTTTAAACCATACTAGGAGAAGAGGGGCAGTTTTATCTGCAGTAGAAAATGTAGCTGCCGGTATAGCCATGCACAGATGGTTCTACCACCAGAGCCACATTAACAGTACACACAAAATGAGGAGCACACAAAAATGAAAAACTGGTAAGCCAAAGTGAGAAATGAGTTCAAGTTTATCCAGTGCAGCTCACAGATACCATAATTAAGCAATAAGGCATGATCAGGGGTTATGTTACTAGTCTGTTAATCACCTTCTAGGGGTGTAATGTGGCACGAGGCATAGCCAAGTGCCGCATGCCCCTGGAGGGTGATTAACTGACCATTAACATAACCCCTGGGAGTGCCTTATTGCTATTATAATAAAAATGTTTTTTAAATAGTGTTAAACCTTCTTCAGCATATGATTAAGCTCTACATGTATGTTAAAAAAGATTAACATAAGGCTGTTAGAATGTTTACAGCCAATCAGAAAGCTCCATTTCTTGGACCATTTTTATAATGCTTCGAAATGCTGCTGTGTGAGCTACGGTTTTGTAGCCACTATCTGCCAACATCATCAAAAGGAAATGCTCATTTACTCTGGCTCACAAAAACACCATGGCATATTACGTTATAGTTCCTCATATTACTGTAGTTACTATGCCAAGTACTGGTTCACGAATTAAAGAGTAGGGCAATTATTTAACAAGCAACTGGGAAGGTAAGCTTTATGAGCAGGCACCAAGTGTCATATTCACAAACTCCTTTTCCTTTTGGTAGGGAAAGATTTAGTCTGTGGACAAGAGCAATATCATCATGCAGAAAATTCCCTTTTCTGTCTGGAAAAATAACACTAAGTTCAGCATCTAGGTGTTCAACTATTTTAGCTGTCATGGACACTCAAAGCAAGTTAAAGCACTGCTTTTTTTCACATTATACATAGCTGCAGATATTCAGACTGCGCCGGGTAGTGGCGCAAGACTGGGCGCAGCACAACTGGGCTGCACCAAGGCCAGGACCAGGTGATATTCAATGCTGATGTGCCATGGCACAGCGCCATTGAATATGGCAAGGTTGGCGCACATACTTCACATGGCGCAGTGGCACTGTGCCAGCACAAGTCACAGAGGGGGAGCATGGTGATGCGCCAGCGCAAGTGATGTTGCGCTAGGCTTATCACCCACAATATTCAGCTGGGGGCATGCAAATGAGGCCATAATCTATGCAAGGCACAAATGGGGCCATTTTATGTCATTATGGCCCCATTTGCATGCCTTGCACAGGGCAGATTGGCAACTTGCACCTGGCACCCTGCACAGCATGATGTGGGCTGTGGGGATCCTGGGGCATCCCCCACCCCGCAGCTGGGATCATGCAGTAGATGTATATACCAAAAGCCCTGGTAGTCTAGTGGCCCTCTCCAGTCACCCATACCCTGATACTTCTTTACATGACCATTCATGGTGGTCTAGTGGAAACCCCCTCCCTCCCATTGCCACGATTGCTGGTTACAACCACAGGAACTCCCTGGTAGTCCAGTGTTCCCCCCAGCCCCGATTGTGGTAGAGCACCATATGTATTGTCCCTGGTAGTCTAGTGGTCCCCCCACCCGTTGCTGTGATCGCAGTACAACTCCACAGGGTACATCCCTGGTGATCTATCGGCACCCCCCCACCCCTCCTACCCACAGAGAACTCCTTGCCCAATGAAGTCATTCACATGCTTGGGATTGTCTAGTACAGTATGCCCTGCAAGCCCATTGGTTCACACTGTGGACCAATGGGCTTACAGCCCATACTGTACCTGTCATTCGGCGGGCGGCCGGGCAGTATGCAGGAAGGATATGGCCACCCGCCAATGATGGGAGGAAGTGGGTGGGTAAGGGGTTCTCTGTGGGTGGGAAGGGTGAGGGGTACCACTAGAGCACCAGAGACGTACTCTGTGGGGATGTACTGTAACTGTGGCAATGGGCGGGGGGTTGGGGACCACTAGACCACAAGGGACTATATGAATGGTGCTGTACCACGATCAGGGCTGGGGGGACCACTGGACTACCAGGGAGTTCCTATGGTTGTAACCAGTGATCGCAGCAACGGGAGGGAGGTGGGTTCCACTAGACTACCAGGGGGTTATGTGTGTTTGTCGGCGGTGTTCTGGGTGGGCAGGTGGCCTCCCATGGCTGGCAGCTGCTGTGTTGCACCTTGCAATACTGTGGCCCACCTGTGGGTGGCTGGGACTTGTTCCTACTTTTCCAGGGCTCAACTTTGAGCCCCCTATGCAGTGCAATGCAGGGTTGCACCAGCATATGCACCGCACATCCCGGGCTGAATATTGGAGAAGTGCGCATGGCATGCACACCCTGCATCTCGCCACATCCCATTACATTGCGCCCCAGCGCATCGGGATTTGCGCTGTGCCAGGCAGCCCTTTCAATATCCCACCAGGGTGCAATGCAGTATTGCGCTGGCGCAACACTGTTGCACCAGGCGCAACCCCTTTGAATATCCCGACCATAGTGTACCATTGCTAGATAGGAAGCACATAAGAGATACACTGTATCATTTAGATAGCCACTCAATTTCCAGGCTCCAATTCTCCTGCACAAAACAATGGGTACCCACTGATGGTTGAGTGAAGAGCCAGAGCAATCTGTTGATCTGAGCAGCACAGGCATATAGTTTTCTATGTAAAGGTTTGGATATGAAGTATAACCTGTTACTGCATGATGTATAACAATTATTATTGATGTTTGCCAGTAAATCAAAAACTGGCAGTTAAAATTGACCATAGTGTGTTTCTTTGCTTAACTACTGTAGCCATTTTCTCATGTGTGGACCCCTTTGTGTTAATTCCAGTTCTGCTGCTCTTGTCCTTAGATGCTGATTTCAGGTCACTGAGGGTGGCAGAGGTCTGTGACACCTCAAGACTTCAAGGACATCATGGTAACAGTGAGTGAGAACCTGGTGGCTAGTATAAAAGGATGTTTGGGCACCAGGAACAGATTCCAAGTCACTGGAAGAATAGAAGGTATTACCCACAGCAAGAAGTAATAGTGGGACCACCAAGTAGGTGCGGGAACTCAGAAGGATAGCCACTCAAATGAGTCCTCCCAATGACTTTCAGGTGATGACATTGAAGGAGATCTTGGTGGGGGGGGGGTGACCCCAAAGACTGGCCTGTGTTGAGCAATTGCACCCAAAGACAGCAGGCACAAACTGTACTGGGTCTAAAAGCAGCAAGGTAAGGTCTTTAGCCAGAAAAAATAATGTAATTCCTTGTAGGATGGTGTCCACTATCTGACCTACTGAGGATGGTATCCAAGCAGACAGATGGGAGGGTTCTCCAAGTGGCAGATGAAGAAGTGTGTAGGATGTAAGCCAGTGGGTCTTTGATTAGACTGGGCTTTAGCAGGGTTGGCGAGAAGCTGACAATGGAAGCACCAGCCCTGGATTGTACTTTGGGGATGAAAGAAGCTCACACTTAGTGAAAGGATGTCCTGTCAGTGCACTAAACATGTTACTATGAACTTTCAAGTGAAAAGATGCCATTGCTTCAATCTAGATGTTAGTTAGAGACAAATCAGAGGGGAATAGGGAGTCCCCTGGAACAGCCATGCTGTTTCAGTCACTGAGAGGCCATCTGTGAAACACACTATGCACCTACAAAAAGTTCAAAGGGTGTCAAACAAGCAGAATGGGGAACCCTGGGGATGAAACGGGGTTAACATAAATCCCCCTCACACCTACACTACACTTTTGTGGTTCACTTTGCATTGAATTCTAGTTATTTCAGGTGTGAGAGGCTAAAGAAAGAATAAGTAATCTGTGAAAGCCTTAGTGGGTTAGGGGTGAATAGGTAATCCCCTGGCAGAGTCATGTTCTGATGGCCACGGAGGGACTGTCCATGATGTACACACTATAACTAAGGAAAGGACAGAGGATGCCATGAAAGTAAAATGGGCAACTCTGGGGCCAAGACAGGGTTAACACTGGTTCCAACAGGTGGCTAGAGAAAAAATGGTTCATCCATGATTGCCTGCAAATGGGTATGGGAGGCAACCATACCATGCCATACCACAGGAATAGTGCATGGGAATATCCTGAAGCTTTTTGTGAACAGATGAATTGGGGTCCCTGGACCTGACGTACAGTGAACAAATGAATCTTATAACAAACGCTTGAACTTTTGGAGAATGTGTGATTTTCTTAATACTACCAAGCAGAGTCTAAAGAGTGCCCCAAGATCCTGACTGCCAAAGAATCTTTATAAGCAACTTGAATATTGAGTGTAATTGAGCTCCCAATGAACAAAAGATACCTTAAGTTGTGGGAGTTTCTCTGGGCCATGCCTGCCCCCATTCCTGAGTATTGATGCAGGCCATTGTTAGCACAAACTGAAAAGGGGGGTTCAGCAGGAGGCCTGTCAAATCTATAGACTGTAAAAGGCAGCTGTAGAATGATGCCAAGTGCTAGACAATGCAATAAGAAAATGCACACAAAGGGAGTCAGACAGTAGGTGACTAATGGTAGGCATACAGATCATTTGCATATGGACCACTTAGCACTTGAGAAATTCAGGGAGGGGGAAGGAATGGCTAGTTGTCTGAGGATGCTCCCATTGGAGCCTGTAATACTGAACAGCAGTTGTACATACAAATGCAAAATGTTACACTTCAAAGCATGTTGCTAGAACGTTTGGGTACTGGTGAAAGTGGTGGTATTGTTGTTGCAGCACAGTGGGGGAGCAATACTAGGTGTTGCCTTGATATGAAACATACTGTACAGGTCAGCTGGTCAGCTTGTTCCCCCATTTCCATGATGAGGACAGTGGCATCTGTAGCCTGGGATGGGTTGCAGTGCATTCAGCAAACCCTGGTGCCTTCTCAGAAGTTTGTCCTACCAAACACAATTGGCAAAATGCAGAAGCACTCATGTACAAAAATTTCTGATCATTCTATTTTATTCAAACACCTTGCTTAGTAAACATGCCATGACATGGTGTGCAGGACCAGGAGAAAAATATCCCAGTGCTTCAAGGCTTAACCAGCCTCTTCATCAGAGGCATCTGTATCATGGTGGCTGAGTTCATGTAAGTGTGTAACGTGAGTAGAACCAACCTAAACCTGGCTGAGATATATTCACAAGCACCCAGTATATCTGGGTAGTAGTGACGAGACCAGTCAGTGTCACAACACCACCAAGAACAATACAGGTAGTACAGGAGTGATGACAACATCCCACATGCATCTGGACAGTAAGATGAAAGTGATGTAGCTCCTGCAGACAAGGTACCAATCTGATTAGAGTGTGTGTACTGTGGATGGGGGACGTTATGGGATGAATTCACAAAGAAAAGGAGATGTGCACTCCAACATCAGAAAAAAGGCCATGTTTTGCAATGACGTCAAAGACACCCATGTAGCGGAGGTTTCTCAAACTGAAGAGGTCATGTAATCACTAGAGGAAGAACCAGCTATGCTCCACCAGCCAGAAGGTGTCATGGTTATAAACTTTTCAGCTCCATATGCTGTGCAGCTCATGCCCATGGCATCTCAGCAAGAAAGTGACCTGAATTGCTGGTTGGAGCCAGATGAAGCCTGTCCACCCATGTCAAATTATGCCCGGCAGACTGCAAACTCATCCACCAGGTGTACTGTTGGTGGAGGTACAATATTTCCTATCTTCCCAGATGGCTGTGTAGGACAGTTGAAATATGCAGAGGGGAGTGGCTTTACAAAGTAGCTGAAGAATGCCTCCAGTACCTTGGCATCAATACAGAGGGGGAATATGAGGAACAGCTGCAAAGCCTCATTGACTGCTCAAATGTGGGCCACAACATCCATATGCAAAGCATTGTGTGCCATACTACATCTAAAGTCACCAGCCAGAAGCAGATCGAGTACAGGTAAAATGGGGAGTTTGTTGCGAAGACCCACCTGAGACACTACTGAGACCCACAACACAAATGGCCCTAACAAGCTTTTGAACAAGACGCTCACACACATGCTTCTGTGGACCACTTTGACTTGTTAGCTGGAAGAGTAAGCAACCAAAACTGGTGTTTTATTCCATAATAAAATCTTCTGCTGGACATTTATGCAGGACAGTACACATGCAGCATGTCCATGGTACAATTTCACTAGTGTTTTAGAAATGAGAATAATAATTTATGTTTTATTGTGTCTCTTCTTTTAGCATCTCCCTAGGAGAAAGAGGGACAGTGTCAGACATCAGGTGAGAGGATGCTGGGCCTGCCTAATTCATGGCCTGTGTTGAAGAATAGGTCCGGGGAAAGAATACTCCTGTCTATCACTTAACATTAGGGAAAGCCCTCATAGTAGGTATTTGAGTGCACAGTGTAAAATACTGTTTTGTATAAAAAGTATTTTACATGTCTTATAAATGTCTATGATTTAAATATGTGTATACCCTGCAAATTGCTCAGTTAAGAAAAATATTTTTTCAAAGTACTTGACTCTCTCTCTGTCTCTGTCTCTCTCTTTGTTGCCACAAAGGGGGTTGGTGGCCTTCAGTTGTTGGGAGAAGGTTCCTGTTCTGGGATTGATAGGTGAGTTGTTACCCCAGAGAGGGAGGAAGACAGAGGGAGCTGTAACCTCCCTGGGGCAACATGATGGTTGCTAGCTGGGAGGGGCCAATCTTGGGAAGGCCAGATTGTGCCAACCCACCAAGACAGTAATGGAGGCTCAGATTGTTGGACCACTGGTGGAATCCCTGGTGGTTCACTAGGATGCTTGAACTGGCATGATTGAGGGTACTATTCTGATTGTCTGTCAGTTTGGGATATTACCAGATGAGAAGTACTGCAGACCTCTGGGATTTAGTGGTGCCATTGCCTCATGGCTAGTGAGGGCAGGCAACTGATATGGGTGGTACCCCCACAGCACAGATTAGTTGGGTTGATTTATTTATAATTTCTTTAGTTGGAATCCTGTCCTGGGTGGGCAACATCACAGGTGCCAACGATTGGCAGTGGGTGAAAGGTGGTATAATTCTGATCCCCTTATGTGGTGTAATGGACACACACACAACATCTGCCCAGCCCTGCCATTTCCAAGAACAGAAATTGATTACTTATGGGTGTGGGAGAGTATAACAACCCCTCCTTACTGTAGGAGGAGGTGGCTGCCCAATGCAATAAGGCAAAGGGGGGAGTGACACTTGGGCATCATCCCTCAAGGGTATAGATAGTGGGAGGAGCTTTAGTGCAGATAAAAGCAGTGTGCCCTCATGGCATCAGGGTCTTATGAGAAGTAAGGTAAGAGTATTGGAAGTAATTGTGATGTTCCAATTGTCTTCACCTGGCAGGTGACCCTCAGGTGGAATTAGAGATCAGCTGGTCCACATTGGGAATGGAGCCTATTAAGAAGTGCAGCAGACAAAGCCAGCAGGAGGCTGATGATGCCTGAATGCCCTCCAACGTGCTCAGTGGAATGGGCATAGGTTAATATCTTCCTTACTCCTCTCACCTTGCACAGTAGGGAGATGAGGGTCCTAGATCTTAACCTGGATGACAGTTGGCTACCACTTACCGGCCAGAGGCATGATAAGCATCAAGGAGAAAAGCTTCATTCTCAGATCCTAACAGGAGCTGGGTGCCAGCCACTCTTGGGATGTTGAGAGTGGCTATGGTCTTAGACACCTCCAGCCTTCAAAGGTGTCATGAGAACATCGAATAAGACCTTGGTGGCTACCAAGAAAGGTCCTCAGATTCTGGGAACAGATCTCAAGCTGCTGGGATCTGTGGGTCAGATCAAGGGTGTTACTAATAGTGAGGAGTAATAGTGGGACCACAGTGATGGAGACAGAAATGGTGGCATCATAGAAATGTCATGAAATGCTATTGAACAGTCAAAGCTGCTCTAACATTCCATGATGGACTACAAACAGAGATTATGATGCAATGTAAACAGGCTGTACATGGCTATTAATTAAAGATTAATGTGACCTTTCTGTGCCTGTACTAGCCAATCACATTGCAGCATTTACAAGCCTATTGCTATAAGATGGAAGGAATGGCAACTACAGTGAAGGACTCAGCAAAAACAGCTGGGAAAGCACTGGTAGCTACTACTCTGATGATAAAACAACAGAGAGTGCTTAAAACCCCTATTGAACAACTTCAAATTTGCTGTCAGGGCCCAAAATGTCTGGGTCCCTGATGTTCCAGACGGTATGGAAGGGGTCAACCTGGTCATTTTTTTGGGAACAGTGGCTCCCAGAAGCTGTGGGGTTGGGCTATGCAATCCCCATAGTAAAAGCATATTGGATCAATGCCAGATGGACACACATTTTGGTAGAGGGCTGTAAAACCTTCCTTACGGTAACCATTTCAGCAGTGGTACACAACACTGTTTTAAAAACAGCCACAGACTTGATGCTGGTGATGACTGATGAATGCAAGATCCTTTTCTTTCTGGATCATTCATTTTCTACCTGCATAGAATGTAAATCCTTCAAGGTTGTGACAACCAGCTGAGAGATGCTGGTATCCCCTACCACCTGGGTTTTCCAGCTCATCTGTAGTTTATAATCAGAGACAAAATGTACTCCTTTACAGATTTGAAGGCAGCTGGGTCATTGGAGAAGAAACTGGAGCTGCATGGAAGAAGAACAGAGGAGGACTACCAATCTTCCTATGAAAAAGAGGACTGAAGTTGCACTTTGTGACTAATTCCAGCAATCCACTGTCTGAACAACGATTCTTACCTCTCCTGGTTCCAAAATGCTACATAGCAACAAGTTGTTCTTGTACACATTTTATTAGCCTTTGATGTAATTTTTCTTACAATAATTGTTCTTTATGTTAGTAGTTCTGGGGGCTTGAACAGTCCTTATTGTAACTTTGTGACAGGCCTATATGGTTTTCAACTTTCTGAACACTATGTCAGAGCCGACTAGGATAGACTCTGCTAGTTGGACAGAAAAAAAAACATTTTGAGATAATATGGAGCACTGGCTGAACCTATAGCTTCAACTGAGATGCCATATTGTTTCTTTTAATGATGAACCCCCCTCAATGTCGTATCAAAAAGGAATGTGACACAGTAGTCCGAAATTGATTCTAATATACTGTACATCAAATATGTATCAAATGTGTATTTGCCATTTCTCAGTAACACTTTTTGCTGTACTTTTTTTGGTAAAATGCAATAAATGTAAAGATGCAACAAGCATTTGTCAATGCCAAACGTTCACGTGCAGGTTTCTGCTGTGCAGGTGTTTGGAACTGATAATGCAGAGGTGAGCAGCAACATCCGTTGCCATAAATAAAACATTAAGTGAGATTAATTGTCTCTGAATATTTGTGACTATGGTATTTTACAGTTTATGAAAAAAAATAACACAGTATACAAATCTGTGCAGCTCCTGTTCTCTCCACCACTGAATGTCTTAGCATGCTCCCTCTTTAAGGTGCCACTACAGTACATGGTCCCCGATCCACCAAAAATTCAGAGATGTTTAGAGCATATGAATTTTTGGATCACCACAGGGACAATATATGCTTTTAGAAAAGTTGTGTAGCTCGGGTGGAGGTCTGTCAGGAGACTGTTAATGTATCACATAGCAACTTCAATCTAATGCAGTATTTGTGGGTCTCCCAAATTTTTACAAAGAACATGTACTGTTGTTTTTTTGTTTTTTTTTCCCTCCTCTCACCTGGTGACCCCCACTCCTTCGGGCTCCAACAAGTCCTATCTCAATCCCCACTAGTCTTGCCCAAGCCCTCCAATACTCACATCGCAGCCATCCCCCAGGATATCATGGATGTAACCCTTCGCTGGGTGGGTCCCTTTCCTCCAAGGGGGAAGGCACCGGGGAAGGGGTTCCAGTGCACTGCTCGATAGAGCCAGGGGATGCTGCTGAGGAAGGAGGCTCACCGAGGGCACTGGAGGCATTGGGGGACAGGCAGTCATCATCCAGCAGCCACCAGGGAGCATTTCCACTTTTCTAGGTCCCTTTCACTACTTCACTCATGTACTGCCTCCAGTCTCTATTGGGGGACGCTGCCGAAAGATGTGTTCCCCTAACCCACCCAGGACAGGAGAGCAGTCTCTCTGGACGCTCGATCCTATTCTCCCCCTGCCGACCCACAGCTCCCCGGGTCCGTTCCCAAACCCGGGTCTCCGGCATGGTTGGAGGTAAAGCGCCACTGCCTCAACCCTCTATGCTACCTGTCCGGTTCTTGAATCATAGCTACTTTCTGTGATTATGTGTTGTGACTCTTCATAATACCCTATTCCTAATGTCTGAAAGTTTACCTGTTTGCTCCGATAAGAAATGCCTCAGTACACTGCCACTATAGAGAACGAACCACCACACAACGTGACTCTTTAATGTCTTTATAAGTGACATTGCAAAGGAGCTGAAAGGGAAGATCTGCCTCTTTGTAGATGACATCAAAATCTGCAATAGGGTGGTCATGTGTGTGTGTGTGTGTGTGTGTGTGTGTGTGTGAGAGATGATAAGATACCTGAGAAAACTAGAGGAGTGGTCAACGGTATGGCAGCTGGTTTCAAAGTAATGCACTTAGGACACAGAAACCCAGGGACAGAGTACAAATTGGGAGGAGTGGTACTGATGACCACCAAGCAAGAAAGAGAAATGGGGGGTAATCATATCAGATGACCTAAAGGTGGCCAGGTAGTGTGATAAGGTATTTGGGAGGACTGGTGGGATTCTGGTGTGCATAGGGAGGGGTACCACCAGCAAATAGAGGGAGGCGGCATTGCCTCTGTATAGATCACTAGTAGGACCCCAACTGGAGTACTGTGTCCAGTTTTAGAGACCATGGGACAGATTTTCAAAGCCCTTGCAAATCCTGCAGCTGCAGGAAAAACTCAGCACAAGTGGGTTGCCACTTGCGGAGCCGCAGTTTTTACTGCACTTATGGCATTTTCAGAAGTGGAACCCATTTATGACAGGGTCCATGATTTATGGCAACTTTTAGCTGTGTTTTTCTCCCAACTGTGGAAAAATGTTACGGTCAGTGGGACCAGGCGTAATATTGCTCACAGCTGTGGGGGATTGAAAATACAAATCTCCGCAGCTGCAGCAATTTTGGTCCACAACTGGAGTTGTGGAGTAGGACCTAGTCCCAGTATGTTTTGAAAATTCGGATCCACATCTCTGGAAGGACATAGAGTGGAGGCAGTCCAGAGGAGGGCAGCTAAAATGGTGCAGGGTCTGCACCAGAAGCCCTACAGTGAGAGACTTAAGGACCCAAGTATGTACACTTTGGTAGAGAGGAGGAAAAGGGGAGATTTGATAGAGACTTTTAAATACCTCATGGAGGGGTAAATAAGGTACAAGAGGGAAGTATTTTTCAGAAAAAAAGGTGCTCAAGGACAAGGGAGCATGACAAGAAGCTGGAGCGGGGTAGATTTACGAGAGATATGAGGAAGTACTTCACAGAAAGAGTGGTGGATTCCTGGAACAGTGTTCCAGTGGAGCTGGTGGGGGTGAAAACAGTGTTGGGGTTCAAGAATACATGAGACTGGCATAAGAGAATCTTAGGGAAAGGGAAGGGGGGGGGAATGGGACAGTGATCAAGTAGGATCTGCAGTGATAATACAGGCAGGGAAAATGTGAAGACTGGGTGAGCCAAGCGGTCCTTTTCTGCCGACAAATTCTATGTTTCTACACTTATTTGATAGTTTTCCTGTATTTCTAGCTCTTAATCCTTCATTACAAGTTAATTTCTATGGAAGCAAGATCCGTGTCCCCTACAGATGATCTGCTCCAGCTGTTTAATCCTTTGCTGAAGTCACAACTCTCTGCAACAACAGAATCTCATAAGGCCCAATTCTCAAAAGATTCCCAGCCACTCCACATGTGGAGTGCTGGGAAAAGCTGCTAAGTGCCCCTTCACACAGTATGCACACCATCTGGGCACCCCATGGCATCAACAGTGGGGTGTGCATGTCCCCTTTGTGCCCTATCCTACCTACACAACTTGCTATGTGGGTGGCCGGGACTGGGGGCAGGCACTGGGTGGGAGCAGGCATATTCACCAGCCACAAAAGAATTTCTGTAGTGCAAATGGCTGGTGGAGAGACATTGGCTATGCCACCCTACAAGCTATAGTAGCGCTTATGTGCTCCCTCCAACCAGCTTCTGGACAGCCCACAGAGCCAGATCAGCAGGCAGTTCACCTGGAACTAAGCCATCTGAGTCACTAGGGAGGGCTGTATCGGCACTGGGCAGTGCAACTGTTAGCAATGTTAAATATTACAGCTGTACTATGGCAGTCCTTAAGGACTGCTAGCCAGTCCCTGCACCATGGGCAGAAAGGGATCCATAGGTGTTCCAGCATGGGCATCCGACTGGATGCCTGTGGTCCGGACGTGCTCTACCCACCCCTACCTCCCCAGTCCAGCACATGGCTCTGCATTAGTGGATTGCAGGCGGCAGGGGTTGTCGATTCTGGCAGGTGTGCCAGCTCACATAGCTGTAGGCCAATGCATCAGATACATGTACGTTGTGCATATCTAGGGTGCCTTTGAGGTTCCGAACCTTACCCTGCAACAAACTGTGATTTCACAAACACTGAGTTATGACCTCAGCAGAGGACCAAGCAGCAGGAGTAGATGAACTCTAAGGGGCAAGGATCCAGTTTCATTGCAAGAAAACCTAGTAACAAAGATAAAACGGGAGAGAAATGCAGGCAATATATAAAATACAAGCTGAATTTTGTCTCAATGGAATATTTTTCAAACTATTCTCCAACATGATGAACTCACTTTAACTAAAGTGATAAAAATCTGATTGCACATAGGATGCAATTAGAAATTATTTTCTGAATTTAACATTTATTGACATAGGTTTACATATGGCATTGTGAAATGTTAAAGGAACTATCTGAAGTGTCTCAACTTGAACAATGTGGAAGACGCCTGCTGCCACCCCAGGGCCCTATAGAAATTAATGCACCAAAACTGGCTTAAAGTAAATGGCAAAAATGTGATGAAACAAATCGCAGAAATGTCATTTAAATTTTCTTTGATTATTATACTATACATACATAAGCGCTTTTAAGGGCTGCAACATTTCAATGTTTGAAGTAGGCAGTGCACTCAATACTGTAGCTTCAATCAAACTACAATGTAGGAAAAAAACTGCTTAAAAATACTGTGCTATTAGGGGAAGGGGGTGTATTATGTCACTTTTAAAAAGTTAATTCCTGAATTAAACAAAATCCCTCAAAGGCATCCTTTTCCAGCGTACACCTACTAATTATAATTACAGTATCTTACTTTACCTTTTTTCTTTATCCAGGTGTGGACTCAGGTTGTTTTAGATTAAAGTATATGTCTTTTTAATTATGGCATTTAGATCTCGAAGGGTAATTGGTGTCTGTTGCTCTTAAGCTCTGATAACTCCTCTTGCAACTGTTTCAAGGAGGTCTGTTTGTTTAATTTGCCTGAGGTTTACTATAATGTAAAGTACCTTTTACTTTAGTAATTCGAGTTATTTCTTGTGGCTTCAGTGATTTAAGATTGGGGGGGAAAGTTGTATGCTGCTGGTACTGTGTCTGCCAAGATTAAATCAGGCATGAAACCAAGCACCAGTAATAGTTTGGAAGTGATTTGTTAACCCTTTAGGAAGCTAATGCTGTTTAGGAAAAAAAAAAGAAAGAAAAAATAATTTCAAAATATAACCCTAATACTAGATATCACTTCAGAAACATGTGCAACATATTAACCATGGCTTTAAATAGAAGAAATATACAGTACTTTCCCAGTTGCTCAGCTTAGAGAATATCATCCTACAAAACCAACATTTAAATTATTCATAATGCTACATAAACCTTAAAGGGAAAGTGTGCCTTCAAATATGTCTTCCCCTTTTTCCTACTCCTCCAACCTCTCTCCCCCATTGCTTCCCCTTTCTCTCACACTTCCACCAGCATCCTCTGGGCTGTTTGTAGATGCCTCCTCCATGCTCTCATGCTCTACCTTATTTTTCATCTTTTTTGCTCCCCATGTCCGGACAGCCCCCACCCCTTGATACCCCAGCCCCATCACCTGGCTATCCATGGGGCTTTCCTCCAGTCTCTGCCCCCAGGACTTACCCCCCCCCGTGGGGTCATTTGGGTTCCCCAGTGCCTGCTGTTGAACAGAGACAGTTTTGAAGTGGTTAGTCAGGTGTGGGGCCTGTGGGTATCCAACATCATCCTGCTGGCAGGGAGTTTTCCTCATTGTCCTCCCATGGAGGTGTAGCGTTAAGTGTTGTCAGGGTGCATGCTGCACACTTCAGTGTGATGTGTGTTGACTGCAACACCCCCTCTGCATTCTGATGGCTCAATCCACTTTCCCATAGGCATTGCTAGGGGCTAGACAATCATTGGGTTCTGCACACTCCCACCCCCAATGAGGAGAGCAGTCCTTCAGATGCTCAATCCCCCTTCCCTCAGCTAACTCTCTGATGCCCCGAGTTCTCTCCTGAACCCAGGTTATTGGTGTCGCAAGCAGCAGCGGTACCACTGCGCTGGCAGGCTGTCTACTCCCTTGCTCCAACTTGAAGCTCTCTGAAGACTTATCCCTCCCTAGCTCCCCTAATTCTCCTCCCCTTCCTAGTGGTCATCCTCCATCTTCTCCTGCTGGTGGGTGAGGTTAAGATTAACCCTAGCTGACCTCCCATCTCCCCAAGGCACTGACAGCTGTCCACCTTAACCTCCACAGTCTCCTGCCTAAGAATGGCCATCAGAGACTATGGACCCTCAACCTCAAGCCTGACATTTTGCTCATTTCTAAGACCTGTCTGTACCCAGGGTGTGTGATGTGGACAAGTTCCTCTGAGTACTATCATTACATGTTCTCACATTTAGTGTTATGCCAGCATGTCTGGGGTTCTAATGTGAGAACACTTAACTCCATATGTTAGTTAAATTAATGATTGCGTAATTAATATGATGGTACCTTTTAATTATATGAGAGTCAGATGAGTTCAAAATGTGCTACAAATCAGAAATACATGCAAATGTTACCACCTGTCATTTGGTGCAATAGTTCCCAAGCAAAAAAATATCTGTCCTGCTATATACACGCTGTTACTGTGTTGCTTTAACATGTTCTAATTATGCCCTCTGCATTTAAATATTGTTTTATGCTTGTTGGTGGACAATAATTTATTAGGCAAATGTCCAAGGGTATTTAAACCTTGTAGTCAGGCCTGCAAATTGCTTATGATGAAGCTTGTTCAGTATGCAATGGAAACGTTAGGTCCGACACTTTGATGTTTTGTCTGTTGCTCAGTTGCACCTGTCATTTTCGCACTGCTTTTTGCCACAAGAAGCACCTCCTGTGCATGTAAGTTTTTTTAAAATGTTGACTTTTTCCTGAGTTAGTGGTTGGAACAATTTGGGTAGGTGAGGGATGCCATTTTTTTTTTACGTGATATAGATGATGCCTTTAATAAATTTCAGATCAAATTTACAGCTACCTGGGACCAGTACACCCCTCTTTGAAGGGTCCATGATAACGTTTTCCAGTTTCCATTGGCCACAGTAGAGCTAATCAATTGTCTCAGAAATTGAGTCTTTGCTTGGCACCTTTTCAAGGTCCTGGCTCTCCCAATGACTTATTAATTTACAAATTGCTTTGCAACACTTGCATGGAAGTTACCAGACTGGCCAAGTCAGCATATTTTGCATCCAGCTTCTGGAACAACTTTAACTACCCCTCACAATTCTGGAAGGTTGTTTTTTGATCCCCACCCCCAGTCATCCATCCCAGTACTGAAACTAGGTAGTTGCACCATTTTAGGCCCCATTGAGATTGCTTCTTCTTTAAATACCTTTTTCCTCCACCTGTACCCTCTCACTGCTCCCCTATACCTACCCCATTTTCACGACTTTGTCTTTCCCCCACTTCTCTCTCACATCCTTCACGTCCTCTTTCTCCCCTTCCTATCAGGGACAGCTTGCTCAGCTCTGCTAGCTCTTAACCCCTCCAAATGCAGTAACCCTGATGATCTAGGTCCAGACTTCAGTGTCTTTTTGCTCCCCATCACTGCTGTCCTTAACCATTCCTTTTTTAACTGGGACATTTTCTGGTACATGGAAGAGGTTCAAAGTTATCCCCCTCATAAATGTGGTGACCCCCATGCCATAAGTAACTACTTTCCCAAACTCTGTTTCCTCTGCTGTGGCTGAACATGAAAAGCACCTGGTACTTTCCCAAGTCTCCACATGCCTTAACTCCTTCTCTTCCCTTGGCTCTTACAAGTCTGGGCTTAGGAAGCCCCAGTCCAAACTGTCCTCTTTACTCAGTCTCATTAACTCCACCTTGAAAGGGATGAATCAGGGTATGATCATGTATGCCATATTTTTGATCTGGCAAAGGCCTTGAGCCCTTCTACCCATTCCCTCCTACTGGATAAGCATTCAGGGGCTGAATTATCTGAACTTATGGTCAAATGTCTCTGTTTTTCTTGGCAGACAGCTCCCAAGCAGTCATTGTAGGTGACTCGTTTCCCCCACACCCCTTCCCGCTGTGTCTGATGGACACCTAGACTCTGTCCTTGGCTCCATCTTGTTCGTGATTTTTTTTAAATGACTTTCACAGGGTACGTATCCTCTCTTATGTTCACATGTACACAAATGACACCGCGTTTTCTGTCTGCGGTTCCCCTGCTTTTTAACTGACTGTGCAGCTCCATCATGACTTTTACATAATCCAACACTGGTTCCATCCTAACTAGTTCACCCTAAATGCCAAAAATGGTCTTTAGGACCTTTAACACCAAACAGTGGCTGGCTGAAATCATTACCCTGGATGACTCCCAGCTGTAAAATGATTCTCCCTTTAAATACCTAGGGTTCAGGTTGATGGTCATCTTGGCTTGTGTCACATCAGTGCCATCCAGAAGAAACTCCTCACTAAATTAGGAGCATGATATAAGAACAAATCCCACATACCCCACTGTGCACATTGGGAGAATGTAGTGAAAATGATCCTACTGGCAATTAACTATGAGGATGGGGTGTATAGGGTTCACCCAAATCCAAGCTGGTCAGAGTGGACCCCCTCTTTAATTCCTTTTCCTTTGCCCCTGTCCATGCTCTCTCCACTCATCACTGTTCTCTTCACTTCTCCAACTCTCTTCCCTCACTCAAGATCAGGTATCATTCTCACTACTTATTAAATTTTGGTATGAGTCTCTCCTCTGCTTTCACAGCTCCCTCCTGCCCTGTGCCCTTCCCCTTCTACTCCATCAGAAACTTTTCCCCTGCTTATTCTCACTTCTGCAAACTAAGACCTCTACTGGGTAGGCTGCTTTCCCCTATAGACTCCCCCAGCTTTGGTAAAGCCTCCCCCTTCACCTGCTTCTCTTTCATGCCCTCTGCCCCCTGAGGACTCTACTGTATGGCCACATCTGCCATGCCTTTTATTGCACTCAACCCCCACCCCCCTCTCCACAAATTTTCCCCAGCATCACTTTTTACACCAACTACACTCTTTTTCATATCTTGGTCTGATATTTTCACCCTGCTGTTATGATCTAGTCCACAACTGCTTTGTTTATTTTAAATGCTTGTCTTCCTTGCCCAAGGAACCTGACTAACCATTCCTTGAGAATGTTTCCAGTCTGCTTGCCAACTATCAATGTCAAGCTGTAGTTCCTTGGTTTATCTCTTGCCATGCTGTAGTTCGGAGTTGTGAAACCAGTGATCCTCCACTCTCTTGGCACCACTGTTGTATCCAGGGAGCAGTTGAATGGGTTAGCCAAGGGAGCTGCAAGAACTGCCACCAGTTCCCACAGCACTCTAGAGTGCATGCCTTCTGGCCCAGGGGATTTAGTTACTTTGAGGGCCTTAAGCCCCTTGAGGACCCTGTCCTCCATAATCACCTCCTCAAACATCCTCCCTTCCCTTCCTTTTCCCTATCTTTCCCTGGTGAACCTGACCATTTTTTCTTCTCATTCTTCAGGTTACAGACTTTACTTCACTGTTCTCTCACCCAAAGAACACACCTAAGACTACTCTTATACTGATAAGAGTGGCTCCCAAAATTATAATAGCACATGTAATCCCTGTGTTTTCTGTTATATCAATCGAAAAACTGGCAGAAGCAGGACCCGGTACAGAACACAATGTTGCAACTCAGTTGTGCCATCAATGGTAAATAAATCCTACACACAAACAAAGTCACTCATATAAAATTAATCGCACCAATAAATACAAAGGGAAGTTTTATTTACCAAGGTATGCAGTGATGGAGGGAAATGTTTTTCCCTTGAACATCCTTGAGCAAGCATTCCCAGTGACAATACCATGATCCAATTACATAACAACAATAAGGCCTAAGTCCAAGAACCATTCTAAGAGGATAATGCCCAGTGGGAGGAGTTACCACCAGAAGCACAGCTGATGGCCTTTAAACTTCCAACAGACATTGTCTTCCTGGAAAGGTCTGAGGATGAGGACTTTATTGATGCTATAAACTTTCTGATTTTTAAATTATCCAAAACTGTTAAAACAGTTTTTGATATTGCTAGGTTCTCATTAGTGACCATTAAAAATGATGGAATTGTATTTACTGTTGCATTCTTCTGGCATTTATGATTTGATAATGCATATTTGCTTGCCTAGTCAGCACACAGAGTTTTAGCAGACGCCAATGACAAAATGTTTATGTCGCTTCCTTGTGCTTCCACATAACAGCGGCCTAACTCTAGCCAATCTCTGGAAGCACCCTTTCTCCCACTGCTCCTGAGGACAGCATTCTGGGAAAAAAACCCTCCATCCAAGCATGTCAGTATCTGCATACTTACTGCAGTGCTACAAAGGATTTTTTAATGGAGAATCAGGGTTTCTTTCAGCTGTCCAGGCACAAGTGAGAGATTGGGCTATTGATCTGAATGTAAGTCTCAAATTAAGTGTCTATGGCAAATCTTTTTTGATTAGAGCCCTTACATTTCAGAAGTCCTCTACCGAAGTATCTCAGCTAAGGTCTCCCTTTTCACCTTTGTGTGTTTACTGGTACTTTGTTTAAATGTGTGCTTTAAATAAATCAATTGGCTTTCTAGCCACTGGGATTTAGAGGTCAGACAGTTCTAAGGTCAGCTACTATAACACTTTGTCATTCAGTAGCGTCCCAGAGTAGGGTGCTACTGCAATTTCCGAAGGATTGCTCTTATTAAATGCAGCCCTGTAATTTATGAGCAATATTTCATACCTCAGTGACCATGTTTTATTACCTCTGTTTAACATACCTTTGATGAGCTGCCAAAAGCTGCAATCCAAAACAAATTACTTACAGGAAGCTGATTATTGTAATAATGCTGGAAAGCAATAAATAATGTATAGGGCTAACTTTTTTTGAGAGTTTTCTTACACTGTAATCTGTTCTGATGATTCCAGTTTCCAAGACAGCATTTATATACTAGCACAGGGGCGTAGCTACAAGGGTGCAGGGGTGCAGGGGTGCAGTGGCACCTGAGCCCATGAGGTTTGATGGGCCCAAATCATAATTTTATGTTTATTGAAAACTGGGGAAGGGCCCTGTAACATCACCTTGCACCCAGGCCCTTTGGGAATTTGCTATGCTACTGTACTAGCAAAGTACATCACTCAGAAGAGCTCTGTAATCCCAAATGCTTACTGACTGCACTATTTGTTACTAAGATTAATAGGCGCCAAGAAGGTGTATGCCAATTGACAGCTCCTCCACTGATTAGTCAGAGTATTTAAGAACCACTCCTTTTTAATATGTACCAATCAAGTTTTTGATTTAAATTCAGTTTTTGTCTTACTGATGGGTATAACCAGAACTTTCTGTTTTGTACACACAGTCTTCAACTGTCACCCCCTATTAAAAAATGTACACATCTTCTCCAACTGCTGCCCCTTTACAAATAAATCAGGCTGTTATCAGATGACTCCTCTAATCTCTAAAGAGGTTATACACAGATGTGCCTACTAAACAATAGAAGTTTAAACAAATACACTGTTCAGTGGCCTATACCAACTCAGATACTACAGAATAGATTGATAATGTTAACAGAAAGGCATATGGTTTGGGACAGGCACTCAAAACTGTACACAAATGTGTGTAGTGAGTATGCCTGTCTACACCGTGCTTAATACTGAGCATTATATCTGATGGTGATTTGTTCCATGGGTTAACTGTCCTCTGTGTGTAAAAATACTGGGCCCAGTTCTCAAAGCTCCCAGCATGGTGCAAGGAGCTTGCACTACAAAGAATGGCACAGAGTGCATCTTGTGCCAAGAGATGCACTGGAAGCGATTCTCAAAAGCAGCCTGCATCAACAACAGGCTGTGGGTGTCAGAGGGGGCTTTGCTGTCTGTAAGGGGCTGCAGCATGGCACTAGGGTTTGCAGCAGACACAGGCTGCCACATCCCCTTTATCGGGAGTCATTGAACTCTCCCAGAGGGCTGATTTCTAAGCACTGTTAGATCAGCCACGGGTAGTCTAAGGGTACTTAGAAATCAGCCCTCTGGGAAAGCTGAGCAACATGGCAATGTTCCACAGTCCCCCTTCAAAGCCCCAATTCCCCTTTTGATAAATGAAATAATCCCTGGCGGTCTAGCAAACCCACCTACCAGCCCCAGTCCCTGTGTATGAAAATGAAATTCCATCCCTGTTAGTCTAGCGGCCCCCCTGCCCCAGTCCCCTCATTAATATAAGAATTAATGTCTCTGATGGTCTAGCAGACTACTCCAGCCCTAATCCCCCACTGAAATAAGTAAAGTTGTCCCTGGTGGTCTAGCGGATCGCCCCAGCCCCGATCCCTCACTGTAATAAATAAAGTTGTCCCTGGTGAGCTAGTGGACTGCCCCAGCCCTGATCTCCACCGTAATAAATAAAGTTGTCACTTGTAACTTGGCCATAGCAGATGTGCTTGCCTCTGCTGGGGCATTGTCACTGCCTGCAGTCGTGAGCCTCTCTCATGAGGCAGTGGGCTTAAATTTCTGCAGACCAGAAGTACTGCATGGCAGACTTCCAGTTTTGCTAGATTTATAAATATTGGTGGCCTATGCATGAACGGACGGGAATTATGCTTCATTGGCTCATGTCCAGCCCACATAGCTCCACACCTGCACACAGGTGCACACAAGCCATATTCACCAACAGCCACCACCTGTCTGCAGCACTGGCCCCCAAGCATGCAGGTCTGTGCAGGGCAAATGGGGGTGGAGTAGCAGACACAGTTGAGCATCCAATCGGATTCCCATCCTGGGCCCCGAGTGGATCACTTGCATGGCAGAGCCAGGTCTGGGTGCATGAATAGCACCAGCAGTCACCCAGACTCACATGGCCATAGTCCCCCTGGCTGTGCCCCTCAGGCACCGTGGATCCTGCCAGTGATCTTCCTCCTGACACACTGCAGCCCCACCCTACATGTCCAGGGGCTCCTCCACCCCAACACAATGCCGTCCTGTCCCCACTCCTGTCAGTAACTCCACAACACAAGGCAGCAACGACCACAGAACAGCAGTGCGAGCACCCCCCCCAACACCAACACATGGCAGACTCAGCCCCAGTACTGTATGGGAATCCCCACCACCATCTTCACGTTCCCATCTGTGGTGAATCCTCCCACCCTCCAGAGCAGGGCATCTGCACCTGGTGCTGCCCAGTACTGCACATTCTACCTCCACCTGCCCCTTCCCCAAATGCCCTGCCCCAGCATTGGTGGTCATCAGAGTCCCCCCCCATGGCACTGACAACACCTCCCCCCATCCCCCATACTGTCCTGTCAATACTGGTCTTGAGCAGTCAGCGGCTGGCCTTCACACACACCTACTTGGCCGCTGGGCATCCAAAATGATGCTGGGAGTGTGCCCGTATAAATAGGCAGTGCGCTCCCAGTAGCAGTTGGATGGCCAGCTGCTGAGAAGGTGTGAGGAGGGCTGGGCCCATGGCCGTTCCTCGCCACAGCACCAAAGGTACTGGGGCAGGGGAGTAGGTGCCATGGGGGTTGGGGGACCACTGACCACCAATGTGGGGATGGGGTACTGGGGGCAGGTCTTGGGCTGTCAGAGATGGGGCACCTGTGTGTGTTCAGGGGGTATGTCTCCTGCCAATGGGGGACCTGGCAGACACATGTCGGGGGGTTTGGGCTGTGCATTGTGGTCAGCCACCTTGCGGTGGGGCGGGGTGTGTCCCCTGCCATGGAGGGGGGGCTGGCATCTGGCATGGGCGAGTGGCCAGTCATGTCAGGGGTGTCCCTAACTCCTGCAGGGGCATGTGCGGGGGACCACTGTGTGTGGAGCTGGGTGTGTAGGGCGCTTACAACTAGGTCTCCCCTGGCATAAACAGTGCCCTACTACACCCCCCCCGGTTTACAGCACTATTCACCATAGCGCATGCTGCATAGTGCTAGTATTCCCCCTTGCCCACCCTGGCACAATGCTGACCACATGGCCAGGGGATTGGGTGCATAGGGCCTTCGCACCCTGTTTTGTGCATTCCGTGTAGGGGGCATAATGGGTGTGGAGTGGCTACGTGCCACAGATCCGTGGCGCATAGCAACTCCACACATTGGTGCATAGGATAGAATAATTTTATAATTATCCCACCTGCAACAAACTTCAGATTGGTCCCAATCACTTTGCTCAAAGCTGTCAATCAATGAGCACGTACTGTATATAGTATGCAGTTCTTCTTGACAGCTCAGTCTACGGCTGGACGTGGTGGTGTGAGGAGGGCTGTGCCAGTCACTAGCTCTGTTTTGTGATGGGGGAGAGGGGTAGTGGGGTACTGCCTGCTGGGGTGGGGGTCCACTAGACCACCAGGGATGAGTTAATTTCTCAGAACGGGGGATTGGGGCTGGGGAGGGGCACTTGATCACCACAGAAAATGTTAATTTCCGTAACAGGAGATTGGGGATGGGGTGGTCCTCTAGACCACCAGGGAAAATTTTATTAATTACAACAGGGGGACAGGGCTAGGGTGGCCCGCTAGACCACCAGGGACAACTTTATTAATTACAAAGGGGAATCAGGGCTGGGGTGATCCACTAGATCACCAATTAAAACTTTATTATAATGGGATCGGGGCTGGGGCAGTCTGCTAGACCACCAGGGACAACTTTATTTATTACAGCGGGAGATTGGGGCTGGGGCGGTCTGCTAGATCACCAGGGACAACTTTATTTATTACAATGGGGGATTGGGGCTGGGGTGATCTGCTAGATCACCAGGGACAACTTTATTCATTACAATAGGGATCGGGGCTTGGTCAATCCACTAGACCACCAAGGACAACTTTATTTATCATAATGGGAGATTTGGGTTGGGGTGGACTGCTAGCCACCAGGGACTGGTGCACGCCCACCTGCAGCTTACAGCAACATGTCCTGATGTGCCATCTGTTTGGCGCATGGTATGGTTGCCACAAGCTACAGGTCTTTGCGCCAGAACCCTACCCAACAGTGAATTGGGTGCAGGGTCTCTGGTGTACTGCCAGTTGGCACAAGCTGCCTTTGGCGCAGCTTGCACTGACTTTTGAGAATCGGGCCCACTGTCTTTTGTTGGTGGGAAATTTTTACTTGTAAGGAGTGACCTCTAGTATCAGATGTGTTTTGCTTAAATTCTAAATTCGTTTCATGCATTACACATGGGTCATTTATTATGTCTTTCGTCTGGGGTAGGTCACCCCAACCCTCCTTGTGTGCAGTAGCATTAGTTTTAATTTCATTATTCATTTCTCATAGGATGCATCCTGTAATCCTCAAATTATTTTTGTTGTTCTTCTTTTAATTTTTTTCAATTTTGGTAATAAACGTGTGGTCTGACCTATGTACTATATATAAAGAATAATGCCTGTGCAGGTGTATGTTATGAGGATTTTTCATACACCCGAGGTGTGTGCTAATCCATAAACTCTGAGAGCCAAGCTCGAGAGGTTTATGAGATTATCACACACTGAGGGTGTGTGAAAAATCCTCATAAAACAAACTTTGCTCAGGTATTTTTTTTTTTTATAATAACTGGTGCAAGGTTTCAACAGAGAGAAAAACTAAGCTGTATTTGTGCGAGTGAACGTGTCCCAGAGCAGCTGCTGTACTTGCACAAATACAGTGAAGTGCGAGCATGAGGAGAAAAATGCCGTAATGACCCACTATCCAGTTATTATGGAATTCAGCTAGTTATTATGACATTTAATCATGAATGCATACCCAGCCATTATAGGGGGTCATCAGTTATTATAATGGTGATATGATATCCCCATTACGACTGCTGATGTTTTTCCTGATAGCCCACAGTACTCTATGTAAGGCTCCCTCCCCGCCTAGGGGTATCCAGTTGGTAATAATGTGGGAAGGGGCACTTCAGAACCTAAGCAACCACAGTCCAAGGAGATAGAATAGAATAACTCATTACCTGGTTCATTGATTCGTTGTGACTGGAGATCACGGTAATGGGGGAACCAAATCTGCTGCTGGTATGTTCAGGAGGTTGCAGGGGGAAATTGGTTAATTAGCAAGCATGCACAGTTATATTGATTAAGTTCATTGTCCACTCCAAGATCAAAATGCAGAAAAAATGAAATTAAACTTGAAAAATAGTAACAACCACTCCATGGAGCTGGAGGGTTTGAAATATGCTGGGTTTCTTTCACAGACACAGCTGAAAAATCTTCTGCAACAGTCTATTGGGCTAACAGACTAATTATTTCATGAGTTTCCCTAAAGCCAGCAGGCTAAATTCCTGCCAGCACTTTTTGGGGCCGACATAGGCCTTCACCTGAGGTAGCTTGACACTATTACTTTTTCTCTTAACTCATATCTTGTGGTTCAGCTTTCTTTCCCAGCAGCTACATTTCCTTTTCAGACAGGCTCTTCTATGCAATTCCATTCCTATACACTTATCTCTTGGCTTATGACAGCATGAGATGTTTCTACAGCCTCAAACCCTCTTACACTTTCCATTTCCTTCCAGTCTGCCTGGTCGCACACTTTCTCCACCCGGGGGCTAATTCTTATGGAGCATACTTCCCTCTTCCTTTAAGGTCTTATTGCTGTACATTTTATTTGATGTTCTTATAGAAAGTACTGAACCACTAGAACCCTTTCAGACATCCAATCACTGATGCCTCAGCTGGTGGCTGGGCCTTATTCCGGTGGTTTTGGGGTTCCCAGACCAGATCTCAGTCACTCCCAGCACACTCTGCTCATGCAACGATTCCAACCTCTGAACTGACTCTTCAGGTGGACCTCTGCCAGTTCCATACTGGGGTACCCAATGGGCTGCCATCCCAGTGGGGTCCCAAACATCACTCCCCCAAATGGACTTTCCCTGCCTCCATAAGCAGCTCATCCCATGGGTCCCAACTCTGCGGCGGCCTCTAGCCTGGGGAATATGGGTATCTCTGCCACCATTACACCCTCAACTGCAAGGGCTGCCACTTCCAAGCCACGGCCTAGGTCCTACTGCCATAACAGGCCCGCCCACAGCAAACCATCTGACCCAACAGCTAAACTCATCCATGGACTATCTCTCATTTAGGACTTCAGGCCCTATCTGTGCTTACCCTACCATGGTACCGAAGTTCACTTGGTGGGCCACTATGTTAATTTCTTCTCCCCGGGCTCCAGCTCCCAAATATACCAACAGGCCCCTATGCTTTTCTCCATTGCTACTCTTTCTGCACACCTGAATATAGAAATATAGAAACATAGACTTTGATGGCAGATAAGGACCGCTTTGCCCACCTAGTCTGCCCATTTCCCTACCTACAGGATAAGCTACAGATCCTATTTAACTGACAGCCTATTTCTTCCTACCCCCTGCAAACATTGCCTTATGTCTGTCTCATGCATTTTTGAATTTTCCCACAGTTTTAGATCCCACAACCTCCTCAGGAATGCTGTTCCATGTGTCCACAACCCTCTCTGTGAAAAAATACTTCCTTACATTGCCCCTGAGCCATCCCTCCCTCTATCATCAAATTGTGTCCCCTTGTTCTTGCACATTTCTTTTTCTGAAAGATGCTACTCTATTGGACTTTGTTGATTCCACTGAGGTACTTAAAAGTTTCTATCATGTCCCCCCTCTCCCTTCTTTCCTCAAGGGTATACATATTAAGCTCCTTTAGTCTCTCCTCGTATGACTTCTCTTGCAGACCCTGCACCATTTTAATTGCCCTCCTCAGGACTGCCTCCATCCTGTCTATGTCCTTGCGGAGATGGGGTCTCCAGAACTGGACGCAGTACTCCAGATGGGGTCTCACCAACTGTCTGTAAAGAGGGATAACAACTTCCTGCTTTCTGCTGGTGATGCCTCTCCCTATACATCCCAGTATCCCACCAGCCCCCGCTACTTCCTTCTCACATTGCTTGCTAACCTTAAGGTCATCTGATATGATTACCCCCAGGTCCCTTCCCATTTTTGTTGTTGTTACTATCCCCCCATTGTGTAATCTTCCCCTGGGTTTTTGTTTCCCAGGTGCATTATTTTGTACTTCTTCGCATTGAATCCAAGCTGCCATACTTCTGACTATTCCTCCAACCTTGCAATGTCCTTTCTCATCCTTTCCATGCCTCCTTGTGTATCAACCATATTGAAGATCTTTGTGTCATCTGCAAAGAGGCATACTTTTCCTTCCAGTCCATCTGCAATGTCACTTATAAAGACATTAAAAAGGACTGGACCCAGTACTGAACCCTGTGGTACCCCACTAGTGACCTCTCTTTCTTCAGAGTAGATTCCATTTACAGTTACCTTCTGTGTCCTGTTGTCCAGCCAATGTTTTACCCAGGCTACCACCCTGGGACCCACTCCAAGGCTGGTTAATTTGACTATTACTCTTTTGTGTGAGACTGTGTCAAATGCCTTGCTAAAGTCTTGGTAGGCCATGTCCACAGCCCCTCCCTGGTCTACTGCTTTGGTCACCCAGTCAAAGAAATAAATTAGATTAGTCTGACATGACCTTCCCTCTGTGAACCCATGCTGTCTTGGGTCCTGTGCCCCACTGGCCTCTAGATACTCAACAATTCTTTCCTTCATAAGTGATTCCATCACTTTCCCTACCACAGAGGTCAAACTGTCAGGTCTGTAATTTCCTGCCTCTGTCTTGCTCCCACTTTTGTGAAGGGGAATCACATCCACATTCCTCCAGTCCTCAGGTACCATACCATCCTCCCATGATTTGTTAAAATGGGTAGTCAGTGGTGTCTCTAGTTCTTGCCTTAATTCTTTTAGAATTCTGGGGTGAATTCCATCAGGCCCCATTGCTTTGTCCACCTTCAGTTTTAGGAGTTCTTTCAGAACCTTTTCCTCTGTGCAAGGACTGGGATCGACCCCCCTATCCAGAGTGCTTCTGTTAATTGAATTAGGCACCTCCCCCTCATCCTCTTTTGTGAATACTGAGCAGAAGTATTCATTTAGTATCCCTGCTTTTCACTGTCCCTCTCTGCCCACCCACCGTCCATTCTATTCAGCCTCACTATCCCTCCCTTTGTCTTTCTACGCTCCCCAATGTACCTGTAAAGAGTTTTATCCCCTTTCTTAACCGAGTTGGCTATCTTTCCTCAGTTTGGGCCTTTGCTATTCTGACTACCCTCCTTGCTTCCTTCTACCTTAACTGGTACAGTTCTCTGTCCTGCTCCTTCTGTGTTTCCTTATACTTCCTAAATGCTATCTTTTTCTCCCTAACCTTCCCTGCCACTTCTTTCGAGAACCATAGTGGCTTTTTCGTTTGTTTTGATTTGTTTATTTGCTTCACACAAAGGCTTTTTGCCTCTGTGATGGCAGTTTTGTTGCTTCCCCATTGTTGCTCCACCCCTCCTTCTAGCCTGTTTGCTAGTGCTTTTCTCAGGCACTCTCCCAGCTTGCCAAAGTCAGCCCTCCTGAAGTTCAGAACCCTCACTTTTGTATGGCTTCACTCTGTAGCTGAGTTTATCACGAATCACACTGCTTGGTGGTCACTTGTTCCCAGATGGCTACCCACTTCTAGATCTGAGATCCTCTCACTGTCTCCATGTGAGAGTATGAGGTCTAAGATTGCTCCCTCATGAGTGGGTTCCAAAACTAGCTGTCTGAGGCATGCCACCTGAAGGGCATCGAAAATGGCCCTGCTTCTGGATGTGGCTGCAGCAAAGGTGCTCCAGTTAACATCTGGCATATTCAGGTCCCCCATCAACAGTATCTGCCCTTTCTCTGCCATATTAAGGATGCCTTCTATCATATACTTGTCCATTCCCTTCCCCTGACATGGGGTCTGTATACAACCCCTGTGCCGATTGTGGTGTCATTTCCAGTGTCTAAGGTGACCCACAGTGGTTCTTCTCCTCCCTGTTTACTCTTTTGTTCTGTTGCTTTTTTCCCTTCCCTTATATAGAGAGCTACTCCTCCCCCTGTTCTCCCCTCCCTGTCTCTCCTGTAGGTTGTGTACCCTGGTATGTTAACATCGCAGTCATGGTTCTCTGTGTACCATGTTTCTGTGACTGCCACGATATCCAGGCATCCCTCTTCTATCAAGGCCACCAGTTCAGGGATCTTGTTGCCCAGACTACGGGCATTGGTACTCATTACCCTCCATTTCTTGATGGCCTTACCCCTTTTTGCCCCATCCCTGTCCTTATTGAGTGTGTTATTTTCTCCATTTACCCCTGCCCTTCTCCCGATCGACATCTCTATCTTGGTGTTTACCTCACTTAGTACCCTGATATTTGGGGAGGAGGGGCTAGGATTTCCCTGCTCCTTTCCAGTGCCTCCCCCCTTGGCTAGTTTAAATGCTTGCCAATGAAGCATTTAAACCTATCACCTAGGATCCTGGTTCCCCTCCTGGACAGATGCAGACCATCACGCCAGTATAGGCCTGCATCCCTCCAGGTGGACCCCCCAGTCCCAATGAAGCCAAATTACTGAGCTCTGCACCAGTTTTTCAACCACTGATTGAATGCCATAGTGTGGAGCACCCTAGCCTCACTCATGCCATAGATAGGCAGCACCTCCAAGAAGGTTGCCATGTGTGCTACTTGTCTAAGGCCCTTCCCCAACTCCACAAACTCTTCCTGCACTGCTCTGATCCCTTTCTTAGCCAGTTCATTTGTCCCTAGGTGGACAATGACATCCAGCTCCCTCCACTGTGCAGCTGCTACGGTGATCCTGAGGATTCGCCCCCTGTCCCTCCAAGCCATGTTGCCAGGCAGGCACCTTTCCTCCCTCTCCCCTTCCTCTCCCAGTTCTACCTTCCTAACAATGGAGTCCCCCACTAGGAGTTGTTTCATTCCCCTGTGGGGTCCCATGCCACCCTCTTGTGGGTCTCCTTTGTGGAGGTTCCCAGCATCCTCCTTGGTCTCCACTGTGTGAACCATTGGGCAGCAAGCAGACCACCCCAGCCCTGCCATGGCCTTACAGCTGAACTTCAGGCTGAACCCCTCTGGTTTCTCTCTCCCCGATCCTCCCCCCAGGTCTCCCTTGGCACTAAAATTCCCTGCTATTTATACCCATCATGGAGGGGCCCAATCTGCAGTCAGCAGGCAGCACCACATCCCAGATTCAGCAGCACCACTAGCTCTTCCTGTCTAGCTACACCTAGCAACCAGCCCAACTATACCTAGCAACCTCAAATTAACTAGTAAGTACCCAGAGGGTGCTTACATCTATTTGCTTTGGAGATGGCCAGATACCATTGTTTGTCATGGTCCATGGTATTTATTACAATTACACCTAAATCTTTTTCCTCTGTTGTTGTTTTAAACATGGTATTACAAAATGTATATGCGTTCACTGTATTCCTGTCACCCAGGTGCATGACACTACATTTGTCTAGACTGAAATTTATTCCCCATCTGAATGCCCATTTGATGATATTGATTAGGTAAGTTTGATTGTCAGTAATCTCATCCGGTGTTCCACATAGCCCTCGTAATTTTGTATTGTCTGTGTATTTAGTGCTCTAGTTTAATACAGCCTTATTGATGTCAGTGATAAAGATTGGATAAACGATTGGTCCCAACACAAAGCCCTGTGGTACTCCACTAGTCACTACCTGATGACGTTGTCTGACCATTAGTTATGACTTTCTGAGTTCAATGGTTTAACCATTTCTAACCCAGTTTGTGATAAGGGGGTGGACTCATAGGTTATTCGTTTTGTCTATAACTTCCCATTGTGGAACCACATCAAAGGCTTTACAGAAATCAAGGAATATGAAATTGACTGGGGTGCTATGCTCTAAGATTTTGCTTACTTTTTGTTAAAATGAAATCAGATTGGCTGCACATAATCTTCCTGAAGTAAAGCCATGTTGTTTGTAATCTGTATTATCATGATTTGTTATATATTCTGTACTTTTCTCTTTGATGATTGCTTCTAGAATTTAACCCAGTACAGATCTGAGACTGATCATGTCGAATCCCCAATTTACGGCTGTGGGTGGAACCTACTGCCGCTTTTGCATGTCTTGACTTAAAATGGCTGATTGTGGCACCTTCCATTGGACTTTTGGAAGTATCCTTCCGAAAGTCCAATGGAGCTTGAAACACTCTGCCATGATCGGCTGCTATGGAGTAATAGCCGCACTATTTTGGCTGTTACTTCTGCAGTCTGGGGCAAGAACTGCACATACATGACCTGTGTGCATGTGAAGTTCTGTTGGTGCCACCATGTTGTGAATGGCAGAATGCCATTCACCGCAACTACACACGTGGGAGTGTCACACATGCACAGATGCGTCACCACCACCATCATTCAGATGGCACTCCTCCCACACCCTCCCACTGCTCCTGTTCTCCCTGCTCCCTCCCAGCACCAGCAGCAAAGAAAATCCTCCTGCTCCCTCCCACTACTGCTGTCCTCTCCACTCCCTCTGTTCCCCATCCCCACACCGACATCAGGGTGACGAATCCCCATGTCAGCATTATGTACCCCCCAACTCATGTGGCACACTGGAAGCCCACCCTAGTGTGCCCAAATTTATATTTTTATGTTCCCCGTACTGACATTGGGGTGCCCAATTCCCGTGTCAGCATCATGTACTCCCCCCACTTATGTGGCACACTGGGAGCCCACCCCCAGTGTGCCCAATTCTTTTTCCTCTGTAATAAAGAAAAAAACCATCCCAACGTGTTTTTACCGTAAAAGAAAAGGTCCTCATCGTTGCCCCAGTCCCCTCCCCTCCCCTCCCCACCCTCCCACTGAGCATTTACCTTCCCACACTCCCCCCTTTTCCCTTACTTACCTCCAGAGGTTGGCACTGTCATCTTCTCTGGACTGGGCCACATCTGCACTATTCAAAGCCGAACCGAAAACTGAAGAATCAAAGGTAAGCGTGCTATAATGGCAGTCAATGGGGTTTTCAACTTATGTTGATAAATCAGCCACTTTTTTGAATTTTGACCCAACATTTTCAACATGGGGTTCTTGGGATTCCACCTCGTGAACACTGTCACTGTCATTTTGTTACTCGGTCTTGAAAGGTAATTTCACAGTCACTGTGCAGAATCACCTTTCAGGACTGATTAAC
The DNA here is from genome assembly GCA_016271365.2 of Neoceratodus forsteri. Lineage (NCBI taxonomy): Eukaryota > Metazoa > Chordata > Ceratodontiformes > Ceratodontidae > Neoceratodus > Neoceratodus forsteri. The sequence continues at coordinate 438,146,996 of CM057453.1, forward strand.
AAAATGACAGTGCCACTTCATGAGGTAGGGTCCCAAAATGCCCATGTTCCAAATTTGGTAAAATAATTCCAAAAAATGACTCCGTTTAGAGTGTGCGTTGTGCAGTTTCTGCGCACGCTCCTAACTTCGCCAATTTTTGATTATTTCACTCCAGATTTTCAAAATAGCCATTTTCGCACACCTCCTTATTATCAATACATCTGTCATTTTTCACATCCCGCCCGAAATGTGTTTTTGCACCTGTGGTACAGAATGGCATGGTCGTGTTTCAGGACAAATGAACAAAATGACAGTGGCACTCTTCATGAGGTGGAGTCCCAAAAAGATCATGTTAAAAATTTGGTGCAACAACTCCAAAAAATGGCTAAGTTACACCCGAGCGTTCAAAAATTTCTACGCACATGTCATTTGGCAGCTCGTCAGAGACGTATGGGCTCTGGCTAGAGTTTGTTATGAATTGGCACTACATTCACAGTCTTTCAGTCACTTGGGACCTGTCCTGTCCACAAAGATCTTTCAGTGTTTCTAAAATCGTGTCACCCAAAACTTTTAACACATGACTAGACATGGTGTCTGGACCTGGAGAAGTATGTTTCCGCTTTTAATTTGTATTTAAATTTTTATTTCATTTGTTATAATTTGAGTGGATTCTGATATTTTTACCTCAATCTGTTGGTAATTATGACACTTGTGGAAAAACAGAGAAGAAGTATTTATTTTTTTTCATTCCGTTTTTTACCGCAATGGTTGGCTCATCAGTCCTGTTCCCACTCCACACCTCCACCAGACCGACCTAGAGCTGATTCCCCCATGGCTAGTCCCCTTTGGTGGGACTGAAGGGCATACTCCATCCCCCCAGAGTCTCACATCCAGAATGCTCCGAGTCCAGAGGTCTGGGTGGTGGCTTGGGTTGGGTGAGATGCACAGAGCTTTATGTAGCCCACGGGTTCCTTCTTCATGGGTTTCTATCTCACACCTCTGGCTGTGGTGACAGGTATATATGTGTGCATGGAGGCACATGTGTATTATGGAACCGCTGCCTCCTCCCTTATCTATGGCTCTCATGCCTGCAGTACCACCAGACCTCCACCTGGTGGCAGCCAAGGGCCTCAATGGCATGCCTCTCCTCCCTGGAGAGGAGAACAATCCTATGGACGTGCAATCTTCTACCACCCCGGCTGACACCCAGCAAGCCAAGATCATTCCCGAATTTGGGTCACTGCTATGGCAGGAGGCAAGGTACCCAGCACCCCTGCCATTCACACCGCTCGGCCAGCTTGCAAAACTGTTTATTAAATGTGTTTGCCATTTTGGCATAGTCAGTTATGGTGCCCTTTTCAGTATTTCTTGGTCCAACTGAGGTGTCTGATTTTTTTAATGAATTGATATTGCTGAAGAACTGTTTTGTGTGTGCTTTTTGTTTGTTTGGCTTGTCATGCTATGTCTTGCTCCATATTACATCTCATTCTCTTTATTTTATTTTTACATTTATAGGTGTTTTTATACAGTTTTCAGGCCTCAGCAGTTTTCAGTTTAAGATATCTTGCATATGAATTTTGATTTTTTTCTTAATAAATAGTCTAACATTTTTCTTTAACCATTTAAGTTTAACATCTCTTTTGTTATGTTTCTTTATCTTTGGTATGTGTTTACTGCAGAGATTAAGTATGTTTTCTTTAAAGAGGACCCACATTTCTTCTACTGTTTTGTTTTTAAATTTGTCACCCCTGTGTATTCGCACATTAAATAACTGGGGGTGAAGGTGGAACCCAGACTATCCTTGCTGTATCACATTAAGTACAGGCCTTTGCTGGCCACAATCAAGGCAGATTTGACTAGATGGAAAGGATTGCCTATTTCTTGACTTGGGGGGACCAACCTTATTAAAATGAACAATCTCCTAATATTCTTATATCCCCTGCAGACGTTGCTATTGGACTGAGGAGGCAGGACTTGCAGTGGTTAAAGAAAAGCTGCTCAGATTTTATCTAGGCTAGGAGAAGACCAAGAGGAGCCTAGCAAGACTGAAAGGTCAGACTGGACTGGGAGGTCTCAAACTTCCAGACTTTGCCTTCTATCATCTTGCAGCCCAAGCCAAACTATTACCCATGTGGGTTGAGAGGGTGTGGGAACAAGTTGGGTATCCATAGAAATGGATGGGGTACCTCACACTCTCCCAGCTTATCTGAATTGTGGAGGACTAAGAGCACTCAGTGCGACAGGAGCAAGGAATGAGTTGGTGGAAATGCTCCTGGAAGCATGGAAAAAGATAAAGAAGTATCTGGGGGATGTGCAATAGAGCACTTTGCTGATCCTCTTCTATGATAATCCAGAGTTTTTACCAGAGTTGAAAGATCAGAGCTTCCAGGATTGGGAGCAGCAGGAAAAAGGTGCCTAGGAGACCTGCTCACAGAGGGATGTTTTAAAATCTATTGACAACTTACTGAGGAACTGGGCATCCCCTGAATACATAGATTACGATATCTTCAAGCTTGGAGCAGGACACAAACAATGGGGAGTCTCAACCACAAGGGGCCAAGATTCATGAGATGGAGCTGACCATGCCACAGACCAGGAGGGACCCCAAGGATTCTATATCCGAGGCATATAAGGTTCTAAGGAGTTGTACTCCACACGGGTCATTCAAGGTGAGAGGATAGTGGGAGAGGGACCTACAATTCCAGATCTGTGAGAAGGCCTAGCTATGACCTATAAGTCCCATATTGGCCTGCTTGTCTGTAATCAATATGTGGAAACCCAGTACAAATTCCTGCAGAGGCTATATATGCACATGGGTATGGTTAGTAAATTCAAGGCAGGGGTCTCCCCAGTTTGTGGTTGCTGCAGGGATAAAAGGGGAACATATATACATTATGTTTGGGCTTGCTCGACTCTTCGCCCCTTTCGGATGGAAGTAGCACAGTATATAGATCAAGTAATGAGGCTAAATCTACCCACTGAACCATTGCCTCTCCTGTTCGGAGTTGACAAAAAGAAGGGAAAGATTAAGAATTGTACCCAGAGTGATATGGGTTATGCTTCTGGTAGCCAGAAAATGCATTCAAAATACCTGGGTTTATGCATGACACTCACACTGGACCTCTGGAAGGATCTATGCTTAAAATCTTACCCTTAGTACGGTTGACCTATGAGTTAATGGAGTGGGAAGAAAATTTTAACCCACACTGGGACCCCCTTTCAGCCACATTATCACCACTTGAACTGGCAGTGGTCCAGCTCTAGGCCTGGGGGTGAGGACGGTGACATGGGAAAATGTGAACTGGGTGATTCATAGATGTGAGCAGACTATTAACTTATCCCAGAGAATCTGATTTGTATAAATGAGCAGTGCTAACTGATAGATGAATTCTTCTAGTGAATATATGTCAACGGTAAGTTAATTGCTTTTGTCAGTCACACCTGTAAAGCTTTATAATGAAATACTGTATGACTTAATCAAATCTGAGATCAAATGATTACTGTATATAGTAATGTTGGAATGCTTTAAGGCAAACGTGTTTATGTTGGTCTGTAGGTATGTCCTTTCTGGAAAATGTGTAAAACCTTTTTGGCTCAAAAAGAATTAAAAAATCCTCACCCCAGTTTATTTTATGCAATAATTTGATAATCTTTGCTATATTTGTTTTATCATATAAATATATTTCTGTTGTTCCAGATACTATTTTGTTTGCTTTTTATTTCAACGTTTACCATATTATGATTGCTATCAGCCAAAGGAGCATCTACAGTATGTTACGAATTTCTTATTTGAGTATGTTAAATGCTGAAGACTATCCCTAATACTTTTGTCACCACATGTAGGTCAGTTTACATGCTGCATTATATTTAATTGTTCACTCATTTTAAAGACTGATCTGCTCACCTTGGTAGTAGCTATAGTCTTGTGCCAATTGACATTCCCTGTTGTTCAAATCACCCATGAATTTTATTTCATCAAGTTCACTGACAGTTTTGAGTTCATGTAATATGTCCACGGCAACTTCTTCCATAGAGTCTGGTTACCTGTAGCATAGACCCAAGATGATACTGCCGGACTCTTGCTTTACTGTTTTAAGCCATAATGTTTCCGTTTGTGATTGTTCTGTTTTTATTTTGTGCATTATATTAGTTTTTGTTATATTTCTGTTATGTATATTGTGATTCCCCTTCATCTTTTGTGCAGCCGATCATAATGTGAAAAGTTATAACCTTTGATAGATTCCCCGAAGTGTCTTGTGGAGACCATCCCATTTCAGTAATGCTTATCAAGTCTAATTTGTTCAGCTGTATTAATGTGTCAGGTTCCTCAGTTTTTATGTTTGCTTGCACGCATGTGCAAGAAACATAGTGCCATCATCCGAGATTTCGGAGGTGTGTCACCTCCTCCTCCAGTTCAGTCAGTGTGTTGGCAGGCGCTGCCCCTGTAAGCCAATGCATGCTGGAGCTGTCTATGACAAGCTCCAAAATGCAGTGGCATACAGTTGAAAGGGGGAGCTACGCTTCAGTGAGCAGCGATAAGATATTGTCTGCTCATGCACAGCCCCCCACACACACACACACACAGAAACGCATGCATACCGCGTGCTGCTCCTCCCCCGACACACGATAGCCGACGGGTGCCTACATCCCCGCCGGCTTGTGCTGCACTTCAAGTTTTCACATGCCACGCTGGGTGCCCACCCCAGCGTGGCAACTGATAGAATAGCCGATGGGGGTGCCCAATTCCCCATCAGCTCCACTGTCCTCACCCCACCTGAGTACCGGGTGCCACGCTGGGAGCCCACCCCAGCATGGCAACTGACCAAATGGCCGATGGAGTGCCCAATCCCCGTCAGCTCCGGCCCCCAGCCATTCTTGTGCCGCGCTGAGGCCCACCCCAGCATGGCGATCCCCGTCATCTTCTTTTTTGTACCTGCAAAATAAAACGATCCCACGCGCTTCTCCCAGCCCCCCACAACCGCACCCACCCACTGCACACCCTGCCTCCCACACCCCCTCACCCCATACTTACCTCCGGAGCTCAGCGCATGATCTTCGTGGACCGGGAACACGTCTGCACTCTTCAAAGCCGACCGTGAACTGAGGAAATGCCAGTAAGCTGTATAATGGGCTAGATAGGGTTTTTCAACTTTGTCATATCTCAGGCATTTTTGGGAATTTTTGCACCAAATTTTCAACATTGGGTTTTTGGGACCCTTCTCATGAATGATGTCACTGTCATGGCGTTATTCGGGCCTGAAGGGTGATTTCACAGTCACTGCGTGAATTCACCCTTCGGGCCTGAATAACACCATGATAGTGACATCATTCATGAGAAGGGGTCCCAAAAACCCCATGTTGAAAATTTGGTGCAAACATTTCAAAAAATGACTGTTTTACGAGTGTGCGTTGCACAGTTCCTACGCAGGCTCGTAAGTTCGCAAATTTTCAATATTTTCACTCCAGATTTTCAACATTGCCATTTTACCACACCTTCTTATGAGCAGTACAGCTGTCATTTTTCACATCTCACCCAAAATGTGTTTCCGCCCATGTAGCGCACAATGGTGCAGTCGGTGTGTGAAATCAATGTACAGGACAAATTAAGAAAATCACAGTGACACTGTTCATGAGCAGAGGTCTTAAAATGGCTATGTTGAAAATTTGGTGAAAAAATTCCTAAAAATGACTGTTTTCGAGGTGCATTGTGCAGTTCCTACACGCACGCCGTAGTTCGTTAAATTTTCAATATTTTCACTCCAGATTTTCAACATTGCCATTTTACCACACCTTCTTATGAGTAGTTCAGCTGTCATTTTACATCTCACCCAAAATGTGTTTCTGCCCATGTAGCGCACAATGGTGCAGTTGGTGTCTTGAGATCAATGTCAGGGACAAATTAAGAAAATCACAGTGACACTGTTCATGAGCTGAGGTCTAAAATGGCTATGTTGAAAATTTGGTGAAAAATTCAAAAATGACTGTTTTACAGAGCGTCGTTGTACAGTTCCACTGCACGTCAGAAGTTCACGAATTTTCAATATTTTCACTCCAGATTTTCAACATTGCCATTTTACCACACCTTCTTATGAGTAGTACAGCTGTCATTTTTCACATCTCACCCAAAATGTGTTTCCGCCTATGTAGTGCACAATGGCGCAGTCGGTGTGCGAAATCAATGTACAGGACAAATTAAGAAAATCACAGTGACACTGTTCATGAGCAGAGGTTGTAAAATGGCTATGTTGAAAATTTGGTGATAAAATTCCTAAAAATGACTGTTTTGAGGGTGCATTGCGCAGTTCCTACGCACGTTCGTAAGTTCGCGAATTTTCAATATTTTCACTCCAGATTTTCAACATTGCCATTTTACCACACCTTCTTATGAGCAGTACAGCTGTCATTTTCATCTCACCCAAAATGTGTTTCCTCCATGTGCGCACAATGGCGCAGTCGATGTGCAAAATCAATGTATGGGACACATTAAGAAAATCACAGTGACACTGTTCATGAGCAGAGGTCTTAAAATGGCTATGTTGGAAATTTGGTGAAAAATTCTAAAATGACTGTTTCTGACGTGCGTTGTGCAGTTCCTATGCATGCTCGTAAGTTTGCAATTTAATATTTTCACTCCAGATTTTCAACATTGCCATTTTATTACACTTCCTTATGAACAGTACAGCTGCCATTTTCATATCGCCAAAATGTGTTTTCCAGACATATGGCGCACAATGGTGCTATTGGTGTGCGAAAGCAATGTTTAGGACAGATTAAGAAAATCACAGTTACACTGTTCATGAGCAGAGGTCTTAAAATGGCTATGTTGAAAATCTGGTGACAAAAGTCCATAAAATGACTGTGTTATGAGTGAGCATTGTGCAGTTTCCACGCACCCTCGTAAGTTCATGACTTTGTAATATTTTTAGTCCAGATTTTCACCAGTGGCATTTTTCCACACTTCCTTATGAACAGTACAGCTGTCATTTTTCACAAAATGTCTGAAGTGTGTGTTCACACTTTCAGCGCAGAGATGCGTGGTCGCAGTGGGAAATCATTGTTCGGCACAGATAAAGAAAATCACAGTGACACTGTTCATGATCGGAGGCACCAAAATGCCTGAGTTGACAATCTGCTGTAAAAAATCCCCAACCTAATTATATTACTGGTGTGCGTTGCACAGTTTCTATGTAAGCTCATGACTTCACCATTTTTTTAAATATTTTTACTGCAGATTTGCAACATTGCCATTTTTTACACCTCCCCATGAACAGTACAGCTGTCATTTTTTACATCCTGTTTGGAATGTTTTTGCACCTGTGTGGTGCTAAATGCCGTAGTCGCTGTGCATAAGCATTTCAGGTAACAAACTGATATTTCCCTGTTCATGAGGTGGGGTCACAAAAAACATGTTGAAAATTTGGGTGAAATACCAACTAATGCCTGAGGTATTAGGGTTTCCAACCATAGCGCCCAACCCTATAGAGAATGACAGGCATCAGGGGTGTGACTTGGGATTCTTGCCTGTAATGCTCATACCATTCCACACCCTGCAGCCAGTGAGAGGCATCGAGGTATGCCTTGGACTCTTTGGCCCCAAAGTTCACCCCATTCTCCTATATCACACCCATCTCATCGTATTTCCTAATGAAATGGGGTGCGCATAAGGGCCAAAGACCCCAAGGAACACCGTGACACTTGTCAGTGTCTGCAGGGTGGGGTGTGGTGAAATGGCATGGCCGTTATGCCTGATGACCCAAACGCACACCCCAATGCCTGTCACTCTCTGCAGGGTGGTGGTGGGGTTGGCTTGAGTTCAGTACTTCACTGCCATTCCTATTACGCAGCTCTGTAACTTCTACACTACCACTGCCAATGCCAGCAAGCAAACATTCGGCATTGACAAATGCTTGTCTTATTTAAGTTCCTTACATTACAGAGAAGGCATTTTATAGTTTCCCCCAACTGTTTCCAAGTCCGCACTTTTTGTTATACACTTGTTTGATTATCAGTTTAGGCTTACTATTTTTTATGTTGTTAGTTGTCCCCTTTTCCCCCACTTTATTAGCTTACACGTAGTTTATTTATATTGTCTTGGATCAGTGTGCCTAGTAAGTTTCTTGGAGGTGCAGCCCATCAGTAGCAAACCATTTGTTTTGGCCATTGAAATAATCCCAGGTATTTATAAACCAGAGCCCTTCTTTCATGCACCAATTTTCCAGTCTAATAATATTTCTTTTTATAGTGCAATCATTTTGCACCAATGGCTGTGATATTGGCAACATTCCTGATATTGCTGCAGTGCTTCCCTTCTTTCTTTAGTTCAATACCAGCAGACATGGGTTCATAGCAAATGTCTTTTTTGTGGTCTTTTCCAACATTTTTTGTACCCACATGAAGAATAACTACAGGGTTTTACCACTGTTGCTTAATATCATTAGAATTCCAGTTTAGATGCCCTTTATTCTAGCTCCTGGGAGGCATAAAACTACTATTTATTTTGTCAGTTTTGCAAATGATTGTATCTGTATACTTGATTATCGAGTCCCCAGTAAATACTGTTTGTCTTTTGTTAGTTGGCTGAGAGGTTGTGTGTGTAGCGAGGCTGATGCATTCAAGTTTTCATTCATCATGCCCTCCTAGGCTAGGATCTCAAATCTGTTTTGTAAGACTATTTCTCGGCTAATGGCAATGTTTGCTGTACGTCTGCTCTATGTCCCCATTTTAATTAATTAATTTCTTTTTTTTTAGAGAATCTTTATTCATGTTCCAATTTATACATGATACAACAAGGTACATCCATTGTGTTACAAACAGGTACAGTTGCTGAAAATCGGGGAGAGAAGAAGACATCGGGGAGGGAAGGGAGGGGGAAGGTAAAAGGATAAGAAGGGATAGCATAACAAATAAGGCAGGTCAACTGTTAAATAACTTTAGTGTGTACCAGGATACAGAATGCACAAGAGTCAAAACTAACTGTAAAGTTAATTATCTTACTCTATTAGGGGTAGCGGGCTAAACAACAGCTAATTGGCAGGCATCCCCTTTTCTGATTCCCTGGGTTGTCGTCTGTCCACCAAAGCAGTCACATTGGACTACGATCAAAAGGGGGCAGAAGAAGACTAAGAGTGGAGGCAATAGAGAGGTACTCACAGCTCTGAGCTGAATGGACCGAACCTGCAACTGGGCAGGGTCCCCTTCTTAACTAAGTATCTATCACCTTCTACAGGGCACTCCGGCAGAACCCAGGTAGAAGCGTCTCCAGTTCATATGGTCCAGGCAGCCACCTTCCCCTGAAACAAGAAAACAAGTCCACAAAGGAAAGAGGTCCATAAGCGTTAACAGTTAGTACATTCCAACATTATCAAGCATAGACCCAATATGACCTAGATTAATACAGGCAGCTGGACCCTTGTACAGCATATTGGGGGCCAGCTTATCACCTTACCCTTACCCTTACTCTTATTCATCCCCCCAAGTATCTCCACCTCACATGAATGTGGTGTGCACAGCAACCATAACTCTCCAGACAGACTGGGTAAGACGCAAGAATTGAGATAGCCTCCTGTTTCCCTGAGTGCATCAACCGACCCCGATGTGGGGATTGACATATTGAAGTTATGGGCCCCAACACTTCTGGAACTTGTCCATCTGGTAAGTCTTGAGATTGGGGATTTTATCCAGGGGTGCTAGGTTCAAGAGGGAGGCCTCAATCTCACTGTTGGTGGTGGGGGACAGTGGATCGCTACTTACAGACCAAGGTCTTCTTTGTCTGAATGGCAAGGAGACAAGCCACTGGTATTCCTGAGAGGTGAGAGATGGGTGATCGCACTTTAGGCCCAGAAGAAGGAAGGTGGGATGCTTGCTGGATGGGTTTCTGCAACACTGCAGAGGCCACTAGGCATACCTGCTGCCACATGTTTTGGATCTTCGGGCAGGACCATAAGATGTGCACCAGATCAGCCCCTTGGCCACGACAACGCTAGCATTAATTCGAAGGTATGAGATTTGCTTTGTAGAGAACAGCTGGGGTTTGTACCAGGAATGGGAAATTTTATTTTGGATTAACCTGGTGTGTGCATCTTTGAACCATTTGTGCAAGTCCCGTCAAGCCTGATCCCATTGGGGGTCCGGGATATCGCACTGCAGCATCCTCTCCCAGTTGGCCTTTGCCATCCCAGATTGGAAAGGAAGGGCGTCCCTGAGCTGCTTGTAAATGTAGCCAGCCAGGCCCTTCAGGCAGTCAGTCCAGCCTTGGAGGGACAGTCCCACCGGGGTCTGTCTGGATTGAACCGCAGGGGGTGGAGAGCCACCCACATCTGTAGATACCTCCAGAAGTCTGCATGGGGTAGCTGCCAAATTCTCTCAGAGTGCTTGGAAGGGAGAGATTCTCTGGCCTAGGAGGTCGAGGAGGTCACCTACCCTCAATATGCCTCTGTTGCCCTATTGCCGCCAGACAACTCTGTTGTTGTCTATAGTGATATTGGGGTTGTGCCACTGGAGGGTGAGAGTGATAGGAGGGGGCCCATCCCCAGTTTGTTTACAGTGAGGTGCCATATTTTCCTAGAGGCCACTATGATAGGTGATGCTACAGGCTGGCTTCCCGAGCTTGGTAGGCCCACAGGTGAGAATGAAAGGGAGGAAGTGTCCAGGAGTCCCATCAGTTCCCATTCCATATCCACCCACTGTGGATATTCCCCCCAGGGTACACCAAACCATTTAACAGTTTAGGCTGACTGGAAAGCCCATTTGTATCCCTCCATGCAGGGCAAGTTCCAGCCCCCCGGGACCAGTGTGCTCTGAGCTTGTTGCGACTGAACCTGGTTTTGGACCCTTCTCACATGAGGTCTCCAATCATTTTGTCAATAGGCTGGGTCCATTACTTGGGTGGTAAGATTAGTAAGTGGGACAGGAGGTAGAAAAATCTGGGAGCCGTCACCATCTGAATGGCCGCGATCTTCCCAGCAAGGGTAGGCCGGAGCAGTTTCCACCTCTCAAATTCTAGTTTGGTGTTGACCAATAGCGGATGAATGTTAGCACACCAGATATCCTCCAATTTCGGGGTCACCACTATGCTTAGGTAAGTGATCCCAGATGGGGCCCACAGTAAACCTGTCACCGATGCCATTTGTTGAGTGCAGTGCGTATTTAGGGTCATCATCTCAGTTTTGGATTGATTCAGCTTGAGCCCTGAGATCTTGGCAAATGAGTCAAGAAGAAGCAGGAGAGGGGGTACCGGAAGTGGAGCATCTGCAAGGGGGAAGAGCAGGTCATCGGCATACAAAAGGGTCGAATAGGAGCTCTGACCAACCGTTATACCCTGAATGTCAGGGTGGCATCTGATCAACGTGGCTAGGGGTTCAACCACCAGTACAAATAGGAAAGGGGACAGAGGGCAGCCCTGCCTTGTTCCCCTCTGTAAAGGGAAGAGGAGAGAAGTGATTCTATTAGTGGTGACCCTGGCTGCTGGCTTGTTGTAGATGGCCCGGACTTTACCCTGGAGGCCATCACCCAAGCCCAGGTGGGCAAGAGTTGCATCCAAGTAGTCCCACTCAAGGGAGTCAAAGGCCTTTTTGAAGTCAACTGCGATGGCAGCAGCTGGTGTTGCCATCCCACTCACCACGTGCATCAGATTCAGCAGGGTTCTCAGGCAGTCCAAGCTATGATGGCCAGGTATAAAATCCACCTGAGAAGGGTGGATCAAGATGGGTAACAGGGGGCTCAGCCGAGTGGCAAGCGCTTTCGCATACACGTTGCTTTCCACATTGGTAAAGGAGATTGGGCTACCAGGATTTGTCAGGTCCATGCCTTTCTTGGGGATGACTGTGATATTGGCTTCACATAGGGTAGGGGGTAGTATTCTGATAACTTTGGCTTCTCTAAAGACCTCGGTCAGCAAGGGGACCAGGAGTTGGCAGAGGGTTTGATGGAAGTCCAACAAAAGGGTAATATTAAATGCATGCTGAAAATAGAAAATAGTTAAAAATCTACGGTTTGAGCTTAGGTCTTCTTCAGGAAATATCTAAAAGAGAAAAAAAACAAAGTTAGTGTAGAGGGGAGGTAAACTAAGGGATTACAGGGGATTAAGCCAATCACTCTTCCCGAGAACAGCAGGGCCTCTACTGCTCCTCTCCTGTTGGCTAGGCATCCCGGGGTCTCATGGGAGCTGCAAGGAAAATTGAGTTCAAGGTTGTAAGCAGGCCCTCGACTCGCTATCACGAGGTGCGTCACACTTCCGATAAGGAAGATGCAGGTGAGAGGCCATCACGCCCGGGGGACTTGGGGGTTCTCTTGTGTGATGGGATGATGGGTAGGAGGGATAGGGTAGTGGAGCAGAGAGTCAGCACATTGCAGCTACCCCCCAGCCTAAAATAGGGGACATTTTGGAGCTGCTATCATGCTAATCTCTATAGTTAACCAGAATTGCACACACCCCCACCCAAAATACAAGACAGAAAAAAAAATAAAACAGCAGTACCATAGATCTGCCAGGCATTAGGTACAGAGAAGGAGGCAAGAAGGAATTATATCCTGCCCATCACCAGACCCCCGGTATCTAAGAGGAGTGGGGAGACAGGAGTGTGCAGGTACAAACTAAGGATAGCTGCTCATCTCCCCACAGCATCCTCTCCATCACTTATGCTCAATTCCCCCCCACTTCTCTCCTCTGTATGATACCCCACAAAAATGTTGCTCTTATCTGTAGCTCATATGTAGGGAGCACAGCCAGGCTCGTTCACCCATCTTTGGTCCTCGGGCCACTGATCCTCCCATGTGGTCATCTCTCCAGGGCTGCAGCCATTCTGAGGGCCTCTTGGCTTTGGGTTACCTCAGGGGAATCTGTTGCATCTGCCCAGTCTCGCTCCTGTCGGTCGGCTTCTTCGAGGGCCTCCTCCGCTGCTCCAGTGTCCATCTCCGGTATTTCAAGAGCTACATTGGGTGAGGTGACCAGTGCTAGTGGGGAGTATTTGTTCTTTGTAAAGTTCGGGCTATTCACCTCGAGCCCCACCGGATCCTCATGTTAGACAGTAGAGGTTTGCCTTGGGCTTCCACTCGCTTGCTCCTGTGGATGTTTTCTTTGATTATGGGTTACCTTTTGTGGTCGCTTCTTTTAATTTAGTGGGCTCAGTTCCCACAGCTCGCACTGCAGCTGAGAGACAATCAAGGGGGCATGCTGGTCTTGTTTGAGTGGGGAGCACCAATCAGCATATTCCCTGTCATGGGCTGAGGAAGTGCCAGAGACAGGGCTGACCCTCCGGATGTTATTCAGGCCAGGGAACGTACTGTCCAAAAAGTCAGCTGCAGCCTCCGGCATGGAGGACTGCAAGGAGGAGCCATTATGTGAGAACTTCAGTGTCACAGGGTACCTGAGTGAGAAAGGGATGATCAGGTTGTACAGCCTTTTCCTGACATCAGTGAAGCCCTTTCTAGGGGCCGCCAAGTCCTTAGAGTAGTCCTGGAATAGCATAATCTGGTGTCCCTGCCAGTCCAGAACTCCCAGCTCTCTTGCCCTGGACTGGATGGCCTCCTTCGCCATGAAATTCAGGAGTTGCACCAGGATAAGTTGAGGTCATTCTCCAGCTGTAGGCCACACTTGCAGGGTTCAATGGTCCCACTCTGTGGTAATCCTGGTGCCAGGGGGCAGTTTAAGGATATCTGGGAGTGCTCTTTGGAGGAATTGGGTAGCTCGTCCCTCCTTGCACCCTTCTGGAAATCCAAGGAGCTGCAGATTATTCCTATGGTTCCTGTTCTCCAAGTCATCAAGTTTCTCCTGCATCCCCCAGATTTGAGCCACCTGCTCTCGCAACATCGCACAGTGTCCTTGAATAATGTCCTCCTGGTTAATCACTTTTTGTTCTGTCAGACTTAGTTTGGAGTCCATTTTAACCAGGGTGCCAGCAGTGTTGTTACTGGCCATTGTGAGTTTGTCTATCCTACTGAGGACGGACGTGAACATCTCCCACATTGAAGACTCGTGGCCTTCCTTGCTGCTGTGTGCCATGCGGTGAGTCGGGATCTCCAAGCTTCTGTGGCTGCCAGGTGAATTCTGTGAGTGAAATTGGCATATTCACTGAGGGCAGGTAGGAGGTGGATAGAAGTCCTCAGATTGTCATTATATTATTTAAGCCCACAGAAGACATGGGTAAAAAATGGATAAAGAGCTCCGGTCGGCCACTGTTAACTTTCTAAGCAGCCATCTTAGTTGGTGGTCAAGCCCTTTAATTTATTTTTTGGTTGTACTGTGCAGCAGTCATTTTCAACTTATTTTTTTAGGTCTTCTCTACCCCTTTTAATTTTTTTATTTCTAAGTTTGCTTGGGTTTATTGTTTCCTAATCCTTTCTATTCCATTTTTTTCTCCGTTTTGAATAAATTATTGTTTGATTTTTAGCAAGTAGTTTATTTTCTACTTCAAGCGATTTAAGTTACCATTTTGCAGATTTCCATTACACTTTGGAATTCTGCCTTTACAGATTTTAATTCAGCAAGAAGTGCCTGATAAGCTAGACATTTACCACAGATAAAATCATTGGTAATGTCATGGAAGGAGGGGGGTCTCACAGCAAACATCATGCACGTTTGTTACATCTAATGACTGCTCCTTCTTTACAGAGAAAGGCTAATAAATCCCCTGTGGGGCCCATGTTTGTAGATAAGTTTTATCTTTTGTTGCTGCCCAGGGTCAACTTTGAAATTATCCTGTTTGTTTAGGTAGTGTGTTGTGCTGTCATTCCATTCCATGGCTGACATCAGGAGATGCATTTGCTTCTACTGATGTGTTTCCTCCTCAGGGTACTCACTATTGCCCATGAGGCAGCGGGCTTTTAATATGGTGGACCAGAAGTGCTGCATGGCGGGACTTCTGATTTCTCCAGAGGTACTACTAAAATAAGTTTCAAAGTAATAGTCTAAGTAAAAACACCAGTGACAAAGTGTTTTACCTACAGAAAAGTGTGCCTGAGTCCTTCAAATGCCCCTTTGGTCTGCAAGGGTCATTTTAATCTGGAGGCTATATACTGCACCTCCAGTATCTCAATGAGCTTTGCCTTACCTTAGTGAGTCTCCCAACTAGACAGAAAGTACAACACAGTAAAGGGACAGAGATTTTTTGGGCTTTCTGTATTTTTTTTTTTCAGAGAAAGATCAGAGATACATAAGTGTAGGAGCTTCTCCAACTAAAAATCACCAGCCTGAGCCAGCCATAGCTTGGCTGTCAGGGTCTCTGACTACCATCAGCGTGTGTGTGCTTCTAGAGGTGGAAGGCTTCTAATATGGTAGACCAGGAGTGCTGTGTTTTGGGACTCCTGGTTTCATCAGAGGTACTACAATAAGTTTCAAAGTAATGCCCCAAGTACAACCACCAGTTGCAAGGTTTTTATAGCTACAGACATGTGTTGTGTCTTGCAAACACCATTACAGTCTACAAGGGTCATTTTTATCTGTCGTCTATATGCTGCTCCTCCAGTATCCCACTGAGCATTTTACTTCACCTTAGTGAACCTGCCAACTTGACGGAAAGTACAACACAATACAGGGATACAGATTTTTTGGCCTTTTGTATTTTGTTCAGAGATAGACACACAGATACGAAAGTATAGGGACTTTTCTAACTACAAATAACCAGCCAGAGTAACTCAGCCATCAGGATCCCTGACTACTACTGTATATCAGTTGTGAACACCAATTTAATCCCAATGTACTGTACCCAAAGTGCAGTCTAAATAAAAGGCCTTGAAAGAGTTTACATGTAATTAATACTACACTATGTTACACCACACAAAGTCTGTATGTAACTGATATGCATCACAAAATTGCAACCAGCTATTTTAAAAAAGCTCTACAAACTGACTTCCTTTCTCACGTTTGTTTGTTCATGTTGGTGCAGGGCTTTTTTTTGCCTAGTTTGCTTGCTCCCTGGCGGAGGAAGGCAAACTTAAGTTTGTTCTGTCTGTACCAACCCCCGCAGACAACCCCTTTCCCAGAACCTACTATCCAGGCCAGTTCCTCCACAGATCCCCCACATGGTGGGGCCAGAAGGGGAAGGTCATCCTCTTCAGTCCCCCCAAAGTCACAGATCCACAGTGTGGGCTGACTGCGTACTGGCAGTGGCAAATGTTGAGGGCCAGTGCATAGGATGTCATACACACCTGCCTCACCATATTTTCATCCATTTTCTGGTCCCTCCACATAATTGAGGCACACATGTCAGCACATGCAAATGGAGGCATGCACACACCACAGAGTCCCATAGCTCCCTCCCATTCTGCAATGCTCCCATCCTCTCCTATCATCAGGCCTCCACCTAGTGGCAGTCAAGTAGTGGAGCAAGCATATCCCCCCCCCCGAGAGAGAACTCCAGCCATGTTAATTCCTCTCCCCCTCTCCGATGGCCCCAGCAACCTGAGACCACTCTAAATATCAGGCCACTGTTGAGGTGCCACACCACTAGGCCAACATTGTTAGAAGGTTTTTAATTATTATTATTAATCTTAGGTATCAGTGAATGTCAACAACATGTAAACTGCTGACAAATGCCTGCTTATATGTTGTTGGCAATCACTGAAAACTATAATGTGTTTATTTATTCATTAAAAACTTTGGAGATTACCTTTGGGCACAGGTGCTCATTTACAAAGGTTCCACGTGAAATACATAGTCACAAAAAACATTATATGAACAATAAACATTACCAGAGGAAATGCAGTTGGGTCAGGCTTAAAACGCTTAAGACAGATTAATTACATGCAGTTTTGAAAAAATCCATACAGCTAGTTATATAAAAAAAAACACAGGATATGTACATAGTGAAACTGAATAAAGCAGTGTAATGGTTACCATTTGCAATGGACTGCAAGAACAGACCATAAAGATCTCTTCAGATCTTATCAGGCAGTTCATTTACCCAGTTAGAGGCCATGACTGCAAATGACCACTTGCCCAGCTGCGTATATAGGAAAGGAGGCTTATGGGCATTCCTGGTCATATTCCTGGCATTGTATTGGTTAGAGATGGTGCAGAAAAAATTTGTTAAAGCAAGGGGTTGGTAGGCTCAGGAGGGCCTTTTTGGCTAGCAAACAGGTCTGGAGCTTTATTCTGCAGGGTAAAGGTAGCCAGTTAGTGAGTGTGTAAAGGGTACAACCATGAGTGTGGTTAACTGCACCAAGTGCAAAGTGACATAGCTTATTACAGATCAGCCGTACTCTGTTTAGCAATATGTCACAGGTGTTTCTGTCCAAAAAGTAGGAAAATGTACAAAACACATCAAACGTGATTCCATTTAAAGTTTCATTATTAACTGAAAAGGCCCTGAACTAGTCCTCTCTACCTCTGAGATTTATTTACAACTTACTTTGATATTGGGGATGGGAGGAATTTGCTGTCTGCGAGGCAGCTACTGTTGTTGATCCCTAGGTATGAATATACAAAACATACAAAATAGCCAGCAGATGAAGGCCTTGTGGTCTATTGAGCCTGCTTGACTGTGGTGCCCCTGATCTGGAGAATACAATGGGTCCCATCCCCTCCCTGCCAACCCTGACCCTTCCCTTCACCCTGTCCCACCCTCTCTTGAACCCTCCCTACACTGTTTTTTGAGTGACAACCCCTCAGATGTTAGTTCATTCTACTCCAATACCATCCATTCTGTAAAGAAGTGTCTCCTGATCTCCTTGAATCTTCCTGCTACTAGCTTAGGACAGTGCTCCCCTGTGGTCTTGCCTTCACTGAGACAAACGAGGTCCCCAACATCCATCTTTTTTATACCCTTCTGGTACTTAAAGGTTTCAATCATGTCTCCTGTCCCCCTTCCCTACATGAGTGAGTACATCCTGAGTTCTCTCAGCCTGTCCTCAAATGCCCTGCTGTCTCTGAAACATCTTTGTCACCTTCCTCTGAATTGACTCAAACTGGTTGATATCCTCTTTCAGGAAGGGCCCCAGTGCTACACATTGCACTCCAGGTGCAATCACACCAAGGATCTGTGCAGGTCATGATTAAAATAGATATTAAAGTTTGTATTTATATATTTCTATTATTAATTCTAGTAAAACAATCGGATACAATCTCAATTATATACCAAGACAGTGTGGAGCTTAAAGCCAGTACTGCAACTCAGGTGAATACTTTTCACTTTGTTCAGCCTGGTCCACTGAATGCTTGTGACGACGTAAGATTATAATAGTGTTAATTTGTATCATTTGTATTATTTCTTGATTTTATTACCAGATAAAATAACCACTGTATGTCCCTAGAGAAGTTGGACTTTCCAAATAAATGTTGGCTTTTAACATACGGTGGAATAAATGAAGGAAAAGAAATGTACTGGAATTTTGAGAACTAAGTCCAGTCCCTGTCCATTCCTTTTGATGTCTTCTAAGAGGTCCAAGGAACTTTGACTCATCAGCTTAAAGATGTACTAAGCATAAGGACCAAGCTGTTCCATTTATTTCATGACAGTGGGGGGCAGAAAGCATGTGGAGGGATTTGGTATTTCTGTCGGAGGTGCTGCTGTCCCACTTGTCCCCAGAAGACTTATTGTTTTTGAGAACCCTTTCACATGGGAGAAGCTCATGGAGGCCTGCATGGGCACAAAAAACTGGGAAATCCCCCAGCCCAGATGTTTTTCAGGGAGAATTTTATGAAGCATTTAAGGTAGAATTAGGGGTGCTGCTGGTCAAACTGTGTAGCTATAGTGATACAAAACTTAGTGTACCACATGTTTTGCTAGAATGTTTTGAATTTTCCATAGGATGAAGGAAGTGGTTACTTACAGTACTCCAAGCAATTGTTAATCTGGATAGGGATGTAATAAACAGTAAATTGTTATTTTCTACAGAAAATATGGTTCTTTTTGCACTTGGATCATTTGCATGTAAAGCACTTTATAAACTGAAAATCCTTCTAAAATGAGTTCAAATACAGATTGAAAAGATTTCTAGATTATAGCCTTTCTTCCTCTCTTTATGCAGCCTCATTTCTTATACAGTACTGTATGTAGAACTGAAGTTGTATGTATTGTTGGCCTTTTGCATTTATTTTTGCTTTTTAATTAAACGTATATTAGAAATTTATTATTATTGTGGAATTTTCTAAATGTTTTTTTTCTCCATTTAAGATATCTGTTTTTGTGCATGCTGTAAACCTGACTTTTGTGCATACGCTTGTGTGTTAATAAATCTGAACTCTGAAAAGACAGGAGGAGCTGGAATTCCAGGAGGAAGAGGTAAAGTGGTAATATATCTGGAATGGCTTCTTTCATATGTTGAATAGAATGTAAAGATTATAGATGAATAGTGGTGGCAAGATACTTCCACACTCTGGCTATCCCCAGCCACCATTCAGGTATACACACTAGCCAGTGCTGGAGGAATTGTGGCTAGTCAGGCAACCACACATGTGTTTTGGGACTGCCCATTAGGGGTGTGCGAATACCTTATTTTGAATATTTGGCTGAGTATTCGTATTTGGGGGCTCTATTATTCATTATTTGTGTTTTGTAATTCATTATTTGGCTATAGGAACAGTATGTGAGACTTCCAGATCTCCTGAGACTTTCTGTTGAAGGCAGCCTATGTAACTCAGCACTCAAAGAAGCTACAGGCAAGAGAGACAGACATCTGAGCTGCTGTGAGACAGCAATCTACTTCCATCCACTTGTTAAAGTTAGCAAAAAAGCAAAAATCATATCCATTTTTGTTCCTTCTCTAAATACCAAGCCAGACAGGGCAATTTTTTTCACATTTTGTATGATAATTTTCAATATTTCTCAGGAGAGCTGCTAGGAGTGTTTTTTTCCCTAAAAGTGATAAAAGAAAAATCTAGTTCTCCTACAGTAGACCTGTATCTGCTGTGCAAGCAGTCAGTCACAGGTGTTCATTGAAGGAATGCTGACTTTGAGTTTTCTTTTATGCACTTTTCTCTGCAAGAAATCTATCACAGGTGCACATAGAAACACAAACATTTTTTGTACACTTTCATATTACAGGGCAAGTGCCAAGCTAGAGTTTAGAAATAAATAAAATAGGCTGCTTCTGACAGACTTTTGTATGATACATTCAGCAGTTTAAATGAACACTTTTTTTCTGTGGAGCTTTTTTCTACCCTTGATGATGTCTGGTGGCACCCCACCCCACCACCTAGCCATGTCACCAACCTTCTCACAGCCTAACAGGTTATCCACCACAGTTATCTAAGACCACTATGTGGTGGGTGGCTGCTGGCCAGCTGCTTCAGTTATGCAAGAGTCTGCAGGGTGGGGGAGCTGATTTCCTCCAAAGTCATGGTTTTCCCCTCATGCTGTGGTATACAAGGATTAGCAGCCAGCTGGGGGGGGGGTGAAAAATGGATGAGAGTGGGCAGGGCAGTGGCACCAGCAAGGTGTTGGTCTGGAAGCATAATGATATAGTATGGTAATAACTTGCATTCTGTGTGGCCCTGAGCAGAGCAAGTCACTTAACTGCCCTGTGATCCTGGGACAGATCCCAAACTAGCTTCAGCTCAATGTACATTTTCCAGTCAAAAATTGTAAAATATATTTAAAAGGGCAGACTGCCACTGGACAGACAGATGGGTCAGTTAGGTCTTCTTCTGGTGACCAAATTCTACATGTTTTTGTATTTCTGACGCAGGGCAGGCAGGTGGTTGCAATCTGCTACCACTTGATGTCTGTTGCTCTCATTCTTGAGTTTTCTCTCTCTCCCCCACCCGTTCCCTTTGCAGTGTGTTTGTTTGTATTTGGCTGTGAATCATTATGCTGCAGTGTTACTGTTTCTTCTTCTTGATGCTGGACTATGTACCACATCAGTTCTGACCTGGGCTAGAACTACACAGCAACAGGATCTGTCATCACCCATGTTATCTGTGCCTGCAAGAATAAGAGACAGAAGAATAAACAGTTAAGAGACTGACATGCAGGCTGTACAGTTAAAGAAAACATTTCCCACTTGTGGCTCCTCTCCCCTCCACTCCTCCCAGTGGGAAAAAAAGATCCTCTTGAATACTTACCCTTGCTGTTAGGACACAATGTGTGTTAAGCCTTTCCCACTTACGGCAGCCCCCCCCCAAAAAAAAAACATTCCAACAAATAATAGTTATCTTTGCAGGTAGGACACAGCATGATATTTGAAGAACATCACTGAATCCTGTCTGGGGAGCTCTAGGATAGCAGCATCAGTAACACAGCAGTGGTGGTCAAGTAACACTCATCTCATCATCAATCACATCAATGGTGGTGGGTTGGACTTACAGGTTAACTCAACCTTGTGATACAGGGTAATACAGTCAAAATCATAGGTAATAGCAACTTCTGTGCAGCAGGACTCAGGCTACTCCACTTCTGGAAAATGCTGCTACAACTCATACCACAACCTTCGGCTCTGGCTGCCACTTGAGCCTTCAGAATTGCTGCTTTACTTTCCCTTTTTCAGCCCCTGAACCCTGCTTTTGGTTTTCATGCTATTTAACAGTGGAATATAAATTAATAATAATACTTAAAAATGTGCACTGCAACAATGATGAGTGTGACAGGCCAGGCTGGCCTGTAGCTGTGGGCAAGTCACAGGGTCAGACAGCATACAAAAAGGCTATTTGAACATGAGTTAATGAGTACCAGACACAGCAAATGAAGACGCAAGACACTAGTGTAAATAAGACAAGCTGGTTTCTAAATCCTCCTTATTTTGACATAATAATACAGAAGATCTAATTAGGTGTAGTAGCATAGAGAGGCCACTCACTCAGCAGTTGCAGTATGCACAAAGCCAAAAAATACAGAACATTTCCAATATCAGGTTGTTCAGTTTTTTACATTAAAACCACACATATTAACCCCAACAATCTGCCAATAAGGCTTATAAAATAGGTGATGAAATCCCAGCATTTGATTGACTGAGAGGATCACCTGACTGGTTTTCAGAGCACGCCTGGACAGTTTAGACATAAATGACTGTTTATACTTCAGAAATCAATTTAGGACCAATTTTGTAAGAAGAAAAACACCCTTTGAGATGTCCAGATGTGCTAATATACAAACTTTTTGGGCGATTGAAGGCACCTGGAATATGACTTGAGCCTCACAACGCACCTGAGGTGTTCATATATCAGAGTTCACCCAGACACCTAAGCAGGTGTTATTACTCTCTTGTTTAGGGAAGAGTTTTTACTGTTGTCATCATTTTCTATCCATTTCTTATCTGCAATTATCTATCACACAAATAAAAAAGGCTGCCTGCTTTTATGGCTCTCTTTACAGCCTTTCATTTCATTTTCAAGGAGTACCCAAGGACAAAGCCTCAGAACATGTTTATAAAGTGCCGTGTTGGTTTCCTTGCAGGGATCCCCAACCCACTAGGAGACCAACATGGTACTGTAAAAATGTTTTGTTTTGTGTCAGCTCTGAAGGACCAAGTTCAGAACTGGAGCAGGGCAGGTGCAATATTGGGGAACGGGTCTGAGTGAAAAAACCTCCTTGCTGTCTCAGTGATGGCTCACAGCACCTGAACAGGATGTATCCCATCCCCTGTATGATTATAGGGCAGGACCTTCTGACCCCGATCATACTTCCTATAACTGATTATGGTAGTATTATTTACCGCTCTGCAGGTAAAAGTAGTCTACAGAAACTAGCCAATTTGCAGTATTGCTTAACCAGGTTTGTGCTGGGTTTAGCTGGTCCACATGTAATGCATCATCACTGTACTATGATCTTACAGTTAGGCTGGACCTCCTTGGAGATTAGGAGGGAGAGACTCTTATGTGGTTTTTATTTAATTGCACAGAGGATCTTGCCCCAGCGTATCTTTTGGAAAAAATGACTCTGGTATCCTCTGTACATTCTCTACGTGAGATCACTGGGAGAGGTCTAAAAATCCCTAAGACAAGAACAAGATATGGACAAATGTGTTTTCTTTATGTTGCTACTACCACTTGGAATTCACTTCCCCTTAAACTGCAAAATATGGCTACATATCACAGTTTCAAGACAGCCCTTTTTTGAATAGAACCCATTCTTGTGTAATTGTTATTACTTTTAATGCTGTATGTTTATTAACAGGTTATTTTGTAACTTTATGTATGTTGTGTATATAATAATATAATAATAATAATCTTTATTTATAGAGCACAATTCATAGATATCAAAGTGCTTTAACAATAATCAGACATATAAAATATTATGACCATAAATGGTTAAAATTCGATAACAAACAACAGAATCAAATCAAAATCAACTAACGGAGAATGCAAGATTAAATAAATAGGTCTTCGGTGCCATTTTAAAGCTCTCCACAGTCAAGCACTCATGAACCCGGTGAGGTAGAAAATTCCACAGGGTGGGGGCTGCAAAAGCAAATGCTCATGCTCCAGATGTCTGCAACCGAACCTTGGGAATCTCTAGCAATCCCTCATCGGCAGAGCAGAGTGGTTGGGAGCGGCAGTAAGGGCGAAGAAGCTCTTGCAGGTAGCATAGTCCCTGTCCGTGTAGGGCTTTATAGGTTAGCAAACCGACCTTGAAGGTGATCCGCCATTAAACTGGCAGCAGTGGCAGCCAGTGTAGCTCACAGACACAGGTGTAATATGGCTAGATCGAAAAAGCCTAGTTAGTAACCTGGCTGCCGCATTCTGTACCAACTGCAGACAGTGGATATCAACCCCCGGTAGCCCAAGGTACTGTACAGGACATTATAGTAATCCAGACAGGAGGTCACGGAGGCATGGACCAAAGTCGAGAGATCATCGGGTGGAATCAGATGCTTAATCTGGGTGATATTCCTCAGATGGTAAAATGAGGTCTTGATGACAGATAACACCTGAGATTTCAGGGTCAGCCTCTCATCAAGGATAATACCTGGATTCCACATCTGTTCAGAGGTCCTCAGCTGGTGGCCCCTGAGCACAAGTCCAGATGCCTGCCCAGCTGAATACTACTCTACTTGATGACCGGGGTCCACAACCAGAACCTCAGTCTCCTAGTATTCACAGGATGGCCCTGAAAACAGACTTCACCTAGTGCCTTATCCTGTTGAAAAATAAATAAACTTCATCTTCAGGATACATCTCTGTCTGATTACAAGGTATATCAAGGGGAAAATAATAGATTTAAAAAAGTGTTTTGGTTTCTTAAAATGAAAAGAAAGCACCAGCCCCATAGAGCTACAGTACCATCAGTACTGCTAAGTACTCTGACAAACCAAGTTTCCAAATGGACCTAGGTAGCAGGGACCAGCCAGGGAGAGGAACTAGGCGCCCATAGATAACTCTTCTCTTGGGAGGTGGAGGCACAGACAATGTTCCCACGTGGGACTGCAGCGGCATCTAAGCGTGGCTTGGTAACAAAATTCACATGTATGAAAAAGAAAATGAAATGAAAGGATTTTAAAAGTGCAATAAACGCAGGCAGGCTTTTTTAATTTGTGAGATAAGTAACTGCAAGTAAGAAAGGGATGGCAAAATGATGAAAACATTTAAAGCAGTCCCCTAAAGCCCCACCAGTGAAATGATCCGACTATGTGGGTCTTTATATAGAACAGGAAGTCTCTGAGGATCTTGTTTTTGTAGACTTTATGCAGCAGCAGAGTGGTGAGTGCGCTGCGGTGCACCCAGTTTCACAGCCTCATTGTTAAGAAGTCATAACCTGAGAAGCAAGCACCCACTGGATTTTGACTTTACCTTGAGGTTATTATAGCTGTGTTTTTTTTCAGCATCCTTGCTGTTTCTAACATGCATGATAATGACAGGTATTAAAACAACAAGAATGGAAGTTATATCTGGTTTGAAAAAAGTTATTTATATTATAATTAAGGTGTCTGCAACACTGCAGGAAAGAAGCATACGAGGCATACGAGGGCAACATGCAGCTTTACTTTATGAAGAAAAACAGTCAGCAAAAGTGGACTGTTTCTATTTCATGTGGGTAACTCAATTTGTACCCAAGAAACGTCAAGTCAAGTTTGATGAAAATAAACTGTTGGAGGTATTTATGGTTAAGCATTGAAAGATGAAGCTCAACCACATCGCCAGCTGCTGTGCTAAACATCCTCTTGGATGGCACACTCATAGGCAACCAGTTGATGTATCTCACAGCCAGTTGTGCCAAGTGAGGGGATGAATGCATCTTCTGTGCCCAGTAGCCTAATGAATCAACCAGAAATGTCTCAAGAGACTACAAAATAGCTGTTCACGATATTATCCACCGAAAAAGGCTGTAACTGTGTCTTCTTCTCTTGCTGTTGATTTAAGGATGTGTTGAGAAGTGCCCTCTCACTCCCATCAGTACTGCTGCTGCTACCAGGTATTTCTTCCCCATCTCCACCAGTGAAAGCAGACCATTCAGATAGCATTCCCTCTCTATCATGACCTTCCTCATCAACCAGTTTCTGCAGCAGTCCCTGCATGCAGTAGTCAGCTCATCACATAGCTCTTAGCAAAAGTAAGATAGCCACATGAAGGATCTCACATTTGAACTGGGGATCCAGATCTCTACAAAGAAGCAGCTGCACTTTTGTGATGGTCCAGGAGGGTGCTGCTGTGGGTTATTATATAGCACAAAATGAATGTGTGATTTTTGTTTTATTACTGTATATATATATTTTTTTATGCATGAACATGATATAATCATGGGTTCACCATAACATAACCCAGATAGACCATCTTAAGGTAGCTGGTTCATTCCACTGGGGTGTCAAACAGACAAGGCACACTGATGAGTCCTGGTAGGATGAAACACGTGTCTGTGTCTTCTGTTGGCACCCTTTGCAAACTGTGTGAGAGGCCTTTCGGCACCATGCATTTCTGCTTAAAGTTGAACCAGCATACTATCCTGTGGGGATTTGCATATGCAGCCCATAATGCTTTGCATTATGAGGGCATGTGTGATTTTGTATTTCTTTGAAACTTGGCTTCCTGGCCAATGCCCTTTGGGGTAACCATTGCCTCAGTGCTTGCGGGCTGAGGTTCTTTGTCTTTTAATTTGTTTTTTGTTTTAATTGGGTTCACCACAACATAACCCAGCTAGACCATCTTAGGGTAGCTGGTTCATTCCACTGGGGTGTCAAACAGATGAGGCACGCTGATGAGTCCTGGTAGGATGAAACACGTGTCTGTGTCTTCTGTTGGCACCCTTTGCAAACTGTGTGAGAGGTCTTTTGGCACCATGCATTTCTGCTTAAAGTTGAACCAGCATAATATTCTGTGGTGACTTGCATATGCAGCCCATAATGCTTTGCATTATGAGGGCATGTGTGATTTTGTGTTTCTTTGAAACTTGGCTTCCCGGCCAATGCCCTCTGGGGTAACCATTGCCTCAGTGCTTGCACACTGAGGTTCTTTGTCTTATGATATAATCATGTGGTGTAAATGATTTAGGTCATCAAGGTGGGAGTATAAAGCACCTGTCTATCTGCCTTGTTTCCCCCAATGAAGCCTTTATGGCAAAGTGATGGGGTTAGTGCCTTTTATGGTGATTGTGAGCACTTTTTTCTAGCATTTATTAATGTTTGCTCCTTTTCCATAAGTGTTTCAAACAGCTAAATAATTAATAAAATCTTGACAACATATGTGATATATTTTGAACTGGGGATCCATCATGGTTGCAAAAATGTGACTGCAACTATCCAGCACTTTTGTAAACCTTGCATCCCCTTCAGCTTGCTGGTTCTCAGCGAGCACAGCTACCCCATCTGGAATCTCCTTGTGTTCCTCTACTTATTTCTCCATGGATGCTTTTAGTATATGCACTGCTAGGATCACCTGACTCAGAATGACAGTGGATGCATGTAGATCATGGGTGCTCCTCTCAAGTCACCAAAGCATTCTCACTGTGGCATCAAGCAGTGACCACTCATGGTGGTCTAGAAGTCCTCCAGTGTCGCATTGCATTGACATGTCATGAAGCGCACAATTCTGCTCTAGCATGGTGCAGGTTCTGCACCAGAAGACATATGAAGAGAGAGATTAGAGAAGCTTAATAGGTATACACTCAAGGAGAGAAGGGAGAGGGGGGACATGATAGAAACTTTCAAGTACATCAAGGAAATCAACAGAGTCCAAGAGGGTAGCATCTTTCAGAAAAAGAGATGTGCAAGTACAAGGGGGCACAATTTGAAGATAGAGGGGGATGGCTCAAAGGTAATGTGAGGAAGTATTTTTTCACAGAGAGGGTTGTGGATACATGGAACAGCCTTCCTGAGGAGGTAGTGGACTCAAAAACAGTGGGGGAATTAAAGAATGCATGGGACAGACATAAGGCCTCCTTCAGGGTGTCAGGAAACACCCCAGTCTCTAACAAACACATAAGTATCTCAGCAAGGACCGGTTTGATTACCTCCACACACTCCATCAAGAGGCGCATTGGACCTGGGTCCAAACTACAGTTAGTCAGTTGCAAACCACAGATCATCTTCACTATGTCCTCGATCGTCAGCTGGCTAAAATCTGACCAGACAAACTGGGTGCTCACAACCTTGCATCGATCTCTGCGCTGCCCATTTGAGTGAGCTGTGCAGATTTCAGATCTGATGGTGGCAACCTTATCTGCGAAAAATTGAGCTAGCTCATCACACTTCATCTGTAAAAGAGCTCCCCGAATCTGGAGACAGGTTGGACTGCAAAACCTGTCGACAGTTCGGAAGAGCTAAGCTGGTCTATTTCGTTGAGCTGCAATCTCCCTGGACAGGAACTCTGCCTTCTTACGGGACACCGCAGATTGATAATCCCTATAATGGGACGTCAATCTAAATCTGTCACCACTCAGACCCGATTTCTGCCAGCACTGCTCCAACCTTCTCTCCACTCTCCTCAGCTCCCTCAAGGTTCCTTCAAACCAAGGGGACCGAGGGCAAAGTGTGAGGGGGGAGAATACAGACAGGAGCAATGGAATCCAGAGCACCCTCCACCACCTTATTATGGGCTAGCACGGGATTCCCTGGATCCATGCTAGCACTTGAACTCCCCAATAGCTAGCAGGAGCAGTTGTAAAATTCACAAGTGTTTTATTATCTGACATGGGGCCTTTGTAAAGGAGTCTCTGACTCAAAGGATTGTAATTCCGATTTTCTTCAAAAAAAATATTATTAACAGTAAAATTAAAAAAATGTTCAGAATAATTATTTACAATGGCTGTACAAACATAGAAAGCAGAGTCCTTTTCTTCTCAGTTTCAAATCTCAGTCTGTCTCTGTCATTTGCAAAACACTGCAGCTCTTTTTTATAAGTCTTTGCAGGAGCACTTTAAGAAAACAGAATGCTGCTCGCACAATGTTCTTGATAGTTTCAGCAGGTTCAGCAAAAAGAACATTGTGACCCAGAACTGACCTCCTGTTTACATCTCTGCAAAAGGCTTAAAAACTGCATTTCAGGTTAACCCATTGAGTTCCAAATAACTTTTTGCAGTCATTTCAACATTATAACTACTGTATAACAGGAAATATTCACTGTCTTTTTAATTTCACTATGTTCGCTTGTTCCATATTAGAGTGAAAATAAAAAGACAGTGAATATTAGGTTGATCAATATCACAGCACTAGTGTTCCAATAGTGAAAATAAGAGGAAGTGAACATGTGGGGGTGTACTTGGAACACTAAATATAAGGGGAGTGAATATAAACTGCTATACAGTATATATAGTTTTAAACAAAGGGATCCAAGTATCAATTACATTTCCACAACATGTTTCACCTATATTTTTATACCAGCAGATATGCAAAGGGAGAAAAAAGACAGAACATCAAGTGAGGGTAGAGAGGCAGAGAAGTGCAACACCATCAGGGAGATCAAGTCCTACAGTAGGTCTCATGAGAAAATTTGGTTGCGCAACCAGACATAGAAGAGACAGAAAGGGAGAGAATAGAACAGATTCCTGCATTTAAACTCTTTTTCCATAACAGCTGGGACAGGGCTGTATTCAACCCAGGCACATATCCCCCTCCATAAGAGGGAACCTGTTTTACAAAAACAGGTTTTCAAAATGTTCTAATAATTCTCATCTAACGTAAGCATATAACCTTTACAGTTCTGTGCATATGCAGTATCCTTTTTCCCATAACAACAGTACAGCAAATAATGAAGTTTAACCTCACACATTTGTTTTTTCAGCCTTCAGAATTCTCAATTCCAGATCTGTATCTAGACAGAAAATCAGCATTGACATTCTCTTTTCCAGATTTGTGTATCACTTTAAAATGTAATGGCTGCAGTGTCAGGTACCAGCGGGTGATTCTAGAATTGTTATCCTTCACTTGGTTAAGCCAGCAGAGAGGATTGTGATCTGTTACAAGTACAAAGTCAGCTTGTAGTAAATAAAACTTAAGGGACTCCATGACCCACTTTGCCGCAAGGCATTCCTTTTCAATGGTGGAGTACCTTTTCTCTCTGTCATGCAATTTCCTACTTATGTATAGAATAAGATGTTCTTTCCCATCTATATGCTGACTCAAGACTGCACCTAGGCCTACCTCTGATGCATCAGTCTGTAACAGAAATTGTTTCTCAAATTCTGGGCTTCTTAAAACAGGGGCTGAACATAATGCAGCCTTGATGGCCCAAAAAACTTTGCCATACTCTGTGGCCCATTTCACATTTTTCAGGAACTGTTTCTTTGTGAGTTCAGAGAGGGGAATAGTTAACTCAGCAAAGTTTGGAACAAATCTCTGATAATAATCAGCCAGCTCTAAAAATGACCTGACATGTTGCTTGGTTTATGGGGACAGGGCTGTTAGCTACAGCAGCTATCTTGGAAACCTTTGGCTTGGCTTCTCTGTTTCCTAAAACAAAGCCCAAATATCTGGTTTGCTGCATGTCCAATGCACACTTGATAGGATTAATCATCAGACCTGCCTTTTTGATCGATTGGATAACTGCTCACAGGTGTTCCTGGTGGCTCTTCCAGTCTGGACTGTACACCACGACAACATCCAGGTACACAGCACAATAAGCAGTGCAAGGGAATAAAATTACATCCATGTACTGCTGGAATGTAGTGGGTGCACCATGTAAACCAAACAGCATGGTGGTGAACTGATAGAATCCTATAGGAGTGGCATATGCAGTTTTGTCTCTGGATTCTTTAGCTAGGGGGATTTGCCAGTAACCCTTGGTGAGATTGATGGTGCTGATATACTTGGCACTTCCCAGCCTGTCCACCAAATCATCTGTTTTGGGCATACAATAACTGTCAAATCCTGACACTTGATTGCGTTTCCTAAAATCAAGGCATATTCTTACACCCCCTTCTTTTTTGTTTACAATCACCATGGGTGATCACCAAGCACTTCTCAGCTCTTCTATGATACTCAATTCTTTCATTTTTTGTATTTCCTTAATCATGTCTGCTCTTACCTACTCTGGTAATCTGTAGGTCTTTGTCTAATAGGGTGAGCATTCCTTGTTACTATTATGTGCTCAACCCTTTTTGCTTGGACTGGTACTGTAGTAAAATTACTGTTAAATGTCTTTAGCAAGTTACACATTTCTACAATGTGTTCAGAGGTTAAGGAAACATTCACCTTTACAGCATCCGCAGTTATAGTTTATTCCAGTCTGTCATAAGCTACATCAATATCTTCTCTATCAGTTTCTGGTAAAACTAGCAAAACAGCTTTTGGTGTTTTTCAACCCATTTTTTGAGGAGGTTAGCATGGTATATCTTAGTAGGATTTTTCCTATCGGGGGTCTCAATCTCATCGTTAACTGTACCAGTACGTCTAAGAACCTTATAAGGCCCTTGCCTCTTCATTAATAGTTTGTTTTCTATAGTGGGTAACAGTAGCAAGAACTTTTCACCTGGCTCAAAAACGTTTTCTTTTACCCCATGATCATAATACACCTTCTGCTGGTTTTAGGCCTCTTCCTGATTATTATGGGTGATTTCAACATATTTTGCCAGGTTCTTTCTCAGGGCACACATATAAGATGTAATAGATTGTTTCTGATTGGGGTAATCTTTCCATGTTTCTTTTATTACATCTAGTGGCCCTCTAGGTTGTCTACCATACAGTATTTCAAACGGTGGAAAACCTTTCTTTTTTTTTTTCTTTTTTTTTGTTTCAGTTTTTCCAGAAGTATGGAATACATTTTTTGTATAATCTTGTTTAACATATCATCTCTATTGACATATCTTACATATTGGTCTAATGTATTAGTCTCATGATATCATTACTCAGAAGTGCACATGATAGTTCTTATATTTTGTTCCTTGTGGTAGTCCCTGTTCTGCCAGTGGATACCTCACTGTCATGGGATCAGATCTGTTCTATGGTCTGAAACCCATAGCCACCATTGAGTCCAGAAATTAATAGTTTTCTGTGTTTTTTGATTCATCTGAGCAGTTATAAGTTCCATTCTATATATTTGATATACTATGTCTACCCATTCTCTAGAGGTAGGTGGATCACTTTGTAACCACTTCCTCATGATTACTTTATTGGCTGCCAAGAGTAGTATGGCTAAAAGGAGCCTTGTGTTGCCTCTTCCTAATTTCTTTGTTAAATTTAGCATAAGTGCTATTTCTGGTGTGAGGGTCTCTATTTCTGGAAATAATTATCCTATTGCTTCTCCCACCATTCTCCAAAATAATTTCAATATCGGGCAGCTCCAAAATATGTGTATATGATTTGCTTGTTCTCCACACCCTTTCCAACATGTCATACCTAGTTGTGGATTATATTTCCCTACTATCTGTGGGGTTCTAAAGTATCTTATCAAACATTTCCACCCAAATTCTCTCCAGGTTGAGGATCTTGTAATTTTATGTACTGTTGTGTATATCTCTACCCAATTTTCTTCCTCCAAATTGATACCCAGCTCTTCTTGCCAGCGTTGTTGGGGATGTAACTTGATCTTTTTCTGGTTGCTTGCTAGAGCTTGGTATGTTTTAGATATTACATGTTCTGGTATTGGTATCTCTATTGTATTGATTATTATTCTCATAAATGGGTGTATCTCTCTTGGGTCCCAGTCTTTTCCTAACATACTCCTAGAGTAAGGCCTTATCTGAAGAAATATTAAAAAATCTTGTTTTCCTAGCTGATACTTTTCTTGTAGTGTTCTGAATTGACAAAAAGCTCCCTGTTCATATAGTTGGTAGAATCTGGTTAGGCCATGATGGTGCCACCTAGTGAAATTATAGTCCTGCCTGGTGGGTTCAAACCTAGGGTCTGCTATTATTTTTTGTATTCTATTAATTGTGGAATCATTAATTTTTTTGATTATTGACTTCCATACTTTCAATAATTGTCTGGTTTGTTTAAATCTGATCTCCTGTTGCATAGTTGATCTTGGTATAGTTTGTCCAAATAAGTATTTCTCTATCCCCTCGGGTTGAATTCCTCTCTCTATTTCTTTCCAATGTGGATCCACTCTGTCATTTAGCCATTGTAATATGTGTGAAATTACTGCTGCCTGTGCATATTGTTCTAGATTAGGAAGGGCTAGGCCTCTCTTTATTTTTGGCATCTGGAGGATTTTATATTTTATTCCCATATAAACAGGGATATCATACTATTCCATTTTTTAAAATCTGTCTGTTGCGGGTATATTGGGAGAGTCTGAAAGAGGTATGGGAACCTTGGGAGTATATTCATTCTAATAACCTCTGTTCTCTGATTCAGTGAAAGAGGTAAGGGGTCCCATCTCAAAAAATCTTCCTTGATAGATTGCAATAGTGGACCATAATTGGCTTCATACAAATCCTGAGTTTCGTTTGTTAATATTATCCCCAAATATCTGAATTTATTGCTTTTCCACTTCCATGGGTACCTTGCCTGAATTGATTCACTAGGATGATAATTTAAACATAACACTTCTGTTTTACTTATGTTTAATTTATATCCTGAGATGGACTCCATCTCACCCAGAAGGGATAATAATTCTGGTACAGAGGTTTCTGGCTCAGTTAGGTATATCAGCAAGTCATTGGCAAAAAATGCTGTTTTGTGGGTGGTATTAAGATATTTTGTCCCTGCAATTCTTTCGTTTTCTTTAATAGCTTGTGCTAACAGTTCTGCGTATATAGCAAATAGTGAGGGTGATGGGGGCAACCTTGTTGAGTACCTCTGTTTAGAGGGAATGGGTTGAAAAAGATCCATTTACCTTTATCATGGCTTGTTGGTATGAATAAATGCTTAGTATTATATTTAAGAAATCTATTGGGAAGTTGAATTTTTCCATTGTGTATCTTAAGAATCTCCAGGAAACTCTGTCAAATGCTTTCTGGGCATCCATACTTAGCAATATAAAAGTTTTTTTTTTTCCTTTTGTGTTTCTTCTAGTAAGTATACTGTTCTTTTAACATTGTCCGCTGTCTGGCATTTTATAATAAAACCTGCTTGGTCTTTGTTTAAAATATGGGGAAGTATGCTTTCTAATCTTTCGGCCATAATGGCTGTAAACAAATTGTAATCTTGGTTTAAAACTGAAATGGGCCTATAGGATTCACAATTCAATGGGTCTTTATCTGGTTTAAATATTGTTGATATATTAGCATATTGCCAGCTATTTGTTATAGGGGAATCATTATCTTGTATGGCATTAAATAACTTAATTAGTGGTGGGAGTAAAATTGTTTTTAATGTTTTACAAAGTTCTGCTGTTTATCCATTTGGGCCTGGGCTTTTATTTGATTTGGATTTTTTTATAGCATTACTTATTTCTTAGGGGTTAATTGGGCATGTTAATAACTTGCTTTGTTCCTCTGTAACTTGAGGTAATTTTAATTTTGTGAAAAACTTTTTATATTCTTCTTCTTCATCTTCTGGTTCTTGTTGTTGGTGGTAAAGTTTTGAATAAAATGTTCTAAAGTCTTCCAATATCTCTTTTGTTAAGTATATTGCCTTGTGTCAGATGCTTTAATTTGGAGATTGTTGATAGTGCCTGTTGTTTTCTTAATCTATAAGCAAGTAGTTTAGCTGCTCTGCCTCTCCCCTCATAATATTTTTGCTTCACATACATCAAGGCTTGTTCAGTTTTCTGGTTTAATATATATTGCAATTTTGTCTTTATCTGATTAATCTGTTTAGTCTTATCTTTCCTCCCCTCTGCATGATCTTGTAGTCTTTCTAATTCCTTTTCCAGCTCTCTTTGTTTTCTATCTCTTTTTCTTTTGATAAGTTGCATATGCTATAATTTCTCCCCTTAGTACTGATTTTAATGTGTCCCACAGTGTTCACTCTTTCATCTCCTCTGTTGTATTTTCTTATATTATTCTGGGGATCCATTGTTGTATTTTTTCTTTAACTTTTTTGTCCCTAATTAACATATTATTAAACCTCCATTGTTTCATCTTTACTTCCTGCTCTGCTTCTAGTTCTATAGTGATAATTGCATGGTCTGATAGGTAAATTGGGAAAATCTTTGTCTTATGTATTATATCAAGTGATTCTGCCTCCACCAAAAAGTAATCTATACATGAATAGGTATTGTAGACCCCTGATAAATGTGTATAACCCCATACTGCTGGGTGACAGTGTCTCCAGGTATCGATTAAAGCTATTTCCTTTATTAATCTCTTGCCATGTTTCTGTCCCTTAGTCACTTTATGAGTATTGGGACTTGAACTATCCTTTGTTGGATTCATTAAAAGATTTAAGTCCCCTCCTAATATTAGTTTCCCTTGTTTAAAGGCTATTATTTTATCAAAGAATGTCTGATATACAGTACTATATTCTTTGATCCTGAGGTATATATATATATATATATATATATATATATATATATATATATACTTCCACTGTGTATGTTTGGCCCTCCCAATTTCCCTTTACCAAGGCTAACCTTCCATCTTCATCTTGATATGATTCAAGAATTTGAAATGTTGACATTCGTGGAATAAGTATAGCTGTTCCCCTCCTATGCCCTCTTGTATATGTGCTGTCCACTTCTCCCGTCATTCCATATTTGAGTAATTTCTGGTGTTCCTCTTTCGACAAATGTGTCTCTTGCAGAAGAATAATTTGGGGATGCATTTTTTTAAGGTGTGAAATTATTTTTGATCTTTTTATAGGGTTACTTAATCCATTGACATTCTGCAACACCACTTTCAGGGTTTTCTTAGTCTGAGACATTAATTTTCTTTAGGAACAAGATCTCCCTTAGCATTCGCTGGTATCTATTACACTGTATTACTTCTATTATACTTATACTCCTGAATGTTTTCACTTCTGGCTTTCTTTTTCCTGACCTACTTCCCAACCATTTTTGCTCTTCTATGATTCTATACCTTCTCTATGTAAGGGAAGGGATAAAAGCAACTGAACAAAACAGTAAACAGGGAGGAGAGGAGGCAATGTGGGTCACTTTAGAGACTGGAAATGGCACCACAATCTGCACAGGGGTTGTATACAGACCCCCATGTCAGGGGGAGGGAATGGACAAGGATATGATAGAAGGCATACTTAGGATGGAAGAGAAAGGGAAGAAACTTTTGATGGGGGACCTTAATATGCCAGATGTTAACTCGAGCACTTTTGCTGCAGCCACATCCAAAAGGAGGGCCATTCTCGATGCCCTTCAGGTGGCATGCCTCAGACAGCTAGTTTTGGAACCTACTCATGAAGGAGCAATCTTAGACCTCATACTTTCAAATTGAGACAGTGAGAGGATCTTAGATCTAGAAGTGGGTAGCCATTTGGGAACAAGTGACCACCAAACAGTGTGGTTCATGATAAACTCAGCTACAGAGTCAAGCCATACAAAAGTGAGGGTTCTGGACTTCAGGAGGGCTGACTTTGGCAAGATGGGCCTAGTTCAGTCCTTTTCTGCCTTCACACGTCTATGAATCTATGAAGATGGGAGAGTGCCTTAGAAAAGCCCTAGCAAACAGGCTAGAAGGAGGGGTGGAGCAACAATGGGGAAATATCAAAACTGCCATCATGGAGCCAACAAGCCTCTGTGTGAAGCAAATAAACAAATCAAAATGAAAGAAAACGCCACTATGGTTCTCAAAAGAGGTGGCAGTGAAGGTTAGGGAGAAAAAGATAGCATTTAGGAAGTATAAGGAAACATAGAAGGAGCAGGACAGAGAACTGTACCAGTTAAGGCATAAGGAAGCAGGGAGGGTAGTGAGAATAGCAAAGGCCCAAACTGCAGAAAAGATAGCCGACTTGGTTAAGAAGGGGGATAAAACCTTTTATAGGTATATCAGGGAGTGTAGAAAGACAAAGGGAGGGAGGGATAGTGAGGCTGAATAGAATGGATGGTGGGTGGGCAGAGAGGGACAGTGAAAATGCAGGGATACTGAATGAATACTTCTGTTCAGTATTCACAAAAGAGGTGGTGGGTGAGGTGCCTAATCCAATTAACAGAAGCACTCTGGATAGGGGGTCGATCCCAGTCCTTTCACAGAAGAAAGGGATCTGAAAGAACTCCTAAAACTGAAGGTGGACAAAGCAATGGGGCCTGATGGAATTCACCCCAGAATTCTAAAAGAATTAAGGGGAGAACTAGTGAAACCACTGACTACCCTTTTTAAACAAATCATGGGAGGATGGTGTCGTACCTGAGGACTGGAGGAAGGCAGATGTGATTCTCCTTCACAAATGTGGGACCAAGACAGAGGCAGGAAACTACAGACATGTCAGTTTAATCTCTGTGGTAGGGAAAGTGATGGACTCACTTCTGGAGGAAAGAACTGTTGAGTACCTAGATGCCAGTGGGGCACAGGACCCAAGGCAGCATGGGTTCACAGCAGGAAGGTCATGTCAGACTAATCTAATTGATTTATTTGACTGAGTGACCAAAGTAGTAGACCAGGGAGGGGCTGTGGACATGGCCTACCTAGACTTTAGCAAGGCATTTGACACAGTCCCACACAAAAGATTAATAGTCAAATTAACCAGCCTGGGAGTGGGTCCCAGGGTGGTAGCCTGGTTAAAACATTGGCTGGACAACAGGACACAGAAGGTAATTGTAAATGGAGTCCACTCTGAAGAAAGAGGGGTTACTAGTGGGGTACTGCAGGGTTCAGAACTAGGTCCAGTCCTTTCTGATGTTTTTACAAGTGACATTGCAGATGGACTGGAAGGAAAAGTATGCCTCTTTGCAGATGACACAAAGATCTGCAATAGGGTTGATACACAAGGAGGTGTGGAAAGGATGAAAAGGGACTTGGCAAGGTTGGAGGAATGGTCAGAAATATGGCAGCTTGGATTCAGTGCAAAGTAATGCACCTTTGAAACAAAAACCCAGGGGAAGATTACACAGTTGGGGGGGAGGTAGTAATAACAACAAAAATGGAAAGGGACTTGGAGATAATCATATCACATGACCTTAAGGTTGGCAAGCAATGTGAGAAAGCAGTAGGGAGGACTCAGGGGATACTGGGATGTGTAGGGAGAGGCATCACCAGCAGAAAACAGGAAGTTGTTATCCCCCTGTACAGACAGCTGTCGAAACCCCATCTGGAGTACTGCGTCCAGTTCTGGAGACCCCATCTCTGCAAGGACATAGACAGGATGGAGGCAGTTCAGAGGAGGGCAACTAAAATGGTGCAGGGTCTGCAAGAGAAGCCATACAAGGAGAGACTAAAGGAGCTTAATATGTATACCCTTGAGGAAAGGAGGGGGGACATGATAGAAACATTTAAGTATCTCAGTGGAATCAACAAAGTCCAAGAGCGTAGCATCTTTCAGAAAAAGAGATGTGCAAGAACAAGGGGACACAATTTGAAGATAGATGGGGGACTGCTCAGGGGCAATGTGAGGAAGTATGTTTTCGCAGAGAGGGTGGTGGACACATGGAACAGCCTTCCTGAGGAGGTTGTGGGGTCTAAAACTGTGGGAGAATTCAAGAATGCATGGAACAGACATAAGGCAATTTTTGTGGTGGGTAGGAAGAAATAGGCTGTTGGTTAAATAGGATCTGCAGCTTATCCTCTAGGTAGGGAAATGGGCAGACTAGGTGGGTCAAGTGGTCCTT
Source organism: Neoceratodus forsteri (assembly GCA_016271365.2). Lineage (NCBI taxonomy): Eukaryota > Metazoa > Chordata > Ceratodontiformes > Ceratodontidae > Neoceratodus > Neoceratodus forsteri. The sequence goes on from CM057453.1 coordinate 438,184,869, forward strand.
ATCTGCCGTCAAAGTCGATGTTTCTATGTTTCTATGTTTCTCCTTTTTTCCTGCTCCCCCCTAACTGATTGTCTGTTTTCCTCTGATTATTAACTATACACATTGTTGCTTCTAATGTCAAATTCTTCTCTGACAAGGACAGAAGAATCCTTCTAGTTTGAGCTATTTGCCTTACCCAGTAGGCCTGCCCTGAGGGTTGTACATATCTCCCAGAATATAAATAAAATTCAAAGTGGGTCTTATCCTGGTTCCCTACCTGGTCTTCTGGTCCCTTTAAATAAATTTCTAAATAATGATTGTAAATACCAAGAAAAAAAGTAAAAAAACTAAGATAATGTATACAGGTGCTTTACTCTGGTTGCATCATCACTCTCCCCCCCCCCGATCTCTGGGTTGTACATCATTTTATTTTCATCAGTCATTTCCTTTAATTAAATTATCCTGTTTTCCAGTTTCCGTTTTCTTCTGTATTCTTCTTGCCCTGTTATGTCCAATATCAAATTATTTAATTTCTTCTGTAGCTCTTTCTTTCTCTTTGAGCTGTTCTATATGGAGTTGCTCTTAATTCTCGGCCTTAGAGCAGAGTGTGTCCTCTGGTGAATTTTTTAGTGACTGCCCTCTCCTTCCGTTGGGAAGGCCTTGATCTCCTTATCTAACCCTTCACTCGAGTTTCAGGCAGCCCCCAGTCACGACCGCGTGGTCCCTGCGGAGCTTTCCAGGCCCAGTCTGGGTGTCCCCCCCAGGTTTTTCCACCAAATGGCACCCAATTCAGCTGGCACCACTCTCTATATCTCTCTCTCTCTCTCCTAAGTGCGCCCCCACTGAGACTCCATTTCTGTATTCATCTCCTCAGGTGCACCTGGCTTTACCATTCAACCCTTTTCCAAGGCTACTTTGTAATGCCTATCCACAAGCCAAAGAAGCAGAGATCAGCTCCCCGGTCACCCCTCTTAGACTATTCAGCATTCTCTTTTATCTATTTCAGGGCTCATTAGTGCCTTCCCCAAGCACGATCTTTCTTACAGAATCTCTTTGGTGCCCACTGGTGAGAGCAATTCCTAGAGAATACCTAGTCAGTCACACAGGGTCCCCTCTTCATTTGTGGAGACATTCATGTACTACTCCCCGCGGGGATGTTCACCCCTGACCCAGCCCGGGTTCACCCCTGCCAGTTAACCATTGCAGTCTAGGCCGAGGGCCTACCTCCTTGAGTGCTGGTTTTCCACTTCCCCACAGTGCTGCGCTCTATCTCTTCAGCCTACTTATCTCTAGGAGATACCCATTATTTTTTGTTTGCAACTTGACCTAATAGCCTCTTTATCTCATCTAGTACTACTTGATGTGATTCTCTTTCTGGTCTTCTCTCTTTGTTCAGTCCAGAATTTAGTCCATACGGTTTCTCTGGCAATTTAGTGAGCAGCTCGAATCCTCTTTCTCTCAGGTCTTCCATTGCACTCTCTGCTGTATCATATGCTGTCTGTCCATTGGGATACTGGATTAAAAGTCTGGATTGGTAAAGTATTTGGAATTTCAGCTGCAATTGCCTTAGAATTGGAAACAAAAGTACATATTCCTTTCTTCTCTGCATTGTGACTCTTGCATAATCGTTATCAAAAAAAAGTCTGTTTTCCCCTGAATATTTTCCCTTTTGAACATGCTTTCTGGAGTATCTTCTCTTAAGTACAATAACTTAGAAATCAAACTATTATTGAGCTAGGACATTGCTCTGTATCTTGAGGTTTAGGGCCAAGTGCTCTGTGAACTCTTTGTATTTCTATAGGAAAATCTTGTTCAAGGTTAATTCCTCTCTTAACAAGTTTTATATGTATCCTCTCATATCTCTGCCCTCACTATCTTCTGGAATTCCATAAATTCTTATGTTTTGACGTCGCTGTCTATTCTCGGCATCTTCTTGTCCCCCCCCCCCCAGCGTTTGATAATATCGAGGAGTTGAGTTATAGTTGTTTGGATATTTGTAATCTCTGCGGCCTGGTCCGAGTCACTTTGTTCAGCAATTTTACTTGGTTTTGCAGATTCGATACATCAGTACATAGGAGATCATGTTCAGACTGAAAGTCTTGAAAGTCTTTCTTGATTTCTTGTACGTCAGTTATTATTCTATCAAGTTTATAATTTAGGAATAAATCTTTATTTTTTAGTTTCCTGTGTTTGGGTTTCTTTCCTGAAGATGTCATTTGGGCCTGTGATATTTCTGATGTCTCCAAGTCCGATTTTTCAGCTACCGATTTCTCTTCTTCTATTGGCAAGCCCTCATACCTGTTCATGGTTCCCTTTTGTGTATTTGATGTCATCTGTAAAAATTTCTCCATCTACTAGGTTTTTCTTGTGAAATTCTGTATTTTTAGTAGTTTTGGGGGGAGCTTTGAGCGGAGCTCCGATCTTAAGCTGCCATAAGGTCCAGAGCTGCACCGGAAGTCCAGGTGAAAAACTTTTCAATGCCTGTGGCACTTCTCTGTAAGCAAAAAGCAGGTAAGGTAAGTATTGATCCCAGTCTTTCCCTTCCCCTTTTACAAATCTTTTAAACATGTGTTTTAGGGTTTGATTAAAATGCTCAACAAGACCGTCTGTCTGAGGGTGATAAGGGGAGGTTCTTATGGCAGTGATACCTAGTAGTCAGTACAGCTCCTTCAGTAATGCAGCACCAAAATTAGTACCCTGGTCAGTAATAATCTCTTTAGGTATGCCCACCCTGCTTTTTGGCAAGCTCTGCTGCCACTTTTGGGGCTGTGGCATTACACATTGGAACTGCCTCTGGGTATCGAGTAGCATAGTCACATACTACTAAAATGAATCGATTACCATTTTTACTTTTGTCTAAGGGGACAACCACATTCATTGCAATTCTCTCAAAAGGCACACCTATCAAGGGTAGGGGCACCAGGGGCACCTTGTATTTTTACATTGGTTTTGCACATGAGCAAACCAATGTATTGTTGCAATACAGGATTTTGGGTGTGTGTTGCTGCCGAGCCCATTGCAGTACACAAAACCAGGGGCTTGTAATGGGCTCGGCAGTCAGCACCAATGACCACTCAGTGTGGTTCTGACACAGCTCTTTCGATAGTAGCCCTGCCCAACAGTGTGGGACACGGGGTAGCCCACTTCCAGTGTCCCCAGTTGTGTATAAAATCCCCATTTATTACTGTGGAACACTGAGGAGCCCACTCCTAGTGTTCCCAGTAAGTCCCCTCCCAGCAGTGTTGCTGTTTTCTCCCCATATGTTTGCTGACAGCGGGTGCCCAATCCCAGCATCAGCAGTAGTCCCCCTTCCCCGACAGTATGGGGCACTGGGTAGCCCACTCCCAGTGTCCCCAAATGTATAATGTACCTGTAAAAAAGAAAACAGTCCCCCAACGTCTTTTTTTGAAACCTGGAAAAAGGAAATGGTCCCCCGCTGTCTCCCCACATCCCCCTTCCCCATCCCCACTGTCCCTCTACACACCCACCTCCCCGCACCTCCCCTTACCCCATACTTACCTCCAGAGGTCGGTGGCTGCGATCTTCTCTGGACTGGGACACATCTGCACTCTTCAAAGGCAAACCACAAACTCAAGGAATCAAGGTAAACCGTATAATGGCTGTCAATGGGGCTTTCAACTTATCTTGATATCTCAGCCATTTTTAGGAATTTTGACCCCAAATTTTCAACATGGGGTTCTTGAGACCCCACCTCATGAACACTGACACCATAATCTCATTAATCAGTCCCAAAAGATGATTTTGCAGTTGCTTCATGGAATCACCTTTTGGGACTGACTAATGAAATGAGAGTGCCAGTGTTCATGAGGTTGGGTCCCAAGAACCTCATGTTGAAAAATTGGTGCAAAAAGTCCCCAAAATGACCGCGTTATGAGTGTGCATTAAGCAGGTTCTACGCATGCGCGTAACTTAGACAGTTTTCATGTTTTTACTCCAGATTTTCAATATTGCCATTTTCACACTCCTCATGAACAGTATACAGCTATCATTTTTCACATCCTGACCAAAACATGTTTTCACACCTGTTGTACAGAATAGCATAATCGCTTTGTAAAATCAAGCTTTGGGACAGATTAATGAAATGACAGTGCCAGTGTTCATGATGTTTGGTCCCTAAAAGGCGCTGTTGAAAATTTTGTGACAAAATTCCTGAAAATTCCCAAGTTATGTGCATCCATTGAATTTATTTTATGCACGCACATAACTTTGCAGAATTCGGATCCTGCGCTCCCACAGTAAAATAAGGATACTATTACACTATCTCAAAAAGAAGGGAAATTCATTGCAAAAAAGTATATTAATGTATCAGTTAGGGTTTTTATTAAATTGTCAAAAGCTGGGAAATTCAGTGTTAAGGTTTCCACTCCTACCAGCCCATCCCCCATCCCTCCACACACCAGGCGTGGGTACAAAGTCATCAGGCCTAATCTCACTCCATACTGCTATAATGTACTATATCAGCTTGTTTGCACATAGAATGGGGTGAGAGTTGGGCCTGACAAACCCATGGCACACCCTGATGCCTGTTGGTGTGTGGAGGGTGGAGGGGTGGTAGGGGTAGGATCCCTAAAATTGAATTTCCCAGCTTTTGACAATCTAATAAAACCCCTAATTGATGCATTAACATACTTTTTTGCAATGTGATCTGCTGGCTGTACTATAGCAACAAGCAGTGCTGTTTCATTCATTAGAAGCCAGTGCTCGGCAGTGGAGGATGGAGGGTTGTGCTGTGCTGGACTGGTCAATGGCAGCGGCAATTACCTTCTTCTAATAAGGAGAAATGGGTGCTGGGTGCCAGGTTTGGGGGGGCCATGGACGAACGGAGTGGTCAGGTCACTGCTTGTTGTTGTGGGGAGGGTACCCTGTATTCTTGGTGCTGCTGCCTCTCACTTAAATTTGGGGGATTACTCTGTATTCTTGATGCTGCTGCCTCTCACTTAAATTAATTTATAAGATGGGGTCGGTCATGGAGGTAGGTGGGTTCTGCCGGTCCCCATTAAAAGTCTTTTTCGGCAGAAAAAAAAATTGCGGTTGCTGGATACATAGGAGGGTGGGATTTAAATAGGTGTTACTGAAATAAGATGCTGCCTTGAAAGTACATAAGGCTATGGGACCAGATGAGGGACACTGCAGGCTATAAAGGGAGCTCAGGGAAGGACCAGCGTTAAACAATCAACCAACGTTCGGCATTGACAAATGCTTGTTTAGTCACTGGGGCTACTTTCTGACACTCAGCACAGGAACGGCAATAGGTAGCAACATCTTCATTAATTTCAGGCCAGTAAAATCTATACAGCAATCTGGCAAGGGTGCGATACCTCCCCGAGTGACCAGCCATAGGACTATCATGTACTATCTGTGACAACTTAGATCTATACTTTTGTGGTATAAACATTTGTTCTATCTGGTCCTGTGTCTGAGGTTTAACCCAAACTCTGTACAGTAGCCCATTACACTTTTTAAACATAGGTTCACCCTGTTTTGGTTTCACCCCAGCTGCTTAAAATAGCCCTGGAGAGAAACATTGTTGGCTTGTTCAAAAGAAAATCACAATCAGTGATCAGTTTAGTTTCAGCATTTTCATATGTTAATCCCTTATGTCTATCAGTCTTTTGTTGCCATTATTTTTTCAGGCGTCGTCTTTCTTTCCTGGACTTCTGGATCTTGGAGCTTTGCTCAAACAAATCCAACTCAAAATCAACGAAAGGAAAAGAGTCCCCACCATCTGAGATTTTCTTTGCCTGAACTCTTGTCTCCACAGCTGCTAAAACATCAGGATTTACTCCCTCTTCGATTAACTCAGTCAGTCCTGGAAAGTCATTTCCAATAATCGCAGGTACAGGTAACTTAGGTACTACCCCTACTTTCATTTGGTGCAACACCCCACTAATAGTCAGAGTCACTTGGCTGGTGGGATTGTATCAAGTGTCCCTGTGGATGCAGATGATGTCAGTACCTTGTCCTTTTAGACATTATTTTCCCAGCATTTCAATATGCACTAGGGTCTGTCTGCTTCCCAAATCTATATCTCCCACCTTCACATCTGTTAAGTACTTGCCCCAATTTGATAAGGACAAATCTGCTCCAGTGCCACTCATCTTATTATGGCAATTTCTTGCAATATGACCTGGCTTATTACAGTTATAGCAAATAAAGTCTTTGGGCACAGATTTGTTACCCCTACCAGAGTTCTTATTAGACTTTGAGTTTAAATGGGAAAAAGAGTATCTTACCAGTTCATGGCTGTTACCTCGCTGCTGAGGCATCCATCTGACAAGTCTTCGGCCAAAGAAAAAGCCTTTCCCTACTTTCTGGTCAGTGTTCTTTCACCCAAAGCTGCACATCTGTAGGCAGGATGTTGAAGAATTGCTCCACTGCAAATATGTTGATGATCTGTGGGACTGTTTTGCCCCCTGGTTGGAGCCATTTTATCAGGAGTTCTCTGAGTTGGGTGAAGGCTTCTCGAGGATTGTCGACTGAGTTGTATTTCAGAGACTGAAGTCTCTGCCTGTAGGTCTCTTCTGAGATGCCATACCTTTTCAGGATTTCACTTTTCACCAGGTCAGTTTTCTTGCTGTGCAGTGTCCATATTGCTATAGGCAAGTCGGACTTTCCCTGTCAGGCAAGGTACCAGTCTGATTGCCCATTGCTGCTTTGGCAACTAGCAGGCTGTGGCAACCCTTTCAAAAGTTGCCAGGTATGCTTTGACATCATCTGAGGGACACAACTTTGTAAGTTAAATGTATTTTAAGTTGTTTGTGTCTTGTTGCTCTGCTGGACCAGTGCCAGATCCTCCAGTTTTGATAAGTTGCAAGGCATCCATCCATCGCTGCATCTCTTCTCTTCTTTTCCACTCCTGTCTCTGTATCTCTTCTTTTCTCTGCTGTTTGAGTTGTCACATTTCTTCTTTTCTCTGTGCTTCTAAACGTTAAATTTATTTTTCTCTCTGCTGCATCTCTTCTTTTCTCTGTGCCTCTAAACGCTGAATTTCTTTTTCTCTCTGATGCATCTCCTCTCGTCTCTGTTTCTCCATCTCTTTTTGTCGTATAGCCCACCATTTGAAAAAGGAAGTCAGGCTTTCAGGTTCCATCTCTGCCTGTTCTTTTTCTATAACTGATGCTAGCTGTACAGTCTCAGCTTGGACTTCTGTCTCTGCTAGTTTGGCTGCCATTCTCCATGTAACCACTCCTGGGCTTACTGCTTCAGAATCCATACCTTTCTTCAATGCTTCCCTGCTACTAGGTCTAGTAACCATGCACAAAACTCCTGGCTTAGAGTATGCACAGCATAAATTCCAGTTAGGCTGACATCATCTGTTGTCGAGGCACAGGTCAGGAAGCATAGAAAAACCAGGAGCAGTCATAAAATTCACAACAAGTGTTTTATTATTAATAACAGTAAAAAAAATTCTCTGTTACAAAACATTGCAGCTCTTTTTTATAAGTCTTTGCAGGAGCTCGTTAAGGAAACAATACTGCTTACACAATGTTCTTGTCAGTTTCAGCAGGTGCAGCAAAAAGAACATTGTGACCCAGAACTGACTTCTTGTTTACATCCCTGCAAAAAGGCTTAAAAACTGCATTTAAATTAACCCCTTGAGTTCCAAATAGCTGTTTGCAATTATTTCAACATTATAACAATATACAGTTTAAAACAAAGGGATCCCAGTTTTAACTGCATTTCCACAAAATGATTCACATTTATTTTTATACCAGCAGATATGCAAGGGGACAGAAAAGATGGAACAGCAAGTGAAGGTAGAGAGATAGCGAGAGGCAGAGAATTGCAAGACCATTGGGGTGATCAAGTCCTAGGTCTCACGGGAAAATTTGGTTGCACAACCAGACAGAGAAGAGATAGAAAAGGAGAGAATAGAGCAGATCCTTGCATTTAAACTCCTTCTTCATAACTGAGACAGGGCCATATTCAACCCTGCCACAGACCAATAAATTCAAGGTGGAGCAATGCAATGAAAGCTGATAAAATTCCCATCACTGACTGCTTTCACCATATTTACACCATTATCTGTGATGAAAACAAACAACTTGACTGGTACAGCATGTCTTGAATGAATGCCAGGATGTTAAGTGACATGTGTGTTTTTTTTTTCATTAGCGCCATATTTGGAAAAGGAGTCCTAGAGTGACTGCCAGATTGTGGAACGATGAAGGAAGAACCAGTGACACAGGGAGAGAAGGAGTACTCGACAACAGGAGACATAGGATTTTGCACACACTAGTGTGCCACCAAAGAGAGATATACATGCATGAAGTTTGTACTGAACCAGATGTCTGAGGTGCAGTGGAAAAATCTCCCAACATTCTCTGAGAGTTGTGTGGCAGTTGTTCTTTTCACACCCACATATGTCTTTTGCACCACAGTCAATGACAATGTGGAATGTGATGAGAGTTGGCAATATGGCTACAAGTGTTGCATAAGTTTCTGAAAGACAGTGTCTTCCACAAGTCAAAAGGGTTGCAGATCCAATGGTATCATTTCATCTATGAGCTGCGTGATGTGTTGAGCTGTTGGATGGGATGATTGGAATTTTGTTCTGGCCTGAAACTTTCCCACTAATGGGATTTGATGTTGATGGGGGGATGTTCCTCACTTGTCAGATGGTGAGGAAATAGCAGGGGAGCAGTGTCTGGTGGGAGAGCTGGTGATATGTGGATGCTTTGGGCAAAGGAGCAGTTGCAGCAGCAGCAGCATTTGTTTCAGAGGCAGAATGGCTATTCAGGATGAGGTGATGGTGGTACTGGTGGCAGTGTCAAGGGATGAAGAGGACACTTTCACACTGGTAGTATCAGTGGCAGTTAATGACAATGTCATCCTAAATGCACTACTAGTAGTTTCTGATGACACTTTTTTCCCTCGTGTCAGCTGACACTGTACTGGTGCTTCAGGCTGCAGAATTTGATGGGATGAAATATAATTTTGAGTGGTGAATATGCCCTGAACATTACTCTGCAGTATGCTTATTCACTTGCTGCTTGCTGCTTTTCACCTACAGTACTGCAATCTTGCTGGGACTGCCAGACAACTACATTTTCTGGTACAGCCTCTCTCTCCCATAGTTGTGTTCCTCATAGGAAGATGTCTGATAGTAAAGTTAAATTACATTATTATAAAATATACTTTAGTAGTCACTCACTGCATAATTGCCAGTGAGCTGAAAAACTTAGTATCACTCACTACTCAAGCCTGACTTGTAAATAAATACTCAGAAGAAAAAAAAAATTTAAATTTCTTCTTTAGCACAAACATACAAACTTATGACAATGTCTTTCTTGCGTGCACACCGTGCACACACAGAACCAAATAATAGCTAGATACCCAGAAGTGATGGGAGTCAACTGACTAGTCCCACCCTACCAGCTAACAGCTGTATTCAGTGGTGCACTTGCAGTTGCACAAGTGGCCATGGAGGAACCCGACCCTGTGTTCCTCACAAGAGGATGTCTGATATTAAAGTTAAATTATATGTTTTGAAATATAATCACTCACTGTGACAATCCCGGTGAGCTGATAAGTCGCACTCACGAATAGTCAAGCCTGACTAACACAATTTATTTTTTTAATTTCTTCTTTTGCATGAAGCCCCAAACTTAGAACAATGTTTTTCTTGAGTGCACACTGTGCACACACACACAGAGAACCAAATGGCCCGTTAACTGCACAGAAGCTGTGAGAATCACCTGACTAGTCCCACCCTACCAGTTCATATATGGCTATGCAATTGCTGTTCTACGAGTGACCGTGGAGGGACCTGAGCTTAGGTTTCTCACAGGAAAAAGTTTGATATTAAATTTAAATTATATTATAAAATAGACAGTGACTGTGACGAAGTCGGTGAGCTGACAAGTCTCGTCCACAAATAGTTATGACTGACTAAAGCAGGTTATTATTATAAATTTCTTCTTTGGCATGAAGCTGTGAACAAACTGAGTACACAAGTGTGCCACAGTATCCACTACTGCCCAGAAGCACAAGACAAAATGGCAGCCACCCAGAAGCAGTGGTGATGGGAGTCAGACGACTCTGGCCTTCCCTCAAAAATAATAAATATATTTATTCAGTGCAGTTGTGCACTTTACTGCACTACAATTAGACCAATATGACACTAACTCATTAGCTTGCCTTGTTCTTTGTTTTAGACAAGTCCTTGTTCTTTGTTTCAGACAAGTCCAACAAAGTTACAAAAAAACTTACATTTCAAGTCACTAAATAAATCACTTCAAAATCTCCCTTACTCCCTTAAACTAACAAAAGCTGTTTAAAACATGACCGCTTTAAATCTGGTTTGGTTTTAATACACACACAGGCTATATGTCTGCTCAGTGGGTCCTGCCTGCTTCTCTCAGCAAACAGCCCTAGGTTAATGTCACTTCTTTAGCAGTTCTCCTGAAGAAAGTCTAATTTTCATAGTCCAAGTGGAACACAATTGATCCTCTCAGCTTGAGATTCAGAAGGGGAACAAAAACTTTCAAGATTTCCACATTTTGGGTTACTTTAACAAGTGAGTGAAAGTAGACTGCCCTATCACAGCATCTGAGATGTCTGTCTGTCATGTCTGTATCTTCCACGAGTGCTGGGTCACTTGAGCTACCTTCAGTAAGCTTCCAAAGTGGCCTCTGATTGGACAAGAAGTCTCTGGAGATCTTGAACTCCTGTCAAATAGCAAAACACTGAATAGTGGCAATTATTCATTTTTTTTTCCTGAGTAATGATTGGCCTACTATTTATGGTATTTGGGAAATACTATTATTTACTCACACACCCATACTGCCCATTCTATCTCAATTTTGGGAGGAGATAGTGACAGTTGTTACTGAGATCCTAATGATTGCTATTCTCCCTCACCAAGAATAAAATTCAGGTAGTATAAGGCATGTACCCTCCAGATTTTAAATGCAAAGGAGATAAATATATATGAAAAATCTTTATTGTCACAAGAACCAGAGCTGTCACTCAGCTCTGACTAACCCTGACGTGCCCAGATATACAGAATGGATTCAAATCTGTAAACAAATAGGATGTACAGAGGAGGGTACCACATTGGCATGCTTAAGAATAGACAAACAGGAGTGTATGGGTACCATTTTTAAAATCTAAGAACAGAAGGAAGAAACACCCATGGCAAGAATATAATGGATTTTGGGAATGCCCGTTGTAAATGTACAGTATGTACAATATTTTTAGTATTTCAAATCCATTGCATGTGCGTGTCTTTGTCTACAATTGATAATGGCTGTCAGTGAATACAGCATTTGCTTGTCTGATCTATTAAAACTCAACATGTTTTAAGATTAAAAAAAAGGTTATAAAGCCATGGGCCTCACCCTCGGGCCTTCCTAGGCAAATAATTCCCATTGGGAGGTTTAAGACCCAAACTGTACTTAACTCTTCCTAGTGGGCATTATCCTCATAGAATAGCCCTCAAACCAAACTCAGGCCTTATTGTTTAACTGATTGCAATGTGATGCTTCAGAGATGTGTATGTCATTTTCCATCAGCAATGTATTTTAGCTTCAATAAATAAAATATTATTTAAAATGGACATGTCTGTTCCTCTTTACCTAATCCTATGATTGTCAAGATGAGATAATAAGATGGTTAACATAGCCTGCCTTAGTCATCCAGGACCATAATGACAGACTATCAGTAACTGAATCAGCTCATCACAGATCATTCTTGGTAGCATTCTTGTTTTGTAACTTGGTTACAAAGTGCTGTGTAACCTGCCATTTCATTCTGTGTCAGAAATCTAGCCAAAAATATAGTAATTGATGGGCTACATAGAAGGAACTGTGATTGTGAAACCAAATCAGAAAATCTCAGAGGTACTACTCAGCAACACTTTACATGATTTAAATTGACATCAGTTGTGCTTAGGATTAAGATAGAAAATATGGTGGAAGAAAATACTTCACTGCTATAGTGATTGAGGAGGAGGAGTAAGGATTTGTTTAACTTTTCCCTTCCTATTTCTTATAATAGTAATAATATAAAGACAGGTCAAGCTGCTTTGGGGAAGTCAGTGGTTAAAGCAGCAGTGCAAGGAACCTGAATTTGCAATGTGTGCAGTACTGATGCTTAGACAAATAAATAATGCTGAATGGCAATACTGTTGGGTCTGTAAAGTTTTGTTTTTTTCTATTTTTATGCCTGTGTAACCTCCTGATCTGCATAGACTCTCGCCAGGATCGCCATCTTTAATCAGAGTTCATTACGGTTATGTTGCTTGTGGCCATGATAACCATAATGCAACTCAATTTACACATAATGCTTTGGTTTGTTATGTTCTGCTCTCTGTGCGCTTTCACATTTATAGTGTGCTTTGGATGTTACAGATAATAGAATGCTGCAGTAGTTGTTATGGTAACCTGTACTAAATAAACATAAATGCACATGGGTTGCACTTCTGCTCTCTTTTCTTGGAAACTAAAATATGACAAACCTCCATCCGGCAAAAAAAGTTATCTTTGGTGGAAACTGCATTTCCTGTGAAGCATTATTCACCTAATAAACTTAAAAATGGCAGCCTCTTCAAACTCAACACTGACCGAAGCCAGTGTCAGTTCATTCACTGCTAAACCCCCCACCACCCTGCTTTCAAACAGCAGGTGCATCATATTGTAATAAATCCCCCACCGGGTCATACAGCAACATCTCCCCTGCAGCTCTCATTTCTGCCTGCACACGCAAACCTGGCTTCCCGCTTTGGTCAGCAGCAGTCAGAGAACTGCTCCCTGTGCACTCTTGTTGACATTGTTTCATTTTATTCCCCCTGTTCTGAATCTTTCCCCTCCCTCCACGTCACAACCTCACCGCTCTCCCTCGGATTCCAGTTAAGCGGGCGGTTGACCATTCCCTCCATCCCTGCCACCACTGCTTGCTACAGCTCTGCCTGGGGTACAACTTCCTTACAGCTCACCACTTGATCTTCCCAAGAGCTCCGGCTTCTCCAGCTCTCCATTAGAATTAGATTTCCTAACAGTTTTATTTATTTATTTATATTGATCAAGTCTAGGATTACAAATACCTTTGAGCCAAGGCTGTTTTACAAAGTTTCCACGTCAGAGTAATACAAATCACGGGGAACATCAAGACAGACATTACAACAATGTGGACATTGCAAACAGATTACAGATTAATACAATTCAAGGGTAACATTGTAATCATGGCAGCCAGTGGTTTTATGACGGTGCTGCTCATATGACAACATAATGAATCACACAGTTTTTTTTTTTTACAATATATGAATGAAAAAAAAAATGCTATCTTTCTGTAGAAAAAAAGACTTCCAAAGCTGTATCAAGTGGTAAAAAGAGGAAGAACTTTTGCTGTTCAAAGCACAAGCACTGTGGTGTTTTCATGCCGTTTGTTCAACTAGCCCACATTATAATAAATTTCTTTGAAGCACATGAAACAGCTTCGTGAGCCTTTTTTTCTACAAAATGGATAGTGCATCTTTTATGGTGACAGTGTGAACTACTGTTCTGTTTGCTTTGTCTGGTGCGCGCCTGAGTTTATTTGTGTACTCCGTCAGCTGAAGATCTAACTTTCGTTTTTCCCGCTGGCTACTGGGGAGTGCGCACGTAACAGCAGAGACAGATGCACACATTAACACTGTGGGAAACAAGCAGGATAAATAAACATGGCAGCAGACCATTTAATTCATGCACATTAATATTAATTTATTTATTATAGCCCTGTTACAATTGCCTTTTGATCTAAAACAGTAACATTGCCTGTGATCGGAAGACTTAGAACATCAGATGAGCTAATAAAGGAATGCTGTTTTTTTCTGACCACTGTTCCTTGCACTGCTGCTTTAATAGGGTTATTTTGCATCCACAGCCCTTTGGGATCTAAAAAAAATAAATGTTATTCTCAGGACATGTCACATCCTGGTCAACTGAAAAAACACATATTTTGCTTTCACTCTTATTGACCAGAAAGTAATAACAAGAAAAGCTCCTCTGAATGACTGGGAAGTTTGGACAGATTTTCAAGGGGGAATGCAGGGCTTGCATCAATCTCTGCATCAAAACCCTTTCTTTGTCACAGCTGCACCATTTCTGTTTGCCACAGCTGTGCCTGATCTTACAATCTCGGGTGCAGTTACAACAGTTTACCCGCTTTATGGCAGCTTGCACCAAATCGCGGGTGCAAGCTCCATTAAAACAGTCTCCATTGCCGATGCAAGCTAGACCACAAAAAGATGGTCTAGCGAGCATCACTTGCTGCAAGGGATAGAAAATCCCTTTCGATTGCCACAAGCCCGATGTGCCATATCGTTGGCGGTCCCAGGGTTTGTGGCAATCATGGAGGTTAGAAAATCCGACCCTTTGTGTCTTCCATAATTGAACCTACTTTTATAGCACTACAATTTTGGTGCAAGTGGTAATTAACTGTCCAAATTTATGAACATATAGTGTCACTGATTTTCAAACCACTGCATGCGCTGCCTCCCTCCCAGTATGTGAGTGCTCACCTGTGCATTTTCATTAAGAATATTTAAAAAAAATGTAAATGACTTCCAGCCCAGTTGCATGGGGGACTGAGATGCTGGATGTCTTACCTCCTCCCATGAGGGTGACCCAGGTTCAGGAATGAGCCTGGGCCACTGGGGGTTCGGCTGGGGGGAGAGGGTGATGAGCTGTATTGAGTAGCCACAAGGCAACTTTCCTCTCCTGGGGAGGGATGTGGGCTTCCCGAGCTCTTGGCTGCCACCTGGCAGAGGCTAGGTGGCAGTGCCAAGCCAAACAAAGGGAGGCAGGCATTAGGCCATGTGTGATGAAGGGGATGTCACCAGAGCCACTGAGCACATGTGCACCTCCACGCACATGCAGGACAGTATTCTGGGGTCCCAGGGTACTGAGAGAGAAAAATCATAAAATGGGGCACCAGGGGAGACTCAATGAAGCCCTCAGAGCAGGGCGGATTGAGATCCTCTGAGGAAGGACCACAGCTTGTCTGCTCCTGGAGCCCTGACAGGAAAAAGCAATATGGAAAAAGAATGTCAATGACCAGCAGCACTAGGAAGCTTGGTTTGATGGTAAGTCATGGTGGTGGTGGAGGCTTTAATATCAGTTTGTAAGTTAAACTGAAAGAAAATGCTCACCAAGCTTACTTTTGCATGCGGCCTGCTGACTTATATGGATACTGAACAGTATTCACATGCACCCCTGCCAGTCAGGAGACTGGATTTCCATTTTATAATCAGGAGGAGGATTTTTTAAGGCAGTATCCCCACAAACCGCTGGCTTATTTCCGTTACATTGATGATTTGTTTATCATCTGGATGGAAGGCACAGATGCACTCAAAGATTTTCATCACAAACTTAATAATCTCCACCCTACTATAAAGCTTACCTTGGAGTACTCTACCACCAAGGTTAACTTTCTGGACACCACAGTCATCATTAAGGATGGAACCTTACATACATGTATTTACAGGAAGCCAACAGACAGACAGAGATACCTGCACAGGAAAAGTAACCCCAATCCATACAAAAAATCTGTCATATACAGTCAAGCACTTCGTTGTCAATGTATTTGTTCAAATGAGGATGACAGAGATACACATTTGGCTATGTTGAAAAACACCTTTATGGAGCAGGGACACTCTTCCAGGGAAATTGACAGGATAACAGAACGGGCAACGCAAGTACCAAGACAACAACTACTTCAATATAAAGAAAAGACAGCTACAGAAAGGATACCCTTGGTAGTCACATATCATCCAGACCTTGAACGTCTGCGTAAGATTATTAAAGATCTCCACCCAATATTTAGTGAGGATGACACCCTTAATTGTATTTTTAAGGAACTCCCACTACTATCTTTTAAACAACCGCCAAATTTATCCAGCCTAATTATTAGGAGCAAACTTTCACCGAACAGAATACCATGTCACACAATGGCACACGACCCTGCAATCGACGCCCCTGCAAGACTTGTGGGCTCATTTCTACCTCAGACTGTGTGGTTACATCACAAAACAGACAATTCAGGTGCATGGGAGTTATACATGCATGTCACGACATGTTGTTTATTTCATTCAGTGCAAGAGATGTCACAAACAGGTTATGTAGGAGAGACACGCCAACAGCTCCGCACTAGGATGAACTCACACAGACATACTATTACAGCAAGGAAGACTGCAAAAACAGTGGGGCATCACTTCTCCCAGCCTGACCACTCAGTCTCAGATATGTCAGTAATGGTCTTAAAAGGAAATCTCAAAAACACACAACAGAGACGAGCTTTTGAGATTAAACTTATTTTACATCTCAGTATGGTAGCAGATGGGATGAACTTGAATATTGGCTTTATGGGACACTACAGAAACTAACATCCACAGACCTTTTCTTCTTCAAACTGACATATTATAGGACTTCAGCATGTGTGAGATGTGGATGCGTGTGTGTATGTGTGTGTGGGTATGTGTTGTGGTATGTGATATAACAGATGTGGGACTTGCTGTCACTTTGAGGTAAGTCTCTATTTAGCTATATGGAGTTATAATGTGTTACTATTTTTATTTCACACACATAAAGAATTTCTCCTTACTTTTTATCTTTGCCTGTGTGTGGGGGGGATTGATTCCATTGCACCATATTCAGATTACCCAGCCTGCTAGTGTACATACAGGAGTGTTATCTTATACTGTTATATATAATTTTTGTAACTCTGTACATATTGGGATGTGTGATCTCATTTGCTTGGGGGTTCTGCACATATCTTTTTACATTAGGCTAATATTGTAGTAATTTACTCAGGATTTCATGACAAGTTGTATTCCTTTGGGGAACTATTACAGTGACTGAAGTTAATATAGGTTCACTAGGAGAGAGATTGAGTGTGTGTGTGTGTGTGTGTGTGTGTGAGAAAAAGGAGGGAGAGAGAGAGAGAGAGAGAGAGACAACATCTCGTTTAAGCTATGTATCTCCCCCACCCACATTATTGTGATGTGGGGTGGGTTAGGTTGTATTGTTTGTATGAACAGGAGGAGATAAATTGCATTTTTATCTCTTTTTCAGATTCCCTTGACACTTGTGGTACATGAAGTTGCTACATTCTCAGTATATATTGACATCAGTATATATCAGGCTGCATGGTCTGAATTCCTTGAGGTTCCTCGACTAGAGTTTTTTGTTTAACACTAATATTATCAATTTATATTTAAATTATCATTTATATAGTCCTAAGGTTTTTGTAATTTCTTGGGCCTTTTATTTAGCTTGAGAATACGGCTGGGTGGCATGTCCAGCTAGGTTTTACACATCACACAGTGTGCACTGATGTTTTTTAGACAACTTTACTGGTAATTCTTGTCTTTAATGCATACATTGTAATTTCATGAGCCCTATAACTATCTTAGTTTGTCTTTAAGCTGGGTGGGGGTTGCCTTTCAGTAATCACATCCTTATACTGACTGTGACACTCATGGCTTGATTTGGGAGTTATCTGCTTCAGCAGTGTTATCTTATGTCAATTAAATTTATGTGCAGTTGGATTCTTTGCATGTGTGTTGCTCCAAGCACATCTGAACCCAAGGTTCATTCGGACTGAGGGCAGTATTGTACTGTTAAACTTCTCTGACATCATCTTCTGTTTTTTTTTTTTTTTAAATGAGTATTTTAAACCAATGGGGATGTTTTTCTGTTTTTCTCTGCATTATCTAGCTGTTATAAGTATTGTATTTTCTAAACAACTGCCATGAGCTTCTGAAGAAGGACTGGTTGGTCCGAAAGCTAGAGCACTTTGTTCTTGTTGTTACATCTATGTTGGTCCATTAAAAGGTATCAAATCATTTGCTTCTGGATCTATTCTTGCAAGGACCAATACGGCAACTACTAAATCTAGATTTCATTTTATAATCAAGCAGTAATACACAACAGGGTGTAGATATGGTGGGATATCACGCATGCTTTTGGTGTGTACTAAGGTTAGAGGCCATAGGCTGACTGACTAATGCATTTGAGAAGTGGTGATATCTCCCATATCTGACACCCTGGAGCATATTACTGTAGGTATGCAATAGGACATTTTGGAATAAATAAAAATTGAAAACAACTTTTTTCAAGATTTGCATAGTTTTTTTTTTTAATATGGAAGTGTTATTGTTCAAAAAGAGAGCTGTTATTTATGCTTTAGCCTATAGGTGGTGCTGTTGTAGTGACAATTTTATGTAGTGATTTACAGTGTCAATGTAATGACTCTAGTTAGAGGGAGTAGTTCTTACCTATGTGCTGTGGAATGATAATGCCAAGGGTAGAGAATGTTGTGAATCAGTCAGGTTAGTGGATTCTTAAACCTGACTGCATAATCCCAGTTATAAAATGGGTAAAAAAAATCCTGTACAGTGACTGATGGATGCCAGCCAAATAACTGTGCTTTTTGCAGTATAACTGCATGGGGCAGTTGAAATGCATTTTCTTGTTGCTTGTGGGGACTCTTTCTCTATTTTATAAGGAAGATAACACCCTCCAGAGCGTGCAGTTATGCAGTACTAACCACACTCACTGGGTGGTTGAAGGCACTCGACTGTGCCTTATGCGTCAAGTCCCACCTGGGGTGTGTTGTTATTACACCAAAGCCACAAATCCTGTCATGTGTTTATCCCTTATGTAATATAAAGCTCCATCCCCAGGTTTGATTTGTAAGGCTGGAGAATTTATCTGCATGACAATCTTATTAGTTATAAAGGGCAAAAAACAACTATAAGAATAGCACCTCTTTTGGCTTGGAATGTCTTTGTACAGCTCCTGACAATTATTAAAGAGTACTGTTAGGATCTCTCAGAAGTACTTGTTAGGCCAAATGAAGCATCTAAATAGTTTGCGTTCCTTATTTTCCCATGTGTCATAGTTGGTCATTGAAAGTCCCATATACGGGATTATTTCTTTGTCTTTTCCAATAGCCTACATTCCCCACTCAGTAGAACTGGTTCTGGTGCAGTTGCCCATGGCTCTATGAGGGTTGGCTTTGACAGCCCAATGGCGGTGCACTTGCCTGAGTGGTGGTGGAATGCACTGGACTAGGACAAGTAC
Organism: Neoceratodus forsteri; assembly: GCA_016271365.2. Lineage (NCBI taxonomy): Eukaryota > Metazoa > Chordata > Ceratodontiformes > Ceratodontidae > Neoceratodus > Neoceratodus forsteri. The sequence goes on from CM057453.1 coordinate 438,203,933, forward strand.
AACATAGCCTCCTACAAGCTGAGCTGGTGAAGCGCTCATTTGCAGGGCAGAAGTAGAAGCAGAAGCAGCATTAGCATTTACAGAACACTTTTCAAACACAGTGTATCCCAAAGTGCTTTACAAGCACTGAGAGATTGGTAGTGACGTAACTGTAGACATGTAGTGGAAGCCATTTCACCTATCAACACTCACACACCGTTACACAGTTGTATGAACCAGCTTTATGGTGAGGAGAATGTTGATTAGGGCACCGGGGAAATTCACCTACTCTTGGCAGGGGGCGCAGTCGGCTTCCTTTTCAAGATGGCCGACTCTCAGTTGGAGGAGGAGGAGATGGAAGAGACATTCCATCAAGCTGGAGAAATGGTTGTGGATTCAGATATGGATATTGATGCAGTGCAACACCCAATTTCAGAGGAACAGAACAAGGAACAGATTCTGGAGACAGCAGGGCACTCTCAGGAAACAATGAGGGTGAGTGTTACCAAATAGGCGTTAATTTCAGACCAAACTGTAACAATTGACTCTGAATGTGTTGATTCTGGAATGGTTGCAGTGGGAGACGCTGCCTGTAAAGAATCGAGCACTGTGCTTTTTGAGCAGTGAAATACAGCAGCACAAAACACCTCCTGTGCGACTAATTTTGAAACTACACCGGGGATTGTACTGGGTCCAGGTAACAAAACTACAGATAGGAGAGAGCAGGCAGGTGACACATCTTCTGAGTCCTGCGCCCAGATTACTCTTCAGATGCCACCTGGTATCTTGACTTCATCTCAGTCTGAAGCAGATAGACCAGTTGATTTTTCTTCATGGTCACTTGAAAAAGCACTAGAAGGTGCTGGCTGGAAGCAAACAACAGGAGGACTTTGGTTCCCAGACTCTCAGTGGATGGAGTTCTCCCAGACAGTAGCAAAGAAGGCTTCTAATGTGTAGAATACTGACTGTGCTGATAAAACAGTCTTGAATGGGGAGCAGAGTATAACTAGTGATGATAATTCTAGTACAGGACTGGAAAAAGTTTAAAAAATAGTTGATGAAGCAAAGAATAAATAGGGGGTTATTCCACATCCTAGCACTCGGGCTCTTCATACGGGGGAGCTGCAAGCTGATGCAGGAACTGGGGGGACACAAACTATAAACCCTGTACATACATCTTCCTCTTTGCAGCAACAATCTGCCATTGGGACAGAACGTTCCAATACTGGAGGATCATTAAGAGCTATCACAGGGGCTTCTCAGCCACAGGAAGAATCAGAAGAGGACTCTGCTCCTTCCACTGAGCAGGAGAGACCCAGGAGACAGGGATGTACTATCTCTGAGCTGCTTAGACATAAACTTACACAAGCCCCCAAAAAGAACGCAGTTCGGCTGAGGTATCGAGAGGGTTTGCAGGAACACCCTGATAGAGTATTTGTGGCATGAAAATTACTGAAAGATTCAATGTTATTCCATCCATTGGAAATCTAAGCCCTGATTCATGTTTTGGATGAAGATACTTTTGACATTAGTTTTCGGCAACAAGCTGGAATGGATAGATTTTGGACGAAATACTATACAGTATGTTGAGATCAACACCCTTGTGGGCCAACTTTATGGCCATACCATTAACCAAGCCTCTCTCAAAAACAATCACTATCATGTTCTGTAATGAGGGGGTGATTGTTAATGATATTTTATTTTGGCTACAGAAAAGGTGCACAGTGTTGGGGCAACCGGAACCGATTAGCGATACAGAAGGCATTTGGATGGGGGTGGGGGTCAATTCCAAATTAAATTGTTTCAGACTGATTCAGAAGTTCAACATATTCCAAACAGTTTTTTTCTTGGATGAGATAGGGGAATGTGTTTTTATGCAGGCCAGCCGAAGGCCTGCTACAAATGTGGTTCACATATGCATTTAAGCAGCACTTGTGATCGGCTGTGATGCACTCTGTGTGGGGACTTTGGTCATGTCAGCATGGCTTGTACAAATATGTATGAGTGTAATTTATTTGAAGAGGTTGGCCATGCATACCACCAATGCCCTTGGGCAGGTCAAAACAGGACTGATGGCCTGAATCAGGAAAATTTAGTAAATATGACTCAAGGAAATCCGGGAGGGCCAGACCCTCAAAGACCTGATACTGTACGAGATACTGTATGAGAGCAGACAAGACCCACTAGTCCCCCCCCCTTCCTCAGAGCAGGGTTCTACTTCACAGCCACCACAGGACCCTAAGGAAGGTACAAGTCAGGCAGAGGTAGAGATGCTTTCTACTGCAGACCTTTCTCAGGAAATGGAAGCTCACAGCTTGACTACTGCAGCTTTAGTAGAGGCAGATGCATTGGGTACTTCCAGAATGCCCCCCCCTCAAAATTTTCAGTTGCCCAAAGAAAGGAGATTGACTAGGGCCTCCACCAAACAACCACCCAAAACTACTCAGATCTCCTTACAGAACGCCTTTCAGGCTCTTCAATCTAGACAGGGAGAATCAGACTTGGAATTGGATGTTTCCTCATGGTCTGAAATAGTCTCAGACATAGAAGAGGAAAGAGCTACCTTCTCAAAGTAAGAAGGGGAAAGGAAAAAAGAGGAAAGCTCCCGATAAAGGGAAACAGAAAAGCTGAGAGGTTGCCTGGTTGTAGTGATAGTATAATATGTTGATTATTGTTACTCCATTTTGTATGCTATTTCATGTAATGTATGTCATTTTATACTCCATTTTGTATTGTGTGACTCCATTTTACATGCTGCTTCATTTAATTGGTGTTTTGCTCTTTAGATAGCCTCATTATTATGTTTTGCTTCAGACAGTGTATTTTGCTGACTTGAAGGTGCATATTATCAGGCAACCTGTTTTTGTAGTTTTGTTTAAACTCCTGCTTAGCTCATAGTGTTCTAGGCACCCGGCCAGTGTTTGGAGCACAGTGACCTAGCAGGTGTAGGGAATTCTGAGCAGTCCTTGTGGTGTGAATTTGAGCTTCCTGGGAGTCCGGCCAGCTTCTAGAATGTGGGAAAACAACACTATGAGGGCTGCACGATTATTTTTAGCATAGAATAAGATATAAATGTAGCTTTCTCAATGCCTGGTTTGAAGCCTCTCCTGCAGGGTGGACGCATCGCTGTGGGGCCAGTTCCCGGTTCAAGAGACTCCTAGCCAGGCTGACAAGGGGGCTTCCCAGCCATTGGAAGAGGGCTTGGATGATGCTTTATTGAATCGGTGATGTATAACCTTTTGTATTATATTTTGTTATAATAAAGCTTTGGCTTGCTGTACTTATTGTATTGTTATTGTGTGTATGTGAGTGTGAATGGCAAATAGCTGCTTGGTTTGAGTTGGCAGAACATTTTTGGCGTAGTCGGCAGGATTCGAAAATAAAATGTCTATTTTTAGGAAGAAGGATGAGTTCTTTTTTTTAAAGGTGTATTAAGGCTCAAACAAGCAAGGGTAACTGCCCTTTGTACTTGTAATTTATTGCTTGCTGCAAGTATATACTGTTAGAGCCAATGATGGCTTTCACAGTTCAGGCTTCTTTTAGGAGAAAAGCAGCGGCTGGTTAAGTAAAAGTTAGATAAGCAACATCTAGAAAAAAAAAATAAACTACTGTGGATGTACGCACAGTAGGTGACTACAGAACAGGATGATTTGAAAATCCTCCCCATGTTGCCTATCTGTGTAGTTTCAAGTTTTCTGTATCAATTTCAAGTTCCCTTGCCTCCTATAGAGGCTGAAACATTTGATCCTAAACCCAAGTACTGGGGACCTCTACCAGATGGATCTCAGCCTAGTACTGTTAGAGATTTTGTTTGTTTTGTTTTAAACTGCAAACCAGAGCTCTGGAAAAGACTTGGTTTGGCAGGTTACTAAAATGGCCAAAAGAAAACCTTTGAAAGGGTTAAAACCTTTGAAAGAGTTAATAGCTGCAGCGTTTGGAAATTATCACGAAGGTCCTGCAGTCAGTTTTCTTACTTAGACTAGTATATCGGAAAAGAAGAAGAAAAATACCTTGGCACCGGGTAAGTCTGAATTTTTTTTTATTCAAAGTTGTTTTATGTCTGTCTGTTTTATTTCTGTAATACGTATACTAAACAAGGTAATGATCCGTCTTTCTCATGCATATTTTCTAGCTTATATCTGTGTTCTGTAATTATGTTCTGTTGTCAAGGTTGCGAGATAGGATTGACTGCCTTCAGTGCACAACAGGTTACAGAAAAAAAAAAGGAAGAAGAAGCTTCTTTGCCTCATAGCTGACTGTTTTAATTGGCTTTATTTGTAATGGAACATTTGTGCTGCCTAGATAGGGTCAGGGAAGAACTTTTGTTTGTAGTCGTTGGTTGAAGCAGGTAGTGTTGATGGTGAAGAATTATGACGTCATGGGCCAGATATTCAAAACTTTGCCCAGGGGCAAAATTAGCACTGCCCAGCGGGCAAACTGAGCCCGGAGCACAAAGCAAGCCATATTCAAACGGAATAGCCCAGGGCAAACAGCTTCTGAATATAGCATGGTAATGAGGCCATGCAAACTGGGCTGGGAGTGCAGGGCAAACATTGCCCTGGAATAAGACAGCACTGAATAAAACAACCAGGAAGTGCAACCCACAACAACAACACAGTACACAGCAACGTGAGGCAGGTACAGATGAACTACGTGGCCAATGTGTGTGCCAGCAAATGCATGGACTCAGTACAGTTGCAGGAAGCAGCAGATGAGAAAGAACAGTGATCAAAACTTTACAATATTCCCGTACCATTAGCGCCCGGCGCTAACACATTAAGCGGCGGAGCTAACGGATTAACCTGGAGCAACAACGCTTGCCGGAGCTAAAATGTGCCATATTCAAAAGTGCCATGCAAATGAGCCTGCTTAGGTAGTCTCTGGGCAAACAACCGGATTAGCATCTCATTATACCTGATTTGCACACAGTTTGCCTAAGCGTTACTGCAGGGGTCCCATAGAGCCACCTGTAGGTCAGTCTGGAAGTACAGGGCAGACAAGGTCCAACCGCAGCTCCATCTGTAGGTCAGTCTGGCAGTGCACGATGATAGCTACAGGCTACAGGTAAACAGTACAGCATAGCATAGCATATTGTACCCCAGGGGACAGGACAGCATAGGCACAGGTGGTGGTGGTGCTGCATGCAACTGTCACACTGTAGGGCATGCTACAGTGCACAGCAGACACTACAGTAGCAAGGGAGACAGTAGTGTGAGGGACGTAGCACTGCCTATGGTGTGTAGGGCAAGTGATGCTGATTGCACTGTACACAGTGACAGGCCCAACCTGCAGGTGTTTACTGACAGTCGACATTACTGTTACACTGTTGTGTGACCCACAGATGCTGTACCTGTGGCATGTGATGCCCACAGTGACATGTACATATCTGGCTTTGTGTGTTGTGGCAGTTGTACAGCTGTGTGGTATGTGGCTGGGGGCATATAGTATCCGAAGACACACTAGTGTTGGGGGTATTCCTAATACTGGCCCATGTCACTGCATGCTGAGTCCCAGCCTTGCAGCCACACCTGGTCTGTGGCACAGCCTGGCCCCATGCACACTCCCCTCAACATCCTCCATGCCCACAGTGCGTGTGTGTGCTGGCATCTGTTTTGTCCACAGATATGTGTGGTCAGCAGGTGTGTGCTGTATGGCTACACTGCCATGCTGTCCACTGGCGGCAGGGTCCCACTTGCCTGGCATGGCTGGGACTGGTGGCAGATGATGGCATCATTGTGATGCCATTGGTTGAACAAGCTTCCACTATGTTTGGCTTTATCTATGTGTTATATTTATGTGTTAGGGTCGCGCAAAGACCCGCTAAACCCAACAAATCCAGCACAGCCATTTATGTTGCGCCAAAGCTGATTGCCCAAGTTAAGACCAGCTTTCTGGGCGGTAATCTACCGCGCTAACTGTCGCGCTAGGTCGCGCTAAACCACTTTAGCGCGGGCGCTAGCCACTGAACTATAACATTAAACGTATTGTATGTTTGCCCCTTGCATACATTATACTTTTGCCTGGCGCTAATGCAGTTTGCCCGCGCTATTTGGCCTTTTGAATATGGCAGACCCGCGCTAATCCCGCGCTAAACCTGCGCAAATGATTTTTGCCCAGCGCAAAGTTTTGAATATCTGGCCCCATATAGATTGCAATGTGCAGAAAGAGTTGTAGTTTGCAAGCAACGTGCCAAGCCACTGCTAGGTGAAAATGTAATGTGTTAACTGCTACAAATGGCTTTATCATACTTCTAGTTAAAACCAGAAACTTTTTGCAAAATGGCAGAGTGCCATATTTTAGTTATGTGCCAAAAGGTGTAATCATGTTATACGAGGTGTGTTCACTTACAGATGATGTGTTTAAAAAGTGTTTTGTTCTGGAAAGATTTGGCATGGCAATATGTATAAATGTGTTGGTTTAAAAATTGTCAGTGTTACAAGACAGGCAGGAGGCAGCACATATATCTAAACCACGTACAGTTTTCTAATGGAACTATAGGCATTACCTCAGCAAATTGGTGTGAAACAATGTCAGTCTTATTTTGTGTTAAGTATTTCTTTTTGTGTATGTGTGTGTACTGTCTTGGCCAGCAGTATTTAAAGATATTTCAATATTGGTGGTGTTCAAGGACACTACAGGAATGGCTGGAGTTTGAATGACCCTTGCATGCACACTGTGACCTTTTGCGTTATTTGACCTTCTTGTGTTTCAACATTTTATGTTACTACCAGTTCAAACTTGATGTGTATTCCATGCCTAAAGCACAACTTTTCACACAAAATGTATGTTTTCATGAAAGCACACCAAGAGTGAACCATGTAATTGACTTTTATTGCAAAACTAGTATTCTAAGTGAAGAGGAACAAACTTTTACAATTTTGAAAAAGGACTATTACAGCTGTTTTTGAGAGTTTACCATCTACAGATATACGTACGTACGGTATTACCATCAATCTGGACATTTTGTCATGCTTAGGATAAGGGAACCCAGGGACGCTTGGCTTCTTTTATCCTATGGAAATAATCTTGTTTTATTTTTAAACTGATGTGTGTTTGTTTTTGTTGTTTGTGTTTCACAGCTAACCTTTTTATTACTACAGTATTCAAGCTGTCTCTTGCACCTCAAGCTGTGTCTTCCACCAGTAGGAGCTTGGAGGGAGGGGGTAAGCTACCCTTCCTCCCTTCCAGTGTAATACCCACAAAGGTTGCAAAGTACATGTCATATTTATACTGATTCATGGTCTGTAGCCAATGGTTTAACAACCTGGCTGCCCACTTGGGCTAAGGATGAGTGGAAAATTTATTCGAAAGAAATATGGGAAAAGAACTGTGGCAGGAAATATGGACTATGGTGCAAAATACTCAGACCACTGTATTTCATGTTGATGCTCATTGTGCTTCAGATACACTAGAACGATGGTATAATTCTATTGCAGATGAAAAAGCTAAGATTCTTCCAGTGGATATTGAAGAAACTCAAAGTCAGCAGTTATCAGGGCTGGCAAAATGGGCACATCAAAATGTGGACATTTGGGAGAGAAAGCCACTTACAGGTGGGCATATAGTGAGGTGTACCCTAACATTGGATTTAGTTAAAACTGTTATTGCTCAGTGTCCTATATGCCAACATGGGCAACAAAGACCAATCCCTCATATTGTGAAAGGACAATTGGAGAGCCTACGAAAATGGAAAGAGAATTTGCATGAAGCATTACAAATTCCACCGAGACATTTTGGTTGGATAGCACCTAAATCAGAACTAGCCCTCAAGGGAATACAAATTTTGGGAGGGGTGATTGATTGTGATTACCAAGGAGAAGTGAAAGTAATTTTGTTGAATAGTAGAGAACAAAATCTGTTAATTCAACAGTATGACAGAGTGGCTCAATTGTTAATTATTCCAGTTAACAAAGTGACCCCTATAAAGGGACAAGCCCCACACTCTTAACAGCAAGGGGATAAAGGTTTTAGATCTAGGAGGTTTTAACAATGGTGCCAAAATATGGGTTACAAACCCAAATGGCCCTCCTGAACCAGCTGAGGTGATAGCCACGGATGAGACAACACAGTGTTAATTATCAGATCAGGGAAAGAAAAATGGGAATACGTGCCTGCACATAAATGTTATCTTCGAGAATAATGAAATTTGTGTCTTTCTAGGTCAGCAATGGATTTTAAAAGGAATGCTGGTGTGTCTTATGGTCCATTTGGCAGAGCTAGTTACCCCTGGAGGAAGGATTCAAAGGGTTAACTGTAATGACACTGGTTGTAAAGGAACCTGGAGTTGGAAAATGATACCAAAGATAGAACCCGGGAACTTTAGCTGCCCATCCGGACAGAAGTGTGTGGTACTGAACATGACATTTTCACCAGGGGTCAATCTCTGGATGACAACTGGTGGCCCAGGACAATATGCCTAAGAAACAGATGAAATCTCTTTGCAGAATAAGACTGCTATTAAATGCTGCAACTTACGAATAGTTGCATGGTGACTGTACAACATAGACTTGATTGCTGCATGAATCAAACAGACATTTTCAATGCAAGTATTACTTTGATTGACATAGACACGTTATTCTGCATGAATGCTACTGCAATAACTAATAGAACTACTTGGGCAGATCACATTACAGTGTTGAAAAATCATCCTGTAATTAGCAATGATAGTATAGTTAAGGTTCCATCCACATGTACATCAGTGCGCAGCGGTATCAGAAAATGTAATCCATTTTAACATAACGTTTATGTTTAGTAGAAAATGCAAATATAAAAGAGCTTGGTATGATACGCTATTAGGTGGAGCAGGGGCAGGCATGGGAATTTTAAATAGTGTGGATATAGAAACACTGACTAACAGGCTTCAGGCAGTAGGAATTGATGTATTTAGCTTAATTAACACAAGCTCAATGGATGCCAACTGTTTTCTTATCACAAAGATTAACTTTGAATTATGATTTTAAGTTCTTGCAGTTATTTAATGCTTCACAGGTATGTGGAATGGGAGTAGCAGAAAATATTTCGCGATTTATTGATTGGACAGAATGCACAATGCGACATATGTAATCTATAATGCAAAGAAATAAGGCCCAGAGTGATTTAATGAGTAATAATGAATATGTGTGGAGGACCGTGTTCAAATTATGGATTCCTAATAATCATTGGATTGTAATGTCATCCACCACAGTAAAATGCACAGGTCCCTGATAATGAGCAGAAGCTTATTTTGTATTGGCAGCCCAATATTTTAGATCAATCAAGATTGAGTATCTCATTAAATAAAATTAAACAGATAATTCAGGAAACAGATGTAATGCAGGCTCATTTGGCAATAAGAAATAAATCATTAGTGTAAAGTCAGGTGCAAACTACGATAGTTAAAAATAAAATGATTGATTTAAGTTCCAAGATTCAACAAGAGACTACTCATTATTGGTGGGATATTTTTACAGGATGGTCTCCATCAGCTACAAAAGTGTTAAATATTCTGATACATCCTATCATAATCATTGATGTAGTGACAATTATCTTGCTTATTTGGACTTGTTACTTATCATGTTATATTCGTAGTAATTTTGCTATGGTACCAATATCATACAATCGTATTCACAATAATCAAAGGACCGAATGTAGTGATAGTATAATATGTTGATTATTGTTACTCCATTTGTATCTATTTCATGTAATGTATGTCATTTTATACTCCATTTTGCATTGTGTGACTCCATTTTACATGCTGCTTCATTTAATTGGTGTTTTGCTCTTTAGATAGCCTCATTATTATGTTTTGCTTCAGACAGTGTATTTTGCTGACTTGAAGGTCGTATATTATCAGGCAACCTGTTTTTGTAGTTTTGTTTAAACTCCTGCTTAGCTCATAGTGTTCTAGGCACCCGGCCAGTGTTTGGAGCACAGTGACCTAGCAGGTGCAGGGAATTCTGAGCAGTCCTTGTGGTGTGAATTGCGCATCCTGGGAGCCTGGCCAGCTTCTAGAATGTGGAAAACAACACTATGAGGGCTGCATGATTATTTTAGCATAGAATAAGATATAAATGTAGCTTTCTCAATGCCTGGTTTGAAGCCTCTCCTGCAGGGTGGACGCATCGCTGTGGGGCCAGTTCCCGGTTCGAGAGACTCCTAGCCAGGCTGACAAGGGGGCTTCCCAGCCATTGGAAGAGGGCTTGGATGATGCCTTATTGAATCGGTGATGTATAACCTTTTGTATTATATTTTGTTATAATAAAGCTTTGGCTTGCTGTACTTATTGTATTGTTATTGTGTGTATGTGAGTGTGAATGGCAAATAGCTGCTTGGTTTGAGTTGGCAGAACACTGGTCTAGTATCTGAAAAAATTTCCATTTTGAGGATAGCCTCCCTAAATGTATGCAGTATCAGGAATTATAAAAAAAAGATTAACTGCTCTATTTTTTTTGCATTCTACAGCATATGATATTATCCTCTTGCAAGGAATCAGGCTTAATACCTCTCCCATAGTGACCAGGCTGGAAAAGGAGGGATGTGGGGCCCTTCCTACTGAACTTTTGGAACTGATGCAGTGGACGGGTTGGGCATTTTATTTCAGTGGACTGATTTTAATCTACATAGATTAGTAGACATCTCTCCAGGAAGAGCACTCTCGATAGACTGCTCTTTTTTTCACTCAGAATAATGAACACCTACGCACCTCAAACCAAGACAGCACGGATTGAGCTATCTGAGACTATTAGATCTTATTTATATACCACCAGACACATCCTGTGGGTGGGGACATGAATTGTGGCCTAGATATGAAAGTACAGGACAACATACAACGTAAAGTATATTGTGACTCACATGCTTTAAAAAACATTACATTATACAATGACAAGAAAGAATCCTGTCTCCTGATTGGTCAGTTGGCCATCACAGCAGGGATGTTATCCTGGCATAACATCCCTGCTGATATTATGGCTGAGCACCACATTGATTGCTTGCATCTTTTCTTAAAAAAATATTTTTAAACACTAAATAAAATTCTTTAAAATGATTTTTTTCTGTATAAAACTACGAGCCATTGTATAATAGGAATAATGCCATCCAGGGTGGAGTGTTATGCTGGGATAACATCCTTCACGGTGTTGGATGCCCTTTTCGACGGTGTCCCGGGCCCCAACCACCCGAGGTGGGATGTTATCCCAGCATAACACCCACCCTGTCAGGCATTATTCCTTTAGTAACAGCTAGTCTCACAGACACATATAGGAAATTACATAGGGATGCGATTACAACTAACAGGTTTGCCACATGGATAGATTATTTATTTTGTTCCAGACTCTTAATTCTACAAATTGTTAAAATTCTGCCATGTGCATTTTCAGACCACATGCTTCTTGACTGTAGAATAAATCTGGCCAATGTTCCTCCACATCTCCTTTCTTCACCAAGGAGAAGGAGGATGAACATTTCCTTGTTAGATCAGGAGCAGATTATAATGGAGCTTCTCTGTCTTTTACATATTAGAAATACAGTAGCAGAACTTTATGCTAGCCATTGGCAGTGGTGGGTGGATACCAAATTGGATATAAAAAACTTACTTACACATTTAAATTTTGGTTCAGTCATAGGGTAATTTCATCTTGGAACGATCTCCCATCCATAGTGGTGGATAGCCCTAATATGGGAACCTTCAAGACTAGACTTGACTTTTTTTTATAGGGACAGAACCACTGAGTTCTAAATATTTGGGATCGGCAAGCTATAAGTATGAAAGTCCATAATGCTTGAAACTTCCAATGATTCCTATGATTCCTATGATTTAGGATGGGTGAAATCTAATACTGATTGTATCCGTTATTTAGACTGTATCACTGTATGTCATGTGCCCAGGACAAGAGGACACAAGTGCTTGTACAAATAAAAGAACTGAAAGAGCAAATGTTTAGGTACCAGTATGACAGGGAGGTATTTCTTGAGGCAGAAATGAAATATGGTACTACCAGTCAGCCAAGTTCAGACCCTTTTGCAGCATGCAAACAGAGGTTAGATGCCTCTTTAATGACAAGCTTACAGGATAGGGCTGGGATCATACAAACTAGGGACATGGATATTTTACAAATAGTACAGCAACATGTTAGAATGTCTTTTATTTCCGCATCTGATACAGCATTGCGACTGAATGACTTGTCCCAGATTCTGTTGCCTCAGATAGAGGAGGGGCAATTAGAAGAGCTTAATGCAGGTATATCAACTCAAGAAATAGAATGGGCTATTAATTCTTTGAAAGAGGGCTCATGTCCGGGGCCAGATGAGCTCCCAAGTGTTTTGTTTAAGAAGTTTTCTTCTGATTTGTTTGAACCTTTGTGTGAGGTTTATAATGAAATGTTAACTGGACTCCCTGAAGATGCATGTTTTGGTGAAGCTATAATGATTGTTCTTTTTAAAAAAGGGAATAGACAACTTTTGAGTAATTGGAGACCGATTAGCCTACTCAATTTGAGTATAAAATGTTATTGAAAATATTAGGGTTGAGGCACTGGACACCACACCTCATGCCACGCTGGTGACCTGGGTTCAGGAATGAGCCCGGGCTGTCGGGGGTCGGCGGGGAGGGAGAGGATTGAGCATCCAGAGGACAGCCCAGGAGGGAGGGGGGTTCATGCTTGGCACTTGACTGGTCACTGGCAGAAGTCAGAGGAATGGCAAGTGCAAAGCATACAGCAAGGGATGGGAGTGGTGATGTTGGCAGTGATGCCATGATGTCAAGGTGTGTGCCACTCCCCCAGAACAAGGGAAAATGCTCTCCAGGCTCCAAGAAGATGAAGCACTAGAGCAGACCCCTCATAGCTCGCACCTGCCTGGCCTTCCAGTTCCCCACGAGACCTGAATAGTTCAGGGTGTAGCAGCCCCACCTTGTCCTCACCCAGGGGAAAGAACCACGGCTCCATGGGGTGACTGGGGAGGTCCAGGTAAGGTGGCAGAAGCAGAGGCAGACTCCACTGGTGCTCTTGATGAAGCAAAGCTTGTGAAGCGAAGCTTGGAGAGGTGGGGGCAGATAAAGTACGATTTCAAAAATAAAATTGTTATCTAAAATGTTATGCTTTTGGCTTCAAAAAATTAGCATGACATTAATACATCCGATTCAATCTTGTTCGATACCAGAATGTAGTATTACAGCCAACCTTACATTTCTAATAGATGTATTTGAATATGGAAGACAGAATAAGGTCAAAGGTTTTCTTTTAGCTATCAACCAGGCTAAGGCCTTTGACAAAGTTGTACACAACTGTTTCAGGTATTGCATTATTATGGTATACTGTATGTGAGAACATGCTGATCTGGTTAAAACATTTGTATAAGGGAGCTAAGATTATACCTTATGTAAATGGCTTGATGGGGGAATCAATAGCTATGAAAGTTGAGGTCCAGCAGGAGTGTTCTGTTAGCCCCCTTTCATATACCTATGCATTGGATCCTCTTGTACAACAAATCCTGGTTAATACTAAAATTAGGGGTCTTTCACCAGGGTATGGATTAGCAGAGCAAAAAGTAGCAGCATATACAGACAACCACTGTTTTTTTGTACAATTATCCGAAGCGGGTCAGGAGGTTTTTCTTAACCTTAGAGCAGTACTCTCATTGGTTAGGGGCCCAAATTAATAGAGAGAAAATCAGGTACTTTGTATGGGACCATCCATTGGTCAAGAGCAGGCCACAATTTTTTTAGGCATTCCCATTGCCTCTGCCACAGTTCCAGTACTGGTAATACATCTTGGAGAAGAAAATCTCCAGATATTGAATTGGGAAACGAAATTGCAGCTATACGAATCAAAAGTACAGATATGGAAGAATTGGAAATTCTTAAAGCAAAAGAGTGTGTTAACTATAAAGACATTTTTACTCCCCATATTCACTTATTTGAGCTTTATTTATCCACCACCTGTCTGTTTTGAAACTAGGTTGTTAAGCTGCTTTTTTCAAATGTTGTAGGGAAGCAGGCTCAGTCCTGTAAAGTGTGAGTTTACTTATTTGCCACTGAAATCTGGCGGTCTAGGAATGGTAAATCCTTTAGTTTTTTTTTCATTCCTTTTTTGGGTTTCTGCTATTAAAATTGCTTGGGGCGAGGAACTGACTCCTTGGCAAGATTTGACAAAATCCCTTTTCCAAACATATTGTGCAAAATGGGATATAGTTGCCCCCAAAATTTTGCTGACATTAAACATACAAGAGTTTGCAGATGCTTCTTTATGAAAATATAGGCAGTGGAATGTGCGTAAAACCTCCTTACTATCCTCCACTAGAAAATTATTTTTCATGTAATGACAGCACAATATGTTTCTAGAGCGGAATTTCCTGACTGTTTCCCGTCTAAATATCCCAAAATTCTTTCTCTGTTAAATGAGAGAATTCCAGTGAAAACTTGGGATGTCCTGTGGTTGAGCTGTCATGGCAGGTTAGGGGTCAAGGGAAATTTGAAGCACAGGTCTTTAGAGGAAAGATTTTGCCCCAAAGATGGCTGTTGTCAAACTGAGGAAACCCAGACACATTTCTTTAGAGCAGTGGTTCTAAAAAGGTGAGGCCAGCCTCCCAAGGGAGGCCCCATACCGTTCCAAGGGAGGCCCAGTCAAGTCTGAGAATGTACAGTATTTAAATTTTAAGTTCTGAATGTTTAGTGTGAAGGGATGAAGTAAATTAATAATGGCAGGTGACTTTCTTTACTTGTGCACATATTGGTGACCAAGAAAGGCCCTGAGCCAAAGATTATTTATACCATAGGTGTGTATTTACATGTAAATTGGTGACTAAGAAGGCACACAGAGTCGAAATTTGTTTCTACAGTAGGTATTTATTTATCTGTAAAATTGGTGTCTGGGAAAGGAACACTGAGCCAATTCATGTTTCAGGTGTGGCCTTGGTAAGGTACAAGAAGTTGCTCAACAAAGGTAAGAGGGGGAGAGGTGATGTGGCTAGGTTAGTTGTTCCAGATAGAGAAAAAGTAGAGTAATAAGGGTTCAACAGTCAGAAAGTGGAGTGACAAGGATAACCTGGGGTGTGGGGTTGGGGGTGGAGAACAGTATGTCGAATAAAAAGAGAATATACTCTGCCAACATTATTAGTCTCGCTTGATTCCTAGTGTACTGTGCAAAAGTATGATTTTTTTTTTCTATGGGGAGGCCCAAGATTTTTTCCAAATTTGAGGGAGGCTCGAAATCTGTTCCATGGCTTGGGAGAGGCTCACCATCACAAAGTGTGAGAACTAATACTTTAGAGACTGCCCTAACACACAAGTATTGTTACAGGGGTGGCCACTAGATGGCAGTAGCCTATTCTTACAAATCTTTCTTAAGAGGCCCTAATGTTTGGAGACTACACTGGAAGTTTGAAATTCTACCATCCTAGTACATTAAATGTCATATTTGCATGTATAAATGTTTTTTTTTCTGGCAGGTGAGATATATATCAATACTTAACACAGCAGCTGAATACTTCCCCTCTTTCTTTTATTATGATGATTGAAAACACTCTTAAATTATCTAAAGCAACAGATTATAGACTACCAAAAGTAAGGGCAGATGCTGTATGGCACAGGATTGCTTTGTTACATTAATTGTATTTTATATGATATAGCTGAAGGTAGATTTGGGAACGTTTGTTTGATGGGAGATGATTGGAATTAGGCTGGGAGGTAGCCCTGGAAAAAGGGGGGAAGGAGTTTAGCGGGTAGGATTCTTAGCTAATTCATTCTTTTTGTTGTATAATGTGTTATGATTTACGAGTTGGATGTCTTAATTTCTTGTTATCAAAATATGCGTCTTTTAAGGATATTCACTGTGAAGTAACAGTATTTGGGTATTAGTTTTGTTTTAGATTGTATTATGGATGTTGCTGTTTGCTTTGTATGTTTTTTCTGCACTGAATCATTATGTTCTTTTGTTGGAACTTTGGTTTATTTTCTTTGTGATTGATATGATTTATTCTAATAAAATTCCCCTACTCTTCCAGAAGGGGAACCTCTGGCTATCTTGCTAGCCATGCAAGATAGCTGACCTGGCAGGTGAGGAGGAAGGTAGAGGAGAGGCAGCTCTGCACCCTGCTGAGTCTGTGACAGAAACTCAGCAACCTGTCTTGGAAAACAATTTGGCTGTGGAATCTTTACCTGAAGAGATGGAAGCAGACACTCCTGAGCCCAGTGAGCATGAGGTCAGTGAGGATTCGGAGATGGAGATGGTCAGTGACAAAGAAGCCTCAGACACTCACTCTGATTGCTGACGGGCATGACTGCCAGAAAAGCTTATCTTTTAGAACTTTTGGTAGAGGAAGAAAGAAACATAGCTCACACTTAAGCTGCAAAAAGTATTCCTGAGAGTACCCTTAGTTCATCAAATATAGACTCTTCTGGCTTGCAGCAGTCAGCTGGAGCACAGCTGGGCTTAGGAAGAAATCATCCTACACCCACTTCACCAATGTGAAAAAACAAAGAAAATCTTGTCTCCTGAAGCCACGTTGCTCACAATGGGATGGACAAAGTCAGCCTCAGGTACTGGTTGGGACTCAGGTGTTGCTCTCAGTGCTAAAGAAATCATTGTTACTAATTCTTTACATAAACAACCTCCTCTGGCCACTGTAACCTTGGACAGTGCATTATTTCAGCCCACTTAAGTCTGCCAGTTCTACACTACAGCCACAAAATGAGCCTGAAACTTGTTCTCAGTAGTGTGGTGAACTTTCAGTGGTAATGATAATGATAGCTAAGCAGACAGCTGTCAGTTTCATTAATCAGTCTGTTAGCATCTCTGAAGCTGCTTGCATCATGCCCGAACAGCCTGCTCTCTAAGACAACCCGCAGATAACTGCTGAGCCCTCTGACTCTCAGAAGTAAGCAGCCAGAGCAGACAAACCACACTGAAAAAGTTGTAAATCCTTCTACAGACATCAATTTTAATAGTGGGGTAAATATGAATGCTTTACGTCCGGGGTCTGTGACAGTAGCTAATGGACGCTCTGCTGTGGGGACCATTGCTACAGTACAGGCATGTGCTGGTTTGCACAAAAAAGAACATTGTCCATGGGGAGGAAAAGACTTCTACAGGTTTTGTAAATGTTTCTGGTCCTTCCAAGCCAAAAAATGTAGGCATGCCCCCCCCCACCACTAATGTTTCTAATGTAATTAAAGGGACCCTGTCAACCCCCTTAAGTCTCACAGTGTCCCTAGTTTAAAAAACATATTTTATGATTGCCAAAATTCTGTAAAGATCATTGATGCAGCTGGTAGTTTGATTCTGACTTCTATTTTCTTTTAAAAAGTAAAAAACAGACTGACCAACATACTGGTGTTATCACACCAAAACAGATTTGTTTACATTCTTGATCAACTCCAAATGCCTCTTTCCTGGACTTGGGAATACCCACAAAACAGTCTAGCCCCTCATGATGCAGTGGGAGTTCAGGAGGCTACTGCCTTATATGTGACCACACTATTTGGGTGTGTTTCTAATGCTCAGGAAGTATGTAGTAAGAACAGAACCAGGGTTGCAAACAAAAACAATGTTGTTTATAAATATACATTGCCATGCATTTCAGTTCTACTAAGCAAGGAGTCAGACAAAACAAACAGCAACATCAATGAATTTTAGAGAGGGTAAGCAATCATAAAATGTGGGTTTTCAACTAGAAATAATATGATGAAAAACAGGTTGACAGTGTCCCTTTAATGATGAGGCTTCCACATCTGGAGTTCAAGAGGTTGGGGCAGTTTCTGAACACTGTCATGATAATGTACATTCTCAAAGTGAGGAAGAACAAACAGACAAAAATGAAAATAGGGGTCCTGGTTCTCAAAGATTTAAATGTGGTAGACCTCTTTGCAGCACATGGGGAACCAGTTCAGAGGATGAATGTTGTTAGTCTAAATTTAAGAGACCTTTAGAGAAATTGCAAAATAGATCACACATTATCAGAACTATGCTGGGGGACTGTATGGATTTGGTAGCAGCTTATCTACATGCTTTGATTCATGTGCCTGGGGAAACTTTTTTTATATCAGTTTTAAAACAATAGCTCCTCTGGAGAAATTTTGTAGTGGTATGATACTTTAAAAAATTCATCTTTGTGGAGTCCATTTATAGTGATTCCCTTAACAAAGCCCACTATAAAAACAATTACTTTGTTATTTCATAGTGATGGAGTTAACATAGCTGATGTACTGTCCTAGTTAGGACAAAGATATGATGTCCTTGAGAGACCTGTGCCTATACTCGACCCTGATTTTGTATGGACAGGTAGTTGGAAGGTCAAAATCAAACTCAGACAATTCAACAATGGTTTACGACACCTACCTGGAAGTTTTTACATAGGGTGGGATAGGGGACTCTGTTTTTATCCTGGTCAGCCAAGAACATCCATACGTGTGGGGTTAGGATTCATTTCAGTTATGTATGTGACCACCCAAAATGTAATGTGTTGTGTATGGAACATGGGCACATCAGTGAGCAATGCCTGAACCCTTTATGATGCAACCTATGTGATGAGGCTGGTCATGTGTATAGGCAGTGCACTTATGCAGCATATAACAGAATGGGTAAAGCCCCTCGTGATCAGGAGGAGATCACAACAGAAAATCAGGCTAAGGCCCAGGTTTCTGCTGAAAATTTGCAGAACCATACCTCTGATAAACCCCCGATCAAACTCCTGACACTGAAAATGGTGATCTCCCAGGGCCTGTGGGAGATCCCTCACAGGCCCACACATCAGAGGGTTCTGACACTGTCCAACAACACATTGAATTGGATTTGAACTGTGTTCTGGACCCTCAGAATGTACAGTCTACCCCAATTCCACCTACTTCCCCTCAAATGGAAGCACAGAAGAGTGGAGATCAAGACAGACAGTGGGATAAATACATACCTGCCTCCTCCACCTGCACATTCAGATTTAGAAATGAAGGTGGTTCCCACATCTGGCACTTGGGTTAATATTTATTTATTTATTTATTTTTATTTATTGAATAGAATCAGTATTACAATCCTTTGAGTCATAGACTGTTTTGCAAAGGCTCTACATCAGATCAAAGTAACAAAAAAATACACATACAGTAAAAAATACACATACAGTATTAAAGTAACAGTACAAGGTTATGCAGTCCTAGCTTAATCTTATTTAGATGGTTACATTATCTGGGAGCACACAAGATGTCCCGTGTCAGTACAGGATGCAGTTTCGTAGGATCTCGAGGGACCCTCCCCGAGTCAAATATCTGGACAGAGGAAAAGGAGAGTAGGGGGACATAGGAGGGAGGCTGGCACCAACTAATATAATTGTACCAGTAGGCATCCATGGAACAGCGGGCTCCTGCATAGCAGAGGTCACTGGGGAGGGTTTCAGGGTGCAGGAGGATAACTAGAGTGTGAGAGGGTTAACTACAGTCACAGATTGTCGAGTCAAGGAGTAGGGTTTTGAGACCTGACTTAAATTGGTTGAGACTATGGGTCATGGAGATTGGGGGCGGTAGGCTGTTAAGCCATAGAGGGGCATGGTAGCAGAAAGATCTTTGCCCAAGAGATGTTCTACAGTGGGGGACAAGGAGGGAAGTGTTAGCTGCGAGCCTTTTTGTCCACCTGTAGGGGGCTGCGCGGATAATCGGGTGGAGGCCAATAGGGGCTTGCTGGAGTTGTATTTTTTTGGCAAGGAGGCAGGTGTGGTACTTGAGCCTGCCCTGGAAGTTTAGCCAGCCAGTATGTTTATAAAGCTTGCATGTGTGTGTTAACCTGTCACATCCTGTGACTAGACGGCAAGCTTTGTTAAGGGCAATGTTGATGCGTTATAGGGCAGTTAGATCAGCAGATTCATAAATGACTATCCCGTAGTCCACCGAGGAAAGGATAGAGGAGGAGACAATGAGATGCATGGCCTGGGGAGGTAAGCAGTGCTTAAGCCTGTAAAGGATCCCCAATCTAGTGTTGATAGAGGAGGAGACAAGTTGTATGTGATTATGGTAGTAGAGGGAGGTGTCTAATACGATTCCGATATATTTAAAACATGAAACCTGCTCCAGAGCAGAGCCATGTGAGTTTTTTACAACTAGGGGCACATGGCAGTGGGGGCTTTGGTGCTGTGCAAAGAGCACGGACTTCGTTTTCTTGTAATTGATTATAAGGCAGTGTTCAGAGAACCATGATTCTAGCTCCCTAAAGTAGTCCTGCAGGGCTAATTGAAAATAATTAGGCTGAGGGTGTTTCCAGAACACTACTGCATCATCAGCGTAGAGTAGCAAGTAACCAACCACTGCAAGACTTAGGGAGAGAGTTTAAAAAGAGGGTGAAAAGTAGGGGGCCGAGTATCGACCCCTGAGGGACACCAGAACAAACCAGTTTGCATGAGGAGAGAGTTGTGTTAATTTTGACTTGTTGAATCCACTCTGAAAGGTAGTCTTTGAACCAGACGATGACCTCAGGTGCAAAGTTGAGGGGTGGAAGGGCAAGGAGCAGTAGCTCATGACTGACTGTATTAAATGCCTTGGTCAGATCTACATAGATAGCCCCAGCCACGGAGCCTTGGTCTAGGGCCTCATGGATGAATGAAGTGAGTTCAGTAAGGGCAGTTACGGTACTGTGGCCCCTCCAGAAACCATGCTGTTCTTGGCAAAGTAAGTCATGTTTGGTTAAGTAGTCAGTAAGCTGATCAGATACTATTTTTTTAAGGGCCTTGGAGAGGGGTGGTAGGATTAATATTGGTCTATAGTTACTTGTGACTGTGGGGTCGCCACTCTTCAGAATAGGGGTAATTATGGCTCTCTTCCAGGCAGAAGGGAATTGACTAAGGCATAAGGACAGGTTGAGAATTTTTGTGCGATGGGGTAGTGTCACATCCAGGGTCAGCCGAATGAGTTTGAGATCCAGGGAGTCACTGCTATAATGAGCGTTAGCCAGGGCTTTGGAGAGATAGCATTTTGCCTCAGAATAGGAGATGACTCTTAGCCTAAAGGGTGTAGTGTTGTTGATGTCCGAGGTGTCGGGGGGTGGGGTCAAAGAAGTTTAGTGGCAGAATACGGGAGAGGTCCAAGAAGGAGGAGTTGAGGGCATCAGCGATAGCAGTAGGGTTCTGGGTGGAATCCCCATTTACTATGAGCTGAACAGGGGTAGGGGAGTGAGATTTCCCACTGAGTTCCTTGATATTGCTCCAGAAATTTTTCCCAGAGCCCCAGGAGGAGGTGAGGGTTTGTTGATAGCACACAGATTTGGCTTGCTGGGTGGCCCATCTACATTTGTTACGGGCCTCTCTGTAAAGTTGCCTATCCTGTGGGAGTTGGGAGTCTAGGGCCTTGTGCCATAGGTTGTCCCTATGGAGTAGCTGGTCAAAAAGTGATTGGGAGATCCAAGGGGTGCTTCTGTTTTTTTCTACTTGTTTGGAGAAGGGTGCGAATATGTCACAGACCTCATTGAAGATGGCTATAAAGTAGATGAGTGACATGTCCACAGACTGTGCAGTGTGAATGGGGGACCAGTCGCTGGAGGCTAGGTGAGATTTGAGACAGCTAGGGTTCCTTGTTTAAGTCATCTATGTACAGTGACTTTGAGGGGGGCTGTGGGGATTTTAGCGGACCACTGGCAGGTCACTGGGTAATGATCACTTATTGAGTCCAGGAGCACAGTGACTTGAGAGAGATTCTGAGGCCTGTTAGTGAAGATGAGGTCTATAAGGGTTGAGGTCCCTATTCTGTAATCCTTTCTGGTTGGGGAGTTGATGACTTGGGTAAGATCATAGGCAAGGGCTGTGTCTTTGCTGGGGGAAGAGGCAGCTGATAGCCAACTGACATTAAAGTCTCCCAGCAAGATGACTTCACTCCTGGGGGGGAGGTGGGAGATACTGTGGAGTACTGTTTTGAAAGTGAGCTTTTGATTGCTAGGGAGGATATAAACTGCTGTAATGTGGATGGTTTTGAGGCCCAGGCTGAGTTTGACTGTTACAGTCTGGGCACCATACATAGGTGGCAGTGTACGGACCTCTATGGAGTTAAGAGAAGATCTAACATAGATGGCACAGCCACCTCCTCTCTTGCTAATCCTGTCTGCACGGTAGGCGGTATAGTCACTGAGGGAGACAGTTCCGTTGGGTATTCTATCTGACAGCCAGGTCTCAGATAGAGCTAGGATGTCGGGCGAGTGCTGGGCAATCCAGCCCTGGAGGGAGATGAGTTTTTTTTGGGAGGCTGCAGATGTTAAGAGCAGCCAGCAGGAGACTTCCATGTAGGCTGTTAGATGAGACCGCTGTGGGGGGTGGTACAGGGTTGGGGTGAATATTACCTGATAGCAGCAGTAGGAGGAGAGTGTACTGACACTGTAGTGCAGCCTGAGAGGGGTGCTGCACTTCTGAGGTGCCGTCTTTCGGATGACACGTTAAATTGAGGTCCCATCTGCCTGAACTGGTGGTAGTTTAGGTGGATGTTAAAGATCCCATCACACTTATCGAAAAGAGTAGGGGTGTTTTTATTTGCAAAAATAAACATAGAATACAACACGTTTTCACAGAAATCAAATAATAGCCAAAAAGACTACAACACTATATCCATTTAACTTCTTAGATCCACTTCTTGAACACCTGCTATCAAACTGTTTTTCACATTTATTCTTGCTTCTTCAGTTTCTTTATTTATACTTAATAAAATGAAAAACCCTTTCCATAATTTCTTTAATAATCCTGGGGATACTCTTAACATATCAGAGGCAAAAATGTTCTCCAACTCTTTAACAATTAGCCTACTAATGCAAACATACGACATTTTCTTTTGATATATAACCCATTGTATTCTGGCTTGCCACAGGAAGTATTTGAGACATCCCAAAATAAAGTCAAAGTCCCTTATGCAATCGAATGAACCCACTGGAACACTCCTAAAGCTAAGAATTCATATGTCATATTTTCAGCCATGTCAGGTTCCATACATCTGCTAAAAAAACCACAATCCTAAAGCATAGGAACAATCTAGTAAAAATGGACCATGGATTCCTCCTTATTAATGCATTCAAGGTAAGGGCATAACCTTTCCTGTAAGACTTTATATTCGTCATTCCCCTAACATTCAGTCTTCCATAGAAAATTAACCACTGTACCTCCCATTGATTTTTGGGCAACCTAGGATTATTCAATTGAGCCACTACGATGGGGTTCAAAGTTAATGGGCAGTTTTAAATTCGGCTCTTGTGGGTATAGTTTTCCATTAGATGGTGATACAAGTCCCTTGTACTATATGTGAGTGCTACTGTCTTCTGTATTTCCCATTTATATAATTTTGTGCCGTTGGCGAAGTGCTCTGGAATATGTAGATATTTATTAAGTTTAGGGCTAAAGATCCAACACTTAAGTATTTCCCATAATTATTAAATTCCATGAATTTTCAGATCTGGATTCGATATCAACCCTTCTTTCAAGGAGTTGGTAATAAAGAAAACATGGCGTATACCACTGGGTCTATCATTCCTAAACCCCCTGTTTTATTGTTAGGTAAGTAAAACTTCTTTTAACGGGTTTAGGCAGTTACCCCAAAACATCTGAAAAAGATGCTATATAACCTGGTTTCAAATTCTGTTGGTAGTGGAAATATCATTGCCACAAATTGAATAATGGGCAAAAGGAATTGTTTAATTATTTGAACTCTTTTAATTTTAGACAAATGCCATTGCTTCCATCTAGAAACTTTATTTTCAACACTCTAAGTATCCTCTGCCAATTATCATTAGGAACATTCTGAGGACCAAAGTTAATACCCAAAATTGAGCGGGTCTCTAGAAAAATGAATTTTCTCCAGCCATAGTTCCAAAATCCCACACCCCAATAATCAGTCCTTTTGTTTTATTTATGTTTATTTTTGCGTTAGACACTGTAGTAAATTCCTCAAATGCTCTCATAAACCCGTAACTGATGAACAGTCCTCAAATATATAACAAATCATCAGCATAAGCTTGAATATGTAGCTGTGCTAGACTGTTTTCTCTTATTGTATCCCTTCCATTTCTTTGCCTCAATGCAGTTAGTAAAGGGATCAATAACAAATGTATATAAAAGGGGCTTAAGGGCACCTTGCGAACCCCGTGGTTAAGGGAAATCCAGCAGCCGTTCGGCCTCTCACAAAAGGAAAAACCATCCCACTCTGGTACAATTGCTCAATTAAATTTTTCAGCTAACCTGCACCCCATAATGCCTCAAAGTTTTAAAAGAAATGGCAAATGGACCCTGTCAAATGCTTTATCCAGATCAGCTGCTACTAAACAACCTGTTAATCCCATCTCATTGAAATAGTCAATTACATCTCTTATCTGCATGATGGCAGATTGAATTCTTCTCCTGGCAAGCCACAATATTGATTGGTGAAATCACTTCCCCTGTGTGATGTTTAAGCCTTTCATTCAATATTTTGAAAGATTTATAGTCAGTATTTAATAGGGTGATTGGTCTCCAATTCCCCATATCTTGCTGTCACCTGATTTAAAAATATAAGTTAATAAACCTTCTGAAAAGGAGGGAGTAGATCGATTCTTGTCTAGAAAATCTTGAAATAATAGGCCCAGGCATTGACTTAGTTCATCCGAAAACTGTTTATACAAGTTATTTGTGAGACCATCTAGACCAGGTGAAATATTTAATTTTAGAGACCTGATAGTTTCCATAATTTCTTTCTGGGAGATAGTATCCATTCTGCTTCCTTGTTATGCCTTATACATGATACGGAATCTTATTTAAATAATCCTCTATCTCTGTTATAGAAATAGTTTTTTAGGATTAAGGGAACCAAAATGTTCCTTAATTACCTCTCTTAATTCCTGCTCTGAAGTTACTACACCCCATCAGATCTTTTTAGCTCCTCCAAACCCATTGAATCTCTAAGTTCTTTGCACATCTGAAAGGGGTCCCCAAGAGGTGATTTCTTTACTCCATTATAATATGGCCTGCATTGTTTTACTTCTGTCATACTGATATTCTTTCATAGCATCTTTTAATAAGGAGATTTGATCTGAGTAATCCCACCTAGATGTGTAAGCTAAGGATAAAATTCTCTGAAGTTGCTGTCTCAAACTTAGATAGCGCATGAAATTTTTCATTTTAATTTTCCTCCCAGTATTTTTGAACAGGTTCGTAGATCTGCTTTTGTGTCTAACCACCATATACATATATCTGTGTATAAAAAGCTACTGAAAGCCTAGCCTTCAATAGGTTTCTTATCCTAATCTGGATAAAATTTAGTTCTAGCACTGAATTATTAAGCTTCCATCTTATGTGTCTTATTTCTGTCATCTCTGGAAGGAAAAAGGTGCTTACAAAAATGAATGATCTGAAAATTCACAGGAAAATTTGGAATGAGTTTATGTGAATGTTTGAAGAAACAAACATATAGTCGATGAGAAAAAGATTTCCCTTTTGAAAAAAACTTATTCTTAAGATTTAAAGAGGTATTACAACTCACTAAACCTGCATCTCTAAGGATTTTACCTAAAGCGTTAGTATCGCAGTAGGTTTTCTTGCCACTTTGTTTACCATGTATAAGATCTGGAACTGTGCAGTTAAGTCCCTCCCATAAAACTCTGACCGTCAGTGAATAAAAGGCTGCACCAGTGTTAGGCAGTTCACCCTACCTGATTTAGTTTGAGGATTGTAGATATTAATGAAACGAAAACAAAACCCACACCATTTCCCATCCAAAATCAAAACTCTCCTGGTACCAAGTCTATCAGATTATGCAACTGAAATGAAAAGAGTTGAATAAAATCCCACTCCATCATAACATCCTCCCAAAAGACCAATAGGATGGGCCCCAAGCCAATCTTTTTAAATGCTAACCTTTGGTCAATGGTGGACATCCATGTCTCCTGTAAAACCAGACTGACAAGGAAAATCATGTATAAAATTAAACACAGCTAGCCGTTTAGCTTTATTTAATAAGCTATGAGTGTTTAATGAACCCCAGAGCACACCATAGTCCTTCATGATGGTCAATACCTTCATTTTTCCTTTTTCTTTTTTTTATCCTTATAGTTGTCTAGTATCTGAGATTTGGTTGAAATAGTGGATTTTTGGGAGTCTGATTAGTCCCCTTCTGTCTTACCCAAGATGTAAACAGAGCGCCCATAAGTATTGCTAGTCTCCATCTGGCAATCTGGGGGCTTTAGCATGCAGATTTCTTGCTGATCTGCGCTGCGAACATTCACAAAAGTATCCTCTGACTTTTTACCATTTCTGTTTTCCCTACTTTCTCATCAGAAAAACATACGGGGAATGTTTAAGATATTCAGAGGACCCATTCCATCCTTTTAAGTGTCCTTTTGCTAACATCAGTACCCTGCTTATTTCTTTGATTTTCAGGAAACACTTTTCCCCTGTTACCACCATTTTGAAACCAAGCTAGTTTTCCTTTCTGTTGTACCTCTGACCTCAGGAGTTGTACCAAGAACTAGGAACAGAAATGGAACCCTCCTGCAAGGAAGTGGATAGAACCACAGCTTCTTGTGCTTTCTGTATATAAGACTCAGAACCAGAACTATGTGACAAATTATATGCGGCCCAAGGGCAGAATTTAAACACATGACCTTTGCCTCACATAAATCGCAGCAAGATGGATTACCACAAAACATAGTTATGCCCTACCTCCCACAATTATCGTGATCTGGTTGGTCACAAACGCTAGACAGGTGAGTCTTTGCTCCACATTTATAGCAGGCACGAGGCTGTCCAATGTAAAAGCACACTCCTCTGTCCTTTCCTAACAAAAAGAGTTTGGAATGTGCTCAATTCCTGCTTCATTTTGCTTAAGCTTAACTTTATATTTCCACCCTCCGTCCAAAATTGTTCTGAGTCTAAAATAGGCTCAGGTTCATAAAACATCACACCTTTTTTTTAGCCAGAATGTAATATCTTCTACCCAGACCCTTCATTCCGAAACATTATAGTGACAAATTTAATCAAGGGCTTTGACAATGGTATCACAATAAAGGGGTCCATGTTGGAAAATTTTACTTGCCCATAGCGTAACCAGAAAAGGTCAAGTGCTTGTTGAGACCTAAAGCTGATATCAAAATTATCTTCACCCGAAATGTGTATAAATGCATAAACATCCTTAGGAGAAAATGCAAAGAATCTTTCAGTAAAACTTTCCCTACGTAATGTCTGTCGGGTCTGACTTCCAATCCCCTTTATACCGTAAGCACTGCATTCCTCCTTGGAGCAGCTTCTCTTTGTGCATTGGAAAAGAGCTCCGACAGCAAAGGCTTTTATCTGGTTCCTTTTGGGGGTACTAACAATTCCACTGCAGGTTTAGGTAAGGCCTTATGAGACACAGCAGCCTCAGCTGAATCACTCAAGTTATTCAGGTTACCTGCAGTACCTAAAACATACACTCCTCTACCTTCTTATCTGTACCTGAAACATTTTCCTGCAAGTTGCACCTTTGGAGCCCACTCAGGAGAATCCTGAGAAAAGTGACCGGGCTCCAAGTGGGGTCAGGAATCCATCCACCTGATTCCAACAGAGACCAACCTGCCCCACTTAGAGCTTTTTCTGGCGTCAGTCTTTTGCCCCTCATTATTTATAATAGACGCTGCTTTATTACCTAAACCTAATGCATTTGGCATGGAATTACATTTTCCTTGTGTGCCCCTCAGAAAAGAAAATTCTGTAACCCTAATTGCGAACCTACATTAGACTGGTAAACCACATTTTTATTTGCCTCTACTGCATCCCCCTGCTTCATATTATTATTCAACACAAAACCTTTTATTTTATCCATAGGGACAGCAAAGTCAGTAAAATCCATAGGCAAAGTGGTACAGCTCTTTTCAGCATTAGTTGAAATAATGTCCTGTTCCTCCTTCCTTTGTGCAGGCTGAAAAGACAGGCTACAGTTTTTTTTGAGGCTTTCAGGCATCCCAGACTTTTCTTCTTTTAAATCCTCCCGACTATATTGCAGCAGAAGCGCTAGAGCTCGGTCATTCATAGAGCTATTTTCTGTCATTAAAAGCGAGATCTGAGCTCCGTTTTACCCGAAACAGTAGCAGTGTTAATTTTGGAAAACGAGCTTGGCTGCAAGATGACAGGCAATTCTACCTGTTTGGACAACTTTACAGTCATTTCTGGAGCTAGAACAGGCAAATTCTCGGTGTTGGGAAAATAAAAGTACCTGTTTGAATTTGTAGCCTTTACCCGAGGCACAGTTCCATTGGACAGCCGCTAGCTCACAGACTCTCCCAATCTCTTCCTCTTCTTCTTGCTCCAGACCACCTCTGGTTGCCTTGTTTCCACCATTTTTCATCCATCCTTGTATTGCCATTGCAAATCGCAGGTTCCAGGTTCAAATCCTGCTGCAGCAAATAAGGGAATTCACAACCAAGTTGTAATCTTGTGCTCAGAGCCACTCTCTTCCTCAAGATCTGCAGATGCCTTTACAGGCAACACCTCTGGCTGTAGTTCTTCAGTAAATTCCTTAGTAAGCTCCCTGAAGATTCTCCTTCGAGAGCTTAAATTCTGAAATAAATTCAGCGAAACACGGCTGCAGCCTCTAACATGAAAATAGTGAAAGGCGAGGCTCTCTCTCCTACCAAGCAGACATCCTCCTCCTCCTCCGCCATCTTGGTCCCACCGAAAATGGGTCCCCTGCTCACAGGAAGCAGGAAGTAGGGGAATTTCCCCGGTGTCCTGGCCAAATTTCCCTCATTCACTAAAAATACCACCAACAGCTTAATCTGGTTCAAGGTCAGTTGGCATTCATCTGTATCCTCCTCCCCCGGGTCGTGCCTGAAAATAGGCAGGATTTGTCTAGTGCACTTACCCCATCAACAAAAACTAAATACATAAATAAATAAAAAGAGAATGGGTAAAGAAATCTAAAATTAAGAATACTGAAACACCACCCCATCTCTACTAAGAATAAATGTGCTGCCTAAGTAAATGGAAACAGTGGGGCGACACAGAGGGTGAAGAGGTTAACAATGGCTGACACAGAGGATGAAAGGAAGACTCAGATGTCTGTTCCATAATATCCTATATTGCTGACTACCCTTCTAAGTTTCAGACAGAATTATCAAAGGCAAAGAGACTCACAGGTCAAACAAGATTACAAACCCGACACGCCTAACTATCATAACATTGTGCACCAGGGTCCAAGACTATCTCCAATAACTTAAAATGTGTGCAGTATAAAAAAAATATAAAAGATGTCTAGCAACATTATCTGCTCTTGCAGAATTAAAAAACAACATCTATTTTTTGCAAGATACTAGGATTAAAATGCGGCATGAAACTGCACTGGTAAAAAGGAGGCAGTTTAGCGTAGTGGTTAAGGGCACTGAGTTGCAAACCTGGAGACCTGGGTTTAAATCCGATCAGTCCCCACTTGTATAGTGTGTGACCCTGAGCAAGTCACTTAACTTCCTTGTGCTCTCAGGTCACATCTGGAAACAAGCTTCTGCTTAGTGTGCCTTTCCTGGTTAAACAATTTCCCTCCCCCCCAAAAAAAAAGGCTTTAGACCTCAGGAGCTTCTTCTTGGTCTCAAGGCACTGATGTTTCTGATGGGGTGGCTATCTTATTAAAAGGTTACAGTTTTTTAGTCCAGAAAGAGGTGGAACAGAAACCTAGATGTGCTTTATTGCTCTATCTGAAAATCACTACAAATCAATATAGGTTGATCAACATTTATGCGCCCCCTGGCTATTTCAGCCAGAGTGGAATTATTTAGTCTTGTTCAACCATATTTACATACTAATATGTTGATGATAGGCTCTGTCCACACTGTAAGTCTTGTTACATTACCAGCAGTTGGTAACATTACAAGAACGGCAAACACAATTTGCGTCCACATGGTAAAACCGTATTACAAACCATGTTCAAAAACTGTGCTTGAAACCTGATCGGTACTAAATGAGAAAAAGACCGAGGTAGAAAGGTCAGTGGGGGATGCTGCAAAAGAAGGTAAAGCCATCAAAAAATGGAGAGCAATGAGTACCAATGCCCATAGTCTGAGTAACAAGCTTCCTGAATTAGTGGCCTTGATGGAGGAGGAACATCTGGATATCGTGGCAGTCACAGAAACATGGTACACACAAAACCATGACTGGGACGTAAACATGCCAGGATACACTATCTACAGGAGGGACAGGGAGGGTAAAAGGGGAGAAGGAGTAGCTCTTTACATAAGGGAAGGAATCAAAGCAACAGAACAAAAAGGTAAACAGGGAGGAAAAAGAAGCACTGTGGGTAAATTTGGAATCGGCAATGGCACCACATTGCACTGAGGATTGTATACAGACTCCTTCTCAGGGGAGGAAATGGACAAGGAAATGATAGAAAGTATACTTAGAATGGCAGATAAAGGAGAGATATTGCTGATGGGTGATCTGAATATGCCAGATGTTAACTGGAGTGCAGTTGCAGCAGCCACTTGAAGAAGTAGGGTTATTCTAGATGCCCTACAGGGGCATGCTGTAGACAACTAGTACTGGAGCCCACTCAAGAGGGAGCAATCTTAGACCTGGTTCTTTCAAATGGAGATGGAGAGAGGATCACAGATGTAGAAGTGGGTAGCCATCTGGGAACTAGCGACCATCGAACAGTATGGTTCACAATAAACACAGCAATAGAGTCAAGCCATACAAAGGAAAAAGCACTGGACTTTAGGAGGGCTGACTTTGCCAAAATGGGTGAGTGCCTAAGGAATACACTAGAAAATGGGTAGGAAGGAGGGGTGGAAGAACAATGGGGAATAATAAAAACTGCCATCACAGAGGTAACAAGCCTTTGTGAAGCAAATAAACAAAACAAAACAATGTAAGAAACCACTATGGTTCTCAAAGGAAGTGGCAGTGAAGGTTCAAGAAAAGAAAGCATTCAGGAAGTACAAGGAATCACAGAAGGAGCAGGACAGAGAACTGTATCAGTTAAAGCAAGGGAAGCTGGGGGCAGTCAAACAGCAAAAGCCCAAACGGAGGAAAAGATAGCCGACTCAGTTAAGAAGGGGATAAAACCTTTTATAGGTATATCAGGGAGCGAAGGAAGACCAAGAGAGGGATAGTGAGGCTTAATAAAGGGAAGGAGGGTGGGCAGAGGTGACTGTGAAAAGGCAGAGATACTAAACAAATATTTTGCTCAGTATTTACAAATGAAGAGGGGAGGTACCTAAAACAAACAAAACACTCTGGATACAGAAGTTGATACCAGCCCATTTACAGAAGAAAGAGTCCTGAAGAACTCTTAAAACTGAAAGTGGGCAAAGCAATGAGGCCTGATGGGATTCATCCCAGAATTCTAAAAGAACTAAGGGTAGAACTAGTGACACCACTGACTACCCTCTTTAACAAATCATGGGAGGATGGGTGGTACCCGAGGACTGGAGGAGAGCAGATGTGATTCCCCTTCACAAAAGTGGGAGCAAGGCAGAAGCAAGAAACTACAGACCTGTTAGTTTAACCTCAGTGATAGGGAAAGTTATGGAATCACTTCTGAAGGAAACAATTGTCGAGTATCTAAAGGCCAGAGGGGCACAGGACCCAAGGCAGCATGGATTCACAGTGGAAAGGTCATGCCAGACGAATCTGATAGATTTCTTTGACTGGGTGACCAAAGTAGTAGATCAGGGAGGGGGCTGTGGACATGGCCTACCTAGACTTTAGCAAGGCATTTGACACAGTCCCACACAAAAAGATTAATATACAAGTTAGCCAGCCTGGGAGTGGGTCCCAGGATGACAGCCTGGGTAAAGAATTGGCTGGAGAATAGGACACAGAGAATAATAGTAAATGGAGTCCACTCTGAAGAAAGGGGGGTTACTAGTGGGGTACCGCAGGGTTCAGTATTAGGACCAGTCCTCTTCAATGTCTTTATAAGCGACATTGCAGAGGGACTGGAAGGAAAAGTATGTCTCTTTGCAGATGACACAAAGATCTGCAACAGAGTTGATGCACAAGGTGGGGTGGAAAGGATGAGAAGGGACTTGGCAAGGTTAGAGGAATGGTCAAATGTATGGCAGCTTAGATTCAATGCTAAGAAGTGCAAGGTAATGCACCTGGGAAACAAAAACCCAGGGGAACAGTACACAATTGGGGGTGAGATACTAACAACAACAAAAATGGAAAGGGACCTGGGGTAGTCATAGCAGATGACCTAAAGGTGGGCAAGCAATGTGAGAGGGCAGCAAGAAAGGCTGGGGGGATACTGGGATGCATAGGGAGAGGCATCACCAGTAGAAAATAGGAAGTTATTATCCCTCTGTACAGACAGCTGGTCAGACCCCATCTGGAGTACTGCATGCAGTTCTGGAGACCCAATCTCCGCAAAGATATAGACAGGATGGAAGCTGTCCAGAGGAGGGCAACTAAAATGATGCAGGGTCTGCACCGGAAGACATATGAAGAGAGACTTAAAGAGCTTAATATGTATAGCCTCGACGAAAGGAGGGAGAGGGAGAACACGATAGAAACTTTCAAGTACCTCAAGGGAATCAACAAAGTCCAAGTGGGTAGCATCTTTCAAAAAAAAAGTTGTGCAAGAACAAGGGGGTACAATCTGAAGATAGAGGGAGGCGGCTCAGAGGTAATTTAAGGAAGTTTTTTTTCACAGAGAGGGTTGTGGATGCATGAACGGCCTTCGGAGGAGGTTGTGGAGTCAAAAACAGTGGTGGAATTCAAGCATGCATGGGACAGTCATAAGGCAATTCTAGGGGGGGGTAGGAAGACGTAGGCTGCTGGTTAACTAGGATCTGTAGCTTATCCATTAGGTAGGGAAATGGGCAGACTGGGTGGGCCAAGCGGTCCTTATCTGCCATCAAATTCTATGTTTCTGTGTTTCTATGGAGCAAGTTTTGAGCACAGTTTTAGATCAAAACAGTTGCCTTAAACCATGTTAACAGTAGTGTGGATGCAAACTGTGCTGTAATATGCTTTAATGCAACCTCCACTGCTTTCTGGAGCTTGTACATTGCTGCCCAAAAGAAAAGGGGATAAGTGACTTACATCCCCGACCTCATGATGTGCTCCTGAATCGAATGGAGTAATTTTTTTTCCCAATCCGTGACCATGCCCATTTGTGAGTACCCCAGCATGCACTGCGGTGCTCGGTATTGCTGCAAGCATGTCTTGGAACTTAAGCGGGCATGCATGGTGTCATGTTGCAGTGTGGACACACCGACAATCGTGCTCTAGCATGGGACCCAAAATGGTTCTTAAAATGTTTTAGAAAAAGTGGAGCAGTGTAGCTAGAGCCATATTTGGTGGGGACTTTAACTGCAGTTTGTCTCTTCATGGTGGGGGGACACACACTACAAAACTCTATAAGCGACACTAATTTTTAGAATACTATGATTAAAAGTGCCCAGCTCCAGGATGGGTTTAGATCTCACCACAAGGAAGGTGGGAAAACATATTTTAGAGGTACTTCTGCCACAATATTACATTTTTCATTTTTTTCAAAACCTATGTCTGTAACAAGGGCTAGCACTGTGACACTGGAAACTTCAGACCATATGAGGGTCTCACATGCTTGTTATCCTGGGCCTATGTATGAAGAAAGCTCTACACCCATGTGGTGATTAAATACTCACATTTTGTTGGATGAGCTCAGTGGGACAAAATGGAAGGCCCTTTTACATGCAAGGCTGTCTGTTTCTGATGCTTATGACAACCTGGCAGACTGATGGGAGGCCTCAAAACAAGATTTTAGGTCTTTCTTTTCAAAAGCAGGTGATACACTCTTGTAGGATAAAATATTTACACTAATTAACTCTTCGAAGGAAAGTGCATTGTTTAATCTCAAAAATGCATGTTGAAAAACATAATGTATCTTCAGATATTAACAAGGTTAAACAACAGATGTTCACCATGCAATATGATAGGGCAACATCTTTAAAAAAGGAAATACAGTTTGGAACCCAAGGGAGAACACAAAATGTGGACATGTTTAAACATGTTTTGAACAGAGTGGAGAAGAAAATATTACAGGTTTATCTTCCCCTTCATCCAGCATGATTCTCACTACTCCAAAAGATGCAATGAAAATAGTGCAAGATAATATGACAAAC
The DNA here is from genome assembly GCA_016271365.2 of Neoceratodus forsteri. Classification (NCBI taxonomy): domain Eukaryota; kingdom Metazoa; phylum Chordata; order Ceratodontiformes; family Ceratodontidae; genus Neoceratodus; species Neoceratodus forsteri. Next base: position 438,237,931 of record CM057453.1, read on the forward strand.
AGTTTTGGTACAGATATTGGTCTTGTACCTAACATGCATTTTTTGTCAAGTATAAAAGCCCCCAATATCTCTAAGGAAACACAAAAAGATTTAGTGAGTCCTATTACTCCTTTAGAAACAGAAAAAAATAATAAAAAACTTAATAATAGTATAACCCCTGGCTCCGATGGTCTACCAAATGAATTTTATAAAAGCTTTTCAGAACACGTATTCCCTGTGTTAGCTATAGTATTTTCAAAAATGTTGAAGGAGGGTATCCTATCTCTTTCTATGTTCCAGGCCTATTTAATTTTTTTTTATACATGAAAGGAGAGCGCAGTAAACTGGAAAACTGGCATCATATATAAGTTTATTAAATATGGATGTGAACATTTTGGCCAAAATCTTATTAAGTAGGTTAGAAAAAGTTGCTGACCTGCTATTATCAGCCGTGCAATCTTGTGTTATTCCACACAGATCTAGTTTTGATAATATTATTTGTCTAAGGGAACTTTTTGAAGGAAAAAAAAAACAGATAAAGTATCTGGCTAGCTTCTTGCTTTGGATCCGGAAAAAGCATTTGATAAGGTGTCTCATTTTTATTTGTTCAGCACACTTAGACATTATGGGAATCCACAGCACTTTGTGCAATGGATTAACACACTATGGCCCAGATATTCAAAAGAGCTGAGCCATGCGCAATAGGGTTGCGCTCACGCAAGTCCGAAATTGTGCCATTCTGTGATATTCAGCAGGAGGCAGTTGCGCCACCGAAAACATGCTGAGCAACAGCGCAATGATAATGAAGGCATGCGCAACTGAAGGGGGAGGAACCATGCATAAAGGGCGCAGTGTGATGTTCAGCTGGGCTGTGCAGAGTTGTGCAGGCACAACCCCCTACCTGTGCCTGCACAACTTTAAGCCAAAAAAGAAGGATTAAGTCAAGGGCTACCCACAGGTGAGCTGCCACATTACAGGGCGCAACACAGCAGCTGCCACCTGTGGGTGGCCCTCCACTGTTCCTGTGCCTCCCCTGCAGCCCGATCAGCGGGCATAATAGTAACCAGTAGCCGGTGCGAACGGCAAGAGTATTCCCCCGCAGCAGCCCGATCCCAAGCATGAAGTGACACAACCCCCGACTGGCCCGATCGCAGGCATGATGTCACACAACCCCCCACTAGCCCGATCGCGGGCAGAACTCACCCCCACCCCGACTAGCCCAAACGGCGGGCAGAACTCACCCTCCAGCCCCTGACTAGCCCGATCGCAGACAGAACACACTCCCCACCCGACTAGCCTGATCATGGGCAGAACACACTCCCCACCCCACTAGCCCACCAGCGGGCATAACGTCAACCCCCAAAGACCAATATCCCTGGTGATCTAGTGTCCCCCACCCACCCACCCAAAGAGCCCCACACCCCGCTCCCCCATCAGCCGACAGCACCCCACCTGCCTGCCACCCTGCCGACCGACTGACAGCTTGGTAGGGCTGCATGCCCATTTGTTCAGAGCAAGAGCCAATGGGCATGCAGCCCATACCGTACAGGGCAGTCCAGATATGTGAAGGTTTGTTTTTGTGGTGCAATGCAGTGTGTTTTCTCTTTTTTTCTCTCCTAGGGGAGGAAAAGGGGGCCAGGGGGCCATGAATATCTAACGATCCTCAACTGCCAGCACTGAGCCTAAGAGCCAATTAAATGCAGCTCTGGCTCCTGGACATGAAGCATCCACCAATTAGGAGACCTAGAAGACACGAGCTTGAAAGTGTCTGTGACTGGCTGCACGAGGTGGCAGAGAGTGTGCCTAAGTTGGAGAGGAGACTGTCAGGAGAGGAGGCAACTGTGTTGTGTGGCAACAGAGTGAGTAGTGTTTTTCTGCAAGGATGAAGTTTGGCGGTTGGGCCTTTAATTTAAAAATAAGTTAACTGTGTCCATTTTCCTATGTGTCTGGTACTCAGAGAAAGACTAGTGTGTGGCTGTGCAGGTCCCAGTCAGTCCTCCAGCAAAGCCAGGCAGCAATCATGTGAAGGCAACAAGTCAGTGGTCTGTTCATGGCCAAGATCAGCCCGTGACCCTATAGGCTGGGCCTGTCAAGCAACTCTCATTCAGTCTTGGTCAGGTCTTCAGAGTCAGCGAGGAGGAGAAGTGGTAGGTATACTAGTTCCAATGCATGGAGTACAGAGTGGGGATGTGGGTCTGGGTTGGGGACTGACTGTGTGGGTTGGGAGGAGGGAGCACACAGCTCCGAAAAAACACCGACACCACCGTTGAGTAGAGCAGCAGTGGCAGCCTGAGCCATGGAGACACCCGCTGACTGAACCAGCACCTGACACCTGACTGAACTGGCAACAGACTACTACAGTGAGCAAGGTACTGTATGAGATGTGTATGTAAGGCCCGCCAGGGCTGGGCAGTGGGCAGTAGGAAGGAGGAGGAGGATGGTCTCTCACAGACTACTCAATATGTCTGTGTGTCTGCTGTGTGCTGGGCTGGCTTGTCTGGCTGGTTGAAGGCTTGGGGGCTGTTGGGCCGAACTTGAAAAGCCAAGGCGATCGACTATCATCGATCTACTGCTGGTGGCCCAGCTGGGCTCTCTCTGACTGAGGTGGTATTGTGAGTAAGTCAGACTCCCTATGAGGTTGTAAAGCAGGAAAGGTGCAGGTTTTTGGTTGGTGATTTCCCAGACTCATAGGAGGCCTGAGAGTAGAAAATGGTCGGTCAGGTCTAATGGACAAAATGTTCGTTGTTTGCCACTGTAGGAATTGGATATACTAAATATTAAAGTCCTCATGGCAAGATGAACAACATTTTAAAAAAACACATTAGTGTACATGCTAAAAACCAAAACAAGTTCAGAAAGTCTGTCAGAAAATGTTTTTTTTTAATATGCATGAGTTTTTTTTAGCTTTAAATTTAAACTATGGATACATCTCAGTTCTGGTATACCGTACAGGAGGTATTTCTAGGGGTCCTCCCTTAAACTGTTTTTAGACTCACGGATTCTGTGACAACTAGTAAACTAACATATATTGATGGTTAGCTCTGTTTGCTAAAGGGTACCTTCTAGCTTCTCTGGGGTGTTTAAGAGGCCCTACCTATACTGTATTTTAGATCCACAGTTCTTTTTCTAAGTAACTAGTGTTACTGCTGCTTATTTTCTATACCGTTTACTGTTTTACTGCCCTGTTTCAACTTGCTACTTTCAGGGACTTAGTATATTTTGTTGTTGTTTTGGGCTGGTTATTGTGCTTTAGTGGGTCCTTACCATGTGTGGATTTGTTTCACTGCACTTTGTATTTGAATTTTAAAGAGTAGATAGCTTCTTAGCTGCTGCTGCCTAGTTGCTGCTCCCTCCAACATATGCAATACCTCACCTGCCCCAGAGTTGAGAGGCATAAATAATTCCTTTTGTTTCTGCACATTTGTGAAGTTATAATGCTGCTAAATCCCAAATGCTAAAAATGGAGCTGCTTCCTGACAGTAACCCACCAACACGCCCCCACATAGGCACATGTAGCCCCATTTCTTGATGTCAGAAGGCAAAGGTTGTGTGTGTACACACCCCATTGACTTCAAGGAGGGGGTACTTTTCCATACATTGTATTAAGTTTTTATAGTCAAAATATTTATTAAAAAAAGATACAAAGTTAAAAAAGTATGACAAACTACTACATAATAAAATTCAACGATGGTGAAAGTTGAAAAAATTGGTTGGATTCTCTTCAGTTAGTTGAAGTCAGAAATTTCAATTTGGTAGAAAAAATCTGTCATAATATGTGGTAAATCAGTCATAATTGTTTTTTAAACTGACTCCGGGGTCTACTACAGACCTCAAAGATGTTTCGTGATTCTAATTTCTTAGGTCATATGATTGACACGGCAGGCCTACAAGATGCTTACAGGTCTGTGTACTCACAAGGTGATAGCATGTTTAGTAAAGGGCCCTTTCAACCAGAACTGACTTCTGTTTAATATCACAGCTTCTTTAGGTTCAATTAGCATCGATCAAAGTGATTGAAACACCTGATCATCTGTTCTTAAAATGTACAATATCTGCCCAAGTTTATTTATTTATTTTATTTAATCAAGTCTCGGATTACAACCTTTGAACTATTAGCTCATTTACAGAGGTTCCATGTCAAAGAAACAAACATAAAATGACATAAACAAATTATACAGAATAAAGTAGCTAAATTACAGTAGTAACAGATTAACAAGCAATATCAATGAAGACTTAGTGTGGTCAAAAAAAGAAAGAAAAAGAGAAGATTTTGGCAAATAAGGGAGGAAAATCAGGTATCCTTGGAGGTAGGTTAAGGAGATAATTGAGAGGAAAACCAGTTCCCTTTGTCTGGGGGAGTAGATGGATGGGGAGTAGGGATTAGAATTGAAAGAAATGTGTTAATTTATGGTGGGCGATGACAAGAAAAGGAGCATTGAGAGGGGTGGATAGAGTTGTGGTGGTAAGGGGAGAGGTGGGGGTAAGTAAGGAGAAGTTGAGAGGAGGAGAAAAGGGTGAACAAAGGTAGTGGGGAAAAAGGTGATGAGAAGGCAGTGGGGGATAAAAGGATGGCTGCTGAGGGGAGGGCAGAAATTAGTAAAGGAAAGGGAGGGAGGACATAAGTGGATATGGGGGGCAATTCAGGGGGGTTTAGTGCTGGAATAATCGGAGTCCAAACCTGGGGGGAGATTAAGTGCTGATAAGATCAATGCCAAGCCAGGCCACTTGCTTTTGTTATAGGGAGCAGGAGCACTTCATTTGACTGGTGAGGAGAGCACGGAGTTTAGATTTGAATTCACCAGCTATAGTAAAAGGAAAGTATGTAGACACTAAATGGAGAAACACTGTAAGAATCTAAAATACAAGCCAGGTCAGCCACCCTTTTTAAAGCCCATCTATCAGTTTATAGTATCTACAATGACATATCCCAGTGGTGGGACAACACAAAAAACAATTCTGGAAGCATTTTTTTAACATTATACATTTGAAAAATTGAAACTGGAGTTTCTGAGGTACAGTACTTGGAATCAAGGTCCCAGTTACAAAGGCTAATTTCCAAACTGTAACTGGAAAAAGGTAAATATAGTAAAAAAATGAAAAAAAAAAAAACATGAGACGCTGGAAGGTTTGATACTTTTTATTGGACCGACAAGTGTCTTGTACAAAGATGGAATTATACACAAGCTTTCAGGCCTCACAGGTCCCTTCTTAGGTGAGGAAGGACCTGTGAGGTCCCAAAAGCTTGTGTATAATTCCATCTTTGTACAAGACACTTGTTGGTGCAGTAAAAGTTATCAAACCTTCCAGTGTCTCCTGTTTTCCATGGACCAATACAGCTAGAATCTATTTTTACAAAAGAAAACAACATAAAATTGGAAATGAAAAACTTCTAATAGAACAGGGCAGTATTTTTGCAGAAAAAGATGCAATTCAGAAGTCAAAGGAAGATGCAAACCTTTGAACCCATTTGAGGATGCCAATAAAGTGCCTCACATAGTATTTTTAGCCCTTCATCAAGCCTCACTGTGACAAAGACAAAGGATATGGTAGATAAAGTTTCTAGTTATGGCACTTCCTCTTCGGGGACTGATCATAAGGTCCCCCTCCAGACACCCTTTTAGAGAATTTAACTCTGTCACATCTACCAGAATCAGTGAAGACAAATGTATTAAGTTCCATTGCTTCAGAAGAGGTTACAGAGGCAGCAAAATCTTTAAAAGGGAAAAGTCAGCACAAAGGACCCCACACCTAAATGTGGGTCTGGTCCCAATTTGCACTTTGTGGGCAAAAACATTGTGGTTTACTTACTGTTTACTGTAGTACAGTAGACTATATCAGACTAAATTTGCTCAGTTGTAGGCTGACATCTTTTACTACAAATCCCAGAATCCTCTTCTGCTGTCATCGGACCAGTAGGCAAAAAGTAATGAAGGCAATGCATACACCGTTCTGGCTATTTGACTTCATTTTGTTGCTGGTGGATCAACATTAACAATTGATCTCCCCTATATAGTGCCACCATAAGTGGCTTCATTGGTGGTGGAGGGGGTTGGGGAGATTCAATAGCCTGCACTGCATGTTAGAGCTTATATAATTTCTGATCAGATGTTCTTCAGCATGGCTGTTCTCCAGGGGCTAAGTACAGTTCTCTATGACTGTACATAACCCATGGTGGACAGAGGGACCAGCAAATAAAAGATCAGAGCTTATGTAAACTCTAACATTCACTGCATGATATTGAATCTTCTCACTGCTGCCTACTGCTCTGATGTAATCTTCAGGAGATTCTGGGGTTTGTAGTAACATAAAATGTCAGCCTACAATGAGGCAAAATTATTCTGATACAATCTACTATACCACAGTAAACAGCAAGTAAACCAAAATGTTTTTTGCACAGAAAGTGCACATTAGGACCAGCCCCGCACTTGAGTGAAGGGACCCTTGGTGATGACTGTACCCTTTTGAGCTCTATTATGGCACCAAGATGGGAACTGGCCTGATTCCTGGATTTTAGCTACCATAGTTGTGATTAATCCTGGTGGAACTTTATACCTATTTGTTGGAAGCAGGTGAAATAACCCTCTCAATGTCTGAAGCATTGTTAATGTTATACAAGAAAGGAATCAAATGGACTTGCAGAATTAGAGACCATTAAGCCTCTTTAATTCAGATCAGAAAATACAGTCCAAAATTGTATCCAGAAGGCTTGCACAGGTGGCAGAGTATCTTGTGAGTAAATTACAGGCTTGCTCAGTTCTGAACATGTTTGTTTGTGATAACTTTATACTGTTACAGAGATTCTGGAAAGGAGGGAAAGTGGCATCCTAGAAGGAAACATTTTAACAGTGGATCAGGAAAAGGCTTTTGATAAACTCTCTCATGTATTTCTGTTCCAGGTATTGCTCAGGTTATGGCCTTTCAAAGATATTCATAACATGGATTAGCGCTCTGTATCAGGATGCAGTCATGACCTCAAACATGAATGGTAGAAGGACTAGCTATAGCAATAAATCGAGAGGTCAGACAAGATGTCCCTCTGAGCCTGCTGCTTTACGTGTTCAGTCTGGGACCTTTGTTATGCCTCTTGGAGAAGCACAAGGCTAATATCTCATCTGGAGATGTTGCAAATTAAGATATTAATTTATGCAGATGAGGTCTGATTGATTCTCAAAGATTCAGAGACAAGACAATATGCAAAAGAGGCTATAGATTTTTTCTCAAAGATTTCAGGGTCTGGGATTAATTATCAAAAGGTCAATGGGATCTGAATAGGAGGGCAAGATGACAACTCTGTGAGGGAAATTGCAGGAATCCTGATAATTAATTTGGATATTAAACTTTTAAGAGTTTATTTTTGGACAGGAGATATGGGGGAAAATAATTGGGAATTTTTCACAAATTCAGCCACAGTTAGTGTTTCCAGGCCCCATATTCAGAACCGGCCAGATGCGCACACAGGCAGATGTGCTACATGAAATAAATGCGCTGTCTGGCTCTGGAGCCATATCCAAACAGATTGCATGATTGCGCAATCTGTTTCAATATTGGACCCTAGACAAACATTATTTTAATATGCATTTGTTGATCATGTTTATCTTCTAATAACAAATTCATCACAGTTAGCAAAGGGACTATATTGGGGGTGGGCTGGGGAGGGTTTCTGAAGGAAGAGAGAACAATAGGAGAAGCTACCAATGAGTTCTTGAAAGAGTGTCTGGAGTTTGTACTTGAGCACAATTTCTTTGAGTTTAATGGGGAATATTATAGACAGAGGAACGGAAGAGCAATAGGGGTCTCCATGGCCCCAGTTTACGAGAATTTGTTTATGAGATTATGGGAAAAGGAGGTATTATTTGATGAGGAAATAAAACCCATATCTAAGAAGGATAGTAAAATGGGATCGATTTATAGATGATTGCCTGTGTATCTGAAAAGACACTTAGGAGAGTGCCAATGACTTCATAAAGTGGTTGAATTGCAACACATGGAACAAAAAGTTTACATCTAAAATCGAGGAAAAAGTGATCAACTTCTTAGATATTACATTTATGGGGGATTCAGTTACCAAAAAAATCACCACTAAAGGATTCAGAAAAGAAACCGCTACAAATGCATTGTTACATAACAGAAGTTCCCATCCAGAAAAACTAAAAAAATCCATTCCATTTAGTCAACTTAACAGGATAAGAAGAAATTGCTCTGAGGACCTCATTTTTATGGAATAGACAAGTGAGCTACTAGGGAGATTCAGGGAGAGGGGTTACTCAGAGATGATACTACATGAGCAATTAGAAAAAGTTAAGCATATGTCAAAAATGAAGTGAGACCAGCAGGAGTACACAAATGCTGGAAACGTAATGTCTGCCAATACGTAAAGCCAGGCAAAGAATTCATCATGCCTGAAAATGGCCATAAATTTGAAATTAGGGAATTTATAAGTTGCTCCACAACCTTTGTTGTTTACATTTTATAATGTGGATGTAATCTGCATTATATAGGTATAATTCTAAGGATGCTAAAAGAGCATGTCCAGGAGCACGTTTCCTCCATAATAAACAAGAGAACTGATACACCAGTTGGCAGACATTTTCTTCCAAGCTCACAACTCTGATACACAAATTTTGAAGTTTATGGGGCTAGAATGTGTCCAGCAACCCCCAAAAGGGGACAATAGACATGACTTCCTCTTACAGAAAGAGAGTTATTGGATCTTTTCATTGACTACAGTAAAACCTAGAGGACTGAATAATGCCTGGGATTTAAAGCCCTACTTGAGATCCTAAAATGAGAGAATATGATTGAGATTGTGTTGTTTATAAAATTTATTTCTTTAGTTTTGGATGACCAGGAAATGAGGACTAAGCAAATCTGCCTGTTTTCAGCTTCGTCCTGGGGGAGGGGGATACAGATGGATGCCAACTGCCATTGAACCAGATTAAGCTCTCGGTGGTATTTTTAGTGAATGGGGGAAATTTAACCAGGACACTGGGGAAATTTCCCTACTCTTTTTCAAGAAGTGCCATGGGATCTTTAACATCCACCTAAACTCCCACCAGAACAGGCAGATGGTACCTCGATTTAATGTCTCATCTGAAAGATGGCACCTCAGGAGTGCAGCACCCCCCTCATGCTGCACCGCAGTGTCAGTATTGGGATGTAACCCAAGTGCCTGTTGTGGGGATAGAACCCACAGTCTTCTGATCTTCCAGCCTTAGAGGCAAGTGTGCATCCTGCTGAGTCACTGACAATAACTGTAAGATACTTGTCCCCCTTCTAAACTCTTTTAAACCTTAAACAAACCCTCCCCAACCCCCCAACACAGTCCCTTTGCTAACTGTGAAGAATTTGATATTAGAAGATAAACATGATCAACAAATGCATATTAAAATAATGTTTGTCTTTTTAATTTTGTAAGGTCCCCTCTGTGTGACTTCATCCTGCTCTCTGGAGACATGGCCATGAAAGTAGACTGAGTTTCTGGTATTCAGTTATCTGAACTCATTTTGCACTTCTATATATTCCTTTGCTCTCCTCTCTTAGAACTCTATATGATATAATTGGGACCGGGTAGGAATTGTTAAATGTTTGATCCTTGGAGACAATTGTGTTTTAAGTGTCAGTGCTCCGTAGGTAGCACACTTGCCTCTGAGGCCGGGAGATCAGAGGGCTGTGGTTTCAGTTCCCACATCTGGCACTTGGGTTAATATCCCAGTACTGACACTGTAGTGCCACATGAGACAGGTGCTACACTTCTGAGGTGCCGTCTTTCGGATGAGATGTTAAACCGAGGTCCCATCTGCCTGAATTGGTGGTAGTTCAAGTGGATGTTAAAGATCCCATGGCAATCATCGAAAAGTGTAGGGGAATTTCACCGGTGTTCTGGCCAAATTTCCCTCATTCACTAAAAATACCACCAACAGCTTAATCTGGTTCAAGGTCAGTTGGCATTCATCTGTAGCCCCCTCCCCCGGGTCATGCCTGAAAATAGGCAGAATTTGTCTAGTGCACTTACCCAGTCAACAAAAACTAAAAAAAAAAAAAAAAAAAAAGTGAAGCCATGGATGCTAGTTTACCAGTGGATGTGATCTTTTGGACTATGAAAAGGCCTTCAATTCTGTGTCACACAAAATTTTGATAGAAAGCCTAATTGATATGAAGTTTCATAGTACCATCATTAGGTGGATCACCTCTTGGCAATAAGCTAGGAAGCAACAAGTTATTATAAGGGGGTATAAGTCATCTTGGAGCAAAGTCGCAAGTGGAGTCCCACAGGGCTCGGTATTGGGTTTGATCCTATTTAACATCCTTATTTCCACCATGAAAACTACTCAGGGAGTGTGGCTGAATAAATATGCTGATGATGCCAAAATGGGGTGCATTGTGAATGATATAATTTCAGCAGAAATGATGCAGGATAACCTAAATACCTTGTTTAACTGGGCAAATCAAAACAAATTAACTTTTAACATCTCTAGATGTAAAGTTATGCATTTAGGTAAAAAAAAATTGGCACTGTGATTATCTTATCAATAACATCTTGTTAAGTACAGTTAATTCTGAGAAAGATTTGGAAATATATATTACTAACAACTTAAAATTCTCAGAACACATAAATAAAACTGTTGAAAAAATGCCACAGATTAATAAATTGTGTTCTAAAAAATATCACTAGCAGAGAACCTGAAGTATTAATACCTACAGTATATTCTGTAGTATAATAAGATCAAACCTAGATTATTGCTCATCCTTTTGTGCTCCAACATTATTCAAAGATAAGGTATTGGTGGAGAAAGTCCAAAGAAGGTTTACTAGACATATCGGTCATTTGAAAACACATAAATATGATATTAGAATGAAAACCTTGGGTCTTTATTCCCTGGAGCATAGGACATTAAGAGGAGATGTATGTCTGATTTATAAAGCAACACAAGGTGAGGCATTGTTTGAAACCTTATGTTTGAACTGGTGTGTTTCTAGAAATGACACTAGGTCCCATAATTTAAAGTTAAGATCAGGTATCAATAGGACTCTTAGAAGAAATCATTTCTTCACACAAAGAATAGTTCCTTTTTAGAACTCTTTACCCATGACCATGGTACAGAGTGTCAGTTTAGCTAAGTTTAAAATGAACCTAGACTTGTATATGGGTGATTCCAAATAGAACTTCCACCCAGGTTAAGGGTGGCGGGTTATTTATGGGCTTGCCCTTTGAACTCATACTAACCTATGCACCTATGAAGGAGATCACAAAGAATAACTAAAAGGAGCCTAAATGAAATTACTGAAAACAGCTTTTTCTGAGTTGCTGAAAATTTGCTTTAGAGGAAAAGCTAACATTTACTTAAAATGCGTGTATTATATTTTTTTAAATTGTATTATAAAAGTTTTTTTACTGATGATAGGATCACATTAGAATATGGACATGTTCATTTAAATCTGGTGTTGTCAGAAGCTTTAAGCCTATGAGAATGTACAGTGCAAAGACTAGGGACACATCTCCTAAGGAAGGCGAAAGCTGAAGCACTGGGGTAAGTAGTACTTTGGGTGAAATATGTAAAACTTTTCCACAGATGTTTGTATAATAAACGAGTTACATTTGATGAAGCAGTGGTCGAGTGGTTTCTCCATAAGGTTGGTGCTGCACTATTGACTTTGGACTATGGCACAGTGCATCCAGGGTACGGGGCTGAAGACCACCCATAGGGGAATGCATGGCACATACCTGTATGTGTTGCAGCTCCCATGGGTGATATTTAGCACAAACATGCAAATGAGCTCTTTGGGCATGCAGAGCACAAGGGGAAATTGGCATGCATCGTGACTCATTTGCATGTAACAAGCCTGTGGCTCGAATGATGCGGCCAGCCCCTGGCAAACCCTAATCACAGTAATTAATAGAAAAACATTGACCCCTGTTTCCATAGTATGAGGGACCCCACACCCAGCCCAATCACAGTATTAATGAAAACAAAAGATCCCTGTTTCCATAGTGTAGGGACCCCCACCCCAGCCCCAATTACAGTAGTAAAGAATGGAAAAATATCCCAGTTTCCATAGTGTAGGGACCCCTCTCCCCAGCCTCGATCACAGTTCAAGAAAAAAAGACTGATCCTGTTCCCTGGTGGCTAGTGGGCCCCCACCCCACCCGGTAGGCAGTAATACACCACCCTGCACTCCCCCATCCTGACCAATGCCAGTGACTGGCACAATCCTCCTCACCTTGCCATGGCCAGTCACTGATTGATCCCTACTGGAGCATGTACAGTAAATAGTACACACTCATTGGCTGTCTTGATGACTAGTGAGTGCATAACGTTTACTGTACACACTCCAGTATGGATCAGTTGATGGCTGGCCATGGCAGGGTGATAAGGATTGTGCCAGTTACTGGCACAGGTCAGGATAGGGGTGCAGGGTGGTGTATTACTGCCTACCTGGGTGGGGTGCCTATTAGCCACCAGGGAACAGGGATCAGTCTTTTTTCTTCCTTACTGTGATTGGGGCTGTTTTTTTTTTCTTTTAATACTGTGATCGGAGCTAGTGTGGGGGGAGTCCCTACACTATGGAAACAGAGATAATTTTTTTCTTTAATACTGTGATTGGGGCTGGGTGGGGGTTCCTACACTATGGAAATAGGGATCTGTGTTTTGTCTTTATTACTGTGATCTGGGCAGGGCTGGGGGGGTCACTACACTATGGAAATAGAGATTATTTTTCTTTATTTCTGTGATTGGGGCTGGGGAGGGGGGTCCCTACACTATGTAAACAGGGATTGGGGGTTATTTTCTTTATTACTGTGATCAGAACTTGGAGGGAGACTGTGTACCTGGCCCTAGACTGTGAGTAGGGCACCACCTGACCCCTCACATAGTTAAAGTAGGGTTTCAAAAGTGTAACTGTGCACTGGTGCAGCTGGCCATAGCTACACTTTGGGGGGAGGGTTCAATATTGTGATGTGCAGCTTATGCATGGGGGACTCTTCATTTGCATAGGCACATCACAATATTGTGCGTGGGGGAGCAGCATGCAGTGTGTGGCACACTGGTGGGCTTTGAATATGGCTGCACCCCTGATGGCCCATACACATCCAGAGATGTGTGGTGCATCCAGAGATGCCCTGTGCATCTCTTCTGAATATATAGGCCTCTAAGTAGAAAAAGTGGCAACTTTCTAAAAAGAAAAGAGTTATTTTAATAAAATCTCTTTCTGTCTCCATTTTCCTTTTTCTTACTTTTGTGTCCCCTCTTCTTCCATTGAAACACAGTTATATAACTTTTTTTTTCAGTTTTTGTGTGGAAAGTGCTTTAATCCCATCAAACGTTGGATGGTGTCATTTGTAGGGACTCTGTGTCTTTAGCATTTTTAGTGTCCTTGTGATAGGCCTTTTACAAAGGGAAAATTATGAAAATGTGTGCAAAAATGGTAATTATAATTTTATGATAATTTTTTTTGGATGCTACATTTGTGTCTTGAAATGTTAATCTTGAAGGTATATAGTAGTTGGTTGTGCATATCTTTTTGCTGCATTTACTCCCCACCCCCCATCAGTTTTTCAGGGTGGTTGCAGTGATGTTTTAATAAAACAAATAAAATCAAAAAGAAAAGTTACATATAAGAGTGTGAAAGCTGTAGGCTTTAATTTGATGAGTCCAGTAACATTTGTCACAGCATTTTTATTTCAAGTAATTTTAGCCATGCATTAAGGTCAGATGGCAAATTATGGTCCTTCTTAGTTAAAAAAATGGTTAACACCTTGCTTGACCTGATGGCAGAGAAATGTGTTGTAAGTGCCTTGCACTAAAATACAGTAAACCCAGCAATACCTGACTACATTACAGGTCCTCTGTCAAAGATGAGACAATGGAAACTAACGTTGCAACAAGTGGAAAACATCCCTTCCCCAAAGTGAAAGAAGCCTTATGGCTCAATATTAGATGTATCATTTAAGTGCAATAATGATTTTAAAATTTATTCAAGGGAAGTAGAACAACAGGTTCTGGAATAGCTTTAAAAAGCAAAGCACTTCAGCCCAGGTTTGGGAGTTTCTTTGGCTCAGCAGTCATGGTAAACTAGGAGTCAGAGACTCTCATAAGCACAAAAAGATGGAGGAAAGTTACTGCCCCAGACTGACTTGCAGAGGGATACCTAAAACACAATCACATTTATTTTTCAATTGCCCATATGTTGAAGGAGTCTGTGGTCTATTAGCCAAAGAATGGAGAGACCTGTTATTTCTTTTCTTGATCTACCAAATTTTTTGTTTTAGGAATTATCTCAAAAAGAATTGGTACAGCACAACACAATAAGAGCACTTTGGTTATCCTTCTTGCTCTCCTAAACTACTGCATTCACAGGCAAGATGGAATTTTATTAACAAGCACCTGTTCTTTACCAGGAACTGATTAACAATATTTTAGGTACTTTACAAGACTTATATTAGGAATACAATATATGTTTGTTGAATAGAAAAGTATTGGTATTGTGGAAACCTATCAATTGGTTATGGCACTACGTATAGGATTTGGATTTAAGCAAGGTTGAACCAGCTAACTGATTAACAGTCAATTGGGAAGGGTTCATGCCCGAACAATATTTGTTTTACTTTATTTTACTTTTAAAAATATCAACATCAATTTCAGAAAGTGTTTTTTCTTCCTTTTTCAAGTCTTTGATTATGTTAGGTGATAGTTTAACTTAAAATACTAAGTAGATTTGTTTCTGTATGTTTTTTTTTCAATAAAATTTCCCTATCTCTTACAGAAAGTGCCTTGGGTTCTGCTACTTCAATACAACAGCACAGGGAGAGGAGACGGGAAGCTTGGGTATGCCATCATCAAAATGGCAAGTAAGGGAAAGGTGCCACTAGTTGGCTACCTCAGTCTGCCAGATATAGAATGGAGCATTCCAACTAGAGATGGGTGAAGTAGGAAAAATTTGCTCCACAAAATAATTTGTGAATTTTCCTTAATTCACAAATTATTCTGCCTCTGCAAAGTACAACTTTGCAATGGTTGGGAACTTCATGGATTTGTGTAAAACTTTGTGAAATGCAGATTTTAGGAACTTCACCTATAAAGTGTGGCCAAAAGGTGAATGTTGCAATGCATTATGGGATTTGAGGTTAAATATCATGTGAAGGCAGTTTCTAGAACAGTCTAGCATCAAGAGAGTAGGAGAGCAGTCTTGTGGTGTGCATCAGAGGAAAAATAACCCTTTAAAAACCTCTAAAACTAGCTGTTTTGAGAGTTAGTCACTCCCAAAATATTCTGTTAGTCACGTTGCTGCTAGGGATCTTTTTTGGTTTTTAGATCATAGCATAAATTTTAGTTTAAATAATGGTTTCAGTTTTGTCTGTCTCTGTGAAGGAGTTGAGTGGGGGAGGGTGGGTGTGTAAAAGCAGGGCAGGCGAGTTCTTAATACCGTCCTACCGATTTCTCAGTCAGTGTAATTTTTTAAGCCTTTGTGAGTGATTTTTCATTCTTATTTCTGTGGTTTTGATGTGATTATTAAGTGAAGTGTTTCTGTTTTTACCTGTTGGTATTATTTTTCTTATATACTGACAGTTTTTTTGTCACTTTTTCTTATAAATTACTCCTGAGTCCTGTTACTCTCGTTGGTATATCATTCCTGTTCTATTTAAAAATCAAACATTTTGCAGACACAGTGCTGATCCCTGATTTTTGTTTGTTCATGGTCAGTTTTGTCTGCTGCTGTGTGAGTTACAAATTCTTACCTGTGCTCTGTTATTCCAGTTGTTCAATCCTTGTTCTGTATAAAAATAAATTATACTTTGTTTTTTATTTTAACTACTAGAGTAGCTGTCCTGAGACACTGCTGATCCTTGATTTTCTTCCATTGCAGGAGTGGTGCTCTGCTGTTGTTTACTTAGATGTGCCTACCCCGTCCTGTTCCCTGTTGTTTAATCACCATTCTGTATAAAAAAAAATTTCTTTTTCTAACTATTGCTACCACTAGAGTAGTTGTACTCAGACACTGTTGATCTCTGCATTTCTTTTATTGAGGGAGGTGTTCTGTGCTGTGCCTGTTATTCAGTTAAATCTGCTTACCCTTGCCCTACTACCCCATTGTTGAATCCCCGTTCTATATAAAAAAGTACACTTTAATAGAGTCATACCTCTCAATCTCAGGACTCTGAAATGAGGGACATCAACCCTTAAAATGAGTTACAATGAGGGACATGACACCCTGAAATGAGAAACACCACAAGGGACATCAGAATTTCAGCACTTTAATGATTTAATACACTAGCCTCTGGGCATACTGTTGAACTTCAGTATAGAAGTACTACAGTTTCCTCACAATTTTTGTAAATCATCCACTGTATGCACTCTTGTCCTGGATAATCATACTCCCTTCTCTTCCTCCCTGAACCCATCCATCCCCACTCACCACTCACAGTTCCCAGCCATCCCACCAAGTCCTCTCATCTCATATGCAGTGGGGTGCCAGACACTGCTTAAAAACAGCACAGCAGCACCAGGCCAGCATCCAGCAATTCAAGTCATCGAATCAGATCAACCCACAAGAAATTCAGCAGACAACAGTCAAGCAGCTGAGAGCTCTCAGTCAACTCTCAAAGAAAGGCAAAAAAAAAATGCTAAAATGTTCTGATCCTGGACTGGGACTTATACGCTCTCAGACGGTTCTTAAAGTCTGATCTACCTCCTCACCACTGTCACCAGCAGCAGTAGCACTAGTTTGAAATGAGTCTTGAGTGGTTGTGACTCCGAGTCCTGTGTCAGATGGCTGTGTGTCCTTACTCCTCCTCTCCTCTCTGGCAGCAACAACTATTCCCTCCTCCTTCTGCAACTGGTGGGCCTCTGGCTCAAGTCACTGTCTTGACCCTCGCTGAATCTCTGATCTGACCAGCCAGGTGAAGGATGATATGCTGTAAGCTGATGACCACAGTCAGCAGCATAAACCATTGACTCCCACTGAGAGGTCCTCTGGGACTGCTGGATAGAATGGCGCACTGTGAAGCCCAAGTCAAGTTTGGGGGGGGGGTCAAAATCCAATTTGGTCCAACAACCAAATCCTATCCAGTCTCCCAACTAGCAACTTTCCCAGCAACATAGCTATGCAGGCTAGTGCTAGCTCCTCACTAGACTGTGTAACAGTGCGTGCCATCAAAGCATCATCACATTGAAGCCGAGCCCTCCTTGATTGGCTCAGAATGGAGAGGAGGAGGATCAGGCTAACTGAATGACCAATCCAGCAACCCGACTTGAGTAACTTGTTAAACTTGTTGAATTGCCTTCTTGTGCAATGGGCACTGCCATGACCCATGCACAGTGCGCTTGCTCCCTTTCATAGATACATAGATACATAGATACTTAGACAGTGTCGGCAGATAAGGGCCTATGGCCCACCTAGTCTGCCCATTTGAGCTTGTAAGTTCAGTTTGTTTTCCTAGAAGTCTATTTCCCCTTACCCCTGACCTCTAGAATTCCTTTATGTCTATCCCATGCATTCTTAAATCCCGTGATTGTTTCAGCCCCCACCACTTCCTCTGGCAGGGTGTTCCACTTGTCCACCACCCGTTCTGTGAAGAAATTCTTTCTCATGTTTCCTCTGAATCGTCCTCCCTTCAACTTCATCCCATGCCCTCTAGTCCTGAAACATCTTTTTCGCTTAAAAATAGTGTTTTCCTGCACCCTGTTCCTCCCTGTAAGATACTTGTATGTCTCTATACTGTAGATACTTGTATCCCCTCTCTCCTTCCTCTCCTCCAGGGAGTACATGTTCAGTTCCTTCAACCTGTCTTCATAGGACTTGTGATGCAACCCATGCACCATCTTTGTTGCCCTCCTCTGAACCTTCTCTACCCTGTCTATGTCCTTACGTAGGTATGGCCAGGCCCCAGACCCTAGAATTCCAGCAGCAGGAAGTTGGGTCACACTAGACTCGTACACACTTAAAGGGCCCACTGACTGTCACTGTCAAATGCAGGAAAAAGACAGGTACTGGCAGGACAGTGGGATAAGTTTAGTAAATTGGGCCAAATGCGGGTTGTCCCACACAATGCAAGACACTTGAGAGGTATGATTAATTGTCCAGAGACTGCTGGTCCTGATTGGAGGAAGTATTCTCTGCCTTTGTTTGATTTAAATTTGCTTACCCCTGCCCTGTTACCCCGTGTTGTGTAATCCTCGGCCTATATAAAAAAACTGCATTTTATTAACTACTGCTACATTACAGTAGTTGACCAGATACTGCTGATCCCTACTGGGGGAGGTGTTGTCTGCCCTCATCCAGTTTAAATTTGCTTGCCATTGCCCTGTATCCTGTGTTGTTTAATCCCTGTTCTATATAAAAAATGCATAGTTTTAATAGACTACTGTTGTTTTGCAGAGTGCTGATATCGGATTCATTGTTGGCAGTACTGCAGCCTTTATTTCCAGTTTGTAATTGTTCATCCGAAAGCAAGTCAAACTTTCAACTAAGCATATAAAAATTCCTGTGAAGAAAAAATCCAATAAAGTGAGAAGTGCCGGGGGGATGAGGCAGCAGAGAAGTCTGTGAGGGAAAGTAGTACTGCAGTTCCCCAAACCAAGAGTACGTCTGCATCAACATGTTCTGTGGGCTTTGGTCCTGAGGCAGGTACCAGCATAGGAATAGTTAGCAGCAGTGACATAAGCGTAGCGAAATTTTTTTCAGCCAGATCTATTGCATCAATGCTGGTGAGGAACGCAAGTGAGAAAAATGGAAACACCAGTACAGTAACAGTGGTCCAGGAGGAGGAGGAGTCTGTTGGTGTGACTGCCCCCATTTATTTATGGTGTTGGTGGTGATAGTGTGGAGCTGGAGTTGGTGCATCAGGGAGATGTGAAGAGTCAGACCCTTGATGAGAGGGTCATAGAGCTAGAAAAAGTTGCTGAGAAAGAAGACAGGGGTATGGAGGAAGAGGAGAATATCAACAGCTATGCTGATGATGACGACGTGTTGGATCCCCTGCCTCTAACTGAACTCTCTGTTGGGAGGCTCCACTCTACATCTGGCAGGTTGAAGTCCCTCACCAACAGCACATCCCTCTTTTCTGCCATTGTACCAATGGCTTCCATTAGCACCTTATGCAATGCCTCCCCCTGTGCTGGTTGTCTGTAGATCACTCCAGTGTAAATAGCAGCTCCATTCCCCATCTCCAGGGTGATCCACAGTACCTCTGCCTCCTCCTGTATTCCCTGTTATCTCTGTCGCTTTTGTGCTTTTCCCTCCCATAAAACACCACACTCCCTCCTTTTCTTCCCTCCCTGTCCTTCTTGAACAGAGTATAGCCTGGTATGGCCATGTCCCAGTCATGGTTTTCAATACAACTTTACTGGATAGTGGTCACAATATCCAGGTTGGTCTCTGCCATGATGGCCTCTAGATCCACAGTTTTATTTCCTTGACTTCTAACATTCACACACATGGCCTTCCAGATTTTGTTTCCACTCTGCTTGTTGCCCCCATTTTTTCCATTTTGCCCTCCCCCCTTCCCTCCTCTCTTTTTAATGCTCTCATTTTCTTCCCCTTTGTCTCTAATACCCTTTATTAATTTGCACTCTGGGGGATTCCTCTCCCCTTGGGGTCTCCTTACTCTCTATTTCAACCAGTGGGTGAGGCAGTTTCTGCCTCCCCGATTCCTTCTGCCACCCTCTCAGCTAGTTTAAATTTTCATCAAATTAACATTTAAACCATCCACTGAGGACTGCGGTTTCCCTTCCAGATGGATGCAGGCCATCACCCCGTATAGGCCCTCATACTTCCAGGTGGGTCCCCAGTCCCCAATTTAGCTGAACCCCTCCTCCTTGCACCATTCCTTTAGGTATGAGTTGAATCTCTTGGTTCGAAGATCCCTCTCCTCCTCCTTTCATAGACAGGCAACATCTCAGCAAAAGCCACTGATCAAGCTACCTGTCTAAGATCACTCCTCAGCTCCCTAAACTTCCCCTGCACTATCCCAGCTCCATCCCTTGCCAGATCATTGGTCTCTGGGAGGACAGTGACATCCAGTTCTCCCTCCCATCCTGCTGCTCTAATGAGCCTCAGGATCTGCTCCCATTCCTTCAGGTTGAGACACCACATAGGCACCTAATCTGCCTCTCCCCCTCCTTTCCTGTTCCCCAAACTATACCCCTCAAAATTGAGTCCCGCACCAGAAGTTACTTCCTTTGCCTCTGGGGTCCTTTACCACCCCACTTGGGAGCTCCACTATAGAGGGGCCCCCACATCCTCCCTCTTTACTTCCATGGGTACCGCCTCCATTCAGTTCCACCCCACCACAGTAGCGTAGGAATTATGTAGTGGTACCAGTTGAGGAATGTGTCTTTGTCCCACACACTCAAGATCCCACCATAGTCCAGCCATTCCTCCTCCCTAACATCCTCTGAGGTAACGGTGGCAGACTTTTGGTTCCTGGGTGGGGAAGGTCCCCCTAGTCAACTTGGCCTGGAGTCTAGCAACCTCCTCCCTCAACCCAGAGAGGTGTGTGCAGATGAGGTAGCACCGCTGTCTGTCTAGATTGGTAGATAGATAGATAGATAGATGATAGATAGATAGATAGATAGATAGACAGACAGACAGACAGACAGATAGTGACATACAAACAAATAGCTGCATATATACATCATATATTGCTAGGCAGAAGAAAAGGCAGGAAAGCAGATCCAGACAGACTGATCACTCTTTTAAATATATATATTTTATTAAGCTGTTTTTGTGCAAAAACATTTGCAGGTATATTTTAGATATATCTGATTCTGCCTTTTTATGCAGAATATAAAAAGATGAAACAGAAGCATTGCAGAAAATATATTTTTTCTTTGCTGTTGTGAAAGGTAACTGACGATGTCTAATTATTCTACATCAGTGCAGAATATGTATGTTGAGATAATGCAGCAAAGCCAATGTTAAAGTGTGAATTATCATGCTTCACCTGGACATCACATGGCTGGGCTGTAGTATAATATATGCAATCTAACAAAACACATTGAAACTTGTTCCACCTACTTAAAATCATGTAATAAGAGTCTCTCGAGGTAGGGATGAGGAATGTTTTGTGAAAAGGGTGTGAATCAGTGCATTGTGACAGCTCACTGTGCCCAAACGCCGTAGTTACAGAGAATACACAAAATGCTCAGCCACCTACACAAATCATGTGACATGCCCCGAGCATGAAAGGAAATCAGTACTGGAAAAAAGGTGCATCTCAGTGACACAGTAACTCATTCTATCAAGTGGGTGGCATCACTGTAAAGAGAGACATGCACTGTACAAGGAAAAATAACAAAGAAAGTTTGACCCAACAAGAAAGACACAAGGTGAGTCATGTTAACAGGTGCCCAAATTCATCATGCAGTCTGGGCATGCTAGAATTTACCTCTGAAGCAGAACACATAGGGCATTATCCATAAACAGTTTTATTATCACCTCTGCCATCATATGCAAATTCACCTTTTAAAGGGAACCAACATGAATAACAACATGTGTCAATATTGCTGCCAAGGAAAATCTGTTTTAAATAAGTTATTTGCCTAACCAGCAACTCTTTTTGGACCAGAAATATGATATATTTAGTTCTCCATTCTCTTATAGCTGCAGGCATCTGTTTTCTAAATAACTAGCACAGGAAATGACATCGCATCAGATGAAAATAGAGGTAAAATACAGTGGTGCCAGTAACTCGAAATGAATAGTTTTTTATCATCACTACTATCCTCAAGATGTGTGCACTTGCTTCTGTAAATAAATGTTTGGTGTTTTTGTAAGCAACTTTAGTTCTGCCTTGCTAGTCATGCCCTGTGTCCAAGTGTTTCTTGCTGTGGGTTCAGTTTAAACTTGTCCTGGTTGGAGGAGGAGGACATGCAGAGCATAACCCATGTCACCCATGCTGTGCGGGCATGCTTGATGGCAGGGGAATCATGGATCTCTTCCATCCTATTATCATGGAGGCTGCTAAATGGAGATGGTAGGTGGTCTCATATTGACATGCACAGATAGTCAGGATGGCTGAGCAAGGCCATCGTGGCACACAAGGACTTTATTGCAGTGCTGATTCAGGCTATATCTCCTTGGGCATGTTTTGAGTACCAAGAAGACTACGCCACTTTATACCCCTAGACACAAGAAATGCCATGAGACTATTATCCATCTCTTCTCACCACCATAGAGGCAGTGGGAAAGTGGGAAAGGGTGTCTGGCTACATATAGATACAAGTAAAT
Organism: Neoceratodus forsteri; assembly: GCA_016271365.2. Taxonomy (NCBI): domain Eukaryota; kingdom Metazoa; phylum Chordata; order Ceratodontiformes; family Ceratodontidae; genus Neoceratodus; species Neoceratodus forsteri. The sequence continues at coordinate 438,260,134 of CM057453.1, forward strand.
ATTTTATATATAGGGTGTAGTAGAACATTGTTCTGTATTGAATTCCATCCTTTTCAAAATGCTGTTGTACCATGGTTCAAGGTTCTTGGAATGTGATTGTACCTTTCTGTGATACAACAGCATTCTGAAACCTCTACAGATGCACATGTTAGTTTTGTTCTGAAAGCAAAAGAACCACAGCATACACATTTCACGCAATACTATACACTATAAAAAATACAGGAAGAGCAGTTTTATGCACAACTAGTGAGTTCTGCCACCTTGGGGTTCTGATTCCCAATGACCTCTTTGAGCTTCATTCTCGAGGTCAGAGGGAATCAGAACCTGTCTGTGGCAGAACACACTGGTCATGCATAGTTGCCCATCCAGTATTCTCTATATAATCCATCTGTGACTGAACTTGTTTTACCAGTTACAGATCACTAACTTTTCTTCCCAATCTGTGTTCCACCTCTGAGAGTACATCATCAAATCAGAGTGAAGCCACTTAAAATACGGAAGTAGGTCAGGAGTTTCTGAAGTGAACAGGGGTTCCTATGTTTGTGCCTTGTACAATACGGGAAATTGCATTATCAGGATGAGAAGGGAACAGACTAGTGACAGTGAAAGTGTAATGTCTCAACGTGCTGGTATTAGGTAAGACTTTCAAGCTGCCCTCCTCCCCCGATGCCCATCCATGTCTCCATCTCCATACCTCTCTGCTCCAGCCAGCAGTGCCAACCCCTGCCAGTACCCCAAGGGAAATGCCTTTATCCATGCAGACTGGGTCAAGACATAGGAGGTAATATGTTCATTAACAGGGAATTGAGAGGAGCTGGGTGCAGTGTTACGCCCTGTGATGTGGGAACCAGGGCTGTCATCACTGATAGTGTCAATGGTACTCTTCCACCCAACTTATTTCCCCACCTCCCCAGCATGGTAACTCTAACCTGTCCACTGATGCCATCTTACAGGGAGGGAGGGAGTCAACGTCATGTGACCACTGACAGTGTCAAGGCTCACCACTGACAGCAGGGAGCGCTCAAGCAGTGAGACAAAGGCCCCCCCAACCTGGTGGTGCCAGAACAAGCTGCCTCTACTGCATGTCCTAAGCTCCACTTGTTCAGGGTGGAGGAGTCAGACCCTCAGTGCAAACCTCAGGCTCCCATGTGGAAGTGCAACATGCCATATCCAGCTCCACTGAGGCAGGTATATAAAACGTGTTCTCATGAACCGCAGCTTTAATTTGGGGGACTAGTCTCACTTTGTTATTCTTAGGACTATTGACCAGTTTGAAAGTCAAGTAATGATTGCCAGCTCTTCTGAAACTATTCTGTTGATGAAATACAATAAATCCATTTTCTCGAGGTACAAAGACTATTCTGTGGGTGGCCTGTATTTTGTTTAAGAGCAAAACGCTATTCTTAGGGCTGCAATTTGTTCAAAGGCAAAATCATTTAGCAGACAAACTGCATTCAATTCAACAGTAAAAAAAATACCATGGATAACACAGATATTGTCTAAAATCTACAACCATTTTGTTAACAAAAATGAATGGATTTAGACCAGAAACTAAGTTTTGTCATGATTTGTTGGGGGGGGGGGATGTTAAATGTAGAGCAGACTGCTTCACTTTTATAATTTATTTGATGTGTGAGTGCACTATTTATAGTATTTAAAGTCTCATGCTTCCATTTTATAATTGGAGTGTGGTGGCAGTAAAAGTTATGAGAAGCCCAACTACAAACAGTATACCACTAATGTAAGAAATGCTGCATTGCCCCTTGCATTTTATCATTGAAAATATGTTCCAGGTGCAGTTGAAATCAGGGCTTTGGCCCACACTACCTCCTGGTGAAACACATAAACGAGTTCTGGTCAGAGCCGATATGGCTGTGGAGAGCTTTTAGGAGCAGCAAGAACATTGAAAAGAATATGTGGTGCTCTCAGCCATAACTAATACTGCAGTGATTACAGTACTGTGCATGTGTGATACTTGCACATGCACAGTTTGCCTCGGAGTCAGCCATGTGCAACATGGCAGTGCTGACATGATTATGTATGCACAATACCCATGCATGCACAGTTTAATTTAGGAGGCAGTATAGCGCAGTGGTCTAAGGCTCTGAGCTGCAAATCTGGTGACATCCAGCAGACCAGACCTGGGTTTGAATCCCACAGCTTCCACTTGCATACTGTGTGACCCTGAGCAAGTCACTTAATCTCCTTGTGCTCCCAGGTTGCTCCTGTAAAAAAGCTTTCAGCTTGGTGTGCTATACCTGGTTAAACAACTAAATTAAAGTCAGCACCGCCATGTTGTACATGACACCATCACTACCGCAGTTGCAGAAAGGAAAAGTACTGCACTGGGAAGGAAGTGTGTTTATGTGGCCCATGGAGGGGAAGAGCTGTATAAACAGAATCACTGGAAACTATGCCGTAGCACTGTGGCAGCACATCAGACAGCAGTCTGCTCACATGCTTCCACAGTGCTCTTAGACAAATCTGATGATGGCATAACATCTGTGGAGCTTGGCCCACGCAACCATAAAAATCAGACTCAGGAGGAGACTATTAACAAAGAGATCTGGTCTGGGACTTGCTCATTATCATGGTCACTTTCTCATTCTTTTCTAAGCAGTAATTTCTGGTAAATGTTCCTTAACCATATTGATCTTAGTGTTGGTAGACTACTTCTAGTTTTCCCCTGATTGTAGTAGGCAGGGGTAGTAGCAGTCTTGAAGTGGTTGCTGCCAGAGATGGCACTCTCCGAAAAAAGTGGTGCCCATGTTTGTCTGCACATTTTAGAAATTACCCCCTTTCCTTGTTTTTGCTACAAAAAAACTGACTCCTTTAACACAAAAACAAGGAGTCAGTTATAGCCTCCACCACCCCCTTCACTTCAAGTGAGGAATGTGATTATGGGTCTGCATCAACTGTACGGTGGCAGCCATAGATGCATAATATTGTTAAATAGTAATCAACTGTATGTAAAGGCTTGTTTTTTTTTTAATGTGTGCTTTCTTAATGTTGTCAGTACCACTTCACTCATGTTTTACTCTGCCCCTGGATTTCTGTACCCCAAGTGCATTATTGTACATTTTTTTTAATTTTGTAATTTCTGTTCCTCCATGGAATGGGCAGGAGGCTCCGGCCCTTTCCTTGGAGGGCTCTTCCTCCAGTCCCAGACATCCCTGCTCTGCTGACCCCCTGCAATTCCCCTGAGGATTGCCCCCCCCCCATGGTGGGACCACAGTGAGGAGTGCTGGTGTACTCCCCTTCCCCGGAGCACACATCCAGAATCAGGGGCAGCATTACAGAGGAATGATTTGGCCATCATGAGTCCTGTCAGCTCCCTGTTTTTTCCTCCATTTTCTCCCTGATCCCACATCCCTGCAATGGATGAGGCTGCTGTCTCCACCTCCACAGAGGCATCCTAGTGCCCTGGATGTGGGCCCTCCCCTTACATGGCTATGCACCTATGCCAACACCCAGGCACTGCTTGGTGTCAGTCCACAGCACACAGTGCTAATCCTCCCTTCTCAAAGAAGGAGAGCTGTCTAAGGATGCTCAATGCTTCCTCCCCCGGCTGTCCCCCGAGCAACCCGAGCCATTCCCGAACCTGGATCACTGGCATGGTGTGAGGTGTGGTGTCCAGCGCCTCAAACCTTAGCACCACTGGGCCAACTATTATTTTACATTTTTGTGTTGAAACCTAGCTGATATACTCTTGACCACTATTCAAGTCTTCTAAGGTCTCTGCTCATACTTTTCCATCCTGCTGCAGATCTTGGTATAATCATGCAGAGTCAAACCTTCCCTTTCTGCTCCATTGTAATTTCACTTGTAAAGACATTAAAAAGGACTGGGTCCAGCACTGATCCCTGAGGTACCCCTCTCATCACCCTGCCTGCCTTGGAGTGAATTCCATTTACTACCAGCCTCTGTCACCTATCCCCTAACCAATTTCTTACCAAACAGCCACATTTTTTTTCTGTCTGAGTCAACATAGTAGGAGGCATGCAGAACAAATGTAAATGTCTCGGAAAGTATACAAGTTACACATACATAACCAGCATGAAAGTTGTTCAGGACAAAAATAACTTTCAAATGAGGGCAATCAGTAACTTAAATTCTTTATAGTTTTTAGAGCTGTGGGCAGAGCCTACAGCACTATTGGGATAAGAGTAGCTCTAAAACAGCTGATCATGGAACTCCCTTTTTGGACATTTGGAAGTATTTCTCCACAGCTGCAAAATAGTGCACTCCCCCTCTGATTTTTGCTATTTGCTTCTCTCTGTTAAAGGCATCTGAAGGGAGGGGGATGCTACTGTATTGTACCTCAGAACTTCTGAGGATATTAACAAAAAAAAAACTTTTTAAACTGCTGTTTCCATCATCTGTCCGGCTCAGTCTAATAGATGTATTCTATTTCTATCAGCAACCTAGGGGTTAGCTCATTATATGTTGTCCAGAATGGTATACCGTCACTGCAGCAACTCCCCAATGGTGAAGACCATCACAGCAACAGGATTTGGCCAAAATCCGCATGTCACTGTGATGGTCTCTGCACGACCAGGGGATTGCCTCACAGGGTGTTTCACCACCCCAGTCCAACTCTGACTCAGAATTAGAATCCTAGAGACCTGGGGGTGTTGGGGTGGAGCCCCTGACATGGGGGGTTCGAGGGCACAGTCCCCCTATGGAAACATGGAGGCATTCCCGACACCACATTGCCAACATTCGGCTGTCGCTGTGTTAAGGTAAAACCATCTGGAATATACTGAACCTCTGAAAGTCAGACTAGTCTCAGATTACAGACAGTGTAGCTGCAGTCTGTGTTAGCTATCACATTCCTATGGGCACACACAATCATGCACACACACACACACACACACACACACCAGCAGGAGCAGCAGCAGCAGCATGTACTCTCACTAAACAGATGACTGTGACTAAACAGCACTATATGGCACCAACAAGAAAACAACACCAATCATCTAGTAGCTCATCACAGTCCTATTGGCTCTGGCTAGAACTTGTTTAAAAATAGCCATGAGAAATGTGAATTTTGTAAAATCAAAAATGGAAATAAAGGTAATAAGATGACCATATTTTACAAAGTATAAGGAATTCAGATTAGTGACTATAATCATTTGAAAAGTTGTTTTGTCCTGAACAACTTTCATGTTGGTTATTTTTGTGCACCTTGAATAGTTTCAAAGATATTTAGATTTGTTTGGAATGAGTGCACATTTGCTAAGAATTCTGCACAGTGCCTTAGGACTCTCACAGAAAATCAGCTTGGAGTTCTGTCTCCAACATTCTAAACAGAAAGAAAGGAATACTTCAATTAAAGGGACACTGTCAACCTTTTTTGCATCATATTAGTTCTAGGTAAAAACCACATTTTATGATTACTTACCTTCTGTAAAATTCATTGATGTTGCTGGTTGTTTTATCTGCCTCCTTGCTTATTAGAACTGAAATGCATGGGAATGTATAGTTATACCCAGCCTTATTTTGCTCCAAATCGTTGAACTAAGTTTACTGCATACTTCCTGAACATTAGAAACACCCTCAAAAAGTGCAGCCACTCATGATAAAATAGTCTGTTCTCCTTCCACTGTATAATGAGTAGCTGGTTTGTGTTGAGGGTGTTCCTGAGTACAGGAAAGATGCAGTGGTAGTTGGTCAAGAAATGTAAATAAACATGCTTTGGTGTAGTAACACCAGAATGGTGGGCAATCAGTTTTTCACTTTTTTAAAAGGAAAAAGGGATCTGAATCAAACAACCAGCTACATCAGCAGTCTCTATAGAATGAGAACAATCATAAAATGTGTTTTTTAAACTAGGGACACTTTGCGGCCTAAGGGGGTTAACAGTGTCCTTTAAAATGCATGGTGATTTGCAGTTATGGAAAGATACACTGAAAAGTCCAAAAATGTGTGCCATAGTATCCCATTTTTCCAGCTACAGACAGCAAGATGGCTGTAGACTCCACCCACAGCCACAATAAAATAATTTATAACAACTAAACTGCCTACTAGCTATTCCTATAGTGCAGTGTATTGCTACCCCCATTAGAAGTCCCCACAAGATCAAAACTTTATACATAGGTTTGACTTATTCAACAACTCAATGCAATTATTGTGTAGAAGAGAACATTTTTCACCCAAATAACTGTTGTCAATGAAATACAATGATGTAGAACTCAATTGTGAAAAGAATAAAATTATGGAATATACTTTTTGAAGATCGACAGACAGATATTGCATAGACATGTAGAGTATTTACAGTATCACTATTACATATTTACATGATATTCTGAACAGGCATGATAAATATTACCACAGTACAAGACTTTTGTAGCTCAGTCTGAAGTTATCTTCATTTTTTACCTTTGTAAAGTACTTCATACTTTTTATTGGAAAGTGATAGATAATTGGCCACACATCAACTCTTATATCCCCATAACTTTAGAATGTTGGTGAAGAAAGTGATATGTGATATGCAGACTCAACATTTGCTGAATAGCTCTGCAGTTTGATTATGAAACATGAGGCAGAGCACAGTCATTTGAGGTAATGCTTCTGACTCACCATGTGAGTAACAGAGTGCATCTTGCTATGCACAAGTATGGTTGGTTGGGTCAGATACTTGAAGGTTATCTGCTGCCTGAATAGTCTGAGGCTCATAGATAATTGTCCTGTCACCTTTTATTGACAGTCTGTCTGAGAAAGTATAATATACTTTAATAGTTGTACAACTGAATGTTAAGTGCCTTAATAGTTCTGGGAAAAGGAGATGAAGCCATGACAATGAGTGCAGTACAGGAGGAAAAAAGGCAAACGTTCACAACATACTTTTCCTTTCTCCTTGAAGATTATCAAATATAGAATTATTTTTGGTGCCTCCCATTATCTCTCACAAAATTTATTCTATTAGGCTGATATCTGTTATAATGTGGAATAACATGACACATGCCATTAAAAGGACCTCATCACCGTGTTCATTAGTGACACTGGCAAAGGAATCCAGAGCAGGCTGTGTCCCTTTGCAGATGACACAAAACTATGGGGGAGGGTGAATAGTGATGAGGGAATAAGGGATATGCAGCAGGACCTACAAAAACTAGAGGGGTGGTCAAAGGTCTGGCAGTTAAAATTCAGTGCCAAAAAGTGCAAAGTAATGCACCAAGGGAAAAGGAACCCCAAGACGGAGTGCAGGATGGATGGGGTGAGACAGCACTAGAGAAGAGGAACAGGATCTAGGAGTTTTCATCAGTACTCCCTTGAAGAAATGAGCCAGTGCAACAAGGCCATTAGCATGGCTAATAGGATGCTGGGATGTATCAGGAGAGGTATTGATAGCAGCATAAAAGAGGTAATACTTGCCTTATACAGATCCCTGGTGAGACCTCACTTGGAGTACTGCATTCAGTTCTGGATCCCTCACCTCAGAAAGGAAAGGGATAGGTTGGAAACAGTGCAGGGCAGAGTAACAAAAATGATTCAGGGCCAGCAGGGCAGATCATACGAGGTGCACTTCAGGGCACTATATATGTATTCACTGGAAACCAGAAGGGAGATATGATAGAGACCTTCAAATTCCTTAAAGGAATTAACAAGGTAAACTGCAGGGAATTACTTACCCTGAATATCAACTCATGGTCATGTGGTCACAAGTGAAAATTAACAGGAGGGAAGTTCAGGAGGGACGTAAGGAAGTACTACTTTATGAAAAGGGTGGTGGAACCTTGGAACAGCCTGTCTGTCAGTCTAGGTGGTGGGTGCAAACACAGTCAGAGGACTCAAGCAGGTGTGAAACAGAATGAAGGGAATAGTGGTCACCTGGAGTGACAAGACCAGGGAGGAGAATGGGGATAGGTTGGGAAGGGTTAGTACCCTGGAGGAACAATAGGTTCCAGGGATAATAGGGAATATGGGCAGACTGGATGGACCTATCATCTTTTTATGCCATCATGGTCTATGTTTCTATGTAAAAGTGCACATTTTTAGTATGGTCTTTGAGTAGTAGTAGTAGTACTATCAGTAGTAGTGTTATTATTATTAGTAGTAGTACAGCACTATAATAGTCAAAATAGAACTAGTAGCAGCAGCGATACTATTATTAGTAACATAGTAGTGGTATAAGCAATAGCAGTATGGTACAGTACAGTTCACTATACATTTATTGTGCAACCAATAACAGCTGGTTGAACATTTAAGCCGTTAAAGTTTTGCATAGGAATGCTGTTTATCACTGCTATCTGGTGGTTACCTGGTTTCTGCAGAGCATGGAATGAGTTGCCTGACTATTTTCAGTTAAAAGCCACATTCTACAGGTGAAGAGGAAAAATAAACCAACTAACTGGCAACTCATTGCAGTCACATAAAAAGAATGGATTGCAAATTGTCTGCACAATAAATTTGAATTGAACTATACTGTAGCAGTAGAGGTACTAGCAATAGTAGCAGTACTGGTAGTAGTGTTAGTAGTCATATTAGAAGTAATAGCAGCAACAGTAGTAATAGCACTTGCAGCACTAACAGTAGTAGAAGTAATAGCAACAGCAGAATTAGTACAGTAGTAACAGCAGTAGTAGTAGCAGCAGTAGTAGCACATGCAGTAATAGTAGCAACAATAGTAGTAGCAGTAGTAACATTAGTAGTAGCAGCAGCAGTAGTAGAAGCATTAGAATTATTAGCAGAAGTAAAAGTAGTCATGGTTACAGTATCAGTAGCAGCAGCATCAGAAGTAGCAGCAGTAGTATAGTGGTAGTAGCAGTAGCAACAGTACTAGTAGCAGTAGTAGTGGTAGCAGTAATAGTAGCATCAGTAGAAGCAGAAGTAGAAGTAGTACCAGAAGCAGTAGTAGTAGTAGCAGCAGCAAGGCAAGGCAAGGCAAGTTTTATTTAAGAGATGCCCATCCTGGAGGCTCTGGGTGCCGTACAACAATCAAATAAATACAAAACAACATAATAATAAACATTTATATATAATATTCCAAACAGTTAAAACAGAATTTGCTACCCTCAACAGCTACTAAATTCAGAATAGGCAGAAACTAAATTAAACATCCATTTCTGAAAAACAGATAGTGACTAAGAAACACAGTCTGGGACGCCTGATTATACAAGAAGGCCTTGAGGTGGGCCTTAAATACCGCCACAGAAGGGGCCTCCTTAACGGCTAAAGAAAGTGAATTCCACAGGATGGGGGGGCGACAATAAATGCTCTGTCACCAGTAGTTTTTAACCTCGTCCTGGCAATAGCGAGGAGGTCCCTAGAAGAGGAGCAGAAGGAGCGGACCAAGACAGCAGGTGCAAGAAGGTCCTTTAGGTAGCCAGGGCCCAGGCCATGTAGGGCCTTAAAGGTGAGCAAATCCACCTTAAAGAGGACCCTCCACCTAACTGGAAGCCAATGCAGTTTACACAGCACCAGAGTGATGTGACATTACTTAGGCTGTCCTGTCAACAGTCTCGCAGCTGCATTCTGCACCAGCTGCAGTTAGTGCAGGGTACCCCCAGACACCCCAGGATGGAGTGTATTACAGTAGTCAAGCCTGGACATCATGAAGGCATGCGCCAAAGTGGGGAGGTCCAGTGGCAGAACTAGGGGCTTTATCCTGGTGATATTCCTCAGATGATAAAAACTGGTACGGACAATGGACGCCACCTGAAACTCAAGTGTCAATCCGCCGTCAAGAATAACGCCCAGATTATGCACCATAGAGGAGCAGCAGTAGTAGCAGCAGCAGTAGTAGAAAAAGTGGTGGTAGCAGTAGTAGTAGCAGCAGTAGTAGTAGCAATAGTAGTAACAGCAGCAGCAGTAGTAGCACCAGCAGCAGTAGTAGCAGCAGAACTAGTAGCAGCAGCAGTAGTAGTAGCAGAAATAGTAGCATCAGCAGTAGTAGTAGCAGCAGCACCAGTAGTAGTAGTAGCAGAGCTAGAGGCAGCAGTAGTATCAGAAATAGTAGTAGCAGCCGTAGTAGACACAGTAGAAGGTGCAGCAGCAGTAGCAGAGGTAGTAGCAGTAGTCATAGCAGTTGTAGTAGCAGCAGTAGCAATAGTAGCTGCAGTGACAGTAGTTGTGGTAGAAGTAGTAGTAGCAGTATCAGTAGCAGCAGTATTAGCAGAAGTAGTAGTAACAGCGGTAGTAGTATCAGCAGCAGTACAAATGCAGTAGCAGTAGTAGTAGCAGATGTAGTAGAAGTATCAGTAGCAGTAGCAGTACTAGCAATAGCAACAGTAGTGGTAGCAGAAGAAGTAGTAGCAGTCTCAGCAGTGGTAGTAGCAGCAGTAGTAACAGCAGTAGCAGTAGAAGCAGAAGTAGTAGCAGTAGTAGTGGTAGTAGCAGCAGTAGAAGTAGTAGTAGTAGCAGAAATAGTAGCAGCAGCAGTAGTAGTAGCAGAAGCATCAGTGGTAACAGCAGTAGTAGTAGCTGCAGAAGTAGTAGCATTAACAGTTATAGCAGCAGCAGTAGCAGTAGTTGCAGCAGTAGGAGTAGCAGAAGCAGTACGAACATACAAACTTATGAATGTGCCAGCAGAAACAGACCACCCGGTCTATCTAAGTCTGCTCGAGTGTGCAGCTAGCACACCTAGTTTGCAGCTGCCCCACCCCCTCCTCTTTGTCATCCCACTGCTGCCCCACCTTCCCCACCCTCATTGTCCCCGTTCCCTGTCACATGCCCTTTTAAAGCTGTTCACAGATTTACATGATACCACCAGTAGTAATAGCAGAAGTAGTACTAGCAGCAGCAGTAGTAGCTGAAGTAGTTGTAGAAACAGTAGTAGTATCAGCAGCAGCAGCAGTTCTAGTAGTTGCAACTGCAGTAGTGGTAGCAGAAGCAGTGGTAGGAGAAGTAGTAGTAGCAATAGCAGCAGAAGTAGTAGCATCAGAAGTAGTAGTAGTAGCAGATGTAGCAGAAGCAGTAATTGCAGCAGTAGTAGTAGTAGTGGTGGTGGCAACAGCAGTAGTAGTTGCAGTGTAGTAGCAAAAATAGTAGCAGCAGCAGTGGTGGTAGTAGAAGTAGTAGCAATAGTAGCAGAAGTAGTAGCAACAGTAGTAGTAGTAGCAGCAGCAGTTGCAGTAGTTGCAGAAGTAGTAGTAGCAACAGTAGTAGTAGCAGCAGCAGTAGTAGTAGCATCAGAATCAGCAATAGTAGCAGAAGTAGTAGTTGTACCAGTAGCAGTATTAGTAGCAGCAGCAGTAGCAGGAACGACAGCAGTAGTAGTAGTAGTAGCAGTGGTGGCAGCAGCAGTGGTTGTTGCGGTACTAGTCAAAGTGATGTGGTAGCAGCGGTGTTGGTGGTGGGAAGTGGTAACAGTGGCAACAGAGTAGCAATAACAGCAGTGGTGGTGGTGGTGGCAGCAGCGGTAGTGGTGGTTGCGAGGTGGTAGTGGCAGCAGTGGTGGCAGCAGCGGCGGTGGTGGCAGTGGTAGTAGCATCCGCATCGGCAGTGGTGGCAGGTGAAGTGGTTGTAATGGTGGCGGTGGTGGCAGCGGCGGCGGTGGCAGGGACAGCGGTGGCAGGGGACAGCGCGGTGGTGGTGGCGAGAAGTGGTGGTGGTAGCGGTGGTGGTGCAGTGGCAGCTGCGGTGGTGGCAGCAGAGTGGTAGAGTAATGGTGGCAGTGGTAGCAGCGGTGGTAATAGCAGAGTGGTGAGTATCAGCAGAAGTAGCAGTAACAGCAGCAGCAGCAGTAGTAGTAGTAGCAGCAGCAGTCATAGCAGCAGAGCATTAGTAGTAGCAGAAGTGTTAGTAGCATTAGTAGTAGTAGAAGTAGCAGAAGTAGTAGAAGTAATAGTGGCATTCGTAGCAGCAGCAATAATAGTAGCAGAAGTTGTAGTAGCAGTAGCAGTAGCCGAGGAGCAGTGTTAGTAGCAGTATTCATAGTAACAGCACTAGCAGTCATAGCAGCAGCATCATTGGCAGTAGCAGAAGTAGTAGTAGCAGCAATAGTAGTAACAGAACTAATAGTAGCAGCAGTAGTGACAGCATCAGTAGTAGTAGTAGCAGAAGTAGTAGTAGGAGCAACAATAGTAGTAGCAGAAGTAGTAGTCTCAGCAGCAGTAGTAGTACCAGCAACAGCAGCAGTAGCAGCAGCAGTTGAAGCAGAAGTAGTGGTATCAGCAGCAATAGTAGTAGCAGAATAAGTAGCAGTAGTAGCAACATCAGTAGTAGTAGCAGAAGTAGTAGTCCCAGCAGCAGTAGTAGTAGCGGAAGCAGCAGTAGTAGCAGCAGCAGTTGGAGCAGAAGTAGTGGTATCAGCAGCAATACTAGTAGCAGAATAAGTAGCAGTAGTAGCAACATCAGTAGTAGTAGCAGAAGTAGTAGTATCAGCAGCAGTAGTAGTAGCAGAATTAGTAACAGCAGCAACAATAGTAGTAACAGAAGTAGAAGTCTCGGCAGTAGCAGTAGTAGTAACAGCAGCAGTAGCAGCAACAGCATTGCAGCAGTTGTAGTAGCAGTAGTAGCAGCAGCAATAATAGCAGCAGTAGTAGAAGCAGCAGCAGTACTAGCAGCAGAATTAGTAATAGTGACAGCAGCAGTAGTAGCAGCAGATGTAGTAGTTGCAGCAGCAGTTGTAGAAGCAGCATTAGCAGTAACTGTAGCAGCAGCAGCAGTAGTAGTAATAGTAGTAGTAGTAGCAGCAGTAGCAGAAGCAGTAGCAGCAGCAGCAGCAGTAGTAGTCATCAGAGTAGTTACTTTATTTGCTAAAGAACTTTTCCAATTCTGAGTGCTCTGGTACAATATTCAACAAGCATTTGTCAATGCCAGATGTTTGCCACTGGTATAGACTCTCTGGGGTAGAAGACGCTTTCCATGACTGTGCGGTGTGAATGGTGGTAAAGGACGTGCTGGCAGGGGGTTAAAATAAGGCATATTTTGTTAAAAAAGTGTGTAAACTGCCTTTTTTAACTTAAGATTATTTAGATATCTGTAAAGGAAGCTGCGGACTAGAGAGAAAGGAGAGCGAGTGAATTCTGTTGTTGTAGTGTATCTCAACCGAGTGGTGTTAATAGTAATAAAGGACATGTGGCCAGAGGTTTGAAATCAGTCATCTTCTGTTAAAAAAGTGTATAAACTCCTTTTTTGTGTTTCCTTGCACTTGCGCAAGAAAAACCTTGGGACATTACTGCATTTGAGAGGTGTGTTAGGGATGAGTCCATTGCAGAGCACTGTACAGTGGGCTCATCCCCGACACACCAGTGAACACTGAAGCCGAGTGTGATGGCCGTTGGAATTTCACAGTGGGGAGCCGGCTTGCACTTGAGAGAAATGAACCGCACCAATGAGAGGGTGTGCTTCATTCCTTTCATTCTGTGTGCAGTCCCACCCCCGATCTTCCGGTTCCCCGTCCGATGAAACCTGCCCGCTCCCTCCCTATGTGTGGCAGTCTCACCCCCAATCTTCTGGTTCTCCATCCATTGAAAGTCATCCGCTCCCTCCATCTGTGTGCAGTCCCACCCCTGATCCTCCGGTTCCCCGTCCATTGAAACCCACCCACTCCCTCCCTCCCTCTGTGTGCAGTCCCAACCCCGATCCTCCAGTTTCCATCTATTGAAACATGCCCGCTCCCATCCTCTGTGTGCAGTCTCACCCCGATCCTCCATTCCCCCTCCATTGAAAGCTGCCCACTCTGTGTGCAGTCCCACCATACCTGTCAAGTGTCCCACCAGCACCTGTCATTGTACAATCCTCTGGTGTCTAGCTGCTCACTCTTGTAAGCAGGAGTGAGTCTCCTGCTTTTTGTCTGTGCTGTCTAGACTAGTGTGGCTCACAGGGAGAAGAGGTGGGGTATGCATCCACTCAGTGCCACAACTGTAGCTCTCGGTTTGGCGATCGCTGGTCTGTTGCTGCTTCAGGGAATGGGCAAGTCCCAGATGCTTGTCATGTCTGGTTCATTGCTTCTTTAATCCTTTCTTTCTGTCTTCCTGGTTGTTATGTTATTTTCTTCATTTGGTGCAATGTGCTGTCACACTGTGTCTTGCTAAGTTTTCTATGGAATTCTAATTTGATATAGTAGGGAATCGCTATGGAAACAATAGGAATCTTTTGAGCCTGGAATGGGATATCTTTTACACTAGGGCTGGATGAATTTCTTTGTAAAAGAAAATAATAGAAAATTCGATTTTCATCCTACTTCTGTTTTTGTGAATGTTGGAATAATTTTGCAGTTTCTGAAAATGTAGAAAACACACATGAAAATGACTTTTCATCAAGTAAAAGAATGATTTTTGCTTAACTTTTTTGTGTCATAGTTGTGCAGAAATCACCATAGCTGCACAATATTTTCCACAAAAGATTTTTGCATGATTTTGGTATTTTTGTGAAAGTATTTATGAAAATGTGCAATGCAGTTTCACCAAGCTGTACTTTAGCCTCTTGAGTAAGAAGGAACCCAATCTGTTAAGTCTATATTTTTCATGAGATTGGAGAAAATAGTATGCAAATGAGAGCCCCAGCAGAGCTAATAAAGAGATTAATCCTGTCACTCCCTGTGCGTGTACAGTACATGACTATTGTACCTATCTCAGTGAGCAGCAGGGTTGGGTGGCTGGCCTCAGAATGGTTGGAATCAGAACAAAAAGGATTGATCAAGTCTGCATGTTACTGATATTTAAGCAATAAGGCACAGTTGGGTGTGGGTTATTGGGGATTTACCCCGCCTTGTGTGGTGTGTCACGAGGCGCAGTCCAGTGACTTAACCACACAAGAAGTGAATAAATCATCCAATAAAAAGTGCCTTATTAGATTAGATTAATCAAAAATGCTTTTAATTTAGAAGTATTGCACCATAAACTGTCTATATAAAGTAGCTACGTAACCCTGTTGCTTACTTTACACAATCTCTTTTTATTTGTTCTATCCAAGAAGACAGAAAACAAAACAGGATATAGTTATTTAGTTTATTTTAAAAGTTTTACTAGGAAGTCAAACTGAACCTGTAACAGCACATTTCTAGATGTGTTCTGGGGAAGGGGAAGAAGGGAATAACAATGCTTAGAAAATGGGTAGGGAAAATTCTTGGTTTTGATTGGATAATGGCAACCACCACCCAGTCTGGTATCAGGCAATAGAGACCGAGAAATAATGAGTCCCAGTCTCTGTTGCCTGATTTCATTCTAAAATGCTTCTCCCACAGAATGTTGAATTTTAAACTGCCGACATGTTGTTGTCTTGGTTAGCGAGACATATGGCACTCCTGTCCCATCACTTAATTTCACACCACCCCACTCCCCAGGCAGCATTCAGTTGCTCCATTTGTTTTTTTTCCAAATCTGTATTGAACACTATTTAAAAAAAAGTGTCAGCATTCAAATTGTAGTTGTTAACACTTCGTGCTCACCACTACTCCGTGACAACCCTCGCCCTGACTGCAGCCTCGCTTGGCATAAAGACAACGCATAACTTTTTTTTCAAAAGATAAAACGTTGGAACTATCTCCTTAGCGCATCCTTTGACTTTTGGTAGCTGAGCTACTGAATTCACTTCAACTGGCCATCGTCCCGATTCCAGTGACAGGTACCCCATGCCAATCCCACTTCTATTTTCAGTACACTTTTAATGCGCTCACCAGCTCCGAAGAGCTCCATCGGGAGCTGAAATCTGCATCAGGGTCTTAATCGGCCACAGAACTCTCCCTCTCACTGCGCCGCCAGCCAGCCACCCACAAACAGTCACGGCTCTCAAGATCTGCATCGGGACTTAATCGGCCACGCCAGGACTCGCCCCCCCGCCGCCACCACAAACAGTCACTGGCTCTCAAGAGTTCCATCGGAGCTGGAATCTACATTGGGGACTTAATCGGCCACAGGACTTGCCCCCTCCCGCCACAAACAGTCACCGGCTCTCAAGAACTGCTCGGAGCTGGAATCTACATCGGGGACTTAATCGGCCACAGGACTCGCCCCGCAGCCACAAACAGTCACCTCTCTCAAGAGCTCCATCGGGAGCTGGAATCTGCATCAGGGTGGCCTTAATAGTTGTACAGCCATGGTTTCTAACTCAATACCCGTTTGTGACTTTCTACTTCTAAACAATAATGCGAGGGCAGTCACAATTATAAACAGCACTGAGTTTTCCGCCATAGAAAGCGGTAGCAACAGAAACAAATTACCTGTTTTTATACACTGTCCTCATCGAACATCGATAATATGGTGGCTCACTCACCAGCTACTGAACTATTCAGCACATGCTGTCCTGCTCGCTGTACATAACATGCGTGGGTCACAAAACAGTAAATACATACAACTGTGCACTGGAGGGATTAAAAAAGCAAAATTAATCAAAAATGGACTGGGTCCTTGTGTAACTGCATACAACCAGCTTTTTTAACTACAGGGTGTCCAATAGGACAAACCTCTAAAAAAAAAAAAAGCATTATAATGCAGATGGAGGAACTATTTTATTACAAAACTTAATTTAAATTAATTGTTTGTTAACAATTTTTTATTCAACTTTTTTTTTTATTACAGAGACCATTTTCTAAGAGCAATAATACCCTCCAGGGTGGGTGGTATTGTGCTATACCGGACCTTCCAGGAGCTATAAGGCCCTCCGCCTGCGGCGTCGGGCCTCATTAGCCTAGGCGGTCGGTGTCACTAATACGCCCACCCTGTTGGTGTATTACTACATCTAAATGTCACTACAGCAATAGGTTAGATGGTAGTGATCTCATTGCCATACAGCGAATGTAACACTGCAATAAGGTGCACAGAGAACTGTAATAAATTCTTCTGGTAGGTTGTATAGTAGGTCACAAGAACAGTACAATGTTTACAGATAAAATAAGAGCCTGAGCAAAATGGGCAAGTTAGACAAACATTTATGAATCTAAGGCTTAATAAAGGGGTGTGAGGTACTGGGTGGAAGGAGTGGACTAGGCTGGTTCAGTTATTGCAGGAGTGTGTTGTGAGGTCACAAGGAACGGTTTGTAGAGTCAAAGGACTAGTGGCAGAATCAGTCCTAGGGAAGGTTAGACCAGAGTCTGCAGATTCTGAAGATTGTAGCTTGACCTGTGGATAATTTAGTGTGAATAAGGGAGACTGAACAAGTGTCCAAGTCACAGAGGTAGTAAATGGGAGATGAGAGGCAGGTAAGAAGAGATAATATAGAGAAAGAGAACGGGTAAGTAAATAAGAATTGAGAATGCTGCAATACTTCATACCCCCTTTAAGATTATGTTCCCCCTTTCTTTTTTGTTTATTCTTTTGGTAACTGGGTTAGGCCCACTAGGCACAAGTGCCTGCTTTCAGAGGTGACCCAGATGCACTGGGGAGGTTAAGTGACTTGCCCAGAGTCAGACAGCATGCTGGTGGAGGTTGTGGGAATCAAACCCAGGTCTGCCGGATGAACCAAGGTCATTCACAGCTCGTTATTCTAACTTCTAGTCTATACTGCCAGCCCATCCCTGTTTCAAAAAGGCTGCCTCTGAATTTTCTTTTGTTTTTACTCATGCACTTCTTCTTTCTTTTTTACTTTTTAGACCATGTTGGAGATGACAGACTAAGAGCTCAGTCCACTGAAGGGGCTGAAAATGCACAATTCATGCATTGCTTGCCTGCGGATCTCCACACAGTGATGCTGCAGAGTGCGCCAAGTGCACTGATAGTATGTACTGCCACTGGCCTCTCCATACACCCATGGTGAGCAACACTAAGGGGGCATGGGTCATCAAATAGGAAGAACAGAGCTACTCACTGAGCCCCCAGTATGTGGCCTTATCTAGCTACCCAGTGGATGGCCAGCTCTGAACTTACAAGGGATTCTGGCATACAGTTCGTTGTGGAGGGAACTGCCATACCCCTACTTAAAAGTAATTTTGTTTAAAGAAAAAAAAAGTACTACATTTACCAACTAGTCC
Source organism: Neoceratodus forsteri (assembly GCA_016271365.2). Classification (NCBI taxonomy): domain Eukaryota; kingdom Metazoa; phylum Chordata; order Ceratodontiformes; family Ceratodontidae; genus Neoceratodus; species Neoceratodus forsteri. The sequence goes on from CM057453.1 coordinate 438,277,988, forward strand.
ATGTACTGGCCCCCTTGGTGTCAAAGGGAGGTTGGACAATAGCAGTATTGCCCTGTGGGAGCTGTACCAGCCTCAGAAGTGGAGGTGTCTGGGGCACAGGCATGTATCACTGGTTTCTCCTGGTGTAAGTTATACACCCTCAGCCTTTCTCAGCTATTCATAGGTATCTTTGTGAAAATCGCATTCTGCAGTCATTTCTCCAGCACATCCCTGCCACCAACCTAGCCTTTTATGTTGCTCTGCAGCATGGCTGGAATTTCATGGGTGTATGTGTGCAAGTCCATCCATGGGGGGGGGGGAGTTTTGTGAATACTACAGTGGCCTCTTTGCCCTCCATTCACTCAGCAAGTGCACATAGTGTAGTTTAATGCAGCTGATGCGTGTCACATAAACTTATAGAACTGGGCCCGTGAAGTGTTTCCTCATTTCTGAAGCGATAAATGAGTGCACACTGGGTAGTGGTGCTCAGAAACCACACTAGAGTTACAATCCAAAAAGGTTTCAGCAGGACCTGAGTGTCTGAAATGCATCAGGCAGGATGAACATGTTTGCATTTGCCAATAAAATGAAGTTTTAAGTATATATTGGCAGTGGTGTCCCATTTATGAGGTTGTGAGTGCCGACATCTTTTTAGATTGTTTCCTCATTTCTGGTAGAAACCTGTCCTCATTAGCACTCTTTTTGTATATTATTATTTGGTAACCGGGGTAAGGTCCACTAGGCACAGGCACCTGTTTTCAGGGGTGACCCAGGAGCACTGGGGAGATTAAGTGACTTGCTCAGAGTCACACAGTATGCATGTGGAGGTTGTGGGAATCAAACCCCTGTCTGTCTGCTGGATGTACCAAGGTCATTTACAACTCATTACTCTAACCTGTAGGCTATACTACCAGCCCCATTTATTAGCATGTAGTCCAGTATGCATTTTTATTTTCTCCTGCTGTTGCTTTTGCTGCCATGAAAAAAAAAATGTAAAACAATGACGAGCTGAAGCCCCGGAATATTCTGCACAGTGTTTATGCAGATAGACTTAGAACGTTCCTTCATGTTAACGTTTTGTGCCAGTTAGAGATACTGTCTGGGAATCATTTCCATACCTCTCATCTTTCCATCACATACATGTTGGCTAAACAGAGAAACAAAAAATGGTGCACACACCAAGTACTAAAGCGGCTAGATATCAGTTATTGGTGCAAGACATAAAGAGCCACTGACCAGATGCTCCTACGTATCACCATGCTCTTTGACTTCTTAAAGAAGTCACAGAGTATGGCATTACATAGGGGCATCCATTCAGTGTCTCTTTATGCTTTGCACCAATAAATAACATTTAGCCACTTTAGTACTCGGTGTGTGCACCATGTTTATGTTCATTGTGTGCGCAAGTGAACATGTTGATATGAGAGTAGAGGGGTGTTGGGGGGGTGAGACCGATGGAGAGTGGTGTTGTTGGGGCTGGTCTGTGTCAGGTGAATCTGCAGACAGTGTCCTGATGACACTGGTTTTCTGAGGGGGCTAGTCTGGTCATGCACTTCAAAGGACAGAGCCGACACATTAGCACCACGGCTCAGTCCATTGAAGCAGAACTCACACTGATGCAGTCCACCCTGCACCCTCCGTTCCCCCACCAGCCCGGCATCTTTCATTAAACCCTCCCACTGCTGCTGTCCTCCCCGCTCCAGTCCCAACCCTGGGCATCTAATCAAACCCTTCCGCTCCCTCCCACTGTGTGCTGTCCAACCCACACCCTCTGTTCCAAATGGCCATGCCAACATTGGGGTTAGTAATCCCTGTATTAGCATCATGAAATCCCCAACTTGTGTAGCACACTGGGGCCCACAGTGTGCCCCAATTTTTTTACATGTAAATAAAAAACCATCGCCTGAACTCTTTTTTTTAACCTGTAAAAATATACGTCCTCAGTCATCTCCCCAGCCCCCTTCACCCCCACCCTCTCACGAACCCACCTCCCCTTACCCCCTATACTTACCTCCAGGGGTCAGTGCTGTCATCTCTCTTTCTTTCTTTTTTTATAATTCATTTTATTAGTAAAATTTTACTAATACAGGGGACAGAGAAGTACCATGTACAGTGCTTATACACAAAATAATACATGAGCTGTCCCCATCTCCACTCCCCCCCCACCCCATAACACAGCAAGGTACTTGCAAAAATAGAAGAATACAATACAGTATCACAAATCAAAAAGCAATGGATATACAGACTCATTTAGCAGCTCTGACCATAACTAACGTGTGAAGGGGAGCCCAAGTATTCTTGTACCACTGCAACTTATTGTGGAGGCTCACTATCGCTTTCTCAGTACATAAATTAGCCAAAATTTCATTAACCCATTCCTGAAATGTTGGGCTTAGTGAATCCCTCCAATGCCGAAGCACAATTTTCTTAACAGATAGTGCTATCATGGAAATATGAAACCTTCTAATTCTAACCTTGATAGAGGATAAATCCCCCAACAAACAAACATCTGGAGTAAGTATTCCGCAAACCCAGTATGGGGTCTAGGTTATTCTGTATGGCCATCCATAATGGCTTTATCTTAGGCATGATCAAAGGCGTGAAGCGTGCCTTCCTCTTGACATCCTCTGGTACAGGCCCCGAACTTATAAGACCCCATTTCCTTAGCTTCACAGGGGTATAATACATGTTATGCAATATATGGTATTGCATAAGGCGGAGTCTTTCCTGAGAAACATATTTATGACAGAACTTCCATAAAGCTGACCAGTTAGGAGTATATTGAGGAAAAAAAGAAACCCAGAGCCTAGTGGGGCCTTCAGGTCTCCCATATTTCCACTGATATAGGACACGATATATTTTAGAGATAGCACCTGGTGACCCCAATAAAGGGGAGAGATCCGATATAAACAGAAAAGCTGGTGGACGAGGAGGGGTATTACCAAATATTGCAGAGAGTAGATGTTTCAATTGGGCCACCCTGAAGTAAAAAGTTAATGGGATATCAAACTTGCAAATTATATTAGAAACTGAGAGCCATTCCCCTGCATCATCCAGAAAAGTAGAGATTAACCCATCTCCAATCTGGGGCAACCATTTATGAATATCATCTTTTTGTTTATTGAAAAAGACGGAGAATTCCAAATGGACTGGGATAGGTCCATTTCTGGGGAATACCCCTGATCGGTATAATTTGCTTTGGTACAAATAATAGATAATTCTGCTTTTCCCTCAATAGATCTAAATATTTATCTTTAGCCACCGAGAGCCTCCTCATATCCTCTTCCGAGGCATTAGAGGATAACCTAGTTTCTAAAGACCTAATTAGAGATAATGAAGCTCGTAATTCCGCCTCTCGAGTCTTTTTCCTTTTTGTGGTTAAGCTAATAATTATCCCTCTCATGTATGATTTAAAAGCACCCCACAAAATATCAGATGTCGTATCCTCAGAGGTATTAGAGGAGAAAAAAAAAATCAATCTGCTCCTTTATTAGATCACAGTATTTAGTGTCTTTGAGCAACTGACCATTTAATTTCCATCGGGTTTCTTTATGGGAAATGTTAAAGAAGGCCAGCTTGGAAGTTACCAAAGAAGGATCAGACACTGGACCTGGCTGGATCGAGGTAGTTAAGATCCCTGGCAAAAGGGCCTGAGAGTGGAAAAGATAGTCAATGCGAGACTGGGTTCTGTGCACCGGTGAGTTAAAGATATACTCCCTATCCTTAGGGTGTAACACATGCCACACATCGCACAGTCCGCACTGGTCCAGAAAATCCGTAAGGGCCCTCTGTCCGGGTGTTAAGCCCCTCAACCCAGTGCCAGACCTGTCTACTTCAGGATCAAGAACCAGATTGAAGTCCCCGCCTATTATTATACCAATGGGAAGCATGGGACGGAGTATGGAGATAAGCTGCATGTAAATGCCCAGATCATCTGCGTTAGGCCCATAAATGCTACCAAGTAAAACAGGCATAGACCAGAGACTCCCCTGAACTAGGACATATCTGCCATCTGGGTCCCTGAAAACTTGTTTGGAAATAAAAGGAATGTCTCTATTAATTAGAATCATAACTCCGCGCTATTAGCGGACCCTGAGGCATTAAAAACCTGCCCAATTTGTTGCTTCCTAAGTTGCAGAGATTCACTTTCCAGTAAATGAGATTCTTGCAGGAAAATAATCTGAGAAGATAAAAAACTTTAGTGTTTTAACACTTGGTATTGTTTAACTCTTTTCCTTATCTCCTTCACATTCCATGTAGCAATGTTTATACTACTGGCCATCTAAACAGAAAAAGAGAAAGGACATTATACGAAATCCAGGAATTACAACAATCAGACTTAAATGACCCGAACCCCTTTTTGCTGCTGTATACCCTTCCCACCCTGGTATCAACTTTCCTCCCTCCCACCCCCACCCCCAAAATATTCATCCCTTTCCAACTAACAAGTAATATAACAACCCTGAACACAATATCACCCTCCCTCCCCCAACTGTCCTGAGCAACGTTCAGCACAATACGCTTTCCTTCCTCCCCCTCCAACCTCCCATGCATGTACCCAAAAACCCTGCCTTAGAATGTAAACCTTCTTATAGAATCAGTAATCAATAACATCACATCAAAGATAAAGGTAATGTAGGTAACGATAGGTAAGCACTGGACTCCTGAAATCCAGAACAAAAATAGCAAGAACAAGAAATAGAGAAGAGGGCAACCCCTACTTGGGAACAGTCCAGAAAACCCCAAATTCCTGAGAAAAACAGAAAATGCACAATGTAAGGTACACTCACCGAATATGCTCTCATAGCTGCTGCCATTAATAAAATTGAAAACTTTCCCCAAAACGTATATTCACTAGAACTAAATGCTCCCAAGTAGTGGACCTCCATCTATGTCCAAGCCCCTACTGCTATCTATACCCGATAAAAATAAATTCCAGAAATAAATAGATAAGGGGTTGAACCACCAAAATTAGAGCAAAAGTGCCCTCTAGTGATAATATCTCAAAAAACATTGAAACCAAAAGGACACTCTCTCGAACTGTGCCCCCGTAATCAAAAACATCAAACTTGAGGGTTTTCGTTATATTAACTGTATCATGCAAGATAATAAGTGTCCCTGAGAATGAGAAACCGGAAAATGTGATCTGTGTGAGTAGAAAGGGAACACTCCCCAGGCAAAACACTACCCCCCCACAGAGAAAGTCCCGAGATGCGAGGATGCTCCAAAACACTGAGCGCAGAGATGGAAAATACAAAAGGTCAAGACTCCGCTGAAGATAGTCCCCTCCGTTGCAAAATTCGAGAGTCCACAAAACCAGACTACCATTCAGTTCTCTTTTGGTATAACAATATGAAAGAATTCTTCTCCTTTCCAAAACCGGGTGGGGTAAGACCAACCAACCAGATCAGGTGTCCTGAAACATCAAGCTGAGCTGCCTTCAATCCCGAGACAGCAGCTTCAGGATTCTCATATACTAACCAGGTACCATCCACTAGAACTTGTAGCCTAGCTGGATACTCCATTTTGAAGCGAAGGCCGGCAGCTATAATTTTTGATACAATAGGATGAAAAGCAGTACGCTTTGCCCTGACTGACCACGGTAGATCTTGGGCAGTTCAAAGCCTGGTATTTTCCCATTTCACTTCTTGTAACTCTCTCACTTTTCCCAGAAAGTGCTGTCACTCTAAGTAATTTAAAAAATGGCAAATAATGGGACGTAGCGTTGCTCCTGGGGATGGCTTGGGTCGCAAGGACCTATGTGCCCTTTTAATTATGTAATTAGCCCCAAAGGGAGAGGGACCGGCGATCTTTTCAATCAGCTTCTCCACAAACCCCAGCATATTCAGGCCTTCTTCTCCTTCTGGAAGGCCCAGGATAACAACATTATTTCTTCGGCTGTGGCCCTCCAAATCTTCCAACTTAGCTTCCAAGCTAGAAATCTTTTGTCGCATGACTACGAGACCAGGATCGATTTTTTCCACTTGTTTCTCAAGAGATAAGATACGGGCTGCATTATTTGAGGTTTTCATTGTGACCTCCTCAAGTTTTTTGGAAAGGGATTTAATTTTGGCTGAGATTTCTTTAATTTCTTCCCGGAAGGGTTTGAATTCTTCCAAAAATCTCCTCAGAGTTAGGGACTCTTGCTCAGAGATCGGATTCTGAAGCTCTGGCTTATCCACAACACTCGAGGCCCTTGATTTTTTTAGGGCCTTCTTGGGAGTGACCGGAGGTGTATGCTTCTACGGAGGCTTCTTCATATAAACCTCCATAATCACTGGCAACAAGCAAACAGGAGCCCAGGATATTAAGAAGGCGATAATCTATAAACTTTCTGGTTTTTAGGAAGAAGTAGCAATCAAAATAGCGATTATCTGTGATTAGGAGGTTGGAGCTATGCAGAGGAGCTTCTACTCGGTATCCTGCATCACGTGATCCATCAGCGCTGTCATCTTCTGAGGACTGGGACACATCTGCACTCTTCAAAGCTGACCAGAAAACTGAAGAATCAAAGGTAAGCACCATATAATTGCAATCAGTGGGGTTTTCAACTTAGGTTGATATCGCTACCATTTTTAGGAATTTTAGCCCCAAAGTTTCAACATGGGGTTCTTGGGACCCCACCTCTTGAACACTGTCACTGTCATTTCGTTACTCAGTCCCAAAAGGTGATTTTGCAGTTGCTGTGTGGAATCACCTTTTGGGACCAATTAACGAAACAACAGTGCCACTGTTCATGAGGTGGGGTCCCAAAAAGCCCATGTTGCAAATTTAGTGAAAACATTCCAAAAATCACTGCATTATGAGTGTGCATTATGCAGTTTCTACACATGCTACTAACTTTGCCAATTTTTAATATTTTCACTCCAGATTTTCAACGTTGCCACTTTTTCACACCTCCTTATGAACAGTACAGCTGTCATTTTTCACATCATGCCCAAAATGTGTTTTCACACCTGTGGTGCAGAATAGCACAGTCATAGAAACATAGAAACATAGACTCTAACAGCAGATAAGGACTACTTGGCCCACCCGGTCTGCCCATTTCCCTACCCACTGGATAAACTGCAGATCCTAGTTAACCAACAGCCTACTTCTTCCTAACCCCAACCAGAATTTCCTTATGTCTGTCTCATGCATTCTTGAATTCCCCCCACTGTTTTTGACCCCACGACCTCCTCAGAAAGGTTGTTTCATCTGTCGCTTTGCGAAATCACCTTTCGGGATGAGTGAACGAAACGACAGTGGCACTCTTCATGAGGTGGGGTCCCAAAATGGCCATATTAAAAACTTGGTGTAACAACTCCAAGAAATGGTCAAGTTACACCAGGTCATTCAAAATTTTCTATGCACCCATGTAACTTTGGTAAATTTCAATTTAGCTGGCCATAAATTTTCAATTTAGCTGTTTTATCACACCACCTCATGACCAGTACAGCTGTCATTTTTTACATACTGCCCATAATGTGTTTTCACACCTGTGGTGTCTAATGCCATTATCCCACGGGTTTGAACATTTTCACCTACAGGGATCATGAGGTGGGGTGATAAGAAGACTATGTTCAACATTTAGGAACAAAATATGGAAAAATGACAAAGTTATGCCCACTTGTTGAAATTTTGGTATGCATGCTAGTAACTGCGTAAATCTTAAATAGTTGCACCCCACATTTTTTTTTAATTATTTGTACTCCTGCTCCATGGCCCTCTCTTTCTGAAGGGAGCCCCAGCCCACCCCCGATGTCCACCAGCCAACGCGGACCAGCTACCTCCAGGGCTTACCCCCGGGCAGGGTCAGCTGGGTCGGAAGGGGGGTCCACCCCCAGCAAGACTGGATCCAGGACAGGGGTCAGTGCCATGACTATTTGGGGAGGGACCTGCAAGCTGCCTCCATCATCTGCCGTGAGCTTTTTTCCTCCTGGTTTCTCCCCTTCAGGGGTGGAGTGTGCAAGGATGCTGGTGACAGTGCCGCACATGCTCCCATGTGCGTATCCCATTAGGTGTCTGACCTGCCTCTGACTCGATATCTGCAGCATAGGTGTTACAGCCCCCAGCCACTGCTAGAGGCCAGGCATGCACCAACAACTGGTAGCTCCCCTACCCAGAAAAGGAGATCTGTCCCTGGGATGCTCGATCCTTCTCCTCCCCTGCTGACCCCCAGCAGCCTGTGCTTGCTCCCAAACATGCATTGCCAGCATGGCGTGAGGTGTGGCATCCAGCGCCTCAACCCTCAGAACCACTGGGCTGGAGATGCACCCCACATTTTCAACATAGCCTTCTTATTACCCGAGCCTCTGTATTCAAATGCTGTTCTAAATATGGCAGCTTGTCAAAACATAGTTCAGGCATGCTTTTCCTCCCACCAGACAAAGTTTAGCCCACAAGTTACAATTTTGGTACACATGCTAGCAACTGTGGAAATCTTAAATATTTGCACCCACATTTTTTTTTTAATTATTTGTACTCCTGCTCCATGGCCCTCTCTATCTGGAGGGAGCCCCAGCTCCGCCCCCGACATCCACCAGCCAACGCCAACCAGCTCCCGAGGGCTTACCCCCCTCAGCGGGGTCGGTGGGGGGCCTACCCCCAGCAAGACTGGATCCAGTACAGGGGTTGGTGCCATGACTATTTGGGGGTGGGACCTGCAAGCTCCATCCATCATCTGCCATGAACTTTTTTCCTCCTGGTTTCTCCCCTTCAGGGGAGGAGTGTGCAAGGATGTCAGCGATGGTGCCACGCATGCTCCCATGCATGCACCCCGTCATGCATCTGCCCTGCCTCTGATCCGATATCTGCAGCATCAGTGTGCCAGCCCCCAGCCACTGCTAGGGGCCAGGCATGCACTGACAACTGGTCACCCCTCTCTCCACTGAGGGTCGGCTCACCGTCCCAGGGACAGCTCTCCTTCTCCTTCTCCTCCCCTGCCGACCCTCAGTGGCCTGCGCCTGCTCCTGAACATGGGTCACCAGCATGGTGCAAGGTGTGGCATCCAGCACCTCAAACCTCAGCACCACTGGCTCGGTGATGCACCCCACATTTTCAACATAGTCTTCGTATTACCTGAGCCTCTGAAATCAAATGCTGTCCAAAATATGACAGCTTGTCAAAACATAGTTCAGGCAGGCTTTTCCTCCCACTAGAAGGTCAACTAATACAATACACACCTGCAACATAAACCATGCAAGGAAACATTCGGCATTGACAACTGCTTGTTTCAAGTTAAGATTAGTCAGATATCTGTAACAGAAAGTGACGACTGTAGGCCAGTGCTTCTGTAACCATGGATACACATGTAAAATTGCTCGCCACCTGTGAATTGCAGTAAAAAATTCCCATAGGATCACATTGTAAATTGTAAGTAAGGAATAACACATGACAAGGTTTGTGGCAATGCTAAATTACCGCATGCCCCAGGGGGGTTGTGAGGCATGAGGTGCAGCCGAGTGCCTTCAACCACCTGGGAAGTGCGGTATATGATTACCATAGGATCGCTCTGTAAATTGTAAGTAAGCAATAACACACGGTAGGGCATGCGGCAATGCTAAATTGTTGCATGCCCCAGGTGGGTTGTGAGGCATGAGGCAGAGTTGAGTGCCTTCAACCCCCTGGGGAGTGTGATATAAATTTCTTAAAGGATCACACTGTAAATTGTAAGTAAGCAATAACACACAGCAGGATGCATGGTAATGCTAAATTACCCCATGACCCAGGTGGGTTATGAGGTGGGTTATGAGGCATGAGGTGCAGCTGAGTGCCATCAACCACCTGGGAAGTGCAGATGTCTTCACACATGTGCCGAAGGTACCTATGCTGCCACAGAAGCGCATGATATGGATGTGGAAGAGTCAATGGGTGGCAGCTCTGAGGAGCACCACGCCCCTGGCTTCTTCACCTGGAAACAGAGGTAACATTCCAATTTAAATGGCACACAACTGAATGACACAAAATGAAACCAAAAAAGGGAAATGGTAGCAGAGTGAGATGTAGCTCTGGGTAGTATGAAAAGGCAGTTTTCATGTGCACCAACTAAATGCAGGGAAGAAAAGGAAGTGTCAGTGGGTGGCTACATGAGAAATGCAGTGTGCCCTAGATCACTTTGCCTGATAATGTAAAGTGGGAATACGAGAATCTGTGGTTCACACTGTCACAGTGAGGCAGCAGCAAGGAACAACAGAAATGGAAACATTAAACATACGACAGTTTTGCACCCCCCTTCCCCCATTTGGAAGGTGGGAGCTACTAGAAAAGCAAAATGCAGTTTGGTTAATTGCAGGAGAGGGATCCTTAGATTGTTTTTGAAACCTGTGCATGACAAACTTGGAGCAGGGAGTGGAGAGTATATGCACACGAGCAAGTGGCATAGCTAAATTACACTTATGAAATAGGATTTGCCAAGACAAGGCAGGGTTATTATGCGTCTCAGCAGGGGATCACAAGGAAATAATAATCAGACTGAGACAGCCTGTAAACAGGGTTGAGACATGGTCATGGAACTCACGGGAAATGGCTAATACTATGATAGGTACACAATTCCATAACTAGACAAGCTTGGGCAGATTAGATGGGGCTGGGGGGGCAGCTGGTGCATCAGAAACTGCTTGTCAGTTCCAGCAGGTGGCAGGTTCGACTAGTACAGGGGCACGGGTGTCAGAAACAATCTGAGTATCCCTCACCTCCAGTTAACCATACTGCTAGTTGTTTTTTAAATAGCTCCCATCTCCTACCTTCCGAATGGAGGGGGGTGCAAAACTGTTGCACATTTAATGTTTCCATTTTCCCCTTCAATGCTGCCTTGTTGTGACAGTGTGAGCCATGGGAGCATGACAATTTGCTCCCGTCATTTCGCTCTGCGACAACTGACTCCCGAGAACTCGCTCCGGCGACAGTTTGCTCCCATGATAACCCGCCCCTGACAAATCGCTCCCTGGCAGAGTTAATTAAATTACCGTAAAAAAAATGTTGTTTTACTGACAGTTAGTTGTCATGGAGTGAAATGTAAATGCCGTTTACCAGACATTGTTCATATTTTTGTTCTGACGGATGGGCTTGCTTCTGGAGTGCAGAAGAAGGGAGAGATGGCTGAAAATGGGTAGACTGTTCTGCAATGTTAAAAAGCAATGCCTCATCTGAAGGAGTGTTAATGGTGAACCATCCAGTACAAAAATAGCAGCCGACGGTTCCTGTAATACCCTCGAATGCCATCGTCCAATGGCATCTCTTGTCCAGCCAGCCCCTGTGAGGGTTCAAACCGGTTACCAGTCAACTGGAGGGGAGGTAACTTTTGCGGCCCAAGTCCAAGGCATCATGATGACAGGGACTGGGTCAGCATTAAACAAAGCTGACGGAGATACAAGGAAACAATCCTCTGCTGAGGAAGCTTGCGTAGCAGAAAGTCCAATGGGGTAGAGAATGGAGTTGGGGTTCAGGGAGATGAAGGCTGAACCCGAAATAGATAAAATCCAGTGTGGCAAGGAAAGAGGCAGGGTAGTTGGAAAGATACCTAGTGCAGAATGGGTCAGCGTCCATTTAGATGCATAAGGTACTGATTTTTATTTTTCAGGGCATCTTGCAACTTTTGATCAGCTTCCTGAAATGTATCCAGATACGGATCCCATGGAGTAGAAATAGGCACAGCAGACCGTCAGCTCACTGGGGAATAAGCCCAGTAACAGTAGGTGTAGATGCAGTAACAGAACAGGTTTTGGTGTTTTTCTTTGAAGAGGATAATATGTCCCAGTGTCCGTGACAACTGGCTGTCAGGAAAGAAAAGTTTCCCACAAGCCAGTAATTTAATTAACTCCATCAGGGAGTGAATTGTTGGGGTCTGGTTGCAACGCGGGCAAATTGTCCTTGGAGTGAGTTGTTGAGAGGCAGTTGTCGAGGAGCGAAATGACAGGAGCAAATTGTCATGGACCTGTGAGCCACAGATTCTCGTATGCCCACTTTACGTTATCAGGCAAAGTGATCTATGGCACGCTGCATTTCTCACACAGCCACCTACCAACACTTCTGTGGCAGCTCAAGTGTCTTTGGCACCTGAGTGAAGACAACCACACTTCCCAGGTGGTTGATGGCACGCAGCTGTGCCTCATGCCTTAGAACCCACCTCTCAACCCATCTGGGGTGTGGGGTAATTTACCATCACCGCACCCCTTTTGTGTGTTTTTGGTTACTTTTACAATGAACAATATGGTTCTATGGGAATTTTATATCGCAATTCCCAGGAGGTTGAAGGCACTGGGTTGCACCTCGTGCCCCAAAACCCACCTGGGGCATGCAGCAATTTTTCCTAGCCTCACACCCTGCCATGTGGTACTGATCACTTAAAATGTGTAATGTAATCTTATGCGAATTAGATACTGCACTTTCCAGGAGGCACCCCACTGGTTACCCCCCTTTCCTCGGATTGAGCTTCATTTATCACCACCTTCTGTGTTCTATCCCTCGACCAGTTTCTAACCCAGTTTACCACCTTGGGACCCATTCCCAGGTTGCCTAGCTTGTTCACAAGCCTCTTATGTTGGACAGTGTTGAAGGCCTTACTGAAATCCAGGTAGGCCACATCCACCACTCCCCCCAATCCACTTCCCTGGTCACCCAGTCAAAGAAATACATAAGATTTGTTTGACATGATCTTTCCACTGTGAATCCATGCTGCCTCAGATCCTGTGCTTTGCTGGATTCAAGATGTTCCACCATCCTTTCTTTTAACAGTGATTCCTTTATTTTCTCCACCACTGAGGTCAGGCTGACTGGCCTATAGTTTCCAGCCTCCTCCCTGCTACCACTTTTGTGTAGAGGGACTACATGTGCTCTCCTCCAGTCCTCTAGAACCAATCCCATTTCCAGTGATTCATTGAACAGGGCTGCCAGCACCTCCCTGAGCTCCTTTAATATTTTAGGATTTATCCTGTCTGGTCCCATTGCTTTGTCCACTTTCAGTTTTGAGAGTTCCTTTAGAACTCTCTTCTCTGTAAATGGACTGGTGTCCATCTCCCTTCCCTTATTGCTCCTGCCACTTAATTGTGGTCCCTCGCCTTCCCCATCTTCTGTGAATACTGAACAAAAATATTTGTTCAGGACTGTTGATTTTTGCAAGTCCTTTTCTGCACATTCCCCCTCTTCCCCATTAACCCTTACAATCCCACCCTTTGTCTTTCTCCTTTCACTAATGTATCTATAGAAAGTCTTGTCCAATTTCTTTACTGCCTGGACTGTTTTTTCCTCTGTTTGTGCCTTTGTGCTCCTGACTGCCTTCCCTGCCTCCCTCTGTTTATCCAGATGCACTACCCTGTCCTCCTCCTTCTGTGTTTCCTTGTACTTCCTGAAAGCCAACTTTTTCACTCTTAATTTCCTTGCCTCTTCCTTTGAGAACCACAGTGATTTTCTTTTTCTCTTGCCTTTATTTATTTACCTAACACAAAGATTTGTTGCCTCCACTGTGGCTCCTTTTAGATGGGCTCACTGCTCCTCAACTCCCCCCCCCCGTCCTCCCTTCCTGCTAGGGCTTTCCTGAGACAGACCAGCAACTTTGCAAAGTCTGCCCCTCTGAAGTCCAAGACCCTCATTTTCGTGTGGCTTGACTCTACCACTGTATTCATATTGAACCACACTATGCAATGATCACTGGACCCCAGGTGTTCACCCACCATGACATCTGCAATTCTGTCCCTATTGGTGAGTACCAGGTCCAAAATCGCACCCTCATGTGAGGGCTCTAGCACTAAGTACATAATTACTTCAGCAGAGCTGTCAAAATTTACATTTTTGTTATCATAATGTATTGGGCACAGACTTTCATCAATGGAGGTCATTGTTTCACTGCACAATTCCTTGAATAAAGGGAATAAAAAACAATCTAGGTGACAAGCACGTAAATCACAAGGGGACCCTGAGGAACCTTTATTTTTACTGTGACTTCCATGTACCATGTGAACAGTGATTCAGGGTCAACAAATAGGCTCTTTATAAATATTAGCTACAATGAAAAGTCCCTGTTGCACAATAGTATGCAATTATAATAAATACATGCAATATGCATTTATGTATGTTGCATTGTGTAAAGTATGTTTGTATTGCCAGATGCTGTACCACCACCACTGTCAATGATGTACATATATGGTGCAGAACACTGCAGCCAGGTTGCTGGCAGGTTTGTCAAGATCTAGTCATGTCACTCCTGTGCTTCGTGAACTGCACTGGCTGCCTGTGTGATGGAGGATCACCTTCAAGGTCGCGTTGCTGACCTGTAAAGCTCTATATGAACAGGGACTGGGCTTCTTTCAAGACCTCCTCTGGCCCTATTGCCCCATCCACCCACTCCCCTCCACCGATGAGGGATTGCTAGAGGTTCCCAGGGTCTGTTTTCAGACCTCGGGTGCTAGGGCGTTTTCATTTGTAGCCCCGACCCTGTGGAATTCTCTACCTCAGATTAGAGTGCCTGTCCATTCAGAATTTCAAGTCCTCTTTGAAGACATATTTATATACATAACAAGTCACAAAAGTATGGCATACAAGGCCTGCCCAGTGGTGCTGGAGGTTGAGGTCCTTGACGCCACACCTTGCACCACATCGGTGACCCGGGTTCAGGAATGGGCCTGGGCTGCTGGGTGTTGGCAGCAGCAAGAAAGGCTTGAGCATCCAGAGGACTGCTGTCCTCTCTTGGGGAGGGAGGGAGGAATTGTTGTCCCACCTGCTGGTCACCCTCTGGTGGGGGCTCGGTGGTGATACAGGCCAGAAGGCATGTAGCCAGTGGGCGTGGCATGCAGGTGTCCCCACATGCGCACGTTCACGCCAGACACTGGAAGGGACCAAGAAAAGAGGAAAAATGGTGGCCAAGGTGCTCCATATTGCCCAACCCCGTGTCTTGCTGGTCCTTTACGCCACCTGCCCCAGATTTGGATTTGTGATCTGGGAGGGGGGCAGCTCCCTTCCCAGCCCTGCTGTGGGGGGCAATCTGTAGGGGGTCTTGGGGGTGTGGCGGTTGGGCCCACGGGCTGGAGGTATGGGTCTGAGATATTATCCCAGTCCACCCGGAGGAGGAGGAGTAGCATAAACTATACATATAGAAAAAAAAAGAATGGCATAAAAGTATGGGTACGTACTAATTCCCACAATGGTTTTGTCAGCTAATTTCAGGTGTACACCGGGAAGACTGATGGTGTGGTTGAAATGGGACTTGGTCAGCAAGTGGTGATGGACCTCATGCAGTCTCTATATGGTAAATGCCATCATGTTTACTTTGACAATTTTTTTTCCAGCCTTTCATTAGGCCACTACTTGCTGGACCATGGAGCATATTCTTGTGGCACAATGCCCATGAACCACATAGAATGGCCAAAGGCACTGAATGAGAAAGCCTTCCAGAAAAAAGAGAACAGCGAGCAACTGCAACAAGGTAACATAGTCACAACAGCATGGAAGGGCAATAACCCTGTATTTGTACTGTCTAAAAATCATGACCCAACCACACCAGCAACATCAGTGATGCGGCACCAGAATAACATTGCTCTGGTACCAATCACCTGTCCTGAAGTTCTGCACAGTTGCAAGAGTCACATGAATGGTGTTGACATTGCCAACCAGCTGCGGACGCAGTATCCAAGTGCTTGAAAGGCAAGAAAGTGGTGGATCTACATGCTGTGGTTCCAGTGGGATCTGTCAGTTGCCAGTGCCTACATTCTGTAATGAGAATCAGAAGCCCACAACAAGTCAACAAACAGAGGCAACATTAGAAAGGAGAACCAGCTCGACTTTAGAATGAATCTGTTGAAGGAACTGCTGGAGGACTACCAGAACTGAAAAAGAAACCTGCCAGTTGATGCAGCTACTGTTCCCATGGCAGCATGAGTGGTGAATGATAGACATTGGCCTATGAAATGTGACAAAAAGAGAAGCAAACTCTGCAGCCACAATAAAAGAGCTGACTCCTCCTTTGTTTGCACTGTCTGCAGTGAACCTGTGCATTTCTTGCTTCCCGGAGTATCATTCTGCTGGAGTTCAGGTGTGAGCCACACTACAAACTGCTGACTTTGAACAAGTGGTGAGACTGCTCTCATATTGGCCATGAAGGTGTTGCTACCTCATGACCACAGCAGCACACCAAAAAAAGAAATGGTGTTTGGGGGATTTTTGATACTTCATCAGGTCATGTATCTGTGGGGTGGGATTTTAGTTTGAATTGTACATAATTTTACCACCTGTTTATAGGGTGCATGGGCAGGGTGGGACTGGTTGATGTGAGGCGATGATGAGGAGGTTTGTATATATATTTTATTTTTTCTGCTCATAAGGGGAACCAGGCTGGGAGGGGCATGGTTCTGGGTACTGTACAGTGTTGGGGGGCTGTGGGAAAGGGGGTTGTGGACAGATGTGTGCATAAGTTTTATTTCCCTGATTGTTGTTTTATTGTTCATAAACAAATGTTTCTGTTTTACACTGCATTTTGTGTGGCAAAACAACTTCATATCACAACGCATTTTCTTTATTACTCAGTTTTATTGTTTTCTTAAAACTTTATTGTGATAGTAGCTTTAAAAAACATTTGCATCTACATATAAAAATGCAAGTACATGCACCTTTTAAAAAATCACATTTCAAGTGCAGGTCAAAGCTGAGGTGCTACACTACTTCCTGTGAACTTCCTGAAATGCCATGAGGGAGTTGGAGAACCATGAGGTTGGTCGCTGCAGGACTTTAGTTGCTATATCTGCAAAAAAAAAGAACATGAAACCTGGATTTTATATACAGGTTTTTTATTGTTCAGAGGAGCTGCAAGAGACAAACATCTGAAAAGGTAGTACAGTGAGTTTACTATTTCTACAAACGGTCATTGACATCTGTAATGTACTGTGCAGAGGTAAATGTGTATTTTTTGTATAATATTTTTATTAGATTTTCAAAAAAATTCCATTGACAAATGCTGTCATAAAAGATAAAATTGCACAGTCCATATTCATTTTCCTTATTCACCATTCATATTAGCGCAGTTTATGGATGCTAGACCTATTCAACCTTGGCAAACTGGCATATGAAGGAAAAAACAGGATAAAAACATTTAATTCCCAACAGGACTGCAAACAACATCCTAAACTGAATATGTTAAGATCACACAATCTATAGATATATAATGTGAAAAATCATTTCTTTTGCTCAGAATGCAAATCTTTCTTCACTGTTTTGTATTGGGCAGTTTACTGTATGTATGTATGGCCCAGTAACATTTACTCAGTATCCCTAGGCTATTATCTAGGGTGTGCCCTCCCAAAGCCCCCCTCCCTTCCAGCCCAGAATGGGCCTATGCTGTTCCCTCTTCCCTCAACAGCAATGCCTCTCCCAGGGTGAGGGCCATCAAAATAGTTCCCCAATCACTCATTAGTCTTTCTTCCCTGCCCTTTAGCACATACGTTAGCCTATCTGTTGCAAGTACTTTAATGGCCAGTCCCCTCCACTGCTCCACCATTGGGAGTGAGCTAGTAATCTATAGATTCTGTATACTTTGTTGGGCAACAACAAGCAAGACTCTTAGCCACCAGGGGTACAAGCCTCACTCCCCTCCTCCCAGGTCCTCTACTCCCAGAAATAATGACTATGGGGTAATCTCAATTGTGCACCCTTTTATTCTAGTTAACTCTTGTGCAATGCCCCTCCTATATGTTGCCAAATGGGGGCATTCCCAGTAATAGTGGAAATAGGTGCCCTGAGCTGCCCCACACTTACCACAGCTTGGAGATACACCCAGGTAAAACTTATGGACCATGCTAGATAGATAATATAGCCTGTGTAGGAATTTGTATTGCATTTCTTTGCACTTCTTGCAAAGGAGGAGCCCCACATGAGAAGTCAGTATTAATTTCCAATTGTCCTCTGAAATCAAAAAAACAAAGTCCCACTCCCACCATTGCTTCAGCCGCTGGGTGTCTTCCTGAAAGAAGCTCTTATCTAATTTTGCCGCCCTTCCCATCAGCCCCTTTTCATTCCTGTCAGCTCCCAGAATTTCCCTCTCCAGCCCTGTCAAAGGGGTGTCTGCTGTCCATACTCTGTTTAACTTTTGGCAGTAGTTCCTAATCTGAAAAGACTTAAACAAGTATGAGGCAGGTATCCCCAACCCCAACTGGAGATCCTCAAATGTACGCATTCCTTCCCAGGTGAGGAGGTCTCCCACACATCTAACCCCCCCATCCTGCCACATCTGGAACTGATCATCTTTAAACCCTGGCAAAAAGTCTGGGTTGCCCGCCACTGGGACCAACTTGGTATGTATTTGTTCAGCTCCCCTCCTTTTCTTAACATGTCCCCATGCTTCCACAACTGTGAGTACCAATGGGTTCGGGTTTCTTAGTCGCCTATAGGCTTGCGCCCCTCCTTCTCCCACGTAGGTGTGACACTCGTACTGGGCACCCTTCCTCCTCTAAGTCAAGCCAAGTGACCGCTCCACTTCTATTGACCCAATTATGTATATATCTGTGTTGTGTAGCCAGGTAGTATCTCTTGATGTCAGGGAAGTTCATGCCCCTATTCTCCCCTGAGGCCTTTAGACTTTTCAGGCTAATTCTAGATTTCTTGCCCTGCCAAATAAAGCCTGTAAACCCCTTTTCTACCTTCTTAATGTCTTTGTTAGTTGGGCAGGTGGGCACCATCTGCATTATATACAAAATTTGAGGGAGGATATTAATTTTCAACAGGCTGATTGTACCCAACCACGAGATCGGAAGGGCCCTTCACCTATATAAATCCTTCAGGATTGTATCGAACATGGGGGTATAATTTAGGGTATATAAGCTATTCAGATTCTGTCCCACCCTGATACCTAAGTTTATGAATGCCTTATCCACTAATTTTAAGCCCCACATGGCCCCTTCCCCCCACCCCCCCATTCAAGTACATGATTTCTGATTTATTAATATTCGGTTTGTACCCCAAAACTTTTGCAAACAGGCTTACATTCTGCAGGAGAGCAGGCATAGATTTCTTCGGGTTAGTTATGAAGAGTAAAATATCATCTGCATAAAGTGTGATGATGTGGTGCATAACCCCCTTATCCCTAACACTCGTAATCTGTGGGTCAGATCTGATTTTTATAGCGAAAAGCTCCATTGCAAGGGCAAATAGGAGAGGAGAGAGGGGACACCTCTGCCTGATGCCTCTCCCCAGCTGAAATTCCTCCAATGGTGATCCAGTACCTGGGCCTTTGGTGTTTTGTAAAAAGCTCCTACCAAATTCATAAATTCCTCCCCTAATTCAAACCTGTCCAAAACCCTCAGCATATATGGCCACTCTATCCTATTGAATGCTTTCTTGGCATCCATGCCTGTCCAGGATGTCAAGAGTCCCACCATATCACATTCAGCAACCTTCTCATATTGTGATATGACAATCTATCCTGGACGAATCCCTTCTGCTCAGGGTGGACCATCAGGGGGAGTACCTTTTCTAGCCTCAGGGCAAGAACTTTTGTCATAATCTTACAATCATAATTTAAAAAGGAGATTGGTCTATATGAGGAACATTCCTCAGGGTCCTTATTCAGCTTGAGAAGAACACAAATGTTAACTTAAAACATATGTATTTTAAGGGCTACATTCTCACTAATGTTCTATGAATTTCAGGCAACAACAATGTAAACAGTTGGAATATAGTGCAGGGTATGTGGATGTGCTGTTATTTTGCAATTTGTACTGTCATATTATCAGCAAAATAGATTTAAGTGGTACGTTTCCATAAAGAAAAGTAACATTTTGAGTGATTAATTGATAATATCTAAACAAAATACACATATTTCAGGTTCTTGCCTACTCTGATTTGAAATATCATTTTATGCTGAATAACTTTCCTGCAGATAGTTTGGGGCTAGCGCTTATGGTTTTCCAGATATTTAAGGTTGTTTGGTATGTGTGCTGCTACTCAGGAATTTTGATGCAGTGGCTGACAAAACAGCTTGTTTTTGCTTATGCAACCCTGCCTTCATCTGTGGCGCTGTACACATCAGGCTAGTTAAAACATTTTAAGGTGCTTAAAACGTTTTAACTAGCGCAAACAAGGCGCCCGTCTGCATTTAAGTACGGTTTCAAAGCGTGTTAAGAAACCGTGCTTAAACCCTGCTGCGAGCTAGTCTCAAGTCCTTTTTTAAAAACGGTTTGAAGGAGGAAAGTATGTTACCTTGTGGTGTGGACGGGCATGCGATTTTTCCGTGTATTACAGTGCCAACATAACCGTGCTACAATTGCGAAGGATTACCAGGTTTAAAAACGTTCTCGCTGCTGATGTAGATGAATTACCTTGTTGTATGAAGTTCTCAAAACTCGGTGAACAATAATGTGGATGGGCTGCTGTGGTGAGTTTGAAAACGTTTTGAAACCGTCATTTAAAATGGTACAAATCTTCAGTTGTAATGTGTTCAGAGCCTGTAATTCATTGATTAAATTCTCACTAATGTCCTATGAATTTCAGGTAACAACACTGTAAACAATTAGAATATAGTGTAGGGTATGTAGACGTGCTGTTTTTTTTTTTTGCTATTTGTGCTGTCATATTACCAGCAAAATAGATTTAAGTGTTGAATTTCTATAAAAAAGTAACATTTTGAGTAATTAATTGATAATATCTAAACAAAGTAAACATATTTCAGGTTCTTGCCTACCCTGATTTGAAAGCCCATTTTATGCTGAATAACTTTGCTGCAGATAGTCCAGGACTAGTTTTTATGGTTTTCCAGATATTTAAGATTGTTTGGTGTATGTGCAGTTCACAGTAATTTTATTGTAGTGGCTCAGGAAAAAGCTTGTTCTAGGGACATGGATATGTTGTTCATCCACACTTTCTGGCAGGTATCCTTGTCGCTTTAATTCTTGCCGGAAGGTCTTCAAGCTGGCTCCTCCCATCCACCCAGGTGGTAAAACTCTCGGCTCCGCCCCATGACGCCAGATCTTCCTTGCCTTGGAAACTCAGGTTCCCTCCTGCGCTCTGCGCTTTGGGCTGGATCTAACTCTTGATTCGTCCGAAATTGGTTTTGAAGTTTTCTGAACTTGGTCTTCTTCTTTCCTCGCTGACTGCGATGGACAAATCTGTTCCTGGCTTTTGGAGGTGCCCTTGCAGGCAGAAAATGTCCAGGATGGATCTGCATCCACTTGCGTCTACTGCTAGGCCTAGATCCGCGACCTGCGAAGCGTAGATTGTGCACGCTCTTTCTTAACCAGCGTTCTGGATGATCGTGCTGCCCGTTTGAAGCTCGGGCGCCCTGAGAAGCGTTCCACCGGTAAAATCTAAAGAGGCTCATTGGGCGGTGTCCGCGGTGGCTGGCTCGGCTGAGCAGCTCGAGCAGATGATCGCCCTCGAGGAGGAGGCGGCCCAGGCCGCATCTTCCTTCTCCTCGGCCGCGGCATTTATCCGCTCTCTCTGAGTTCCTTGTATATGGCTTCGTTCAAGGAGCTTTGTCAGTCCTTTCCACGAAAGGAGAGGCCTTGGGACATTTTTCTCGGCTCAAGAAAAAGGAGTCGAAAGGTAAGTCCCACCGTCGACATTTGTAGGAGCGGGAGAGGTCCCCTTCCCCGGACAGCCGTCCGTCGACTTCGGTCGTGGTTGCGGCTGAGGCCGCTAGCTTCACGGTGCCCCTGTCAGGCCAGCCTGCTGAGACTCCCGTCGACGAAGTCGAGATTTTTCTTGATCTGTTAGACGGGCTGTCAACTGGAGAAGCCGACAACCCTCCTTCACCGGTTCCCCCGGTGGATACCGAGGATCTGCCTGCTCCTTCGGGACCACAGTCCCCGGTTAAAGTGCCCAAGCCAAGGGAAGAGCGGGTGTCCCCCGCCCCTTCCCAGACCCACCCTCGGTCCCCCCAAGGGTCTTGGTCTCGGTCTCGGACCTCTTCTCGGTCCAGCCATTCCCGCCGACATCAGCGGTCTCGGTCTCGTTACCGGAGTAAGCGGTGATGCCATTCTTCCTCGTCGTCCTCCTCGTGTGAGGAGAGGCTGCGGCACAAGTTGCGCCAGTGCTACGAGGACCTTATGTGGCAGCAGTTGCTGTTATCCGGGCCTAAGCCGACCCCGGCCAAGACCCCGGCCATCAAGTGGCTGTCGCCTGAACGCCCGAGGCAACCACTCATTTCAGTCGAGTTGCCCGCTCCAGGGCCGGTTGCTAAGTCGAAACCAGCTGATCCACCGATTGTGGTGGAACCTCCGCCTCCACAACCGAAGTCGGGGGCACCGACCAAGAATTCTCGGTCGGGTCACGGTCTGCCCCACAGGTTGTCAGTCACCCTCACTCCTGACCATCCTCAGCAGGTGGAGGGTGGCTCAGGGCCGAGGCAGCTCTTCACAGACTCTTCGGAATCCGATGATGATTCCTCCCTGTTCTCCAGGCAGTGCGATCTGGAGTCCTCCAGGGGCCAGTCAGTGGACGATAGCCTATTGTCCTTCTTGGGTCTGCTTCGACTCATCTCGGAGTCCACCGGGATGCAGCTCGAGCCCGTGTCCAAATGGGCCAAGCATCCCCTGATGGAGATTCTGGACCGAGGGGATTCTCCCACGGAGGCCTTTCTGGTGGCTGAGGTCATTGTCGGCCCAGCCTTGGAGCTTTGGCAGTGGCATGCTTCCTGTCCTGTGCCCTCAGCCAGGATGGCCAAGAATTATGCGGTCCCTACTGGCTCATTGCCCGGCTTCTTGGAACACCCCTCTGCCGAGGGGTTAGTCACTGACAGCATTTTCCGGCATTCCGGTAACGCTCAGGATGTGGACAAGCCCCCCGACAAAGAGTCCAAAAAGCTGGACTTTGCCGGGTGCAAGGTGTACGCTGCGTCCTCCCTCGGCCTCCGACAGGCCAGCTTGGCTGTGCTGATGGCACACTTCTCCCACGCCCTCATGGGCTCCCTGGATGAGGTTGTTCCTCATCTCCCGACTGACCTGCAGACCACGGTCCACCAGGTGTGGGACCAGGGTAGGGCGGTGGCGAAGCAGCAGCTCCAGACTGCTCTGGACATAGGTGATTCCTGTGCCAGGTCAGTAGCAGCCGCGGTTGCCATGCAACGCAGGGTGTGGCTGAGGATATCCACCTTCACGGCGGATACCCAGCACAGGTTGGCTGACGTCCCCTTCTTGGGGACTGACCTCTTCAGCCCTAGAGTGGAAGGACACCTCCAGTGGATTGAGAAGTCCAATGCCACTCTGGACTCAGTCACCTCCACCCAGAGGGACAAAGGCCTCCATCAGCAGCAGAAGTCCTTTTGTCCTTTGGTCCCTGCTTCTCGACCGGCCCAGCAGCTCCAGCAACAGGGCCAGCAGGCTCGCGCTTGGCATCCCAAGCCCAAGCCGACGGCTTCCTCCAACAGGAAGCAAGAAGGTAAAGGCCCGGGAGGTCCCTCGGCTGGTTCCTCCTCCAAGCCTGCCCAGTGACAAGTTGAGGGGTGCCACCCCCAACCTCGTCACTCCCCCCTGGGTTCCCCCCATGGGGGGATGGCTCCGCCACTTCCTTTCCACCTGGTCCGCTATCACCACAGACCGCTGGGTGTCGGAGGTGGTAGGAAAAGGCCTGCCTCTGGAGTTCGAGCAGGCTCCACCTTTTCGAGCCGTTGCCCCTCGGGGGTCCACGGGGTCCGCAGCCTTGTTGTCGGCCCACCGGGCTGATATTGCCCTGCTCCTTGAAAAAGAGGTAATCAGGAAGGTGGCAGATCCTCCTCCAGACCCGGGGTTTGTGTCCAGGTACTTCCTGGTCCCAAAACGGACGGGGGGCTGGCGCCCCATTCTCGACCTGCATGACCTGAACAAGTTCCTAAGGTCTCGGACCTTCAGGATGGTCACTCTGGCTCAGATAATCCCATCCTTGGAATGAGATGTGTGGTTCTGCTCCCTGGAACTCCAGGACATGTTCTTTCACATCCCAATCCATCCATCCCATCAGAGATTCCTCCGCTTCAGAGCGGAGGGATCCCTATATGAGTTCCGGGCCATGCCCTTTGGCCTCTCCCTAGCTCCCAGGGTCTTCAAAAGGATGAAAAGGGACTTGGCATGGTTGGAGGAATGGTCAGACGTATGGCAGCTAGGATTCAATGCAAAAAAGTGCAAAATAATGCACCTGGGAAACAATGGGTGGGGAGGTAGTAACAATAACAAAACAGGAAAGGGACCTGGGGGTAATCATATCAGATGACCTTAAGGTTAGCAAGCAATGTGAGAAGGCAGTAGGGAGGGCCGGGGGTATACTGGGATGTATAGGGAGAGGCATCAGCAGCAGAAAACAGGAAGTTGTTATCCCTCTGTACAGACAGTTGGTGAGACCCCATCTGAAATACTGTGTCCAGTTCTGGAGACCCCATCTCCGCAAGGACATAGACAGGATAGAGGCAGTCCAGAGGAGGGCAACTAAAATGGTGCAGGGTCTGCAAGAGAAGCCGTAGGAGGAGAGACTAAAGGAGCTTAATATGTATACCCTTGAGGAAAGAAGGGAGAGGGGGGACATGATAGAAACTTTCAAGTACCTCAAGGAATCAACAAAGTCCAAGAGGGTAGCATCTTTCAGAAAAAGAGACTTAAAGAACAAGGGACACAATTTAAAGACAGAAGGAGGGCGGTTCAGAGGCAATGTGAGGAAGTATTATTTCACAGAGAGGGTAGTGGATGCATGGCACAGCCTTCCTGAGGAAGCTGTGAGTCTAAAACTGTAGGAGAATTCAAGAATGCATGGGACAGACATAAGGCAATTCTTGTGGGGGGCAGGAAGATATAGGCTGTTGGTTAAATAGGATCTGCGGCCTATCCTGTAGGTAGGGAAATGGGCAGACTAGATGGGCCTAGCGGTCCTTATCTGCCATCAAAGTCTATGTTTCTATGTTTATATGTTTCACCAAATACATGGCAATGGTGACAGCATTCCTGTGGCGCTGAGGGGTCCGGGTGTACCCTTACCTGGATGATTGGCTGATAGCAGCCCCCTCCAGACTGGAGGTGGAGCGGTCCAGAGATCTGGCCCTCCAGGTTCGCTCTCAGGTTGGCCTCCTCATCAATGATGCCAAGTTGGAACTTGTGCCAAAGCAGGTGATTCTGTTCATCAAGGCAGAGCTCGACTCTCTGCAAGCCAGAGCAATGCTCCCAGCGGACAGGGCCGAGGTTCTTTCCTCCTTTGCCCAATCATTTCTGGTTGGGCAATTGTGCCCTGCCCGGGACTTCCTGCACCTTCTGGGCCTCATGGCAGCCTGCACCAGTGTGGTCTGTTGGGCCCGTTGGTACATGTGTCCCCTTCAATGGGGACTGGCCAGCCAATGGTCACAATGCCGCGATCCGTTGGACCGGCCTGTGACAGTGACCCAGGAGATGTGGAACACTTTCCAATGGTGGATCATTCTAGCACATCTGCAGGAGGGTATCCCATTCGTCCGCCCTGAGCTGACGGTCTCTCTCTTGACCGATGCATCTCTGATGGGTTGGGGTGTCCATCTGGGGGAACACCGAGCGCATGGCCTCTGGTCCCCTCAGGAGTCCCGATGCCACATCAACCTGCTGGAGCTCCGAGCGGTCCATCTAGCTCTCACTGCCTTCACTCCATTTCTACGGGGTCAAGTGGTTCAGGTCCAGATGGACAACACCATGACCATGTACTATCTGAACCGCCAGGGCGGGATGTGCTCCATGCTGTTATGCAAGGAAGCTCTCCGCATTTGGTCCCTTGTGCACAGCCTGGAGGCAGATCTCCTAGCCATTCACGTGGCAGGAGCCTCCAACACCCTGGCCGATGCCCTAAGCCAGATAGGAGCTGCGTCTCATGAGTGGTCTCTCCTGCCGGAGGTAGTACAAGATCTCTTCTCCCACTGGGGCACGCCTCAGGTGGACCTGTTTGCCTCTAGGGAGAATGCGAAGCTGAGTCTGTTCCATGCCTGCCCCCCTCAGCAGGGCTTGCTGCAGGGGGATGTCTTCTCGAGGCCGTGGACCCCGGGCCTCTTCTACACCTTTCTCCCATTTCCCTTGATCCACAAGGTGCTTCTCAAGGCAAGGAGGGACAAGGCGCAGGTGATTCTGGTAGCCCCAGATTGGCCCTGCCAGTTCTGGTATCCAGATCTCCTCAGCCTCAGCTCCAGGCTCCCGAGGCAGCTTCCAGCCCACCCGGACCTGATCTCAGTCTATCAGGGGAAGGTATTCCATCCAGACCTTCAATCCCTGCACCTGACGGCCTGGTTTCTGAGCGGCTAGAGTTCCAGGCTTTGGGTCTTTCCGACGAGGTCCTCAATGTCGTTGAGGCGTCCTGTAAGGAGTCGACCAGGAAATGCTATGCCTTCAAATGGAAAAGGTTTTCCATTTGGTGTCAGGGGAAGGGCTTGGACCTTCTGACTGCCCTTAGCAAGCATTCTGGACTACCTATGGTCCCTTTCTCTCAGCAAGGGCTTTGTGACGACCCTTAAGGTGCACCTGGCAGCCATCTCTGCTTACTGGGTGTGGGCGAGGCAGCAGTCGGTGGCACAGGAGAAGGTGGTAGGCGCTTTTCAAAGACCTTGACTACATTTCTCCAAAAGTAGACCTCTCCACCTCTGTGGGATCTACTGCTGGTATTGGCCAAGCTCATGGGCAAGCCATTCGAACCAATGCACAGGTGTGATCTTTCACACCTGTCGTGGAAGACCGCCTTCTTGGTGGCTATCACGTCAGCCAGAAGGATGGGAGAGCTCCAGGTGCTTTCCATCGAGTCTCCCTACCTGGTCTTCCACAGGGACAAGGTTGTCCTGCGCCCCCACCCAAAATTCCTTCTGAAGGTGGTGTCGGAGTTTCACCTTAACCAGGTGTTGACTCTGCCAGTGTTCTACCCCAATCACACCTCGGAGGCCGAGTATAGGCTCCATACTTTGGACCCTAGACGAGCACTCACTTACTATAAGGAGCGGACGGCTGAAGTTCGGGGAGAGGTTCGCCAGCTGTTTGTCACCTACGCTGAAGCTGCACCTGGCAGACCTGCAGCAAAGCGGACGATAGGCAGGTGGATCTCCTCCTGCATAGAGCTCTGCTACAGGTTGGTGGGCATGGAGCCTTCCAGAGGGATAAGTGCTCATTCTACCCGCCATACCGCTGCATCGGTAGCTGCTTCCAGGGACGTTCCTATCCAGGATATCTGCAGGGCTGCTACCTGGAAGTCGGCACATACCTTTATTACCCACTACCACATCGACCTCGAGTCACGCTGGGATGCTGGTTTTGGGGCCCTCGGTTCTCAGTCTCTTTCCCAGTAAGTACTCGGGGTGCGCTTGCTTCCCTCCTCCCGAGAACTGCTAGGAGTCTGCCAGAAAGTGTGGATGAACAACATATCCATGTCCCTAGAAATACAGGTTACTCACCTGTAACAGGAGTTCTAGGAATGGTATATGTTGTTCATCCACACGACCCACCTGACCTCCCCGGCCTCGACGCACAACCTGAGCTTCCAGCGGGCCAGATCTGGTGTCATGGAGTGGAGCCGAGAGTTTTACCACCTGGGTGGGTGGGAGGAGCCAGCTTGAAGACATTCCAGCAAGAATTAAAGCGGCAAGGATACCTGCCAGAAAGTGTGGATGAACAACATATACCATTCCTAGAACTCCTGTTACAGGTGAGCAACCTGCATTTTCTGGACTGGCATTGTTATTCTCAACATTCTAAAGGAACTGAGGCCTGAAAGAGTTACAGCTGAAATTCCAGGCTGATGAGATACATCAGCTTTGCTGTGCAGATCAAAGGAAAGCGATCACTCGGGATTGGACAAGCTGTTTCTTTTGAAGTTCATGCCATCTCGACCCAGCAAGCCAAAACTCCATCATTATCAGCCTGAATGATGATTGGTGTGGCACTGACCTGCCCTTAAAACACTGCTCTGCAATGGGCAGACAGTGTCACACTTCTGAAAACCTAACTATCATAGCAGAAATGTTTGCCGCGTGCACATGTGCATGGCGAACATAAAAAGAAAAAAGAAAAAAGATGATACAATGAAAAAAAGTTGTCGGACTTATCAATACGAACATACAAAACTGCTAGCAAATGAAGGCCTTGTGGTCTATCGAGTCTGCTTGATTGTGCAGCTAACAGCCCTTATCCTGCAGCTACCTCTCCCTCCCCTTCCCCTCCTGTGACCCTCCTCTTTACCCTGTCCCATCCCCTTTTGAAGCAGCCCACAGTTCTACAGGATACTGCTTCCGCAGGCAATGCATTCCACCCAGCCACCACCCTCTCCGTAAAAAAGTGCCTTCTCATCTCCCTCCTGAACCTACCCCATCCAGTCTCAGATCATGGTCTTGAGTGTCCACCCCCCCCAACCTGAAAAGCCCTTCCATTCCTGTCTTGTTTATTCCTTTCATGTACTTGAAAGTTTCAATTTTATCTCCCCTATCTCTCCTCTCCTTCAGGGAGTACATATTCAGTTCCCTCAGCCTGCACTCATAGGATAAGTCCCCCAGCCCCTGTTCATCTTTGTTGCTCTGCTCTGCGCCTCCACTAGTAACCTAATGTCCTTTTTCAGGTACGGGTGCCAGTATTACACACAGTACTCCAGGTGCGGCCTAACCAGTGACCTATACAGTGGCAGGATCACCTCCCACCTCCTAGAGGATATACCCCAGGCAATATAACCCAACATCCTGTTTGCCTTTGCAGCTGCCTTTCTACACTGCACTGAGTTATTTACTAAGCTCATTATAATCACCTCCAGATCCTTCTCTTCCTCAGTTATGGTTAGCTGAACCTCACCCAACTGGTAGCTCCTCTTTGGGTTTTTAGCCATGAAATGTAGCACCTTGCACTTTTTGGCATTGAATCCTAGCTGCTAAGTACCTCCAGGTCTCCCATTTTGACAGATCCTCCTGCAACCCCTGCCACCCTCCTACATCATCCACTACTGCTCCATCTTGGTGTCATCTGCGAACAGACTGATCTTGCTCTTGATGCCTATCGAGATGTCTACTATGAATATCCCAAACAACATTGGCCCAAGCACAAAGCCCTGCGGCACCCCCACTTGTCACTGCCCTTGAAGATGAGAGTTCCCCTCCCATCTCCATCCTTTGCTGTCTGCCATGTAGCTAGTTCACTACCTATCCCACCATCTTCCCCCTGGCCCCTGTGCCCACCAGTTTAGTTCCTAGCCTCCCATGCGCCACTGAGTTGAATGCCTTACTGAAGTCCAGGTACAGATCATCCACTGCATGGCCCCTCTCTGATTGCCTAGTAACTCAGTCATAGTAGTCCATCAGGTTGGTCTGACAGAATCTGCCTGAGACAAATCCATGCTGTCTACTGTCTTGCAATCCATTAGTCTCCAGAAGGTATACCAGCCACTCCTTCAGGATAGTCTCCATCAGCTTTCCCATGATGGATGTGAGGCTTACCGGCCTGTAGTTCCCTGGCTCATCTTTGGGGCTGCTCTTATGGAGGGATACCATGTGTGCCATCTTCCAGTCCTGAGGTACAATCCCTGAGTCCAAGGAGGCATTGAACAAGTCTGCCAAGGGCTCTGCCAGGACTTCCGCCAGCTCTCTCAGTATCCTGGGGTGAATGCCATCTGACCCTGGCACCATGTCCACCCTTAATGGTCTCAATCCCTCCAGTACCCTGCCCACTGTGATTTTCCCATCTGTCACCTCCCCCCTGTGCCTGCCCTCCCACACCACGGTGATTGTGTAGAGTATTTGGTACATCTAGGAAGCTTGCCATAAAAGCTTCCTGAATACAGCACTACTTTGGTGGTGTGCCGTACCCTGGTTGTTAGTGTTTTATGTTGGGGGGGCTTTGGCCCCACACACCCCTTTTTGTTTTACGGGGTGGTGTAGGGGCAAACCCAACCCAAATAAACCAATGAAAAGTAAAGGAATGGGTGACTGTACCAAAAAGCGTAAGTTGAGCTCTACACTAAAGTGTAGGTCCTACCCATACTCAATATGCTACACTATCACCCACCCCCTTAGGTACACCCTCCCTTCTCCTTAGTAAATACAGAGCAGAAGTATTAGTTTAGTGTTTCTGCCTGCTCTGCCCCTGTTTCACCACCCTCCCTCCCTCTTGATCCTTCGATTTGGTCCTTACAACTCCTTTTCTCCCTGATAAACCTGAAGAAGTCCTTCTCTCCCTCCTTAATGGCCTGTGCCAACCAAATCTCTCTAGATGCCTTGGCTGCTCTGACTGCTTTTGTCACCTCCTTTGACTCCTTCTGGTAATCCTCTCTGTCCTCCCCTCTTCCTATTTTTTCGAACCTCCTAAAGGTGGCTCTTTTCTTCCTACTTTTTCCATTACCTCCTTGCTCACCCAGCTAGGTTTCTTGGCCCTTGCCCTCTTACTCTGGACCCTGGTGCAGGTTCTGGTTGCTTCCTCAATCCTCAGCTTTGATGACCTCTCACCTCCGGTAAGTGTCCATATTTGGATGGATTCTGGCCAAATGCCCCCTTACTATTTTCCCCATCCTCACGAAGTCATCCCTCTTAAAGTCAAACACCCTCATCCCTGTTCCTGCCCACTCCTTGCCCACATTTATCGTGAACCACACAGAGTGCTGGTTGCTCCCCCTCCAGCGGTTCCTCCACCCCCAGTTCTCTCACAAACTCCCCATTAGCCAGAACAAGGTCCAGTGTGTTTTCGAGCCTGGTTGGCTCACTGACCATTTGTACTAGGAAGCTGTCCTGGAAGGTGTCCAGAAGTACCTGCTCCCTTCTATTCATGGTGGCTGGGGTACTCCAATCCACTCCAGGCAGGTTGATGTCCCCCACAATCACCCGTGCTACCCTTCACGCAGTTTCTTCTGACCTGTCCTGCTAATGGAACTGTTGAATGTATTCTGTTTTTAATAAATGTGCTACATTGCATGATTATGCTGCTTTCTCTGGTCCCCTAACTACCAGCACCCTTGGGAATCTGATTGTATCTGTCTCAATGAACCTTTCTTGGGTATACATCTTTTGATAAATGAATGAATGAATGAATACATATCAATGGAATTTGTTAGGAATCCTATTCTTTGTAATGAGTTAGTATATTTTTGGTGTAATATTCTTTAGTATAGAATTTAAAATGACTTCCTATGGTCGCAGGTTACAGAACAAAACCTATAGTACACAAGAATGATTTGTTTCCAATCCGATTTTATGTAGGATTATGATTGTTAAATTATATAGGGGATACGCAATGGGCTGGCTCAAAATATGCAATGTATCTTCAATTGTGAGGGGGCAGGACCACAGCTCAAGAGTGGTAGAGCCACAAAGGAGTTATGAAAGCCCTGCCCACTCACAAGTGATGATAGATTGCTTACTTAGTGTGAGGCTATTACATATATTGTAATGTCATGAGACTTTGTGACATCACTTGCAGTTCTTCTTTCCCATTTACAGCCCTTTTCCTGTAAACTTTGTTGTTGTAAATAGTCGTCCTCACAAAAGTCTGAACTTGCACTTATTGTTTGTCCAAAATTGAAAAGATTTATATTCTTTTGATATCATTACATAAGTAACTTCAGCTATGTTGTTGGTTCATAGTTCACTGGACACATGGAGATGTGTGTATGGACAATCATACACAATAAGACCGTCTTTTCAATTAAGAGGTTTCCATGGTAACAAGAGATTTCAGGAGTGCAGCTCAAGAGGTCTTGTCACCACGGAAACCTCAAGATTAAAAAATAGCCTTGTTCTGTATGATTGCCCATACACAGCCTTTTATAGTGTATGGGCAATAATAATTACATTTCTTAGTCCGAAAAATGTTCCCCAGTACCAAAAAAAAAAAATGCCTTACTTTGGCACAGGCTGCAGCGGCTCTTTCCAGTGCTGCTTACTTCCTCGCTGCCATGGGCACTTCATCACGCATGTGTAGAGATGTTCAATATTGTTTTTACCATTGTAGTGATGTACTTAAGAGGGTACAACAACCTCTTGACATCACTATGATGGTACAACAATGTTAGCAATTTGTGAATTCCATACACAATCAAATTCTCCCATACACTATAAGTAGTTACAGTACTTTTGCTGTACCATGCGAGATGTTTTTGCTTATTTCTTAACAATGTGTTCTGTGGTTGCTAGTTATCTGCCTGTTCTGAGGTTATCTTTTTCATCTTCTTTGTACTCATCCACCTATGTAGTACCTGGAAACGAGCTTTGTCTTAGTGTGCCTGTCCTGGTCACTGTATTTTAAATAAATGTAACTGGGCTGCTATGGATGTTGCAGTTACTACCCCTGACTTGTGGTCTCAAACAAGATTGAGAGCCTGGGTTCTGATTTTCCTGAATTGGGGGTGAATCCAGATCTTTTAAAGGGTCACTGTCAGCTTTTTTAGGGATTTTTAATAAGTACCTTTTTGTGTTGCCTGTTGACAGCATTTCTTTCAAATAGGCTACACTGTTCCCACAACTGTCATAAAATACCATTATGAATGAAATTTAATTCAAAATACTATTATAAGTGGTCCAGCTTTCTGACTGCCTCCCAATGCAGAAGCGCATCCAAGTGTTTAATATGGTGCTGAGGCACTGGTAAACCCGCGCATGCACAAGTACTTCATTTTGTATGCAGTCCAAGCTAAATGCAGTTATTGAGAGGCTCCAGTCCCCTGAAGTTTGTAAAGTTAATGAAACTTCAAAATGAGTGCTCTAACATTCTAAGAAATGGAATGATGTTGAAAACTAAAGCTGCGACTTCAGGCATGCGCATCACCACTGATGCTGGTGCGCATGCCTGGAGTCATGGCTTGAGTTTTCAAAACTATTTCTTAGTATGTCAGAGCACTTATTTTGAAGTTTTATTAGTGTTACAACATTCAGGGGACTGGACTGTATCAAAAACTACGTTTAGCTCAGTCTGCATTTAAAATGAAGTACTTGTGCATGTGTGAGTTTACCAGTGTCTGAGCACTATACTAACACATGGACATGCATCTGCATTGAGAGGCAGTGAAAACATTGGACCACTTGTAATAGTATTTTGTATGAAACTGCATTAAAAATGGCATTTTATAACAGTTGTGGCACTGTGTGTCATAGTTGAAAGAAATGCTATCAAGAGGCACCACAGAAAAATACTTATTAAAAAACTACTAAAGAAGCTGACAGTGTCCCTTTAAGTTTAGCGTGGTGCTTTCATCCAGAGAAAATTTAAGTGGGCCTGGTGTCAGAGCAGTACAACCACCTGGGATTCAATACTTACCCACCTCCCCATAGTGTCCCCCTGCACAGGCAAGAGCACAGTGCTACCTTAAATTCAACAAAACTGTAATTAGTGACTTACACTAATAATATGTTCATGAGACAAAAATGTAAAAATATCAGCAAAATATTTATTGGGGGATATTCGAAAAGGATGGGAGAATGCAAAGCAAGACTGGTTTTAAAAGTATCTCTTGAACTTCTGTGGCAGAACCAGAGTTCAATGCCTGACTAGGATCTGCTAGTAAACACTTTAAAACAGTAACAGTGCACCCCCCACTGGGCAAGACAATGTAATAGCAAGTTAACTGTAAATTCTTATGTATTACCAGCCCACCTATACTGTGGGAACTAACTACTGGTACCAGTTGTATCCCTTAAGCCTTAAAGGGAGCTCCTGTGCTTCAATGGGTACCCAGCCATAGGAACGGTGTAAGTCCAGTGACGTTGCAGCTGCTTGGTTGGCGGTGGTGTACTTTAAAACAAGCAGAACACTTAAATCCAAAACTCCACAGGCCATGCAGTTGCTCAAATGGCAGAACCTCCAAATAAGGTATTTGTAAGTCCTGGCCCATAGGCCAAATCTGTAGATTTGGTGGCAACCTTGTATAAACTTCTTCAGTTGCATGGCAAGCTCTGAGAGCATTTACGATTTTGATGTACCAGCTTCCCTGTCAACTGGGCTCTTTCTCCCCCTCCTCTACAGGAGCAGTTCCTCTTTGGTTGATAGTTCAGTTGTTGGAGTTGGTTGTGGTGGTGGCGGGGGTGGCAGCTTGAAGATGTTTCAGGTCTCAGGTGCCTCTGGATGGAAATCAGTCTTTCTAATTCCACAGTCTTCTCTTCCTCCTCCGCAGGGCAGACCAGTCTAAGGAGCAGGAGCCACACGCCTCACACCCATATCCAGGGTACAGAACCCTAGTGTTGAGCATTAGCTAGTACCTGGAAATAGTACTAACAGACATTCACCCAGACTGTCTGCTGGACCGATGCAGATATTTCTCTCAATGCAGGCTTTCTCGCACAGTCTATGCTGCCCACAGTCTGGCAGCAGTGTCAGGCAGTTTCCTCCTTTTCTCCCCAGGCAAGTCACAGTCACTCAGGAAAATGTCGTCCTGACACACAGAGTTCAGTCTCTGCATGTGCAGGCTGTGGAAAACCCTTTTATGTTACTCCCTGATGGCTGGCTGTAGAAGCCCAGCCAGGTTTCCCTGGACAGCTTTGGCTAGCAGCACACTAGCCTTCTTTTCTCTCCGAGAGCTTACTACCAACTTCCTACTTCTGGAACTGCCTTCAACATTTTCTAGGGGAAAAGCAGCTTTGGATAGGTGTAGGGGGCTGTCAATCAACTTAATTAGTATTCAGAATGTTCACTTGATACCCTATTGGTTGGCGGAAAGGGTATCAAGCACACTGCACAGTCACTCTCTCATAAGGCTGTCAGGCTCATGTGCCAAGATTCCTGACCTCTGATTGGTTGGCAGTGAGGTAAGGGGTCAGCAAATGGTGTATTCCTTTCAGAAGAAACAGTTGCCTTAAGTTTAACAGTCTTTCTTAGGGTTCCTGCTTCACTTTTATTATCACTGCCCCCTCCCCCTGTTTAACAGCACACACTATACTCTGCTGTCCAGTGGTGGCTTTTTGCTAACTGGGGCTTTCTTCAGCCCATCAGGAGCTCTGTTGTATTCTCTTTCCTCCATTGCAGAGCAGTCTTTCCTACTGTGGCTGGACTCTGCTCTGTTCATAAAGGTGCTAAGGTGCCAAACTCATGTGGCTGTCCTTGTTTTCTCCCCCTCCTAATAACTCTGTGCCCCCTGATACCCATTGAAGTCCCTGGGGCCAGAGTGCACTAGATTAGCTGTGTTGTGCTGGCCCCGAGGTTGCAGCAGTGAAGATTGTAGATGGGTGAGTTAGTCATTCTCAGCGACATGCAGCAAAGTTCAAGCTGCTCTAAGGCAGCTTGTACATTCAAGCAGTTGGCTACTTGACCGTCATTTGGTGCTGCTGTACAGCAACCACTGAGAGGGAAGTGGCTTGGTGGCTTGATGATCCAGTGCGCCTCCAGGCTGCAGTCCAGGAGGCTGGACAGAGCAGAAGATGATGGCAGACAGTCATTCCTGGGGGTAACAAAATGAGTCCAGGTAAGCCTCCAGCATTTGAAGGGGTTACATAAATGACAGCTATTTCCCCACTTTCATCACAAAAATCAACTGTGATTTCTTCAAGCACTACAGAATTCAATTTAAAAATCTGGCAGTTAATTGTGTTTGGTTTAATTTACAGTGGATACATGTGTTATGTTTTAAAATGATTTTGTTACTTTTTGGAAAACATTTGAAAATATAGTATTTAGACACAAGTTCTTTTTTTTTGTATATTGTCTACATGTCTCTTCCCTTTCTTCTAGCAATAGGTTAATGTGTGTGGAAATAGGATCCTTGCCACCTGGTGCTTATCTACTTCTGTTGCTTAATCCTTTGCTGAAGTAATAAGTCTTTGTTTGTGACAATTCAGCTTGTTGCTATGGAAATGAGTATTGTGTCACAAAAAAAGAGGGCTGTGACTTCAGTAA
Organism: Neoceratodus forsteri; assembly: GCA_016271365.2. Taxonomy (NCBI): domain Eukaryota; kingdom Metazoa; phylum Chordata; order Ceratodontiformes; family Ceratodontidae; genus Neoceratodus; species Neoceratodus forsteri. Next base: position 438,313,666 of record CM057453.1, read on the forward strand.
AGCATCGCACAGAAGAAGTAGATCATCTGTACGGGACAGTAGTCTTACTTCTATGTAAATTAACCTAGTAATGAAGTATAACATTTTTAGTAACAGAGGAAGAGGAAGAAGGGATAAAGGACAGCAACAGAGATCAGGCCTCTGCTCAGAGAGCCACCTGGATCCTGGAGGTCCTTGAGTGAATGTTCCCCTGTGAAAGACGGGGATGGAAAACAGCATGCAACTTATGGGGACTGTGGCATGGAGAGGGTGGTAGCCTTTCAGTGTTTTCCAGAGCAAGCTGTTCTTAGAAGACTTTGATGACCAGATGCATTCTTGCTGTGCCTCCACCTCTCTGCAAGTGGTAGAGACTGCAACAGTGATGGATCACAGGAGACTCCACCAGCATATTCTCTGACTCTGTGATGGCCCAGGTTTGTGCCACCAACTTCCAGTCTAGCTGCCACGCCCAGGGTGGGAGCCCCATGTGAAAGGATAGAGTGTACCATGAAGGATATTGTCATTGTCCAGTTGGATAGGTTGTGGGGCCCCTGAGGCCATGTGGTTCAAAGAGCTGGGGGTGGGAGAGTGACAGGGACACTGGGGACACAGCAGGAGCCCTAGTCCAGGCCTGAGGGGCTGAAGTCTAGGTCTATTGTCCCTTTTGGAGGGACTATGAATATGTAATAGATGTCAACTGCTTTGGAGGATGCATTGAGTATGTGGCACTGGGTGGGGATCTCCCTTACTCCCTTGTGGACCAACGTGGGGTTGGTGAAATTGATCTCACTTGAACCATCACCAACTGAGCACACTGTTCCCCCCCCTTCCCATATAGTAGCCCCTGATCCTCCTGCTGTGACCTTTCCCTAGGAGAAAGAACCACTTATATCACTAAAATCCAGATGTGGCACCACAGCCAGATGCAGAGGAGGAGCCTGAAGTGATCACGGAGGAGGTGACAGACGAATCCTCAGATCCTGCTGGAATGGCTACAGCTACCACCACTACTGATGACAACAGTAGGGAGGAATTAACTATTGCCATGTCCTCCTCTGCAAAATATTCTGACATTGTAAAAAGATAAACAAATGATTGCTTGGGAAACATTTGGTTGCCCCCCAAAAAAGAGGCAAAGCGATGACTGACCAAATTATGCAAAGCAGACCACGTCATCAAAAGGAATGTGGAAACGGAATATGGGTACTGCTTCACCTATACTTGGATGTCTTAATTGGAGTTTACTTTGGGCTGTAGCAGGGGCAAACATGCTTCCCCTGCTTTTTACTAAGTTGGAGCAGCAGGGTACCCTCACACACCTATTCACCCACTGATTGAGACACCATTGGGCTACCTGGTACTAGTACTAGTCTGCTGCTCTTTTCTGTCTCTCTCAGGGAAGCACTTCAATTCAGCTTTTTTATAGTATACTGGTGCTGTTGTAGTGAACATTCCATCCTGGACTTCCTGCAGTGGGGTCCTGAAGGGTGTAGGCATTGAAGAGAAGCCCCCTTCCCACCACCACCACCAACCCTTACTATGTCTGACTAAGGGTGCTGGGCTATCTTCAACAACTAGGTAATTCATTACTCTGACTTATGTCTTCTAGCATTCACAATGTTCATAGCCCTTCTGCTTGTAGCTGTGCATTTCTTTTACTGTATTACTCTCTGTATTTTAAGGCAGAAGAAGAAGGCAATATGTCTATCGGGACTGCCTCCCACATCATGTGGGGCACATTAATTTTCCAAAAGGAATTTATCCAGTTCCACCTTGAATTTGTTTGGTTCCCATATGTCCACTAAATGCTGTAGAAGTGAGTTCTAAGATCTACAAGCCCTAATAGTAATTATCCTGTTTAGTTGTGTGGACCTGCTTGATGGTTAGTTGCTTATTATGTGATCTTAAGTACTCAGGTTTTGAGGCATATGTGATGTTGCAGTCTTTAGCTAACTGTTGATCCCTTAGTATAGTATGTAACATCATTAGGTCCCTTCTACCCCTTCTGGTCCCTAAATTGTACAGGTTAAGCATATGCAATCTCACTTCTTAGGACACACCTCTTAATCTTGGGATTAATCTAGTGACACCTCTTTGTATTCCGTCTGGTACCTTTATATCTTGTTCTAAATAATGGGACCAGAATGAAGCAGCATAGTCTAGATGTGAACGAACATATGATTTGTAAAGTAGTATTATACAGGTTTCACTCCTGGTAACAAATGTTTTACGAAGTGATCTTATGATTCTGTTAGCAGTTTGTGCAGTTTTTCTACCATGGTCTCCTTGTGATAATTCACTGTTTATTACAACACCCAGGTCTCTTTCTGTTGTGACTGGTTTTATTATTGTTTCATTCATTGTGTAACTATTCACTGGGTTATTTCTTCCAAGGTGGATCACAGTACATTTGTTAGCATTGAATTGCCTGTTATTTTTTTGCCCACTTTTCAATGTACTAAATATCTTGCATTAATCACTGTCAAACTTAGAGCAAAATTTAGCATCATCTGCAAATTTTGTTACATTGCTTTTGATGTTACCATGTAAATCCTGAATAAATAAACCAAAAAGCACAGGCCCAGGGCCCAGTACCGAGCCCAGAGGGACCCCACTAGTCACAGCTAACTTCTTTTGATAATGTGTTATGAATTTTAACTTGCTGAGTTCTTCCCTTAAGCCATTTTGCAAGCTACCTAATTGATAAGACATTTAAGTTGAACGTTAGCATTTTTTTAATCAACTCATAATGGGGGACAATATCAGCTACCTTTTGGAGGTCCAGGAAGAGTACATCCACAGATGTTCCTTTGTCTATGCTGTTGCTGACTTGTTCATAAAAGGCAATCAGGTTAGTTGTACAAGATTTGCCTGATTTGAAACCATGTTGAGTATCATCCCTTAACCTTTTTTCATCAGTCTCACTCTCTAGTATTTTTGTAATTAGTTGTTCCATCATTTTGCAGATCACAGTGGTCAGACTTATAGGCTTGTAATTACTTGTTAGGGATTTAGTGCCCTGCTTGAATATAGAGACAATTGCTTTTTTTTCCAATCGCTTGGCATAATACCAGTCTGATATGATTTATTGAATATTACCATTAGAGGAAGGGCCAGAGACTTGATTGTTTCCTTAAAGAATCAACAGTTTATATCATCAGGGCCTGCTGCTGAGTTTGATTTTAGACCTACTATGACCTTCCTAACCTCTTCAACAGAAAAATGTTCAAGGTGTTCCCCAGTAATGGTTATATTGCCCATTTGTTTGTCCTGTTTTGAAAATACTGAGGAAAAAAATGTGTTAAATACTTCTGCTATTTGCCTCAGCTTGTGTATTTCTACCCCATTATCTATAAGTGGCCCTAGTGTATTAGTTCTTTTACGGGAATTGTTTATGTAAGCAAATATGCCTTTCAGATTATATTTACTTGCTGCCAATCTAATTCTAAGTGTCTTCATCCCAGTTTAATGAGATTTCTAGTTTTTTTAGTTTGAATTTGTATTTGGACCTACAGTAGTTACCGTAGTTCATTATTGCATTTTTTTGTATTTTTGAAAGTGCTAGCTCTTCGCATTTGATTTGATTTCTAATTTTTTTTGTCAGCCATGGAGGTACCTTACCTTTTCTATTATATATTTTTTTACCTGGGATAAATTTGTGTTCTAGCTCTTTAATGACTTTTTTAATCAATTCCCAACCATCTTCCACACTCAAGTTATTCAATAAGGTTCACCAATCTCACAATTGTTATGGTGCATTGATTTTTGTATAATCCCTTCATGAGTAGTTTAATCTGTAATATTGCGAGTTGCTTTGTACAGTTTGATTTATTTTTGTGAATATAATAGAGAAATGGTTGCTATTACCTGTTGGGCCATGAATACCTAGTTCAGATATGTCTTGGGAATTGGTGAGTACCAAGTCAAGGATGTTCCTTCCTCTTGTTGGTCCCATAACCAGTTGCTCAAGATCTACCATAAGCACTCTATCTAGAAATATAGATTTTTGTGGTGTACTAGCAGTTGAATTATCCCATTTTATCCCCAGCATGTTAAAATCACCTTCTATGATTACTTCAGAGTACTTGGTGACATCCATTATGTCTTTAAGCAAGTATTCATCGTATGCCTTCATTGCTGATGTGGTCTATAGTAATTTCCCATGATAATTTTTTTTCCATTTTTTGTCTAGTTTGTATCTTAACACATTCAATGTCTGTTTGTGTTAGATGGTCATACAATAATTCTGATGATTTGATTTCATCCTTAAAGTAGATACATACCCCCCTTTCATTGTCTCTGTTCTTGTAATATAATGAATAACCTGAAATTTCTCTAGTCCAGTCAGAACTGTTATCCCACCACTTTTCACATATGGCTGCAATATCTTGTTTTTGTTGATGTAAGGTTGTTGTTAGTTCTCTAATTTTAACTAGGTTGAGGCTCCTTGCATTTGTTACCAGTATTCAATATCCTAGGTTTCCTGCTGTCTACGCTTTAGGTTTTTCAGTCTCCCTGTTCTCCCATCTTTTCTAGTTTAAATGGTCCCCAATATGTGAGGCGATGGCTTTGCTCAGGAGTGCACTTTCTCTTTTGCTTAAGTGAGGTCCATCCCAGCAGAAAAGACTAGGGTTATTAGAGAATTGTTCCCAGTGAATGAGGCATAGTATGTGTTTTTATCAGTGCCCACTTCCTAAGCCATTCATTTACTGTCGTTATCTGAACCATTTTCCCATAACTAGCCCTGGTAAAAGGAAGGATTTCTGAAATACTGACTTCCCATCCTTTATTTTCTAATACATTCACTATAGAAATGAAGTTTTCCTTAATCTCTTCCACATTTGCCTTGCCGATGTCATTGGTCCCCATATGTAATATTACCAGAGGTTTATCTCCTGCATGTTTTGTTGGGTAGCATATGTTTGATATCTTTGATCGTAGCCCCTCTATAGGTGGAACATGTTTAGTTGGATTTATCTGGGTTGCAGATGTATCCATCAGAGTAGTTGATAATCAAATCACCCAATACCAGGATTTATCTAGGTGTTACTGTATTCTCATTACTATCCTGCATTCGCTCATCAGTGGTATTAGCTGTGTTATTCTCTGGGATCCCATTTTCTAGACTGCCTCCTTTATCTGATGTCACTGTGTCCATGATATTACTGTTTATTTCTGGATTTATATTCTGTTTCATTGTTGTTTTCCTGAGAATGATTAGGTCTGTTTTGCTTAGTCTTTGAGTTTAGTAAATTAGAGTCATTTCTGATTAGTGCTTCAGAATATTCCAGAATATGCTCCTTTACAGAGTTTGGGCTATCTAACATTTATTTCATTTTGTACATCTCTCTCTTTTATGTGGTGATTTTAATGTAGTTTTCTTATTTGTATACCTCTCTTGATCTTGCAGTGGGTTAAATCTATTAGTAGTTGGTATATCAAATTCCATCGCCCTTCTCCCTTTTTTGGTCATACCCTTGGTAGGAACTGTGATCCAATCTAGGTCTTTATCACTGTCTTCCTTTCCAAGTCTTTTATTTAGGCAGTCATTTGGTTTATTAATTAAGCTATCTAAAGACTGAGTTGTTACTTGATCTTTTTTGGATACATCTCTTGTCACGGTTTTTATCTTCATTAATCTTTGTATTTCCCTCTGTAAGTCTAAAATTGTGTCTTTAAGTGTCTGGATTTCATGGCATTGGTTATGTCTCAGTGCATCATTACTATTGTCTGAACCAGACTATATTTATTACAAAAGATACGTGCCAGTGCAATCTCCCCTGTACTTAGAGTAATGAGTAATGAGCCCCGGGTTATCCATAACTCTATAAGAAGTATATTAAAAATTTTTTTTGTCTTTACTTGCAGAAGGTAGTTGTATTAAGGGTTTAGGATAATGGGCTTTGTAGGTCCCTTATTCGACAGTCCTATAAGGAATTTGTAAATAAATATGAAATGCTAACAAGGTCACAGCTGAGGGGGTTAAAGCCCAGAAGTAAAATATCCAAAGTCCTACACTAGCCAACATACACCAGAAAACTACTTTTAGAAGTTTTTCAAGGGGGATAAAAACTTCAATAAGTTTATGATATTGCCTTTCTATTTTCTAGCTATTCAAGTGATCTGCAATATAATCAAACCTTAATTTGCTTAATCTGTTCATGTAACCAGGTCGCTGTGTAACTTTCAGTTACTACCCCTGCCCTGCGGGCTCAACAAGATTGAAGGGCCTGGGCTCTGTTTCTGGTGGAAAAGGGGGGTCCTTCCCTGAGATAAAACAAATAGCATGGTGCCTCCACTCAGAATAATTTACAGTGGGCCAGTTGTTGATGTAGTACAGCCACCCGGAATGCTGTACCTATCCACCGGCCCTTCCAGTCACACCACACACAGAATACCATAAACAGTTCAGTTCTTTCACTATGCTTGTGCTTAATGACTATCGCTAATAATATGTTCACAGACAGTACTGCACAACAACAACAAACAGTTTATTAACAGGGGAGAAGGAAATGGGAATGTAGAAATAACTGGCAGTTTGAGTATTTAATGAATTGGTAAAACCATAAACAATAACAGTAACAGTATCCACCCCAGCAGCACAGCACATTCAGACTGGATTAAGCCCACCTCCCCACTGGTGCCAGCATCCCCTAAAGTTAATCTGGGTATCCAGGTAAAGTTGCAGCCTGTTTGTTGCCACAGGTTGGCCGTTGTTGGTGATCTTTGAAAATGAAACAGAAAACTCTGAGCAAATTTGATAACTCTGCAGGTTAGGGAAGGCGCTGCAGTTACTCATGGTTCTGTAGCACAGTCTTGGCAGGGACCGACAATGAACAGCAAATGTATCATCAGAGCTAAGGCTTTGGGAGATGGGGTTAATTCTAGCAGCTTGTCTACTTCCAGTTTGCTTGCTGGCTCTGGCCACTTGTCACCTTCTGCGTGGCTGACTCCATGAATGATGGATAGGCCAGTGGTCGGGACTGGGGCCACACACTTTCCACACATGCCAAGGCATCTGATTCCCAGTGGAAGGCAATGGGCACTGTCTGGCAGTGACAACACCTGGCTAACTCCCTAGACTGGCCCTCTGAAGGTAATGTCTCCTCAAAGCTCAGAATTCGCAGTCTCTCACTTTCTGTAACAGCAGCCACAGGCTTCTCGATTTCAACTCTGGTGTATCCCCAGTCTGGTGGGGTAGATAGTCAGCAGAGTAAGCAGAGTTTTCCCTCTTTCAGGCAATCACTTTTATTGACTTTCTGGCTCCCCCAGGAGGTTGGGAATTCAAAGGCTTTTCTCAATTCAAACTTCAGGGCTAATACAACAATCAAACTCTTGGCAGAAACAGTTCGTCCAAATCACTAAATGAAGGCTTTCAATAAGTACCACAGGAGTTTTCTCTCAATGCACTGCACACTCTGCCTACAGGTGTCCTCACAAGGGGAATATTCAGGTAGGTTTCCCAACTGGTGCTGTGGAAGCCTTGGGGCTGACTCCCTTACAGGCTTTACTCTCCAATCTCTTCTTCTCTTCAGAGAGCCTTATCTCAAACTGCCACCATGCTGCATTCTCCCCAATATCTGAAAGGAAGAACACAGCATGTCTGCTTGTCACTGCAGCTGTCCATCAAATAAATTAATATGCATCAAACTTACTTGATGCCTTATTGGCTATTACTAAAAGTGCCAAGAACATTGTTCACACCTCCTACCCAGGATCCATAGCTGCAGTCCTCAGAACACCTCAAGTACGGATTGTATGAGTCAGGGTCAGGGGTTACAAGGATAGCATCCATATAAACAATCCACACAAACTTCCAACTTTAACAGTATAAAATAGGCAGATTAAACTGTTTTAACATACAAATGTCTCACAGTCCAATGGATATACTTCCACACTGTTATCCGATCATGATAGAAGGTCTGAAGGAGTCCTGATCTGCCTATAGCTAGTGCCATAGTGCTAAGTCCCCCTCCTATGGGCAGAAATGCATTCAGTGAGTACAGTAGACAGAGCAATTCTTAAAGCAACAGTGTATACATAAGCAGTTTTACGATTATTTACAGACTTCACTTCCCCTATCCATTTCACTGTATGTGTAACCAAATCTCCACATATTTTTGGGATCCCAGGAGTCAGCACACAAAGGTCTGACTTTTACAATGCAGGCCGAGCAACACCACTAGTTGGCAGAACTGTAGGAAGCTACCCAGCTCCTCCAAACCCCATAGCAAATAGGCACATAAGACTGGCAGGAGCTCCTTGGGGTCCGAAGAACCCAGGACTGATGTGACCAGATGGCAGAATGTGAACTTAGTGAGCCCCACCTGGGTGGAGGGGTTACACTTACACTGTTTTCACTTAATAATTTAATCACTGTGGTTTCAGACTAAATACTAGCTTGTCCCCCACCGGCTCTCATGTTCCAACATTCATTCTGCCTAGACAGTTTTACCATTAGGAGCTCTACATTCCATGCAGCTGTGCCCTGGCATCCTCCCCCTTAGAGCATTCTGTCTTTGGTCAGCTTGTGTACTTGCAATGGGTCCCTCTTGCCCTTGTTCACCACTCTGTTGTGTCTCCTTTTACCTCCCCCCTTGTGTGACTCCCAAAAACCACTGCAACCCTCTACTGAGCACTGAGGCACCCTGCTGGTCACCCTCCCTTCCCCAGAGTTGCCTTTCTTTTAACTAATTTCTTACCCAGTTTACTACCTTAGGACCCATTCCTAAGCTGCCCAATTCCTTATAGCATCCTATGTTGTTCGGTGTTGAAAGTCTTACCAAAATCAAAGTAGGCCATGTCCATTTCCCCACACTGATCTAGTTCCCTAATCACCCATTCAAAGAAATGTATCAGATTTGTCTGACATGACACCCCCCCCACTGAATTCATCCTGCCTCAGGCCTTGTAACCCCCTAGATTCAAGATAGTCCAAAACCCTGTCCTTTAGCAATGACTCCATTAACGTCCCCATCATTGTTGTCAGACTGACTGGACTATAGTTGTCAACCTCATCCTTTTATGAAGTGGGACTACATCTTCCCTCCTCCAGTCCCCTGGATCCATTGCTGTTTTCAGTGAGTTTTTGAATCGGGCTGTCAGAGGGGCAGCCCGTACCTCCCTCAGTTCCCTCGGTATACTTGGTTGTGTCCTGTTTGGCTCCATAGCTTTGTCTACTTTCAGATGAATCCCTTCAGGACTCTGTCTCTACTATAAATGGACTTGTACCCGCCTCACTCCCCCCAGTGCTCATGCTGCTTTTATGTGGTCCATCCCCTTCCTCTCTCCCTTCCTCTGAAAGACTGAACAAAAGTATTTGTTCATGATATCTGCTTTTTCCAGATCCTCCTCTGCACAGTCCCCTCTCTGCCCTTCCTAACCTCACAATCCCTCTCCTAGTCTTCCTTTTTTTCCCTTATCTAAAAAATGTCTTGCCTCCATTAGTTACCCCTCGGGCTATTCTTTCCTCAGTTTGAACCTTGGTGTTCTTCACAGCTTTCCCTGCTTTCCTCTGCTTCTCTTGATACACCTCCCTATCCTCTTCCCTCTGCATTTCTTTGTACCTCTTGAATGCTACCCTTTTAGCCTTTACCTTTTCAGCCACTTCCTTTGAGAATACAGTGATATCTTTTTATGGCTGCAGTGGGCATAGCCCTGCAGATGTTTTGTCTTAGAAAAGGACTCCTTGCATAAATTACCTTCCATAAAACCTGATAGAATGTTAAAAATAGTGTCCTCCACTGAAGCATCATTACTACGCTGCCTGTGTGTGTATGGGATCTGGACAGCACTATTTTTCCTCTGGCTTGAGAAGTTAATTTCCCCTCACTGCAAGGCATCAAAGAAGGCAGGACTTTGTCTAGGGGCATGACCAGGACACTTGGATGGACAGGTTTGGGGGAGGAGGGCAAGCAGGTGTCACCCACTAGGGACAGGCAGGTGTTCCCGGGGGGAGGAAACTTGCAACCAGGGATAGGGAGGAGCCACCTCCTCATTTCTCCCTTTCCTAGGTTACAATAACAGCCTCAGAGAGAACATCAAGGGTTTTGTCAAAGAATATACCTCAAGGCAACAGCAGAAAGCAGACCTTGTGAATCCTGGAACATTCTGGTAAGTGCCGAGTTTTGATGCTCTGACATTTATAAAAACAAATGAATATGGTCGGCATTCAAATGACAATATATTTTGTGATACACTTTACTCCCTCCACTGACACTGCAACATTTCAAACTGCAACACGTGCTGATAACATGGCATTATTGCCTGAAGGTTATAGTAAGAAACTGTGAATGAGCTCTGTACATCCAGCAGACAGAGTTGAATTCTGCATGTAGAACTGCTATCAGTAGCACGTGACCCTAGCAGGATAATCAGAAAATATAAGTTTTCCCCATCCTCATTATGGCAACATATTACCTGGATGTAAACATTGGATCACAGGCAATCTGATTTTAGTACAGGGACAATTATTACCAGCAGACTAATAAAATAGTGGAAATTTTTTTTTGTATTAATGATACCAACTGGACTTGTAATTCATATAATCCGAAATGGTAAATACTCACATATCTAGTGTATTGTACAGTTGGCAAATGTTTATGTGCTTTATGCAGTGATGCAATACCCTCCCTGTAAACTAAGAGGTGCCATTTAACTGAAATAATAAATAAATAAAATGGTGAGCACTAAGTCTTTTTCCTTCACAGCTTATTAAAACAGCGAAGCCATATGCACATTTTGCAGTGATGTAAAATGTGTTAGCTCATAAGCATATATTACATTGTGTTAATTACACAGTGGTTGAAAAAATTTTCAGAAAGCTGTACAATTATATAATATTGATTCACATAAGAGCATTATACAGTATGTAATGTCAGGCATATATTAGAAAGGGAAAGAAAACTTATGGAATTAGGCATGTAAATAGAAATGGTACACCCATAAATGAAGTAGTTGAAATGAAAGGTCTTCTGAAGGTGTTGTTATAAAATCCAAAAACAGAAGATGCTCCTATGTTGTGTTAATAGCTTTTGAATTGAAATATTCTTGTCATTAAATATCTTTAGCAGTAATGTAGCAGCCATTCAAATACATCTTGCATAGACAGTATATTAGGCCATTTGATGCTGACAGAGTCAACATTTATTGCTGTGGTAATGTTACAAGTAATGGAAGAAATTCTTCTCCTTCTATTCAGCAGTAAATGTAGTCTGTGTTTTATAGTGGATAGCATGCATAGTTCAGAAAGCCAGCTTGTTGCCTAAGTGGTTGTTGTCTGCATGTAAATTGTTTTTGACTCCTACATGCTACTATAAGGTGATATGTATTACTTGGGTATTGGGTTTGCTTTTGAGACGATATGTCTGGAAGCTTTAGCTTGGAGAGCGTGTGAGATGAAGTTTAGCATTAGAAACATAGAATTTGACAGCAGATAAGGACCGCTTGGCCCACCTAGTCTGCCCATTTCCCTACCTAACAGATAAGCTGCAGATCCTAGTTAACCAACAGCCTACTTCCTCCTACCCCCCACTAGAATTGCCTTATATCTGTCCCATGCATTCTTGAAGTCCCCCCACTGTTTTTGACTCTATGATGTCCTCAGAAAGGCTGTTCCATGCATCTACAACCCTCTCTGTAAAGAAATACTACATCACATTACCTCTGAGCTGCCCTCCATCTTCAAATTGTGCCCCCTTGTTCTTGCACATTTCTTTTTTTGAAAGATGCTACCCTCTTGGACTTTGTTGATTCCCTTGAGGTATTTGAAAGTTTCTATCATGTCCCCCCTCTCTCTCCTTTCCTCAAGGCTACACATCTTAAGTTCCTTTAGTCTTTCTTCATATGTCTTCTGGTGCAGACCCTGCACCATTTTGGTTGCCCTCCTCTGGACGGCCTCCACCCTGTCTTTGTCTCTGAAGAGACGGGGTCTCCAGAACTGTACACAGTACTCTAGATGTGGTCTTACCAACTGTCTGTACAGAGGGCCAACTACTTTCTGTTTACTACTGATGATGCCTCTCCCTATGCATGCCAATATCCTCCCAGTCCTCCTTACTGCCTTCTCACATTGCTGGCCCATCTTTAGGTCATCTGATATGACTACCCCCGGTCCCTTTCCATTTTTATTGTTGTCATTTTCTTTTGAAGTGACCTACTGCTTGTTTTTTTAGCATGTAAACTGGCATTGTGTTGTGAACTTTAAGGAATAAGTACAGATTGATTCAACTATGGCCCAATGAGGAGAGTATAGATTTCAGTAAAAGAAGATTTTTAATAATGTTTTCTCCTGGATGTGCTGGATTTCCACAGTTGCATTAGTGCATATGTCTGACAGACATAAAAATGTGAATGTAAAGAAATGCTTGATTTATTTGTTAAATTATGATCTCCAGTTCTGTAGGCCCTCTTCTGTTGGTGTCAAGGGCAAATGCACTTAGCTGTCTCAGTGAAGCCAGCTCAGTTAAGGGTACTTGTTGAAACTTTATATTATAAAGTGTGGTCAATCATTTTTTTTTATTTTATTTTTACAATGTAGTATAAGAATAAAATGTTTTGTAGCTGTAATTTTTTGTGTTCATTTTTCCACGTGCCAACTCATGGAATCTACCCCAGTTTCATAACAGGTATAAATGTAGCTTTCAGTAACCTCTTTTGTGAGTGATAAAAATGGTGGCTACCTGTTGTCCTGAACTCTTGACACAAGCTGCTTTCACTGGAGCTGTGTTTCTGAAAATGACTCAGTTAAACGGTTTGCTTATATTTATATAATGTTATATAATAGGTTTAGCTTGTTTCAAAAGTTTATCACCATCTACATTCATGATACAAAGCAATAAGAATGGATACAAATGTGCAAAAATTTGCAAGAAGGGTACATATACAAAGTAACAAGATAGAGTACATACATACATACATACATACATACATGATACAAAGTAATAATAATGATAATAATGGTGTGTGCCTTCCTTTCTTAGGCAAAGAAAGGAGACAGTATTCAAACAGCTCACAAGCTTTCAGTGGGTCTGCCAAGCAGGTATCAGACCAGGACAAATACCTCTCAAGTCACCCAAAGACACATGCAGTCCCCTAATATAATAGTATGCCTTCTCACTAATAATATTGTATTAGGGGACTGCAGTTGTCTTGGGGTGAGCAGAGAGGTGATTGTCCTGGTGTGATACACGCATGGCAGCTGTTTGAAAAATGTCTCCTTTTGTAGTATAGAAAGGAAGGCATACACTACAGGGATTTATATGCTCTAACAACATTTTAAAGCTTTGTGATGTTATCTCACAATGGTGATTTCAAACTGTCAGTAAAAACAGATGATTACATTCAGCCTGTCTGATAAAAAAAGCCCCTTCTGGTTTATGGATGTCATCAATCAACTACAACTTGTAACATTTAGATACCACAATTACATAAATAGATGCCATGATTTCTAACTGCAGTATGTAAGACAAACAAATAAGCTTGTCAGGCAATTTAACAAAAATGAAAAGCAAAACAAAAATTAACTAAAAAAATTAATTATGCTAAAGCCAGTGACTTTGCACTAGTACCCTCACCCCCCCCCAATTGGCCAAGCAGAAATAATCACAAACACATTGACACAATGGCTTGTAGTGTGTGCAGGCTGAACAAAGTATAGGGTGCTACAGAGATGTTGTTGTTACTGAGCATTACCCATGATTTAACAACTCAGGGATTCAAGATGTTGAGTATATAGTCTGCTCACTGGCCACCAAAAGAGCACACCTGGCTCCTGGGGACTGGGACACCTCTGTATCTCACAACCAGCATAATTTACATCAGCCTGGTTGTGAGAAAGATTATACCTTTTTTCCTTTTATAAATAAAATTACCATCTGGAGAGCCCCTCCATCCCCTTAAGGTTCCACTGGAACCAAATTTCAGTCTTCTTCTCCCAACATTTCTTTGTTTGTATTTTTTATAATAGCCTGCACTCTGGGCCAGCAAAGGAACACAGAGTACTCCTTGCTCCTGTGGACAGCTCTTCATCTCCTGACAGTATCATTTGCATCAGTCCACTTGGGAGAAAGATGTCCATTTTTTTAAATCAGTAAATAAAATATATCATCTAGTGAACCACTCCACCCTCCCAGGTCCCACAGGAACCAAATGTAGCCATTCTTCTTCCAACAGGTTGCACTATAGTGTGTCTCTTTGGTAGAATGTCTGATTTGTGTGTGTGTGTGTTTTTTAACAGCCTACTCTCTACCCAGCAAAGGAGCACACCTTGCTCCTGGGAACATCTAGCATATCCCTAAACACTGACGGTCATAATTTACATCAGACCAGTCAGAAGAAAGGTGCTACTTCTTTTTATCATTAAATAATAAAAAAAAGAGGACATGACTAATATCTTGAAACAGATGTAATAAAAAATGATTTTGCACTTACTCTGAGACATACTTTTAGCTCTCCTCTTTATAATTAAGAATGACACTGCTTGGAGGAGGGTGCTCATTGGAGCAAGGTGACATCATGTATGTTTTAGTTTTGTAATACAATGTTTTGTAATACAATTGCTTTCATTGTTTGTTTTGCACTATAACTGTTTTAATAGGTTCAAATATGTGCTTAAACCCATAGGTGACTATTGACAGCAAATAGTGCTGCTTGAAAAGCTTTTCACCTCAAATTAGCAAATGTGATTGTGACTCTAAGGGCAGTTGCCTTTCCAAAGACTGTCATAACTAAGACTTCTCCCTCTATCTGTCTGTCTGTCTATCTATGTAATTATCCATCTTTCTATCAATTGCATCTATCGCTATTTTTACCTACTTGTAAAACAAATCTGCATATTACATTTGCCTGCACTGAGCACATACTTATGATACAATGCATATTTGTACTCTACTTCTGCATAGACCTCACACTCTCCTAATATTCCTGTTACCACAGGCATAACTACCTTAACCTTATCGACAGCAACCCCTTCTGAAAGTTATCATGTTTTCCCTCCTAACATAGTCCATCATTACACCTGACTGCCTGACATCAACACATTGCTTAAATATAACTTATATCACTTCATGGACAAAAAAACTCTTTCTGTATAAAACTGTGTAAATTATCCCAAGACTGAACATATGCCAGCCATTACCTTTTCATGTACTGCCACTTACTGTACCTGTCAAACCTGTATTGCTTACCATTCCTTCCATTGAAATGTGCACCTCCATATCTTTTCCTAATAATGTGTATGCCTTCCTTGAATAGAAAATAAAACAAATCTTACTACTTACAAATCATTGTGTTGTTTCTTCATGCTTCCTTAACAATTCCATACAACTTCACTAACTTCATCATGCAGCTGTGGTGTATCTAATCATAGTTTGTTTGCTTTTGTTTTTGCTCACATTTGCTTTGCACAGATGTTTGCTGACTTCACTATGCCTTTTCTTAACTTAACCCACTTTTCCTCCACCCCACCCAGGTTAACTCCCCCTGCTAGGTCATCTCTGAGGTATTCTTCCATTTTTAAAAAATCTGCCCTCCTGAAGTCCAGGATTGTCCTCGTGTGTGGTTTGCTTCTGCTGCTGTCTTTACATTGAACCACACTGTACACTGTACACTGTACAATGATCACTGGTCCATAGGAGGCCTCCCAGCTTGATGCCTGCAATATTTTCCCTGTTTTTGAGCACTAGGTCCTGTATCACCCCATCTCGAGTAGTCTCCCTGACTAGCTGCCTGAGAACACCCCCTGCAGGGAGTGTAAAGTGTCCCTGATTCTAGCTTTTTTTGTCAATAAGTTTTTATTAAGGTTTGAACAACAGAAAAAAAAAGCTGAAGCTGTGGTTGGGACGATCCAATCTATATCCAGCAGATTGAAGTGCCCCACCAGCATCAACTCCCCTTTTTCTGCCATTGTGCCAATGGCTTCCACCACTACCTTATCCAGTTCCTTCCCACGTTGGAGGCCTGTAGATAATAGCAGTACAAACAGTGGCTCCAATTCCAGTCTCCAGTGTGACCCACAGTACTTTCAACCTCTCCATTCCCCACTGGATGCCCTAAGTCTCTGTCACTTTGATCCCTTCCCTTACATGTAGCACTACCTCTCCTCTCATTCTTTCTACCCTATCTTTCCAGAACTGAGTATAGCCTGGTATGGCCATGCCCTGTCAGAGTTTCCTGTCCACCACAATTCAATAATAGTCACAATATCTGAGTCTGTCTCCATCGTGATGGCCTCTAGGTCCAGAATTTTATTTCTTAGACTTCCTGCATTTGCACACATGGCCTTCCATATTATGTTCCCACTCTGTCTGCTACCCCCCTCTTTTCCCCTTTTCTCTGCCTCCTTTTCCCCCTCTCTTTTTACATCTCTTTTTCCTGTGTCTCTTATTTTCAACCACACTGCTTTTTTCTTTGTTTTGCACCCTGGGGGACTTTCCTCCCCAGGGGTCCCCCCTTCTCTCAACTTCAGTTTGTGGGGGACAGTTTATGCCTCCATTTTTGTCCCCCATGCACACTGTAAGACTTACATACACATCTGGTGTCTGAAAGACCTGCATGTCTGCGGCCACATGTATAAGGCATACACACTGACATCTAGATGTAGAAGCACAGGCCCCTGTAGGATCAACATTCCTGCAGCTACAGATGATACCCAAATTGCAACACTACTTCTGTCTGCAGAAGCACAAACCCTTGTGGGTCCTGTGCTTCTGCAGCCACAGGTACTCATGCACAGTGTAAAACATGCACACACTTTTGGCTGCAGAAACAAATCCACAAGGATAGCACATCAGTGTTACTGAATTTTTTCTCCCCCTCCTGGTTGGCCCTTCTTCTGAGGAGCGCCCCCGTCCCAACACCCTGATGTCTGCTGGGACTTACCTGTAGGCTGTCTTCCCCCAGGACTTGCCCCCCCAGTGGGGTTTCCCAAGCCCTGCTGCTGAAAGGATCCAGTTTGGGCTGGTGTGCCCAGCTGGTTGGAAGCAGGGCCTGCGAGCAATCCTCTTCATCCTACTGCCAAACTCTTTTCCAGTTTTCAGAACCCAGAGAGGCATAGCATGCAAAATGTTATGGTGCATGCCATGCACTCCCATGTGACATGCACCAATGTCTGACATACCTCCTGACCGACCTGGCCCAGGCTGCCTTTCTCCCTGCTTCTTCCAGGCAAACATCGGGCTCTGTCCAACCTCTCCCCTCAGAGAAGGTGTGCAGTCCTACAGACACTTGATCCTCCTCACCCGGACACCCCAAATTCAATTCTGAACCCAGGCCATCAGCATTGTAAGCAGTAGTGCTAACACTGCTACTGCAATTGTGCCATCTGGAAACAGCTGTATGTTGTCTGTCTTACCTGATGATGACTGTCTGTAGTTGCCTGTGTGGTCTTGTCCTTTTGCTGCTTGGGGGGGTTAGGGTTGGAAACCCTAATGCCACATTTTTCTACTTTTGAGGGGTTAAGTTGAACCCTAACTAGTACATTAACTCAGGTTTTTTTTTTGCAATGAATTTCCTTTCTTTTTGAGATAGTGAGATCAAATCTTCATTCATGCAGGTTGTTTTGTGACCTGTGTGATCAAATGCATATGCGCAGGTCTTTCTGAGCTTTTTGTCATGGGAAGAGTCCATCTGCCTGTGGAAGTGCTGGACCCTCTGGGCCCTACACTTCCATGTGGCTAGCAGAAGAAGAAGAATCAGCATTTATATAATGCTTTTCATACACATTGTATCCTAAAGCACTTTATAATCAATGCTAGACTGGTAGTGAAGTGACTGAATGTGTAGTGGCAGCCACTTCACACATCTACACCCAAACACAGCCTTGGACAACTGTATGAACTAGATTTATGGGAAAGGGAATGTTAGCCAGGAAATTAGGGAAAATCCCCTGCTCTTGTGAAAAGTGTCTTAGGAACTTTTACTTCCACCTGAACACCTTCCAGGACAGCACCAGAGATGGGTAGAAGGGACATCAGTTTAATGTCTTATCTGAAGGACAGCACACTCTGACAGTACAACACCCCCTAGTACTGCACTTGGGTGCTTGCATTGATGGTATGAGCCTAAACCTGGTGTGGGACCACAATCTATGACCTTTTGGCCCAGAAGCAGATGTGCTATCAACTGAACCATGCTGCGTATGCAAGGAATTCAAAAGGTGTCTGAGGGCTGCAGAAGCACAAGGCCCTTTGGGTCCTGCATTTCCCTGTGGCTACAGATGCAGACAAGCAGGGATAAGAGTCCATCTGGCTGCAGAAGTCCAGGGACCTTTGTGTCCTGCACTTCAGTGCAGCTACAGGTGCAGAGATGCAGAGCTCTCTGGGCCCTATGCCAAGAAAAGATTTCTCTTTACCATGTGGTTAGTTGTTGCCCATGTAGCCAACACTGCACTGTCCATCCCCAGGCTTGGGGTGGTGCCACAGACCAGCACCATCCCCCAACCTATGTTCAGCTGGCTCACTGAGCTTTTCCTTGAATGCAACTCACTGGCATGGGACCACAATGCACTACCTGCTGGGCCTAAGGCGTGACCTGTACCCAATGTGTCTTCATATTTCTTTCTTTCTTTTGACATTTTGACCAAATGTCATGAATTTGGTCACTAGAATGTGTTAAATCCTGCCTTAAAAGTGGTTTTGTAGACTGTGAAATCACCTTTTGACCTGAATTTGAAAATTCCCAACATCCTTGTTGAAGAGGTAGGGTGATGTAAACTGTATACTCAACATTTTGGTCTAAAATATTGTAAAATGATTCAGTTATGAGTAAAAGTATGTGAGACACAAAAAAATCACATTTTTTTTGTTGCAAACCAGTATTGCACTGCTGTACCTAATGTGCAACCTAAGCATTTTTAGATCACACATAAAATCTTCAACTGATCAAAAAAATAGAATTTTCAGTTTGCACACATACATTCTTGGGTCACACTTAATGTGTGACCAAAGAATTCTTCATCCACATATCAAAAGTGCCTCTTGGCCCAAAGCTATTTTTATTTTGTTTGCACTAAAAATGATTGGGTCACACCTGAAACTCATGACCAAGAAAGTAGTCCAGCAGAAAAACAAGCATTTTTGGTGTGCCTGAAAAACTCTTGGATCGCACTTAAATGTGCAACTAAAGAATTAATCTGGCAGAAAAACAAGCATTTTTGGTGCACATGAAAAATTCTTCAATTGTTTTTAAATGAGTAACACAAGAATCTGTGGCTCACGACTCAAGAATTGGCCATATTACTAAGCTGATGGCCAATGAACTTAACAATTCCAAAAAAGGAATTTTTGGTCCATTTAAAAAAAAAAAAAAAACAGAATTAAGCTTAATGGATCCTGTTAGCAAGAGTCATGTTTTTTTAATTGTTATGTATATTCACATTTTTTTTTGCCCAGAAAGAAAACAAAATGGCCACTGCCACAACCTAAAAATGTTTTCCTGCGACCCCAGAATGCAAGTGCTTGTGAGCTAAAAACAGTTGTGAATGAAGAATTTTTGGGGTCATATCAGAGGGTTATCTCAAAAACCCTACTGAGCATGCTCAGAAGCAAAATTTTAAAACTTAACTCTGGAAAGGATTAATATTCTCTCATAAAACCTTTGAAAGGCACACCTTTGAGGCAAGTCCCTTCTGTCTGGAAAAGCTTGGAACAAAATTCCATACCATCCTGGCTGTAGGTCAGGGCAAACAAATGGCCAAAAAGTGGTATTTGTATGTATTTTTGAAGTTTCTGGATCTCAGAATCCACATAAACATCCATCACAAAACTCCCCATGTTTTGAGAACTTGCATTCCAGACCCAATATGCCAAATTGTGCACAATTTTGTCAAATGCCAGCAATGACTGGGGTTTAACACTGAACACTCCATTCAACTTTAACAATACTTGCGCTACTGCATAACTATATTTTACTGGTATGGTAGTGCCAGTATAGTTAGGGTTGCCTGACAGGTTCTATGCCAACCCCCTAATTTTGCACCTTAATAGCTTTGGTATTGTTCAATGAAATTGCCTCAAATGTGGCATGTGCTGTCAAGGATAGAAGGTCTAAATATATGTACAGTTTTGCGATGGCAGTTTATGATATTTCTGAGATCTGCATTTGTTTTTCCAGTAGAGGGCTAATTTTTTTCCTAGACTTAACGTTTTTTATTTGTTTGCTCTCTCCTACAGCCTAGACAGAATGGGATTTTTTTCCCTGAAACTTTCAGAGTTGAAGAGATCTGTGGCACAGCAGTGCCTTTTGGCTTCATGAAAAAAAAAAATTAAACAGTTCCAGAGTTATAAGGATTTAAAGCAAGCAAGCAAGGTTTTATTTCTAAAGCATCCTTTCTCTGAGGCTGAAGGTGCTGTGCAAAATATAGGCAGATGAGGACATAATTACCACTGGTTTAGAAGCTTACTAAACATCAGAAATAAAAGACAGAGTACTAAACCCTGAAGGCTTCTCTAAAAAAGTGCACCTTCAGACCCTGTTTGAAAGCTTTCACTTCGGGGGCCTCCATCAGGGACCTGGGAGTAGTTCCACAGGATGGGTGCCGCCACCTCAAGAGCATGATCTCTAGATGTTTTTAACAAGTCCCTGGGAATCACTAGGAGGCACTCCTTAGCAGAACAGAGGTAATGCAGGTGGCGGGCAGGAATCAGGAGGTCACACAGATAGCCTGGCCCTGATGAGATCCTCCACCTAACTGGCAGCCAGTGCAGGCCATGCAGAACTGGGATCACTTGACATGACAGGACCTCAAAAGCTTGGTTTCTGAGCTGTTCTGAGCATGCTCAGTAGGATTTTTTTTTGATATGACTCTTATATGACATGGAAAATTCAGTGTCACAAGACCATTTTTGATTTCTCACCATTTGCTTCTCAGAACATGAACAAATGTTTTGTGTTGTGATGGGCACCATCTTGTTTTATTTCCCGAACAAAAAAAAACATGAAAAATACATAACAATGGTACATTTTAAAAAAACAAAAAACATCTGAACCTAGCTAAATGGGACCTGTTTGGCGAGATCACCTCAATCTAGCTAAACAGAATCTGTCTAACTAGATTCTGGAGTTTTGGTTTTTTTTTGTTTGTTTTTGTTAAACCTCTAGAAATACCTTTTCTGGGCACCCTAAAATCCATCTTGACCAGCTTAGTGAGAGGAACCATTCACCCACATTCTCTGTATGAGAACAGTGGGACTTTCTTGACATCTGTAGCTGCAGATGGAGACATGCTGCTGGCTTGTGTGCCAGTAGTGAGCCAGTGCTCTGTCTCTATCTATCTATCTATCTATCTATCTATCTATCTATCTATCTATCTATCTATCTATCTATCTATCTATCTATCTATCTATCTATCTATCCCTCTATCCGTCTATCCGTCTATCTATCTATCTATCTATCTATCTATCTATCTATCTATCTATCTAGTTCTTAAGTTTTTCATTCCCTCCCACTCCCAGCTCAGCCAGCCCTCCATCTTGTTTTCCCCAATACTGAACACTAAAGTGGACTGGGGTGCCTATCTCTGGTACCGCTTCCCAGCCCACCTCCCCTTCAGTTTGCCTGCCCACCCATAAATAGATGGTGACACAGGGTTGCCCACCCTTGTGCTGCGGTGGAGTTTAACCAACCCTGGGGTGCCCAATCCCCAGTGTCAGATCCAATTTTCATTTAATTTCAACCTGTAAAAAAAAAAAAACAACCATCCCTTGATGTCTTTATTTTTTTAAAATGTACCTGTAAAAAAATAAATTGGACCATTGCCTATCTGACCCCCCAGACCCCCACCCACCTCAACCCTCCCCCCACTCAGCACTCACCACCCCACACACCCTTACTCACATGAACATGTCTCATAACGTAGATCCATTCTTCAGTCAAAGACACATCTTGCTGCTGGAACTGGCAACTGCAATATGAGAAAAAAATGCACAGTACCCTAACACCGCATTTCCTTACTTTTTTTGCTTTAATGTGAACTCTAACTGGTGTATTAACACAGTTTTTTTTGGAAAGAATTTCCTTTCTTTCTATCTTTGACAAGTGTATGACTATGAGGCACTGGCTTGGAGCTGTACCTTGTGCTTCAGACAGGCGGATATGGGTTGTGGGGAGGGGGAGCATTAGGGTTGACAACCCCAAGGGAGACCACACCACTGATTCTCCAATACTCTGGAGTTCCTTGCAATATCTCTCTCTCTCCATATATATAGGCATAGTTAGGTTTGAGTAGGCTGTTTAGTGTTAAACTCTTAACTTTTCACTTTAATAGCTTCACCCCCATTCAACTAAATTGCACACAATTTTACATGCACAGTCTGTGTGGGAAGGTCTCATGACATATCAAGTTTTGTTCCTGTCAGATGAGTGAATTCCGAGATCCAGATAGTATGTTTTAAGGACATTTTTTCTTTCTGTTTTTTTTTCTTATGTCCTAGCATCCAGATAGTAGAAAGACTTGCCCCCAGTTTGATGCCTTTCATTGGTTTGGTGAAAAAATATTAATCCATTCCAGAGTTATAAGGATTTGACATTTTGATTCTAAGCAAGCTCGGTAGGGTCTTTTGGATAGCAGTATTATGCAAAAGATGAGTTTGGCCATACAAAAGAAGATTTCTCTTTCATGAGGGGGTAATCCCTCTTTCATGAGAGAAAATTCTTCTTTTTTATGGCAGCCATCTTGTTTCTGTTTTTCAAAAAAAAATGTTTTTTAAAACCTATAAAAATGATATCCTGCAGAGACACCTATATATGTGTTTTGATAAATGGGACCCCAATAGCTAGATTCTTGAGTTAGTTTTTCAAAAAAGGACCCAGAAATGTGGTTTTAAAACATTTTAAAACTCCTTTTGTGACATGATTTTCTTCAGTCATATGACCCACGAAAGAGAAATAGGGCTATACAAAAGAGGATTGGTTCATGTGAAAAAAGTTGAACTTAGGTTTATTTTTTATTTAATTTATTTTTTCACATTTGACCTTTAACAAGCCTATCAATATCTGGAACTAAATGGCAATCTATATATCAGAAGAAAGGTATCAATGAGTACTACAAAACTAACACATAATGCCCTCACAAAAAATTCAGGGACCATATACAAAGCATAAAAATTGAAAATTCTCATAGAATAACTTTGCAACTTCAATAAGGCATAACTCTGTCAATCTTTTGAGTTAAGGGACAAATTATATATAAAAAGAAAGGTCCCAAATGAGTGTTAAAAGACTAAGAACCTATGAAATACTAACTGAGCTGGTCCACTGTTGTAGTGGTAGTCCTTCTGCTTGTGATGCTGATGTCTCGGGTTCAGAAGTGAGCCCAGGATGTCAGAGCGCCTGCTGGGAGAGGAGGATAGAACATCCCAGGGACTGCTGTCCTCCTCTGGGGAGGGTGGGGGAAGCACCTGGCATTTGGCTGACCCCTGGTGGAGCCTGGGGGTCTGACAACCAAAGCTTGAGAACTTCAGAAGGCATGCCAGATATCCAGCACTTAGTGCATCATTACTTCATTGCACGCCACACCTCCCTGGGGACAACATACTGAAAAAATCATCGGCCAAGCAGGAGGATGTCTGCCTCCACTGGACCCCATGCAACTAACCCAGGCACTTCCCCAGAACATAAACCAGTTTGCTTTCAGGAAAGCCCTCCCCGATGGCCCCTCCCTGGGGGAGTAAGCCAGGGTGAAGTCTAGTGGGGTAGGTAAGTCCCGGGAGATGGATGGCAGGGGTGAACAGATAGTGGCCAGCTGATGGCTCCCCCCCAAAAAAGAAATACCAACTGAAACAGATACATAAAACACATAAAAACTCAAAAAAATTAAAATTCCCATAGAATAACATTGCAACTATAACAAGCCATAACCCCATCAGTGTTTGGAGTTAAGGGACAATCTATATATCAAAATATAGGCCTTAAGGAGTGCTAAAAGACTAACACATAACACCCTCAAAAATGCATGGGTATGCACTGTACCCCAAAAATGTCCTCCAGATTTCACCATGGTGCCAAATCCACAATGAAAGTCTAATCATTAAAAATGCACCATGGTCTATCTCATCATGGACTATAAGCAATTTAACTTTTAGACCAAACCAACAAATATTTACTGACTTATGGCTAAAAAAATGGAAAATACATTTTTAGCCCAAAAGAGGCACTCTTAACCCTTTGGCTGCTGACAGAATTAGAACATATAGGAATTCTGGACTGCCATATCACTCTGTGGCACAGGAAGGATTACTATATGTTTTTCTTTGAATTGAGCTGCATAAAAAAAAAAACAATTACAACAAAGCAGATAAATTTCTTCCACACCCAGATAGATGTATTCATGCAAGTCCAGAAGGGGCCTGCATGAATGAGGATATGATTGTACTATCTGAAAAATAAATGAAATTATTTCCAAAAAAACTGCATTAATGCACCAGTTAGGGTTCACATTAAAGTAAAAAAAGTAAGGAAATGTAGTGATAGGGTTTCCAAACCTAATTCTCCACCCCCGGCAGTAAAGGGAAAAGCATTATGATTTTGGCTGTCCTGAGTCTTGGCAAATTGGGTGTGAGGTCTTCCTTGAGGTTCTCAACCCCAACACTCACTCCATTTTCATGCAGTCTTCAAACATACAGAACCAAGTCTCCCTACCTGTTGCCAACAACCTGTGAGCCCTGTCTGAAGAAAACAGTTCACATCTGAACTGATTTGCTCATTGAATGGGATGAACATTAGGGTTGAGAACCCAAAGGAAGACCCCAACCCTGATTCACCAAGACTCAGGACAGCCAAAACCATAATGTTTTTTTCCTCTTGCTGCTAGGGGAGTTGGTGTAGGCATTTAGGGTTGGAAACCCAAAACCATATTTCCCTCCTTTTGTTGCTTTAATCTGAAACTTGAACCCTAACTGGCGCATTAGTGCAGTTTGTTTGCAAAGAATATCTGTCTGTCTGTTTATCTGTCTATACATATGTATTGCAAAAAGCTTTGCTAATGCACCAGTTGGGCTTCATGTTAATGCCAGAAAAGTTGGGAAATGTAGAAGTAGTATTCAATAGCACTGGAGGTGGGCACCCACATTCTATGACATATATACTGGGGGGGGGGGTGATCTGGAGGGGAAGGAGGTATAATGCAGCAGTATCGGCAGTGGGCTCCTGGACTGCTTACAAGATAAATAGCTAGATAGATTAATACATAGGTAGATAGATAGATAGATAGATAGATAGATAGATAGATAGATAGATAGATAGATAGATAGACAGACAGACAGACAGACACAGACAGACACAGACAGACAGACAGGCTATGCACACAGTTTAGCTTTCTCTTACCACTGTTTGAACATCATGCCCCTTCTCCAGCCAGGAAACTCTCAAGTTCCATCTTCAATTAACCTTGGCTAACAGAAAGAAGCACAGGAATGTGAGGGAAACCACCAGATCACTGCTGGCACTCATACTGGCAGCATGTCTCCATGTGCAGCTGCAGCAGTGAGGAAAGTAACGCTGTTCTAATACAGAGAATGCAGTTCCCAAACAGCTTCTCTCACTAAGCTGGTTACCCAAGATTTTGGGGAGCCCAGAAAAGGTATTTCTAGCCATAATTTTGAAAAACAAACACCAGAATATAATTAAATGAATCCCATTTAGCTAGGCTATCATTAAATGGGTCCTGTTTAGCTAGGTTCAGGTGTCTGTTTTTTAAAAATACAATTATTTTAGGTATTTTCCATGTTTGCTGCTGGAAAAAAAAAATAACAAAGCTGCTGTCATGACCCAAAAAATTGTTTTTTCAGTTCATGACAACTAAGTGCTGTGAACTGAAAAAGATCTTGTGACCCCAAATGTTTGATTCATGTCAGAGGATTAATTCAATAGACTACTGATCATGCTCAGGAAAAAAAACTTTGAATCCTTATAACTCTGGAAATGATAAAAAAAAATTTCACAAAACCTTCAAAAGGCACTACCTTGGCAGAGGCTGCTTCACCCTAAAAGTTTCCCAAAACAGTTCCTTACCATCTAGGCTGTATGTGAGAGCAAAAAACAAAAGTGTAGTAAATATAGTTAAAAAAGTTCATCTTCATTAAAATTCAACAGTCCGTATTTCAGAAACCACAAAAGATGCTGTCTCAAAACTTTTCAGGTCTTGAGGCCAGCCAGATCATGTGTGCCAAATTTTGGGATGTTTCCTGGAACACTGCCAAAGTTATTAAGGTGCAAAAATTGGGGTTTAACATTAAACACCTTACTCATCCCTAAATATTCTGGCTCTACTGCACCAATATTACATATATTAATTGCAAAAAACTGCATTAATGCACCAGTTAGGGTTCAACTTAATGCCACAAAAGTAGAGAAATGTGGCGTTAGGTTTCCAACCCTAACTCCCTACCCCCAAGCAACAAAAGGGCAAGATCACACAGGCAACCACAGACAGCCACCATTAGGTAAGACAAAGACAAACAAAATGCAACTATTATCAGATGACACAAATACAGTGCCACTGATGTGCTGCCTTCATGGATTTGTATCTGTGGGGCATAAGCACAGGCCTCAGAGGAGCTTATGATTCTGCAGCCAGATGTGTGTGGGTATGCGTCTTAATGCATGCAAGACTACTTTACAGACAGAAGTAATATTTCAATCTAGGCATCATGGATTTCTATATGCAGCATCAGAGGCACAGGATCCAGAGGGCCCTATGCTTCTGCATTCAGAAGTTCGCATGTATATCATACACCTGTGGCTGCATAAATGGCATTTCAATTTGGTCATAATGGATTTCTATGTGCAGCAGCAGAAGAGCAGTCCCCATAGGGGCTGTGCTTCCATATGGCTACAGATACAGATGCACGGGGCAAGGAGTCCATCAGTTAGCTGAAGCACAAGGCCGTCTGGCAGCCATGGGTGCAGAGGTGCCATATCCTATGCCAAGAGTTCTTTTCACTATATGGTACATGGGTCCATGCAGCCAACCTTGCACCTTCCCTTCCCACATTCCAAAACTGGCATGCTCAAAGGCTGGGGGCTGGTGCCACACGGCAGTGCCATCCCTCCAGCCTCAGCCAGTCCAGCTGGCTCACTGAACTCACTCCCAAAGTCAGCTCACTGGCATATGATCACAAAACACTACCCACTGGGCCAAAGGCTGGCACTGCTCACAATTGGGGCTATGCACAATGGTGCAGGAACTACACGCCAAAGATGTGTATCCTGTCCACACAACTCTGCACCTGTGGACAGGTGCACACCTGGTGGTATTCATGACTGCCAGCCACCTGTCCTGGCCCCATCCTCTGGCCTTGAAGGTATGTGCTGGTTCACACGGGGCAGATTGGAGTGCAGCTGTGCACCTGGGTGGGCATCCAATGGGATGCCCAGCCCGGATCCCTCAGTGGCTTCCTTATGTAGTGGGGGGTGCATTGGCTGCACTCCCCTTCAGATGTCTACATGGCTGGCGGCCATGTGAGGTGAGCTGGTTCCCCTGTCTGTGCCATGCTCCTGGACCAACGGGATGGTGCCGCAAGGGTGGGGGGGTGAACACTGACCCCCACTCCATGCCTGGTGGGGCTGGGATCTGGGATCAGGGGAGAGGCAGGCAGGTGGTGCAGTATGGGGGAGCTGCAGTTCAGTGGCCAGTGCCCCCATGTGTGTGCATGGAAGGGATAAGCTTACATGGGCATCGTGAGGGGCACAGCTGGGTGCTGGGGTGGGTGGCCCTGGGCAGCCTTTGGATATGTGTGCTGGGGTCCCATCGTTGAGGGATGAAGGTGCAGGGCATGTAGGGAGCTTATGACAGGGTTCTATGTGGAGTGACCCATGCCCTCCTCTGCACCCCCGCAGGCAGCAGTACGCGCCTTTGTGCACAACGCATAGTACTAGCATGCCCCCCACCTGCACCCTGCACATTGTGGGCCACATGGGTGGGGGATTGGGTGCATAGGTGCTGCATAACCCGTAACATGCATCCCACATGGGGGGTGCATTGGGTGTGGAGTGTCTCTGTGCCACACATACGTGGCGCAGAGACACTCCGCACCTTCGTGCATAGGCCCCAACATTTAACTTTTTTTTATTTTGACCCCAAATTTTCAAAATAGTCATTTTATGACTGCCTCTTATAAACATGACATGCTGCATTTATAGAATACTGGCCTAAACGTATTTTCATGCTACAAGTGCAAAAACACGAGTTGGCCAGGATTTGAAAAATGAAGCCTGTCATGTTCATTAGGTGATGTGAAAAAAATCACTATGTTAAAAGTTTGAAGTCAGAATATTGAAAATAACCAATGTTATGACCGAGCATGGAACATTTTCAACGTACATTCTTAACTTTTTTGTTTCTTAGTATTTTGACCCCCAGTTTTGAACATAGTCTTCTTATTGCCCTATAAAATTTCCAAATCCTGGCCAAAAGGTGATTTAGCAGAGTGATTGTGAAATCACCTTTTGGCCTGTATTTGGAAAACTTCACCAGCATTGTTCATGAGGTGGGATCCCAAAAGACAATGTTGAAAGTTTGTGGAAAAATACTGAAAAATAGCAAAGTTATGAGTGAATTTTGAAATATTTTAATGTTCACTTATAACTTGGTCATTTGACCATATTTTTTCACCAAATTTTCAATATGGCCTTTTAGGGACCCACTTCATGAACAAGGTAGGTAAAAATTTTCAAATCTCACCAGGATGGATTTAAAAAATTTTACCTACCTTTTTCATGAGGTGGATCCCAAAAAGGCCATGTTGAAAATTTGGTGGCAAAATATCTAAAAATGACCCCGTTATAAATAAAAGTTCAAAATGCATTGGAAGACATTAACCAGACTTATCTTATTTTGTTATATTGCAGTCATGGTGACTGGAAGAGAATGTCTTTCTGATCAGGGAATGGATCTACAAATGGGACCCTATTTAGGTGAGTGAGGGTGTGTGGGGGCTGTGGGGTGGTAGGTGCTGAGTGAGGGGTCTGGGTAGGGTGTGGGGGATTCAGAGATCATCAAGGGACAAGTTTTTTCTTTTCAGACTTGCTTAAAAAAAGATCTTAGGACGGTTTTCTTCATTTCAGGCTTCAGCAGGGATACCGACACTGGGGTTTGGTCACCCCGGTATCAGGGAACAGCTTTGCAGCACCTGTGGTGGGTATCCCAGTGTTGCTCAGTACAGAGGGGTAGGTAAATACATGGCAGCTGGGGCAGGAGGAATTTTGTATGTACAATGGCACCATGAGCGAACACTCAGGTGTCACTCATCACTACTAAGTGGAGGGGGATGTTAGCTGGCACCAGAGGTTGGGCACCCCTGTGTCAGAAAAGTAAAAAAAAAAATAGCTGATTTCATAACAGTGGCAGGACTAGGCATCTGCCATCTGCTTAAAGTAAAACTATGATATGGAAGGAGGGGAGGGAGGGGTAAAAATACAAAAGATCAGCCGTTACTCGAGGCATATGTATCAGTGCTTCTCAAATGTCTCCCCTCACTAAGCTGGGCGCACAGGATTTTTTTGGTGCCCAGAGAATGTATCTCTGGGATAATTTTGAAAAACAAACACCATAGTCTAACTAATTGGCTCTCATTTACCTAGGTTCAGTTATTTGTTTTTTGAAAACACATAATTTGTATGTATTTTCCTTATTTTTGGTTAAACAAAACAAGATGGCGGCTGTCATGACCTGAAAAGATTTTCTCATGAAAGGTAAATCACTAACTTTGTGAATGGTAAACACTTGTAAAAGGTGACTGTATCTTTGTATCAGAGGGTTATCCTAAAACCCCAGTGAGCATGCTCAGAAAATAAATTAAAATACTGGTTAACTGTAGAATTGATTCATATTTTTGCCACAAAACCTTCAAAAGGCAGTACTTTGACATAAATCCAATCAACCCTGAATGTTTCGAGGGAAAAATCCATACCATCTATACTGTAGGCGAGAGCAAAGAAACATGTATATTAAGTCTAAAAAATTTAAATTTTCTGTAATTGCAACAAATCCAGATCTCAGAAACTGCATAAGTGACCATCACAAAACTTCTCAAGCCTTAGGAACTTGCCTCCCAGACAATGTGTGCCAAATATCAAGGAATGTTGTCAAACACCACCAAAGTTATTAAGGTGCAAAGTTAAGGGTTTAACACCGAACAGTGTACTCAACCCTAACTGCACATATATTTGATATTTATTGGAAAAAAAAACTTCATTAATTCAGACATTAGGGTTGTAGAATGCAAAGTGCACAAAGAAGGAAAATAAAAAACATTAGGGATTTGGGTCTCCAGATTATTGGTGAAACAGTAGTGGGGTCTTAGAAACATAGAAACGTAGACTTTGACAGCAGATAAGGACTGCTTGGCCCACCCAGTCTGCTTATTTCCCTACCTATTGGATAAGCTCCAGATTCTAGTTAACCAACAGCCTACTTCCTCCTACCCCCCCAACTATAATTGCCCTATGTCTGTCCCATGCATGTTTGAATTCCCCCACTGTTTTAGACCCAACAACCTCCCCAGGAAGGCGGTTGCATGCATCCACCACTCTCTCTGTGAAAAAAAAAAAAATCCTCACATTGCCCCTGAGCCGTCCCCCTGTATCTTTAAATTGTGCCCCCTTGTTCTTGCACATCTCTTTTTCTGAAAGATGCTAACCTCCTTGACTTTGTTGATTCCCTTGAGGTACTTGAAAGTTTCTGTCATGTCCTCCCGTCCCTCCTTTCATCAAGGATATGCATATTAAGCTCTCTCAGTCTGTCTTCATATGGTTTCTGACGCAGACCCTGCACCATTTTAGTTACCCTCCTCTGGATTGCCTCCATCCTGTCTATGTCCTTGTGGACATGGGGTCTCCAAAACTGCACACAGTACTCCAGATGGGGTCTCACTAACTGTTTGTACAGAGGGATAACCACTTCCCTTTTTATATTTGTGATGTCTCTCCCTATGCATCCTAGTATCCCCCCTGCTCTCCTTATTGACCTCTCACATTGCTTGCCCACCTTTAGGTCATCTGCTATGACTACCCCAAGATCCCTTTCCATTATTGTTGTTGTTAGTACCTCCCCTGCCATTGTGTACTCTTCTCCTGGGTTTTTGTTTCCCAGGTGCATTACTTTGCACTTATTTGCATTGAACCTAAGTTGCCATACTGTATGTCTGACCATTCCTCCAACCTTGCCAAGTCCCTTTTCATCCTTTCCATCCCCCTTTTGTATCAACTCTGTTACAGATCTTTGTGTCGTCTGCAAAGAGGCACACCTTTCCTTTCAGACCCCATGCAATGTCATCTACAGTATAAAGATGTTAAAGAGGACTGGACCCAGTACTGAACCCTGAGGTACTCCACTAGTAACCCCCCTTTCTTCGGGGTGAGTTCCATTCACTATTACCTTCTGTGCCCTGTTGGGCAGCCAGTTTGCTATGCAGGCTACCACCCTGGGACCCACTCCCAGGCTGGCTAACTTGATTATTAATCTTTTGTGTGGGACTGTGTCAAATGCGTTGCTAAGTCTAGGTAGGCCATCTCCATGGCCCCTCCCTGGTCTATTACTTTGGTCACCCAGTCAAAGAAATCGATTAGATTCATCTGACATGACCTTCCTGCTGTGAATCCATGCTGCCTTGGGTTCTGTGCGCCGTTGGCCTCTAGATACTCAACAATTCTTTCTTTCAGGGTGGGCATTGGGTTGTTAACCCTAATGCCCACCCACCCCCTCCATCCTGTAGCCTCCTATCCGAAGCACAAGATACAGCTCTAACCTAGTGCTTCATAGTGATACAGTATGGCTAACATAATCTGTCAAAACTTTCTTCATGCAGGACCCATCTGAACAGGGGAAGGGGAGGGCATTACAGTTGACAAGCCCAAGTAAGACTGCACCACTGATACTCCAATACTCCAGAGTGTTTTTCATATCCCTTATTTGTGCACTTTGCGTTCTTGCATCCTAATGTCTGCATTAACGTAGTTTTTTGCAATGAACTTCCCTTCTTTTTCAGATAGTGGAATTGTACCCTCATTTGTGCAGATCTCTCTGGGACCTACACAAAATGACATAAATAAAATATTGATGACAGTCCTGACCCAGCGCATGGGCCCAGCATACCCAGGCACGCATGCTAATACCTTGTGGGTGAGATTCCCTGACCCACCACAAGGTGTGGCATCTTCGCCAAAACACTGATCTGTCCCTACCCAGGCTGGGGCTGGTGCTGCATGCTGTAGCATCTTCCCCATCAGCCTTGTCCCAGTAAACCAGCTCACTGAGTTCACACCTGAACTCAGCTAACTGATATGGTAAGGCAGTGTGTTCCCCAGTGGTGCAACTGACCTCCCTGCAAACAAGGTTACTTAATAAATTCTTTGTTTTTTAATATTTTAACCCCATACTTTCAACATACTATAGTCCTGTTATGACCCCACCTCATAAACCCGGTAGGTGAAAATTTTCAAATCCCTGCCGAAACGCCATTTCACGCCACAGGTGTGAAAACACATTTCTGACAGGATGTGAAAATTGACAGCTGTACTATTCATGAGGTGGTGTGAAAAATGGCTAGTTTGAAAATTTGGAGTAAAAGTTTTGAAAATGCATGTCTGTAGAACATTTTCAACAAGCGCTTGTAACTTGGCCATTTTTATGATTTTGTTTCACCAAATTTTCAACATGGCCTTTTTGGGACCACTTCATGAACACTGATGGTGACATTTTGTTATTCCATCCTGAAAGGTGACTGCACAGTCACCTTCCAGCCCCAGTCAACAAAATGACAGTGCCAGTGTTCATGAGGTGGGGTTCCAAAAAGGTTATGTTGAAACTTTGGTGAAAAAATTCCTAAAAATAGCAAATTTATGAACAAAAGTTCAAAATGCAAATTGCAATACATTATACAGCACTTACCTTTATTCCTCAGTTCACAATTTGGCTTTGAAGAGTGCAGATGTGTCTTGGTCTACAGAGGATGGCAGCTTACAACCTCAGCAGGTAAGTATAGGGTAAGAGTGGGTGTGAGGTAGTGGGTGCTCAGTAGGAGGGTCTGGTTGGGGACAGCGATGATGACGAGGGACTGTTTTCTTTATTTCAGGCTTAAAAAAAGATGTTTGGGGACTGTTTTTCTTTTTCAGGAACCAACAAATTAAATAGATTATTTTGGGACACTGGGGATGGGCTCCACAGTGTCCCACACTGCTGGGGGGACTTGTAAATGCTGACACAGGGATTGGGTCCCCCGATATCGGCAACTATGAAACAAAACAATGGGCTTCATGGGGGGGAAGGGCATCCAACACTGGGAGTGGGCATCCTGGTGTCAGATTATAAATAAAATTATATAAATAAATACCCTGCCACTGGGAATTGGGGCCTCCGGTGTTCAGATACACTTTATGAAATAAAACAATGGGGTGTGGGGGGGTGGAGGCATCTGACACCAACAGTGGGCATCCTGGTGTCAGATTATACAACAAATAATATAAAGAAAGAAAGAAAGAAAGAAATACACTATCACTAGGGACTGGGGCCCCCGGTATGCAGATACACTTTATTAACACAGCACCATCAGGATGGCGGGGCTATAATGACAGTAGCTCCGTCCCTGACATACAAGCCATGACACAGCAGGGGTTTTTATATCACACAGTTGTTGTTTGTTACTAAATGACAGCTGTGTCATATCATGCAACCAGCTGTTGTAGCAAAAATTCAGTTATCTCTAGAACGTTGATTTTTGAACTGCACATGCTCACAAGTGGAGTTTTCTCCTTAAATAATTTAAAAACCACATAACATTTGGACCTATAAAAAACAAAACCACACACCTTGGTCCAACCTCTATCAAACCTGAAAGTTACAGGTTTCAGAGCCTCCTATGTTTTTAGTTATCAGATGGCAAAACAATTGTCTTAAAATTTTCAAAAATAGAGACTTTAATGTATTTTTCACCTCTATAAAGTTTCCCCCACTGAACTGATCTACACGACATTTTGAGGATCAAGAGATCCTAGCACAAAGGCTGTGCTTTCCAAATTTCATGTAAATTAGTTGATTGAGGGCCAAATTATTAAGGTACAAAAATTGTGGTTTAGCATGAAAGTGCTTCCTCAACCCTAATATACAGGCATGGCTGTGCCTGTATAATTCATAGAATCAGAGAAAGTGTTGGCAGAAAAGGACCCTACATCCCATCCAGTCTTCCCGTAACCCTCCCTCACTAGGAAGCCTCCCTCCCTCCCTTACCAGCCTGCCCCTTGCCCATTAGGCCCATGTACCTATACCAGGCTCTTTTGAAGGTGCCTACCATATCAAACCCCACCACCCATTCCTGCAGACTGTTCCATAGCCTTACCACCCTCTCAGTAAAGAACCTCCCCCTGATATCCTCTCTGAATCTTCCCCCCCTCCAGTTTGTAGGCATGCTCTCTAGTGGAATTGTTCTTACTCATTCTGAAGATGCAATCGACCCTCACCTTGTTCAAGTCCTTCAAATACTTCAATGTCTCCACCATGATCCCCTCTCCCTCCTCTCCTCCAGTGTGTACAGGCCCAGCTCTTCCAACCTCTCCTCATAAAACTTCCCCTGCAGCCTCCTCACTATCTTGGTTGCCCTCCTCTGGACCCTTTCCAGCCTGTCCTTGTCCCTTTGTAGGTATGGCCTCCAGAACTGGACCCCATATTCCATGTGTGGTCTGACCATGGTTTTGTAAAGTGGCAGGATCACCTCCCTCCTCCTGCTTGTGAATTCCCCTCCCTATGCATGCCAGCATTCTGCGTGCCTTTCCTGCAGCTCTGTTACACTGATTCTGGACTTTCAGGTTGTCTGAAAGAGTGATCCCCAGCTCTCTTTCCTGTTCTGTTACCTCCAACTCATCCCCCCCCCCAAGTCAATACTTCACTTTTGGGTTGTTTCACCCTATGTGCATAATTTTGCACTTATTGATAGTGAACTGTAACTGCCACTTTTCTGACCACTCCCCCAGCCTAACCAAGTCCTCCCTCATATCTTCCACCCCCCCACCATATCCACCCTATTGTAGTATATGTTCATGTCATCAAAAAAGAGACACACTTTCCCCAGAAGACCCTCTGTGATGTCCGCGATGTATATGTTGAAAAGTATGGGTCCCAACACAGAACCCTGGGGAACCATACTTGTCACCTTCTCTTCCTTAGAGTGCACCCCCATTCACCACAACCATCTGTGTCCTTCCCTTGAGCCAGTGTTCTAACCAGCTTGTGAGCTTGCTCCCCACTCCTAAGCTATTTATCTTCCCTATCAGCTTCCTGGGGGAGATGGTGTCAAATGCCTTCCTGAAGTCCAGGTAGGTCATGTCCACTGCCCCCACGGTCCCATATCTCTGTCACTCTGTCAAAGAATTCAATCAGGTTGGTCTGGCATGACCTACCACCTGTGAATCCATGTTGATTGTTATTTAGGAGGCCCTCCTCCTCTAGATATTTTATCAGCCTTTCCTTTATAAGTGCCTCCATTAGTTTTCCGATCACTGAGGTTAGGCCATTCAATAAATTAATTGCAAAAAAACAACGTTAATGAAGTCATTAGGGTTCAAGAATGCAAAGCACACAAAGAAAGGAAATGAAACAACATTAGGGATTTGGGTCTTTGGAGTATTGACAAATCAGTGGTGGGGTCTTCCTTAGGGTTGTTAACCTTAATGCCCACCCTCTCCCCTGAGCTTGTAGCCTCCTGTCCAAAGCACAGGGCCTTGAAGACATCACATCTGAGCTTGTTTGATTAAGGGAGAGGTGGGCGTTTGGGCTGACAACCCCAAGGAAGACCTTACCACTGATTTGCCAATACTCCAGAGACTCCAATACCTAATGTTTTTTCATTTCCATTCTTTGTGCGCTTTGTGTTCTTGCACCCTAATGTTTGCATTAACATAGTTTTTTGCAATGAATTTCCCTTCTTTTTCTTATAGTGGAATCATATCCTCATTTATGCAGGCCCTAAACCTGCTCAAAATGAGATAAATACAATATTGGAGGCAGTCCTGGCCCAGTGCATGTGCCCTGCAGACCTCGGCATGTATGTCAATACCTTGTGGGGAAGGCTCCCTGACCCAAAACAGGATGCTGCGTCTGTACCAAAATACTGTTCTATCCCTACCAAGGACAGGGCTGCTGCTGATACTACAGCATCTTTCCCATCAGCCTTGTCCCATTAAACCAGCTCACTGAGTTCAAATCTGAGCTCAGGTAATTGGCACAGTAAGGCAACGTGGTCACCAAGTGGTGCAATGGACATCCCAGCAAGCAACATTACTTAAGTTCTTTGATTTTTAGTATTTTTACCCCAGACATTAAACACAGTCTTCTTAATGAACCCAGTAGGTGAAAATGTTCAAATCCCTGCCAAAATGCCATTCCACACCACTGGTGCACAAACACATTTCCGGTATGATGTGAAAAAAATTACAGCTGTAATGTTCATGAGGTGGTGTGAAAAAATGGCTATGTTGAAAATTAGGAGTCAAAATATTGAAAATTACCAAAGTTATGCATGTGTGGACAATAATTTCAGCATACGCTTGCAACTTGGGAATTTTTTAGGAATTTTTTCACCAAATGTTCAACATGGCCTTTTTGGGACCCACTCCATGACCACTGGTAGTGAAATTTTGTTAATCGGGCCCAAAAGGTGATTTTGTGCAGCGATCATGAAATCATCTTCCAGGCCCCACTAATAAAGTTTCACCAGCAGGGTTCATGAGGCTGGGTCCCAGAAAGGCCATGTTGAAAATTTGGTGAAAAAATTCTAAAAATGACAAAATTACAAACATAAGTTCAAAATGCCATTGAAATACATTATGCCGGCCTGTCGGCACAGCGGTTGGATTTCCGTCTGCGACGCCGGCGACCCAGGTTCTGGAACGGACTC
The DNA here is from genome assembly GCA_016271365.2 of Neoceratodus forsteri. Classification (NCBI taxonomy): domain Eukaryota; kingdom Metazoa; phylum Chordata; order Ceratodontiformes; family Ceratodontidae; genus Neoceratodus; species Neoceratodus forsteri. The sequence goes on from CM057453.1 coordinate 438,350,523, forward strand.
GGGTTGCCAGAGGGCCGGCCAGAGGGAGAAGGATAAAGCGTCCGGGGACAGCTCTCCTTCTCTGGGGGGAGGGCTGAGGATGCATACCCGCATAGGCTGACTCCTGGTGGAGGTTGGGAGTTCAGCAATACAGCCGGGGCATGGTGTTCAAGGGGGGCAGTGGCAGATGTCGGCGTACGCCTTGACGTCAGACGTCACTCCTCTCAGGAAAAGTGGAAAAAGGCTGCCCGGTCCACCAGATGATGGCTGCCGACTCCCTGCCACCTCAGATGCCCTGATGCCCCGGAACTCACCTCAGCAGCACCCAGGGGCTGATTAGTGAGTGCGCTGGTATCCCCCTCCTGGTGGCTTCCCCCTCAGAAGAGAGGGACCCATCCGGTGAAGGGTTACGCCTGGCCACCCCTGGGTCGGCTGCGATCTGAGGTGAGTAGGAAGGGGGTCGGGACAAGGAGGTCAGAGGGGGGTCTTGTGCAGGCCGGAAGGAGTGGCGGGCTGGGGACCAGTAAGGTGGCATAAATAACATAATGCAACAAAAAAGAAATACATTACATGGCACTTACCTGTATTCCTCAGTTCATGGTTTAGCATTGAAGAGTGCAGATGTGTCTCAGTCCACAGAGGATTACACCCTTCGACCTCAGGTGGTAAGTGTCGGGTAAGGGATGTGTGAGGTGGTTGGTGCTCAGTGGGAGGGTCAGGATGGGGGGAAGGGGATGTCGGCGATGATGAGGAACCGTTTTCTTTCTTTTAGGTAAAAAAAAATTAAAAAGATGTTGGGAGACAGTTTTCTTCTTTCCAGGAGCTTACATGTGAATTAAGGTGGGAGGGTGCCTTTAGACACCAGGGAAATGGGACTAAACTGGAGAAAATAATCGGAGGGAGGTGGATGCAATTAGACACCAGGGAAACAAGAAAAAAAAAACAGGTACAGCAACTGGAGGGTGGGGGTGCCACTAGACACTAAGGGAAATTAGAATTACAATGGAGACAGCAATCATAGGCTGGGGGTGCCACTAGATACCAGGGAAATGGAAATTACAATGGGGACACTTGGGAGAGCAAGGGAAACGTTAAAAATACCTGTGTATCGTATCATATACTGTTGTGTTCTGCTATACGAAACAACACAGTATATGATACAACACACATAATGAAATACAATAACAGGACATAATGGGAGGGTGATTGGGAGGAGGGACCACTAGCCACCAGGGAAAACTTTATTATATTTTCGCAGGCGATAGTGTGGCGGGAGGGATCACTGGACACCAAGGACAGCATTAATATATGGGGAGTGATTGGGAGGGGAGGGACTGCTAGCCACCAGGGAAAAGGTTTGTACATCTCAGGGTTGCTTTTTCCATTATGTGTGTCATATCATATACTGTGTTGTTCTGCTATATGACACACCACAGTATATGATGCAACACACATAACAAAATACAACAGGACATCATGCTTTCGCAAAAATTCAGCTATTTGCAGAACGTTGATTTTTTGAAATGCGCATACTCAGAAATAGAGATGTTGTGAAGTTTTACTATGCCTGCAAATTCTCCTCGAAGTCATCAAATTCAGCCTGCAAAAAATTTCACAAAATTGACTTTCGGTGCCAATTCTTTGCTAGTTGTCTTTGAAATTAACTTCAACTTATGTTAGAACTTCAAAGATGATTGGCTTCTGGTACCAAAACTTTGCCGGTTAACTTCGAAGCTAACTCCGACTTTGTTAGTAACTTCGCAGTTAATGAAAAACATGGTTTGTCACATGATTCACTTACAGCAGGTCATATGGGAGATTCCAGGCAGGCAGGAAGTTAATGTTTCACTTTCATCTCAGCATTTGTAGCTATAGAAGACAGTGTGCTAGAAAGTCACTGATCACTTGAGCGGCAACATCTTTATGTATCTTCTTAACATTTTTATAGTTTATCCTTTTTGAGTTCTATTCCTTAGCTTTCTTTACTGTAGTTTCTAAATTTATAAATTTTGTTAGTCTATACTGTTTTTTTCTCACTTCTTACTCTCTTTTTCTTTCATTTTCTTCTTCTAATGGAGGGGCAGTATCTGGACTCGGAGGAATCAAGACAGTGTGGGCTTTTTGGAGGTGCAGTTATGCGCCTTAGCAGGCATGCATTTATCAGAGGAACTGCTGCCCCCCCAGCTTAGGAATGGAGTTCTGCTGCTGCAGAGCAGCAGCAACAACAGCAAAAGAAACAGCAGCTATAACTGCAGCAGCAGCAGCAGCAACAGCAGAAAGAACAGCAGCAGCAGGCAGCTGCTACAAGTCCCGCCACAGTAGGAGCCCACTGCCTCCTCATCTGATGCTTTGCCACTCCCACAGTGCTCTGTAGTGTGGGATGTTTTTGAAATGCACCCTAAAGATGAGACAGTGGCCATCTGCAAGGTGTGTGGGTGCTGTGTGAGGCAGGGGGAAAGAGGGACCCACCTTGGGACTGGTGGCCAGAGGACGCACCTCCACATCCACCACCTCAATGAGTGGAGGGCCAAGGAGCACAATGTAGCTGCATCATGTGGTGGTGGTGATGCCCCTGAGGGTAATGTGGAGCAGTGGGAGGTTGGCGGTGATGCTGCTGCAAGTCAGCACTGTAGCTGCAGGAGTGACTGCAGCAGTACTCGGCCTGTACCTCCCAGACAGCAGCCTGATGACTCTATGGCACCTGCCACACATGGCAATGTGGCAGTTTTGTGACCCGAGGTGCAGGATCTGCGGCATGATTTTAACACTTTCAGGCAGGAAGTGATAGATCAGCTGGACAATTTTATGTCAAGCCAGGCAAGGATCCTCACTCTCTTGGCAGAGCTGTGTGGTGGTGGTGGGCGTGGCTCAGCTTTAGGTGGTGCTGGGGGGGTTGTCTGAGTGGTTGCCAGAAACTGTTTATTTTATATTTAGTTATTCCATAATCTGTGTTCTTAATTTCTCCACTCTCTAGCCCCCTTCCCTATTAAAAATAAAAAAAACATCAAAAAAAATATAAAAAGTTGTAAAAAAAATAAAAATTCTGTTGTTTTTATGTCTTTTGTTCTATCCTCTTTTTTAGTATTGTCTTGTTTGTTTGGATGTCCCTTGCCTGTCCAGTTCTGTTGTTTCTTTAGTCCTTTTTACACATGATAAACCACTTTCCTTCCTTTCATTTTTGTTACTGATTCATCACGTGTACTCCCACTATCCACAAATGTCAAGTATTTGCCACATTAAATAAATAGTTTACCCATGGTATGTGATGGTACGTGACTGGTAGTTGTGTGCAACCGCCAACCACCTAAAGAAGTGCAAACCATAACACAAACATGAGCTATTCTGCTGGGAAGTTAAACATAAGTCTGTTTTAAGCACCTAACAGGTTTACTGCTGTCGTCAGAAATGTGAAGTTGTGTCCCCAGAGAGAAACATGCTTCCCTTCAGTCAAAAAGTCTTGCCGCACACACCCGAGAAGGCGGTGCAAAGCAGATGTGAAAGTTGCAAGAGAACTTAAACATGTTTATGGTACTAAGCATTTTTGGGCTTGTCACCCCAGCGACCCCACCACCACCAGCAGCACTTTGCCAGAAATGTGAAGTTGTGTCCCCAGAGAGAAAAATATCAAGTGGCTGTGTTTTTCACATTGAGAATGGAGTAAATAGCTTAGGGAGAGGGTGCTTTGCTGTTGCTGCTGCTGCTGCTGCATGCTGCTGTTGTTCCAGAGTTGGAGAAACGGCCTCTTGCTCACTGTAGATTCATGATTACACATAGACATAGTGCACAGGCAAGTACCTTTTTTTTTCTTTTCATTGTAAGGTGGGGGGGTGGAGGGGTTATTGCTACTGTTCGAAGTTTAATATATTCGTACTGCTCCTTCATTCATTTTCAGTTATTTGTGCTGATGACATCATACTGCTGGACAGCTACAACATAGATGTTGTTGTCATGCATAACATTGGCCAACCACGAAGGTAAGTATTTTTTTTGTTTGGGGGGGGGATTGCTTATCTATCATAATTGAAACATTAATTGTATTTGTTAATCACCGCCTCTGGTGTTCTTTCTTACAGGTATTCCTTGTGCCTGTATTTTCTCCAATGATGGGCTTGATTCACCAAGCAAATGATGCTGATTGAGTGACCCAGGCCAGGGTACATGCTGACTTCCAACTTCCATCAAGCTTGATCCCTGGTATTACACGCACCTTTTAAGATGATAATTTTTTCGTTTTCCTTTTCTGGAGGTGTGGGTACAGTATATTCATTGGCAATTGTGCCGGATTCAATACTCAATATTTCCTGTTGCTGTTGTTATAATTTCAGGTACAGTACTTTCCAGACAGTGTATGCGTTGCGATATACTTGACTTCACTGAGAAGATGGAGATGGCTTTCTTGCCTGCAGGATCTCTTCACGCACCATTGCATCAAAATTTCAGTCCAGATAGCACCTGTGAAGACAAGAAAGGATTTTGTGAAGGAAAGTAGCAGAGAGGAGAGGAGAGGAGAGGAGAGGAGAGGAGAGGAGAGGAGAGAGAGGAGAGGAGAGAAAAACATTAAATCATAATGATACTTACTGTCAGAGTACTACTGCTGGCTGTGTGCAATGGTATATTTTTGGTGTCTGTGTGTATTGGAACCAGCAAAACTTGCATGAAGAAGAAATGGCACGAAAACATTTTAATGCCACACTGAATCTCATGGACTGATTTTCTGCCTCTAGTAGCCTGATAGAAGGGCTGCAGTTTCTGAAAACAGTGCCCGGTGTCTTACCATCACATCTGATGAAGAAAGTCCTTGCTGCAGTGTGGTTCCACATGATGAGGTCTTGCCGGCTTCAGTCAGTCAGTCAGTCAGTCAGTCAGTCAGGTGTGTCTTGTTGACTACAGCGGGTGTTCATTGTAAGTGGCATAGTGCATTGTTTACTGGTGTTCCATTTGATGCAATTAAAAAAGCATCACTAATTAATAGCTGTGGATTAATATCTCAGCACTGAATGTGAACATTATCATTGTTATTAATTTGACATCCAAGATTACATGGTTGGGGACGGGTGGGGAGGGAGAAGGAGAAAATAAATTGGAGAGTTTGTTATTCTTCCACGTCATCCATGAAGCATCCCTCACAGTCTTCAAGACTGGAATTGTCACCACAAGAGAACACCCTCTTCATCACTTCTTCATCCACTTCAATGCTGTGAGACAATGATGAGGTACATACCGGTCTGCCAAAAGCACTTTCCTCTTCATCATCACCATCACTGTCAATCAGTGGTGTGACAAAGGACATTACTCTTCTTAATGGAATGTGAGCCTCATTCATTTTGATAAATGTCAGCAGGACAACATTTTTGGGAGAGAGAGATTGGTGCGCCTGTCACACACAATGGCACCCGCTGAACTGAACACCCACTCAACGCTGACACTGGAGGATGGGCAGCGCAGATATTTCAGGGTAACCATTGTCGGTGCTGGCCAGTCATTGACCTTAGTGCCTCAGTATAGCAGTGGCTCATCTCCAATGGTGAGGTTCTTTGTACCTGCAAAATATGCATCTACCATGCATTTTCCCACTCAAAGACGTGCAGCATGATCATCCTCATCTTCCGTTTCCTCCATGTCTGTGACTCCCACCTGACTGAGGGCAGCCCAAATGGGTTTCAGCATAAGTTCCTTTAACTTGCATGGTTTTTGTGCAGTTTGACACCCCTGGGATGATAAAGAATAGGTGGCAGGAACACCGTCTCACTTTGCAGTACTCTCATATGGCTTTGAACCCTGTGCCCATATTAGCAACTGTGTACCACTTACCCTTTGAGTGAATAGTTCTGTCAGTCTCTGCAATTCCTGACACCCACCTTGTAATATGGCTGCCAGCCCATGTTTATAACGTGGGTCAAGCATTATGGCAATTCAAAACTCCTCAGACTGCAGAATATACTTTATGGTGGTGTTGGAGTCTAATGTGGACAGCATGTGTTCCATCAATGAGCAAATTGCTTATCACCACCTGCCACCACCTGTTGCTGCACGTTCAGCAGTGGCCTGCCCCAGCACCCATAGCAGAGGGATGGACTCACTGATGCTGGCAGTGTCCCCACTCACTGCCTGTGTTGCATACCTGAAGGGCCTTAGACTCAAGATGAGCCGATCCATTAGGCTCCACTGCTCTGTTGTGAGACACATGGATGCCACACTGCTGTCATGACTCACGTGAAGTAGCAGATGCTCAGAAATTGCATTGTACTAGTGGTATAAACGCTCCACCATGTACAAGGTGGAGTTCCACCAGGTGACAATGTCAAGTTTTAACTGATGCTGAGGCAGCTTGTTCTTTACCTGCAGAACACGTAGATGGCCACGTGCTTTTTCTGAATGTGCAAAGTAGGCACAGATGCATCGGGCCAGAGTCAAAATATCTTTTATATCTGGATGGTTGATGAAAGTTTGCACAACAAGGTTAAGGCAGTGTACCAAGCATGGTACCCTAACAAATCCCCATCAGTGATGCATTTCTGCACAATTGATCCATTACCATTGGCGATGAATCCAACTTTCAGTGCATGGGGGTGGAGCCACTCATCAGTCTCTGTTAGTACCACTTCCAGCATCTTTTCTCCAGTGCATGTCCAGGGGTTACTCTTCATGGTCAGTGTTGCATGCTGCCTAACACCAGGCTTGTTGCTACCACCACCGTTTGTCCTATCACAATTTTTGCCTCTCCCCCAATCAGCCACTCCCCAAGTACCTGTGCCCAGTGTGCTGTAATGCACAGGTAAGAGTTACCAGCTGTTTTCCCACTGGTCCACATGTCCATGCTCATATGTACACACTGTGCTGAGGAATGCTGCAGGGCATGAGGTACCATGTCTCATATATTACTGTACAGTTCTGGGATGGCATGCTTTGAAAAGTATGTACGTAATGGCACCTGCTATTTAGGCAAGGCACGGGCCATGAACCACCTAAATCCCACATTCTCAACAAAGGAATATGGCAACAAATCCAGAGCAAGCATTTCCGCAGCTGCTGCATTCAACTCAAGTGCTGTACCATGATTAGGTGGCAGTTTAGTTTGCTGATCCAAAATGGAATGCAGCATTGGCTGAACTTTTGTTGATATTGCTGCCAGTGATGCACCTGGTGGTGTGCCAAACAGTTTGCCTCATCGCTGTACCATTAATGGGGTGCTCCTTGACTGGGTATTGCCAATGGTACTCAGAGGCACTGACAGAGACAGACCTCAGCTCCTTTTTTGTTTTTCATTACTGGGGTAGTGATAATACTTTGACATGGGGTGGTAGTGCTACTGCTAGGACCACTACTTGGCCCACTTTTAGAATCCTCTGCAACCAGTACCACAAAGATGCCCTCCTCCTCCTCACCTGCACCTCCATCTCCCTCATGTAGTGTTAGGTATATTTGGCTTACAATGCCATCTGATTTGGATGGACCAGAACCACTGGCACTGGATGCCTTCTGGTGTTCATGCCACTGAATTGGGTGCCTGTTTTTAAGGTGGGTATGTTATCCACTTGTGCCAAGGTGACTACACTTCTTACCCCTACTTACTCGGGTTTGACACAGTTGGCAAACTGCCACTGTCTCATCAGATGGACCCAGTACATAAAAATCCAACACTAGGGATTTCTGGGGCCTTGTATTTACTTGGTGCCAAGATGACTGGAATAGCAAAGGAGAAAATGTGCCCTTTGTCATGTTGTGGAGTGACTGGAAAAATGGAAAAATGGGAGAAACAGTGCTGGGGGGTCCTTTTCCTTTGTGGTTATAGCAGTTAAGGCAACAGGAAAGACACATTCTGTAATAATTTGATTTGGCCTTTTATTTTCAGGCTTCCATGAGAGATCCTTGCCGTCTGACACATCATCCACATCATAGTCTGTGAAAAAGCTGACATTCTCATCATCCTCTGCAGGTCTGTCCTCCTCAGTAGCAACAGGCTTTGTGACATGCACCTCCTCTTCTTGACTGGCGTCCTCATGTTGCTCCACATGTTCCACCTCACCCTCACCCATTCAACACACATCAGGCTCCACCTGCAACCCACCATCACCAACAGCACCACTTTCTAATTGCACTTCTAAACCAACCTCCTCCATGCCCACAGTTGTTTGTTTGGTGGTGTTGCTGCTGCTGCTCCCTGTCACTGTGTCACTTGACATTGATACATCCAGCAACGTGTCTGCCACAGATTTGATAGAGAAAAACTTAGAGGCAAGAAAGCCACCACCAGAGCAAAATATGTTGCTACTACTGCTACAATCTGCCACAGAGTCATATGAATGCTGTCCCTCTGCTGTCACTGACATGTTTTTTGTTCCTGCATCACTATTAGGGACCACAAATTGAGCAATGTTCTTTGTGGCTGATCCATGGCATCCCCCTTTAGTTGCCCTTTTCTTGCCAGTCATTCTTCCCTGCACACAGGGACACAACAATCACTCTGGTTAAGTCTCAGCCAGGTGGACAGTGATTTTTTTCCTAGCACAGGTGTGCATGCAGGGACACAACAATCACTCTGGTTAAATCGCAGTCAGGAGTACAATGATCTTCTTTTTGCTAGCACAGGTGTGCGTGCAGGGACACAACAGTCATTCTGGTTAAATTGCAATCAGGAGGACAGTAATTTTTTTCTAAATAAAGGTCTGCCAGCAGGGACACAACAGTCACTCAGGTTAAATCACAGTCAGGAGGTCAGTGACTTTTTTTCCTATCACAGGTGCGCACGCAGGGACACAACAACCACTCTGGTCTGGTTAAATCACAGTAAGGAGGACAGTGACTTTTTTCCTAGCACAGATGTGCATGCAGGGACACAACAATCACTCTGGTTAAGTTGCAGTCAGGAGGACAGTGATTTTTTTTCCTAGCACAGGTGTACACACAGGGACACAACAGTCACTCTGGTCGGGTTAAATTGCAGTCAGGAGGACAGTGACTTGTTTTCCTAGCACAGGTGAACAGGCAGGGACACAAGAATCACTCTGGTTAAATCTCAGTCAGGAGGACAGTGTTTTTTTTCTAAATAAAGGTGTGCCGGCAAGAACACAACAATCACTCTGGTTATATCGCAGTCAAAACAGGGATCTTTTTCCTACCACTGGTGTGCACGCAGGGGCACAACAATCACTCTGGTCTGGTTAAATCACAGTGAGGAGGACAGTGATTTCTTTCCTACCACAAGTGTGCACGCAGGGACACAGCAGTCACTCTGGTAAAATCGCAGTCAGGAGGACAGTGATTTTTTTCCTAGAACAGGTGTGCATGCAGGGACACAACAATCACGCTGGTTGTATCACAGTCAGAAGGTTAGTGATTGTTTTCTAAATAAAAGTGTGCCAGCAGGGACACAATAATCACTGGTTAAATCGCAGTCAGGATGACAGTGATTTTTTTGTTAGCACAGGTGTGCACACAGGGACACAACACTCACTCTGGTCTGGTTAAATCACAGTCTAAAGGACAGAGATATTTTTTCCTAGCACAGGTGTCCATGCATGGACACAACAGTCACTCTGGTTAAACCACAATCAGGAGGACAGTGATTTTTTTCTAAATAAAGGTATGCTGGCTGGGGCACAACAATCCCTCAAGTTAAATCGCAGTCAGGAGGACAATATTTTTTTCCTATGACAGGTGTGCACACAGGGACACAACAGTCACTATGGTCTGGTTAAATCACAGTCAGGAGGACAATGATTTTTTTTTCCTAGCACAGGTGTGCACGCAGGGACACCACAGACACTTTGGTTATTTCACAGTCAGGAGGACAGTTATATTTTTCCTTGCACTGGTGTGCCGGCAGGGACACAACAGTCACTCTGGTTAAATCTCAGTAAGGAGGACAGTGATTTTTTTCTAGCACAGGTGGGCTTGCAGGGATACAGCAATCACTCAGTTAAATCACAGTCAGGAGGACAGTGATTTTTTTTTCTAAATAAAGGTGTGCTGGCAGGAACACAACAATCACTCTGGTCAAATTGCAGTCAGGAGGACAATGATTTTTTTTACTAGCACAGATGTACACACATGGACACAACAGTTAGTGTGGTCTGGTTAAATCACAGTCAGGAGGAAAGTGATTTGTTTTCTAAATTAAGGTGTGCTGGCAGGGACACAACAATCACTATCGTTAAATCTCAGTCAGGAGGACAGTGATTTTTTTTCCTAGCACAGGCGCGCATGCAGGGACACAACAGTCATTCTGGTCTGGTTAAATCACAGTCAGGAGGAAAGTGATTTGTTTTCTAAATTAAGGTGTGCCGGCAGGGACACAACAATCACTATTGTTAAATCTCAGTCAGGAGGACAGTGATTTTTTTTCCTAGCACAGGCGAGCATGCAGGGACACAACAGTCATTCTGGTCTGGTTAAATCACAGTCAGGAGGAAAGTGATTTGTTTTCTAAATTAAGGTGTGCCGGCAGGGACACAACAATCACTATTGTTAAATCTCAGTCAGGAGGACAGTGATTTTTTTTTTCTAAATAAAGGCGTGCCAGCAAAGACACAACAATCACTCTGGTTAAATCACAGTCAGGAGAAGAGTGATTTTTTTTTGCTAGCACAGGTGTGCATGCAGAGACACAACAGTCACCCTAGTCATTTTAAATCGCAGTCAAGAGGACAGTGATTTTTTTCCTAGCCCAGATGTTCATGCAGGAACACAGCAGTGACTCTCATCTGGTTAAATTGTAGTCAGGAGGGCAGTGATTTTTTTTCCATGCACAGGTGTGCATGTGGGGACACAATATTCATTCTGGTCTGGTTAAATCACAGTCAGGACGAAAGTGATTTGTTTTCTAAATTAAGGTGTGACGGCAGGGACACAACAATCACTATCATTAAATCTCAATCAGGAGGACAATGATTTTTTTTCCTAGCACAGGCGTGCATGCAAGGACACAAAAAAAATCACTCTGGTTAAATCACAGTCAGGAGGACAGTAATTTTTTTTTTCTAAATAAAGGTGTGCCAGCAAAGACACAGCAATCACTCTGGTTAAATCGCAGTCGGAAGGAGAGTGATTTTTTTTCCATGCACAGGTGTGCATGCGGGGACACAACAGTCACTCTAGTCTGGTTAAATCACAGCCAGAAGGAAAGTGATTTTTTTCTATCATGTGTGTGCATGTAGGGACACAACAGCCACTCTGGTCTGGTTAAATCGCAGTCAGGAGGACAGTGATTTGTTTTCTAAATAAAGGTGTGCCAGCAAAGACGCAACAATCACTCTGGTTAAATCACAGTTAGGAGGAGAGTGATTTTTTTTGCTAGCACAGGTGTGCACACAGGGACACAACAGTCACTCTGGTCATTTTAAATCACAGTCAAGAGGACAGTGATTTTTTTCCCAGCCCAGATGTGCATGCAGGGACACAACACTCACTCTTGTCTGGTTAAATCGCAGTCAGGAGGACAGTGATTTGTTTTCTAAATAAAGGTGTGCCAGCAGGGACATAACAATCACTCTGGTTATATAGCAGTTGGGAGGACAGTGTTTTTTTTCCTACTATAGGTGTGCATGCAGGGACACATTATCACTCTGGTTAAAGATCAGTCAGGAGGAGAGTGATTTTTTTTTCTAAATAAAGGCGTGCCGGCAAAGACACAAGAATCGCTCTGGTTAAATCGCAATCAGGAGGAGAGCGATTTCTTTTGCTAGCACAGGTGTGCACGTAGGGACACAACAATTACTCTGGTCATTTTAAATCACAGTCAAGAGAACAGTGATTTTTTTCCCAGCCCAGATGTTCATGCAGGGACACAACAGTGACTCTGGTCTGGTTAAATCACAATCAGGAGGACAGTGATTTGTTTTCTAAATAAAGGTGTGCCGGCAGGGACATAACAATCACTCTGGTTAAATCTCATTCAGGAGGACATTGATTTTTTTCCTGGCACAGGTGTGCACACAGGACAGTGATTTGTTTTCTAAATAAAGGTATGCTGGCAAGGACACAATAATCATTCTGGTAAAATTGCAGTCAGGAGGACAGTGATTTTTGCTTGCACAGGTGTGCACGCAGGGACACAACAGTCACTCTGGTCTGGTTAAATTGTAGTCAGAAGGACAGCGATTTTTTTCCTAGCACAGGTGTGCACGCAGGGACACAACAATCACTGTGGTTAAATCACAGTCGGGAGGACAATGATTTTTTTTTTCTAAATAAAGGTGTGCTGATAGGGACACAACAATCACTGTGGTTAAATCACAGTCGGGAGGACAATGATTTTTTTTTCTAAATAAAGGTGTGCTGATAGGGACACAACAATCACTGTGGTTAAATCACAGTCGGGAGGACAATGATTTTTTTTTTCTAAATGAAGGTGGTCTGATAGGGACACAACAACCACACTTCACTGTCAGGTGGACAGTGATTTTTTTTTCTAAATAAAGGTGTGCTGACAGGGACACAACAATCACTCAGGTTAAATCGCAGTCAGGAGGACAGTGATTTTTGTTCTTAATACATGTGTGCCATCAGGGACACAAACAGCACGATCATTCTGGTTAAAGCACAGTCAGAAGAGTAATGTTTTTCTTAAGAAAATACAGGGCACTGGGCGGTGATTTTTTTATTGAACACAAGTGTGGCTTGTAAATTGTTGCTACCCTCCCCAACACAAGCCACCAAACCATTACTTCTCAGTTAAAACAAAACTAAATACTTACAGTAAAGAATATAGGAGAAGATCAACATAAAAAGTACCACCAATATGTGACCACCAAAATTATATTTTATATTATATTATATTTAGATTTTGAATCCAGGCTGCTACAACATGCACAAACTCTGCTCCCTAAGTCTCTCTCCAACACACTACACTCAGAGAATGACCAAACTAGCTTCTCATTGGCTTATTAGAAACATGTGACCTCCTATCCCATGGTACATTGCATACTTTGAATATTATTCAAAACTTTGATGGCGAAGTTCCAGTTTCGCGGATCTGAAATACTTCGATTATTGAATTAAGATGCATCGAAGTTTTCGAATTTGAAATTCCACAAAATTGTAAATAGAATGCAAAGTGCAACTTCAAACTGCAGAAAACTTTGCGGATCAGTTAAAATATGCAAAATTGTATGTGGAGCGCATTTTTTCAACTTCACACATCTCTACTCAGAAATGGAACATTTTTCTTAAATAATTTAAAAAGTACCTAACAGGTGGACCTAAAAGCCACAAAAGTACATACCTTATGCCAAACTATATCAAATCTGAATGTTTCAGGTTTCAAATCCTCATATTTTTTCAGTTATCGGGGTTAAAAGTCTTAAAATGTTTTAAAGCTGTGATTTTTATGTGTTTTGCACCTCTGTAACTTTGCTCTCACTGAACCGATCTACATGAAATTTTCCAAATAAAGAGATCCTGGCACAAAGGCTATGCTTTCCAAATTTCTTGTAAATTGGTTGAACAGGGGGAATGTTACTGAAGTGAAAAATTGGGGTTTAACATTAAAGTGCTTCCTCAACCCTAATATACAGGCACTACTGTGACTGTATAATATTCTTTGAAAAAAACTGTGTTCAACTTAACATCGCAAAAAGTAGGAAATGTGTCATTAGGGTTTCCAACCCTAATTCCCCTCAAGCAGCAAAAGGACAAGAGCACATAGGTAACTACAGGCAGCCATCATTAGGCATGACAAGCAACATACAATTGTTTCCTGATTAAACAAATGCAGTAGCACTGATGTACACCCTTCATGGATTTGTATCTATGGTGTGCACACCGAAAGACATATTCACTAACTTGTGGCTGCAGATAGAGATTCATGATACTCAAATTGTAACACTGCTTCTGTGTGCAGAAGCACAGGCCCCTGCAGCCACAGATACAAATCTATGATACCCAAATTATAAGAGTTATTTTGAATGCAGAAGTGCAGGCCCATAAGGGGACAGCAATTCAGTAGCATCAGGTACTCATGCACACTGTAAAACATACACACACTTGATGGGTCTGTGCATCTGCAGTTGCAGCTGTAAGACATACACACCACCCTCTGGCTGCAGAAGTGTGGGCACCACAAAACTGATGATATTGAAATTACAACATTATTTCTGTCTGCAGAAGCAGAGGCCCCGAGGGGCCACATGTGTAAGACATACACACTGCCTTCTGGCTCCAGAAGGGTAGGCCCCTCTGGGGTCTGCAGTTAGACAGACAGAAGTACTGTTGCAATGTGAGTGTCATGATTTCAGCAGCACATCTACAAATTGTTCAAGGGAGTAGCAGTTTTTCAGTTACGCAGCTGTTATGGAAAACCATGCATTAGCAGATCATACTTTCTAGTGAGGTACCTCATACAGTGTGCATGAGCACCTCTGGCTATAGAAGCACAAAGCCCTCATGGGGCCTGCACTTCTGCAGTTACACATACTCATGCACGCTATATGACAAACACACACAGGTGTGGCAACATAAGCATAGGCCCCTGTGGGTTCTGTGCTTATGCAGCTGCAGATAAAAAAATCCACAAAGGCAACATATTAGTGTCACTGCATTTGGGTCATCTGGAAACAGTTGTATGTTGTTTGTCTTACCTGATGATGGCTGTCTGTGGTTGCTTGTGTTGTCTTCTCCTTTTCCTGTTTTGGGGACTGGGGAGTTAGGTTTGGAAACCCTAACACCACATTTCCCTACTTTTATGGCATTAAATTGAACCATAACTGGTGCATTAACACAGATTTTTGAAAATAATTTTCTTTCTTTTTGAGGTAGTTTATTTGTACCCTCCTTCATGCAGGTCCCTTCAGGACCTGCATGAACAAATTCAGATGTGCAGAACCCTCTGGGCCCTGCACCAAGGAAATACTATGTCTGCCTGCAGAGGTGCAGGGCTAGGTGGCCTTTCTGTGCTGTAACAGATGTCAAGAATTTATGGCACTGTCTGCTGTGCTGCAGAAGCAATGGGCCTCTGGGCCCTGCATTTACATGTGGCTGCAGATACAGACACACAGGGCAAAGAGTCCACCTCTCAGCCAAAGCACAGGGCCTTCTGTCAGCCATGGATGCAGAGGTGCCAAGCCCTATGTCAAGAGACGAGTTCTCTTCACTATATTGTTCTTGGGCCTGTGCAGGCAGCCCTGCACCTTCCCTTCCCAGGCTGGGGGTGGTGTTGCATAATAGTGTCATTCCCCCCAGCCTTGGCCCATCCAGCTGGCTTACTGAACTTGCCCCTGAACTCAGCTCACCAGCACAGGATCACAAAACACAACCTTCTGGGGTAAAGGCTGGCTCTATAAACAATGTTACATCATCATCTTTTTTTTATTTTGATCCCACATTTTCAAGATGGCAATTTTATGACTCCCCCTTATAAACATGACATGTGGCATTTATAGAATAGTGGCCAAAATGTTGTTTTGCACCACCACAAGTGCAAAAACATGTGTCATCAGGATTTGAAAAATTACACTAGTCATTTTTATGGCTGTGAGCGGAGCCTACAGCCATCTTGTTATCTGTAGCTTGAAAATGGAGTATCGTGGAACACATTTTTTGAACTTTTCAATGTATCCTTCCACATCTATTAATCACTATGGCAACTAAAATAAAATAATCCCTTCTTTCTGTGTAGAATGTTGGAGACATAACTCCAAGTTGCTTATCAGATAGCCATTAGGAAACTGAAAAAAGCTTGTTAAATATTGCTTGGCTATTAAACTGGAGATTTGTTTACCCCTTTGAAATGTAACAGCTTGCACATTTAAATGCCTAGCATTTAACCATTTTTTGCTATTAACTTCAGTTGGGCATGACTATCTTTCAAGAAAGATTCATACCTCAGAAATGTTACCCATTCCAAGCAAATTTATAAAGATTTGCACTGTTTTCTAACATCTCAAGACCTATCTGAAAAAATGCCAGGTCTTCAGGGAACTATCCAGACTAAATATATAAATTACTTTTTGACAGGAAGGGCTGCGCCTGCTTCCCAAACATAACAGATAAGAGCTACTGAGATCTCTTATAGTAAGAGTGTGTGTGTGTGTGTGTGTGTGTGTGTGTGTGTATATGTGTTTGGGGAGGGTGGAGAAATAGTCAAACTCCTGGCAAGGGAGACCTCATCTAATTAATTAACTGCTGAAAAACCATGGTTGAGAAATTCATCTGCATAATTATCTGATTCCTTATGTTCCCATTTACAGTTATAAAGTCAAAACAACTGAGAAATTTGTAGGGGACAACAGTTGAGTTTATCTTGTGTTTTGGACCTCAAACTCTAGGCCGTGGAATATAAATGTATTGTTTGTGATTGGAATGAGCAATCTAAACAGTAAGAAGGTCTGAACAGTAATATTTCAATTTACAGTATTAGTAATGTAATTGTGCATAATTTCTATAAATAAATTTGAGATCAGATAATAATGTAGCCAGGGTATGTGTTAACTTGCTTTGATCTCTCTCTCACAACATGTAGTAGTAGTAGTAAATATTTTATTCTGAAAATTCAGAAAAGGATAGCCCAATTGAGCCGAGGCTCATTTTCAATGGGGCCCCAATGTATAAAATAAATAATTACACAGAATATGTACATAAATACAAGCATAGCAAATACAATATACAACCTTTATGAAAAGACACAATACTGAACATGACAGTCATGTAAGTGTTTTTTCAATTAATTACAACAAACTTTTGGCATTTCAGCACTTTTTACAGCCAAGATCTTATCTGATGCCAAGATGGAGGAGATATTGACTTGATATATAACGTGCTATTTGAGAATGAAAGAGATCATGCCATTTATTAGGAGGAAAATTATTGTTTAGATACATAGACACTGCCATCAGATAAGGATCTATGGCCCACCCAGTCTGCCCATTTGACCATGTAAGTTCCCTTTATGTTTTTCTATATTATTATTTTTATCTTTTTTGGGATGTTTCATGTAGGCTTGATATTATTCCTGAAATGTCAGAGATCTTCCTGGGAACTTGCAAGATACTGGTGTATAACTATACCATTTACAAAATTCCTGATTAAACAACTGGAAACAGAAGACTGTTTCTATCATTTTATAATATGATGTACTGAGTATGTATTTACTGAGTTGCTGGATCAGGGCCTTGAAGAAAATAATAACATTTACTTAACTCCTTCAAGGTTCCATCAGGTGGATCGAAAAAAGTCTATGAGAATTTGTCTGAAAACTAACAACTATAAGATGCAAAAATAGCATATGTATATATAGGGAAATGTCTCTATTTGCAATAAATTTGTTCACATGCATTACTAGTATCTTTTGAAAGATTGTCCTACTTGTGATTACTAATTTTGAGTATAGTTCATGAAATAATGAGTGTGATATTTGTTATTTCATATATTTCCCATTGTGCCTTATGCATACCATGTAAATCCAGATCATTCCAAGGCCATCTTGACATGGAATACAGAGCTCTTTTCTTGATAAAAGGCTGTTGATATAATAAATAAAGAACAAAGTCATAAATAAGGAACCAGTGGGTTATGGAAAGATTGACAGGGATTTACACAGGGATTTGATTCTGCCACTGCGGGGAAAACACAGGAAAAATGAAGGCTTTTTACAGGGAAATGGTTATTTGGATCTGGGAGCACTGAATATTTTTTATCCTATATTTTGTATCCTGGATAGGGCAGGGGAGATGCTGCATCTCATTATCATAGGGATCTTCATTTGCATATTTTTGCACTGTATTTACTCAGGCCATCCCAGATTAGATGCAATATCTTGTTTTCAGTGGAGAGATGATTTTAACATTTTTATAATGTATTTATTCAGCGTACCTAGTCTAGGGCCTCCAATGCATGTCTTGCCAATGTTGCATCTTTCTGCTGTCATACACTGCTGCAAGTCCACACTCTCCTCTGTTCTCCCTGTGTAACATGCCACCCTCTGGACTGCTGAGGTATCCCAGTTGCCATGGGGTGCGGTATCCTACAATGCCATTTGCAGTATATGCTTCAGGCTATGGATAGTTGATCCGCAGTTCCCCAGTTGTACAAATGAATGGGAGTTCAGCTGTAACATGCCTGTTTTGGGACCTGTGTGAGTGGGTACAGCATTGGCTGTCATCTGCACTGAGCAGTGCAGTGTTACCAGGATGATGGATCTGCATTCAAGTGCCTGAGGTGTATGATCACTGGGTGTTATCACCCGCACACAGCTCTTACCTGTATATAACACATTCCAGCATCCTACTGCGAGTGCTCCACCACCCATCAATGCAGTGGTACAATCCCAACACAGAGCTAGTCATCACAATGGGATGGGCTGGGGTCAGGGAGGGGGTGTCTGTACACTGTGGAGGGGAAGTGGGGGCCACTACGCTATGGACATGGACTGTGGGTGTATTCAAGTGCAATCAGGGATGGCATCAAGGTCCTTACACTATGGAAATGATACAGTCTTGACTCCAGTATGATCAGGGCTGGTGGAATGGGTGGGGGGGGTGCCACTTTACCACCAGAGACTTCAGGGCCTATCCCACATGGGAGTGATTGGGGTCAGGGCTTGGGGGTAAGAGCTGCTCTGGTGCATTCATCCCCTTGCCAACATTCAAATGGGCTGTTAATGAGCATGCATAAGGTCCCTTTGCACCTGCATGCTCAATCAGTTAATTTGCATTCCTGGGCTGAATTTCACCCATGGGGGTTGTGACACACACCGGTATTTGCCACTAATTCTTCCTGGAAGGTATTCAGTCGGGGTCACCCTGGATGCACATGACTTGGTGGCTGCCTGCATTGCAACTTCCATCCAGGGTCACATTTTCAACAGGTACAATGAAGCCCGCCAGCATGAAGCACGGTGTCACAGGCTTACTGCATGACAAAAGGGATTAACTCCCATTGAAACTGCATTGTTTGCTGCAGTAACTCTACTGCAGAATTCTGCAGTGCTACTCTTCATCCTGGTGGGCTTCACTGTATGCATACCCTGTGACACATTCTTTTTGAATATTGTATCACTGCCGACCGGTACACCCTCTTTGCGTAATGCATCTTTCTGCTCATGCATTGGTCTGGCACTTAATATGTCCCCCAGATGTAAAATATTGTTTTCACTGTGTTCTGATTTTACACAATGCAGCATAATATTGTGTAGATGTAGAGCCCCACTGAAAATAAGATACCATTTGTTCTGTGAACTATCCAGGCTAAATATATAGTAATCAGCAGGCATATTTTAGGAAAACACATTGTAAAAACGTGTAAAAGGAAGACCACATTAAAACTGCCTCTCCACAGATCTACATTGTGCAAATTCTTTAGAAATAATCAGTAAAAGCATCCCAAAAGTTCTCCACAGCCATATCAGCTCAACCAGAGTTTGTTATGAGGTGGTGTGAAAAATGGTTATGTTGAAAGTTTTGATTCAAAATATTGAAAATTAGCAAAGTTTTGAATGAATGTTGAAATATTTCCATGTTCCCTCATAACTGTCCTTAAGCTTCTGAGGAAGGACTTGATTGGTCTGAAAGCTAAAGCACTTTGTTCTTTTTGTTACATCTATGTTGGTCCAATAAAAGGTATCAAATCATTTGCTTCTGGATCCTCTCATAACTTGGTAATTTTATCTTATTTTACACCATATTTTCAGCATAGTCTTCTGATGAACCCAGAAGGTGGAAATGTTCAAATCCTACCTGAAACATGCTAGTCTACAGGGACTGTGAAATCAGCTTTTGGCACATATTTGAAAAATCTCAATTGCCTTGTTGATGAGGCGAGTCCCAAAAAGACCATGTTGAAAATTTGGTGGAACAATATTAAAAATTAGCAGAGTTATAAGTGAATGTTGAAATATTTCAATGTTCATTCATAACTTGATCAGTGTACCGTATTTTTACACTACATTTTCAGCATAGCTTTCTTATGACCCCATGTCATGAACCCAGTAGGTGAAAATTTTCAAATCACATCCAAAAGTGATTTGTCGCATCAATCATGAAATCACCTTTTGAGACAGATTTGAAAAATGTCACCTACCTTGTTGATGAGGTACTGTAGGTCCCAAAAAGGCCAGGTTGAAATTTTTGTAGAAATATTGAAAAATGCCAAAGTTATTGAAATACATTAAAACAGACTTACCTTATTTTCTCGTATCACAGGTGCTGGTTCCACCAGCAAGATGTGTTTTCAATCAGAGAGTGGATCTACATCATGGGACATGATCAGATGAGTGAGGGGGTGTGGGGTGCTGAGTGGGGTCTTGGGTGAGGTGGACAGGGGGTCTGGGGCTCAGATCAGCAATGGACCATTTTCTTCTTTACAGGTTAAATAAATTGGAAAAAGGCAACAAGGGACTGCTTTTTTTTCTTTCAGTCATTAATAATATTACGGGCACCCCAGTATCAGCTTAAGCATTACGGTAGCATTAGGGTCGGGCACCCCATGCCACCAACTATGCATGGGGTGGTATGCGACCCGGAGGGAAGGGGGTGGGTAAGCAGTACCGGAGGTGGGCACCTGGGTCCAGTTTTATTAAATTATAAATTGTCAGATATATCAGAGAAAAATGAGGGAGGGCTAGCTAAGCTGGAAGTGGGAGGGAAAAGATAGATACATGGGCAGCAAGAGAAAGAGAAAGAGAGAGATCAAGATCACTGGCATACTGCAGGAATGGAAGCTGTCATCATGTCTCCATCTGTGGCTGCAGATGTGAAGAAAGTACAGTTATTCTCATACAGAAAACATGGGTGAACAGCTCCTCTTACTAAGCTGGGAATCCCAGATTTTGGGGACCCAGAAAAGATATTTCTGGTTTTAAACAAACACCAGAAGCTAGCTAAACTGGTCCCATTTAGCTAGGTTCAGATGTTTGTTTTTCTAAACAGATAATTTTTAGGTATTTTCCACATTTTTTTGTTGGAAAAAAAAGCAACAAGATGGTGGCTGCCACAATTGATATTTTTTTCTCACAATCGATTTATCATGAACAATAAACCCTGATGATACATGTGTTTTACCATCCATATCAGAGCGTTATCTAAAAACCCTACTGAGCATGCTCAGAAAATCCTTGTAACTCTGGAAATGTTTAATATTTTTTCATGAAACATTTGAAAGGCACTACCCCAGCACAGGACACTTCTGCCCTGAAAGTTTTCTGAAAAAAATGACTGTACAGGCAATATGGGTGAGAACAAAAGAAAAGTGTATTAAGTAGGGGAAAAAATCTTCACTTTTCCAAAAATCAACGTTTCAGATCTTGGAAACCATACAAGATGCCATCACACAACTTTCCACATCATGAGATTTTGCCAGCCAGACCACATTTGCAAACTTTTGGGCTATTCTGTTGAATGTCATTAAGGTTTTCAAGGTGAAGAAACTGGGTTTCACGTAAAGCACTCCACTCAACCCTAACTATACTGGCTCTACCATGCTAATATAACATATACTGTATATGTTTTTATATATAACACAAATAGTACAGCAAACTCTCATTTTAGAAAAAAAATGACACAACATTAGTATTTTGATTTATAACACAGGTTTCATTGTGATTCAGAATTAAGTGGAAAATGGATGCTAAAAATTACTCCCTCTAGCGGTGAGTGGGTACCTCAGATTTCGTGGTAACTCACTCTTTGACCTTTAATGTAATATGTATAAGAACTGCGACAGTTAGTGTTGGTTGTGATGGTGTTGTGTGTGACGTGGATCCCTTTTCACTTGGAACTGGACTTAGAAATGGACATGGAGCACCACAACTCTGATAACAGATTTCAGGCACTACCAACCTTGCCTAGATTGAAACCTGTGGGTCAAAGATGAAGGGTAGGATTTTAAAAATCAGTTTGCTGAGTTGTGACATATTTTTTACTGCATCCTGGCAAACCACATCTGATAGATCACTTAAAAGGTGGTCTACCTTGTGAACGTAGTTGCTGCGAGTTGCAAGACTATGGGTATCACTTGCATAAAGGATGCATGCTGCCACAAATCATGGCAACTGTCAAAAAGCTGTCCAGACCTTAGAAAATAGGGTGCAGTAGTGCTACATAGAAACTGTCAATTCCAATACAATGGAATTCCACAAAATGTCTGAAAATTCCATCTAATTCCACATAATTTCATCAGTAGTAGAATTCCAAAATTTGAAAGCGAAATGCTTTTTATGAATTAAGTTATTCTATGGTTTACATAGGAATCCTTTTTGGAATTCTGAAGGAAATTCCAGCAATGATTTCAGAAGGAGAATTGGCATTCTGCAAGAATTGCACTGGTGAAATTTTGCTTTAAGCACAGCTCTAGGGTGCAGACATTCGGGCGTATCTGGGAAGATACAAGTGCTGCTTGTAATAAAGAGTTTCACATACATTCACCTCTTTGAAAATCCTGCCTGAAGGCTCAATGACCCAAAGCCAGTCTAGTGAAGCATCTACAGTAGTTCTCAAGATTCAAAAAGAATATGTGGATAAACCCCAAATGCCCTATCTTGAGGATTTTACTAGTTGTTCTTTACAAGAAGCTAATTGTTTAAGGACCTGCCTGAGTTAACCATTGCATTTTTTAGGTTTTAATATAAACCCAAACATTCAAAACACTTCCATTTGCATTTAACTTTATAATGAGGATTATTTTTTAAAATTTAAAAGCCTTTTTTCTGACAGCTTTTCCAGAATGAAACAGCTTTGGATGTGGTGAAGAACACTGACATATATATGGAAGAAATGTTAGCATGTGTTGACATCATGTAAACAGCTAGAGCGATAGAAAATTGTCTCTGCCAGTGTCTGCTGAGCTAAGGTTTTGTCAAACATCATAAGAATTAAAGAGTGAGAGAATGCTGTCTCTGCCAGTGAGAGCTAGGCTAAGGTTTTTCTCAGTTTTAAAACATTGTATTCATTCCTAAGTAAAACAACAATTAACTAAAGCTTACTTATATGAACTCCTACTTTAAGAAAATCCCACTTGTGAAACCCTTTTTTCCAAGTCCCAATCCTTTTCACCCTTTGCGCACCTTATGGTGTTACTCCAGTTGTTAAATTTTCTATATTATCTTGTGCTTTTGTAGTATTCCGTTGTCCCATTCCCACCTGGAAATGAACTGTATTGCTCAGAGTGTCTTCCTGGCCAACTCTTTAGCTAACTAACTAAACAAATAAATAAATATAGACATTTTCTGTTCAACCCCAGTCTTATTTTTCCCTGATAAAATCCTGTCTACAACTGACTCTTTAATGTCAGACTATAGCCTCCCTGCACACTCGAGGAAGTGCCACTTGGTATAGTGGGGAACCTCTCCTCTTGAGAATGCATAGCTGGAGGGTAGACGGCAGACGGAAAAAGTCTGCCTCAGAATCTGACGTACTTGCCCTGGTATCACATTGTTAGAGATACCAGGAGGCTACGATTGACTCAAGAAGAAGTTTCTTCTCAGGAATCGTCACAGATGAAAGAAACTGATCTGCACCTCTTTTAAGGTGGTGGTTGGGGGGATGGAATTCCAAGAAAATCTCTTGCAAAGACCAGGAGAGGTGTCTCTGGAGAGTTGCGAGGAGCACAGAAATTGCTTTTCAGCCAAGCATGCAGATATCAGAGCCAAGATAGCCTCTGCTGCTGCTAGGCATGTTTGTAGTGTCCCCTCTCCATTTGCTTAGGATAATTTTCATCCCTCTGATTTTGATGAGATTCCCTGGGTACTCTTAGACTTGTGTCCCAGTGCCTGCACCATGGACCCAGCACTTGGTGGGAGGTGCTGGTGCCTGCTGTATTTCCATTGAGATTGCCAGCGTTTCTAAGGGAGGGAGCTCTCATCTACTTTGAAGGAAACAGTGGTGAGACCCCTCCTGAAGAATGCATGTTTAAATTATGATGATCGTTTGACTTTTTAGACCCATATGACTTACTATTTTAGAGCAAGCTATTGAAAGGTGGAAGAGATGGTGCTTAAAGAGCATCTGGAGGAATTCAACACCTATGACCTTTTCCAATTGGGATTTTATCCTCCAAGACAGCTTTGGTGAGGGTTTTGAATGATCTCCTACTTGTGAGGGACTGTAAAGAACTCCCTTTTGTGGTCCTGCTGGATTGTCATCTGCTTTTGACATGTATGAACAATGAAAACTTCTAAAAGGTATGAGATGTGTTGCTGGGGTATCCTGTGATAATAGCGATTGAATATGGGCACCCATCAAAACGGCGATTCATATTCCGGGCTATTGTCATAGGTGACCTGCAATGGTAGTGACTACTTCTACCGTGAGGGTAGGGGAAATGGGAAATAGCGAGGGGAAGGGGAGGAATAGGGAAGAGAATTATCTGCTTGAGGTGTGCCTACTGCTGCCAAGTCAGCCATGTGGTGTGGGGGTGAGAGAGGCTGGCTCCAGCACAGCAGGTACTGGGTTCAAGGCTGGGGATGGGAGGGTTTGAATTTTGCCACTGCCTGTGGCTCCTGGACTTAATTTTTTTTACTGGTGGACTGTGCCCCCTCCCTGACATGCACCTCCCTGGAGTTAGGAATCTAAAATCGGGGGTGTGCGGGGGCACAGCCTACCCCTCCCCACAAAAGCACTTATCTGTTTGTGGATGTTGGGTCGCTGGCAAGTGTATATTGCTGATTTGCATTTCGGCTATATACACTCACGATAATAGCGGTCGCCATTTTGCATTCACTATTATCACATAGAACCTGTAGCTGGTATGACTGGTGTTTATGTTGTTGGTCCTCTCTCAGTTCCCTTTTTCTTAATGTATATTGTGACCAAGGTAAAATTATATCTACTGTATCGGGGGAGTATCTTTTAAACTGCTGAGAACCATGTATGTGTACAGCGAGAAGAAAGAGTCTCAACCCATTAAATACTCAGTCAATTTTTTCTCTTTACTTAAGATATTTCAAAATGATTTGTTTGTTCATGAATCCAGAAAAATTCTTGTTCCACACTTAGAAATTCAAATAATTTCATGTTTTCCTTTTAGTTACATTTTTCATTTGGTGAACATTTTCAGAACTATCCTGTCCCTTCCTCAGACCTCTTTAAATAAGTGCTCTGTTCAAAAAACGAAATTATAATGCATAAATACATGCATACAGCTTTAAATTTTACCAAGAAATGATTATATCACCATAAAACTATAATTGTAAATATAGGGGGAACACACCTGCTATAGAACTTTATCTTTAGTAAGTAGTTGTAATTCTATGTTAAACTTTCAGACATCCTGGCAATATCCTGATTAACAATAGAACAATATTTTATTTAAGTCACCTATTGTGATCTCAATTAAATCTTTTATTTCTTTAGCCCTGATATACGTAAATAGAAATGCTGGCTTACCTTTGCAGATATTTTTAAAAGCAACTGGGGAAATCTCCAGGCTGGATAACAAGGAGTGTGAAACATATTACGCCTGCTTTGCACTCTCTGCTCTGGCTCCCAGTTAGGTGGCAGATTGTCTTTAAGATTCTGCTTTTGACAAATAAGGCCCTTTATGCACTGGTCCCCACTACCTCCTGGAACTTCTTGCAACCTGCACCAGGAGTTACAATCCTGTAGCTCTCAGCTTTTATCTGTTCCTAACTCTTGTTTAAAGTCAGTGGTCAATACAGCTTTTTCTGTTGCCACATCAAATATGTGGAACACATTCCCTTTGGACATTCAGACTGGCACTTCAGTGAACTGTTTTAAAAGAATGTGAGAAATTTTGTTGCTTAACCAGGCCTTCCTACAAACATGAATCTGAGGGTATATGTTGTTTTATAATATTGAAATTGGCTTGCTTGTAATTTGATTGTTTTGTTATATTTAAATTGCCTGTTGTTGGTAATGCTTTTTAGTTACCTCATTTGTAAATTTTTATTATTGTGCAGTGCCTTGATTTAGGATAAAGCAGGCTATAATGGGAAAAGTATGAATAAAGAATGTATGAGAAAGAGCAGAGTGAGCTGAAAAGAGAGAAGTATAAAGAGAAACTGGGTATAATAAAAAGATTATAAAAGAAGCTAAGGGAAAGGTAGACTTAAGTTTAGAAGAAAGAGTAAAGGAAAATGACAAATCTTTCTTTAGGCACATCGGTGAAAAAAAAAGAAAACAGAGGACAGCATGGAACGGATAAGGAAAGAAAGGGACATTATAGCTGATGATACAGAGAGGGCAAGAATACTAAATCAACATTTTTGTTCAGTGTTTACAGCTGAGAAAGCAGGCTCACTCCTAGACAATAGGAGGAAATTCACAGATGATACATGGGACAAGTTTGAGACAGGTGGAATTACAAGGCAATGGGTATTAAAGAGACTGTGAAACTTAAAAATCAATAAATCACAAGGCACAGATGGAACTCATCCTAGAGTGTTAAAGGAAACAAGGCAGGTACTGGTGGAACTGCTGTCAGTCCTCTATGGGGAATCAACAGTAACAGTTGAAGTGCTGTAGATTGGCAGCTTTCTAATGTAGGTTAACTATATAAAGAGGGAGATAGGGAAAATCCAGGTTGCTATTGGCCAGTGACCCTGACATCAATAGTGGGATCATTTTTGGAGACATTTATCAAGGAGGAGATAGTTGCCGGCCCAGTGGCACTGAGGGTTGAGGCGCTGGAAGCCACACCTCACGCCACACCGGTGACCTGGGTTCAGGAGCAAGCCCGGGCCACTGGGGGTTGGCAGGGGAAGGAGAGGATTTAGCGACCAGTGGACAGCTCTCCTCTCCTCTCCTGGGGGGGGTCGTATCCCATGCAGATAGTGACACCCGGTGGAGACTGAGTGTTACTACAGATGGCAGACTCACATATGGGGGGAAGACATTGGGCAGTTGCCTTTTGGATATGAGTGAGAGCACTCATGTAATGAGTTGGGCAGCATTGCATAACCCGCGTCCATGGGAGGGATTAAAGAAGAAAACCCCTCCAGCCCAGATAGGCGATGGCTCTCTGTTCTCGCTGCCACACACCCAATGCTGGATCTCCTTGAGGACCTTGGGCCAGGAGGTTTCAGTGAGGAGAAAGTAATGCCCTTGAGGAGGTAGAATCACAATGGGTGGTAGAAGTGGTGGGTTAGCTGAGCAGCCCAAGAGAGTTCTGGGGTCTGGAGGTGAAAAAGAATTGACAAAAAAAAAAAAGGAGGAGATAGTTACATTCTTGAAGGAAGACAACTCCATGGATAAGAACAAGCATAGATTCACCAAGGGCCAGTTGTGTCAGATCAATTTAATAGACTTTTTTAATGTAGTGACACAAATCACAGGCCAGGGGCATGCAGTGGATGGGCTATACCTTGATTTCAGCAAGACATTTGATTCGGTACAACTGGTGAGGCTAATTAAGATGAGCCTACTAGGGATGGGGGATGGGATAATGGGTTGGATCAAGAGCTGGTTGACTAATGTGCAGGGATATTCAAGGCAAGGGAAGGCTATTTGCAGATGACACAAAGCTCTGTGGCAAGGTTGACAGTGTAGAAGGAGTTAACTTTTGGCAGTTGAAATTCAATTCCAAAAAGTGCAAGGTGATACGTATGGGGTGAAGAATCCTGGAACAGTTTACTATATTTATGAGATGGCAGCAGAAGACATGGAGGAAGGTGCCAGTCCATCAGTGCAGCAGTAGAGCGATTGTCTGTGATGCCAGTAACCTGGGTTCAGAAGTGACCTGGGGTCATTGAGGGCTGGTCAGGAGGAGAGGCTCGAGTATCCAAGAGGATGCTATCCTCCTCCTCCTCCAGGAACGGAGGGTAGTCTGCTCCAGTACAATAATGTCACTGGGGTGACTACAAGTGGTAGTGTTCCTGTTCAGAAGGGAACATATACATGGTTACACACATGCACATATATCCAAGTTGACATGGCTAGTTAACACACAAGTACAATACAATCTGCCATTTGTGTTCAAATTACAGAGGAGCTACATGGTAAGTTACAAGCATGTGCACAAATCCAGGTGAGATAGCCAATCACACATCTTAGCTTGAAAGACTAGGAAGGACAGAGCTGGGTCAGCTACATGTTGAGGAAGAATGTTATAGAGATTGGGTAGTTGGTGTCACAAACACACTCCAGGTCATCTGTTCCCACAGTGCCCAACCTTGAAGTGCACTATGGGAACAGGAGACATACAGGGTATAACCCTCCTGTCTGTTTTGGGTTTGAACAACTACCAGTCTCAAGTCCTGGGGTCAATATGAACCCTTTTTTTGCTAGCACGCCCAGGTAACAGGTCCAAATATCACACCCTCTTCAGGGAAATGCAGTGCAATACTTAACCCAGCAGGCACTCAACCTGGTTCACAATACCCCTTCTGACTCAATCGAGACTGTGGTACTTTTCCTTACCTTGGTGCATATGGTAACATACTGTAAGCACTTAACAGTTCTGTCAGAATTATCAACACTGTCCCAGCATTCACACTCAAAATGAGGAAAAGGCTCAAGGGGATTTCAAGGAAAACAAAGTTTACTAAAATTGATATACTAGCCATTGTGGAAACCTGGCTATCTCCCAGCACCCCGGATCATGCGGTCTCGCTTGAAGGCTACAATCTTTTCAGACTCAACCGGGCAAGCAAGAAAGGTGGGGGCTGTGCTATCTACATAAAGGACAACCTCTCCAGTCAACGTGGCAGCTTCACCCCCACAAATACGCAGATGCAACTCCTCCCTATCAAACTGCTTCTTGGTGCACAAAACAAAGTTCTCACAGTGGCCGCAGTCTATATCCTCCAAAAGACCACCGTGCCAGTATTAAGTCTGTACTTGATTTTGTTAGTCTGCAGCCCTCTGAAATGAGCTCCTCCTCCTCGGGATTTCAACATAAACTGGCTCGACTCTGACACTGGCTCTTACAAAGATGACATCCTAGCAGCAAACCTGACTCAGATGGTAACCTCCCCACCCGGAAAAATTACAAAACTGGTACAAGCACCTTATTGACTGGGTTCTCACAAATCACCCTGACCGGATAAAAACATTAAAGTCCTCCCTGACTCCCTCAGTGACCACTCCCAGTGTCCTGTACCTGGTCTAATAAATTTCTCAAGCCACCCCCAAAGTTATAACAAGCAGAGTTTTGCCTTATGGGAATCTTATCAAGTTGAAAACCCATCTCCTACAACAGGACTGGGCGCCATCCTTGAATCAACTGATATTAATACCACACTAGAATACTTCATTAAATCTTTCAACTCTGCATCGACTTATCGCCCAGTAAAAAAAGCGTAAAACCAAAGGCTATCAAATCATGGATTACTGTCAAACTACTTGCCGAGCTCAAGGTTGGGACCACCTCTGGGCAGTTGCCAGAGACACAGAGCTCACCTCATGATACCCTAAAATACAAGCAGGCACGAAATAGATGTACCTCACAAATTAGGCAAATGAGGCGCCTATTTCAAAAATGCCCTTGAATCCACCTGGGGTGATGGAAGAGCTTTTGGGACAACATCAGAAACATGATGGGTAAACAATCAAAATCGTCACCTACCATTATGAAAGTTGATGGATCCACCACTCTTGACCAAAGTCTATTGCAGATCGCTAATAAGACATTCACAGACCTTAGTGGGGTCCTCCCCAGATTTCTTCTCGGACTTACCTGTACTAGCCTAGTATCACAAAACACCCCTCGTGACAAACCACAATTTTACTTCAAGAAAATCAAAGTGCACAAAGCACACAAGTACATAAGAAAGGCCTGCTCCAAATCCAGAACAAGTAGTGACACGCTAGATCTAAAATCCTGTCTCTCACCCTGGATGAAGTAATTCACCCCTTGCAAAAATTCTTAATCTGTCACTTTGCCAAAGTCAATTTCCCAACAAATGGAAATCTGCCATAGTTACGCCAGTGCACAAAGGGGACAAAACCTCAACAGGAAACTATCGACCAATATCAATACTCCCTCCCTCTCCAAAGCACTTGAGCGAATAGTGGCAGACCAACTCTGATTACCTGGACAAATACAATCTACTCTGTAATCAACAGCACGGCTTTAGGAAAGGACATAGTACAACAACAGCCTTACTTGATTTCTCTGGAGAGTCCACTCAGCCCTGGACAAAGGTGCCAAACAGGTGCAGTCTTTATCGATCTTACAAAAGCTTTCGACACAGTCCATCATGGCCTACTTACCTCCCTATTTTCTAGCCTAGGCCTGGCCAAAGGTCCTTGTGCTTGGGTAAAAAGTTACCTGTCCAATCGGTCACAGGCTGTAAAAATCTCTAATGAACTCTCCGACTTCAAACCCGTTCTCTCGGGTGTACCACAGGGATCAATTCTTGGACCGCTCCTCTTTAGCCTGTTCCTTAACTCCCTCCCAGATATCTGCCAGGAGAAAATAATCTTATATGCTGATGATGCTGTAATTCTCTCTTCCCACAAGGATCCAAACTCCCTACGAAAAAGCCTGCAACTTGCTTTCTCTAGTGTTGAAAGGTGGTTCCTGGATAGTAAACTTGTGCTAAACCACAATAAAACAAAAGCCATGCTCTTCTCCAATCACCAAAACAAAAATAGGCATACTCCACTCACCATACAAACCTCTGCGGGAATTACACTGGGCCAAGTAAATACTTTCAAATACCTTGCATCACTTTTGACCAAGGGCTCACCTTTGCAACCCATATTGAATACAACACTGCGAAAACAGTGAACCAACGCCTTGGAATACTATTCCGTAACCGTCAATTTCTAAATCTAGCGGCATTGAGAATAGCTATACAGAGTTCCATAATCTCAATCATTGACTATGGCCTTATTATTTATGGCTCAGCTACCTCCACTGCTCTAAGGCATATCTCAATCACTCTAAATAAGGCCTGCCGGCTCCTCACGGGGGCTCAAAGACTGACTCACATGTGTGATCTGTACTATGAATCAGGCTGGTTGAACCTATCAAATACGTCTTATTTATCTCACCTGCACAATGGCAAAAAAATCTATCTTGGGACTGACTCCATTATGTATTCAAAACCTACTCCGACTGAATCCTGGCTCACGATCCTCCACCAGATCTGAGCACGCAACCTTTCCTGGTTCGAGATGCGGACTGCACAGGGACAGAGATCTTTTCGCATACAGGGCCCCGACATGGTTCAATGCGCTTAGTCCACCTACTCTATCCTCAACCTCGCTTGAAGCTTTCAAATCCATGCTCTATGCCCACCTCACCACCACTAGCAACTGTGATTGTGCTAGATAAAGACTACTACTCCTCATGTCCATCCTCACATCTGAGGCCTCTCTCCCCTGACTAATGAACCCTCTGGTACCTCTACTACTTCCTGTCTCCCACCCAAACTCCTCCCCTTTTTCCTGTCCCTCTCACTTACTCTCCTGCTCACCACCTTTCCCTCCTCTCTAGCCTCCTTTTGGCGCCTAATGATCACCCTCTCCCTGGAAGTTTCCTTAACCTCAAAATTGTCTACTCGCTTGAACCTGTTATAGCTTGTTTTTC
Organism: Neoceratodus forsteri; assembly: GCA_016271365.2. Classification (NCBI taxonomy): domain Eukaryota; kingdom Metazoa; phylum Chordata; order Ceratodontiformes; family Ceratodontidae; genus Neoceratodus; species Neoceratodus forsteri. The sequence continues at coordinate 438,381,921 of CM057453.1, forward strand.
TATGAAACTTAAAAACGTTACTGCCTTAAACTGTTAATAGCAAATTTATGATGTAACTTTCCTGTCTGGTTTTACCTGTAATGTGTATCATGCTTTGTTAAATGTTTTTTGTGATGTGGAACCTTTGTAAAAGAGCCCTGGCTCAAAGGTATTAATTCCTAGACTAATAAACTAAACTAAACTAAAATTAAAAATAGTAAATGAAATACAAAACACAGAACATATAACATTAAAGATACAGTCATAAAAGTAATGGAAATTACAAAAAACAAATGCCTTCTTACTGAGTAACTGATCCTATCCCTGTTTTAGTTAGTAAATTGTGCTAAAGTTACCTAACTTTGGTAGAAGTGCTTCTTAAGAGTCCAGAAGTAAAAGTGTCTCTTCAAAGTCCAAACACAAGTATATATTGCTCCCTCTGCAGCTTGACAATCATGAGGGGAAAAAGGTCCCACCCAGCTTGTAGGGTCACAGCTCTGTGGTGATGCTGGCTGTGAGGTCACTCACATTTCTGTATACTGAATGGTAGTCACAGGCATCTGCACATTTGCTAAACATCCCACTTAAAAAAAAAATACTTTTTTTAATTAGCGTGTCTGCTTTATGGCAGGTCAGAATTACCCCTTTGATCTTCAGAGGAACTTCCTGACAGCTATTTCTCCTATCTGTGTGAGGATTTTCACAGGTAACTGTCAGAAGTTGCTTTCTTCCTGATAGGTCATAAAATGTCCAGTCTGTTATGGCCAGTTTCCTAGTTTTCAAAGTAAATGCTGGTTTTACAACTTCTACAACCTGGTTTTATTATAGTCCCTGGAAGTCAGCTTTTACAAGCTAGCTGTGACAACAAGCAAGGCCAGCACATTTTTTTTCTTTTAAAAATCCAGTATCCCATGAGGCTGTTCTGCTTGGCCTATGTTTCTAAGCAGAAGTCTAAACATAGATTTATATCACAAATATAATACAAATAATACCAAGCAGATTGGCTATCCATCACAGTTGGTACAGTAAGGTACTCTGGCCAGCGCTGGTTCTGAGTGTGGGGATTTTGAAAAAGACTGAGTCTGTGGGTCTGGTGCAAGCCAGTGGGGCTTTGGGGCAAAAGAAAGTGCTGTAAATAGGTGGCGTTTTACCTGTGACAATTTTCCTGGCTATAATGCCTAAGCGGTGCTTGATTCTGGTGGACAGGGAAAGCAAGTTGGTCTTGTTCAGGAGGTCACAGTGGTGGGTCTGGGGGGGAGTTTTGTAGTGAATCTGGTGATTTGGTTGTACAGGGTTTTGACCTTGTGGAGCTCAGATTCAGTCACCGTGGTGTAGAGAATGAAGCCAGAGTCAATGAGCAGAAGCAGGACGGTACAAGCTAGTTGGTGTCATGTTGAGGGTAGTAGGAAAGTGTTTATCCAGTTTAGTGCACCTAGTCCCTGGTGTGGTGTTTATAAGGTGTGTAATGTGACTAGTGTAAGTTAGGGTTGAGTCTATGTAGAGACCCAGGTATTTGAAGACAATCACTCTTTTGATGCTGACTCTGTTAAGAGTATTAATCATGGTATTGATGCTAGCAGGCAATTTTTTCTTGGAGCTATGAAAAATCATGTATTTGGTTTTGATGACGTTTAACACAAGCCTTTGATTAATGAATCATTGTTATACTGAGTCAAAGTCGGCTTGGATAGCATTCTGCAGGTCCAAGGGGTTGGTTTCCCAAGTGAAAATATCGGCATCGTCAGCATAAGATAGGATGTGTGTCTTTTTGCAAGACAATGGGAGGGAGTTAATGAAAAAGCTGAAAAACAGAGGTCCCAGTATGGATCCTTACAGAACCCCTATGGAGACTGGTAGCACTGGGGAGAGGCAGTTGTTGATCTTTGTTTTTTGTTGTCACTCCAACAGGCAACTCTGGCACCAGGTCAGTACCTCCTCTGAGCAACCAAGGTCACCTATATCCCTGATAAGTAGCTGATGGTTCACTAGATCAAAGGCTTTGGTGAGGTCAATGAACACTGCTATTGCCAGATGGCATTGATCAAGGTACTGGTGAATGTAGCTGGCCTGGTTGTGCAGAGGGTTGAGGTGCTGGATGCCACACCTCATGCCATGCCAGTGACCTGGGTTCAGAAATGAGCCTGGGTCATCAGAGGTCAGCAGGGGGCAGGGAGAGGACATGAGCAGCTGCTGGCTGGTGGCCCTCTGCCTCAGGAGGGTGTAAGTGGTGTCCACAGAGCTTGGCCACCCACGGTGGAGGCTGGAGTGGCAGCACCGCTCCAAGGTCTGCCAGCGTTAGGCTGAGGGAGGGGTGAAGAGACCTGGCACTGGTGCTGTGGTGCATATGTGTGCCTCCATGTGCATGTGCCACCACTTCCTGGGGTCCTGGGCATAGGATCATGGGGAGTAATGGAGGAAACAGTGGGGACCACCAAGGATGATGTCTCTGGACCAGCTCAGGGGATCTGCCAGGGTGCGTATAGTGCCACAAGACTCCAAAAGACCCCAAGACCAGTAGGGTTGGTAGATGACAAGTGTGACCCACCACAGGAGGATAAAGAAACCTGGGGGGAAAAATGAAAAAAAAAAGGTACTGGTGAATGGCCTGGGTGAAACCCACCAAGGCCGACTCTGTGCTGTGGCCTGGCCTGAAACTGTATTGGATGGTGGTAAGGGTATAGGACTTGGTTAGGAAGGGTAGAAACTGGTCAGATATGATGCGTTCAAGGACTTTTGCAAGGGGGGGCAAGTAGTGAGATGGGCCTGTAGTTCTGTAGGCAGGCTGGACTGCCTGACTTGTGTACTGGGACAACTGTGGCTGTTTTCCAGAGTGTAGGGAATTGACCTGTGTGTAGTGAAAGATTGAAAATCTTGGACCGAGGGTAGCACAGTAAGTCTGCTGAGGATGTGATCAGTCTGCAATCAAGGCTATCTAGGCCCACATGGGGGGGGTGAGTTCATTTTGGGGAGGTACTTAAGCACTACCTTAGGGAATATGGCCTTGAAATATAATTTGAGGGTTGGAGGGCCCCTTCTAGAGTCCTTATGGGGATCTATGTGATAATGGTGATCACCAATGGGCATCACTGTTAGGATGACAGCACATCACCAAAAATATATTTTGACGATGTACTCCCCAGTGTACAGCAAAATGGTGCTGGGGAGTTTGGGATGTTCTGTTTTATGTGGGGGGCTGTACCCCCTGCACCCCCTACTTTAGGATTCTCAACTCCAAGGGGGTGCATGTTGGGGGTTGCAAACACGGCACAAATAAAATTGTGGGCCAGGTGAAACAAAAAGTACCTGAGCCTGGACCCAGACCCAGCACCATTCCCACCACAGCCTTGAACCCACACACCACGCTATGGCAGCAGCTCGGCAGCTCACCATGTCACCACCCCCTACAACCTCTCCATCCCCTCCCATCCCACGCTTGGCATGCTTGCTCCCTCCCGCACAAATAGGCATGTAGCAACAGGATGTCACTATTTCATGCATCCCCCCATTCAGTCACCCACCTTCCCCAGTCGCCCCAATGACAGGCGCCACGATTGAGTTGCCCTTTTGGTAGGTGCCCAATCATGGACGCCAAAGTCACGGGATACCTCCTTATGATAGGAAGGGGAGTACTGCTGCTGTACAGAGGGATGTACTTCTCTAAGTTGGTAAAAAATGTATTAAATTCCTCAGCTATTTTAGGGGGATATGTAAGGGTGCCAGCTTCCATGACTAAGTGGTTTAGGCCAGACCTGTTGATTTTGCCTAGCATGTTATTGATAGTGGTCTAAGTTGCTGAAGCATTCCTGCTGGTGAACTCGCTTTGCTTTTTGATACAGAGGTCCTGCTTCAACCATCTAATCAGGAATTTGCAACTGTTTTGAAGTTGTTTGCATTTAGTCAGGTCTGCGCTGTCAGTCGTTTTCCTGTGCTCCCTCCATTTCCTATCCCTAGCCCTCATTAGATAAATAAGATGGAGGATGACCTGTTCCTGTCTGTTCCCTCTGATATGTCACTTCTTGAGTGGGGCTAAGGCATCACAGACAGCTATGACCAGGTTGCAGAACTGTGAAAGCACTACATCTGTTGGGGCTGAGAAGTCCAATGTTGACCAATTGATCCTGCCAATTTCCTTTCTTAGTAATGCAGTGTTAAGGCTTTGAGATTGCAGGTCATTACAAATACGGGGTGGGGGGGGCCTTTGCTCTTTTGGCATGCCAGTGATAGAAGACTGCACAGTGGTCACTTAGGCAATCCACTATAACACCCATCTTCTTGATTTTGTAAACATCAGAGACTACAATCCAGTCTAGGATGGTGGACGTCCCTAATTTGTAATTATGCCTGGTGGGTTCATCTATGATATGGGTGAGTTGGGCATTGACCAGCGCCTCTTTGATGTTGTTGTCAATTTTATCTTGCTAGTTATAGTTGAAATCACCTAGTATTATTACTTCCCTGTTCTAAGGAAGCTTACTCCTGTAATCAGCTGCCACATCGAAGGCTATAGAGTAGCTACAAGGTGGCACATAGATGACTGCTATTGAAATGGTTTTCTCCTTCCCAAGTACTAGCTGTAGGGGCAGGAATTCACAGTTTGGAGGAGCGTTGGTGAAATCACAACTGCACAAATACTATGGCATGCCTTACAGTATACTGAATCTTTCTACAATCCTACATTTGTCTTGCATAGTCTAAAGCAGATGTGTCCTATAGAAATTGCTTCACTGGCCACCAGTGTGGCCAGAGACACATCAGATTGACCACACAACCCAAAAACAGGTTCAGACAGCAGACAAAACCCAGAGTATTTCTCTGTGTAATGTAAAATGATACAAGCAGTAACAGTTTTCTACAGCAGGAACATATTTTTAGTGAAAAACTTTGCAGTCTTAGTCTTGCACCAATTTTCGAAATTCTGGCACTGACCAATTAGACACTGCACAACACAGCTCCACTTCCTAGCTGATGTCCAGCAGCTGTGAGCTGTATTTCGACTTGAGCAAAATAACAACTGAAAATGTTGCCTCACATATGTAAGTTGAGCCAAACATGGGCAGAAGTTTTGCAACTATACTTCTGAGTGTGTGAATGTTTTCTGTGATTTTTAACACTTTTTGTTGTTAGTACTCCATGCACCTACATTGGCCACATTTTTATGTGCAGTTGGCCACATGTGGCCAGCTGTCAATGTATTGGATACCACTGGTCTAGAAAAACAAGAATCCTATGCCCAGCAAATATTTATTTGAATTACTGACAAAGCTGTGTCACAGTATGACTTATGGACAAAAGACACTACAATAATGTCAAAGGATTCAGCTTCTTTCTCTCAGTCTGGGGAAACAGTCTAAACAGTAAGCAAAATCACTTTCATATTTCTCATTGGCAACCATGAAGTCATCTTCATTTATTTATATGTAATTGTTGACCAAGAAAAGTACATTGAGCTAAGAAAGCTCATTTCTAGTTGCATCCTGGGGGATGGGTGACTCATGCCTCTGTAAACCTTAATGTAACTTGTCATAGGGCAGGGTCTGCCTGAGGTTTCCTCCACAGAAAGGTTTTGCTCTTTACATCCTTGTCGAATGTCTTAATAGTTCGTTTCTGTGTGAGATGGAGCTGAATGATGGCTTTCCTCCTTTATTTCAGTCTGTCTGTCTGGCTATGTCTCTTCTCTCCTCTCCTTGGGAAGAACATGTGCATCTGTCATTGTCCATTTGGGCCTTCTTCCATATTGTGCCTTTGGCCTCAGGGACCTTGTCACTGTGTCACCTCGAAGGGTTGTAACCCTTTTATGAGGGTTCCTGTGCCTTTATGGCACCCCAACATGGTAGTAGTCACCGTAGCAAGGACAGAGAGAGCAGAAGCCAAAGTACACAGTTGCAGGAGCATCACACACAAATATACAATCCTTTTGCAACATCCTAAACCATACCTTTATAGCAGCCCAATGGCTCTTTGAATTTGAAAGGTGTCAGCATGCAGTTTGGAGAGAGAGCAGGTGACATTTGCATGCTCCTCCTCTGAATGGTACTTTTACCATGCAAAGCCCAAGCATCCCTCAGACACTGATTTTTTTGTTACCACGATTATACCTCCTCTAACTCCGATGACTAACACAGTAGCATATTTTAACAGAACTCAGCAGGCTTTGTAATGTTTCTGTTATAGAGATCATAACAATCAGCACTGTGTTAGCTGGAGAAACTGTATCACTTGCCCCTCCTTGGACCTGTTCAGGTTCTGCATTTATTTATTTTTTTGTTTCTGCAGTTAATAGTTGTTCCTGAATTTCCAAACAATAAAAGAAATGTCACAGCACCATTTAAATCTCATACATACATGGCATATAGTGTGACAGTTAGGTTACAGTAATAACTGAGAGCATAAACGACACAGCCCACAAGTGCTTTCTGTCCTTTTAGATCACATAAGCAGATAGGATTCTTATACGTTCTTTATTTAGGTTAGCATTCTTATGTACAGTACTGTGTAGTGCACTCATATTCATTGTATACAGTAGCGCATACATATATATATATATTTTTTTATTCTTTGGTAACCGGTAAGGCCCACTAAACACAGGTGCCCGTTTTCAGGGGTAAGCCCGGAGCACTGGGGAGGTTAAGTGACTTGCTCAGAGTCACACAATATGCAAGTGGAGGTTGTGGGAATCAATCCTAGGTCTTTCTGCTGAAGGTACCAAGCTCATTCACAGCTCATTACTCTAACCTCTAGGCTATACTGCCAGCCCCAAATGTAACATGGCAAACGCATCCCACCGGGTGCCACATCACTTCTCTTATCCCCAAATGTATCCCCAACTCCCCCCCATGGCACCTCCCATGCCCCTTATGCCTCTGGTGGCCCACTGTCCTACCCTGTCCCACTGGTGCAAACCACTTAGACCACCTCCTGGCTGGTCTAAGTGGTGCCCCTTGCTGTGCCCATGGTGGGGCTTGCAAAATACCAGAAAAGGGGATGGTGCAACTCCACCATGGTGCAAGCCCCCTTGCGAGATAAAACAATTGGTTAGAAATAGCATCAGAGAACCTATATCAACTTATGAAGTTAATCAGATTAAATGAACAAATCCAAATCTGATTCTAAAAATTCAAACTACTGTATATGGAATGTTTGATATATTGAGGATGGCTGTTTGTTAAATATTATGTACTGCTTTTTCTAGCTGCTTTAGTATTGATGCATTCTTTGTATTTTGCCAATTAAGTGACAAAGTGTTAAAAATGTTTTGCTTTATAGAAACATAGAATTTGACGGCAGATAAGTGGTGCTTGGCATACCCAGTCTGCTCATTTTTCCCTGCCTACCGTTATCACCGCAGACACTAATTGATCTCCAGCTCTTTCTCTCCCTCTTTCTTTTCTAGTAAGATACCTTTATGCATATCCCATGCATTCTTGACCCCCCGACCACTGTTTTCATCCCCACCACCTCCACTGGAAGGCTTTTCCAGGAATCCACCATTCTTTCTGTAAAAAAGTACTTTCTTACATCTCTCCTGAATCTACCCCTCTCCCAAACTTCATAGCGCTTCACTTTGTTCTTGAACTCCTTTTGTTTTGAAAAATACTTAACACCTTACCTTGTTTTCTCCCATGAGATATTTAAAGGTCTCTATCATATCTCGCCTCTCCCTCCTCTCTTCCAGGGTGTACATATTGATGTTCTTTAGTCTCTCCTCACAGAGCTTTTGGTGCAGACCCTGCACTATTTTAGTTGCCCTCCTCTGGACCACCTCCACTCTGTCTATGTCCTGGTCTCCAGAACTGGACACAGTACTCGAAGTGGGGTCTTACCAGTGATCTATACAGGGGCATCACTCCCTCCCTCTTTTTGCTGGTGATACCCCTCCCTATGCACCCCAGCATCCCACTTACACTCCAACTGCCTTGTCACAGTGCTTGGCCACCTTTAGGTCTTCTGATATGATTACCACTAGGTCCCTATCCTGCTTGGTTGTCATCAATCCCACTCCACCCATTTTGTACTCTGCCCCTGGGTTTCTGTAACCTAAGTGCATTATTTTGCACTTTCCTACATTGAAACTGCTATACCCTTGATCACTGATTGAGTTTTCTCTGGTCTGTGCTTGTCCTTTCCACCCCTGGGGTGTCCACACTGTTGCAGATTTTGATGTCATCCACAAAGAGGCAGACCTTCCCTTATTGCTCCTCTGCAATGTCACATATAAAGATATTAAAGAGGACCGGTCCCAGCACTGATGTCTGAGGTACTCCACTGTTCACCCTGCCTTCCGTGGAGTGAGCTCCCTTTATCACTACTCTCTGACGCCTATCACCTAACCAATTTCTTACCCAGTTTACCACCTTTGGTCCCACTCCTAAGCTACCTAGCTTGCTTATTAGTCTTCTATGTGGAATAGTGTCAAAAGCCTTACTGAAATCTAGGTAGGTCGCATCCGCCATTCCACCCCTAATCCAATTTTTTGGTCACCCAGTCAAAGAAATCTATTGGATTTGTGGGACATGACCCCCCACTGAATTTTGCTGCCTCAGGTCTTGTAACCTTTTGGATTCAAGATACTCCACAGTCCTATTTCTTTCAATAATGTTTCCATTAACTTTCCCGGCACCAATGTTAGGCTGACTGGCCTACAATTGCCAGCCTCCTCACTACTATTACTTTTGTGAAGTGGCACTACATCTGCCCTCCTCCAGTCCTCTGGAACCACTCCGGTTTCCAATGATCTGTTAAACAGGACTGTCATTGGTGCAGCCACAACATCCCTGAACTCCCTCAACACCCTTAGATACACCCTGTCTGGCCCATTGCTTTGTCCACTTTCAGATTAGTGAGTCTTTTCAGGACTCTCTCCTCCTAAAAAGGACTTGTGTACTTCTCACCCCTCCCAAAGGTCCTGTTACTTCTTTGTGGTCCCTTGCTTTCCCCTTCCACTGTGAACACTAAACAGAAGTATTTGTGCAAGATGTTTGCCTTTTCCTGGCCCCCTCTGCACAGTCACCCCTTCCCTTTTTAACCTTATAATCTCTCCTTTGGTCTTCCTGTTTTCACTTACATACCTAAAAAAAATGTCTTGTCCCCGTTTGTTGCTGCCTGGGCTATTCTCTCTTCAGTTTGTGCTTTCCTGCTCCTTACTACTTTCCCTACTTTCCTCAGTTTCCCCTGATACACCTCACTATCTCCCTCCCTCTGCATCTCCTTATATCTTCTGAATGCTGACCTTTTAACCTTTACCCTTTTCACCTCCTCTTTCGAGAACATAGAAGACTCTTTTTCCTCTTGATTTTGCTCACTTTCTTGACACAGAGGTTTAGTGCCTTCACTATGCCCCTTTTAAGCTTTGCGCATTCTTCTTCCACCCCGTGCAGGTCATCCCCCCCACCACCAGGTTCTTCCTGAGGTATTCCCCCAATTTTAATAAATCTGCTCTGCTGAAGTCCAGGAGGTCCACGACCCTCACCTGTGTGTGGTTGGATTCCACAGCTATCGTTATATTGAACCATACAGTACGGTGAGCACTGATTCCCGGGTGGCCTCCCATCTTGACATCTGCAACACTGTTCCTGTTACAGAGTACCAGGTCCAGTATTGCCTCACCATGAGTGGGTTCATTGACTAGTTACCTGAGGAACGTTCCATGCAGGGAGTCCATGATGTTCCTGCTTCTAGCTGAAGTTGCAGCTGGGAGGCTGTAATCTACATCTGGCAGATTGAAGTCCCCCACCATCAACACCTCCACCTTTTCTGACATTTTACCAGTGGCTTCTACAAGTACCTTATCTAACTCCTCTCCCTGTGCAGGAGGTCTTTAGATCACACTGGTGTGAATAGTGCCTCTGTTCTGTGACTCCAAGGGGACCCACAGTACCTGTTACCCTCTGTATTACCTGTATTTCCACCACTTTTATGCTTTTTCTCACATAAAGTACCATACTCCCTCCCTCCTTTCCTTCCCACCCTGACTTTCCTGAACACAGTATAGCCTGGTATGGCCACACCCCAGTTAAGGTTAGCAGTGCACCATGACTTGGTAATGACTACTATATTGAGGTTGGGCTCTGCCATGATAGCCTTTAGGACTGGAATCTTATTTCCTAGACTTCTAGCATTCCCATTTATGGCCTTCCAGATTTTGTTTGTGCTCTGCTTGTTACCCTCCCTTTTCCTTGTGTACACTCTGTTTTCAGTTATATGTGTGTTCCTTTGTATGCATCCCCCCCAGAACCACTTGCTTGAGAGCCTTAATGTAAACAGTAACACCCAGTAGGTGGCACTGTCCTCCAGGCCGCTTTGATATAAAGGGGACTTTCAGTCATTATGACTCTGCTCCCTGAAGAAGAGTATGGCAAAACACCAGGGCTTCTTGTGGTTGAGAATCTCACTCACTCACTCACTCACTCACTCACTCACTCACTCACTCACTGTGCACCTTTGTCTTTGATTTAATAAATATCTGGACTGGAATAATGTGCTTTGGGTGGATCATTTTTGCATCATTGGCTTTGGTTTATTTGTCAAGTGCCTGGTTTTTCTGGACTTATAGTATTGGTATTGGGGGCCCGCAACCCCCACCCAGCATTGGACTCCTGCCACTGCTGAGTACTCTTGTTTTTGTCTTTCCCAGCCATCTGCACTTTTTATTCCCCTATGAAGTGAGAAGGGGTGATTTTCTGGGCATCCATCTGGTGCACTTGGTTACCAAGCGCCATTCCAAGTGGGAATGTGTGATGGTGGGGTGTATTCTGAGAATTTTGGGGATATTGTTGAAGCAGATGGTGGGGATCATAGGTTTTCCCAAGAGGTTTCCTTGCATTGCACCTATCCTGCAGGGTCAGCGTCATTCTGTGTTGTGCAGGAAGTCATTATTTGGTATAAGGCGTGGGCTGTTCTTTACAAAATAAGGTCTTGCAGATATATAACACCTCTGGAGAATTCTTGAGCCAGCTTTCTGTGACTAAGGTATCTATGCCCTACTTTCCGAAACAATGACAGCATATCTTCATAGCGATCCTATAGCAGCTTGGGGTTAAGCTACATGGAGATGTTATCCAGCATGTATTACATTTTAGAGAAGACCATCATTTTGAAGGCATGAGCCCTCCCCCAGTGTGAGAGGTGTAAGAGTGTCCATCTTGCTTGGTCATTTCATTAGGCTCCCCTCAGTGGGGCTATGCTGCTTTTACCCATGCTGGGTAGGTTCCAAGGGAAGTTTATGCCCAGGTATTTGACGTGTCCCTGGGACTCTGTCTGGTTCCAGGGGTATCCTAGCAGCTGAGTCACTGACACATATGATGGGAGCAGGGTGGATTTGGCAACATTAATCTTGTAGTCTGATAAGGCACCGTACTCCTCTATTAGGGATAGTAATGAGCAGATGGATTCCTGTGGGCTGGTCAGCATCAGCATGATATCCGCCAAGGCCAGATCTTCATGCTCCTTCCTGAGGTGTACCCCTTTAATATGGGGGTGCCATCATAGTACCTGCAGGAGGGGCTCCAGTGTTAGGATGAAGAGGAATGGAGAAAGGGTACATCCTTGGTGGGTCCCTCTGGCCAGGGGGAAGGTAGGAGAGGAGAGGAGAGGCCATTTGTAACCACTGAGAGGCTCAGCAGGTTGCACACTCACCTCTGAGGCTGGAAGATTGAAAGGTTGTGGGTTCTAGCTCCTCACCAGTCACTTGGGGTAAATCCCAAATACTGGCACTACAGTGCATCATGAGGGGATGCTGTACTCCTGAGGTGCTGTCCTTCGGATGAGACATTAAACCAAGGTCTCATCTGCTTGTTCTGGTGGTTGTGCAGGAGGACATTAAAGATCCCATGGCACTTCTCGAAAAGAGAAGAGAAGAAGAATTTCCCTGGTGTCCTGGCCAGATTTTCTCCATTCACTAAAAGTACCATCAGCTGCTTAAAATCTGGTTCAGTTTCAGTTGGTTACCATCTGTACCCATCCCCAGGGTCGCACCTGAAAAATGGACTGCTAGTTTCAGTGGGCCTACCTGGTTAACAAAATTCAACACATAAATAAAAAAATGCTCCTGAATACAGGGTGGACATCGAACTGATACACAGAAAAACAAAAAAAAGTGCTCAAAGGCAACCGTATGCAACAGTGATACCACCCAAAAAAATAAAAACACACAAAGAGACAATATGCAAAATGTCAAGCTTGATCAGGTACATATTTATTTAAGGCAAAAAGGTGCAACTTCCAGCACTTCGGGCTATACTACCCCTTCATCAGGGAGCTTGATGAAAAGTGCATAGAATATGGCCAATTTTAATAATTCTTCAATCACATGCTTCACAAGTGTAAATAATTTTAAGTACATATGGATTATTATACTATGTGAATTCTCTAATATTTGACTATTTAAAAACCTCTTTCCAATAATTATATGAGAAACAATAGTGGAAAATGCCAACTTTAAATCACTCAGACAAACTCACAATAAAAATAAACAAACTACACAGAGGGTGGAAAATGAAAAACTGCACAAGAGAAAATGCCAACATTAAACTATCCAGGCATACTCTTAACAAAAGTGAACCATCTACAGGAAAAGGGGGTTGGGAAACGAAAAAATTAACAAGAGAAACATGGACATAAAAACAAGTACAGTGGAACAGAGCACATGGAAGGGAAATAGGATAAAAGTAAAAAAAACATGAAAAAAGATATAGCTGCAAAAAACTGCACCATAATGCAAAAAAAATATATGAACATGCTACAGAGAAGAGGTTTAATTTTTTTAAATGCATATATATTTCTATGAATTAATATACTTATAAGATCTACTAAATATGAGATTTGCTAAATAGGCGCTCAATCAAATCCACATTACATGTAACAACATTAATCCCAGAAAAACAAAAATGGCCTATTCCATTCAAGCTATAATCTTATAATCATGTCAACATATTTTTAAATTGTGTTCAAATGGCCATAATATGACACACATTCTGCTAGCTGTAATCCCAAAAACGCAACATATCAAAACCAATCAACAAGTGCAAGTGCAGAGTAAAAACAAGTACTACCTGTCACAAATGCACTTAGCAAGTCAGGCCCTCTGATCCCACAGTGCCAACCTCCAAGCGCAGTAATGTGAACAGGCAACAGACAGGGTAATCCTCCTGTCTGCTTGTGAGTCCCGATCACCTTTAGTCTCACGTTCTTGGGGGATACAAACTGTGAACCTTTTGTTAGCATAACCAAATGTACAGGCTCAGATACTTTGCTCTTCAGGGGGGATGCCAGATATCTTTCACCTAAGGGCACCTAACCAGGTATCCAAAATAAACCCTTAAAACTCTGTAAAAGACTTTAGGTATATTCTTACCTTTTCCCAGTTTAGTAACACCATCAAGCTTTGAACAGTTTTTGTCAGTGTTAACCCTCTATACGCCACATGCAAAAAGAACTTCGAAGACACACCCAGGCAGTCTTTCAAAATAATATTTTTACAAAATGGATAAAAATATGTAAAATGTAAACATAGAACACTATATCAAAGAGCATACAATCACATAAAGAAAAACAAGGAAAACTACAGACAAACTCTGACCAACATACAGTTAGATCTTTTCTATCTAATGTATTATCTCTGTACAGTGCTTAAAATTAGATATCTTGTTTCTTAAGAGCCCAAAAAAGAAATGTCACTATGTTCAGCCACAGTATTCAGTTTAAACTGTGTTTCTGTCACACACCCCTTCTATGATGTCTTCTAGCTCCTCCTTTTAGAATAAATAAAAAATATAATTACAAACAATGATCTTCCTGTCAGGAGATATTTTAAATGCTGTGACTTCAACAAAAACGAATTTCTCAAATTATGACAGTCTTTAATCAAGCCTTTCCTTTGATCTTGTGTGGTTTCCTGTTCCCAAGGCATCAAAGTTTTTTTACAACTTTAGCACCATGGTGGTATACATGTTTTTCTTCTAAGACATCATACAAGTTTATGAGCCCTATATCCTGGTGGCTGGGCCAGTTCTAATTAAGATAGAAAACCAGGAAACCCTTAATTAAGTCTCTCTAGTTTTTTAATTACCTCCTGGTTTCAGGTCACTTGCTTGTAACTGAAACCTGGGGGGGGGGCACCCTTAGCACAGTATGTCTCATGTGAGACACTCACATACCACATTCTGTATTATAAATATCATAGAACAATCATAACCAGCTGGCCAAGCATCACAGTCCTCCTCACCTAGACTGAGTTTGGGAGCTCTATCCCCCACATGAGATGAGCTTCCCAAATCAGTTCGCTCCTCATACAGACGCAATAAGCCATCTGTATTCTGATTGGTCACTCCAGCCCTATATAAGATTGTCATGTCATACCCTTGCAAGGCAAGACTCCATCTTAATAGTCTACCATTAGTTTTTCCCATTTGGGTCAGCCAAACCAGGGAGTTGTGATCCGTTTGTACCTCAAAATGCTGCCCATATGAGTATGGCAAATTCTTTAGGGCCCACACTATGGCAAGACACTCTTTTTTCCACAGTAGAGTAAGCCTTCTCCCTGGGAAGTAACTTTTTACTCAGGTACACTACAAGGTGATCTTTCCCTTGGTTGGATGTCTGACTTAGTACTGCCCCAATACCCACATCTGAGGCATCAGTCTGGACTATAAAAGGTTTGATATAGTCAGGACTTGTAAACACAGGAGCACTGTACAGTGCCTCCTTCAGTCTGGTAAAGGCTTTTTCACAGGCTGGTTCTCAGGTAATTTTCTTAGGCATCCTTTTCTTTACCAGGTCAGATAGGGGAGCAGCCAGGGCACTGTAATTGGGTACAACATTTCCTATAGTACCCTACTGTCCCTAGAAAACTCCTGACCTGCTTCTGCAGTTCTGGTCTGGGCCATGCCTTGATCACCTCTATTTTTACTTGGTTAGGATGGAGCTGTCTCCAGCCTACAACATGCCCAAGGTATGCCACATCAGCCATGGCCACCTAGCACTTCTCAGCTTTGACAGTGAGCCCGGCCCTCTGTATCCTGTCCAGCACTTCCCTAAGGTGGGACAGGTATTCCTCCCAGCTGGCGTACTCCTCAGCGCCATTAAACACCTGGTTCACCAACCTTTGGAATGTGACCGGGGCGTTCTTCATTCCAAAAGGCATTACTTTAAATTCAAATAAGCCTATCGGCGTGAAGAATGCCTACCTCTCCCTAGCTCTGTCTATTAACTCCACCTGCCAATACCCCTTTGTCATGTCAATAGTCATAAGGTCGATCGCCCCTCCCAACTTGTCCAGGAGTTCATCCGTCTGGGGCATCAGGTGGGTGTCTGACTTTGTGACTACATTCAGTCCATGATAGTCCAAACAGAAATGAGTAGAACTATCTGGCTTGGGCACAAGGACTACGGGTGAGGCCCAGGGGCTGTGGGATCTGTGGATTACTCCTAAATCCAGCATTTCCTCCACCTCCCTCCTAATGTCTTTTTGGACAGCCTCTGACACCCTATATGCTGTCCACCATATGGGCATCTGTGTCCCTGCCTCCACATCATGTATAGCTAAGGGGGTTAGTCCTGGCTTGGCACTAAACAGTGGGGCCAAGTCTACTAAAACTTCCCTTACTTCCTGGATCTTGTCTGGGGCCAGCTGGGGAGACAATTTAACTGCCACCACAGAGGACTCCCACTTGCTTTCTTCCAGCAAGTCCAGAAGGGGGTCTTCTTCATCCATCCCCTTCCCAGGACTAAATGCTGCAAACACCATGTCAGCCCTATTAGCATACGGCTTCATCATGTTGACATGGTACATTCTTTCTGTCTGTCTTCTGTCAGGTAAATCTATGATATAGTTCACGTCATTTACCTTCCTAACTACTTTGTACAGTCCTGCCCACTAAGCCTGCAGCTTGTCTTTCCAGACCGGAATAAGGACCATGACTTCCTGACCCACCGTGTACAAGTGAGCTCTGGCTCTGCAGTTGTACCACACTTTTTGTTTTTGTTGGGCAACTGCCAGGTTGCTCTGGGCTGTCCCCATAAGCTCCTTCAGCTTTTCCCTAAACCTAAGGACGTAATCAATTATGGCAGTTCCCTGGGTGGCGTGCTTGCCTTCCCAGTGCTCCCAGATCAAATCTAGGGGCCCAAGTACCCAGAGTCCATATAAGAGTTCGCAGGGGGAAAATCCTGTAGACTCTTGGAGCACCTCCCTGTATGCAAACAACAGGTGGGGAAGGTATTTCTCTCAGTCCCTCCCATGCTGTTCAACAAATGCTTGGAGCATTGACTTCAGGGTACCACTAAATCTTTTCACAAGCCCATTGGCTTATGGGTGATAAGGTGTTGTGTGCCTCTGCACCACCCCCAACTTTTCCCACAAACATTTCATCAGGTCCAACATGAAGGAACCCCCTCTATTGGTGATAACCTCCTGCAGAAACCCAAAATGGGAGAAAATTCCAAGTAAGGCATCTGCCACTTTTTCTGTCCTCAGTGAGGAGAGGGCAACTGCCTTGGGGTACTGGGTGGCATAATTCACCACAGTCAGGATGAACCTCTTCCCGGAGGAGCTGGGTGTATTTAAAGGCCCCACAATATCCATTCCCACCCTCTGGAATGGCTTCGCCACTATGGGCAATGGAATTAAGGTGCCTTGGGTTTTCTTACCTGCCTTCCCTATTTCTTAGCACTGGTGACAAGCCCTGCAGTACTCCTTCACCTGCTGGGTGAAGTTGGGCCAGTAGAAATTCTGGACCAACTGCTGCGTAGTGCGTGCGATTCCCAGATGACCAGATAAGGGAATATCATGTGTAATCTTGAGCAACTGCTCATGATTCCCCTGGGGAACAACAAGCTGCCTGCCTATCACCCCTCCCTCTGTCTTCACAGCCTGAGTATACATCAGTCCATTTTCCCAATAAACCTTATGTTTACCATCACCTCCCTGTGCTCTGTCAGAGTCTGCCCAAGCCCTCAGCTTCTCTAGACTAGGGTCACTTTTCTGAGCAGCTGCAAACTCCTCACACATTCATAAGGTATGGGACAGGTCCCCTTCAGTCTCTAAACTAGGGTCCCTAGCACTAGCATCAGGGCACTCCAGATCACTGTCATCCCTAACCCTCTCACAATGGGTCACCCCTCCCTCTTCAGTGTAACCCTCTGTAGCTGTGTGGTAACTGCAACTTGGGAAATTTATTCTCCCTTTTTGTTAGTCTCACTATCAGAAGACACAGGCAGGGGAAACAGCCTCCCAGTGATTTCCGCAATGGCTTCTGTGGGGTTCAGGGAACTACAATTTTCCCTTGCCACTTGGCTACGGGTAACTGCACACACCATTCCCTGTTTGAGATTGTTGCCAAGGACGACATCAACTGCTAAAGTTTCAGCTACAGCCACCTGTTGCACAGTTCCCCCTGTTTTACCCCAGTTTAGGAGAACACTAGCGAATGGCAATGTTTTCTCCTCATCAGTAAAGTCTTGTACAGTGACATATTTATTGGGTATAAGCTGACCAGGCTCTACCAGATCCCCTTTTACCAATGTCAGGGATGCCCCTGTGTACCTTAACCCTTGTATCTGTACACCATTCACCATGATTGGGTGCATGTGTTCCCTCATGTTCACAGGCATGCTTCCAGGGACACATAAACAACCCACTCCTTTCATAGCCCCATGTTCTATATTGCTCATCCTTTTGGGACACTGTCTGGCAATATGCCCAGTTTCTTTACAATTCAACATTCGTTTCTTTTCTCAGAGTACTCTTTTCTTTGAAACCTGGGGCTAACTGGTTTCAGTGGAGGCAGTAAGGGTTTTAGCTACCCTGAAGGCATGCATTTCCCTTTCTGTGCTGCCATGCCCACCTCATTCACTCTCAGAGCAGGTCTGTTCTTGGCATAGTGGTCTGAGAGTTCAGCAGCCTCTTGCACTGTTTTGGGATCTCAATCTACCAGTCAGGTTTTCAGCTCTGCTGGGCATGCCCAGAAAAACTGTTCTAACAAAATAGCATTTTCAATTTTATCTACAGAGTTTGCTTCAATTCCCTTCCACCAATGTTTTAAACATTGACGTTGTTTCATGGCTAGCTCCTCATAGCTCATGTCAGGGCTTCTTCTGAGCTTATGGAATTTAGCTCTGTATTCTTCTGCAGTTAAATCAAACTTTTTTAAAAGTGCAGGTTTAAGTTTGCTATAATCATTACTGTCCTCATTGTCCATTTGACCCAATGCATCCTGAGCTTTCCCAGTAAGTAGCGGGGATAGCTGGAAGCTCCAGGACCCTCTAGGAATTTTAGCCTGAATACAAACTTTTTCATAGGAATTTAAAAAGGCATACATATTCTCCCCCTCTTTAAATTCAGCTATCAATTTGGAATTCAATTTGTAACTCAGTCCTGTAGTTCCAGTTAAGCCTAAGCCCCTTACCTGCTCTGGTGCTGGTGGCTGGAGTCGCAGCTTCTCCAGTTCATGTCGGCTCTGGCGCTCATGCTCTTCCTGGTCTGCCTCTCGCTGTTCTCACTTCTCTTCTCTCTGGAACTCCAGCTCCATTCTGTACAACTCAGTCTGCAGCTTGATTGCTTTTGGCTCCAGAATGCAGGTGATCTTCCCCTGCTGCTGTGGCCCTTCACTGGCACTGGCACTGGCCCTGCTGTCATCCTCACTGGATCTGGACACTACACTGGCCGCTGGCCCCTCTACACTCAAAGTTTGGTCCCTTGCAGTCATAGTCAGTGACTCAATGCTCTGAGCATCTGCTGCCATCAGGGCATGCATGAGGTTCTGCTTGTTGGCTCTCCCCTCATACAGGACTCCTATGTCCTGGCACAACTGCCACAAGTAGTCTACAATGTGCCCACTGTAGTTGGAAGCCATCTTCTCCCCTAACTATGGCTACTGTAACTTTCACTTTAGGAAAAAAAAAAGAAAACAGGTAGGAACTTAACTGTAAGCAAAATGATATAGTTCTGTTTCCTTTTTAAAAATAAATCACTGCCTCATTTTGCAAGTGAGCTGTACAGTATTAAGCGGACACACTGAACAATTAAAGCTTGTGTTACCAAATTTATCCTCACTGCTGCCAACCAAATCTGTCACAAATGCACTCAGCAGGTCAGGCCCTCTGCTCCCTCAATGCCAACCTCTAAGCGCAGTAATGTGAACAGGTAACAGACAGGGTAACCCTCCTGTCTGCTTGTAGGTCTGAATCACCTTTAGTCTCACGTTCTCAGGGGATTCAAACTGTGAACCTTATGCTAGCATACCCAAATGTACAGGCTTGGATAATCTGCTGTTCAGGGGGATGCCAGATATCTTTTGCCTAAGGGCACCTAACCAGGTATCCAAAATGAACCCTTAAAACTCTATAAAAGACCTTAGGTATAGTCTTACCTTTTCCCAGTTTAGTAACACCATCAAGCTTTGAACAGTTTTTGTCAGTCTTAACCCTCTATACGTCACATGCAAAAAAGATCTTCAAAGACACACCCAGGCAGTATTTCAAAATATTTTTACTAAAATGGATAAAAATATGTAAAATGTAAACACAGAACACTATATCAAAGAGCATACAACCACATAAAGAAAAACAAGGAAAACTACAGACAAACTCCTACCAACATACAGTTAGATCTTTTCTATCAAATGTATTGCCTCTCTAACTATTAGGATTGATTGCTATTCCACTGCCGGGGTCCTACCTGACTCAATAAGCGACCACTGCCCAGTCTTCTGTGTGTGAGATGCCTCCCCTTTCTCAAATTCACACAAGGTACTATTGTTTGCCGACTTTGCCCTACTTAACACTGTTGAGTTCCTATGGGATCTAAAACATACTGACTGGTCTCCCCTATTTACCACTAATGAAATTAACCTTGCCACTGACTTCTTTAATATGACCTTACTTACCCTACAGCGTAAGCACACACCATACTCTACACGCAGGGTCAGAGGGTGAGTTACCAAATGGCTGAAATGGCCTCTCCTGCAACTGCTCAAGCAGCATGACAAGCTATGGTCTAAATGGAAGTGCTCCTCGGATGTGGAAGACCTTGCTCGGTACTGGGCTTTGTGAAATACCTGCAAGCAGTCAATCCAGGCTGCAAAGAGTGACTATTACTGTGGACTTCTTAGGTCACCTGCTGCTGATCCCAGGAAATACTGGAATCAGATTAATGAGATATTAGGGAACACTAAGCTATTGACCCCAAGGACTTGTTACTAAATGACACTATTTGTAACAACCCTAGGACCACTGCAAATGCTTTCAACCTGCTTTTCAACATTGTTCCTAATTGCTCACAGGCCCCCTTCTATGGCCCCCACTGCCCTTCTTTTTCTTCTTCTCCCTCAGACATCCCTTCCACACTCAAGCTTTCTCCCATCTCTCATCTGGATGTTCTTAGGTTACTGAGGGCCATCTCTGTACACGGCACCGCAGCATACGGATATATCATCGCAATAAATTTCGTCATGGGCAATATGTTGTGGGTAATTTGGTGAAACTATTTTGGGCATCGTATTAAGTGGTCACAGTCAGAATGTTGCTGAAGCATTACTTTACTGGTGACATTACTACAATTGGATTCACAACTCACCCCACGTCCATGCTTTCTCAAGCCTTAACGCCATTTGCCCCCCCGCCTCATCAAACCCTGTCTCAGTGAAAGAAATAAATTAATAATTACCTAATCATCACTAACTTTTTAAATTTACTTTTCAGTTCTTTCATTTTATGCTGTGGTGATCCACTTATACAAAGGAAGCAGTATCTCACTGTGCAAGCCGACTTCCGTGTGCAATGACATCTAAGCTCGGGTGCAGCCTACCTCTTAAAGGGGACAGTAATCAGTATGGTTAACTAGTTTCTGTAAGTTATCAATATAATGGATATTTCAGTGCTAAGCATTTGGGGGTTTGGATTTCATGCTTGGGCAGCTCTACAATGGAGTACATAGTATCACAGAAGGGTAAATCTAAGTTGCCTCTTGGTAACTACCTGTATACACAGCAGAAGTTGGGTAGTGGTGGTAAAATTATTTGGCACTGTGAGTTGAGAACCTGCAGAGCCAGGTTACACACACTCGGTGAGACCATAACACAGATGCCGAGTGAACATAACCATGCACCAGTTCATGGACGAGCGGAGGTTTTACGAGCAAGGACATCAATGAGGAGGAAAGCTTGTGAATCTGAAGAGTCCACTTGCAATGTTGTCCACCAAGCATTGCAAGCGGTTGGAGTCCAGCACACACCTTCTTCCAACTCATGAAACACCGTGCCGAGATGTATGTAGACATAGGCAGATTGGTGGTCCTAATGACACTGACATATTCAAATACTCTAAGACAGTCTATGATGATTATTTTCTGCGCGTACATGAGGATGACCTGGTGATTTTTGCAAGTGATGCTGATCTCACAGTCCTAAAGGATAGCCCATACTGGTTCTGCGATGGTACATTCAGTGTTGCCCCAAATCAAGATGATCAAATATACACCATACACGCTCTTGTGCAGGGGGTTAACAGACCCTGTGTGTACTCACTGTTGCCAGGGCGTAGTGAGAAAGTCTACAGGAAGTTGTTTACAAACCTCCAGGTTCTTATTGGTGACAAGATCTGTCCAGCTTCAATAATGACGGATTTTGAAGTCGTGGCTATAAAGGTACTTCATACAATAGTACCAAATTCTGAACTGTCAGGGTGCAACTTTCACCTTGGGCAAGCCATGTGGTGACATGTATGACAGGAAGGGCTTCAAGTATGATACGTACAGGATGAAGATTTTGCACACAGAGTGCGATGCATATTGGGACTGGCATTTATTAAACCACAGAGGGTGGAAGAATATTTTGAAATAATACAGGAAGATTAACAATTTGATGATCTACAGTGCCTGCTAGACAATTTTGAGGACTGTTACATAGGCAGATTGACAAGAAACAGGAAAAATAGGAGGCAACCACATTTTGCAATACCTTTTTTGAATCAATATGACAGGGTACTGCAAGACCTCCCTCGAAGCAACAATGCCGTAGAGGCACGGCATCGTGCCTTTGCCCGAACAGAGAGCATCAGCCACCCAACCTGTGCTAAGCTTGCCCATAAGCTGAAGCAAGAATGATATGCAGTTGCCATTCAAAGGAGGCAGTTGCAGCTTGGCCAGCAAGCTCCTCACAAAAATAGTAAGTACATCAGAGTGAATAAAATCTTCCACTCTATTTGCGGGAACTTAAAAAACAGACAGCCGAAACAATATCTAAAGGACATTGCTGCTGTCATAGAAATAAATGTCGCATAAGTAAGCATTTTAGATAAAGTAACATGAAGGAGTTTTTAACAGAAATAAAGTGTTTTACTGCAAGCTTTCCCAACATTCGGAATACCTGGCTTTTAACAGAAGAAATAAATAAAATATTGTACATCAAGCACTACCAACTACACAATACCAGCTTTTAACAGAAACTCCCTTCGACTAA
This sequence comes from Neoceratodus forsteri, assembly GCA_016271365.2. Classification (NCBI taxonomy): domain Eukaryota; kingdom Metazoa; phylum Chordata; order Ceratodontiformes; family Ceratodontidae; genus Neoceratodus; species Neoceratodus forsteri. Next base: position 438,404,345 of record CM057453.1, read on the forward strand.
CTCGAGCAATTATGCAGTACTGCAAGCATTCTCAACATTCGCAGTACCTGGCTTTTAACAGATGAAATAAATAAAGTATTGTACATCAAGCACTACCAACTGCACGATACCAGCTTTTAACAGAAACTCCCTGCTACTAACTCAAACGATTATGCAGTACTGCAAGCATTCCCAACATTCACAATACCTGGCAATAAATAAAGTATTGTACATCAAGCATAGAAACTCCCAACAGTAGCACTACTGACGGAGCCTTAACAGAAACTCCCTGCTATAAATAACTATGCGACATTAAGTCCAGCGCTCATTCATGTGGTCGACAATTAGTCTAGCACTATTTTGACCGCACAACTTTTTCTCCGGCGATATTCTATCCAATTGACGTTTTATCTGCTATTAAATGACCGCAATGTTTTGTCCGGGGACTTTACATCCGTACACATGGCACCGCAGGACTTGACGGTATTGAACCCAGGATCCTCCGACTTGGTGCCTCTTACTTTGCCACTCCTGTTACTCAGCATTTTAATGTATCCATCAGTACTGCAATGGTGCCTTTGGCCTGGAAATCTGCCAGAGTAATTCCTGTCTTCAAGAAGGGTGACCCTAAAATTTTGTCTAACTATCGCCAGATTGCTCTCTTACCAGCTCTTAGCAAGTCACTGGAAAAACTCATTCACTGTCAGATCTCTGCTCATCTACTAGAATTCGATCTCCAGTCCCCGGCTCAATGCAGTTTCAGGCCTGGACACAGCACCACAACTGCTCTCACCCAATTCACTAGTGATGTTAAGTCCAGAATGGCCAAAGGACTACGTACCTGTGCAGTGTTTATAGATCTCACCAAAGCTTTTGATTTGGTTAATCACCCACTACTTGTGAACAAACTTCATTCTCTCGGTGCCTCTAGTTCCACCAAATCCTGGATCAGTAGTTACCTTTGAAACCAGACCCAATCCGTCTTCTTCAATAAAGTGCTATCATCTCCAGCTCCTGTTTTCTGTGGTGTCCCACAAGGATCCATTCTAGGGCCTTTGCTCTTTTCCATTTTTGTTAACGATTGTCCCACTACTTCTACACAGTGTCAGTCCATCAAGTATGCAGATGACCTGGTGGTCTACTCAACTGCCTGGTCGATGGATGACATCAATATAGACCAGTCATCTGCTTTCCAAATGATTCAAGCCTGGCTCCTAAATAATGGCCTACTCCTCAATCTATCCAAGACACAGGCTACGCTGTTTGGGTCGGCAAGAAGACTCCATACTGGGTCCCCTATGTTTTGTATGTGAAGCAGTGATGGCTCCACCATCCAGTCTACTGACTCTTTTAAATACTTGGGTGTGACACTTGATCCCTCTCTTGACTTCTCTTCACATATAAACGAGATATGCAAATCTGTTAAAATCAAAATAGGTGCCGCTTATCGAGTGCATCACCCTGTTACTCCTGCGGCCAGGATCTCGGTTGCCAGAGGTGTCCTGCTCCCTAGGCTACAATACGCCCTCCCTATTCTATCCCACGCTAATGATGGAATCCTTCATAAATGGGATACTGCCTACAACAACATATGTAGATTTGGCCCTATCTGCACCCAGACTTACTCACCACTGTCTCCTGTATCTCAACCTCCAATGGCTGTCCCCTTCTGCCCTGAGCTCTTATGCTCTGGGTTGCTTCATAGACTCCATGACAAGACCCCCCCCCGTCCAGAAAGCATTGGGGCAATGCTCACCCCGGTGCCTCACTCCCACCTTTTGAGATCATCAAACTCCACCCCGCTCTCAGTTCCACACTGCTCTACAAAAATGGATGAACATGCCTTCGCCCACTTCACCCCTAAACTCTGGAACTCTCTTCCTCCCTGTCTAAAGGGCCCCCAATCTCAATCTTCCTTCAAAACTGCACTTTTATCCCACCTAAAAGCACTTGATTCTTGTGAATGTAACTAGCCCTCTTGCCTCCTTTCTTTATATCTGGTTTTGTTGATTCTCTGAAATGTTGAATGTCTGTAGTCTAATGTCATCACTTGTTCTTGTTATTGCCTGCAAGGATGGATAATACTATATGAACGCTCTATTGTTTTTTCCTCTTGACCATCCCTGCATGAATATCCATCTTCTGTACCATATACTGTATTGTACTGCATCTTATTTTTTTTTTTTTTATTTCACTGTACCTAATTGTCAACTGTGTACTGTACCCTCTCAGGTCATGCTTGAATATAGGCAGGGTTTTTGCCTAACGCACCTACCCAATCAACAAAAGCTAAATAAATAAATTATGTGATAAGAATAGTGACAAATTGCAAAGTTCAATAGTTATAATTTGATGACTTATCCAACAGTTCAATAATTTGTTGCTGACAGCTAGAAAAAATGAAAAAATGTTCAAACAGTTCATGTATATGAGTACATTGAGTTACATAATTTTATAGATGTCAAAGGGATCCAAGGAGAGCCAATTGATAATTGTGGCTCCAAAGCCATAGTGGTACAGCAGCCAGAATAGGAAGCCCCATTCCACCCAACCAAATGCCTTTCAGCATCTACTTAGAGAAGTACTGTGGGTGGCGATGGGTGTGGGAGGCCCTCCAGATTAGGTTCAACAGTCATCAGATGTTTGTCCCTTTGCACCCTGGTACAATATCCAAGGGATCATTGCCAAAAGGCTGCATAGTAACCGCTTCATTCTCTCTACCACTATTTTGCAAAAATCTTGCTATCTACAGCGATCAATGAGATCAACCAATAGCTGCCATATTTTTGCTGGTCTTTCCCTGGATTAGGAAAGAGAGAGATCTGTGAGACATGCATAGAAGGGGCAGTGTGCCTACTTTGCAGGCTTCTTGTAAAGTATCTGTCAAGGGCGCCATTATGATCAATTTAAACCATGCATAAAATTCTGCTGGTAGTCCATCACTACCTGTAGTTCTCCCTGTTGGCCTGCTCACCACTGTGGAGGTTAACTCAGCAGAAGTGAAAGGTGAGTTCAGGATTTCTCTATGGTCTTGGGAGAGGCACGAGAGGGCGAGTTTAGTCAGAAAGGAATCCATTTGCCCAAAAGAATCCATTTGCTCATCAGAAGGATCAACCTCATATGCATATAGGGTCTGGTAGAAGCTCAGGAAGCCTTTGTTGATGTCCTCCTGTCCTCTCAGAAGAGTCTCATCTGCAGTGATGATGCTATGGCTCCTGGACTCCTCCTGTCTCTTTCTTAGCTGGTAAGCCAGCAACATGCCTGGCTTATCAGCTGCTTCTCAGAAGGTCTGGCATGGTCAGAAGAGCACAGATTTCACTTTTTGGTGGAATATCATATTGGTCTTGAACTGTGTGCCCACTGTCTGTGCCAGGAACTCTTGATCTGTGCCTGCACTGGCTCAGAATTTGGCCTTCAGTTATTTTAGGTTTACTTCCTGTTTTTTCAGCTTCCTATCTCTAGCCATTTTTGTCCTGTATGCATGAGCAATGCACTGACCTTTAATGTGGCCTCACGTGCATCCCACTTAACTGCTGTGGAAGTATCTGAGGGTTTATTGTGGGTCAGGAATTCAGCAATGTCATCAGATAGCTGGGAGCAGAAAGTGGGGTCTTTCAAGAAGGACACACTGAACCTCCATTTTCTGGTTACGGGAGCCACTCGGTCCAGAGGTAACCAAGAAAAGGTCACTGCACTGTGGTCAGCTATCACAGCTGTTTCAGTGCTGGCCTCTACCACATCTGGTATCCACTGCTGTGGTGGGAGCCACATGTCTAGCCATGAGAAAGTGTCAAGTGGTAAGGAAAAAAAGTAGTCTTACTTTTGTGTTGGATGAATCTCAAGAAGTTCACTGTACCTGCTTTGGAGGTGAGGTTTTGAAAGGCAGTTGATGTAGGGGATCTTGCACCAGTGAGTCCCTTACGTCTTTTCATAAAGTCATCTAACACCATGTTCATGTCCCTTCCTACCAGAAACTGCCCCTTGTCTATGTCAGTCAGTTTCTGGGCCAGCACAGTGAAGAAAGATGCATCTGATTGATTCAGACCATAAGTGCAGCAACATGTGATGTCCGTGTGGTGCAACTGACCTGTCACTATTGTGAATCTACCCTCAGGGTCAGCATGTGTAGCTGAAGCCTTAAAATCCCACATCTTCATGGATCAAAATGGCTACCATTCTGTTCTCTGTGTTGTTTGCACTGCTAAACATTTGCACCACCTATCCTGATTTGAGTTTTGCCACGTCTGAGTTCAGGAGGCTCATCTTCTGGAGGAATCCCTTACCTGTCCCCAGTCTACTAAGGTGATCTCATATTTTTCTTCACTTAATGCGGGAGTTAACAACTTTCATGTTCCAGGTACTGAATTTGATCAGTTTATTGGCCATAATAAGTTTGCTTACAGGAGCAGAGGGGTAACCCATGTGTTTGGAATGGGACGATTAGTCTCCTGTGACCCCAGCCCAGCAGTAGTTTGGAGCCTGTGCTGCTCTGTACAGAGTCTGGCCATGGTACACTGGAGGGTCAAAGGTTATTGGTGCACAATTTAATGCAGAAAGTAGGGAAATTGATAAGGTAAGGTAACCAGTCCAGTGTCTCCTAGAGTAAGATCAGTAGGCATCCTCGGAAATGTGAGGAACCAGAAAACAACATACACAATATTTAAACCATATTTGCAGGCATATTTTGAGGTGTTTGGGGCCGATCTGGGCCAGAGTCACCCTAAACCCACCTAACCAAGACCTGAGGCTCTGCTGGTTGCAGAGTTTGTTGGCAATGTGCATAATCATGTGCAGTGCACTAAACCAGAGTGTTAAGTTTGAGTACTACCACTCTGGGGTTTCATCCTGTGGGCTGGTGAAAGGGAGGGCATTCCATTGATGATCATAACTTATCTCTATAGCTGGTGGTGGATCAGCACAGGTAGGCTGCATAGAGGTGGGGGGGCACTGAAACCCCAAGGCTTGACACCGGGGCCCCAGCAGGAAACCGTGTGTGCGGGGTTTGCTGATTTCCTCCTTTGTGAGACTTCTTGTCTCAAGTACTGAGGACTGGCCACACCCCATGCTCGGAGATTGTGGTGGGATTCGTACCTGATGGTGTGGCTGAGGAGGGCCTGGTGTTTGAAGTGGGCCTATCGAGTGCAAGGGTGGGGCTCTTATTTGGCCATAAGACATGGTATTAAGCTGGGGGTGCACTGTGGGTTATTAGGGTTATAAGGTCCTCTTGGGGAGGGGGGTGTTCCTACGGCAGCAAGGGATGTGAAGAGCAGAGTGGCCATTCTGTGACCATGAGGGACAAAGTGTGCAGCCAGCAGGGGGAGATTGGCAGGTGCTGTCCTCAGGTTTGAAGAACCTTTCTATATGGGGAGGTGAGGTCTTGGCCTACTGGCTGCTGAGGTGGATAAGGAGCATAAACCACAGTGTTAGTGTTTTGTAGGGGAGCTAGGGGTGACTGCTAAAGCGTGAGTCAAGGGTCACATGTCCAGTGGTCCAGGCAGGAGCTGAACCCACCAGAATAGTGAGGGGGCAGAAGTGCATTGCCTCTGTGGCTGCATAGTCTCTGGTTTCGGCATGGAGATGTACCCCCGTTTTCCTGCTGTAGCAAGTTTATGGGCTGAAAAAAATGGAGCGATGAATGAAGGGAGAGCTGGTGTTATCAGATGTCATTATTCTTGCAGTGAACTTTTGTTGGGAGGGTAATCTGCTGAGATGGCTGGGTTAGGACAGGGACCATCATTTGAATGTTCATGCTGGAAGACAGCTTGGTGGTAGGCAGGATGGGGGCATTTCCTTCATGCTTATTTAGTGTGTTTTCCCACCACTAGCAGTGCCCTTGCTTGTAGTTTGTCAATTGACAGCTCGACAGTTGTGATAAGATTCAGGGGTTGGTATGGCAGGAGCTGCCATTTTACAAATTCCCCATCTCTCTCTCTCATACTAAGGCATGTAGGAGGCAATATAGCTCAGTGGCTTAGGGCTCTGAGCTGCAAACTTGGAGACCAGAGTTTAAATCCCACAGCCCCCACTTGCATACTGTGTGACACTGAGCAAGTCACTTAACTTCCTTGTGCTCCTAGGTCGCACCTGGAGACAATCTTCAGCTTAGTGTGCCTTTCCTGGTTAAACGATTTCCCCTTTCCCTTTTCCTTTCCTAAGTAACATTTATGGCTCAGGATAATGCCGTCCATATTCCCCCCCTTGTCCGTTGTCCTGTCACATTATCATAAGTTCAATACCACAAAAGACATTCTTAGGTGTCCTACAGGCATTACTAGTGATTTGTGGAATTTTGTTGCTGACAAAAGCAGACAAGATGGGAAGGGGGGCATGTTCTGGACAGAGCCAGCTGCCATGCGGTAGCAGTTCATGAGGAGGGTGCTCACCAATACACAGAAGTGGGGAGATGGGAGGCTGGTTCATGAAGTGGCTGTGCATGACTGCCTTGCTACTATGGTGATTAAGCAAGCATTTAAAATAACAAGGTGCATAAACTGTGTATATCAGTGGCTACCGGTGCTCGCCTTTATTAGTTGAGAGATTACTATACCGTAAGAAGTGTGCCTACGTGAAGACAGTCCCACTGCCTGCATTCCCTTCCCACTCCCACTGATGACCCACCTGCACATAAAAAAAAAAAACAACCTGTGGAAAGCAAAGATTAATGACCAACACTTAAGTAGAAGTATATGGCTTCTTGCGAACATGGGGCATTGTGGTAATCTTTTTAGTGTCCATCAAAGCTACCTCCTGAGCAATATGTCAGATTTCAGTTCACAGTTCATGTGCCAGCATTCAATTTATGGGAGGGGGAATAATAGCCCACTCCAAATGCTGGGGGTTTCTGGCAGCTTGGCTCTCATGCTTAGTCATGGTGGATACTATATCAGCCCATGTGTGGGAGTCCTCTTGGGGCTTTTCAGTGGTTTGCAGGGGGTGAATCTGTTCATTGGTGGAGCTCTCTTTAGATTGTGTTTTTTTATCAGGCTCTTGCCATTTGGGAGTGTATTCCCCTAGAGTGTCAGAGCCATGCGAGGAGGAACCTGACTCCCTGCTTCCATCTCGGTGATCTGCTGGTACTTCACTTGATTTCCTTCTTCCTCTCCCTTGGGATCATTTGAAGTAGGTGACCTGTTAGTCCATATCCTGCCCAGTGGATTGTGAGTGGGCCTGCTGTTGCTGGTAGTGGCCCCTGAGAAAGACCATAGCTGTGGCTGACTGTGTTGGTGGTGCTCTGGGGCCCTGAATCCCTGCCCTGGCCTCCCATGTCTTTACCATCTCTGGCCAGTACTTGGTGAGGTACCAGAAAGTTTCACCAGGAGTCTCAAAGGTGTTAGCAACACTATTCTGAGTTATTTTAAGTTTTGCAGGTTATTGCAGTTGGTAAGGAATGCCTAGCTCTTGAAAGGCTTTCTTGGCAGTGGTAAACTCATTTCTCTTGGTGGCCAGTTCTTGGCAGTAGTCATTAAAGATAAGGATTCTGTGACCTTCCCAGGATAGTGGACCATTTTCTTTGGCCATGCTGAGTTTTTTCTCTTTCTCTGGGAAATGTAGTTGATTTGTCAGGATGGGTCTGAGGCCATCTCCTGCTTTTGGGGCGTGCCAAGGATTGGTGCATTCTTTTGATCTTATGGCACATTTTCCAAGAGTATTTTAAGATTTTTGGGAGCTCCCATTGCAAAAAGGAGGTCATATCCAATTTTCCCTCCTCTGGAAAACCTATGAGCCAAATATTATTGTGTTGGTTCCTGTTCTCCACATCTTCAGCTCGGTACCACAGTAATCATACTATCCTTTCAAGTTCTTGGATACAGGTTTCATGCCTGGTATCCTTTTCATCTATATAGGAAAGGAACATGTCAGTGTCCCTTTGCTTTGCTGTAGGCTCTGGACTTTCTCCTGGGGATCACTTATTTATGTTTTGAAACTGCCAATCTCCATTAGGACCTGTTGCAGCATATTTTTTTTTATATAGCTTGTTTAGTCCCTGTCGCCTCCTCCCACCAACTGGTGATAGGGACACATAGGTATTTCACATATTTGTTCCCCTGACCCCCCCCATCGAGGCCGTGGCACATGGCTGTGCAAGCTTGTGGAGGCATGCTTCACACCCCATGGTGCCAGCTCAGCACCTTTGACCTCCCAATAATTTGCCAGCCCCTCTCCACCTACACTACCCACCGGACCTCCACCTAGTGGGAGCAGAACTACAGGGGGCACCAACCCCCCCCACTACCCACAGGAGAGGAGAGGAGAGCTGCCCTCCAGCATGCTCAATCCTGCTCTGTCCACGCCAGCACCCCGATGACTTGAGGTCATTCCCGAACCCGGGTCACCGGTGCAGCATGAGGTAAGGCACCCAGTGCCTCAACCCTCTGTGCCACTGGGCCGGTACAGCATATTTTTTAAGACTATGCCATCACTCTGTGTCAGAAGAGCATGTGGCACTGCTGCAGTGGCCACCTTCCCGGTTTGCTGAGGATGTGTTCACAGTTTAGATGATGATATTACTTGAACCCCGTAAGCCTGGCTACTGCAAACTTAGATTTTGTTAGCTCTCCTGTTACTCTAATGGACTTTGTCAAAAGTTGATTTGTAGAGGTTCTAATGTTCAGATTTTGGTAGATTATTGAGGTGGCTGTGAGAGTGGCAAATTAAGCATCCATCTCCTTGCGTAGCTTGCACATGCACCCACCAGCTTGAGCCTGCTGGAAACAGGAGTGGTTCTGGGGGACAGGAGGAGGGTAGATGTAGTCCCACTACACAAAAGTGGTAGCAGGGAGGAGGCTGGCATTTATAGGCCATTCAGCCTGACATCAATGGTGGGAAAGTTAAGTGAATCATTGCTGAAGGAAAGGATTGTGGAATATCTTGAATCTAATGGGTTACCAGACCCGAGACAGCATTGTTTCATAGTGGGAGGTCTTGTCAAATGAATGTGATAAATTTATTTGACTGGGTGACAAAGGATTTAGATCATGGTGGAGTGGTGGTTGTGGCTCACCTAGATTTCAGCAAGGCTTTCGACACTGTTCCACATAGGAGACTAGTAAGAAAGCTGGATAGCTTAGAAGTGGGTCCAAATGTGGTTAAACTGGATAAGAAATTGGTTAGAGGATAGACAACAGAGGGTGGTGATAAACAGAGTTCATTCCAAGGAAGGGAGGGTGACCAGCAGAGTACCTCAGGGATCACTGCTGGGACTGGTTCTCTTTAATGTCTTTATAAGTGACAATGCAGAGCAGCTGGAAGGGAAGGTCTCCCTCTTTGTGGATGATACCAAAATCTGCAATAGGGTAGAAACTCAGGGGGAGGATGGAATGAGCAGAGACCTGAGAAAACTAGAGTGGTCAAGGGTATGGCAACTTGGTTTTCAATGCAAAGAAGTTCAAAATAATGCACTTAGGGCACAGAAACCCTGGGGCAGAGTACAATATTAGTGGACTGGTATTGATGACCACCAAGCAGAAAAGAGACCTGGGGTAATCATATTGGATGACCTAGAGGTGGTCAGGCAACGTGACAAGGCAGTAGGGAGGGCTAGTGGGTGGCTGGGGTGCACAGGAAGGGGTATCACCAGCAGAAAGATGGAGGTGGTGTTACCTCTGTATAGCTTTCTGATAAGACCCCAGCAAGAGTACTGTGTCCAGTCCCAGAGGCCACATCTCCAAAAGGAAATAGACAGAGTGAAGGCGGGCCAGAGGAGGGCAGCTAAAATAGTGCAAGGTCTGCACCAAATGCCATATGAGGAGATACTAAAGCACCTCAATATATACACCCTAGAACAGAGAAGGGAGAGGTAGGATATGATAGAGACCTTTAAATATCTCAAGGGGTAAATAAGATACAGGAGGGAAGTATTTTTCGGAAGAAAGGGTAGTCAAGAACAAGGGGACATGCTATGAAGCTGCAGGAGGTTAGGTTCAGGAGAGATGTGAGGAAGTACTTCTTCATAGAAAGAGTGGTGGACTCCTGGAACAGCCTTCCAGTGAAGGTGGTGGGGATGAAAACAGTGGTGGGGTTCAAGAATACATGAGAACAAGCAGAAGGGAATCATAGTGGAAAGGGGGAGGGAGAAAGAGACGTAGATTGGGTACAGTCTGCGGTAATAGTGTAGGTAGGGAGAACTGGGCAGACTGGATGGGCCAAGCAGTCCTTATCTGCTGTCAAATTTTATGTTTCTGTCCTAAACCATATTTTCATATGAGACCAGTGACCCTATGAACTATCCTGCAGACCATAACAAAAAAGTGGTGATAGAAGTAGCTATGCTCCTAAACCCAGTGTTGGATCCAGGATTTTACAATGGTGGGTGCAGGGGTAGTGTGCATAATTGAAATGCAATTTTTTTTATTTTTATAATCCTTTATATTGTCTGCTATTATCTTTTTTATTACATTTTTTGTCAGAAAATACAAATGTACCTATGGTTTTGATTTTATATAGTCTTAAAATCAGTATATTAGCCTTCTTCGGCAAAGTGAAATGCAGCAGCAAGCAAGTAGGTTACAATGGGAAGTGTGACCATCCCCTTCAGTTTCTCCTGGATCCACCACTGCCCTAGTCCAATAACCAGTTGTGTTTAATTTTTTTCTACTCTTTGACTACTGAACAAAGTGACATAAAAGACTCACTTGAGTATATGCCCTCACATAGTGACTTTAATAACTGACTTCAGCCAGTAGTCCATCGCTCAAAACAAAAAACAGAAAAAAGAAATTGCAGCAGTGCCATTCATTTGACAGCCTCTGTCTCAAAGCAGGTTTAGTACACTGCAGAATACAGTACTGGAATAGTTTGTGTGCTGTAACTGGACTGGTACAAAATAAAAAATAATGTGGAAGAAATGGCCACTTGGGCACTGACTTTAATTTAGAAAAGCAATTTTTTATTTATTAAACTTTGGTTAGCCTTTACCAGACTTCGTATCTGTCTACTGTTCTAGTGTTCACTCACTCAACACACACTCCCTCTCACTCACTCACTCACTGATTCACTCACTCACACTCATGCTCACACACACTCACTCACTCACTTGCGCATGCTTACTCACTCACTGATTCACTCACTCACACTCATGTTCACACTCACTCACTCACTCACCACTCACTCACTCACTCACTCACTCACCATGCCACCTCATCCACTGCCTTGTTGTTGTACCCAGGGCCCAGACTGCTACTGCCATACACAACAATCCAAGAAAAAGTAAAAACCTGACTGAAATGTATTTTTTTTGTCTGGCATTTTTTTGCAGTTATGAGCATGGCAGGCTGTGTGTTTTATTAATTAAGGCACCACTTGGTGATCTAATAAATTGCACATCTGTGTGCACTGTTTTCTCTCTCTCTTTTCTAAGTAGATCAGCTGTAATATGTCCCTCCTTCGCACCAGGCACGTGAGCACCAAGCCAGCAACAGCAAAAATAAAGCCTATAGGCTACTAAGTTTCATTAGAGACATCTTGTGATTGTGAGACTTTACTTGCTTCATTTCAGCACAGACAGTCATGCGACTCTGAGTCACCCCTGGAAGTCCAGATGCCAGTGGAGGAGGAGAAAAGCTGCAGTGCAGCTGAGAGTAGGCAGCAATCACAATAAGTCAGCAAGTGGCAGCACTAAAATGAAGCTGCAGTTTTTTCACATCGCATTTACTTATGGACTGGGAACCTGATTCTCATGGCTGAGCCCTTATTTTTCAAAGTTTGTGAACAAGTGTTGGATTCTGCGAGCTTTGAATTTCATGTGGAACAGTCTGTCTAGCCCTAATTAGAAGGCACCACTTGCTACACACATCCCTGCAGAAGGGCAGTGAGAGACTGAAGGAGATGTCATAGACACCCCCCTGCCGGTCAGGACAGGTAACAAAAAGAGGCAGCTGGATTCCACAAATTATGACAAAGGTATGGAGGTATGGGGATTGGGATTGGTGAGTGGGCATCAGAGAGCAGGGTTCTTTTTCTGTTTTTTGGGGAGGCTGCCATTTACAGAGTCTGATGAGGTTTTCTTTGTTTGTATGTTTGTTTAAAGTAAAGTAATCCACATTCAACTTAAAGTATTACCTGTTCGAGTGATTCTCCCAGCTCGAGACAAGCCAGACTTGAGTTTTAATGTTGCCAAAAAGTTCAAGTTGGTCTGAGTGCTCAAACAGCCACAGTTTAACCTGTTTGACTCTTTGGTGGTATTGAACCTGCAGCTTTAATAATAACATTTGCAACCCCCCTACAAATGGGGGTTCCCAAAAAGTCTTCCTTGAGCTTGCCTAAATGCTCACTGCCAGGCTGGTGTCCTGTGTTTTAGCAGTTTAAATATATTGCCAGAGAGTGACTGTATAGCCTCTGTGTACTGTCTCTTTAAGAGCTGCCTGGATTGCAGTCATAATTAATCTGGAAGGGGGCTGAAAGTTTCTATGCTCAAGTCCCACTGGGCTGCCAAATAATCACTCTGTTCTGCCATCGTTATTAGCGCAGAGGGAGCTCTGTTAGAAGATATACTTGTTTGCTGATCATTTATTAGAATAGTAATAATATTGCAGTTTGTCTAACCTACCTTCTTTGCAGCATGGACATTTCTGTTTATCTCCACCATCTTGGTCCCAGACTGCTGAAATGGGCCAATCAGTACCTTTGGGGACTCTAAAATGGAGCTTGGCCCCAGGGGCTTTGTGGGAGCAAAATTCTGTAGGAATTGTAGTTTTGGGCTTTTGGCACCTAAATGAACCTGGAGGGGTAGCCCTTGTTGTGACTGGCAGAGGAATCAGTCAACTGAACCTTTTGGACCCTGGGGAAAGTCCCAGACTGCTTGCAGTTTCAGTTCAGATCTGAGTTGGGAAGTGAAAGAGTAACAGCTCAAGATAGTCAAGCAGCATACCAGCGTAGTTTTCGCGTGGGAGAACTGTGGAAAGGCCTGAGTTTTGGCATGCATGCTTGCCTGCTGTCCCTGAGAGGGAACCTGTGCCTTTTTTCAGACTGAATCTGAATTTGGAGAGTGAGTTAAGCCAGTGAACTGTGACCAGGCTCCTACCTGAATAAGACCGAAGAATTGCTGAATGCGATCGGCCTGTCAGGACTTCCAGCCACCTCCACACTCCCGGATTATGCAGAGACTCCGTAATTGCAACCGGAGAGCCATTTGCCTGGTACAGTGGAATTTCCTTATATGTGAATGTGCTGTGTGCTGATAGTGGGTTGTGATTTGGTTCCCCACTGTGTGTCTGAACTGTGTTTTGCTAGCTGGAGGCTGCATCCAGCTTCGTGGACTGAAATCCGTATTCATCTCCATTAGGCCTGGGCCTTGCCACACTGGCCCAGCCAGAATACCCGCTACACAGAGAAAGTCATTGATGAGAGACCTGCCTGGGGATCAGCCCCCTGCTCAACACCTTGAACAGGAATGACGCCTCAGTGATTTGTGTGGGCCCTGCTTCTCCTGGCACTCCAGCTCAACAACCTGCAGTCTCGATTTCGTCCTGCTTGTGTCCAGTATTGGATATCATAAGTAAACATCACGGTAGCTCCCTGCAACAACAGCTAAATCTAAAGTGTTGTCATCTGATTGTCTTGTTACCTTTTCTTTCACGAACTGAGCCCTCCGGTTCCTGATTACAAATAGTGTGTATTGTACATGTTGCTTTCTTCCATCACAGGGCCCCAACCAGCTGCGATGCTGGCCTACCCTGGGCAACGTTCCTGGCTAGCCCACCTCTTCTCCACTTTGGTACCCAGAGTGTGTGACTGTGTAGGGACTCTGAACTGCATGCATAACTGTCTGATTGATATAGCCTTTAAGCAAATCAACCTGATTACGCCCCTCCCTTGTTCAAGTCCACTGAATAAATCAGATATAACTCTTTTTGCATTTAACCTGACTGTGGTTCTAGTTTGTGCCAAAAGTACTGTACTGTTGCTGTTTGCTGTGCATAACCTTGTTTTACAGGGGGTCCCCAGGGTTGAGCTAGAGGAGCCAGCCCTGCTGGTAAGTGCAAACAGTGTGGGTAATTTTATGGTGAATAAGGGTCATTGTGAAAGTGATTATTGTGTATTGTTCAGGCCACTAGAAGGGAAAGAGGGGGATACAGTGTCCCGGAGGGCTATGCCCAGGTTAGCATGACCACTAACAACCCTGACCTTCAGGTGGAGACCCCCGTTTCAGTACCCAGGCCCCTTAACCTGCTACTAGTCAAGCAGGCAGGGGTAGTAGCCCTTGGGATCGCGCTGCCTAGGGGTTACACGTTAATACTACAGACCCATCACAGGCCCTATAAAGTAAGACCAGGAGTTGAAGTTGGTGGCAAAAGTAGGGATATGCTGCAGTCAGACTTGAAAAACTGTATGCCATACCCCTTCATATTCCTCCACCCCCAGTTTGAGCCCCATATGTGCTAGTGCAGGGTTTCTCAAATGGTGAGGCCAGTCTCCCTTGGGAGGCCCCAACCTGTTCAAGGGGAGGCTCAACCAAGTCTGAAAAAGAACTATATTTAAATTTTGAGTTTTAGGTATTTTGTGTGAAGGGATGAGGTGATCTGAAAAAGGATAATACTAGGTAAATTTATGTATTTATTTACAAATTGGTGACCAGGAAAGACACTCTGAGCCAAGGCTCATTTCAAGTGTACCTTGGGAAGTGTAGGGAGTGAATAAAATTCAAAAGGCCACTACAAAACAAAACAATACAAAATGAGTAATAGTGTAAACAAATAGGAACAATGAACAAGTAATGAGAGGTAGCAATTGACCAGTTAGAGTGGTGGCAGAAAGCCCCAAATACAGGGCTTAAGCAGACGTTGTAGGAGCATGAGCAGGAGAAAGCAAAAGGATCTCTGAGATGATGCTTAAGAGCAGGGGAAGAGGGAGAGAGGTGGGTAGGAATGTTATTCCAGATAGAGGGGAAACAGACAGAGAAAGCAGTCTGACCATTGAAGACATTGCAGCAAGGGGTAACAATGGTTTGAGAGTCAAAACAGTAGAGCAAGTAGGCTGGCCTGGGGGGGGGGGTTACAAGGAGGGGTACAATAAGCTGTATAAAATGAGAGCTAACTACTCAAAACAGTTTCACTTTATTTCTGAGGTACTGTGCTAGGATGTTATTTTTTTAAGAGGGAGGCCCAAAACTATTTCAATGTTTGGGGGAGGCTCAAGATCTTTTTCATGGCTTTGGGGAGGCTCGCCATGACAAAGTTTGAGAACTAATGTGCTAGTGTAACCCACCCCCCTAATGGTGGATTTCCCTGAATTTAGTTCCCTGGACCTTGCAAGGTTCTTTTGTCGAAAAAAAAAGGATCCCAGTTGGTGCTCTGCTGCAAGAGCCTGCCGTGCCCAGTCCTGTAGTATGCTCCAGTGTAATGTACTGTTGTAGTCCTTGTTCCTTCATGAGTGTGCGAATGGGTGCTGCTGCACTACTACTTTAAGAAGTTTAGCCCTGCCATTGCAGTGGATAGCTTGTGCTGGGTCAGGGAATTCCAAAGCCTCCAACCGGCTGGGCAGTACCCCGATAAGTTCCATTATACAGTCAATTACTTGTGTGAGTGCTCACTATTGAATGCTGTGATTATTTGTTGCTCAGTCCAAACTATTATGTTTAAAATTAACTATTCATGTGGACTGTTTACTTCCTCGACAAGGGAGCTGCCATGTTTGGTCTGGGACTCAACATTTGGACCAATCAGAACTTCAGGGGTCCTAAGGGATCCTTGTTACAGTGATTTCTGGAAGAAACTGTGGACTTTTGTCTTGGCACCCAATTTAACCAATCAGAGCTCCAGAGCTGTGACTAACGGTTTGGGCAGCCAACCAGAATACAGAAATCCCGGTCTTCAGCTGGGACTGTGTTTAAACAGTATTCAGTTCTGCTCGAGCTCTGGTAGAGGTAGGAGCCTGTGTGGCTCAGCAGTGAGTCACTGGGAAGAAGCCTGCTTTGCCTCTCTGTGAGTGGCTTGTTATCCTGTGTGGAGCTCTAGTGCTGAGACTGCCTCAAAGCAGAAAGAGAACGTTCCTCCAATTCCAGAGCTGCCAAGTAGAGTGTTTTGTTGAAAGAAGTGTCTTTTGCTAAATTGTCTCTGAGTGTGAGAGATTGCTGTGAGGAAAGTGTTCCAGAGACTCTTGTGCAAAAGAGGAGCCTACAAATGTTGAAGGTGTCTCTTGTCACATACCAAAAGGAGGGCACCTGGTCCAGTTATTTCCTACCTTCTGCAGCAAGGATTTTCAGTACCAGAATTATTAAGCTGTGTGTGGCATTTGAACTGCGCCAGAGACTGAACTGCATTTGCTGTGCCTGTGTCCCAGAAGGCCCTAGAGACTGTTGCTGTAAGTTGCCATCCATCCTGGCTAAAGACCATCTCGGGGAGTCGGCCTATGCGGAAAGAAAAATTGCAGGTTGCAGCCACCTTGAAGGGAAAGGCCGTGAAGTGGAGGTGAGTTGTGTCGGCCCTGGTCCCTATGTTGATACCTGGCAAGAAAAATTTCAGCCTGACTACAGCCATCAGTTCACTTGGTCCTGGTACCATAAGTAACTTCAGGATCCTAACCCTGCAACAACAATGGAAGTATTTGTAGTCGTCTGATTTCCTCTCTGAGTTTACCTTAGTGTTTAACTTTGATTGCCAGCCATTGGCCTGTGGACTACCAGTGCCTTACTGTTTAAAAGTTGTTAATTTAACAAAAGCAAGTTTCTTTCCTTTAAGGGCCCCAACCAGCTGCAATGCCGGCCTACCCATGACAACGCCTCAGGACTGCACCTAAATTCCAAACTGGGTACCTAGCAGCAAAAGACTGTGACATACAGGGTCAAATGTAATGTTTGCATGCTGCTATAAATACAAACACAGAGCCTTAATCTTTCATCTAAATTTATGTCTCCACCTTTGTTCAGCTCCCATGAATAAATCAGATTTGTTGTTGAAGTTCAATCTGGCCTATGAGCATATTATTATTCGGGTTCAAGTTATTGTGTCGGCCAAATGGTATATTGTTATTGTTGGTAACTGTTTCTTACAGGTACCCAGGGGGTATCCTCAGAAGCCAGAACCCTGGTGGTAAGTGTGGTGTCCATGAGCATATTATCAGCATTCAGCAATAATTGTCATTGTATGTCAAGTGAAGTATTTGGTATAATTCCAGGTGTGTGTCCACTGGTGGGGGCTGTGGGTAGGTACAACTTCACAGAAGGTTGTGCTAGCTTAAGATCTAACCCTCGTAAATATTACTCTGGGGGAGGGCACCATGTCAAAGCATTACTGTTATAGCCCAGGCCCCTCAACCTGCAGTTAGGGAAGCAGGTAGGGGTAGTAGTCCGTTGGGAGGTGGCGCCAGGCTACACTAACAAATCGATGCTCCCCTTATTCTCAGCACTGCATTATTCTGTTCTCTGCTCTTAAACAATACTTCCACTCTTACATTCCTTCTTCATAGCTTTTTTGTTTCTACTCACAGCAACTTACTGTTTCACCATAAACTGCCTCATTATCACCTACAGTAAATGTTTTGCAGTATTTTGTATTTTTGCTGCAAGTTTTCTATTTTATGCCTTCTAAAAATACTTTTTTTTTAATGTTTGGTAACTGGGTAAGGCCTAGTAGGCACAATGCCTGGGGGACCCCGGCGCACTAGGGAGGTTAAGTAACTTGCTCAGGATCATACAGTATGCAAGTGGAGGTGGTGGGAATCAAACCCAGGTCTGCTGGATATACCAGCTCTTTACTCTAACATTTGGGCTATACTGCCAGTATGTTGCAAGAATTTTAATTTTTTTTGCTGCAGTTTCTATTTATCCCATGCCCCCACCTCAGGTGGCACCCAGAAGTGAGTCCTGGCTCAGTGTGCATTTCCTGGTAAAAAATTGTAAATAAATACTGCTTTGATGGTCTAGTTTTTAATGTGCTTGCCTTCCACTGGGGTGACTGTGGGCTCACTGCTGTGTGATCCCAGTCAGCAATGGAAGGGGTGGAGAAATTGTCCCAGAGACACTCTCTGTTCCTCGGGAGGACGAGTGGGGTTGCCTGCACTACCAGCTGAAAGTCTGCCCCTTGTGGTCCAATGGAAAGGGGAGCTTTTCAGAAGGGGACCTGCCTTGTTCCACTTTAATCTCTTTATATGATGGGGAATATGAGGGAGCTATTTGGTGGGAGTAAGCAGAGGTGCTAACACCAGGTCCTGCTTCTGACATCCACACAGTCACTGCATCAGGAGAGCACATGCTGTGGCAGTAGTGTTGCCCCCCTTTGTACCATTTGGCTGCATGAGTAGGGTGCTCTCTGCCCTGTGTGGTCCGGAGCTGTTCAATGGGAACCCCCAGCAACAGACCGATAGGAAGGGCCGGCAGCTGTTTAACGGTGTCAATCAATCAATCAATCAATCAAGTCTTTATTTAACCAGGCATTCATCGTTGAGCAGAAGCTCATTTGCAAGATGGACCTGGGTGGAGCATGAACAATTGTATATACAGATCAACACAGGTATTTACAAGGCAATACAGATAATACTCTTTACAGAGAGGAAGAAAAAGAAGTTCATATGTACATAGAATTATACAGCTATTGTACAGATTACACGGTATTTACATACATAGAAGTGCATAGGAAAATAAAGCAGGTTATCTAAGGTTGCAGGAGGAAGTAACGGAAGAAAAAAATAAAAATAAAAATATACACCAGGTAGAGGTGAAGGTAGGGGGGAAGAGAGGGAGGGAAGTAGGGGGAGAAAGGCTAGGAGGGCACTGTGCACAGAAAGGAGTTGGTAAAGCTGGATGTAGAGAAGGTGGATGGAGAAAAGGAGTATGTGTGAGCCCCGGGATTGAATGCTATAAAGTACGGGGCATGGTAGGATGTCACAACCCAGGGTAGTGAGCTCCTATCCGAGGTTGGGAAAGGAAGAATAAGGGGATGGATGGGCCTAGTGTTGATAAGACAGGGGGATAAGAGAGAGAACAATTAGGCTGGTGAGGAGCAAGCTGGGGGTCAGTACTTAAAATTGGGTCTAGGCATGGCTATATACCAGTGCAGACACCGGTACTGGGTCTGAGTGGGTGAAGCAGTTACATACTTCTCTGATTGTACGGAAATAAAGCATCTTGAAAGCATTTATACCGATTAGAGTGCTTAATTTGAGGTTTTTGTAGATCGTTCCATAAGGTAGGTAGCACGAAGCTTATGGCTGCCCTGCCAGCGGGATTTTGCTTTGGGTACTTTAAGTGTAATAGCTGAGTAACTTCAACGCGTATTTCCCAATTATACTCAGGGAAGACAGCAGGAGATATAGTAAGGCAGCTTATTAGAGATGGCTCTATAGGTCCAGAGCGGCGCTTCTGTGGTGCCTGAACTTTAGTGATGTCCATCCCACTGCCGCATATAGGGTGCAGTGATGTGTGTCAAGGGGAGTCCTGTTATAAACCTCAGTGCTCGATGGTAGAGTGTGTCCAGTTTAGCCATGTAAGAGTTGGGGCATTGGCTGTAGAAGTCATCATAATCAACCAATGATAGAAAATGGATTGGACCAGTTGTTTCTTGGCATCTCTGGTGAGAAATTGGCTGATTCTAAAAACAGTCCAAGCCTTTGCAAGTCGTTTAGCAAGTCCTCGATATGTTCAATGAAGGAGAGTCTTTGGTCTATCCAACTCCCAGATACTAGAATTTTGTAACAAATTCTAGTTTTCACCTAGAACTGTGGTAATTTGGGGAACTGTCCCACTGGACACAGGGTTAGCTATACTGGATAAAGAGAGAGGACCATCGCTTTAGTTTTTTGGCATTAAGGAGTAGCTTTTTGGAGGAGTTGGCTTTGCAAAAGGTTGAATTCTGACTGTAGGTCATTGCAGGCAGCTTCAGGTGTTGGGCGACTCACGTGAGAACTGTATCATCTGCAAACAGATGGATGTTGGCTTCTTTTTATACAGTAGTCGATGTTATTAATGTAGATTGAAAAAGTAAGGGCCCTAATATAGAACCTTGAGATACCCTCTTTGCAGAGTTTTTAAGGGGACAGGCCTCCTTCAGCTTTAACTTGTTGAAGGCGCCTGTAAGATAGTCAGTGAACCAACGCAGAGAGGAGGGTCCACACCTATGGTTTGAGGGACGGAGAGGAGCAGACTATGGCGATGGTGTCGAAAGCCTTGCTTAGATCAAGGAAAACAGCACAAATAAAGTTTTGCTCTCAAGATTACGCTGCCAGTCGTTAGTAACTCCGGCGAGGGCTGAGATAGTGCTATGTTTAGCTCTGAATCTGGACTGCATAGGATTTAGCAGTTCCCTAGACTCAAGGTGAGTCCTCAGCTGTGCATTACAATTTTCTCTAGGAGCTTGGACAGAACCGAAGGAGGAATTGGCCTGTAGTTATTGAGATATGCCACGGTCACCTGATTTGAACAGTGGTATGACATGTGCTGTCTTCCATATAGGTGGTAAGGTGCCCTGAGACAGGGATAAGTTAAAAAGATGGGTGACGGGTATTGCTAGTACGTGGTAGGCAATTTTTAGGAAGTAAGGGTCAAGGGAGTCGGCCCCAGCACTTTTTTTAGTATCCAACTTAAGCAAGAGGTCCTCTACCTCTTTCAGTGTGGCAGGTTGAAGTGAGAAAGGCGGCGAAGCTATCAGAGTTTCAGGCAGTTGGCTGGCAGTCTGGGAGCGAAGTATGTTTGCAGGGGAGTTATCAAATGCCATGCCTGCAGTAGCAAAGTGGTTATTGAATGTGTCAAGTATATCCATCTTTTTGGTTATTGTCAAGTTGCCAGAGGTAATCTTGGTCGGGAGTGAATTTCCTGGGGAGTGGCCTAGTAGATCACTGATTGCGTTCCAGAGCTTGATTGGGCTCTTTGTGGCAGAGTCGAGTTCGGATTTGAAGAAGGTGGCCTTCGATTCTCTGATTGTTTTGGTACATAAATTTCGTAGTCTCCTGAACTGGTTCCAATCCTCTGCAGTGTTCAGTCTGCATGCTTTTTCCAGAGCTTATCTCTTTCTAGAAGCAAGGACTTGATCTGAGGGTGAACCATTTACAGAGTTTTGGTCCTAGTTCGAACTTTAATAAAGGAGCATACTTATTAAGGGCCCTTGATAGAATGTTGTGGAAGATATTGTAAGCTGGACGTAATCGCTTTGGCCAGGTAGAAATCTTGACACCAGGGAGTACTTAAGTCGTTTAGGTAGGCATGTTCATTGAAGTTGCGCCTGGATCTCTTCATAGAGAACTTGCTGATGGGTGCTGGGTTGTTGGTGGATCTTACTCCCGCAATAAAACAATGGTCGCTGGCGTCTGAGAAGAAGACATCAGCGTGGGAGAAGAGATGAGGTTTGCTCACCATTAGCACATCCAAAAGTGTACTTTTACTGGGGTTCTTCATGTTTGGGCGTGTTGGTTCAGTAATAAGTTGCGTCAGCCCATGCTCATCACAGAAGGATGCAAGGGGGGCAGCTGTGTTAGAGAGCCAGTCAAAGTTGAGGTCTCCTAAAATAATAGTTTCTGGCAGCCCCTGTCCCAACTTGTCACTTAGATATGACACAAGTTGTAGGCCAGGCGGTGGTCTGTAGCATCCTATTACGCAGAGTGCAGTAGTCTGTGTAATTTCCACTTTGAGAATTAGGCATTTGAATTCGCTGGTACAGATGCCGAGGATAAGCAGGAGGCAGAAAATTTGTCTTTAACGTAGATAGCTACCCTCCCCTCTGGCATGCCTATCAGCTCTGAACAAGGCATAGTTGGGTATGTTTACTTCTCTATCAGTGGTGCTGGGTCTAAGCAAGTTTCGAAATCACAAGTTTGTCAGGAGAGGTATGATTTACCCAGGTTTGTATTAAGGTTATCTTTTAAGGAGGCTACATACGTTAATATGCAAGAAGCTTATTCCTTTTAAATTCGCTAGTTCTGCTGGCAAACAATAGCTTCTGGGGGCCAGGGTTGAGTTCTCGTTGCCTGAACAAAGCAGGAGGATAAGTAGGATTTTTCTAGCAGCGCTAATTATAAGCTTGTAATTCTGCCTTTCTCCGTCTAGTAGATCTGATGTTTTTAGGGACTGGAAAGTAGCCACCATAGAAGAGCTGATCTGTTGTAGCAAGAGCTAGTACCCCTACCACAATAGGCGCGGGAGGAGATAGAAGTCTGCGTGGTGGGAGGTGGGCCTTGTGGTGGGGGAGTGTTATAAATACTGGTATGTGTGGTCCAAGAGCAGGGTTCGGAGGTATTGGTACTTGGAATCACGGAGGCAAATAAAGGATAAGTTGCCTAGCCCAGGGGCCAGTGGGGTTGCTGGATTAATGCAGCTTATCAGTAGCTTTCCGATCCAGGTAGACCCAAATTTGATAGCATTAAAGATATTTAGTGGTGAAGGCACAGCCAAGGAGAGCCTATGAGTTTTAGTAAGGCGAGGCCCTGAGAGTTGGATCCTGTAGGCTGGATAGAGAAGAGGGGGATCACGAGCTAAGTCTCTATTGGTGGTCTTCAGCCAGGGAAGTGGACTAATATTTTGGCAGGAGCTACTGTATTTAATAATCAGTGGAGGTGAGGGAGGGGCAGTGAAAAAGTTGCAGCAGTTGCCGTTACCTTGTAGGGCCTTGGGTCCGTGTCTGCGGTCTCGAGCATCGGCTAGAGGGGCCGACCGCCGGTAGCCGGGAATCCCGCAGCTTAGGAGCTGGGAGCCTGGGTGACAGTTTCTCAGCTGAGGGAGAGAAGGAGAGTGAGGGTTAATAAAGTGGATTCACATAAAGGGTTAGACAGAACAGTGGGGAGTCCAAAATTTGCAGAACAAAAGGACGTGTATGGTACCAGCAATGCCAAAAGAGGTAGTGATGAGTAGTAGTAGGTGGTTGCACCCCAAGGTAGTTTGTTTGGTGTTGCTGGCCTGCTTAACTGCAAGCTGGTTTATAGTTGAAAGGGTATATAGTCGAATTAGGGTGAGGTCCCTAACAATAGGGCAGGTAGAGCAGTAATTGAGGGAGTTAGATGGAGTAGCTGGAGAAAAGGTTGAGAGGAAATGTGGGATCCTGTGGGTGGGACTGCTTTAAAGGGGCTGTAAGAAAGTGGTCAAGTCAGGTATTGAAGACAGGAGGCCAATAGCATGAAAATGTGCAGCAGTGGGTGACCAATCTGCTGCTAGGCTGAGAAGGGTGAGTAAGGGTCTATTTAATACTGTGAGGAGGAGGGGGGAAAAAATTCAGTCCAGAACAAAGCACAGAAAGAGATTTCCATGAGACCAGGAAGCACCAGGCATTGGAAGATCAGCCAAGGAGCACAGCTGCCAGTCAGTGCCTGGTTCCTCCACTGGGCATCCAGTCAAAACAGTGGCATTCAAAACCACGGAGTTTGGAGGTCCAGTCGTGATACCTGAATCTGTCGAGGTCAGTCGGGTGGTCTGTTAGCTGTGGCCTGCTGGGAAGAGCCAAGGCCACAGGAGCATTTGGGAAGCCCAAGATGGGCTGTCTGTGGAACAAGGAGGGAAACACAGAGGATTAAATACAGCTAGAGTACAATAGCAAGCTCAGTGGGGCAGGCAATGGGAAAGACAAAGCATGAGGTAAAGAGGTGGTAAATGCAGGGCAATTATTTGGAGCTAGAAGAGGAGTTAATGGGGGGTCGTCTGTGCTTTGGCACCAGGATGTCTGAGGAGGACAGCAGCAGCAGCAGGGGGTGTAAGGAAAGGGTTTGTAGGTAAGGCAGAGAAGAAAGTAAGGTGTTTAGAGAGACAGCATTACAAGTGGGGCAGAGAAATTAATAACTGGCAGAGTGACCAGTGTGGGGAAGGGGCAGGGTTTGTCAGTAGGGCAGAAATGGAACACTGCAGCAGTCTTGCTCAGTAGCTAGGTCAAGCAGTCAAACATCAGCTACTGTACAATACAGTTTGTCAAGCACTAAGTAACTCTGAGAGGCTAGACTAGTGGCTTGTAATAGACTAGCTAAGCTGGCAGGTAAAGTAAGACCAATTGATGCATAACATATGTAGATTACATTAACAAAAATTCAGTCCAGAACAAAGCACAGAAAGAGATTTCCCTGAGACCAGGAAGCACCAGGCGTTGGAAGATCAGCCAAGGAGTACAGCTGCCAGTCAGTGCCTGGTTCCTCCACTGGGCATCCAGTCAAAACAGTGGCATTCAAAACCACGAGTTTCGGAGGTCCAGTGCGTACCTGAATCTGTCCGGGGGTCAGTCGGGTGGTCTGTTAGCTGTGGCCTGCTCGGAGAGAGCCAAGGCCACAGGAGCAGCTTGGGAAGCCCACAGATGGGCTGTCTGAATCTGTCCGGGGTCAGTCGGGTGGTCTGTTAGCTGTGGCCTGCTCGGAGAGAGCCAAGGCCACAGGAGCAGCTTGGAAAGCCCACAGATGGGCTGTCTGAATCTGTCCAGGGGTCAGTCGGGTGGTCTGTTAGCTGTGGCCTGCTCGGAGAGAGCCAAGGCCACAGGAGCAGCTTGGGAAGCCCACAGATGGGCTGTCTGAATCTGTCCGGGGGTCAGTCGGGTGGTCTGTTAGCTGTGGCCTGCTCGGAGAGAGCCAAGGCCACAGGAGCAGCTTGGGAAGCCCACAGATGGGCTGTCTGAATCTGTCCGGGGGTCAGTCAGGTGGTCTGTTAGCTGTGGCCTGCTCGGAGAGCCAAGACCACAGGAGCAGCTTGGGAAGCCCACAGATGGGCTGTCTGAATCTGTCCGGGGGTCAGTCGGGTGGTCTGTTAGCTGTGGCCTGCTCGGAGAGAGCCAAGGCCACAGGAGCAGCTTGGGAAGCCACAGATGAGCTGTCTGAATCTGTCCGGGGGTCAGTCGGGTGGTCTGTTAGCTGTGGCCTGCCGGAGAGCAAGGCCACAGGAGCAGCTTGGGAAGCCCACAGATGGGCTGTCTGAATCTGTCCGGGGTCAGTCGGGTGGTCTGTTAGCTGTGGCCTGCTCGGAGAGAGCCAAGGCCACAGGAGCAGCTTGGGAAGCCCACAGATGGGCTGTCTGAATCTGTCCGGGGGTCAGTCGGGTGGTCTGTTAGCTGTGGCCTGCTCGGAGAGAGCCAAGGCTACAGGAGCAGCTTGGGAAGCCCACAGATGGGCTGTGGTGCCACAGTGACAGGTCGGGGAACCAGGTCTGGCAAAAGTTCTCCCAGCATGGACAGCACCATGGAGTGAAGGGCCTGTTGGCTCTGGTGTGATTTGTAATGTGGCAGGTACACATCCTGTCTCCAAACAAGTATGTTTCCATATGTTCTACATTTATTCTATTCTCTTTTTCGAATGCATGTATCTATTCAATTGCATCTTCATTCCCTTGAGGTACCTGAACATTTCAAAAACAAAGACTATTTAATTCCATGGAATTTCGAAAAACATTTCTATGTAATCCGCAGGGTTTGCAAAAAAATCAATCTATGCTTTACATAAACTGCTGAATACTATTCTGCAGTTAATGTCAATCGTGGGTTACTACTCCACAGTACTATATACATTCCACTCTTTGGAATTTCAGAATTCCACTTCTGAGGGAATTCTGTGTAATAAGGCAGAATTTCCAAAATTTGCAAATTCCACAAAACTCTACTCAGCACCTTTGATGCAGGATTGATACCTGACACAGGCTAAGGACACATTTTCTTATCAAATTTTGCATTTTTACATGTGATTTGCTCTTTGGCTTTAGGGCAGAGTACATTTCACACAAGAGTAATCCTTCCCCATTTTGCTCTAGCAACTGAGTCAGACTTTTAGTTTCACTCCCCAGAACTGAGTTCCTGTGGGTTACCCCCATTTCCCCCACTGATCTGAATACAGTTCCATAGGATGCATAATGTTACATTACCTTAACATAGTTTGTGCTAATGAATAATGCACTGCTTAAAGTTATGGTCAGTAAGGTTTAGTAACTGTCTGGTGTGAATGTGCCAGGTGAGTGAGAAGCTAGAGGGGGAATGATCTGGCATGTCTCCACTGGCATGCTGCTGACTAATGCTGTTTATTGCTGCAGTTCTATGAGGCAGGTTGTTGCATTGGGGTTGTAGACTTTTCAACACAGGTGGTTCATTGCGTCCAGACTCATACAAATCATTAAAGGGAAAGAGGTGCCCAGTCTGGTGGTTCTGAGTGTAATACATTTAAGCAATAAGGCACAACAGGGTGTGGGTTATTGAGTGATTTACCCATGCCTTGTGTGGTGTGTCACGAGGCACAGCTGAGTGACCTAACCACACAAGAAGTGGGTAAATCCCACAATAACCCATACCCTGGAGTGCCTTATTGTGATTATTCAATGGACCCATGTGTAAAATAAATTTTAAATGTGTTTAGGTATGTTTTTTATAAATGCCATTTCTCAGCCGTGGATTATTGCAGGATATACCACAGTCATGTGATGTGTTTTGACCAATGAGGTTACAGGATTTTCATACCCCATTGTATAATATGCTATGTGGGAGACCTAGGTTTGTGTCTCAGAACTACCCATGCCCTAGGGGTGTGCAAGTACCTTTTTGAGAATATTTTTGTGACCCCCGGGTCACTGTGTCCATGTTCACACCGCTGCCTGGTGACTGTACAGGGCCCACCTGGTTGAGGGGTTGGGTGTGTTCTTTTCCTAGTAGTAGGGGGGTTCAAAGAAACATAGAATTTGTTGGCAGAAAAGGATGACTTGGCCTACCCAGTCTGCCATATGGTCCCTGCCTAATCTGTTCCCACAAACTCAGACTGGTATCCGGTGACCCTCCCTCCTTTCAGCCCATTTTATAATCATCCCTTATGTCTGTCTCATGCATGCTTGAAGCCCACTACTGTTTTTGCCTCCATCACTTCCACTAGCAGTTTATTCCAGGTGTCCACTACTATTTCTGTGAAGTAGTACTTCCCTCACATCCCTCCTAAACTCCCTCCTCCTAGCTTTGTCACATGCTCTCTGGTTCTTTTCTTCATCTAAAAGACAGCAGAGACTCCCCTCCTGCACCCAGTTCACCCCCTGTAAGGTACTTGTAGGTCTCTGTCATGTCCCCTCTCACTCTCTTGTCTTCCAGGGTGTACATGTTGAGATCCCTCAGTCTCTCCTTGTAGGTCTTTTGGTGCAACCCGTGCATCATTTTAGTTGCCCTCTTCTAGACTGCATCCACCCTGTCTATGTCTTTTCTAAGGTGTAGCCTCCAGAACGAGACTCAATACTGCAGGTGGGGTCCCACCAGCAAGCGATATAGTGATAAAGCTACCTCCCTCATCCTGCTGGAGATACCTCTTCCTATGCGTCCCAGCATCCCACTAGCCATACCCACTGCTTTGTCACACTGCCCTGCCACTTTGAGGTTATCAGATATGAAAATTACAAGGTCCCTTTTCTGCTTATTGACTGACAGGACCTCCCCATCATCCTATACTCAGTTATAGGGTTACTGTGCCCTAAGTGCATGATTTTACACTTGTTGGCACTGATTTGTACACTTGTTGGCACTGATTTTACACTTGTTGGTGCTGATACTCAACTGCCATGCTCTTGACCACTCCTTGAGTCTCCCAAGATCCCTATGCATTCTTTCTACCCTTTTCTTATTGTCCACCCTGTAACAGATCTTGGTATCTTTTGCAAAAAGGGATACCTTCCTTTCCAGATCATCTGCAATGTCTCTTATGAAGATACTGAGAGGGACCAGTCCAATTACTGAGCCCTGCACCAACCCACTGGTCACTCTCCAATCATTAGAGTGAGTGCCATCAACCACTACCTTCTGACACGTATTTGTTAACCAGTTTCTAACCCATTTCACCTCTTTGAAACCCACCCCTAGGCTGCTCAATTTCTCAAATCGGTCTCCTGTGTAGCACAGTGTTGAAGGCCTTGCTAAAGTCCAGATAGGTCATGTCTACTTCTCACCCCTGATCTATTTCCCTGGTCACCCAGTCAAAGAACTCAATCAGATTTGTCTGGCATTACCTCCTCCACCCGTGAATCCATGCTGCCTTTGGTCTTTAACAGTGATTCCATTGATCTCCCCACCACTGAGGTGAGGTTCACCAGCCTATAATTACTATCCTCATCCCTGCTGTGGCCCTTATGTAGAGAGACAATGTCCGCTCTCCTCCAGTCCTGTGGAACCATACCTGATTCTAGTCAGCTGTTTAATAAGGTCATCAGCAGGGCAGCCTGCACTTTCCTGAGTTTTTTCAGTACCCTTGGGTGTGTCTCATCTGGACTCATAGTCTTGTCCACTTTCAGAGCTGCAAGATCCTACTGGACTCTTTCCTCTGAAACCAGACTTGAGTCTGCTACCCCTCATCCTTTTTCGCTGCAGATCACTGGTGGTCCATCCCCCTTTTCACTGTGAAGACTGAGCAGAAGTATCTGTTCAGGATGTTAGCTTTTTCTTGGTCCTCTTCTGTGCAGTCTCCCTCTGCCATCCTCCTTATCCTCACTATCCTCCATTTGCTTTCCTTTTCTCACTTATGTACATGAAGAAAGTCTTAGCCTCATTTGCTACTCCTTCGGCTATCCTTTCCCCTCTCTGTGACTTTTCTCTCCTTATTGCCTTGCCTACCTCCCTCTGTTTTGCCTGGTACACCTCCCTGTCTTCTTCCCTCTGTATTTCTTATACCTCCTGAATGCCACTCATTTTTCCTTCACCACCATGCCACTTCCCTAGAGTACCATAATGGTCTATGTTTACTTGCTTTTACTTAATTCCTTCATGAAGAGGCTGGTTGCCTTAATTATGTCCTCCATTATTTTCTCCCCACTGTTCTTCTACCTCTCCCTGCCATTCCCCTCCTACTAGGTAGTTTCTGAGGCAGTCTCCCATTTCCTTAAAATCCACCCTCCTAAAGTCCAGGACCGCTGTCCTCATGTGGTTTGCCTCTACTCCAATCTTAATGTTAAACCACACTGTATGGTGATCTCTGGTACCTAAGGAACTGCCCACTGTAACATCTGCAATGCTGTCCCTGTTTGTAAGCAGCAGGTGCAGCACTGCCACATCCACAGGGAGTTCATTGACTAAATGCATGAGAAAGGCCCCTTTTAGGGAGTCAAGGATAACCCTGCTCCTTGCTGAAGTGGCAGCTGGAAGGCTCCAATCCACATTTGGCAGATTGAAGTCACCAAACAGCAGCACCTCTCCCTTATTTGCCATCCTGATGATGTCCTCTCCAAGTGCCTTATCCAACTCCTCTCCCTGTGCTGGAGGTCTGCATACCAAATTTGTGTGGCTGGCAGCCCCAGCGCTTGTCTCCAGGATGACACACAACACCTCCAGTCCTTCCTTTTCCACTGGGTACCCTTACACCTCTGTAGCCATGATTCCATCCCTCACATATAGTACAACCCCCACCTCCCTTCTTTTTCTCTCCTGAACAGAGACTAGACCGTTATGACCACATTCTAGTCATGGCTATGAGTGCATCATGACTCCATTATGGCCGCCAAATCCAGGATAACTGCCTTCACAATGGCCTCTAGGTCTGGAATTCTATTTCCCAGAGTCCTTGCATTGGAGCACATGACTCTTCATATCTTTCTCCCCCCCCTGCTTGCTTCCCTGCTTTCTCCCCTCATCTTGACTGTTTTCTGAAGCTCCCCCGACCCCTCTTCCCTTGTTGCCCTCTCTGTTACCTGTCTCCTTTACTTCTCCTTTCTTGCTATCCTGATTTACACCTCCCTTGTCCTCCACCTTATCCCCACCCATATTTCTGCATCCCAGAGAAAATGAGAAATAGCATGGTGCTTCCATCCACAAAGAATAAGTCGCCCAGATGTGCCACCCCTTTGGATGCAGTACCTACTCACCTCCCTACATGGGACCATCCCCTGGGGTCCAATGAGATAGTTGTTACCTTCACAATAAACAACGCAAACAGGTTGCACAAAACCAGAGCAAACACAAAAGTAATGTTCAACAAATTAACAATGTTTTATTGTGCAATACTGGTTTGGGAGCTGGAATGAAAGGGGGGTTAGACAATTACAAGTCACGTTATGCAATTTCACATGATACCAACACTCCCAGGAAGCCACTGTACCATGGGTAATCACCACCCTCTCAAATACAACAGAATAACAACAGGTATCCCCCTAGTTAATGGTCACAGTCAAATAATTTAACTTATGCACAGTGCAGTATACTTTTTAAGCTGGTACCAGTACTAAACCTGTACTTGCAAGAATGTAATTGCAATAAATGACTCTGGGTACTCAAAGTTACAAAAAGTTCTGGTGCTTTGTTGCCTTGGTTCTTTCTGTGGTGCAACTGTTGAAAATTGGCAAGCTTGCATTTTACTCCCCCCCCCCAGCTCATGGTGTGCTAACACAATTAATGAAACTTAAAATCCAAATTAGGAAATTATTGTAAACCATTGCTGTAATTCCCAGTGATGTTATTGTAATCCAAACAGAAAAAATGCAAAGGACCCCAGCCAGCAATGCTAGCACTCACGTCATCCATGAATGCAGCAGCCCAGTGGAGATGCTTTATCAGCACACAACAGCAGATTAGGCAGTATTCAGGAGTAGGCCCTGATGACCTGGAGATGAAGAACTTCAGACTTGCTCTTAAATGTCTCTTCATCAGCATAGTCCTTCTAGCTGAACTCTTGTGGCACAGCATGCAAGAGCACTACGCAGTGGCTTCCTGGTTCCCAGGGAGCCCAGACCCCAAGAGTGACCCCCATAGTCCAGCTCCTCTCTGGGTCAAGAGTACCTGCATACTGAGGCACATACTCCATGACTCTCCATTACCTGATTCACCCCACTTGATAACGGCTGAAAGGCCCCCTACCTGGCTCCACAGCCACTTAAATTAGATGCAGGTCTTGGTCTCCAGTTTCTCAGCTCAGCAGGTATCCTCAAGAATGGGTTTCTTACCCAGGATTTCTCATAGCAGCTGTCTGCAAGAATGCCCCACAGCCACAGACTCGTAGTGTCTTAATTCAGCAGGTACCCTTTAACCACAGTCTCTCAGCAATATGAGTCCAGGAAAAGGCCCACAGTCATTTTGCAGGATAAGCTCAGTTGAGAGTTCACAAGATTTAGGCCTGGATAGGCCTCTGTCTCTCTCACCCAGCAGCAGGTATGCCCACTCCAGGATCTCTCTCCAACTGTCATGAGCTCCCCCAGAGCACAGAAACTTATTCCCCCAATTCATTGTTTCATTTGCTGCAAAGGGCTGTCAGTGTGTCCCTTTGCCTTGTCCTGTCTTTTCCTTGGCTCTGCTAAGCCAGCCAGTACATTGGGGTAGGTTTCTGATGTCATTTCACCCCACAGTCCCTTTCTGCTTCTGGTTAGGTTTTTTAACACCCTGACTGGTCTGCCAGCAAAGTCAGAGGTCACCAAGATGACCCCCACCATGCTTTGATGGTGCCTTGGCTCCAAACATCATTATTATCTTTGCCTGTGAAAGAGAGCAAAAATTGCTACTTCGGGAAACGTGAAATGTTAGCAATGCGATTGAAGTCATATGATGAAAATTAGGTTGAAAGCTACACAGTTACTAATAAATAATGTGTAGTAAACTAAAATTCAGAAAAAGTTGAAAAATATAAAACTGCCATGCAATTTTATGTATCAATAGTCTTTCTTTTGTTGCAAAAAAAGAGTATTAATACTATGTATTTGCCATTTTTTGACTGCGTCACAACTAAAAAATAGGTATAGACAATATACTGAAAACGTAGGGTCAGACAGTATCGATAAATATAGAGGAGTATTGACACATAAAACAGCATCACCCAAGCTCATACCTAATGGCTGGACTCCAAGCTTTCATTCTTTAAAAAAAAAATACATTTTGAGCCTCAGCAGCTCTGAAGTTTAACGTTTTAAAAGGCAGTTTCTTTAAAATGCAATAATTTTGAACCGTTAGGGCTAGATACTTACATTTTTTTTAATGAAAGCTTGGAGTCAGCTAGATAGCTGTGTCTATAAGGTATTATTACTGCTACCATGTATCAATATAAAAAACATAAAATAATGTTTCATATCTATATAAAAACAAACTGGCTCACTAAAATTTTAAAGTCTTTCCAGTTTTAATAACATATTATATTGACATGTACTGTATAGACATGCAGTGACATGAGATAACTGTATCATTATGATCTGTACATGTTGATCAGGCTCCAAGCATTCATTTTAAAAAAACTTGCAGTTCAAATGTTACAACTTTCAAAAGATAATTTCAAGCATTATAAAATATCATAAAAGATTATATCTGGAAATAGTTGGAAGGTGCCAGTGGTTGTTCTGTCTATTTATTTTGCTCCTTTTAATGTGCTGAATGCTGAAATTCTTGTTGCCCTCCTGGGCTATTATCCATTCAGTTGGTAGTGGTGGCAGATGCAGGGCATGGGGCATGCTGGTAGGGTCAAGGGGTGAGGAGCTCTGGGGAGCAGTCTCTTTGCCAATGTACTCCACCTCCATAATATCGGCTGTAGTCTTGTGTGGCACATTTAGGTGCCAAACAAAGTGGCATCCCTGTTACTCCCAGTCCCTTCTGCCAGGATTGGAGGACAGGGAGTAAAGAAACCATGGCCACAGTCACTGTAGAAGGATACAGAAGGTACCAAAGATGCCCTTGCACTGTAGCTCACCGTCACTGCACCACACATGCGGTCAAGCAGGAGGAATCCGACAACAACAGTTTGGGAGTCTTGGGAGGTCAGCAGGAAGCCAGTCAGGTAAGGCCTCTCCTGAATTGGAATTACACTCTGTACTATACTTGGTTATCCATATATTCGTCTAGTCATTATTCAACCCAAAAATAAAGGGGAAAAAAACATAAAAAAAGTAAAAAAAAAAAATAAATAATCCACTTGCTCGCACATGGTGGCTAGGCCTAGTCTTGTGGTCATCCTCTCACCCACAAATCATCACCCACCCTCACCTCTCCTATCTTCCCTCACACAGTTTTTTTTTTTACAAAGTGGGTCCTAGCATGGCATCATGAGCTGAACCTGTCTTCTTAGAGCCTCTCTCCTCTCTAATCTGACCCTAGGCCACAATGGTCCATTACAAGTGCCAACCCCCACAGGGGTTGCTAGAGAGCAGCCAACAAAAATGACTGCCTGATTAAGTAGCTCTCATCTCCCTCTTTATATCCATTGGCCGCCTAGCACTACAACTGCTCCAATTTTTAAAACTAAGACATTCTGTTTTTTGAAAGATCTGACACTGCTGTACTAGAATAACTAACCATTTGTGACTTTCTAATGGTACTCTCCTATAATCATCATGTGAGGTGGACAGAGAGCCTCTCTGCTGGTATCCTGACGCCAGCTACAATTAGAATCCAGTCAACAGGCTTATGTCAAATAAAAGCTATGTTTTCACAGCTACTCACAGAAATGGGAGAACTCACATTTGCCAAAGTGAGGGGATCAAGGTCAGATATGGCTTACCCAATTTGAATTTCTGGAAATACCTCTAGTTAGGGAGTTCACTCCATTCTCTGTTGCAACAGATATCCCTCCCAACAGACAGAGAGTTCACAAGGGTAATAGAGCAACAGGTAAGACAGAAACCAAGTGTTGTGTGGTGGTTACATCAAAGAATTCCAGATTCCCACCACACACAAATTGACAAGACCTCACAGGCCTGGGCAGCAAAGATGGGTATCCTGATCATAGAGGCTGCATGGAACAAATAAAGTGTTGGACATTAGCCCACATTGCATGCAGAGACAGTAGAAGCTGCCTCATACAGAATAAAGTACCCAACATCCCAGATACAGCACAAGGTCACCAATTACCTTTGTTGGAGATATGGTGCAAGTGGGGGCGCCCTACTACCTATTCTGTGGTCCTAACCCCTGTTAAACACCTGTTGGATGGAGATACACATGTCGTTCCAAAATGTAGTGGAGGGTTCCTTGCCATACTCTAGTTCCCTTTTTATTCTAGTGGACACAATCACCTTACTAGTTGGCGCCCATCCATTTCACAAATGGCTGGAGACAGCTGGAACTGAGCCAAAAAGAATAATAGTTATTGTATAAATTGGTTGTGACATAAAGCCTGCAGTGAGTTTAAATAAGAGAATGCCATTGGCACTGTAGCAGTACAGGTGAGGCTTAGTCACTGACCCCAGAGAAACAAAGTGTCTGTCATTGGGTATGGAGCCCATACCTGTCCTCTTCTATCTGCACCACTGCAGTGGTTTGCAAGGTATAATGGGGGATGTTTGTCTTGCAGTGAGAGACTTAGAACTAGTTCAGTCTAGCAGAATGTGTCAAGTGTTCACACAGATTTACAGAACATTGGGGGTGATACACCTAGTCGAGTCATTTACATGTTCTTTACTTAATAGCCATCTGTATGTCAATGCCAGTATGAAAAGACTCCATTTAAACTTGCATATATAATGTGCAATAAGTGATTTTTTTTAGTCACAATGACATGGAGTGAGTGTACTGAATTACATTGCTTGTTTGTTGAAATTATTAAAAACTTTTGATGCCAGCCCGGTGGTGCAGAGGGTTGAGGCACTGGTTCCTTACCTCGAACCACACTGGTGACCTGGGTTCGGGAATGGACTCAGGATGCCTGGGGCTGGCAGGGGAAGGAGAGGATTGTGCATCCATAGGACTGCTCTCCTCTCCTGGGGTGGGTAGTGGGATGGTGTCACTCTGCAGTGGCCTCTGGTGGAGACCAGGAGCACTGCAGAAGCAATGCAAGGAGGGAACAACACCAGAAAAGTGGAAATGCTCCACGTTCAGTTGGATGATGGCTTCCTGGCTCTCCAATGCCATCAATGCCCTTATTGAGCCATATCCACCTCAGCAGCACCCCAGGGCCAAGTGTTGTGCTGGTCTGCCCCCCTTGGCTGGCGCCTTTCCCCCTCAGAGGAGAGGGAGCCATCCAGTGAAGGGTTATGCCGGGTTACCCTGGGGGTGGCTGCCACATAAGGATGGAGGCTCAGGGGACAGATGGGTCAGAGAGGGCCTTAGCAAGCCTGAAGGAGTGACTGACGTGGTAGCACGTGGGGGGAGAAACTTTTAACAAGTGCCCCCCAATCCCTCAATCAATAATTTTTGGAGCCAATGGTTGTAGAATCAAGGCTAATCTGGCAGTTTCCTCCCTAGCCCTTGCCATTCATTCAGTCAGTCATCTGAGAGCCAAGGAGAGAGGGAGAAGTGGGGGGGGAGTGGTCCACGTCACTGATGAAGTGAGGCAGATGGTTAGTCTCCTAGCAATGTCAGTGATGGGGACCACTTCTTCCTTCCCTTCTTAGGTACACTGCTCCCATGACTGACTCTGACTGAGTGGCAAACAATGCAATGTAGGTTGGGGGGACAACTGACTAGCCTGGATTGTACTAGCATTGCCCCAAATCATGAATCAGGAGTTAAGAAGAGATCAGCTTGCAATAAATGGTCCTTTGGAGCCTAAGGGAGTTAAGCTAGGGAAGCAGACACTATAAAAATGATGTTGGTTCCTAGTACATTGCCAGGAACCAGGCAACTTTTTTTCCCAATAATCTTTGTGAGGAAATTGGGTTGTGGTGGTGGTGGTGGTGGAGGAGGGTAGGAGATGAAAGGATGTGGGTGTGGCCTCTGGACATGCCCTATCCACCTGGGGAGGGCTGGAGTGTTATTTTTTATTTGAGCTTTTTTTTTCTTTCTATGGCCAAATACAATGAGTCAGAAAAGGCCAGGGAAGCCAAGTATGCCTTCAGTCTGTTCCACAGCCTTCAAAAATTGCACTTCACTGCATCCATAGTCTTGTTTGCCAGATCATTGGCAACAAGCATTTTAAAAAATAGCAAAGAAAACCATGGAAAATAGAAGTAGTGCCTCAGAGATATACTGGTAGAGGTGTATTTGGAAGATGTCTGTAGTACACAGCTTCATAGCCAACAGCAGAAAGTGCCACTAAAAAAGACCAAACACGTGACATCAGTGGAGTGGTATTTCTTTAGCATGGACAAAGACTCATGGGCACATGTAATATGCCTTACTGTAAGGACAGGCTGAGTCAGGCTTTGATGAAGTTCAACATGTCCAGAGCTGGCCTTATGATTCTGTGGGCCCCCAGCAGGGTTAGTCATTTCGGGGCTTCACCTCTAGCCACTGTATTGAGGTGCCCTGGTCACAGAACTGATGTATTTGCCAGGAACAGACTGAAAAGATGCTGTGCTCAGGACCAGGGCCGGGTGCAAGTGCTGGGCGATGGCTGCCTGACAAAGCCTTATGTGGCAAAGCGCCGGGGTACCTGACCACATGGAGTGTTTCCTCCAAGCTGTGCACTTCTTAAAGGAAAACTACACCCAAAACTTGAAAAAATATATGCTGTGCAGTGTTTTAATTTGTATGTGAAGTTCTAGTGTTTCCTTCCCTCTGACTGGTATTAGGAGTTTTTCCTAAATTAGCCTGCTAGCTTTAGGGTAGTTTTACGAACCCTGGAGATCTCCATATCAAATAGCTTTATTGCATTTCGTTGTCCTACAAATGCACCTTGTTTCATGTAAAGGTGATGTAGCAGAGCCCATAAATCCAGCAGAAAGCATTGCATTACAATCAGTTCACAACAATAGAGATGGCTATATTTTAAAATCTAGAATTCAGCTTGGTGACCACCCTCATCCTAAAGGTTTTACTGTCCTGAAAAACTTTGCTGCTGGTAATTTTGTGCAGCTTGTAAAGCTTCAAGATATTTAGTTTGTTTGGCATGTGTGTGCTGAATGTTGGGTCTCTCTTACATCACAGTCACATGAGACAAGATGCACTGTGGGAACAAGAAATACAATTGCGCTATCAGGTATGAAGATCCCCAGGGGTCGTAAAACTAGTATAAAGCTAGCAAGCTAATTTGGGAAAAACTCCTAATACCAGTCAGAGGGAAGGAAACACTAGAACTTCACATGCAAATTAAAACACTCTGCACAACATATAATTTTTCAAGTTTTGGGTGTAGTTTTCCTTTAATGTCTGGCTAATGGTAGCTGAGGTGAATAAAATACTTAATGATTTACTCTGCGTTTGACTTAATACTTCACTGGAGCTTCCAAGCTCCAGGCTCTGGAGTGCAAGTGCACACTGAGTTTTGAATTGTTAAATTTTCAGACCATCATCTAGCACTTGCACCCTGCCCTGGTCCTGAGCACAGCACCTTTTCAGTCTGTTTCGTAGTCGTTTGGGGGCTTTGAGTGTATCTTAACAAATATTCTTATGGCATTATGATGTATAGTTTGAAGTTTCTGCTCAGTCCAGTGATGTTCCTTATGTGATCTTTTAACAGTATTTAGGGAATAAAATACATAAATGAAAACAAACATGACATTTGATAGACTGGTGACCTGTAGAGCTTCTGTCTAGTGGGATGCTATGAGAAGGGAGCCCCCAGTGATGCTTGTACTAAGGGTGCCTGTCTAAGGCCTGCTTTGCACATGTCTCAGTATGAAAAGGGGTGACAACGCATGCCAGCAGCAGCAGCACTAACAGGCAATGAAGCTGGTGGTGGTGATGATAATAATGATGTTGGACAAGGGGAGGAGAATGTTGAAATTGGAGAATGAGAGGAAGGAAGTAATTCAAGTGGCAACCGAAGCACAATGATATCATCTTCCCTTCGTAGTTTATTTTTAGCCAGTTGATTTACACACCTCTGAGAGACCACAAATCCTCATCCACTTCTGCCCTCTGGGGTGGCAAAAGTAGGAGCGGGCCGTCAGGTGCAGCCAAAAAAAAAAAAACAGTCAACTGTCTCTGGTCAAGTCCCTGGAAATGAACCAGAAATATAAAGCCGACAGACCTAATGCCAAACACCTGGGTGCTGCACTGCTGTCTTCAGATATTGTTGGGGCCTACATAGACTTTACACAAAGAAAAACTATTATTTTGTTAGCAATGCTGAATAAGTACAACACTTATCCTTAGCATCATGGGAAGCCTTGTCCAATGTGTGGCAGTGTCTGAACGGATATCATGTTTGGGACCAGTAACCATGACATACTGCGCCCTTTTGTTCAGAGTATTGTAAACCAACATAGACCCCACCATCACATTATATGAACAGTTCATTTTTTCGCATATTGGGCCAAGTAATTTTTGTACAGAGCATACCCGTAACATAATGGAAAACATCATTCATATTTGTCAGTGTCTGAAATGGCATAATTCTCCTAACCTGTAGCCTTCACTTTGGCTGCTGCACCATTTTGCTCTTTTGTGTGCTTCTTGCACTCTGGCACAAAATAAATACTTTCCCAGTACATGTGAGCCATAAAACAATGGTTTCTGCAGTGAAACTAGGGCAAACTAGTTCAAAATAAGACAACTTTAGTATATTTTCCTGGTTCGATGGGCTGTGTTTGCAAGCTAGAACTTTGAGATGACTGCACAGCCCTTAAAAAGGAAAGAATATAATCCAAAAAGAGAAAATAGGAGAGTAAAAACCACAGAATGAAAGCAAAAAACTGCATATCAGAACATCCCTATTCTTTGAAGTAATCTGCTTATCTGAGTATTGGGTGATGGCTGCTGTAAAATAACACATCCTGCTTTGAGGAAGATGTGTCATTGATTTGTTTTAAGTCCTTGCCAAAGACCGGTAAGGGCTTCAGACACAAAGTCCTGCTGTTTTCTTAGCTGGCTTGCAGCATGTCTAGCTAAAAGAGCCATGAGGGAGACAGGCACTGTTACAGGTGGTTGGAATGCAGCCAGCGGAACGCAGATACAGAAGCCGCTGTTTCAAAGTGTCACACTTCAGGTGAGAGCCCAAACAAAAAAGAAAGGGTAATTCCATCACCACATGAAAAAGAGAGACCTGGCAGAAAGCCAAAGCCCCACTGCCTGCAGGCAAGGCATGTCACACCTTCTGTTTTGAAGTTCAACATGATCCAAACTACTGTCAGTTAGGTGGCTAGGGAAGGAGGGGGAAAACAAGGAGGGGGGGGTTGGACAAGAGAGGCCACTTACTCATTGTGTTGCCGGTAATTTTCACTCTGTAATTAATCTATCCAGCAGCAGGACTGTAATGATGCCAGCACAGGAGAAGTACCCCTCCAGGGCTTAGTGCAGCTTTTCACTGGCATTAGTGTCAGAGCAAGAGAAGAATGAGCTGTTACAATGTAAGCATGTGAGAGTGTATGTGTGTGCGTGTATGCGTGCGTGCGTGCGTGTGTGCAGTGAGAATGCGAGGTTGCAGATTAATAAAGTCTGCAGAAATGCTGACAGAATACTACCTGTGATGTTTCTGCAGTATAGAGAACCATATTATAAATTAGTACAGACTTTACTGTTAACAGCATACTTGTTGATTCTTTTTATGAAGCATAGGAAGGGGTGGACTTGATCTACCTAGAGTCCCTTCTGACTTTAAATCACTATGTATGCTGATGTGTCCATTAGTGAAGAAGAAATACACCTAGGGCTATTCTGCGCGGCACCACAGAGCCTTTTGACATGGTTTGCACCTTATGGAACTGTTTGGAATGACAACATTTCTTGGCTGTATCCAGAGTTTCAGTTAATTTATTTTTTGTGGAAGTCAAATACTTCTGTGAGTCAAAATCTGGAAATCATACCAATTTTTGTGAAGTCAAAAACTTTATGGATCCCACAGTCTGAAATGCAGTATTCTAAGAAGGATCTATTTATTAATGTTAATACAAATATTAGTGGTAAAATACAATTTATTTTAGAAAAATCCATCATTTCGTAGCTTCTCTTCCTTCAGTTTTGCAAGTCATCCGATTTTGTTTTTTACATTTGGAAGTCAGTGACTTGCTCCCCCTTTATTCTGGATGATTTTGCATTATTTTTGGGAGTCAAATGCTCCAAAACTGGAGTAACTGATGCCCTGTCTGTATCCTGGTGAATCATAATTACTACAGATGGTGTGAAACATGCATATTATTCATTTCCACTGCTCCAAGATGCATAATTTCTGATATTTGTTTTGATCCTGTTATGAAAAGAGACTGGAGTGAGGGGAGACAGGGACTGTTTTTAAAGGGAGTCCAGCAGTATATTCAGGGCCCCAGTTCTCTGCAGTTCTTCAATATTCATTTTGCAGCATGACCCCAAGATGTATATGACTGACTGAGATTTTTTTTGTGGCATGACTCCGTCTCCTCTGTGGCACAGTGTACTTCAGCCATTGGCTAATTGATCATGCAGTATGTTATTGATGACATCAGATCCATAGCATAGAGGAAGGGCCTCAGGTTATATGCAGAATGGGGAAGGAAGAGGGACTATGGGAAAACAATACATGGTAAAGAAAAATCCCAACATAATGAAGTCTGCATCACTACGTAAATTCTGTTGCAGTGTACAAGTTCTACCTGTAATTCTACATCCGTAGAACCACAGAATTTGTGGGACCCTGGGTGTATCCCTTCCATAGTGCTGGCAGTGCAGTATATGACAGCAGAAAAACACGGATTAAACTCTTCATCCTGGGTCCCACACACCTACTAGTAGCCCTGCATGCTGCTGCAAGTGGCAAATGCAGCAAGCTTTTCTGAATGAACAAGCAGATACCGAGATTTCCTATTTCTCTAACAGAACACACTAGAACAGAGCAGAAAGAACACACTAGAATAGAGTAGAATAGAAAAGAATGGAATGGAACACACCAGAACATACCAGAACAGGACAGAAC
Source organism: Neoceratodus forsteri (assembly GCA_016271365.2). Taxonomy (NCBI): domain Eukaryota; kingdom Metazoa; phylum Chordata; order Ceratodontiformes; family Ceratodontidae; genus Neoceratodus; species Neoceratodus forsteri. The sequence goes on from CM057453.1 coordinate 438,444,821, forward strand.
TGACATGGAGGCAGCCTTACGCAGACATGAGTGAGCCAGATCCGGCTAGAGAAGAACCTTGCGTCTCTTGCCCTGTGCTGGTTGGGGGAGTGGGTGTATTGTGGAAATTATGCACTTGCTCCTTTGGAAGGAAGGGCTGTTACGTGTTACTCAACTATAAGCAGGACATGGAAGGCTCTCAGAGGAGCAGACAGGAAGGGTTGGACTGCTCTTGGGGAAAAAAAATGCCACAACACAAATCATGAAGTCTTGAATTTTACACACATCTGAGCAGTTGAATGCAACATAAACCCCAAGAGTGAAGCTCAAAAGGTTTATTTAGGCATCCAACACTGAGGGGGTGTGTAAAATTTGAGTTTCTGCACACCGCCCCATATTTTTATTTTACATAATTACTGGGTTTTGCTTTTTCGACACAGCAATTATATAAAATAAAAGATGTTTCTGTGTGGCTGTGGTCCGGTTAGGTTTTAGTGCGGTCCACAGTCACTTTTATTTATTTATTTAAAAGTTTATTTATTTTGGTCGCATGCCAAAAATTACATTTTTTTCCTGGCAGTGATTTAATTTTTTAAAATACCTTAATGGCAAGTCTGAGTGGCAGTTCAGTCTCCAGCAAAAAGACAAGGCGGCCAGTAATCCGAATGGAAGAGTTGCAGCTGGCGTACGCATGGAGCGAGGGAAACCTAGCGTGTGTTTGCCGTTATAAACACTTCTTTATAATGAGAAACTACGCAACGAGTTTCCCTATGGGAAAAAGCCAAACCCAGTTATTATAACAATTTTACACATGCACATGAGGTGGGGGATGCTACGTAAACCCGAGAGTAAAGCTTGGGGGGAAGGGGTCATCCAAGCATTCCACCCACATGAAGGATGTGTGCAAAATCTGAGTTTTACACACCACCCCCTGTGCTGTTAATATCATTGCTGGGGAGAGGTTTTTTTTTACCTCAGCAAATGTCACTACAATAGGTAAACAGTACAGTGCACGACATTCAGTACCTCGAGAAAGCTATGCATGTTCACTGTTATAACCAACTGGTTATAATAATGAATTATAACTGGCTTCCTTAGTTATTATTCAGTTTTAAAATGAACATTTGAGAGAACATATGTTTGCTCACAATAAGGTTATCCCCGTGTGTGTAATTGTGGAATGGTAGCACTTCATGGGTCCATAGGACACTCAGTGTTGCCTTTTGCCACACTTCCTGAGGCATGCCATTATCCCATAGTAATGTCCCCCAGCAATGCTTAATTGCTTAATTTTTTTTTGTTATTTATATTTGGTTAATATTTTATCTTAAAGCTTGTCTTAATTTCCATTGTAAACTCTCAGACAAGCAGATTATAGTATATGGTTAGTGTCTGTTTTACACGGAATTCAGTGACAGTAGAAATGCTGTTGTACAATCGATCTGACATCACACTGCTGTTGAACCATCGATCTGACGTTAGGAGGATGGTGCAACAGCAAACTGATATCACCACAGCGTGCCACAGTTGGAAAAAAAAAGTGAATGTGTTGCTGTTTAAAATGGACAAAGTGCAACTGTCAAAATGAGTGAAATGGCAGCTAGCAATATTGGTGATACCCATAGTGAACTAGACTTTTTCAAGTATTTACTTCATTACTTTTTTATCTTTAAGTTCCTTGTTTGATTTTGAACCTGATCTTGCTGCCCTGATGTCTAACGCCTTTCTTACCAATGTTCAAAATGTAAGTACCTATTTTTTTTTTATCTTGAAATGTGTTAGAAAACAGACGCTAACCAATATACTATAAAAAAAACGTGGATGGCCTTCAGTGTACAACAAGCTCTGAATTTCATCTCGGGCTCCTGATGAAATCAGATACCACTCAAGCTTTGCTTTCATGGTCATCGATTTCATCAAGAATCCTCGATGCAGTCCTGAGCTTGTTGTACATGGAAGGCCATCCACTATTCTATTTGTTCTGTATGTTCTCAACTCTAAAAATGTGGAAACCGGGCAGCATAAGCAGTGTTCAAAGTGTTATACAGTGTGTTACTAGTAAGCAATAACCCACAACAAGACATGCATTTCTTGGGAATTAATGTATGCCTCAGGGGTGCTCTGAGACATGAGGCTGAAGTCTGAGTGTCATTCATCCACCTGGGAAGTGCATCAGTGTCCAATAAAATACATGCCCTGGAGTGGGTTATTATGCTGATAAAATGGTTAACATGTTGAGAGCAGGCAGTTACTAGACAGTTAATCTGATGTGTTTTAACAGTCTGATATCAACAAATGGATTGACTCCAGCTGGCTTGAGCTGAATGCAAACAACACAGAGATGCTATTGGTATATACAGGTTCTCAGAGGACAGCACAATTGGGTGGGGATATGGTGGGGCTAAATCTAAATCCTCCCCCTCTAATAGCCATGAATAGGATGAAGAATCCAGGTGTTATCATGAACTGCAATCTGACACTGGGACACCAGGTGTCCGAGGTAGTCCATGGTGGCCTTTTCCATTTCAGGACCATTACCCAGATCAAACACTGTCTGAGGCCTAAGGATCTGAACAGAAAAAAAGAGGAGCAAGCATGATAAGAAATTTTTATGTTTGCTTGCACGCACGTGAAAGAAACATATTGCAGTAGCTTGCTGCAGTAGTGAGTTGTGGAGGTGCGGCAGTGTTGTGGCCAATGCCAGCAGTCCATTTTGGGTCTGGTGTCTGTGGCGCCAATAGAGAAGCATGCTGTTGATGACAGCAGTATTGGAGTGTGCCACCAACTTGAAAGAAACTTGCCACTGCAATCAGGGAGTGCCTTGTCATTAACAATCAGCCTTTTTTGCTGCTGGGGTGGTCCCTGATTACAGCAGTGAATTACAGCTTGCCTTGTGTGGTGTCCCATTTCAATAATCATGGTGGCAGCTATTGCTGTCCACCTCTCACTGTCCCCATGAAATCTGATGGGGGTGTCTAATCCCCCTGTCAGCATGCCCCCTCACCCCTCCATAGTTCATTTGCCGACGGGGTAGCCCAATCCCTTTCAGCATAATATTCCTGCATTTGTTTTAAATTAACATGGTGGTGGCTATCGCCGTCCACCTCTCACAGTCCCCATGAAAAGTTGAGGGGGGTGCTCAATCCCCCTGTCAGCATGCCCCTTCCAAATTCATTTGCCGATGAGGAAGCCCAATCCCATGCCTAATGTCCCTCCCCATTTGTTGTGTGCAGAGGGGTGCGAATCCCTCGGCTACAGACCCCACCCAACAAACACTCAGGTGGCATGCTGGCAGCCACCCCGGCATGCCAAACCACCTGTAAAAAAGAAAACCTTCCAGCACTTTTTTGTTCCCTTTAAAAGAAAAATACTGTTCCTCGCTGTCTCCAATTGCCCCTTCCCCAACCGGCACCCACCCTATGCGCATCCCACCTCCCCACACACACCCCTCATGCCATACTTACCTCCAGAGCCCAACCCAACCATCTTTGGTGGACCCGGAGCACGTCTGCACTCTTCAAAGCCGACCGCAAACAGAAGAAATGCCGGTAAGCTGTATAATGGCATAAATAGGGGTTTTCCAACTTATGTGAATATCTTGGCTATTTTTGCAAATTTTGCCACCAAATTTTCAACATGGGGTTCTTGGGAGCCCATCTCATGAATGCAGTGACTGTCATCTGGTTATTCAGTCCCGAAAGGTGATTTTTCGGTCACTGTGCAGAATCACCTTTTGGGACCAATTAACAAAATGACAGTGTCACTGTTCATGAGGTGGGCTCCCAAAAAGCTTATGTTGCAAATTTGGTGAAAAAATTCCAAAAAATGACTGTGTCATGAATGTGCATTGTGCAGTTTCCATGCACACTCATAACTTTGCGAATTTGTAATATTTTCAGTCCAGATTTTCAACATTGCCATTTTTTTACACCTCCTTATGAACAGTACAGCTATCATTTTTCACATCCTGGCCAAAATGTGTCTTTGCACTTCCGGCGCAGAATAGCGTGGTCACTGTGGGAAATCAGTGTTCGGGATAGCTTACCAAAATCACAGTGACACTATTCATGAACAGAGGTCCCAAAATGCCTATGTTAAATACTTGGTGACAAAAGTCCATAAAATGACTATGTTATGAGTGTGCATTGTGCAGTTTCCACGCACAATCATAACTTCGAGAATTTTTAATATTTTCACTCAAGACTTTCAAAATTGTCAATTTTGTACACCTCCTTATGAACAGTACAGCTGTCATTTTTCACATCCTGCCCAAAATGTGTTTTCGCACATCTGGCGCATAATAGTAAACATTCACAAACATTCAGCACTGACAAATGCTTGTTTTTAAGTGGATGATCAAATTGCATGATCGCTGTGGGAAATCAACATTCAGGACACAATAAGAAAATCATAGTGACAGAGTTTATGAGCAGAGGTCCCAAAATGCCTATGTTGAAAATTTGGTGAAATCATTTGACTAAATGACTGTGTTATGAGCATGCATTGTGTAGTTTCCATGTACTCTTGTAAGTTCGAACATTTTTAATAATTTCACTCCAGATTTTCAACACTGCCATCTCTTCACACCTCCCTATGAATGGTACAGCTGCCATTTTCCACATCCTGCCTGAACTGTATTTTTGCACATCTGGCACAGAATGGCACGGTCGCTGTGAGAAATCAATGTTCGGGAAAGATTAACAAAATCACAGTGCCACTGTTCATGAGCAGAGGTCCCAAATGCTTTCATGAGGTGGGGGTCACGAAAAGGCCATGTTGAAAATTTTAGTGCAAATACCAACAAACACCTGGGGCATTAGGGTTTCTAACCATAACATCCTACCCTGTACAGACTGACAGGTGTCAGTAGTTTACCTTTGGATTGCCAGCTGTAATGCTCATGCCATTCCACCCCCACTCCCACCTTGAAGCCCTGAAGCCAGTGACAGGCATTGAGGTGTGCCTTTTACTCTTTGGCCCCAGAGTTCACCCTATTCTCCTATACTGCACCTATTTTAGCATATGTCCTTATGAAATGGGGTGATTGTAAAGCTGAACACCCTAAGGCACACCTCAACACTTGACGGTGTCTGCAGGATAGGGTGAGGTGAAATGCCATGAGCGTTATGGACAATGACCAAAAGGCACACCCCAATGCCTGTCCATCTCTGCAGGGTGGAGGTGGGGTTGGCATGAGTTCAGTACTTCCCTGCCATTCCTATTCTGCATCTGTCTAACTACTGCACGTCCAATGCTAATATCAGCAAGCAAACATTCGGCACTGACAAATGCTTGTTTTTAAGTGGATGATCAAAAAGTCTAAATCCTGAACAAATAATTTTGCTTGGTCTTTACAGAGGAAAAAGTGTTCCTCACCCTGACTGCAGCATACAGGCCAGAGAGGAGCTAACATGGACCAAGAGGATAATTTTTTTTAATTAATTTTGCAAGCAGAACTCACAAATTAATGCATACACAGGAGGATAACAATAATATATGCTGGTAACAGAATCACAGTAATAGGAACGACTCAAGACACCTCCCCTCGAGTTACATCATTGGGGGGTAAACCAGTAAAGAAACCTCAAATAGCTCCAATGCATACAGTTTAGGAAGAACAAAGGAGATTCCTGTATCTAGTGTGTTAAACCCCAGCAAATAACAAGGGCCATAATTTTAATACGGTCAAAAAAGAATCCCCCAATATCTTTCTACAAGATTTAAACCACAGAGAAGCCCCCATTCCCACATATGTAGCACAAGAATAAGGAATACAAAAACATAACAGTACAAGTATTAAAGTATCAAGAATTATATAGAACCCTTCTGTGGATACAGCAAAAAATGAATTTAGGAATATGGCTAGGATAGACACCAAACTATAGCCACGATGTCCGAAGTCCAGGACACTCAAGGTGTCATAACTCCATCAAAGATTAGACCCATAGATTATAAAAATAGGGGGAAATAAAGTAGGCAGTACCTTTAACGTTACAGTTCCACAGGCTACATTATGCCCAGCATTACAGTCATTAAACAGTCAGGTACGGGCCTCACATAAAAGCATAAGCACCATCCCCAGCAGCTCACACATCTCAGTCCCAGGCACAAAAAACAGATTTACAGTTCAAAATTATGTCCACACAAAATATCAGCCTTCATCCGAGGAATCTGCCCCCTCCATCTCCTGTTTGATAATCGGAACATTTTCTCTGCATCCTTCGGCTCAGTGAATTGATAAAGCAGCTCCTGCCAGGTTAAACAGAGCTTAGTGGGAAACAGAAGTTGGTGTTGGATCTTCAATGGCTCTGAATGCTATCAAGGGCCTTGCACCACTGCTGGGTGCTGAATGAAAGGTCCGGGAACAGCTGCAGGGAGTCCTCTCTATATTTAAGTGACCATCTTCTATCCAAAGATAGCACACGTTCCCTGTCCCCTATGCCAGTATATACCACCATTAAAATGTGTTGTGCCTTCAGGTTTAGAGCTGCCTGCCTTGGCATGATCCGATATGCTTTCTTGATGGATGGGGGGGGGGGTTCCTCTTCAGAAAGGCCCAGGATTGTAGGTAGCAAAGATCGGATAAAAATGAGACAGTCCTCTCCCTCTGCATTTTCCGAGAGCCCAATCATTCTTATATATCACTCTCTGGTCTGATTTTCTACCACCTCCAGCCTCTGGTGCAACATTGCATTCTCCTTAATAAACTGCATGGTTGCATCACATGCCTTCAGCACCGAGGTTTCCGACCTCTGAACTGTTTGTTTGCAATTGTCCATCCAAATCTCTAAAGCATTAACTCAGGGTGTCAAGGTATCAAGCTTTTTATCAATATCCTGGATGGTTTTAACAAGCTGGTTTAATGTATCTTGTATGGACATGAGGGACGCACCCCCGGAGAGTGGATTCACAGGTTGCGTGGCTTCAGTAACAGATGCAAGCCTCTCGTCATGCTGCTGTTGCAACTTCCTAGGGGCAAAAAAAATCTGCAGATGAGGCAGCAGCACCCTGGTTTTTGCCCATGCTGCCAATCTCCAGCTTACTATCCACCAAGTCTTGTACTGCAGGCTGAGAAAATTCAACTTTATACTTATATTATGCCAAAAGTGCTTTGGAGCTAATAAATCTTGTTGCTTCCTATAAAGCTGCTCAGCAGCACCCCCCTCTCCCAAGAGGATCATTTTGGAGGAAAGAGTGCTAAATGGGCTATTGGGGTTAAAAGTGGACAAGTCACCTAGTACAGATGGACTTCACCCCAGGGTGCTTAAGGAACTGTCTCAAGCATTGGGAGAGTCAGTGGCAGGCCTTTTAAAGTGTTCCTTGGATATGGGAGAGGTCCCATGTGAATAGAGGGTAGCAGATGTCATCCTCCTTCATGAGATAGGGAGAACCTGTGAAACTACAGGGCTCTTATCCTGACATTCATCCTGGGTAAGTTACTGGAGGCCATAGTGAGAAAGTGGCTGGTAGAATATCTGGAGAATTTCTGGAAGCACAAGTGTTCCTAGACCCACAACAAACATCACTGAATTCTTAAATGGGGTTTTGCCGAAACTGAGCAAGGGAAGGGGTGTGGATGTCTTGTAGATCTTCTTCAGTAAGGCCTTTGATTCAGTGCCCCACAACCAGTTAGGAAAGAAACTGAGGGACAGTGGAATGGACGACACCTTGACTAGGCCGGCGAGAAATGGCTTAGGGACCAGACCAACATGTGACTCTTTTCGCATGGCGCCGCCCACTGACGTTTTCCTGTTGAGTTACTTGATTGTGATTTGTGAGCTCAACTGCCTATTTGCCTGATAGCCTATGATTTGTTGAGTGAGCTGTCACTCTGCGTGGCAAGGTCTCAAGTCCTGTGTTTCCAGCTTGTTTCCAACTCTCTCAGTTGATACCCCCAGACGAAATTGAACAGAATAGGCCATCTGCTGCTACTGCCAGTTCTACTCATGTGTCAGTGATTGAGCCAGCCATGAAACACAGGTAAGGCCACCCACTGCTGCCACCATTCCCACCTACCTCCTGACTGTTATCCGCTGATGTTATCCCTGATCAGTAACCCCCATCCTTGGTGTTATGCCTAATAAGTACCCCCTGAGTGAAACAGCAGGACCACATTTTGTCTTTGTTCCCCAGGCCTCACTCAATGGCATAGCAATTCCATGCCAGCCCATGAACTCAAGTGGCAGAAAAGCTTTTTTATTCCATGTCTCCTGGCCCTGTTTAACATTAAACACTCCTCTCAGCCCCAACAATGCAGGTACTACTGTGCCTGTATATGTATTAATACATGGGATGGTGTACATTACAAGAATTTAATACACACCTAAGGTATGCGATGCTACGTAAACCCTGTGAGCGAAGGGTTTAAGGGCTTTATCACGCATCACACACTGAGGGTGTGCATTAAATTTGAGTGATTACAGCATCTCATAATATATTTTATATAATCATTTGCATTCAGTTATTCTTCCCACCCCGTGAGCCAGTGAGTCTCGAGCACACAACCACAGTACAGATGCTTTCTGCATGAAACTGGGTTAGTGATAGTTTCATATTTATGTTGTGGCAGGGAGGATTTTTAATTTATGTCAAGCATTTTTGTTCATTTAACAGTTTTGTTAACACCTTTGCCGAGTTAGGCTTAAATTCGGTATTTGTAAATGAAAGTAAAAGCAGCTATCATTTCACTTAGTGCTGTACTTGAGAAAGACAGCCAGTCTCGAGTGCAGCTGCTTTGTTTCTATGCGTGCGTTTGCTGTAATATCCAGATGGTTATTATGGCAAATACCTAACATAAAGCATAGAAGCATAGAAGTTGTGGGCGGATAAGGACCACTTGGCCCACACAATCTTCCCTTAATTCCCTACGTATAGTGTCACCAGAGATCCTACTTGGAATCCAGCTTACATATCCCTCTTGCTTCTAAGATTCCATTGTGTCTATCCCATGCATTCTTAAATCCTGTGACCATTCTGGCCCCTACCACTTCCACTGGGAGTCTGTTCCAAGCATCCATCACGCTTTCTGTGAAGAAGTACTTCCTCACATTTCCTCTCAACCCCCTCTCAGCTTCATACTTTGACCCCTTGGAGTCCGTTTACTGTCTGCTGCTGAAAGGGAGCACAGTAGAGTGAAGCAGGGAGTGAGGGGAACAGCTACTGAATATTTTCTGGCCAGAAAGGAGGAGCAGGGAACGGGGACCGTAACAAGGAAAGGCAGACCATGGAGGTAACCACACATGGAACTCGAAAACCAGGGCTGAACAGAGAGAGAGGTTCCAGATAAACTGCACAGGCTCCTTGTTTAAAAGGTGTAATCTTTTATTTGTATATGCTTACCTGTGTAGTTCTGTGGAGCCAGACTGGTTTTGACTGCTTGTTATTTTTCTCTGAGGGGTCATCGACTGATGGTTTTTAGCTAGCAGGTAAGGAGTACACCCACCCATCAACCCACCCACCTCTTGGCTTGACCTCCTTTTATAGAATGTGGGCCCAGAGTGTGTATTGCACCTTTCTGACACTAAACAGGAAGTACCTACCCTAAGAAAAACACAAGATCTGTGGGGAAGTAGATAAAGGCAAGAAAAAAAATACTTGAAAGGTTGAAGCTAAAGATTACTAAGGGGAACGTCAAAACCAAAACAATTTTGGTAGTGAATAACTGAACTCTATATAGGGGAAGGTCAACAACAAATATGATGGGAATGGTGCAATGCAGTGGCTGTGGGGCAGTAGTCTTCCGAGAGACATTCTGGAGACGGCGGTGTTGCCCCATCTGCAGGCACTTCTCTGGGCTGAGGATGGAGGTAGCCAGTCTCTGGACAGAGTTGGCTAGGATTTGGGAGACCTCCGCCCCACCCAGAGGCCACCATATTCGCACCTACTACTTCAAAGGTTGCCCAGTAGGGGGAGTGGTTGGATTGTGGTGGGCTCAGGCAAGTTACAGTAGATGGGTCAGAGGCACATCCCTCATCTGGTGCAACTAAGTAATTCCTGTGCTGTGTTGGAGGAACGGGAAGACCCCACAGGGTTACCTGGAGTTGCACCCAGGGAGGATGAGTGGGGCCTCTGGAATGGAGCCCCAAGGGGGGGCGCAGGACCCCGATGGAAGAGGAAGATACTCCTGGCAGGGGACTCCATTGTCCAGGGAGTAGAGCTAGGAGCAGCAAGTGAGGGGGAGGCGATAGAAGTGAAGGGTCTACCAGGGAGCACAGTTTGAAGGGATGGAAAGCAGATCCAGGGGGTTACTAGGGTGGTAGCAAGGAGGGGGAAGCTCAATGTCATTATCCATCTAGGGACAAATGACATAGCTGGGAACAAGGCAGACATAGCAAGAGTACAGACAGAGTTCAGGGAACTGGGGAGGGGCCTGAGGCAGGTAGCAAACTCTGTAGCCTTCTTAGAGGTGTTGCCTGTCCATGGCAAGGGGGAGGTGAGGGATCTCCACACCAGGGACTTCAATGCTTAGTTGGAGAGCTAGTGCAGAGAGCAAGGTTTTGGCTTCATTAGGGAATGGGGACCCACCTTGGGGGATGCAGGCTTATACAGGGGTGATGGCCTGCATCTTACCAGTAGGGGGACCGATGTCCACAGTGAATGGATTAAATGCTTCATTGGAAAGCATTTAAACTAGCCAAGGGGGGTGGGGATAAGAAGCAGGATAAATCATTCCACCCATCCACACAGGTTAATAGACAGTAAGGAAAACATAAATATGAATGTAGCCAGAAATGAGGAACAGGAATGTAGGTTGCAGATAGGAACACCAGTATAGGTTACAAAGGGAAAGGCAGGGGTAGGAAGGCAACACAGAAATGAAAAAAGGGTTGGGGGAAAGAAGCAGGAGCACAAACTACACAATAGAAAGGGGGCAGGCAGCAAAACATGGAAGGCCATGGTTACAAATGCCCACAGCCTGGGAAATAAAATCCTAGACCTGGAGGCCTTGTTCGTAGAGGCAGACCTGGACATAGCTGCAATAACTGGGATGTCACTGAAAATCATGACTGGGACACAAATGTTCCAGGGTATGCTCTATTCAGGAGAGATAGGGAGTATATAAAATGGGGGAAATGGCCCTGTTTATAAGAGAAGGCATAAAAGCAATGGAGGCACAGGGCTGACAGGGGAAGCTGAGGCACTGTGGTTCACCCTTGAGCCAAGCAATAGCACAGCAATCTGCACATGGGTGATCTACAGACCTCCAGCTTAGGTGGAGAAAGGGGATAGAGATCTAGTGGATTAAATTCACGAGATGACAGCAAAGGGTGAAGCATTACAGCTGGGTGATTTCAATATTCCAGATGTGGCTTGGACGATCCCAGTAGTTGCTTCATCCAGGAGCCATGACATCCTGGATTCCCTACAGGGGGCAGGCCTCAGAAAGCTAGTGAGTGATCTGACCAGGGACAGGGCAATTCTGGACCTCATTCTCACCAATGGGGACAGAGTCACAGATGTCCAGGTGGATGGTCAGCTGGGACGGACTTCACTGAAATGGGTAGATGTATCAGAGTAGCCCTGGAGAAGGGGGAGATAAGGGGGGTTGGAGGAGCAGTGGGGACAACTAAAGGGCATCATAGCGGAAGTGGCGAACCAATGCATCAGGTTGGTATGCAAAAGGAAGAGAAGGAGAAAGCCACTATGGTTCTCAAAAGAGGTAGCCGACAAAGTAAGGGCTAAAAGGGTTAGTTTCAGGGAGTATAAGAGGACTCAAAGACAGAAAGAAAGGGAGGTATACCTGGAGTGTCTAAGGGAAGTGGGGAAGGTTGTTAGGAGCGCAAAGGCATGGACTGAGGAAGGATTAGTGCAGACAGTGAAGAAAAAGGGCAAGAAATTCTATTGGTACATCAGCAAAAGAAGAAAAACCAAGGGAGAGTTAGTAAGGCTCAAAGGGATGAAGGAGAGTGTAAGGAGGGAGACCTAGAAAAGGCAGAAATACTGAATAAATACTTCTGTTCAGTATTCACTGAAGAAGGGGAGGGACAGTGACCACAGATGGACAACAGATTCAAGGGGAGGAGAGGTGGACACCAGTTCATTCACAGTGGGCAGAGTCCTTGAAGAGCTCACAAAACTGAAGGTGGACAGGGCTATTGGGCCAAATGGCTTACACCCAAGAATATTAAAGGAGCTGCGAATGGAGCTAGCAGCACCTTTGGCAGCCTTGCTCACTTGTTCACAGAGTCATTCAACACAGGAGTGGTTCCAGAGGACTGGAAGAGGGCACATGTAGTCCTCTACACAAAAGTGGTATTAGGGAGTAGGCAGGGAACTACAGGCTGGTCAGTCTCACCTCAGTGGTGGGAAAGATCATGGAGGCAGTGCTGGAAGAAAGAATAGTGGCACACCTGGAAGCAAACAGTTCCCAGGATTCATGGCAACATGGATTCACAGCAGGAAGGTCACGCCAAATGAATCTTATAGATTTTTTGATTGGGTGAAGAAAAAATAAATGGGGTGGGGGTGGGGTGGGGGGCAGTGGACGCGCCTACCTAGATTTCAGCAAAGTCTTCAACACTGTCCCACATTAAAGGCTGCCAAACAATATCGGCACTTTGGACATGGGGTACAAGGCAGTAAACTTAGTTAAAAACTGGCTAACAGACAGGAGGCAGAGGCTAGTGGTAAATGCGATCCATTCCGGAGAGAGGGGTGTGATCAGCGGTGTACCTCAGGGATCAGTCCTTGGGCCAGTCCTGTTCATTAGTGACATTGCGGAAGGGCTGGAGGGAAAGGTCTGCCTGTTTGCAGATGACACCAAAATTTGAAACAGGGTGGATACGCCAGAAGGAGTGGAGAAAATGAGGAGTGGCTTGGGAAGCTTGAAAAATTATCTGAGGTGTGGCAGCTGAGGTTCAATGCAAAGAAGTGAAAAATAATGCACCTGGGAAGAGGGAACCCTAGAGAAAGCTACAGGATGGGAGGGGGAAGTGCTGATGATCACCAAGGAATAAAGGGACCTAAGCGTTATCATTTCAGATGACCTAAAAGTGTCACAGCAGAGCACCAAGGCTCCAGGGAGGGCCAGTGGCATGCTGGGATGCATAGGCAGAGGTATCACTAGCAGAAGGTGGGAGGTGGTGATGCCATTGTATAAAATACTAGTGAGGCCTCACCTAGAGTACTGTGTGCAGTTCTGGAGGCCACACCTCCGGAAGGACATCAACAGGGTGGAGGCAGTCCAGAGAAGGGCAACTAAGATGGTATAGGACTTGAACCACAAAACATATGAGGAGAGATTAAAGGACCTCAATATGTACTCAATGGAGGAAAGGAGTGAACCCGGGGACATGATAATATCATTCAAGTGCCTGAAGGACATAAACAAGGTATGGGGGGCGACTTCTTCCAATGTAGAAGGAGTACAAGAACAAGGGGCATGATATGAAAATAGAGGGGGGTGGTTAAGAGGAAATGTGAGGAAGTTGTTTTTCACAGAGAGGGTGGTTGACATGTGGAATGGTGTGCCACAAAATGGTGTTGGGAGTGAGCACAGTGGGGGAGTTTAAACATGCCTGGGACAGGCACAAGGGTACTGTACCTTAAGGTGGGAAGAAGTGATGAAAAGTGACTGACCAGATTGGGTCAGAGGCTGCAAACAGGGATAGGGCTTATGGGCAGACTGGATGGGCCTGACGGTCCTTGTCTTCCAACAATTTCTATGTTTCTATGTTTCTGTGTTATGCTTGAGCATCTTTTCCTTTGACAAATGCTCCCTTCTTGTACCTTGTTTATTCCTGTGAGGTACTTGAATGTCTCTTTCATATCCTCCCATTCCCTCCTGTCTTTTAGGGAGTACATATTTAAATCCTTAAGCCTTTCTTCATAGGGCTTCTGATGCAGGCCCTGCACCATTTTAGTTGCCCTCCTTTGCACTGCCTCCACCCTATCTATGTCCTTTCAGCGATGGGGCGTCCAAAACTGTACACAGTACTCTAGGTGGGGTCTAACCAGCGATCTAAACAGGGGTATTATTACCTCCCTATTTCTGCTGGTGATACCCCCCCCCATGCATCCGAGCATTCCGCTAGCCTTTTCCACTGCCTTGTCATACTGTTTAGCTACCTTCAGGTCTTCAGAAATGATAACTCCTAAGTCTGTTTCCTGTATTGTGACTGCTAATACCCCCTGCCCCCCGATTTAGTACATTTCCCCCGGGTTTTTGTGCCCTAAGTGCATGATGTTGCACATTTTTGCATTGAATCTTAGCTGCCAGATTCGTGACCATTCTTCTAACTTCTTTAGATCCTTCCTCATTCTTTGAACACTCCCAATGTGTATACTCTGTTGCAGCTGTAACCCCTAGGTAGTGCTATCCCAAGGGATACTACCTCTGCCTGTGTGACTAGGTGCAGGTTGAGGGGCCTGAGCTCTGGGAAGGAGTGCCTCCACTCGGAGGGTTGGTTTAAGGGCAGCATAGCTGCTGTAGGTATAGCCCTCTGGGACACTGATTCCCCACTCTAACACCTCTAGTAGCTTACACAGGTCAGCAGATGAACAATCACAGTTAACATTGGAATACAATATGGAACCCACACTTGGTACACTTACCACCAGGGCTGGATCAGCTGCAATGGCCCTGGAGACCCCCTGTAAAACAAGACCTGTAAAAGAACAGTCCACAAAGATACACACTAGCCAGGTTTAAACTGTAAAACAACAATCTTATTTATTTAGGGGGATATGAACAGGGGTGGGGCAGTAATCTAGCATTTGATTTCAGATCTGATTTATTTCAGGCATAGCATGCATGCACTAAGAGTCCCTCTATCATAGTCACACACTCAGAGTACGCTCTGCATACCCAGTTGTTACTCAGGCTAGCCTGGAGCATTGCCCGGGGTAGGCTGGTGTGGCAGCTGTTGTTGGGGCCCTTTAGGAAAGAAAACAATCAACATGCACTTTAAACCCAAAATTTGTAATCCAGAGTTGGTAGGCTCAGTTTGTTGTTAGTAGCCCAAATAAATAATCAGATGACACACAATGATTGCAGCTTTGTTGCAGGGAGCTACCCTGTTTGTACTCACACTACCCAGATCAGGTGATGATCCAGTGAAATGAGACCTGTTGCAGATGGCTTGATGAAACAGGAGGAAAATTCCCTAGTGGTCCTCGTTGAGATGCTGGTCTTCAAGATGCAAGAACAATTTACTCTGGCTGAAAACATGCATGGCGGACATCACGAACTGGTCAGCCACGCAAGCACTTTAGCAAACTAACCACATTTATATGTAAGGCTTTGTCCTTCCCTAATCCTTCCAGTTAGCTTGCAGACTGATTCTTCTTTTTCAGCTTGGATGCTGCTCAAATCCCCTGCCGATGTGACCCCAAACCTGGGCCAACTGGACACTTACACCCACGGACTGACAACCAGAAAGTCTAGGCCTGGCAGGACTAACCCCTCAGAGTTGGCAGTCTCCCCAGAGGCTCAAACTGAACTCTGAACAAATCTCTCCAAATCTGAAGAAAATGAGCTGTTATCATCTTTTATATGGGACTGAATTCCACTGGCTGCCAAATCTGTCTTTAACAGTCTCCACATGATAATTGGCTCCCTTTTTAGTACCTAGACATTGTCCCAGTTAATCCCCCATAAGTCTTTGGCATTGTCCCAAGATCCCCTTTGTTAAATCCTGGCTTCCGATTGGTTATGGCCTGCTAAAATGGTGGCTGCATACAATTCCCAAAGCAGTCTATCTTACTGTCCCCATACACAAAGTTCTGGTGCAGCCAGGAGCAACATTAATTTAACTTTCTCTCCCCACTGTTCCATAGACCCAACAGTTTCCTTTTAAACGAGTCCACGCCCATACACATAGCTTACACCCTTAGGGAGTCACTGCTCCCATAACACACTGCCCCTAGGAACACATACTGCATCTCATGAATGTTTATGAGGGCTCCCCACTGCCCTGACATTTGCCCCTTGACCTTTCTCTTCTGATACCCCAGAGGCAGCGCTTTAGGTGGCTGCTAAGCTATTTAATTAAAAACATTTCCTGTTCTTTGTTTTGTGTCCCTGGTGCCTCTTTTATTTTAGTCTGGGCACCGGGAACCACTGGAGACACATCTTTGGATTTTCGACCACAACAGCAGTCTAGTGCGCAATGCGCCTCCTCAAATGTGCGATCATTGACTCAGCAACATGCTGAACACTTGCAAAGAAATTGCAAGCCCCACAGGGCTCATGTAATGGGTGGGGGAGACTAGGGAAATGGCAAAGTGCCACAAAGGACAGGCAGACACCAGAAGACAGTGGGAGAATGCCCAAGGGCATAATTAAGGTAAGCCCCCAAATTGGGGGGGAGGCGTTACACTCTCCCCTGCCTAGGAAAGCTTGGCATCCATGCCAAGTCTATAATAGATTGGCAACCATTAACACATTGCTCTCTAATATTCTATTACAAACAGATAGATATGAAACAACCTGGCTAGGCATATTATAACTACGTACAAGTAGCATGCTATTGATTTGGACTTCTTGTACTTAAGTATTATCTTGACATTTTAGTTTTAATAGGTATACTTCAGCAGTTTAGAATTCATATTCTTTGCATTACACAGTATCACATTTTTGATAACATTATATTCGACACATTTTATTAAGACACCACCTTATTCCCATCTGTTTACCTTTATACCTCTTATTACACTGAGTGGGAACCTTAACCTGGGTGGAGGCTTTGGTCAGCTGGTTAATGCTTCTACCTTACTGGAGTCCATCTGTATGCCTTCTGATGACACAATATGCCCCACGAATTTGACAGAACTTTGGAAATACTGGCATTTGTCAATGGATAATTTAAGACCAAATTCTTCAAGCCTGTCCAGCACTTTGAATAAGCAAACCTCATGCTCCTTGAGAGTTTTCCCCAAAACTATGACATCATTGAGGTAAACGAGACACTCTAATAGTCTCATATCTCCCACTGCATGCTCCGTTAGTCATTGTAATGTCGCTGGTGTACCAGATATGCCTTGAGGCATGCGAAGGAACTCGTAAAAGCCCAAGGGACAGATGAATGCAGTTTTTCCCAGTCCTCAGGAGCCAATGGGATTTGATAGCATCTGTTTCGGAGGTAGAGGACAGAAAACCGTTTACTCCCATTTAGACAATCCAGGGGGTCCTTTATACGTGGCATGGTATACTGATCAGGCACAGTTCTTTTGTTAAGGGTCTTGTAGTCAACACACATGCGGATGGAGCCATTGTTTTTTCGTACCACAACAATAATCAGGGAGGTGTATGGGCTGCATGACTCTTGTATGATGCCAGTCACTTACATCTCTTATAGGTGACGTCAGATATCATCTATGTTGGCACCAGCTAGGCGTCTAGATCACTCTCTGAAGGGTCTCTCATCATGCAAGCGAATGTGGTGTTCAGCACCCATGACACAACCAACATCCCATTCATTGAGGGAGAATACTTTGGTTCTCTGGGCCAGCTTGTTACTGATCCTGGTTCTCCAGCTGTTCGGAAGAGGTGAATCTCCGAAATCAAACATATCAGGTGATACCTCACATCCTCTTTCAGTTCTGCACTGGGATGGGAGCACAGCAGTGTCAGTACAATAGACTTTAGCAAGGGTGCATCCTCGGTGTACCATGATGTCTTGGTCTGCAACATTTTGTATCCATACCACCACTCATCAGGCATAAGCATGAGTCTGGGCTGGAAGCACACTGGGTTTAATCAGCAGTCCTTTGGGTAATTTTCCCTCGTCTGGGGCATCCAACATCAACATTTTGTTAGTGACATCTTTCCACAGCCGTTCTTCACCACTGCTGCTGCATTCTGCATTGAGAAGTAATGTGATAGTAGCAGGATCCTTTTTTCAAACCATCCCCACAGGCTCATCTTGGTCACTTGGATCAGGGTGCATGTGCTTCTCGAAGTTCTTTTGGATCAGGGCATGAACATGCAGGGCTTTTCTGGTCTTTCTTTTCTGCCTCTCTTCACATAGCTGGGCCAGGCACCCAAACATACGTGCGTTGGTGCCAGTCAGTATGGGGATACCATCATAAAGTCCAGTGGACGAGCAGACCAAAGCTAATGTCTCATAGACTCTCCTACACCAGCCACAGAAGAGGGGAAGGACAGCCACACTTTTAAATAGCCAAGAAAAGGATACAACATTTCACTTAACAGCCACATATGCAGTCCATCAAGAGGTTGTAACGGGTGGTCAGATAGATGCTGCTCATACCAGTCTTGAAAAATGATTGTGACTTGAGACCCATTGTCTAAAACTGATCAAACAGAATCCCATCTATTTCATCTATGTGTACAGTAGTGTCCATGAAAGGGCCCACCAATTTAGACCAGTCTGGAGGGATTTTAGTAGGAATCTGGACAGACAGTTTAGTCACAAAGAAATTTAAAATTGGATTTCCTGAACCTCCACTGAGATCGTTTCTTGCACCCCTCTGCCATTGGTTTGCTTTCTGGACCTCCCCTTGGAATCTATTCACCACTTTCTCTAAATCCTTTTGAGACCGTCATTCTTTCTTCATATGCCCATCCTTTCCAAAATTGTGACAGATTATAGGTTCTTGGGTCCGTCTTGGCTGAAATATTGCATTAGGAGCTGGTCTCCATTCACAATTAGAGGGTTGAGCAGAGTACACATTTGCTGTTGGAGCTGAATCACTAACAACAGAAACCCGTGGTTTGACCTCTGTCTGCAGCATGGAAGACAATGCAATATGTCTCAATAATTCCTGTAGTGTAGCAGTCAATTCATTTATTTCAGTCTTTGAGCTGCCCTCAGTAGGAGACACCTGAGTGTGCACCCCCACCCCCATAGTAGACGCACTCTGAGAAGGATCAGGGTCCATACCTGCAAGAGCAGCCTTGATAGAGATACTGGCTTTCATTTATCTGAATTCCCGCAGCAGTTTGGCCCATGGAGGAGCATCCTTAGCAGTCCATCTCTTGCTGGACTCCCTGGGGCTGGCGCCAGCATTTAATTCTTGGATTCCTTCACATGACTTTTGAAATTCTGGGTCATCAGCAACTGACCCTTTGCCAGGAGCAGGAGTTGCAGCAGCTATGACCGTACAGGGTACCCAAGAGCCTTCCTCCTCCTCAGCTTCACATACCTACTTCATCAATATATGGAAGGGCAAGGGATCAGATCTCCTTTGGTGCAGCTGCAATTTGAGTAACACCCAGCTGGAATGCCAGGCAGAGTGAAGTATATGATCCAGTTATATCTGGTCCAATTCACAAGAGGCCCAGCCTCCTTTCTGAAAAATGGTTTGTAGGAGTTCCTCTAACTGATTCATGTAAGCTGATAACAATTCCCCCAGATGTTATTTAACATCTTTAAGTTTCCATCTCAAAACCTTGATACTAGCAGTACTCCCAAGCATATTTTCAAGGGTGACTAAATGCTCTTGGGCCTTGGCATCAGGTTTAGAGGACCTCAGGGAACGAAAAGCATGTAGGGCGGGCCCCTGGAGGCTTTCCACCAGGTGGGCTCTTTTTTGGCCTCAGAGCATTGCCAGGCTTGTACCACAGTGGTAGCAGAGTCCAGCAAGGCCTCCAGGTCGACTTCCCCATTAGGAGTAGGGAGGATGCTAGAGAACATCTTAAGCTTGCAGTAAGAGTCATGATTAACTGCCGGCATTGGGGTGGGCACAGAAGGGGCTGGCATGGGCAGCAGGGAAGGAACACCCCCAGGTGGCATGAGTATCTTTTTAAAATCCTCTATAGTTTTACCCTTCTCCAATAACAACTTGGCAAACTTTTCTTCAAAGGTCTCAGACAATGGTGGGGGCTCGTTCTCTAAGGGATCCTTACTATCTTTAGTCACCACCCTCCAGGCGACAGGGGATCACTCAGCAACAATAGTCTGGGCACCTTAGTACTGTCCATGGGGTTACTACACTCCACTAAGGCCATTAAAATCTAGGCAGTCAAGTCAGCATGTTGACCTACCACCGCAGCTTTTCGGAAGCATTCAATTTTTGATAGTGCCCCTTCAACAATGTCTTTATTCGTGCCCAGGAGTATATCCAGTATTAGCAAGACATTGTGGGGGTCAGTCTCATGCCCTGTACACCACCCCACCACTGATGCACAGCCATTTCTACAGTGGTATCCTTTAAACTTTCAGCTGTAATTCTTGATTTTGGCCACTGGAGGGTGCTAATCCCAGCGATGCCTCTAAGATGTAACCCCTAGGTGGCACTATCCCAAGGGATACTACCTTTTCCTGCATGACTGGGCACAGGTTGAAGAGCCTGAGCTTGGGGAACGGGTGCCTCCACCAGGAGGGTTGGCTTAAGGGTAGCATAGGTGCTGTGGGTATAGCCCTGTGGGACACTGATACCCCCCTCCAACCCCTCCAGTGGCTTACACAGATCAGCAGATGAACAATCACAGTTAACATAGGAATACAATATGGAACCCACACTTGGTATGTTTACCATCAGAGCTGGATCAGCTGCAATGGCCCTGGAGACCCCCTGTAAAACAAGACCTGCAATAGAACAGTGCAGTGGCAACACAGTATCCCCTCCACAAAGGCACACACTAGCCAGGTTAAAACTGTAAAACAACAATCTCATTTATTTAGGGGTATGTGAACAGGGGTGGGGCAGTAATCTAGCATTTGATTTCAGATCTGATTTATTTCAGGCATAGCATGCATGCACTAAGAGTCCCTCTATCATAGTCACACACTCAGGGTACGCTCTGCGTACCCAGTTGTTACTCAGGCTAGCCTGGAGCATTGCCCGGGGTAGGCTGACATGGCAGCTGTTGTGGAGGCCCTTTAGGAAAGAAAACAATCAACATGCACTTTAAACCCAAAATTTGTAATCCAGAGTTGGTAGGCTCAGTTTGTTGTTAATAGCCCAAATAAATAATCAAATGACACATAATGATTGCAGCTTTGTTGCAGGGAGCTACCCTGTTTGTACTCACACTACCCAGATCAGGTGATGATCCAGTGAAATGAGACCTGTTACAGATGGCTTGATGAAACAGGAGGAAAATTCCCTAGTGGTTCTCGTTGAGATGCTGGTCTTCAGGATGCAAGAACAATTTACTCTGGCCGAAAACATGCATGGCGGACATCACAAACTGGTCAGCCAAGCAAGCACTTTAGCAAACTAACCACATTTATATGTAAGGCTTTGTCCTTCCCTAATCCTTCCGGCTAGCTTGCAGACTGATTCTTCTTTTTCAGCTTGGATGCTGCTCAAATCCCCTGCTGTTGTGATCCCAAACATGGGCCAACTGGACATTTAGACCTGCGGACTGATGACTGGAAAGTCTAGGGCTGGCAGGCCTAACCCCTCAGAGTTGGCAGGCTTCCCAGAGGCTCATACTGAACTCTGAACGAATCTCTCCAAATCTGAAGTAAATTAGCTGTTACCCCTTTTTATATGGGGCTGAATTCCAATGTTCCCATTGGCTGCCAAAGCTGTCTTAAACAGTCCCCAGATGATAACTGGCTCCCTTTTTTGTGCCTAGACATTGTCCCAGTTAATCAAACATAAGTCTCTGGCATTGCCCCAAGAGATCCTTTGTTAAATCTTGACTTCCAATTGGTTATGAGCTGCTAAACTGGTGGCTGCATACAGTTCCCAAAACAGTCAATCTTATTGTCCCCACACACAAAGTTCTGGTGCAGCCAGGAGCAACATTAATTTAACTTTCTCTCCCCACTGTTCCATAGACCCAACAGTTTCCTTTTAAACGAGTCCACGCCCATACACAGAGCTTGCACCCTTAGGGAGTTGCTTCTCCTGTAACACACTGCCCCTAGGAACACATACTGCAGCTCATGAATATCTATGAGGGCACCCCACTGTCCTGATATTTGCCTCTTGCCATTTCTCTTCTGGTGCCCTAGAGGCAGCGCTTTAGGCAGCTGGCAAGCTATTTATTTAAAACATTTCCCTTTCTTTGTTTTGTGTCCCCGGTGCCTCTTTTATATTAGGTTGGGCACCAGGAACTACTGGAGACACAGCTTTGGATTTTTGACCGCAACGGTGGTCTAGTGCACAATGCGCCTCCTCTAATGTGCGAGCGGCAGATCAGCAACATGCCGACCACTCACAAAGGAATTGTGAGCCCTGCAGTGCTCATTTAACGGGAGAAGACCAGGGAAATGGGCAAAGAGCTGCGAAAGACAGGCAGACGCCAGAAGACAGTGGGAGAATGCCCAAGGGCATAATTAATGTAAGCCCCCAATTTGTGTCATCTGCAAATAGGCACACCTTCCCTTCCAGTCCTTCTGCAATGTCACTAATAAAGACATTGAAGAGGACTGGGCACAATTCTGACCCCTGTGGCACCATATTAGTCACCTTGCCCTCCCCAGAGTGTATTACATTTACATACTAACATACTAAAAGCCATCAGAATAGACTTTACGGTCTTTTGTGTCGGCTTGTTACCAAGCCCCTATTGTGCACTAGCTCCTCCTCCCCCCTGACCCCTGAGAGTGCCAACTTCTGCTTCAGTATACCCATGCATCTATCCCACTCCATCTTAAAGCCCTCCACTGTGCCCAGTTCAACTAGATTCCCGGGCAATGCTTTCCTTGGCTCCACCACCCTCTCAGTGAAGTAATGCCTTCTACATTCTTCCCTGTAGGTTTCCCCCTTCAACTTCCACTCATGCTCCCTGGTTGTGCCCCCTTTCCTTAGCCTGAACATTTATTTGGCTCTGCCCCTTTTAATTTCCTTTCACATATTTGAATACCTCAATCATCTCACCCCTGTCTCTCCTCTCCTCCCCTCCAACGAGTACAGCCCAAGGACTTCCAGCCTTTCCTCATAGGTCCATTTGCTCATGCGATCATCCTGGTTGCCCTCCCATAAACCCACTCCAACAACACTATGTCCTTCCTAAGGTGAGGTCTCCAGAACTGCACACAGTACTCAAGATATGGTCCAACCAAAGCATTATGCAGAGGAAGGATCACCTCCCTCTTCCTGCACGTTATTCCCCGGGCTATGCAGCCCAGAATCCTGCTTGTCTTTGCCACAGATCTTCTGCAGTTTTCAGTGTTGTTCATTCTGGTGTCTACCACCACCCCAGGTCCCTTTCACTCATTGTGGCTTGCAGCGAGACCCCTCCCAGGGTGTATACATGACCTGGGTTTTTGACCCCTAGATGCGGCACCCTACACTTCCCTGGATTAAACCTCAGCCCCCACCTCCTTGACCAACTCTCCAGGGTATCCAGATCCCTCTGGACTGTCTCTCTCACTTCCTCCCCATCAGCCAGTGCTCCCAGTTTTGAGTCATCCGAGAAGAGGCTCATCCTACTCCTAACACCACTCCCTATATCGGAGACATAGGCATTGAACAGGAGTGGCCCCAGTACAGAACCCTGGAGAACCCCACTGAAGACCTTCCTAGGGGAGGAGACTATCCCAACAACCACTACCCTCTGTGATCTATCCATGAGACAGTTTTCTACCCATCTAAGCAACTGTCTTCCCACCCCCATCCCTCCCAGCTTTGTCAACAATTCAATGTGAGGTACCGAGTCAAACGCCTTACTGAAAGCCAGATAAAGGACATCAACTGGTCTTTGTCAGTCCAGGGTCCCCGACACCCAGTCATAAAAATCTATGAGATTGGTCTGGCATGATCTCCCTGGGACAAAACCATACTGTTTGTCATCCATGTGCCCCAGCCTTTCCAGTTGCCTCCAGAGCTTCTCCTTGATGAAGCCCTCCATTAGTTTGCCTACCACCAATGTTAGGCTGACAGGCCTATATTTTCTCATCTCCTCCCTAGACCCCCCCTTTGTGGATAGGCACCACATGAGCCACCCTCCAATCTTGAGGCATCCATCCTGTCTGCAGTGATGCGTTGAAAAGTGTAGCTAGTGGAGCTGCTAGTTCGTTCGCTAGTTCCTTCAGGACTCTCAGATGCAGCCCATCCAGTCCTGGTGCCTTGTCAGTTTTCAGTGCCCGGAGAGCCTCCCTCATGCTGTCCTCTGTGATTTCCCCCTTCCTAACCCACCTTCAACAAAGCACCCATCCCCTTCTAGGCCTGGCCCACCCGGTGCCCCATCCTCTTCTGGTCCTCTCCTCTCCATCTGTCCTCTCCTCTCAGCTGTCTCCCCCATCCCTTCCACCTGAATGGATACCTGTCACCTTCCATATATACCGAGGCAAAGTACTTGTTTAGTACCTCTGCCTGCTCCCCCACCTCCTGAGCCCATCCCTTCCTCCCCAGTCCTAATCCTGGAGATCTGTGCTCTCCTTTTCCTCTTTTCCCCTATGTATCTATAAAATCCCTTTCCACCCCTTCGGATATCCCTAGCCAAGTTTTGCTCCATCCTCGCCTTGGCTCCCCTCACCACTGTTCTGACCCATCTGGCTGTCAACTCACTCACCTCTCTCCCTGTCCCCCCTGGAGCACTTAAAACATGTGTAGGCAGCTTTTTTATTCTTCACCACCTCTTGCACCTCCCTGGTCCACCAGCACAGATTGTTGGCCCTACCGTTTTTACACCTTACCCTTGTACATGAGCTAGTAGCCTCCTGCACCCCATTTTTAATGGTCTCCCACAGGCTACCAACATCCATGTCTGGCCTAATCTTGTTTAAGCTCCCCCTCAGAATCCTGTCCATGCCCATGAAGTCTGCCCACCTGAAGTTCACTACTACTGTGTTTGAGCGATTGTCCTCCTCACTAGACACAGTAGAAACCAGACTGTGGCATGGTCTCCTCCTGTCAGCTGGCTATACACCTCCAGACCCCTTATCTGGTCACTATCTGACAGGACAAAGTCCAGTATCCTCCCCCCCAGTAGGTTCCCCCACCTGTTGGACCAAAAAGGTATCCTGAAACACATCCATCAGTCTCTGCTCCCTGGCTACCGCTGATGTCATAATGTCCCTGTCTGTCCCTGGCATATTTAGGTCTCCCAGGACCACCACCCTACCCTTTCCATGGTCACAGTGCCCATTGATATTCTCAACCAATTTTCCCTCCAGGTCCTCATCCATTGCTGGGGGTCTGTATACCATCCCTACTTTCAATCTTTTGCTTCCCTTCGATTGCAGGGTTACCCAAATCACTTCCACTCCACCGTCTGCCTCCTCCACTCCACTAACATTATGCCATTCTTGACTATCAGCACTACACCCCCTCCTCTTCCCTCTTCTCTATCCCTCCTGAACATTGTGTAGCCCTTCAAATTGAGGTCCCAATCATTTTTCTGGTGGCCCATGTTTCTGTAATTGCTGTCACATCCGCTGATCCCTCTGCCAGCATCACCTGGAGCTCAGGCATTTTGTTTCCCATGCTCCTGGCATTGATCACGATCATCCTCCATCCCATCCCCTCTCCCCTACCCAATTGACTCGGCCCTGCGCTCTCCCTATTTGCCCTTTCCTGTACAACCCTTGCTTTGATCACATTACAGTCACCTGTCCTCATTTTCAGCCCTGGACCTGGGACCTTGGGCTGCTCTCCTGGCTTCATTTTTTCACTAGTCCCTCCCCCCTTTACAAGTTTAAATCCCACTTCTTGTTTATGAATTCAGTGAGTTTCAGTTTTAAGATCTCTTTCCCCTCTAGGTTAAGATATATCCTATCCCTAGCATACAACCCCTTATCTTCGCATGTTTCACCCCATTCCCCCACCAGCCCATACTCTTCTGCCCTGCACCAGTCCCTGAGCCGCTGGTTCATACCTCTGAGTTTGTGCTTGGTCTCCCAGGATGCCCTGGGTACTGGCAGAATTTCCAAGAAGAAAATTGAACTTCCTATAGAATGGCAGACCCTGGCCAATTCCTGAAACCCCACCTGGATTTCCAGGTCGCTGTTCCCTTCCAAATCGTTTGTGCCCAGATGTACCAGGAAATCAGGAGATCCCTCACATTCCAATGCTAATGAGAAAAGCTGGAATTTGGCCTTGTGAACAGATAGGCATGGGATACATTTAACCCTGACCTGGCTGCTTCTTCCCTCCCTTACTCCCTCCCACTGGATGCCCCTGGTCATGGAATTCCCCAGCAAGATAACCGTCACCCCCCCAACTTACTGGCCCTTTTGATACCTTCCAGGCTCTTCCTTCTTTCATCGATCCCCAGCTTACTCTTCCCACCCCCTTCAGTCCGGGGGTCAGTAGTCTGTGCGTGTTCTACCAGGCTCTTTCTTCTGCTTGCAGCTCCCAGTTTACTCCTCACCCCCAAACCTCCTGGGAGGCACTGCTGGCCCTCCCGATCTCACCTAGACTCCCTATTAGGGTTAGAATCCACAAGTCCTCCACCGAGACACCCTTCTACTGCTTCCCTCACTGCCTCCAACCCCCCTCCGGTCTTGTCTCCCATCCCATCTGGTATATTTCACCCAAACCCCCTTCTCCCATTCCTCATCAGATTTCTCCTGCCCCAACACTGGCCTTTCCAGAGTACCCCCTACTATCCCCCTCTCCTTTGGTGACTTCCCCAGCTGGAGTACCTGCTTGACCCCAGTTTTCCCCCTCTGTCCCCATCTCCTCCCTTGCCTTCAAACCCCCGCTTGCTAGTCACCCTCACTGTCTGCCTGCCCCTCCTGCTCCGCTACCTCTCCTGCCCCCACTCCCCGGCTTTCTGACCCAACCCTCTCTGACTGCCTGCTCCCTCCTCCCATCAGCCTCAACCACCTCCTCACCTGGGTACAGCATGGTACGTGTGATGCCTGTCCTGGCTAATTTTCTCCTACCCCCCCTTGTTTGCTCCCCTAGATCAGCCCCCCTCCTGTGAGGTGTTTTCCATCTGTTGTTTATAATGCGCCCTAACCCTCCAGAGTTTCTATAGGGCCCATGCCTACCTGCTTCCTGGGGTATGCTGTAGTGGTCTCTCCTCCTTCCATGTGAACAATTCCACTCCTCCCTTCCCTTCCTCGCCCCTCATGCCTTCCAGCTCCTTTCTGCTCCCCTCGACCTCCTCCCTAAGTCCTGCCAGCTGAAAACACACTGGACACCCTCTGAACATCCATGTCCAATTTAAGATTATTGCTGCCCCGCACCCCGTACACCCAACCCTGCCGAAGGTGCCTGCTCTGGCCCACCCTGAGTCCACCTTCATTTTGGAGTGAGCAGTGCCAACCACCTGCAGAATTAATTTTAGTTTTTTGCCACCCCACAAGATCAAATAGCAAAAAACAATTCAGCACAGGTAAACAATTCAGC
Source organism: Neoceratodus forsteri (assembly GCA_016271365.2). Lineage (NCBI taxonomy): Eukaryota > Metazoa > Chordata > Ceratodontiformes > Ceratodontidae > Neoceratodus > Neoceratodus forsteri. The sequence continues at coordinate 438,471,962 of CM057453.1, forward strand.
ACAGTTAAACAATTCAGCACAGGTAAACAATTCAGTACAGTTAAACAATTCAGCACAGGTAAACAATTCAGCACAGGTAAACAATATAGCACAGGTAAACAATTCAGCACAATTATCACAGCTATCAATTGTATATACAGTATAGCAGGTAGTCAATGGTGCCCAAACAGGCACAGCATACAGTCCCCCTTTCCTGCGATCTGCCACAAATCAGACCCAATTCCATTTCTTGCTCACCCTTCAGGGATCGTAGCAGCAAACAAACAATTCAGCCCAGTTATCAGTGCACATTTATCATATCCCGCAGCTGCATATAGCAGGTAGTCAGTGGTGCCCAAGCAGGCACAGCTAACAGTCCCCCTTTCGTTCTATCAGCCATAGCCCAAGTTACCCTCTCTCAGTTTGCTCTTTGCAGATGATCTAAACTGCCCATGCAGGCACAGCGTACATCTCCCTTTTCCCAATCAGTAGTCCAGGACACCAGACAGCAGCAGTAGTCCAGGACACCCACTCATAGCCTTCCCCCCCTCCAAGGCTCCACCCCCACCGACTATTTAATAGAGGTCGAGGTCGGGGCCGAGGTGGGTGGAGTGGGGCAAAGAACACAGCAGCTCTTCCTCTCATGACTGGGCTAGTGGCCTTTATAGCCCAGCCACACAGTTAAAGTTTGCACGCTCTGCGCTGATTGGCCCCACCGCTCCTTGCTCCTGAGTGGCAGCAGCCCTCTGTTCATGCCCTCTCTGCCGATGCGGCTTCCTTCACCCCCCGGGGCCTCCTATGACCATTGAAGTGTTCCTTCTCTCTGTCCCGCCACCGATGCGGTCCTGGAATCTCCTGCCCCATCTCCCGCCACAGCTAGCCAGCGAACACAGCAGCTCTCCACCACTGTTTGTCTCCTATCACTAAGCCAAATCTCCACCCATTTTATTATTTTAGGACCTAATCCTAGGCTACTCAGTTTGTTTACCAGCCTCCTATGTGGAATGGTGTCGAAGGCCCTGCTGAAATTGAGACATGCCATGCAACCACCCCTCCCTGGTCCACTTCCTTTGTTACCCAGTCAAAGAACTTGATCAGGTTTGTCTGGCTGGTTCTCCCCCCAGTGAATCCATGTTGTCTTGATTCTTATAGACCCCTGGCAACAATTTATTCTCCAATCCTTTCCTTCAGTAATGATTCCATTACTTTGCCCACTACTGAAGTCAAGTTGACCAGCCTGTAATTTTTCACCTCCTCCCTATTTCCAATTTTGTGGAGTGGGACTACATCTACCCTCCTCCAGTCCCCTGGTACCTCCCCTGTTTCTAGTAATTGGTTGAACAGGGCTGTCAGAGGTGCAGCCAGCTCCTCCCTGAGCTCCTTTAGCAATCTGGGGTGCACCATGTCTGGACCCATTGCCTTGTCTACATTTAACTTTGACAACTCCCTTAGGACTCCACTATGAAAGGGCTAGTGTCCCCCTCTTGACCCTTTATGCCCTTGTCTTGTAACAAAGGACCATCTCCTACCCCATCCTCTTTAAATACTGAACAGGACTACTTGTTAAATACGTCTACATTTTGGTGGTTCTCTTCACAGAACCCCCCCTTCCCCTTCCAGTCTTACTATCCCTCCTTGGACTTCCCTTTTCAGTAATGTATCTAAAAATGTTTTATCCACCTTTTTACTGATTTGGCTGTATTTTGCTCTCTTTTGTTTTGTGCTCCTATCTGCCTTCCCTACCTCCTCTCGTTTCTCCTGGTAACTCTCCCTATCCTCCAATTATCCAATTATGATATGATATAATATAATATAATATAATATAATATAATATAATATTAGTATCCTCCTCACAAGATGTGGGGCCCAGTATTCATAAGTTTGTGTGGGTGCTAACAGGTCTTTGCCCACGCAAACCGGGATGGTTTGTGCTGGATCCCCATATTCAAAAGGGCCTATTGCACAAGCAATGAGGGTTAGCACCTGCACAAAACATAATGTATGCATGTGGGCAAAGGAAGGGGCATGGCCATGAATAACTGCACTATTCCATATTCAGTGACTTTGTGCTGCGCAAAAAGATTTAGCTTGGGCCTTTTGTGTAGTACAAATACCGCCAAACAAAACCCTGACTTAACTCCAATCAACCCTAGTGGCTGCTGGAGGTAATGAGCCACCTAGCTGGTTGGCTGCTGGGGGAGCCCAACATCTCCCTGTGGTGCCTGGCACACACCCCCACCGATTGCTAGCCAGTTCTGTATAAATTAATATCCCTGATGCTATTTTCCCCCCGATTGCCCATCTATTCAGTATAAAATAATGTCCCCGGTACTAATGGTCCCCACCTCTGATCGTCGGCCCATTCTGTATAAAATAATATCCCTGGTGCTAATGGTCCCCCTTCCTCCATTTGCCAGCCCTGATGTGAAATCTTTTGTCCCTGGTGGTAGTGGTCCCCCCTTCCTCCCTCTGATCACCAGCTCTGACATAGAAATAATTATCCCTGGTGATAGTGCCCCCCCCCCCGATTGCCAGTCCTTATGTAAAAATTATTATCCCTGGTGCTAGTGGTCCCCTCCCTCTGATCGCTAGTCCCGGCATGCAAATTACATTCCCTGGTGCTAGTTGTCCCCCCCGACTGCCAGCCATGACATATAAATAATTATCCCTTGTGCTAGTGGTCTCCCCCAATTACCAGCCCCAACATCCTAATTATATTCCCTGGTGCTAGTGGTCCCCCTTCCTCTGATCGCCAGCCCCTCCATGACAACAAGAGAATCCCTGGCATCCAGTAATCCCCCCATGGCACTGGGCATGCCCCCCCACTCTCCTTAGTATTATCCTCAGTGCCATGGGAGCATATGGCAACTGGCACAGCCCTCCTCACACCTCCTCATCTGGTCACCGTAAGTACAGGCAGGGAGCGTGCCTCTTAGTTATAGGACAGGGTGATGTACTATCCTATAAATAAGAACACACTCCACTTCCTATATGACAAAGTTGAGGAGTTATGAAAGAGGGCTGTGCCAATATGTCCCGCGGCACTGCAGATAATGTTATGGTGATTAGTGGGGTATGCATGGTGCTGTGGGGGACCACCGGATGCTAGGGAGTTTTTTTTTTTGTACTTGGGCTGGTGATTGGAGGGGACCACTAACAACAGGGATTCTCTTGTCATGGAGGGCTGGCGATTAGAGGGAGGAACACCAGCACCAGGGATAATTTTTACATCAGGGCTTGCAATCGGAGGGGAGGGGACCACTAGCACCAGGGATAATTATTTATATATCGAGCCTGGTAATTGGAGGGAGGGGGGACCATTACCATCAGGGATAATAGTTTTTACATGAGGGATAGCCATTGGAGAGGGGAACCACTAGCACCAGAGACATTATTTTATACAGAACGGGCCTATGATCGGAGGAGGGCCACTGGCATCAAGGATATTATTTTACACAGAATAGGCCAGCGATGGTGGGAGGGGGGACACTAGCACCAGGGATATCTACATGTCTGGGACAGGGCAATTGGGGGTGGTGGTGCTGTGCTAACCTGCCTCACTACTCAAGCAAATGAGACCAAAATGGGCATGCAAAGGTCCCTTAGTGCCATGCATGTCCAAAGGGCTTATTTACATGGGTGTCTTTGAATATTGCAAATAGTGCTCTGGTGCTATCCATTCTGGAGGTGTACTTCGGGAATCCTGTCAGGAGAGTGCTAAGTGGCTTAGCACTGGGCTGACATGGCCCTGTATTCAGTTGAATAGTGACAGTGTGCTATTTGACAGAATATAGCATATCTGTGCACCTGGGCAATAGCAAGGCACAGTGCACATTTTTGCACTCTGCTTTGTGCAAATTTGAAAATCAGGCCCCTGATCTTCTGTTTTGACCCCCAAAAAAAAAAGTAGCCTCACAATGGCCTTTAGATTTTGGCAGATATGCAGAGACTAGCTAATAGTTGGAGATGTTCTGCTCCTATGTAGTACATACAATTAGCTCCCATCATGACTACTTTCTTCAGTTGCAACAGTTTTTCTATACTTCTATCAAGCAGCTTTCAGTGGAATGAGGGAGACCTACTCATTTACTATACAGTGACTTGATAAACACTAACCCTTTAGGTGCTATATACTGATAATTGAATCATCTCATTAAATTACTCTACTCTATGTTCAGGAGAGACGGGGCTGGGAGGAGTGGAGATGTGACTGTTTTTTAAATGAAGGAGAAAATCAAGGTCATGAAGGTACAGGGGAACCAGGAGGCAAAGGAAAGGCTGGAGGTGCTGTGGGTCACTGTGATGACAGGCTCTGGGGACGCTGTCTGTACTGGGATAGTGTGCAGGCCTCCAGCACTGGAACAGGAGTTGGATACAGTACTTGGGAAAGCCATCATCAGAATTGTGAGTAAGGGGAAATACTGCTAACTGGTGACCTCAATCTGCAAAATGTAGAGTGGAGCCTTCTAACTGCAGCTTCAACAAGGAGTAGGGCCTTCCATGTCTCCCTACAAGGGACTTTTCTCAGGCAGCTAGTCCAAGAACCGAATAGGGATGCGGCAGTGCTGGACCTGGTGCTTGGAAACAATGACAACATTGCAGACTTCACAGTGGGCAGTCATTTGGGTACCAGTGATCACTGTACAGTATAGGTTTACATTAAGACAGAAACAGGGGCTAACCACAGGAAGAAAAGGGTCCTGGACTTTAGGAAGTTATATTTTAAAGAAAAGTGGGGCTGCCTTAGAAACTGCCTTATTGGGGGGCAGAGAGGGTTGGAGGCACAGAGAGCAAAAATAAGGGAGGCTACAACTGAAGCAACCAACCTCTGTATGAAGGAAGTGAGTAAAAGCTGAAGGAAAAAGAGACTGTTAGGGTTCTTTAAGGAAGTGGCAAAGGTGGTGAAGGAAAAAGGGTGACATTCAGGAGGAAAAAGGAAACACAGAGGGAGGAGGACAAGGGGTATACCTAGTAAAGCAGAGCAAAGCAGGCAAAGTGGTGAAGGAGCAAAGACACAGACTAAAAGAGACAAAACTTTCTTCAGACACTTAAATCACAAGAGGAAAGCAAGGGGAGGGATAGTGAGAATTAGAAGGGTGGAGGTGGGAGAGAGACTGTGCAGAAGAGGACCAAGAAAAAGCAGACATCCTGAACAGGTATTTCTGCTCTGTCTTCACAGTAGAGGGAAGGGGGAACCACCATGGGACAGCAGTAAGTGTGAGAGGAGGTGGTGGGCACAAGTCTATTTTCAGAAGAAAGAGTCCAGAAAGGACTTGCAGCTCTGAAGGTAGACAAAGCTGTGGGACCAGATGGGATACTTCCAAGGATTCTAGTTGCCCCACTGATAGCCTTGTTCAATCCCTCACTGGAAACAGGTATGGTTCCAGAGGACTGGAAAAGAGCTGACATGGTTCCTCTAAATAAAAGTGGCAGCAGGAAGGAGGCTAGCAAATACAGGCTGGTCAGTCTTACTTCAGTGGTGCGGAAATTAATGAAAACCCTGCATAAACAAAGACTGGTAGAGTATCTTGAATCCACTGGGCTGCAAGATGGCTGGCAACATGAAATCGCGGGGGGTGGGGGTATCATGCAAATTAATCTGATTAATTTATTTGACTTGGTGACCAGGGAAATAGATTAAAGGAAGGTAGTGGATGTGACCTATTTGGACTTCAACAGGTCTTCCACACTGCGTCGCACAGGAGATTGATAAAGAAACGGAGCAGCCAGGGGGTGAGATCCAAAGTGGTGAATTAGATTAGAAACAGATTAATGAACAGGAGGCAGAGTATGGTGGTAAACAGCACTTCCTCAAATGATGAAGGAGTGACCAGCGGTGTGCCACAGGGTTCAGTACTGGGACCAGTCCTCTTCAACATCTTTGTAAGTGACATTGCTGAGTAACTGCAAAGAAAGGTATGCCTTTTTGCAGATGCTACAAAAATATGTAATGGGTAGACACTCAGAACAGGGTGGACAGAATGAACAGGGATCTGGGGAAACTCTAGAAGTGGTCTAAGGTATGGCACTTCGGGTTACATGCTAAAAAGTGTAGATGGAGGAGGTAATAAGTACTGACAATCACTAAACAGGAAAAGGACCTTGAGGTTATCATTTCTGCAGTGGGCAGTGGAAAGGGACCTTGTGGTTACCATAGCTGCATTGGGAAGGGCTAGTGGGATGCTGGGGTGCATAGGGAGGGATATGTCCTTCAGGAGGAGGGAGGTGCTGTTGCCTCTGTATTGCTCACTTATGAGACCCTACTTGCAGTACTGTGTCCAGTTTTGGATACCACACTTCAGAAAGAACATAGAGTGGAGGAAGTTAAGAGAAATGCAACTAAAATGGTGATGGGGTTATACAAGAAGCTCTATGAGGAAAGACTGAGGGATCTCAACATATATCCCTTGGAAGAGAGGAGAGCAAGGGTGACATAATGGAGACCTACAAGTATCTCACCGGGTTGAACAGGTGCAGGAGGGGAGTCTCTTTGAAATGAGAAGGAGCGTCAGAACCAGGTAGCATGCAATGAAGCTAGAGGGAGGAAGTTTAAGAGAGATGCAAGTAAATATTTCTTCACTGAAAGGATAGTAGATGCCTGGAAAAGACTGCCAGCAGAAGTGGTGGAGTCAAAAACAATGGGAGACTTTAAGCGTGAATGGAATAGAAATAGAGATGTATTAAATAGTGTGGAGGGGGGATTGCCAGAGACTAGTTAAAGTCTGTGGAGACAGATTAGACAGGGAATGTCACAAACCCACTCCTGAGAGTCAGGTCCACTGAGCTCAAACTGCCCACCCCTAAGTGCAATCTGTGACAGGGAGGGGGATAACAGGGATACCCTCCCCATGTCCTTCTAGAATGCTCATCAAGGTCATGCTTGAACACCTGCAACGAGGCCCCAGGGCTCCCTCTTTACTCTGGATAAGGGTACAATACCAGTCTCAAGTCTTGTAGCCAAATGAGAACCCTTTCTTGGTTGTTACACAAAGGGGGAAGATCCATGCATTACAATCTCTTCGGGGTAGTCTTGTAACCCTGATTTTGTCTTCTCCCATGGGCATGCAATAACCTGGTTCAAATCCCTACAGACACTTCCTTGAGACTTTCATATTCTCCCTTTCTTTGCCCAGATTTCCCTGTACAGACCCTTGTTCGATTGGTAGTTTATGGTGACACCCCTTGGCAATAACAGTTTAGTCACAGATTATTATTAAATGTCCCACAACCATACACAATATGAAAAATCTTGCTCAGGCAGGTTTCTTAAAAAACAAATGTTTTTCTTACAATGATTAATAATTAGACAGTTACAACTAAAAGATTTAATACATTTTGGTCACAGAATAACACAAATAAATATGGAAAATATACATGAAAAACACACTATAACTGTCTTCTAAAGTTCTACCTTAAGTTCATAGTAAATTGTAGTCCAGAAGAATAAGAAGTCTGAAAAATTGTTTCTTCATTTTCAGCAACTGGCAGTTTTTTATTTTTTTACCAGGAGAGACACACTAAGCTGAAGCTTGTTTACAGGTGTGACCTGGGAGCACAAGGAAGTTAAGTGACTTGCTTAGGGTCACACAGTATGGAAGTGAGGGCTGTGAGATTCAAACCCAGGTCTCCCAGGTTTGCAGCTCAGAGCCTTAAACCACTGTGCTGTACTGCCTCAATGTTCTGTGTCTTGTCAGGAGAGTGTCCAAAGTGCATTGCAATGAGCTTCTGTTTACAGTGAGTATTTATAGTCCCTCTGGCATTCTGAAAAAAAAAACCTTTTTGGTTTCTAGCTGGTGGCCTCCTCTTAAGGCCAGCAGGTGTCCCTCTTGATCTTTCCAGATGTTAAAGACTTATTATTTATTTCCTTATCTGGGTTCTCATATCACCACTTCCTGACATTACTAAAAAAATTTAATCAGAATGTGGTAACCTTGCTGACACTTCCTGCCTAAAACCATTTCTCCTTTTGATCTTAAAGGTTTACAAAAGGGGAGACAGTTTATTCCATCCTTATACTTTTGTTACACCAATTGGCTTACCAGGGATTTCCATCCCTTTGAAAATGTAATTTTAAGCTTCCTGGCTAGTAGCTATTTTCCTGGGTCAGATAGGAATGTCACATATTTTGCAAGACATTTTCTTTCTTCCTGTGACCTTTCAGTAACACTGGGCATTTTCTTGTGGCATTTAACATACTCAAAATTACATAAAAAAAAAATATGGCAGAAATATATCTGCAAATAATGACTGTCAGTTGGCTAGCTCACACCATCTCTCCCTCCTTAGACTGAATTTGTGGGACGATGCCCATGGTACTACTACATGGTAAAGTTTTCACAAATTCTGTTACTGTTCTAACTGGTGAGATAGGCCATCTGCCTTGGCATCGGTCAATCTGGCCCTGTAGATAATTGTCATGTCATAGGCCTATAGGGCAATACTACACCTTAAGAGATGACTATTTGTTTTACCTATCTGATTTAGCCACACCAGGGGGTTATGACTGGTCTGCAACTCGAAGTACCTCCCATACAGACATGGCTCTAATTTCTTCAGGGCCCATACCAGTGCAAGACACTCCTTTTCCACTGTGGAGTATACCTGCTCCTGGGGAAGTAACCTTTTGCTCAGGTATACCATTTGGTGTTCTTTTCCCTGATTAGATGTCTGACTGAGGAGGTCTGCTCCAATCCCGACATCTGAGGCATCGGTCTGGGCTACAAATTTCTTAGAGTTATCTGGACTGGCTGACACAGGGGCACTGAAAAGTGCCTCCTTTAGCTGTGTGAAGGCTTGTTCACAGTCTGGCTCCCAGTCTACCTTTTTGGGCTTTCTTTTCTTTAGCAGGCCAGATAGGACAGCTGCCAGGGTACTATAATTTGGAGAGAACGTTCAACAGTATCCTACGGTCCCTAGAAAGCTCCTAACCCACTTCTGGGTTTCAGGTTTAGGTCATGCCTCTATTACCTGAATCTTTGCTTGATTGGGGTGAAGCTGCCCCATCCCTCTACATGGTCTAGGTGTGCCACCACCACCATAGCCACCTGCCACTTTTCAGCCTTAACAGTGAGCCCTGCCCTCTGTATCCTGCCCAACACTTCCTTCAGGTGGGACAGGTGTTCCTTCCAGCTGGCACTGAAAATGGCAATATCATTCAGGTAAGCCACTGTGTACTCTTCAATACCATGTAACACCTGGCTGACCAACCTTTGGAAGGTGGCAGAGGCATTCATCATTCCAAAAGGCATTACCTGGAACTCAAATAATCCTACTTGAGTGATGAAGGCCAACTGCTGTCTAGCTCTGGCAGTTAACTCCACCTGCCAGTACCCTTTTGTCAAGTCAAAGGTGGTAAGGTAGGTCACCCTTCCCAACTTGTTCAGTAGTTCATCTGTTCGTGGCATTGGCTGGGAATCAGACTTTGTGACTTTGTTGAGTCCATGATAGTCCACACAAAAGTGAGTAGAGCCATCCGGCTTGGGAATGAGGACTACTCATGAGACCCAGAGACTATGGGATTTCAGGATTACCCCTAAATCCAGCATTTTCTCCACCTCCCTCCTAATGTCCTTTATGACAGCCTTGGACACCCGGTACGCTGTCCGCTATATGGGCACTTGCATCCCTGTGTCTACATCATGTATCACTAAGGGTTCTTTCCAGGCTTAGCCATAAACAAAGGGGAAAAGTCCTCTAAAACCTCCCTCACTTCCTGGGACTGTTCTGGAGTCAACTGGGGTGACAGTTTGATTGCCTCAAGGGATGATTCCTGCTTGCTTTCCTCCAGCAAGTCCATGAGGGGGTCTTCCTCATCTGTCCTCTACCCAGGATTACACATTGAAAATACTATGTCAGCCCAATTTACATATGGCTTCATCATGTTGACATGGTAAATCCTATGGGTATGTCTTCTGTCAGGCAGTTCCACAATGTAGTTCATGCCATTGACCTGTCAGACTACCTTATATGGATCCACCCACTCGACCTGCAGCTTGTCCTTCTGGACAGGAATTAGGACCATTACTTCCTGACCTGCACTGCATGAGGGAGCTCTGACTCTGTGGTCATACCAGACCTTTTGCCTCTGCTGGGCAGCTGACATGTTGCTTTGGGCCACCCCCATAAGCTCCTTCAGCTTCTCCCTAAATGTAAGTACATACTCCACTATGGGAGTCCCCTTGGTCGAATGCTTGCCTTCTCAGTCTTCCCGGGTCAATTCTAGGGGCCCATGCACCCCCATGTCCATATAAGAGTTCTAAGGAGGAGAACTCTGTTGACTCTTGGGGCACCTCCCAATATGTGAACAGCAGGTGGGGAAGGTATTTCTCACAGTCCCTCCCATGCTATTCAGCAAACACCTGGAGCATCAATTTTAGGGTACCATTAAAATGTTCCACACGCCTTTTGGCTTGTGGGTGATAAGGTGTCATGCATCTCTACATCACCCCACACTTCTACCACAAACACTTCATCAAGTCTGATATGAAGGTACCCCCTTGATCAGTGATAACCTCCTGTGGAAACCCGACATGGGAGAAAATCCCTAGAAAGGCATTCATCATGTTGTCTGTTCTAAGTGAGGAGAGGGCGACTACCTCTGGGTATCAGGTGGTATAATTGACCACTGTCATGATAAACTTTTTCCCAGAGGAACTTGGAGTACTCAAAGGGACCACAATATTCATTCCTACTCTCTGAAATGGCTCCTCCACAATGGTCAAGGGAATTAGGGCAGCTTTGATTTTACTACCCACCTTATGTTTCTGTTGTCACTGGTGACAAGACCTGCAATAATTCCTTCACCTTTGGGGTGAAGTTGGGCCAATAGAAATTCTGAGCCAATCACTGCATGGTGTGCTTGATGCCCAGATGTCCGGGCATGGGGATATCATGAGCAATCTTGACCAACCGGTCATGGTACCCCTGAGGAACAACAAGCTGCCTGCCCATCACACTTTCCTCTGTCCTCACTTCCTGTGTATACAACAGTCCATTGTCCCAAAATACCATATGCCTTATGTCACCTTCCTGTGTCCCGCTGGATTCTTCACAACCCCTTAACCTCTTCAAATTAGGGTCAGTTCTCTGAGCAGCTGTAAATCTTCACAGTTTCCCAGGGTATGGGACATGTCCCCTTCAGTTCTTAAATGGAGATCCATAGCTGTAGCATCAGGGCATTCCAGGCAACTGCCATCCCTAATCTCCTGAACATTTGTTACCCCTCCCTTCTTGGAGAAACCTTCTGTAGCTGTTTTGTGAACCACTACTTGGGGAAGTCCTACCTCCCTTTCACTACTCTCTATTTCAGGAAACCCAGGCTGGGGAACCAGCCTCCCATTTTTTTTCACAGGGGCTTTAGTGGGGTTCATGGAACTACAAGCAGCCTTTGCCATCTGACTGCAGGTAACCACACACACCACCCCTTCTAGAGATTGTTCCCTACAATCATATCCAGGGCGAGGTTGTTTGCCACTGCCACCTTTTGCACAGTCTCTCCTATCTCACCCCAGTCAAAGAGAACACTAGCAAGTGTCAGAGTTTTCTCCTCCCCAGTGAATCCCCTCACCGTTACAAACTGATTAGATATAAGCTGTTCAGGCCCAACAAAATACCCTTTTACTAAAGTAAGTGATACACTTGTGTTTCTGAACCCATAGGTGTGCACGTCATTTACAGTAACAGGGTGTATGTTCTTCTTCATGTTTACAGGCATACTTTCAGGGATACACAGTACACCCGACTCTGTTTGAGCACCACTTTATTTACTCTGCACCTTTTTAGGACATTGTCTAGTGAGATTCCCTGGCTGTTTATAAAACCAACATTCATCATTCTTTTTTACCAAGAAATCCCTTTTTGGTAACCTAGGGCTTCCCCCTTTCTGCAGAGGCTGTGAGGGTTTTAGCTGCCCTGAAGGTGCGCTTTTCCCTTTTGGCCCTTCCACACCAGCCCCACTTCCTTTCGGAGCAGGCCTGCTCATCGGCATAGTGGTTCAAGAACTCAGCAGCTTGCTGTGCTGTTTTTGGATCTCAGTCCTCTAGTCAGGTTTTCAATTCTGTTGGGTAAGCCCAAAAGAACTGCCCTAAAAGTACAACCTCCTCAATTTTTTCCACTGAGTTTGCTTCCACCCCCTCCCACCAATGTTTTAAAAACTGATGTTGCTTTGTGGCGAGTTCCTCAAAGCTCATGGCAGGGCTTTTTCAGAATTTATGGAATTTAACCTGTAGGACTCCTGTCAGTTCATACTTTTTAAGAAAAGCTGCTTTAAGTTTCTCATAACTGCCACTGTCCTGATTGTCCATTTAGCCTAGCACCTCATGCCCTTTACCAGTAAGTAGTGGTGATAGCTGGATGCTCCAGGACCCCCTGGGTACCTTGTCCTGGACACAGACCTTTTCAAATGAATATAAAAATGCATCCATACCCTCCCCCACTTTAAATTCAGCTATTGATTTTGAATTTAATTTATACCCTAGTCCTGGAGTGTCAGGTTTACCCCTGCCACTTACCTCCTCTGGCACTGGTTATTGGAGTCTTAGTTTCTCCAGTTCAAACTCCCTCTGTCACTGTTTTTCTTCCCTGTCAGCCTCTCTATGAAGCTGTTGTTCCTTTTCCTCAGCCACTCTCAGATGCTGTTTTTCCTTTTTCTATGCCTTTCTCTGAAGCTGCCTTTCTTTTTCCTGCATCTCCAGTTCAAACCTCTTCTGCCTGAACTCCCTCTGCTGCTGGGGTTTGAACTTCCTCTGCTCGAATGCCAGCTCCAATTTCCTCAACTCCAGCTGCAGCCTGATCCCTTCCAGCTCTAGCTTTGTGGTGACCTTCCCCATGTGCTGTGGCCCTGGGTTCCTTCTGTGATGTCTCCTGGCATCCCCATGTCCTAGGCCTGGTCCCTTTCTGTCACTTGCTATGACTTGAGGATCAGGACAACCGCTTGCCCATCGGCTGCCATGAGAGCCTCCAGAAGAATTTTTTTGGGTTTGACCCTCGTACTAGACTCCTCTTTTCTGACACAACTGCCTTAGGTAGTCTGCAGTGTATTTGCTGTAGTTGGAAGCCATCTTCTTCCGAACCTACTACTACACTAGCTTACAACCAAAAAAAAGAAAACAGGTAGAGAACTTTATTAACCAAATTATTTTTTCCACATCTCTGCCTTGACTGTATGTGGATTGTTTTCAGTTTATCAAACTGATACACTAGCCTCAAATCCAACTCTTATGCCTGTGCCACCAATATCTCTCAAATCGCAACACTATGCTATCAGATCTCTTGGATCCCACCACTGTATACCAGATCTGTCAGATCCCACCACTAAGCACCAAATCTGTCACAAACCCACACCTGCAGGTCAGGTCCACTGAGCTCACAGTGCCCACCCCTAAATGCAATCCATGACAGGGAAGGGGAAAACAGAGATACCCTTCCCATTTCCTTCTAGAATGCTCACTGAGGTCATGACTGAACACCCACCATGAGGCCCCAGGGCTCCCTCTTTACTCTGGATAAGGGTACAATACCAGTCTTGAGCCTTGTAGCCAAATGAGAACCCTTTCTTGGTTGTTACACAAAGGAGGATGATCCAGGCATTACAATCTATTTGGGGTAGTCTTGTAACCCTGATTTTTTCTTCTCCCATGGGCATCCAATAACCTGGTTCAAATCCCAATAGACTCTTCCTTGAGACTTCCATATTCTCCCTATCTTTCCTCAGATATACCTGCACAGACCCTTGTTCGATTGGTAGCATATGGTGACACCCCTTAGCAATAACAGTTTAGTCACAGATTATTACACATCCCACAGCCACACACAATTTGAAAAATCTTGCTCACGCTGGATTCTTAAAAATAAATGTTTTTATTAGAATAATTAATAATCATCATACAATTACAACTAAAAGATTTAGAAAATGTTGGTCACAGAATAACACAAATACAAGTGGTCAATATACATGAAAAACACACTGTAACCGTTATCATTATCTAAAGTTCTACCTTAAGTTCGTAGTAAATTGTAGTTTGGAAGAATAAGAATTCTGAAAAATCCTTTCTTTCTTTTCAGCCACTGGCAGATTGTGCTGCGTCTTTTCAGGAGAGTGTCCAAAGTGCATTGCAATGAGCTTCTGTTTACAGGGGGCATTTATAGTCCCTCTGGCAATCTAAAAAAAGACCCTTTCTGGTTAATAGCTGGTGGCCTCCTCTTGCTTTTTCCAGATTTTATCATTCATTTTCTTGTTTGGGTTCTCATATCACCAGTTCCTGGCATTACTAAAAAAATGTAATCAGAATGTGGTAACCTTGCTGACACCTCCTGCCTAAAATAATTTCTCCTTTTGATCTTAAAGGTTAATGGCAGGGGAGTTAGCTTCTCTCATCCTGAGACTTTATTACGCCTATTAGCTAACCAGGGACTTCCAACCCCTTTAAAAATGTAATTTTCAGCTTCCTGGCTAGTAGCTGTTTTCCTGGGTCACATAGGAATGTTACATATTTTGCAAGACCTATTCTCTCTTCCTGTGACCTCTCAGTAACACTGGGCATTTTCTTGTTGCATTTAACATACACAAAATAACATACAAATATGAGAGAAATATATCTGCAAATAATGATTGGCAGTTGGTTAGTCTGCCATAAGGAACATATGGGCAGACTGGATGGGCCATACAGTCATTTTATGATGACAAATTCTATGTTTCTAGTTAAACACTTTTTTTATTCTATAGAAAAACACATCAGTCAGATACAAGTTAGACAATAGACACTGGATGTTTCAGTTTGATTTGCAAACTAAGCTCTTATTAGTTTAACTGAAAAGACTGGGCATAGAATAAAATGGCTCAGATCCCTAATTTAGGTATCTGAATTACCCACAAAACATTAAAGGGGATCATGGATGAGCTGTGTGACTTTAAATAACACACATTTGTCAATACTGGATGTTCACACTGGTATAGAAGCTATGGGGTAGTAGATGCATTGTGGTGCACTGTGTGGGTTATGTATTATCAAAGTTAGGAGCCTGCATTTTTAAATTTGAATGCAGGCTCATAACATTGTTATGTTTTAATATTTTTGTCCCAAATTGTCTACATTGCCTTCTTATGACCCCCACCTCATGAAGAAATGTAGAGAAAAGCTTCATCTCCTGCCCGAAAGATGATTTCATGCAGAGACTGCAAAATCACAATTCGGGATGCAAAAACACATTTTGAGCAAGATTAGAAAAATGATAGCTGTCATATTCATGAGGTGCTGTAAAGAAATGACTGTTCAAAATTTGGGTCAAAAATATTTAAAATTACCAAAGTTATGAGACTGCATTTGCAAACTTCAATGTAGGTTCATAATTTTGTTGTTTTTTAATATTTTTACACCAAATTTTCAACACAGCCTTCTTATGACCACTCCTTATGAACAAGGACAGAGAAAATTTTCAACTGCTGCCTGAAAGGTGATTTCACACAGGGACTGCAAAATCACTTTTCGAGATGCAAAAACACATTTTGGGCAGGATTTGAAAAATTACAGCTGTCGCAATCATGAAGTGCTGTAAAGAAATTGCTTCATTGAGCATTTAGGGTAAAAATATTGAAAATTACCAAACTTACAAGCCTGCATTCACAAAATTCAACGTAGACTCATAATTTTGTTGTTTTTTAATATTTTTACACCAAGTTTTCAGCACAGCTTTCTTATGACCCCACCTCATGAACAAGAGCAGAGAACATTTTCAACTGCTGCCCAAATGGTGATTTTCACACAGGGACCACAAAATCACCTTTCAGGACATATTTGTGTTATGTCATTGCAATTGTTCATGAGGTTGGGTCCCAAAAAAGGCATGTTGAAAATGTGGGCCAAAAATATGCAAAAATGGCCAAGTTATGCCATAAAGTTCAAAACTCCATTGAAATACATTGAACCACATCCGTGTTTCTTCAGTTTGCAAATTGGCTTTGAAGAGTGAAGACATGTCTGTAGTCCACAGAGGATTACAGTGTTAGACCCCCAGTGGGTAAGTAAGGGCTTGAGGCTGAGTAGGAGAATCAGGTGGGGAGACAGTAATGGCTGCAACAGACATCAGTGAACAGTTTTCTTTTCACAGGATTAAAAAAAAAACACCCAAAGGATTTCTTTAAGTGTGATCATGACACTTGGGGACTGGGCACCCTTCAGTGTCACTGTTATGTTTGTGGAGGTGGTGGTGGGTGCTGAGAGGGAAGGTCAGCTGGGCGGGATTACAAATAAAAGGACTGAGGAAGATGTGATCATGCATTGGGAGTGGTGCAATAGTTGACCTCAGGGGGTTTCACATACAAGGTGGTGACACTGGGGGATTGAGCATCCCCATTGTCAGTGTTATGTTTGTGTTGGGGGGTTTCTGAGAGGAGGGTCGGGTGCAGGGGTCAGTCATGGAAGGGGCCAACAGAAAAACCAAACAAAACAACAATAGGAGTGAAGAAGACATGATCATGCATTGGGAACGGTTATCACAAATGCACTCCACAGGTCAGGCCCTCTGTTCTCACAGTGCCAACCTCAGAGCTCAATAGTGGGAACAGGTAACAGACAGGGTAACACACCTGTCTTCTTTTGGGTCTGAATCACCTCTAGTCTCAAGTTCTGGGGGGGATTCAAACTGTGAACCTTATGCTACCGTACCCAAATGTACAGGCTCAGATATTTTTTTCCGGGGGATGCAATATATCTTTCACCTAAGGGCACCTAACCTGGTATCCAAAATGAACCCTTTAAAACTCTGTAAGAGACCTTAGGTATATTCTTACCTTTTATCAAGCTTAGTAACACCATCAAGCCCTTGAACAGTTGTCAGACTTAATATCTGTTCAGCAATAACATGCAAAAAATGACTGAGGAGACCCAGGCATTATCTTAAGAAAATGTTTACTAAAAATGGATAAAAACAGTAAGATAAAATACAGAACAAATATCAAAGAACATCACAATCACATAAAAGAAAAAAAAAGGAAAACTATAGAACAAACTCCTACCACAATACATTTAGATCATTTCTAGTTAATGTATTACCTCTTTAAATGCCTTTAAATTAGATTTCTTTGTTTCTTAAGAGCCCAAAAATATATATCAAACAGTTCAGACACAAGTATTAGTTTAACTCTGTCTCTCCACCCCCCTGTGAGTCATCTAGCTTCTCCTTTTTGAATATAAAATTACAAACATGATTTTCTACCTGAAGGTATATTAAATAATGTGACTATCAGCAAAAATCCATTTCTCAAATTATGAGTCTTTGATCAATCAGTTCCTTTGAGGTTTACAACCCTGCAGTCTATCATGGAGGTGTGAGATAGCCAACAGCAATCAACTAAATGACGTCCTTTCCTGATGTAATAACATTTGTATTTAGTTTCCAACTTCAAAAGCATGAGGTCATAAAAAGGCCATAAAATGCAATTTCTCAAGGAAGTTAATTACATTACAGAGATCTCCTAGTCAGTGTAATACATTCTGTAATTTAAGCTGCTGACACTTTGTAATTTAAAGGCCAAATCTCACAGAATGACATTTCATACACAGACCACTTATTTATAATATCGATATCATACAATAATCATAACCAGCTGGCCAAGAGCCACAACAGTTTCCTCTTGAAGTTGGCAGACATTTCAGGCATTCCAGGCTGACCATGATGGACCAGCTTGGCTTGCTGGGTGGTGTACAGCAAAGGGAAGAGCTGACCCATGATTGGCATGGCTGTTTCTTTCATGTTTGTGCCATCTCTACCCAGCAGACCAAAACTCCGTCATACTCTGCCCAGCTGTTGATTAATGTGGCACTGCTGTGCCCCTAAAACACTGCTCTGAATTGTATGACAGTGCCACTCCTCTCAACACCCAGCTACCATATAAAAATGTTTGCTGCACATGCACGCGCATGGCAAACATAAACAAGTCTTCAAATGAAACCTCAGTTCAACTCTGCCTGGACCTGGCTGCAGACATGCATCATGCTTTTCATGAAACCTGCACCATGGCAGTTCAAGAATCAGAAATGCCAAGTTAGACAGGAAGCAATACAGTAAAAATGTGGAAACATTCCAATATCCTGTTGACATGGGTTGCAGACTATGTCTTGCCAATGAGCTGGAAAGCCAGGACTTGTAGTGTATTGGCAGCCATTCTTTGGTCCATCATTTGACCTTGGTTCACTTATGTTTCCGTGTTTCTAGGTGTTATCATGTCTATAAGTAGCAGCAGCAACAATAGCACACATACAAATTACAAACACTCAGGGGGAATTTAAGACACACAGAGATATAGGAAAGCAAAAATTTGCACTAAGTATACACCGGGAGAGAGGTAGAGTGTAGGGATTCTTGCTTTTTTTTTTAGTTGTTTAGCCAGGAGTAGCACACTAAGCTGAAAACATTTTTATAGGAGCGACCTGGGAGCACAGGTACATTAAGTGACTTGCTCAGGATCACGCAGTATGCAAGGGAAAGTTGTGGGATTCAAACCCAGGTCTGGTCTGCTGGGTGTCTCCAGATTTGCAGCTCAGAGCCTTAAACCACTGCGCTATACTGTCTCCCTCATGTTGGAAGTGAAACTCACAGTCCAAGGCCAAGCTACATATTTATATTTGCTTCCATAACAAGGAAACATACATAAAAACACACACGCCACAATGGACTGGATTTTGATGCAATTTATAAAACTAAACTTTATTAAACAGATGCATATTTTATTTTGGTGATGAGCGGAAACATTGGGGAACCACTTTGCATCACCAGGACAGCAGAACCCATTTGCAGTCTCAGCAACAAGAAATCCAGTGTATGCAGGCTATGTGCGTTGGTAACTGGACTTTAATAGGTACCAATTTTGCATGAAATTGGCACACTACAGTGTCTCCATGTCCTCAGGCCCATGGCAGCTCCTCTGCTACCCACAGTGCTTGCTCGTTTTACATAGAAACATAGAATGTGATGGCAGATAAGGGCAGCTGGGCCAACCCAGTATGCCAGTGTGTGTATGTGTGTGTGTGTGTGTGTGTATATATATATATATATATTAGGTATCAGGATAAAAACTGACACATAACTTCAGTTATTTGAGTCACTGTGTGGATAAATGGGTGGTGATGTAATCACTATGTGGATAACTTTAAGTTATCCTCATAGTCATTACATCATCACCCATTTATCCACACAGTGGCTACATCACTAACTACCACCACCTGTGCTGCCTGCTCAGCAGTACTGCCTGCCAGTTTTACTTTCACCTTCTCACAGTGCTCTTTACAACCCAAGCTATCACAGTCCCAAAGACTCACAAAATGCACACCCTAACCAAACCCCACCCTCCCCCAAACTGGAACCACATTTTAAAATGAAAACACACTTAAGAAAAAAAAGCAATTTTTTTCCTCTTTCTCAGCACAGCAACCCTGCAAACCAAACACAGCAACCAGGCACAGAGAAAAAACATGGAGAGGAACTTAAGAAAAAAATAAAATATAACAAAACTGAACCCCAAAAATCCTGTTGCATAAATCAAATATGTGTGGGGTGCCTGTGGGATAACAAAGTTATTTGTACAATTGCAAGTGACCACTCATAACCCTCACTTATGGCTTCATCACTAGTGATGTTACTCGAGGTCACAGACAACTGTTTAAATAACTTTGTTATCCCACAGGCACCCCCCACATATATAGTCATTGTTAGTACGAGTGGGTAATGTTAAAGGTCAGTTTTTGCAGGGTAGTAAATATGATCAGGCTCAACAGATATGCTTAAATATTTGCATGCCTCATTGGAAGGGATGGGGTCTACTGATGTGCCAAATTTGGTTTGAATCCCTTGTGTGGTTTGTGAGATACAGAGTGTTTAAAAAAAGAGATTTTTATAGTTTTAGCTGTTTTTTTTTACCTATATCTCACAATCAGCTGTAGCTACAGGCATGACATTTTCAGGGTAGGACACTTTGGCCTCACAGATGTGACCTTTGAAGGTTTGGCAAAGAAATATTAATCTGTTCAAAAGTTATTCAATGTTGTTTTACCCATTATTTCCTATGGGAAAAATATATGTCCCTGGTGGCATAGGATTTTATATCGGAGAAGCGCTCTGGCATAGGATTTTACGCCTAAATTTAGTAATGGGCATACAATTCTATGTTGGAACTACTGTCCAGCTTAGGATTGTGTGCCAAAGCCTCCTGCTGAAGGGTACAGGTGCAGGTCAGCACCCCCAACCCCAAAATGACTGTGGGATACTGGGGAGCCCACTCCAGTGTCCCAAAAATCTTTTTTTTTTTACGTAAAAAAAAAAAAGTTCACTGTCTTTTCTTTTAAATCAATGCAGAATCCTGCATCCTGCCATTTTTGATGCAGGATCCTGCATCAACGTGCTCGCTTTCACTGACATGGGGGTGCTCAATCCCCTTGTTAGCATTTATCCTCCCCTCCACTACTGTGACACACTGGGGAGCTCACGCCAGTGTGCTGAAATAACTAAATTAATATTTTTCCGACACCAGGATGTCTCCCTGAGCCCACTTCCATTGCTGACGGTGGTGCCCAATCCCCTGTTGACATTATATATCCCCCAACTCATGTGGCACACTGGGAGCCCACCCCAGTGTGCCCACATTTACTTTTCATTTTCCTGGTTTTCCTGTTAATGAAGAAAAATGTCCCTGGTGTCTTTTTTTTTAACCCATGATAAAGAAAATGGTCCCTCGTTGTCTCCCCAGTCCCCCCTCCCTCACCGCACCCTCCCACTGAGCACCCACCTACACGCACCCCCCCTTACCCATACTTACCTCTGGGTGTCAGTCTTCTCTGGACTAGGACACATCTGCATTCTTCAAAGCCCAACCACAAACTGAGGGATCAAGGTACTGTAGGCTTGTATTATGGGTCTCAACGGGGTTTTAAACTTAGGTTGATATCTCAGCCATTTTTAGGAATTTGTACCCCAAATTTTCAACACGGGGTTCTTGGGACCCTGCCTCATGAACACTGTCACTGTCATTTTGTTATTTGGTCCTGAAAGGTGATTTTGTGGTTGCTATGTGGAATCACCTTTCTGAACTAGTTAATGAAATGGCAGTGCTGGCCTGATGAGGAGGTCCAAAAAAGCCCATGTTGAAAATTTGGTGCAATATTTCCAAAAATGACTGCGTTATGAGTGTGCGTTGCACAGTTTCTACGCATATTTATAAATTCACCAATTTTTAATATTTTCACTCCAGATTTTCAACATTGAGATTTTTTCACACCTCCTCATGAACAGTGCAGCTGTCATTTTTCTCATCCTGCCCAAAATGTGTTTTTGCAGCTCTGTCACAGAATGGCACAGTCGCTGTGTGAAATCAACTTTTGGGATGTACTAACAAAATCACATTGCCACTATTCATTAGGTTGGGTCCCAAAAAGGCAATGTTGAATATTTGGTGTAAAAATGCCCCAAAATGTCTGTGATATGAGTGTGTGTTGTGCAGTTTCTATGCATATTTGTAACTTCGCCAATTTTTAATATTTTCACTCCAGATTTTCAACATTAGGTTGGGTCTTAAAAAGACCATGTTGAAAATGTGATGCAAAAATACACAAAAACACCTGAGTTAAGCACGGTCATTGACATTTATTTGTTTATTTATTTATTTATTCATTTATTTATGTATGTCTTTGGTGATCGGGTAGGTGCACTGATCCAGAGGACCATTTTCAGTCACGACTCAGGCCACGAGCTGGCAAAAAATAGGTACAGGTACAAACAGTCAATTACAAGATGCATTACGTGCATGCCCAACAGCTGGTGGGGAGGGTGGAGAGAGAGAGAGAGAGAGAACAGTGGTAATGTAATGACAGTGTGCAGACAGGGTAGACAGGTAATGCTATATCAGTATGTACATAAGCATAGCCAAAATACAGACGGTGCAAGAGACAAGCAGTAATGGTATACAGGTACACGGTCCAATTCAAGTGAGAAAAAACAGTTGCGGTAATAAAAATTCAAATAGAAAAACAATCACAGCTCATAACATCAAAGGGGCAAGGCAGGAGGAAAGGGGGGCAGGAGTAGGTTTGGGGTGGGGGCAGGAAGGAGAGAGGTGGGAAAAAGGGGCAGGCTAGTGGGAGCAGGAGGGAGGGTATAAGTGCTGTAGGGCATCAGGTGAAAGTCTGAGTGCTATTAGAGCATATTCAAGTTGTAGACCCTAGCATTGCTGTACAGGATACTGACATTTTGCAGCATTGAGGAGCCAGGTCTTCAGGTTATGTTTAAAAGCTAGGTGGGAGGGGGGTTGCACATATGTAACTTTTACAAATTTTAATATTTTCACTCCAAATATTCAACATTGCCAGTTTTTCACATCACCTCATGAACAATACACCTGTCATTTCTCATATCCTGCCCAAAATGTGTCTATGCAGCAGTGGCATGAAATGGGGCAGTTGCTGCTCAAAATCACTTTTTGGGACAGAGTATCGAAATGAAAGTGTCAGTGTTCATGAGGAGGGGTCCCAAAAAGGCCATGTTGAAAATCTGTATCAAAAATACCAAAAGAAATCTCACAAAACTGGGGTACTATTATACTGTCTCAAAAAGTAAGGAAATTAATTATCAAAAACTTTGTTTAAAACAAAGTTAGGGTTCTAGACATAGGTCTTCAACCAAAGTGATACAGGTCAGGAAAATGGACGTTAGAGTTTACAACTGTTATACCCCTCCCCCACCAAATCCTACCATTGAAACCACACACCCCCACCCTCCACATACCAACAAGCATTGGAGTGTGACTTAGGGTCATGGGTCCCAACCCTACCATAGCAACACCACCCCCACTCTCCACACACCAACAAGAGTCGGGATGTGCCTTAGGGTCATACACCCCAGCCCACCCTCCACCCAACCCTACCATCGCAACACAACCCCCACCCTCCACACACCAACAAGCATCAGGGTTTGCCTTAGGGCCGCGGGCCCTAACTCTCATCCAATTCTCCTATACTGTGCCATGACAGGTTCCTTACAGATGGAATAGGGTGAGCATTAGAACCCATGACCCTAAGACACACCCCGACATATGGGTAAGGGGGTGCAGGTAGGTGGGTGCACAGTGGGAGGGTAGGGATGAGGAGGTGGACTAGGGAGATGATGAGGGACCATTTTCTTTATTAAAGGTTTAAAAATAGACATTGGGAACAGTTTTCTTTATTAACAGAAAAATCAGGACAATGAAAAGTAAATGTGGGCACACTCGGGCGAGCTCCCAGTGTGCCACATGAGTTGGGGGATATATAATGCCAACAGGGGGATTGGGCACCACTGTCGGCAATGGAAGTGGGCTCAGGGAGACATCTGACACTGGGAGTTAGCATCCTGATGTCGTAAAAATATTAATTTAATTATTTCAGCACACTGGAGTGAGCTCCCCAGTGTGTCACAGTAGTGGAGGGGAGAATAAATGCTAACATGGGGATTGAGCACCCCCATGTCCGTGAAAGCGAGCACGTTGATGCAGGATCCTGCCTCAAAAATGGCAGGATGCAGGATTCTGCATTGATTTAAAAAAATGCCATTGGGGGACTGTTTCTTTTTTTAAGGTAAAAAAACAGATTTTTGGGACACTGAGAGTGGGCTTCCCAGAATCCCATAGTCGTTTTGGGGGTGGGGGTGCCGATCTGCACCTGTACCCTTCAGCAGGAGGCTTTAGCATACAATCCTATGCTGGACAGCTGCTCTGACATGGAATTGCATGCCCATTACTAAACTTCAGCATAAAATCATATGCTGGACCGCTGCTCTGATATAGAATCCTATGCCACCAGGGACATATATTTTTTCCCATCGGAAATAATAGGTAAAGGAACATTGAATAACTTTTGAAAAGATTAATATTTTTTCACCAAACCTTCAAAAGGCACATCTGTGAGGCCAAAGTGTTCTACCGTGAAATTTTCATGCCTGTAGCTACAGCTGATTGTGAGATACAGGTTGACAAAAAACAGCTAAAACCATAAAAATCTATTTTTTGTAACACTCTGTGTCTCAAAAACCACTCGAGGGATTCAAACCAAATTGGGCACATGAATAGACCTATCCCTTCTAATCATGCTTGATAAATGTCAAGCATATCTGTTGAACCTGGCCAAACGTGCTACCCTGCAAAAATTGCCCTTTAACATTACTTGCTCACATTAACCCTAACTATAGCTGCACTACCATGCAGTTATATAAATATATATACAGTAAATATATATATATATATATATTTTTTTTTTAATGCTGCAGACCTTTCCTGATCTACAGCTCCATCTCTACTCCTCCCTTTCCTCTCTCTGTCTCACTCCTGCAATCCCCCCTCTCTTCCTTACCTCTTCCATTCATTTATGTCTGTCCCAGGTAGTTTTCAACCCAGCCACTGTTTTTATTCCCACTACCTCTGCCAGAAGGCTGTTCCAGGGGTCCACCACCCTTTCCATGAAGAGGTACTTCGTCACATCCTTCTTAAAATGACTGCCCTCCAGCTTCATAGTATGTCCCCTTGTTCTAGAGCATCTCTTTCTCTGAAAAATACTCCCCATCTGGACCTCATTTACCCCCATTAAATATTTAAAGGTTCTTATCCCCCCTCTCCCTCCTCTCCTCCAAGCTGTGCATGTTAGATAGACTTGACTGGCCCTCTGTGTTGTATAACCACAAAATTTCTTTAGCTCGTCTGGCATATAATGTAATGAACCCTGGCATTCCTGTCTCCCTGCATGAATGATTAAATAAGTATACCTCTGTATATGGCTCTTGATCATTTGAAAATGTAGTTAGTTATTCCACTTGTTTGTACAAATGCTGGTAAAAGAACTTTTGCATATCGTGCTGCTTCACTATGGAATTCTTTACCAACAAACATTAAGCACCTTCCATCTGTTAAGCCATATGTTTTATCTGTTACTCAGTATTTTGAAAACAAATGTACGTACTTACAAGTTGTAATAACTTGCTTATATATTTTTTTGTCTTATTGTATGTTTTTCTGTTCTTGTAGTGTCTTATACAAGTTGTATGATGTGCTGTTACTACTCTGACTTCAGGTCATACCTGAAAATGGAATGTTCTTATTCCAGTGTTCTTACCTGCAATTCAAATGTTTAGCTCCCTTAGCTTCTCCTCGTAGGACATATGGAGCAGACCTTGCACCATTTTGGTGGCCCTCCGCTGGACTGCCTGTCTTTCTTAAGGTGTGGTATACAAAATTGGACACAGTATTCAAGGTGCAGTCTCACCAATGATCTATACAGGGGCGGCACCACCTCCCTCTTTCTCCTGGTGATACCCCTTTGTATGTATCCCAGCATCTCACTTGCCTTACCAACTACTTTGTCACACTGCCTGCCACCTTTAGGTCATTCGATATGATTACTCCTAGATCTCTTTCCTGCTTTGTCTTTGTCAGTATTTTTCTGCCCATTTTTACACTGCTCCCAGGTTATTATGGCCTTAAGTGCATTATCTTGCACTTTTTCATATTGAAGCCCAGCTGCCATACCCTTGACCACTACTCCAGTCTTTTTAGATCCCAGTTAATCCTTTTCACCCCGAGTGTCCACTTGTTGCAGATCTTGGTGTTTTCGGCAAAGAGACAGACCTTTCCTTCCAGTTCCTCTGCTGTGTCACTTATGAAGGCATTGAAGACGACCAGACCCAGCACTGATTCCTGATGTACCCTGCTGGTCACCCTCCCTTCCTTGGAGTGAACTCAGTTTACCATTACCCTTTGTGTCCTGTCTGCTAACCAGTTTTTTACCCAAGTTAATACCTTATTATCCATCACTAAGCCATCCAATTTGCTTACCAGTCTCCTATGTAGAACCATGTTGAAAGTGTTGCCGAAGTACAGGTAGGCCACATGCACTGCTCCACCCCGGAAACAACTCCCTGGTCACCCAGTAAAAGAAGTCTATCAGATTTGTTTGGCATGACTTTCCTTCCATGAATCCATGCTGTCTTGGATCCTGTAATCCATTTGATACAAGATATTCTACTATCCTTTCTGTGAGAAGAGTTTTCATCAACTTTCCCTCCACCAATGTCAGGCTGACAGGCCTGTAGTTGCCTGCCTCCTCCCTGCTGCCACTTTTGTGAAGTGGAATTACCTCTGCCCTTTTTCATTCCCCTGGGACCATGCCAGTCTCCAGTGATCTGTTGAACAGGTCTGTTAGAGGTGCTTCCAGCACCTCCCTGAGTTCCCTCAGCACCCTTGTATGTACCCCGCCTGGCCCCATAGCCTTGTCTATCTTCAGGTTAGCCAATGCTTTTTTAAATTCCTCCTCAGAGAATGGGTGGTGTTCACTTCACTCCTCCTAAAGTCCCTGGTGCCTTTTTGAGGTCCCTCCCCCTCCCCTTCTACTGTGAATACTGAGCAGAAGTATTTATTCAAGATGTCTACCTTCTCTTCATCTGCCTCTGTACAATCGCCCCCTTCCCTCTTTAGCCATGCAATCCCTCCCTTTGTCTTCCTTTTCTCACTTACATACCTGGAAAAGGTCTTGTTCCCTTCTGATATTTCATAAACTATTCTTTCCTCAGTCTGCACCATTGTGCTCCTTACAGTTTTTTCTGCTTCCCTTTGTTTTACTAGATACACCTCCTTATCCTCCTCCCTCAGGGTCAGTTTCATGTCAAAAGGTAAAAAAAAAACCCCAGCACTGACCATATGAGCGAACACAAATAAGCACAAGCAAAAACAAAGAATATCAAAACCAGCAAACGTGAAAATAGCAAACAACATTCATTCACTATGGAAAAAAGAAAATAACTGCTCAGTATCTAACACACTTATATAATGCTACAATGTTGTTTCAAATGAGTGTTTATTTCTTATAAGGTGCTATTTTAGCGAGCAACATATTTTATACACACCACAAAATTGGTGTCAAGCAGGCCCCAAATATTCTGTACGAATTTCACAATGACCAGGAGAAGCACCAAAGCCTGTGTGGGTATGGAATAAAAAAACATGACTAAACTTAAAGTTTTTTAGGGAAAGTTAATTAAAAAGAAATGTGGCATACTGCCCCTAACTAATAAATAGCTAGATCTGTTTTTACTTTAGAAGCATTTGGTTGATATTTGAAGTCATTCCAGGGGTCTGATCCAACTTTAAATGCTGCATATAAAAAAACAAGTTAAAATAAGCAAACAGTAATTGTCTGATCACTCAGATTATGAAACGTTTGGGAAGAAAACAGTATGATAGAAATGAATAGAATCTGGATTAATGAATCACTTTTCATACTTTGAAGTACCTCCAACTCATAATAAGTAAGGAATTACTGGACTGAATGCAAATAAATGGAGCAGCTTTAGGTGTTCAACAACACCTCACATAAGACCACAGAAAACTGAGTTCAAACCAGTTTAAAGGAATGAGGAAATGTTGACCAAGATACGGGGGAGGGGGGGACTCCCCTGCTGTTTACAAAGGAGTTATGTGATTCTTAATGTTCAACTCATCAGCTGACAAATGGACAGAAGGGACCACCTCTTCAGATGGATGACACCTCCCACAAGGCATCATGCTCCTACTGTTTAGGAGTGTCTATGTTGGGTATCAGTCGAAGTCTGCCAGTGTGGGACTTACTTGAACCCATAACTTTGGGGTCCACAATAAAAAACTATAACACTGAGCCACACTGACACGTAGTAAAACATCATGTAAGGGATAGCGCCACATACTAATCAGCATACTTGGGTCCAGGTGATATATTTTTAAAAAGCACTTATGGAAATTTGCCACTGCCAAGGCATCTAGTAGCCCTCCTAGTGGAGAAACAGTTATAGTCTCATAAAGCACTTGAATGTAAACTTCTATCAAGTTTCCCTCTTTTCTCCTTTCCTGCCTGTTAGCTTAGTTCCTGAAATGTATATAATTTAGTCATAACTCCCCTCCTACTGTACATTGTTTACCTGTTTCAACACTGTTTGAACTTGATTTATCACAATTGTACTATATTGTATTGTATTGTAATATTGTGTATACATTGTACAAGTTGTCCTACCAGGACCTTCTTGTAAATGAGTGTGCTCAATTGAGTTTTCCTGCAAATAAACCTCATCTTGAACATGCATAGCACCACTGTCTGGTGCTTGCTATGTGTTCACATCAACATAGGGGTTGTGGTAACACCACATAAAGTGCAGAAGTGCAGTACAACACAGCCCCTTGCTAGCAACAAACACCCAGGAGTAAATCTGGCTATCATGTCCCAAATGTATTAATGCCTTTGCTCCTGGAGGCCATATTCAAACACGAGCATGCTAATGGCTGCATAAGGCATGCAGGGTGCTAACAGCCCATTTGCATGCCATAATGTGGCAATTAGCAGCTCTGTATAAAGCCTCCGTGCCTTTGTTTGCATGGAGGCATTGCACAGAGCAGCATTCTGTGCACCCTTCCATCCTCAACCCCATGGTGGCAATAATACTAATGTACAAAGCTGCCAGCAGATTAGGCCTAGTGGTCTATCAAGTCTATTTGAGTAGCAGCCCTACAGTCTTGTTACTGCAGCTGCCTCCCTCCCACTTTGTGACCTTCTGTGGACCCTTTCCATATGCTGCTCCCCCACCCAGACTTTACCCATGTATCCGTCCCACCCTCTCTTGAATCCTCCCACTGTCTCAATTCCCCCAATTCTGATGGCAAGGGGTTCCAAGGCATCACTACCCTCTTCGTGAAATAGTGATGCCTCGCCTCCCACTTAAACCTCCCCCCACCAATCTCGGGCTATGACCCCTCATGGTCCCATCCTCTCTCAACTGGAACAGACCATCAGAGCTGACCCAATTAATCCCCTTCAAATATTTAAAGACCTCTATCATATCCCCCCATCCCTCCTGTCCTTCAAGGAGTACATGTCCAAACATAGAAACATAGAAGTTGACGGCAGATAAGGACCACAAGGCCCATCCAGTCTTCCTATTTTTTCTACCTAATGAATGTGCCATAGGCCTTTACTCTGTCAATGGCCTATCTATTCATACTCATCTGTATTGCTCCCTTATGCCTATCCTATGCCTGTTTGAAGCCCTACACTGTATTCATACCCATCACTTCCTGAGGTAGGCCGTTCCATGTATCCACCACCCTTTCTGTGAAAAAGAACTTCCTCACATTATCCCTTAATCAGCCTCCCTCTAATCTCATGCTGTGTCCTCTTGTCCTGCTATTTTTCTTATATTGAAACATGTTAGACTATTTCACCTTTTTAATGCCCTTAAGATGTTTAAATGTTTTGATCATATCACCTCTCTCCCTCCTTTGCTTTAGGGTATACATGTTGAGCTCCGTTAATCTGTCCTCATATGTATTCTGATGCAGCCCCTGCACCATTTTGGTTGCCCTTCTCTGGACTGCCTCCATTTTGTCAATGACCTTGTGTAGGTGCAGCCTCCAGTACTGCATGCAGTACTCCAGATGGGGCCTAACCATTGTCTTGTAAAGAGGGATTATTATCTCCCTCTTACAACTTGTGATATCCCTACTAATACACCCCAACATCCCTCTAGCCTTACCTACTGCTTTAATGGTCTGCTTGGATAATTTCAGGTCATCTGTGATGATGATGCCCAAGTCTCTTTTTTCCCCTTGTGATTGCCAGCAACTCCCCTCCCAACCTATAGGTGGCTTCAGGGTTTCTCTTCCCTATATGCATGATCTTGCACTTCTTTGAGTTAAACCCAAGTTGCCACTCTTTCGACCATTTTGCCAGTTTATCCAAATCTCTTCCCATTCTGCCCACCCCATCTGGATCATCTGCTCTGTTGCAGATGTTGGTGTCATCTGCAAACAGACAAAACTTACCCTGCAGTCCATCTGCAATGTCACTGATGAAGATATTGAAGAGGACTGGCCCCAGTACTGATCCCTGAGGTACCCCACTTGTGACTTGCATCTCTTCTGACTGTATACCATTTATCACCACTCTCTGTTCTGTGCCCCCGTCAACCAGTTTGCCACCCAGTTGACCAACATCTGACCCACTCTGAGCCTACCCAGCTTATTAATCGATTTCTATGTGGAACAGTATCGAAAGCTTTGCTGAAGTCAAGGTAGGCAACAACAACTGCACCCCCTTGGTCCACCACTCTGGTTACCCAGTCAAAGAAATCTATGAGATTAGTTTGACAGGACCTTCCTGTTGTAAACCCATGCTGCCTTGGATCCTGTGCTCCTATGGATTCCAGGTGTTGTACTATCCTTTGATTAAGGAGTGCCTCCATAATATTGCCCACTACTGAGGTTAGATTGACTGGTCTATAGTCCCCTACCTCCTCCCTGCTACCATTCTTGTGGAGCGGAATCACATGAGCCCATCTCCAGTCTTCTGGGACCTCTACTGTGCTCAGAGACTCACTAAAGAGTTCTGATAATGGCTCTGCTAGTTCCACCATTAGCTCCTATAGTACCCTGGGATGTATGCCATTAGGGTCTATTGCCTTGTCCACCCTGAGCTTAGTGAGCTCTTGTAGGACCCTTTCTTTTGTGAAGGGACTTGTGCACACCTCCCTCCCTCCTGTGTCCATGGTGCTGAGCTGTGGACCCTGCCCTACCTTCTCCTCAGTAAATACTGAGCAGAAGTACTGATTTAGGATAGATGCTTTTCTTTGGTCCTCCTCCACACACTCCCTCTTATCCCCTTCGATCTTAGCAATACCCCCTCTGGGATTTCTCCTTTCACTAATGTATCTATAGAAAGTCTTGTCCCCTTCTTTTACTGTTCGTGCTAGTGTTTCCTCGGTTTGGGCCTTTGCCTGCCTTATTGCCTTCCCTGTTTCCCTTAGGAAAGTTTGGTATGTCTCCCTATCTTTGTCCCGTTACATTCCCTTATATTTCCTGAAGGCCAACCTTTTGGCTCTGATCTTTTCTGCCACTGTGTTTGAGAACCAAAGTGGTTTCCTCCGTCTTTTGCTCTTGTTTTTCCTCCCTAATTCAATGGAATGTTGCTTCAAGTATTGCATCCTTAATGCTTGCCCACTTTGCCTGTACCCCTCACGTGTATTTCTTCTTGCCAGGGCTAGCTTAACTCTGTTGTCCATCTTATCAAACTTAGTTTCTCTGAAGTCCCATATTTATGCCTTGGAATGGGATGATTTAGTTCTACTGGCCAAATTGAACCATACCATGTGATGGTCACTGGCCCCCAGGTGACCTTCTACATGGAGAGTTGTGATCCTTTCCCCGTTAGTCTGTACTAGATCTAGGATAGCCCTGTCTCTTGTGGGTTGTAGTACCAGTTGTTTGAGGCCCTCCCCCTGCAGGGAATCTACCATGTGTCTAGTTTTGGCAGATGTTCCTGCTGATATTGATCAATCTATATCTGGCATGTTGAAGTCTCCCATTATCAGAACCTCCCTTTTAGCTGTCATGTTTTGTATATCTTCTAACAGTAATGTGTCTATGTCCTCCCCCTGGTCTGGAGGCCTGCAGACAACCCCAGTTCATATGGCTGTCCCATTTCCTGTTTCCAGGGTGACCCACAGTTCTTCTGGCTCCTTATGTGTATTCTGAATTTCTGTAGCTTTGATAATTTCATTGACATAAAGTGCCACTCCCCCCCCCTTTGCACCTTGGTCTCTTCTGAACAGTACGTAGCCGGGTACTGAAGTCTCCCAAGTGTTGTTACTGGTGAACCATGTTTTGCTAATGGCTACTATGTCTAGTTTAGCCTCTGTCATTGTTGCCTGCAGGTCTGGGATCTTGTTTCCCAGACTGCGGGCATTTGTGTACATGATTTTTTTATTGGCCAAATTTTGGTCCACTAGTTGTTGGGAGAGGTCCGGCATTTCCCCTGGTCATTGTGTGGGGAGCCAGACCTGTTTCCTTACCTGGTGATGCAAATGAACTACAAATATGCTGAACACCTGTTTGATCACTAACTGAGGGGGAAGGGGTTTTCTTCCTGTTCGATGTATCGGGTGCTGCACCCCTCTCCCCATTTGCTAGTTTAAATATTCTGCAAAGATGTCAAACTTGTGCCCCAATGCACTGACTCCCTCCTTAGTCAGATGCAGTCCATCGAATTTGAAGAACGTTTGCTCCCAAAACTGTTGCCAGTTACTTTCAAATTTGTGTCCTTTTTCCTGGCAGCAGCTCTTTGAGCCACATGTTTAGTTCCCCTATCTCCCCTTCTCTGACCTTCCGTCAATCTGTCCCCTTCTCCCAGACTGGCAGGATCTCAGAGAAGGAGATTCTGGATGAAATAGATGACAGTTTGTCTCCCAGCCTGGTCAGGTGTTCCTTGGTCTCCACAACTGACCAGCTGGCGAGATCGTTAGTCCCTATGTGTATCAGGACATCAATGTTTTCTCCTACTTCCTGCACAGTTTTAGCAATGTGGTCAGTGTCTCTCCATGCTGATGTACCTGGGAGACATCTAACCATTATCCCCAGCCGGAAGTAGGTATCAACTCCCCGAATCATGGAGTCTCCTATGATCAGAAGTGTTTTGGTTTTCCTTTTTGTTTTTTTTGCTTTGGTCCCTGTTTTGGATGAGTTTTGTAGCACTAGCTCTTGTGCTGCAGTGCCCTGTTCTGCAGTGTGTTCTGCCCCTTTGTTTGATTTCAGAGAAGGGGCAGATACCTGCTTGTAGTTTTTATATGGTTTGTGGAGGTGATACGCTGGAGAGCACTGAGTGATGGGGCACCCAGTTTGCCCCTCCTAACCACCTGCCAACCTCCCAGACCAACTACTCTCTGCGGTCAAGGTGCTTCAGTTGGATGTTGGGGAAATGGAAGGCGAGTCTTGTAATATATTTCCTCCTGAACATGCAATTTGAGGTGCACAATCTCTGTCCATGCTGCCTGAAGCTGAGCCCTTAGATCTCCGATGGTCCAGCATGTAGGACAATGTCCTAAATCCTGCATAACTGCACTTTTGAAAAGTGTCTGCTGTACCTGCAGTTAATAATATCCATTCCAGTTAAGTTGCTAAGTTTATTACCTGGGCCGAGTAATTAGAAGGAAAATGAAAGCAAAAGTTAGTTTTTTTTTTATATATATATATTTTAGTTTATTTTTGTATAACTTTTTATAACAAGTTAAATTACTTGTGCACCCGTAAGTGAGGTCACTGTTTGGATAACCCCTCTGATCATCCCCTTGCTGCTTTGCTACAAGAAATGTCATGACTGTGCTACTCTATAAAAGGAGTGTAGCATGGGGTGGTTGAGGATGGGGGTTGGTGGCTGGGCCCTTCCCCTGCCGAAAAAGAAGAACCATGGATGAAAGAAACAAGGAGGTAAGAGCAGAAACAATCAACCAACAACAAATGCAGTAGCCCTGAAAGCTTAGCCTAATGATAGATAAAACTATAAAACCTGTAAGCACCACCTGTAACAATTTCACAGAAGATATACCCTGCAAAAAACACTTTGCTACAGAGAAAAATAAAGCAGTAACAGAAGATATACCTTGCAAAAAACAGTTTGAATCAGAGAAGATTACAGCAGTAATCTGTAAGCACAAAACAGTAACAAATCTGTAGGTACACCCTGTAATAATGCAGCAGAACATATACTCTGCAACAGCAATCTGAATCAGAGAACAATAAAGCAGTAAAATGTAAGCAAAAAAACAGTAAGAAAACCTGTGAGCACAAAAGAAAATAATAACACACAGTAAATCTGCCTAGCCAAAAGAAGCCTTAATCTTTTTCCTTGCTCTGATAATGTTGTTCCTTGCTCTGTCCTTTCAAGCAAACCTAGAAGAAAAGAGCTCAGGTGAAGCTAGGTGCCTTTGCCAGCAAACCTAGTCTTCCACCTCAAAAGCACCAACTAACCTGACCTTTTAACTCTTCCTTCTGTTGGAAGTTTCTAAGACTTTGTCAGCTCCACCCCCCCCCCCCAATTACACTCCTAATCCCCTGGAAGAGCTGTGGGAGGAAAGCAATTAGCTTCTTCAATGTGAGAAGAAGACTGCAACACCTTTGAGACCAAACCAAAAACCTTTCAACAAAAAAAAAAACAAAATCGTAGCAAACAGTAATTTTGCTTAGCCGAATGATAAAAAAGTCACAAAACCTGTAAGCACCACCTGTAACAATTTCACAGATGATATACCCTGCAAAAAAAAAAACTTTGCTACAGAGAAAAATAAAGCAGTAACAGAAGATATACCTTGCAAAAAACATTTGAATCAGAGAAGACCACAGCAGTAATCTGTAAGCACAAAACAGTAAGAAATCTGTAGGCACACCCTGCAATAATGGGTCAGAAAGTATACCCTGCAACAGCAATTTGAATCAGAGAACAATAAAGCAGTAAAATGTAAGCAAAAAACAGTAAGAAAACCTGTGAGCACAAAAGAAAATAATAACACACAGTAAATCTGCCTAGCCAAAAGAAGGCTTAATATTTTTCCTTGCTCTGATAATGTTGTTCCTTGCTCTGTCCTTACAAGAAAACCTAAAAGAAAAGACCTCAGGTGAAGCTAAGTGCCTTTGCCTGCAAACCTAATCTTTCACCTCAAACCCTTTAGTCTCTCCTCATAGGACAGATCCCTCAGGCAATGAATCATCTTTGACACTCTCCTCTGGACCTTTTCAAGAATGGCAACATCCTTCCTCAAGTATGGGTGCCAAAACTGCACACAGTTCTCCAGATGCAGCCTAACCAGGCAGTTGTACAGGGGTAGTAAGACCTCTCTCCTCCTTGATGTTATACCTCTGGTAATGCACCCTAGCATCATATTCACTTTTTCAGCTGCCCTCCTACACTGCTCAGAATTATTTATTTTGGTGACAGTTGCCACCCTGAGATCCTTTTCTTCCTTGGAGACTGCCAGCTTTACCCTTCCGAGACTGTAGTCATGCCCAGGGTTCCTGGCCCCGTAGTGGAGTACACTACACTTCTTGGTGTTGAACCTCAGCTGCCAAATGTGCGACCACCTTTCAAGTGTCTCCAAGTCCTCTTGCAGCATCCTACTCCCCTCTTCCTTTTCTACCACTGCTCCCGGTTTAGTGTTATCTGAGAAAAGACTCAGTCTGTTCCTAAATACAACTGCAATATCTGAGATGAATGCGTTAAATAGGACCGAGCCCAACAGCGATACTTTGGGGACTCCACTAATGTCCTTCTGGGAGACGAGACCTCACCCCCAACCACTACCCTCTGATACCTATCTGTTAACCAATTCTCTATCCACCCCAGCATCTTCTCCCCCATCTCCAAACCCCTCAGCTTCTCCAACAATCTACGGTGTGGCACCTGGTTGAAAGCCTTACTGAAGTCCGGGTCAGGTACAGGACATCCGCCGGTTTCCCCTGGTACAGAAACCTTGTGACCCAGTCATAGAATTCAACTAGGTTTGTTTGACACAATCGTCCCTGGATGAACCTGTGCTGTCATTCATCTTGGAGACGATGGACCTCCAGAAACTCCACCATCCTTTCCTTTAAGATGGTCTCCAGCATCTTCCCCAGCACGGATGTCAGACTAACTGGTCTGTTGTTTCCTGGCTCCTCCAGCAGTCCACCCTTATGGATCAGCATGACATATACCTCCCTCCAGTCATGGGGAAGCCATCCAGTTTGAAGGGAGTAGTTGAATAAGTCCATCAGTGATGCCGCCAGGTCATCCACCTGTTCCTTGAATACCCTGGGGTGATTCCCATCCAGACCCTGAGCTTTATCACACCTCAGGGACTCCAGAGCCTCTCTCATCCTCCCCACTGGTATCTCCCCATCAGTGAGTACCTGCCCCACCCCACCCACATTTCACCTTCCCCCTGCGAAGTTGGTTCCTTCCCCTTCCCGATAAAGACCAAGCAGAAGTACTCATTGAGTACTTCCACTTGCTCCACCACTTCCTCTGCCCACACCCTCTTTTTTAAGTTGTCAATCTGCCTCCCCTTTTGCTTTCCTCCCCTCCCTGATATACCTGAAAAAACTCTTCTTTCCCTCCCTCCTTGATCCCCTGCACCAGCCACAGCTCCTTATCCACCTTGGCTGCACTCACCACCATACCTGCCTGTCTGGAGAGCCTCTGGTACTCTTCTCTGTCTGCATCCCCTCTCGACCACTTGAATCTATGGAAGGCCAACTTTTTCTCTTTCACCACCTCCCACACCTCCCTGGTTCACCAGCTGGGTTTTCTAGCCCTTGTATTCTTGTGGACAACCCTAGTGCAGACATCTATGGCCTCCAGAAGACCCCCCCTTTATTATTTCCCAGCTGCTCTCTGTGTATATGCCTGGACAAATTCCACCTAGGTACCTCACCAGGACTGCTGCCATGCCCTCAAAATCTGAGCCCTGAAATCCACCACTGTTGTTTTTGTACAATTTATGAATGCAAATGGAAATCCTTGGTTCTAGTGGTACTGGTTCCCTCACCCCGTTCCCATGTCTGTCATATTCCTGATGCCAGAGGTATCTCCTTCTTCACCCAATCCCCATGTCTGTGATATTCCTGTTGCTAATGGTACCCCCTTCCTCACCTAGTCCTCACGTTTGTTATATCCCTTATACTACGGATATCCCCTTTCTCACCTGAGTGAATCTTCATGAAATATTACATTTTGTGAAATTTTGCAAATGTGTTTATTTTGTCATAACTCAGTCATCTTTTTAACTTGAGACCCCAATACACAGTAGACATGCTTACTTGTTAGGTGTCTCAAAGCCATGTCAAACGTCATAACATTTGGCGGAATAGTTTCAAACTTATAGGGACTCAATGTTTGGCAGTTTTATTTTTTGTGAAATTGTGTGAACATATTCTGCAGCCTATAACTCAGCCCACTTTAAAGCTAGAAACCTGAGCCTTCAAATGTACCCATGTGGTGTAACACTTCAAACATGCCCAATATGATGAAATTTGGGAAAATAGATTTTAGTAACAAAACACTTCAGGGTGTGATATGTTATGGAATATCATCACACCTTGGGTGAATTGTGAGGCACAAGGCTGAAGGTCGGGTGTCTTATGCACCCAGTTTATGGCAATATCCCATGACATACTACATGTTGAAGTGTATTAGTGTTATGCAATGGATCCATTGTTTTCATGTATTAAAAATATATAACAGTGTATTTTATGTACATATATACATGAATACAGGCCTGTTTTGTTCTCTTTTAGCCAGTAGGTGGTGTCCTGTTCTGAAGGTTATGCTGGACTGAGGGGTGAAGGGATTCAAAGCACATGCAAAAATGGTTGGCTGGATTTTTTTCTTGCCTGTGATTATGTACTGGGATTTAATAACTCAGTTAGTCAAGGTGCCTGATTATTTCTGTTCATTGTATAATTTAAATTAGATGACAATAACTGAAAATAAAATTTTGACAAACTGCTTGGATGCCTATCACTCAAACCTCTTTAAAGCTAGACACCTGAAATCTAGGACACGTACACCAAGGAGGTACCATAGCAGAAATATGCCACATGTGGTGTAATTTGGATAAGTGGTTTAAAACTATATGGAAATAACTGAGCAATTAATTCTATCAAAACTGTGGTTACCAACAATATTACCCACTGCAAAATTAGAAATCTGAAACTTGGTACAGTATGCTTACTTATGTTGAATACATCATACTTACACATGCCACATATGGTGGCATTTAGAAAAGTAGTTTTCCAATTAGACGAAAATAACTTCAATCTCTTGGGAACATTTCATGCGTTTTTCACAAAATTTCACAAAATGATGTGAAAATTTTGCAGAGGCAAGACTGGTAACTACTGTATACTTAATTTTGCTTGCAAACATAAAATGTCACCCAAAAATACATAGGCTTTTTTTTTGACTGATCTTGCCACTATTTTGGTAGCATTGCTCTTGAATATACCAACAGTTTTCTACTCAGCAGTCACTGCACAGCCTTTCTTTTATCTACTAATGCTTTTCTAGTCAAATTTATGTAGTGGAGTCCAAAATACTGCAGCAGACTTACTGCAGAAAACAAGGCAATTTGTCTCACAATTAAGAAGGTTCCTCAGGGACCACCTGAACGCTGACTCTGCCTTCACTTAAACTTAATCCATTGGTTACCCTCTCCCCTTCCAGAGGGGTCCTGCTTGCCATATCCTTCGCTCGCTGTGCTCTGGATAGGACTTTTACCATATGTGTCTTTAATGTGAACATTACTGTGTGCTACATTAAAGCTGTGACTTGTTCCTTGTCTCTAGTGCTCTACTGTAATCCTTGTGTATCAGTTTTTGTAAAGTGTACTGCTTGCCTTCCTACTTTTCTGTAATCTTGGATTCTTGCATATTACTCTGTATGATGTTTGTCTCATTGCCTTACTTTGTAATCTGCTGTGTCATACTTGAAAATAGGCACTGCAATTGTCTAATGTGCTTAGCTGGTCAATAAAAACTAAATAATAACTGGTGAGTGTTTTCCCCTAAGGAAACCAGGTTTGTAATTTGCCATTATAAAGGAGTGTTTATAATGGCAAACATGCGCTAGGTTTCCCTCTTTCTGTGTGTACCCAGCTGTTCATCTTCTTGTCGCGCCGAACACTGCACCACCACTTGTTCTTAGGTATAATTAAACTTTTTGAACCCTGTCACTCTGTCTTCTATTTAAACCTGAGCTTAATTAAAAAAAAAAAAAGAAAAAAGAATGCTTTCAGCAGCCATGGATTGCACTTAAATCAGGCTGGACCATGGCTGAACAGTAATGTGCTTTTATTTTATGTAATTGTGGTGGCAAAAAATGCTCCCCAGCAATTACATAAAATAAAACATAGGGTTGTGTGTAAAACTCACATTTTACACACACCCTCAGTGTTGCATACTTAAATAAACCCCTTGAGCTTTGCTGTCAGGGTTTATTTAGCATCCAACACTTTGTGTGTGTGTAAACTTCTCATTAAGCATGCAGCCCCATATATTATTTTATATATATATATAAATAAATACATTTCAATGGCAGTTAATCCCTTTTGTTGTACAGTGACATTGTGATGCATTCTGTCAGGGTCCTCTGTAAGGCCCAATTAGAGGGAAAAAAGTGACTAAGCAGAGTCCATGCTTGGAGCCCACTATAAAGGTATCACAAATCACTATCTCAAAACAAGGGACTAGCAAGCACTAGTGTGACTAAAAAAACAAGCTGTAATTTGGTTTGTAGTTAAAAAGGCTTTATTTAATAAAATATGCCACTCACACACTCACCCCACTGGCGTCCATCAATGTTTCACTCTCCAACCATGTGGGCATGAGAGCAAAGGAGCAATAAAGGAAACAAAAATCTTTTTTATCTCTTTCATATCAGTAGAAATGAAGCTACTTCTAATCAGCAGCACTGATCAGCATGCCACAGATGCTCAAAAATCAAAAACATGTATGTTTACTGCACCATTCACTCGTGTGATAAAACACAGGTTCTATTCACAATGGAAACAGCACATAGACCTTCACATGCCATGGAAGGAGGCCTGCATATCATATACCATCCCTCCAGCCAGTAACATAGGGCTGCCACCCAAGCCAATCTAACTCTACCTGTGAAGTTACTTGGGTGGCCAGGTCAGAGAGTGGGGGAAGGGGTGAGGATCCACCAAACTAAATGGTCTACTCAAAGTCAGCTTTTACTTGCTTTGGACATCTAGGAGTCCAGAAAGTATGCATCATAGATGTCAGTAGACTACCCCTGATTCATGGATTCAAAACATTTAAGGGGGCCTGGGTTGATAACTCCTGTGGGGATTCATTATCCAAAGATGTTGAGCTAAAGTTCAGATGTAAATTGTGCAGTGCCTCCACCCAGGGAAAGATTAAGTGGGCTAGGTAATAAGCTAGTACTTCCATCTGGGAAACTATACCAGTCTATTATGGTCCCCACTGTCACAGCTCAACTGACTCCCACACAGTGCAGTCAACAGATTAGCAACAATAAACCCTTTAGTAAATTACAAATAATAGTCTCACACAAATAATATACTTACAAGTCTGGAATTTCAAACAAATAACAAGGGAATGTATTATAAGATCAGGAATGAGGTCCTAGGGAAAATAGTAGGAATTAGGGCAATCAAATAAAAATTAATACACACTGGCTATCTAGCCTTAGCACAACCCTCCACTAACCAACTCAGTACCCAGCACAACTGGACTGTTGGGCCACAACGCCGATCCGCACTGGTACCGATATACCCTCAGTTCTTGCAGACAGCCCCAGGGAAGCCTGAGTACTTAGCTGTTGAATCAAGCCAGGCCTGATGGTATCATTGAACGTAATAGGTCAGTGTTGTGGCACTGAAACATAGAAACATAGAATCTGGCCAGCCCACCAGCACAGGGGCAGGGTGCCCAATTGTGACTCTGACAACCTGGGTTTGGGAACGGACCTGGGAACATCAGTGGGCTGGCCGGCGGAAGAAGGACTGAGCATGCTAGGGATTGCTCTCCTTCTTCAGGAGGGAAGGGCTTACAGTATCTGAACTGATGGGGACCCCTTGCAGAGGCTGGGGCTACCCCTGAGTTGGCACCAGCACTTTTTGGGGGCGGGGGGATGCGGGACATCATTGTAAGTCCCCACCCCCTGGGGGTACAACTACCAAAATCATGGCTGCCACACATGAAGTCCCACTAGCCCTGGCTCCTAACACTCTGTTGCATTTCTGGGATTCGACCTATCCCATCATCAGCTATGGCTGGCACAGGCTCTGTGCCTCACCTTGTGGGGCAAGCCAAGGAGTCAATGCTGGTGGGCTCTTCTGCTGGCACCCTTGTCCCATCGCTGTGAAAGTCCTGCCAGTGCGGTGGCCACACCCTAAGGGGCAATCCAGGGGGTATCAGTGACCCAGTATAAGGTAAGTCTCCGGAGTGTTGGGAAGTGGCCAAGGACAGGCAGGGGCCAAGAGATCGGGGGGCTTCTTAAAAAAAAACAAAAGAAACATAGAATCTGATGACAGATAAGGTCTGCTTGGTCCATTCAGTCTGTCCATTTGTTTCCCTGCCTATACTGTCATAGACACTACTTGATCTCTGGCTCCCTCCCCTCCCTTGCTTCACTCCAAGATTCCCTTGTGCCTATCCCATGTATGGTTGAAGCCCATCACTGTTTTTGCCATCACCACTTCTGCTGGAAGACTGTTCCAGGCATCCACCACTCTTTCAGTGAAGAAGTACCTCCTCACATTTCTCTTCACTTTACCCCTTCCAGCTTTATTGCATGTCCCCTTGTTCGTTTGCATCTTTTTCTCTGAAAAATACTTCCTGCCTGTACCTTATTTACCCCCATGAGGTATTTATAAGTCTTTATCATATCCCTCTCATTCTTCTCTCTTCTAGGGTGTACATATTGAGGTCCTTCAGTCTACCCGCATAGAACATCTCATTCTGATCCTTCGCCATTTTAGTTGCCCTCCTCTGGACTGCCTCCACTCTGTCTATGTCCTTCCTGAGATGTGGTTTACAGAACTGGACACAGGACCCTAGGTGGGGTCTCACCAGCGATGTGTACAGTGGCAACACCACCTTCCTCTTTCTGTTGGTGATACCCCTACCTATGCACTCCTATAAACTATGGAAACAAAAATGCAAACCTCAAAATTGTAATCCTGGCCAGATGGCTTAGTCCATTTAACAATAGCCCCAAACTGTGGCCCTAACTAAATTGTTGCAAGACCCATAGGCCATGTTCAGTTATTCATGTTTACCCTCAGGCTGGTAGGCCTCTGTCTCTGGCTGCAGTCCTAGCTGACTGTACCTGGTCAGACCCGCAGTCCTCTGACCCTTCTCCAGTGCCTCCCTCTGCTCTCCTCTGCCAGTTGCACACTCTGGCCTTATCACTGCTGGGCTCTTAATCCATTGGTTCCTTAGGATGTTTTAGGATCCCTGGCATCTATAGCTCACCTCCAAAATCTGCAAGGCAGCACCCTTTGCTGCTGTCACCTGGCTGTGGTGAGAATGGGGGGGGGGGAGGAGGGTTGACAGAGACCAGATTGGGTCTCTGGAGACAGAATAGGCAGGGAAAACCTAGGCAGACTGGGTGGGCCAAGTGGTCCTTTTCTGCCAACAATTTCTGTGTTTGTATGATCAACATGGTGGCTTTAGGCCCTTGTTAGCTCTGTCACCATTCAGACCACCCAGGTCTATCTCAGGAAAAAACTTTCTAGGGACATTGCTCAGCTGCAGAATGCTCCCCTGCAGACTGTCCCCTTCAATTGGTGGGTGCAGGATCTCTCTCACTCTCTCTCTCTCTCTCTTTCTCTCTCTCTCTGCATGCAGCAGTCTCTTCCTGTTTGTGGCTATGTAAGCCCAGCAAAACACCTTCTAAGTCTAGGCTCTGGAAACCTCAGGTATGCCCACAAGTAGTTGCATGGTCAGCAGCAGTTCTGCCTTCAAGTTGTCTCTAATGTAGAACTGAAACAATTTGGAACAGCTCTATGCTGTTCAGCTGCAAATCGAGTACAATGATTAGACAAGATCCTCTGTCAGTCACTGAGGAGGGTCTGTTTGGCTGTCACTTGATTGACTGTCTGCCTTCTTGGTTATTCATGATGCCCTTCAATGTTCCTTGATGGCCTGCAGTCTACACTAGTCCCCTTCAGGCTGTGCAATGCCAGGCTGATGAGGAACAAGACTGCAGTTTTGGTGGACTTGATTTAATCGGTCAATCTGGCTTGCATTACTGAGACTTGGTTGGGGGATGATGCAAGTCTGATCCTAGAGGCACTGGTCTCCACTGTGTACTTGATGGTGCATTGCCTGAGGAGGGAATGCAGGGTTAGAAGTGTGGCCATCTGTTTTAGATCCAGCTTGAATATCACTGTGCACCCAGTGGGGTCTATCTCATCATTTGAATGTGTGATGGTGCGTGGAGGTCCAGGTGTAGGTTGCAGGGAATGGACTTTATTTACCGTCCTCTTGGGGGGGGATTCCTGCAGGATATCATGGGCTTCGTCGCCAACAATATGTTTGAGGTATCTAGATTTCTGATTCTGGGTGACTTCAGAGCCTGGGCTGACTATGAATCCTTGCTTTTTGGGAATGACCTCTTCCAGTTAATGACTGGGCCTAACACAAGTGGTTGCTTCTGTGACTCATCACCACAGCCACACCTTGGACTTAATATTCTCCCTGGGGCTTGAGGTCACTGACCTCAAGACTGATCGGGTTGCATAGTCTGATCATTGCACGGTGGAGTTCTCGTTTGGGCCCCCCTGATAGTCCCTCCCCTGTTGATATGGTCATCTATCACCCATTAAGGGAATTATCCCCAGAGGAACATTTGGAGGTAGTTGAATTTTCCGGTGTGAGTGCTGCATGTGCAAATGAAATGAGTGAGGCAGTGGTGGCCTATAATAGGGCTGTCTCCAGAGCATCTGATGCCATTGCATCGATCCATACATGACCCAAGTCTTCTTGCTTGAGACCCCCATAGTTTGGTGGGGCTCTTAAGAAGATGAAAACCATGGGTCAGAAGTTGGAGCATTGCTGGCAGAGAACCCGGTCCATGAAGGACAAACTGGCTTTGAGGAAACACCATCGTGATCACCAAAGGACAATCGATCATAAGAAGGCAGGGTTCCTGTCCAGGGAGATTGCTGCAGGGAGGAACACACCAGCTCAGCTCTTTTGGACTGTGGACAGACTACTTCATCCAGCCTGTCTACAGCTGAAAATGGCATTTTCAACTGCACAATGCCAGGAGTCTGCTCTGTTCTTCTCTGACATGGTGTCCTCTATTTAGTCCGGAATATCCCCAGTGGGGCATAATCTGCTAAGAACAAGGGCACTCCTATTGTCTGAGAGGAAGTTTGGCCAGTAGAGGTGGCTGAGGTCATCAAGGTAATTTCTAAACTGTGGCCCACCTTTTGCGAACTGGACCCTGGCACGATGCATCTTCTAGTAGGATACGCTGAAGCAATTGGTCCACTGTTCACCAGGATAGTCCGGTGCTCACTTTTGGAGAGATTCTTCCCCGATGCCTTGAAGGAGGCATTGGTGAGGCCCCTCTTGAAAAAAACATCACTCAACCCTGACATTCTGGTGAATTATAGGCCTATCTCCAACCTCCCATTTTCAGGGAAGGTTGTTGAGAAAATGGTGGCACTGCAGCTTGAGGCATATCTCATGGCCTTTACATGTATGAGCCATTCCAGTCTGGGTTTAGGACTAAGCATAGCACTGAGACTGTGTTGGTTCAGGTGCAAAATGACCTCCTCAGGGCAAGGGATAGAGGAGATCAGTCAATAACTTTTTCTTCTCAATCTCTCATCAGCATTTGACACCATGGACCACACCATGCTGTTGGATCACATTAAAGACTAGGACTTCCTGGATCTGCATCAACTGGTTTGAATCCTACCTCTTGGACAGGAGGCAACAGGTGGTGATGGGGAATTTCTTCTGCTCCCCGAAGCCCCTGTCATGTGGAGTTCCTCAGGGTTCAATCCTATTGCCGATGTTGTTCACAGTGTATGTACTGCCCCGGGATAGTTCATTAGACATTTCAGTCTGGATTTTCACTGTTATACAGATGATACCCAGCTGTATATGTCATTTGCCCCTGGAACAAATAGCGCTGTAGAAATGCCGAACAAGTGCCTGGCTGAGATCCAGGGCTGGATGTCCTTTAACTGGCTGAGGCTGAACCC
Source organism: Neoceratodus forsteri (assembly GCA_016271365.2). NCBI lineage: Eukaryota > Metazoa > Chordata > Ceratodontiformes > Ceratodontidae > Neoceratodus > Neoceratodus forsteri. The sequence continues at coordinate 438,516,539 of CM057453.1, forward strand.
TGACAAGACAGAGGTGCAGGGTGGCAACAGGGTTGATTCTGGGATCCAGCCCATGGATAGCATCTTCTAGGGTGAGAAATCTGGTCCTCATACTTGATGACAGGCTGACACTTGATGGTCAGGTTTTGTCTGTTGTCAAAAGAGTTTTTTACCACTTAAGGAATGTCACCCAGATTAAACCCCTAATTCTGCCTGAAGACCTGCTCTCACTGGTGCATGCCTTTGTGACATGCAGGCTGGACTCCTGAAATGCTCTGTACTTCAGAGTCAGTGGAGGAATCCCCTGCCAACTGCAGCTGGTGAAGAATGCAGCGGCCAAGTTGATGATGGGCCTGCCCAGGTCTTGTCATGTGACCTTGGTCCTGTGAGGTCTGCATTGGCTGCCTGTCAGGTGGAAGATCATCTTCAAGGTGGGCTTGCTCACCTATAAGGCCCTATATGGTTCAGGCCCTGGCTATGCGTCTGACCTCCTTGCTCCTGCCATCCCTGTATGCTCCCACTGTTCCTCCACTGATAGACTCCTAGCGGTTCCAAGGGCCAGGCTGAAAACCTCTGGTGACTGCTTGTTTGAGGTGGCCAGCCCGTCCTCTGGAACTCACTTCCCAGATCACTGAGGGAGGCCACGTTGGTGGAGACATTTAAGAGGGGTCTGAAAACTCACCTGTTTAAGAAAGCATATCCTGAAAATTGATGGTGATTTAAAGTATGACTTATTTATTATTTTAGTTATTAATTTATTGTATTTTTATACCCTGTATGTTTGTATGTCTGTTTTTAACCCTGCTTACTCGATGCATTTTCTTTAAGGTGCCCAGAGCCCCTGGGATTGGGCGCCAGATAAATAAATACTTATTTACTTGATACCTGGGGCTCCCTAGCAAGTTTGTGGAGCCTGAATGGCTGTGCTAATGTCCTCAGCCATGTTGGTAGGGGTCATAGAGAAAAAAGGTGGCTAATGCATCTGTTAGTTCAGAGGTCTTCATCCCCAAAGTCTCTTACAAAGGACTTCTGCCCTCACTTAATTATTTGTGCCCCCTGTAGTATGTGCATGGGCACACTTAAGTGTCCATTTGGTCATAGTGGTCCATCAAAATGATCCTGTGCCTGTCTCAAGTGCACGATCATGGTCTCTGCCAGTGGCAGCAGAGTTGCATCTGATGTGAGGTAGTGCAGCTAGAAACATGGATAAAGATGGCACAATCAGGGCCAATGATTGCAATAGTACTTTCTTTATACATGCTCCCAGTCCATGCCAGCAGTCCTGGTGACCAGAAGGCAACAGCAGCAGGCTGAAGGCAGGTAGGCTCTATGAAGCTAAGGTAATCTCCCACATGCTGGGGGGATTACACTGTCCCCTACAGTTTCCCCCATCTGAATATGTGACATCCATATCATGGTTAATCACAGAATCTTTATGTAAAGCAGGTATATTCACATTGCATCATTCTACTTAGACATAGTATTCCTTTCTAGATATTTTTAATAAGGCTATAGCAGTCTGCCTAGATAATGGCTTCTACCTCAGCACTGTTTCAACAGTAACAAGAGTAGTAATGGAAACATCAACAGGCTGTCTAGACACATGGGGTCTTGGTAAGCAATTGGTCATAAGGTGAGACTTTTGTGTATACAAATACCCTCTATCTAAGCATTATTCATTGATAACGGGTTGTTCAGACAACAAATTACTATCTAGCATAGGTCATATATGGCAGCCTACCTAATGAATGCTTATATCTAAGTATTATGCAATAAAACTATACAGGTCCCCCAGTTAATTGCAATACTCTGTGGTAATGTCCTTCCACTCAGAAGCTGACATGAGGACTGATAGTGAGTAGAGCAAAGACTAATGTTGGACAAGGACCTGGAAATAGTATCAACCCCTTTGTTAGAAATAAACAGACTTGAGTGAGTGAAGAATATATAGCTAAGTTTTCCATATATGGGGGTAGTGCACTACTTGCTGAGCTACTGAAGAGAGTGTGGCAGGATAAAAATGATGTCATAATTTCTAATCAGTTTTACAAGGTGCCTGGAGTATAATAATGGAAGTTATAAAACAAAACATGAAAATCCAGGCTACTGATTGCCTGGGACCCTTATGGATATGACACAGTATCCACACAGGTCATGCACATCTTTGCAGTGCATGAAGTATGGGGGCACACATGGGCAGAGAGGTCAGTAAGGGATTATTTTATTTTTAAATAACCCAAACACCTTATCACATTTTACCACATTTTATAGTTATTTTAAGGCATGCCATGGTAGGGTTGGGTTACTGCAACATATCGACTGGTAGTCCCACCCAATGGGGAACCTCACTTGCCTTTGACTTATGCAGTGTGGGGCTCAGGCAGCAGGATTACTTTACAATAACCTCCCCTCCCCATTGTGCCTTACTATTTAAAGGGACACTGTCAACCCCCTTTGGCCTCAAAGTGTCTCTACAATAGTTTTAAAAAAATATTTTATGATTGTTCTAATTCTATAGAGACTGTTGATGCAGCTGGTAGTTTGATTCAGATCCCTTTTTTCTTTTAAAAATGAAAAACTGAGTGCCCACCATACTGGTGTTACCACACCAAAACATGTTTGTTTACATTTCTTGACCAACTACCACTGCATCTTTCCTGGACTCAGGAACACCCCATCACAATCTAGCCACTCATTATGAAGTTTGAGTAGAGACAACTATTGTATCATGAGGGGATGAACTCTCTGAGGGTGTTTCTAATGTTCAGGAAGTATGCAGTAAGAGCAGTTCAGTAATTTGAAGCAAAACAAGGCTGGATATAGCTATACATTACCATGCATTTCAGTTCTAATAAGCATGGAGGCAGCTAAAACAACCAGCAACATTAATGAATTTTAGAGAAGGTAAATAATCATAAAATGTGGATTTTTACCCAAAAATAATATAATGCAAACAAAGTTGACAGTGTCCCTTTAATGCAAGTATAGCTGAGAACATTTATGTGCACAAATAATCACATTATGTGTTTCTTCTAAAATGTGAAACATAGCCAGCAATTCTGTAGCACAAAGAGATGTACAGTATAAAGTAAGTTCTCACCACAGGCTGGGATGGGTTTACCACAAGCTAATGGCTTCTGTGAGTTCATCAGTGGCTCTGAGAAAAGTCACATTTCTCTCCTTCAGATTTTAATGTGGGATTTCTATGGGCAAACAAAACCACTCAGTGATAGATCCTTACTAAGGCCTTCTTGTGGCTTCAGCAATCTCAATGGGAAAATCCCATGTCCCAATCATTCATTTAAGATTCCCATGGGCAAACCAAACCACACTATGGTGTGCACCCGCCAGTCTCTGCCTCCATTTTGATGCAGTACTCTGAACCGATGAGAACTGGGCATGACACCTTTGGTGAGTTTTGAAAAGATTCCCATCGTTGACCAGGAGGATTCATAAAACTGTCAATGTGTTAAGGGACACACCTATTCCCAGGAGTGTGTGGGAGTATGTCCTTTCACATTGAAAAAAAATAGAATCACTTCCAGGGAAATCTATCACTCTTAGTGACACTGACAGTTAGACAAATGGGTAACTCATACTGCTTTTGTGACCCACCCAAAGCTGCTCATGGCAGCCCACAGGCTTGAACAAAAGGGCAACTCCCTCAGAGTTAAAGCCACACTTCAGCACCAAAAGGCCTCCACAAAACAGAACTATTTTAATGAGCAGTGATGTAATGTCCCAGTTTGAAAAGGGTTTCAGTTACTTGCTAAGCTGACTAATAAAGATAGTTGTCTTTTTATTCAAATGCTAAATGAAGGGCATCAAGTATTTCCCACAATGTTTGCTGGTGAAGATGCTCTGATGATGAATTATCTGCATTGTTCACTATCCACCCAATCAAAGGACAACCTGGATCCTCTCCATATCCCTTATATATACAGAACCCATTGGATAGTATACATCATGTGTTATCCATTCTCATCTCTCATGTATTCAGCTTTTCTTGCAGTAAGTGTGGAGTGTGTACTGAGACTTTCTACAATAAATGTACATAGCCCAGACACTAGCAAAGGGGCTTATCAACACATCAACTGGTAGAATAGCCTAAAGGTTAGAGTGATGAGCTGCCTATGAGCTTAGTACATCCAGCAGACCTGGGTTTCAGGCCCACAACCTCCACTTGCATATTGTGTGACTCTGAGCAAGTCAGTTAACCTCTTAAGTGCTCCCGGGTCACCCCTGAAAACAGGAAGTTGTGCCTAGTGAGACTTACCTGGTTACCAAGGAATAAATAAATTGAAATAAATTGAGAACCAGGACAGCAAGAGGGCATTTTGGGCATGCATGATAGAGTGAGATGCAGCACAAGGAAGTCAACATGGGTAAGGAGTAAACAAATGTAGCAGAACAGAACAATCAGGCAGGATCATGATTTAAGACTGAGGGCAGTACTTATCGGCAAAGCATGGTGGCATGCCATACGGAAATGAAGGGAAAATATTCAGTCAGTTTGTTGTAAAAGTCCTGTCTTTTCTCAGTATTAATACAGTTCAGCCATTCAGTTTCCCATTTTCACCCTTCATGGAAAAAAAAGTTCATTTTTTCTTGGTTCACAACAGCACCTCAAATACACTTTTACTGCTCATGTAAAAGCAGAGATATCCTAACCCTTCATTTATACTTGGTTATCCCTTCTTTTCTTTTCTGCTGTTGAGTTTTATTTCCGTTACTGCTAAAAAAAAAATAAAGTCTCTCTCTGTAAACAAGGACAAAGGTCATAACTGACACTGAGTAGCCCAAAGAAACCTGAGCCATTTACAGCTAGAAGCAAGAAAATCAGCAAGAAACTGGGTTGGATGTCTTCAGCAACATAGTGCCTGCAAGAAATAGAGTGGGTTGTATGAGCATGAAGCATGGATTTACAGTAAGCTCCGAGATTTTGATTAACATAAACATTTTAATGTATTTCTGCTCTATGTTAGTAAGGAGTTTATAGCTGCAGGAAAAGTCAATAAATACAGACAACGTCTGGGTCATAGAACCTACACCAGAGACAATGGGTCTTGTGGGCGGATCAGTGATATTTCTATGACTTTTGGAAGCGCATAGATAGTTGGGATCACTGGGTAGTCAGGTTTAAGTATGATGCTGCTTCTTCACCAGTGGTCCATTTGTACTGGGTCTGAATTCCTACATCAGAGGTACTATGCTCTTGCTGAATAAAATGGATTCTTTCATATGGCATGAAGACTATTACTGGGTTACTGTACATGTCAGCAGTCTATACACTTGCATACAACACTCAAACAGGTCTAGCATCAGCCCAATATTACCTCCAGAAACCTCCTAGTGGTGACAACATTCTCACTGGATTTCTCCTACCAGCACTTGAATTTGTTTTAGAATATAATTACTTCACCTTAAAAGGGAAATGTTATTGTCAAAAATGTAGAACTGCAATGGGGATCTCCATGGCTCCCTCTTATGCAAATTTATCCATGGGTAGGTGGAAGGAAGTGTACATTTATAACAGTAACACTAATTTACATCACAATAAAGTGGCTAGCTGGAGTTGCTTTATTGATGATATAATTTGTGTATGGAAGATAGTGAGAGTGAGCTACTTAATTTTATGGCATAGCTTAACATGACCAGACCTAGCCTTAAATTCACCTTTAAATTTGACAACAAACTCTATGGCTTTCCTAAATGTTATACTGAGTGCCATCCCAGGACATACTGTCAGTTCTGCAGTGTATCGTAAACCTACAGCAGCTAATATTTTATAACAAACTAAAAGTGCACACCCCTGCAAACTGGTTAATTTGATATCATACAGCCAGTTCATAAGGCTCAGGAGAAATTGTTCACATATGACAGAATTTCAAAAACAAGTGACAGAAATGAACATTTGATTTCTTGAGAGGGGCTATTATACAGATGTCATGGTGGAAGCCCTCCAGAAGGCAAGGAGTACTGATAGGAGAACTTTACTGAACCCTATAATCAAAGTGTCAGACTCTAATAAAACAGTCACATTCTCTATAGAATATAACAGCTTAGCAGGAAAAGTATGTAACAGCATACATAGATTTTGACCTATATTATTCGGTGATAATGTTTTAAACAAGGAAATTGATCCAAAACCCAGAGTCATTTTAAAACAGAAAGCTAATGTAGGAGATTTATTTACTAGTAGCCATTTTGTTCCAACACTCAACATCAAGCCACACAACTGGCTCACAAGCCACCAGGTTGCCACACATGTGGAACCTGCAATATCTGTAAATATGGTGAAGAAGGCAAGGAATACCTACATCCTCATAACCAAGGTACTATACAGATTGTTCAGTTTATAACTTGCATAACCACATTTGTGTACTCTGTTTTCTTCTCTTAGGCCATATCCAAAATCTAATACTACAAGGAGTACTTCATCTATCCTTTTTTTTTATCTATCCTTTTTTTACTAATTCTACCAAACTGAAATTGGGGTAAAAAATAATGTTTCCTGTTTGACCTATGTATCCTGAATGAACTGTTTGATCTGGTATCATCTGCATGAAATGTCACTCATGTTAAACATGGTATAGTGAGGATGTCAATCATTCATGCTCTGTATGGCTGAATTTTGTATTTATTTAATAGTGTATGTTACTGTTGTTAACTGTTTTATGTCAGGCATGACTGAAAAAGGGCTGTGCTCAAGTCACTTCCTGGTTAAAAATGTTTACAAAAAATTAAAACATTTGTAATATATATAGTCTGGTGTCCCTGCCAAAAATGCTACACTGGGTGAACAGTACTCCCCCTGAAGACCCAAATCCAAGAGCGTGTGGGAGCCATTATTAATGGCAGTGACTGCAGTGCTCTTGGCACACACCATGCCATTGTTGACAACTCAAATCCCAGCAGTCTTAGTTTTACAGCTCTAGAGCAAATGCCCATCTAAAAAGAGGAGGTGATAGGATCACTAAATTACTACAAAAAGAAACTCAGTGGGCAGTCTCCCATAACACTGTAGCCCCCAGGGTCTTAATGAAGAGGTTGATTATCAGCCCTTCTTGAAGAATTGAGGGACTGTACACCCTCGTAACAACAATCAGTAATAATCAGTATCCAATCTATGCTTGGTATCTAATTGAATTATTTAGATACCTGTGTCTATGTCTTTTTTTATGTTGCTTTCATATGTTTCTTTTGGGGCAATTGTGAAGCAACATTGAAGTGTTAGTGTACCTTGTTTCCTTTGCTAATTTATTAAGGGAATCACTTATGAAGTGTGGTAGAAATAATGCTAAACTAATACTTAGGTGTATTGTGCTTCAAACCCTAAGGTACTCTGCACTCTTTCAGCACTGGCTATTTATTTCTGTACATGCACTTCCCAAATCACCTCCCCCTGCCCCCACATGCATGTTTTCTATGTGGCACTTTTTTTGCATTCTTTTTTTATCTAAATAACTTTGGATAACAGGTTGAGGTCAAAACCGCATGGTCGATAAACATGCTGTCAAAAACCGCTCCACACAGACACCAAAAAAATGGGTGGTTGCCATCAGACAGCCCCCCTTGAGGGGGACCACAAAAAGACCCAACCATCCTGAGGATAGTCTTTGCAGGTCTTTTCAGGTAGCAGTCTCTCTAGACTCAGCCCTGAGAAGCCAGATGACACATTCCAAGCCAGCAAGTCACGCTGTGGGAGATGTTTGCGGTGGCTCCTGGGTTCTTTGGGGGGATTTATACTGAACAGAAAAATATGCAGTGCCTCAACCCAGAGACAGAGTACAACCCCCAAGGAAGTCATACTCACCTACAAACCCATAGTGGTCACACCTCCCACAGACCCCACACAAATGCAACAGTTTCCTCCAATTGACATGCACAGTATGACTGCAAGTAATATCAATGACAGATTTAAGTGGCAAAACACATCTCTATTTAACACCACTGCCTCTACAAGGGAAGGAGGGCTAGAGAAGACCCCCACAGTACCGAACCCAGGTTATGTGCCCTTCTAGGCAGGCTCCAAAGTATTATCCACACTCAAGCTGCAGATTCAGTAGTTAAGCCCTGCAAGGGTGTGGCACAAGTGTTGGTGCCTCAGCTGCCACTAACAAGGCCTGTCTCAGAGATGGAACACTTTTCCTGCCCTCCTACTTCAACACAACCACTGACACTGTGATAGTTCTCCTATACTGGAGGCCACTACCCTCTCCCACCTTGTACCAGGACTTTCCCTCAAACACTATGGGGGCTTCCTTACAGCAGTTCCTGGCTACTCAGTGTTGAAATGTTGCAGGCCCATAGATGCTACTGTGGGTTACTGGCATTCGTGCACTTCAATTTAAACACTAACTGATTAATTTCCCCAAACTCTGAAGGCCACACAAAAGCTTAAATGGCTTTTAAGACCTCTAAAATTAGGTATCTGCAATCTGGCTTGATGGCCAACTTGCAGACAAATTCCAACCAACCTTATTTTCTGACAGCAGGGCAGGCCCTGATTGTACTTATGGTTCCCCAACAGGCAGGTTCTTTCAGTCTCTGTAGGCCGCCAGCACTCTAATCTGCAGTTGTACAACTGGTTCAGTCAGGGCTCCCACCCTGGACTCGCACTGCCTCTCTCTGGGGCTGGCTTCTTGACTTCTGGCAAGACTGTATGCAGGCTCTTCCATCGTCTTTCTCTCTCTCTCTCTCTCTCTCTCTCTCTCTCTCTCTCTCGGGTGCTGAGTGTCTGGCTGACCCACACATGTCTCAGCTTCAGAGAATGGAAGCTCAACATCTAGCTATAGTGCTTGCTATAAGACCTGAATCAGCTGTCATGGATTTTAATCTTTTGCTCTGTACTTGCTCTTCAGCATTGCACTCATGTAGTTTCCACTCTCCTCCTCAGGAACACAGCAGCTTCCTTCCATTTTGTTTTCTAGGCCCAAGGCCCAATATGACATAGATCAACTTTTACAACATGCAGCCAGTGCTTTCTCCTTGAGACTGGCTCTTTTTTCTGCCAGCCTCCAGCACAGTCCCTTATTAATCAACACACTTTCAGGTCAGCCAGAATTAGTTCCACGTTCTGTCACTCCAAATCCATGATGCCTGATAGGTCTGTAAACAGGCACCAGAATTTCAGTCCTGCCTTCTCCCAGAATCCAGCATTACCCTGCAATGAGTCCTCAGTCCCCTAATGGGTTGTCCCAGGGTTTACTAAGATGGCAACATCCATACCATCCTGGGGCACTGGCTCCACAAGTCTTATTTTAGAGGACTGTTGTCCTTGTTTCCGTTGCCCACTGCTGTGAGTCTCTTGGCATTTGTGAAATCCTGTCCAAAATGTAATTTTGGGGCACAACCTTGAAAACATGATTTGGGTGGAATTTGAAAAACTACACTTGTCATGTTCATGAAGTGGTGTAAAAATAAGTTATGTCAAAAATTTGAGAGCAACATCTTAAAAAAATATCAAGGTTGAGTAAACATTGCAACATTTCAATGTTTCTTCATAACTTTGCTGTTTATTTGAGATTTTGTGCTCAAATGTTCAACATAGTCTTTTTATTATCCCTCCTTATGATCAAGACAGGTGTATTTTTTTAAATCCTGTCCAAAAGTGATTTTATGGAGTGACTGCAAAAACATGTTTCAGAGGGATAAAAAAAGGCCATGTTGAAAATGTGGTGCTAAAATCATGAATAACAGTGAAGGTGGGGACTCTGGTGTCAGATCATATTGGTGGGGGTTATGTGCTTAGCAACACAGGGAGTTGGGCACCCCAGTTTTGGACTGTGGCAGGGATGTTGCAGTTACTTGTTCTTTTCCCCAATGCCATCTCCATTTACCATTTATTGCTGGTATTGGGTGGTGGCCCAGGGGAAGGGCTTTGAAGTGCCATGCTCCAGTACTCTGAAAACAGCAAAGAAAAGAGATTGCTTTCTCTGTGCTCCATTGAGGGCAGTGGGTGAGACAGTATAGGAAAAGCCACTGAGTTGCAAAGTAATAGAACCGGTGTTGCTGTTTGTGTGTGTGTGTGTGTGTGTGTTGGGGAGAAGACAGAATAAGTACTGCTAAGCAACATGGTTAACATGACAGCCACAGACAGGAAGAAGCGATGGCTGTTGTGCAACATCTCTGCCTTTCCTTTGAGGCAGAGAAATAAAGTACTGAACAACATTGCATATGAGGAATGAACACCACAGGAAATGTTGTTAGTAGGAACTACAAGCTGCACATGAAAACTTGCTTCTGCCTTACATTTTCCAGCCTTTTGATTGGCCAAGTTCTTTAAAGGGAAAAGCAGAGAGTGGATAGAATTGGGGAAGAGATTAGGTAATTTGAAACTGTGATAGGTAGAAGAGTGTCAAGCCTCCAAAAGCCATCTCAGAGCTCAGACCGATATGACAGATATGTTTACTGGCCTTTGGTAAGCAAACATAAAAATGTGCTGTTCTTCTTTACTGGAAAATCTTGTGTCTTCCAATGCCATAGTCTTTCCCAATAGATCAAATACAGTATATAGGGATGGGTGAAGTCAATCTACTAAACTTTGTGCAGTCTTTGAAGTGAGGTTTATAAACTTAGCTACATTTGCTCTTCATGAAAGGCAAAGTCAATGGAAAAAGCACCAAGATGTTCACCCTTGGCAAAGGGCCAACTTCAGGGGGTCTAATTTCACATTTTTTGAGAATCAGACAGGTTTAGTTCAAATAGAGATTGATAAGCAACCTAGGACTGTCTTATAGGAAATTTCACATATTATCCAAGAGGAATGAGTGTGAAAGAAAGTACAAAAACTAAAAAAAAAAAATTTCCTAGCAATTATATTTATTTTTGAAAATTGCTTTTCTCATGTTCTTACTGTATACAGTATTAAAGACATTTTTAAAAGCAATGCATATCACAAAATAATTTTGTTTAGATAAATACAATAACTTAAAGTTTAAAACAACTTCAGAAGAAGGGCATTTTAAGAAAAGTCAGTTGATACAAATATAGGAAATTGAAAATAAAAATGTAAAAAACCTGTAATACAAATCAGTTTGTATCCATTTTTTGAAATTTAAAAAGCTTTATTCAAAAAGTTTTTCAAGATGAAGACAATCACAAAACATACATTACAAAAACAGGCACCAACTCTTTGGTAAACCATGACAGAATAAAAAGTGCATGAGAATACTGACATATAACACTTACACTACATACCCTATCCCACCCCCTCCCACCCCAAACCCCTCTCCTTCCCTTTGGCAGAGTATACTAAACCATAAAAAAGGGAAAAAGAAAAATCAAAAAGATTACTATAACAGTTTATCATGCAGAAAATCATAGGGTATATAGAGTATGGAGAGAATCCCATATGTCTCTATATCTGGAGACTCTATTATTGATGCTGGCAATCATTCTTCCTACTCTCAAATTGAATAGTAGCTCTTGGAGCCACTCGGAGTAAGTTATCACTGTGGAATCTTTCCAGTGATGAAGCACCAGAGCCTCAAGAGAGAGTGCAATCAAAGTCATATGGTACCTTCTCTGTAAGACATCAACACCAGTTTAGTCCCCTATCAAGCAAACTTCTGGGGTAAATAAGTCGTTAAGGCTTAGAAGGGGATCAGCTTTTTGATTGATAGTTTTCCACAAGGAGGCGATGGGGGGGGGGGTATTCCCAGAAAATATGAAGTAAATTACCTTCTGCATTATTGCATCTTGTACAGGTTGGACTAGGAAGTTTCCCCATCTTAAAGAGTTTAGCAGGTGACAAGCAGAGGTTATGCAATGTAAAAAACTGAATCAATCTCAATCTGTCTTGAGTGATACAGGAGTGACAGGCTTTCCATAATGTATCCCAGCTGAGTTTTTTCAAAGGAAAGGCAGCTTTCCAATAGGGCACCCCCCGTCCACCAATGGGAAGGCCAAGTCAAAAAGAACTGGGTATAAGCGAGAAACTGCATGGGACTGTTGAACCGCATGAGCCAGAAATTTGATATTCTCACCCATATTACTGTCCTCCCTGGGCTGGAGATTTTTCAAAACTAAAAGGTGGTGAACCTGGTAAATCCTAAAAGGACTTTCCAGAGAAGGGAACTTCTTCAGTATTTCCTCTGCGGTAAGGTAGGAAGAGCCTAACATCAGGTCACTGGGGCAGATGTGACCGATTGATGGGAGCCAAGCAAGGGTGAGACTTCTGCCCTCTATCTTAAAATTAGGATTTTTCATCATGGGCTGATTGGGATTGATGGTATGACAGTATTTAATAAAGGAACATAGTTGGGAATGGATTCCTACTGAAGTAATCAGGGGGGAGTCGGTCCCTAATTTAGGTAAGTCCTTTGATCTGAGGTGCAGCATTACTTCACCCGAGACCCCTATGGAATCTAATATGTCAAGCTCTATTTGAAGCCATGAGGGAACATATGGAAAAGAAGAAGATTCTTCGATGGGTCACAGCCAAAGGAGATATCTACTCACCTGACTAGCCCAATAATAAAACCTAAAATCTGGAAGTCTCAGACTCCTTCTGTATTTAGGAGCCGCCATCTTATGGTAAGCTCTTCTCGGAAGCTTTCCCTTCCAAATAAAATCTGAAATGGAGCTATGTAATTTCCTGAACCAGAGGAGTGGGACCTTAAGGGTTAACATATTCAAAGGGTAGAAAATCCAAGGCAGCACATTAATTTTGATTAGGCTTACCCGTCCCCATAAGGAAAGGGGTAGACCCGACCAACGAGTTAAGTCTTGCTGTACGGTTACTAACAGGGAGTCGAGGTTAAGCTGCTTCAACTTGGCAGGAGTACCCACCAAGAAAATACCCAGATATTTAAGGTGTCTAGGAGACCACTGAAGCTTCATATACCCAAGGTGACCTTTATGGGTTTGTTCCTTAAGTGAAAAGACCAGTGTCTTATCTAAATTCACTTTATAATTTGACAACCGGCTATACTCAGCTATGGTGTCTAAGGCAGCAGAAATGGAACTCATGGGCTGCATAACATGCAGCAAAATATCATCTGCATAAACCAAAAGCTTCAGGTCATGAGGCCCTATTTTAACCCCATGGATATGAGGGTACTCCTGGAGTTTCCACAAAAAGGGTTCCAAATACAGGTTGAACAAGAGGGAAGATAATGGACACCCCTGTCTTGTTCCAGAGCAGAGAGGAAAGGAAGAAGAGAATACCTCGTTACAATAAATTATGGCTTTCGAGTTTGTGTATAATGTCCGGACCCAATGAATGAACTGGGAAGGAAACCCAGCCTTCCGAAGATTCCTGAACAGGAAACCCCAATCGACCCTATTGAAAGCTTTCTCTGAGTCCAGGGATACCAGCACAGCAGGATCCACCAAATCCCTGGAAGCAGAGAAAATATGGGCCAACTTACAAAGATGATCGGATGATGTCCGACCTAACATAAAGCCAATTTGGTCTGGAATGATTTAAGAGGGCAAGTCTCTCCCAAGCCTATTGGCCAGTAATTTAGAGAGAATTTTTATATTGCAATTAAGTAGAGAAATTAGCCTATAGCTTGTGACCTTATCCTCAGGCTTGCCTGGTTTGTGAATGGCCACAATCAGGGCTTCCAGTAACTGGGTATCCAAAGGGGTCTCAGACAAAATGTGGTTGAAAAATCAAAATAACCACTGTATTAATTGGTCCACAAACTTTTTATAAAAGTTGGGAGAAAAGCCATCCAGTCCAGGAGCCTTGTCCAGAGGGAGACTGTTGACCACCCCCTGAATTTCAGCTTCTGATATGGGAGACAATAGGAGATTCTTGTCGACCTCTCCAAGCTGAGGAAGGGGAATCGAATCCAGATAATCCTCAATCTCACGAGGTGAGACTGGAGTATCTGGGGGACAGTAGCATTCCCGATAATTGCTCAAATTCTGAAACCACCTCCTTCAGGGTGGTTTTGGTGGACCCATCTATTTGTAAGGAAATAGCCTTCACCAATCTAGAGGATTCCTGCTTTTTAACCCTTAGGGCCAATAAATGACCAGCTTTCTCCCCTTGATCAATGTATATGGACCTAGGTCTTAAAATGGTAACTTCGGCCTGGTCTCTTAGCAGGTCACTATACTCCTCCATAAGTCTGATGAGTTGGTTTCTCAAGGAGACATCGGAACTCGGGGATAGCCTACACTCCAGATCTCTGATCCTGGACAGGAGCTGGAAAACCTGTGCTGTTCCTTTCTTTTTCCTGGTTGAGGAGATTCGGATGTATTCCCCTCTGACAAAACATGTTAAAGCAGTCCATTCAATATCCATTTTACCCATATTGTGCAAATTGTTTTCCGTATACCATTCTATAGAGCTCACAATTTCTTTGGCTATCTGTTCATCATTCAATAGGAAATTATTAATCTTCCAAATCTTCTCCTTCTGCTGGTGAAACTCTAGGGAGATTCTACACCAGGTAGGGGAATGATCCGATACTATCCCCGGCTCAATACTGCTATCTAAAGTACCAGGCAAAAGGGATCTACTAATCAAGAGATAGTCAATCCTGGAAGAGGTGCCATGCACAAGTGAGCAGAAGGTATAGGTCCTGGTGCCAGGATTGAGTACTCTCCCGGGGTAACATAACCCAACCTGGTCAACTAGCTCTGTAAGGGCGCTCTTTGAGCTGGGGTCAGACCTTGGGATTGTCTATACGATTTATCCATGTCCGGAGTGAAGGGGAGATTCCAGTCACCTCCTATGAGTATCGGAAGAGCTAAGAAGGGGGAAAGAGCTGATCCCAGCTCTGAAAAAAATAAAGGTGAATCCTGATTGGGACCATAAACACACCCCAGCACTAAATCCGTCCTGTCTAGTACCCCCCTGAGGAGGAGGTACCTTCTATTCGGGTCTCATATATACTGTGAGCAGGTAAACAATACTTTCCTCGAAAAGAGGATAGCAATCCTCCTACTTGATGTACTGTAGCCCGCAGTATAAACCAACCCAATATGTAATCTGAATAGATCAGCTTCTGAGTCCAGTAAGTGTGTTTCGTGCAAGCAAGAAACATTACTATTGAGGGACTTGAGATGTTTTATAATCTGGTACCTTTTGGTTTTGTTACGGACTCCCCAGACATTCCAGGAACTAAACTTAACTGTACCCGCCATCCGAGGGTAGTATATGGTACGATCTCATAGGGAAATGCCAGCAAACTAAGTTCAGCCTTTTCTGCTGAAATGTAAATTGAAGCCAAGGGCCCACCCCCCTACTAACTAAGCCACTAACCCCCCTCTACCCCCATGATCCCCAAACAGAAGGAGAAGGAGTGCTACAACAACTCTATAACCTCCTCCTTCCCATAACACATGCATAGTCCAGCCCATGACTCCAAGCACTGCTGACCCACAGCTGCTTCTCCCCCTCCCACTTCTCCCCTCCCACATACAAACCTGATTGCCGTACTAAGAACTTAATCATCTAGGTATAGCATACTTAACCCAGAATGGACTATAACACTACTTGCATCAAGGCCTCTCTGCCCTCTCTCCATCAACTGCAGGACCGGGAGAGGACAAATGTAAAAACAAAAAATATAATAAGAAAAAAGAAAAAAGGAGAAGGGAAATGTCTTTATCCAAATGGGGCTTTCAATTTTTGTCAGCCCGTAGCCCAGGTGTCTGTTAGTACTTCCTCAAAAAGGAAAAGAGAAAAACCTGGTTACAGACCACCAGGTAAAGTAAATCTCGGAACCTGGGGTTGGTGACCTCAGGCTTTTTCCATCTTGCCCTGGAGGAACACCTCACCCACAACATAAAACAGAAAATCTGTAGCTGCCCTTTATTGGGCAAGTCCTGCATACATCCCAAAACCTTCAACCTAAAAAACTGAAGAAAACTAACACAACATCATGGGAGAAGCGGGTCACACCTAAAAGACTATTTGTAACCAGTCCCCGATTAGGTCATTTGTCTAAAGTAAACAAATGCATTGAGGGCACTTGACCTCATAGCAGGAACCAAATCAGAACATTGACTGACAATAGTATCCATAGACTATGAGAAGTGACACACTCTGCTCCCCATCCTATAAACATGAAACCAAATGAGAAGGAGAGAGTATAAACATGAATAGGAGTCTGTGTCTCCGAATAGCCCCACATGCCCCCAAACCAAAATGAAAATGTAGACACCGGGGGGGGGCAAGCTGTGAGATAAAAGTCCAGGTCTCAATTTCCAGACACCTTGAGAAACTTGACCTTCCATGTGTCCCATAAAAATCCAAATATGCGCCAAGTCTGAATATACTGCAGCTTGACAGCAAAGGAAGAGACCCCTTCCTCAACCAAAAGTTTGTCCCAGAACCGAATGGGGATTAATGCAGTCACTGGACCTATCCACGAAAGTAATTGTACTCTTGACCAGCTTCGGTCACCAGAATGAAAAGAAGTGAGCAATGCCAGACTGAGCCAAAATGAGTAACAAGCAGGGGCCAGTCAAAAAAATGGATCAGAGTCCCAGTAAGTCCAGGCGCTTGTTATAAGCTAGTCATTAAATAAAAGCAAACAAAGAACAGCATAAGCACCATAGGCTGGGGGTTAACATAGTCTCAACAGCTGAAAATTCTAGCTTGTATCAGGGATGCCATCAACATCATGTTTCACCATTCCTGAGTAAGTGGACTTACACACCCACATGGCATGCAGTAAGAGCATCAGCGGGGCTTGAACAAGTTAGGCAAGGCCTCCTTCAGAGCCGATTCAGCTACCTCTGGGTCTTTGTAGCTAGACCAAGCTCCATGCAGGTTAACTTGAAGTTTTGCAGGATAGACCATTCAAAATTTAATCCCTGCAGGGATTCATTTGGAAACAATAGGGTGGAATGTGATATGTTGCTGTCTCACTGTCACTGGCAAGTCCTGAGCCACCCAAATTTTATTGTCTCCCCATTTAACCTCTTGTAGCTCCTTAATTTTTACTAGGAAATGCTGCCTTTCCTGGTAATTAAGAAATCAGAAAATAAGAGGATGGGGAGGAGCCCTGGTTGGTGGCATCAGCTGTAGCGCCCTGTAAGCCTGCTCAATAGAGTACGAGGATCCAAAAGCGGAAGGCCCGGTGAGCTTTGGTACCAGCTTTTGGATGAAAAGTATAGCATTCTCACACTCCTTCTGTTTGGGCAGACCTATGAGGACCTCATTGTTTCGTCTACTGCAGCCCTCAAGGTCTTCTATTTTTGCTTCAAGCTTGGCTAATCACTGCCTGGTGTTGGCAAATTTGGGCTCTACCTTATCTGCTTTCTTTTTGAGGGAGCGAATCTGGGCGTCATTATCTCCTGTTCATCTGGAGGTATCATCCAGCGCTGTGGAGATTGATTTAACTTCCAAAGTGAGAGATTTTAGCTAGTCCCAAAATGGATGAAATGCCTGTAAGAATCTGTCCAGCGTTAGAACACTTTGCTCTGGTGGGTTTGCAGCTGAGGAACCCGGTGCAGATTGCTGCAGCCTAGATTTTTTACTAGCCTTCTCCAGCATGGAGGGGGACATGTGTTTTGGGGGTGCAGCCTGCATCTCTACTTCCATCCCGAAGCGATCAGAAGACAGCTGGACTGACCCGAAGGTATACTGTAAACAGTGACACAATTGAAAAGGCGACCTTAAACGGTAAAGTTACTTTAAATACAATATTAGGAGGGGTGAAGCGGGAGCTCTACTGAAGCACGTCTATTCAGCGGTCTGCATCACGAGACTCCCCCTCCCCCAGTTTGTGTCCATGCACGGAGCAGTAAAAACATTTTTAACAATAGAGATTCACCACAATGACTTTTGGGACCCCCACTTGTCTTTCAAATCACATAATTTCCTCAAATGTAAGATGTTGTCAGAAAGGGCAATTAATTAGGTTTAAAATATATAGAGATTGAGTGGTCCACAGCCCATCTGCACACAGTGGTAAAGCTACTGCCACAATGCCAGTGAGCTGGGTCACTGGGGGACAGTTGGGGGGGGTGAGCATCCCAGCAAATTTTCTCCACCTCTGGGGCAGGTGAGAAGTGAGTTCCACTGCATTACTGCTACCTGGTTAACTACAGGTGGTGGTGCTAGTGAGAGCTGCTCAGGGATAGGGGATGCTGCCTGACATTGCAACCATGTGCAGTGTTCTTGCATTACAATATCATCAGCTGGCAATGTCAGTAGGGAGTAAAGAAAAATAACAAAAAATCCCCAGCTGTCGAATGAAACTTACCTTGATCTGTGGGTTCCACACCACCACTGACTATGGCACCCACCACTGCACCAGACTTAAACTCAAAAGGGGACCTGGTCTCAACCCAACAGCTACACCATGGGGATAAACCATGGATGAAAAAGGAGGGAAGGTAAGTCCCCATGAAGGCTGGTGAGCTGCTGGGAGAGGGGCAAGCAGAAGATGGATGACCAGGAGACATGGTGGCATAAAGCGAAGCAAATAAAATAAAATAAAATAAAAAGATTGAGAGAGTCATAATTTAGAGTCAGGGTGATAAGGTGGCCCAAAGGCAACTTGGACAGGGCCTGGAATGGAAATGATGGGATGCTGTGGAAAGATACAGAGTCTTAATAGTGTTAAATGCCAAGTCTGATCTGCCATATGTTACACAGCTAGCATTTGATTTAATGAAGCTACTGCTGGTGCAAGAATCATTGATCAAAGCATAGAATTATCAAGGGGACAGGTGCTTCTAAATCTAAACATTAAAGTCAAATTGGAAAACATTTACATTTTCTATAATGACTTTTCCACCACTCCCGAGCAACCAAATAATGTATTTTCCACAAATATCAAACTTCGTTAGAAAAAGGCTGCTAGTACGCTTTTAAATATTTATGAGTTGAGGGAACCAATAATTGGAATCTTGGAGACAAAGAGGCTCAAAGTGGACAGGGGACAAGGCCTGGAATGTGAATTATGAGCTGCACTGGCACAATAAGGGGCCTTTGTGGTGTTAAATGCCAGGCTCAATTCAGCTATGTGACACATTACTAACAAGCATTTGTCAATGCCGAATGTTTGCTTGCTGGCATTGGCATTGGTAGTGTAGAAGTTACAGAGCTGCATAATAGAAATGGCAGTGAAGTACTGAACTGAAGCCAACCCCACCACCACCCTGCAGAGAGTGACAGGCATTGGGGTGTGCCTATGAGTCGTCAGGCATAACGGCCACGCCATTTCACCACACCCTACCCTGCAGACACTGACAAGTGTAACAGTGTGCCTTGGGGTCTTTGGCCCTTATGGCGCACCCCATTCCATCAGGAAATACGGTGAGATGGGTGTGGTATAGGAGAATGGGGTGAACTTTGGGGCAGAAGAGTCCAAGGCATACCTCGATGCCTCTCACTGGCTGCAGGATGTGGAACACTATGAGCATTACAGGCAAGAATCCCAAGTCACATCCCTGATGCCTGTCATTCTCTACAGGATGGGGCGTTATGGTTGGAAACCCTAACACCTCAGGCATTCATTGGTATTTTCACTCCAAATTTTCAACATGGTTTTTTTGTGACCCCCACCTCATGAACAGTGGCAATATCAGTTTGTTAGCCGAAAGCTGCTTATGCACAGCAACTACGGCATTTAGCACAACAGGTGCAAAAACACATTCCGAACAGGATGTGAAAAATGACAGCTGTACTGTTCATGGGGAGGTGTAAAAAATGGCAATGTTGCAAATCTGCAGTCAAAATATTAAAAAAACTGGTGAAGTCAGGAGCGTGCATAGAAACTGTGCAACGCACACCCATAATGTAATTAGGTTGGGGATTTTTTACAGCAGATTGTCAACACAGGCATTTTGGGACCTCCGATCATGAACAGTGTCACTGTGATTTTCTTTATCTGTCCAGAACAATGATTTCCCACAGCGACCACGCATCTCTGTGCTGAAAGTGTGAAAACACATTTCGGCCATGTTGTGAAAAATGACAGCTGTACTGTTCATAAGGATGTGTGGAAAAATGCCACTGGTGAAAATCTGGACTGAAAATATTATAAAGTCATAAACTTACGAGGGTGCGTGGAAACTGCACAATGCTCACTCATAACACAGTCATTTTATGGACTTTTGTCACCAAATTTTCAACATAGCCATTTTAAGACCTCTACTTATGAACAGTGTAACTGTGATTTCCTTAATCTGTCCCGAACATTGCTTTTGCACACCGACTGCACCATTGTGTGCTACATGTGCGGAAACACATTTGGGGCAACATGTGAAAAATGGCAGCTGTACTGTTCAAAAGAAAGTGTAATAAAATGGCAATGTGGAAAATCTGGAGTGAAAATATAGAAAATTTGCAAACTTATGAGCGTGCGTAGGAACTGCGTAATGCACGCTCGTAAAACAGTCATTTTTAGGAATTTTTTCACCAAATTTTCAACATAGCCATTTTAAGATCTCTGCTCATGAACAGTGTCACTGTGATTTTCTTAATGTGTCCCATACATTGATTTTGTACACCGACTGCGCCATTGTTCGCTACATGGGCGGAAACACGATTTTGGGCAAGATGTGAAAAATGACAGCTGTACTGCTCATAAGAAGGTGTGGTAAAATGGCAATGTTGAAAATCTGGAGTGAAAATATTGAAAATTCACAAACTTATGAGTGTGCGTAGGAACTGCGCAATGCATGCTCGAAAAACAGTCATTTTTAGGAATTTTTCCACCAAATTTTCAAAATAGGCTTTTTGAGAGCCCACCTTATGAACAGTGGCAGTGTCGTTTCATTACTCAGTCCCGAAAGGTGATTTCGCGCAGTGACTGTGAAATCACCCTGGGCCCGATGAACGCCATGACAGTGAGATCATTCATGAGAAGGGGTCCCAAAAACCCCATGTTGAAAATTTGGTGCAAAAATTCCAAAACATGCCTGAGATATGCAGCAAAGTTGAAAAAACCCTATTCATTACATTATACAGCTTACCGGCATTTCCTCAGTTCGCAGTCGGCTTTGAAGAGTGCAGACGTGTTCCCGGTCCACCGAAGATCGTCGCACCAGAGTCCGGAGGTAAGTTTGGGGTGAGGGGGGTGTGGGGAGGCAGGGTGCACAGGGGGTGGGTGTGGGTTGTGGCAGGAGGGCAGGGAGAAGCGCCAAGGGACAGTTTTTTATTTGCAGGTTTTTTTAATTTACATGACGACGCGGGACATTTGCCACGCTGGGGTGGGCTCCCAGCGTGGTACAAGGATGGCTGGTGGGGGTGGGGGGCATGGAGCCAATGAGGAATTGGGCACCCGCCCCTCGGCAATAGCATCTGTTGCCACGCTGGGGTGGGCTCCCAGCGTGGCACCTTGTACTGGGGGGGGGACAGTGGAACCGATGGGGGATTGGGCACCCCCGTTGGCTATACAATGTGCAGCCACGCTGGGGTGGGCACCCAACATGGCATATATAACTCTGTTTGGGGCACAGCACAGCCGGCGGGGATTGGGCACCCCGTCGGCTACACAGTGTGCGTGGGGCAGGGGGGCTGAGCACACAGTGTGTGTGTGTGTGTGTGTGTGTGGGGGGGCGCGCGCAGGCAGGCGATATCTAATCGCTGCTCACTGGGCGTAGCTCCCCCACTCGCTAATACTCCACTGCATTTGGGCTGTCATAGACAGCTCAGCAGGCATTGGAGAACTGCGGCCGCGCCTGCAAACACACTGACTGAATTGGAAGAGGGCTGCCACACCTCCGAAAACTCGGATGATGGCACTATGTTTCTTGCACATGACTGCAAGCAAACATAAAAAGCTATTGATGGCTTCTACTTTTAGTGGAAGTTATTTTGAATGTGGATGGAATCATATAGGGGTCAGGGAACTTAACTCAAAAAAATTAAATGTAGTTTAAAAATTCTAACATTCATCACAGTGGCTTCTGGGACCCTTCTTACCCAAAAGTCAATTTATTTTCACCAAATATAAAACAGTGCTAGAAAGGGCAACAAATTATTTATAAAACAAATGTAGGGGCTGAGGGGTAAATCATTTATGATCTAGAAGATAGTGGTTCCCTTGGGGACTGGGAAGGGCCTGAAAAAGAAATTATGGAATGCGGTGATGAAGATACAGGGCCTTAATGATATTTAACGCCAAGTCCAACACATCAATATGATACATGTCAGAAATGCTATCTAGTGGTCTGCTTCAACTGGATTTCTCAAAATTGTCCTCAGTGACTGAATAGTTTTGATGTCACTATCGTGGCCTTGTTAAATACCTGATTTTCATATTTTGGCATAATAATACCATGAATCAAAAGTGCAATCTCAATTACTTAAAATACTTATGATAACATGGTATGGTGGATGCTGGAATGTAGGGTGTGCAGGTCTCACAATGCAGTTTTTATAAGTGTTTACTGTTTCGGCAGATAGGCATATTGTATTGAAGAATACCTTCTTCTTAAAAATGGTTTTATAAATAAAAAAATGTTTCTTTTTTTAAAAAACATTTTTAAGTTTGATTGTGTTTCAGACAACTTAACCAACATCTAACACATTTTCATCTGCATACACCTTCATATTATACATGTATTTGCAGGTTTAGAATATTTATTTATTAGCACCTTTCTGTGCATCCAGAATGCTGTGGAGAGTGAACAAATTACAGTACTTACTATTACACAATTTAAATACATCCTGACTAAGTAATTTCACAATCCTCTAGAAATGGGAAAATTGAAATGTTATAACAGCAGAAAAATCAAGCAAGCTATCTAGTGGTAAGACAGCGCCAGCGTAGGTTGAGCCAAAGAGCAGTTCAGACCTCCTTGAAGTGGTCCAAGCTCTGAATGCTTTGGATAGACAGTATGAGTGGATTCCAAATATCTGGGACCGCAAATGAAAATGCACTATCCCCTGCTGATTTGAGTCTGGAGAAGGGGGTTATGCAGAACCCCATGGTCTCTGGATCAAAGGCTTTTTCCAGGGCTGTGAGGGATCAGGAGCTTATGGAGGTATGAGGGGACCCAGTGTGTTAGGGCCTTAAAAATTAGAATAATTACCTTGTAGTTAATCCTTTGCCTCACATACAACCAGTGCATATTGCATAGTGTGAGAGTGATGCCATTTGACCACCTGATGGAGCTCAGAAGACAAGCTGCAGTGTTCCACACTGGCTGCAGGCATCTGATCACAAGGTTGGCCCATCTAGTGCACACTACAGTAATCAGACTTGGACTAGAGCCTTCATATCATCAGGTTCTAGAAAGAGGCACAACCAGCAGATGCTGCTGAGATGGTAAACATATCTTAACTACAATCAACACCTGGGATTCCTGAGTCGACCTTTCATCCAGGACTACTCCCAGGTTGCTGACTGATGTTTCAGCTTCATGTTTAATAAACTATAACACACAGCAAGGCGTGCATTAAGCTGCATCATCACACACCCTGGATATGTTACAGAACATGTGGTGCAGCCAAATGCTTTCAACCACATGGGACCCACTATGACTTCACACACACCTTGGAGTGCATTATTGTACTGTTTTTAATGGCTTTGTCATGAACATTTAAGAAAAAAGCAGAACACTTTCTAAAATGAGTCTGATATTGTCTATGCTGCTGTGATATGACTTTTCTGTTTGTTCTTAGAATGTGGGTGCACTCTTACCACACAGTTCTATAGAAGTCTTTGATTATTGCTTTTTGCATTGCTAAAATACAGAGGTTTGTTTACAGAACCATATCACAGAGACCTGATGAACCAAGCCCACTAAGAGAAATTCCATCTTGTTTGGATTAAGAAACAACCAATCAGAAGTTGTGCAGTCATTTAGTTCAGCCAAGTACTGCTCTAATGTCAGCACCGAGCAATTGCCCTGGTCCTGCTCAGGTGCATAGGAGGGATGCAGCTGGGTAGCAACAATGCTGAATGCCATGCTTCCTAATCATCACTCTTAAAGGTGGCCTGTATGTGGCCAATAACACAAGGAAGAGGGGCCCACTTCTGGGGAACACTGCAGTCAAGTCCTGCTGGACATGACAGGTAAGGACTGTTTACCATTGACAGTTTCTGATCTATTAGGAATGACCAGACCCATGTTAACACAGCAGTGTATTCCTAGAGTGTGTCCACCAGAACCCCTTGAGGCTGTAGAGAGATTGAGGATTATGACTGATACCTCGCCAGCATGAGATCATTCCACACCATGATCAGGGCTGCTATGGCGCTGTAATGCCAGTGAAAACCAGACTGGAACAGCTTGAAGATATTATTGTATGCTTATCCAGATACTCACCAAGCTGACTGGCATGGCAAAAAAAAAGAAATACTTTTCCAGTACATCTTAACCCAAAACAAGGATCTTCTACAGTTGAACCAGATTGATCTAGGTCAAAACAAAGCAGAATTCGGAGAGAAGCAGAATTTAGAGAACATCACCTGGGTCATGTTCACAAGATTGAGCTTTGGAGGATTCCACATAGTTCTAGTTTGTATAGTTGTGTAAATTTGTGTGATTATGCTTGTCCCCTAACCATGGATATACTTAGAAAAGAGACTTTATCTGTGCTAACCTGTGAATTCCGGATATAAAATGTTTCAATAAATAGAGACATCTGTTGTTTTGTAGCAGAAGGGGATCTAAAGTAAACTAATTTCCTCCTAATTAAAACAACACAGTAAAGCTAAAATAAAAATGCGGTAAAGGAAAGTAATCTGGTATCATTTGTCACCTTCTATACACTCTGTTATCGTGAACTGCTTTATAATCCATGAATCACTGTTTTTCTGTATCAAATGTGGCATCTTAGACAGTAACACATGTAAGAAACATAATCAGTGATAGCAGAAGAACATCAGTCCATCCAGTCTGCCCATAATACCCTATCTTATTCTGAGATCTCTGGTCTAGACAGTATTTCTGTCAGCCCTGCCCACCCTATGTTCCCTGCCTTACTGCTATTCCTCTGAGTGACTACCAAGCTCTTTGCTCTGTCTGTGTTACTACAGTATGTATATTTATTAAATAAATGTGCAAAGCTGGTTACATGAATGGTAACCAACAAGATCATGTCAGCTTTCCAGTCTGGAGTGCAGCAGCCCCTTTTGATGCACTATAGTGTCAGTATTGGGATTTATCCCATGTTCCCGATGTGAGACTAGAACCCACCAGCTTCCGACCTTCTGGCCTCAGAGACGAGTGTTCTACCTGCTGAGCCACTGACACTTATTAAGTAAATGTACAAAGCTGGTTACTTGAATGGTAGCCAGCAAGATAGTGTTCGATTTCTAGTCCCCTTTGTAAAGGAGTCTGTACTGAGGGAGTCAAATATAAAAGTACTAAACATTCATGAACACATGCACACTAGGAAGGGCTTCCTTTACCATAAGCCCATCATGTCACTGTTTAGTTTAGCAGGAGATGGTTGACTTAGTCTGTGCGTGAGGTTTCACGATCGTAGACAGGAACAGGCACAGTATATTGATCCCTCCTTACAGAGATCCAAGAAAAAGAGGTCAAATTTAAAATCCCTTGCTGATCAAAAAAGGAGAGTATGTTTTGTTCCAACCAAAAATATTGACCTGACACAAACCATCATACAGCACAGCAAGACAGGGCCCCATTGTTGTGGTGTTCAGTTTGTAGTAGAACTATGTCAGCAAATAGCCCTAACTTCTCTGCCTCCATTTGTGGTGTCCTCCTTGGTGACCAAACAAGTGAAGAACACACCACTCACTGACAGATGTTAGGAACAATGTGTTTGTTAATTCATTCAAGCTATGTAAAAGTAACCAAGCCAGGGTGTGTGACTAGGTGGCCGAGGATAGCAGACGTGTCTTGGATCAGCTCCTGTGAGAGACCACCTTATTCTGAAATATTTTAAAACTGTTATCTATTTATTTATTTATTTGTAACCACCCAGTCCCCTGGGGTTATTAGAATCCTATCAGTATTATTGTTAGAAAGGTAGCAGGCAGCTGGTAGGGAGCTCATTAGGGGCTCCTTACGTAATGACATCATTATTTACTCAGCTAGTCTGAAGGAAGAATGATTAGGTCATTCAAAACTCTCGCAGCAGCATAAGCCACACTGTGTGGACAGCTGCTCTGGGGAGCTTAGAATGCTCAGTTGCTAGAGTTTGTGTGCAGTTAGAGCTTGAGTGAGGAGGTGAGAATGGCAGGACTGCCAGTGGGCCCTGAGGTGAGGGCCTAGGGCTTCTCACCCTAGCAGAGTGTCATTTCCAGCTTCCAGTGAAGTGGTGGAGGCCAGTGCTACAGTAGGATTTCCTGATTTCTACTCCCTGTGAAGTGGAAGGAACTGCTTGTTCTCAGTGGGCTCAAGGGGCAATCCCCTGAAGGTTCTGTGTGTGTTTCAGCTGCCTTGAATAGGAACTGAGAGAGACTGTTTGATCGGCTACCCAGGAGAGTCCCTTTTTCTTTTGTTGTTCCATGCCCAGTGGATGAGACATCCTTTATGAGTACTGTTCTAGGAGACTAGATCTCCACATAATTTAGGGGAATTGTTAGTCTGGGGTGTGTGTGCCCATAGATAAGGCTGGATCGCACCTGTCAGTTCCCCTAGTTTCACCCAAGTAAGTGAAGTTCTGTTAAACTGTTCACCTAAGTAAGTGCAGTTTTGTTCTTTGGTCACCCCAGTGTGTGACGAGGTTAAAGTGTGGGACCTCTAACATTTCAGTGGGAAATGGGGGTTTCAATGATGTAACCCTGAATAATGGCAGAGACTGTCGGTTGGGGCCAAGGGTGGGTGGAGCGCCATCTAAGTGCTTACAAGGCAGGGCTTCCTGGTTCATAAAGGGCACCAGTTATACCTGAGCAAGGGCCACGCTGCAGGTTAAGGTGTGTGACTGAGTTTCACTTATGTTCACCTATGTTCAAAGAAGAGTTCTGAGTGTGTGGCTTAGATTTAATAAATGACACTAATGGGAGGAAAATGTTCATGTGCATGGCCAGGTGTCCACTAAATGCAATATTTGGGAAATGGGAAGAAGATTGTTCTGTTGTGTGTTCATGAACTGTACTGCATGCAAGGAGAGTTTGTGAAATGTACCTGTCCTACCTAGGCTGACCCTTGGGGGTCCACTTCTGCTTTAATTTTCCATTTGTTGAATAAAGCCATACTGCACAATCCCAGTTATTGTTATGGACATTCCAATTATTGCTTCTAGTTGTGTGGATTTACTGGGTCCCCCTCAGCAGGTTAGATCTAGCATATGCCTAGCTACCACCACGCAGGACCTGGGTTGTGTTGTTTGCACAAGGTTTATGTTGTTTTGTTTCTGTACCCCCACCCTTCTCTTTTTCTCTAGACATTGAGCCAAGTATACATCCTAATGCCAAGGGTGGTACCAAACCTTTTTGTAAAGCAAAATGGTATACCAGTACGTGGGTACTAATGTTTTCCAGATTTTAATGGGGGATGTGCTCACTAGTTAAAAATTGGCGTGGAGTTGCATATTTCTTTCTTTCTTTCTTTCTTTCTTTCTTTCTTTCTTTCTTTCTTTCTTTCTTTCTTTCTTTCTTTCCTTCCTTCCTTCCTTCCTTCCTTCCTTCTTTCTTTCTTCCTTGGATTAATACCTTTGAGTCAGACATTCATTTACAAAGGTTCCAAGTCATACAGATACATAAGACGATCAGACAATACATACTGTAGGCTACATAAGGTTACACAGATTCCATGGTAAGATACATTGTAAATTAAAAAGGGTCCACATAAATACATAGGTTGCAATGGTCAATCATTAATCCTGGTAATCCAGGTCACAGCATAACTAGATTAGGAATCAGTGCCTAATAGAGAGCTGTTTACATTACATTGAAGATTGTAGCATATGGCCTGACCAGGGTAAGTGCAGAGTACAGCAAGATAACATGGATCCAATCTTGCTTGGTAAAATGAAGCAGCCAGAGAAGGCTTTGTCTGCACATGGTGTAGGAGATAGGGTGTGGAGGGGAGGAGAAGCATAGGCAAAACTGGAGGGGAGAGAAAAGGGAAAGGGGAATCGGTAGAGGAGGGGGGAAATACCAGCAGGTGGGCTGGGAGAGTGAGGAAAAGGGTTGCATGAGGAGGAGTTGGCTTGGAAGAAGGAGAAGTGGATGGTGTGGGGGGAGGTCAAGGGGGGGAGATGTGAGGTGGCAGCAATGGTGACGGGGAAGGGCGAGTATTTTAACAGGTTGCACTAGTGTCAGAAAGAGGAGGTAAGAAAGGAGCTAGGGATCCCTGTTTAGACATGTGCAGGAATGAGGTTAGAGTTGAGGAAACATTTACAGACATTGTCATGGGCCAAGGGGGCTTGTAGGCCTGGTTTGAATTGACTAACCTTACTACAGTACAAGTCACTTTAAACTGTTACTCCAATGAGTTGTTTTAACATTTCTGACTGAGTTGCGTAAGTGCTGCTGGATCCAGCACAAAGCCCTGCACAAATTGTTCCTTTAGATTTAAAATTCTTTTTTGCATTGCACTGTGACTGGGCCGCTAATGCATTCCAATTGAATGGCAAAAACATTTTACAAACATTGCTCTTGAGCTGCTTAAACATTGAAAAGCAATGCAATGTGAGTTGCCAGTGCATTGTCAACTGTAAATAAGCATTTGTCAATGCCGAATGTTTGCTTGCTGGCATTGGCATTGGTAGTGTAGAAGTTACAGAGCTGCATAATAGGAATGGCAGTGAAGTATTGAACTGAAGCCAACCCCGCCACCACCCTGCAGAGAGTGACAGGCATTGGGGTGCGATTTAGGTCGTCAGGCATAACGACCACGCCATTTCACCACACCCTACCCTGCAGACACTGACAAGTGTCACGGTGTGCCTTGGGGTCTTTGGCCCTTATGCGCACCCCATTCCATCAGGAAATACGGTGAGATGGGTGTGGTATAGGAGAATGGGGTGAAGTTTGGGCCCAAAGAGTCCGAGGCACACCTTGATGCCTCTCACTGGCTGCAGGGTGTGGGTGGGGGTGGAATGGTATGAGCATGACAGGCAAGAATCCCAAGTCACATCCTGATGCCTGTCATTCTCTACAGGGTGAAGCGTTATAATTGGGCTCCCCTAACGCCTCAGACATTCTCGTTAATTATTTCCTCCAAATTTTCAACATGGTTTTTGTGACCCCCACCTCATGAACAGTGGCAATATCAGTTTGTTAGCTGAAAACTGCTTTTGCACAGCGACTATGGCATTTGGCACCACAGGTGCAAAAACACATTCCAAACAGGATGTGAAAAATTACAGCGGTACTGTTCATGGGAGGTGTAAAAAATGGTAATGTTGAAAATCTGCTGTGAAAATCTTAAAAAAACTGGTGAAGTCACGAGCATGTAGAAACTGTGCAACGCACACCTGTAATGTAACTAGTTTGGGGAATTTTTTACAGCAGATTGTTAACACAGGCATTTTGGGACCTCCGATCATGAACAGTGTCAGTGTGATTTTCTTTATCTGTCCTGAACAATGATTTCCCACAGCGACCACGCATTTCTGTGCTGAAAGTGTGAAAACACATTTTGGCCATGTTGTGGAAAATGACAGCTGTACTGTTCATAAGGAGGTGTGGAAAAATGCCACTGGTGAAAATCTGTACTGAAAATATTACAAATTCATGAACTTATGAGGGTGCGTGGAAACTGTGCAATGCTCACTTGTAACACAGTCATTTTATGGAGTTTTGTCACCAAATTTTCAACATAGCTATTTTAAGACCTCTGCTCATTGTCAGTGTCACTGTGATTTTCTTAATCTGTCCCAAACATTGTTTTCGCACACCGACTGTACCATTGTGCGCTACATGTGCAGAAATACACTTTGAGCAAGATGTAAAAAATGGTAGCTGTACTGCTCATAAGGAAATGCGGTAAAATGGCACTGTTGAAAATCTGGTGTGCAAATATTACAAATTCGCAAACTTGCCAGCGTGCGTAGGAACTGCGCAACGTGCACTCCTAAAACAGTCATTTTGGGAATTTTTCACCATATTTTCAACATAGCCATTTTAACACCTCTGCTCATGACCAGTGTCACTGTGATTTTCTTAACGTGTCTCATACATTGATTTTGCACACCGACTGTGCCATTGTGCGCTACATGGGCAGAAACACGTTGTGGGCGAGATGTGAAAAATGACAACTGTACTGCTCATAAGGAGGTGTGGTAAAATGGCAATGTTGAAAATCTGGTGTGAAAGCATTAAAAATTTGAGAACTTACGAGCATGCGTAAGAACTCTGCAACGCACGCTCGTAAAACAGTCATTTTTGGAATTTTTTCACCAAATTTTCAACATATCCATTTTAACACCTCTGCTCATGAACAGTGTCATTATGATTTTCTTAATGTGTCCCGTACATTGATTTCGCACACCGACTGCGCCATTGTGCACTACATGGGGAGAAACACATTTTGGGTGAGATGTGAAAAATGACAACTGCACTGCTCATAAGAAGGTGTGGTAAAATGGCAATGTTGAAAATCTGGGGTGAAAATATTGAAAATTCGCAAACTTACGAGTGTGCGTAGGAACTGCACAATGCACGCTCGTAAAACAGTCATTTTTAGGAATTTTTCCACCAAATTTTCAAAATAGGCCTTTTGGGAGACCACCTTATGAACACTGGCAGTGTCGTTTCGGTAATCATTCCAGAAAGGTGATTTTGCACAGTGGCTGCGAAATCACCCTACAGGCACGAGTAACGCCATGACAGTGACAGCATTCATGAGAAGGGGTCCCAAAAAACCCATGTTGAAAATTTGGTGCAAAAATTCCAAAAAATGCCTCAGATATGCACTAAAGTTGAAAAAACCCTATCTATCCCATTATACAGCTTACCGGCATTTCCTCAGTTCGCGGTTGGCTTTGAACAGTGCAGACGTGTTCCGGGTCCGCCGAAGATCGTTGCGCCGAGCTCTGGAGGTAAGTCTGGGGTGAGGGGGGTGTGGGGAGGCAGGGTGCACAGTGGGTGGGTGCGGGTTGTGGGAAGGGGGTAGGGAGAAGCGCCGCGGGACAGTTTTTGTCTTTACAGGTTATTTTTATTTCCTACAACAACGAGGATGTTTGCCACACTGGTGGGCTCCCAGCATGGCAGCTGGAAGGATGTTGGTGGGGGCAGGAGCCAACGGGATTGGGCACCCCGTCGGCCATAACATCATTTGCCACGCTGGGGTGGGCTCCCAGCGTGGCACCTGGGCATCTTTGGGAGGCGTGGAGCTGGCGGGGATTAGGCACCCCGTCGGCCACATTGATGATGGGGGAGGGGGAGCACATGAGCACATAGTATGCATGCCTGCGCACGTGTTTGTGTGTGTGTGTGGAGGGGGGAGCTCTGCTCACTGAAGCAGAGCTTTCCCTTTCAACTGTATGCCACTGCATTTTCAGCTGTCATAGACAGCTGGAGCGGTGACTGGTGCACTGCGACCGTGCCTGCAAACACACTGACTGAATTGGAAGAGGCTGACACATCTCTGGAAAACTCGGATGATGGCACTATGTTTCTTGCACATGCGTGCAAGCAAACATAAAATCAATGTTAAACCAAGTCATTGGTGGAACAGTTTAATGTGAGTTGTACTGTACACTTGATCAGGTCCTTTCGGAGTTCGTTGACCCACCTGGGACCAAGGAAGGAGAGGGATCTCTGGGCTTGAGTTGTTCACTTAAATGGCACCACCAGCCCCCTCTTATCTGCATTTTGGGTCCAAATAGTTGTGCGGTTATGAATAGGCAGGAGGTTGATCTAGGGGTAAGCCCGAACAAGGACTTCTTATCAAGTAGGCACATCTGGTATACAATCCAATGGTGAAGAAGGAGCCATCCTGTCTCTTGATAGAGGGCACAAGTATGTGCCTGATGATCTATGCCCAGAACCAGGCAACAGGCTTTGTTAAGTAGGGTTTTAACCCTTTCGAGGGCAGTGTTGGTACCGGCCCTATAGATAACAAGGCCATAGTCTATGGTGGATAAGACCGAGCAACTTGTGACCAGTTTCAGGGCTTCCAGGATCAGGTTTTGCATTAGCAGTTTTAACAACATGGTTGACATGTGTTCCAAATGACAGGGTGCCATGTAGATGAACCCCGAGATATTTAAAGGTGCTCACTTGTTCCAGTGTGTCGCCTTTGAGGCTCTGGATCTGCAGAGGCCCAAACTTCTTCCTGTTCTGTTGAACAGAGAAGAGCATGCTCTTTGTTTTTTTATAGTTGAGCAAATGTTTGTTGTTGGAGAACCATTTTTCAAGTCTGTGGAAACTGACTTACAGTTCAGTGGAGGTCATGGCCTGATTATTTCCTTTGACAGAGATGACCGCAGCATAGAGCACGATGTGTGCTGGGCATTCTGTGGATAAGGGTTAATAAAGAGACTGAATATGAGTGGCCCTCATATAGACCCTTGGGGGACACCCAGGCTCACAGGCTCACTACCCTTAGCTCTGAGAGATTACCTTTGGTTTTAACACGTTGAGTCCTGCAAGAGAGGTAGCTGTTAAACCATGTCACTGCGTCACTGGACAGGCCTACAGAGAGGAAGTTTTGGAGTAGGAGTTGATGGCTGATGGTGTCGAATGCCTTCATGAGGTCTATAAAGATAGACCCCACCACCAATCCATCATCAAAGGCATCGTATTTTTGGGAGGTGTAGTCAACTAGGGCAGTGATGGTGGAGTGATCTCTCCTGAACCTGTGTTGCTGGGAACTGAGTAGGTTGTACTTGGATATGTACTCTGTGAGTTGGTCTAAGACCACTTGTTCAAGGGCTTTAGATGGGGGGGGGAGAATAGAGATGGGCCTGTAATTAGACATGTTGGTTGTATCCCCATTTTTGAAGACGGGTAACCTGTGCCTCCTTCCACTTGTCTGGGAAGACACTTGACCTTAGAGGCATTGAACACTTTAATGAGAGGTTCAGCTACCTTACTTAGTACAAGAGCTATCAACTTCATATCAATGAGATTGCTACCCATCCGAGTCTTCCCTAGTGCCCGTTTAACATATTTTAAGGCTTCATACTTATGGAGCTGTGTAAAGTAGAATGGGGAACATTTATTGGTGAGGAATGTGATGACGTGCTAGAGGGCAGATTTGGGGTAGTAGGGGATGGATAGTCCCCGGATAGTACCGTATTGAGGTCAGTAAAAGCCTGATTGAAAGCATTTGCAATGTCACTAGACTCCTGGAGTGTCCCAGTTGTAGTGATGATTAGTTCAGGATGAGCTCTGGACGCTTTTCCTGTAAGTGACTTTACAGAGTCCCAACAGGGGTGTAGCTTGGAATTCTAAACTTATACTCAAATCTGATGCACTGTTGCCCCCCCTGTTATGTAAACATAAACCAAAATATGCACTGCCATGCCAACAATAGCCCCCCCATTCGCCATGTCTGAGTTCAAGTAATCAGCTTCTTCCTGTAATCCTCCTTCCTTCATTTTTCTGCCTGCCTGGTAAGTTGTTCTTGTTTGTATATTTGGCTGGTGGCATCAGTGCCCCATAGCGAACAACAAAGGCAAAAGGGCTCAGCGTGACACAGACACAATGTGGCTCACAATGTCCTTGCTTTCCTCTTTTTGTTGCCCCTGCCTAATTTTCTTTTACTGGACTCCGCTGAGTACAGTATGCCTGCTGACATCCTTGAGTCCCAAAACTCTCTTTCACTGCCCCAGCTCTTCTTCAGGAGGTCATTGTAATAGGAGGCCTTAGCCAGTCGAATGAGCTTGATACATTTGTTCCTGGCTGTCTTGTAGGCAATGATGTCAGGATGTTTACCCGTTGCTTTGGCCTTGTGCCACAAATTGTCCCTATAGTGCATGAGCTCAATGAGGGACCCAGAGAGCCATGGGTTGGTAACCCCTCTTGTTTTTTTAGTTTTGTAGGGGGCAAATATGTCACATGCCTTGTTGAACATTATGATGAAATAGTTAAGGGCTATGTTGCCATCCTGCGCCCTGTCCAGCGGTGACCAGTCCACCAGATTAAGATATTGCCTAAAGGCATTCAGATGACCAGTTCTCAGTGATCTATTTCTTAAGACCTGGAGAGTACGTCTGGATAACTTATTCGACCAGGTGCACATGACTGAGGAGTGATCGCTAAGGGTGTCAGGTAGGACTGAGACTTCGCAGATGTGTTCCTGGCAGGTAGTAAGCAGCCAGTCTATTAGCATACTTGTGCCCATTTTGTAGTTATACCTGGTGGGTTGAGTTGTCAGTTGTGTGAGTTAAAGGCCTGAGATCTGGTCCCGGACAGTGTATGCATCATTAGACTGCCAATTGACATTAAAATCTCCAACAGTGATGTGTTCCCAGTTTTGCCTATACTGCTCTACTGTAAGTTGGTAATTACTTGCTGGACACCAGTAGTGCTGGTACCAGGTGGTATGTAGACAGTGGAAAGTAGTAACACTTTGTTCTGTTGGTTAAGGGTAAGTTTGAGGCTTAGAATGTGTGCCTCCTTAGTGTGGAGACTAGTTTGTAGTAGCTGGCCTCTGATCTCGCTTTTGATGTAGACCAAGCAGCCACCCCCACATTTGGATAATCTATCCTGGTGGTACACAGTATAGCCATCTAGGGCTATAGGAGCATCACTGACCTTCGGTGAGAGCCAGGTGTCCGTGAGTGCTATGTCATCTGGTTTAAGCAGTTCAACCCATGCCTGAAATTGTGGCATTCTGGGTTGGAGACTGAGTATGTTAAGGGATACTATTTTGAGGTGCCCCAGTCTCATTGGGGACTTAGCCTTGGGAGGTCCTGGATTGGGGTGTACATTACCAGAAATTAGTTGAAGTAGTAGTAGCAGCTTCCTTATTATTCATGCCAAATAGATCTAGCCTTTAGTAATATATTTTGCCCTGTGGTGCTTTTGGCCATTGGTAGCAGCTGTCAGGGTACTGCACAGTAATAGGGCAGCTACAGGGATTTTAGGTGTAGCAGGGAGTACATATGTTTGGGATGCTATTTTGGAGGGTAGATGTGTGCAGGAATTAGCCCTTGATCCCCTTGGATAGTGTGAAGTGGTTTCCAAGTAGGTGGGTGGGCCTAGTTTAGGGACTGCGGTGATTCTTTCACATTCTCTATAAGGTATATTATACAGAGGATTATGGAGTTTTACACGGCAAGAAGCTGCAGTGGCTCCTAAGGCAGACTATACATCGTGGCAGGCAAGAGGCAACCAATGGGGAGAAGTGGGTGGGGAAGTGCTCTAGGGAGAAAGCATTTAATAGAGGTCAGGGCTGGGGAGCACAGGTGGGAGAAAAATTAGAGCTACAATAAATCAGTTCAGTTCCTAAAAGGCGCTCACTCTTAAAAGAGAAGAAGGCTAAAAATGTTCAAAGTTTTAGTTCAGTCAATAGCAGAGAGAGAGGTGGAAGGAACCGCCAATGGGGTTCCATGCTGGTGCATAGCTGGCCAACTAGAGGTGCGGACTTCAAGCTCTGGCAGGAACCGTACCTTAGTGGAGAATGCTGGTGAGGTCCAGTGGGGATGGAGAGTGGGTGGCCGGGTAGATTCATGCCGCAGCCACTACTCGGCTGACAGCGCAGTCAAGGGCGACTTCCTTATCGGAGAATGCTGGCGAGGTCCAGCTGGGATGGAGAGAGACTGGCCAGGGAAGATCCACACCACAGCCGCTGCTTGGCTGAGAGCCTGTTCAAGGGCAGCTTCCCTAGCAGAGAAGGCTGCTGAGATCTGGTGGGGATGGAGAGTGGGTGGCCGGGGGAAGATAGGCTCCGCAGCCACTGCTCGGTTGAAAGCCCAGTCAAGGGTGGCTTCCTTAGTGGAGAATGGTGGCGCGGTCCAGCTGGGATGGAGAGCGGGCAGCCTGGGAAGATTCAAGCCACAGCCTCTACTTGGCTGAGGGACATGTTAAGGGTGGCTTCCTTAATGGAGAATGCTGGTGAGGTCCAGCAAGGATGGAGAGCAGGCAGCTGGGGAAGATCCATGCCACAGCCACTGCTCAGCTGAGAGCCTGGTCAAGGATGGCTTCCTTAGCGGAGAATGCTGATGAGGTCTGGTGGGAACGGAGAGTGGGTGGCCTGGGAAGATCCACACCACAGCCACTGCTCAGCTGAGAGCCCAATCAAGGGTGGCTTCCTTGGTGGACAATGCTGGCAAGGTCCGGCGGGGATGAAGAGCAGGCGGACAGGGAAGATCCATGCCGCAGCCGCTGCTTGGCTGAGGGCCCTGTCAAGGGCAGCTTATTTGCAACTTTAAAAATGATTTGCACTTAAAGCTTTGTGGCAGCTTTTAGGAAAAGGGATTTCTGATTGTTAGAATTTTCATTTTATTGTACTTCCCCCTTGCTGCACCCATTGGGATGGGTCTGCACAATGCCTAATTATGAGACAACCTGTTAATCACTTTGTAAGCTTCCTCTGTGACTTTGATGTGTGTGTACAGACATGAATCAATAAAAGAAAGTTAAAAAAAAAAAAAGCAACCAAGCCACCTTTTTTTTGCTGGAAGAGTTACATCATACAAATATTTTGTAATAAAATAAAAATGGAAAGATAAGGCATCGGCACCAAGTGAGTCCAGAAGGATTTTTTGTTATGTAGCCAGATAGCAGCCTGAACTTCAAAGTAATTGTAATTAAAGTACAGGGAACAATCTGGAGAAAGATAACCTTCCTATTTATAACAATATCATTAAAAAGTTACAGTATGTAGCACTGGGACTCAAATAAACCACATGAAACACTGTCAGAAAAAAATGGGCTCATTTTCAAAGCTATTAATGTTTAATAAATTAAACGGTATGATGCTGAACTATGTCAACAGAAACGGGCACAGGTAAATACTGTTCTTCATAATAATAATACCGGCTTTCATGTAAAAGAAAAGCCTAAATACTTTTTCTCATGACATTCTAATTGACAGCACAGTAGCTGTTGAGTTTCTTACTGTTTTACTTATGCCCAGCTTTGCATTTGTGTTAACCCTCCACTCTGAAGCATCAGTGGAGTATTTTGACAAAACCATTGGAAGTCTAGCAGGGACTGATGTGTTAATACAACTATGTATATCCTAGAACACTGATGACCAATTCTTTCTAATAGCAATAACTCCTTATATATCAAGAAATGGAACTCATGTTAGGAAGCACATATATTGGACGTGTTCACATATCTTAGGTCAGGCTAATGCAGCATTTTTATCACATTTCTCTGATACGTACACTTCTTATGCATTTTAATTTAGAGTTTTTTTTATCTTGTTCCTTTGATCAGTATATTATAACCTATCATGCACTGCTGCTGCCATATCTGAGGATGCCTGTGGAAACAAGATGTTTTTGCATCTCACCGGGATTTGCAGGATGATTATTTTTAATTATAACACGAGTAAGAACATTCTCGCCACCAAGGCAAAACTCATTTGTTAGAATGTAATTATCACCACATTTGGCTACCATATCCAGGGGTGTAGCCAGGAATTTTAAACTTGTACTCAGAACTGATGCACTGTTGCCCCCCATTATGTAAACATAAACCAAAATATGCGCTGCCATGCCACACCAACAATAGCCCCCCTCTCCTGTTTGCCATGTATGAGTTCAAGTCAGTTTCTCCCTGTTATCCTCCTCCTGTTGTTTTTCTGCCTGCCTGGTAAGTTGTTCTTGTTTGTGTATTTGACTGGTGGCATCAGTGCCCCATAGCGAACAATAAAGGCAAAAGGGCTCAGTGCAACACAGACACAATGTGATTCGCAATGTCCTTGCTTTCTTCTTTTTGTTGCCCCGTCTGAGTTTTTTTACTGTACTCTGCTGAGTACAGTGCATATGCCTGTCGACACTCCTGGCCATATCAATATAATGTATGGGGAGCCCTTATTATTGCCTCAAATCAAACAGTTTAAAACATTGTTATGGTACCGTTGTGATGTCAAGAAGTTTTTAACCCCTCTTGACTATGTCGCATCAATACCATAACACCTCATCATACTTGTACATGCACGTCTCCCATAGTGCGCTTCTATATTCTGACAAACGGCCACAGTGGGGAGAGCCACACTGAAGGAGAGTGCCACAAAATAAAAATACTGGCAAGTAAGGACGCATTTCGTTTAACTGGTGCCCATACACTAAAAAGCTAATGGATAGGCATTGGTTAATAACCAGGCTGAATTCACTTCTCGAGGTTGCCATGGTAGCAATAAACCTCTCAGACTTCACTCTTGAGGTTTACAGTGCTGCCCTGGCAACCTCGAGAAGTGAATATAGCCTGGTGGTTATTAACCGATGCCCATCCAGTATCCTCTATGGGCTGGATATTCAAACTGCGCCATTCTGAGGTGCAAGCCCTTGCGCTGCGCAAAATAGTTGCACAGGGATGTGGCCGGGGTGATATTCAAAGGAGTTGCGCTATTGAGCAACTCCTTGAATATCACCCCTGTTGTCAAGTTACTGTGCATGGCACAGTGAATCACGCCACCGCAAGTTGTCAGAGTGAGCATTCAATTTCGCGTGTGCAAGTACCATTGCGCCATGTGCAAAATCACGATATTCAAAAGGTGACATGCAAATGGGGCTATAATTCACGCAAGATGCGGGGGGCCATTTGCATCTGATTATGCCCCATTTGCATTCCATTAGCATGGGTGCGCCGATCCCCGAGGACTTGCGCCTGGCGCCTGCAGGCAGCAGCCGCCGGGACCGGATGCACCCTGCAGCCCGATCGCGGGCAGCAATGTGGCTCCCCACCTCCTCCTGTGACATATCCCGGTGGTCCAGTGGACCGAAATGCCCAATCGCCGGGCGAAACATGTCCTCG
Organism: Neoceratodus forsteri; assembly: GCA_016271365.2. Lineage (NCBI taxonomy): Eukaryota > Metazoa > Chordata > Ceratodontiformes > Ceratodontidae > Neoceratodus > Neoceratodus forsteri. The sequence goes on from CM057453.1 coordinate 438,555,193, forward strand.
TTATCTTCGCGGTCCAGTGATTGAATGCTCGATCGCAGGCAAGGTTGAATCCCCTGAAATATCTTCTCTTCTGCGGTTGGTGTCTTCACCACCATGAGCTCACACTGCCTCGCAGCCGGGCGGTGATCTGCCCGCTTTCAGCCCGCCGCTTGCTTGCCGATTGCGCTGGGGAGTTGCGACACCATTGGTACAGAGCGTTGCTCTGCACCAATGGGCGGCAGCCCTACCAGGTAGTCAGTCGGGCAGGCGCGCGGGGCGGTAGCGGGTGGATGCTGCTGCCCGCCGCCGCCGGGGAGCGGGTGGTGGGCTTCTGGGTGGGTGGGGTCAGGGACACTAGCCACCAGGGAGATGTTTTGGGTGGTTCAACTTACTTACTGTCCGTGATCGGGCATTTTGGTCCACTGACCACCAGGGAGATGTTCGGGTGGGGGTTCGCTTACTTTCTGCCCGTGATCGGGCACAAGGGAGATATTCAGGAGGGGGTTCCGCTTATTTCTGCCTGCGACCGGGCACAAGGGAGATGTTCGGGGGTTCCATTTACTTTCTGCCTGCGATCGGGCATTTCGGTCCACTGGACCACCAGGGATGTGAATGGGAGGGGGCTACATTGATGCCCGCGATCGGGCTGGTGGGGGGGAGTACACTATGCCCGCGATTGGGCTGCAGGGGGGGCACAGGGACTGAGTTGGGAGCCAGCCACAGGTGGCAGCTGCTGTGTTGCACCCTGCAATACAGCAGCTCACCTGTGGGTTGCCCTTGACTTAAGCCTTTTTTTTTTGGCTCAAAGTCCTGCAGGCGCAGGTTGGGGGTTGCGCCTGCACAACTCTGCACAGCCCGGCTGAATATCGGGCTATGTGCAGTTTATGCATGGTTCCTCCCCCTCCAGTTGAGCATGCATTCATTTGCATTGCGCTGTTGCTCAGCCTGTTTTCAGTGGCGCAACTGCCTCCTGCTGAATATCGCAGAATGGCGCAATTTAGGACTTGAGCATGCGCAACCCTGTTGCGCATGGCGCAACCGTTTTGAATATCTGGCCCTATATGCCTAAACTAGAACTATGTTTTTGTCTTCAATTAGAAAACAATATTTTCTTGTTAACAAGCATAAAACAAACATTTTAATAACATGTTTAAGTAGAATCCCTGCTATTAGTGCAATGACACACCAGGGTGTGTAACTATGAACAATAATTACACTTTCTTCATGTGTGTTTAAAGGCACTCAACACAAGCACCTCATGACTAACACCACACTTGAAATGTGTGATTACTGAACAATAATTACACACCCTGGTGTGTCACATTGCATACATTAATATATGTACATAGTGCGTAAACTGGGTCAGGAGTACCATCACCCCTGTCCAGGAACCACCCAGTCCAATGCAGCTGCCTCAAAGGATGCCAAGAACGAGGAGCACTTGGATGACAGTGGGCTCAGGGAGGGTTAGAGCAGTCAGGCAGAGGCACATCCCAGATCCTATTCCTCTCAAGAACTCATATGCCACACTGGCAAATGAGGACAACCAAATAGAGGTACCCAGGGAAGTGGAAGGAAAGGATGTGGAGGTTAGGCAAGGAGGTGACCTCAGTGGGGAAAGCAGTGGACCCCAGAGGAGGAGGAAGCGAATCCTGGTGGGGGACTCCATCATAAGAGGGATCCAGCTAGGAACACAGGAGGGGGAGAACAGGGAGGTGAGGTGCCTACCAGGTGCCATGGCATGGAGGGATGGAAGGAAGATACTGGGGATCACTGGGAAGGCAAGACAGAAGGGTGAGCTGGATGTCATTATCCACCTAGGTACTAATGACTTGGCAAACGGGGAGCCAAAGGAAGTTCAGGAAGAGTTTAGGAAACTGGGGAGGGTCTCAAGCAAGTAGCTACTTCTGTCACTTCTCAGAAGTACTACCTGTGAGAGGCAAGGAGAGCATAGAGTGCATGCACCAGGAACTTTAACTCATGGTTGAAGAACTGGTGCTGTGAGGAAGGGTTTGGATTCATTGGTGACTGGGGACCCATCTGGAGGGATGGAGGTTTGTTCAAGCCTCGACGCCTGCATCCATCCTGGAGGGAAATCCAAGCACTCAATGATAAGTTTAAATGCTACATTGACAAGCATTTAAACTAGCAAAGGGGGGTCGCAGGCCAGCAAGGATGGTACCTACTTGCTCACCCCCCACAGCTAGTAATGGAACCAGTGAACCAGAGGAGTGGCTATCTCTGCAAAGCAGTGTGCAAAAGTTGGAGATTAGTGTCCAAAAGGTGGATAAGCAGAAAAGCGGCAAAATTCAGCAGAAGGGCAGACAGCAAGGAGAACCAGGGATAAATGACAACCAAGGAAGGGGCTGGAGTAGAACAGTGAAGCAGTCTAGGGAGGTCAAATCATGGAAAGCCATGTGTGCAAATGCCAGGAGCCTTAGCAACAAGATGGAAGATCTGAGGCTGTCATGGTACAGTCAGACCTGGACATTGTGGCCATCACTGAAACCTGGTGTAATGATAACCATGACTGGGAGATGGCCATACCTGGCTACAACATATTCAGAAGAGACAGAGCAGGCAGGAAGGAGGAGTGGCACTGTATGTGAAAAATGACATAAGGGCCACACAGATCCAGGAGGAACAAATGGGGAGAGATACTGTGGGTTAAGCTGGAAGGAAAATGGGCCAGCCATCCAGCACAGGTGTGTCCTATAGACCACCAGCCCAGGAGAAAGAAACAGATAGGAGTTGATGCTAGCCATCCAAAGGATGGCAGACAAGGGTGAGGTAGTACTAGTTGGAGACTTCAATATACCAGACATGGACTGGAGCATCCCAGCAGCAGCATCAACTAGGAGCAGATTTATCCTGGACTCCTTCAGGGTGCCTCCTCAAGCAACTGGTCATGGAACCAACTCGGCAGAAGGCAATACTGGACCTTGTGCTCACAAACAGGGACAGTGTGATGGGGTAACAGTGGGGAGCACCTGGTAACAGTGACCACCAGTCATTGTGGTTTGAAATCACAGAAAGAGCAGAACCAAACCACACAAAACACGTATCCTGGATTTTAGGGGGCAGACTTTGGGAAAATGGGAGATGCTTGAAAGAGGCATTAAGGGGAATGGGACAGGAATCAGGGATTGAGGTACAGTGGGCAGTATTTAAAATGGGGATTATAAGAACAACAGAATTATGCATTAAGCAGGTTAGCAAGAGGAAAAGAAAGAGGAGACCATTATGGTTTTCCAAAGAGGTAGCAAAGAAAGTGAAAGCCAAAAGACTGCATTCAGGCAATACAAAAGACACAGGCAGAAGGGATAGGGAGAAGTACCAGGAGAAACAAAGGAGGCAGGAAGTCAGTAAGGGAAGCCAAAGCTCAAACAGAAGAACACATTGCAAAATCAGTGGTTAAAGGGGACAAAACCTTTACAGGTACATAAGTGAAAAAGAAGGACAAAGGAGGGATAGTGAGACTGAAGGGGAGGATGGGAGCCAAGGAGGATGACAACAGTAAAGCTGACATATTGAATAGGTATTTCTGCTCAGTCTTTACTAAGGAAGAGGGGTAATGGGTCTGAAGGGAGTACAAGGGTGAGAATGGTGCAGAATGGACACAAGTCCCTTTACACGAAAGGGTCCTGAAGGAAATGGAAGTAATAAGAGCTGATAAAGCAATGGGGCCAGATAGGGTGCACCCAGGGTCCTTAAAGAACTAAGAGAGGTGGTGGCTGAACCTCTGGCTATCCTGTTCAGCCAATCACTGGAAACAGGGAGGTACCCAAAGACTGGAGGACAGCAGATATAGTCCCTTATACAAAAGTGGGAACAAAGAGGAAGCAGGGAACTACAGACCAGTCAGCCTCACCTCGGTAGTGGGAAAGATCATGGAAGCACTACTGAAGGAGAGATTGGTGGAACATCTGGTTGTCAATGGACTACAGGACCCAAGGCAGCATGGTTTCACCAGGGGAGGTCATGTCAGATCAACCTCATTGAATTTTTGACTGGGTGACTAGGGAGGTGGATCAGGGAGGGCAGTGGACATGGCCTATCTGGACTTCAGCAAGGCCTTTGACACTGTGCCACATAGAAGACTATTACACAAACTGGGGACTATGGGTGTGGGCAGGACAGTAGTGTGGTGGGTAGGTAACTGGCTGGGTGGCAGGACACAGAGGTGGTGGTAAATGGCTGTCACTCCACAGAGGGAAGAGTGACCAGTGGGGTACCACAGGATCAGTGCTGGGACTGGTCCTATTCAACATCTTCATCAGTGACATTGCACAGGATATAGAAGGCAGAATTTCACTGTTCGCTGATGACACAAAGCTCTGTAACAGAGTAGACACACCAGAGGGTGTAGACAGAATGAGAAGGACCTGCAGAAACTTGAAGAATGGTCAGGGGTTTGGCAGTTGAAATTCAATGCAAAGAAGTGCAAGATAATGCATATGGGGCACAAATACCCTGGCACAATATATCAGTTGGGGGTGAGGATATAGCATGCACCAAGCAGGAAAGGGATCTTGGGGTTATCATCTCTGATGACCTCAAGGTAGGAAACAGTGTGACAAGGCATCAGGTAAAGCAAATAGGATGCTGGGATGTATAGGCAGGGGCATCACCAGCAGGAAAAGGGAGGTCATAATTCCGCTATACAAGACACTGGTGAGGCCCCACCTGGAGTACAGTGTACAGTTCTGGAGACCATACCTACGTGAGGACATAGACAGGGTAGAGAAGGTTCAGAGGAGGGCAACAAAGATGGTGCATGGGTTGCATCACAAGTCCTATGAAGACAGGTTGAAGGAACTGAACATGTACTCCCTGGAGGAGAGGAGGGAGAGAGGATATGATAGAGACATACAAGTATCTTACAGGGAAGAACAGGTGCAGGAAAAGACTATTTTAAGCGAAAAAGATGTTTCAGGACTAGAGGGCATGGGATGAAGTTGGAGGGAGGATGATTCAGAGGAAACATGAGAAAGAATTTCTTCACAGAACGGGTGGTGGACAAGTGGAACACCCTGCCAGAGGAAGTGGTGGGGGCTGAAACAATCACGGGATTTAAGAATGCATGGGATAGACATAAAGGAATTCTAGAGGTCAGGGGTAAGGGGAAATAGACTTCTAGGAAAACAAACTGAACTTACAAGCTCAAATGGGCAGACTAGGTGGGCCATAAGCCCTTATCTGCTGACACTGTCTATGTATCTATGTACTAGACATATGCTTGTGATAGCACAATTATTTTTCCTGGTTAGGAAGGAGGCTGCTAGACTTTCCTGACTTGCTGGTGGGAGTGCAGAATTTATAAGCTTATGGTCCACCCATTGTAGTGCTACTACACGTGACAGTGGCCATCTGGTTTCAAGAATAAGCCCAAGTCATTGGAGAATGACCAGTGGAAGAGGACTTAGCATCCCACTGGAGGCTTGCCACCTTGGGAGAAGGAGGACAGTATCTCCAGCTAAGCAGCCACCACCTTGTTGACCATGAGTGGCTGTGTACACAGAGGGGCATCAGAGAGAAATGGAGATGCCTTTCAGCTCAAGGGGACATCACCATGCCTTGCAAGTATGCCCATTACCAAGCGTCCATGGGAAGGAAGAAGAAAAGAGGAAAAGGCTACAGCACAGTATTAAGTTGAAGTACCAGTGGTACTCTCAGGCCCCAATGCATTGACTTGCCCACCCATCTCCGGCAACCAAGTAATTTGGGGGGAGCCCGGCCCCTTCCATCCACAGATAACAAAGGTTTTGGTAACTGACAAAAATAGCATTGGTGGGGCTGGGAGGTTACCAGTATAGGTACAGATGGGGGGGGGGCAGCTGTGAGTATGGGAGTATAACTAGAAAGTAACAAAAAATAATTTATAAGTTTAGGGATGGATTGTCCAAAGTGGCAAATGCAGACACAGCTCAATGGTCTGCCTGGTTCTGCATCTATGTCCGATTCTGAGTCTGAAAATAAGTCCAGAATTTCAACTAAATTTCAAAGGATGCATGTGGGTCCAAATCTGCACATTAACTGGCATCCAAAGTTGCACTCCAAGTTGTGTCCAAGAACAGATGCACAATCCTTTTGCATCTCATTATGTTTGCTTGCACGCATGTGCAAGAAACATAGTGCCATCATCCGAGTTTTCCAGAGGTGTGTCAGCCTCTTCCAATTCAGTCAGCGTGTTTGCATGCGCGGTCGCAGTGTGCCAATCACTGCTCTAGCTGTCTATGACAGCTGAAAATGCAGTGGCATACAGTTGAAAGGGAGAGCTCCGCTGGTGAGCAGAGCTCCCCCTCAACACTGCCTTGCGCATGTGCGTGCTGACCCGCTCCCCACGCACATGCTGATAGCCGACGGGGATGCCCAATCCACCGTCGGCTGCACGCCCCCCCAAAGCATCCAGGTGCCACGCTGGGAGCCCCCCAGCGTGACAAATTGATGTTATGGCCAATGGGGTGCCCAATCCCCCGTCGGCTCCAGCCCCCCCAACAGCCTTCCAGCTGCCATGCTGGGAGCCCACCCCAGCGTGGCAAACGTCCCTCGTAGTCTTCGTCCCTCGTAGTCTTAGAAAAAAAAAAACTGTAAATACAAAAACTGTCCCTCGGCGCTTCTCCCTGCCCCCCACAACCAGCACCCACCCTCGCACCTGCATCCCACCCCCCACCCCATACTTACCTCCGGAGCTCGGCGTGATCTTGGTGGACTGGGAACACGCTCTGCACTCTTCAAAGCCGACCGCAAACTGAGGAAATGCCGTAAGCTGTACAATGGGATAGATAGGGTTTTTCAACTTTGTTGCATATCTCAGGCATTTTGGGAATTTTGGGCCCAAATTTTCAACATGGGGTTTTGGACCTCTCATGAATGCTGTCACTGTCGTGAGCTATCAGGTTTAAAGGGTGATTTCGCAGCCACTGCGCGAAATCACCTTTCCAGAACAATTAATGAAATGACACTGCCAGTGTTCATAAGGTGGGCTCTCAAAAAGCCTATTTTGAAAATTTGGTGGAAAAATTCCTAAAAATGACTGTTTTACGAGCGTGAGTTGCGCAGTTCCTATGCACACTCGTAAGTTTGAGAATTCTCAATGTTTTCACTCCAGATTTTCAACATTGCCATTTTACCACACCCTCTTATGAGCAGTACAGCTGTCATTTTTCACATCTCACCCAAAATGTGTTTCCGCCCATGTAGCGCACAATGGCGCAGTCGGTGTGTGAAATCAATGTACGGTACACATTAAGAAAATCACAGTGACACTGTTCATGAGCAGAGGTGTTAAAATGGCTATGTTGAAAATTTGGTGAAAAAATTCCTAAAAATGACTGTTTACGAGCATGTGTTGTGCAGTTCCTACGCACGCTCGTAAGTTTGCGAAATTTCAATATTTTCACTCCAGATTTTCAACAGTGCCATTTTAGTGCACTTCCTTATGAGCAGTACAGCTACCATTTTTCACAACTTGCTCAAAATGTGTTTCCGCACATGTAGCGCACAGTGGTACAGTCGGTGTGCGAAAACAATGTTCAGGACAGGTTAAGAAAATCACAGTGACACTGGTCATGAGCAGAGGTCTTAAAATGGCTATGTTGAAAATTTGGTGACAAAACTCCATAAAATGACTGTGTTATGAGTGTGCATTGCGCAGTTTCCATGCGCCCTCGTAAGTTCATGAATTTGTAACATTTTCAGTCCAGATTTTCACCAGTGGCATTTTTCCACACCTCCTTATGAATAGTACAGCTGTCATTTTCCACAACATGGCCGAAATGTGTTTTCACACTTTCAGCACAGAAATGCGTGGTCGCTGTGGGAAATTATTGGTCGGGACAGATAAAGAAAATCACACTGACACTGTTCATGATCGGAGGTCCCAAAATGCCTGTGTTAACAATCTGCTGTAAAAAAATCCCCAAACTAGTTACATTACGGCTGTGAGTTACACAGTTTCTATGCACGCTCATGACTTCACCAGTTTTTTAAATATTTTCACAGCAGATTTTCAACATTGCCATTTTTTACACCTCACCATGAACAGTACCGCTGTCATTTTTCACATCCTGTTAGGAATGTGTTTTTGCACCTGTGGTGCCAAATGCCATAGTCGCTGTGCAAAAGCAGTTTTCGGCTAACAAACTGATATTGCCACTGTTCATGAGGTGGGGTCACAAAATAACCATGTTGAAAATTCAGAGTGAAAATACCAACGAATGCCTGAGGCATTAGGGTTTCCGACCATAACGCCCCACCCTGTTGAGAATGACAGGCATCAGGGATGTGACTTGGGATTCTTGCCTGTCATGCTCATACCATTCCACCCCCCCCCCCACACCCTGCAGCCAGTGAGAGGCATCAAGGTGTGCCTCGGACTCTTCGGGCCCACACTTCACCCCATTCTCCTATACCGCACCCAGCTCACCGTATTTCCTGATGGAATGGGGTGTGCATAAGGGCCAAAGACCCCAAGGCACACCGTGACACTTGTCAGTGTCTGCAGGGTAGGGTGTGGTGAAATGGCATGGTCGTTATGCCTGATGACCCAAAGGCACACCCCGATGCCTGTCACACTCTGCAGGGTGGTGGTGGGGTTGACTTCAGTTCAATACTTCGCTGCCATTCCTATTATGTAGCTCTGTAACTTCTACACTACCAATGCCAATGCCAGCAAGCAAACATTCAGCATTGACAAATGCTTGTTTTTGACTCAGATTTGTCCTGATGAATAGAAATGTTAAACCATGTAAAAGATGGTCAAGCTTGTCCAGAAAGACCCAGATCCCAAGTCTGCTGATCAAAATAGAGGCAGGTGAACATGAAAGGATCCCTTTGTAAATGCTAACCAAGATTCTTCATCTGGGATTTTCACCAGAAAAAAACTCAAACTGAATTCCCTCCCCCACAAAGACACCCAGAAATACATAATAAGCACAAAATGGATTTTGACTAGGTTTAGGAGAATAGACCAATTTTATTTGCAGCTATTTCCTCTATAAAGTCACATACATCAGGCTGAAATCACCGGCATCAGAATCATGTAGGAAAATATTCAAGGAATGGAGCCTCACATATCATAGAAGCATAGCCAATGTGTAGGGCTTGCATTGTTGACACCTATATAGTGTGGGCATGCCCTCTGCCTCGGATTCTTTTTACCTATCATTGAGTTAACATTGGATCTTGTGGGAATTCTGTCATTAGCATCTCATCATCAAAGATTCAACTTCCTTGAGTGTTCTTGTTTCAATATTTGACTCCCTCAGCACTGATTGCTGACCTTGGTCAGTGGTGCTTCTCTGACTTCACAGCCATTTCTGCCTTTAGTTGTATGTTGTTGAGTTCAGCAGTGAGGTAACCATCTCCTATTTGACACTGCAGGTGTAGTAAGACCAATTCCAACAAAGACAGTCACGATCTCTGCAGTGAATGTCTTGGCCCAGATCATGATATCAAGAACTGTCAGAACTGTCAGTAGTTCACAGACAAAATGAGGAAAGACAAAGAAAATGCACTAGACTACATTATAAATCAATGTAGCAATAACACTGAGAGGCATCAAGCTGCCCCAAGCAGAAACAATACTTCATTAATAATAAGCCTAGAGTGAAACCGGTTGGGTTGTTCTAAGCATCGAATCTCCAACTTGCTGCTTCTGCATCTCTGTGAGTTTTTGCAGGTAGGATGCATAAAAAGTACAAGAAGACATATAATGTCCTATTTGTTTGATTTCTGTAAATCTCTCCAAGTCACATGCATGCATTCTAAAGCATAAAACACTGTGTAAAGCATCCTAGGTAAGTCCTTGCTGATGATGTTACTACACTGATTGCAACACAACAAGCTCTTGCACACTAACGGTAACATTAATCTCTATAAAATGCACAAAAGAGTACAAATGATTGCAAAAGTTGCTGAATGCTATGTCTTTATGCCTAAAGAGAGGATGGGAAAGATAGGCTATTAATAAAGGATCTACCTCAGCTACCATAGGAACTTCAGATTAGAAGTCCTCTACTCAACCGGCCCATTGGCACATTGGTAGTACTACCACTTGTGACACTGGTGGCCTACATTCAGGAACAAGTGCAGGTCATCAAGGGCTGACCAGGGGGAGGAGGATCGAGCATCTCAGAGGATGCTCTCCTCCTCCGGGGGGGGGAAGGGGAGGGTGGCCATCTCTGCTACTATACTACCACCTGGGTGACCACAGCTGGCAGTGCAATGGAGCAGCTGATGAGAAGGGGTATACAGGCTAGTGCCATGATATGCACATTCACATGCATATGCATGCATACCAGTGCTGCCTATGCCTCAAGGGATGGAATGGGTGAAAAGTGGAAACACACCTTTGTGCAGTATGATGGCCCCACCACACTCACCAACCTGGGTGCTATCCTGATGGCTAGATATTGTGTACCTAAAGGACCTGGACTAGTCCCAAAGGCTCCACTGCAAGAGGCAAATCATGGGGACAACACTGGAGTAAGGTAAGCCCCAAGAGAAGGTGAGAAGATGGAGTTGTGGTGTGGTGGTGGCCAAGGGCTAAGGGGAGCATATTGCAAAAAAGGAAAAAAAAAAGAAGTCCTCCATTTGGTCAGGTTGCTCTGAACATCCCATTAAAAAGGGAAGGTATCTGAGAAATTTAGTGGATTATAGTCTGGCTCAAGATCATGGCTGACCTTATGGGATCACCAATGCCATACCTCAAGAGATATGGCATTGGTGATCTCCTTTCACTGTACAGTCAGATGTTGATCAGCAGATGGCACTTGGCCACCAGCATTGGGCTCTGGAGCCAGTCATGGACAAAAGGACCATCAACATTTAATGTCAGTAACTGTGTCAAAATCCCTTCTGCTGCCATCAACCTTGGTCATGGTGACAAGAATCTCATGTATTGGGATCTTGATGCTGGCCTCATCAATGGTATTATTAGTCATAGCGTTACATGTTACTGTTTCTAGTCTGGTATTTCCTAGCATCAGTCCAGACCAGGCAGTAATATGGGACTGAAAGTTTTCTGTCTGGATGTGGCAGTTCATGATCAAAGAAGAGGCCACAGGCATGCCTGCAATGTTAACAATAATGCTGCAGTTGCAGCCAGAAACATGGGCAGATATTTTCTGAAATTTCTGCGATATCTCTGGAGAAATCCCTTACCTGCCTGCCATACCATTATGGGCCACCAGAGAGAATCTCTTTAGATATAGCACAAAATATCTGGAGATATCTAAACTTACTGTATCTATGGCTGCAACTGTATAAGTCCCATGTCCCTCTGCTATGCATAGATCATCATAGATCACAGCATCATTCTCAGTGACCATGATGGTTTCAGCAGCACTTCTTATTGGGCCTATCTATTCCATCATTGAGAAACATGGTAAGGACCTACATATATACCTCCCTGAGTTTGAGGAAGAAAACAATCCTGAGTACAGTATCAGGATGAAGACTTCTGGGAGGGATGTGATCATGTAGACCTCAGTAGGTTGCACACTCACCTCTGAAGCTGGAAGATTGGAAGACTGTGGGTTCTAGTCCCACACAAGGAACCTGGAGCAAAACCCAATACTGATGTTTTAGTGCTGCATGAACAGGACGCGGTGCTCCTGAGGGGCCATCTTTCAAATGAGACATTAATCCAAGGTCTCACCTGCCTGTTCCGATGGTTGTTCAGGTAGATGTTAAAGATCCCATGGCACTTCTCAAAAAGAGCAGGAGAACTTTTTATGATGTATATACCATTAATATAGTTATTATAAATTTATAGAATTCCAAATAAAAAACTATATACAGTATATGTATATAAGTAATAGATAAACCACTCTGAGGTGTGCGGTCATGCTCTGATATACACACATGCCTTGGTGATAAATCAACGCCCAGGCGTGCGTATATCAAACGTAACCTTATCTATCTTATAAAATGTCAAAATTATTTTGGCGGGAGGTAAAAGTGCAGGTGTGCAGTCTCGCTCTGCTATACGCATGGTCATGTGATGTTGCGCAGCTAATAATATTGCTGCAATTTCCCTACCCATTTAAAAAAATATATATATATATTATGGTAGAGGAGCCATTTCTATGTTAAACCCCAAAACTTTGCACCTTAATAACTTTGCAACTGTTTGATGGATTTGCCTGTAATTTGGAATTTATGATCAAGAGCCATAGGCCTTGGGATCTGCCAAGTTTCGTATTGGTCAGATATCTGACTGTGAGTTATTAAGTGTGATCTGTCTTGTGGCGTTTACTCTTTCTGAAATTCTGTGATCAGCATACCTACAGGTCGTCTCGGTTTGCGTGACTGGCCCAAAATCTTCAGGGAACGTGCAGCTGGGGTCCCCGATGTGCCTTTCAAAGATTTCGTGAAAAAATATTAAACGGTTCAAAAGTTATTCAAAAAACAATTTCCCATTATAAGTCAATGGGAAAAGTTAACAAAAAGTTCAACACTTTTGCAAATGCATTTTTTTTTAAAGTATCTTTATTGTATTTTGCATAAACATATAAACAAACATACATAACAAACCCGGAAACCCGGGTGCCCACCCCTATAACTGAGTAGGCCAACTATGTACAAAAACAATATACAATCACAGCTGCAGAGAACCACCAGCCCCTATCCAGACATGAAAAACCAGGACACCACTCCTCACATTGAGGGAAAAAGAACAAAAAGGTAGCAAATTGGGACTGGATATTAACGAAAAACGAGAACCCCAAAGTGTTAAAACTAGGATTAGTCCACCAGTCCTATAATTCCCAAAACCCCTCTAGTCAGGGGGAGGATGTTCCCGCAGCTGTGTCCCGAGAAAGAGAGAGAGCCCCAAAAATAAAAAATAAAAATCCCTTGCTTGGCAGTCCAGGTCCTATCTTATTAATGTACAATGCTAAAGGAAAAGAAAAAAGGGAGAAGTAGAATTAGTTCTAGAACCTACAGATCTCTAAATCTAGAGATAAAGAAAACAAGAATACTCCTAGTATAAACAATCAGTCATAGAAAATATGAATACCCACCGCTTCAAAAAGCTACACTTAGACAGACAGACCGATGGCAAGGAGGCTAGAGCTGGGTCGAGTAGATAGCCTCTAAAATTTGCCACCTCTTATCATAAGTTCCCTTTTTCCCATTCCGAGACAAGTGGTGCTTAATCCTCCCTAGTACCCTCATAAGATCCGCTAGCCAGCGGTCATATGAATAAATGCATTCACTTTTCCAGTGCCTCAACACATAAGCTTTAACCAGGGCGGACATCAGGGCAATATGATACTTAATCTGCGATCCCGGGATTTGAGTCATATCCCCCAAAATACAGACCTCCGGTGAGATATAGTCTACATAGTTTAGAAGGGTCCATATTCTGCTTAATTAAAACCCAAATTGGGTATATCCTAGGACAGTCCCAAAATATATGTAATGTATCTCCGAATTCAAACCACACCTGAAACATAGATCTGTCTGTCCAAGCTTCCTAGCACAAAGTTTGGGAGGGTGAAGTACAAATTAGAAAAATGAAAATTGCATAGTTCTGAATTTGGGTATAGATATGTAAGCCGCACTTTTCCATATTGTCTCCCAGTCCGGCCTCAGTAGGGTATCCTTCTTCTCCCAGTAGGCCACCTTCGCTGAGACTTCCTTACTGAGGAAGTCGAGAAGCACCTTATACATTATTGACAGAGGCTTTCGAGCACAGTTAATTCCCTTAAGATTATCCCAGGTAAATGGAGTCCCTTCTTGAAAAATATTATCCCTTTGCATTCTCTGTAACATTTTGGTAATCTGAATCTTCTTGAAAAAATTAATACCACTACATTACATAGAAACATAGAAACATAGAAGTTGACGGCAGATAAGGACCGCAAGGCCCATCCAGTCTGCCCATTTCTTTTTCTACCTTATAAATGTGCCATCGGCCTTTGCTATGTCAGTGACCTATCTATTCATAGTCATTTGTATTGCTCCCTTATGCCTATCCCATGCCTGTTTGAAGCCCTGCACTGTATTCATAGCCACTACTTCTTGTGGTAAGCCATTCCATGCATCTACCACCCTTTCTGTGAAAAGAATTTCCTCACATTCCCCTTAATCGGCCTCCTCTAATCTCATGCTGTGTCCTCTTGTCCTGCTATTTTCTTATATTTAAACATGTTAGACTCTTTCACCTTGTTTATGCCCTTAAGGTGTTTAAATGTCTCGATCATATCACCTCTCTCCCTCCTTTGCTCAAGGGTATACATATTGAGCTCCGTTAATCTGTCCTCATATGTCTTCTGATGCAGTCCCTGCACCATTTTGGTTGCCCTTCTCTGGACTGCCTCAATTTGGTTAATGTCCTTGTGAAGGTGTGGCCTCCAATACTGCACGCAGTACTCCAGATGGGGCCTAACCAATGTCTTGTACAGAGGATTATTACCCCTCTTCACGACTTGTGATACCCCTACTAATACACCCTAACACCCCTAGCCTTACCTACTGCTTTAGAGGTCTGCTTGGATGATTTCAGGTCATCAGTGATGATGATGCCCAAGTCTCTTTCTTCCTTTGTGACTGCTAGCAACTCCTCCCAGCCTATAAGTGGCTTCAGGGTTTCTCTTCCCTATGTGCATGATTTTGCACTTCTTTGCATTAAATCCCAGTTGCCACTCTTCTGACCATTCTGCTAGTTTATCCAGATCTCTTCTCATTCTGCCCACCCCATCTGGATCATCTACTCTGTTGCAGATCTTGGTGTCATCTGCAAACAGACAAGCCTTACCCTCTAGTCCATCTGCTAGGTCACTAATGAAGATGTTGAATAGGACTGGCCCCAGGACTGATCCCTGAGGTACCCCACTTGTGACTTGCATCTCTTCTGACTGTATACCATTTACCACCACTCTCTGTTTTCTGCCAGTCAACCAGTTTGCCACCCAGTTGACCAACTTCTGACCCACCCGAGCCTACCTAGCTTATTTATCAATCTTCTATGTGGAACAGTGTCAAAAGCTTTGCTGAAGTCAAGGTAGGTGACATCAACTGCCCCTTGGTCCACCACTCTGGTTACCCAGTCAAAGAAATCTATGAGATTAGTTTGACAGGACCTTCCTTTTGTAAACCCATGCTGTCTTGGATCCTGTGCCCCTATGGATTCCAGGTGTTGCACTATCCTTTCCTTAAGGGTGCTTCCATAATCTTGCCCACTACTGGAGGTAAGACTGACCGGTCTGTAGTTCCCGCCTCCTCCCTGCTACCACTCTTGTGGAGTGGGATCACATGAGCCCTTCTCCAGTCTTCTGGGACCTCTCCTGTGCTCAGAGACTCACTAAACAATTCTGCTAATGGCTCTGCTAGTTCCTCCTTTAGCTCCTTAAGTACCTGGGATGTATGCCATCAGGTCCCATTGCCTTATCCACCTGAGCTTAGCAAGCTCTTGTAGGACCCTTTCTTTGTGAAGGGAGTAGTGCTCACCTCCCTCCCCTGTGTCCATGATGCTGAGCTGTGGGCCCTGCCTACCTTCTCTTCAGTGAATACTGAGCAAAAGTATCTATTTAGGATAGATGCCTTTACAGGGTCCTCCTCCTCACATGCTCCCTTTCTCCATTAAGCTTGTAATACCCCTCTGGACTTTCTCCTTTCACTAATGTATCTATAGAAAGTCTTGTCACCTTCATTTACTGTTTGTGCTAGTGTTTCCTCAGTTTGGGACTTTGCCTGCCTTACTGCCTTACCTGCTTCCCTTAGGGCAGTTTGGTATGCCCCTATCTTCATCCCGCTGTGTTCTCTTATATTTTCTGAAGGCCAGCCTTTTGGCTCTGACCTTTTCTGCTACTGTTTTTGAGAACCAAAGTGGTTTCCTTCTTTTGCACTTCCTTTTCTGTCTAACACAATGGGATGTTGCTTCAAGTATTGTATCCTTAATGCTTACCCACTTTGCCTGTACCTCCTCACCTGTGTTTCTTTTTGCCAGGGCTAGCTTAACTCTGTTGGCCATCTTATCAAAGTCAGCTCCTCTGAAGTCCCATATTTTGCCTTGGAATGGGATGATTTAGATGTAGTAGCCAAATTGAACCATACCATGTGATGGTCACTGGCCTCAGGTGACCTTCTACCTGGAGATCTGTGATCCCTTCTTTGTTAGTCAGTACTAGATCTAGGATAGCCCTGTCTCTTGTGGGTTGCTGTACCAGTTGTTTGAGGCCCTCCCCGCAGGGAATCCACTATGAGTCTAGTTCTGGCAGATGTTCCTGCTGGTATTGACCAATCTGTATCTGGCATGTTGAAGTCTCCCATTATCAGAACCTCCTTTAGCTGTCATGTTTTGTATATCTTCTAACAGTAATGTGTCTATGTCCTCCCTCTGGTCTGGGGCCTGTAGACAACCCCAGTTCTTATGGTTGTCCCATTTCCTGTTTCCAGGGTGACCCACAGTTCTTCTGGCTCCTTATGTGTATTCCTGAATTTCTGTAGCTTTGATATTTTCATTAACATACAGGGCCCTCCTCCCCCCCTTTGCACCTCGGTCTCTCTGAACAATACATAGCCAGGTACTGAAGTCTCCCAAGTGTGGTTACTGGTAAACCACGTCTCACTAATTGCTACTGTCCAGTTTAGCCTCTGACATTATTGCCTGCAGGTCTGGGATCTTATTTCCCAGGCTGTGAGCATTTGTGTACATGATTTTCCATTGGCCAGATTTTGGTGTGTTAGTTGTTGGGTGAGGTTTGGCATTACCCTGTGCATCGTATGGGAGACAAACCTTTTTCTTACCTGGTGATGCAAATGAGCAGCAAACATGCTGAATTCCAGTTTGACCACTAGCTGAGGGGGGGGTGTTCTTCCCATTCAGCGTATGGGGTGCTGCACCCTCTCCCCATTTGCTAGTTTAAATATTCTGCAAAAGACGTCAAACTTCTGCCCCAATGCACTGACTCTCTTTAGTCAGATGCAGTCCATCAAATTTAAAGAACTTTCGCTCCAGAACTGTTGCCAGTTCCTACAAATCTGTGTCCTTTTCCTGGCACCAGTCCTTGAGCCATGTGTTTAGCTCCCTATCTCCCTTCTCTGACCTTCCGTCCATCTGCTCCCTTCTCCCAGACTGGCAGGATCTCAGAGAAGGAGATGCCAGACGAAATAGATGATAGTTTGTCACCCAGCCTAGTCAGGTGTTCCTTGGTCTCCACAACTGACCGGCTGGCGAGATCGATAGTCCCTATGTGTACTAGGACATCAATGTTTTCTCCTGCTTTGTGAACAATTTTAGAATGTGGTCAGTGTCTCTCCATGCTGATGTACCTGGGAGACATCTGACCCATCACCTAGCTGGAGATGGGTATCAACTCCCGAATCATGGAGTCTCCTATGATCAGAAGTTTTTGGATTTCCTTTGTGCTTGTTTAGTTTTGGTTCCTGTTTTGGGTGAGTATTGTTGTGCTAGCTCCTGTGCCGCAGTGTCCTGCTCTGCAGTGTCTTCTGCCTCTTTATTTGATTTCAGAGATAGAGGCAGATACCTGTTTATAGTGTTTATATGGTTTTGGAGGTAATGTGTTGGAGAGCAGAGAGTGATGGGGCACCTGATTTGCTCCTCCTAACCACCTGCCAACCTCCTGGACCAACTACCCTCTGGTTGAGGTTTTTCTGTTGGATGCTGGGAAATGGCGGGTGGTTTTATAATGTATTTCCTCTTCAATATGAAATTTAGGCGTGCAATCTCTGCCCATGCTGCCGGAGCTGAGACCTAAGATCTCAAGGCCCAGCATGTAGGACAGTGTCCTAAATCCTGTAAGAATGTCCTTCTGAAAATTGTTCCACAGTACCTGCAGTTAATGAAATCCATTCCAAATAAGTTGCTGGGTTTGTAACCTAGTCAGAGTAATTAGAAGGAAAAAAAAATGCAAGTAATGGTTTAATTGTGCTTTGTTTAACTTGTCATAACAAGTTAAATTACTAGTGCCCTGTAAATGAGATCACCTTGTGGAGGCCCACTGATCCGCCTCCTGCTCTGCCACAGGAAATGTCACAACTGTGGTACCCTATAAATGGAGTGTAGCGTGGGATGGTTGGGGATGGGGGTGGGTGGCTGGGCCCTTCCCTGCCTAAAAGAAGAACCACGGATGAAAGAACAAGGAGGTAAGAGCAGAAACAATCAGTCAACAACAAATGCAGTAACCCTGAAAGCTTAACCTAATGTTAGATAAAACTGTAAAACCTGTAAAGCACCACCTGTAATAATTTCAGAGAAGATATACCCTGTAAGAAACACTTTGCTCCAGAGAAAAATAAAGCAGTAACAGAAGATATACCTTGCAAAAGACAATTTGAATCAGAAGATTACAGCAGTAATCTGTTAGCACACACCTGTAGGCACACCTTGTAATAATGCAGAAGAAGGTATACCAGCAACAACAATTTGAATCAGAGAAAAAATAAAGCAATGAAATGTTAGCAACAAACAGTAGCAATCCCTGTGAGTAAAAAATAAAAACACCACCACACAGTAAATCTGCTTAGCCAAACTAAGTCTTAATCCTTCTCCCTTGCTCTGGTAAGTTTCTCTACTCTGCCTTTCAAGCAGTCTTAGAAGGAAAGAACTCAGGTGAAGCTAGGTGCCTTGGCCAGCAAACCAAGTCTTCTACATTGAGGTGGAAACATGACTTTATCGTCTAGAATCAAGTCTAACCAAACAAAATTAGCTAACTGTGGAGCCCAAGAGTCCCTGATAAGTCAGCCACCAATAGTCATGTTAGGATTACCTAAAATAGGTTGACCTCTACAGCTCTTCTGGAGCTTCTTACGGATGGGGAAAAGAGCCCACCAAGCCAGGACTGTCTTAACTATTGAGGAATCCTTACCCACATCAGGAGAGATCCGGATTAGTGAAGACAATGACTCAGGAGAAATACTAACTCTTAAAATTTGCTGTTCAATATGTAGCCAAGTTGGCGTATAGCCCTCTCCCTCCTGAATGCTATTCCATCGTGTCATTATCGATAGTTGCCCAGCAACGTAATATAAGTAGAGATCTGGAATTCCAAGCCCCCCTGAAGTAGAAGGCAGTCGCAAAACCACATGTTTCCTCCTTGGAGGCTTGGAATTCCATAAAAAGTTGGAAAAAAGGTTTTGTATTCTAATAAACCAGGACTTAGAAATATTATAGGGGGACAAATATATAGGATATAAAAATCTAGGCAATAGATTCATTTTAATTAATCCTATTCTAGCTGTCAAATTTGGGAAGCTTGTTCCACCTATCCACGTCAGCCTAGCTGCTACAAATACTTTGTCCAGGTTTGCTTCTACACCTGCTGGAAATTAGGAGTAACCGAATCCCAAATAGTCAATACCATCTGGAGCCCACTTTAGGTGGAGATGGTCAAATCTGCCTTAAATACATGTAGAGTAAGGGGAGGACCTGGGTCTTGGTTAAGTTCAACTTATAGTTTGAAACTACCGAAAATCTCTTTATAACCTCCAGAACCCTATCAAAACTCTTCACCGGGTCGCAAAGATGCAGAAGAATATTGTCTGCAAAAACCGAAAACTTCAGTTCCCAACCCTTAACCTCAATCCCCCATATTTCAGGATCTGATTGAATCGCCCGAAAAAGAGGCTCCAGGTAAATATTAAATAAAATTGGGGAGAGGGGGCAACCCTGCCTGGTCCCATTGTCCAGATGGAATTCCTTTGACAAAAAGCCATTACAGAGGACCCTGGCCGTAGGTATAGCATATAGATTCCTAATACCCCTGAGAAGGCCCTCCGGGAAGCCCATCCTCTCCATGGTGGCAAATAGAAAGGAATGGGAGACCCGATCAAAGGCCTTCTCGACATCCAAGGAGAAAAGCGCCATATCTAAACAAGAGGTGGAGGCCTCCACAAGGACATGGTCAAGCTTACGCAAAGCATCATGAGCCCCCCTGCCCGGCATAAAACCAACCTGGTCTTGGCTAATAATCCGAGGAGCTATCTTTAAAATTCTATTAGCCAATATTTTAGCTAACAATTTGATGTCCTGGTTCAAGAGGGCAATAGGCCTATAACTCCCTGGTGTTTCTCGGGGCTTATCTGGTTTAGGAATAAGTGTAATATAAGCCTGATATAACGGCAAATGGGGGATTCCCTCAGACAAAATACCAGAAAAGAGCTCAAGGAGTAAAGGTATGAGACTCTTCAAGTGGGCTTTATAAAACCCAGCTGAAAGACCATCTGGACCTGGAGTCTTACCCCTAGGCATAGTGCTAATTGCATCACATATTTCAGCCTCCGTTATAGGTATTACCAGGGCCTGGGCCTGTTCTTGGTCCAGTCTTGGTAAGGCAATACTCTCCAGAAACTCCACGCATTTTCCTCAGTGCTGCCTGATGCCCCTGTATATAAATCTGTAAAATAATGGCAAAGCATCTGCCATATCCTGAGGTCTGTGATCAAATCTCCCGGTATTCCAAGTATGGTATCGTACGGGCCTCCCATTCTCTAACCCTGCTTGCAAGAAGCCTACTGGGCAAGTCCCCTTGCAAAAGATATTCCGCTTGAAGCCTTTCAGTCCAAGCCTCCAATTTGAAGTACATAATATCCGTCAGCTCGTCCCTCAGTTCATGAAGTTCCCTATCCACCTCCTCACCAGTTCCCTCAAGGGGGGTAAGTGAGTTAATAGCACCCTCAATGAATTCCTCCTTTGCTTTCCTCAACTTATTCCTCCTAATGGAGAGGGTCTGAGCTATACTGGAATATAGGACTTTACAATTAGGCCATGCTAAGTTCTTATTGCCCAGGGTAGGGATCTGGGTCAAAATAATATCCCTAAGAGATTCCTCCAGACGAGATAACATACTGTCTTCTAAAAAAAAGAGATTCATCCAATCTCCACCTGAGCGGTTTTGTCGAAACAGACTCCAATATCCAACACATCTGTAATGGAGAATGGTCAGACAAAATTCTACTATGAGTAAACAGCTTCTTAACCCCTCGTAGGGCCTCCTGATTAACCAAGAAGAAATCGATACGTGTTTGAGTTTTATGCACCCCTGAATAGAAGGTCATAATACCATCTCCTTGTTTAAACTTCCAAAAGGGATCTGTCAGTGCTGCCACCTCCAGAAATCTGGCCAAAGATACCTGCACTCTAGTAGGCGGTTTTTAGAGGGGGTTCCTATCCACCAAGTTACTAAAGCAGAGATTCCAATCCCCTGCCATAATTAGGGGGTGAGCTGAGAAGCTGGTGAGGTCTAATTCCAAGGAGGAAAAAATTCAGGGTTAGGGGAGTTGGCCCGTATACAGAAGAGATTTATTATCCTCCCATAATAGTACCCATGACAAAAACTCCCAGCCATCCTCCGGTTTTATATTGCAGGAGTAAAGCGGACAGCTCTTTGCAATCAAGATGCAACGCCCCTGAGGCTTTCGTGCCCCTCCCAAAAACTTGACCTACTCAAAGCCTTCTCAAGAGCAATAACTCTTCCTTTAACAGGTGTGTTTCCTGCAGCAAAGCTATATGAGCCCCTATCTGTGAAATAAATTTTAGAATCAGTAGTCTCGTTTTCCTCCCTCTAAGGCCTTTAACATTCCAGGATAAAATGTTAACTGTAAACATATTAATGTATTACACCCCACACCTCCCAGCCCCGGCTGCCCGCTAAGGAAAAAAAGGAAGAAACATTCAAAATCTGCAATTTGGACTCTCTCTCTTCCCTCCCCAGGCCCCACCCTTTTGTCACCACCCCGATCCGCTGATCATCCTCCTAACCACCATCGAAAGCGAGATGAGCCAGCCACTGAGTGCACTCCTAGTCCTCAACCCGAAATAACCCAAAACAAGCATCTATTCCCCTTACCCGGAAAATCAATATTTTGTTTGAAAGCCCTTCCCCCCATACTTCTTCTGTGGTCCCAACTTATAACTCCACCCTCATTAAGGCTTTAAATCAAAGTCACAGTCTCCACGATCCTCAGGAAAATTGTGTTGAAGCACTAGTAGAAAGCCTTATTCCAAAGTAACATAACTGGAGAAAACAGAATTCAGCCACATCCACGGACTTGTCCCAAGCCATAAATTCAGGTTGCCGCCCTGAACAGATCCGGAAGTTCAGCTTTCAGCCCTCGCATCTCTAGCTGTCAAAAACCTCCGGTCTCCCGATTGCAACTTGACCACCAGAGTAGCAGGATGTTGCATCCGAAACTTCACACCTGCTAAATAGAGCTTCTTTTTAATGTCAATATATTCTTTCTGTTTTTCACGTATGGCATGTGTTTGATCCTGAAAAAGCCAGATTGCAGCTCCATTCCAGTGCAAGTTTTTAAGTGCTCTCGCTCTCATAAGAATGTGAGTCTTCTCCCTAAAATTCAGGAAGCGCATTATGATAACCCTGGGTCGAGCCCGGGGGGTCTCTCTCAGAGACCGATGTGCCCTCTCAATATTATATGCCTCTCCATAAGGAGTAGGGCCCAGGATCTTTAACAGCAGCCCCTGAATAAAGGTGATACAGTCCGCACCCTCAGAGCGCTCTGGTAGACCAGCCAGAATTAAATTATTCCTTCTGCTGCGAGATTCTTGATCAGTCTACTCTCTCCTCAATTTTTCACTTGTCTCCTTAGGGCCACCAACTCCTGCTCGTGTGCAGGCGTTTTCCTGTCTTGCAAGGCAGCTCTAGCTTCAGATCCCCTACTCTCTGTGCAGAGCGTTAAGAGTAGGCTTAATGAGCAACAAAATCGCTACCAGCCTCGTAAGGCGATTTGATTTCACCTAAATTGTCCTGAGGATCTGGCCTTTCTCCTCCGCACCCATACATGCCTCCTGGTCTTCTGGCACTGGTGAGAGGGGTTTTGGGCGTTTGGAGGGCGGCGCTCGTGCGTCGGCGAGTTCGAGGCTTCCTGGATCCATCCTCGGTACTGCAGCACAGGAGGGTACACTCGCACAGCCAAAGCGGGATAGTGAACCGGGCGGCTTTTCAGTAAGTTGAACAAACAGCTGCCGGTTCTAATGAAGATTGTCAGCCCATTAGCGTTAATCGGGGATTTTAAGCTGGTTTAGAGGTTGAGTCGGCCCGGGAGTAGCGCTCCGAACGTCTTCTTGGCACTAGCACATCACGTGATCTCGCAAATGCATTTTTACTTTCGCAAATGGGCCTGTTGCTTTCGCAAATCGGCCATTTTGTTTTCAGTTGGTGATCAGAAAATGGTTGGCATTTAAATTTGGGACCCTCTAGCAACCTAATTTTTTGTATTCACCTAGTCGGGCCCTGAGGATGCTTGCCATGTCTTTATTTTGTGGTAAACACCCCAGAAATATGTTTTCAAATTTCTGGAAAAAGTACTTTCACAATTACTTTGTTACTCACCGAAAGTGTCACAGAAATTCTGCAGCTTTCATAAATTGAGACAGTAATTTTTCTAGTCTGTGGGAAAATGGCAGCAATTCTTTGGCACTGCACTGCAAAATAACCGTTGGGAGTTTTGGGCTGAAGTGGGAGGAGCATAGCCGACATCTCACAGATGTGCCTTTCAGTGTTGTGATTGAAAAATATTACATGGCGGCAAAGTTATGGCACTCAAATTTGACAGTTTTTCCCATAGGATAACATTACGGCCCGAAGCATTACAGGAATCCTTTGGCACCCTGCTGCAAAATAACGGTTTGGTCTTTTTCCTGAAATTTGGAGGAAGACAGCCAACAGTACACAGATGTGCTTTTCAGTAGTTTGGTGAAAAAAATATCACATGGCAGCAAAGTTATGGCACTCCAAAATTGACGGTTTTTCCCATAGGATAACATTACGGCGCCCGACACTTAACAGAAATCATTTGGAGCCCTGCTGCAAAATAACGGTTTGGTCTTTTTTCCTGAAATTTGGAGGGAAGACAGCCAACAGCCCACAGATGTGCCTTTCAGTAGTTTGGTGAAAAAACATTACAGGGAGGCAAAGTTATGGCGATCCAAACTTTTCTTTTTTTCCCATAGGATAACATTACGGCGTTCGCCGCGCCTTTCAGGGCCTGTATCTCGGAAACGGTGCGAGATACGGACTTTTCGTTGGAACACTTCTTGGCCCCCTAATGGGGCTAAGATCCAAATTAGCCAGGACAGTGTAAATAATATGACTTTTATTTTTTTTTTCTACGTCGTACGGTTCCTGAGATATAATGTATTTAGTATTCCAAGATCTCATTTTCTGCTTGATACTCATTATTTTGCATACATTATTTGTACTCACTGTCTTTCTCAATGCAGGTTTTGAAGAAAACCAGCCTGTGCACTTACATTACTGTTACTGTTGCCCTTTCCGCTTGCGGATCCGTACCCGTTTCACTTACCATTGACGTCTGTGCCACCATGTGCGTTATCCTTTGCGTTTTCATTTGCGCTTGCGTTTCTGTTATTTTTTGCCATTTCTGTCTATAGTACTGTTTATCTTACTGTTTCACTTTACATCACCATGCCCATTGACATTTCTGTTTGCAGGCACCATGTTACTATGTGACAACACATCATGTGGCAGACCATTCCCGTCTACGCCACCATGTGCGTTACCCTTTCTGTTCTCATTCATGCTTGTGTTACCATGTACCACTGTTAGCATTTCTGTTTGCGTTGCTGTCCCTGTTAGTATGCCACAACACATCATGTGGCGGGGCCCAGCAGCTCCGCCACGCTGCATTACATTCACTATTTCTCGTTATCATTCTCAAAGAAGGAAATTAGAGGCAAAAACTCTGTTTAATGCATTAGTTAGGGTTGTTCCAGGCGACAAAGTGAGAAATTCGCTGTTAGGGTTGAAAACCCTTGGACCAGCCACCCCCAACCCGGCATTGGGGTGCGCATTGGGATCGTGGGTCCTAACTCTCACCCATTCTCCTATCTTCTGCTGCTTTACACATGTCATGGGGGAGGGTTGGGGCTGGCGATCCCAATGCACGCAAAGTGAGAGGTGAGCGAAATCAAGTTTCAACCTAACAGCCAGCCCCTCACTCGCTATTAACTAACTAATACGATAGCAAATTTTACCTCTAATATATATATGTCCAGATGCAGTTTTCAATTCATAACAATATATTTTCTCCAGTTCTGTTGCAATCATTTTCATCAGCTCTTCATTAGACACTTGTTTTTGCTGTAATACCCAGGCACAACTAGCTTGCCATATATAGTATTTTAATAATGTGCCAATCAATTGTGATGTGTACAAATCATATTTTCTCCACTTCACATCGTATAATCCTAGTACTAATTCTTCACAGGTTATTGTTTTGTATAATGGTTCCTTCCACTTTTTACCAAAAAAAAAAAAAAAACAGAATCGTATAAATGAACACTGTAAATACAGTATAGGTTCTCCTGTGTTTCCAATTTCTGCACACAACTATTTCTTAAGCAGTATCGTTCATCCACCTGTTTATGTTTGTGTGTATTATATACACCCAGTCTCCTGTGTGCAGTCAGCCAATGCACATCCTAGATGTACTGTATATTGGTATTCTGTCGTTGTTCACGTAATGTATTACCTTCTGAATTCTTTTTCTGGGCATTTTGGTATTTCTAACTGTTCATAGAAGTTTGTCACTTGTATATGCTGATATAGAGATTTTCTATTGGGCGTTAATACTGTTTGCAATATTAGCTTCCATTGTTTAATTTTCTTTATTATTTCTTATACAAAATCTGAGGTGTTTGCATTTTTCTTTTGTGCTTTCAATCTGTCTGTCTGCCAGTTCTTTAAATATGGCTATAACCATTCTTTGATCCCTGGTGTCCACAATTTCCCATTTGGTCTCATAGCTGTACATATATTATATGATATAAAAATACTATAAAAAAATGCTGTTGAGTTGATTATTCCACAACCTCCATCTTTTTTTATCTCTGTATGTGATGTTTCTTTTTATTGGGTTTAATCTACTGCCCCAAAATCCTTAGAAGAAAACACTTAATATTTTTGTTTCATATTTCTGAGGTATGGGAAATATATAACTTAAATATAGGAAAATTGGTAATATTAGTTTTTTGTTATCATTTAAAGTTTATTATTTTCTCAGAGAACAGGCATAATTATCAGTACATAGTTATATAATCTTTACAGGGAAAGCAGTGAGATCTTACAGCTATCTTTCCGAGAAAAAAAGAAATAATTGGAATCATGCACTTTCCCCGAGCATAACTACAGACAATAGCAACTGGCCTAAAAACTATAACCCCTCCCATCTCCCCACACCCTCTACAATTATATGTTGGAGGTCAAAAATAGTAAATTAAAAATTCAAAGGTGCTAGCATGATAAACCAAGAAAATTTATTTTTCTTATTTTTTCCATTTTATTTTTCCCTTTTTCTTTTTTCTTTCTTTTCTTTCTTTCTTCTTTCTTTTCTTTTTCTTTTTTAAATTGGCGGCCTCCAAGAAGAAAGAAAATACTCCCAGGAACCCCATAACTTTACAAAAGACTCTCTTCTCCCTCTTCTACCAGCAATATGTTTTTCAAGTTGTATAGCTAGAGTACATTCCCTGTGCCACTCCACCAAAGTTGGGGCCTTGTCTGACGTCCAGTATCTAAGGATTAATAGCTTTGTCACTGCGGCAGCTAACATAATTCGTGCTCTCCAGGCTTTGGGGGTGGTCACAGGGAAAGCGCCTAAGATACAGACCTCGGGGGTATCCATTTTATGAACGCCAAGGATAGGGCCAAGCAGGGTACCCACAGATTTCCAAAAGCTCTGAACCAGGGGGCACAACCATAAAAGATGGTATAGGGTTCCATCTTCCCTTTTACATTTCCCACACAGCGGTGAGGTAAGTACTCCCCTTCTAAAGAGATGGGAAGGAGTCAAATACAAGTGATGCATTATTTTAAACTGTATGAATCTTAGCCTATCTTGCTAATGTATCTATACACGGTAGCCCAGAGTGTGGCCCAAACTTTCGGGGCGTACTTCCATCACCTCGACCCAATAATAGCAGATTCCAGAAGGAAGTGTATGATCCCATTCCTGGAGGAGACTACGAACCCTGGCCACTGCGTGTGGCTGCCGTGTGGTCCTTAGAAGAGTATGTATATCTTTACCACCCTTATCCGCTATATTATTCAGAGAGAAAACCTGAGTCAGCGCTTTACTCAGTTGCAACCATTTGTAAAAATCTAGGTCCGTGAGACCCCAAAAAAATTTTTTCAGAGCCTTGAATGTACATGGTCTGTCCCAATTCCAAAAATCCGCAGCCGTTAGTTTACTTATCTGAGGCCAGAGTGCCACTGGAATGGGGGCACCATCGATTTTAATTTGTGGATTGTCTACAATGGGTTGAGAGCCAGATAGCCACCACCGGACCCCTAGATAGCTTTGTAGCTGATGAAATGCTCTGATAGACCATCCCATCGGATTATTTTTGAGCGATTTGGGAAGATTGGCTAAAGGGATGTAAAGGAGCACATTTAGTGAGCATTTGGTCCTCCTCGCAAGACTCTGTTCAATGTCCGTCCAGAGAGGTATATAATTAGATCTAGTGTGATCACAGTCCCAGAAAGCCAGTTTCCCTACATGCTGGGCCAAGTAATAAGTAAATAAGGAGGGGGGCTGCTAGTCCTCCCTTAAGTTTGGGAGCCAAAAGTTTAAAATAGGATCAACGGGATGTTTTAGTTTGCCATAAAAAGGAATTGAATAGCTTCTGCAATTTAATAAACCAGCTCTTTGGCAGGAAGGCTCCCTAACATATCAAGCGGGTAAAGAAGCTTAGGAAGAGCCACCATTTTTATAAGGTTCAGTCTGCCCCATAAAGTTAAGGAGACTGTACCCCATCTCTTAAGATCTTCCGAGATCTCTTGCACAATAGAATCTAAATTCTCCTTGATCATCTGAACGAAACTCGTATTTATGTTTATACCCAGAAAAGTGATGGATTTGGTTTCCCAAGCGACGCCTAGACCCTGCACATCTGCTTTTCTCGTAAAATGGTTTAGTGGGAAAACTTTAGTTTTAGCACAGTTTAATTTGTAGGAGGATATGGCGGAAAATTTATTAATCTCCGTAAGTATAGCTGGGATTGAAGTCTCTGGGTTTTCTATATGTAGAAGCACGTCATCCGCATATGCAGAGCAGGCATAACTAAAATCCCCTATTTTTATACCTTTGGTAGCTGAATTCTTTATGATTCTATGCAATAGTGGTTCCAAATATAAATTGAACAATAAAGGGGACAAAGGACAGCCCTGCCTAGTACCCCACTCCAACTTGAAGATTTTCGATAGGAATCCATTACATTTCACCCTGGCTGATGGGCAAGAGTATAATAATGTAACCCAACATAAAAAATTGTGGAGTATGCTGAAGGCTGAAAGTGCAGCAAAAAGGAAGGGCCATGAGACCCGATCAAAGGCCTTTGGCATCAAGTGATAGGAGTGCGCTGGGATTTTAGAATCTTTGGCTATTGCAATAAGATGCATAAGTTTCCTCATGTGGTCATGAGATAATCTCCTCTCATAAAGCCCACTTGTTCCTGCATATTAATCGGTCCATAACTTCAGCTAGTCTACTAGCTAGAATTTTGCAAGTATTTTAATATCGGTATTGAGCAGAGATATTGGCCGGTAACTATCCAGACTGTTTGGATCTTTACCGGGTTTTAGAATTAAAGAGATAGTGGCCTCTAGGAAGGCTGGATCAGAAATCCCGTGATTGTACCAGTAATTAAAAGAGTCTAGCAGAATTGGTGAGATCTCTGGGAGAAAAGCCTTATAAAAATTACTCGGGAAACCGTCAGAGCCTGGAGATTTGTCTAGGGGCAACTGCAGGATAGCTTGATGTATCTCAGAGATAGTGATTGGGGCTTCTAAGATTTTAAACTCGGCTTCTGTTAATTTTGGCAAATTCGCTTCTTTTAAATATTCCAAAATTTCAGGACTGGAAGGTCTTAGACCAGGTTCTTGTGCATATAACTTCTGGAAGTACTCTCTAAATAGTTTGGGGATTTCCCTTGGATCAGTGCAAATCCGATCTCCTTGACCTCTACGAACCCCTACTATATATTGTATTGAGTCCATTTGCTTCACTCTCCAAGCCAGAAATTTGCTGCTTTTCACCTAAATCTAAATACTGCATTTTGTTCTGAATAAGGGCTAATTCTGCTTGTTGAAACATTATATCCGAATATTGGGCTTGTAATTGGTGCAACTTGACCCAATCTGACTTAGGAGAGGTCCGAGATAAAGTGTTCTCGATTGTTTGAATTTCCGATAAGACTGTTCTCAGTCTTTCACCTCTCTCGTTTCTTCCTGGGACGCAATCTTGATCAACTCCTCTCAGAAAACATTTTAAGGTAGCCCATATTAGGTCTTTTTGAAATATAGAATCTTTATTATCCAACATAAATTGTACAATAAGCTCCCTAATGCTCTTTAAGGCGCTTTATAATTTGGGTATTTAACCTCCATTGCGTGACTCTCCTCATCTCCGGGAAAGGCGTATATCTTACACTCACCGGAGCGTGGTCTGAGATTACCCTTGCCGAAATCTCTGCATGGGACATATTGGGGACCATAAATGAGCTAACTAAGATATAATCTATTCTGGAATAAGTATGGTGAACTGGGGAAAAAGGAATACTGTCTCCTTTCTGGGAAAAATAGGAGCTAAATGTCAACTAATGTTGTTTTATTAATAAATCCCTTCAAGGCCCTTTGTGATGGGAAAGGCCTCTGTGCCTATAGTGAGATCTATCTAGATCATTAGAGAGTACTAAGTTCCAGTCTCCTCCAAGAATAGTGATATTGTGTGCATCTAGGCCCATTTTAGGGAAGGTCCCTAAAGAATGAAGGCGATTCACAATTGGGACCATATACCGAGCCTAACACTACGGTATGAGATGCTAACATTGCTTTCACAAATACAAAGCGTCCTTCTGGGTCCCAGCACTCCTGTACTAATTTGAAAGGCACCCCTCTAGCAATCAGGATGGCCACTCCAGCTCTCTTGGATGACGTCCCGGCACCAAAAACCTGAGCAACCCACAGTCTTTTAAAATATTGCAGGTCAGCTCTCTTTAGGTGCGTTTCTTGAAGGAAAGCAATTTGCGTTCCTGAGAAAGGTGTTTAAGGACAACGTGCCTCTTGACCCTATCCCTGGCTCCTTTTATGTTCCAACTAACAATATTATATGGTAATGTCATATACCTGGTAAATGGAATAAGGTGAAAATCTCTGACAAATCGAGCAGGAATTACACTACCATTTGATAACATAATGCTAGCACCCCAAGCGTGACAAAAGCCCTCCCCTATTTGAGTGTTCAAGCCCTGAAATTTCCTCAGCTCCTCTCCTTCCTCCCTCTCTCATCCCCTTATAACAAATTTCCTAAAGCCCCCACCCCTTGAATGCACATAACCCCAGTTCCTAACAACTGCACTCTAAAATTATACTGCCACATGATATACCTCCAGAAACAGCCTAGAGCTAATTATCACCCATTTCCCACCCAGAGCCGCCTACCCGATTACTGATATACAATCCCATAATAGACCCGTAGAAACCATAAGATCAAAGATAGACCCCCAGAAAAAAAAAGGGGATAAACCCCCCTGGGACTTCATTCCTTTTGAATGACCCTCCTTCTTCTCTTCACGCCTTGTTCTTCTTCCTATGGCTCTTATACTGACACTGCTCAGGGTAAATAACCAGAGGGATGATAACCCCATGAATCAGTTCGAATCTTGCTAATATTACAGTTGGTAAATCTGCCGTGTTCCAATATAAATGTACAAAGTCTAAAAGTTCAAAAGAAGTTCCTTCCGGCGAGGAGAGGGAGAGAAAAAAAAAATCATTGTTCTGTCCTTTTCCTTCAGATGTCCAACATTCCTCCCGTCATAAATCCTTCATAATTGAGTGGATGAAAGTCTCACTCAAACAGATGAAAGAGACGTAGATTCACTTGAACAAATCCGGGAGTATCCGCTGCAACTCCTGTTGGGCCTGCTGTTGTGACTCAAAGGACAGCCATTTCCCCCTCATGAGACACCATTAGAATGGCAGGGTATTTCACCCTAAAGGGTTTTGATGCAGCAATGAGTTTGGAGACTAGTGGATGAAGTTCTTGTCTCCTAATCCTTACAGAATGAGGCAAATCCTGTACAATTCAGATTTTCTTGCCCTCCCATAGAAGCTCCTTCATTCCTCTAACTTTCTCCAGGACATGTTGTTTATCCAAATAATTGAGAAAACGGAGAATCAGTGGTCTGTGGGGTTGCCCTTGTAAGGGGGAAGGGCGTAGAGCTCGATGCACCCTTTCTATTATATAATCTCCCCCTCCAGGAGGAGAACCTGCAATTTTAAGGCAGAGTTTCTGCATAAATGTAATAGTGGCACTACCTTCTTCTTTTTCTGGTATCCCAATAATTACTATATTGTTCCTTCTACTGCGCCCCTCCAGATCTTCTAATTTATCTTCCAGCTTTTTTAATTCTTCTCTTTGCCAGTACAATCTCCGTGTCTGCTCCGTTTTGCCTGCTTTCTATAGAGGAGATGTTGCTCTCGGCATCCCCAGTCCTCCTGGAAAGTGAATCCACTGCCTGCTTGATGTCCTGAATATCTCCAGCTAGGACTGAGATGGAGGCTTGGAGGGGCTTCATCATCTCTAAGAACTTGGCTTCCGTGAGCAGGGAATCCATAATGGGGAGCTGGGACAGGCTAGCAGCCTGCTGCTTGGCCCTCTTTGCGGCCTGTAGTTTCTCCGAGCGTCTGTGGAGGCGACGGTTTCGGGCGCGATTTTTTTATGTATGTTTCCATCGCAGGCTACCGTGAATACTTCATCGCGTTGTGGAGTGTGCTGCCGAACAAGAAACAAACGCTGTTTGCCAGTAAAGACGCCTCGAAATACAAAAGCTAGTAAACGATCGGGAGCCCTACAGTGCGCGACTTTCGTCTAAGCTGCCATCGGACTCGGTAATATTAGTTTTTTTAATAATAGTACCATTTTAAATTTTGAGATCCTTTAGCTTTTCATACTCCTGCTTTCTGACTTGCCACTTTCAGACATGAGTACCCATTTTTCTCCTTCATGCCCTGCTTTCCACATGTTATGTGTAGTATCTTTATGTCCTGATCTTGCAGTGCTATTCCTGCTATGCTAGTTTTTAGAGTGTCCCCTACATTACCTATATAGCACCCTACACTTTAATTAAAATTAATTCTTGAACCTGATACCTCAGAGAAAAGCTCTAATATCTGTTCTAGTCTGTCTTCGTCTGAGTGTTTTTGTATAGTTAGTACAACATCATCTGCATATGCTAAAATTTTACTGGCTGGGGTTTGCATGTTTAATGACATCCCTAGAATTCCATCTTGTTCCTGTATAGTTCTCACACGAGATCTAACCTGAATACATATAGCAGAGGACTTAATGGGCATCCTTGTCTCACCCCTCTTTGAAATTTAGTCTTCTTCCCCATCCACCCATTTATGTAAGGTATTAATGTAGCTGTGGTATATAGACTTTTCAACCAATTCACAAATGTCATAAGAATGTTATAATGCTGGGGAGTCACGTGATGCAGTCCACCAGATAGCAGCTCTCCGGTGCAGCTCCAGTCTCCCGACCCAATTAGTCTCTTATTTTACAATCACTAGATCTCTGAAGCTTACTAAACCATCCTCTGCAGCATCGAGGAAGGTACCAGAACAAGACAGTAGGGTTGAGTACACATATGGATGTAACTATGAGAAGAAATGTGTCTAAGCATACCCCGCTGGCAACGCCTGAAAAGGCCTCCAAAAAATCCAGGGTCTCGAATAGTGCGGAAGGATCGGCCTCTGAAGATATGGAGGAGGAACAGCCACCCCTTACTTTGCAGCGGTTTCTGCAGGAACTTGCCCCATTTAAATAAGGCATCAGTGAGATAAAGTCCGAAATTAAAAGTATAACTCAAACGCTGGAAGATTTGCATCAGTGGACAGCAGATAGTGAAGCCCGAATCTGCTCAGTCAAAAAAAGGCTTTAGAAAGCGGAACCTGAGACTGCAGCCATCCGTCAAAAGCTAACACGAATGGAAGCTAAAATCAAAGACCTAGAGGGCTGCAGTCATAGAAATAATGCGGTCCTCATAGGTCTTCCCGAAAGCGAAGAAGGAGCTGATGTGGTATTGTTTATACAAAAATTGGTGGAAAAACTTGCTGGCCCATTGCCTTTTGGGTAGCAATACATTATAGAGCGGGCGCACAGGTCTCTTCACCCAAAGCCACCGGTGGGAGCACCCCCTCGCCCCTTAATTTTCAGATTTTTAAATTATTTAGAACCACAGCATTTCTTTGCTAAAGTCAGACAGCTGCATGAAGTGCGATGGGAAGGTACTAAAATCAGGGTGATGCAAGACCTGCCAACATCCGTTAGGCAAAAAAGAGCTTTGTTCCATCCCTTAGTATCCAAGTTAATCGCAGCCAGTGTGAAATTCCGGATGGGATACCCTGCGAAATTAGGGGTAATGATATCTGGAACATGGATGTCCTACGAAGACCCAGATGCTGCCACTAAAGGGCTCAAGGCCACCTTCCCTAATCTATTCAAAGATGAATGAAAAAATGATATAAGCGGGTGCAGATTGCTGAGAAAGTGAAGAGATATCGAAGTCGACTCCAATGTAAACTTGAAGCTTGTCCTACTACATGTTGGCAGCAGGGAACATAAGCATTATCCAGCATGCAAAGTTAACAGTTTGGATGGCCATCGGATAGAATTTTAGTTTTTCCCCTTGTTAGCAGTTTTTTTTTGTAAGGGGACACCCACTGAGATGTCCTAACCCTTGAAAGGGGATTCATGCTAAATGCAAAGCTTTGAGAGGTCCGCAATCTGTTTATAGCCTCGCCCCTTCTATGCATGGAGAAGCACACCTTGTTTTGCCTGTTTATGTCCTGGAGATGCCCGTGAGCAGAATCTGCCTTACAGAGATATAGCCCCAATACCTGTCAAGGTTTAAAAACAGTCTCCGCTAGACGGCTCTCGAAACTCAGCAATGATTGGAATGCCAAGGCTGCTGGAAAATAAAACCACTTTGCCGGCACTGGCTACAAAGCAGCTGGGAGCGAGACTGCAGAATGAAAAAGAGACATACGGATAACTAAAGCCCAAGCGAATTTCAGTTCTGATACTGATAATGGTGAACAGCCAATGCCCCAGAACATTACTCAGAAGGAAGGGGCATTTTTTTTTTTTTTTATATATATAGCGTTATAGAACAATGAACTCAGGATATAAGACGAACGGACCCCTGAGTTCGTTCTTAGATTTTGGGGGCGCTGTCATAGAAAAGGTAATGCTAAAAAGGGCATCGATCTTAAAAAAGGGGCCAAGGGAATGATGGCTAAAAGCTTTGCAATGAGAAGGATGTCCTTTTTATGTTAGGTACTTATAAGGGGATAGACTCTCCAATGTTGTGCTTTTCGAGGATCTGTATGTTGATGGGAGCTTACTAGTTTCCTCCTGTCTTTGTTTTCTTTTCTTATTCAGAGCAACTAAGCTCGGGGCGCTGAAGGTTAGACAGGGCTACTCTAAAGATCTATAAAATAATACATGGTTGAAGAAGCATAGAAAAAGGGGATTCGGTTACCCATTAGTGTTTTAGTGGATCTAGAGACATAGGTGTTAATAAAGATTGAAACAACAGATTACCAAAATAAAAATTTAGAGTAGATGTAGTAAGAGGATGGCCTTTTAATAAAATTGGGGTCAATGAGAACAGCTCGACTCATGTTCCCCGATGCCGCCTTAGTTACATATGGTACAAAGGTTGAAAGTATGGATGGGATAGTGGTTGGGTCGGGAGGGCTGGGGGGAAGGCGGACTTGGTAAGGTGCACTGTTGACCATAGATCGTAGCTATGAGGGTGGGAGAGTGGGCAGGGAGAATAACCCAACGCAAATACTGGAATATTCCTACCTTGGGCAGTTGGGTTTCGGGGAGTGGGAGAGGGAGGGAGATTTTGGGGAGGGCTGGGTTTGCTCGGGTCCACCTTCTAATGCCCAGACGGGACTAAGGTTTGCTGAAAAAATGCCCAGAAATGCTCACAGCTATGCATGTCTAGCCCATGATCAGTAACTTATTTTTTTCCACATGGAATGTTAAAGGAATTAGGTGGAAGATTAAGCAATACCAAGTCCGAAAGCATTTATAGTTATTAAGATCGGATGTAACTTTTATTCAAGAATCCCACCTACTGATTTCAGAAGAATCTAAAATGAGAAGGCAGCAAATAGGGCAAGTGTTTGCAGCCGAGGACACTAGACAAAGTTGCGGGGTGATGATTTTGATAAAGCGCAGTGTCCCATTTTCACCAACTAAGATTATTAGAGATGCCCGTAGGAGATACATACTAGTTCAAGGGAGAATGTATACTACGGAAGTATTATTGGGTAGTATATATGGGCCGAATACTGATTCCCCCGGTTTTTACATGGAGTTAATCAATATTTTAGCCCCCATTTTAGCAGTGCCTATGATTATGGGTGGAGATTTAAACCTAGTGTTTGACCCCAATATAGACCGTACAGGTAATAAGTTCAAAGGCCTCTCACCGGCCCAAAGGGCGTTAAGAGATATGTGAGACAGGGTAGGACTATGTGATGTGTGGCGTACTCTACACCCCTCAGATAGATGCTATACGTTCACTTCTCCAGTTCACAAAACGTCCTCCAGAATTGATTATATCATGATTTCCCAGCAACTATTCTCGGGGGTTATAGAATCGACCATACAGCCTGGACCTCTATCGGACCACTCTCTCATTACTTGCCAGCTCTCTCTAGCCACTGCTTCAAAAGTGGAAGAGCAGTGGAAAATTAATAACCAAATTCTAAAGGACCCGAAAGCGGTGAAATATATTAGTAGTCATATTTCACAATTTATATCTGCTAATCTCAACACCACTGGGAAACCCGATATAGAATGGGGTGCCTTAAAAGTCTATCTGAGAGGAGTGTTAATTGGGGTTGCATCAAAGAGAAAAAAAATGAGAGAACAGCAATTAATGCAACTCCTTAATCAGATTAGAACTATAGAAAAGAACGTGTCCCCTCATACCTTGGAACAAACTCAGTTGGAACTTATAAAATTAAAGGATTCCTACTCAGACCTTCTGAGGGAGAGGGCAGAATTTCTGATCTTGAAATTGAATGCTACCTACATCAACCAAGGGGAAAAGGCAGG
The DNA here is from genome assembly GCA_016271365.2 of Neoceratodus forsteri. NCBI lineage: Eukaryota > Metazoa > Chordata > Ceratodontiformes > Ceratodontidae > Neoceratodus > Neoceratodus forsteri. Next base: position 438,591,319 of record CM057453.1, read on the forward strand.
TCACCTTCTAGTTACTCGAGTTAAACAACAAGAATCTACTAGATTCATTGCCTCAATCTGGTCTTCCGACGGGGTACTGGTAAATACCCAGAAAGAAATTACAGCAGAGTTCCAGAAATTCTTCCAACTGTTGTATAGCTCGATGGTTGACCTTCCTCGCTTAAAGATGTGGACCTCTATTTAGCTGGATCTCATCTGCCCTCTCTCTCAGAAATACAATGAATGGCATTATGTACTCCTATAACTGAGGCGGAGATCCTAAAAGCCATAGATGGCCTCCCCCTAGATAAATCCCCCAGACCAGACGGGTTTTCGTCTAACTTTTATAAAAAATTTGCAAAGCAACTTGCCCCCTTGCTTCTCTCACTGTTCCAGCAGATTCTCGCAGGCAGTAGTACAGATGATACACTATTTGAGGCCTTAATAACTCTACTGCCAAAACCTGGAAAAGCTCCTGTATATAAGGCCAACTATAGGCCTATATCATTACTTAATCAGGATGTTAAAATCTTGAGTAAACTGTTAGCAGATCATCTTAACGCGGTCCTTCCTGATTTAATAGGAACGGAACAAGTGGGCTTCATGAAGAGGAGATCGGCCAATGACCATCTGCGTACCCTGGCCCATGTCTTCTCGGCGTCCAGGGATGTAGAATATCCAGCTGCCCTGGTGTCCCTGGATGCCGAGAAGGCATTTGATAGAGTAAACTGGAATTTCCTCTTCAGGGCATTACATGCTTTCGGCTTTCCCCCAGAGTTTCAGAATTGGATACAAATGCTTTACAAGGCCCCCACTGCCAGGGTCCTATGCAATGGGTGTATCTCCAAACTATTTTCTTTGGGCTCAGGCACCAGACAAGGCTGTCCCCTATCGCCATTGCTTTTCAATCTATATCTAGAGCCGCTCATTCGAAGACTGATTGCTAGTCCTAAGATCCAAGGTATCACTATACAGGGTACTGAAGTTAAAGTCTCTGCCTACGCCGATGATCTTTTACTTCAAATTTCTCACCCTGGAAAATCCATTCCGCATCTATTGGAAGTTATCAAAGAGTATGGCAGGTTTTCCAATTATAAATTAAATGTGGAAAAGACTGTGGTTTTCCCTCTCAATCAAAGAGTGATGAAACATGAAGTTAGTGCACTGGGTCTGTACTGGGAAAAGAAATCAATGAAATATCTAGGCATTGCCCTCACAAGAAGTGTCACACAACTGCAAAAGAACAACCTGGATTCATTATTGCAAGTTATTGCCCAAGATTTAAATAGGTGGTCCCTTCTCCCACTGACTATCTGGGGAAGAATCAACCTCATTAAAATTAATGTCTTCCCTCGGCTATATTATCCACTGAGTCTTTTGAACATATGGCTACCTCAGTCGTGGTTCAAGAAGGTGCATAGCATTTTCGCTAATTTTATTTGGGTGGGGAAATGTCCCCGTTTGGCGTTCCACAAGTTAGCTTCCCAAAACTCAAAGGTGGCCTTCGCGTGCCACATGTAGGCCTTTACTATTGGGCCAATCATGCAAGTAAATATCTGTGGTGGCTCAAAATAAATGATTTAGAAGAGCCCCAAGGGTACAAACCCCTTTTGATAAAAATAGAATTAGCCTTAATCCGATATTATAACCTCTCTCCTGTGGCACTGCTTTTCATGAAACCCAAGAGCCTCCCAAAACAGCTTTTTTTGACACCTATTGCAACGTCTGTGAGAGTACACTCCCAATTTTGTAGTTTTATAAAATACAACCACTGTGTAGATCTGGAGCAACCATTGATAGGTAATCCCAATATCAAAATAGAGGGGAGGGTTCTCTCTCCAAAATAGCTCCCACAGACTAAAGAGGTCACGCTTGCATACTTTTGGAATGAGGACAAAGAGGAATGGTTCTCATCACCAGAAATTTTAGACAAGTTGGGCGTCTCGACCTCTAATATTTTTAAAATCTTTCAGCTGCAACACATCCTTGTGAAGGTCATAGGAACGAAGACTCAGCCTCCCAAAAGCCCTATTTTTGGGGCAAATCTTGCTCAAATGGCAGGCCTCCCACATGCCGTATCAAAGATTTTCAATGCTCTATACGATTGGATCTACCCTGGACCCTTTGGATCATCAGACTATTGGGCTGAGCTCCTTCCTGAGATATCCATTAATTGGGAGATACTTTGGCAAGGGTCTCATAAATTTATTGCACAGGATAGGCTCTGACTTATGCAGTTCCAAATTTTGCATAATTTATATTATACCCCCAAAAATGGTTAAGTTTGGTATTGCTTCTTCTGCCAGCTGTACAAGGTGTGCTCATGGGGAGGGCAACTTATTACATATTGTATGGCTCTGTCCTAAGGTTGCCTCCCTATGGATGCAAATCAAACAAAAAGCAGATCCCCTGTTAGGGCTCAACGATTTGTTTTCAGCAAGAATTTGCCTCTTAGGAGACTATTTTGAAATCCCAATAACTATGCGTAAATATCACATGACATTAATATCTATGTCGGCTAAGAAATTAGTACTAAGACATTGGAAAGATAGCAAAGAAATATCATATGCTGAATGGTTGAAGGAGCTTCTGGTCAATCTTAGAGTGGAAAAAATGATAGCTAGTTTGCTGAATAAAATGAGCAAGTTCAACAAAGCCTGGGCCCCACTACTAACTCTTTATTCTCTCCAGACAAATTAAGGTAGTGGATCCCGAGGTAAGGATATAAATTAATCACTATCCGAGGAAGCAAACCGGGGGGTGAGGGGTGAGATGTGGTAGAGAGGGTTTTCTCTGGGAGTGATCTACTATTTCTTTCTTTTTCTTTCTTGATATATTGGATTTGGGGAGGGGAGGTGTAGAAGGGGGAAGGAAGGAAAATTAGGTTTATGTTTATGATTTTGCCGAAAGTATACATCAGTATTTTCTGTACTATGTGATGATGATGTGTTATAGGTTAAACTTTTAATAAATTTTGAATTAAAAAAAAAAAAGAATGTTATAATGTTCCTGTACTGCAAACAAATATTCATGTGCTATTTTATCGAAGGCCTTTTCTTGGTCTATACTTAGTAGATATCCTTCTTGTTTTCCTTGATTTCCCCTTACCATAATTTCTCTTAACCATATCAAATTATCTTGGATAATTCTATTTTTTATAGAGCATGTTTGATATGGACTTATTAACTTATCTGCTATTCCAGCCAGTCCCTCCTGTAGAATTGTTACTAATATCTTATTATGCACATTTAGTAGACTTAATGTCCTCCAGTTACTTAAATTTGCCTTATCCCCCTTTTTATGTAGAAAATTAAGTAGATCCTCATTTTGACTATCTGCTACAGTAGTTGTCCTTCAGCCAAACAGCTGTTATAAAGATCTGTTAAAGTCGGGGCCAGTTATTCTTTGAATTTTTTATAGAATTCTAAACTCAGTCTGTCTTTCCCAGGGGCTGTGTTATTTGTTAACTTCCCTATACTGTGAATTACTTCTGCCATAGTAATAGATTTAGTTAAACTCTTTTCCTCTTGTTCTGATAGTTTTGGTAATCTAAATGTGTTTAAGTTCAAATAATTTTTTTACACTAGGTGCTGTTCCAAAATATTTTTCAGCATGTTCTCTATTACCTTTAATACATTGTTTTCCCAGTTTTAAGTTGCACTTCTTCAACACAGATCTCTGATATTAGCCTTTTTTCTATTCTTGCACTGCAATCTTTGTAAATTTTAAATGTCTGCTTACTACACTGTGTCCCGAATCTTATTTCCTGTTGTAATGTTTGCACCCTATCATATTGCATCTCCTTCATGGATTTCTGTATTTTACTGATCTGTGAACTATAGTCTAGTCCCTCTGTTTCTGTCCTAGATATCAGTGTTTGTAATTGATTCCTCAGTTGTAAATATTTCATGTATTCTTTATTTGCCCTTTTCCCTGTATATGTACTAAATATCTTTCCTATCTCTTTTTTACTGTCATCCCACCATTTATCCATATTATCATAAATACATAGTACTGATAATCTTGCTGTCCAAAGCTGATTCCATTGTTTAATTAGCTGCTCTTCCTCTAAGATACTGTTATTCATTCTCCACACACCTTTGCCATATACTGCAGTCTGCCCCTATTGTAAGGTACAGTGTACCATTCTATGATCCGTAAATTCAAAACTATACACTTGACTTGACCTTATTTTAACATTTTCTGATACAGACACATAGTCAATTCTAGTGGTTGTGGATCCTCTGAAATGTGTATGTCCCCCTGACTGGTGAACTCATCTATGGGAATCCTTTAATTTAGCTGTTTTTATTATTTCTTTTAGGTTATTAGTATCATTAAATAGTTTATGTGTTTTAACCCCCTATCCTGTATTGCAGTTCCACAGCTGAAGTCCACTGCCCATATTACTGTTCTGATGTATGCAAATAAAGTTGTACAAAGGTATATAGCTGAACTCTTGTAGCTTTAGTTTGAGGAGCGTACATTGTGATTAATCAAATTCTCTGCGCATAGTATGAAATATCAAGAGCCAGTGCTCTACCTGGCAGTATTTCAATTAACTTTGTTACTTTTAAGGTTACGTCTTGAAATAATATCCCCACCCTGTCACATTTTTCCAAACCAATTGACCAGAAGGAAGGACCTTTAGTCCATAGCTGTGCTGCCTTATTTAATTCATATTTAGTTTTCAGCCTAGTATCTTGTAATACTATTATTTGACTCCTTACAGTAGAGAGTCCCAGTATTACTGGTAACAGTTTTCTATGTCCGTTTATACTGTTGACATTGATGGTTGCCACACTTAAGGTCGTCATATCCATGTAAACCTAATGGGGGGGGGATCTACTACACTTTTTTCTGGGATTGGGTTCTTCATCCTATCCTATGGGGAGTGTGTCTATAGTATTCTCATCAGAATCAGAAAACACACCTTTCTGAAAGTATGCAACAGAAGAATCACCTGAATCTTCACCTTCTGAGTTAGACTCCCCCCATTCTTTTTTTTTTTTGTTGTTAGAGCTGCATATCTCTTTTTGTATAATATCTCAGCTGGGTTTTTCATTTTTTTTTTCCCTTTTTCCATATGTTTCTTGTCTTCCCTAGGCATTTTCTTTTTTCTTTCTTACCAATGACTGATTTGAATTCACTTTGCTGGGGGGGGGCATCTGGTTTGTTTCTGCTAAGGTCTCCTTCATATGTATACTAGGTACCGTGTCTTCTGTCTCAGGCTCTACACCCTCCCCACTTGGTTCTGCTCTCATTTCTACTACTTGTTCTGAATCATCTTGTTGCATCAATGCTCAACATTCTCATTCATTTTTTTATCACTTCCATTTATGTGAGCTTCTGTCTCTACAGCATTTTCTGCAGCTTTATATAACATCTCTTCTAGCCTTTTCTCTGTTACCTGTATTGACCCTTTTTGCTGGGCCTGTGTAATAAAATTTTCAGAAGAGAGACTTCCCCCCCTGTTGTGGGAGGCCTATAGACATTTTGCATAGGAATGTCCTCTTTTTTTTGCACAAATTGCATTTAATAGAATTCTGACATTCTGTTGCATTATGCCTATACTTGAAACAATGATTACATTTAAAACTGTCACATGCATTACTCAAACACCCTCTTGAACCGCACTTAAAACATGATTTTGGTAGTCCTATGTATAATAGGGATCCCCTATCTCTGCCTAGAAAAAAAAATTCCTGGTAGGTGCAATATCCCCATGTCAGTTTGCTTCAATTTAACCAGAATTTTCCATCCCCCGCATCCAAATTTGTTCTGAGTATATGATGGGTGTTGGGGTATCCAGAACCTCACATCATTGCCTTAACCAAAACAATATATCAGAAATGTTTACCCCTTCATTTCTGAATAGTATTGTTATTGTTTTCACCATGGGTTTTGTAAGAGGTACTGCTAAAAGAGGACTCCAAGCTGTATTCCTGCACATAACATTATACTTTGCCCAAAACCTTTCTAAGATTGCCACACACTTAAAACTAATGTCATAATTAGCATCTCCAGTGTGTATAAGAGCATATATTTCTGAAGCAAAAAATCTCATTGAGTCCTTTAATAGAGTCCTTGCAATGTCGAGTCTATTTGGTGTGTGCTCTAGGTCTCCTTTGTAAATTAGCCTTACAGCATTCCTCCTAGGAGCAGGTTCTCCCCTAGGAGAAAATAAGTCAGCAAACTTTTTGTTTTGTCTCATATTTTCCTGCCCTGTCAGTTCAATGTTCTATTTTTCTTGTTCTTTTGCATCTTGGCTGTATAGTCCTGGAAGCAGGGGTTCCTGTAGATGTTGATGCAATGGCATCATCCTTCTGCTAATTTTGTTCTTTTTCTTTCCCTTCGCCTTTAGCATCCTGTATATATTGTAACACTTTTGGATCGTTGGTACCAGGTTCTCAACCCCCTTCCTCTGTAGCAACCTGCCCTGCACCCTGGAAAGCTTTTTCTGGTGACCAGTTTTCTGTAGCCTCACTTTTAAGTTTTACAACCCTTTTAACTCCCAATGTTGTTTTGCTCATTTGTTGTGTGCTTCCTGTATTAGTCTCTTCCTCATATGCAACTGGTCATAACAGGGGTTCATTAACTTTGTATATTTGTGCTGCAAATTCAAGCGTTTCTTTATTTGTACTTACACTTTCATTGTTTTCAATGTATGCTATCTGTGGAAGAGTGGATTTGTTGTCCATGCTGATTCCCAGCATTTCTGTTCCATTGGGCATTGACCGTTCCACTGCAGGAGCCTTTGGTGTCCCTGTGTCACTCTCTGTCAATTTCAGCTGTTTGTCTGCCAGTGCTTCTGCTTTTCACTCGGCTAATGCAAGTTCTCTCTCTCTACTCTTGATTCCAACTGCAGCTTTTCTTTGCAAATCACAGTTTCAGTCTCAGAGATCATATTAAGGAGCTCTTTTTTCTTTTTTCTAGTGCTGTTACATGGTCTCTGCTTTCTGAGGTTACTAATTCCATTCCTTCTGGCCCATCTGAAATATTTGTATCAGCACCACACCCATTTTCACTTCTGAAAGCTTGCTCAGTGTCCATTATTTCCTCAGATGCCTCTAGTTTTGATGAAATCAGGGAGGAGGCATTCTTCCTGGCTTCCACCTCCATCCTCACTCCATCTCCATTGGCCATCTTGGCAAGGAGCCAAACAGCCAAGGGCTCCCCCTACCAAAGAGCAGGGGAGTTTCCCCAGTGTCCTGGCTAAATTCCCCACATTCATTCAAAAAAATATAATTCAGTTAATTTTCATCTTTATCCCCCCTCCAGGACAAGCCTGAAAATAAGCAGACCTGCCTAATCCTCCTTTCCGTGTTAACAAAAACTAAATAAAAATAAATGTAATAAATAAATGTAAGGTACCTGTCATGGTTCTTCTTCTCCTCTAATAGTGCAGACACAGAACAGTTCACCACACAGTCTCATCCTTAGGACACCTTTGTTCAGATATTGGTTAGGTCCAGCTGATCTATTTTGAGGAGGGTGAGGGTGATTACTCTAAGAAAAAGCTCATGAATTTCCTAAAAGTCCCTGCTGCCTCTTCAGTTCTGATCCCATCAGTATTTGCTGCTTAGCAGGAAGCTACAACATTGTTGTGCTAGCTCTTAAAAAAAGCTGTTAATGTTTTCCCCAACAGCTTTATAAAGTTAAAATTAATCTCTATCTATTTAAAAAACTTTCCTCCCTTCAGGTGTTCCTAGACAAGCAACACTATCAAAGCTTCCTGAAGACTGAGGGTCACATGGTGTGCACAAAACAGAAAATAATGTATGGGGAACCACACACAACAAGGCTGTGTTTCCATCAGGGGGCTGAGAGGACAGCATATGAACCTCAAGAGCAAAGCTTGAGAGGTCCATGCTGTCATCTCAACCCCGAGATGGAAACACAGCCTTGTTGCGTATGGTTGCCCATATTTTATTTTATATAGTACTGTATATCGTTTTTTATACTGAAGTGACAGACCTCTGCCAAAGTGAAAACAAAAAATCTTGCCATTTCTTTGTTCTGTTCAATGATCAAAATCAAACGTACAGATTTTCGAAAGTTAAAAGGTGCAACTTTGGGCACTGGGTGGTTAGCAAGTAGCTAGGTGTGGAATAAATGAGAAATTTTAAAATTGTATGACCTTTGAACTGTGCAGAACAACTGTTTGGAATGTGCATAACACTTTTGGAATGTGCACAATAGTTTAGAATGAGCACAACATGGATTTTGAGCAGGCTAATATTTATACAGAACAAAGGCTAACCATATACTATAGGCATATTTGAGCACAGGAGGTGCTTCCAAGTACAGCTCACCCCCTCCTTCCCTCAGCAATGTCTACCACTAAGGATAGTAAAAGGATATTGCAAAAGTACAAGATCATAGTAACAATCTCATCCTATACATGGTTACAGGATAATAGGCTGAATGATACAAAATGCTTGCACACATCCTTTTACTCATACAAACTATCCCACAGTGGTATATGGCTTGTGGCTACCTGCCCAAACTTAACTTTGACATGCTTGATATCCGCTTAAGTATAACTTAGTTTTGAGAAAGATAATTTGGCAAGCTCAATGCCTGAGGGAAACTTGTCATCTACAGTGACTCCTACTATCCCTAGTTCTTAGAGGCATCATACATCAAAGTCACCATATAGAATAAGGTCATGTGTATAGCATGGGTTATAGGTCATGTGTATAGCATGGGTTATGACCTGAGGGATGTGAAGAAAACAGAACACAAATGGAGGAAATTTAGGATGACTGACATGAAGAGGTTTGTCAGTTAAATTGCTCTGTAGAGGAAGCAAGGGTCTGCATGGGTGTGTGTGTGGGGGTGGCACACATGAACAGGTTCTATTCAGTTGAAGAACTAGCCATGACATTTTCACAGCAACCCATTTCAAGGCTGTATGGAGACCATGGAGGGTGACCCCAACAGCCACATGTTCTGAGTTAAACTGTTCATTCAGCCTATCTACACTGCCTGTAATGTGAAGCAAATCTGCCTGGACCTACTTTTGCCATGTATAAGCTCTGGGACTCTCCAGCAGCTGAACTACACTCACTGGAGAAGGCCCAGACTTTCCTAATTATCTGCTGCCCTCCCCAATACTTTTTAGAAATGTATTTTTAAAGGTCAATATTTTTAAGGCCTACAGAAGGGGCTGCAATTATGTGTCATAGCCACTGACCTGCAGGGCTGGTGGCAGGAAAAGTCTGCTAGCCCCTATAGATACTCCACTGGCCCAACTGTATTTGTTAAACATGTTGCCTCCCCAGTATAAGCCAGAATAACTGGGTAAATGAACTATTTACAAACCTGATACAAAAAGGTAAAGGAACTGTTTACAAACCTGATACAAAATCTACCAGCATTCATCCGGTGGGCCAGTGCCAGTTTTGGATAACAAGAAGTATGTAAAACACTATTTGTAAGCATGTGCAGTACTTGTTATAGAATTATGCCCAACACCAACATGCTGCAACTACAGTCACCTACAACTCAAAGTAATATATACTGTATATATTTTTTTTTCATGACCGGCTCACCCATTAAAACAGGATGCCCTTTTTTACAGAGGTGATCTGGAATTAGTTACATGAATATCATTACAAGATGAACATATCAACAGCAGTCATATGATCCTACATAAAGTATTTTCTTCACAGAGAGGGTGGTGGATGTATGGAATAGCCTTCCAGAGGAGGTAGTAGGGTCAAAAATGGTGGGGGAATTCAAGAATGCATGGGACAGTCATATGGCAATTCTAGTGAGGGCTTGGAGCAAGTAGGCTGTTGGTTAACTAGGATCTGCAGCTTATCTAAAAGGCAGGGGAAATGGTCAGACTGGGTGGGCTAAGCAATCCTTATTTGCCATCAAAGTCTATGTTTCAAACATATTAAAATTGATACAACTTAAAAGTGAGACAGTGTCCAGAGTATTAGTTATAAGATAGTCAAATACAAGGGGCAACACAGTAACAGGATTCACAGAGCAGATATCAGGGGCAGAAAAATACCATGCACAGTAGCTGTGCCTGTGATCAACAGACATGGTAAAGAAAATGTATTTAGTAAATCACTAGGGACCATGATAGAGCCAAAACACCAGTAAATACTATCTTAGAATTGCAAGTGAGCAGGTCAAGGGTGGCATGTACACCTAATTAGCTCAAGGAGGTATTTCTGAGTGCTGATTTAAATGTGCACATCACTGGGCATGATTTGAGTACAGAAGGGAAGGAATTCAACAATATATGGGCTATATAGGCAAGGAAATGCTGTCCCATTGAAGTTTTCATGTGGGGTATTATATGTGGCTGGATGTATCATTGAGGATGCTGCTTCATAAAGACAGTGACTGGGGGGGGCTGAGATTTAACATTTTGAAGGTCAGGAACTGCAGTGCTTACTAGAGTCAGCCTTCCATTGTAAGCCATGAGAGTTCAGCAAGTACTCTACAGTGATGATCTATGTTGTGGGTTCAGAGGGCCAAGCATCCTGTCCTGTTCTATTTGACCCCAATTATTGCAATCTCAGTCTCCTTACAGGAAATCAGGACAGCAGAGCCATAGATAAGAGTGGGGAGCAAGATACTGTTAGTAATTGCAAGGCAGGATTCTTTGGTAAGCTATGCCTTTACTAGTGCTGGGTGAAACTGAGAAAATCCATTTTGTGCACTTTTCATGGAATAAGTTTGCACAGTTTCATGAACTGAGCACATTATACAGTACTACATGGCTTTTTGTGCAAAATGAGTAAAATTGCACCATTTTGTATATTAAGGTTTATAAAAATATGTGGTTTTGAAAAGCTATAATCTGTCTGTGGCATTATTTGCTGAAATTGGACATTTTTAAGAATTCCAATTTTCCAAAAATGTGTGGTTAGTGGAAAAAGGATGCTATTTGCTGAAACTGTGCATATTTTAGAACTCAGATTAAACAAAATGCACAATTTGATGAAACAATTTGCAATTTCAGAAAAAATGGAGTGAAAGTATGCTTGATTTTGATGCAATTTCACCAAAATTACAGGAATATGAAATTGGTCATTTTGTACAATTTTGCAAGAGTACTAGAAAATGTGCACAGCACTAGCATTGGTTCTGTATTGCAGTCAAAAAGTTTTGTTTAAGATTTTACTAATGAAGTTAATAAGGGTCTTAAATGACAGCCTTGGCTTCAGATATAGCCTAAGATATTCAACCATTAGCACAGATCTTGAGCTGCTCAGTATGTCCTGTAATTTTTTGACTACTTCCAAAGAGCATGTACTTAGTGTCAAGTCAGTAAGAGTAACTATATGCTGTTATTGTAATAAAGGAGCAATGAGCCTTTGGAGCCAGGTCCTGTTAGTCAGAATTTCTGCAACTGTTGAAGCTGTTTCTCCATCTGGACTAAAAACAAGTTAATACAATTTATGTCTTTATTTGTTGTATGTTTTACATGGAAATTCCGATTACAACCTCAGTTTCATTTACAAGTGGGACTCCACCAGGAAGCAACAGAACCCCCAAATATTTCCCTCACTACGTTTTGTGGTTAACCTCACTAGCTATATAAAATGAAGGGACTGTTATGCTAATCCAGCAGGAGTGACATTTTTGGCATATGCTATAGTGTTAATGGTCTCTAGATTTAGTTTACTTAGAAGAATTATGGTTTCCAGGATAAGGTTTCTTCAAATGCCAGTTTTGTTAGTGAACACAAGGCTATTGTGGTCTTTTAGGCACAAATATACTAACAAAATAGTTTAAAAAGTACTGCCCTAGCAAAACTGCCAAAAATAACCCTAATGGTGGTGTGTTTTAACAAGAAACCTAACTCACAATCTATAATCGAAATTGAGTGATTATCTTCAAATTAATCAATTGAATTCTGAAGTTATATATATATTCTTTGCAGGAAAAAACATTGTTAATGAACCTGTTAGGGTTCAACTTAATGCTACAAAAGTAGGAAAATGTGGCATTGGGATTTCCAACCCTAACTTCCCTACTCATCCCCAAGCAGCAAAAGAAAAAAAAAACATTAGGGTTTTCAGTCCCTGGAGTCTTGGTGAATCAGAGGTGGGGTCTTCCTCTCCACCCACCCCACCCCTGGCTATAGCCTCCAGTCCAAAGCACAAGGTATAGTTGCAAGCCAGTGCCTCATTGTGATACTCTTTTAAAAGGCAGAGAACTATGTCTTGCCAGAGATTGCCCACACAATCTGTTATAGCTTTCTTTACACTGGGCCTGAGGACCCTTCATGAAGAAAGGTGATTGCATCTGATAATTACTCAGGGAATGGGTGCTCGTTAGGGCTGACAACCCCAAGGAAGACCCCACCACTGATCTGCCAAGACTCTGGAGACTGAAACCCCTAATGTTGTTTTCATTTTTGCTGCTTGGGGGATGTAGATGAGGAGTTAGGTTTGCAAACCCTAATGCCACATTTCCCTACTTTTGTGGTGTTAAGTTGAACCATAACTGGTACATTAACAAAGTTTTTTTCAAAGAATTTCCTTTCTTTTTGAGATAGTTGAATTGTGGAACAGTTGCAGATGCACAGGGCCCTTTGGGTCCTGCACCAAGGAAATACTCCATCTGCCTATTAGAAACATAGAAACATATACTTTGATGGCAGATAAGGACCGCTTGGCCCACCTAGTCTGCCCATTTCTTGACTTACAGGATAAGCCACAGATCCTAGTTAACCAACAGCCTATTTCTTCCTACCCCCCACAAGAATTGCCTTATGTCTGTCCCATGTATTCTTGAATTCTCCCACAGTTGTAGATCCCACAACCTCCTCAGGAAGGCTGTTCCATGCATCCACTACCCTCTCTGTGAAAAAATACTTCCTCACATTGCCCCTGAACCACCCCAATCTTTAAATTGTGTCCCCTTGATCTTGCATGTCTCTTTTTCTGAAAGATGCTACCCTCTTGGACTTTGCTGATTCCACTGAGGTACTTAAACATTTCTATCATGTCCCCCCTCTCCCTCCTTTTCTCAAGGGAATACATATTAAGTTCTTTTAGTCTCTCCTCATATGGCTTCTCTTGCAGACCCTGTACCATTCTAGCTGACCTTCTCTGGACTGCATCTATGCTGTCTAGGTCCTTGCAGAGATGGGGTCTCCAGAACTGGACACAGTACTCCAGATGGGGTCTCACCAACTGTCTGTACAGAGGGATAACAACTTCCTGTTTTCTGCTGGTGATGCCTCTCCCTATGCATCCCAGTATACCCCCAGCTCTCCCTACTGCCTTCTCACATTGCTTGCTAACCTTAAGGTCATCTGATATGATTACTCCCCGGTCCCTTTCCTTTTTTATTTTTGTTACTACCTCCCCCCAATTGTGTAATCTTCCCCTGGGTTTTTGTTTCCCAGGTGCATTTTTTTGCACTTCTTTATATTGAATCCTAACTGCCATACTTCAGACCATTCCTCCAACCTTGCCAAGCCCCTTCTCATCCTTTCCAAGCCTCCTTGTGTATCAACCCTGCTGCAGATCTTTGTGTCATCTGCAAAGAGGCATATTTTCCTTCCAGTCTCTCTGCAATGTCACTTATAAAGATATTAAAAAGGACTGGACCCAGTACTGAACCCTGCAGTACCCCACTAGTAACCCCTCTTTCTTCAGAGTGGACTCCATTTACAATTACCTTCTGTGTCCTGTTGTCCAGCCAATGTTTTACCCAGGCTACCACTCTGGGACCCACTCCCAGGTTGGTTAATTTGACTATTAATCTTTTGTGTAGGACTGTGTCAAATGCCTTTCTAAAGTCTAGGTAGGCCATGTCCACAGCCCCTCCCTGGTCTACTACTTTGGTCACCCAGTCAAAGAAATCAATTAGATTCATCTGACATGACCTTCCCACTGTGAACCCATGCTGCCTTGGGTCCTGTGCCCCACTGACCTCTAGGTACTCAACAATTCTTTCCTTCAGAAGTGATTCCATCACTTTCCCTACCACAGAGGTCAAACTGACAGGTCTCTAGTTTCCTGCCTCTGTCTTGATCCCACTTTTGTGAAGGAGAATCACATCTGCCTTCCTCCAGTCCTCGGGTACCGCACCATCTTCCCATGATTTGTTAAAAATGGTAGTCAGTGATGTCACTAGTTCTCCCCTTAATTCTTTTAGAATTCTGGAGTGACTCCCATCAGACTCCATTGCTTTGTCCACCTTCAGTTTTAGGAGTTCTTTCAGAACCCTTTCTTCTGTGAAAGGACTGGGATCGACCCCCCTATCCAGTAGTGCTCCTGTTAATTGGATTAGGCACCTCCCCCTCATCCTCTTTTGTGAATACTGAGCAGAAATATTCATTTAGTATCCCTGCTTTTTCACTATCCCCATCTGCCAACCCACTGTTCATTCTATTCAGCCTCACTATCCCTCCCTTTGTCTTTCTACACTCCCTGGTGTACCTATAAAAGGTTTTATCCCCCTTCTTAACCGAGTTGGCTATCCTTTCCTCAGTTTGGGCCTTTGCTATTCTGACTTTCCTCCCTGCTTCCTTCTGCCATAACTGGTACAGCTGTCTGTCCTGCTCCTTCCGTCTTTCCTTATACTTCCTGAATGCTATCTTTTTCTCCCTGACTTTCTCTGCCACCTCTTTTGAAAACCATAGTAGCTTTTTCTTTCATTTTGATTTGTTTATTTGCTTCACACAAAGGCTTGTTGCCTCTGTGATGGCAGTTTTGATGATTCCCCATTGTTGCTTCACCCCTCCTTCTAGCCTGTTTGCTAGTGCTTTTCTGAGGCACTCTCCCATCTTGCCAAAGCCAGCCCTCCTGAAGTCCAGTACCCTCACTTTTGTATGGCTTGACTCTGTAGCTGAGTTTAACGTGAACCACACTGTTTGATGGTCACTTGTTCCCAGGTGGCAACCCACTTCTAGATCTGAGATCCTCTCACTGTCCCTATTTGAGAGCATGAGGTCTAAGATTGCTCCTTCATGAGTGGGTTCCAAAACTAGCTGTCTGAGGCATGCCACCTGTAGGGCATTGAGAATGGCCCTGCTCTTGGATGTGGCTGCAGCAAGTGTGCTCCAGTTAACATCTGGCATATTCAGGTCTCCCATCAACAGTATCTCCCCTTTCTCTGCCATCCTAAGAATGCCTTCCATCTAATCCTTGTCCATTCCCTCCCCTTGACCTGGGGGTCTGTATACAACCCCTGTGTGGATTGTGGCACCACTTAAAGTCTCCAAGGTGACCCACAGTGCCTCCTCTCCTCCCTGTTTACTCTTTTGTTCAGTTGCTTTTATCCCTTCCTTTACATAGAGAGCTACTCCTCCCCCTCATATCCCCTCCCTGTCTCTCCTGTAGGTTGCGTATCCTGGTATGTTAACATCCCAGTCATGGTTCTCTGTGTAACATGTTTCTGTGACTGCTATGATATCCAGGCATCCCTCTTCCATCAAGGCCACAAGTTCAGGGAGCTTGTTGCCCAGGCTACGGGCATTGGTACTCATTATCCTCCATTTCCTGATGGCCTTACTCCTTTTTGCCCCATCCCTGTCCTTCTTACCTTTGTCACTTTCTCCATTTACCCTTGCCATTTTCCCTATCAACATCTCTGTGATGGTGTTTACTGCACTTACTACCATGACTTTTTTGGGGGGGACTAGGATTTTCCTGCTCCTTTCCAGTGCCTCCACCCCCTTGGCTAGTTTAAATACAAAAATAGATGTCAAGAATTCAGGGGGCTATCTGGTGGGCTGCATAAGTGCAGGGCCCTCTGGTCCTTGCACCTCCATGTGGCTGCAGATAGAAACTCACAAGGCAGAGTCCCTCTGTCAGCCATTGCACAAGGCTGTCTGCCACCTATCAGTACAAAGGCGCAGGGCCCGATGCCAAGAGGACAGTTATCTTCATTCTATGGTATCCAAGCCCATGCATACAACACTGCATCTTTCTTTTCCTGGCTGGGAGGGTGGGGTGTTGCATAACAGCATCATCCCCCCAACCTCACCCCATCCAGCTGCACTTTTGAGCTCACCCCTGAATTCAGATCATCAGCACAGGATCACAAAGCATTCCCACTAGGGTCAAAAGTGGCTCTACATACAAAGTTTCTTAACTATTTTTTATATATATATATATATATATATATATATATATATATATACATACATATATACACACAAATACATGTTTTATCTACTATGCTGTAGCAACATCCCCTACAGCAACATCCCCACAGCACCACAAGCATGCCAACATCCCCAATACTTATGCATCCTGACACCGACAAGCAACTCAGCAACAGCAATGCAGGGAACCTGTGCCCCCCACACTGCTCCTACTTTAGATAACTAACTCTACATCACACAGACAGTGGAGTTAGGTGCCTACCTCCTCATCACTGTACAGTCTATTGCCGTGGAATCCCTGTTGCTGCAATGTCCATCACCATCTGATTTTTTCTATTATCTTTTTATGCCCCTGATTTTTCATCACTTTTCTCCCTGCCCCTCCTCAGATGCACACGCGAGCATGTGGAACCAGGTGCATGCCACATTCTGAGGCACCCTTCCTCTACTTGCCACCACCTCCTACCTACATGGCTGCTGGATCTCCACCTGGTGGCAGCAGAACTACAGGAGGGGTGACAACCTCCCTGTGAGAGGAGAACTGCCAATAGGCTGCTCAGTTCTGCTCCTATCCTCCCCATGTGCCAGATCCCTGATGACCTGAGGTTGTTCCTGAACCCAGGTCACCAGCATGATGTGAGGTAAGGCATAGCACCTCAGCCCTCTACACCACTGGGCTGCCAGCTGTCAGGGTATCACTGTGGGGGTGTCACTGTCCCATCAGTATACAATTTTTTTTACTCCAAATTTTCAAGATAGTTGTTTTATGACTCCCCTTATAAACAAGACATGTAACATTTATAGTATATACTGGCCAAAACTTCATTTCACACCAGAAGTGCAAAAACATGTCTCATCCAGGATTTAACAAATGACATGTCACATTTACTAGGTGATATGGAAAATGACTATGTTGAAAATTTGGAGTTAAAATATTAAAAATTAGCAAATTTATGAGTGAACATTGAAACAGTGCTACATTCACTCATAACCTGGGCATTTTACCGTATTTGTACACCAACTATTTAGCGTAACCTTCCTTTTACACCACTTTATAAGTCCTGTAGGTGAAAAATTTCAAATCCCCACTGAAACATTATTCCATGCCCCCAAAATGTCATTCTGCACCACAGGTGTGAAAACACATTTTGATAAAGATTTGAAAAATGGCAACTGTCATGTTAATGAGGCAGTGTAAAAAAATAGCTATGTTGAAAATTTGGGGTTAAGATAATAAAAATCACCATAGTTATAAACACATATAGAAAAATCTCAATGTATGCTCATAACTTTTGATATTTTGACCTCCGATTTTCAACATAGCCTTCTTATGACCCAATTGCATGAACAAGGGAAGTGAGAATATTCAAATCCTGCCTGAAAGGTGATTTCATGAAGCAATCATTCAATTGGCTTTTGGGACAGATTTGCATAATTCCACTGTCGCTGGTCATGAGGTCATGAGCTCAAAAATACCATGTTGAAAATTTGCTGCAAAAAATGTGCAATATTGACAAAGGTATGCATAAAAGTTTAACCCCCCCATTGAAATACATTGACCCACATCTACCTTAGTTTCTCATATCACAGTCGACGGTTCCAGCACCAAGATATACCTTCGATGGGAGAGTGAATCTTTGTCCTGGGACATGTTCAGGTGTGTGTGTGTGTGTGTGTGTGTGTGTGTGTGTGTGTGTGTAAGGCGTGTAGGGGTGTGGGGTGGTGGGTACAGAGTGGGAGGTTGGGGTGGGTGGGGTCAGATTGGTGAGGACTTCTTTCTTTTTACAGATTAAAACAAACAAAAAAAAACATTGAGGGATGGCTTTCATTACTTCAGAAAGCATTTCAGCCCTGGGTGTTGGGCAACCGCATGTCAAGCTACTTTTCTGCTAATTAAGCTGGACAACCTGGAGGGGAAGGGGGAGAAAGAAGTGGTACCGGGACTCAGAACCCTGGTCCACTTATTAAATAAATGAATAGTGATAGATAGATAGATAGATAGATAGATAGATAGATAGATAGATAGATAGTTGGACAGACAGACAGAGAAAAAGAGAGACAGAGACAAGCAGACAGAACAGGGGATCAGTGGCTCACTGCTGTCACTGCAGCCCACAGCAGGACTCCAGCTATGGCTGCAGAACTCAAGAAAGTCCCATTGTTTTTTTCATACAGAGAATGCTGGTGAATAGCTCCTCTTGCTAAGCTGGGCACCCTGGATTTTGATGTTGCCAGAACAGATATTTCTGGACAGCACTGGAAAAAACAAACATCAGAATCTAGCTAAATGGGTCCAAGTGTTTGTTTCTTAAAATTACACCATTTTTATGTATTTTCCATGTTTTTTAGTTCGAGGGGGGAAAAACAAGATGGAGCTCTCATTCTATACATTTTTAGTTTAAGAGGGAAACAACAAGATGGGTCTTTCACAGCAGAAAAAAAATGTTGTGAAAAGCAAGTGGGGAGAAACCAAAAATGTTCTGTGACACAGAATATTTGATCTTGTAGCAGAACATTATCCCTAAAACCCTACTGAGCATGCTCAGAATGGAAAACAAAACCTTTAAATTATTATAACTCTGGAACACCTTAATATTTTTTCAGAAAACCTTCTAAAGGCACTACCTTGGCACAGCACACTTGTACCCTGAAAGTTAGGGAAAAAAAATTCCATTCCATGTAGGCTATACGTGAGAGCAAATTCCATGTTAAGTAAAGGAAAAAAAATCAATGAAGGAATGAATCAATCAATCAATCTTTATTTTACCAGGTGGAGCACCATTGAGCAAGCTCATTCCCAAGATGGGCCTGGTCATACAGAAATGACATCAGATAAATAATACATATACAGGTACAGCATTACTACTCCTTATAGAGCAGCACAAATGTACCAGCAAATAACATATACAAAGCTATAACATCAGAGGGATAATCAAACAGGATGTAGAATATTCACACATGTAATGTTAGTATTGACCAAGATGTTTTTATGCCCTGGCAGATTGAAGAGCACCCAAGGCAAAGGAGAGCCTAGTAGAAAATGGAAAGTAGAAGACTGGAGAGGATTGCTATAGATAGAGCAAAGAGATGGTGAGGGCTGATCTCAGGATGTCAGAACCTGGAAAGTCAAACCAGAAAAATGTGATGTCTACAGGAAAATGACACATGTGGATCTCAGAAACCACTCAGCTGCCATCGTAAAACTTTGCATATATTTTGAGCTTAGTGACTAGACAACACATGCAAAATTTCAACTTATTTCATCAAGCACTGTCAAAGCCATTAAGGTGCAAAGTTAGAGGTTTAACATTAAACACCCTACTCAACCTTAACTATAGGGGGTGCTTCCGTGTCCCTATAATATATATTGGACCTTACGGCTTACACTCAAGAATGTTAAAGGAGGTAGTAGAAGTGGTAGCAGCACCACTTGCAGACATATTCAACTGCTCAGTGGCCATTGGGGTTGTCTCTAGGGAGTGAAGGACTGTGGACGTGGTACATCTGCACAAGAGTGGAAGAAGGACATGCCAGGGAACTATAAATCGATCAGATTGACCTCTACAATTGGAAAAGGTATAGAGTATTTACTAAGGGAGAAACTAATGGGCTTTCTGGAGGAAAATGGGCTACAGGACCCCAGACAACATGGACTCACATGGAGAAGATTTTACCAAAGAAATTCGGTCAATTCTTCGACTGGGTGACCAGGGCACTAGGTAGGGGACAGGCAGTAGACATGGTATACCTGGATTTCAGCAAGAACTTTGACTCAGTCCTTGACAGGAGGCTGGTCAAAAAGACAGGGGACTTAGGGTGGCAGAAAAACTGTCAACTTGGGTGAAGGACTACAGTAGATGAAGAGAAGAACACAAAGGGAAGCAGTTAATGGGGAGTTTCCAGAAATAAAGGAAGTATCAAGTGGTGTACTTCAGAGGTTGGTGCTGGGTACGGTCCTTTTCTTTTTCTTTTTTTTTTAACTCTATTTAGGTGTCTTCTGTGGGTGAGGATGTCCCCCCCAATTCAGCACCTAGACTGTTCTCCTGGCATCTTCCTCCAGACTACCCAGTTGGGTGGCCTGTAGCTTGCCTTCTATGGTGGGGCTCCCCCAGGGCACTAGGGGAGAGACCATGATCAACAAGAGACCCCATCTGAGGATTATGCCTTGGGTGTCATTTGGGAGGTGGTCCAGGGGCTTCATGGAGCTCCGTGGGATGGGAGTTTCTTGTTTTCCTTCTCAGAGGTGCAGATGTGCAGTGACATCCAGCGCGGGACAGGTGCCCTCCTGCACCTGACCTGCTTACATCTGCCATTGCCTGCTCACCATTCTGACATGGCCCCAGCTGCTGCACACCCAGTTGTTGAGAGCCAGTGAACCACAACCCACCCTCCTGGAGGAGATGGAGAGCAGTCCATCAGGCACTCATACTACCTTCTCCTGTCTGAACCTCTGGCACCTGTGCTCACTCCCGAACACAGGTTGCCAGCACCACAAGTGGACACACTTGCTGCTGCACTGGTGGACCAGCTGGTCTGGTCTTTTTCAATGTATTAATTTGTGACATCAGGGAATGCATCAATGGCAAGAGCTGCCTCTTCATAGATGACACACAGATCTGTACAAGGGTGGGCATGGAAGATAGGATAAGGGAACATAGCATCTTGGCAAGTTGGAGAGCTGGTCAGAGATCTAGGAGCTGGTTTTCAATGTTAGAAGTGTTAATGTACATTGGAAAAAAGAACTCAAGAGTGCAGTGTGAAATTAGAGAGTAGCACTGGAAAGCACTACAGTTGAATAGGATCTAGAGGTCATGATATCAGACAGCCTAAAAACAACAGCACATTATAATAGAGCAGTAGGCATGGCAAACAGGATGTTGGGTAGCATAGAGTGGGGGATAAGTAGTAAAAGTTGGGAGGTGATCCTCCTATCATATAGGTCACTGTGCAACCACACCTGGGATATTGCACAAGGTACTGGAGTCCACACCTGAGGAGAGACTGCATCAGGGTGAAAGTAGTACAGTGTAGGTAACCAAGATGGTCCATGGACTAGGGAACAAGACATACCAGGAGAGACTGCAAGATGTGAATATGTACACCCTTAAAAAAGGAGATAAGAGATGACATGATCCAGACATACAAGTACCTGCATGGGATAAATAGGATGAATGCCAAGGAACATTTCTTCTTGAGATCAGCTACTGGGATGAGAGGGAACTCACTTAAACTTGCAGGGGGAGATTCAAAAAGGATGTCTGTAAGCACTTTTTGCATAGAAACATAGACTTTGATGGCAGATAAGGACCACTTAGCCCACCTAGTCTGCCCATGTCCCTACCTATTGGATAAGCTGCAGATCCTAGTTAACCAACAGCCTATTTCTTCCTACCCTCCCCCACCAGAATTGCCTTATGTCTGTCCCATACATTCTTGAATTCCCCCACTGTTTTTGACCCCAAGACCTCCTCAGGAAGCCTGTTCCATGCGTCCACCACCCTCTCTGTGAAAAAATACTTCCTCACATTGCACCTGAGCTGTCCCCCCTCTATCTTCAAATTTGTGTCCCCTTGTTCTTGCACATCTCTTTTTCTGAAAGATGCTGCTCTCCTGGACTTTGTTGATTCCCTTGAGGTACTTGACAGTTTCTATCATGTTCCCCTCTCCCTCCTTTCCTCAAAGGTATACATATTAAGCTCCTTTAGTCTGTCTTCGTATGGCTTCTGTTGCAGACCCTGCACCATTTTAGTTGCCCTCCTCTGGACTACCTCTATTCTGTCTATGTCCTTGCGGAGATGGGGTCTCCAGAACTGCACGCAGTACTCCAGATAGGGTCTCACCAACTGTCTGCACAGAGGGATAATATCTTCCTGTTTTCTAGTGGTGATGCCTCTCTCTATACATCCCAGTATCCCCCCAACCATTCTTACTGCCTTCTCACATTGCTTGCTTACCTTTAGGTCAACTGATAAGACTACCACCAGGTTCCTTTCCATTTTTGTTGTTGTTCATACCCCCATTGTGTACTCTTCCCCTGGGTTTTTGTTTCCCAGGTGCATTACTTTGCACTTCTTTGCACTGAATCTAAGCTGCCATACTTCTGACCATTCCTCCAACCTTGCCAAGTCCCTTCTCATCCTTTCCACCCCCCTTGTGTATTAACCCTGTTGCAGATCTTTGTGTCATTTGCAAAGATGCATATTTTTCCTTCGATTCCCTCTGCAATGTCACTTATAAAGACATTAAAAAGGACCAGACCCAGTACTGAACCCTGCGGTACCCCACTAGTAACCCCCCTTTCTTCAGAGTGGACTCTGTTTACTATTACCTTTTGTGTCCTGTTGTCCTACCAGTTTTTTACCCAGGCTACCACCCAGGGACCCACTCCCAGGCTGGCTAATTTGTTTATTAATCTTTTGTGTAGGACTGTGTCAAATGCCTTGCTAAAGTCTAGATAGGCCATGTCCACAGCACCTCCCTGGTCTACTACTTTGGTGACCCAGTCAAAGAAATCCATTTTACATTAGAAAGAGTGGTGGACAAGTGGAAAAAGCTGCCGGAGGAAGTGGTACAGGCCAAATTAGTAAACAACTTTAAGTGATGATGTAACAGTCATATGAGATTAGTTACAAAATGGGGGGCAGAAACAAAGGGGTGGGATGACCACAAGGACCAGCACAGAAAAGTTAGGTAGGGTGGGCAGACTTAAGGTGCTGTCGGGCCTTTTTCTGCCATTATTGTTTATGTATCTATGTATATATGGAGGATTTAACATTAACTGGGTGCAGGGGTTCAGTGGCAAAATGAAGACCTCAGTTGAAAGCATGGGTCTATGACAGATGTTATAATACACAAGGTAAAAATACAGAAAAATAGGACAATGAAATCTTATACTGGATACATGTTAACAACACAGAAATGATAAATAAATTTGAAACTTTATCAGAAATAGTAAGCAGTCACTGTATGGCATATGGTAATTGGAGATATCTTCAGCAGTGGAAGATTATGTTCAAAACATACAATCACTGAATCTGTGTCAGTGACTCAGTAAACCGCACTCTAGCCTCTGGAGCCAGAATATTGAAAGGTCATGGATTCTAGTTCCACACTCCTTACTTGGGATAATACCCATAACTGACACTGTAGTGCTGCACGAGGGGGGTGCTGAGCTATTGAGGTGCCATCCTGCAGATGAAATATTGAGATGTTAAACCGAGGTCCCCTCTGCTCCTCCTGGTCACTGTCCAGGTGGAAGTTGGCATTATAGCCTAAAGGTTAGAGTAACAAGCTGTGAATGAACTTGGTACATCCAGCAGACCTGGATCTGATTTCCCCAACCTCCACTTGCATACTGTGTGACTCTGAGCAAGTCACTTTACCAGCCCAGTGCTCCTGGGTCACCCCTGAAAACAGGCAGTTGTGTTTAGTGGGCCTTACCCAGTTAACAAAGAATAAAAAAATAAATAAATAAATAAAGTTAAAGATTCTATGGCACTTATCAAGGAAGAGTAGGGGGAATTTATATTTAAGAAATCCAATAACAACATACAGTTGTGCCCAGCGTTATGGTCATTTCTGACATTTCACGTGACACATGTTATTGTAGCATTTTGAGCAGCCAGTGGTATGATGAGTTTAGTGCAGTGGAGATGTCAATACTAAGATGCTGTTTAATTTTTCATTCATAGGTGGCCCTAGCAGTGCATTCACATTTTCAAATGGGTGTGTCACTATTAAAGTTGCCTTAATCTTGGCAACCATCGCAGAAAAAGCACCCCTCGAAAACCACCTTCCCCTTTCTGTACTACAGTATAAAGAGATTTAAACAAGGCACAGAGGAACACAAATAGAAACAAACAAACAAAAGGGGAAAACTAGAAACAACCTATCAGGGGCATGGGTACAAAAA
The DNA here is from genome assembly GCA_016271365.2 of Neoceratodus forsteri. NCBI lineage: Eukaryota > Metazoa > Chordata > Ceratodontiformes > Ceratodontidae > Neoceratodus > Neoceratodus forsteri. The sequence goes on from CM057453.1 coordinate 438,615,306, forward strand.
TTATTTCCAAGTAATATAGGGAGAATAGAAGTTGGGAATACTGGAAGTGGTGCAGTGGCTGTGTGGTGGCAGTTTTCAGATAAACTTTCTGGAGAGCACGATGCTGCCCCATCTGCAGGCATATCTCTGGGTTGAAGGAGGGGTCGCTAGACTCCAGATCGAGTTGTCTGGGGTTTGGGTGACCACTTCTCTCACCCAGGGGCCACCAAGCCTGCCACTGTTGCCTCAGAGAATTCCAGGAAGGAGGAAGACTGGACTGTGGTGGACTTGAGAAGGGTGGGGGTGGTGGGTGAAAGGCACATACCTATGCTGCTCTGGTGAGGCAGGACTGTTAGGAAGAGACACCCATGGTAGAGGCCGGGGGGATGTGGGGGTCCTCTATAGCAGAGATCCCAAGGAGGATGAACGAGGACCCCAGAGGAGAAGGAAGCAACTTCTTACGGGGGACTCAGATGTGAGGGGGAACAGGAACAGGAACAGGAAAGGGAGGGAGAGAAGGATTAGGTGCCCACATGGCACCATGGTCTGGAGGGATGGGAAGCAGATCCTAGGATTGCCACAGCAGCAGGATGGGAGACAGAGTTGGCTCTCATTGTCCATCTAGGGACTAATGACCTGGCTAGTGATGGGGCTGGGATAATGCAGGAGGAGTTTAAGTAGCTGGGGTGGGGTCTTTCACGAGTAGCGATTCAGTGACTTTAACCCAGGTGCTGCCTGTCTACAACGGGGATGGATCTCCACACCAGGAGCTTCAACTCATGGCTGAAGAAATTGTGCAGAAAGAAGGGGTACAACTACATTGAGGACTGGGGACCCACCTGGCAGGATAAAGGCCTTTACAAGGGTAATGGCCTGCATCCATCCTGATGGTTTAAATGTTACTTTGATGAACATTTAAACTAGCCAATGGGGGTAGTGGAAGAGATTGGGGAGGCAGAAACAGCTCTCCGCAGAATGAAGTAGGGGTGGGGAGAATCTGAGAGGAGTGGAATCCCCTGAGATACAAATTAATACTGGAAGCAGAGTGGACCAAATGGAGGGGGATGGGAGCACATGTATTGAAAAGAGAGGGAGGAAGGAAGGAAGGAAAGCAAAAAGGTATAAAAGGGGATAACAAATGGATTGGTAACAAAGCCTGGAAAGCTGTGTATATGAATGCTAGAAGTCTAGGAAATAAGATTGCAGACCTAAATGCTACAATGGCAGAGGCTGACCTGGATATTGTGGCCATGATCGAGCCATGGTGCACTGAAAACCATGACTGGGACATGGCCATACCAGGCTATATTGGAAAGACAGGGTCGGAAGGAAAGGAGAGGGGTGTGGTACTTTATGTGAGGGAGGGCATTAAAGCAACAGACATACAGGGGATACAGGAGGCAGAGGTACTGTGGGTCCCCCTAGAGACAGAGAATGGAGCCTCTATCTGCACTGTTGTGATCTATAGGCTTCCACCACAGGGCAAGGAGTTAGATGAGGTACTGATGAAAGCCATTAGCAAGATGGAAGAAAAGGGTAAGGCGCTGTTAGTGGGGGACATCAATCTGCTGGATGTACAGTGGAGCCTCCTAACTGCAGCTTCAGTTAGTAGTAGGGAAGCCTTAGGTTTCCTGCAAGGGGCATTCCTCAGGCAACTAGTCAGTGAACTCACTCATGCTGGGCAATACTGGACCTGGTACTCAGCAAAAGGGACAGTGTTGTAGATGTCAAGGTCAGAAGATGACTGGAGACCAGCGATCACCTTAGAGTGTGGTTCAATATAAGGATGGCTGCAGAATCAAACCATACAATGGTGAGGTTTCCCGACTTCAGGAGGGCAGATTTTTAAAAGATGGGTGAATGCCTCAGGGATGACTTGGTAGGGGGATGAGCTGGGTGGGGTGGAGGAACAGTGGGGGAAACTAAAAAGGGCAATAGTGAAGGCAAAAAACCTCTGCATTAAGCAGGGGAACAAAAAAAAAAACAGAAAAAGAAACCGCTATGGCTCTTGAAAGAGGTGGCGGAAAAGGTAAAAGATAAGAGGGTAGCATTCAGAAGGTACAAGGAGATACAAAGGGAGGAGGATAAAAAGGAGTATTAGGGGAACAGAGGGAAGCAGGGAAATCAGTAAGGAGTGCAAAGGCACCACTGGAAGAGAGAATAGCCATTGCAGTAACAAAAGGGGAGAAGACATTTTCTAGGTCAGGATGGCTGAGTGGTCTAAGGCATCAGACTCAAGAAGTATGTAAGTGAAAAAAAGAAGACCAGGGGTGGGATTGTAAGGTTAAGAAGGGAAGGGGGACTGTGCAGAGGAGAAGATGGAAAAGGCAGACATCCTGAACAATACTTTAGTTCACTGTTCACAGAGAAAAGAGACAGGGAGGGCCACAAAAATGTAGCTTGAGCATTGAAGGGAGGGAGGTAGACACAAGTCAATTTTCAGAAGGCAGAGTCCTGAAAGGGCTTGCAAATCTGAAAGTGCTCAAAGCAATGGGGCTAGATAGGGTATTGATTGAGAAAGCTCAGGGTGGTACTGGCTGCACCTCTGACAGCCCCATTTAACAGCTCATTGGAAACCGGAGTGGCCCTGGAAGAGTGGAGGAGGGCAGATGTAGTTCCACTTCACCAAAGTGATAGCAGGGAAAAGGCTGGCAATTATAGGTCAGTCAGTCTGACTTCAGTGGTGGAAATGTTAATGGAATCACTGCTGAAAGAAAGGACTGAGGAATATCTTCAATTTAATGGGCAGCACAGCTTCATGGGGGAGATCATGTTAAACACATCTTATGGAGTTCTTTGACTGGGTGACAAAGGAACTAGATCAGGGTGGAGTGGCGGATGTTGTCTACCTAGATTTCAGTAATGTGTTTGGCATTGTTCCACATGGGAGACTAATAAGCAAGCTGGGTAGCTTAGGAGTGGGTCCAAAGTGGTAAACTAAGTAAGTGGGCAAGAAATTGGTTAAGAAATAGGTGGCATAGCCTGCCTGGTGGCACTGAGGGTTGAGATGCTGGATGCCACATCTCGCACCATGCCGGTGACCCAGGTTCAGGAACGAGCCCGGGTTGCTGGGAGTTGACCGGGGAGGGAGAGGATTGAGCATCCAGAGGACAGCTCTCCTCTCCCAGGAGGGACAGGGGTCCCTGGTCGGTGCTCAACTGACCTCTGGCAGTGGCTGAAGATACAGCAGGCACTGCCGATGTAGAGAAGGGGTGGGGGAGTGGCAGATGTCAGTTCCATGCCTTGACATCAGGGCGCTAGCCACTCGCCAAGAAACAGGGGAAAATGCCCTTCAGCTCCAGCAGGGGAAAATGCCCTTCAGCTCCAGCAGAGATGGAGCACTGGAGCTTGCCCTCGATTTGTGGCCGCCCTCCTGGCACCCAACCAACCGATGCTGCAGACTGCTTGAGGTGTTGGAGTCCACCTCGTTCCTGACTGGGGGGGGTAATCTGAGGCTACATGGGCGATGGAGGACTGACCAGGTAAGGCAGACTGCAGAGGGATGATTCCTTGGTGCTCCTGAGGAGACTGAAGCTGAGAGGGGGAGATGAGGAATAAATATGAAAATAAAAAAAAATAAAAAAAGAGATAGGTGGCAGAGGGTGGTGATGAATGGAGTTCACTCAGAGGAAGGGAGGGAGGGTGATCAGTGGGGTGTCTCAGGGATCAGTGCTGAGGCCAGTCCTCTTTAATGTCTTTGTAAGTGACATTGTAGGGGAGCTAGAAGGGAATGTCTTCCTCTTTATGAATGTCACCAAATTCTGCAATAGGGTTAATACTCTGGGTATGTGTGGAAAGGATAAGCAACCACCTGAGAAAACTTGAGCTCAAGGAGTGGTCAGGGGTATGGCAACAGGGTTTTAATGTGAAAAAAATGCATATTAATGCACTTGGGGCACACAAATCCAGGGGTGGACTACAAAATTGGGTGGGACTGACAACTACCAAGGAGGAAAAAGACTTGGGGGTGACCATATTGGATGACCTAAAGGTGACCAGGACATGTGAGAAAGCAGTTGAGAGGGTGAGTGGGATACTGGGGTGAGTAAGTAGGGGTATCACCAGCAGGAAGATGGCGGTGGTGTTGCCTCAGTATAGATCACTGGTAAGACCCCTCCTATGGTACTATGTCCAGTTCTGGAGACCACATCTCAGAAAAGATATAGACAGAGTAGAAGTGATCCAGAGGAGGGCAACTAAAATGGTGCAGGGTCTGTGTCAGAAGCCCCATGAAGAGATATTAGAGGACCTAAATATGTACACCCTGGAAGAGAGGTGGGGGATATGATTGTAACCCTGGTGCCATTATACTAAGGGCTACTAACCTTGCCTGCTTCCCTGGCTGCAGGTTGAGGGTCCTGGGTTCGGAAATGCGGGGTACTGTAGTGTGTCTACCAACAGTAAAACTACAATTATGGTGCCTCCACCCAGCGTAGTGCTTAAGTGGGTTCCTAACAGAATTGGTACAGCCCTCTGGGAAGTTATAACCATGCACAATCCCGCCTAGTGACCTTTTGGACTTAACAAAACAGTTGCAAAGCTTAACAGTTAAATATAAATCAGTTTGACCATTAGTGATATGCTTATGCACCTTCTATTTACCAGCAGGATTTGGTCTTCTAGAATCCACCCTGTAACTGCCTGTAAAAGACAGTTTCAATAATACCAACATGTACTTTCAATATGCTTTGCAGTAGTTCAGTAACTTTAGACCACCTCTGACTCATACATTTGGAAACCATAAACAACGTGTATATGTGTCCCAGTGGCCCAGTCACTTTTAAGCACATTAAACTGGCAAACAGAATCAGGTGGTACCATTAAAACAATTGAGAATCTGTTGCAGGGAGTTACCCTGGTTTTACTCACTGTACCCAATTTGGCAGATGACAAGGCTGGCGAAATGAAGACCTGGTGCTTGCTTGAGCTGCTGATGGGGACCGAGGCCAACACGACTCACCTCCACTTCACGGCCTTTCCCGTAGGTGGTCGTAACCTGCGTTTGATTGCCACACAGGAGCTGACTTCCCAAGTCTGATCTCTCACCAAAATGCTGATGATAGCATGGGAACAATCTGGCTGGGCCGTTGTTGGCATAGGCCAAGATGAAGAAAATGTATTTTAAAAGCAAGTCGGCATGCTGATGAACCCTCCAGCTGGGCTTGTTGGCAGAAGGTCTTCCCTGACTGGAGTGGCTCCTGTTTTTCTTCTGGAGTCCCAGGGTCAACGTCTCCCATATGCGGCAGGTCTCAGCACGTTAAGCTGAAGAAACACCAGACTTTCTCTTTTCTGCAGTTTGTGGCCAGTTGCAATCTCAGCCGAATTGCTGCACAACCACTTAGTCTGCTAGCAGCCAGTTTCTGAAGTCCAAGCCCTTGTTGGATTGAAAGTTACTCACAGGAGGCAATTTCAGTCCCCTCCTGTGAAAATCTTCACAGAGCCAAACTAGCTCCTCTCTCTTCAGAAGCTCAAGCTGGACTGACCACAGTTTAAAACAGTTTTCTGAACCTGCCCAGTTTTCCTGTACTCTGGTTGGCTGAAGGAGATGTCAATCACAGTTTTAGTGCTCCCAGTGGTCAATTTAGACACCAAACACTAGACTTCACAGTTTTTCCCACAAGACACCTGAGCTGAGGACCCCCTGAGGGCCCTTTGGTTCTGTTTGGTCCAAACCAGGAAGTCCCAGACCAAACATGGCAGCTCTCATTGGAACAAACTAGTGCTGCAGTGCTGGCAGTTTAAACAACTTACTTTGTCTCAATAACAGCAAAGCTTTAGAAATAAATATTTACAGTGCTAGCAAGGGTTCCCTCTGCACGGTTAGTGACAGCAGGGTGGAGCAGACTAGGGAGATGCCTGGCTGGTCATGAGCTCCGAAACACTTGGACCAGCCCAGGCTATTTACAGTATACACAAGGCTGGAGCTCATAAAGGGATAGCGTGGCAGCATTAAACAGCGCACACATGCAGAGCAACAGCAGCACAACATGGAACATGAATTTAACTTCTGCTGCTGGACATCTGCCAGGCAGTGGGCATTAGAGGAGCCCAGGGAGACTGTCAAGGTAAGCCCCTGAAATTAGGGGGGTTACATGATAGAGACCTTTAAATACCTCATGAGGTAAACAAGGTACAAGAGGGAAGTATTTTTCAGAAATGAAGGTGCTCAAGGACAATGGGCACAGTAAGAAGCTGGAAGCAGTAGATTCAGGAGAGATGTGAGGAAGTACTTCTTCTCAGAAAGAGTGGTGGATTCCTGGAACAGCCTTCCAGCAGAGGTGGTGAGGGTGGAAACAGTGGCGGGGTTCAAGAATGCATGGGATAAGCATAATGTAATGTTAGGGAAATGGAAGGGGTGATGAATGGGCCAGAGATCATGTCAGATCTCAGGTAATACTACAGGCAGGGGAAATGGGCAGATTAGGTGACCAAGTGGATCATTATCAAGAGAAGGCAAAGTGACCAGTGGCATTCCACAGGGGTCTGTGCTGGAACCTATCCTCTTTAACATATTTATTGGGGATACTGCAAATGACTTGAAGGGGAGGGTTTGCCTGTTTACAGATAACACAAAATTTTGTAACAGAGTAGACACGCAGGAGGAAGCGAAAGGTATGGAAGCAGACCTGAAAAAACTTGAGGAATGGTCCAGGGATTGGCAGTTGAAGTTTAATGCTAAGAAGTGCAAGGTTATGCACATAGGAAAAAGAAATCCAGGGATAAAGTACACACTGGGAGGGCATCAGTTAGAGGAGACAAAGACAGAAAAAGACCTCGGAGTAGTCATCACAGATGACTTAAAAGTTGGAAAACAGTGTGAAAAGGCAGCACAGAGGGCGAGTACCATCCTTGGCTGCATTGGTAGGGGAGTTACAAGGAGAAAGAGCGAGGTTATCATTCCTCTCTATAGTCCTTGGTGAGGCCACATTTAGAGTACTTTGGTCAGTTGTGGAGGTCCCACCTCAAAAAAGACATAGTCTGCCTGGAGACTGTAAAGAGAAGGACTACAAAGATGGTGCATGGACTGCATTGTGAGCCATATGAGGCAAGACTCAGGGAACTAAATCTGTACACCCTTGAACAGAGAAGAAACAGAGGGGACATGATCGAAACTTTTAAGTATGTTAAGGGAATCAACAAAACACAAGCAGGAAACCTCTTCCAGCAAAACAGGGACGCGAGTACATGGGGGCACAACTTGCATCTGGTGGGAGGCAGGCTCAAAAGCAACCTCAGGAAGTACTTCTTTACAGAAAGGGTCATAGACCCATGGAACAGCCTGCCTCAGGAGTTGGTGGAATCCAAGACAGTACACGGGTTCCAACTCGCATGGGACAGACATTGTGGACATATCAGGGTGCAGTCTAAATAGGGAGGTATGCAGAAACACAGGCAACGTAGATGGATCATGTGGTCCCCATCGGCCAACACAATTCCTATGTTCCTATGTTCCTTATCTACCAGCAAACTCTGTTTCTATGTTACCAGCTTTTGCTTTGGGATATATTTAAGGGAAACCTTGGGGAACATGAATCTGGGGATTCCAGGTTAATGCAAGCAGAAATGCCAAAGTTAAGAGCCATTTTGCATGATGTCTGCCAAATGAAACCAAGCTCTCAGACCAGGAAACTTGCCCTGCATCTTGGCAGTCATTGCATAAAAACACCCCTCCGAAAATCAGCTTCCCCTTTTTGTACCAACTTGTGCATCATGTGATATTTAGGGGACACCTTGAGGAACATGTATTTGGAAATTTACATTAATGCAAGCAGAGATGCCAAAGTTATGTTCATATTGTGTGATATTTGCAAAATGAAACCTGGCCTCAGACCTGAAAACTTGCCTTGGATTTTGACAATCATAACATAAAACTACCCTGAAAACCATCTTCCTCCTTTTCTAGCAATGTACGCTTTGGAGGGTATTTAGGGGACATGTGGGGACATGCGAGGAACACTACCTCAGTAGAGGGTAAGATCATGGAGGCACCTCTTAAAGAAAGAATAGTGACACACTTGGAATCCAGTGGTGCCCAGGATCCAAGGCAACATGGATCAGCAGCAGGAAGGTCATGTCAGATGAATCTGATAGATTTTTTTGACTGAGTGACAAGGGAGGTAAATTGGGGGGGACAGTAGACGTTTTCTACCTCGATTTCAGCAAAGCCTTCAACACTGTCCCACATAAAAGGCTACTCAACAAAATGAGTAGTCTGGGCATGGGGCACAAGGTGGTAAACTGGGTTAGGAACTGGCTAACAGACACGAAGCAGAGGGTGGTGGTAAATGGGATCCAATCAGGGGAGGGGGGTAACCAGCAGGGTACCACAGGGGTGAGTCCTTGGGCCAGTCCTGTTTAATGTCTTCACTAATGACATTGCGGTAGGACTGGAGGGACAGATCTGCCTGTTTGCAGATGACACCAACATATGCAACAGGGTAGGTACTCTGGACAGGGTGGAAAGAATGAGAAGGGACCTGGAGAAGCTTGAAAAATGGTCTGAGGTGTGGGAACTGAGATTCAATTCCAAGAAGTGCAAAATAATGCACCTGGGAAGAGGGAACCCTGGGGAGAGCTACAGGATGGGGGGAGAAGTTGCTGATGATCACCAGGGGAGAAACGGTCCTGAAGGTTATCATTTCTGATGACCTAAAGGTGTCTAAGCAGAGTAAAAAGGCTGCAGGGAGGGCCAGTAGCATGCTGGGCTGCATAGGCAGAAGTATCACTAGCAGAAGGAGGGAGGCAGTGATGCCATTGTACCAAACACTAGTGAGGCTTCATCTAGAGCACTGTGTGCAATTCTGGAGGCTGCACCTTTGTAAGGACATTGGTAGGGTGGAGGAGGTCCAGAGAAGGGTGACTAAGATGGTACAGGGCTTGCACCAGAAAACATACAATGAGAGACTAAAGGACCTCAATATGCACTCACTGAAGGAGAGAGGGACTGGAGGGACATGATAGAAACATTCCAGTACATTTCCTTAAGGATATAAACAAGGTGCAGTGGAGAGACATCTTCCAATATAAGAGATGTACAAGAATAAGAGGGCATGACAAAGTCTTGTTTTAAGATCGCCTTAAATTGTTTTCACCACATAGCAATGTGTTTCTCCTCCCCAACATGTAAATTCCTAGCAAAACCGCTGTATAGGCTAATCTACAGGCTTAGCTAAACCAATGTTTAGGCTACTGCATGGACTCACTGCCCCCTCTATACACTGTGCTTACCTCGCCCTGCAATATCATGTTTAAATTGTAAAAAATGTACACTCCTGAACTGTACTGTTACCACCCACAAAGTCTGATGTAACAAACCGAATAATTGATGTATGTTATGTATTACGTTACTGTATCTAAATGTGTACTTATGACGTGGAGCCTTTGGAAAGGAGTCTCTGACTCAAAAGGTTGTAATTCTAATCTCTAACAAATAAGTAAATAAATACATAAATATGAAACTGGAAGGTAGCAGGCTGAGGGGAAATGTGAGGAAGCTTTTCTTCATGGAGAGGGTGGAGGACACATGGAATAGACTGCCACTGGAGGTGGTGGGGGTGAGCACAGTGGAGGGTTTTAAACATGCATGGGACAAGCATAAGGGTACCTTAGAGGTGGGAAGGTGGGGTAAAAAAACATTGACCAGTTAGGGTCAGAGGCCATAAGCTAGTGTAGGACTTTTGGGTAGACTGGATGGGCCTGGTGGTCCTTATCTGCTGACATTTTTTATGTTTCTATGAGTCTGGAATTTCAAGTTAATGGAAGCAGAAATGTCAGTTATGAGCCATGTTGTGTGATGTCTGCCAGATGAAACCATGCTCTAAGACCAAACAACTCACCCTGCATCTTAACAATCATCACAAAAAAGGAACCCCCCAAAACCTGCTTCCCCTTTTTGTACCAATTTGTGCTCCAGGGGCATTTAGGGGACACCTCGGGGAACATGGATCCAGAATTTCAAGATAATGCAAGCAGAAATTCCAAAGTTATGAGTCATTTTGTGTGATGTCTGCCAAATGAAGCCAGGCTCTCAGACCAGAAAACTTACCCTGGATCTTGGTAATCATCACATAAAAGCACCCACTGAAAATCACACCCATTTTTGTACTAACCTGTGTTGTGGAGGGGGTATTTAGAGGACACCTTAGGAACATGAACATGAACATGATCTTGTCTCTATCTGATGTTTATGAAGCAAGTGCAGGGGCTATGAGGCAGACATTCTACAGCAGCTGCACTTTTCCTAACAAACATCACACTGATGCATTCCTTGAAAACACTTCACTGAGTGTACTGCACAGAATAAATATACACAAACACTAGTGGCACAGGTCAAGATATTTGTCATATTTTGACTATATATTTTAATCTATATTTTATATTTTCTGTTTAAATGTTTCCTTTAATTTTCTTTATAATTAAAAAAAGCTATCAGCTGTTTAGCAGGATTTTGGACTCCCGTCCATTACTGTTGATCTGAAAAACAGAAGGTGAAGGTGGGTTTTTATTATTGGCATGGACAGTAGCATCTCATCATACTCATAATGTATGATTATTATTGTTAGTACTCACATAGTGCCAGACAACACACCACTCCCAGTCACAGAAGTTCAGATAGTGGTCCCCTCCTCAGGTCAATGCTGGTGATTATGGTTTGCCATCTGACTGCACTGGCCTGTGCCATCCACCTCTGACTGGCCTCCCTCTTCTTGGGACCTCCTTCAGGACCACTGTCAAACTTTGTCCATTCTATAATTCCATGTTGCTTTTTTATTCTGTGCATTGCATTACCTATTCTCATGCAAATTATATGTTCAGTATTACAAATATGAAATATTAAAATGGACATGTACTGTACTTACTCTGGTGCAAGTCATGACCCACTCACATTGAGTGGGTGCAGTGAACACCCACATCTGTGGGCCGAGGAAGCCAATCACAAAGTGCCTTGGAGACATTGACAGTCTTGCTTCAGCCATTTTTTTTTAACTGTACTGTGCAGTATGTTTTCTGTTTTTCATTCCTGGGATTTATCTTTCCTAATCGGGGATCAAAGGGTGTTCACTACATAGAGAATACTGGATGGGCAACCAATCAGAACCAGTGTGTCCTGCCACAGAGGGGTATGATTCCCTGTGACCTCGAGAGAGAAGCTCAAGAGGTCCTTGGGAATCATACCCCGAGGTGGTAGAACACATTGGTTCTGCATGGGGCTGCCCATCCTGTTTTTCATGTAGTGTATGGTGCCCCTCTAATAATTTTAATACCATCTCTGGCTATCAAAATATATTTTTTCATGTAAAAAAGAAACTGCCATCTCCCATTTAGAATTTTGGGAGCTACCTCTTGTTCCTATGGTGAGTTGCGTGGTTGCTAGGGATTGAGCATCCCTACGTTAGCAGTGCACACTCTCACTTGTTATTGATCTTGTGTGGGAGGGATTTACAACAAAAAAAAAACATGGCGACCTGATGTCTCGCTTAGCGAGCAAACTAATGAACTGGAAGGATTAACTTCTTTGTGAGTACTACAGTTCTGACTATATCTGGTTGATCCTGCATTTTCAGTTAACAATGAAGAACTGCACTCTTGATAAACAAAATGTCGCGGCCATCGTCAGTGGGGTTTCACATAATATTACCGCACATCAGTTTTCTGTTTCCAATTTCAAAGCACGGCTCACTCTTTCCATTCTAAATGAATGGAACACTGTTCTGCATGTACTGCCAGTACAGTGTTCCATTCATTGTTTTCTGTGTGGCTAAACAGCGTTTCAGTATGGTGTAATTTCAAGTTAGAATAACATTCCACCATACACTATAGTAATGTTCATATTAATAGCTTCAATGTTTGCCCATTTTTGGTTTTGGAATATTGGGTGCATGTAATTATTTAGTAACTGTCATAGTCATATAACTTTTGTGAATAGGCATATAAGGGTACAGGTACAGTATTTCAACTAGTATTAAATTGACTCCTCCCACCACCACTGATGGTCCACACAGTACATTACTCCAGTTCTGATCTCAATGTTTCCTGAAAGGTATTTTATGGCAAAGACAATTATGGAACAAAACAGAATTGCATTTGACACGTTGCATTTTCTCTCTGCCCCTGCTGAACTCAGACCTTTAACTTGTCCTAAAGCTTCTAACCATTCTGTCCTGCCCATGTGCTCCTTTCCCCATTTATTCATTTTACAGATCTGTGGGCCATTCATTAAAATCTGAATATGGTGACAAATTCTTAACACCACATTGTGATGTTGTCGTGGTGGCAAAGTGACAGTCTGTTGGTGGTTGGGAACTACAAATTCTCCTACTGCAATTATCCCAGCAGGGATGGAAATTTCTTGTTGGAGCTCCTTACAGCTAAATAAAGTGCTGTACATGTGTTCTTGTTTTAGACAATGCAGTGTATTTTGGCAATGCAGTGTCTTTTTTCCACATCTGTTTAATGTCTGTGTGATGTACTATGCTGTTGTTTGCAGCTTGTGCTTACTTGCAGTGTGCATGAATTGTGCATGGAAATGTCTTTATGAATTGTGCTTTCTTTATGAAGTACTTTTAGTATGTTATAAAAGTGCTGCACAATGTTTAGCAGACAGTGTCATTTCATAAAATCCAGGCCCTCAGGAGAAAAAAATTATGCCATAGGCAGAAATCTCTGGGAAACTATGGCATTGGATGTGTTCCCCTTCCTCCTGGGAGCACTTAATGAAATGTGGCCACCACACAGTTTTAACATCTGTTTAAAGTACCATATGTGTGATGTACTATAGTTTGCTGCTTATGCTTACTTGCACAAAACGTGACTTGTGCATGGAAGTATCTTCGTGAAGTGTTCTTTGTTTATGCTGTACTGCACATCTGTAAGGGTCTTATAAAAGTGCTGCATGTCTTTACCAGACAATGTCATTTCACAAAATCTAGGCATTCAAGAGAAAAGAAAATGACAGGCAGAAATCCCTGGGAAATCATTGCCTTGGTTGTGTCCTCCTTCCTCCCAGGATCACTTAATGAAATGTTGCCTCACTCATGTGTTTTACACACATTATGGTTTACTGTATGTTACTGGTGGTGGGGAGGGGGAACTTTGATTGAAATATTTCACAATAAAATACATTTTATACATACAGTGCAATACAGTATGTAGTACTTTTAATATTTCGCTAAGGCAGAAAATAAGAGAAGCATAATTACAGCATATTCACAGATCCATACACATCAATATGAGTCATCACAGTGCACAGAGTAGAAGCAAATTTGCAAATAGAAAAATAACATTTTCACACAACAAATACAGATCATGATTATACTCTGCAGTGAATACAGTCCTGTACTTTATAGCTTGTGACTCACATTCTTTTTTATGGCCCTGCTTGGTAACCACAACTGGCAACACACAATGCTTTATGCAATGTACAATATGTCATCTGCAGTGTCTTCTTTTTAACATCTTCCAAAATAAGTTAATGACTTCAAGTTCTTGCTTTGTCCATGTTTTTTTCTTTCTCTGGATTAATGTTTTCATGGAACTCCACACCATCTCAGTTCAGCTCATATATGCAGACCTGGTGCGACAAATGAAAAAAAAAAATGAAACACAATGTGAAAGTCACTTTTTTAGTGTGACAGCTGTCCAGTAGTTACTCGAGAGGCATCCAGACCCAAATTAATTCCAGCAGCTGCAATAGCTGCTGCAAATACAGTATATTTAATGTCATTGCTCTGAAGGAATCAATGTCTACCTGGATATTTCTTTCTTATGTATTTCGTCACTGCTCCTACAATGATATTTTCCCTAAAGAATTTGCCTTCCAGGACTTCTGTGGGCATAAAGCAAGTACAGGTAGAGTGGCACAGTTAATAATATGAGACTGTACCTCTCTTAAGGGTGTGTCCCCTACAATTCAGCATCACTAGCCATCAAAAATGTGAAGATGGCTGCACCCATAGTTGGATATGGAGCCCCAGACATGAAACTTTAGAGGTGTTTTGGTTTTGGCTTCCTGGAGTCCCTGCCCTTCTTATGAAATGCCATTGAAGCAAACTGCTCCAAAGAAACTGTCAACTCATCTTGAAAATGATGCATGAAATGTCTCATTGTTCTCATTCCATGTCCTGGTCTGCTCAAGTCATTTCAGTTTGTTCACATCCCAGATTATGAGGCAAAACCATTAAGAGACAAAAGAAGGATTATGACATGAAATTGTATGTGATAACAACAGATAAACTTTAATCATGTTAATCACTGTTTTTGGGTGGCTTTACCGTGCCTTCCTATGTGTCCATCCCATCTGGTGGAGCATTCTCTTTACATTGGAGACAGATGCCAGTGCTCCGTGCCCAGCAGTCAAACATGTCACAGTTTCCCTCACAATGGTCTGATCATCTTCAGGTTAGCATGCTGTCCACAAGTATGTAAATTTATAATACTACAATATACTGTAGCATGCATAAAGAAGAGAGTAACAGTGCTATGCAGTTGTTCAACTGGTGAAGACAGTGGTCTGCAGGCCACCTGGAGCTGGGAAATGGCAGTTTCAGGTATGCCCTCATCCCACTATCTGTGACAGAGATCTAGGTGCTCTTCAGGAACACCTGAATCTTCCTGACGCAGTGACCCTTAGCCTTTATCTTTCTGGCAGCTGTGCTGATCTCCACTGGTGTTGTCTTCACCATTGTCATCGACAGCTGTGATTACAACAAAGGGGTGTCCAGCTGTAGAAGCACATAATTTATTTGGACACATCAAGGAGTACCGCGTCACTTCACCTGTGGGCAAATGTGATACAGGAATGTGCCTATTATACATTCATGCCATGGGCCATGTCACCAGATGCCTTCTGTGCTCAATCTACACAAGACCCCAAAAAGTGCCATAATGCCAACCGTACTGTACATTTTATGAAGAAATGTCTGTATTGTATTGTCAGTGCTGTATCATCTGTCCATTGTACCATGGACACGTTTGCTTTCTATGGGAAGAAATCACACAAAGTAGCATGTCAGCCACTAAGAAGAAGTTTTGGCCTGACAAATAAGACACCAGCTTGAATGACCACATAAATGCAATAAATGTGGGAAATCCACAGATAAGAAGACACCAAAGTGGCAGAGAACAGAGGTACCCTAGGTAAAGTACAATGCAGTTCACTTATTTTCTTTTAGCGTCCATGATGTTAATAGTACGTAGTAGTGATTTTGTTTGAAAACTACCCTTTCTCTCAGTCTCAGTGCTTGTTTCCTACTGTAAATATAAAATATTTCTATTACAATAAAAACAAGTAAAGAAATTCATCAATATGTGGGGCTGGATATTCAAACTGCGCCATTCATAGGCGCAAGCCCTTGAGCTGCGCAAAATAGTTGCGCGGGGGTGTGTCCTGGGCGATATTCAAAGGAGTTGCGCTATTGAGCAACTGCTTTGAATATCACCCCAACCACAACCACTGTGCATGGCGCAGTGGAACTTGCGCCCACCGCGTTGACAGAGTGGAGCATTCAACTTGTGGTGGCGCATATACCCAATCAAGGCCATACGCGCAAAATCATGATATTCAAAAGGTGACATGCAAATGGGGCTATAATTCATGCAAGGCACAGGGGGGCCATTTGCATGTGATTATGTCCCCATTTGCATGCCATTAGCATGTAGGTGCGCCGATCCCCAAGGACTTGCGCCTGGCACCCTGCCAGGCAGCAGCCATCGGGGACTAACGCCCCCTGCAGCCCGATCATGAGCATAGTGTATTCCCCCCCTCCAGCCCGATCGTGGGCATCAATGTGGCTCCCCACCCTCCTCCCGTACATATCCCTGGTGGTCCAGTGGACCGAAATGCCCGATCGCGGGCGGTATGTATAATAATTCCCACCCCCCTCCCGTTCACATCTCTGGTGGTCTAGTGGACCAAAATGCCTGATCGTGGGCGGTATGTATGATAAAAACCACTCCCCGAACATAGCCCTGGTGGCTAGTGTCCCCACCCTACCCACCACGAAGCCCCACCCCCGCTCCCCACGGCGGCGGCGGCGGTGGCAGCATCCACCTGCCTGCCACCCCGCCTCCTGCTGACTGACTGCCAAGGGCTGCACGCCCATTGGTGCAGAGCAAGCCCAATGGGCGGCAGTGCATACCGCATCACAAATCTGGACTAGTCATACGGCGGGCTGCATCATTGGCTCTGCTCTGCACCACTGGCGCAGCTCTACCGGGCAGTCAGTCGGCGGGCGGCGGGTGGCAGGCGGGTGGATGCTGCCACCCGCCGGCTGCCGAGGGGAGCGGGATGGTGGGGCTCGTGGGTGGGTAGGGTGGGGGACACCAGCCATCAGGGCTATGTTCGGGTGGTTTATCACACATACTGCCCGCGATCAGGCATTTCGGTCCACTGGACCACCTGGGATGTGAACGGAGGGGGTGGGAATTATTATACATACCGCCCACAATCGGGCATTTCGTCCACTAGACCACCAGGGATATGAACGGGAGGAGGGGAGCCACATTGATGCCCGCGATCGGGCTGGTGGGGAGTACACCATGCCCGTGATCGGGCCGCGGGGGGCACAGGGACTGGGTTGGGGCCAGCCACAGGTGGCAGCTGCTGTGTTGCACCCCTGCAATACAGCAGCTCACCTGTGGGTGGCCCTCGACTTAAGCCTTTTTGGCTCAAAGTCCTGCAGGCGCAGGTTGGGAGTTGCGCCTCTCAACTCTGCACAGCCCAGCTGAATATCGGGCTGTGCAGTTTATGCATGGTTCCTCCCCCTCCAGTTCAGCATGCATTCATTTGCATTGCGCTGTTGCTCAGCATGTTTTCTGTGGCGCAACTGCCTCCTGCTGAATATCGCAGAATGGAGCAAGTTTGGACTTGCGCAGGCGCAACCCTATTGCGCACGGTGCAACCCTTTTGAATATCTGGCCCGTGGTGTTTTTCTGCTGCTATGCAATGTTGCAACTGTGCTGTTTTTGGAATTCAGATGTTTTTGTAGCCTCCTGAGTTGTGCCTAAAAATAAATCTTTTTCTGTCTAGTGCACCTACCTGCTCAACAAAACTGAAAAAATAAAATATTAAGATAAACTAAGTAAATTCTAATTTAATATCAGTCATTAAAATAATAATATACAGCAGGGGCCGGATATTCAAAAGGGTTGTGCCATGCTTAATAGGGTTGCGCATGCGCAAGTCCAAAAGTGCGCCATTCTGTGATATTCAGCAGGAGGCAGTTGCGCCACCGAAAACAGGCTGAGCAACAGCGCAATGCAAATGAAGGCATGCGCAACCGAAGGGGGTGGATCCATGCATAAAGAGCGCAATGCGATATTCAAAGACTTGCGCAATGCGCAAGAGCTGAACAGCAGGAAGTTGCGCCCCAGCAGAAATGAGCCAAAATAAAAAGGCTCAAGGAAGAGGTGCAAGAACGCGACAGGGAAGACACATGAGGCAGAGAGACAGAGAAGTCCAGAGCAACAAACAGTGCAGGCCAGGGAGTGCACAGGACAGAAGAGGAGCAAGGGAAGGTGTATGGGGCCACAGAGTGCAGAGGCCAGTAGGTGTACCAGGTGCAGTGGAGGTAGCAGTCAAGACAGCAGGGTAACAGAGCAACATCAGCCAGGGGGGGTCACAAGCCAGGGAGATGGACAGTGCCAGCTTCCACATGGAAGCTGTAATGAGGGGGGTGAGAATGCATGCTGCAGGGGGACGTGGCCATGGAAGGGCCCGTCGGCGGTATGCCCCCAACAGGCAGTACCGTGCCCGCATCAGCTTTGAGCTGTACACAGATGTTTAGATCATGGGCCGGTACTGCCTGAACAGGGCAATACTGAGACGGCTCTGTGAGCTGTGCAGTGATGTGATGCAGGCACCCTCACGACGGAGTCACGCTCTGTCGGTGGAGACCAAGGTGACAGCCTGCATGTGCCTGCTCACCATGGGCACCTTCCAGAGGCCGAAAGGGGACACCACAGGCATCACACAGTTGGCCATGTCACGCATCCTCACCCAATTCCTCAGCACACTGCTGCCACATGCTGCGGAGCACATCCAGTTCCCCAGCACCGTGGCAGAGCGCACAGCAAACATGCAGGAGTTCCACAGGGTAGCACGTATGCCTGGCATGCTAGGGGCCATAGACTGCACCCATGTGGCCATACGCACGCCACCTGGCCCCGATGGGACTGCATATAGGAACAGGAAGAGGTATTCCAGTGTCAACTGCCAGGTGGTGTGTGATGCCACTGGGTGCATAATCAATGTCTGTGCCACACACCCTGGTGGAGCGCATGATGCCTTTATATGGTATCAGTCCGCACTGTGTCATTGATTTGAGAGTGGGGACATCCCCACAGGCCATCTAGTGGGTGAGTACGCATGTAGGAATTGCAAACATGGGGCAAGGGTGGGAATGCCTCAGGTGCTATGGTAGTGGCACACAGGGATATTGGCAATATGGACCTGAACATGATACTCATCTCCACCATCTCCACACAGGTGACAGTGGATACCCACTCCGTCCCTGGCTGCTCACACCATACCGGTGCCCCATGACCCCATCGCCAACGCTATAATGAGGCGCATGCCGCCACACGCCACATCATCGAGCGGGTGTTTGGGATGCTCAAGGCATGCTTCCGATGCCTAGACACCTCCAGTGGTGCCCTACAGTACAGCCCCTCAAAGGCCTGTGGGATATTCCTGGCCTGTTGTATCCTGCACAACATGGCCAAAGACTGTGGGATAGCCATTCAGGTCGAGGAGGGGGACAGCGATGGGGACGCCAGCGGCGCCGGTGATGATGGTGATGAGCAGCTCCCCCTTGGACGACGGGACCCCCGACTGATCTGGCAGGCCCAGCTGCACCGGGACACCATCACGGAGGAGCATTATGCATGACACAGGTAAGTCAAGGGGCCATGTGCAACCAACACTGTCCTGGCGCAACCCACAGGCACACAGAGTAACACACCAGGGGTGCATGATGGCAAGGGGAGTGGAAGGGACCAGGCACACAAACACACCATCAGGGAGGGGCGAACAGTCATATGGACACACACACACACACACACACACAAACACACCAGGCACAAAGCGTACATGGGCAGGTGCACAGCAGAGCAGGAACAGACATGGCAAACACACAGATCCACAGACCACACCCACCACCTGTACTGTCCAAGTACGTGTGTCAGATGCTGGGCACCCTTGCACCTTGGTGTACAGTACAATGCAGGCATCATCATGCACACGCACCTGTGGACAGCAGTCGGGATGGTATGTAGGTGGTCCGTATGTCGGCGTGATGTGCTGGGCACCCACCAGTGCACTGCCCACCATGACGCACAGTGCACACAGGGCAGCACCAGACAGGGCCCGCACTGGGAGACAGGTCAGTCATGTTGCACCATTCCACGGCCACCACAGATGCGTGGGTGGCCCCGCCATGACCCAACAGCACTGGCAGGCTGAGCAGGGGGGCCACATGGGGTGGCACCGATGGACCACCAGGGGTCCCACTGCGCGATCACGACCTTGTCTGCACTGGGGTCTGTAGTATGCCAAACATAACTGCACCAGGAGTGCTCAGGATGCCCACAGCAGAACCCAGTGTCGACAGGCTTGGTGTCGCACGATGCTGGGAACGGGGAGTGGAGAGCGTACTGTGTGGGGTGCGCGGTACAGGGGCACCTGCTTGTGTGCCCAATGCAGCCACGACAGTGACCAATGCCTGGGTCTGCCTGTCAATGGCGGCGGTCACATCCATCCACATATGGACCATCTCTGCATGGTTCAGAAGCACAGTCCCAGCTGTGCCGCTCCACAGCCATGCACAGTGCCTCCATGGACGTTGCAACCAGCCTTTGCTGTTGTACTGATTCCCACAGCAGGTGGGTGTGCTCTTCAAATGGGTACTGTGCCACAATGGCATCCTGTCCCCCAGGGTATGGAAGGTCCTGATGCTCAACACCCCTTGAGGGTGGGCGCTGTTCACCAGGACCAGGAATGGGCATATCAAAGGGCGGTGGGCATGTGCCACCGCTGGACACTGTACCCCCAGACCTGGTGGGTGACTGCTGCTGCCCCTCCAACCGCTCTGCCCCAGGGACCACTCATTCCACTGCTGTGGCCGCAACAGTGCCAAACACCTGCACAGCCACCAGTGCTGCCCCACCGGTGCTGACAGGCACAGCCTGGGACTGTGCCGACATGCTGGCACACACATTGGAACCAGCTAGGCCCAGGGGCATGTGCTGGCCTGCTGTGTGTCCGTCATGGGACACACACATGTCACTGCCCATAGCAGTCCTTGCATCATCAATGGTGCAGGTACGTGCTACAGCCACAGTCACAGCGTGCTGGCATGCTTGCATGCCAGACTGCTGAGACACAGGCTGTGCACCCCCCACACCCGACTCATCGACACCAGAGTTGGCAGCTCGGCGTGCATGCTGGTGCAGTGCATGCTGGCTGGTGACAGAGGTGGATGGACCCTCCTCCATGTCCAGCAGGTCTTCCTCACTGCCTGGACCCACCACCACCGTCCCCTGAAGATGAACAGGATCTGTAACAGAAAGAGAGGACATGTGAGTGCATGTGAACAACCTTCCCCCCCCAACACCACCACCATGTCATACCGCGCAGTGATGGACTTCCACCTGTCTGGAAGCCACCTTCTGGTACGCCCTCAATAGCACTCCACTGCATTGATGCAGCCAGTTGGTCCTCAGCCGGGGTCAACTCCACCACCGCTGGCTGGCCCCCGCCTGTGCCAGCACGTGCCACCCTGAGGGCTGCCACCTTCTCCTTCACCCTCCTGCGGTCTGTCACCATCTTCTTTTTGCATTCCTGCACGGAGCGCTGGTGGCTTCCATGCAGGTTCACTGCCCGAGCTACCCCCTCCCATACAGCCACACGGGCCTGAGGGGTGCCCCGCCGTCCACTCAGTAGTGGCTCCTCCTCCAGGTAGACCTGGAAGAGGGCCTCTGTCTCCGCCCTGGTGAAGTTGGGCCTCCTCCTTCGCCCACCATCCTCACCCTCACCTTGGCTCTGCTTGGTCATGTCGATCTGTATGGGTGGAAGTGGACATCTGTCACTGTGCAGTCTACAGCATTATCCCATGACCATTGTCCAGAACATCACACAGCATGCAACCCACCTCTCACCTGCAGTAACCGAATCTGGCCAGCGCAGCCCAATGTCGCACATTTATAGCACAATGCATGCAAATTAGGAGTGGAGCAACAGTAATGAGATGCAAATCATGCCACTGCACCTTTGAATGGCTGATCAGATGATTTGCATGTGTCGGCTGAATATTGCGTCGTTGCACTTTGCGCAATACGGTTGAGCCGGCTGAGCCAATGGCGCATATCTGTGACTGTGTGGTACACTGCATTGCGCATGCCCAGGTAGCTTACGCAGGCATCTGCCATGCTGATGATGTGCTGTGCGCGATCAGCAATTCAGGCCATGGCCACCATTGTGCCAGTGGCGCTACAACGCTGGTCACCACATGGTGCTGTGGTACTACTGCACAGTAGTCCACTGTGGCACTGGCACACAGGTGTCCAATCACGCAAGATGCGTCGATGTCCGATGGCGCTGTGCGTGGCCTTGCGTCACAGACCCCTGACCTGGTGTCCGACCTTTGCCCCCTGGCACTGTTCGGCTGCCATGTGTATGGATCTGTTGCGCTGTTTGGTGATAGCGCTATGTGAACCAACGGCGCTATACGAACAGCGTGATTGGAACCTATGGTGGTCTATTGCGCAACATTTCCATGTAGGGTTGCCGTGCTGCAGGGCGCCATATTGCCTGCTCTACTACCACAGTAATGGCACACAGGAGAGCTCCCCAGTGGAGTCAGTTGGAGGTGGCCAACCTGGTGGCAGTGGTTGAGCCTCACTTTGGGGCACTGTTTGGGGATCAGCCCCTCACATGGCCGCACCATGTGTGGCTGCAGGTGGCCACTGAACTGAGGAGGGTCACAGGGCGGTGCCGGTCTGCTGAACAGTGCAGGCACAGGTATAGTGACCTCCGCAGGAGGGAGCCGGATGTGCTGCAACGCCTCAGGTCACATGCCAGGAGGGGCGTTGTGCCTAGGCCAGGTGGGTGTACCATCTGTGCACCTGTATTCTCCATAGGGGTGTGACTGTGTATTGGTGGCAGTGCATGGGGGATGGCTCTGCCATGGTTGGCTGTGTCAGTGTGTGCAGGTGTGAGATGCATGGGTCTGGCTGTGTGGGCAGGCACACTCACTGGGGCAGGGGGCAGTCTGCTTTGGGGTCACACTGATGTTTTTCTCAACCATTGTCACCCACAGGCCTGGCGGAGAGGATGCAGGCCCAGGCTGAGGAGGGCCATGGCGGGGCTCAGGTGGCAGCTGGAGGAGGCGTGATGGGTGGGCCACAGCGGCAGCAGCAGGAGCAGCAGCAGCCACAGCTGCCTGATGAGTGTGAGTGTCATTACATCATGGATGCTGTTGCATGCTGGAGGGGGTGGGCATGAACACCAGCCATGGACAACACAACCATGCACGACACAGGTGACAGTCATCACTGTCCAGTGTCACTGCACGTCTGTGTGTGCATCACTGGTGGTCCATGCATGCACTGGGCACATGGCTGTGGAACTGGCATCCCACCACATTGCCACATCACTTGACAGCCTTGTTTGTGCTGTGATGGACATGGGCAGTGTGTGTGTGCAGTGGTGCACATAGCTGGTGCTGCCTGGTTGGGCATGTCATGTGCATGGTCACTGTGGGTGGGTGCATACCATCACAGGTGTGGGGCACTAGGCTATATGCCTTGCAGGGTGGGTGGTGTTCAGGGTTGTGGACAGTCACAGCCATTGACTGTGTTCCTTTCCCAGGTCTCAGCATCCCACGGCGGATGGACCGTGCCTCCAGACTGGCACGCAGGTGTCATTCGCTTCACATGACCTCCTGAGAGACATGCAGTGCCATGGGGTCAGGCGACGCTGGGAACGGGAGGATCAACAGGCAACAGGGGACCAGCCTGCCAGGCGCTGAATGCGCTTCCCTTCCCACTTCACCCAGTCCTCCCACCCTGCCTTCCTCTCCCAGTTGTTCACCCTACCCTTACCCACCCCTACCTTGTACCCTACCCCCCCTTGTCTTGTACATATGTATATAGCTGTTGTTGGTGTTGTACATATCTTTTTCGAATATATATATTTTGTTATGAATTCTGTGGTGGCCTCTGATTTGCAGCGGGCTATGGTTGCTCAGTTGCAGTGGTGTGCATGGCATCTGGGGTGGTAAGGTCCTGGGTATATGTGTGTGTGCATAGGAAGGTGTCTCCGGTGTGGGAGTGCCTTTCAGTCGGTCTTGCCATCTGCTGCCGCCCACTGCTGGGTGCCTAGGGTGGGTCTGGCTTGTATGGTTCTGTGCTACAAGAGGTTGCAGTGTGCCGGGGTTGCATGGTGTTTACTGCAGTGCCAGTCACTGCACATGGGTGGTGTCTTGGGGTCACAGTGCAGGGTGTGCTGTACAGAAGGGGCTGATGCGCACTGTGGTTGGCCCCTGTGTGTGGCAGTCTCAGCCTGCCAGTGGGTGTGCTGGGGCAACATGGCCCTGCTGTGCTTTGTTGGCTTGTCCCCATGGGCCGGTGGATCATCTATCCCTCCCCAGTGATGCTGTGCTTGGGGTGTGCGGTGTATTGTTAGTTCTGCAGTGTGTTCCCGCCCATGTGTGGCATGGCTGGTGGTGAGACGCAGCCTGCCTCCTGGTTGTGCAGTTCCATTGCTCTGCTGGGGGGTTCTGCTTGGCGCTATGGCACCTCTGGACTGCTCAGCTAGGCTAGCCTTGTTAGCTATGGTGCATCATTTCTGCTCAGCTTCCCTTCCTGGATTTATTTCTGGCGCGGTTGTCGCGATATTCAGACGCTGACTGCTTGCGCAATTTGTCTTGCTCCATGTTTGAATATCGTGTTTGTTGCGCTTATGCGCAATTGACTTGTGCTTGCTCCTGCTGTTGCACATTTTTTGGGCACAGTTTGAATATCCAGCCCCATGTGTTTCATATTGTGTATTGTGACTGAAATGTAACAATGTATTTCCATTGTGTACTGCAACTGAAATGTAACAATGTAACTTGATCTTGTTTCACCTTATGGTAATGGATTTTTTTTATTTTTAACAGTGTCAGCTTATATTTAATTTATGAGACTGCTGCCTATTTTTTATATTTAAACATGTTTTATTTAATTGATTATTTATATGTGTTTTTGTATTCATGCTTTGATATTGGAAAAGTGAGTTATAAATAATGTTTGATTTGATTTGATTTGTTAATAAAATGGATGACTTCAGAAAATCAAGTAACATCAAAGAAAATAATACAAATGAAGAAATGTCACCATGAGGTACCAACTAATCATGCAAAGGGAAAACCAGGCAGAGGTGGAACAACAACAAGAGCTTAAGAGATACATTGAGACAGAATGCAAGGAGGAATAACCAAAGGTTAAATGAGAAATTGATCAGGAAATCTAGGAGAATCAAGCTGAGATTAACAAATAAATGGATATGGATATCAAGGAGGAACAGGCTGAGGTTAAGAGAGAGACTGAGCAGAAACTTGAGGAGGAACACGTTGAAGAATGGGAGGAAATCCCAGGTGTGTCTGAACAAGCACAGAAAGTGCCAATGCCAGCACTCAGAACTGAACTGCATAACATGGCTAAGAGGACAATGAGTCTCAAGAAAAAGATGGATCTTATGCTCCAGCTGTTGCAGATGCACAATGGCATGAGCAGTCCAGTGCTTTCACATCCACGTGAGTCATCATCACCTGTTTCATTCATACAGCTTCTGAAATCTAATGTGCAGATTTCAAGCAGTGGGAGCAGTGATGGCACTGCAGTAATAAAGTCAACAGCTCACACATGTGCCAGTTATGCCTTCTGTTGAGTACAATATTACTATTACATCTTCCCCACATGAAATTCAGCTTGTTCTGATGAGCCAGGCAAGAGAACTTGAACTAGTGAGAACATCAAATGGTAGTCTAAAGAGTCTGGGAGTTCTGTTTTTTTAGAACTCTGAGTCAGTATCTGTCCTGGGGTAAAAATGTCATTTGGGACTTGAGCAGGGGAAAGAAGCCCATACCATGTGCTGTATGCCATGAGGTGTTAAGGACTGTCAGGAAAGAAATGGAGGTTGGCAGGAGCCACATAAAATTAATGAAGGACAGAATAAATGAAGAGTTGAGTAACCAAAGAAAGACAGGAAATCTTACAAATCCATAACTATACAGTTCATTATTTTTATCTGTAATGTGATTTGAAGTAAAATCTGAAACTAAGTTTTTATTTTGTCATCATTCAAAATCATTGCATTGTCATATTATAACACCTGGCCGGACAGCATCCAGAGGTGTGATTTCAGGTTTGCTAATCCTAGGTGTGGTGGAAGCGGTGTTAGTAGACTACCTGGATCTTTTAACAATCAATCTTCACCATTGATTCTTACTGCACTGGAGGGGCTCGGACCCCACAGTAGCTAGAGCCTTTCTGGTGGGACACGGCAATGCGAGAAGCCTTGTGTGCACATCACCACATACATGTGATGGTGTACGGCAGTGCCAGATCCCAGCTGCCACAGTTCTTTTTTTCATATTTAGCTTTAATGTTTAATATACTAGTCTCTAATTTTTTTGCTAGTTGAGTTACACACACACACACACACACACATATACACACAAAATTACAGCTTCTCTCAGCCCTACTTCATGCTAACGATCGGTGACTATGGAACAAGGTCCCTAAGCATCCCTCACCTAACAGAACAAGAGTCTGTGCTGCTTGAAGCCCCCATCTAAGAGGAAGCAATTACAAGTGCCATAAAAACATTTAAACCAGGGAAGGCACCAGGTGGGGATGGATACCCAGCTGAGTTATGGCAACACCTTTCCCCCACCATCGCTCCCACCTTATGCTTAGTTTATACAGAAGCTCTTACTACCAGTGTCTTCCCACCCATGCTTAGGGAAGCAGTGGCAACTGTGCTCCCCAAAAAAGGGAACGATCCCATCCTGTTATCTAGTTACAGACCAATTTCCCTTATCCTGGTGGACAGTAGCATATTCTCCAAAATACTTGCCCTTAGGCTTAGCCCATTACTACCCAACTTGTTACATGTGTCCCAAGTTGGGTTTGTCCCCAGTCACTACAGCGCAGATCACATTAGATCTCTAATTAATATTGTGGCAGTAGCACACTCCCTACCCACCCCAGCTGCAGCTCTGGCTGTGGATATTGAAAAAGCTTTTGACTCCCCTGAGTGGGATTATCTACAGTCAGTGCTGCAACATATGGGGTTTGGATAGACATTTTTGGCTTGGTTACACTCTCTGTATACACAATGCATGGCTTGGATACTTACTTTTATTATCCAACCCCTTTCCCGTTGGCAGAGGCACCAGACAGGGCTGCTCTCTGTCCATGCTCCTATTTGTATTTGCTGCTAAGCCTCTAATTATAGCCATTCGGCAACACCCTCACATTACGGGGGTACCCATAGGCCCAAATAATTTTTCTACACTCATGTATGCGGATGACCTCCTGGTCCCCCTGGCTGAAACCCCTTCTTGATTTGCTTACACAATTCACATTAATATCACAGCTCAAGTTCAACCAAAGCAAGACAGAGGTCCTACCCTGAATAAGTTATGTAAATCCGATATGATAGCTCCCTATAATTTGAGATGGGCGCCAACAGGTATTACATACTTAGGTATCCATATTGTACATGATCCCTCCAAATTGTGGGACTTTAACTTCAAACCTTTACTGGCTGATGTGCGTACAGAACTTGACAGATGGAAGTTACTCAGTCTTACAATGGCAGGCAAGATTGCAGCCATTAAGATGGTAGCTGCCCCCAAAGCTCTTATACCTGATATTCCATCTATCCATACACCCCCATTGGTATGCTAAAATAGATTTGGCTATTGGTCATTTTATTTGGGGAAAAAAACAAGATACAGCCAGAATAAGCTATGGGCACACTGGAAGAGTGGAGACTGGACCCTCCCCGGTTTGAGGGTTATACCTTTGCCATTGCACTGCACAATCTCTTCACTGGCTCCTACCCCACTCTCCAGCCTCTCCACAATGGCTGTAAATGGAGGAAACACAAGCTGACTTTCCAGGTCTCACTCTCCTGTTATACAACCCCCAACTACACAATTAAAAGCACACCCAACTATACGCCCCTCCATTAGTTACTGGGGGAAAAGGCAAGTTGCTCCAGTAATGGGATTGTGTCTGGTCACCACCCCTCTCTGGGTGGGTGCTCTGACAACAGGCAGTCCAGTATCTGGGAGGGGGGACTGTCCCCCTGGAGTCTCAAAAATAAATGGTCCAGATCCCCCACACACTCAGTGTCAGGGTCTTTGCACCATTCAGACTTGGCCTCTGTCTCTTCTCATAAGGAATGAAAGAAATGGCACCAGTCAAGGTCATCCTCTGGCCATTCTTCTGGGAGGTACCCAACTTCTATGTGCCAGAGTTCGCCACCATCATTACCCACAACACCTGGATGCATAGGCCTGTGAGATAGAGAGGACCGTGGTGGGCTGTACAGCCATTGGCAGCTCTTATGTAGCAGTGGTTGCAGTGTTTAAGTCATGCAACACTGTTTCTGGTGATGGCCCCTGAACCTTTGGGGTTAGCTGGGCTGGTGCTGCTTACAATGCTGCTTGACTTAGACATGTGGCTGTCCATGGTGCCAGCATCCAGGCTGGTTCCACCAACATCTGCTCCACTTGTGGTGTTGTCACAATATTGGTGGGGTCATTAACACTGTATGTGGCACTTTGTAAGTTGCCAGGGTTGGGCCCCTTGGAGGTCTATCTCAGTTTTGATACTGGTGGCATATATGGTGCTACAGGAGCCTGTAGCATCACTGTCATTCCCTTTGGGGATGGTTAGGCATCATTCATGGTGCCATTGGCACTGTTTCCCAGGCTTCTCGGGCTGGGTGCAGAGCTGCTGGTCTTTTCACAGCTGTGTGCTGTGCAGTCAGCTCTTTGACCCCCTCTTCTGTACTCCTCTCCAAGTGAGGAGGGTGTAGAGGGGGATGAATCAGAACCTGACCACATCATTTCTGACGGTGAGGAGGAGGATTTGTACTATGGTCTAGAGAGCTCAGACAAAATAAGAGATGCTGCTAGATACTTAGCAAGGTATTTAGTCTAACTGTCACCAGCTTAAGGCCTCTATAAATGCCTTTGATGCAGAAATGTGCTCTGTGGCTCCAGGCATTTCCATCAGGTGGTACTCCTGGCTATGGACTGCTGTCTTCACCCCAGACATCCAGCAAAAGATCATGAATGTGACTTTCATTAGTACTTATCTGCTGGACAACAGGTGGAGCAGTCTCTTAAAAAGTCTAACAAAACTAGAACCTCTCTTCAGACTACAAGGCCAGCCCTGTATAAACTACAGATGGGTAGCGAACATGATTCTTTTCACAACAATCAGTCCTTTCATAGCAGGGGCAGAGGAACTCAAAACAATGAAGCCCAGGCTTCCCAGCCCCAAAATAATGCATAGCTGAAGGCACAGGTGCTGAAAATGCTCAGTGACACCATGTGATGCTCCAGCCCTGGTTCCACTTCAGCTGCCCAGAATGGACCTTTCCTCTCCAGTAAGGAGGGGGGGGGGTGTCTGACCTGTGTTGCCATCGGCAGGAATCCATCTTTACAGAGAAGGGAGTCCTCAGGATTATCCCAGAGGGTTGCTCCATGGAATTGTCAGAAACCCCTATGGACTATCTTCCCAGAAGTCAATGCTGCTTACCAGCTCACATACCAGAACTTCTGACAAAATATTTTGAATCTTCTGAGAACCAGTGCACTGGAAAATGTGTCAGAGTCAGAATGGAACACAGGGTTCTAGTCCCACTACTTCCTGGTATCAAACAAATCAGGGAGCACGCACTCTATTTTCAACCTCAGAAATCTGAAAAATACAGGGATCGAGAAAAATTCAAGATTTTTTTTTGAGCCTTGCTAGCCTACTTGAAACATCAGGATTGGCTAGCATCATTGGATATCAAGTTCAAATTCAAGTTCAAGTTTATTGCTTCCAAAGTATGCATACATTTTGTTACATACAGAAATGAACAATGAATACAGACAGACATTAATACACAGACATTTAAATCTTAAAAAATGTTTTGAACCATTTGCACAAGTTTTTGCCATTTAAAGCCATGGCATATATATATAATTATTTACAGTTACTAGATCATACCTTCCGGTACAAATTTGTCCTTCTAAACCCTGAAATAATCTTCAATACTTGCACTGCTCTTTCTGCAACATTTCCTAAGGCAAATAAAGCTACTCCCAAGTCTGTGAATAGCTGTTTTAAAGACTTTTTCCTTATACCTTGGCAGTTCAAAATTTTAGTAACAGGATGGATCCATTTCACCCTTTCCCTACCCAATTTACTGCATTCAAAAATAATATGGGGTACAGGTAACCTAATGTTTTCATCACAAATACACGAGATGAGGGACATGTTACTAGGAGGGCCTTTCCATAGGTTGGGCAGAATTTCAAATTGAGTTTACATACTGCTTTTCTATATATTTTCACAAATAATAAATATTTCTAAGTTTTGAAGCTGGTTTTAAGTTCTTTCAGAATGGCAAATTCCCAAGAGTCATAACTTCTTAAAAAATCTGTTTGAACTCTGGCATTGATTATTCCTTGTTCTGCTGCTTTCACAAAGTTGTTCTAATCACCCTGTGGCTCAGGAACATAGTGGGCAGGATTCACAAAACAGCAGTTATTCCCACAGCTGTGGGAAAAACACAGTGCAAGTGGGTTGCCACTTGCAGATCTGCAGGTCACCATGGTTTTTCCGTATCTGCAAGTATTCACAAAGGTGGACCGGCTCCACAATATATGGCAGCTTGCAGGTGGCATTGCCTAGGAAATCCACACAACTGCAGAAAGCTATTAAGGCCAGTGGGACCAGCCATAACAGCTGCTGCAAGTGCTGTGCAGTGAAACTCGGTCTCCGCAGCTGTGGAGATTTCGGTCTGCAACTCGAGTTGCAGCATGGGACTTAGTCTGAAAAGATTTTGTGAACCTAGCCCAGTGTTTTTTCCAGACCAAATCTGCTAAGTGCCAGATTTAATCGGCCAAACCATGTCTGTTCCTTTTTTAATTGTTTTGCATCTGCCCAACAATTATAAATCAGACTGTCTTCTGGGGCCAGTACTATCTTTAGCCAGAATGTTATATTTCTTTTCATGGCTCTTGGGTACATACCCAGAGCTCCTGTCTCAGCTCAAATAGTGGCATTTATGGTTACCTTTCATACTCGCACCAACAGCTTCAGAAAAAACTCTGTAATACCTCTAGGCCCAGATATTCAAAAGGGTTGCGCCATGCGCAACAGGGTTGCGCGTGCGCAACTCCAAAAATGCGCCATTCTGCGATATTCAGAAGGGGCCAGTTGTGCCACCGACAGCATGCTGAGCAACAGCGCAATGGAAATGAAGGCATGCGCAACCGAAGGGGGCGGGTCCATGCATGAAGTGCGCAATGCGATATCCGAACACTTGCGCAATGCGCAAGAGTGGCTCAGCCGGAAGTTGCGCAGTACCAGATTTGATCCAAAATAAAAAGGCTCAAGGAAGCTGCGCAAGAACCCTAGCAGGCTGCAAACTGGGAGAGAGAGACAGAGAGAGAGAGAGACAGGAGCTGGAAGGGCAGAGAGGGACAGTGGGTCCAGGAGGACAGAGAGGCCAGTGGGGGTGCCGGTGCAGTGGAAGCAGCAGTGGGGCAGCGGGGTAACACAGGAACAGCAGCTGGGGGCAGAAGCCAGGGAGATGGACAGTGTCAGCTTCCACATGGAAGCTGTAATGAGGTGAGACACCATGCTGCAGGGGATGTGGCGCGGAGGGGCCACGTGTTGACCATGCCCCGACAGAGCGATCGTGCCACGTATCAACCGGAGCTGTACCTGAGCGTCGAGATGTGGGCGGTACCGCCTGAACAGGGCAATACTGAGGACGGCTCTGCGGCTGTGCAGTGATGTGATGCAGGCACCCTCACGACGGTCATGCTCTGTCCGTGGAGACCAAGGTGACAGCCTGCATGTGCCTGCTCACCACGGGCACCTTCCAGAGGCCGACAGGGGACACCACAGGCATTACACAGTCGGCCATGTCACGATCCTCACCCAATTCCTCAGCGCACTGCTGCCTCATGCTCGCGGAGTACATCCATTTCCCCAGCACGCGGCAGGCGTACAACAAACATGCAGGAGTTCCACAGGGTAGCACGTATGCCTGGCGTGCTAGGGGCCATAGACTGCACCCATGTGGCCATTCGCACGCCACCTGGCCCCGACGGCCAGGCTTATCGGAACCGAAAGGGCTTTTCCAGTGTCAACTGCCAGGTGGTGTGTGATGCCACTGGGCGCATTATCAATGTCTGTGCCACACACCCTGGCGGAGCACATGATGCCTTCATATGGCACCAGTCTGCACTGTGCCATCGATTCAAGAGTGGGAACATCCCCACAGGTCATCTAGTGGGTAAGTACACATGTATGGAATGCAAACTCTGTGCAAGGGTGGGAATGACACAGGTGCCATGGTAGTGGCACACAAGGATATGGGCAATATGGACCTGACATGACACTGATCTCCACTATCTCCACACAGGTGACTGCGGATACCCACTCCATCCCTGGCTGCTCACACTGTACCGGCGCCCCACGACCCCAGCGCAGCTATGTTTCAATGAGGCACATGCCGCAACACGTGAACATCATAGAGCGGGTGTTTGGGATGCTCAAGGCATGCTTCCGATGCCTGGACACCTCGGTGGAGCCTACAGTACAGCCCCTAAAAGGCCTGTGGGATATTCCTGGCCTGTTGCATCCTGCACAACATGGCCAAAGACCATGGGATAGCCGTACAGGTCCAAGAGGGGGACAGCGATGGGGACGCCAGTGGCGACGGTGATGTGGGTGATGAGCAGCCCCCCCTAGGACGGAGGGACCCCGACTGACCCGCAGGCCCAGCTGCACCGGGACACCATTGCAGAAGAGCACCATGCCCAACACAGGTAAGTCAAGGGACATGTGCAGGCAACACTGTCCATCGCCAAACCACAGGCACACAGGGGAACACACTGTGCATGAAGGTCAGGGAGTTGATGGTTCCAGCATACTAACACACCATCAGAGAGGGGTGAGCACTCATATGGACACACACACACACCAGGCAGCGTACATGGGCAGCAGCACAGCACTGCAGAAATGACATTGCCAACACACAGCACCACCAACCACCCCCACCACCTGGACTGTCCACGTACATGTGTCAGGACCTGGGCACACGTGCACCTTGGTGTACAGTGCAATGCAGGCATCATCATGCACACGCACCTGTGGACAGCAGTTGGGAGAGTGTGCAGGTGGTCCGTGTGTCAGCGTGGTGAGCAGAGCACCCAGCAGTGCACTGCCCACCATGACACACATTGCACACAGGGCAGCACCAGACAGGGCCTGCACTGAGAGACAGCTCAGTCAGGTAGCACTGTTCCACGGCCACCACGGATGCGTGGGTGGCCCCGCCATGTCCCAGCAGCACTGGCAGGCTGAGCAGGGCCACATCAGGTGGCGCTGGTGCACCACCAGGAGTCCCACTGCGCGAGCGCGTGACCTTGCCGCGAGGGTCTGCATCCTGCCAAACAAACTTGCACCAGGGGTGCTCGGGATGCCCACAGCAGAACCCGGCGTCGACAGGCCTGGTGTCGCACGACGCCGGGAATGGGGAGTGGAGAGCGCACTGTGTGGGGTATGTGGTACAGGGGCACCTGACAGTGTGGCCAATGTGTCTGCCACAGAGACCACTGCCTGGGTCAGCCTGTCAATGGCAGCGGTCACATCCATCCGCATAAGGACCAGCTTGGCTCGGTCCTGAGCACACTCCCTGCTATGCCACTCCATGGACACAGACAGTGCCTCCACGGACCTTGCAACCCGCCCCTGCAGCTGTACCGAGTCCTGCAGCAGGCGGGTGTGCGCGTCCAATGGGTACTCTGCCCCAATGGCCTCATGACCCCCAGGGTGTGGATGGTCCTGGTGCACAGCACCCCTTGAGGGTGGGCGCTGTTCACCAGGACCAGGTATGGCGGATCAATGAGCGGTGGACATGTGCCACTGATTGACACTGTACCCCCAGACCTGGTGTGCGACTGCTGCTGCCACCCCTCCAACTGCTGAGCCCCAGGTCCACCTGTTCCACCTCGTGCTGACAACAGTGCCAGACACCTGCACAGCCACGGTGCTGCCCACGGTGCTGACAGGCACAGCCTGGGACTGTGCCAGCATGCTGGTACACAGGTGTGAACCAGGAAGGCCCAGGGCATGTGCTGGCCTGCCATGTGTCCGTCATGGGACACACACCTATCACTGCCCATTGCAGGCCTGCTATCATCAATGGTGCAGGTACGTGCCACTGCCATAGGCACAGCATGCTGGCATAGCTGCATGCCAGACTGCTGTGACACAGGCTGTGCACCCCTGCACCGTATCACTGACACGGGTTGTAGGCCCAGCGTGCATGCTGCTGCAGTGCCTGCAGGCTGGTGGTGGAGGTGGATGGTCCCTCCTCCACGTCCAGCAGGTCTGCCTCACTGTCTGGACCCACCACCACCACCGTCTCCTGCAGACAAACAGGATCTGTAACAGAAAGAGAGTACATGTGAGTGCATGTGAACAACAGCCCCCCCCCAACAACACCACCATGTCATACCGTGCAGTGATGGGCTTCCACCTGTCTGGAATCCTCCGCCTGGTACGCCCGCAATGGCACTCGGCTGCATGGCCGTGACCAGTGTCTCCTCTGTAGGGGTCAGCTGCAACACCACTGGTGGGCCCCCACCAGTGCCAGCACGTGCCGCCCTGAAGGCTGCCACCTTCTCCTTCAGCCTCCTGTGGTCAGTCCCCATCTTCCTCCTGCATTCCTGCACAGAGCGCTGGTGGCTTCTCGGCAGGTTGAGCCCGAGCTACCCCTCCCATGCAGCTGCACGCTCCTGAGGGGTGCCCTCCGTCCACTCAATAGTGGCTCATCCTCCAGGTAGGCCTGGAAGAGGCCTCTGTCTCTGCCGGTGAAGTTCGGCCTCCTCCTACGCCCGCCGTCCACACCCTCAGCTTGGCTCTGGTCAGTCATGGTGATCTGTATGGGTGGAAGTGGACACCTGTCACTGTGCAGTCGACAGCATTTCCCCATGAGCATAGCTGCCGGCCGGGGGTGCGGAAGCCCCCCACGTTTCCTCTCCGCATGGCAGATACTGATAGAAAGGGTGCCCTTTGTCCCTTTCTAAGTGCCCTTTTCATGCTCAGCCCCCTCAGCCTTTATCATCCTCCGGCACCCCTGCCCATGAGCATTGTCCTGAGCATCACACAGCATGTAACTCACCTCTCACCTGCAGTAACCAAATCTGGCCAGCACAACCCACTGTCGCATTTTTATAGCGCAACACATGCAAATGAGGTGTGGCGCTACTTTAATGACATGCTAATCGCGCCACTGCGCCTTTGAATGGCTGATCGAATGAGTTGCATATGTCGGCTGAATATCGCGTATTTGCGCTTTGCGCAATACGGAAGGTCCGGCTGAGCCAATGGCGCAGGTTTGTGGCTGCATGCTACACTGCATTGCGCATGCCCAGACAGCTTACGCATGCATCTATCGTGCTGCAGACCTGCTGAGCGCGATAGGCGATTCAGGCCATGGCCACCATTGTGCCAGTGGCACTACAGCACTGGGCACTATATGGCGCTGTGGCACTACTGCGCGATAGTCCACTGTGGCACTGGTGCTCAGCTTGGCAGTCGCGCAGGATGCCTATACGTCCTATGGCACTGTGCGTAGCCTTGCGTCAGTGCCGTGACCTTGTGTATGCCCTCTGCCCTCTGCCCTCTGGCGCTGTTCGCATGCCATGTATACGTCCCTATTGCTGTCTGGTGACAGCGCCATATAAGAAGAGGCGCTGTTCGAACAACGCGATTGGAGCCTGTGGTGGTTCATTGCGCAACTCCACGTGGGTCCGCGGCGCAGCAGGCGCCATGTTGCCTGCTGTAAGTTGGTGCCATGGCTGGGAGGAGGGCGGTGTCCTGGAGCCAGCTTGAAGTGGCCAACCTGGTGGCCCTGGTGGAGCCCCACTGTGAGGCACTGTATGGTGAGGCCCCCCTCACCATGCCTAGGACCCATGTGTGGCAGCAAGTGGCCACTGACCTGGTGGAGGTCACTGGAGGTCACTGGCCGGTACAGTGACCTCCGCCGGAACTCTTGACGTGGCTGCATTCGCGTGCCAGGCGGGGCGTGGTGCCTAGGCCAGGTGAGTGTACCATCTATGCAAATATATTCTCTGTAGGGGTGTGTGTGTGCTTGGGTGGCTGTGCATAGGTGCCGGCTCGGACACGGTTGGCTGTGTCAGTGTGTGCAGCTGTGCAATGGATGGTTATGGCTGTGTGGGCAGGCACTCTCACAGGCCGGATTTTGAGGACACCGGGCGAGGGTGAGGTGGGCATGCCATGGCCCCGGTGCCAGGGGGTGTTGTGCCCCAACCGCAGCAGCGGCAGACCCAGCTGCTGGAGGAGTGTGAGTATCATTACTTCATGGATGCTATTGCATGCTGGGGGGGGCAAGACCACCAGTCATGCACAACACAACCAAAGGGGAGGCCATAATTCCACTATACAAGACACTAGTGAGACCCCACACTGGAGTACAGTGTACAGTTCAGGAGACCATACCTACGTATGGACATGGACTGGGTAGAGAGGGTTCAGAGGAGGGCAACACGGATGGTGCATGGATTGCATCACAAGTCCTATGAAGACAGGTTGAAGGAACTGAACATGTACTCCCTGGAGGAGGGAGGGAGAGGGGGATATGATGGGGACATACAAGTATCTTACAGGGGGGGGAACAGAGTGCAGGACAACACTATTTTTCAGCGTAAAAGATGTTCCAGGACTAGAGGGCATGGGATGAAGTTGGAGGGGGGACGATTCAGAGGAAACATGAGAAAGAATTTCTTCACAGAACGGGTGGTGGACAAGTGGAACACCCTGCCAGAGGAAGTGGTGGGGGCTGACTTGGTCACGGGATTTAAGAATGCATGGGATAGCCATACAGGAATTCTTGAGGTCAGGGGTAAGGTGCAACAGACTTATAGGAAAACAGAGTGAACTTACAAGGTCAAATGGCCAGACTGGGTGGCCCATAGGCCCTTATCTACTGACACTGTCTATGTATCCATGTATGTAGGCACGACACAGGTGACATGCATCACAGTGCAGTATCACAGCACGCCTGTGTATGCGCTGCCACTGGTGGTCCAGGCATGCACTGGGCACATGGCTGTGTAACTGGCATCGCACCGTTGCCACATCACTTGCCAGCCTAGTTTGTACTGTGATTGGCGTGGGCAGTGTGTGTGGGCGGTGGTGTGCATAGCTGGTGCCGCCTGTTTGTGATGGCCATGTGCATGTTCACTGTGGGTGGGTGCATGCCATCACAGGTGCCGGACATTGGGCTATATGGCTTGCAGGTTGGGTGGTGTTCAGGGTTGTGGTCAGTCACAGCCATTGACTGTGTTCCCATTTTCCTAGGTCTCAAGGTACTCCAGCGCATGTCCAGGGATGTCTGGGCCATCAGACAGATGGTCAGTGATGACCAGGCCATCCTGAGGTCCATACACCACCATGGCCTGCGGAGGCGGGTATGGAACTGGCAGACAGCAAGGCGGAGGGGCAGGCGTCGGCAGGAACACTGATTTTCTTCCATTCCCACTTCTCCCATCCCTACCATCCTGCCTTCCCTCTCCAAGTTTTTAATCCCTTCCCCTTGAACACCCCTTCCTTGTACCCGTCCCCCCCTTGTAAATAGTTTCTATTGTTGTTGTTATTTAATGTTCAATATACATTTCTATTTTGATATATGAATACTGTGTTGGTCTCTGATTTGCAGCTGGCTATGGGTGCTCAGTTGCAGGTGTGTACATGCCATCTGGGGTGGTCTGGTCCTGGGTGTGTGTGCGTGCGTGTGTGTGTGCGTGTGTGTGCATGGGGAGGTATCACCAGCATGGCATTGACTTTCTGTTGGTCTTGCCGTCTGCTGCCACCCACTGCTGGGTACACAGGGTGTGTCTGGCTTGTAGGCTTCTGTGTTGCATGGGGCTGACGAGTACTGGGGGGACTGCATGGTTTCCTGCAGTGCCAGTCACTGCACATGGGTGGTGTCTTGAGGTCACAGTGCAGGGTGTGCTGTGCATATGGGGGGCTGATGTGCACTGTGGTTGTCAACCCCTGTGTGCACTCTCAGCCTGCCAGTGGTTGTGCTGGGGTGTCATGGCTCTGCTATGCTTTGTTGGCTTGTCCCCATGGGCAGGTAGATCATCTGTCCCACCCCAGTGATGCTGTTCTTGGGGTGTGCAGGTGTGGTGTGGGTTCTGCAGTGTTCCTGTGCCCATGTGTGGCATGGCTGGCGGTGAGCCCCAGCCTGCCTCCCTGGATGTGCAATTCCATTGCTCTGGGGGCTGTGCTTGCGCTATGGCAGCTCTGGAATGCTCAGCTGAAGCTTCCCTGGATGCGCAGCCAAAGCGCAACATTTAGCTCAGCTTCTCCTTCCTGGTTGCGCGATGGTGCAGTATGTGTGATATTCAGATGTTGGTTGCTTGCGTAATTTGCTCTGCTCCATGTTTGAATATCGCACCTGTTGTGCATTTGTGCAACTGGTTTGTGCTTGCTCCTGCTGTTGCGCCAGTTTTGAGCACAGTTTGAATATCTGGGCCCTAGTGCATAGAGATTGCAATCAAGCCCCCAAATTTCAGCACCATATAAAGTTTGTGTAGTCATCTTTGCCTCAAAACATCTTTTTGGAGCCAAATATGAGTTTTTAGCAGATTTATGTGAAAAGTGGTTGATTACCAAGACAGTTTTTGTTGTCGATTCTTTAACTTTTTTAATATGATTTTTCCAGCTCTGCTTCTGTTGAACCATTCACCGAAGGAGCAAAAGTCTGCTACTTCCTATATGACTTCATTATTTATATCCCAAGGCCCCCTTTTTCAAATGAGGTACACGGCACATCTCAGCAGAAAATAGAGATGAACCATGCATCCCAAACTATGCACCAAAGCACGATATTCAAAGGGGAGAGATGGGCTGCCCAAATTTGGATGGGCCATGGCCTAAAAATAATGTATGTGGCCCATGTAGAGGGGCATTCCCATGAATATGCCACACATCGGCGTATTCAGCGGGAATAAGTCCCACAAGGGCCAGAAATGTGCCACGAAGAGACAAGCCAGAAAAAAGATGGCCTAAATTGGCCAGCCACCCACAGGCAGGCTGCGGTAGTGCAGACAGGTGCAGAGCAACCTGCCTGCCCCGGTAGTCAAGTGGAACCCCCCCCACCCCAGAGCCACAATGTAGATAATAAATATGTGCCCACCCCTGGTCCCAGAGTGCAGTGTACCCCCCTCCCTGCCCCGCTCCTCATTCGAACTAGGTGCCTGACCCGTATCTGCTGGGTTCAGTAATGGGTCCAGTCCTTTTTAATGTCTTTATAAGTGATATTGCAGAGGGACTGGAAGGAAAAGTATGCCTCTTTGAAGATGACACAAAGATCTGCAACTGGGTTGATACACAAGGGGTGTGGAAAGAATGAGAAAGGACTTGGCAAATTTGGAGGAATGGTCAAAGGTATGGCAGCTTAGATTCGATGCAAATAGGTGCAAAATAGTTCACCTGGGAAACAAAAACCCAGGGGAAGAGTACACAATGGGGGGGAGTAACAAATGGAAAGGGACCTAGGGGTAATCATATCAGATGACCTTAAGGTTAACAAACAATGTGAGAAGGCAGTAGGGAGGGCTGGGGGAAAACTGGGATGTATAGGGAGAGGCATCACCAGCAGAAAACAGGAAGTTGTCATCCCTCTGTACAGACAGTTGGTGAGACCCCATCTGGAGTACTGCATCCAGTTCTGGAGACCCCATCTCCGCAAGGACATAGACAGGATGGAGGCAGTCCAGAGGAGGGCAACTAAAATGGTTCAGGGTCTGCAAGAGAAGCCATATGAGGAGAGCCTAAAGGAGCTTAATATGTATACCCTTGGGGAAAGGAGGGAGAGGAGGGACATGATAGAAACTTTTAAGTACCTCAGTGGAATCAACAAAGTCGTAGAGGGTAGCATCTTTCAGAAGAAGAGATGTGCAAGAACAAGGGGACACAATTTGAAGATAGAGGGGGGACAGCTCAGGGGCAATGTGAGGAAGTATTTTTTCACAGAGAGGGTAGTGGAGGCACAGAACCACCTTCCTGAGGAGGTTGTGGGTCTAAAACAGTGGGAGAATTCAAGAATGCATGGGACAGACATAAGGCAATTCTCATGGGGGGTAGGCTGTTAGAAATAGGCTGTTGGTTAACTAGGATCTGCAGCTTATCCAGTAGGTAGGCAAATGGGCAGACTGGGTGGGCCAAGCGGTCCTTATCTGCCGTCAACTTCTATGTATCCTGTCACATAGTATAGTGGTACCCCCTCCCATGCTCGATTCCTGATCATAGCATACTTACATCCCAAACCCTGTTCGAAGCAGGATGCTCCCCCCTCTCATAGCCAATCCCTGATCGCAGCATGAACCCAGCCCGACCCTGTTTGAAGCGGAATGCTCCCTCCTCCTATGCCCGAGGCTCAATATCTGCACAATAGCCATACCACCCCAGTATTTCCATAGTGTAGTGGCCCCCCACCCCATCAGGATGGGATCCCCCACCCCACTCCCCCCCAAACCCAACTGGAGCCAGTGACTTTTTCAGCCCTCTGCACACCACCATGGCTAGCCACTGACTGAACTGGCAATGAATGGTATTGTTCGTACGCACCCATTGGTTGGCCAATGAGTGTGTACTATGTACAGTACCATTCTTTGACAGTTCAGTTGGCAGCTGGCCCTGGTGGTATGCGGAGGGCTGAGCCAGTCGCCAGCTCCAGTTGGGTTTGGGGGGAAGCAGGGTAGGGGGTCCTGTCCTGACAGGGTGGGGGGCCACTACACTATGGAAATACTGGGGTGGTGTGGCTATTGTGCAGACATTGGGCATCGGGCATGGATGGGGGAGCATCCTGCTTCAAACAGTGTCAGGCTGGGATTATGCTACAACTGGGGATAGGGCATGGGAGGGTTGTACCACTACACTATGGAAAAGGGTATGGGTCAGGACCTTAGTTCAAATGAGGATCAGGGCTGGGAGGGGTACCACTACAATATGGAAAAGGGTACGGGTCAGGAACTTCGTTTCAACAGGGATTGGGGCTAGGTGGGGAGGATGCTACACTATGGAAAAAAGGGGGAATGGCTGCACTATGACATACATTGGGGATTGGGGCTGGTAGAGGGCTACCACTATACTACCGTGGTAGACAGGGGATGGCACTTGTGCTTCCATAGGCTCTGGGCCAGGAGAGGGCTTTCCCAGCTCATGCAGCCCAGCACAGCCACGTTAATGAGCTCATAATGAGCATGCATGGTGCCCGGTTGTGCCATGCATGTCCAATGAGATCATTAGCATGTTTTGGCTGAATATTGCCCTTGGGGGAACAGCGCATCCAGGTATGCACCATGCATTCCCCCATTGGTGGTATTCAGCCCCGACCTTGGATGTGTTGCACCCACCATGGCAGCTGCCTGCTTTGTGCCACTCATCCAGAAACCCATATTCAAACAGGATGTGCAATCTGTACTGATCACACATTCTGTTTGAATATTGCAACTGTGCCATCCGGCACATCTGTTTTGCGTGGCACACTGTTATGCGCGCACAACCAGCTGGCACTGAATATGTCCCCCCAAGACTTTAATTCATGATTATTGGCCCCAAATACCATAACTTTAGTTTTTGAAGTATTCAGTTGTAAGTCTAACTTTTTCAATGCTTCCGTAGTTGTTTTCATTGCTCTTTTTAGGCAAAGTGGGGTTTGAGACAGGATTACTGCATTATCTGCATACACCAAAATGTAATTGGCATATCAATCACAGAAGGGGCAAACGTATCTACACTTTGTAATTCATGGGCTAAAGTATCAATATACATATTGAACAAAGTCGGGGCCAGAAGGCATCTTTGTTTTACCTCAGTTTTGACTGTGAAAGGGCCAGTTATCACACCGTTCATCCTAATCTTATGGATACTTTCCTATCTGTGTAAAGTAATTTGATTGAGAGGAGCTTATCATTCATAAATAAAAATTTTAAGCAAATGCATAATGAAATAATTGGGCAGTAGTTTGGTGGATCTGTTTTTGTCCCCTTTTGTGGATGGGCACAACTACCCCCAATAGCCAGTTTTCAGAAATAACTTCATTTTTTGCTATGTAGTTAAATAAAGGAGTTTGGTGTTCTGCCCACCAACTGCTATCCACTACTATCCACCTGGTATATCTCCGCTGCCAGCCCATCTACCCCAGGGGCCTGGTTGTTCTTCTGTACATTTATAGCCCATACAACTTCACTCAAGGTAAACTTAGGCCAGTTAGCAGTAATATTTGGGCTAGTCTCTGGCATCAACCACCAATACCCGTATCGATCTCCTATACAGGCACACAGATTGCCTACCACCTGAAGTGCTCCACCTGGCCATAATGTCCTTAGTCCTGTCACTGGTGAACTACAGACTCACTATCTATGCTGCCTCGGACCCAACAGCGCTCCAACAAATCCAACTAGCTATCAATAAGCCATGCCGGCTCCTCTGTGGTGCAGACAAGTGTGCACACACCTGCACCCTCTACGCACTCACCAATGTCCTCATAGTAGAGGAAAGGCTGCAGTATCAAACCTGTCTCCTCACAAAAAAAATCCACCAGGTGTTGTGGCCTCCCCTCAGTTGGCCATCCTCTCTGTGGTCACTCGCACAGCCACCAAAACTATCTGGAAGGTACCCAGGGTCAGGGCCTTGTTAACCCAAAGATCTTTCCCTCTCAGAGCCCCATATTGGTAGAATGCTCTGCCCCCTGCCATCGCCGCAACCCCCAAGTTAGGTCCATTTAAGGCAGCCCTTAAGCCCATATTCTATCAGGCTGTAGCTGCCAGTGTGACTGCTAGCCTTACGCTAAGCACTGCCCTATCACTATATGCCACACCTGGCACTGACAATGTCTCGATCGAAGCTGCATGCTTTTCCTCTGCCTCTGGGGCCCTGCACCCTAGGCCTATCCTAACTAACTCATAGCACGTTCCTTTTTTTTAGGATCTTGACAAATGCCTCCTGGGAGACTGCACCTTGCAAAACATCCTTCGAGACAGCACCCTGCAATCCAACTGTAACCTGTATTGCTGCATCTGTTAGCTGTTTCATGTATAGGCAGTTCCCCTAAGTATGTACACTGCACATCTATAGATTCTGTATGCATGTAATGCTGCCTTTATTTTGTGTTTTTGTTTTTTTTAGCTACCAATTATATAGGCAATTACCCCATGTATGATGTATTCACAATGCCTCTCAGCTGTCCCTGATTTTCAGGGATGTCCCTGATTTTGCCTCAAAATTCTCTGCTGTCCCTCATAAAATTTGTATTTTTGTGACAGAACGGGGGGAAAAGTACACAATCATGTCAAGCATTAAAGTTACAGACTTGTTCCTCCTCAGAAAATGCTCTTAACACAAATCAAATAATTCTTTCAGCTTTCTACATGAAAAGCACAGTTTTTAAAGGGAAACCGTGGATATTCCTGACTGATGCAACACAGTGCTTTCAGTATCACATTACTACCACAGCCTAGCCTATATTTAACTTTCTACACAGTGAAAGTGCTTTTCTTTAGTGGTTTCTGTTCCATTCTGGGCTGCACCGTTCTCTGTCTGAGCGCCACTCGCTTCTCACTTCTAGTATGCTAATTTTCTTACCCTGTGAGAGACGTTCTCACTCCACCATTGTGCAGTCAAGCCTGGACAGAGAATGAAAACGTAACTCACAGCACACTACTTCGTTCTTTACTGCTCCAGCAAATGTGACAGTGATTCACTGAGTCTCCTTTTGCTAGTCGCTCAAATAAACTTTTAAAAAATTGCTTACTTTGACTGTCGCCTTCTTTCTTTGCTTCTGTGTCTGGTCTTCAACCCTTGCTGTGCGTGGCGCCATTACTGTTGCTCTTCTTGACCTTTCGTGCATGAGGCAGCGCACTTCAGAAAGCGATTGCTGCTGCGTGTGCCCTAGCAACCTTGTGTTGCTATGCTATGTCTTAAAGGAACAGCACTTCCACTAAACCTGCCAGATGCTCCAGTACAGCAGTCTGTACGAATTTGCGGTTTAGCGCAGGACTGCATCCTCGCCTGTGATCATTTAGGACTCACTGCATGTGTGATTGATCCAGATGAGCCAGGGGGAGGGAGACCGCAGCTGATCGCAGTAAATACGAATTGCTGCAATGTGCATCTTGCGTACGTCCCTTTTCTGTCTGAGATCGCACACTGAGCATCAAAAACGGGGTTTCAATATCAAAACTTGCTTTTTTCCCCTCAAA
Organism: Neoceratodus forsteri; assembly: GCA_016271365.2. NCBI lineage: Eukaryota > Metazoa > Chordata > Ceratodontiformes > Ceratodontidae > Neoceratodus > Neoceratodus forsteri. The sequence continues at coordinate 438,658,868 of CM057453.1, forward strand.
AACCTGTATGTCACAACATATGAGCAGCTGCATTACATACGATCAAAAATTAATAAATCATTCAGGAAACTTACAGACTTTGCTGAAAGGAAATGGCAGTTTTTATGACTGAATCCTGGTGTGTGTGTATGTGCGTGTTCCCAGCTGTGTTTAGGGAGGGCTCATCTTCTGTCTGTTCTGGAGGAGTTGAGGAGTTGAGGGGAAGGAGTTTCTGCATTTTGAGCTCACTTCAATGTGGCTGTGTGTAGCATCCGACTGGTGATGTACTTCTTTTACCGGTGTCATCCTGAGGTGAATTTTCTTCCCCCACCCCCGAAACTACTTAGCAAGGGTTTGTGGCTAAGCTGCAGTGAGTTGCTGGTCTGTGTGTGTATGTGTGGTCATTGGTTAGCTGTGTCTTGGGGTGGCTCATCGGCAGTCTGTTCGGGGAGGGGGGCAGTTGCCTGCAAGAGGTGGTATGTATTGGGTTGTTTCTGCAGTGTGGCAGGGACACACAGCAAGTCACTTCAGGAAGAGGTGTCTGCTGGAGGAGGGTGGCTGGGTGGTTACAACTCACGGATGGACGCAGCCAGTCAAGCGGTGACCCTATGGGAAGAGGAGGATCCAGCTGTGATGGCTGTGGGTTGCCCACTGCCCCCCGGCATCCACTACCTTTACAGTCCACATAACTGCCTTTGCTAATATTCCTACTTGGCAGATGTGTCCAGTCTGTAGACATGGGGTTCCAGCTTTTTAGACAAGGCACATATGGCTAGTCTGCTCATGGGGAGAGGGGTGGATCTGGTGCAGGGGGTTGGCTCATTTGTTGGAAGGAAGGTTATGCTAGGAGATGAACAGAGCTGGAGGTGAAAATGGGAAGGTGGTTTTAAGCTGGGGAGTGGGTGTGGCTTGTCCAATGCTTGGAGTCACTGGTGTCTACTCCCTTTACAGCAACTAAACCCCGCTCCAGGAAGGAGTGATTCCAGCTGAGAGGTTGGACCATAGTCAATATGTTCTTTTGGAGTGGGTGTCCAGCCACAGGAGGAATTTATGGTCAGTAGGAGGTTCCAGCTGTGTGTGTGGCATGTGTGGCATGTCTTGTCCACTGCTGTCCTACCATGTGAAGCAGGAGAGGGTTACATTTAGGAGGGATGTGAGGAAGTGATTTTTCAAGAAAGAACGGAGGAAACATGAAATATCCATCCATTGGTGATAGTGGAGTTAAAACAGTAGCTGGTTCAGAAATGCCTGGGACAGTCACAAGAGAATCATGGAGTTAAGGTAGTGGGAGAAGCAATTGCACCTTTAATCAAGTAGGGTATGCAATAATGAAATGTAGACAGAAACGCAACACACACATGGATAGACATGGAGAGAGAGAGAGAGAGAGAGAGAGAGAGAGATAGCGCAGGTACACATGACACATTTCAGTGGTTGCCCTTTGTGCTGGACGGTGTGTGTGTTGGATGTGTGTCTGTGCCAAGGGGCATATGTGTGTGTGTGTGTGTGTGTGTGTGTGTGTGAGACACATACAGACAGTGGGGGGGTGTGACATGTTACATTACCCTTAATCTCTGATAAATGTGTATTTCATTGCAACAGTACACCTCTGTATTCAGGTCAAGGGCAGCAGGATGGTAAAATAAGTCATACTTGTTTGGGTGACAGAGAGGGGGGCCAGCGAGATGGAGATAGAATGTGCCTGAGTGTGTGCATGCTTGAGTGCAAGTGTGCGCGGGCGTGAGTGCAAGTGTGTGCGCGCATGAGTGCAAGTGTGCGTGAGTGCAAGTGTGCGCATGCATGAGTACAAGTGTGCATGTGCATGCGTGAGTGCAAGTGTGCTCGTGCGTGCGATGGGACGGATGCACTGTCTCATTCCCCAAAATCAAAATTGAATGATTTTCTGGTTTCATTATGCTTCTGTGTACACAGCAGGGGCAGTATGATGGCAATATAAATCTCTGTTGTCCATAGAGTTTGATGAGAGTGATGGGCCAGGATGCGTAGAGAAGTAGTTCAAGGGAGTGAGAGACTCCACATGCTCACATGACACAATTCAGTGCTTGTCGTGTGTGTGTGTGGGGGTGTGTGTGTGTGTGTGTGTGTGTGTGTGTGCGTGCGTGCGTGCGTGCGTGTGTGAGAGAGAGAGAGAGAGATAGAGAGAGAGAGAGGGGTCGGGAGGGTGAACACAGTCCCTGAAATTGCAAAAACATTTTCTTTTTCTGGCCTAAGTATGTCTCTTTGAAGTGCAAGGTCAGTGGTATGACAAAATGCATCTTTCATCCTGTGCTCTCCATGGGGGGTGGAAACAGAGAGAAAGAGAGAGTGTGGCAGGGGAGAGCGGGAGAGGGAGAGGGAGAGGGAGAGACTGCAGTGCCAATCGCATAACATGTAATGTTCCCAGAAGTCACAAACAAAAAATTATTTTCTGGCTTCAGTGTCATTGTGTATGTACAGGGCAAGGCCATCTGGGGGTGGTGTGGGGTGGTGGAGATGAAATGTCAGAGTTCCTGAACTCCTAAATAAATTTCCTTTCTCTGGCCTCAGCGTGCCTCAGTATACAGGGCAAGAGAAGAAGGAAATCAAAATAAATCTCCGACTTGTGCTGTGCATGGGTGAAGAGTGTGGGGGAGAGGGAGATAGTTTCAGTGAGTAAGTGTGTGTGAGATGGGAGGGATGCAATGTCTAATAGAAACAGACATAAAAATATAGACTCTAACAGCAGATAAGGACCGCTTATCCCACCTAGTCTTCCCATTTCCACACCTACAGGATAAGCTACTGATCCTAGATAACCAACAGCTTATTTCTTCCTAACCCCCACAAGAATTGCCTTATGTCTGTCCCATGCTTCCTTTCAATCTCCCCCAGTTTTAGACCCCACAACCTCCACAGGAAGGCTGTTCCATGCATCCACAACCCTCTCTGTGCTAAAATACTTCCTCACATTGCCCCTGAGCTGTCCCCCCATCTTCAAATTGTGTCCCTTTGTTCTTGCACACCTCTTTTTCTGAACGATGCCACGCTCTTGTACTTTGTTGATTCCACTGAGGTACTTAAATGTTTCTGTCATGTCCCCCCTCTCCCTCCTTTCCTCAATGGTATACATATTAAGCTCCTTTAGTCTCTCCTCATATGGCTTCTCTTGCAGACCCTGCACCATTTTAGTTGCCCTCCTCTGGACTGCCTTCATCCTGTCTATGTCCTTGCAGACATGGGGTCTCCAGAACTGGATGCCGTACTTGAGATGGGGTCTCACCAACTGTCTGTACAGAGGGATAACAACTTCCTGTTTTCTGCTGGTGATGCCTCTCCCTATACATCCCAGTACCCCCACAGCCCTCCGTACTGCCTTCTCACATTGCTTGCCAACCTTAAGGTAATCTGATATGATTACACCCTGGTCCCTTTCCATTTTTGTCATTGTTACTACCACTCCCCCCACATTGTGTACTCCTCTCTTGGGTTTTTGTTTCCCAGGTACATTATTTTGCACTTCTTTGCATTGAATCCAAGATGCAATACTTCTGACCATTCCTCCAACCTTACCAAGTCCCTTCTCATCCTTTCCATGCCTCCTTGTGTATCAAACCTGTTGCAGATCTTTGTGTCATACTTTTGGCATACTTTTCCTTCCAGTCCCTCTGCAATGTGACTTATAAAGACATTAACAAGCATTTGTCAATGCCGAACGTTCGCTTGCAGGTATTTGCAGTGGTGTTTGGCATGTATGGTGCTTTACCCTAATGCCCTGTGCAATTGCTGGTATTTGCACAATAAATTGTCAGCATGACCTTTTTGTTACCCCCATTGTGCGCTACATAGGTGGAAACACATTTTGGGCAGGATGTGAAAAATGACAGCTGTACTGCTCATAAGGAAGTGTGGTAAAATGCCAATGTTGAAAATCTGGAGTGGAAATATTGAAAATTCGCAAATCTACGAGCGTGGGTGGGAACTGTGCAATGCACGCTCGTAAAACAGTCATTTTTAGGAATTTTTTCACCAAATTTTCAACATTGCCATTTTAAAATCTCTGCTAATGAACAGTGTCACTGTGATTTTCTTACTGTGTCCCATACATTGATTTCGCACACCGACTGCGCCATTGTGCACTACATGGGAGGAAAGATGTTTTGGGCAGGATGTGAAAAATGACAGCTGTACTGCTCATAAGGAGGTGTGGTAAAATGGCAATGTTGAAAATCTGGAGTGAAACTATTTAAAATTCGCAAACTTACGAGCATGCGTAGGAACTGCGCAATGCAGACTCATAAAACAGTCATTTTTAAGAATTTTTTCACCAAATTTTCAGCACAGCCATTTTAAGACCTCTGCTCATGATCAGTGTCACTGTGATTTTCTTAATGTGTCCTATACATTGAGTTTTCACACCGACTGCGCCATTGTGCGCTACATGGGCAGAAACACATTTTGGGCAGGATGTGAAAAATGACAGCTGTACTGCTCATGAGGAGGTGTGGTAAAATGGCAATGTTGAAAATCTGGAGTGCAAATATTGAAAATTCACAAACGTACGAGCGTGCGTAGAACTGCCTACGCACGCTCGTAAAACAGTCATTTTTAGAATTTTTCACCAAATTTTCAACATAGCCATTTTAAGACCTCTGCTCATGAACAGTGTCACTGTGATTTTCTTAATGTGTTCCATACATTGATTTCGCACACCAACTGCGCCATTGTGCGCTACATGGGCAGAAACACATTTTGGGTGAGATGTGAAAAACGACAGCTGTACAACTCATAAGAAGGTGTGATAAAATGGCAATGTTGAAAATCTGGAGTGAAAATATTGAAAATTCACGAACTTACAAGCCTGCGTAGGAACTGCGCAACGTACGCTCGTAAAACAGTCATTTTTTGGAATTTTTGCACCAAATTTTCAACATGGGGTTTTTGGGACCCCTTCTCATGAATGATGTCACTGTCATGGCATTATTCAAGGCCGAAGGGTGATTTCATGCAGTGACTGCGCAGTGCCTGCGAAATCACCCTCCGGGCCTGAATAACGCCATGCAGTGACATCATTCATGAGAAGGGTCCCAAAAACCCCATGTTGAAAATTTGGTGCAAAAATTCCAAAAAATGACTGAGATATGCACAAAGTTGAAACCTCTATCTAGCCCATTATACAGCTTACCGGCATTTCCTCAGTTCGCGGTCGGCTTTGAAGGTGTAGAGCGTGTTCCCGGTCCACGAAGATAAGTCGGCGCGAGTCAGAGAGTGTAGTATGGGGTGAGGATGTGTGGGGAGGCTGGGTGCGCAGTGGGTGGGTGAGGGTTGTGGGAGGGCTGGGAGAGTGGCCGTGGGACCGTTTTTATTTTACAGGTTTAAAAAAAACTGACGTGGGGCGTTTGCCACGCTGGGGTGGGCTTCCCAGCATGGCAGAAGATGTTGGGGGTCGAGGAGCCGACGAAGTTAGGCACCCCATCGGCAAACTACGCGGGGCTGAGGAGCCCACGGGATTGGGCACCCTGTCGCAAAACAACTAACGTCACACGCTGGGGTGGGCTCCCAGTGTGGCAGCAGGATGGCTTGGGGGGCCGTGTAGCAGATGGGGGATTGGGCACCCCCGTCAGCAAACAACGTTTGCCACGTTGGTGTGGGCTCCCAGCGTGGCACTAAAGCTTTGGGGGGCGGCGTGACGTGCACGGGGGGGAGCACATGATGCAAGGGCGGCGGTGGTGCTCAGTATGGCAGTGGTGCTTTCCTTTGAAGCAGAGGAACACCGCTGTCGTACTGAACTCCTGCACCCATTGGTGCAGGACCACCACACCTGCTCAAGGGAGCAGTGCATTGGATGGGAGAGGCACACCTCCGAGTGTGCTACTCTCCCAAAACGTTCCTTGCGCATGCACGTAAGCGAACGTAAAAAGGACTGGGTTCAGTACTGAACCTTGTGGTACCCCATTAGTAACCCCAGTTTCTTCAGAGTGGACTCTGTTTACAGTTACCTTCTGTTTCCTTTTGTCCAGCCAATGTTTTACCCAGGCTACCACCCTGTGACCCACTCCCAGGCTGGTTAATCTGTTTAATAATCGTTTCTGTGGGCCTACACCTTAACTGGTATAGTTCTCTGGCCTTCTCCTTCTGTGTTTCCTTATACTTTGCAAATCCTATCTTTTTCCCCCTAACCTTCCCTGCCATCTCTTTTGAGAACCATAGTGGCTTTTTCGTTTGTTTAGATTTGTTTATTTGCTTCACACAAAGGCTTGTTGCCTCTGATGGCAGTTTTGATGCTTCCCCATTGTTGCTCCCCCCCTCCTTCTTGCCTGTTTGATAGTGCTTTTCTAAGACACTCTCCCATCTTGCCACAGTCTTCCCTCCCGAGGTCAAGTACCCTCATTTTTGTATGGCCTGACTCTGTAGATAAGTTTATCATGAACCACAATGTTTGGTGGTCACTTGTTCACAGATGGCTACTCACTTCTAGATCAGAGATCCTCTCACTGTCCCCATTTAAGAGTATCAGGTCTTGCCGGTCCGGTGGCGCTGGATGCCACACCTCACGTCATGCCAGTGACCCGGGTTCGGGAACGAGCCCGGGTGCTGGGGGTCGGCGGGAAGGAATAGGATCGAGCACCCAATCGGCAGCTCTCCTTTCCCTGTGGGGGATCCAGGGGCATCCAGGTGCAGGAGGGACCCCCGGTGGAGACCGTAGGTACTACTGCTGCCGGGAGCACAAGTACAGCAGTCGGGGGCTGACGCCTGGCCACAACATGGGCGGATGCACACACATTCATGGCCATTGGCGTCATTGCATGCCAGCCGGCTGAGGGGGAAGGAAAAAGTGGAAAAAGTAGGGCACTGGTTGTGGTGGCATGATGGCCGTCTCTGCAGCAGACTCTCCAGGCACCTGGGTGCACGGCAGTACCGGATCCTGAGTGGGTGGGTTGAGCTCCGGAGGGAGTGCTCCCCACCACCCCGTCGTGGGGGGCAAGCCACGGAGGTATCCGCGGGGCCTAATGAGGTCGTCAGGAGGTAGTCTGAGGGGATGGCGGCCGGACAGACCTGGGGGCGAAGCCAGGACATGAAAGGTAAGGCAGATCAGTGGTCCTTGGGGGATAAAGAAAGAAAGAAAAAAAAAAGAGTATCAGGTCTAAGATTGCTACCTCACGAGTGGGTTCCAAAAGTTGCTGTCTGTGCATGCATCCTGTAGGTCATCGAGAATGGCTCTGCTCTTGGATGTGGCTGCTGCAAAGGTGCTCCAGATAACATCTAGCATATTCTGCTCCCTAATCAACAGTATCTCCCAGACCTCAAAAATAAAATATTTTTATGGTTTCAGTGTATGTCTGTATACAGGGACTTGGGCAGTCTCATGGCAACATACAATTTAGCAATCCAGAGGGTGGAGAGAGAGGTAGAGAGTTGTGCAAAGAAGGATAGACATGGAGCCACAGGGGGAAAGAGAAACTGCACAGGACCACATGACACATTTAATCAGTCGCCATTTGTTCTGGTATGTATGTCGGGTGTGGGTTGGGGACCCGAGGGGTGTGAGTGTGTGTGCCCGAGTCTGACCGATTGTGAGAGAGTGTTTGTGGGTGGGTGTGTGTGTGCAAGAGAGTGTATGTATGAGAGTGAGAGAGAGACAGAGACGGAGGGAGATAGCACATGTCTGTACGTGTGTGTCTGTGTGTGTATGATGCGATGGATGCAATGTAACATTCCCAGAAATCCAAATAAATTATTTTCTGGTTTCAGTATGTCTGGGTGTCTGCGCCAAGGGTCAGTATGATGGCAATATAAATTTTCACCGTCCAGAGTTTTTGATGAAAGAGATGTGCCAAGAGGGATACAGAAGAAGTAATAGGGAGTGAGAGACTGCACAGGGCCACATGACACAATTCAATGGGTGCAGTGTGTGTGTGTCAGGGTGTTTGTGAGTGAGTGATCGGTGTGGGAGCTGTTGGTGAGTACATTTGCTTTGTCTGGTTTCAGTATGTTTCTGTGAAGTGCAAGGTCAGTGGTATGGCAAAATACAGTTTTCCCTTGTTTCCATGTGGTGGCTGGGGGGGACAGAGTGTGGAAGGAGAGATACAGAGAGACAGAGAGAGGGATAACGAGAGTTAGGGAAAGAGAGAAGGATAGATGGAGATGGAGACTGATACTTCAGTGTGGCCCACATGACATCAAATTTGTCACAGCAGTTGCAAATAAAAATGTATTTTCTGGCTGCAGTGTCACTGTGTTTGTATGGGGCAAGGGCATCAGCGGGTTGGCGGGGGGGTGGAGGGTTTGGAGATGAAATGCCAGCGGTCCTTGCAATCCCAAACAAATATCCTTTTTCTGGCCTCAGTGTGCCACAGTATACAGGGCAAGGGAAGAAGGAAGGCAAAATTCATCCCCGAATTGTGCTGAGATTGGGTGTGTGTGCAGGGGAGAGGTGTAGAGAGAGAAACTGAGTGAGAGAGTTTGCGATTGAGTGAGAGACAGCCAGAGGATAAAAGCAGCAAGTCAGAGCACACCCTGTCCTCCCTGCCCAAACAGAGGTAAAGGTAACAATAAACATATTTTTTGTGCTTTGATTGACAACTTACTGGTCTGATTCCAAAGATAGTGGAGGTCTCTTGGTATTCACTTCAGGGCACCGCTGTGTAGTCACCCAGCTACCAACGTTGAGTTATACCACCCTTCAGCGCTGTCCCTACTCTAACCTGCACCTGCCTCAAATGGCCTGCCTTTATAGTGTGTGTAACCACCACATCAGTCCCCTTTTTCAACTAGTTGGGCGCACCTCTCCACCAAACACTAACCTCTAGGGGTACAAGGAGAGGGGTGGTGTTTACACAGCAAAGTTAAGAACTTAGGTAAGTAACCCAGTGTGCCAACTTTAAACAAGGTGGACAAGACTGTTATACAAAAACATTCTACCAAGTGTGGCAACTACCTGGCACACATCTGGTGGAACCGTTTACCATGGACATCAACCCAGCAACACATGTCCCTGGTAGAAAACGTTTGCTCAAGATTATGCTCAGTTTCCACTTCTGTACAGGGACACCCAAGACACAGGGAAGCAATAGCATTACTGTGCAAACCAGGTTGGCATTCTATAGTGTGGCTTTTATTCAAGTAACAAAGTAGGAATAAACACACAGCAGTGATGGATGCCATAGGGCTACATATACTGGTATTGCAGCTTCTCCATGGCACAGAAATTCCTGAATTCCAGTTTAGCATAGGATAAAGAAACAGAACTGGTGAACACACTTCATCCCCCACAAACCCCTTCTCTCACCCCTGCCCTAGAGACAGAACTCTTCGGGCTCTCTGTATCTGACAACGTCCACTTGGACTGCCTCCCCCAACCCCAGTCCATGGTAGATATACTAGAGCAGGCCTATTATAGTGTCTTGAGAATGTTTGGTCAAATCTGTAATTAACTGCTAACCAGTTTTCTTCTATGTATTATCTGGAACTGCTGTGTATATTTCCGCTGCTGTACCACACCTGTATTGTCCTCCATTTTTTTTTTCACTGTCGCGTATTGTCTACCCTCCCTGCAATGAGGTGCCTTTGTAAATGAGTCTCTGAATCAAAGGTTGTAAATCCAATTTATACATTAATAAAAATACATAAAGAAGAAACTGTCGTTGTTATTGTACATGTTTTCCACACTTAAACTATGGGCACACTGCCTGGGTTTCAGAGCAACATGTTCTGTACTTGGACAGTCACATACTGGACTCCAACATTGGCAACTTACTGATTTGATTCCAAGAAGGAGTGGGGGTCTCTTGGTATTCACTGCAGGGCCGTGCAGTGAACTCACCCAGCTACCAACGTTGAGGTAGATCACCCTTCAGCTGGATCCCTACTCTAAACTGCATCTGCCTAGAATGGCATACCTCTACAGGGTGCAACTGCCATAGATGACACCAGCTAATTTGCATGTGAAAAGTGCGTGCCGAGCTAGTTAACAGTGAAATCCATACTACGACATGTACAAACTGCATCCAATGAGCACTACTTATCCAATGTGATTTTGAGTGGTGCTACTGTATGCGGCATACATCAGCTAAACAAAACGAAAGAGGAGCTGGGATTGATTAGAGTAATGCTTTGGTGGCCAATCAGCGTGCAGGGCATTAGCTTTAAACACGCACTTGCCCCACACCACCACAGAGGAGCAAAATGAGATACATCCCATGGTGCTGAGGGAACTGGCTGATGTCCTGGCAGTCCTCTGGGTGGAGCTCATCAACATCTCTCGAGGACTGGATGGCTGCCCCAAGACTGGAGGGTGGCCCATGTCATGTTAATCCGCAAAGGGGGAGGTCAAGGGAAGAGTCAGAAATTAACAGACCGGTTAGCCTGACTTCAGTGGTCGGCAAGGGGATGGAGGGTATTGACAAGGAAATGACTTGGGGGGGGTTACTAGAGAACACTGGGAATCTGGAAAATAGGCAGCATGGCATTGTCCTGGGAAGATCGTGTCAGACAAACCGTGTGGAGTTGTATGACCGAGTGACAAGGGCCCTTGACCGGAGTAGGCCATTGGACCTCCTCTTTCTGGACCTGCCAGTGCTGAAAATCAAGCAGACTCAGAAGAACATTAGGCCTATTCTGCTGGTATTATGGTATGTTAGTATAAATACAAGTCAGAGAACACCACAACAGCCACTCCACCAACCTAACCCAAACATTGGTAAATGTAACAAACATTTTTGCAGCATGGACTGGCAAATTGCTGGTTCGATTGCAAAAGAAGACAATGTGCACATAGTTGTGGCCTTGTAAATGGAGATGTGTGTACTTCACCCCCATTAAGCTGCTTAGCTGCGCATTGCTAGGGGAACCCCCTAAGTAAGCATATTTTTGCCTGTGGAACCCTAACAAGCTAAGCCATATAATGCGGATGCAGTTTCAGAGAAGGGACCACACTGATGGCTGGTCTACATCAACTGTGGTTGGTGGGTTACTGTATAACTTGTCTCAGAAGTCGAATGCAATTCCATTAGCAATCAAATCAGTAACTGTCCAATCCAATCTGAAAAAATGTCTATGGTTGAAAGAGTCGGTATATCTTACCAGACTAGTGTTAAAGTGCTACAATGCTGTATAAGACTTGTCTCATGGCAGCTAAAGCATTGTACTGTAATTGGTTTAAAAGATGACTAACACTTAAGTTTCACAACCAACTTTTATTAATGGTTAGATCGACCTCTTTTAGTTCTGGATGGGCCTATTGTGAGTGAGCGTATGCTCAGACTTGTTGATCAGGTATGCCATATATAGTATCACCCCTCTTTTATAATGACATTTCAAGCTAGGATGAGCAGTTACCATTGGATAAAGAGATATAGGGTGAACAAGCACGCTAGGGAGCAATGCAGATGGACACGGACAGAGCGAGAAGTAAACTGAGAGAGAGAGAGAGAGAGAGTCTGTATGTTCATGGCAATGGCTGAGGGTTGGCAACAAGCATTCTTGTGTGGGACATAGACCATTGCTTACTCTGCAAAAAACTGACTATCAAGGCTTGAAATGTGTATAATGGTTCTGCAGAAGTTCTTCCCTTGGTGGTCGCTCAACAGGAGCAATGTTTCGTGGTATGCTGGGTGCATAAAGCGGAGAGATATTGTCAAGCTGGCCCTGCTTAAGATCAAGCACAGAGTGCAGCAACGTATCAACAAAGTGATAGGTTTTGTCCTCTGCTATGGATTTGGTGACCCACTTTTTGCTGTTCTTCAAGAATGGAAATCGATACCTAGGTTGTCCCTTGTGTTCGTCGCTCTTTATCACAGCTTGCTTGACTTTACAATTCTCATTGTAGTCCATTAGCACAAGTTGTGTGCAACACTGCATGCCCATGAAGGAGAAATGCTGCCTTTTGGGGCAGTACTTGTTAATTAGCGAATGGAACACCTCAAGGTTTCCTGTGTGGCAAAATTTGGTTATCTTCTTAATGTCATTCAGGAGCCTTGTGTCCATGACTATCTTCCTCAGTGCGTCATACGCTGGTTCTCCCTTTTTCAGCCATAATGTGCTTTCAATGTATTCTTGCGACAGTGCTGCATGTGCACATTGATGGAACTCTAGTCCAACTATCCAGGAGTGGTTATTAACAACATGCTCCAAAACAGAAATAAACTTCTCCCTGAGCAGTACTTCATCTCCCAAACATGTTGCACCACACCACCACAAATAATTCATCACAGACCGTATCCAAGGTGATAATTCCTCATGGTGCTTCTGTTTTGCCTTCGCATATAGTTTTTTGACAATAGATTTAGCAATGTGCCAGACGTCATATTGATGTTCCACGCTTGGAAACTTTTCGGCCTTTTTCATAAGATTTGCAATCTGGGGGCGTCGGTCGGTTGCAATTATCTTTATGTTTAGGCCAGCATTTAACATGCTACTCATTGCTCATACAAACCCCTCCTTCTCCATAACATTAGAATTTGCAACCTCTGACACCTGAATCAACATTGATTCCAACACTTTCCATGAATCAGAATCCATGATAGTGTATGTGTAATATTTTGCTGAATGTCCCGGAGAATCTCACCTCCCATCTCTCAAGACTGTGAACGCCTTCCCATGCAGTGAAGTCCAGTTTGATGTCTTGCATGTCTGCCATATGTGATTCACAACGGGAAATAAATATTTCTTCTGTACATCACCATACTGTGTTGCGCACATTAGTGGTACACACAGAAATTGCAGAAGGTCAGAAATGCGACGATAGCTGTTACCACTAAATAGTATTCATCCGCTAAGCAAAAGATTTCTGGTACCCATCTTTCCCACCATTTGTTGTGACGGCCAAGAGAAACTGTGTGCATTAGACCAACAAAACTCAACAACAAACGTCGTTCCACGGGTATAGTTTTTGTCGATTAGCAGCGGCAAACAGCATAGCTGACACAGCAAAATCTGGAAAAGTAAGAATAAGGATGACTGAAACACTAAGTATTTCGCTTCTGTTACTGGTGTCTCAGCCTGAAGAAATGACTGTTGGTCTGATATTCCATCAGCACTTTCATTGTCCGATTCACAAGAAGATCACGGTTCAAACATAGACACACTGCATTCATCGACAACATCTTCAGAGGACAAAAAGGAAGATGTTTCTGTACTGCGACTTGTGTTTATCAATGAAGGCTTGTTTGGTGTGGAACTGCATCCAGGACGTAACGCTGAAACACACTTAGTGTTAATCCCAGGGTTTGCAGCTTGTGGTTGGTCTGTGGAAATCGCAGTATCATTCAACCATTCAACTACCGATTATGGCTTGGAGTATCCATGGTCTTTGTACACATAATCTGACAATTCAGGCCACTGACAGGACAAGTCATGCATCACTGGTTTCTGTTGACAGGCAAAGTCTTGCACTGCTGGTGTGTGCTGTGTTGCAACTGAAATCATATGTATTGCTTGTAAAGAGATTCCCACTTGCAGTCCTGTGTCATTGTTCTGTGAATTGGTAACTGGCATCTCCATTCTTTGATGTTGAAATACAAATCGGAACATCAGTACAGGCAAAACCACATGGAAGCCAAACAATCAGAGAAGAGTTGGTGCTTCACACCAAATCACCATACCTTGTTACCATCACTGAGTGATAAACGGACCTCAGAAGGGTGAGATGCATGCTGGACAGATGGAACAGCTTCCTCATTTAGTCATTTTGTTGGATTTCCCAGATCTAAGAGATTAGGTCCACAACCTTTCATTAGGATTTCAGCGCATTGCCAAAACTGGCACTATCAATCAAAACGCAATGGTTTACTACTTATTTTGTTTGAAAATCATGTGTTTACACTGTCCCTCGCACAGTGACAAAATGCTTGTGGATTTTGTATTGGTCTAACAAGATTTTTATTTCAGTGGCCTTGAGGGATTGCACTGTACAAGGCAACACTTCAGTATGTCCACCAAAAGTGCCAGTAGAAATGGATCTGGTGCTCGTCGATATTCCAAGTTTCTATACCTGCTCACTAGTGTTAGCAAAATGTAATTTCTACCAATTTCATGCCTTAATTGGAAATGTAACAATAGAACGTTATATCTGGAGATAGACAGTGTCTACCAATAGACAGTTGCATACCACTTGAATAGTATAGTCAAATCGCACTATGCAGATGGGAATGTGAAAAATAAAAAAAAAGGAATCAGCAGTACATGCAATGCCCTTGAAACAAGCAGCAGCAGGCAATCATATGATATGCTAGCCTCGCGTACCAAATTTCATTTCACCACTAAATGTTTTTTTTGTATATTCTGTCGAACATATATTCAGGACCGGGTTTGTTTTGCTGTGAGTTCCGTCCAGCGCCAGGAGGCCTTTACTGTACGCTTAAGCACAAGACTCATCACAAAGAATGATCAACACAGCCTGGGCAGCGACTCAGTTGACCGGTGCGTTCACTGACTTGGCAATGTTTGTTGCCAACTGCTCCTGCACCTTACCCTACCCACCACAGCACAAACTGCGTGCCATCCTGTGTGATGGCAAATTGTTTGCCAATACTGGATGACACTGCATTGTGAATCACACCTCAGAATGCCAACAACATACAAACCAAATAAATATTCAATGCAGACAACTATGCAATGTGAAAACTATAATTGCATAGATGAGGTTCAGAAAGCAGCACCACACATCTGGGTGGGAACGGCAAAGGATAAGATCAATCAAAGCATCAATGAGAGGGTGATACTCATGGAACAGGCTTCCAGTGAAAGAGATTGCACTTTAAACAGTAATAGAACTTCACGTAGCATATGAAAGACTGTGTGTACTACTTTGATGGAACAATTAAAAGAGGATGGGAGTAGCAACCATGTGCTGACTAGACTGAGCAATCGGTACCCATCTTCAGACAACATTCTAATATTCTTATGTGACTAGAGTGCAATGCAATGGCAAGCACTGTAGATGCGAATATAAAAAGCAGCAACAATTAACACAGCTGAAGTCAGATTGGAATTCACTTACTCTTCATAACCTGTGTCCAGGTGGTATGGTAGTCTGCATTGGTGAAGTGGTCAGAGCACACCACATTATGCTGTGTTGGAGAAAATGTGTCTATGTCTATGTTAGACCGATCAAGGAATAATAGCCATTGTCTGCGCAGATCATCTCTCATAGGGATGATGTGATACAGTGGCTTGCCACCAGTGTTAGTTTTTCCGCTGGTGTTGTGACAACCTCACACCATGCAGGTTGGCATTTCTTCAGAAGCAAATGAATGCGCTGAGACTGTGCTGGGTCTTGAAACAACGACTGAAGGCAACACTAAACAGTGGGAAAAGGAACATTAATTAGACACAGTCCGATTGCACGCACCAGCACAGCACAGGACAAGGAAGCACAAATAATAAAGGTGGTCACTTCATAATGGCATATACAACGTTATACGGCAC
This sequence comes from Neoceratodus forsteri, assembly GCA_016271365.2. Lineage (NCBI taxonomy): Eukaryota > Metazoa > Chordata > Ceratodontiformes > Ceratodontidae > Neoceratodus > Neoceratodus forsteri. Next base: position 438,674,249 of record CM057453.1, read on the forward strand.
AGTTGGTATAGAACTATATTTTCATTGGTAACAGTGGCACTCTGTTACCATTTTATCCCTGAGTGTCATGATTTGCTACCATTGCAGTTGTTTCATTGCAGTGTTACATAACAAAAGATTCAAGACAACATGAAACTGTGGCATAGCAGTGTCCACACACAGGTCTCCCACACAATCAAGAAAGTAACATAGGCTTGACATGGAATCCACTATTCCAATCTGAAGACCATTGACCCACTATTCGTGTAGTCTGCCATGAAAAAATGTTCCAACAAAAGTCTACTGCCGAGACTGTCTGTTCGCCAATGCACATCGCTGTTCTCAATGCTGTTTACTGTTTAATCAGTTAAGGAGACGGATGCATTCAGGAACATGTCACAAGTGACTTTATTAAAAGGTACACTGTGCAATGCAGATGCTACATCACTGTGGTTGGAATCAGTCCTTCTTACACAAGCTGAGTTCTTTGATACCCCAGTAAGCACCACTTATAACATATTGCATGTCTCATTGTTCAAATGCTCCATATGCAAGGTACATTACTAGAAATGCCATGCAATGGTAGTCCGGAGTCCTAATTATCATGTGAACAGTACATAGAGCATTGCTTCTTAGAAGTCATGGAGGAATGTGTGTGCCAAAGCCTCATCGCTGTCCTCATCTGCTTCCAAGAAACCCTTGTACACTCCACTAGCCTTAGGCCACTTTGCACGAATGGATGTCATAACGCAAGCTGGGATGACATGATGCACCTTCTTCCCCAAAATGAAATGCACCCAGTGTGTATACTGTATATACACAGCAAGCCGCATGGACTTGTAGGAAGATAACAAAACAGACATGACCATGTAGCGGTACCAAACAGTGGGTGTGTGGCTTGTTAGTTTTTCTCATAAAGCAAGTTGACTGATCTCAACAGTGAGCAAAAGTGGTCGACAGAACAGCACACAGTACTCAAGAGGGGGTCTCAACAACTTTCTGAGCACAGGTATGCAAACTTCACGCTACCTACTTCTGCTGCCTCTCCCCATGCATTCCAGTATACCTGCCACACTCTGTACTGATATCACCCACTCCCATCACTATGTACTCTCCCACTTGGTTTTTGTTTCCAAAGTGCATCACGCACATGTTTGGGCATCATTGACAGTGTACATGGCAGCATAAAAGCAGTAGAAATCTAATAAAAAGTTAATAGCGTTACCTGTTCTGAGGGGGATTAGATGGCAGTGGATGCCTGTAACATGAACATATTGATATCAAAGCCAGCTGTACAACCAAAGGGTCAAAACATCCAATAAGGAACTGTGGGTGGAATGAGATGCACTGTAACCCCCTCAAGCTTGTCACCCAACTGATGGGACAATTCCTGGCAGCATAGACACTCTCTTATTGTTGGCATCACAGAGCAATTTCCACAGTGACACCATGATGTCACATCACATAATCTTAAACCCATGGAGTCATCATCGGTCTCCTGTGATGTCGTACTCTGGTGTGCAGCACGCCCACTTGTTGCTGTACCAGGCGACTCTGAATGTCTTTGGGGTTTGAACATATATGACTGGATGCCATTGCCAACAGTCAATACTAGCATGTCCTCTAGCACATCCGATGTGTCACTGTCTGTTCCACTCTCATCATCAGTGTCGTTCACTTCTGATGTTGCCGATATGTTTTCCTCATATTCAGTTCTTCCTCCACGTGACATGTTCTGATGTTGTATGAAACAGGGTTGAACAGGCAATGTTGTAGGCAAAATAGAAACACACACTATGGCAACCTCAACGCTGATGCTGTTAAAATAGCTTATGTGAAATTGTCCCACCTAAAAAGTGAGAAAAGGTGACACCATCAACACGGTAATCAATGCATGCTTCGCACTACAAAGGCTGGCACAAGTGCACTTCTATACCTTTTGCTTTCATTTCCTACTTCTAATTAATAGGGCAAGGTTCTAAACTTGACAGCTCAACTGGAATGGATATTATTAACAGCAGGCACTGCATGACACTTTTAAAAAGGGCAGTTATATAGGACTTTATTGCATGACTCAAATCACATATTCTGGACAAAATATAAAGACCAACTTCCATTTTCCTAACGTCCAAATGCAGCACCTCGACCTCAGAGGATAGTTTGCCCTGGAGGTTGGAAGGTGATTAGGAGAGGCAAATAGAGTCCACCATCAGTCAATGCTGTCCAACGTGGGAACTCCCAAAACCACATAAAAAATGTAAACAAACTGGTATCTGACTATCTCCACAACAGAACAAAAGGGTAAAGAACACTGCAGAGCAGTAAACTGTGGCACAGGAAGTAAAACTCCAAACCTCAACCAAAACAGGAACCAAAATAGGAAGAAAAAGCAAAAAGGCCATCCAAAACACGTCTGCTCATAGGAGACTCTATGATTAAGGGAGTTTATACCACAATCTCAGATTTCTTTGACGGGGTAACCAGAGTGGTGGACCAAGCAGTTTCAGTTGATGTTGCCTACCTTCACTGCATCAAAGCTTTCAGTACTGGTCCACATAGAAGATTGATTAAGAAGATGGGTAGGCTGGAGGTGGGTCTGAAGTTGGTCAACTTGGTGGCAAACTGGTTGGCATGACAGACACAGAGAGTGGTTGTAAATAGCATACAGTCATAACAGATACAAGTCACAAGTTGGCTTCCTCATGGGATCAGTCCTTGGGCCCGTCCTCCTCAATGTTTTCAGCAGTGACATTGCAGATGGACTGGAGTGTATGGTTTGTCTGTTTATAGATGACACCAAGATCTGCAACAGAGCAGAAGATCATGATGGTGTGGGCAGAATGAGGAGCAATCTGGATAAAGTGGCAAAATGGTCAGAAGAGTGGCAACTGGCATTTCACTCAAAGAAGTGCAAGAACCTTGGGCATAGTTATCACAGATGACATGAAACCATCCAAGCAGACCACTAAAGCAGTAGTTAAGGCAAAGAGGATGTTGGGGTGTACTGGCAGTGGTATCACAAGTCGTAAGAGTGAGATAATAATCGCACTTGCCAAGACACTGGTTAGGCCACATCTGGAGTACTGCGTGCAGCTCTGGGAGGCCGCACATGCAGAAGGACAGTAATAAAATGGAGGCAGTCCATAGAAGGGCACCCAAAAGTGGAATCCTTCTCCAAGACAATGTAAATGAGTGCGTTCACATTAAAGAATAGCTTGGTTACATATAATTTTCCATGCGTCACTTATCAATCCCCGCTTTCCTTGTCACAGTATTTCACTACTCATTCAGGGGTTACAATTACAAGCCGGGTCTCTTTTTGGCTTGATGGTCATAAGTACTGCTCTGCACAATTGCAAACCACCTAAGACACCAGCTGCACACACAACAGGACAGCAACCCACCGAAATCAAACCAAGATACTACAAAGAGTATGAATAGTAAGCGGTTGCCCCATCCCATCTTTACATTGTGCTATTTATTGTATACGATACAGATCCCAGTTAACCAACAGCCTACTTTCACCATCTGAACTGCACTATGTCTGTCCAAAGTGTTCTCAAAGTTGGCCACAGTTTTGTGGCTTCATTTGGCTACAAGGACAATTACACATTGTTACTATTGAACACATACCTAGAAATGAAACAATTGCTGGTACACCCAAAGGAGAAGCACACATTAAATATTGTACTGAAACAGCATGCAACAATTAACGCCTCTTTACAGTCAGAGTAATCACTGACATTACCACACAAAGAGTGGTAATCCGAAAATGTACAGATTACCACACCAAAGGCTAAAGTCGGACCACCTGCCATAGCTGCCATTCACAGACAGTTAACTCAAGTGGGAATACATCCCTCATGGCATCTGGGAATGCTCATCTTTTATCAGGCACTTCAACACGATATTTCATTTTTCCCTATTTTTCATTCTGTATATCATGGAGTGAATTATTGTATTATGAAGTGACCGTGATTTCTATTTTTCATGATTTTTAATACCATTTTCTGGGATGTTGCTCAGCAACACACACATCCCTGTGTGGGAAACAGTAATGAACTTGATGCTGTAGATGTGTCCTTACTAGCGACATGTATGGATTACCCATGCGGAATTCCTGCATTAGGTCTATGTCTTTGCAGGCTTGGGGTCTACAGAACTGCACACAGTACTCCAGATAGATGAGGTAGACATCTGGAGGAGCATGTCACACAGGTCAACCACCACAAAGTCAGACAGACAGCCACACAGGTAGCCACACACACACACACACACACACACACACACACACACACACACACACACAGACACACACACAGACACACACACACACACACACACACACACAGACCACACACACACACGCAGAGCCACACACACACACACAGAGCCACACACACACACAGAGCCACAATACACACACAGAGTCACACACACACACACACAGCCACACACACACACAGAGACCCATACACACACACACACACACACTCACACAGAGACCCACACAAACACACACACAGACCCACACACACACAGACAGGCACAGACACACACACAGGCAGACACACACACACAGGCAGACACACACACAGACACACACGCACACATACACAGACAGACATAGACAGACACACACACACAGACACACACACACCGGCCCCCCCAGCCAAACAAAAAAACTCAGCGGGAAAGTGCATACTTGCAGATGCATCAACATGATACAGACCTGGTCTGAATCAGTTATCTGGCACAAAAATGAGCAAGGGTGGCTCGTTATGTGATGGCAGGAAGGCAGTCGGGACTTCTGCACATTGCAATAATTTTTTGCTAAGCTACAGATCCCTATCAATCCAACAGCATACTTTCACCTCCAGAATTGCATTATGTCTTGCCAATGCATTTGTACAGTTGCCCAATGTTCCGTTGATTATTTGGACACAAAGAGAATTACACAGTATTGCTACTGAACACAGATGTAGAAACTAATCAATTGCAGGTACACCCAAAAGAAAAGCCCTCAATGAATATTGCATAGAAGCAGCATTCAACAATTAGCACCTCTATAGAGACACAAAAATCTGACATTACCACACAAAGAGTGAAAATCTGCAAATGTGCAGATCACCACACCAAAGGTTAAAGTCATACCACCTGCCATAGCTGCCATTCACAGACAGTTAACTCAAGTGGGAGCACATCCCTCACAGCATCTGGGAATGATCATCTAGTCTCATCAGGTACTTCGGACAATAGTGTCCCATAACACACTGCCCACCCACCAACACAAATTTCCTGTGTCTCCATGGCTTTTAGCCTTTCCTGCACATAAAGCACCACACCCCTTCCAATCCTGTCCTTTCTGAACAGTGTCTATGCCTGGTATGGCCATGTCCCGGTCAGGGTTGTCAATGCACCATGACTCAGTTATGGCCACACTATCCAGGTCGCCCTCTGCCATGAAGGTCTCTAGGTCTGGGATATTATTTTCCAAACTTGTGAGGGGAGGGGGGAGGGATCAAAAAAGGTGGAAATGCCAGCAGGTATGATACATGAGGAACATGGTCTCCACTCCTCTAGGGGGCAAGGGAGATATGGAAATGGGTCACCAGCTAGGGTGCAGGAGCTGTGAAATGGGAGCTCAAGGGGAGGAGAGGAAAGGAAAGGAGGGAAAAAGGGGTGGAAATGAAATGCCTGAGCTTCAGCAAATGCTAGTTGAGGGGGAGGAAGATGTGGCTGCAGTTACTGAAACCTGGGCCACTCAAGGGCATGAGTGGGACCTAAACCTGGAGGGATACACTATGTTCAGAAAACATAGGAGGGAGAGAAGGGGGGGCAGTGTGGCACTGTTAGTCAGAAATAGCACAGGTATTGGAGGGATAGAGGAGGCAGAGGTGAATGTGGAGGCTATTTGGGTCACTTTGCTGACAGGGGTGGGGTAAGAGAGTAAAGGGCCGAGTGGTATACAGACCACCAGCATTGGTGGAGGTCCTGGAGGAAAGTTTGGTGGAAAATCTCGAGGGACAATGTAGATTGGAGAAGGTTAGTGGTAATGTTGGACCACAACATGCCATGAACAGACGGGGAGACTATGACTTCACTAGTGGCCAGAGAGCAGAGGCTGCTGGATGTCTTCCAGGCTGCGTTTCTGACACAACAGGTGGGTGAGCCAACTAGGGAGGACCAGACACTGCACCTAGTCCTGGCGGACAGTGATCAGATTAGGAGCCTAGAAGTGAGGGACCCATTGGCTGGGAGTGATCACGTAACAGTCTGGCTCTTTCTGGACCTCGGGGGGGAGCTGAACAAGGACAGTAGTAACTGACTTTAAGGGTGTGGACTTCAGTGAGATGGGAAGGATCCTTAAAGATCATCTGGACAGGATAAGGCCAGATATGGATGCTGACAGCAGGTGGGGATCATTAGGAGGGGAATACAGGAGGTTACCAGATGCTTCACAAGGGAAAGGCATAAGTCTGTCAAGGCCAGAAAACCCTGCTGGTGGACATGGGAGGTACAGGAGGTGGTGAGGGAAATGAAGACAGCCTATAGGTGCTTCAATTGCTCAAGGACTGAAAGAGATCAAGAGGAATATGAGCTGATAGCCAAGAGAGTCACCTGGGTGGTGAGAGCAACTAAGGCAAAAAAGGAGCAGTCTTTGGCCAGTGGGGTACGGGGGGGAGAAGGGGTTCTTTAGATACATAGGGAAACAAAGGAAAGTAAGGGGACAGGTAAGCAAGATAAGGATAGGGGATGGCTGGGCACAGGAGGAGGGGGAACAGGCAGAAGGCCTAAATGAGTACTTTGCCTCCATTTTTACTGGGGGGGGATGGAGGGGCTAGGTCTTGCGAGGGGAGCTGGGGCAAACTGGAGCAAGAGGTGGGACCGGTAGGGACCGGGCTCCCTGATGGGGCTGGTGAAATGGAGTGGCCACCACAGACAGGTGGGGGCCCAACAGTGCAGGGTGACAAGGGGGAGGATGTGGAGGCTGAAATCCCAGTAGATAGAGTAAGGGAAGCCCTCAGGTCCCATGAGATGGAGAAAGCACCTGAGCCAGATGAGATACATCCCAGAGTGCTGAGGGAACTGGCGGCTGTCTTAGCACTCCCTCTTGTGGAGCTTTTAAACATCTCTTTGAGGACTGGGTGGGTGCCCCAGTACTAGAGAGTGGCCCACGTCATGTCGATTCACAAAGGGGGATCAAGAGAGGAGGTGGGAAATTACAGGCCTGTTAGCCTGACGTCGGTGGTTGGCAAGGTGATGGAGGGTATTGTCGAGCAAAGACTGGGGGGGATTACTGGAGCAAACTGGGTATACGGACAATAGGCAACATGGCTTTGTCATAGGAAGATCGTGCCAGACAAATCGTGTTGAGTTCTATGATGGGGTGCAGAGGGCTGTGGACCAGGGGAGGCAAGTGGACGTCCTCTTTCTGGACTTCAGCAAGGCATTTGATTCGGTACCCCACAGTGGCCTGCTGGAGAAGTTGAAGGAAATGGGGGTAGGGAGACAGTTAAGATGGATTAGAAATTGGCTCTCTGAGCCAACTCAGAAGGTGGTGGTTGGAGGGTTCGTTCCATCCCCAAGGTGGGTTACTAGTGGGGTTCCACAGGGTTCAGAGCTGGGGCCACTCTTGTGCAATGCCCATATCTCAGACATTAGGCAGGGGATCAGGAGTGAAATGAGTCTCATTGAAGATGACTCAAAACTGGGTTCAGTGGGGGATGGGGAGGAGGGGAAGGTGGCCTTGCAGGAGGACCTGGAGGCTCTGGAATGGTGGTTAAAAAAATGGAAACTAAAAATTCAATGTGGGGAAGTGCAAGGTTCTGCACCTGGGAGTCAGCAATCCAGGCCCAGAGTTTATCCTTGGAGAAGACGTGATTCAAGTCACAGAGGGCGAGAGGGACCTGGGGGTAGTGGTAGATATCAAAATGAACGATGCAGAGACCTGTAGGAGGGCAGCAGCAAGGGCAAATAGGATGCTGGGATGTATCGCCAGTGTGATTACCTCCAGAAAGGCAGAAGTGATCCTTCCACTGTACAATTGCTTGGTTAGGCAACACCTCGAGTATTGTGTATAGTTTTGGAGACCACATTTACAGAGGGACATAACACTCCTAGAGAGGGTCCAAAGGAGGGCAACCAAACTGATGTGGGTGCTGGGGGAGAGGACCTATGAGGAGAGGCTCAAGGAGCTCGGCATGTACACCCTGGGGAAGAGGAGGGATGGGGGGACATAATAGAGGTCTTTAAGTACAGGAAAGGAAACAAAGGATGCCTAATAAGGGTGCTCAAACGGAAGGAGGGTGGTTCAACAAGAGGTCACGGTGTAAGCTGGAAGGGGACAGGCTCAGAGGGGAGAGGAGGAGATGTCATGTCACTGAAAGGGTGGTGGAGCCATGGAATGCACTGCTCAGGGAGTTGGTATCGGTGGAGACTGTGGACGGGTTTAAGAGGGGATGGGACAGGTACAGGGGAAGGTAAATCTGACCAGGCCCAGTACAGGTGGAACATCTGGGGCTGGGGATGGTATAACCCAAGGGGGAGGTGGGGGGGGGCACCAAAATCTGCCCTCAGCGCTGGCACTGAAAATCAAGCAGACTCGAGAGACCGTTGGGACTAGTCTGCTGATATTTTAGTATGTTAGTATGTAATTCACACACACACGGCCTTCCACATTTTGATAGCTCTTCACTTGTTGCTTCCATGTTCTTCCTTTCTTTCCCTCTCCTTCCCACTTCCTCTTTTGACTTCTAATGTTCTCTCTCCTTCCTCCTTTGCCATCACCTGGCTTCACTGATAAACTTGTACCCTGGGGGGACTCTCTCCCCTTCAGATCTCCCTACCTACTCTCCCTCTCTCAATCTGTGCTGGTGGTGGTGGCGGGGGCAGTTTCTGCCATAGAATCACAGAATTTGACAGCAGATAAAGATGGTCCTTGTAAACAACAACGGTTATGGCGAGATTGGGCTCATTAAACTGTATGGTCCCATCTGTCTCATTGGCAGAGAATCTGCAATTGGCTACCCAGAGCAATGGCCAGTGGTAGCAGGTGCAGCTATCTGTACTGGAGGGGAGAGAGGAACTTCCAAACCCAGGCTCTCTCACCCTCACAGATGAGGTGGTCTATGACTCTGTGCTACCAAAATACAGGAGGCTGCTAGGAGACTACTTTTAAGCTTGGCAGGCTCACTCAGCTCTTCCCTCTGTATGCCCCCATATGCCTTGTTGGTGGAGACTCTGTGTACTTGGTAGGCTGGAGCAATGGAAAGCAGTAGCTGGAATGGGAGACTTCACCAAAAGGGAGCGAAGCAATTCCAAACCCAAGCCCTAATTCTCACAGCTCTGGTGGCTTTCTAGCTCTATGCGGTGCTGAACAAAGAAGGTGACACAACCAGGGCCTCAGCCTTCCCCACCACCTGCATAAGAGAATAAAAATAAAACAAACATGGAACTGCCACCAGAGGACAAATGAACTTCCCTCTGTCATCCTCCTGAAGCCCGGTGGATATCTCATGGCAAGATACTGTGCGGTGTACCTTCTTTACCCTACCCGGGGGGGGGGAGGGGAGAGAGAGACAAGGCTATGGGGAGGATGGCACATTGGCACAAATAGGATGTGACCAGCAGGCGACCATAATTATAGGGGGGGCCCAGAGGGCAATCATGGTCAAAGAACAAGGGGCCATAAAAAAAAAAAAAAATACAATTAAAAAAAACATATGAACATAGGGTGGGGAAAATGGCAACATTTACATACGATATCTACCAAGAAACATATGAAACGTACACTGGCGGCATTAGACTTCTGACATGTCCAAATTTCTAACACACCTTATACACACACACACACACACACACACACACACACACACACACGCATACAAACACCCACTTACCCAGCACAAAACACAGACAGACACACACACACACACACACACACACACAGAGAGTCAAACCGATGAGAGCTTGGCCCACCCATTCTGCCCCTTTCCACGTTGCCCCTGAGCCACTCAGCTACTTTGCTGAGCTGCATCCACCACCCTCTCCTTGACGAAGTCCCCCACCGTCTTCAAATTAGGATCTCTTGATGCTACACATATATTTTTCTGAAATATGATGATCATGATGACACACGCCAACAACCACCACCATCTCTCCTTTCCTTTTGGGTATACACTAGCCACCATCCCCCACCCCCCCAAAAAAATGCACAGACACTACACCCGCTGTAACCAGCTTGATAAGCTAACCCCCCAACCCCCAACACACACATACACAGCACCCCCTGCAGCCAAACAAATGCAGATGGAAAGTGCATACTTGCAGATGCAGCAACATGATACAGCCCAGGTCTGAAGCACTTACCTGGCACAAAAATGGGTAAGGATGGCAGGAAGGCAGTGAGGACTTCAGTGTGCTGTCTCAATTAAAGCAGGCACAGGGAAGGAGACAGGAAGAATAAGTGATTGCAGCTCTTTCGTGAATGGTACAATGCTGTTGTGGTGAGTAGCATCTCAGTCAGGACACTGAAGGCACTTTTTGTTGCTTGCAGGCACTCTCTGCTAGGTAGCAGCACTCAGGGGTGATGCGGCGGCAATCAGCTCGTTCAATCAGAACATGCAGCTTCTCCCAATTCGGTGACTTTTTCTGGTGACAGTATCTCCTTTCTCGAACAGTACTATGCCGAAATCAAGGGAGAATGACTGCTTATATGGGCTAAGCATGGACCAGAGTGGGAACTAATGGCTTTAGGTAGGAGTAGGCAGAGGTGCAAAAACATCATCAGACCGGCAGGGGAAATGTGAAAAAGGGGATTGGTCAGGAGGATAGTTTACGTCAGCATCTGTGACGTACACCATAGTCTGTGCAGCGAGAATGGCAGAATGAAGAGAAACAGCAGTGAAAAATGATCAGTCAGAGTGGGGTGCATGTAATGGCACATCAGCAGGTGATACTGCTGGAGGAAAATACAGGAGTGGAATCGAACAAACACTATGAAGCACCTGGGGGCATGTGGGCACTCAGAGTCAAGGGAGAACGCGAAGAAGGAGGTTAAGTTAATAGTAAGAAGCGCGCATGCATGCACGTGCCACACGGGAGCATGCCGAGGGATGTATGAGTGCATGGCAACCACAATGCAACTGTTCCATGCCGTGACCCCAAGCAGAGGGCATGAAGGGACATAGAGAGGAAAGATGGCGACTTGCATCTCAGAGGCTGGCCATACCGCATGGCAACATAAAGGCAAATTTCATTAAGGTGAGTGAAAGGCTAAAAAATAATACACAGGTGTTTCTAATAAGGCTGATTAAGCAATGCTAGACTACTTTTGGACTAAAATATCCATGGTTTCCCTTTTGATGTGTCCCTGATAGTCCGTCTTTGTTCCTGATTTTTTTAAGCCTTGTCCCTGATTTATGAGGTAAGAGGTTGAGAGGTATGGTATTCACATTCATATTACCTGTTTGCTCCTTCACTTGTATGACTCTTCCCCATTGTTAACTGTAATTACCTGTTATTGTCCTTGTTCTTTGTAACACATTGTACTTGACGTGGAGCTTTTGGAAATGAGTATATGACTCAAAGGGTTGCAATCCCTAAACTATAAATAAATAAATAAATTTTGCCCTCTGTCCTTTCTTTTGTTTGATTTAAAACCTATCCAACCTTGGATATCTGTTTAAAATGTATTATCCAGTCATCAGGGTGAATGACTGCTTCTAAATGATATCTTTGATCGTCCATCCCAAATGCTATCATGATCCAGAAAGTTTTATTGTCCTTTTGTTTTATTGCTTGTTGTAAGCTATCCCGTAGATATGTTTTGTATGCTGCTTGTTTATCAATCAATAACCTAGATTGTTGATGGAGATTTATAAAAAGTACCCTATTTTCAAAAAGGGCAGACTTCATTCTTCTTCCTTGCACAAATACTAGCTTCCTCAGATGATAACACTCTTTTGCCCTTTTCTGGAATTTACATCCTTCTCTCTGGCCAGACTTATTTTGGCAATTAATTGTGGTGTTTTCAATTTTCATTAAAATTTCAACTACCATGAGAGTAGATAGACAGCTCTTTTCCTGCTGTCCTAATAGCTGAATACTCTCTTGTTTATCCTTACTTATTTCTATAGATTCCAGTATCCCCAGGACTAGTTGTTGCATAAATGGCACCCATATTATAGTTTTATGATTGTGTATTTGCATATATTGGTCAGATTCCCTTCTTTCATATACATTTTCTGTTTATTTCCATGTTGTGCTCTAATTCTATCATATGGGAAGATAATCACTACCCCAGACATTAAATACGTTTACATCTTTTACCCAAGGAAATGAAAAAATGTCTATGATGTAATAATCTAACACACTACCCCCAGCTACAGTAGGATATGTCCAGTTTCATTCATGATCTCCAGAAAAACTCTCATTCACAATACTCAGATTTAACATTTTTAACATGTTCAGTAACTGAGTTCCATGTTTATTGATCTTTTTATCCGCTGATTTCCTTACAGGTATACTAAGGGCATCAACCAAATTACATGTATTTTGTGGGTCTTCTGGGATATTGCCTATCCTCACAGCAAAGTCTCCACCGAGCAATATGGTAACCCTTTTGTATTCAGACTGTATTTGTTTATAATTAAATATTTCAAAGCATGAAGGGATTTTTTGATGGGAGATTTCCTAGATTGTGGTATAATGTATACATTAATCAGGATACATAAAGGTACTTTTGACTTTGATAATTCTATGCATAAAGTATGTATCATATTTATGAATACATCTACTTCTCAAACCAAAACTAGTATTTATCAGGGTGCACAGCCCTCCGGAAGCTCTTCCGTATTTTGTAATTTTATTAGCTTATATTTCCCATGATTGGAAACCTTCCAATATGTTGTCAGTGGGGTCTATCAGCCAGGTTTCTTGTAGCATTATTATTGGGAAATTTTTCATAAAGTCAATGCAGCCCCAAATCCTTAAGCTTCTTGGCCACCCCTGCTATATTCCAGCACAATGTTTTTAAGGAATCCCCTCTTCAATTACTTTTTGACTTCTTTAGTCATTCTAAGTCTACTTCAGACTCCAGCAGATAGTATCAGTTGCTCTAAGATTTACACTTTTGAGATTTTCTGTAAGGTATTCTTCTGCTACAGATATTGAGTTATTCTCCTCCAACTCCTCTAAGACCAGGCTACTTATATTTTCTCCTTTCTGTAATCTGCCTCTTATAACGTTACAATTTTCTTGATATATAAAATTATCATCAGGAGCCAGTGAATATTCCCTTTCCAAGCTGTTGGCCTTTGCTTGGACTTAGAATCTGTCTTATTGTCCCCATATTCTTTCTACAGTATGTTTCATTTTGATCCTATATTCTCTGTGGGTCTGAACTATTTGTGATTATCATCTCCACCCTAATCTCTATTTGTTTAAATTGTTTCTTAGTATTTTTAGAGAAGCCTTCTTGGCATCTTATTTTGTGTTACCAAATAGACCCAACCTTTATTTTCCTTTGCTTTGTATCTGTACACCAAAATTATATCTGCCCAAGTGAGTTTGGAGCCCAGTATCCCTTTACACAGGTTATATAATTTTACTTTCAGAGAAGTACACTTTTCATTTCTGGCTTTTGGACATCCCTTAAAATAGACTGCTGGGACAATAAACCCCCTTTCCATTAATGACTCTTTTATTTCCTCTGAGGCATTCCCTGAATTTATTTCCAAATTATCTGTCACTGTATATTTGTCCTGTGTCTTTTTATGAGAGCCTCTATTTTTCTCCTGGAGTGGTTCCAGCCTTTTGGCCTCTGTTACTTTGTATTTCTTCAGGACACCTTTCTCTTCTAATGTGATTATTTCTTTTATTTTTCCTACTTTTTCTATAATCTTTTATTGATGTTTTATTACCATTAGCTGATTTATTGCCTCCTAGGTCTTTGATTTTGTCTTTTTGAGTTCCTAAACTTCTATTCCAGTCTGTCAGCTCTTAAATCTTCCACCAGTTTAGCTGTTTGCCTTACTTCTTTTCTGCCTATATCCTCTGTTATGCTTTTAATGATATGTACCTTTTTTTTCCTTTAGCAACTTGCATTCCTGCACCACTCTCCTCTTGTGGCTGTGTTGATGCCTGAAGTTTCTGCACGCCTCTTTATTAAGAAGTACTATCCTGAGCAGTATTATCACTTTCTTTAATAATTGATTACTGATAGCTATCTCCTTCTTAATAACCATTAAATTGTCTGGGCTAGTAATGCCTTGTATACCACTGCCAACAATATCTGAATTTTCCACACAACTTTTTCCCTATTAATTTTTTCATGAACACCAACTTTGTTATTTTTTGTCAGTTTTGTGTCACTCAACAGATGTGGTATATCTGGAGGGTATTGAGACTGTCGATCTAAAGTTAATATGTTTGTGTAAGGTGTCAAGAAGGCTTAAAAATCTTCAAGGAAAATTCTCATAATTGGCTGGAGGGATTTGTTATTCTCCTGCTTTCCATCAGCTATACATTCTGCATGATTGTCCTCCTTTTTGTCTTCCTGATCATTATTTTTGTTATTATGATTCATCTGTGCCTCAATCACAATTTTTTTTTCAATTCACTTGGTTTCCCTGCAGAGATCTCTGGCCCTGAGGAGAAATAGTTTCCTGTACTTGTGTTTCATTTATGACTCTCTGTTTGTCTATATCTGCATCTGTTTGTTTACCTTTATACCTTTCCCTTCTTCCATAGCCCTTATTTTCTCTAAAAGAGGATGATCTTGCAGATCATTTTCCTTATGCATCTTTTTAGGTGATGAGGCTAAAGGAGGCAGTATAGAGCTCTGAATTCTTAAACTCTCTTTTTTTCCCTATCAGGTCTCTCTGGTTCCCTAATCTAGAAATATATCTACAGTATGGCATAATAGAATTCTTTTATTTCCTAAAAGTAAAACAAATTTAATTAACCAGCACTTATAACATCTTGTACTTCTTTTAAATAAAAAAACCTAATTTTTAGCTACTTACTTCATGTTTTATTAATAAAGCAAGGTAAACAGGGAAGGCTGTCTCCTGCTTGAAGTAAAAAGTTTCATTTGTACCAATTAATTCATGTTAACCACTGCTCAACATGCCAAACATCCTGCATGCTTTCTAAAGCAGTAATTAAACATTCAAGACTATGTATGCCACAAGACACTGTTTATACACTACTTACACAAAATAAATCTTAGCATCTGTGTAACCCACAAGGTTCAGATACTATATCACTATAGGGCTTTTAGTTTTCATTTTTTCATTTTTCACAGGATGTTTCTTAACCATCAGATGTCTGCTAGCCATGCTCCCTCCTTCCATCTGCTGGGTTACATAGTGAAGTTCAGTCTGAGAGCCTCCTCCTTTTACGTGCAGCTAATTAAATCTGTTAACATACTAAGCCTCCCCAAAAATGTATGCTTACGATTGAGAGATTCAAATTTTTAGTAAATGCCCTCAGAGACTCCCCCAGTTTTTACAATATAAATACTAAAAACATTAAACAATTCAGCAACATAAACCAACACACAAACTGGCACTAAAGAGCAAAGTAATATACAGTAAGACACTCCAGGCTCCACCAGTTTCATATTGGGATTTAAGCTGTAAATCAAACCTGTATGATTTTAGGGACCTATCTTATCCCTTCTTATTCTCAGCTAGCACAGTCAAATAATGAGTGGAATACCACCACCAGTACTGATACCACCATGTGCAGCTAATATAGCAGATATGTTGATCCAAACACTTTTATCAGAAAAGTGCTTTAGTATCTGAGCCCCTACAAAAACTCTGGGCTGATACAGTCTCACTCTTCTCTGTCCTGGCTTCCATATTCTTCCATCTACTTCTGCTCTCATCTACTCTCACTTCTGGCTTCTCTCTCACCACTCTGTCTACCACTTTTGCCTTCTCCCACTTTTCCAAACTTAGCATTCCACTTGCTCGCACTCAGCACTCTACTGTCCTCTATCCTCTCTCTGATTTCAGCTGTGTTGATAGCTGATTGTGCTGCAAGTAGTCCTGTAAGCACAGAAAGAAAAACTATTCTGAGGGAGACATGTCTGCACTAAAAGGCAGATAAATTATAAACATACAAAATACATTAAGGCAACAATGGCATACCAATTTTTATAAGCAAAAGTCCAAAGACTCTTAGGTCTGCCAGCAACTCTTTTGCATGCAGTCCTCTGGTTGACATTTTCCTGGATATGCAGGATGCATACCAGCATCCCTACTTCCACATTTACCTTCAGTTCTATATGGGGGACAGTACTACCAGTTTAGAGTCCTACCCTTTGGGCTTTCCTTGGCACTACAAGTTTTTACACAGTGTGTTTCAGTACTCACATCACACCTCAGAAAGCTAAGATTCCAAGTCTTTCTGTAGCTGGACAATGGACTATTCTCAACCCCATCCAGACAGGAGACAGAGCAGGCAGTGGCTAGTGCCTCTCAATTCCTAACAGCCATGGGAGTCCTACTTAACCCCTTGAAATCTCAGCTGGTACCCACCCAGGATTTAGTGTTCATAGGAGTTGTTCTGGACATGACCAAGGCTCAGGTCTTCCTCCTAGACAGCAGACTGTGAACAGTCCTACAGATGGCATGCTACACAAGACTTTGCAAGCCCATTCCATGCAGTGCATGCTTGACTTAATAGCCTCCTCAGTGTCAACAGTGCCTCTGACACAGTTGCACCTAAGGTCAACCCAGTGGATTGTCAGTGCACAATGAACACAGGCATCACACCCTTAAAACTATCCCATTCAGGTTACCAATATCCTGGTGAGGTCCCTGATGTCATGATCAGTGGAGGACAACCTTCTCCAAGGCTTTCCATTCTTCCCACCAAAGCCAGATGTCATCCTTACCATGGTTGCCTCCCTGTTGGGGTGTGGAGTCCTCTGCCAGGGCCTTCAGACACAAGGTATTGAGGACCCATCACAGAATCATCTCCACATCAATGTGTGGGATATGCAAGCAGTTCTGTACAGGCTGACAGTTCTACTAGACGTTGTCAGCCAAACAACAGTTCTGTTCTTGGCAGGCAACAAATTTGTCACATACTAGATCAACAAGCATAGAGAAGCACACTCTTACTCTCTCTGTGCAGAGCCAATGATAGTGTGAGAATGGTGTCTGGAGCAGAGGATCCTGCTCCAAGCCATCTACCTGTCAGGAGTGCAGAACCCTCTGGCAGATGAGCTCATTTGAACAGAGGCCAATCCTCATGAGTGGTCACTAGCACCAGATGTCATGAGATCTCTATTTGTTCAGTGGGAAACCCTAGCTGGGGACCATTTTTCTTCTCCACTCAACACCATACTGCCTCAGTTCACCTCCAGAAGTCAAGGACATGGTGTTTTTTGTCAGTATGCATTCAGACTGCAATGGCAAAATATGTTTCAGTATGCATTCCCTCCAATGCCTCTCATCAAGAGAGTGTTACTCAAGCTGGAGGTATATGGGGGCAAGGTGATTCTTGTGGCTCTCTGCTGGCCTCAGTAGATATGGCTTCCTCTGTTGAATAGACTTTTAGTCAGCAAACCAAGGGCTCTTCCACTCTGGATGGATTGCTGACTCAAGGTCAGTGGGTCCATCCTAACTTGCATTCCCTTTGCTGCCAGGTCTGACTCCTGTAGAGGTAGAAGTGGTAGAAGTGAATAGGTATAAAGTATCCCATAGGGTCTCTGAAATACTTTCTGTTGCATGTAAACCTTCCAATCCAAAACATTGACTGGCTTACAGTTCTCAAACTTGCCATATGGCTACCTACTTTGTCACTCAGCTTTTCAGACTTTCCTGGCTGCCAGATCTTGAGTTACCTCTTATAGGTACTTGTGTCTTAATTTATATAAAATAAAAAATATGAGCTATGTTGTAAATCAGCCTTCATCATTTTATACAGTTTATAAATTCATCTCAACAGTCCAACTTCAGGACTTTCAAAAGCATAGGTTGTAACACCTGTGTGGAATAAGCAGTAATTTCTGCTTGATTAGCTTCCTGTTTCTCATTGAAATCCTTCTTGACCAACACTTTCCTATTTGACAGTATAAATTTAATTGCAGTTAGCTTATTCCTACAATGAGCTTAAACAAGAATCTTTATGATGCTTTTTCATCAAATGAAACGCTTAAAAAGTTTTTGTGTATTTTCTTACTTGCTTATGAGATCCATTGTAAACAACAATGGACTTTGTGATCTGTTGATAAGGCATCCATGTCTATATTAAATTAAATTAAATTACAGGAGGACAATTTATCATGTTATTGAAGCCAAAACTTTATCAATGAAATTTTATTATGCTCTGTAATAGTTTGTGTCCTTACTTTTCAAAAGGATGCTCAGTATGCCATCTTAAAGTTTCCGATTTCCTTCACTGGACAGAAAATCCTTATCTGTATCAAATCAAACAAAGTTTTTTTTATTGCATTTTCAAAGCTGGGCTATTGGTATTGTTGTGCTGAAGTACAAAGAAATATTTACCATGGGTTCACGGCTGTTCTGTACAACCTTCACTGTTGTAATTATACTCATATCTGGCAGCAAGAGAGGGCCGCGATGCTCTTACCTCTTGTACCCATGTGACATCTCATGACATCTCATGGGAAAGGTCGGCAGATGTTGCTTTGGGCAACGCCATTGTCTACCAATCACTTCTGTCAAGTGGGTACTTGCCCAGGCTTCCAGGAAGTAAACAAATCAATAGACAACTTTTTTTTTTTCTTTTTTTTTTGGTTGATTTATTTCTCCTTGGTCCCCCAGTCAGCACTCATCTGCAGCCACCTGCCCAGCCCTGCACCCCAACATCAGGCAGGCTATCCTCTTCTTCCCCCATGGTTTCCCCTCGGTGGGACAGTGGTGAGGAGCCCCCAACTTGACTTACCTCGAACAGGATCCATCATCCAGGGAAGTGCCATTTGGGGTTGGGGACTGCAGTGGGTGGCTGTTCACTCTGCCACAACTGGGCACTGTTTTCCAATTTTTGAATTGCCCTGGAGATGTGGTGTGCAATGACACCAATGGGGGGAGCACGCGCACATCCGCATGCCCTCCCTCCACGCAACTGCCCATCTCCGCCCCTCTTACTGCAGTATCGGTGCGCTGCCCCTCCAGCCTCCGCTAGGGGCCAGTCTAGAACTGACCACTGGTATACCCCTTCCCTAGAGAAGGAGAGCAGTCTCTTGGGTGCTTGATCCTTCTCCTCTCCTGCCATTCCCCGACAGACTGTGCTCATTCCCAAACATGGGTCACTGGTGTAGCACGAGGTAAGGCGTCCAGTGCCTCAGCCCTCTGAGCCACTGCTCTGGCCAATAGACAACTTCTAAATGTATTTAGACTGCTTCTTGACAGAGCTCACTTCATGCTTTTTTATCTGATCTGTATTTTACACTGCATGCTGCTTTCTAAATGCATTCACATATTCTACTTCCAATTATAAGGCTATTATGTCTGTGTTAGTTCAAGACTGAAAATGTTTCAATACAGGATCCTATTGAAGCTCTGTATGTTTTTATGTTGTAAATGCCTTTATGTCAGTGGAACTAGTGTGGTTTCAGACCCTTTAACGCCTTCTTTAGCACTGAAACCTTCTTGTAGTTCATTAATACTAGTCAAATTCAAGGGGGGGGCTAGAAGGGTTGGATTAACTCACAGAAGCCCTACCATGCTCAAATATTCTTACCAGCAAGCCTATCAGCTTAGTTCTTTGTTCAAACTCCAGAGAGCTGCATATGTCCCTAATTCATGGATCCACCACATCTCTCAGTTTTCAACCTTTTTATTAAAGTCCCCACCCCTACTGGATTCCTGTATCTTTTTGATTCCCCAAAATCTTAATTGTGCAACACTGTGACTCCTTGCCATGTAGTGTTTTGCTGAAGAAGAATTTTTATCCTTTAGTCTGATCTTACTTTTATGTTCTGAAATTCATTTTTTAAACTCTCTTAATGTTTTACCTACATAAAGGTGGTCACATGGGCACTGGATAACATAAATCACACCCATGAAATTGAAGTCTATATGGGAATTTAGTGGATATTCCTTCCCTGTCTATGGGTGTTTAAACCTGTCCTTTTTTGATGTATGCCCACAAGTCACACATCTTCCACAAGGGAACATGCCTGATTTCAATGGTCCAAGTAGCAACTGGCCAAACTTAGATTTGTCTATATGATGTTCTGTGTGAACTAGTTTGTCACGTATAGTGTTTTTTTTTTTTAGGTCACATATGGTTTATTTCTAAAAAAGTGTTCAGTTGTAGGATGGGTTTGTAATACCTTCCAATTTTACAGTATAATTTTCTTTAAGCAGGAATTGTTGCTTATGACAGACAGGTATTACTGCATATGCTTTTGAAACTCCCAAAGTTGGACTGTTGAGATGAATTTATAAATTGTATAACATGATGAAGATTGATTTACAACATTGCTTATATTTTTATTTTTATTTTACATAAATCAAGACAAAACTACCCTTAAGAAAGAATTCAAGATCTGGCAGACAGGAAAGGCTAAAAAAACAAGTGACAAAGTAGGTAGACATAGGACAAGTTTGAGAACTGTAAGCCAGTCAATGTTTTGGATTGAGAAGCATAAAAGAGTAAAAATATTGTAACAAAACAGACAGATATACCAATGAATACATTTTGCATAACCAGAGAGCATTTCTGGTAAACCTTGCAACAAAAAATTGTACAACATATGCAAAATAAAGTATATACATAATATTTATATCTATTATTTTTATGTATTATTTACAGTTCCCCCAGAAGAAGCCATACCTGGTCAAATGGGGCCTTTCTGAAACTTTGTATGAAACAAAAGGAAAGGCACTATGAACACTTATTTGTGTTTGGCTATTTTCTAGCCTAAGCAGTTGCAGCTTCTTCCTTTTCATGACTTCTCTCCACAAGCAACCAGCTCCACCATCACCTACTGTACTGTACTTGAAACATTTTTAGCGATTTCCCTTGGGACTTTGTTTCTTCACTGGGATACCAACCTTGTGTTGGATATGGTCACTTGCAAGTCCTTTGAGTCTATTGTGACTTGCGACTTAAAGTTTTTAACTTGGAAAGCAGCATTTCTGGTGGCTACGTGACTTGCGACTTAAAGTTTTTAACTTGGAAAGTAGCATTTCTGGTGACTGTAGTATGTGACTTGTGACAATGTTTTTAACTTGGAAAGCAACATTTCTGGTGGCTATGTGACTTGCAACTTAAAGTTTTTAACTTGGAAAGCAGCATTTCTGGTGGTTATCACATCTGCAAGCAGAGCATCTGAAATCCATGCTTTAGTCATATATTCTCCATATACTGTTTTCCATAGGGTTAAGGTAGTTCTCCATACACACCTCAATTTTTTTTACCTAAAGTGGTGTTGGAGTTTCATCTTAATCAGACTATAAGCCTTCCTACATACTTTTCCAACTTCCAGGATGAGGGAGAACGGATTCTCCATCTACTGGATGCTAAGAGGATCCTCAGGCTTTAGACAGCCTAAACAGTTATTTGTCTATTTTGATTCTAATCAAAAGGGGTAACCTGTTACAATCAAGTACATTTCTTCCTGAATTGTGAATTGCCTTAGCCACTGCTATGCTATGGCTTAGGTTAAATTTGAGGGATGGTATATCCCCTCTCCACCTGAGCGGTTGTCACTTCCCTGGCAGAAATCTATCCTGTGCCTAATGGTGAAATTTGAAGAGCTGCAACTTGGTGTACAGTGCACACCTTTACTAAGTACTATGCCATTTATGTCCATGCCAGGCATCATGCCATCTTTGGCAGGATAATTTTCAATGGATTACTATTCTGAGTGAGCCCAGAGTTGTGAGCCTAGGACTCTAACCCACAAGTGGGAATCAATGGTGAAGACTGGTTCTTGGAAGTTATTTAAATTACATACTTACTGTACTGTAATTGTTGATCTTCCAGAATATCTTCAACATTGATTATCACACCCACTCACTGTCCCCAAGACTCACTCCAGTATTGTTGTGTTGTGGTATTCATCCCATTGTACTTGGTCTTGGTTGTAAAGATACTGTATTACTGGGTTTGGTGGCCCTTCTTATATCTTATTCCCTTAGGTTAGATGCATATGTTACTTGTTGAGTTTATGTTGCTCACCTCTTTGGTCAAAAAGGTTCTTGGGCAGCTAGAAGCTGGTGCTGCTGCATATCAGAGGGCTCATGCAGTGTTGCTCACACCTGGTCCTTTGCATCACCTGCTCTCACCAAAAAGGTTCTGTCTGCTGCAGGGTCCTAGCACCTCCAGTGCAGACCCACAAGGAATAATCAATGGTGAAGATATTCTGGAAGATCAACAGTTATGGTAAGTTCATAATTTACATTTTCTAAACCAGGAAATCTTGCAAATACGTAAGCATGCAGTCCATTATGTTTGTCTGTAATCTGATTTGAATTAAAATCCAAAACTAAAATTGTATTTTGTCATTTTTTTTTTGTATTCCAAATTATTGCAGTGTCATGTTATAGTACCTATCCAGAGGTATGATTTCAGGTTTGCCAATCTGGACTGTGGGTGAGGGGGTATCAATGGAATACTGGTTTCTAAATGTCTATTCATCTGGTGGTTTTTAGGGGACCCTTTGGGTAACATGTATAGCAAATGGCTTGCTAACATAACAATATTTTCCCAATTTCTGGTTGCTGTTATGTACTGTCTTTCAAACTGATACACCTTTACACAGTGAAATTGCAGTCTATGGTTTTGAAAGACACCATACAGATCCACCCCCTCTAAAACCAGTTTAACATTATTGTATGAACCTAGCTTCTGGAAGTTGTTAGTGGACCCTTTATGGAACATGTATTGAGAATGGATTTGTTAATACAGCTAAAAATGACAAATTTTTTTGGTGCTGTTATATAAGGATGGACAAACATGATACAGTGACATGTGCATTTTCCCTTTAAATTTTGGACAGCATGGACCCTACATCCCTGCATACTGGGGTAGCCAAATTCTTCCCATATATCCTGACTCTCTATTGAGCATTAGCAATGGGCAAGATGAAATGCATATAGTCACCTTACCACCACTATGCAGCCCTCTGCCACTGTGTGCAGCTCCCTTCCTCTATTCACAGGGAAGGGAGAACCTACTGGGAGCCCTAATTCCAAAGTGGAAACATACAGCTGCCCACACCGGAAAGTGAAGACAAGTCACACTTTATCAAATGCGTATTTAATATTTAACAGTGCTAAACTTTACATACTGTAATGGTTCCTCAACTGGTATAAAAAAAGAATATCCAGTACTGTAGGCCTTGAAATTGCATGTTGCACCACTTTAAAGTATTATATTACACAGTACTGTAAATTAGTAATTAGTTTTCTGGTTGTTTCTGGTAAACAATCACGATCTTATTAGTAAACAATACCATATGTTTATATCATGAGATGCATGCAAAGTAGAGTACTAAGGCACCGTTATAATGTAGCCAATATATGAAAGTGTGTCAGTTTACTGTGGCATTTTCCAATTTCAATACATTGTATAAAGCAAAGTAATATTTTTTTACTGTTGTAGGGCTATGAAGATATAAGAAGCATAGTGATGAGGCAGTAGGATGCCCTGGTGCTGCCCCATGGCTTTGAGTCACCTGGGGGAGTCTGCCCATGTCCCTGCAATGCTCACAAAGGTTGGACCTGACCTCTATATGGATGAGGTGTAGAGCGGTAATATCTATATCTCTTTTTCCTCAGATGTGGATCTTAATTGTACATTCTCATTCACATGGGTGCCTTCTGAATTATTTTTTTACCCAAGTGCAAGACAACACATTTTGATGTATTATAACACACCTTTGAGCTTGTTGTCCAAAGTGCTAACTTATCAATATTGCTTTGCTTTTCTGGAATATAATTACTGGATTCAATGATGCAACCTAGCTTTGCATAATCAGCGAGCTTTGTTCACCATCCACCTAAGCCTCTACAGGAATCATCATACAGAAGTAGTTATACGTTTGGAATTTCTTATAGTATTACAATGAAATTCAGTATACATGTTCTCCAAGATGTCTCCTAAAGACCACTAAGATCCCAGGTTGTTAAAAAAGGTTAAGGTGGTTTCCAAGGGGTACATATGTGTGGTATATGTGAAGTAGAGTGCAGCTGAAATATTTCCTGCCAGAGACTGAATTCCCTTCACAGACATCATACAGAAGCAGAAATAAATTTTGAATTTCTTGTGGTATAAACATGAAATTCGTATACTGTACATGTTCCCCAAGGTGTCCCATACAAGTCATTAAAATCCAAGATTGTTAAATTGTTCAAGGGGTGCATCTACAGTATGTTATGTCTGTGAAGCTTAGTACAGCTCAAATGTCTCCTGCCAGGGCCTTCATTCCCTTCACATACATTATGCAGAAGCAGTTATAACTTTGGAATTTCTTGTGGTATAAACATGAAATTTGGTATACATGTTTCCCATGTTGTCCCCAAAAGTCCACTAAAATCCCTGGTTGTTAAAAAAAGGTTAACGTGCTTGTTGAGGGGAACATTTGTGTGGTGTATGTGAAGCAGAGTGCAGCTTGAATGTCTGCTGTCAGGGCCTGCATTCTCTTCACAAACATAACACAAAGTTAGTAATAACTTTGGAATTTCTTGTTGTATAAACATGAAATTTGGTACACATTTTCCACAAGGTGTCCACTAAAAACCAGTAAAATCCAAGGTTGTTAAAAAAAAGGTCAATGTGGTTGCAAGGGGTGCATCTGTGTGGTGTATGTGATACAGAGTGCAGCTTGAATGTTTCCTGACAGGGTATGCATCCCCTTCACAAACATCATACAGAAGCAATTATAACTTTGGAATATCTTGTTGCATAAACGTAAAATTAGGTGTGCATGTTCCCTGAGGTGTCCCATAAAGACCACTCAAATTCCAGGTTGCTAAAAGAGGTTAAAGTGGTTTTGTGGAGTGCATCTGTGTGGTGTATGTGAAGCTTAGTACAGCTCAAATGTCTCCTGCCAGGGCCTGCTTGCCCTTCACAAACACCACACAGAAGCAATTATAACTTTGGAATTTCTTGTAGCATAAACATGACATTTGGTATACATGTTCCCCATGTTGTCCCCAAAAGTCCACTAAAATCCTAAGTTGTTAAACAAAGGTTAAAGTGGTTATTGAGGGAAACATTTGTGTGGTGTATGTGAAGCAAAGTACAGCTTGAATGTCTCCTGCCAGGGCCTGCATTCTCTTCACAAACATCACACTGAGTTAGTTATAACTTTGAACTTTCTTGTGGCATAAACATGAAATTCAGTACATATGTTCCCCACTGTGTCCCCTAAAAGCCACTAAAACCCCAGATTTTTTAAAAGAAGACTAACGTAGTTTTTGAGGATTGCATCTGAGTGGTGTATATGATGCAGAGTGCAGCTCAAATGTCTCCTGCAAGAGCCCACATTCCCTTCACAAATGTCATGCAGAATCAGTTACAACTTCAGAATTTCTTGTTGTATAGACATCAAATTTGGTGTACTATACCTGTTCACCAAGGTGTCTCATAAAGATCACTAAAATCCCTGGTTGCAAAAAAAAGGTTAATGTGTTTTTTGAGGTATGCATCTGTTTGGTGTATGTGATGCAGAGTGCAGCTTGATTGTTTCCTAGCAGGGAATGCATTCCCTTCATAAACATCATACAGAACCAGTTATAACTTTAGAATTTCTTGCAGTACGAACATGAAATTCAGTATACATGTTACCCAAGGTGTCCCTTAAAGACCACAAAAATCCCAAGTTGTTTATAAAAAGGATAAAGTGGTTTTTGAGGCCTGGCCCAGTGACTTGGAGGATAAGACACTGTGTGCCTCCCTCCTGCCACATCAGTGACCCATGTTCAGAAACAGAAGCTGGTTGCTCTGGGGCTGGAGGGAAGGGAGGATTGAGCATCTTTAGAACTGCTGTCCTTCCTCAGGGAGGGGGTTGTTGTGACTTGCTGTCTAACTGCCACCCAGCAGTAGCTGGGTAGCAGCACAAGTCATTCACAGGAAGAGGGAAATGAGCCCATGTTCAGAGCACCAGGGGCCTCTCTGTGGAGCCATATCTTGCACACTGTGCACACTGCATGTCCTGTGGGCCTAGGGAGAAAACTGTCAGAAAAGCAACCCCAGCTGCAAGATTATGACTGACCGTGCAGGTTCAGAACCAGCAACTGGACACCCCCCGTCCTATGGCAAAGGACAACAGTGAAAGGTAAGTCCCAAAGAAGCCAGGTGATGGGGCTGAGAGGGTAAGTGGGAAGTGATCAGGTGGGGCAGGTCAGAAGATATACAGATTATGGAAAAAAATGTTTTCTGAGGGGTGCTTCTGTGTGGTATATGTGAAACAGAGAATACAGTAGCTCAAATGTTTCCCGACAGCATGTATTCCTTTTACAAATGTCATACAGAAGCAGTTATAACTTTGGAATTTCTTGTGATATAAACATGTGATTTAGTATACATGTTCCCAAAGGTATCCCCTAAAGACCACTAAAATCCCAGGTTGTCAAGAAAAGGTTAAAGTGATTTTAAGGAGTGCATCTGTGTGGTGTATGTGAAGCATAGTGCAATTTGAATTTCTCCTACCAGGGCCCACATTCCCTTCACAAACATCACACAGAAACAGTCATAACTTTGCAATTGCTTGTGGTACAAACATGAAATTCAGTGTACATGTTCCCCATGGTGTCCCCTAAAGTCCACTAAAATCCCAAGTAGTTAAAAAAGGTCAAAGTGGTTTTGAAGGGTGCATCTGTGTGGTGTTTGGAAAGGTGGTTAGATAGTTAATAATATACTGTAAGGGAAAGCATGTAAATTATTTTGAAGCTGGCACACTCTCCAGTGCTGTGTAGAATTTTCAAATTCTGGCAGAATGAAATTTCATAGAATTTTTGAAATTCTGCTGAAATTCTGCTGAATTTTCCCAGAAATGTAATGGCAGAATTCTGTGGCAAAAAATGCGGAATGAGTTTTTCTGCAACATTTCCACAGAATTTTATTCTGCAGATCTCAATGTTTTCCACAGAAATGGTTGTGGAATGGTTTTCCATGGAACAATGCTGTTCCATGGAATGTTATTCTGCAGATCACAGCAGGCGGAGTCTTGCAGAAGAACCAATGAAATTCAAGTGGAAATTCCAGTGACAGAATAGTCATGCTGAATTAATTTCTCTGGGGGAGTTCTGCATTCTGCACAGCACTAGCAAACTTATATTTGACAGTTAAATATGATGCACTGTGGTAGTGATCAGCAATTACATTGAAATATAAAGGCAAAATAATGAATAAAGTCAATGCTGCTGAGGTGATGTGCACCAAGATGATGCACTGCTAAACAATCATACGACAGAAAACAACATGATGCTGGGCACAGCGGAACATCTTAATACAGCAACCCAATTTCCATCTTGTGAGGCAAAAGAAATACCAACCCACTACCTACAACATACCAGAAAATATACCTCGGTGCTAACACTCCTTAGATAGAAAAAGGAAAACCAGCAATAACAATTTATTCAATCTCACTATTGCCCATGGCCCTCCTTGGAGCCATGCCAGCTTGCTGGGATTGAAAGAGCCACCTCTGCTACATTGGGTGATTCAACCCCTCCTCAGCTGCTGACAGCTGGCCTCCAGTCAGACCTGTGGTAACCTCACACACTCTGAGGCTAGAGCCAATCAGGATTCATGGACAGAAGTGGTGCAAAAGTTTGAACTCCTGGTTTCCTGCCCCTGCTCTCTTCTACAAAACACATGATTCCTCAAGCAGTCCTTCCCTGCTGAGGTCCACTGTGCTAAGGACATTTGGAGTACAGACTTATGCTTCCAGGGGTGGTGTACTGACTCAATTCCAGCAGCTGCAATAGCTGCTGCTAAGGCAGTGTGTTTAGGATCATTATCTTGAGACAATCAATGTCCATCCTCATATTTTCTCCTTATGTACTTCTGCACAGCTTCCTTGAGGATATGTTCCCTGAAGTAACCTTCTATTGTTCCTGCGGGAATAAAAAATGTGGCAGTGTTGACAATACTGCATGTGATAATAATGGTTTCTCAAACTACAGTACCAGTTATTGTTACATGATAAACCCTTGAAAATGTACAGTGGGCCACACCCGTGATTAGATATGGTGCCCCAAATATGAAGCTTTAGTAGGTGCTTTGGTTTTGGCTTCATGGAGTCTCTGCCTGTCTTATGAAATGCCATAGATGCAAACTGCTCCAAAGGCACTGTAGTTTTGTCAGAAAAAATAATGTCATTAAACATCTGCTTGTCATTTATTCATGTCCTGGTTTGCGCCATAGGACCATAGAAACATAGAAACATGGAAGTTAACAGCAGATAAGGACCGCAAGGCCCATCCAGTCTGCCCATTTCTTTTTCCACCCTATACATGTGCCATCGGCTTTTGCTCTGTCAATGGCCTATCTATTCATACTCATCTGTAGTGCTCCCTTATGCCTATCCCATGCCTGTTTGAAGCCCTGCACTATATTCATGTCCACCACTTCCTGAGGTAGGCCGTTCCATGCATCCACCATCCTTTCTCTGAAAAAGTATTTCCTCACATTACTCCTTAATCGGTTTCCCTCTAATCTCATGCTGTGTCCCCTTATCCTGCTATTTTTCTTATATTGAAAAATGTTAGACTCTTTCACCTTGTTAATGACAGTAAGGTGTTTGAGAATGTTTCCATTATATTACCTCTCTCTCTCCTTTGCTCTAGGGTATACATATTGAGCTCTGTTAATCTGTCCTCATATGTTTTCTGATGTAGTCCCTGCATCATTTTGGTTGCCCTTCCCTGGACTGCCTCAATTTGGTTAATATCCTTGTGAAGGTGTGACCTCCAGTACTGCATGCAGTACTCCAGATGGGGCCTAACTAGTGTCTTGTAAAGAGGGATTATTACCTCCCTCTTCTGACTTGTGATACCTCTACTAATACACCCCAACATCCCCTTAGCCTTACCTACTGCTTTAGTGGTCTGCTTGGATGATTTCAGGTCATCGGTGATGATGATGCCCAAGTCTCTGTCTTCCCTTGTGACTTCCAGCAACTCCCCTCTCAGCCTATAGGTGGCTTCAGGGCTTCTCTTCCCTATGTGCATGATCTTGCACTAAATTCCAGTTGCCACTCTTCCGACCATTTTGCTAGTTTATCCAGATCTCTTCTCATTTTGCCCACCCCATCTGGATCATCAACTCTGTTGCAGATCTTGGTGTCATCTGCAAACAGACAAACCTTATTCTCCAGTCCATCTGCAATATCACTGATGAAGATATTGAAGAGGACTGGCCCCAGAACTGATCCCTTAGGTACCCCACTTGTGACTTGCATCTCTTCTGACTGTATACTGTTTACCACCACTCTCTGTTTTCTGCCTGTCAACCAGTTTTCCACCCAGTTGACAAACTTCTGACCCATCCTGAGCCTATCCAGCTTATTAATCAATCTTCTGTGTGGAACAGTATCAAAAGCTTTGCTGAAGTCAAGGTAGGTGACATCAACTGCTTCCCCTTGGTCCACCACTCTGGTTACCCAGTCAAAGAAATCTATGAGATTAGTTTGAGAGGACCTTCCTTTTGTAAACCCATGCTGTCTTGGATCCTGTGTTCCTATGGATTCCAGGTGTTGCATTATCCTTTCCTTAAGGAGTGCCTCCATAATCTTGCCCACTACTGAGGAAAGACTGACTAGTCTGTAGTTCCCTGACTCCTCCCTGCTACCACTCTTGTGGAGCAGGATCACATGAGCCGTTCTCCAGTCTTCTGGGACCTCTCCTGTGCTCAGAGACTCACTAGACAGTTCTTATAATGGCTCTGCTAGTTCCAACCTTAGCTCCTTTAGTACCCTGGGATGTATGCCATCAGGACCCATTCCCTTGTCCACCATGAGCTGATCGAGCTCTTGTAGGACCCTTTCTTTTGTGAAGGGACTAGTGCACACCTCCCTCCCCCCTGTGTCCATGGTGCTGAGTTGTGGGCCTGGCTCTACCTTCTTTTCAGTAAATACCAAGCAGAAGTATCTATTTAGGATAAATGCTTTTACGTGGTCCTCCTCCTCACATGCCTCCTTATCTCCTTTGATTTTGGCAATACCCCCTCTGGACCTTCTCCTTTCACTAATGTATCTATAGAAAGTCTTGTCACCTTCTTTTACTGTTTGTGCTAGTGTTTCCTCAGTTTGGGCCTTTGCCTGTCTCACTGCCTTCCCTGATTCCATTAGGGAGGTTTGGTATGCCTCCCCTATCTTCATCCCGCTGCATTCCCTTATATTTCCTGAAGGCCAGCCTTTTTGGCTCTGACCTTTTCTGCTACTGTTTTTGAGAACCAAAGTGGTTTCCTTTTTCTTTTTCACTTTCTTTTCTCTCTCACACAATGGGATGTTGCTTCAAATATTGCATCCTTAATGCTTGCCCACTTTGTCTGTACCCCGTCACCTGTATTTCTTTTTTCCCAGGGCTAGCTTAACTCTGTTGACCATCTTATCAAAGTCAGCTCCTCTGAAGTCCCACATCTTTGCCTTGGAATGGGATTATTTAGTTCTACTGTCCAAACTGAACCATACCATGTGATGGTCACTGGCCTCCAGGTGACCTTCTACCTGGAGATCTGTGATCCTTTCCCTGTTAGTCAGTACTAGATCTAGGATAGCCCTGCCTCTTGTGGGTTGTTGTACCAGTTGCTTGAGGCCCTCCCCTGCAGGGAATCCACCATGTGTCTAGTTCTGGCAGATGTTCCTGCTGGTATTGATCAATCTGTATCTGGCATGTTGAAGTTTCCTATTATCATAACCTCCCCTTTAGCTGTCATGTTTTGTATATCTTCTAACAGCAATGTGTCTATGTCCTCCCCCTGGTCTGGGGGCCTGTAGACAACCCCAGTTCGTATGGCTGTCCATTTCCTGTTTCAGGGTGACCCACAGTTTTCTTGCTCCTTGTGTATTCTAAATTTCTGTAGCTTTGATATTTTCATTGACACAGGCCACTTCACCCCACCCCACCCCAACCCCCTTTTTTCACCTCGGTTTCTTCTGAACAGTACATAGCCAGGTACTGAAGTCTCCCAAGTGTGATTACTGGTAAACCATGTCTCGCTAATTGCTACAATGTCAGTTTAGCCTCTGTCATTATTGTCTACAGGTCTGACATCTTGTTTCTCAGACTGCGAGCATTTGTGTACATGATTTTCCATTGGCCAGATTTTGGTGTGTTAGTTGTTGGGTGAGGTCTGGCGTTTCCCCTGTGTGTCATATGGGGAGCTGGACCTTTTTCCTTACCTGGTGATGCAAATGAACTGCAAACATGCTGAACTCCTATTTGACCACTAACTGAGGGGGCAGGGGTGTTCTTCCCATTCGACGTATGGGGTGCAGCACCCCTCTCCCCATTCGCTAGTTTAAATATTCTGCAACGACATCAAACTTCTGTCCCAATGCACTGACTCGCTCCTTAGTCAAATGCAGTCCATCAAATTTAAAGAACTTTCGCTCCCCAAACTGTTGCCAGTTCCCTACAAATGTGTGTCCTTTTTCCTGGCACCAGCCCTTGAGCCACATGTTTAGCTCCCCTATTTCCCCTTCTCTGACCTTCCGTCTATCTGCCCCCCTCTCCCAGACTGGCAGGATCTCAGAGAAGGAGATGCCAGACAAAATGGATGATAGTTTGTCACCCAGCCTGGTCAGGTGTTCCTTGGTCTCCACAACTGACCAGCTGGCAAGATCATTAGTCCCTATGTGTACCAGGACATCATTGTTTTCTCCTGCTTCCTGAACAATTTTAACAATGCAGTCAGTGTCTCTCCATGCTGATATATCTGGGAGACATCTGACTATTACCTGGCTGGAGAGGGGTATCAACTCCCTGAATCATGGAGTCTCCTATGATCAGAAGTTTTTTGGATTTCCTTTTTGTTTTTTTTTGTTTTGCTTCCTGTTTTGGGTGAGTTTTGTTGTGCTAGCCCCTGTGCTGCAATGTCCTGCTCTGCAGTGTCCTCTGCCCTTTTGTTTGATTTCAGAGATAGCGGCAGATATCTGTAGTTTTTATATGGTTTGTAGTGGTAATATGTTGGAGAGCACTGAGTGATGAGGCACCCAATTTGCTCCTTCTAACCACCTGCCAAGCTCCCAGACCAACTACCCTCTGCGGTTGAGGTGCTTCTGTTGGATGTTGGGGAAATGGCGGGTGGTTCTTATAATATATTTCCTCTTGAATATGCAATTTGAGATGCGCAATCTCTGCCTATGCTGCCTGGAGCTGAGCCCTTAGATCTCCAATGGCCCAGCATGTAGGACAGTGTCCTAAATCCCGTAAAACTGCCCTTCTGAAAAGTGTTCTACAGTACCTGCAGTTAATGAAATCCTTTCCAGATAAGTTGCAGGGTTTATAACCTGGTCAGAGTAATTAGAAGGAAGAAAGTGAAAGCAAAAGTTTGATTTTGTGTTTTGTTTGTTTGTTTTTGTATAACTTGTTATAACAAGTTAAATTACTAGTGCCCCTGTAAATGAGGTCACTGTGTGGATACCCCACTGATTCAACCCTTCCTGCTTTGCCACAGGAAATGTCACGACTGTGCTACCCTATAAAAGGAGTGTAGTGTGGGGTGGTTGGCTGGGCCCTTCCCCTGCTGAGAAAAAAGAACCAAGGAGAAAAGAAACAAGGAGGTAAGAGCAGAAGCAATCAGCCAGCAACAAATGCAGTTGCCCTGAAAGCTTATCCTAATGATAAATAAAACTGTAAAACCTGTAAAGCACCACCTGTAATAATTTCAGAGAAAATATACCCTGTAAGAAACACTTTGCTACAGAGAAAAATAAAGCAGTAACAGAATATACACCTTGCAAAAGACAATTTGAATCAGAAGATTACAGCAGTAATCTGTTAGCACACATCTGTAGGCACACCCTATAATAATGCAGCAGAAGGTATACCCATCAACAACAATTTGAATTAGAGAAAAATAAAGCAGTAAAATGTTAGCAACAAATAGTAACAATCCCTGTGAGTACAAAATAAAAATAACACACAGTAAATCTGCCTAGCCAAAAGAAGCCTTAATCCTTTCCCTTGCTCTGGTAAAGTTCTTTGCTCTGTCCTTTCAAGCAACCTAGAAGGAAAGAGCTCAGGTGAAGCTAGGTGCCTTGTCCCAGTCTTTTTTTTTGTTGTTCACATCCTGTATCATGGGAAAAAACCTTTACTGAAAAAATGTGGAAACACATAATTTATTTGGTAACATCAAAGGGTAGTGCGTTACCTTATCTGTTGTCCAAAGAAATACAGTAATATGCCTCTGATATATACCTGCCATGTTGTACATCACCCGATGGTATCTATTCTCAGCCTACATAAGTCAAAATAACGTTCCATTCTGCCAGCAGTACCTTACTGTACACATTCAGAAGACTTGCCAGTGCTGTATCACCTGTCTATTCCTCCATGGCCAGTTGTCAGTGCTGTATCTCCTATCTATTTTTTCATGGACAATGCCATTTTCTATGGGAGAAAATCTAGAGCAGTGCCATCTCATCCACTAAGAAGAAGTTTCAGCATGGCAAATAGGACACTACCTGTGACCAGGTTTTCTGCTGCCACAGGGAAGGAGAACATCAATAAACTGAATGAATGCAAGCATAGGAACTCCACAGATACACTGAAGACCCTAACATGGCCTAGGACAAAGGCACCTAAGGTAAAGTTCCACACATTTTATTACTTTTTTTGCAAGCAGTACTGTGTTACTAAATTCTGCAACTTGTTCCTGTTTTAGCAAACAACACTGTACTGTATGTGGCATTAAATGTTATTCTTATTTTTTTCTAACAGGACAGGCTTGTTGATAAAATGGATGAATAAGGAACATCAAGCATAATCGATAAAAACAGTGTGAATGGTGATGAAAATATCTAAAACACTCATGAGGTACCAAAAAAATAATGAACAAGAAGAGGGTAAAAGAGAAATGGAGACTCTGACAGAGGTGAACAGTGAAGTACTGTACAAAATAGAGGAAGACCAAGCTAAGGTTTCTAGAGAACTCGATTTTGAAATCCAGGTGAAACAGCCAGATGTTAACAGGGATGTGGAGAATGCAGTCAACGAGGAACTGCTAGATGTTAACAGTGAGATGGAGAATTCATTTGAGGAGAAATTGCCAGATACAGATGATAGCAGGGAGATGGAGGATGAAATTGAGGAGGAGCAGATGTTAACAGGCAGGTGCAACTTGAAATCGAGGAGGAACAACCAGAGATACAACAGGACATTTCAGGTGTGCATGAGCAAGAACAGGACAAGCATATGCCAGTGAGCAGAATCAAACTGTGTTATATGGCAGAAAGGGTATTAAGCATCAAAGAAAAAGATGGACCGTTTGTTTCAATTGTTACAGACCCGTAGTCTAGTGATGTCACATGTGCATGAGTCATCGCCTGTGTCTTTCATCCAGCTTCCTGAAACTAATATGCAGATTCCAAGCAGTGGAGTAGTGATGGCACTCCAGTAGTAAGCTCAGACAGCTTCCCACATGTGTCAGTTATGCCTGCTTTTGAACGCAATAGCTTTACAGGCTCTCCTCATAAAATACAAGTTGTTCCAATGAGCGAGGAAGAGAACTTGAGCTAGTGACAATATCCAGTGGCAGGCCTGAGCATCTTGCAGCTTTGTTTTTTTTTTTTGTTCTTTTTAACATTGTTGCCTCAGATTCAATATCTGCCCTGGGAAAACATTTAAATTGGCACAGTAGCAGGGGGAATAGACCAATACTAAGTGCAATACATAATGAGGTTTTACAGATTCTAAGGAGGCACTTGGAGGTCAGCAGCAGCCACATGAAATTAATATGGGACAAAATAAATGAACAGTTAAGGAACCCCAGAAAGACTGCATTTTTGCGATTACATAAGCACCCTACAGTACAGCACGAGGTTCATCATGGTTTAGCGTAAAGTTGATGTTTTTTAATTTGAAATAAAGTTATTTAAACTTAAAGAAATAAAGTTTATTGTTCTAGATGTTTAGTTTTTATTGATAGTGTACAGTAATTGTGGTGCTCTATTTAAGCAATAAGGCATGACAAGGTGTGTGTTATCGTGTAATAACGTCACTCCTGGGGTGGGTTGAACACGAGGTGAAGCTGAGTGTTTCCACTCACCCCAGGGAGTGATGTTATTACACGATAACACACCTTTGAGTGCCTATTGCAATTATATAAATGGCTCATGTTATAGAAAACAAAAAATAAAAATAAAAATGTTTTTAGTAGATTTTTAGTGAGGCAGTGTATCTTTGTTTCTGAAAAAAAAAAGTGGCTCATAAGGATCATCAGGATCATCCAAAAAATCAATACAATGATGTTATTGTGTAATAACATCACCGTCTCAGGCACACATTGACCAATCAGAGTCCAGGAAATGTTCTTGCCATTGTATATTATTATTATAACACCCTTCGATATTATGCTGTAACACCTTGCATTTAAAGAATACAGAGGTGTGATCCTGGGGCTGGGCTAACGGGTATAACTGCCTGTGCTGCTAATGGCCATTACTGGACCCTCTTAGTCTAACAATAATCACAAGTAACTGTTAATACAGTAAATTATGGTTTGCACACTTTATGACTGCTATGATTGTGTGATTTCTAGATGCGGTTTTAAATTACAATACACTGTACAGATGCAGGCCACAATATCAATCAAAAACACATTTTATCTTTGGGATCTTATTGTACTGTAGGAACACCTTAGTGTATATTTCCATTGATTGTGCATTGCCCCTTTGTTGTGCATTGCCCATGTAGTATGCGTTGCCCATTTTAAAGTTCCAAAGCATGGAACCTGCATTGCCCCCCCATTCCAGGACACATATAGTCTTGCAGGGCCAGCCAGAATTGCCAGAATGATGGGAAAGAAGCCAAAAACACAGTCATCATGTCCATGGCACAGGGCCCAGTGCCAGCTTCACCCAATCTGGACAGCACAGAAGATGGAGTGCATGATATATACTGCCCAGGGGGTCGGATATGGTACATTGAACAGTCCATTGAATTGTACAGTATTCAGTTTAGTATAAATAACATGTTATCTCATTACTGAACAAAACTGTATGCACTGTAATTTTGGTCGAGAAACCTTGTTCTGTACTATAGGTCATGAAGTGTGTCACGCATAATTAGAAATAATAATTAAAACCCATAAAATTATAAAAACAACACAATTCCAGACTTCCAAAATACTTTAAAACAGTTTATTATATAAGATCCCCAAATGCAAGATTGAACAGGTGGGTCTTTAAGGTGGTCTTAAAGCTCTCCACGGTCTGGCAGTCTCAAATCTGATGAGGTAGAGAGTGCCACAGGTTGGGGGCTGCATACATAAAAGCTCATGACCCAGCTGTTTGCAACCGTAGCCTGGGAACCTCTAGCAACCCCTCATCAGTTGAGCAGAGTGGTCGGCCGGGACAGTAAAGATTCAGGAGCTCTTGCAGGTAGCTCGGACCCTGTCTGTGTAGGGTCTTGTAGGTCAGAAGACTGACCTTGAAGGTGATCCACCACTGTAGAGGCAGCCAGTGCAGTTCGCACAGCACAGGAGAGATGTGGCTCGAATGAGGAACCCCAGTCAACAACCGTGCCACTGCGTTCTGCACTAGCTGC
Source organism: Neoceratodus forsteri (assembly GCA_016271365.2). Classification (NCBI taxonomy): domain Eukaryota; kingdom Metazoa; phylum Chordata; order Ceratodontiformes; family Ceratodontidae; genus Neoceratodus; species Neoceratodus forsteri. Next base: position 438,710,944 of record CM057453.1, read on the forward strand.
AAGCAGCAGATATCAACCCCCAGAAGCCCTAGGTAAAGGGAGTAACAGTAATCCAGGAACGAGGTCACAAAGGCATGTGTCATCGTTGAATGGTCACTAGACAGAACCAGATGCTTAACCCAGGTAATGTTCATCAGATGATAAAAAGAGGACTTGACTACTGCCGACACCTGCAAATGCAGTGTCAGCCCATCATCAAGAATCACCCCCCAAGTTTCGCACCTATTCAAAGGAAGGCAGCTGGCTACCCCTGAGCCAAAGCCCCAAGAGAGATCCTGCCACCGACCCCTCTATCCAGTGACCTGGAACAACCACCATCACCTTGGTCTTATAGGAATTCAACTTCAGTCAGCTAGTGTTCATCCTGTCCTGGATTTCTGCGAGGCAGCTATTGAAGACTGAGACACCACTATCCTGCTAGGGCACAAAAGACAGGTAGAGCTGGGTATCATCTGCGTAACAGTGAAACCTCAGTCCATACTGTCTCACAATGACTCCTAATGGCAGCATATACACTGCGAAAAACATTGGGAACAGCAAGGAGCCCTGATGGACCCCACATGGCAGAGAGAATGGTTCCAAGAAATACATCCCAGACACCACCCTCTGAGATCTGCCAGTGAGGAACGATTGAAACCATCTGAAGACTGTCCCTGACAGGTCACTTATAACCCTCAGGTGCTCCAGCAATTCCTCATGGTCCACGGTGTCGAAGGCTGAAGAGAGGTCAAGAAGGACCAAGATGGAGTGGCACTTCTGATCTCTTGCCATCAGGAGGACACTGAGCACCCGAACCAGAGCAGTCTCAGTAATATGCCTCTTCTGGAAACTGGTCTGGAGAGGATAATAGATATTATGGACAGTAAGATGGTTCTCCAGCTGCAGTGCAACTACTTTCTCAATCACCTTCCCTACAAAGGGAATGTTAGAGATTGGAGTGCAGTTGGTAGGACAGTTTGGATCAAAAGAAGCTTTCTTAAGGAGCGGTGTCACCACCACCTCCTTCAGGGAGCTTGGGAATTCACCTGACTCTAAAGAGCACCAAACATTCTCTACCAGGACATGGCCAATGGTATCCACACACCCCATTATGAGACGTGTTGGGCTCGGGTCTAAACTACAGCAAGTCGGCTGCATGCTCTGGACAATCCACATGACATCCACAATCTCCGGAAGATCAAAGGATGTCCAAGAAAACCGAGGAGTAGTAATCAAGCACTGACAACCAACAACCCCAATAGAGTGAGCTGATCGGATCTCGGCCCTGATGTCAGCCACCTTATCAGCAAAGAATCGAGCAAACTTGTTACACTTACTTTGTGAAAATGCACTTTGAACTTGCAGACAGGTTAGATTGCACAACCTGTCTACAGTTCGAAAGAGCTGAGCTGGTCGATTCTGAGCTGCAGCAATCTTCCCAGACAGGAACTCTACCTTCTTATGAGTGATTGCTGATTGATAGTCCCAATAATGTTCCATCAATCTAAGGAAGTCAGCTTCAAGGGCAGATTTCCGCCACTGCCACTCTAACCTTCATCCAACTTGTCTCAACTCCCTCAAGGTCCCATAAAACCAGGGAGATCATGGAAGGAGAGTGAGAGGTTGAACACGGACAGGAGCGATAGAGTCCAGAGCTCTCATCACGGCCTTATTATAGGCCTGAACCAGGCTCTCTGGACCCTCGCTTGCACCTGGAAATCCCTATAGGTCTAATACCAGCAGAAGGCCATCGGGGCCACATCCCTCAAAAAGTGTTATCTGACCAGCTCCACAGGGGCAGGCCTATAGGGGGAACCCGGAGATTGAACCTTATAGTGTGGTGATCGGACCATCCAACTGGTTCCACTACCAAGTTGGAGGTCTCCATCCCCAGGAGGAAAACCAGGTCAAGTGAGTGACCTTGAATATGGGTTGCAGACGCAACTACCTGTGTGAAGCCCAATGAGTTCATAAGTAGGAGGAAGTCCTGACCAGAGAAATGTACTGTAATGTAGTGTATACAAAGTTATCATTATCATCTTTTATTTGCTATATTGTGCAATTAAAATTAAAAAGTACTTAAGCCAGATGGCCTGGTGGTGCTGAGGGTTGAGGCGCTTGATGCCACACCTCAGGCTCACCAGTGACCCAGGGTCAGGAATGAGCCTGGGTCATCGTGGATTGGCTGGAGGTGGAGGGTGGGAGCTGGATTGAGTGGCTGTGTGGCAGCTCTCCTCTCCCAGGCAGGGATGTTGTCACTCCTGCCATGTGACTGCCACCAGGTGGAGGCCTGTGGGTAGTGTTGGACAGAGGGCGGCATGAAGGGTGGGTGTTGTAGGGACCGCAGTGTTCACATGCCTAAACATGCATATACGTGCATCTGCAACATGGAAGCGGAGGAAAATGGAGCCTGCAAGCTCCATGATGGTCCTGACTGAGATCCTGGTGACTGGAACGTAAGGCTGGGGATGGATACAAGCCTCCAGGGGGGTAGAGCCTTGCCTGCTAGCTCCAGAAAAACTGGGGATAAAAACCTGTATAAAAAAAGTACTTAAGCTGGCCTAGTGGTGCTGAGGGTTGAGGTCCTGGATGCCACTCCTTGCGCCACATTGGTGACCTGGGCTTGGGAGAGAACTCAGATTGCCAGGGGTCAGCAGGGGAGGGAGAGGACTGAGCATCCAGTGATGGAACTCCTCTCCCAGGGAGGAAGGGAAGGTTGTCCTGCTCCTTGGCTGCCTCCTGGTGGGGCTCAAGTGGCAGCACCAGGAGTTAGGGAGGCAAGAAGCATGGCTACATGATGCGTGTGCCTCCATGTACATGCACTCACAGCTGTGGAGTGGAGGGACAAAAACAGAAAAAGGACAACCACAGGCTCCATGAATCCCTGCGGCCAACCAGCATTTCGCTGCACCACCGGATCACCAGAAGGCCTCATCTGGATAGTGTGCCCTGGGTGGGGGGAGGACAGCCCTCCCCTTCCTGGCCATGCCACGGGGGGAATCCCTAGGGGAAAAATGTGACTCAGAGGTACCCAGGGCAGTGGTGGATGGTCTCAGGTGGCAAGCAGGGTGGAGACCCTGCCTGTGGTTACCTGGGAGATGATAAAGAAATAATGAAAAAAAAAAAGTACTGTAAATGATGTATTTTTAATACAGTAAATTACTGGAGGTCTTTTTTGACAGTACTGGTTTTATTTCTTATCCATTACAGGCTGGAGCTGTGGAAGTGGTGAAGAAGACCATCTTCTTGTTCCGCATACATTTTATGCTCCATTGCCGGGACTGGCTGGGGCTCCTTTAAGCCTTGCCCCAGTGACCCACACCATCCAACATGTCCTCAGGACTTACCTAGTTGGCCCAAATACCCCTATGGATTTCCTCCCATGATGGGCTCAGCGAGGGCGGGCTGTCCTCCTCCCTAAAGCACAAATCCAGCCTTGACCTTCCAGGTCCTGATGATGTGGTGGGTGAGGGATCGATGGAGAAGGCTTCATGCTAGCCTGCCCAGTCGCCAATTTCCTCCATTTTTTCATGTTCCTCACATTGATGTGTGCATGTGAAGGCATGTGCATGCTGTCAAGTCCTGCAGTACCACCCACTTTCTATCACTTCTGCACCACACTGCCACGAGATCCCCACCTGGTACCAGCCATTTGGAAGAGCAAGCAGTCCTCCCTCCTTGAGGGAGGAGAGCAGTCCCTTGGACACTTGATCCTCCCCCACGGCTGACCCCTGGCAACCCATGCTCATTTTTTAACATGGGTCACTGGTGTGGAGCGAGGTGTGGTGTCCAGTGCCTCAACCTTCAGCACCACTGGGCCGAAGTAGTGCATCTTTATTAGACAGCAGGAGTCCACTTTCTATCCTAATGGATGAAAGCTTGGAATAACACAGCACTCATCCCTGTGGTATATGTCCTGGTCAGTTCAGGCCTCTATGAGGGCTGGGCATCTGGAGCTCTCCTGGAGATGACCCATGCACATGGTGCAAATACTGTAAAATAGTGTTCATAATTTCTTTACATTTTCAGGTTTTCTTAGGGTAAGTTTGTAATCAGTGGATTTTAGTAGTTTACAAACAATGAATCTCTTCTGTTCTAGCACGTGTCCAGTGGGGTTGATTTCAGCAGTCACATTTTACTAATGGTGCACTGTATTTTAAGTATGGTTCCTGCATGAGTTAGGTGTCATATATTCAGGCAGTCAGGTTTTACTGTGGCACAACAGAATTTACGTACCACCTGTGTTCAACGCCTGAGATTCAGGATGTCACATTTTAATGTTAAAGATGGCAGTGTTTATGTCTAATAAATAGACAACTGATTATTGTATTTATTGTGCAGTATTTTGATGGCTTAATAATTACTTTCTACTTTTATAACGAACTATTTGTGCAGTAAAAAAATGAGTTTTACCCTTTGCTTTTTGCACTGCTATTAGAAAAATAATTCAATAGAATTTTAGAACTGCAATGTCAGATACTGCCAACCCCTCAGGAGCCCCATGTATTTCAATGAGAAAATAAATATATTTTTCTTCTTTTTCAAAAGAAATGCATACTTCATTCAGTAAAAAAAAAATTGCCTTTTATATGTTTGCACTGTTGTGGTTCATCTGTATGATTTTACAATTTTTAAAACTGTAATTGGCTTCTCTTTTCTTCCCATGTACAATCTGGTTATGCAGAAAATCTGACTTGTTAAATAATAACAAAAGATCACAGGTTATCAAAAGTCACATATTTCTATTGAATATATAATATTTGGGTGATAGTGTTATTTCTGTGTAAAAATCCCAAAACTTTTTTTTTGTTAAATCTCTAGCATGCACTTTATTAACTTACTGTAAATGTATTGTACTGTACATACAGTATGCTGCATGTACAACTGAACTGTTTTTTGCCTCTTACATGAGGAGATCATAACCATGGCCGTACAGTTAGCAGAGGGGAAGGAGGCAAAGGCCCTTCAGTGGGTTGCAACAGACAGCCCAATATAAACAGCCCACCGAGTACAGTACACCCAGGAAAAACTACAAATCAAAGAGCCCACAAATGATATAATAAACAAGGACCCCCCAGAGGAAACTACAAACAAGGGTCCACCAGGGTGACCAAGCAAGCAAGGACCCCCAGATCAACAAGCAATCAAGGTCCCACCAGATGCTGCTCCAACCATGGAACTCCAGGGCAAGAATAGCAGGGACCTCGGAGGAGTTAGATCAGCTGTCCACCACTGGAGATCATTTCAGCTGCAGAATAGAAGGTTGTTGATTCTTAACTGTGGACTTACAGTAAATAACTGACTTAAATTTAAAGAATATTCTATACAGTACTACCTTTGAACTATTGAGCATTAATCATGGTATGCAAAACTACAGTATAATGTTTGGTCACTGACATTATATTTTCATACAGTACCTTGTGCCATTCTAATTCTGGAGCACTGAGGGGTACAGTATTTGGTTATCTGAGGGCTCTGGGTATTAGAGTGTGCGGACTTTGGGGTAGGACAGTGCATAGCTGTCTGAGGGTGTCTGAGTGCTCTTGGGTGGGGCAGTAGTTTGCTGTACTAATGTAGGTTAATTTATGGGCTCTGGTGGGGGACAGTATTTTGGCTGTCTGAGGGCTTGGGGTGGGACAATGTAGGGATCTGATGGCTCTGGGTTGGGACAGTGTGTGGGCGTCTGATGGCTCTGGGGTGAAGCAGTGTGTAGGGGTTTGAAGGCTCTAGTGTGTACTCTATGTGGGTGTCTAATGGGGAAATGCATGGTAGCTGAGTTAACTCACGCACGGTGGTGGCAACAACCAACGTCATGGTGTACAATGCTTGTATAGTAGTACAGTATTTATTGTGCCAGTTGTGGAAACAAACATGATCCTGGTGTACACATTTTTTGGTCTGCACCCCTGAAAGTTAAGCATTTTATTTGGCCTCCTGTCTTGTCGGGTGTAATAGGGTCAAAAAGGGCAAATGTAAGTAAAGTACTGTATTGAGCCTGTATGTAAAAAATAGCTGTATGGGCCTCCTGTCATGTGTAACAGGACCTCCTGCTGTCTGATGAAAACAAAAACTCCAGTAGCTGTACAAAGTATAGCACAAAGTAAACAGTGGTTGTTAATTTTACAGTAAAGGAAAATACTGTACTGCTGTATTGTGAAGGGGAGCAGTGATCGCCTGACTCAAGTGTGGGGCTGCTGCCAGTTTTAAAGGAGAACAGTCAGTACAAAGGACCCCACACTCAAGTGTGGGGCTGGTCCCAATGTGCACTTTGTGTGTAGAAACATTTTAGTTTACTTACTGTTTACTGTAGTATAGTAGATTATAACTCAATAATTTAGCTTAGTTCTAGGCTGACATTTTCTTTTACTACAAATCCCAGAATCACCCCAGCTGACATCAAAGCAGTAGGCAACAGTGAGAGATTCAGTAACCTGCAGTGCATGTTAGACCTTTTATAAGATCAGAGCATATGGTAAACAGGTAAAGGTCAAGTCCATCCATCCTGAGATGTTTATACAGTGTTCATAATGTGGTCTTGTAGGAAACGAAAGCAAAATTGCCCATTTTAGTTTCCATCCATCCATGTCTGCTGTTAATTTCCAGCCAGCTTTTTGTAAGGTTTCTTCAGGGCTTAGGTCAGTGATTCTCTGTGCACTTTCTGAATCTCTACTACCGGTCCATAACCATTGCCACTCAATGCTTTCTGCCACCAGCTGACATGAACAGCTGAGCCCAAGGCCTCCCAGCAGCCCACCAACAGCCTGATAGGCTCTGGGTCCATTGCACAGAAAATGGAGCACAGTTCCAAGATCAATCACAGAACATCCTCAGCAAGCAGTGGCTGAAACTCACACTAGAACATCAGAAGACCCTTGCTAAACAATGATTAGGCATTGCTGGGCCATGACAGCCCACTTGTAGGGACTGACAATCAAGTAGAGGATAGCCTATCATGGAAGAACTTACTGAATTCTTCACATCTTTCTAGTGATAACATTCCCCTTGACTGCAGACAGACTGGACGTAACAGAACACCACCCCCCTTCCCCGTGGAGAAAGGAGGTCGCGAGGGCCAGTCTCGAAGCCCTCCCTGCCCAGAAGCCCAGCCGACCCAGAACACCACCCCCCTCCCCCGTGGAGAAAGGAGGTCGCGAGGGCAGTCTCAAGCCCTCCCTGCCCAGAAGCCCAGCCGACCCAGAACACCACCCCCTCCCGTGGAGAAAGGAGATCGCAAGAGGCCAGTCTGAAGCCCCTCCCTGCCCAGAAGCCCAGCCGACCCAGAACACCACCCCCTCCCCGTGGAGAAAAGGAGAGTCCACGAGGCCAGTCTCGAAGCCCTCCCTGCCCAGAAGCCCAGCAGGCCAGACACCCGCCCCCTCCCCGTGGAGAGAGAGGGGAGGTCGCGAGGGACCAGTCTCAAGCCCTCCTGCCCAGAAGCCCAGCCGACCCAGAACACCACCCCTCCCCTGGTGGAGAGGGAGGTCGCGAGGGCCAGTCCAGCCCTCCTGCCCAGAAGCCCAGCCGACCCAGAACACCACCCCCCTTCCCCGTGGAGAAAGGAGGTCGCGAGGGCCAGTCTCGAAGCCCTCCCTGCCCAGAAGCCCAGCCGACCCAGAACACCACCCCCCTCCCCCGTGGAGAAAGGAGGTCGCAAGGGCAGGTCTCGAGCCCCTCCTGCCCAGAAGCCCAGCCACCCAGAACACCACCCCCTCCCTGTGGAGAAAGGGAGGTCATGAGGGCCAGTCTCAAGCCTCTGCCCAGAAGCCCAGCCACCCAGAACACCACCCTCCCCATGGGAGAAGGAGGTCGTGAGGCCAGTCTCAAGCCCTCCCTGCCCAGAAGCCCAGCCGACCCAGAACACCACCCCTCCCCGTGGAGAAAGGAGGTCGTGAGGCCAGTCTCAAGCCCTCCTGCCCAGAAGCCCAGCCGACCCAGAACACCACCCCTCCCCGTGGAGAAAGGAGGTCGCGAGGGCCAGTCTCAAGCCCTCCTGCCCAGAAGCCCAGCCGACCCAGAACACCACCCCTCCCCGTGGAGAAAGGAGGTCGCGAGGCCAGTCTAGCCCTCCCTGCCCAGAAGCCCAGCCGACCCAGAACACCACCCCTCCCCGTGGAGAAAGGAGGTCGTGAGGGCCAGTCTCAAGCCCTCCTGCCCAGAAGCCCAGCGACCCAGAACACCACCCCTCCCGTGGAGAAAGGAGGTCGCGAGGGCCAGTCTCAGCCCTCCTGCCCAGAAGCCCAGCCGACCCAGAACACCACCCCTCCCCGTGGAGAAAGGGAGGTCGGAGGCCAGTCTCGAAGCCCCTCCTGCCCAGAAGCCCAGCTGACCCAGAACACCACCCTCCCCGTGGAGAAAGGAGGTCGCAGGGCCAGTCTCAAGCCCTCCCTACCCAGAAGCCCAGCCGACCCAGAACACCACCCCCCGTGGAGAAAGGAGGTCGCGAGGCCAGTCTCGAAGCCCTCCCTGCCCAGAAGCCCAGCCGACCCAGGTAATTGAATTGCCCACCTGTATTTTGGCGCCTTTTCCAACGGCTGCCTGGTCACAGCCCTGCCGCTCGTCTCCTCGGCCAAATCCAAAGCGGATTTCTGGATGCGAACAGCTGCTTCAGGGAACTGGAAAACCAGAGTTCAGCTATAGCCCTCGAGCGCTTCGCATTCGGCTCCCACCGCCCCACCACCACCCTTGCTCGGCTCTTGAATATATACCCTATAGTAGGTCAGGTGACACATAAAATAAACCTATCAGCCCACTTCTCCAGCTGCAGGTTATAGAAATCCAGCCCTAGAGGCCACTGTCTCGCTCGGCAGACCCACTATGTATCTCACCCTATTTACAATGCTAATGACCTGCAGGCTCACTCTCCTTGCTCATCACTCCCCCCCCAGTGGCTCCTCCGCCCCATGACTCCACCACCAACCCGGTTCCCTTAGCTTTCTCTGACAATTACCGGCCCAACCATCCCTACGCTGCAAGCCAATGCCCTCTAGTACTAACTCACCTTTCTTTGCCTATACCCTTGCTCACACCCTCACTTCAACTGGGCAAACACTGTACCAGATTTTCCCCAACTTATAACCCAGCCCCTCCCAGCTACAATGACTTATTGCTACTTCTCCATCGCTCCCTCCCTTCTTTCCGGCGACATCTCTAGCTTACCAGTGCCCACCACAACAAGAAAACAAAACATTCTCCATTGCGCCACAGCATGAGTCTCTTAAACTCCAGGCTCTCCTGCCTGCTGCGATTCCTTTCTCCTCCTTTCTGGAAATATTCACCCCAACCCTGGTCCCCTCAACAAAAACCTCCAAACAAACCACAGGGAAGACTACTGCTGGCATCACTTAATATCTGTAGCCTTCCCAAGAAACACACCAACTGCAGGGTTGGATTGCCCAACATGCCCCAGACATCCGAACCCTCTCAGAAACCTGGCTATCAAATAAAATCCCCAATGATGCTGTTTCCCTAAGCAACTATAACCTCCTTAGGCGGATAGATCCGTGAGCGAGGTGGAGGCTGCATGATATACATTAAATCAACACTCTGCGCCACCATCGTTGATACCCTCCCCAAACATGAGGCCCAGACTCTCTAGTCAAAATTAGATTGGGCTCCAAAACAATCATCATCATCTCAGCCTATATCCCCCAGAAACCAGAAACCGCATTTGAATCCATCCTCCACACTGTCTCACACCTCCCAAATACTAATGAAACCATATTAATGGGTGACTTCAACATCGACTGGGCATCCCCATCCTCCTCCGTCTTCAGAGATGCTGCCCAGGCTATCGGTCTCTCCAAATTATCACATCCCCAACAGTAGCGACACAAGAACCGGGACATCCTCACTACTAGATCTCATCTTTACCAACAGGCCAAAAATATTACCCAGGCTTCAGTGCTCCTGACTCTATCAGTGACCACTCCCGGTTATCTGCTGGTGGTGGGCAAACTGCCCACTGCACCACCCAAAACCACATGGCACGAAAAATCAAAAAGGAGGCATAAATAACCTCAAAGAATACCTAGCCAATAGTTACTGGCTTCCTATTATTCGCACAATCAGTTGATGCCGCTCTCGCCCACTTTATAGCTACCTTTAACAAAAGCTCAGTATATATGCTCCCCTCACTAGGCAGGTCGTGAAAACCAGGTCTACACCATGGATAACACCCTCCTCCTAAAACTCATGCAACACAGGGACAACCTCTGGCACAGGGCCATAGACTCCAGCGCTCCCAGGACAGACAACTCTACAGGAGGCTCGAAATAAATGCACCTGGGCCACCACGGCAGGCCAAGGCTGATTACTATCAGCACACCTCTCCTCCTCCTGGGAGATGGGAGAAAGTTCTGGAGTAACATACAAGAAATTAGCGGCAAATCACGTTCCCCACCCTACCCAACTAAGTCTGAGCGGGGCGTTACCCAAGATCCTGCTAAAATCACTGAAGCCCTCAATGAAACTTTCTCAGACCTCTCACATATCCTCCCTACTTCTTCCACCCCCAAACCCCCTCTACTCCACTTATGGCGAGAACAGCCCTCCTCCCCTTTCCGGTTCTGTACCATCCTCTGCTCCTTCTAGCGTTACATCTCCAAAGCAATCGCTAACACTCGCTTCAGCAACGACTCCTGGACCTAAAACTCATAAGGCTTACCCTTGATATCACCATAACCCATCTCACACATATCCTAAACCTCTGCTGTGCTCGGCCAATTCCCCATACCTGGAAAAAAGCCGTGATCACCCCTATCTTAAAGAGCGGGATCCCACCCTCCCGGAATTATAGACCAATCTCTATCTCCTCTCTCTCCAAAGCCCTGGAAAAATAGTCTCTGACCAACACTGAGCATCTAACAAACACAACCTGCTCAGCAAGGAACAGCATGGGTTCAGAGCTGGCCACAGCACTATCACGGCTCGCTGAGCTCACAACATTCATCCATGAGGCGCTCGACCAAGGGTCACTAGCAGGGGCTATCTTTAGAGACTTAACTAAGGCCTTGACACGGTCAGCCACAATTACTCCTTCAAGTCCTGCCGCAACTAAATGTAGTCTCCGAGGCTGCTGCCTGGCTAAGGACTACCTCACAGAGCTGCTCGCAGCAAGTAAGAATAAACTCCACCATCTCCACTCCCAAGCCCGTTCGCTCCGGTGTTCCGCAGGGGTCAATCTTAGGCCCACTGCTTTTCACTCTCTTCCTTAATTCTCTCCCCAAAGCCTGCAGTGGTCATCTCTTACTCTATGCCGATGACGCGGTTCTCTACTGGAAACACCCCCAACCGTATGTACTCCAGCACACCCTCCAGGAATACTTCCGGGAGCTGGAAAATTGGTTCGCTGACCACCGACTGATCATTAATTATTCCAAAACCAAGGCCATGACCTTTGCTCACCGCCAAAGCCCGCACAGCCAGATGGCTCTTCACATTTCCAACGCGGATGGTTCCCTGCTGGAGCGCGTCAATCACTTCAAATACCTGGGGGTCACCATGGATACCTCCCTCTCCTACCACAGACATGTCGCCTCTCTCGGCAGCAATCAACTCGAGAATGGGTACCCTCTACAGAATCAAAAACAGTCTGCCTACCACATGCCATGCAGATAGCTGTCACATCCTCCATCCTCTCCCTAATCAATTCGGGATTGTAATCTCACGGCACTGCTGATAACTCCACCCTAAGCTGCATAACCACTGTGCTAAACAAAGCATGTCGCCTTGTCTCGGTTGTGACAGACTCACCCACACCTAGACCTATACCAACTGACTGGCTGGCTTTCCACCAAAGGCTCAAGTACCACACCTGCATTCTAGCAAAAAGATCCACCTCCAGCTAGCGCAACCACCCTTCACCACATCATCAAACTGGCCCCTCTCAGGCGTTACCAGACTCTCGGCTTCCACATCCTTCGTGGTTCCCCATGTCGAGCGTCCCTTGCTTGAGATCCCTCCATACCGTGCCCCAATTGGCTAAACACTCTTCGCCCTCCTCTCCCAATCCACCCAGCATCCATCTCTTCAAAGCAGGCCTAAAAACCTTCCTACTGGGTAGCTCAAAATGTGAATACTTCGTTGGCCTACCTGTCTCCTCTCCCTCCCCACACACCCACACAGGGCCCTTCTGACCTTTCTAACCCCCATGCTCAACCCAGGGTCTAGGTATGTCTCCTACCTGCCCAAACCAGAGAAAAAAAAAAGTCCCTCTGCCATGATACCAACAATTAACTCAGTAATACCACTTGTTTATTATGCATTGAAAGTTGCCTTCCATTGCCTTTCTGTCATATGTCTCTCCACCCTCTGTAACCACCAGAGAGCTAAAGTTACTAAAATGTGATTGTACATAAAACTGTAAATAATTTGTGCTTGTATATAACTTGCCTGGCCTGTTCCGTCTGTCTTCCCCCAACTCGTGTTCCCCCCTCCACCCTTTGTAACCGACGTGGAGCCTTTGCAAAAGAGTCTTTGACTCAAAGGTTTGTAATTCCGAATTTCAGTAAATAAAAATAAATAAAAAAACAGTTGGGGCCAGAAATCCCAAGAACAGCTACTGGCTAGGGGGAGTGCAGGTAATGGCTTCAGAGGGGGAAAGGGACCTGGGGGTAATAGTCACAGGGACATGAAGGTATCAGCACAGTGTAGGAGGGCAGAAGCAAGGGCAAATAGGATGCTGGGGTGCATTGCTAGAGGGATGATCTCTTGAAAAGGGGAGGTCATCCTGTCATTGTACAGATCACTGGTGAGGCCACATTTAGAGTGCAATGTACAGTACTAGTGCCCATACCTCAAAAAGGATGTGAGATTACTGGAGGGGGTGCAGCGTAGGGCTACAAAAATGATCATGAGACTAGGGGAGTTGCAGTACAAGGAAAGGTTGAAGGAACTCAACATGTACTTGCTGGAAGACAGAAGGGTAAGAGGGGACTTGATAGAGACCTTTAAGTACTGGAAAGGCACAGAAAAGTCAGGGAGGGAGGATTGTTCCGCTTAAGGGGGGGAAGGGTCACTAGGGGTCACAGTCTGAAATTAGAAGGGGGAAGGTTTAGGTGGGAGATGAGGAGGCACTACTTCACAGTGAGAGTGATGGCAGGCTGGAATGCACTGTTGGAGGAGTTAATCACTCAAAGAACAGTGGATAGCTTTAAGCTGGGTTGGGACAGAGTCAATGGCAGGCTTAGCACAGGCAAGAACACAAAGGAGGGAAGGGCTGGGAAAGAGGATGAAGGAAGGGATTTGGGTGGAGGTGGGGTGGTTGTAGTGATATCAAACTAAGAGCTGCACAATCGGGCAGACTTGATAGACCTGTGGGCCTTTTTTTGCCGTCAATTTCGTATGTTCGTAGTTTGTCCACAGTGTGGAAGAGTTGAGCTGCTCTGTTCTTTCCTGTAGTAATCAACAACGTCATTAACTTCCTTACAGTGAGCTATCAGGATTAGTTTATCCTCCAGTGACCTCAATCTCTATCAAGAATGTTTCAATCCCTGCCCCTTGGCCTTAAACCCCTATGATCCTCATTAAATCGGGGGGAGTTCTGGCAGAAGGCTCTTGGTTATACACAAAAAAGGTGCAAGGAGGCCCATTTTATTTCAGATATTTATCTCTGATATGGAAAAACAGGTTGTAAACTGGGTCACCAAATATGCAGATGACTCAAAATTGGCAGGAGTTGTACTAACCATGGAAGACAGGCAGATTTACAAACTGGTTTGAATAATATTCTAAAGTGGGCAAATGAACAAGGACTGTCTTTTCATAAAGATAAATGCTGTGTCTTACATCTCTGCAATCAGCTACATGTGGACACATATCTGTTGGATTGGGTGCTGTTGAGAGTATCAGGAAAGGGATCTTGTAGTTGTGTTTAACCATAATCTAACCTCAACATCACATTGTGAAACCCAGATTATAAAGGCATACAGGATATTGTACACAATTAAAAAACATTTTTTAAAGTAGAAGTAGAGAGGTAATAATGCCTTTGTATAGGAATTACATCAGACCTCTATTAGATTATGGGAGCCCAGTTTGGGCACTAGTAAATAAAGGGACAATAAACAAGCTAGAGAAGTTCAGAGGAAAATATTAAAACTTGTATATGATATCAAACATCTATCCTACCAAGAATGGTTAATAAACTTAGGTCTAATGTCACTCGAGACAAGAAGGCTATGAGGAGACTTGCAATTATGTTTTGATATTTTGTAAGATTAATATATTTATTAAATGAAATAGGCTTCGATTTTAAAAATGATAGCCTATGTACAAGAGGTCATCCTTTATAGCTGAGGTCACAAAATTTCCTTCATGTAAGACAAAGGGCTTTTACACCCAGAGAGTGATCAATCCCTGGAATAAACTCCCATTAAATATTGTTATCAGTAAAAGTAAGCAGCAGTTCAAAAACAGGCTGGATACATATATTAATGGTGGAAATATACAGCCCTATTATGGGTAATTTGAAAGGAGTATTTATGGCCTCACTGCCTTTCTCAGCTCCTTACACCGTTGTATAAACCATTGTACGAATGGCCCAATGATGGCCATATTATAGGCCTCTGAGCCTCCTCAACTCCCTTAGCATACACCAACAACAGACTAGCAGAGTCCAGTACTGCTGAGAGCTCAGATGGCTCCAGATTACATAAAGACTGGTACCAGACTTACTCCACTAGGGCGGGATGAGGAATTCTCCCTGGGAGGATCCTGAAAAGAAAGCTCACAGCACGATGATCCAACCATGCACTTGGATTAACCCTGATGTCAAAGACGTCAAGACCCACAGGGAAAACATCATGCTGTGAGCTTTCTCATCATGGTCCCCACCGGGAGACCCTGATGGGAAAGCTCACAGCATGATGATCCAACCATGCAATTGAATCAACTCTGATGTCAAAAACATCAAGCTCAGTGGGAAAACTGGAAACAGGGTGTGAAGTCCCAGTCCTGTTTAAGGTGGCTGTTTCAAAAGAGGTTAGCAGCTCCTGTAGTTAGACGTGGCCCACATAGTTTAGCCAGTAAGAGATGTCATACAAAGTAGTACTGTGCCCAGTAAGTGACATCTTGCATGTTGTTGAAGGACAAATGAATGACTATGCAACATGAGGGTGAAAACAGAGGATCTGAAAAGGATGTTATTGTCACTAAGAGGTAGATGTGAAGTCATAGCAAGCAGCCATGCAAGTGCCCATTCAGGTGATCCAGTGTACGTCTTTCCCTTAGGGTGACAACACTGCATACCTTGGGCTGCTGCACTATGCTATCTTGAGAAACAAGCCCATGTACATGCACCTGAGCCACATCCCAAATATGTGGTGCTACCACCACATCTAGGTCCAGCAAGCTTTAATGGGGAACAAGCATTTTCTGTAGCGTATACCATCAAAACAGCAACTCCTGAATGGAGCAGGGTCAAAACAGCGCCAGATTATGGTGAATGCCAGAATCGGTGAATTCACTGTACCCCCTTCTGCAAGGTCCATTCCCCCCCAGAGTTAGTATATTTAGTAAGGGGGGTATGGGGGGCACAGACCCCCCCAAAACAGAGAGTTTTCTGATTTCAGCATTCCCCATTATCTTGTACTGTTTTGTCCCTGTGCCGTTCATGAGTTGCTGTTATGCTGTGGAACCTTTCTGTAGCTGCATCAAGATTCTGTAATGTTGTCGTGAAATTCATCTGATCTGTCCCCTCAGTGGAAAGTTTTAAATCATAATTAAAGACCTGGCAGTTTAGACATGCCTTCTCAGGAGACTAATAAGCTCCGCCAACCCCTATCCTGTCCTGTCCTGTTCTGTCCTATTCTATCCAGTCCTACTCTATCCTCTCCTCTCCTCTCCTCTCCTCTCCTGTCCTGTCCTGTCCTGCCCTGTCCTATCCTATCCTATCCTATCCTATCCTATCCTATCCTATCGTATCCTGTACTGTCCTCAATGATAAAGCCTCAAGAGCTTTCCAATGAATTCCTCATAACCACAATACCAAGTCCCCCTTGCATCCTGCAATCAGTCCCAGCTCACAGAGGGTGAACTTCCTTGGACCTCTTAGGACAAACCTTAGGACAAAGAAAACATATCTTAAGCAAAGCTCTGTACATGTGTGAATCTGCTGGAGATACTTGATGGCAACTGATGTAGGATTTCTCCTGGCCTTCCCCTCCTTATGGCTAGATGTCTTCAGGGCAGTATTCGTCAACCACCTTGGAACCTGGAGTAAACCAGCTTAAATGGTTATGTAAATTGATGAATCAGTCCAGTTTCAAGGATTTTTACAGGGGGTTCTTTTACTGAGTAGTACAGTTATGTTGCATGCGTAGTACATGAAACATTTTTGCAAAAAGCCGGGGGTCTGTGGGCTGCTAGGCTCCCAGAAGCTCTGGGGTTTTAGGTGCTCTTTGGTACATTTTAAGTATTTTATTGAAGATAAAACAAAATTCTGTTAAGTATCCCACCATCCTTGACTCCAAGGGGAAAAAATATAATTCTGTGGCTGACCTCAGGTACCTAGAGTCTGCAGTTGGGGCTTGCTGGGAGCAAGACCATTTCCATGATTTTAGCAAGGGGATCTGTTATTCCAGCCAGCTTGCACAACCCCAGGAGCCCAATGGATGAGCACTAAGCTTGCAGCACTGCAACAACCAAACAGAAACTAATTTTAACTTTTATCACCCAACATGGCAGATTTTAGGGATGGTAACAAAAAAACATTCCAAATGATCACAGTCCCTAGTTAGCCAACCACTCAGTCCCTGCTCTTCTAAGCAACTGTAACAGAGGGTTCACTGATACATTGAGTGAATGGGCTACATGCTTCCACAGTTGGGGCAGTTTCTCCCTACTGCCCCTGCCACCAGAGTCAGATCTTTTGCTACACATTGCTGCCCATGTCCTGTGTCCCAAACAGGCATGGCTGCTGCACCCTGTCCCACAGTGTGGGCTGCTGTATCCTGATGCCTCCCCTGTCTCCTGCTGCTGTATCCTGATGCCTCCCCTGTCTCCTGCACAAACAATCGGGGCTGCTGCACCCCGCATCCTCTTTCCTCCACCCCATAACACAAGATGAAACTATTTTTCCATGTTTTATTCTGAGCAGTTTGGGAAGTGCTGCAATGTATCTGATTCTGGTAGGAGGGAGCAGCATAGTGCATAACCCTAACTGTAGAGGCAAGGGGCTGTATGGTGCAGCAGGGCACAGTGGTGACAGGGGACAGAGGACAGCATGGAGCAGAAGCCTTGACTGTGGAGCAGAACACAGGTGGCCATCAGGGTACAGCAGTCCTGATCATGGCACAAGACTCACATGGTGCAGCAGCCCAGACCATTTGGGGCAATGGAACTTCATAACAGGGTTCAGCAGCCCCAACTGTGGAGGCAAGGGGTATGGGACTCTAGGGTGTAACACAGCATAGTAGCCCTAACTGTGGAAACAGGAACAGGGGGCAACAGGGATCTGTGGCCATGACTGTTGTGGTGGGGAGAGAAGGCAGTAGTGTGTTGCAGCCCCGACTGTTCAGACAGGAGATAGGGTGGCCTCAGGGTACAGCAGCCCAAACTGTGGGATAGGGTGTAGCAGCCATGCCTGTTTTGGGACAAGGGATGAGGGCAGCACAATGTAGCAAAGGATCTGACTCTGGTGGCAGGGGGGGAAGCAGGATGCAACTGCCTCAAATGTGGAGGCATGCAACAGGGTGCAGCAAATGCCCTGACTCCTATGTCAAGTGGCAGCATGGTGTAGCAGCCCTAACTGTGGAGGCATGGGTCTCTAGGGCACAGCAGGCCATAGTAACCCCAACTGTGTAAACAAGAGCAAGGTTCAGCAGTCCTGCTGTTGTGACAGGGGACAGAGGACAGCATGGTGCAGAGGAAGGGGCGGTACCTAAACGAAAGAATAAAAGCACTCTGGATAGAGAGGTTGATACCAGTCCATTTACAGAAGAAAGGGTCCTGAAAGAACTCCTAAAACTGAAGGTGGAAAAAGAAGTGGTGCCTGATGGGATTCACCCCAGAATTCTTTTTGGCAAATCATGGGAGGATGGTGTGGTACCTGAGGACTGGAGAAGGGCAGATGTGAGTCCCCTTCACAAAAGTAGGAGCAAAGCAGAGGCAGAAACCTACAGACCTGTTAGTTTGATCTCAGTGGCAGGAAAAATGATGGAATCACTTCTGAAGGAAAGAATTGTTGAGCACCTAGAGGCCAGTGGGGCACAGGACCCAAGGCAGCATGGATTCACAGCAGAAGGTCATGTCAGATGAATCTAATCGATTTCTTTGACTGTGTGACAAAAGTAGTAGACCAGGGAGGGGCTGTGGACATAGCCTACCTAGACTTTAGCAAGGCATTTGACACAGTCCCACACAAAAGATTAATAAACAAGTTAGCCAGCCTGGGAGTGGGTACCAGGGTTTAGCCTGGGTAAAACATTGGCTGGACAACAGGACGCAGAGGGTGATAGTAAATGGAGTCTACTCTGAAGAAAGGGGTGTTACTAGCAGGGCACCGCAGGGTTTAGTACTGGGACTGGTCCTTTTTAATGTCATTATAGGTGACATTGTAGAGGGACTGGAAGGGAAAGTATGCCTCTTTGCAGATGACACAAAGATCTGCAACAGGGTTGATACACAAGGGGGAAGTGGAAAGGATGAGAAGGGACTTGGCAAGGTTGGAAGAATGGTCAAAAGTATGGCAGCTTAGATTGAATGCAAAGAAGTGCAAAGTAATGCACCTGGGAAACAAAAATTCAGGGGAAAAGTACACAGTGGGGGGGGGTAGGTACTAACAACAACAAAAATGGAAAGGGGCCTGGAGGTAGTCATATTTTCATAGATTTCATAGATTTTATCAAGCTATATCTAGACATAATAGTCCTTAAAGCTTGGCACTATATTCCAAAATATGTTTAAAAAGTAACAAATTTATACTCATCACCAAGGGCAGCGTCCAGATTTTTTTTGAATGCATCCATACTGGGGCTATTAAC
This sequence comes from Neoceratodus forsteri, assembly GCA_016271365.2. Lineage (NCBI taxonomy): Eukaryota > Metazoa > Chordata > Ceratodontiformes > Ceratodontidae > Neoceratodus > Neoceratodus forsteri. The sequence goes on from CM057453.1 coordinate 438,729,903, forward strand.
TACTTCAGCCAGCAGTTTGTTCGAAATAGGAACAACCCTGCTACTAAACCAGTATTTTCTACATAGGGTGTTCCATTTTGGTGCTAGCAGTTGTTTAGTATGCCCTCTTGTGTTAAACTTCTTTTTAATTTGGATGATACCTAACTGGTTGCTAAGAATGGGATCATTTAGTGCATTAAATACATGACACATACTGTATCTCCCCTTAGCTTTCTATATTGTAGTGTAAACAGATTAAGTGATTTAAGTCCAGTCTCATATGTTATGTTTTTCATACCTTTGATAGCTTTGGTAAATCTGTATTGTACTCTCTCTATTTTAGTTATATCTTCTTTATGGTATGGGGACCATACCTGAGCACAGTACTCAAGCTGAGGCCTAGCCAAGGCATTATATAGGGGAAACAGTACCTCTTTAGTTCAGCTAGATATATGCCTCAATATACAGTTAAGGTTTTGGTTGGCCCTATTAAACTGGTTGCTACAGTGTGTTCTGAATTTTAACCCTTTGAGAACTGAATGTGTGTGAACGTATATAGATTCTGGATGTATATATACGTCCACAGTCTTCTAAGGGTTAAGTTGAGACTGATTATTATACCCAGGTCTCTTTCCTCTACAGTTTTTTGTAGAAGTGTATTCCCTAATTCGTAATTATAATGCTTGTTATTTTTACCCAAATGCATAACTTTACACTTCGTAGGGTTTAATTCCAATCTATTAATAGTAGCCCAAATTGAGATATTATCCAGGGCTGTTTGGAGTGCTATGCTACTTCCTGTTTGATCTAGTATGGTTCCTATTCAACAGTCATCCACAAATTTAAGTAGCCATACACTGGGGTTATCAATTTTTAGGGTAGACACATATATATTGAACAGGCATGGGCCCAGGACTGACCCCTGCGGAACACCACTAGAGACTGTGACCCAATCTGAACATTCTCCATTTATGATTACCCTCTGTTTTCTCCCCCCAAGCCAGTTAGTAACCCATTTTATAATATAAGTATTTAGATTAATTCTTCTAAGTGTGTTTATAAGTTCAGGGTGAGGCAACTTATCAAAGGCTTTAGCAAAGTCCAGGAACACCAAATCCACTGCCTTCTCCAAGTCCAATTCCCTTGTCACCATCTCATAAAAGGTCAACAGATTAGTCTGGCATGATTTTTTCTTAGTAAACCCATGCTGTAGTGGGTCATCTAGTCCATACTTCTGAAGATGTTCTTGTATAAATTCTTTAATTATACTTTCCAGGATTTTACCCATTAGGGACATGAGGCTGACAGGCCTATAATTGTCATGATTTGTTTTGGTTCCTTTTTTGTAGATAGGGACCACTGTTGCTATATGCCAATCCTGGGGGACTTCTCCTGAATTTATTGAATGTTGTAAAATATTAGTAAGTGGGAGGTAGATAGTTGGGGCAAGTTCCTTTAACACTCTAGGGTGGATCCCATCAGGGCCAGGGGATTTATTAACATCAAGATTAGTTAGTTTGTCCAAAACTATACTGGACATGAAAATAAGTTCGTCTGCAGGGGATGGTCCGATACTGTTTTCAATTTTATCAACCTGTTTACTAAATACTGTACAGAAGTAATTATTCTGCATATTTGCTATTTCTTGATTTGTAGCTAACAACCCTTCCCTGTTAGTAAATGGTCCCAAAGTATTTGCCTTCCCCTTAATTTTCTTAACATGTGCAAAAAAAGCTTTCTTATTATCCCCAACTCTATTAGCCAAGTGCAGTTCATATCTAGACTTGGCAATTCTACTTTCCTGTTTTATTTTTTTAACTAGTAATCTATATTTGGGAAGGAGATGGACAATGCCCTTCCTTATTTTCCTATATATTCTTTTTTTTTATTGGTCATTTGTTTGATGAGAGGGTTGAACCAAGGTGGGTTTATTTTATGTGTATTATTATATTTCTGTATTGTGGGGATATTTTCTATAATGAGACTTTTTAGCTTTTCAATAAGTAGTCCCCATTTCTTCTCCACTGTGAAGTTCATAAACTCATTTTTCCAATCCCATAACTTGAGTTTGGATTTTATGGCCTCAAAATCAGCTTTTGGAAGATTAAGTGTATTAGTTACTCCAGTAACAGATGGTTTATGTATCCCAGGTATTTGAAAATATACGATATTATGGTCGCTGTTACCCAGGGGTGCTCCGGTTTCAATATGAATAATGCCATGATTGATGTTGGTTAGTATGATATCCAAAATGTTATAATTTCTTGTGGGATATTGTACTTTTTGTTCTGACTCTCATTCTAAAAACAACTCCAGATATTGCCTCTCATTTTTATGTTGCTTGCACGCATGTGCAAGAAACATAGTACCATCATCCGAGATTTCGGAGGTGTGTCACCTCCTCCTCCAATTCAGTCAGTGTGCTGGCAGGCGCGGCCCCTGTAAGCCAATGCATTTTGGAGCTGTCTATGACACGCCCAAAATGCAGTGGCATACCAGTTGAAAGGGGAGTTACGCTTCAGTGAGCACCGATAAGATACGGCTGCTCACGCAGCTCCCCCCAGACACGCGCAGGCGTGCGCGCCCACATTGTATAGCCGACGGGTGCCCAATCCGCCGGGCTGAGCTGCGCCCCCCAGTGCAGGTGCCACGCTGGGAGCCCACCCCAGCGCAAGCAGTCCTTGGCCGACGGGGTGCCCAACCTGTCGGCTGAACGCCCTCCGTTTCTTGTGCCACGCTGGGATCCACCCAGCGTGGCAACCAATACCATGGCCGATGGGGTTGCCCAATCCTCGTCAGCTGAACACTTCAATGTCCTTGTAGCACTGGGCCCACCCCAGCATGGCAAACGTCCCCACGATGTCTTTTTTTTTAAACCTGTAAAGCGAAATGGTCCTGGCGTGTCTCAGCCCTCACAACCATTGCCCACCCACTCGCACCCAGCCTCCCCACACCCCCACCCCATACTTACCTCCAGACTCTGGCGCAACGATCTTCAGTGGACCGGGAACACGTCTGCACTCTTCAAAGCCGACTGCCAACTGAGGAAATGCCGTAAGCTGTATAATGGGCTAGATGGGGGTTCAACTTTCATAGACATCTCAGATTTTTTAATTTGCATCAAATTAACATGGTTTTTGGGATTCTTCCTGATCGATGTCACTGTCATGGCGTTATTCGCGTTCGAAGGGTGATTTCGCCAGCAGTGACTGCAAAATCATCCTTTGGGCCAGAATACTGCCATGACAGTGATATCATTCATGAGAAGGGGTCCCAAAAACCCCATGTTGAAAATTTGGTGCCAAAATTCCAAAAAATGACTGTTTTATGAGCGTGCGTTGTGCAGTTCCTACGCAGGCTCGTAAGTTCGCAAATTTTCAATATTTTCATTCCAGATTTTCAACATTGCCATTTTACCACACCTCCTTATGAGCAGTACAGCTGTCATTTTTCACATCCTGCCCAAAATGTGATTCCAGCCACGTAGCACACAATGGCGCCATCGGTGTGCGAAATCAATGTATGGGACACATGAAGAAAATCACCATGAGACTGTTCATTAGCAGAGGTCTTAAAATGGCTATGTTGAAAATTTGGTGAAAAAATTCCTAAAAATGACTGTTTTACGAGCGTGCGATGCGCAGTTCCTACGCATGCTCGTAGGTTTGTGAATTTTCAATATTTCCACTCCAGATTTTCAACATTGCTGTTTTATCAGACCTTCTTATGAGTAATATAGCTGTCATTTTTCACATCTCACCCAAAATGTGTTTCCGCCCATGTAGTGTACAATGGCGCAGTCGGTGAGTGAAATCAATGTATGGGACACATTAAGAAAATCATAGTGACACTGTTCATGAGCAGAGGTCTTAAAATGGCTGTGTTGAAAATTTGGTGAAAAAATTCCTAAAAATTCCTGTTTTACGAGTCTGCGTTACGCAGTTCCTACACACGCTCGTAAGTTTGCGAATTTTCAATATTTTCACTCCAGATTTTCAACATTGGCATTTTATCACACCTCCTCATGAGCAGCACTGCTGTCATTTTTCTCATCCTGCCCAAAACATGTTTCCGCCCATGTAGCGCACAATGGTGCAGTCGGTGTGCGAACTCCATGTATGGGACACATTAAGAAAATCACAGTGTCATTGTTCATGAGCAGAGATCTTAAAATGACAATGTTGAAAATTTGGTGAAAGAATTCCTAAAAATGACTGTTTTACGAGTGTGCGTTGCACAGTTCCCACGCACACTCGTAGGTTTATGAATTTTTAATATTTCCACTCCAGATTTTCAACATTGCCATTTTACCACACCTCCTTATGAGCAGTACAGCTGTCATTTTTCACATCCTGCCCAAAATGTGTTTCCGACCATGTAGCGCACAATGGCGCAGTCGGTGTGCAAACTCAATGTATGGGACACATTAACAAAATCACATGACACTGTTCATGAGCAGAGGTCTTAAAATGGTTATGTTGAAATTTGATGAAAAATTAAAAATGACTGTTTCTGACGTGCATTGCACAGTTCTACGCACGCTCGTAAGTTCGCAAATTTTCAATATTTGCGCTCCAATGACTTCCAAATACCTAAACAGCACATAGAAGCAAGCAACATTTGGCATTGACAAATGCTTGTTATTAGTTGTTAAGGCCCTTGGCCAATTAATACTGGGCAGGTTAAAATCTCCAAAGATCATTATATTATTTGTTGCATCCAATTTTTCCAGATAACTTAGTAGAATGCTATCATACTCCAAGGTTATAGATGGAGGCCTATAAACCAACCTAAGAGTAGAGGGTGGACCAAACTGTGGGAAAAGTTTAATCCATAGAGTTTCCAGATTGGGTATATCTACTCGAATCTCTTCGCTTATTATGTTGTTTGATAAATAAATAGCCACACCTCCACCCTTTCTGTGAGTTCTTCTTTTAGAATATACATTGTATCCTGGAATGGTCTTATTCCATGAGTCATTTTCATCCCACCATGTTTCGGCTACCAGTGCAATTTGAATATTATTAGTCTGATATTTAAATTCTGTAAATTTGTTAGTTAAACTCCTTGCATTTAGTGATACTACTTTCCAGCCTAATATAGTAACACTGGACGAATTAACTAGATTGTTGGGAGTCATGTGGTCACTAAGTGCCCTCTCCCCTTTTACCAGTTTAAATGGAATTCAATATTTTTTTTGATTTTGTTCCCCATAGTTCTAGTACCTAAATGGTTAAGGTGCATGCCATCCCCTTTAAACAATCCTGGCTTATTGAAGGTAGTAGAGTTATCCATAAAACCCATGTTTTTTCAAGACAATAATTTCTCAACCACTCATTTTGTTTAGAAATTTTATGATTTTCATAGGTGTTTCTAGCAAAGGTTGGCAGTATCCCAGATTCAATTACTTCACCGCCGATTTTTAAGATTTGGTCAGTGATAATTCTGAAATTTGAGTGGATATCAGAAAAAATAGTTGTGTAAAGGTTGTTTATTCCAACATGTATAATAACTAAGGGATTAGTAGTGTTTTCAAGTAATCCTTCTAGCAATTCTATAATGTTGTACGTCTTAACTCCTGGTAGTACACTCACTGTTGTAAATTCTTCTTACCCTTCACACACTATTTTATCAACCCCCCCTTAATATGGAATCGCATATTACTACAATATCTCTTGGGAGATTGTTGCCAGTTCCTGGCAGCTGCATTTTTATTGAAATGGTATCCACTTGTTTGTCACACTTGGGGGAAACATCTCATCTGGTGTAACATTTACTCATCTGTCATACTGAGGGGGAAACATCTCATCTGGTATGGCATTCTCTTGTCTGTCACACTGATGGGGAAACATCTTATTTGGTATGGCATTCACTTTTATGTCACACTAGGGGGGGAATCATCTCATCCTGTATATCAATGCCAGTTTGAAGTATTTCATATTTATTTGACAATTCAATATGTTGTACTGCATGTCTACCTTTGTCTGTGCAGGTTGTGCAATCATTCTCAACACTGGGGTGTAACTCAGTTTGCTCTAACTTGTTCTGATGTTTAAGATTTAAACTATTTTCTTGTATTGCTTCATCAGTGAATGACTCTAACATTGTTATATCTTTATATATTTGCAGTCTCCCACACAGCTCAATAATCTCTTCCCACAGTACAATTATTTGGGCACATTTTTCACACACAAACTCTTGGGCTTGTGGTATTTCTGGGTACATTTTACGCTGTGCACACATATGTTTGTTTGCCCTTTTCCCTTTTTTACCTTTAACAGAAGCCATTTTTAATCTTAAAACTCTTACCAGCTAATCGTTTTGTTTTGTTTTGAGGTCATTAGGTGTTGCAGTATCCTGATCTCCCGCATCTCCAGCGGACACAGCGAACATCATGAACACACGTGTCTCTGCCGCGTGTCTCCACACACGAGCCGCGTCCCGCCGCAGCCAGTCTCACTTATGTAGTGAAATCAGACCCGGAAGTGGAGTGTTAGCCAGCAAGTGCAAATCACAACTTTTAACCACAGAATAGGTCAAAAGCTGTTTCAATGAGTGCACTTAGTTCTCCAGGTATGGTATAAAGTTTAAAAACAACACACAATCAGCACATAAGGTATATCTAGGCTTTTCTATGATTAGCCTCTCTACCAGGTTACTGTAGCAACCAGGGCTCCCTTTCTATTATAGTGACACAGTTTAATAGTAATATTATGTGGAGATACAAATTCACAGCTTGTGCAGAGCTGCTCTATGCTCTGCTAACCCCCAGTTCTTTGTTTGTGGTTAGTAGTATCCGACGCATATCAGATGACTTAAAGGTAGGTAAGCAATGTGAGAAGGCAGTAAGGAGGGCTGGGGGATACTGGAATGCATAGGGAGAGGCATCACCAGTAGAAACAGAGTACAGGCCTATGGCACATTCATAAGGTAGAAAAAATGGGCAGACTGGATGGGCCTTGCAGTCCTTATCTGCCATCAACTTCTATGTTGTGTTTCTATGAAAACAGGAAATTGTTATTCCTCTGTACAGACAGTTGGTGGAACCCTATCTGGAATACTGTGTGTAGTTCTGGAGACTCCATCTCCACAAGGAGATAGACAGGATGGAAGCAGTCCAGAGGAGGGCAACCAAAACGGTACAGGGTCTGCACCAGAAGCCATACGTAGAGAGACTAAAGGAGCTTAATATGTATACCCTTGAGGAAAGGAGGGAGAGGGAGGACATAATAGAAACATTTAAGTACCTCAAGAGAATCAACAAAGTTCAAGAGGATAGCATCTTTCAGAAAAAGAGATGTGCAAGAACAAAGGGACACAATTTGAAGATAGAGGGGGAATGGCTCAGGGGCAATGTGAGGAAGTATTTTTTCATGGAGAGGGTGGCAGATGCATAGAATGGCCTTTCTGAGGAGGTCATGGGGTCAAAAACAGTGGGGGAATTCAAGAATGCATGGGACAAACCTAAAACAGTTCTAGTGGGGGGTAGGCGGAAGTGGGCTGTTGGTTAACTAGGATCTGCAGCTTATCCAATAGGTAGGAAAATGGGCAGACTAGGTGGGCCAAGCAGTCCTTATCTGCCATCAAAGTCTATGTTTCTATGTTTCTATATTCTAAGCCTCGACTGTGGGGCAGGACACAGGGGGGTATCAGGGTACAGCACCCATGACGTGAGATGGAGTGGGTGTGGTGCAGCAGCCATGCCCATTTGGGGCAAAGAAAGTGGGTAGCAGGGTGCAGCAAAAGCCCCACCTCTGGTGGCCTTGGGCAGCATGGTGCAGCAGCCCCAACTGTGGCAGTAGGGGACCTGGAACTCTAGGTCTTAGCAGAGCACAGTAGCCATGACTGTGGAGACAGGAACATGAGGCAACAGATACAGTGTCCCTAACTGTGGAGGTGGGGGGGAAGGCAGCAGTGTGCAGCAACCCCAACTGTTTGGGCAGGGGGCAGCAGGGTGCAGCAGCCCTGATTCTTTAGAAAGGGAATGGAGGCAGCAAGGTGCACAATTCTCAGCTGTGTGGGAGAAGACAGTTGGCAGCAGGGTGCAGCAGCCCCAAATGTGGAGCAGAAGGCAGGGGACTTATGGGGCAGGGGACAGGTGGCAGCACAGTGCAGCTGCTTCAACTGTGGGACAGGGACATGGTGCATGAGGATGCCATATAGAGTTTCTTGTTATACACATTCAAGATGTATTTTCACACATAAACCACCAAAGAACTGAAATGTGTGACTTCAGACAGTACATGTGCATGCAACTGCACAGTGTGACAGGCATCTGTATGTCAATCTGACATCCAAATACAAATTTGCCAGCAGAAACAAACCATAATGGTCTATCAAGGCTGCTTGAGTGTGCAACTCTAATTATTTCCCTGGAGCTGCCCCCCCCCCACTCCCACTTGAGTGAACTATCCCTCCCCTAGTACTTTCCTCCTTCCCCATCCCAGGAACAACTACCCTAATCTTCTTCTTCACCCTACCCCCCCCCAAAAAAAACTAGCCACTGTGCTTACTGCAACCACCTCCTCTGGTAACTCGTTCCACCCCCGACACCACCCTGCCAGTGAAAAAGTGCCCTCATTTCCTTCTTAAATCAACCCTTACTAGCTTCATGCTGTGCCCCCTTGTTGTACCCTCCTTCCTTAAGTTAAAGATGCCCTCCGATCTTACCCTGTTTATTCACTTAAGGTAGTTGAAAGTCTCTATCATGTCCCCCACTCTCTCCTATCCTCCAGGGAGTACATGTTTAGCTCAGTCAGCCTCTCCTCATATGTTTTGTCCCCCATACCCTGGATCATCCTGGTCACTCTCCTCTGGACCCCCTCAAGTAGCTTGATATCCTTCTTCAGATATGGGCACCAAAACTGCATACAGTATTCCAGGTGTGACCTCACCAGTGACCTGCATAGTGGCAAGATGACTTCCTCCCGCTTAGAGGTTATTCCCCTGGTGATGCAGCCTAGCATTTTATTTGCTTTGGCTGCTAACTTGCAGCACTGTGCCAAGTGTTTCATGCCTCCTCTGACTATCTCTCAAAAGTCCTTTTCCTCCTCTGAGACTGCCACTTGTACTCCCCCCAGTCAGTATCTGGCCCCTGGGTTTCTGGCACACAGGTGCATGACCTTGCATTTCTTGGTATTGAAATCCAACTGCCAGATGCCTGACCAATGTTCCAGCCTAGTCAGATCCTCCATTAATTCCTGTCTCCCCTCCACTGTGTCCATCCTCCCACAGACTTGGCATCATCTGCAAAGAGGCAGATCTTACTTTTGACCCCCTCTGCTATGTCACCAATAAAGGTATTGAACAGTGCAGGTCCAAATATTGAGCCCTGTGGGACCCCGCTGGTTGCAGGCCAAGGTTTGAATAATCTCCCCCCATCACCACCACCACTCTCTGATTCCTATCCTGTAGCCAGTTCTTGACCCACCCAAGCAGTTTGTCCCCTATTCCCAGGTTCCTCAGCTTGCTGATCAGCCTGCCATGTGGCACTGAATTGAATGCCTTGCTGAAGTCTAGGTACAGGATGTCCACCGCCTGTCCCCTGTCCAATGACCTCATAACCCAGTCGAAGAAGTCAATCATGTCAGTTTACCAAGATCTCCCCCTGACAAACCCATGCTGCCTGTCATCCTGGAGATCATTTTCATCAAGAAAGGACACCAGTCTTTCTTTTAGAATGGTCTCCATTATCTTCCCTACTATGGAGGTCAGGCTAACTGGCCTGTAGTTATCCAGCTCATCCCTGGGACCACTCTTATCTAGTGGAACCACATGAGCTGTTCTCGAGTCCTGTGGAACACACCCCTCCTCCAGCAAGGTGTCAAACAGGTCCATAACCATGGCTGCTAGTACCCCCACCAACTCCCTCAGCACCTTTGGTTGTAAACCAACTGGTCCCATTGTTTTGTCCACCCACAGTTCACTTAGCCTCCATAAGACCCTGCCCACCCAATCTCCCCTTCATAGTCCATCCCCTGGGCTCCCCCATTCCTCCTCTGTGGTATGGGCCTTTCTGCTTCCTTAGTGAAGACAGAGCAAAAGTATTCATTTAAAGCCTCTGATTGATCTTCACACTTTTCTGACCATTCTCCTTCCCTCTTTATCTTTACAATTCCATCCCTTCTGCTTCTTTTCTCCCTAATGTATCTGGGGAAATCCTTCTCCTCTTCCTTAATCCCCTGCACTATTCTTAGCTCTTTATCCACCTTGACTACCTGGACCTCTCTCTCCCTGCCTCATGAGATTTCTCTGTGTAAGCCTCTCTGTCCTCCTTCTTCAAGGTATGCTTATACTTCAGGAAGGCCTCCCACTTTGCTTTCATCCTCCTGGCCACCCTTCTGCTATACCAGCTGGGTCTCCAACACCTGGAGTTCTTTTTACAAATCTTCATGCAGGTGTCGGTGACCTCCATTAAACCCTTCTTGATGACTGCCCATTTCTGCTCCACATCCATCTGTGGCTCTAGCTTTGCCAGGTGCTCCTTCAACATGTTAACCATTCTAGTGAAGTCTGCCTTCCTGAAATCCACCACTCTCATTTTTGTCTTGGCTGCTTCATTCCTTATGATAATGTAAAACCACACTGTGCGGTGGTCACTGTCTGCAAGGGGATCCCTCACTTCAACTCTCTGGACATGCTCCCCATCCGATAGCACCAGATCAAGTATGGCCTGACATTATAAAAGGTTGTTACATAAACGTATTTATGAAGGCTACATCAAAGACAAACTATTTCTATGAATGAACAAAATGTAGATTTATTTTATATTCATTACACCCTGAGTTATATAGTTAGAAAAAATCTGAGTTTTGAGGAGAAAGACTTGACAGCTGTGATATAGACAAGCTGATTTCTCACAGAGAAAAATGTCCACTACTTCAATTCAGCATTGAAACTCAAATGGTCAATTTTTTATCAGAAAAGAGTGATAGATTTTAAGCTGATCTATCTAAACCAGAGACTGAGTTTGTAAGAAACCTGGAGAGCAAACCATTAACTCTAACAGACTGCTCTGATTGGGAATCTGAAGCAGCAAGCTACTCCAAGATGATGTCATTGCTCTTCAGGCCTGCCTGAGAGGGACAGAAATAACTACACTATTTTCAGCACTGTAGAGCAAGTTAACAAATGCTGATTAAAGAAAACCACAAAACCAAACAGCATGAAATTTTCAGGAAACATTAATCATGGCTCAGAGACTGGTTAATAAAAGCTTTTTCAAGCTTTTATTAACAATATGTAAAAACAATTGCACATGATCTTTAAAGTGAGTTTGACTTTTTTTGAAAGTTATATCTTTCATTGCAAGACTTTTCAACAGCTCCCTTGAGGGGAACCCTCTCCTCTCCAGCATCTTCATTCTTGTCTTCTACATGGAACCAAAGAGGCCCAACTCTTCTCTCTCTCTCTCTCTTTCTTATATCTCAGCTTTCTTTTAGCTCTCATCTTAGTGTTTATTCAGCTCTATTACCTGTGCTGTGGTCATTATTTTGGCTTCTCGGGCCTACTTCCCCAGCTAAGGGAAGCAGCACCTCTTCTAGTTTTGAAGGTGTCTCTGTGTCTGTCCTCTTTCACTTTCCTCTCAGGCTGCCCTGTCTAGGATTAACTTAGTGCTCTCTAGCTCCCTCTTCTGAGCTCTCTCCCTGCAGGGCCCCTTATTAGCATAGACGATGAAGACTGTGTGCCCATTAATCAAATGATTCAGTAGTCTGGCTATAAACTATTGGGAGCCTGAACTTTTCTGGCAACATACTTTCTTAGAAACTATTTAATCATTTAGTAACCAGACCCAGACCTGGGCAAGAGGTGAGTCAAATAAGTAAATACAAAAAACATTGGCATTAAGAACTTTTGCAGTGGCCTGGCCAGTGTAATTTGGAATTGATTATTTTTGATTCCTTGTACAAACTTAGCTTGGGATTATTTTTAATCTTAATAGAAATAACTAATAAATATGCTCCTTTAAAACCTCTCGTAATTCGCAAAGTTCATCGTGACTGGACTACTGCAAAAATCCTCACTGTACTCTAGCATAGAAAAAAAAGACTGGAAAAAGGTACAAAAAATGAATTACTGGAATTCAAGACAAATATACAATATATCAACTATTAGAAAAGCTAAGTCTACTTTCTACATAACAGCATGGCACAAAATGGAAAATGAATCCCGAGAAACAACATAGTGAAGCCACAAGTTGTATCATCTGTACACTGCTGACTTACAGTATTCCTATTCAGTAGTTAACAAATGCTTACTGCCTTTGTTAGACAGAATATACCACACAAATACTGAATAACGTCAGTAGATAAATAATGTTATTTTGGGATGAATATTTATTTTTATTTAGAACACATCCTGGTTCCACTTAGTACATGTTATTTCCGCTTTTAACCTGATATTTTCACTAAGAATCTACCTGGAAATAAAACAGACAAAACCATGGGCCAGACAGGGAATTCACAATGGAAAGAAAGGCAGTTCTAAGCTAAAACACCAAGAAAAATATTAAACCTAGTGTGGTATGGGTCCATGTCATAAGAGCGAGTACTTAACAGTGCCTGACACATCAGCGATGACACAATGCCGAAAACAGAAACAGCACTTGGGTTAATATCCCAGTACTGACAATGTAGTGCAGTCTGAGAGGGGTGCTGCACTTCTGAGGAGCCGTCTTTCAGATGAGACGTTAAACTGAGGTTCCTTCTGCCTGGTTTGGTGGTAGTTCAGGTGGATGTTAAAGATCCCACAGCACTTATCGAAAAGAGTAGGGGAATTGTTTATTGCAAAAACCAAAAACCATCAATACAAATACTCAAAGGAAACAAATTGAAAGTAAAACTGGAAATAAAGCATCACTATACATATTTCAAATACAAAACAAAGCAATATAAATAAAGAAAAGAAAAAATAAGTACAACAAAACATTTCAAATCCAATAAACATCCAATAAAATAATGAACTCAGAATATGACAGTATTCAAAATCTTTTTGTATCCGTAAAGCAGTCTCAATTTGACTGATCATCACCCTAGGTAAAATACAGGTATGTTGTATAGAAAAAGAACATCATGCTTGCCAAAGATAAAACTTGATGCAAGCAAAGATTACATGAAGAGTGCTGGGATGAAAATGAGAAAAATATCCTGAATATTCTCCTAAAACCAAACATTCATATGTAATCTGGAATGCTATTCCCCACCCCCATTTCTCAGACAAAGCAGACCAAAACTGTACTGTATGTGGACAATTGTGGAAAAAGTGAGTCTGGGTTTCTTCTATACCCACACATTCAGATGCAGATGCAGATGCAGTTTCTTTCTGCTAAAGCTTTATGTTTTAAATTCCCCTTAACCCCAAGCTTCCCATGGCAATTTAACCATGTAATATCCCACATCCAAGATGGGATCCTCCCATCAGTGAGAACTTTAAGAGCTAGTGCTACTTTTGAGGGGTTACACCTGGGAAAATCCACTTGAACAAAAAAAATTCTGGGACATTATGTATTGATAAAGACCTTTCCGAGTAAGCCGAAAAACCTCATCTTTAACCACCCTCCACGCACGAAGCTTAGTTACCACTATTGGCAAAAAAGAGGGAACTTTATAATTAATTTTCACAATAGGTGCTAAAGTAGACCACTTTGAGAAGAAATCCTGGAGAAAAGCCATAGTCCATGCATCCCATGGATGACAGGTTGCGGTTGACCGTTCTTGAAAAGTAGTTTTAATAAAAAAATAAAAATAAAAGACTACCGGGTTAATCATCCCTAGACCTCCCGCCTTAATTGGAAGATAAGTAAAATCCCGTTTGACTGGGTTCAATCTGCTACCCCACAACATTTGAAAAAAAAATACTATACAAATGGGTCTCCTGATTCCTAGGTAAAGGAAAAACTGAACTCAATTAAAGAAATAAGGGAAGTAAAAATGTTTTAATAATTAATACACGTTTCTGTTTAGAAAATGACCAGTTTTTCCACAATTGTACTTTCTTTTCTCCTATTTCAATATGTGATTGCCAATTAATATCATTTAAATCTCCAGAACCAAAAAAACAACCTAGAATCTTGATAGGCCCTGAAGAAACAGTTATCTGTCCAATCATGGAAACAGAAACCCCGTTGCCTATAAAAAACCCAGCACTTTTCTCATAATTTACGGATGTTCCCGAGATCCAACCAAAACGTTCCACTACATGTAATGCGGTTAGTCCTTTTGTTACATCTTTGAGCATGAAACACATATCATCCACATATAGCGCTAAACACTGAGGTGGAACCTCCAGAGATGGAGTTAAGCCTCGGATGTGTGGATGATGAAGGATTTCCCGAACCAAAGGATCCAAAACAAAGGTATATAGTAAGGGACTGAGTGGACAACCCTGGCACACTCCTCTACAAAAATCAATCCCTTCCCCCACCAAACTATTAACAATTGGGAAGTTGTGAGCATTGTTATATAAAAGTGCCACCCAGGTTCTTGTTTTAACAGAAAACCCATATCATCGGAGAACATCGAATAAAAACCTGTGTGCCACCTTATCAAAGGCTTTTGCCTGATCCAGAGAAAGTAAATACCCCGAAAGTTTTCCTAAGCGCCTGAACTTACACATGTTCCATAATAGAGACAAATTCTGCTGACTATGTCTCCCTGGGATAGAACATGTTTGCACCAGGTGTACTAAAAAGGGAGCAACCTGTTGAAGCCGATGACGCAGGATGGCTGAAAAAATGTTGTAATCTGTATTTAATAAACAGATCAGTCTCCAATTCTCAATACGGTGTTTAACCCCTTTTTTAAATAAAAAAAATGTCAAAGCATCCAAAAAAGCGGCAAGTATCCGTGAAGAATCCAGAGTCTCATTAAAAACTGAAGTCAGGATGACACTGATGTCATCTGCCATGAGCTTGTATAGTTCATTAATTAAACCATCTGGATCAGGTGATATTCCGGATTTTAAGTGCGCTATTTCTGATTTAACCTTGGCCAGTGTTATTGGAGCATCTAGAATGAGAGAGTCAGAGGTAGTTATGGTAGGTGGATAGGTGGATGAAAAGTAAACAAATCCTCCCATCAAATGGTGGACTGAAAAACTGTACCATGTTGGGATCGCAAAAAGCTCCCTGCTATTTGTAGCATTTTGGTGTCTGCAGTGCGTAGAACCCCCTAAAAATCATAAAGCCCCTCCATAAGTTTACTATCTAAAGCTTGTTTGCATGCTGAATAAGGATCTGAACTTGGTGAAGACTTAAGCCCATAGGATAAGTCTTCATGAATTTTGAACGCCTTGCCATAATGGTAATTCCTCATACTTTGTCTAAGAATAGCCAATTGTTCCTTAACAAAATCATCAGAAACTGAAGACAATGACAGAACTGTGCTCTGAGTTTTAGGTAGTCAAGGTGATCTGTGGACTGGATAGTACAATGATGAGTCTTTGAGGCCCGCCGAAATTCCATTTTAGTGTCCATCAACCAATCCCCCCCAGGAATCATACATCTCAGCTACCGAACGCCGATTATCAAAAACCTGAAATAAACATATATGATAGCACTCAGTGGCAAGGATTGTCGGGTTTAGTTTCCACCTAGCCAGCATGGCTGGAAAAGCCGGTGGAATCTTAGTTAAAGAAAATTTTGCTTGTAACAAGAAATGATCCGAGAATTCACATGGGGCCAAAAAAAAAGAATATGGTAACAAAAATCTGGAAGAAAAAATAAAATCAATCCGTGTTGCAAGATTACCACGTTTATAAGTGAATCCTGGATTTGAATTTAATGTTCTATAAACATCTGTCAAGGATGCCGTCGACAATAATTTAAACAAGGCATGAGAATCACAATATATCTTACACTGCGTGTGATCTTTAAATTTAATATCCAATCCACAACTGAAATCCACCCCAGAATGACATGCCTAGGGGTAGACAAATATTGTTGTATGTCAGAAAATAAAGCAACCCTGGCTGATTTAACCTGAGGTGCATAAACATTAATGACCAGGAGAAAAAACCCTCGGCAAACACAGTCTAGGAGTAGGGCCCGCCCTGGCACTATGTCAACCAAGCCAGTAACATGAACGAAAGGATGACAAAATAATACCCCTACTCCATCTGCAACGTCTGAGCCAAAGGAACAAAAAGAGGGTCCTGCACACCACAATTTTTTTGTGTAATTAACATCAGTAAGGGTAGAAAAATGTGTCTTCTGCAGAAAAATAATATCTGCAGGTAAGGTTTTACAAAAGTGCAAAAGCCCTAGACGTTTTTTTGAATTCTTGAGGCTACAAGAATTCAAGGAAGCTATTGACAAAAGAGCCAGTGTACATTAACTAAGTTTTGTCTTTTTTTCATTTTCGTCCTGACTTCTTTTTAGATGCCAAGAATTCGGGCCCTCCCTTCTCATCACGCTCCATCCCAGATAAGACCCCTGAGGCAACTGATAAATCAGATTCAGAGTCTCCTTCTACATCCTGCAGAACCTGAAAAGTATTATGTGTAGTAGTAAGGGGCGGTAAAACAAGCTTTTTGGCATGGGATCGTGTCACTAGTTTTGGATGAGGTGCCTGAAACTCAGGGGCAGATGGGGGGGCAGTTACGAGCACCAGAGGGTCAATGCACTCCTGACCTTTCTGTGGGTGGACAACAACAGGAGGTATACCAGAAGAATCAGATGCATCTCCCGCAGGGGGAGGCAAACCCACGGGGTCTGGACCAGGAGGACTGGGGTCAGTGAAGGCCGCTTCCTCTGTATTTGGCCTAAAGTGGCCTTGTGCATCCGAAATCAAGGTTTCTTTATCTAACCCACCAGAATTGTTCTGGCCAGCATATGGACATTGATGATATGCATGACCCTGGGTATCACACAAATTACAGCGAAAAACATTGAGACATGTATAACTGTCATGATCTAGTTCCCCACATAAGGCACATTTGATTTTGTCACAAGCACTGCTAAGGTGACATGGGCTTCCACATTTATAACATTCCTTGGGTTGACCAGGGTAAAAGCAGACACCTTGATCCCTACCCAGGAAAAAACTGTTTGGAATATGTTGTACCAAATCCCCCATAATATGCAATTTTATTTTAAACCTCCAACCATCTGTCCAAATGCCCTCCCCATCAATGACAGGTTCAGGAGTACCCAGGACAGTACATTTACTTTCAAGCCAATACAAAATATCCCCCACATCCACCCCTTCATTTCTAAACATAACATGAATAGTTTTAAACAGCAGTTTTGTAATAGAAATTGCCCAAAATGGAGTCCACAAAGGGGTTGTTTTGAGGGAATCATATTTTTGCCAAAATTTATCAAGTCCTACAAAGGATTTAAAACTGACATCAAATGTTTCTTCCCCTCGAATATTAATAAGGGCATAGATATCTGATGCTTGGAAATTCATCAATCCCTTGAGTAGCCTGCGGGCCAAAAAGAAATGGTCAGGTGGTTCCAGAAGCCCCCCCCCCCGTACCTAAGGCGGACAGCGTTCTGTCTGGGGGCTTGTTCCAAACGATTGTTATGAAATAGGTCCGAAAAGTGAGGACCTTTATTAAATTGTTCCCTCCAAGGGGAGTAAGGGGGGGACACCCGATGACCCAGAAGCAGCCCCAGAGTCTGTCCCAACATGAAAAAAAGGCTCACCACCAGCAGCACTACCTGCTTTTATCTGCACCTCGTCAGGTTGCACTGGCCCTGGAGACTCCTGAGCAGCCATGCCCTCTGGTGAAAAAGTAAGCCACTCAGCATCTGGAATCCATTTACCATATTTTCTCATCCAGCCTGCATTGAGCAGGGTGGTCTCCTTGCTCCAGTCCCTGGCTGGGAAGCTCTCCGATGTCGCCTGTGACTTCCACGTAGCTCCACGCTCCTCCTCTGGTTGGCAAGGCATCTTAGCCGCACCAGGAACTAACGAATCCTCCTCCTCTACAATCGGAGGTTCTGTGCATTGCTCGCCGTCCTGCAAGTCATCTGGGCCACCAACTTCCTGATTCTGAACTGCAGCAGCATCCGTCGGCTCCATGTTGTGTTTCGGTATGGCTTCTGCCTCTCCCATAGCGCGGTATTCTCCGCTGCTTTCTTGAAAGTGCTCTCACAGTGTGCATACAGCAGAACTCTTCAAAACTCTGTTCTCAGTCTCTATATCGGTAAGGATAGCTCCCCTGCCTTCTGCAGGTAAGACATCCAACTCCATGCTTAGGCAGGCTCCAAATGCAAAAGCGCCTTGACAAGCAGCAGATCCTCCTACCGCCAGCATGCAGCAGGGGAATTTCCCCGGTGTCCTGGCCAAAGTTCCCTCATTCACTATAAATACCACCAACAGCTTAATCTAGTTCAAGGTCAGCTGGCATTCATCTGTATCCCCCTCCTCCGGGTCATGCCTGAAAATAGGCAGAATTTGTCTAGTGCACTTACCCGGTCAACAAAAACTAAATAAATAAATAAAATAAATGACACCGACCACGATATACATGAGCACAACATGGAACAGAGCAATGGTGTTTTATTATTTTATGTGGGGGACTTTGCCCCTCACACCCCCTTTTCTATTGTAATCAGCTCCGAGGGGGGGCTGGACAATGAAGAAAAAGAAATTCTACGTCCAGGAACACATACACAATCAAAAAACACACATGGACCTAGCGAGATCCAAATCCTGTACCTCGTGCACCGAAAGCAGTGTCCCAATCCACAGCACCAAGCAGCCAGTTCAGTGGTTCTTGGCCCAACTACGTTCCATATCCTTTTCCTGTATAGCTCCCTCTACCAGTCACTTTCTTGACTATTCGCCATTTACTTCCTTTCATGGTAGCTGACATCGTGCCTCGGTATAATTCTAGACTTGCTCATCTGACAGGTAAATCAAATTGAGTCGCTCAATTTGACTCGCCCATATCACTGGAAACTGTGTGGGGTATATCAAATGCATAATGGGTAGCCCTGTTTTTTCACTGCATTTTTTTTATTTATTTAAAATTTTGGTAACCAGGATAGGCACACTGTGCCGTGGCTCATTTCCAGGTGCAACTCAGGGGAAGGGAGATGGAGTATACACTGAGTCAGAACAATACAAACAGAAATGCTGAAGTTCAACAAGTCATGTCCAAGGGTACAGGCTGAGGGGAGTCAAAATAAATATGCAATACAATTATGAATAAAATATGCAGATGGTTCAGCAAGTGTGCAATGTGCCAGGTTAGGGGAGCTTAGACAGGGTAGGGGGCAGCAAAGGTAGAAGGACAGATGAGGTCATGTGTGGGAGTGGTGGGTATGGGGGGTTGGAGTAAGCCTTAGCAAACATTTGAAGGCAGAGATGGGGAGATATGAAGGGAGGAGGACAGCAGATTCCAGAGGGATGGGAGGCGGTAGGAGAGGGAAGCCTGCCCAGCAGTGGAGTAAGTGTGGGGAATAGAGAATGTACTGGAGTCCCTGGAGTGCAGAGAATAAGAAGATGCTAGGGCAGGGGAAAAGAGGGAGGAAAGGTAGGAGGGAAGGGACCCAAACCAGTATTTGGCTGTAAAGGAGGCATAGTGGGACTGACAATGTGAGGGTAGAAGGAGGATTGGGAGGGAGGAGTAAAGGGAGCAGTGATGAGTGCAGGGTGTAGAGTTGGTGGTGAAATGACAGAGGGCATTACAGAGTGTGTCCAGTGTGGCAAGGGAAGGGGAGAGTGCAGTGGCATAGATTACATCTGCATAGCTGAAGACCAGTAGAACCATTTTGGTTACCAGCTCCAGTCAGACCTGGGGGGAGAAGCAGTCCTTGTTATGGTACAAGGCACCAAGTCTGTGGTGAAGTTGGGCATGGATAGCATTGAAGTGGGTAAAGAAATCAAGCTTGCTATCCAGTCACACTCCAAAGTACTTGAAGGCAGGGACCACCTCTAACAGAGTAACATCTGGTGTAGAAAATACAGGGGAAGACGAGAGCCTGGCCAATTTCTGACTGGAGTTGAAGGTCATTGACACAGGTTTTTTTTTTTATGTCGACCCTGAGCTGGTTGTCATGGAACCAGCATAGCATATTATAGAAGTCATTTTGAAGTGAAGCTTCCACTGAAAAAATAGATGGGCAGGCGTTGTAGATGACTGTGTCATCTGCATACATGTGGATATGCATAGTAGCTCAGGCTGAGGGGAGGTCATTGAGGAAAATGGAGCTAAGGATCAGGCCCAGGATGAAGCCCTGAGGGACCCCAGCAAGCACGGGGGGAGATCTGGATGCCATCAACCTGAACAGTCAGTTAATGGTCCAAGAGGTATGAACAGAACCAGTAGACAGTGGGAACTGAAAGGCCAGTGGAGCACAGCTTAGTAAGAAGTAACAGGTAGGAGTGGGGTGTGCCGTGGAGCCTGAGCAATGTGGACACAGATTATTACAGCTCCACATCAGCGCTCCTAAAAACTTTCTTTTTTGGAGTTTTAACAGAAATTTGAATGCACAAAATATATTAATCGGTGGCTGGAGGTGTGCCCTGCAGGATGAACAATCCAAAGAAAGCCATCAGTCCAGAGATGGATGGAGAGACACTGGAAAACCGATGCTGGTGGGGCCTGCCACAAGGTCTTCCCAAATGGGTCCAACTGACGTTGATGGTGCAGAGGAAACCTTGCAGTCACTTGGCTGTAAAATGCAGGCACTGCTGTCTTCTGTTTCCAACATTAAGAACAAGATGGATGGCCTATTGGGGAGACTAACTATTACAGAGATTGTGGTGGATCAACTGAAGGGCGATGTAGAAGATCTTTAAAGACACACAGATAAATACAAAGCGAATACCCTTGGCAGAGTGAAAGAGACACAATATATCAATTCTAGACTAGAGCTTCTGGAGAATCAGATATGTAGTATGAATGTACAGGTCATTGGCCTGCCTGAGGGACTGGCAGGTGATCATCCACAAATGTTTATTCAGGAATGGCTGTCAGAACAATTTGAGGGAGCAGGGTTCCTCTACTGACTGGAGACTTGTAAAGGCCTATAGAGTGTGACCTTGTGGTCACACTGCAAAAGGCTTTAATGATCATTACCGACAGCATGGGCTCCAGAGATTTGATCCTAAACTGAACAAAAATACATGGACCCCTTAGCATTGAGGGACATATAGTTCACTTCTTCCCAGATGTCTCATTCATTTGGAAAAGAATTGGATGGTGTGCGAATGAAGCTTAAGGAACTGAACGTCCTGCATGCCATTTTGTTCCCTGCCAAACTTCGTCTAGTGCAAGGAGACAAGGTTTACATCTTTACAGATACACTTGATGCAGGCAAATGGGCTGCTAAATTGGAGGCTTTCTGTAAAAGAAACTCGGAGCGAAGTGATCAAGAGGATTTGGAGGTCGGCACCTGAAGCTTTGTCAAGGGGACTGTAACTAACATCATTATGTGGCGGAGTTTGCTCTGACTCTTTGTTCAGTACCTGATGGTTTGACCATTTCTTCCGTTAGTAATTAGCTGTTACTCTATGAAGTTGTGTTTGATCGAGGAGGAGGGGATGAAGAGCTCTATAACTTTACTGTTTTGAACTCTTATAAGACAGCTGATGCACTATCTATCTCTTTCCCCATCCTAACTATAGAGCTTAAGCCTTATTAAGTTGTCAGAATTTATATTTAGCTATCTTTCAATTAAGGGAGGATGTAACCATATCCCACCTCTCACTGTAGAAAAGCTTTGGCATTTGGTGATGTGGTTTTGTTTTAAGCTGTGCCCCTATTATAATTAGTGAGGTTGAAGTTACCCTCACGATGGATTTATCTTTATCTATAAATGTGGTATCCAAGTACCTTAACCCAGAGTGGGCTATTCCTTGGACACTTTTCAGACACTAATTTTGAGATATAACTACATGCTCATGGGCTACAGTTCCACAGACTGATAACATTTCTTGTTTTAGGTAAAAAAAAAGAAAATTATAGTACAGTCCTCCTATACTGTATATAGCAAGTTACCTGGACATACATGTATACTGTTTAATCATGAAAAGTGTATGTGCTTTCCTTGATGTATTAAGCTATAAAGTTTCCAGGCTGGGATATGTATAATATTGTTCTTCTGTTTATTATGCAAACTAATAAAATATTATTATAAAAAAAAATAGAAGTGGTGGGTGGGACACTGAGTCCAAAGCTTTGACAAGATTGATGAATATGGCTGCAAAAATATGTCCCTGATCCATCCCGGAGAGATAAAGTCAGTTATGCGCAGCAGGGAGGAAACAGTAGAGTGGTTCTTCCTAAAACCAGACTGGAAAGAGGAGAGGAAATAGGAGGAGAGAAGAGGAGCAAGTCAGCAAGCCTGGTAAGAACCATGCTGTCCTGGAGCTTTGCTGCAGATGGAAGGAGTGAGATTCTAATCTCTATGAAGTGTTTTGGGATGCCATGTGAATGAAATATTCTATATACAGTTGACTAGGCTATATAGAACACTTTATAATGCTAGTGTCCTGCAAATGTTTTTCAGTTGTCCTTAATGTGTTTTTGATGAAGACTTTAAAGAGGACAGGAACTCTTTACTTACTGGTAGCAGTGGATAATGTTCCTGTAATTAACTATTTGCAGAAATTAAATTCATACCTCCAAATGATCCTTACTTAACTGTGCTTGAATAAAACAAGATGTAAAAAACTCTATTTTTAATTGTTTTCATTTTATAGACAACATTCTGCACAGTTTCTTCTTAGAACCAGTAATTTGGAGTCCTTACTATATGGTTTATGTAAGCATGAGATGTTAACCTATCAGAACCATGCTCAGAGTTCTGTAAATCAAACATGACATAGTTAAAACTCCAGATCATTGGTTCTATGAATAGAACTGTAAAACAATGCTGTCCATAAAAACAAAATAATGCAAAATACAGTTATTCACATGACTTTTTATTCAAGGACAGTAAAACATGAATCACTTAGGGGTATGAATATAATTTGGGAAATAGAAGCATTATGAATAGCTACTTAGTGGACATAATTTTCTGTCCTCTTTAAATTTGCCAGGTACATGTTGACATTTCATATACTTAATTAATTTGCATTTTGTCCCAATAAATACGTACAAAATTGCAAGTACTTATATCCTATTATTACTCCAACCAATAGCACCTCCAGTCAATACACTTAATGGGCCCTATTCACAAAAGTGCACAATGTACTGCACGTGCTGAAGGTGCATATCCTACCTGCATAGCTCCACACACGGAGACAGGTGCACACCATGCAGTATTCACAGCACCAGCCACCTGTCTATGGCCCCTCCTGCCCCCAGCGCAAAGCCATGTGTTACTGGATTGGGGCTGCATGGGGAAGAGTGTGAGACCCAGGCAAGCATCCACTTGGATACTTGCCCTGGGTCCCAGAATGAATCCCTTATGCGCCCATGCAGGTGCACATGGGAAGGTGCAGAACACTATGGACTGCAAGAGGCACTAGCGGTACCCAGTAGTGGTGCCGGTACACACACATGTCCATGGTGGCCACCAGTGCAGACAACAGTAGAGCACCCCCATATGGGAATACAGAGCCCCCATCACTGTTTCACTGTATTGCTAATGCAATCCATTGCTGGTGGCCTAGCAGACCCCACGATCCCCAGTCCTACTGTATTAAAAGATCTATCATCCCCTGGTGACATAGTGGCCCCCCATCCCCAATCCCTGTGTAGTGTGCCATAGGATGTCTACTCTGGTGTCTAGCAGCCCCCCACCCAGACAGATATCACCCCACCAACCTGTCCCCCATCCAATCCCTGAGCTAGTGACCAGCACTGTCCTCCGCTCATCACCATGGCTGGCCACCAACTGAGCTGTCAATAATGAGCATGTACTGTGCAATCAGCTGTGACAGTATGTGCTCATTATTGACAGCTCAGTCAGCATCCAGCTGTGGTGGTGAGCAGAGGGCTGTGCCAGTTGCCAGCTCAGGAATTGGATGGGGGGGTGGGTTGGTGGGGTGATAGCTGTCAGGATTGGGGGGCTGGGGATCCACTAGCCACTTGGGTAGACATCCTATGGAACACTACAAGAGGATCAGGGATGGAAAGCTGCTAGACCACAAGGGAATGATAGCTATTACACTACAGGGGAGGGCACAGGAGGCAGGGTGGGTCCTATCAGCCACCTATATGTGATGTTCCAACAGTATGGCCACTGTACAGGGCACAGGTACAGGTGGCATGCCCACTCACAGGGGCTGGTCCTGAACAGTCCTCTGCCCACTGTACACACAGTCCTATCCCCAGGACTACTCTTTCACACAGCCCCTCTGTGAGGCATGGAGGTAGTGCCATGCACAGATGTGCTGGTGTATGGGCAGTGCCCACATCATGCAGTCACATCTCCTTGTGCTACTGTCCACCTCCCTTGCCCACCCTTCCCGCCATGTCCCAGACCAGTCACTTAGGGTTGCCTACACACCACACATACATGGTGCCTAGACTTCATGAATAGGGCATATGTGCCCTGTGCATGTGGATGGCCACATAACATGGTTATAGCAGAGTCCCCCCACCATAACTTCTGCACCCCTGTGCATAGCACTCCACGCCTTTGTGAATCATGTGGTGTGCTGGCACGCCTCTGCTACTCACAATGGACCTCCCATGGCACATTGCTTTCCATGTGGGTGGGGATCTGGTGCACATCTGACTGGTGTACAGTTTAATGAATGCCACCGGGGATCCGTGGGACCCCTGCTATGTGGCTTTCACGTGTAGGGTAGTCCATGTGCCCGGGATATGCGGCACATAGCCTTTGTGAATAGGACCCAATATTTTGTTGACTTATTGAACATTTGCAGCCTAATTGATGTAAAAATATATGTAGCCATTCGATTTAAAAATTGTCAAATCATGTGGTGTTGCCTAAATGAGCTAATGGTAAGAAAACCAGACAGAAATCACTAAAGGAAACCATTTCATAACCTTACCTATGTTACTATAACCTTACACTCCTTTCAAAAGCCGGTAATGATCACTTTAATAATAAGCTGTATTATGAAAGCCAAGTTCATCTTCAGTGTACATCCATTGACATTTGTCTCATATGCTCGTATTCTAGTCAACAATTCTTCATTTTCCATTCAAAGTACTTTGAGACTGTCAAGTATTTATTCTATTCTTGTTATAAGGTTGTGTACAGTAGGTATATAAGGTGATTTAGTCAGACATTGGATAGTACCTGCAGCCTATGTGTATTTGATAAAGATCACACTCCAGCTGTAGGACAAGCTACTCCAGATTCAACACAGAAGTGAGTCCTTTGTCACAACCACAGTAAAGCCAAGAATGAAAACAGTCTGGTATACAGACCAACAAAAGAGAAAGCTTATTTCTTGAACATATGAAACAATATGTTGTTTTCTTCCAAAACTGATAAAAAGTGTAAATGTTGCTCTGGTTTAATGTAAAAGACATCTTAGCACTTTGCACCAATCTACCTCATTGTATATACCATGGTGTGTATCAAAAACTCTGGGCAATCTGTTTTCTTCCTAGAAAGTAATCACAGCAAAAAGATTTAGTAAATGCTGGTGTGTGTTTTTGTAAGGACTGTACCAATGAAAAAAAGTTCACTGGACAACAAATCAAAAGTTATGTCAGCTCGGCCAATGTCACCAACTCTCATAAAGCAGACAAAGTGCCATTTGAACTATATTATTTTAAAAATATCTAATTTGTTTTGTTCACCTCAGAAGGGTCTGGATGATTCAGTTAACTGGCAGTTGGTTAAATAACCTTTCATCATTTAGTCACTGGTTTGAATCGGTATGCCCCCAGGATGGTGACACTATTACAGCGAAAATGTCGATGCCGACAACGTTGGCGTTTTCACAGTAATAGTCCACCTGCGACCCCAGCACTCTCTCTCCCCTGGTCCTGCACCCTCTCCCCCCGATCCAACTCTGACTCAAAGTTAGAATCCTTTAGGTAAGGCGGTGCTGGGGCCTATCCCCCTGCATGGGGGGTTTGGGGAGGCAAAGCCCCCCCCCAAAGAAAGAACAGCTGAGGTCTTCATTTGCATTTATGTCAACCACAAGTTGCAGTTGACATAAATCCATCACTGAAATGACAGTCAAAAACTTAGTTTTCGAACTGGCATCATAGAGCCGTTTGAATCCAGCCCAGGTCAGTAGTGACAAAAAGCCATTATCAGCTGTGGGCTGTTCAGTGGCTAATGTGAAATGAGTTGTGATGGTTCTCAATCCCATTCCTAGTTAGCAGGTGTCTACATTACAACACCACCAACACAAATAGCACAAATTGCCCTGGCTGACAGTTTCACATTAGATTCCAAGAATTCAAAGGACGTGGAGTCTGAACTACAGTACCTTCTTACGTACAGAGTGGTCCTAGGTCCCTCCATGATAGAGTGAGTTGAGGCATAGAGGAGCAGTGCTGGGAAAGGTATCCTGTGATATGGGCAACTGAAATTTAGTGACTCAGATATGAGCAACTCAACTCCAGCTCCCATTATTGAGCCACCCTGGAATGGTAGTGAGGGAAAAGAGCAACAGTGTATGACATCGACCAGAAGGGGAAGGATAAGGAGGAAAGTATGTGGGAGGTAGTGCGGCATAGAGTTGCAGAGCTGGCCATGTGGTGTGGTGGTAAGGGTGGCTGGGTACAGTGATAGGTTAAGGGTTTGGGGCTAGGGAGGGGTATACTTTTTGCGTGTCATGAGTAGGATTTTATTTTTTTACAAGAGTGCCTCCTCCTCCCCGACATGCACCCCCTAGAAATGACAATCCAAATTAAAAGGGGGTGTGTGGGTGGAGAAGCCCCCTTCGAGGGGGTGCAGGGGCACAGCCCCCTGCATAATTATATTTTATGGTTTTCACCTGTGTTGTTGTGCCCCTCAGTGGGAGTGTACATCGCCATTTTGATTTTTGGCAATGTACACTCACTCTAACCACGATTGGGTTTGGCGATTGACGTTATGACATGGAACCATTGGCAAACTAGCCCTGCAATCCCTTGTGCCGTACCTTTCATGTTGAAAAACAGTAATGACCCCAGTGCTGTCAGTCTAGCACTTTGCCAGAGCACTTAAACAGCTCCATAAAAATATTTGTAACGCAAAAATTACAAGTATTATCTTGGGAACATAATAACATTTTCTTGGGTACTGTTTTCCTTTGAACTACTCACACAACAGCTGTGCTTGATTTTTTTTGTTAGTTTTACATAGACTTGCCCATGTCATCTCAAACAAGCACTTAAGTGCTCTGTCTAAAGGCTCAATTTATTAAGATGGGGAGGAGGCAATTGAAGCATCTTGCTAAACTTTTGCTTGGAAAGATGCCACACTTCCACCCCAGTCACTAAATAATTAGTTATTTGTGTGCTGCTGTTACTGTGTTACTACCAATATCTTTCTGCCTTCTCAGTGAGTTCTGGTGCCATTAAGGGAGCACTGAAAAAGAAATAGTCCACCATCATTTTTGAAAGAGACAGTATGCTGTATCTTTCATGTTTTTGTTTAGAAGTTTTTCAAAGACCAAAAAAAGGACATTACAATTGAAAAGGTTCTCTAAAGAAAACAGATCAATTATTTTGTTTCAGAAAACAAGGTAGATTTTCATTTTATACATTTCCTAAACCACCTGTGGTTTCTTAGTGGTGAATGTTTGATCCCAGTTTAGCACCATACTGTACATCTATCATTAGACACAGTTAGAATTTCCCCACCCTGTATTCCTCTATTTTACAGAACTGACAGCACAGTCGCTAATCAGTCACTAAATGAGCTTAGTTAATCAATGCAAGAGGAATGCAGAAAGGCAAATCGAGGATTTGCACAGTCTATAGATTACCTCAAACGTATAGTAAATTGAACCCTAAATCTTACTAGTCAGTTTGTCCCTAACTGTCAAACAGCAAACTTCTATTTTCATTCCCTTATAATATGCTGGGTAGAACATCAAGAGAAAAATCAAAGCACACTGATGTAATTGTCAAGGGACAACACAGCACAGACGTCAAAGCACACTTACCAGAAATGTGGGAAATCACTGCTTACATAGCTGCCTGAACATAATTCATTAAAATAATTAAAATGGAAGGTTGGCTAAATAACCACAGTCTCAAGAGCTAGGAAAATAAAGAAAGAAAGGTTTAATTGTGGAGTTAGAATGGTAGCTATGAAGAAAATGGTACCTTTCTGTGTTTATTTCCTCAAAGTACACATGTGGCTGTAGAAAATACAAAATCACACATGCCCCCACAATGCAAAGCATCATGGGCTGCATATGCAAATCACCACAGAATGTTATGCTGGTCCAACTTTAAGCAGGAATTGCATGGTGCCGAAAGGCCTCTCACACAGTTTGCAAAGGGTGCTAACAGAAGCATGTGGCTGTAGTACCAACATATAAAAGTTCTGTCCTGGTAGGAAAACATGCGTCTGCCCCTGCTGAGGCTAACTACACAACCTGCACCAGTTTTACATAATAAAGGTTTTCATGACTGAGAACAGATAGGGCAGGTCCAATAATGTAGTGATGTGGAGCGGTACTTGCCATGTTCACAATCTGAGCTCAGAATGTCACAGCGGACCTGCAATAGTATGATCTAGCATCCCATTGCCTGAGGCTAACTTGGGACGATTGCCCACAGTGCTGGTGGGCCTGATTGTGATGTGCTGGGGATCCCATGGGTGACAGATGGAAGCAGCTCATCAACTGGGAAGGTGGCATTGACAGCAGTCAAAGGAAGACCCTATGGTAGAAGTCAAGTGGAAAAACAGAATTGTAAAAAACAATGAAGGTCCTTTGATGTCCTTGCATCGTGTGAGTTTTATTCAGGTGTTCAATCCCAAGAAAGGCTACCATAATAGTGAATACACATAGCTATATATATATATATATATATATATATATATATATATATATATAGTAATGTATGTATATTCACAAAACAGGATAAGAAATCCTAACAGTCAGAATGACAAAAAGTGTGATGTAACTGTCTGTTTATCACAGCACTACTGAACACCTCAGGTCTATGTGTGTGTATTTCATTGTTTATTTTTTCATTTTGTATGAATATTTTATGAGGAATGACACACTTCAGGGTACCCTGTTATGCTACATATATAGACACGTCTGGTGGTTGAAAGCAGCTGAGTGCAGCTCGTGCTCCACGGTGCTCCAGAAATGTCTGTCTGTCTCAGCATAACTGGAGCTTGCATTTCCACAGTGGACTTAGGACTGAGGTTGTTGGCAAAGATCACAGGCAGCAGTAACAGCCACAGCAGGAATAGGGTTAATGGGTAGTAACAACTGGATGGGGGGAATCCCTGAACAGTAGCTCACTAAATTGCATGGGCAGAGCAAAGATGGGGTGTGAAGGGGGTAGGTAATGCAGGAAGAGGGTAGGTGGAAAGCAAGACAGAAGGGGTTGGGAAGGTAGTAGAATATACTGGGGAGGTCTGAGGGGGGAAGTTTGCAGGTGAGAGAAGTGGGAGAGATTGGGATGGGATGGGGAAGAGGTCTGCAGTTTAAAGAAAGGGTGATATTGTAAGTTATAACACATGCAGGCAGCTGTCTTCTAGGCTGTGCTCCAGAGGTTTGGTGCCCTTTGCAGGAAACTGGTGGGACTTAAACAGGAACTTCTTGTGTCATGGGATGAAATACATCATTTATGCAGCAGGTTAGAATGGGAACCTAGGGTGCCCACTAGTATCCCACTCTCGCAGTGGCCCAGTGAGACCAGAGTGGAGGGAGTGTAATAGACAAGTGGTAGGGGAAAAACCAAAGCCCCCAGATGCAGGTAGGAGTTTGTGGGCTTTGGTGGCAAATCAATTCGGGACCCTTGCTGAAGTGGGGTAGCCATCAATTCCTTAGGAGGACATTAGGCTGGATGCCACCTTGTCTCTAGGTACAACGAACAAGGCAGCAATTTGGAGGGAGAGGGGCAGAGCCACACAAGAGCAACCAAAATGACATTGGTATTTGGTGACTACATTGTCAATGGGACTGAGGAAGCAATGGAAGAAGAGTGTAGGGGAAGAAGGGATAGTATAGTCAGATGTCTCCTGGGGGTGACAGAGGATAGGAACACCAATAAAAATGAAGGACTAGTCATGCACATGGAGCAGGGTATGGAGGTCACAGTTCACTTAGGGACAAATAATCTGGCAAATCATGAACTGGAGGTAGTAAAGGTTAGTTCCAAAGGGATGTGTGAGAAACTGGGGCAGCATCTGAGTCAGTGACCTTCTCAAAGGTCCTGTCAGTATGGGACTTGGGTGACATGAGACAACTAAAAGTTAAAACATTCAACTCTTGGCAAAAGGGGTCATGTAAAAAGAATAAAGGGTACAAATTCTTATGGGACTGGGGCCACTTCTGGGATAGGAGACTTTTCAAGAAAGACTATGTTCATCCAACAGTGAATGGAGCTAATGTACTGGGGCAGACGTTTGATGCCTTTATTAGCAGGCATTTAAACTAGGGAGGTAACACTAAGGTTGAGGGCCCCTATAACAAGGGGGGGAGGACACAAGTAGTGCTCCCCCAACAACATTGGTCAGGGAAGAGGGAAGACTCATGCCACAGATTGGGGACTGGGTGGTGGACAGAGTGGAAAACAGGTAGAGATGCAGAAGACAAAGGCAGAGAAGTGAGGAAACAAGAAGAAAACGCAGCACAGGAGGGAAAAATAGGAAGTGAAAGGGGGTGGAGCAGTCAACAATGGAGAAGTTAACAGCAATAAAGATCTTAGTCCCAGAGATCAGAGGAAGCCCCAGAAAGGAAAATGGAGGGATATTTGCCTAAACACCAAGAGAAAATCAGAGACCTCCAGGCGGTGGTGGCAGAGATTAACCCCAACATAACAACAGTGATAGAAACATGGGCATTGGAAAACTATGAGTCAGACCTTGTAGTCCTTGGGTACTTTCTGTTTAAGAGGTACACTGGAAAGATAGGTAAGGGGGGTGGCCCTGTATGGGGTGGGGGCATTGAACAGTGGTTGATGCTTCAGGCAAAGGGGATGGAGAGTGGGAAACTATGGATCTAACTGACATGAGAAGAGTGGAAGAAGCTCATGATGGGTGTGTTGTATAGGTCACCAGACCTGAGTTAGGAGGCAGATAAGATACTAGGAGAAGACATAAGAAGAATATCTACCAAGCATGCAGTGATAGCAGGGGATTTCAACCTATCAGATACAGATTTGGAGGTTCTAGTAACCAGACGTGCAAGGAGCCACTCTCTACTGGACATCCTGCGGGACTGCTTCCTAGTGCAACTAGTACAGGTACCGACAAGGAAGCAGGTGACCCTAGACTTGGTACTAATACTGAAATGGTAGGAAGGGCTGAGGTAAAAACTCAGTGTGGATTGAAATGGATATGAATACAGAGCACTCCACATTGAGTGCTGTGATCCTTGACTTCAGAAGGGCTGACTTCAATAAGATGTGGGGGGAAATCTGAAAGAAATTGAGAGGGTAATGGAGGCAGAGGGGTGGAAAACAAGTGGAAAATTATAAAGATAGGTATCATAGACATTGCAGATAGCTATACAAGGTAGATGGTAAAGAAAAGCGAGCACCAAAAAAACTCTGGTTTTCCAAAGAAATAGGAGTAGCACTGAGTTAAAAGGAAGCTGGTGCATACTGACAGGAAATCTCCACACAGGGAATACTAGATGAGGAGTAGTAGTTAACCATGATAGGGAAAGAGAGAGACCTGGGGTTATTATTAGCAACAGTCTCAAAGTTTCCACATACTGCAACAGGGTTTACAGCAATGTGAACAGAATATGAGCTTGTATTGGCAGAGGCTTGAATAGCAGTATGGGAGAGGTCATCTTGCCAATGTGCAGGTCCCTGGTAAGGTGTCATTTCAAATACTGTGTCCAGTTCTGGAACCTGCATCTAAAGAGGAACAGGAACAGGCTGGAAGTGGTACAGAGAAGGACCACCAAGCTTATACAAGGACATCAAAGATGGACATACTGTATGAGGAATGTCTTGCAGAGCTCATGAAGCCTAACATGCACTACAGACTATTGAATCTCCTGGTGCTACAGCCCACCTCTGACTTCAGCTGCTGTGGATTCTGAGATTTCTACTTACAACAAATGACAGCTTAGAAGTCAGCATAATAAGCCTGATACTATACTACAGTAAACTGTAAGTGAAAAATGTCTTTTTTGCATCCAAAATGCAAATTAGGACCAGCTTCATAGCTAGATGTGGGGATATTATTACTGACTGTTCCCCTTTAATAAGCTAATAACAACATGTATATTATCTTTTTATAACACACTTCCCAATTGCATCATAGGGTAATCAGATTTCAAGATACTATTTCAAGGCATACTCCTATTTATAAGAATTACCATTTTATTCCAGCTATGAATTATGTAATGTCCCAAGAATGGGTAGGAAAATGCCTACTATTTGAAACAAATACAATTACAACTTTGATCACCTGAATAATATAGTAAATGTGATAGATTAAATGAACATTATAATGCATATCTTACAACTGGAACTTATTTAAACCAGAAAATGATTATAAGCTGGGGAAATTGGTCTTAACACCTATAGAAGAATTAGCAATGTTGGCTCATGGAAAAAAGAATATAGTACATTCTTAACAAACTGTGCCATCATTGGTGCATTACAGAATGTATATAAAAGAATTAGAAGTTATTTTTCTCGAAATGATTGGAAAATATTCTTCAGGTTATGGTTTATAGGGTAATAATTAATAAATATGTTACAGAGCAACAAACCCAGCACTGATCCTTGGAGTGCTAAACTCAGAACATCCCTTCACTCTGAATGGTGACCATCTACCACCCCTCTCTGCTTCATAGCTGTCAGCCAATTTTCTGTCCATCCCCTAAACACTTGAGGAACTCCATATTGTGCTACTTTCTCCAGGAGTTTTCTGTGGGATACAGTGCCAAAAGCCATGTTGAAGTCCAGCTAGCCTATATTCACTATTTGGCTCCTATCTAGTCCCCTATTTACTCCTTGATGAAAGAAGTCAGGTTGAGCTGGCAGAATTTACCTTTTGTGAAACCATTTTGTGTGCTAGACAACAGCCTATACTCTTCCATTAGCACAAAAACATTACTGGGGTGCTGCTGGGGGGGGCAGGTAAGCACTGTGATAGAGTTTCCCCCTTTGGCATTGTGTGGGCATGCCACAAAAAAAGTGTTTCATGATCTCACCTCTTCCTTCCCTCAGACCCAGCCATCTACACTGAGACACAGATTGGATTGGGGTAGCCATTGGCAGGAGTAGAAAATGAGTTGGGAATGCATGGAGGCCACCAGAAGTGTGACTAGAGCCATCTGCATTCCCTAATACTCCCTCTGCACTCTTTCATGGATGTGTAGGACTTTAAAAGCCCTTTGTGGATCAGGCCCAAAGTAACCATTGCCCAAAGACATAGAATTAAACAAGAACAAATAAACTCTAAATCAGGGACACAGTATGACAAAAAATGTATCTTTTAAAACTGGCTAACATCTAAGTGCCAGATTTACAGTTACTACCAAAGTTGAAAAATTGGTGTGACAATGATTTGTGCTGGTCCCTTGTATGCACTGCCAGAGCTACCCTCAAAGGGGGTAACAGTCCTTCCCCATGCAGTCACAAACTCTACTGAATGGGGAGAGGAGTGCACTTCATCATGCAAATGGTCCTCAGGCTATCCACAATGAACTGTGAACTACACAAGCCCAGTCACATCTTTGGCGACACTCTCTGCCTGTAGAACTATCACAGACAGTCCATAGGGACATAAATAAAGAGCAACATGGAACAAAAAAGCCACAATGCAAAAGAATGGTACTGTGATCGGGATACCCAATTTACTGACTGGTGCAGTTATTCAAGGGCGGCCTGCCCTAAACATAGAACAGCAAACAAGTCAATTGCTGCACTTGGACTGAAGTAAAAATGATAAATGACCAGGTATTTCATTTAAGTGGATATTATTATTCCACAACCTGGCTCAAATGGCCGAGGTGAAGAAAAAGTACAACCTAGCTCCCCAGCGCTTCGATTCCTAATAAATCTTCCTCAGGGGGTGGAGCTCTTAGTGAGGACAAAGCTTAAATACAAATTAAACAGGTGCAATCAATTAAAAAAACAAAAAATATAGCAAGGGAACAGAGATTGTTATGGGACTAGACCACAAGGAACCGTGCATGGGGGTCAGGTCTAACGTGGGAGATCCAGTGGATGCTAGAGATTGAAATGTGGGCTGAGTTAAGGGAAGGTGCCACTGGACTGCCAATGCAGAACACCGATGGACTGAGATGGAGATGTCAGCATGGCACACAAGCAGGCTTCAAGGAACAGTACCAGGTTAGAAAAGCGCTACCAGAATAGCGGCACAATTCACAGCACTAGTCTGGTAAACGCTACCATGGACAGCAAGGGAGGATTTACAGCGCTTGCTGTAAGCACTCCCCTGGTCACTGTCCATGGTGCTGAGGACAGACAAGAGCACCAGGATCCATAAGGCTGTCCAAGCTGCTCCCATGGCGTGGAGGGCTGGGGCATTGAGCAGCTTGGCCTGCGCCACTGGAGACCAGGGTTCTAATACTGATCTCCAACACTTTTACTGAAATCGGGACTTAGACTATTTTACATGGCGCCATGGAAACAGTATTCCACGGCCCCACAATTTTTAACTTTCCCCATGATCCACTCCCCGAGGTTAGAATCCTTTAGTCTAGGGGTAGATGCAGGGGGCACAGATCACTACACTCCTTTTATAGGGTACCACAGTTGTGACATTTCCTGTGGCAGAGCAGGAAGGGGCGGATCAGTGGGGCATCCACAAGGTGAGCTCATTTATAGTAGCACTAGTAATTTAACTTGTTATAACAAGTTAAACAAAAACAAAACACAATCAAACCATTACTTGCATTTTTTTCCTTCTAATTACTCTGACTAGGTTATAAACCCAGCAGCTTATCTGGAATGGATATCATTAACTGAAGGTACTGTGGAACAATTTTCAGAAGGACAGTCTTACAGGATTTAGGACACTGTCCTACATGCTGGGCCATTGCAGATCTTAGCGCTCAGCTCCGGGCAGCATGGGCAGAGATTGCACACCTCAAATTTCATATTCAAGAGGAAATACATTATAAGAACCACCCGCCATTTCCCCAGCATCCAGCAGAAAAACCTTGACCGCAGAGGGTAGTTGGATCACTAGGTTGGCAGGTGGTTAGGAGGGGCAAATCGGGTGCCCCATCACTCTCTGCTCTCCAACATATTACCTCCAAAAACCATATAAACACTACAAACAGGTATCTGCCTCTATCTCTGAAATCAAACAAAGAGGCAGAAGACACTGCAAAGCAGGACACTGCGGCACAGGAGCTAGCACAACAAAACTCACCCAAATCAGGAACCAAAACAAAAAAGCAAAAAGGAAATCCAAAAAACTTCTGATCATAGGAGACTCCATGATTCGGGAGTTGATACCCATCTCCAGCCAGGGGTAATGGTCAGATGTCTCCCAGGTACATCAGCATGGAGAGACACTGACCGCATTGCTAAAATTGTTCACAAAGCAGGAGAAAACATTGATGTCCTAGTACACATAGGGACTAATGATCTCGCCAGCCAGTCAGTTGTGGAGACCAAGGAACACCTGACCAGGCTGGGTGACAAACTATCATCCATTTCATCCGGCATCTCCTTCTCTGAGATCCTGCCAGTCTGGGAGAGGGGGGCAGATGGACGGAAGGTCAGAGAAGGGTAGATAGGGGAGCTAAACACGTGGCTCAAGGGCTGGTGCCAGGAAAAAGGACACAGATTTGTAGGGAACTGGCAACAGTTCTGGGAGCGAAAGTTCTTTAAATTTGATGGACTGCATCTGACTAAGGAGGGAGTCAGTGCATTGGGGCAGAAGTTTGACGTCTTTGCAGAATATTTAAACTAGCAAATGGGAGAGGTGCAGCACCCCATACGTCAGTCAGGAAGAACACCTCCCCTCAGCTAGTGGTCAAACAGGGATTCAGCATGTTTGCAGTTCATTTGCATCACCAGGTAAGAAAAAGGTTTGTCTCCACACAACCCATAGGGTAATGCCAAACCTCACCCAACAACTAATACACCAAAATCTGGCCAATGGAAAATCATGTACACAAATGCTCACAGCCTGGGAAATAAGATCCCAGATCTGCAGGCAATAATGTCAGAGGCTAAACTGGACATAGTAGCAATTAGTGAGGCGTGGTTTACCAGTAACCACCTAGGAGACTTCAGTACCTGGCTATGTATTGTTCAGAAGAGACGAGGGTGCAGAAAGGGGGGAGGTGGCCTGTATGTCAATGAAAATATCAAAGCTACAGAAATTCAGAATACACATAAGGAGCCAGAAGAACTGTGGGTCACCCTGGAAACAGGAAATGGGACAGTCATAAGAACTGGGGTTGTCTACAGGCCCTCAGACCAGGGGAGGACATAGACACATTACTGTTAGAAGATATACAAAACATGACAGCTAAAGGGAGGTTCTGATAATGGGAGACTTCAACATGCCAGATACAGATTGGTCAATACCAGCAGGAACATCTGCCAGAACTAGACACATAGTGGATTCCCTGCAGGGAGGGCCTCAAACAACTGGTACAACAACCCACAAGAGACAGGGCTATCTAGATCTAGTACTGACTAACAGGGAAGGGATCACAGATCTCCAGGTAGAAGGTCACCTGGGGCCAGTGACCATCACATGGTATGGTTCAATTTGGCTACTACATCTAAATCATCCCATTCCAAGGCAAAAATATGGGACTTCAGAGGAGCTGACTTTGATAAGATGGCCAACAGAGTTAAGCTAACCCTGGCAAAAAGAAACACAGGTGAGGGAGTACAGGCAAAGTGGGAAAGCATTAAGGATGCAATACTTGAAGCAACATCCCATTGTGTTAGACAGAAAAGAAAGTGCAAAAGAAGAAGGAAACCACTTTGGTTCTCAAATACAGTAGCAGAAAAGGTCAGAGCCAAAAGGCTGGCCTTCAGGAAATATAAGGGAACACAGCGGGATGAAGATAGGGAGGCATACCAAACTGCCCTAAGGGAAGCAGGGAAGGCAGTAAGGCAGGCAGAGTCCCAAACTGAGGAAACACTAGCACAAACAGTAAAAGAAGGTGACAAGACTTTCTATAGATACATTAGTGAAAGGAGAAAATCCAGAGGGGGTATTGCTAAGCTTAATGGAGAAAAGGGAGCATGTGAGGAGGAGGACCATGTAAAAGCATCTATCCTAAATAGATACTTTTGCTCAGTATTTACTGAAGAGAAGGTAGGGCAGGGCCCACAGCTCAGCATCATGGACACAGGGGGGAGGGAGGTGAGCACTACTCCCTTCACAAAAGAAAGGGTCCTACAAGAGCTTGCTAAGCTCAGGGTGGATAAGGCAATGGGACCTGATGGCATACATCCCAGGGTACTTAAGGAGCTAAAGGTGGAACTAGCAGAGCCATTAGCAGAACTGTTTAGTGAGTCTCTGAGCACAGGAGAGGTCCCAGAAGACTTGAGAATGGCTCATGTGATCCCGCTCCACAAGAGCGGTAGCAGGGAGGAGGCAGGGAACTACAGACCAGTCAGTCTTACCTCAGTAGTGGGCAAGATTATGGAGGCACTCCTTAAGGAAAGGATAGTGCAACACCTGGAATCCATAGGGGCACAGGATCCAAGACAGCATGGGTTTACAAAAGGAAGGTCCTGTCAAACTAATCTCATAGATTTCTTTGACTGGGTAACCAGAGTGGTGGACCAAGGGGAGCAGTTGATGTCACCTACCTTGACTTCAGCAAAGCTTTCGACACTGTTCCACATAGAAGATTGATAAATAAGCTGGGTAGGCTCGGGTGGGTCAGAAGTTGGTCAACTGGGTGGCAAACTGGTTGACGGGCAGAAAACAGAGAGTGGTGGTAAATGGTATACAGTCAGAAGAGATGCAAGTCACAAGTGGGGTACCTCAGGGATCAGTCCTGGGGCCAGTCCTCTTCAACATCTTCATTAGTGACTTTGCAGATGGACTAGAGGGTAAGGCTTGTCTGTTTGCAGATGACACCAAGATCTGCAACAGAGTAGATGATCCAGATGGGGTGGGCAGAATGAGAAGAGATCTGGATAAACTAGCAAAATGGTCAGAAGAGTGGCAACTGGGATTTAATGCAAAGAAGTGCAAGATCATGCACATAGGGAAGAAAACCCTGAAGCCACCTATAGGCTAGGAGGGGAGTTGCTAGCAGTCACAAAGGAAGAAAGAGATTTGGGCATCATCATCACTGATGACCTGAAATCATCCAAGCAGACCTCTAAAGCAGTAGGTAAGGCTAGGGGGTGTTAGGGTGTATTAGTAGGGGTATCACAAGTCGTAAGAGAGAGGTAATAATCCCTCTTTACAAGACACTGGTTAGGCCCCATCTGGAGTACTGCGTGCAGTATTGGAGGCCACACCTTCACAAGGACATTAACCAAATTGAGGCAGTCCAGAGAAGGGCAACCAAAATGGTGCAGGGACTGCATCAGAAGACATATGAGGACAGATTAACAGAGCTCAATATGTATACCCTTGAGCAAAGGAGGGAGAGAGGTGATATGATTGAGGCATTCAAACACCTTAAGGGCATTAACAAGGTGAAAGAGTCTAACATGTTTAAATATAAGAAAAATAGCAGGACAAGAGGACACAGCATGAGATTAGAGGGGGCCGATTAAGGAGAATGTGAGGAAATTCTTTTTCACAGAAAGGGTGGTGGATGCATGGAATGGCCTACCTCAAGAAGTGGTGGCTATGAATACAGTGCAGGGCTTCAAACAGGCATGGGATAGGCAAAGGGAGCAATACAAATGAGTATGAATAGATAGGCCACTGACAGAGCAAAGGCCGATGGCACATTTATAAGGTAGAAAAAGAAATGGGCAGACTGGATGGGCCTTGCAGTCCTTATCTGCCGTCAACTTCTATGTTTCTATGTTTCTATGGATGCAGGGGGCAAAGCTCCCCACAAAAGAAAAATTGTTTCCGTTATTCCGGCGTGATCCTTGCTGACAATATTGTTGTCAGCTCTCTTTTTACCCAGTGCCCAAGGAACAGGTTGGGCAGATGGTGGGATAAATTAGGCAGTAAAGCCTGTACCACTGGTGTCTGAATGGCACAGCACCTTTCAACTGCTACTGTGCCATAAGGATGAACTAATGCCAAATTTGTATTCAGTGAATGTGCTGAAGGCACTTTTGCCTTTGATTGGCCCAATCAAACTTTTGGTCTGCTTTGGAACACTTTGATCTTTGGTCAAATAGTTTGAAAAAGAAAATAGCACTCTAGGCCTTCCTAGGGGGCCAAGACTATCCCTATGGACGCCCTCATCTCAGTTGCTTTCCATCCCATCCCCAGACTCTTTAAAAAAAATTTGCTCCTGGCACTGTGCCAGTGCTGAGTTAAAAAAAACAGCTGACTATAGGAATGGGGGAGGGTGGAAGACTGGGATTGGCAGGAGTGGTCGAGTGTCTGAGTGGTGCTGAAGTAATGCCTCTTACCCCTATTTTCAGTCTGATACAACCCCTCCCATGATAAAGATCTGAAGTTTCTTTGACCCAAATGTCAAAGATGAATCAAAGACAGGAAATTCCAATGACAGCTGAACGAAGCTGCCAATTTTCACATTCGCTTGCCATTACAGCGTCAGCAACAAAAGTCAGTGGGCCTTCTTAATTAGGTGTTAGCATTCGCAAATCCTGTTTACATACTCTAACATCTGCATTTCCTAATTTCATTGTCACTATGTCGCAGGGGGACTTCTCTCCCTGACAACTAAAAGAACCCTTTGTGGATGGCCACTAGGTGTCTTATAACAATGGGGCATCATTTCTCATCACATTTTGTGACTCTTCACTAGAGATGCCGCAAAGTTTTACTCCACAGGTGAATATGCCATGAAGTTGCAAATTTCACCCCATGGAGCACTTCACGTAATGATTGAAAATTAGTTGAAATTTGCCATTTGTGACTTTGCCTTGCTTTGGGTTTTTTTAGGTGCAAATTGCACTTTAAAAAAAAAAAAACAAGCATGCAGAGGTTACAATGGCGAATCTCCCTAACACCACCCCCCATCTATTCCTGGTGTCTAGTGGACCCCCCACTCTGCCGATCACTGACCTCAATAATTAAAGATCCCTGGTGTCTAGTGGAACCCCCCACCCTGCTGATCGCCACCAGTAGTGCCACTCCAGCCCAATAATAACAATTCCTGGTGTCAAGTGGTACCCCCCCACCCCATCAGGTAGTGCTCCCCCAGCCATCACTCCACTCCTCCTCCACCCTGTCCCCAACCCCGAGCAAGCCACCAGCACAGCCCTCCACTCACCTTCACGGTTGGCAGCCCGACTGACGTGCTCTCTCATTCTGATTGAATGAATGAGCACATGCTTGTACAAGCACACACTTATTCATTCACTCAGTCAGCAAGCCAGCTCCTGTGTAGTGGGCATTTTTCTGGGTGCAGGAGAAGGGAGGGGGGGCTGCTCCGGTTCCATGGGGGGGGGATGGGGAACTCCAGGGCCTGCAATGCCATTCTCCCCATCCCACCCCCTCACCAAATCCCAGAGCAGCCCTCCCTTCTCTAGCACCTGGAAAAGCGTCCACTGCAGAGGAGCTAGCTGGCTGACTGAGTGAATGAATGAGCGTGTGCTTGTACAAGCAAGCTCATTCATTCAGAATCAGAGTGCATCAGTTGGGCTGCTGGTCACAAAGGTGAATGGAGGGTTGTGCTGGTAGCCCACTCGGGGTCAGGGACGGGTGGGGGTGGAGCGGTGGCTGGGGGAGCACCACCTGATGGGGTGAGGGTGGGGGGTTCCACTAGACACCAGGGATTATTAATATTGGGCTGGAGCGCACTACTGGTGGGATCAGCAGGGTGTGGGGTTCCACTAAACATCAGGTTTTTTTATTATTGGGTCTGGAGATCTGCGGGGTGGGGGGGGTTCCACTAGATGCCAGGGATTTCTTATTACTGGGTCTGGAGATCGGCGGAGAGGGGGGTCCACTACACACTAGGGACTTTTATTATTGGGGTCAGAGACTGGTGCAGTGGGGAAATGGGTTCCACTAGACACCAGGGACTCCATAATTTTTTTATATTGCAGTTGGTGGAGAGGGGTATAGGGGCAAAGTGTGGAATTTCTCATGTGAAATTCCACACTTTCGCCTTTGATCCACGCTACGCGAAATGGCAAATTTCGCAAATTGCGCTCTGCAAATTGATTGCTATGCACAAAATATTCCACGTAGTGAATTTTTTTGGCTTCACCCACCTGTACTCTACACCTAGCAGCTGAGAATTAAACCCCAAGAACTGGACATGTCTAAAGTGGAAATAGAATACTTCAACTTTAAATATGTCATAGCCCATGTATTTTCAGTTAAGATCTATCATAAAGGAAATCTCAGCTGATCTGTGAAAATTAAATATTTTGTTATGTCAGTAAATCTAATTCTCCCATTTGTCCAGATTTTGATAAGTAGAGTTTCTGCTTATCCATCCAAGATGGCTACGTGACACCTGGCATTTAGATGTGAACTCTTTTGAGGATAGACAGCATACTGAGGGTATGACAACAGGCATCATGTGAGCAGATGGTGATGGCATTATGATTGGAAGCAGAGACAGGAAGAATTGTAGTCAAACATTAGCCCTCTTTTGGAGTTTCATGCTTAAAGAGTGTTTGCTGCACTTTTGCGAATTGACAGATACTCACATTTGTAACAAAAGCAGATACACTTTGTGCCAAAAACAAGGTGTTCTGTAAACCTAAAGTAATAATCAATAATAGTTTGAAAACCTCTTCCCAATGAAATATGGCATACTGGAAGGCAAACAAGATGCTGGGATGTATCAGGAATAGTTTCACGAGTAGCAGGAGGGAGGTGATATTGCTGCCGTGCAGTTCATTGGTCTGCTCGCACCTTGAGTATTGCATACAGTTTTGGAGCCCATATTTTACAAAGGACTGGGAATGGTTAGAGACTATATAACAGTGGGCTACGAACATGGTCCATGGGCAGTAGGGTATTTATTGAGAGGAGAGACTGGAAGGTCTCAATAGGTACTCTCTGGATGATAAGAGGAAAAGGGGGGACATGATGAAAGCATACTAATGCAAATGGCATATAATAAGGTGAACTCCACAGAATTGTTCAAGCTGAGTCATAAGTGCAGTCATAAGGGTGCACAACCTCAAACTGGAAGGGGGAAATTCAAAAAGTGCATCAAAAAGTATGAATTCACGGAGCAGCTGGTGGAGAGGTGAAACAACCTACCCAGTAATGCGATCAATGTTGGTATGATGTCAGAGATCAAAACACATTAGTACAGTTTCAAAGGGGTTATTGGAAACAAGATTGAAGGCAGGGGGCAGGGTAGCCCTTTTATGTGCCAAGTAATTAAAATAGGCATCAGGTCAGACTTGATGAACTCATAGTATTTTTCTGTACCTTTTGGTTTCTGTATCTATGAATTGCTGCTGGACATTCAAGAGGGGGAGCAAAAGCCAACAGGCCACACAATTGTGAAAATGGCAGAAAACCCTGTAAACAAGGGTATTTTTTAATCTGGCCCAAAGGCCAGCTTGTAGACCACAATGACCAACAATAAATGTCCCTTGAAACAAGGCTGCTCTGTGGCTTACTCACAGTTTCAGGACACAAATGGCCCCTGTCATGGCAGACCTCTGGATTTCTGCTCTCTCAGACTATCAGTGACGCAGGCAGTCTCCCCCTCTGTGCTCCATGCTAAACCAGCCATTTCTGGCACTGACCACTGACTTCTCCGTCCTCCTCTCAGTCTCTCCAGACTGCTGAGGCCCAGGACCAACCCACTCACATCCCAGGTTCCGAAACTTTGGGTCAATGACAGCCCATGATCTTGTTGTAGTGCCTGCTTCAGACTTGGATCAGCAGCCCTTAGTCTCTTACTCTGTGCTGGATCTTCAGGGTTGTGTACATGCCAGCTTGCATGCATTTGCTGTGCTACTCATCTCTGGAACTTCGGTTGGCCTGCAGTGACTCAGCTCACACTCAGTCCGAGCACAGAAGTTCCTTCCACAGTGAGATCTCTCCCAGATATGCTTATCCCAGCTCAGTCCTCCTTTTATAAGCTTCTGTTTACTGTCTTTCCCTACTGATGCCTGAGGCTGTCACTCAAGATCCTCGACAGCCCACAAGCCAGGGAAAGGTGCCAGAATCTGGGGCCCTTCCTTTCCCCTCAAAGCCTCCTGGAGTCCTTTCTGTTGTTGGGGGGGAGGGTCACGTGAGGACTGCCCCTCCATATAAGCAGGTGTCCCCACATCCAGCTGACACAATTTTGGGTTTCAGTTACTGTCCACTACATAGTCCTTCTGCCAACTACCAGGGCCTGCCTCAGGCTCTTCAGGAGCCCTGCTGCCTACTGGAAGAGTCATCCTTCAAGGCTGCCTGTCACAATGTTCTATTCCTCAGAATCCTCTTCAATATTCAGCAAAGGGGCAGACCATTACCCCCAGGCTGGTTGTGACTCTGAGGGCAGCGTCTTTGCTGCCTCCAAGTTTTTGGTGACCACCTGGTCTCCTGTGCCAATAGTTCAGTCAGAGGTTGTGGCTCAAGTACTGTCTCCTCAGCAGGCATGGTCCAATGATAAGGCTTTAAAAAGTTGTAATGCATGACTACAGTCTGTTTTTAGGGCTGCAGTGAGCGGAGCCCTACAGTCCTTTTATGATCACTTAGAAAAAGGACTCCACATTCGTTCCGAATGAGCAACATGTTGGATTGTGTCACAGTCACCTCCACATCTGTGAAGCAGTCCATCCATGTTCTCCCTACCAACTGCAGCACTGCACTGTTTCACAACTTTTCCATATCACCAGCACATTCCTGTTTTAGTAAACCTCTTTCTCTCCCTGTCCCATATGACTTCACACACATAATATTGTGTGCTGCAAAATTAAGCTAACACTCGTGGAAGTTATATATTTTGTATATCTATTCAACAGCAAATATGTTGAGAATGACTCTTTGTCGTTACCTTTTTTCTTGCACAAATATAAAATGAGTTCATTTCAGAACATTTACATTCGTATATCATATTGCGCTTACTGATACAATTTAACCAAGCTGGCTTTGAAAGAAAACGCAGACCTAGGTTATCCAATGTACCTGAAATTCGCACCAAACAGATAAGTTGCAATCTGACGCTTTCCATCAACTCTCCCGTTGGCATGTAAACTAGATCCTGACACCAGAACATGGGTGGGAGCTCTTTTTAACTTTCACAGGAAGCTACATAGCAGGAAATAAACTCTTTGAGTCTTTAACTGCTCTAATGAACATAAAAAGAACTTAGAATTCAGTGTAATATTTAAGTGTTATAATAGTTGCACCATGCTGTGTTTTAAATTTTTATTTGTCAACACAGTGTTTTGTTCTCCTCGGTATTTATGTAGTGCCTAGTCTAATATCATTTCCAGTTGTCGGTTTTGCTATTACACCCTTCCACCACGCCAATCAGAGATAACCTTTAGGGCACAAACCCATCCCGGGTACATACAAACGATCAAAAGAAAACGGAATTGTGTACA
Source organism: Neoceratodus forsteri (assembly GCA_016271365.2). Lineage (NCBI taxonomy): Eukaryota > Metazoa > Chordata > Ceratodontiformes > Ceratodontidae > Neoceratodus > Neoceratodus forsteri. Next base: position 438,774,492 of record CM057453.1, read on the forward strand.
GTTTAGTTCACTTTACAGAAAGACAAAACACAAATGCCGTCAGTATACACTTGAATTAAAAGATGGAATGTATGCAGGAAAACATAGAATGAAGAGTGGGAAAGATTAGGTGTAATACTTGTGCACTGCAAGATATCTTCTAATAAGTTCTGCTGATTTCTCATAAACAGTTAAAAGTGTTTGAAGAGTTTTACTATGCTGCCTATTGGAAAATATAATTTCCAATTTAATTTCTCATAACAGTTAAAAGCGTTTAAGAGGTTTACTATGCTGTTTATTGGAAAATATCATTTCTGATTACGAGATGTTGAGAGTTTGTGGAATGTGTGACATCTAATGTGTGATTTTCAATCTTCCTGCATTAGGGAATCTGATTGTAACAAAGTCCTAGGGCTACTGTATAAAGCTTGGGTTTTCATAAGTTCTCTAACTGTGACACTGGGGGTGCCCAATCCTCCAGTGTTGAGACTGGGGATAGTTGATGTCTTTTTTTTTTTTCACCTGTAAAACAAAAATGGTCCATCGATGTCTCTTGCAACTGTTCCCTACCCCCATCCAACCCTCCTGCTGAGCATCCACCACCCCGAACCCCCCCCAAGCCCTTACTTACTCATCGGGGGTCCAATGCCGTAATCCTCTATGAACCACAGACAATGTCATTACTCTTCAAAGCTGGACCACAGACTGAAGATACAGGTATGCAGTTCAATGTATTTCAATGGGGTTTTGAACTCGGTGCCATAGCTTGAGCATTTTTACATATTTTTGGCCCAGAGTTTCAACATGCCTTCTTTGGGACCCAGCCTTATGAATAATGTCACTGTCATTAGGCAGATTTGCCCTGAAAGGTGATTTTACAGTCTCTGCGCAAAATCACCTTTCAGGCAGGAGTTAAAAAGTTTCTCTGCCCTTGTTCATAAGGTGGGGTCATAAGAAGGCTATGTTGAAAATTTGGTGCAAAAATATTAAAAAAACAGACAAGTTATGAGCCTCCATAGAATTTTGTGGACACAGACTCATAACTTATGTAATTGTCAATATTTTTACCCCAAATTTACAACATAGCTATATCTTTACAGCACCTCATGAATGTGACAGCTGTCATGTTTCAAATCCTGGCCAATATGTTTTTTTACATCCTGAAATGTGATTTCACAGTCCCTGCATGAAATCTCCTTTCGGTCAAGAGCTGAAAATTTTCTCTGCCCTTGTTAATGAGGTAAGGTCATAAGAAGGCTATGCTGGAAATTTGGTGTAAAAACATTAAAAAATTAAAAAGTTATGAGCCTATGTTGATTTTTGCTAATGCAGGCTCATAAGTTCTGTAATATTCAATATTTTTACCCCATATTTTCCGCAGTTATTTCTTCACAGCACCTCATAAATGTGACAGCTGTCATTTTTCAACTGCTGCCCAAAATGTGTTTTTGCATCCCAAAAATTGATTTCGTAGTCCGAGCGCAAAAACACCTTTAAGACAGGAGTTGAACATTTTGTCTGCCCATCTTCACAAGGCAGGGTCATAACAAGGCTACTGTATGTTGAAAATTTGATATAAAAATATTACACACCAACACATTTATGAACCTATGTTACATTTTGCAAATGCACACTTGTAACTTTGGTAATTTAAAATATTTTTACCCTAAATCCCTCAATTGAAGCCCTGTCAGCTCCAGCCAGAACTTGTTTATTTACAGATAATAATTCCCACTCTACATCAGACATTCACCTGATGCGGGCCCTTGAACCATGGCTGCAGCTCTGGGCAAATACCTTTTTTCCAAGAGGTAAGCAGTAAAGGGTCCAAGACATCACTAACTACCACCCTAGGGACCAACTCATGTGGGCAGAGACTACGAGGGCTCTTGGGGTGGCCCCTACTGTTTTCTAGGACCCCCAAGTAACACAGGCTTTATACCAGTCTTTAACAGACTTCCTCCAGCCCAGCCAGTAGTATTTGCCTCATAACTTGTGCCTGAACTTCTCCATCCCTTAATGCCCAGCTATGGCTACGTTATGTCAAGCCTTTAAAACCTCTTGGATCACCCCTTGTGGGACCACTATTTGGCTGTGACTGGATCTGCTGTCCTTGCCCATGATCCACAGCACCAACAATCCTTGTTGTACTTAAAGGTACAGCCACACTGACTGGTATTTCCAGAGCTCAGAGTTACTTCATGCCTCTTTGGAGAGAGCAGGATGTTCTTTCTCAAGCCAGACCATTATGTTTGTGATCACTGGGTCTTCCTGTTGGAGGTCCAGCAAACCTGACCACTCTTCATTCTCTTCCCTATTGGTAGGATACAGCAGCTGAGCTCACCACAGGGCCAGGACCTCTACAAGCAGTGTAGTACTTTTTGTTGGCTTCATTACTTACTCCAGCCTCCTGGACAGGAAGCCTGCATTGTTATGCTGTTTTCTTGAGCAGTGCGTGATTTCAGAGGTAAAGGGAAACTTCCTTCACAGCACATTACACTCACATTTGGCAAAGTTCAACATGGTTCTGCATTAACAGAGCCAGTCAGTCCCAAGTAGTGCAATTTGGGCCACATCTTCAGCCACTAAACATAGAAACATAGAAACATAGACTTTGACGGCAGATAAGGACCGCTAGGCCCATCTAGTCTGCCCATTTCCCTACCTACAGGATAGGCCGCAGATCCTAGTTAACCAACAGCCTATATCTTCCTGCCCCCCACAAGAATTGCCTTATGTCTGTCCCATGCATTCTTGAATTCTCCCACAGTTTTAGACCCCACAACTTCCTCAGGAAGGCTGTTCTATGCATCCACTACCCTTTCTGTGAAATAATACTTCCTCACATTGCCCCTGACTGCCCTCCTTCTATCTTTAAATTGTGTCCCCTTGTTCTTGCAAGTCTCTTTTCTGAAAGATGCTACCCTCTTGGACTTTGTTGATTCCTTGAGGTACTTGAAAGTTTCTATCATGTCCCCTCTCCCTTCTTTCCTCAAGGGTATACATATTAAGCTCCTTTAGTCTCTCCTCATCGGCTTCTCTTGCAGACCCTGCACCATTTTAGTTGCCCTCCTCTGGACTGCCTCTATCCTGTCTATGTCCTTACGGAGATGGGGTCTCCAGAACTGGACACAGTATTCCAGATGGGGTCTCACCAACTGTGTCTGTACAGAGGGATAACAACTTCCTGTTTTCTGCTGCTGATGCCTCTCCTAAAATCCCAGTATACCCCGGCCCTCCTACTGCCTTCTCACATTGCTTGCTACCTAAGGTCATCTGATATGATTACCCCAGGTCCCTTTCCTGTTTTGTTGTTGTTACTACCTCCCCACCCATTGTGTATTCTTCCCTGGGTTCTTGTTCCCAGGTGCATTATTTGCACTTTTTGCATTGAATCCTAGCTGCCATACGTCTGACCATTCCTCCAACCTTGCCAAGTCCCTTTTCATCCTTTCCACGCCTCCTTGTGTATCAATCCTGTTGCAGATCTTTGTGTCATCTGCAAAAGGCATCTTTTCCTTCCAGTCCCTCTGCAATGTCACTGATGAAGACATTAAAAGGACTGGACCCAATCTGAACCCTCACGGTACCCCACTAGTAACCACCTTTCTTCAGAGTTGACTCCATTTACAATTACCTTCTGTGTCCTGTTGTCCAGCCAATGTTTTACCCAGGCTACCACCCTGGGACCCACTCCCAGGCTGGTTAATTTGACTAATAATCTTTTGTGTGGGACTGTGTCAAATGCCTTGCTAAAGTCTAGGTAGGCCATGTCCACAGCCCCTCCCTGGTCTACTACTTTGGTCACCCAGTCAAAGAAATCTACTAGATTCGTCTGCCATGACCTTCCCACTGTGAACCCATGCTGCCTTGGATCCTGTGGTCCACTGACCTCTAGGTACTCAACTGTTCTTTCCTTCAGAAGTGACTCCATCACTTTCCCTACCACAGAGGTCAGACTGACAGGTCTGTAGTTTTCTGCCTCTGTCTTGGTCCCACTTTTGTGAAGGGGAATCACATCCGCCTTCCTCCAGTCCTCAGGTACCACACCATCCTGCCATGATTTATTAAAAAGAGTAGCCAGTGGTTTCACTAGTTCCTTCCTTAATTCTTTTAGAATTCTGGGGTGAATTCATCAGGACCCATTGCTTTGTCCACCTTCAGTTTTAGGAGTTCTTGCAGAACCCTTTCTTCTGTGAAAGGACTGGGATCGACCCCCTTATCAAGAGTGCTTCTGTTAATTGGATTAGGCACTTCTCCCTCCTCTTTTGTGAATACTGAGCAGAAATATTTGTTCAGTATTCCTGCTTTTTCACTGTCCCCCTCTGCCCACCCACTGTTCATTCTATTCAGCCTCACTATCCCTCCCTTTGTCTTTCTACTAGGAAAGTTTCTACTATTCCACTAGGAATTCATAGGCTAATCTTAGCTCTTCAGAGCAATTACATTCTACCACATGCACAACACCTTGAGAGCAGTCCCATTCACCATGTGACCATTTCTTCGTAGGGTCATAGGCTCAGTGGGGACCTTTTAGTCACTCCTCCCAATAGCCAGTAGTGCACAATGGACACCTGTGCACCAGAATCCACAAAAAAGTAGCATGGGATGCCTGCTGTTTCCCAGAGAAAATAGCTGCCCATTCCTACAGTGGCACTGATCATGATCTGCCATTGAAGATCCTTCTGTTCCTTAGTGTGCACCTGGACCACAGCCACTGTTTGTACAGCTCCTGGCCCTACTAGACTCTTCCACTGTGGACATTGTTTTGCATAAGTGATCCAGGCCTCCATACACCAAACAGATCTGATCATCCATCCTCCAACACTGGCACTCAAGCTGTACTTTCAAGTTTTTATGTTTAATATGTGGACATGCACAAGTGAACGTATTGCACTAGTACTGCTTTTTGATGGGTGTGGCACTGTTCATCCAATGCAGAGCAGTGTTTTAGGGACATGTCTGTGCCACACCAATCATCAGGCAGACTGATCATGATGGAGTTTTGGCTTTCTGGATGGAAACTTCATGTATATCAAAAGAAAGAGCCAACCCAATCATGGGTCAGCTCTTCTCTTTGATGTACGCTGCTCAGCAAGCCAAGCTGATCCTTCTTGGCCAGCCTGGAATGTCTGCCAGCTGTAAAAGGAAAACATCCATCGATGTCTTTTAGTGACGGCCCCCTGACTGTCCCCCACACCTGGTCCTCCTTCTCAGCCCCTCCCCCAAAAAACATAACACTGACACTGGGGGTGCCCTATTCCCCAGTGTCAATAGCTCATAAGTGAAACCCCCTTGGTGCACTACTGTGCCGCTCCCAATGTGCAGTCACATCTTCTAGTTTTTTTTTAATTTATTTATTTATTTACTCCCCCCTCCCATGACTGTCCTCAGCAACTACCCCCCCAAACATAACACTGACAGGGGGTGCTCAATCTCCCAGTCTTGCCACCCTGTAAGTGAACCCCCAGCAGTCCAGTCCCTTCCCACACCCAATGCACGATCATATCTTCTTTTTTTTATGTAATCTCACCCACCCAACTCTCCCTCTCAGCACCCACCATCCCAACCACCCCCACAAACATAACAGTGACACTGGGGTTGCCCAATCCACTAGTGTTATGATCAGAAAGAAAAAAAAAACATCTTTCCAGCTTTTTTTTTCTTTAAACCCTGTGAAAAGAAAACCGTTCATTGATGTCTTTTGTGGCCATTCCTGTCCCTGCACCTGACCCTCCCACTCAGCACCCACCATCCCCCGTCAAGCCCTTACTTACCCACTGGGAGTCCAATGCCATCATCTTCTATGGATTGCAGATACGTCTTCACTCTTCAAAGCCGGACTATGAACTGAAGAAACAGGTCTGCAGTTCAATGTATTTCAATGGGGTTTTGAATTTAGTGGCATAACTTGGCTATTTTTGCATATTTTTACCACAAATTTTCAACATGCCTTTTTTGGGACCCCACCTCATGAACAATTTCAGTGACGTTAGGGAAATCTGTTACAAAAGGTGAAGTTGTGGTCCCTGTGCAAAATCACCTTTCAGGCAGGAGCTGAAAATTGTCTTTGCCCTTGTTCATGAGGTGGGGTCATAAGAAAGCTATGTTGAACATTTGGTGTAAAAATATTGAAAAAAAACAACAAAGTTTAGAGCCTATGTTGAATTTTGTGAATGCAGGCTCATAACTTTGGTAATTTTCAATATTTTTACCCCAAATTTACAACATAGCCATTTCTTTATAGCCCCTCATGAATGTGACAGGTGTTATTTTTTAAATCCTGTCCAAAATGTGCTTTTACATCCCGGAAGGTGATTTCACAGTCCCTGTGTTAAATCAACTTTTGGGCAGGAGTTCAAATTTTCTCTGCCCTTGTTCATGAGGCAGGGTCATAAGAAGGCTATGTTGAAAATGTGGTGCAATAATGTTAAAAAACAACAAAGTTATAAGCCTACTTTGAATTTTGCGAATGCAGGTTCATAACTTTGGTCATTTTCAATATTTTTACCCCAAATTTTCAGCAGGGCCATTTCTTTACAGCATCTCATGAATGTGACAGCTGTCATTTTTCAGATCTTGCCCAAAATAATGTTTTTGTGTCCCAAAAGGTGATTTTGCAGTCCCCACATGGAATTGCCTTTCAGATAGGAGCTGAAAATTTTCTCTGCACTTCTTCATGAGGTGGGGTCATAAAGACAGCAATGTTGACAATTTGGGGCAAAAAAAATAAAACAACAAATTTATGAGCCTGCGTTCAAATTTACAAATGCAGGGCCAGATATTCAAAACTTAGCCCTGGGGCAAAATTTGTACTGCACAGTGGGTAAAATTAGCCTGGTACCATTAGCACGCTATATTCAAAGGAATAGCTCAGAGCTAAACCTGTTGAATATAGTGTGCAAAGGAAGCCATGCAAACAGGGCTGTAAGTGCAGTGCAAAAGAGCCCGGCAAATAAGACAACTCTGAATATAGCAAATAAGATAGCTCTGAAAATAGCATCCAGGCAGTGCAAACAGCAACACAGTGCAGAGGAGAACCAAATGTCCACTGGGGGCGCATGCAAAGAAGTGCAGCACAGAATGTGAACACAATAGCAGACAGCAGAGGACAACATAAACAGTGGCAAATCAACCACCAAACACAATGGCATGAAACCACACATGTACCAAGAACAAGAACCCAAAGAATAAAACAACAACCTGAAAGATAAAACAGTTAGCCAAGAAAAACAAAGGACACCGGAATGCAAAATGAGAAAAAGTGTATTGATGCCAAAACATGAACAGATGGAACTATGTACAACACAAGGAGTAATCTGGGGATGGGAAACAGCAAACAAGATAGGGATTATGGGAACCAAAGTGAAAACCCAAAACAAGCAAACAATAAACAGTAAGGCACAGTGAACTATGTACAGATGCAGCATAGCTACAAAAGGGGAGGGACAGAGAAGGGTGCAAAACAAGGGAAGGGTCATTAAGGGTTTGATGGCTGAGGCTGTGTTGGTGCAGGGAGCTGCTCCTTCAGGATCCTCGCCACCCTCTTGGTATCAGCAATGAGGACCGCATGTTGCTAATTGAGCATGCATTGTTGGTGCAAAATTCTGTGTAGCAGGTCATCCCATCCCTCCGATGCTTCTGGCTGCGTGGCCCACAAGGAGTTCCTATGGGAACCTATGGGTGGAAAGATGACCATGTAAGGATGGTGTACTGACAATGTCATGTAATGCAACCCCCAGGATGATGCCCTAGGGGAGGACAGCATGTCCCAACAACCATGGCCGTGTACCCACATAATGAAACATCGCACGTGCCACCAGAACTACACCTGTATGCTGCAGCACAAAGTCACATGGTACACATGCCCACCCCAAGCACACAGAAAGGCCTGGAAGGCTGTTTCTGACACCATCATACCTGCGACAATGCTCCATGGCTTAGCAATGCAGACCCTGACAGAGTGCGGAACCACGGCTCCCCAGGTGATCTATAGACTGGCCACTGCCACATCAATACACTGATGCAACACAATGGTTGGGACATGCTGCTCAATGGAACAGTACTTAGAGACAGTCGACCATACAACACCAAACCTGATGCAACACATCCACAGAATATGCCAAAAGACTGTGGCCCATAGTGTCACCCACAGGCAGTGCAGCAGACAGTGTGGAATGCCCCACTCCACAGACCACTATCTGGACAGCAGTGTGCCATGTGCCCATGCACTGGTCATACAACCCCATATCACTGCCACAACGCAGACCCAAACAACAGCCCCCCACCCTGGTAGGTGACCAGAACTGCACCATGTGTGTGCAACAGGACAGCATGGGCAGTCGGCTATGTCTGGTGCAAGGTGACAGACAGGTCCAAGGCACCAGTCCACAGACACTGAAGTGACACAGGTACACTTACTGGAAGGCATGCCACACACAGTGTGCAGACACAGCCCAGTGTGACTACTGCACCACAGGGATGTGGCTGGCTTTGTAGGCCACGGCAATGAGCAATGCAGGACACTACCCACCAGCTGCATGGCAGACACAGCAATCTGCAACACTGCAGGGCCATGTCTGCACTTGTGCTGCCTCAAGACTGGACCACATTCATTGAGGGCAGTCCAGCCATCATACACCCCAATGTCACATAGGCAGTGTGGCAAGTACCAGATGCAAACACCAGCTGCCGAGTACCAATCAGATACCATGGCCATGTGCAAGCATGATAGCTGACTATGCACAGCCTTGTGTGCCCCCCCAACCACTGGAGAACACCAATAACCCACCTTGCATCATCTGCAGTGCATGTAGACAACACAGTAACATACTCACTTGCATCATCCAGCTGCTCGTCACTGCTCTCTGTCCCTCTACAGGCACTGTCTCATCTACTCCTGCTGCTGCCCTGGCTGTCCCTGTCAGTGTAGTCTTCAGAGGGAAGAAGGAACAACATTGTCAGGAACAGCATGGACTTCAGTATGGCCACCACCCACCCATGTCAATGATACCCATGTGCACTGTATACAACAGCACTGCCCCACCAAAGAGCCACATGTGGCATGGAACACATGATGTCTTTAAGTGCACAGTACACGATGCTACACAGATGGTAATGGTGCATACTGCAGCGTGCCATGTGAGGACAGCGCAGCACAATACTGTATATGCATGTCCACGGACATGGATACAGTGTACCCACACAGGCATATCAGTAGATACACTGTGAAGCACACACAGCACTGCGTGAGGACCTTCCCCAGCCATGTGTATGTGCACTACACAGATGTATACACATATGTTGGGTGCACATGGATGTGTGCCCACACACTGACATGAGACTTCATGAGCTATGACACTGATGGATACTTACCTGGTGCAGGCACAGTCCCCTTCTAAACCATCCGCTTGAATTTGTCAAGCCGCTGCCTCTCCCACCACTGCATGTCAACATACCTGTGCCTGCACTGCTCCCCATTGCGGGGCATACCTGTCCTCTGGGACAGGTGGTGGGCAATAGAGATCCAGACCTGCCTTCAGGGCCTGTCCCCCTTCATGACCTCCACAAACAGCTGGTGGACTCTCTGGAGCACCAGCTGCACCAGGTTGGCCAATTCAGCCTCCCTCACCTGTGGTCTCTCTGTACCACAGCCCTGACATGTCTGCTGCTTGCCATAGCTATGATTCTGGTTAGCTGTGCATGCTCAGTGCGTCCAGCGCTAACAGGCATTGCACCATGCTATTTGTGTAGTGCCATGCTGTGATGCTAAAGGTTAGCACGGCGCTAACGCATTTGCCTGTGGCTAAAGTTTGCAATATTCAAAGCTAGTATGCAAATTAGCCTACTTAAGCATTCACGGAGCAAACCATCACATTAGCATCTCATTACAGCCTACTTTGCATGCATTACCATGTGGATTGCCCGTCCGGGCTCTTTAAGAGCTTCCAGAGCTCCACCTGCAGAACTGACAGGTATTGCAGGAGGTAGGAGGAAAACTGTCTGCAGAGAAAAAGGCCCCAGGATGTCCCTGGACTACAATCAGGCTGCTACAGGTATGTAACCCTCAGTTAGCACAATTCTGTACTGTATTGCAACCCAGTGTACACACATCCGCAATGCAATGCACCTAAACAATGTTGCAGGATGATGTTTTGGATGTAATGTGACTGTGTTCCCAGTCCACTACATGCTCAGATGCTGCGGACCCTGCATGCAGCCCATGCAGTCACAGTGCTGCAGTGTACCCACGTCATAGGGCATGTACAGTTTGTGCGAGTGTCCCTGAATGTGCACACTGTGACACACGACTGGATGCACATCATCATCATCAGTGGTACAGTACATTGTGAAGAGGGGGGAGACATGCATACCATGCTCACTGCAATGGGTGCAATGCACACAATGAATATGTTTGTTGAGGTACACTGACAATCAATATGGGGGTCTGAGACCCCACACATGGCAATACAGGTGCAGCACACAATATAATGCATTGCCATTCCAGACAATTGTCTGCTGACACCCTTGCATGTGACAATAATATGTTGGTTTGCTAGATACCCTGTTGTGGCACACCCTGCACTGTGTGAGCATCACCAGTGCCGAGGGAGGGGGCAGTGACAGGGGACAGTTCAAAGGGCTGACATGTTGGATGCACATGTCAAGTGTGGCACGAGGGGGGCAGCACACTATAGGCCACATCAGTCATGCCCCCAAGCATGTTTATGTGTGCCATGCTACGCACACCTCCAGCAAGGGGACACTGTGCCATATGAATGCAATACATATCTGTGCAGCATAGCCCAGCCACAATCCTGGTGGTCTGCATAAAGAACAGGGATACCAATGCTGCTCAAAGAGTGCATCCATGTATGTGTTACAGTGCTGCACACATACACAGGCCTGTGTCTCTGTAGTACAGATGGTCATGTTGGGATCATGGTCAGGCCTGTGTGACAGGTGTGTTCTAGGACATCCCTGTGTCACGGTTCCACTGCTAATGTCATGCACAGTCCAATATGTGTTGTGCAATGTCTGGCAGACACAAACACACACACACACACACTGCCAATGTCATGCACAGTCCAATATGTGTTGTGCAATGTCCACACACACACACACACACACACTGACCCAGTGTTGTTGGCATATCCTCCCCGTGTCACGGTTCCACTGCCAACGTCATGCACAGTCCAATATGTGTTGTGCAATGTCCGGCAGACACACACACACACACTGCCAATGTCATGCACAGTCCAATATGTATTGTGCAATTTCCAACACACACACACACACACACACACACACACACACACACACACTGACCCAGTGTTGTTGGCATATTCTCACCACTGTCAACCCTCTGTCCCACACAAGTGACAATGACAGCCAGGCATGGCTGCATGCATATAAGTTCCCTGAGGAAGAGCTTAAGGCCCTAGTGGATGAGTACAAGAAGAGGGATGCCCTCATGAGATGGTACCATAATACCGACACCACTGTCCATCAAATGTGGCCAGAGATTACAGCAGAGGTGAATGCCATGGGAGAACAGTGAAGGCCATCTGTAAAAAGTGGCACAATATGCATCAGAGGGCCAAGGAGGATGAGGCACACTGTCTGAGAGCAATGCAATGCACAGGGGGAGGTCCATACCAATGGAGCTCAGGGTGTCAGACTCCATAATGGCTGTGGAAGCATCCACCATCAGGCAAGTGTTCCTGGTGGGTGTGGAGGGCAAGGATTGTGAAACCCTACTCAATCTGCACAGGGCATGTGAGTAACTGGCAGTATTGCTATGAAGTCTGCATGCCGCCTAATGTGGGTACTGGTCGATCTGATTGTGTTGTGGCACACTGGTGGCCTGTCCTGTGCACATCTTTGGGCATTTGGTTGTCCTATATGCAGTATGGTTGTCTATGTCCAACTGTACTATGCAGACACTGACATGCTGCATGTGCCTGCTGTAGCAGGCCATGGTGTCATATGCAGACTCTCATCCAGTGCCTCAGCACGTGTTGTGAGGACAGCCGGTGTGTGTGGCCATTCATCAAGGTGTGTGGCATTCTGCCACATGTGTCACTGTATGCTGTGCACCCCCTCACCTTTCTGGTAGTAGGTACCATGTGGGTGTGCATGGGTGTGTTTCAAACACAGTGGTTACTGGGGGAACATCTGCACTGTGGGATGCATAGTCTGTATGTGGGTGTGTGTGTACTTTGGCTGTGGTGTTGTGTGTGCAGTTAGCACAAGGTTTTGGCATACACTATGTTGCATTGTCAGCACTGTTGTGTATTGCTTGTGGTGGCAGTAGTGTGGGACTGCTGTGTTTTGTACAGGCCACTCACACTGTTTTTCTTGCTCCACAGCACAGGGTGATGGATGATCAGCATTGGCCCAGCTGGAGTGTGAGGATGATGATGATCAGGGAGGACCATCAACGTCTGGGATGTAGGGGGCCACGACTCAGACATCCGCTATTCGGCAGCACATGTCCAGAGGGACCATTGCATGTGTGGATGAGGATGAGGATGTTGAGGATATTGATGATGATGACATGACCTTTGTTCCTGGGCTGGACTACTTGGTGGAACTGGACATTTGGAGGGGGTTCACCATCAGGGATTTCCATTGTGGCAGAGGATATGGCAGGGGCTATTGGCAGTGACCGGGGTGGTGTCCCAACAGGGTCACCTGCAAGACAGGTGGTATCTTTGGTGCTGCCAGGGTCACCTGTTGGGTATGGCCCTAGGACATGTGGGGCCAACCCTACATGCACCATGACCACGACCATCACTAGCACAGTCACAGCAAAAGTACAGTGGTTGGACTGCATATGCTCAGCCCCCCGACACAACTGCAGCCTGTGGGCAGCCAGGCTGCTGTGCATTTGATACCACGGGACATGCGTGGCAGGGTAGAGGGTGCTGTGTGTCAGCGGTTATCCACCCACGGTGCATCACGCCCACACCCCACTGACAGACCCCAGCCACCCACACCCACTGTTCAGGTTGAGCAGCCACCTCAGGAACAGGATGCCCCAGGATCCCATCTGCTCCTCTGCACTGCTGTGGAGTCACAGAATGACACCCAGCAGGATCTCCATGCCTTCCAGATGGAGGTACGGCAGGAACTGTCCTTCCTCTGGGAGGCAGTAAATGCTGGTTGATTGTGGGCAGAGCAACATGTGGAGGAACATGGGGCATGGCACCTCAATGCCCTTCACTAGTGTTTCGGTGACCTCACTGTGGCTGTGAGGGAGCTCACAGCCACAGTAGAGTATACAGAGATGGCTGGGCAGCAGAGTACTGGTGGCACACACCTGTGATGTGCAGTAGTGTTCCCTGGCATGCCTCCACAGCGCTTAGTGGTAGGTCGGGGTCGGCCAGCACTGCTGCATTACCACAGCGCCATGGGTGACAGAGATCATTAGCAACAGCTAGCCTGTGCAATGGCTGACAGAGATCATCAGCAACAGCTTGCCTGCGCAATGGCTGACCGAGATCATCAGCAACAGCTAGCCTGCGCAATGGCTGACAGAGATCATCAGCAACAGCTAGCCTGCGCCATGGCTGTGGTTGTCCCAGGGCCAACACATCCATGCTGTCATCACCTGTAGGCTCCTCGACCAACAGTATGCCCCCCTCCAGGGAGTCTGTAAGGGTCCATGGTGGGAGATGGCAATGATGGCATGTCCAATCCACACCCTCATGCACACTTCACATTCACGCACCACTCACAGGCACATCCTTCACTCTGCACACATTCCACCACAGTCACTTTTGCACATGCATTATTTCTGTTTTTCCACACTTGTGCACCATTTTCACTATTCTGTGTGTAGCACTGTATTGTACATATTGTAAATACACATTTCAGCACATATTTGTTGCCATTGTTGTTTTCACTCACCTGGTCATCCGTGCTTGGGTTCCGATGATGTGGTTCCTGTGCTCCTGAGACCTCCTGGCCATGTAAGGGTCTCACCTTTCGAGTTGCTCTACTATTCCCTGGACCTCTGGCTCTGGGTCACTCTCTGGCTGTTCCTCGGGTTCAGGCATGTGTATTCCACGGTTCAGTGCCATGTTGTGCAACATACAACATGCTAGGAATATGCAACATACCTTGCAAGGGTTGCATTGTAGGGCACCCCCAGACTGGTCCAGGCAGCAGAATCACATTTTCAACATGCCAAAGACCCTCTGAAGTGACATTCCTGGTTGTAGTGTGTGCCTCATTATACTGCTCCTTGACCACTGTTGCTGGCTGGAGGATCAGTGTTAGGAGCCAGGGTCTCAGGGGATAGGCACTGTCCCCTGTGAACAAGTTACCACATGTTAGCTGCTATCCACTGTATCACCCTGCCTGTTAGCTGACCCTACTGTAAGGGTCATCCTGTGTCCCTGTCTACACTTTCCACTTCCCCCCTACCTCCCTTGTCTGCTGTTTCATGGCACTATCTCACCATTGGGGTGGGTTGTGTTGCGCCTGCTGCAGATACTCACTGACAAGGTGCCCACTGGGTATCCGGCCATCCTCAAATGGCTGGCACAGCCTGGACTGATGCCAGATGAAGGTATCATGGGCACTGCCAGTATACTGTGCAAAGACATTGATGTGCCCATTGTATTGCACACCACCAGGCAATTGATAGAATGATATCCCTTCCTGTTGATGAACACGTCTCCACCATCACCAGGTGGTGCACAGATGGCAACGTGGGAGCAGTCAATTGCTCCAAGAACAGCTGGTAGGTGCTCAACCTGATATACATGCTGCATGGTTTCTCTGCGTTCCCCTGCTGTGTTGGCGAATATGATGAATTCACCAGCATGTGGCAGGAAGACATCCAGGAACTGGATCAGGAAGCATGAGGTGGCTGACTGCAACAACACTGATGGTATCTCCAACCGGTGTCTGGAAGGTACCGGTGGATAGCAAACAGATCGCAGCCATCACTTTTTCCTCAACCGTCATGGCATGGCTGTGTCTGGTGTTGAGCTGCAGCATCTCATGCAGGAGCTCACACAGCTGCCTCAGCATGACCCCCGTTCATCCTGTACCAGCCCACCACAAGGTGGTCTTCTGTCAGTGTCTCAAATGAGACTCTGGGTCGGTACATTTTGTGTGCAGCATGTCTTCTCCTTGGCCTGCGGTGTAGGTCAGGGTGGGCTTGGTCCCTCTCATCCTCATCCAGCATGGCTGCCATCAGATACAGAAACACAACATTGTTTCTGACCACCGTCTTGCCTCCTGCAGTGTCCAAGCCTCCCTCTGCGGTTTGCCCTGTGTTTAAACATGCTATTTATAGACGGTAAGTAGTGCTGCGCTATGGGTTATGCAATGTCACTTCGTACTGCACTACTTCTTTGAATATGCCATTGCACCTGTATGCATGTCCCCACCCCTTACTTAGCCCCTTGCATACATTGACTTTTTGCTCCGGTGCTCACAGCTTGTGCCGGCGCTATTTCCCCTTTTGAATATTGCAAACTGGTACAATTACAGTGCAATAATTTTGCACCATGCGCAAAGCTTTGAATATCTGGCCTGCAGTCTCATAACTTTGGTAATACATAACACACACAGTGTACCACAATGCATCCAGTACACCAGGGGCTTCCATACCAGTGGTGAACATCTGACATTGACAAATGCATGTCTACCTTGGTGTGCAGGTCCGAAATAGACACTGCCATTTCTTTTTCTGCCTCCTTGATGGCTCCCATTACAAAAACATAGACCATGATAGCAGAAAAAGACCAGCGGTCCATCCAGTCTGCCCATATTCCCTATAATCCCTGGAACCTTCCCTTGAACCTGTTGTTTCTCCAGGGTACTAACCCTTCCCATCCTACCCCCATTCTCTTCCCCGGTCTTGTTGCCCCAGGTAACCACTATTCCCCTCGTTCTATCCCATGCCTGCTTAAATTCCCTGACTGTGTTTGCACCCACCACCTTCGCTGACAGACTGTTCCAAGGTCCCACTACTCATTCCGTAAAGAAGTACTGCCTCATGTCCCTACTGAACCTCCCTCCTGTTAATTTCCACTCATGACCACATGGCCTAGAGTGGGTATTCAGGGTAAATAATTCCTCCCAGTTCACCGTGTTAATTCATTTAAGGAACTTGAAGGTCTCTATCATATCTCCCCGCTCCCTTCTGGTTTCCAGTGAATACTTCGACAGATAAAAGCTTTTATTTTTTAACAAATTAATAACTTTTAGGACCAAAGGCCCTGTTTATCAAAGTTGTCCTGTTTACGATTACAATTTCAAAAAGCAGAAGCATCATGTAATAATATATTACAGGAACAAATCTTACATATAGAACAAACAATTTTACTACATAGATTTCAAAAAACGTATTTAGTGCCTTAAGGTGCTCCTTATATGATCTGCCCTGATGGCTCTGAATCATTTTTAATACTCTGTGCTGCATTGTTTCCAACCTATTCCTGTCCTTTCTGAGGTGAGGGCTCTTTTCTTCTGCTATAAATACTCCACCCAATACATCCCAGCATCCTGTTAGCTTTGCTATAGGCCTTGTTGCACTGGCTCATTTGTTTAAGGGAGTTACTGATGATAACTCCTAGATCCCATTCCTCTTCTGTGGTGCTAAGTCTCGCCCCACCTATCCAGTACTTAGTCTTGGGGTTCCTTTTCCCTAGATGTATGACCTTGCACTTTTTGGTATTGAATTTTACCTGCCAGACCTTTGACCACCCCTCTAGTTTTTGTAGGTTCCTCTGCATATCCCAGTTATGCCCTCATCACTATCCACCCTCCCATATAGGGAACATTATTTAACCAGGAGTAGCACACTAAGCTGAAACTTGTTTCCAGATGCGACCTGGGAGCACAAGGAGGTTAAGTGACTTGCTCAAGATCACACAGTATGTACCTAGGTGGCTGTGGGATTCAAACCCAGGTCTCCAGATATGTAGCTCAGAGCCTTAACCCACTGTGCTATACTGCCTCCCTAAATATAGTACTGGATGCATTGTGGTACACTGTGTGGGCTATGTATTACCAAAGTTATGAGACTGCAGGCCAGATATTCAAAGCTTTGAGCATGGCACAAAATGATTGCACTGTAATTGCGCCAGTATAGTTTTGTGTCATCTGTGAAGAGACACAGCCTGCCCTGGATTCCCTCACCAATGTTACTAATGAACATGCTGACGAGGTCCGCACCCAGGACAGACTCCTGTGGAACCCCACTCATAACCTTCCTTTTCTCTGATTTAACCTCATTGCCCACCACCCTCTGCTGCCTCCCTTCTAGCCAACTACCCACCCAGTTCACTATGGGTTTAGTCTCACCCAGGTCTTCCATCTTTTTGAGCAATCTTTTGTGCAGTACCAAATCAAAAACCTTATCTCTTTAATTAAAGAATGTTCTCCTTGAGGATTACAGTTCCTGTGCGGCCACTCCGCTGGTCTAGACCTGTGGATCCTGTGTCTCAGGAGAGTCTAGATCCCACACAACCTCCAACTCTGAGGCATATTAAATCACTTGTTCTAGCCCTGAGGGCTTCTGTAGATGTACCAGGAAATGGAGTTCTTTACTCTCTGCATGGGTGATGAAATGGTCTCTGGCTACCAGGTCTTGGGTGGCGGAGCTTGAATCCAGGAAGGCTCTGACTACCAGACACCACAGTGCATACCAAAAGTCTCAAACAGATTCCCCTTTCTCCCTCTATTGAAGAAAATAGTTATTTCTCAATTGGTACATTCAGCAGGCTCAAGGGACCATTCCATGGCCACTATTAGAGCAGTGTAGTTTTATTTGATATCAAATTTCAGCCCCCAATACACTTTGCAAGCTTTTCCCTACAACAAGAGTCCCACAAATTTCTGGTTGTCCACGGCATCCCCCTCGTTCCACTCAGCCACAAGCTCAAATTTCTCCAACTGGTCAGTCCACTCTCTTTTCTCTGTCTCACACCGCTCCCCACTCAGGGTATCTGTGGGCTAACTGATCCCCCAGTTGTGACACTTTTTTTAATACTTTATTGAAAAAAACATCAATACAAAATTCATACTCATTCAGAGACAGTGACATGAACATAGCTGCTATCACAAATGAATATGTTGCAATTTAAAACATAATTGTATAAAACAATTAAAACAATTAAGGAATGGCAGGAAGGTTTACATTTTAATAAAACTGACAGCAAAATACTTTAATCTTCAGCAGATCAGATTAGGAGGGCAGCTGCGCTGTAGAACTGATAGTGTTTGTCAAGCAGCTATAAACTGTATGTATATCCGGCCTAACTCAAACCCCTAGAATTCACCTTATTGTGTATATGCCTCCCCTTCCTCTTTAGGACATCTATAATCTAGGCCCCCATCCCACAGCCAAATCCACCTAAAAGGCAGTCCTCTTATTCAGATTCTGAGTCTAAATCCTTTTCAGGCTAGGAGACTTCCCATCATGTCCATCTATTAATATACACCGCCATCAATTAAGAACATGAAATACTAGACATTCCAGTTCTGAAATTTGCATCAGCTCCTTCCACTCCCTTGATTCTGAGTGCACTTTTTTTTTAACGCTTTTTTTCTCCCCTGGGATCAGGCATCCTTCAGGAGTGCCTACTCAGCTGTGCCTCTCATTCCCAGCCTGAATTCCTTGCAACTCCCAGGCTCTTCCCCAAATGACTGGTCTGATCCAGCCCCCTGGATCACCCTCTGGGAGAGGGCCCACTCTCCCTTGGCGGCTCTTTCTGTAATTAGAGGTACCTACCAGTCATCGGGTGGCCCATGGAGAGTCCTAGGTGCGTTGGACCGACGGTGCGATGTGGGCGTGCTCCTCAGGTCTCCCTCACCTCACCGGCTCTAGAAGGGGTGGGTTTCCTTGTAGGTTACTGTTCCCATGCAGAGCGTGGCCATCAAGGCATCACTGTGCTGCTGCTCTGCTGCCCTGTATATATGTGGCGTCGCTACATTGTGCTCCTCCGACCATCGCCAGAGGTCGCCCTAAGAATGATCGCTTCCCCTGAGCCCACCAGGGAAGAGAGAGCAGTCCTCCAGACGCTCGATCCCTTCCCTGCTCTGCTGACCCCCGATGACTTGGGGTCATTCCCGAACCTCGGTTGCTGGCGTGGCGTGAGGTGTGATGTCCAGTGCACCAACCCTCGTGCCACTGGGCCAGCACACTTTCTTTTTTTTTTCTATATTCTTTTTATCTCCCAGTTCTCCTCGGTGACCCCCTTCTGATGCAGAGCCTGCAGGTGGTCATTCATCATCCTGCCACCTGGAGTGTTTTTTCCACCATTTTTCTCCCTTTACCCCCTGTTGCTGGGGTGCGACACATCAGTGCACGCATGTGGAGGCGTACACACACTGCAGAGTCCCGCAGCAGCTTCCCTTCATTTGCTTCCCCAACCCATTCTACCTTCAGGCCTCCACCTGGGGGCAGTCATTCGGTGGGACTACCAAGCCACCCTCCCCAGAGAGGAAAGCTGTCCTCTGGATACTTGGTCCTCTCCCTCCTTGGCTGACCCCCAGCAACCCGTGCTCACCACTGAACAGGGGTCACCAGTGTGGCAGGAGGTAAGGCACAATGTCTCAGCCCTCCACACCAGTGGGCCAGCCTTGGTGCCCTTTCTTAAGCCAGTTTTGGGTAATGGCCTTGGCTGTGGCCCCTATAATAATATACAACAAATAAAGTGCTTCTTTCCCTCTCAAGGATGGTGGCTGTAGACCTACAAGCATACATATATATTTTTTAACCAGGAGAGACACACTAAGTTGAAGCTTGTTTACAGGTGTGACCTGGGGGCACAAGGAAGTTAAGTGACTTGCTCAGGGTCACACAGTTTGCAAGTGGGGACTGTGGGATTCAAACCCAGGTCTCCAGGTTTGCAGCTCAGAGCTTTAAAGCACTGAGCTATATTGCCTCCTGAAATTTTGGAAATGTAATGGTTTTGAAAGTGAGGAGGGAGAGGTGGTAGAGGAAGGAGGTAGGTTTAAGGGAAAGGAGGAGGTTAGAGTGTTGCTGCTGGGGACTCCATGATTAGGGGAATAAAGTGGGAAGGGAGGGGTGAAGGGCAACCCTGTGCTGTCAGGGTCAAGAGTACATCTGGCTTGACTGTGCATAAGGCCAAACACTGGGTCTGTGCTCTGGTGAAGGAATGTGGTGGATCTTCTGACATATTAGTGCCCCTGGGCACAAATGACATAGGGGGAAATAATGTGCTGGAGGTACAAGGCAAGGTTCTAGGAGCTAGCCCGGGTGTGTCATGCCATGGGGTACTCAGTCTCCTTCTCAGAGATCCTACCAGTACCTAGAGCCAGCATGGAAAACAAAGAGAAAATTAGAGAGATAAATGAATGGCCAGTGGCATGGTGTGTGGCTAGGGGGTATAGGTTAGTAGGGGACTGGGGTGCAACCTGGGAGGCCAAGGGGCTGTATGCAAGGGACAGGCTCCACCTCAATTTGGGGGGGAAGGAGGTTTTGAAACAAAAACTGACCAAATGTATCCAATCTAGGTAGGGTTTAAACTTATGAGGGGGTGGAAGGCTGGGGCTTGAGGCTATTGCTAGCATGCCCATCAAGGGAGGATTTGGCCTTCTCCCCCCAGAGGAGAGGGGATGCAAAATGCGAGCAATCGACCATACATGAGGGTGCATGAGCAGGTAGCTACCTGGGGGTTCTCAGGTTGGGGGGATGGGTGAGGGTAAGGGTAAGGGATGGATGGTGGTCCTGATTAACGCTAGGAACATGGGTAACAAGATGCCAAAGCTACAGGCGATGCTAGTAGAAGGGGAGGTGGATTTGGCGGCTGTCACTGAAACTTGGGCCACTCCTGGGCATGACTGGGACCGAAACCTGATGGGATTCACAGTGTTCAGAAAGGACAAGGCTGTGGGCAGGTTAGGAGGGTGGCACTCATAATTAGGAATGGCGTAGGGATATGCAGGGTGGAGGGGCAGAAGGAAACATAGAGGCATTATGGGTCACCTTCTGGGCATCTGAGACAGGAGGGTGAAACTGCGGGTGGTTTATAGACCACCTATGCAGGCGGAAGATCTAGAGAAAGCTCTGGTGGCAAATCTTAGGGACCACTGTGGTCAGGGGGAAGGTAGAACAGTGGTGCTGGGTGACCTAAACATGCCGGGGGCTGATTGGAGAACTATGGCATCCTCATTGGCCAGGGAGCAGTGCGTGCTTTATGTCTTCCAGGATGGATTCCTTTCCCAACTGGTGGCTGACCCAATGAAGGATGGTCGTATCCTGAATGTGGTCCTGTCGGATTGTGATCTGGTTAGGAACCTAGTGGTGGGGGACCCACTGGCGGGGAGTGAACATGCCATGGTCTGGTTTTCCCTAGACCTGGGGGGAGGAGAAAATCACACTAAAATAGTGGTAGTTGACTTTAGGGGTGTGAACTTCAAGGGTATGGAGCAGATCCTCAAGGGTCACTTGGAGGAGATCAGACCGGACATGGTCACAGAGAGAAGGTGGGAAATTATTAAAAGGGGGCTCCTGGAAGCTACTAAGGCTTTCACAAAGGTCAAACACAAGTTTGGTACAGCCAAAAGGCTGAGCTGGTGGACCAGGGAGGTCCAGGAAGCAGTGAGGGAGAAAAGGGTTGCTTATAGACCATATAAGCACTCATGTGGGGTTATGGACATGTGGGAGTATGATATGATATCCAGAAAGATAACCAGGGTAGTGATATCGGCCAAGGCAAGGACGGAACAGAGGTTGACACAGGGGATCAGGAGGGGTGATAAAGGATTCTTTAGGCATATCAGGGAAAGAAGGAAAGTGAAGGGGCAGATTACTAGACTGAGGTCAGGGAGTGGGTGAGCTGAAGAGGTCAGGGAGTAGGTGGAGGTACTTAACAATTATTTTGTCTCAGTCTTCACTAGGGAGGATGGTGGGGCAGCATCTTATAGGGGAGGCAGGTTAAAATTGCAGAAGGGGGGATGTCACAGATGCTGAAATTCCTGTTGGTAGGGCGAGAGAAGCCCTCGAGTCCCTAAGAATGGAGAAGGCATCAGGTCCAGATGGATTTCACCCCAGGGTGCTAAAGGAAATGGCTGATGTCCCAGCTGCACCTCTGGTGGACCTTTTTAACTCCTCCTTTCAGACATGGTGGGTACTTCAGGATTGGAGGATGGCTCACATCCTGCCTATCCACAAAGGTGGCTCATGTGAGAAGCTGGGGAACTACAGGAATGCCAGCCTGACCTCAGTGGTAAGCAAATTGATGGAGGCCATTTTGAAAGAGAGGCTGGAGGTGTTTCTGGAGGCATGGGGCCATCTGGATGATCATCAACATGGCTTTGTTCAGGGATGATCGTGTCAGACTAATCTTATGGAGTTCTATGATTGGGTGATGAGGGTGCTGGATCAGGTCAGGCCAGTGGATGTCCTCTTTCTAGATTTCAGCAAGGCATTTGATTTGGTGCCACATCCTGGGCTGCTGGGCTGCTGGTTAAGTTGGGGGATATGGAGGGGGGAATGGATGGACAGATGGATAAGAAACTGGGTAGCTGGATGGTTTCAGAAAGTGGTAGTGGTGGGTGGCTCATCTCCTAGGAGGGTTATTAGCGGGGTCCCACAAGGGTCGGTGCTGGGTCCACTACTATTTATCACTTACATATCAGACATCAGAAATGGTATCAGGAGTGAGATGAGCCTCTTTGCTGATGATTCGAAGCTGGGGCAGTGGTGGATGGGGAGGAGTACAGAGGAGCCCTACAAGGGGACCTGGAGACTCTGGAGAGGTGGTCACACATCTGGAAACTGGGTTTTAATGCTAAGAAATGAAGGGTTCTCCAGATGGGGCTTAGGAACCCAGCTCATGAGTACCTCGGGGGGGGGGATACTTCAGGTGTTGGGGAGGGAAGGACCTTGGAGTGGTTGTGAATGCCAAAGTGAACAACTCTGAATAGTGTTGAAGGGCTGCGGCCAAGGTCAATAAATTGCTGCATCGCCAGGGAGATAACCTCGAGAAGGCGGGAGCTGCTTCTCCCTCTGTATAACTGCCTGGTTAGACAGCACCTCGAATACTGCATGCAGTTGGGCACCTGTATTTGAAAAAGGACATTGCACTCCTGGAGAAGGTCCAGAGGAGGGTGACCAGGATGATACAGGGCCTGGGGGCAAGGTCCTATAGGGAGAGACTTGAGAAGCTCAACTTGTATTCTCTGGAGAAGGGGAAGGACAGAGGAGATATGATTGAGGTCTTTAAATACCTTAAGGGGATAAATAGGGTAAACCTAAATAGAGTGTTCCAACTGAGGGAGGCGGGGACCACCAGGGGGCACCCCATGAGGCTTGTTGGCGGGAGGCTCAGGGGGGAGACAAGGAGACATTACTTCACAGAGATGGTGGTGGAATCCTGGAATGCACTGCCTGCGGAACTGGTGACTGTAAATACTGTGGAGGGGTTCAAGCATGGCTGGGACAGGTATAGGGGGAAAGTAAAACTAAGTAATGCCAAAACTGGGGGTGTACTTCCGTTGGGGGATCGTGGTAGGGAGATTCACAGGGGAAGCGGGGAAGGCAGCAACGGTGCCCTGATTGGGTGCTGATTCTTGAGCAGACTTGATAGACCATAAGGCCTGCTCTTCTGGCATCTTAGTATGTTAGTATGATAAAGAGAACAGCCTTCTAACATTATTTGTTATAATCCCAAAAGGGTGTAAGGGAATCACAAGACCCAAAAATATGACTTTGCATAGCCCAAGTTTCCGCACAACCACGCAACCAGACAGCAATTTGGCCTGAATATTGGTGTTATAAAATATCTAGTCTTAACTTTCCACATATATTTGTGCTACCAGAGAGAAGAGGAAGAACAGAAAGAGCCCTCCCTAATGTTTTCCCATTCCCAGTCTGTTAAATCTATCCTCGTCTCTGCTCACCATTTTTCAATGAGACAGGCTGCCATAGATTTTCTGTTTTATAGAAATATATACACATATATATAAATATATATATATATATGTATCTTTGTGTGTGTGTGTATATAATATATATATATATATATATGTATCTGTGTGTGTGTGTGTGTGTATATAAATATATATATATATATGTATCTTTGTGTGTGTGTGTATATATATATATACAGTATATATGTGTGTGAAACAGCCCCTTTTTGCTGTTAATTTGTTACTAGGGGTGGGAAGGAGATTAGTTCTTTCTGAGTCACTGGCACCATACGACTGTCCCTAACTCGAAAGTAATGGAAGTGAGTAGATAATGGAAGTGATCAGATACACCCAACCCCATTCCCATCTGCATTCTTCAAATGTTTTGACTATTATTTCTGTAAGTATTTACCAAGGGGCCAGGAAACCAAAGCTGGCCTGCCTGCAATACCATGGATCTATTTAACTAGGAGTGAAGCTTCCATCCCCGACAAACCATTTAAACTGCCATAGGTGTGGACTGACCTCAGACATTTAGTAAATCTATTTTTTATTTTTTTTATTTTAGTCTTTGATAACTGGGTAAGGCCCACTATACACAAGTGCCTATTTTCAGGGGTGACCTGGGAGCACTGGGAAGGTAAAGTAACTTGCTTAGACTCACACAGTATGCAAGTAGAGGTTGTGGGACTCAAACCCAGGTCTGCTGGATGTACAAAGGTCATGCCCAGCTCATCACTATAACCTCTAGGCTATACTGCTCTAGGCTAAATCTATCCCAAGTTACCATTGTGACTGCCAGGCCTTGGTATTTCGGGTGCCCATATGCCTTTCTTTTTGTGACATTGTAGAGCACTGTTGTCAATGGTGTACCTTCTAGCACCTCAAGCTTTATTGTTTTCAAACGAGAATGGTATGTCAGGGTATCCCAGAGTAGGGCCACTCTGGCCAGGGAAGTCATCCTGTAATCCTCTAAAGAGGGGAGGGTCCATCCCTTCATTTTTTTCTAGCAAGGCACAATCCACTACAACCCACGGTCTACCACCACCCCAAAAAAATCTGAAAAGCTGATTCTGAAAACAAGACCTGGAAAGTTGTGCTGGGAAACACTGAAAAAATAAAGATAGCAAGTCAATAAGTTCATTTTCACAGACTGAAACATAGAGTGGAATGGAAGGGATAAGAGAGACCAATGACAAATATCTTCTTTAATAGTGTTGAGCAGTGGTTCAGAGTTTGTATATTCTGCACAGACATGGGGGAAAAGTCAAACCCAGCAAGGACCTCATACAAATTCTTCCAATCCACTTGATCAATCTTTTTTTCTGTATCCATATTCATGACAACTGCTGGCTGTTTTGAGTAAGTAAGGTGATCAATGATATGTAATGTCCTATGGACATTATCATGGGCTTGGCAATTAGACACAAAGCCTATTTGATCTAATGCTACCAAACCCAGGACAATATTATCCAGTAAGAATTTTTGTACTCAACATTTAGTAGGGAGAAGGGACAATAGGAGGGACATATGGTAGGGTCCTTGATGGGCTTGGGTATCACTCAGATGACAGCATAATTCCATGAAGGGGCCAGTTTATCTCCTGTTGTCAAAGCAGACATGTATGTTCTATGGAGCAATGGGGCTGTTTCTTGCTCCTCACTATTTCCATCAGTATCTCTGACTGTTAATGGGCCACACAATGCTTCATTCTGTTCTCTCATGAATTGAGGGAGTTGAAGACCAGCCTGGTATGCCACAGTTTGTTGGGATTTTCCAGGCTTTGCAGCATATAACCCTGATAATAATGCTGGAAAGCTGAAGAGATGTCCTGCACCCTTGTTAACCTCTGTTCCATGCCCTGATGCCTCATCCATAAAATCTGGGCTCAGGGTCTCAGTGTTCTTAATCAACTACTAACAATCTCAAGGCTCTGGAGTAAAAATAATGTTATCTTAATAATTGTAGGTTTTATCAACTTCATAATCTAATATCTGGTTCAGTTCCCTTTTCAGTGTCAATAGCTCTATCCCTCCTCCATACAGCTTAATTTGCTGCATCCCTTTAGCATACTAATCATACTGACATACTAAAATGCCAGCAGAATAGGCCTAATGGTCTCTCGAGTCTGCTCAATTTTCAGCACCCGCACTGAGGGCCGATTTTGGTGTCCCCCCCTTGGGTTATATGGTCCCCAGTCCCAGATGTTCCACCTGTATTGGGCCTGGTCAGATTTACCCTCCCCCTGTACCTGTCCCATCCCCTCCTAAACCCATTCACAGTCTCCATCTATACCAGCTCCCTGGGCAGTGCATTCCATGGCTCCACCACCCTTTCAGTGAAATAACATCTCCTCCTCCTCTCTCCTCTGAGCCTGCCCCCTTCCAGCTTACACCTGTGACCTCTTGATGCCCCAACCTCCTTCCTTTGGAGCACCCTGACTGGGCCTCCTTTATTGATCCCTTTCATGTACTTAAAGACCTCTATCATGTCCCCTGTCCCTCCTCTCCTCCAGGGTGTACATGTCAAGCTCCTTGAGCCTTTCCTCATAGGTCCTCTCTCCCAGGCCCCAGATCATTTTAGTTGCCCTCCTTTAGACCCTCTCTAGGAGTGTAATGTCCCTCTTTAAATGTGGTCTCCAAAATTGTACACAATACTTGAGGTGTGGCCTAACCAAGCAGTTGTAGAGTGGAAGGATCACTTCCGCCTTTCTGGAGGTAATCCCCCTGGCGATGCATCCCAGTATCCTATTTGCCCTTGCTGCTGCCCTCTTACAGGTCTCTGAGTTGTTCATTTTGACATCTACCACTAACCCCAGGTCCCTCTCACCCTCCATGACTTGATTCATGTCTCCTTCCAGGGTATACCCCTGGCCTGGATTTCTGACTCCCAGGTGCAGAACCTTGCACTCCCCCCCTTTGAATTTTAGTTTCCATTTTCCTGACCACCTTTCCAGAGTCTCCTGGTCCTCCTGCAAGGCCACCCTCCCCTCCTCCCCATCCACCACTACACCTAGCTTTAAGTCGTCTGCAAAGAGATTCATCTCACTCCTGATCCCCCTTCTGATGCCTGAGATATAGGCGTTGAACAGGAGTGGCACCAGCACTGACCCCTGGGGAACCCCACAAGTAACCCACCATGGGGATGAGGCTAACCCTCCAACCACCACCTTCTGAGTATACTCAGAGAGCCAATTTCCCATCCATCTTATCAACTGTCTACCTACCCCCATTTCCTTCAGCTTAGCCAGCAGGCCAGTGTGGGGTACCGAATCAAACGCCTTGCTAAAATCCAGAAAGAAGATATCCACTGGCCTACCCTGGTCCAGGGCCCTCATCACCCAGTCATAGAACTCAACAAGATTTGTCTGGCACAATCTTCCCGCGACAAAGCCATGCTGCCTATCGTCCAAGTACCCAGTTTGCTCCAGTAACCCCGTAGCCTTTCCTTGACAATACCCTCTATCACCTTGCCGCCCACCGATGTCAGGTTAACGGGCCTGTAATTTCCTGCCTCCTCTCTTGATCCCCCCTTGTGGATTGGCACAACATGGGCCACCCTCCAGTCTTGGGGCACCCACCCAGTCCTCAGAGAGATGTTGAAAAGCTCCACTAGAGGGACTGCCAGGACATCTGCCAGTTCCCTCAGCACCCTGGGATGTATCTCATCTGGCCCAGGTGCTTTCTCCATCCGAAGAGTCCTGAGGGCTTCCCTTACTCTCTCTACTGGGATTTCAGCCTCGTCCTCCCCCTTTTTACCATGCACTGCTGGCCCCCCACCTGTCTGTGGTGGCCACTCCCTTTCCCCAGACACATCAGGGCCCTGGTTCTCTATTGGTCCCACCCCTTGCTCCGGTTTGCCCCCGCTAACCCTCACAAGACATAGCCTCTCCATCCCCCCTGGTATAAACTGAGGCAAAGTACTAATTTAGGACTTCTGCCTGTACCCCCGCCTCCTGTGCCCAACCATCCCTTATCCTTATCTTGCTGATCTGCCCCCTTACTTTCCTTTTTTCCCCTATGTATCTAAAGAACCCCTTGTCCCCTCCTCTGGATCCCACTGGCCAAGGATTTCTCCTTTTTTGCCTTAGCTACTCTCACCACTCTTGGCTGTCAGCTCATATTCCTCCTGATCCCTTTCACTCCGTGACACCATTTTTGCCTCTAAGTGCCTTCTTTTTTCAGCCATGTCCTTTTCTTCCCTGCTGCTATTGAAATTAAGTTCCCCTGTAGGATCACTATTATAGTATTCCAATGAATACCCAGAGACATTTACAGTGAATAATTCTCTTGGGAAACCATCTCAGTGATATGGGGGATTTGATTTTGGATCTCCTTATCCTGAAGGAGTGACACATTCAAACTCCAAGAGGAGGTTCTCTAGTGGGTCTGCAAATCAAATTCAAGAAAGAGACGTACATAATTGGAGAGACGTATAGGACCCATCCCGCAAGTTTGCTTCCAATTACCAGCTTCTTTGGAAAGCAAGAAGAAGTCAAGTCTTGAGTAAATCTGATGGATTGCAAGTAAAATATAAATCCTCTCGACTGTCCATAAGGATGGTGCCAAACTTCAAGGAGACCCAATTAATTAATTAATGCTTTGACTTTTTCGGCACTACAGGTTCTCGATACAGGATTTGTGAGGTGTTGCCTATTTGTGATATAAAAGTTAAATTTAGGTCTCCACCCCAGATAACCACTCCCTCACTTCTCTGTACTTCCAGCTCAAGCATTTTTTTAAAAGAATGCATAGTCAGAAGCTTGAGAAGCAGATACTGGAGCCAATGTAATCAATTGTCCATTAAAAAACCCTTAAAAACATGTGCCAACCCTCTCTGTCAGTAAACATGTAAACTTAAAAAGGAATCCTGTTTGGAACAAAAATCGTCACGCCCCTCTCCCTGCCAGCTTTCCATGAGGAGGAGTGGACCTGAGGGAAACCAAGCTTGGAGAGTTTCTGATGTTCTGCTTCTAACAAATGAGTTTCATGAAGCAAAATGAAAGCTACCCTGCAATGCCTGATGTGCAGCATGTAATGATCTTTTGTTCCTTTTAATGAGGTGAGTAAGGCCATAAGCAGATTTAAAAATCTTAGCTAGAGATGTCATGCCAAGACATTCGCGGGGGGGAGCACACAACTGAAAAGTAGTCTAGTGGAAACATTAAGTTACACTTTTATAGCTTACTTCAGCCTAAATAGCACTACTTTGATAGGAATTGGAGGGCCTCCCCCCCCCCGAGTGTATGGGCACAACGGCCCATTTGGGAAAAGGCCTCACTGTCCCCATTCCATTTCTCAGCAGTGTCCAATTAATTTGTAAACTTTTTGTTGGATAGAGCACGAGCCCAGAGGAGGTTCTGGGCACCTCAGATTGCCACCCTGACTCCTTGGGGCTTAGACATGGGTTCCCAAGAAGCCCCCCGAAAAACCCAACTCTAGTACAAAAAATTATGATTGCTCTGTAAGAACATGGAACCATGCAGGGCTTTCAGAACCCAGTTTCCCCTTCTTTTATTTACTAATTTATTTATTTAATTTTGTTAAGCAGGCAAGGAGCACTGGACCAATGGCTCTTTTTCAGGCTTAACCCAGGCCAAAGGCTTACAAAAGATGACAGTGCATAATATCATTAATATTAACAACGAATACCAAAAGCACAAAATCAACAATTACAAATTCAGGACTCAGATAAATACTAATGCAGTTTAAATTTAAATGAGTTTATGGAAGTAATATTACTCAAAGCAAAAGGATGTGCATTCCAAAAACCCGGTGCAGACATGGAAAAAGCCTTGGAGTCCATTTTTGTTTTACAAATAGGAGTGACTAATTGTAGACACTTAGATGATCAAAGAGCAGTATCTAAATGCAAAACTTTAATACATTTCTCAAGCGAGGACGAGACTGTTGGAATAATTTTAATTTCTTTCTGAACAAAACAACAAAAATATTTGCTATATGACACTGGAGATAGCCAATTAAGTTGTTAATAGAGGAGGCAATGATGAGTTCTAGATGGTGCAAGAAGAACAAAGTAACATATATTATTTTAAAAAAACCTGTCATTTTTTAAGTTCTGCTTGACCAATATTAAGAAACAGAGCAGGCACATAATCAAACAAACCCTGGTCAGAGCCAATATGGCTGTGGAGAGCTTTTAGGATGCTTTTACCCATTATTTCTAATGAGTTTGCACAATGCAGATCTGCCAAGAGGCAGTTTCAATGCGGTCTTCCTTTTTACACATTTTTACAATGTATTTTCCTAGAATATGCCTGCTGATTGCTATATATTTAGCCTGGATAGTTCACAGAAGAAATGGCATCTTATTTTCGGGTGGCGGAGCACTGACAGTAAGACACTGGAATGTGTCATACATAGGTATGAGCTCTGTGCAAGCGATAATGCCCAGTGGCCATACACCTCAGGTGCTCGCATGCAGAGTCATCATCCCGGTGCCATTGCACTGCTCCGAGTGGGTGACAGCCAATGCTGTACCCACTCACATAGGTCCCAGAACAGGCATGTTACAGCTGATTTCCCATTTGTTTGTACAATCGGGGAACCGCAGATGCACTATCCATAGCCTGCAGCATACACTGCAAATGGCATTGCAGGATACTGCACCCTATGACACCCAGGATACCTCAGCAGTCTGGAGGATGGCATATTACACAGGGGAACGGGGGAGAGTGTGGGTCTGCAGTGGTGTATGACAGCAGGAAGATACAGCATTGACAAGGCATGCATTGGAGGTATGTCAATTCCCCTCTTAGGTTTGCCAGGGACATGCATACAGCTGCATACACTGGTGGGTCTGCAGCTTGCATAGTGCCCCAATGCACTGTACAGCCACTTGGGTCATTCTGGAGTGCAGGTCCCTGACTCAGGTCCAGTGCAGTCAGTGGCTGGCCATGGTAGAGTGTGGAGGGCAGTATCAGCCTCTGCAACCGGTCGGGTATGGGGGAGTAGGGGTGTCTATGTACCAAGGCAGTGGGTGTAGGTCCTCTATGCCATGGATATGGACCGTGGTTTCTTCTAGTGCAATTTAATCCAGGGGGGCCCTACACTGTGAAGCTCTTCATGGATGGAGTTGGATTGATTGGGGATGGGAGGTGGTACCTCTAGTCCACCAGGGCTGCCAGACTGCTGTGCACCTGGGGTTCACCTCCACAGCCTGCCTGTGGGTGGGTGGCTAGGTGAGTTAGGCCAGCTATTCATGGTCTGTGGGCCTCACTGCTCTGGACTGTGAGGGGTGCATTCCCACTGAGTATGCCACAGCATAACATATGCATGGAAACACAACCTCAACTTGCACGGCATACTATTTGTGTGCACCCTGGCCCATTCCCTTGTGGTCAGCACGTTCCACACATTTGAATATCATGCTGCGGTGCACTGTTGGAGCTGCGTGGCACATCTCCCTTTTCTGCTGGAGTGCACCACACGTGTATGTATGTATGTAAAATTTTATTTAGACAGTAATACAGCCATTAGGGTTCAAAGAATCCCTATTTACAAGGCGCACCTGTATGTACAAAATTCAAAATAACAATAGTTACAATAATCACGATCATAATCCTGCAATACATAACATTCATACTCAACTAATACAGACAACACTAATTTAAAAAATACACCTAACAACACAATATAAAAATCACAGACAATAGATATCATGTAGAGGTATCACGTGGGGAATTCACCGGTTGCATAAACATCTGAAACATAACTCCTGCTTTACTGCTGTTTTATACACACGTCTCCTTTGAATATGGATGCCCTGGATTAGGCTACCCTGAAGAAATACATTATCAAAATGGTAAAATCATGACCCCACTGAAAACAAGATATTGCATCTAATCTGAGACAGCCTGAGAAAATACAGTGTAAAATTGTGTAAATGAAGATCCCTATGACAATGAGACGTAGCATCTCCCCTGCGCTATCCAGGATACAAAATATAGGATAAGAAATATTTAAAGGAAATCTACTCTGAACTGAACTTCACTGTGTTCAATGACTTAAACAGTTATTTTTTTATAACATATTAGAACGCAGTATTTATTTTGAATGTTGTGACCATGAGGATGGTGTGTACAGAGTATATGTGTGTGTGTGTGTGTGTGTGTTTGCCATAGCTCAATAAATCTTTTTTCCAAAAACCATAGAGGAAAAGAAAATGCCTGCTGATTGCTACATATTCACTGAATAGTAGTTCACTGAAGACCTGGCATATGTCTGAGACAGTGGGCTGGATTTTCAAAGGCCTTAGATTGACGCAAGGTACTTGCGTCAAACAGGTCTGATGCAAGGGCACCTTGCGACAAGGATTTCACCAAGTGGGAATTTGAAAGGCAGCTTGCATCACCCAGCAGGCTGCCTGCACCAAAGTGTGCTGGCGCCATCCTTGCGCCACTTAAGTGGCTGTAGCATGGTGCTGGGGGGTTGCAGCAGACCCGGACTGCCGCAGCCCTCAGATCCAGATTTTGAAAGCGCCCCCAGAACCAAGTTGCGTACCCTTAGACCAGCGAGGGCTGGTCTAAGGGACTTAGGTGGCTCGCAAATATCTTGTATGTTACCATGTTGTTCACCCTGATCCCTCCCTGGTGAGCGATCCCTGGTGGTCTGGTGGTCCCCTCACTCATGTCTCTGCATCCTGCCACCCTCCTATGGTACCCATCACAGCACTCCCACCCCCCTCCCATACCCTGATCCAGTGACTGGCACTGCCCTCCACACGCCACCATGGCTGGCTGCTGAATGAACTGTTAGTGTGTGTACTGTATACAGTATGCAGTATGCGCACAGACTGCCCATTTGGTGGCCAGCTGGGTGGGGTGTGGAGGGCAGTGCCGGTCACTGGATCAGGGTACGGGAGGGGGGGTGGAAGTGCTGAGATGGGTACCAGGGGGGCACTAGCCCACCAGGGTACTGGACAGTGTTGCGGCGCAGGTGCCAGTGGCGCAGTGGTGTTGGGGGCAGTGCCCGGTTGCCAGCCCCTGTCGTGGGTGCTGCAGACTCCTCACAGCTGTTGTGGGTGGGTGCGCCATTCGTAGGGTGCAGCACCCCCTTTTCTGCAGGCCACTGGACTTAGGCGTCGGGACCCTGTAATTTAGAAATTCGGGCGCAGGGTCCTGGGCGCACCGCATTTGGTGCAAGCTGCCATTGTCACAGCTTGCGTCGGGCCATTGAAAATCCGGCCCCATGTCTTTAGAGGTTAAAAAAATAGTGTAAATTATAGATGTGCTGGGGAAAGGGTGACATTTATGAGGTATGTATCTTTCTTGAAAGATGATACATTCCCAAGTGAAACTCATAGCAAGAATCTGTTTAAATGCTTAGTATTTAAATGTGCAAGTTATTGCATTCTGAAGCGGGTAAACAAATCTCCAGTTTAATAGACAACCAATATTTAACAAATATTGTTCCACACAGAAGATTGATAAATAAGCTGGGTAGGCTCGGGGTGGGTCAGAAGTTGGTCAACTGGGTGGCAAACTGGTTGACAGGCAGAAAACAGAGAGTGGTGGTAAATGGTATACAGTCAGAAGAGATGCAAGTCACAAGTGGGGTACCTCAGGGATCAGTCCTGGGGCCAGTCCTCTTCAACATCTTCATTAGTGACCTTGCAGATGGACTAGAGGGTAAGGCTTGTCTGTTTGCAGATGACACCAAGATCTGAAACAGAGTAGATGATCCAGATGGGGTGGGCAGAATGAGAAGAGATCTGGATAAACTAGCAAAATGGTCGGAAGAGTGGCAACTGGGATTTAATGCAAAGAAGTGCAAGCTCATGCACATAGGGAAGAGAAACCCTGAAGCCACCTATAGGCTGGGAGGGGAGTTTCTAGCAGTCACAAAGGAAGAAAGAGACTTGGGCATCATCATCACTGATGACCTGAAATCATCCAAGCAGACCTCTAAAGCAGTAGGTAAGGCTAGGGGGGTGTTAGGGTGTATTAGTAGGGGTATCATGTCGAAGAGGGAGGTAATAACCCCCTCTTACAAGACACTGGTTAGGCTCCGATCTGGAGTACTGCGTGCAGTAATAGAGGCCACACCTTCACAAGGACATTAACCAAATTGAGGCAGTCCAGAGAAGGGCAACCAAAATGGTGGAGGGACTGCATCAGAAGACATATGAGGACAGATTAACAGAGCTCAATATGTATACCCTTGAGCAAAGGAGGCAGAGAGGTGATATGATCGAGGCATTCAAACACCTTAAGGGCATTAACAAGGTGAAAGAGTCTAACATGTTTAAATATAAGAAAAATAGCAGGACAAGAGGACACAGCATGAGATTAGCAGGGGCCGATTAAGGGGGAATGTGAGGAAATTCTTTTTCACAGAAAGGGTGGTAGATGCATGGAATGGCCTACCTCAAGAAGTGGTGGCTATGAATACAGTGCAGGGCTTCAAACAGGCATGGGATAGGCATAAGGGAGCAATACAAATGAGTATGAATAGATAGGCCACTGACAGAGCAAAGGCCGATGGCACATTTATAAGGTAGAAAAAGAAATGGGCAGACTGGATGGGTCTTGAGGTCCTTATCTGCCGTCAACTTCTATGTTCTATGTTTCTAAATATTTAACAAGCCATTTCAGTTTCCTAATGGCATTTGATAAGCAGCTTGGAGTTATGTCTCCAATATTCTTAACAGAAAAAGGAGAGTATTTTATTTCATTTGGCATGGAAGGATACATTGAAAAGTCTAAAACATGAGTTCCACGATACTACATTTTCCAGCTACAGATAGCAATATGGCTGTAGGCTCCGCCCACCACCATAAAAAGAGGACAATTGACCCAGTAACAATTGCTTTACGAGTTTCTAAAGAAAAGTCATTTTTTTGTTTTTATACTGCTCAAGTAGGAGGGCCGGAAGAGGGGACAGGTCCTGCCAACACTTCATCATTGCAGTCTTGAATAACTTACTGTCAAATCCTCCTATGGTTGTGTCTCTCCCAGCTATTATACCAAAGTTACTCCACTGATACTACTCCAAGCCTCTGATTACTGCTCTTACAAAGCTTCCCAATATGTTGTGAATGCTGTAGGTAAGAGAAGGATCTACATGGACACCCAGATACTTTAAAAATACAACCTGCTCACTAGATATGCCGTCCAAGTCAGAAATTAAGAAGAACATTTTTTAACAAAGCAGATGAACTAAATATTTAACACAGACTTAGTTCTGGAGGAATTTAAGACCAAATTGTTACTTTTAAACCGCCTGTTAACTGCACAAAAATCACCGTTCAAAGATTCAGAAGTTTCTGTAGAACCCTTAGAGCTCTTGCAAATAATCAAACTATCAGCATACAAAATAGTTTCACAATTTGAGCAAACCTCCAGAACTAAGTTTATGAACAAACAGAATAGGGTCCTAAAATGGACCCCTGAGGACCCCCTCTCCAAGTAACTGTTTTTTGAGATGACATTTTAGGCCCTATACCGACTGGCTAAGCACAGTTAGACAAACAGTCCTGGATCTGAAAAATAACATTATTTGAGATTCCTATGATTTCCAGTTTATTACAAAACAATTTGTGATCTATCCGATCAAATGCCTTGGGCAGGTCCACAAACATGGCCCCTGTCAGAAATCCCTTCCCCATACCATGAAGAACTGCATCCATGAACATGATCAAGGTGGTATTACTACCCTTCCCCTTCCTAAATCAATGTTGCTGCATACACAGCAAATTCCATTACTCAATGGGTTCAAAATGGAAATATATCTAAAATCATTAGGATTAGAGACACTGGGCCAGATTTTCAAATGGGGATGCAGGGCTTGCGACCAAGTCCTGCATCCCTGTAAAGTTTGTTGCACCTGTGTGCAAGGGTTTGTCGCAACTTGCACCCGATCTTATAAACTTGGATGCCAGTTCTGACAGTGCCTCAATTTTATAGCAGCTTACATGAATGCTGTGGCACAAGTCCCGTAACTTGGCTGCACCATGAACCCACAGTTAGATGGGAGAGGGGGCTGGTCTAACTTTGCTGCAGTGCTGCAAGGGACTTGTGGATGGAGGGTTGCGGCAAGCATCTATTTAAAATTGCACTTGTGGCACAGTTTGACACAAGTCGCTACCTGTGTCCAGCTTTCTGACACAAGTCCCTTGCGGTGAACGCAACTCCTCTGAAAATCTGGCTCACTATCTTTTTTACGTACAGGGACAATACATTAACAAAGAACAGTGCACATTTTAGGAAACACACAACTACATCAATCATTGCAAATAAGAATGACACAGTTTATCAGCTTCAGAAACGGCAAAGGATCACAGAGTTGAAGTGAGTGGTTTCTCTGGGTGTGAGCAGATCACCAACAGTGTGCAGTTTATGCAAATGAATGGAAAGAGAGTGAATCACTCAGAAGTCACTGCTGCTAATTTTATTGAGTTCTATTCATGCCACATGATTTTGCTTGTTAATGAAATAGTCATGAAAAATGTTGAATTTTTAAAGATTTGATTCACCAGTTCCTTTCTGTAGTTTATATTTTGTATACTTAACCACAGTGTAGAAGTTGTATTGCACCTACATTTTCTTGTGATGTTTTGGATGAAGAGTAACAAACTCCTATAGTCCACCCTTTTTTTCAAAAGTCTGTAAATGTCACTACCATGTTATTTATAACATCATCTGGAATGGACTATTTAGGAGAAGAGTTTGGCTTTGTAATCACACACCATGATGAAGCTCTAATGTGCAAAGCACTGGGCCATCCTTCTAGTCTACGAGAGTGTATGTCAGCAAATGCGTTTGAGATTTTTATCTCAGTAAATTCTTCCATTTGTATTTGCTAAAATGACTTTAGCTGTGTGTTTCCTAAAGTGTGCAGTGCTCTTTGTTAGTGGTTAAATACACTAGGATAGCCATTCCGTGTGGTATCACCATTCACAAGGGGCAATAAGGGCCACATTCCAACTAGAGGGGAATTCCTGAGATTTGAGACAAATTAAAAATATTACACAAAGGGGATGCAATTTGTGGCGCTACCAACTTAATAAGATGAGACTCTAGTCCATCATTATTATCCACACTTTTAGTTGGAATGCTATTTAAATGTTTTAAAGTGTTGTGGACAGTTATCTTTTTGAAATAACATTTTAAGAACTCACTGGAAAAGAAATCAGTTAAATTATTAGGAAAAATTTCAACAGATTCAACGTATTTTTGAACAATTTATATTGAAAGATCTGTAAATTTAGTGCTTAATGAATCTGCAATCACACAAGGGTCCTTAGTTTCATAACTGTCGACTACCAGTTTTTTTAAGGTCCCTTTAAATTGGGTACTAGTCAAAGCAGAAATGTTACTCCAAAATGTTTTGGGGTCATTCCAGTTTTCATCTAACTGGTTTTTGACATATCAAGCCTTAAAAAAAATGAATCAGATATTTACATTTATTTCTAACGTGACAATATTCATGGAGGACTGAAGATGAAGGGGAATTTACATACGTTTTCCAAATACTATCCTGTTGTTCTATCAAGTACATGATTTCATTAGAAAACCATCTATTGTTCTGACCACTCAACATTTTTTCCTAAGGGAAAAAAATATTTGTACTGAAAGTAGGTGAGTGTAAAGGAAGTCAAGAGCACAGTCCACTGTTAAAATGGCATCCAGAAAAGTCAAGCCCAACAGCTTAACCTGCAATCTAACTTCCTCCACATCAACCCGATCAAAACAACATGACATTATGAATCTAGGAGGAATTTTAGAAGGATGAAAATTTTAGACACAGGGGGCCCAATATTTAAAAATGGGCACAGCCAAGTGCAAGGTTTTGTGCTGTGCTTTGCCATTGGCTAGGATTCCAAGTATGCATTATTCAGTCAGATAGTGCACTGGCACTATCTGACTGAATATAGGGGCATGTCAGCACAGCACTAAATCACAGTTGCACTGCCCTGACATGGATCCTTGCAGTGCAGGGAAAAGCACCACTAGACTTGATAGCACTGGTAGCCCTAGGTGCGATATTCAGACAACCCCATACAAATGAGCCCATTGGGCATGCAAGGTGCTAAGGATCCATTTGCATACCTATTATGGGCTAATTTGCATGGGAATTGGCAGCAAGTCTGTGTGACACTGCCCCCACCCCAACTGCCCAATCCTGTACAAGCAGTGTCCAGTAGGTCCTCCCACCCTCTGATTGTCGTCCTGACATACAGAAACAAAATATCCTGACATCTAGTGTTCCCCCAACCTCCAATTACCATCCCAACATAGAAAAAGAAAATTCTCCAGTGCCTAGTGGTCCCCCCCACCCTCTGATCACCATCCCAATATACAAAATCAAAATATCCTGGTTCCTAGTGGTCCCCCCACCCTCTGATCACCAGTATACCATCACTACAGCAACAACTTTACAGCGACATGGTCGATGCCAACAACATCGCCATGTTGCTGTAAAGTCTACCTGGGACCCCGGCACCCTTTCCTAAGGTCCTGCACCCTATCCCCGAATCAGCTCCATCTCAGAGTTGATAATCATGTGTGGGGGGGTGCAGGGGGCACAGCCCCCCACAAAATAACAACTTTTAACTCAGCAGCACCATGCCAACTGCAGTTGCAGTTGATGTAGTGGTGTCAGGGAAACATCATGTCAACAATAAATTGTTGAGGCAGTGTCATCAATCCCTGATCACTGGCCCATATATGTAACATATATTCCATGGTGCTAAGTGGTCCCCCCTGCCTGCCAGTTGCTGGCCTATGTATAAAAAATGATGTACCTGGCATCCAGTGGTCGTCCCCAGTCTTAACTTAACAAAGGTTTCCCTGGTAGTCTGTAGTCCTCCCTATCTCTGATCACCATCCCGTAACCCGATAAAGGTGTCCCATAACATCAGCAATATCACCCTGGTGCTTAGTGGTCCCCATCACACCAGTCGTTGGCCCTATTATGTTCAAGAACATTCCCTGGTGCCTGGTGGATCCCACCCACTGATCACCTGCCCCAAAGGAAAGTAAATGCCCTGGTGCCTAGAGGACCCCCCCACCCTTGACAGCTGGCCCATAAGCAGAACATATATTCCTCTGCGGACAGTGCTCCCCCTTGGTCTCTGATCACTGTCCCTGCCTGGGATCACTGAAGGTAATCAGAGGTAATCTCTGAAGAGTGTAAGAAATAAAATACAAGAAAATGACTCAAAATCCCTGGCATCTAGTTGTACCCCCCCTCCCAGTGATCCCCATTCCCATTCCAATGTAATCCT
This sequence comes from Neoceratodus forsteri, assembly GCA_016271365.2. Lineage (NCBI taxonomy): Eukaryota > Metazoa > Chordata > Ceratodontiformes > Ceratodontidae > Neoceratodus > Neoceratodus forsteri. Next base: position 438,813,624 of record CM057453.1, read on the forward strand.
TTCCTGGCATCTAGTGGCCTCCAAAACCATAGTTACTGACCCTCCACCCTGCCACTGCTCCTCTACCTGATGACTTGTTGCTGCAGGATCCCATACGGCTACTGTCACAGTCTTTCTGTCACCTTCTTATCTGGCTGCCATAAGGAAATGGAGAGAGCACATGTCCTCTGTAATGTACAAGGTGTGCATCCTCTGTACTGTACAGAAGCACATGGCCTGGGTACTGTACAAGTAGCACACCCTCCTTGTGCCGTACAGAGGGTACATGCCCTGTACATTCAGAGAATGCATGCTCTCTGAATTTCCTTACAGCAACTGGCCAAGGAGGTGAGAGGAGGGCTGTGCCAGTCACTGTATGGAATTCTGCAGCACCTGCCCATCAGGTGGGGGGGGTAGGGTGGGTGGTCAGTGACTATGGTTTGGGGGCAGGGTGGGTGGTCAGTGCCCATGGTTCAGAAGGGCTGCTAGATGCCAGGGAAGGATTACATTATAAAAGGGATAGGGATCGCTGGGTGGGGGGCACCACTAGATGCCAGGGACTATGAGTTATTTTCTTAGATTTTAATAATTCTTAAACTCTTCAGAGATTACCTCTAATTACCTTCAGTGACCTCAGGCAGGGATGGTGATCGGAGACCAAGGGGGAGCACCGACCACTTGGGAATATATGTTCTGCCTATGGGCAGGCTATCAGAAGGTGGAGGGCAACCTTTAGGCACCAGGGCATTCACTTTCCTTTGGGGCTGGTGATTGGTAGGTGAGGATCCACTAGGCACCAGAAGTATTCTAGAACATGATGAGGCTGGTGATCAGGGTTGAGGGACCACTAAGCACCAGGGTGATATTGTTGATATTACAGGATGGTGATCAGAGACCGTCTGGAATCATGGACCACCAGGGACACCTTTGTTGAGTTACAGGACAGTAATCAGGGAATGGAGAGACCACTGGATGCAAGAGACATCATTTTTCATATACGGGTCAGTGATCAGTAGGCAGGGGACCACTAGGAACAAAGGAATGTACATTATATATATGGGCTGGTGATCAGAGAGTGGTGGACCACTAGGCACCAAGGTATTTTGATTTTATATGTTGGGACACCAGTCAGAGGGTGGGGGACCACTAGGCACCAGGGACTTATATTTAAATACATGGCTAGGGATCAGAAGGTGAGGGGAGCCATGGGACAACATACATTATGTAAACAGTTCAGAGCTGCAGTTCTCCTAGAAAAGAAAGAATTCAACATCTACTTACAGTTTGAACAGGTTCCATCAAGAAAAATCAGGCTAGGAAGGGGAAGGTAGGATAAATTATGCTAACTGAAAAAAGGGAGAGACATCTTAGCAGAAAAATAAACATCACTCAGGTCGATCAACTGAGTGGTGCATGCACAGAAAGACCCTTCTGCCAAATGCATAAAGAAAGGAAACTTAATGTCTTCAAGTGGTGGAATGTGTGTTCTTCTTGGCCTTCACTGATCCTTGGACTGCCTGAAGTATGTCCCAAATCTCCCTCATAATATGAGAGGGCACCTTATTCCCTGTAGCCCGAATCTTCTGTCAATGAATGGTAGACCAGTCACTCTGGCAAAGTTAGGGTCTTTCTTCGGTATTCACTTTCTGCTGCTCCAACACCTAGCCGCAATCTTTCAGAGCTGCTATAGCCTCAGCTGGTGTGTGTGATAAAGATGGACTCCTTCCTCCCAGAAAATATGCAGGGGAGCTAGATAAGGGATCTGGAGTTTAACTTTTTTTCTTCTTAAGAGTGTGAAGGGTGTCACCTGTGACAGGGTAGAATAGGACCCTGACCCTGTTGTTATGGAGAAAGTGTTTAAATGCAAGGATCTGTTCTTTACTTTTCCTGTCTCTTGTCTGTCTGGTTGTGCAACCAAATTTTCCTGTGAGACCTAGGATCTGATCACCCCAACAGTCTCGAAATTATCTGCTTCTCGCTGTCTCTCAGTCTTCCCTTGCTGTTTCTCTTTTCCTCCCTTGCATATCTGCTGATATAGAAATATATGCAAATCATTATGTAGAAATGTAACTGATATTGGGATCCTTTGTTTAGAAATTATATAGTGTCAGTTTTTGAATGTATATAATTATAGTCCGAGATTATTGCAAAAAGCTATTAGAAACTAAAGGGGTTACCTGAGTACAATTTTTAAGCCTTTTGCAGAAGAGCTGTGGAAAAGGGGCCTATGTTCAGGCACACTGTATTCCTGTCAGAACCTGCCTGAAATATACAAGAACACTTTGGAAGATGCTTGTTAAGAATGGGTGGGGGGGTTGGAAGGACTTATAAGACAGAGCTACAATTACTTGCAGAGTTGGACACAGAGACTGAAGGAAAACTCTGATGGATCTCCTCGATTTTATTTTGCCTTTGCAAATAGTTATACTGAACAATTTTATTTTTTGTGTTACTGCTAGTACAAATAAATATTTTTGTTGAATTCTACAACTGCTCCTAGTTTTCCTATGCTTCCTGACCTGTGCCTCAATGACATCACCATATTGGAGACATTTGCAGTGCTCCTCAGGTGGATAGTCCTCATCTAAGTACAGGTGGGAACAGTTGTATGAGACGGCTTTTTTTTTGACAGCCTAAACAAAGAACCCCTCTTTAGTGCGGTAGCTAGAAAATTTCATCAGCATAGGCCACATTCTACCTTTAGGATCCACTGGTTTGAGTAACAAGGCCCTATGTGCACAACATTTCAAATCTGTTCTTCATAAGGCACTCCCCCTTCCCATCAGTGCCATAATCATATCTTCTGGAACTAGCTAGAGAGGCACTTCTGCTATCATCCACACTATGCATCCAAGATCGGATTTCCACCTTGATACATTTTTGCTTTTTGGACCCTGGATCTGGTACATCTTTTCTTCTCTGGCTCTGGTTGGCATTTCTAGGAAAATGTGATAGTTTTTTCCCTGTGAGAAGAAGGTTTAGAATGTTGGTGAGGATGTAGTTGTTCAGTTAGCCTGTTGTTCAAGCCATGATGTCACTGGAAGTTGGCTGGGACATGTTTAACACTAGTTGCAACCCACACAATAACAAAATTAGTAAGCAATAAGACGCAACGGATCATTGGTTTTGCTGGTTTTACCACATGCCCAGGGGCGTAGTAAGGCAGAAAGCCAGAGGTCAAGTGTCTTTAGCCCCTGTAAGTGTACTGAAACCAGCAAATCAATGCCCTGAAATGTCTTATTGTACTTATAAAATGAGTCCATAGGGAACTTTTAAAAATGAACACTCTGAAAGTTTTAAAAGCCACAAAAAATAAAATGAAATATTGCTAAAAAATGCAAACTTGTCCCTCCCCAGATGGTTTTCAACTGTCAATTATCTGTCTTTCTACACATTCAAAACATTGTATGATTATTTGCCACGGAATACAAGAATTCTAAACTCTGTAGAATACCAGTAGTAGAATGCGCCTTCCCCCCAGACACACACACACACACACACACACAGACACACACACACACACACTGGTAGCATGGATTACCTAAATTCAGCAAGATTCCACTGGCATACACAAAGAAACACACACAGGCCAGAATCTAAATTTCATCTGTTGCAGGGTAAGGAGCAGCGAGTTCCCTGGCATGCTGGTAAGGCTAGGAGGAGGATTGTTCATGGTCATCAAAGAACACCAGCAATGGAAACTCTGAATAGTACTTGATTTTTTTTATTTGTTTGTGTTTGTAAGGAGGAGCTCATGAGTATGAAGAACATTCAATTATTTACTTATTTTGTTTAATTTGATGGACTTTTTTAGCGCTTAGTTGAAAGTTGTTATATTTGGGTAAAGATGGCTGTCATGTTGTGATGGAAATTAGGAATGATCGTGAAATGGCTCATGAATTCTGTGAGTTGCCCAATATGTAAATCCCACTGCCTGAACTTTTTCAAACATGTGCAGCTGTGTAGAATTAAGATATGGGTCTCTGAATTTTAGTCAAGCAGGAAGCAGGAAATTTCCAACCGATTTTATAACACACAGCAACAGTTTAACTTAACTCAGAATATTTGTTTGTAGTTAATATTATTGCTACTACCAGTCTGTGATAGACCCCGCAGCAAGGCATGCCCAGGCAGTACATGTGGTGCTGCTAATCCCTTTGGTAAACCGGGGCAGTCCAGTGTAACTGGGTTTGGGACTGAGTGCTGGAGACACTACAATCAACAGAGCCACTGGGACCTTGGCTCTTGGTGAGTTCAGTAACCACCAATTTATGGCACTAATTCCTCTGCTACAATGAATGTCAATAACCAGCCTATGTTTAACAGAGTAACAAGCTTTATTAACAACAAACAACCTGAAAGAAAGAAGGTATGTGCAGACAACACCTTTAAACATGATTCTTTTAGGTGCCTTCCTAGATAGGCCAGCCCTATTGTCTCCTAAGCTGGTACCATTATTTAGTGAGCCCATACAGTCCCTGGGTACCACATGTGTTGAACTGTTGTAGGTCCATAGAAGTTGTCATGGGTTTGCAGACATTGGTGCACCTATTAATGAGTAACTTGCTTAACTTATCTTACCTCCCCCCTTCCCCAAACAGAACATGCAACTGCTGAGGCCCAGGATCAACCCACACAAATCCTGGCTTCTAAACCACTGGGTTGATTGCAGCCTGTGATATGGTTCTCTGCACCTCCAGTTCCTCTTCCTCTGACCTCATGACCCATCTCCAACTGGCTTTTAACAACATCCATCACAGGTTTTGGGTTAAACAGCTGTCACTTAATGCCAAAAAATGGTCCCAATTACCTGTGGCACTAGGCAGAGACTTGCCAAGCTCTCCCCTCTCCCCTCCTTCTAGACCCTTGATGGTGTTGGGAAGGATAGAGGTTTTCTCCTCCTTTGAATACCTTGGGTATTGTTGGATTGTCATCTGGACTACTGTACTCATCTGGATGGATGCCATCCACCAGAAGCTGTACCCTAAACTTGGGGACATTTACAGGAACAAAGCAAGTGTCCTGTTGCTGCTTATAAAGAGACTGTCATGAAGATGATTCTACTTATCTTCAGTTACAACAACATTGTATATACAGTAGTGCTGCCCCCAAGTCCACCTGTGCTAGGCTGGATTCCCTCTTTCACTCCTTCTGCCGCCCTGCCCTGGACTGCCTCTACAGAACTCATCATTGTTCCCAATTCCTCCCTTTCCTTGTCCTCCCTTGATACCAGGTGCCTTGCTCATTGTGCCACCTTTGTCTCCAAATTCTGGCTAGGCTCCCCCCACCAATGGACCAGGGGACATGTGATGAAGCTGTTGGGGAAGTTTAAGAGGGTGTGAGGAAGTACAGCTTCACTGAAAGAATGGTAGATGCCTGGAACAGACTGCCAGTAGAAGTTGTAGAGGTACAAACAGTGGGGACTTCAAGCGTACATGGGATAGACATTGGGGAATCTTAGTAAATAGGCAGGGAGGGAAGAGGGTTGCCTGAGATCAAGTAGGGTCTGCAGAGACAGATTAAGCAGGGAGCTTCTGGGCAGACTGAAAGGGCCAAGTAGTCCTTTTCTGCTGAAAAAGTCCATGTTTCTAAGCTAGCACTACAGCCAACATAAGAATCCCCTTCCCCAAATGACTGTTCCAAACAAAATGATTCTGGAGTGTCTACAACATGGGTTTGTAAAGGAGGTACACTATTTCATTTGCTTTTGACCCCTTTGTTCTACAGTCACAATGTTGTCAATCAAGGATGCCAATCAGCTCAGTTCTTTTCATTCTGTTTGTTTCTTAAAAGAAAAAAAATTCTGACTGTTGAGTTCAGTGTTAAAAAAACATGAACAAAAATATTGCAATTCAAATCATGTGTTGGGGGAGGAGGAAAAAAGAGCACTCCTGTCTGAAAGATAAAGGCCTGCCAAATACAAAGAGTTAATTTGGGGATAATCAAAGTCTATTTTTCCTCTGCCTCAGAAATCCCTTTTATTTTAATGATGAATGTATTTTCAAAGCAGTGCCGATCCTTTTGAGGGGAATTCCGCATTGCACACAGCTGCAGATACACACACACACACACACACACACACACACACACGCACTGCTATGCACTGCAAGGCTTTCTGTCCCACCTGCTCCCTCACGCAGCCACAGCAGCAGAACCAGGGTGCTCCAACCTGTGAACTTGGCTCACTCAGACATAATAATAATCCAGCCCCAGCAGACACTCTGTTTTCACTGCCAACATCACTTTAAAAGCCTTGAGGAAAAAAAAAGGTGATGGGTATTGTTACATTTTCCGCTAGTGATAGTCTGAGGGAATTGTTCTTAAAGGTTTGGCTTTTCTCAAAGGCTGTGGTGTGCTGATTTTTTGTTTTGTTTTTGTTCAATTGAAGTGGTCTGGTTCATCCGCTTTTATCTCAGCAGTCCCACAAGCAGCTTTATCCTTTACTATCTACGAATGTTTTCATTTTATTATCAAGGCTTCCAGGGCTGCCCGCAGAGCAACATGGAAAAACCAAAATGGCTCCAGTGAAAATGCAATGAGAGCTCCATAAATGATTTCTATGGATGGATGGTCAAGACTCCAACCTGAAACAATTCTTAAGGAGACTCCATGGGCAATGGCAAGGAGATTGGCTGAGTAGAACAAAAACATTGCCTTTGTCCTTCTCTTTCTGCTTCTTCAAAGTTATTTTGCAGGGAAAGCTCAGTTACATAATAATGTCATAGCTACCTCCCATTGTGAAACACATGCTAAGTCCCCATTGACAAAATTCAGCTGCTCTGTACTCACAAAATGAATCATGGATTTTTCTGCTTTAGTTCGGATGCCTATTAGATCCAGATTGGTCTCCCTGTTTCCAGCCCCTTCCCTCCCCAGTCATTGCCTGGGATGCTTAAGTAGGTTGCACCTTGTCCTCTGGCCTGGAGGATGAACAAGCTTCTAATTATGCATCTCATGTCAATGTAACTCAAGGGTGGGCTAGTACAGAAAGGGTATGCATTCACTGGGTAGCCCATGACCGTCCTCCCTGATAGCTGAACGTCCTCACCTCTGTTATTAATCCTCCCCTTAGGTACCCAGCCCACACTCACTGGTCCCAGGACAGGTAAATGAGTCTTCTCAATTATTCTCCTTTTTTAAATAACAAAAGGACTTTTTGGACACCTAATAATAATAAACGAAAATGCAGTGTTACACTGTGGGGTTCAAGCTCAAATAGATCGCTATTCCTTACTGCCATTGTTTATACTTGATCAGAACCCACAGATGTATCCTCTTGGGGAAGGCCTTATCAAGTTTATCCCCCATCCCCATGGCATTGGGCAGGGGAAGGGAGGAGGAGCCCATAAGGAACCACAGCTCCAAGAGCCCACCCAACTGATCCCCAATATGTACCTCAGCTACTGTCACCCCCATTTAAACCCAATTGCAGATCCCTCACTCAACCCAGAGAAAAAAGCATTCTCTGATATAAGCCTACCTCCAACTAGCTCACACAGTTGCCCCAGGATCAGAGTATCTACCCAGGTTGACCGGTTGGTGAGCAGCAACATTGCTACTGAGCCATTGGAAAGACCCAGATTAGGGTGACATTTAAACATATTGGTTAGAATTTTCTAAAGTATCCATTCCAGATGGGTCAGCTGAAGGAAAACCAGTCCAATCTGTTAGACCGTCTGTAAGATGGTCTAATTGAGGCTAAATTTCATGTGCAAACAATTGCATCAAAAAATGTGCAAACTGCATTAGTGCCAGTTTATACCATAAATCATGGTATTTTGTCACAAACAGAAACATCTTCGGAAAACTGCATCATGGCTGCTCAAATGCATGTAGGTGGATGCTGACACAATATGTATTTTCATCCACATGCACCCTTGGGAAAATCCTGTCCAGTTGTGTTACATTTGAGTCTGCAAAAACAGTACTCTTATCATTTTATGTCTTATGAACATGGACAAGCCTTGGTCAAACCGTAGTTTATCACAAGAGCTGGAATGTTATGCCCCCTCCATTCTGCCAAATGTAGCCCCTCAGCACTTTTTCATTTGATGGAGTGTTGTACTGATGTGCATCACCAGTAGCAACCCCGTTTTACTACAGAAGGATTTCATTTTTGGCACAAACGTGCAGCATATACATTGTGTACAGCACTTTGCTGGATACACTCAGCACCCCAATGATCTGCAAAGGCACTGCATTGTATAAGTGTGTGTAGTGAGCAGCTAGAGAGGGAGAGTTCATGAAATTAGTGATTGTTGGTTGCAGTCTCTGTGACAGTTCCAGACCATTACTTCAGGGGGCTACGTCCACCTGATAAGCTGCTTGATGCACATGTGACTTCAAATGATATCCAATACCATCTAGACCTGAGCCATCCCAGGTATCTCAGTTTCTAATGTGCAACAATTAGGCTGCATCACATTCACCCAGCTCCTGCTTGTCAGCATAAGAAATAAAAGAATGTTCAGTATTTACTTTACTCTTATGGTAAGAATTCTTTGAGTACATGGTTTAGAAACAAAACATATAGATATTGTTGGCAGATAAGAACCACTCGGCCCACCTAGTCTACTCAGTTTGTCCCTGCCTATACTGTCTCTTACCTATCCTGTCACCATGTTTTCCATCATTTGTGTGTTAATATGTAGCAGAGAGGCTTTAAAATTAACATTTTCTCTGGAAATCCTACAGTACCTCCTTCTGGCTTTCTTCTCTCCCTATGCCTGGGTCCCATTGCTTTCACTTCAGGGGCCCAGGACCACATTGGGAGTTGAGTTTGTATCTTTCTTCTTGTAGTTTCTTTAGCTGTGCACAGAGTTTCAGGCAGTTTTTAAATGTGCCACCCTATGCAACACCAGCATGCTCAGCAGTCAGCTGTCTCTTCTCCTCCAGCGGGGCTGGTGTCAATGTAGCACCAGTGTGAGTGCTCCCATAGCCTCTGATCCAGTGACTATGAAGAAGCACACCTGTGGCCGGTAGCAAGCACACCCCTGCTACTGGATTGCCTCGCATTCCAATGTTTGGCCACAAGTGTGTCGCCCTGGAGCTCCTACAATAATGACTCCAGGGTTAGACGTACAACTCTCCCCTTTCATATGAGGAGTGAGGTGATGGAGTTAAATTTGGCATAGTTTTTGAAATTGTTTCCCCTGCATGCCAGAGTGCTAGTTCAAACTGTTCAAGAAAAGTGCACCCAGGGAGGTAGCATGCACAGATGTCATCTTGGACTGGGTGTGCATGCAGCTGATGAAAGCACCCTGCAGGTGCCATCTTGCATGGGACTCTCTCACATACCCTGCTACTTCTCCTTGGGCTACTTCTTGTTGTGTGTGTCACTTTGACATCTGATGTTCACCAGACTCTAGCGCATGCACACAGTTGTTTCTCCCCGAACATGCACATTAGTGCTCCTGGCCCTCGAAGAGATGCTACCCCATCACTTCTAGTAGCCATATTGGATAAGGTGCACAGGGCATGGCTGACTGGCAGTGAGGCAGCATTTCATTTCTGGTGGCTATATTACTCTTGGTGGTGGCCTGATTAGATGGTAAATGGGCCAGCCAGCCTGTACTGACATTGCAGGTCAGCATGAAAAAAAGAGGGGGCCCCACACCCACAAACAATACACATAGAGTGGGCAACAAGGAGAATGTTAATGTTGGTTTGCAAACTTACACATGAAACACTAGTGTTTACATATAGAGAGTTATGAAGTCAATCACTGAGTTACTACCTGCTCGTCAGGCCAGATATTCAGCATTGTATGGATCTTGCTCTATGCAGCACATGCACTAAAACAAAATCCTTGTCATTTCTCTCACCCCATCCCTACTCCACCAGGTCCTGGAATAGGCAAAGTAAAGAAGTGCAAAATGTGCAGCATGACCCTCCTGCCTAACCAGCTGGGGCCACTATACCCAGTGTGCGATCCTAATGCTCAGACCCATCCTTGCAAGGAAGTAACAAAGAATAAGAGGAAAACATGGACAACAGCAACCTTTGAAAGAAGAGTCCCAACACCGTGGCCCACAGCATGCTAGCACATCAAGCATTTATGCTCCAGATGATGGAATAGATGGAGGCAATGGCAAAGTCAATGCCCAGCCCCACAGATTTATGCCAATTCCTAACAACAGTAACAAACCTCCTCTAAACCCACCTCCACCCCTCAAAACCCAATCCTGGAGAATAACCCCCAACTCTGGAGATGAAGGAACTATGTTCCTATGATGCTGACCCACCTCTGGACAGGTCAATTGAGATAACAGTGGGTTTTGATCCTCCTCCACATCCTCCAGAAAGCAAGCAGATTCCTATTCTGTAGCCTAAACCAGGGCCACATTTACATTGCCATAGGCCCTATGCACTGCAGTAGCTGTGGGCCCCCTATTGCCATTCGCTCCAGTTTCCCTGGTCATCCATCCCACCCTCCAGCCATCCACCACAACCCCCACTTCCGACATCCTATCTATTCAGCCTAGGTGATGCAGTCACCCCCTTCCAAAATCCTATCTAATCATCGTAGGCTATGCCTTCGAACCTTGTCATGCAAACATTCAATACTTTTATCAGATTAAGCAATGATATTTCATATTGTACTGCATTTTCCATTTGCTATACAATAAAGCATATACAGTATCTACAAATCCAAAATTAGACATTCAGCACTTAACTCCCAGTCCACAACACATGGTAGTAACAAACACTGGATGGTCAGACACCAATCTGTACTTTGAGGAATCTTTGATTCACCCTCTAGTCTAGCACAGCATAATGCATATATGATATAACCCCAGACCTCCACCAAAAAAGTATTTTTTTAACTGCTTCTGCACTTCAGTCTGGACTCTGCACAGTGACATGATGAATGGATGGTAAGGGTTGGAAAACTTCATTTCCATAGCTTTGGATTCCAATAGAGATGCAGGGAAATTTAATTTTGCCAGTGAAATCGCAAATTTCACCAGCGAAATTGCAAATTTTGCTGCGTGAAATATTTTGCTAAATTCATGCATTCCGCAAAATATTTTGTGGGTGCAAAATGCAGAATTTTACCCACAAAATGCAGAATTTTGTCAGCAAAATCCACAAACCACAGAATTTCACCCGCGAGTGGCGACATTATGCCATTCACTACTGGTGAAATTCCACATTTCGCCGGTGGTATTTCACATTTCGTACTCGTGAAATATTTTGAGAAATGCACAAAATTCTTGAACAATTTTGCGGAATGAAATTTATGGATTTTGCCCATCTCTAGCTTCAAATGCAGTGCCCTGTCCATTTTGCCTAGTGATGATGTGCTGTCTCTGCATTGCGTTGCATTGCTCAGTCTCTGCTTGCTGCTCCAAGTCCCAACTTCTGTCCCTGTCTGACTCTTAGATCAGATAAGGATCTCTGCCTGGTGCCACTCTGCTCTTCTCCCCCCCTCCTACTATGAATCCTCTCAGCCTAGTCACACACAGGATGTGGTGCTGTTTTGAACAAAGTCCACCAGGAATCAAGAAGAAAGAGAGCAACTCCCTTAATTCTGGTTGCCTGCTACTACTGATTGGCATCTGGTCCAGATCCCTCCTGAGTCCCAAGTACCAGTCTGAGCCCTGACCCTCCCCTCTAGTAGTGAGTGTGACTGGCTGACCACTCCCAAACTGATGACTTGACCTGCATCCCAGCTGACCAGTCTGGCCCAATTTGTTAGGTCACTCTTGAGCCCTGATACTCTGCCTCTACTCTTTCTCTCACTCTCACACCCTGACAGCTCCTTTAATGTTTTTTTTTTAAATAAAAATAACCCAATCTCATGCATCCAGTTTTCCTTCCATGGTCAGCTCCCCATCCCACCCAGAAAACACTAGTTACTGTACCATAACTGAGTCTGATGTATTGACTCACTTGAATCCTGATGAGCTCTTGTTCTCGATGGAGGACTGAACCAAACTGCTGCTGAGACTAATGAGCAAGTTGGTTGATTGGTTATAGTGCATGCACAACATTCAGAAAGGGTCCAAACAGCCAATCACATTCAGTATTAGGCTAGTGGTCTGATGTCACCACTTGCATGCACTGTTTCTTCTTGCTGGGGGGGAGTGGTAGGAGCATGACAGAGCAGGAGATGTGGGGGAAGGGAAATCTCTGTGGTTAGTTAGGTATTATAGAAGTAAGGTAGGTGGTATAATAAAGATTTGTGACCTAAAATAGATTTAACAGTGGGAACACTGAAATGATTGTGTGATTGTGCACACGAGTATGGGCCAGGGAGGTAAAAGGATGAAAAAACTGATATAAAACATATGGTACTTTCTTCAGAACAAGTTTTCTAGCCTTGGTACCTAGATGAATCTGAAACCTCTGGCCCGACAAAGGCCACTGAAGTGAACTAAAAAGTACACAGTGATGCATCTGAGCAGGTAGGTGAGAAGCAAACCTGGCTATTTGATATACAGGATCTTAACATTGGACAGCCCAACCCCTCCCCTCCCCCGCGGCAAAGTAAAATAACATACCATACTCGATAATAGGGAACAGAAAACTTTGTGATAGCAATAACCTGGTAGAGGGTAGTAAAAACAAATTCAGTCTGCACAGGGCACCCAATCTTTGATGAATAGTTTTTACCATAAGAGAAATAAGGGAACTGTACGTACAGTAAGTGTGCTGCTCATTAGTGGGCTCAAATATTTAAAATCAGTGACTTGTTCTATGACAGAGCCCTGCAAGGTTTTTAGTACTGTGACATTAGGAGATGGCAACTTTTTCTAAAATTGTGAAAAATCATTGATTTAGTTTTTTAGTATTCAAAACCAGTTTCTGTGCCAACAACCACTGTTGAACTGAATCAAGCTCATTTTGTACTGTTTCCTTCAAGTCCTACACTCGTGAAAATCACAGCATCATCTGCATATAGCAAAATATTGATTGTCTTGCAGACCTTTGGAAGTGAATTTCAGAAAACAAGCTGAACAAAAGGAGTCCAGGATTGAGCCCTGGTGTACCCTCAAAGAAAGAAAAAAAAATCAGAAATGTTTGCTTTTTTGGGAATGATCATAAAGATAGTTTTGACATCAGCCAAAACTCCCAGGGAACCTAATACCTTAAAAAAGAGCTGGTGAGTAACTAAGTCACAGGCCTTGGTGAGATCCAAAAAGGCAGGCATAGAATAGTGGCCCTTATCAAGGGCCTTAAGGACAGACTGGGCAAATACCACTAAGGCCATTGTACTGTGACCAGGGCAGAAACCGTGTTGGACTGGGGTCAGAACATCATACTTAGTGAGATAATCAAAAAAATTGATCACGCAATATGTTCCATGACTTTCGCTAATGGAACCAAAAGTGAAATTGGTCTATGATTTTGAGTATTAGATGGATCACCTGACTTATGAACAGGAACAACTATAGCCTTTTTCAGCACTCCTGGAAATTGACTCAGGCAAAGAGAATTATTAAACATTTTTGTTAATGGAAAACACAAAATATCTGCAGTGATTTTTATGAGCCTAAAATCAACATGATCAATACCCACCAAAGGCCTAGGATTCAGTTTGGTGAGATATTCACTGATATCCAGTGGGGTTAACACTTTGAAACAGAACATGGATACAGACTTACTAAGCAGAGGCAAGGGCACACAGATCTCATCCTAACACTTAGCAGCATCTCGAGGGATATAGTTAGCCGAGTTTGTGAAAAATTAGTGAAATTGTTTGGCAATACAGCCGGGATCAGTGACTACACCAGAGCTGGTTGAAAGCATGTTGGGGCTAATCTTATGATTTTTACCCAACAGCTCATTAATGCAGCTCCATGTCAGTCACATCCTTTCCAGCAAATGTCATTGTTTTTGCATCAAATGTTGTTGGTTCAACATTCAAACCAAAGATTTGCTTTCATTTTGCAATTGTTTGTAATTTTTTTTCATTTCATTTTATTAAATAGATTAGACTGTTGAGTAAAACTCATTTAAAATGGTGACCCTTGGTTAAACAGAAATACAGTTACAACAATTACAATAAATACAAACATACAGTATAGAACACACCAAATACATACAATTACATACAATAATTATATTGCTATAACCAGTTAGCCACAAGTCTTAGTTTGAGCATAAAATGAATCCAGGAACCAGGTTTTAACAACTTTTCGTGATGGGGTTTTGCTATTATACAAACGAAATTTCAAGGGCATCATATTCCAAAATTTAGGGACTAGCTGGCTGAAAAAAAAGTCAGAACATTTAGTTTTTGATCTGGGTATTATCAACTCTCGATAGGCCGCATTCCTTAAAGAGGGATTAACATCCCTAAATTCTAACCTTTCAGCTAGATAGTCCAGAATCACTGCTGTGATACTTTTAAATGCCAGAAGATATTTATGTAATTGTCTTCTATCTGGCAAAGAAATCCATCCTAATTTGTGATATATCAAGCAATGGTGGGTATCCCTAGAACACTGTAAAATCAGTCCCGCCAGATGATTATAAAGTACATCTAATCTATATAACTTTCCAGACTGAGAATAATCATAAAATACATCTCCATAATCAAAAAGAGGAAAAATCTGTGATTCAACAATTTTCTTTATCATATATCCACCCAAACAATTTTTGTTTCGATAAAGTAGACCCACGCTTTCCCCCACTAATCTAACTAACTCATCAACATGCGAATTGCCAGTAGCCAAAGGGTCCAGCCAATAACCCAAGTACTTATAAGTCATCACTTGATCTAATTTTGTTCCCTCAGGATCAAACACTGATAGTTTAGTGCAAGTTCTAAGTTTCATAGTAGAACCAAATATCATACATTTTGTCTTACTTACATTCATTTTAAGTTTCTGTTGTGTCAAATATCCATATAATCTATCAAAACTTAACTGTAATTTTACATGGATCTCATCCACAGAAGGAGCAGAGGTATAGACTATAGTATCCTCTGCATACAATTGGTAGGCCATGTTATTCACATGGCATCCAAGCTCTTTCAGATAAATCAAAAAAGTAAAGGTCCAAGCATCGATTCTTGAGGGACCCCTCGGACTACTGGCAAAGGTGTTGAAACAATCTTATTAACAATAGTTGACTGCATCCTACCCTCTAAATAAGAAGTGAACCACTTAAGGGCACTACCCGATAACCCAATGTCCCTCAAACTGAAGAGAAGAGTTTGATGATCCACCGTGTCGAAGGCCTTGGAGAGGTCAACAAAGATGGCACCAGTCAAAAGGCCCTTATCCATAGCTTTGTTGACATCATCCAAGATCCTCGACACGGCAGAGATTGTATCATGTGATTTATGAAATCCTGACTGATAGTTATCAAATAAATCATTCTGATTCAGAAAATTGGTCAATTGTTTAGCCACAAATTTTTCCAGCAACTTAGAAACTTGGGACAGAGTGAAATTGGTCGATAATTATTAAACTGATCCCGACTCCCTCCCTTAAAGATCGGAACAACCCTGGCTATTTTCCAATCTGAGGGCATTACTCCCTTATTAATAGACCAATTACACAAATAAGTGAAGGGTGCAGCTATCTTTAAAGCTGAGATTTTTAATAGATAGGGGGTCCGTCCATCAGGGCCACCACTCTTTTGTTGTCTTTAAGCCCAACAAAGCCTCAATAACCTCATATTCCTCCAGCTTTTTAAATGAAAACAAATCAGATGAATCTAAATGAGGCAGGGAATAGTCATTAATATTACAAGGTTCCGGACCACCAAAAAAATTCCCCGAGTTCACAAAATAATCATTGACCCCATCTGCAAGGGACTCCTTCCCCCTGTAACCTGAAATATCAATTTTACAATTCCCACCCTGTTTGTGGTGACCATTTATCTCTTTAATTATATCCCCCAAAATTTTTACATTCCTAGCAGAATTCTCTAATTTAGAATTATAATATGATCTTTTATTTTCTCTAACAGAAGTTATATAGGAATTCCTAAGGCTTCTATAATATAGCCAATCCCTTAGAGAGTTTGAACTATGTGCCTTTACCCAAGCTTGACCCTTTTTTCTTTTTAGCTTTCTCAGTGCTGGTGAATAACATGGAGTAGAAGATTGTTTTATTTTCCTTAATTTCATTGGCATATGATAGTTTATGATTTGCATTAACTCTGTAAGAAAATAATTCCAAACCAGATCAATTTCAGGGATCATAAACATTCTGTCCCAATTTATTCTATCTAGATCTTTGATAAAGGCTAAATAATCAAACTTCCTAGTAGCTCGATAGGAAATAAGCCTAGGTTGCTTTGACAAACAAGCTTTACCTCTAACACAATATATAACATTGTGATCGCTATCTAAATCTTCTAATACCCCTGCATTTAAATATGGGAAGGGAGCGTTTGTCAAAATTAAGTCTAACAAGGTTGATTCAGTTGGATTTTTAATATTAACATGAGTGGATTGTTTTATAAGTTGTTCCAGGCCCAATAAGAGCACCATATTTTTCATTACTCCTGTATCAGCTGAATGCAACCAATTGTCATTAAGGTCTCCCATGAGTAGGATTTCATGAGTATCAATAAAGGAAAAAAGTATATCAGTAAATTGTTGCATCCTACTTTTTACCTTCTTAGGGGGACGATAAGCTCCAATGAGTAATACTGGTTTTCACACTCTGGAAATTTAATTTCAAGTACTAAATGCTCACATATATCTGCACTTACTCCCAGATGAATTTGATTTAAGGAATACTTATCCAAAGCATAAATTAAAACCCCACCTCCTCTTTTATTCCTATCTGCCCTATACACATTATAACCACTAATCGCAATATCCCCATCTACCACCTTATCACTTAACCATGTTTCAGTATACATCATAAAATCAGGATGATTTTTATTTGCAAAGTCCCTCACCAAATCTATTTTAGGCACAAAGCTCCTAATGTTAGAATGAGTAAAAAGAATGCCCTTGCCTAAATTGTGTCTAATGTCAGGGCCTGGATTGGGATTAATATCCCCACACTGTAATAAAGACAGAATCAGAAAAACTGACTTAACCATTCTCCCTTTTAGCCCAGTCTTCCCAAAATCACAAAGCTTTAGAAGAAGTAAATCCAAATTTGTAGAATTCCTTAGACATAAGAGTGTCTGTTTTCTAACCAAATCTAAAAGTAAATTTGTAGGCAAATGAAAAACAGATTCAAATCCCCTAGAAAGTGGAGCTGTTTTGTAGCTATAATCCAAAGGATAAGGCCAAGAGTCATGATAGTAATTAACTACAGGGGAGGTCAGACAAATATCTTTCAAGCCCCCCTCCTCCTCACCCAAAGAAGGCAGATTCAACAAACCAAACAGTCTAATAATGCATAGTATCTCTAAACAATAAGCATTAGTCTGCTTACTACTTAAATACATTCTATCAACTAGTTTAAAAGGTCTAACCCTTCAACACATATATAAAATCAATGAAATTATCTATATAGTACCTGCCTGTTTTTACTTCAGTTTTCTACCAATTATCAGTTTGGCTCAAATCAGTTTCTTTTCTTAACTGTATCTTGTGAACTTAATTTAGTAAATATTTTTACCGAGTGGCACAGCCACTCATGCTCACGCCACATGCTTGCACTGTGTGGCGAGCAGTTAAATTTAAAGGGAGAGTTGTCCCCGCCTCTTGAGGCAACCCTGCACTTGATTGGCTCGCTGCTGAGCCCCCTCCACTGCGGTATAGTCAAATGCCTTGGGCACAGTAAATTTCAACAGACAGCAGGCTCCTAGTTTAACAACAAGCACTGGTTCAAATACTGAGGAGTACACACAAGTCCCACACAAAGAAAGCTTATAAGTACTTATTCAATGGTTCAGCCACAGCGTCAGGCAGTTCAGCATATGGTCAAGTTCTGTTCAGTTTAAAAAGCTGATAGGCACTGCAGTAGGCACACCAGTGTAGATCTTAATTCCTCCAGCACGCCACACTCACAGCAGATGGAAAAGAAACACTCGCTAATATCAGCTGTGCGGCGAGCAGTTAAATTTAAAGGGAGAGTTGTCCCCACCTCTTGAGGCAACCCCGCACTTGATTGGCTTCAATTAAAGTGGCAGCATCCTGAGTTCTCCTATAATATTTCCACTTCTTGTCTCTGGCCCTCATCAATTCAATCAGCTTCAGTGTAACCCACTCCCCCTTATTATCTGTAATCCTAAATTATCTTAAGGGGATGAATTTATCACACACTGAACTGAACAGTGAGAAAAACTGAGAAAAAGCAGTATCAACAGAGATAATATGGTCTAAGCAAGATCAAGCAATTTGCCATGTGGCTTACCAGAATTTTGGGATATCTAGTTTTTTTTTAATTTCTAGAAAAAATATACACTTGGGGAACTGTTACCCATCTGGCACTCCAGCAGCAAAATACCACACAATTTATTTATTTAGTATTTTATTTGTCTAGTTTTTTGTTGACCGGATAAGTGCACTAGACAAATTCTGCCTATTTTCAGATATGACCCAGGGGAAGGGAATACAGATGAATGCCAACTGACCTTGAACCAGATTAAGCTGTTGGTGGTAGTTTTAGTGAATGGGGGAAATTTGGCCAGGACACCGGGGAAATTACTCTACTGAGTAGTAGGGGGAGCTGCTGTCGAAGGATGGCTGGCTCAGTTTCACCATGTCTGGTGATGGGGGAGGATGTTCGGTTGGTTGGGGAGTTAGTCTCCTCCCCGCTGCTCAATTCCATGGAGTCTGAAGTACAGTTACAGCAGGATATGGATGCCCCACAGGTTCTGGAGGCTACTACTTCAATGGATAATTCCGTAATTATTCCTGTGGATGTGGAGGTTGCGATGGATTTGACTTCTTGCATGGTTACTGTGGCTTCAGATATACAGTGTCAACTGACGCTTAAGGAGCAACTTTCTTTTCAGAAGAAAAAGGCACTTACTGAGGCATTGAGGATCACTTCTGAGGGAGATGAGAAGGCTGTTCCGGCTTTCTGTACTGCTTGGATGCCTGCACAAGGAGTTTCTGGCAAGGATGATGGATTACTGCCGGAGCACCCACTGGTTTCAGATGGGCTGGTTCTCATGAGAATTCAGGGGTGCAGGACACTGTGATGACTTTTTATTTTTCAGCTAGGGCAGAGGATTACAAAACTAAACAGGCATGGCATCTTCCGGAGCGCTCGTCGACTTCTTGGGCAGATCAACACGATATTATGGACCCACAGTTGTCGGTGGAGAATTCTCTTAAGGCTACAGGCTGGGCACAGCTCCCTGATTTGGGCAAGTGTATTTCTGGGTTTTCTGCCATCAAGATACTGGGGATAAGTATGACGACCCCCCTTTACTTTTCTCCTGTGCATAACATGGTTTCTCATGCTACTGTTATTTCTCAGCCAGAGACTAGCCTTGCCCAGCTAGAGGTTACAGATTCTCAGGAGGGTAACATAGAAACATAGAAGTTGATGGCAGATAAGGACCGCAAGGCCCATCCAGTCTGCCAATTCCTTTTTCTACCTTATAAATGTGCCAACGTCTTTTGCTGTCAGTGGCCTATCTATTCATACTCATCTGTATTGCTCCCTTATGCCTATCCCATGCCTGTTTGAAGCCTGCACTGTATTCATAGCCTCCACTTCCTGAGGTAGGCTGTTCCATGCATCCACCACCCTTTCTATGAAAAAGAACTTCCTCACATTACCCCTTAATTGGCCTCCTTTAATCTCATGCTGTGTCCTCTTGTTCTGCTATTTTTCTTATATTGAAACATGTTGGACACTTTCACCTTGCTAATGCCCTTAAGGTATTTGAATGTTTCAATCATATCACCTCTCTCCCTCCTTTGCTCTAGGGTATACATATTGAGCTCCATTAATCTGTTCTCATATGTCTTCTGATGCAGTCCCTGCACCATTTTGGTTGCCCTTCTCTGGACTGCCTCAACTTCAGCCTCACCCCTGGCTTTACCGGATGGTTTACTTTTAACTCAGAACCCTTTGTTGGATTTACCTTTTCCTACTAACATTGTTCCAAATACTGAGAGATCTGACCCTCAAGAGGGACCCTCCTCTAATACTCAGGATCATCCTAGACAGGGTCCTCATTCATATGCTTCTTTTTTTCAGTCTCCCATATATGCTGCTAAACATCATGATGCTGTGAGGTTTATCTATAAAGGTGGTCTAGGTATACTTCCTGATCCTAAATATGTTGCAAAAACTTTACTTATGGATAGCTTGCATTTTTTTCCAACCAAAATGTATGCTTTAATTCATGTTTCAGGAGAATCATCCTTCAACATTAGTTTTAAGCTTACCACGGGCTTGGAAAAAGTTTTGGAATGTTATAACTCTGTTAAGAATTCATCTCTGTGGTCCCCCTTTGAGGTTATTCCCCTCACCAAACCTGCTCATAAATTCATTACTGTGTTATTCAGGAATGAATGGGGGAGCATTACTGATTTAATGTTCTGGTAACACAAAGGTATACTGTGCTTGGTTATCCTGAGGCCATCTTTGATACAGAAGACCTCTGGACTGGTGGGTGGTGTATTAGCATTATCTTACACTCTACTGAGGCAGGGATTCAGCATCTCCCTAATTCATTTTTTGGGGGCAGGGATGGGGGGTCTTGTTTTATGCTGGGCAGCCTAAAACATGCTACAAATGTGGCATGCCTGGCCACATTAGCAGCATCTGCGACTGACTAAGATGCACTTTGTGCAACACGATGGGTCACACTAGCAGGCAATGTCATAGCCCAGTGGTTTGTAATTTATGTGGTCTCCAAGATCATTCTTACAACACATGCCCAAAGGCTGCACATAGACAGTCATCCTCAAGTGATTTTGAAGAACAACATCTGTTGGTCGCCAGAGACCAAAGAGTCCATACCTCCCCAACTACTCCCCTTTCTCATACAGAACCTTTCTCTAGTGTACCTCAGGAACATCAGGTTGACCCAGGGGTGGTAGTGCCAGGGGCTTCTGTACCCTCTCGCCCAGCTCATGAAGATAATGATGGTAGTACCTATGAGGAATCTATGTCTGATGAGCCACGACAAGAGGAGCCCTCTTTGCTCATGGACTCACAGGTCTTGCCCCCCACCTCCCTCTCACAACTGTTGTTAATTCACAGCTGGTACCAATGGTGACTCGAAAACATCCACTTAGAGGCCAACCGGCTTCTAAGATTCCCAAGATCTTTCCCACCCCTACGTCTAACAGATTTCAGTTATTGCATGGGACTCCCAATTCCTCTGATATGGAATCTGATAGTTCCCTGGTCATGGAGGAGCCTGATGGGGATCCCTCTAGTGTGGACCAGATGGACCAGGAGGGCATTTCTTCCATCCAGGACATTCCTTCACCCAAAGGGGGTCGGAAAACACGGGGGAAGGCTGTGAAGTCTACAAAACGTAAACCACCTTGATTTTCTAACACTAATCCCTGGCTTTGTCTTTCATATGCTACACGATTAATATAAACAGCATCAAAAACAACTCTAAAAGATTATTAGTCTTTACCTCTCTTCTCTCGACACAGGCAGAGGTGCTTTTTCTTTAGGACACTAGACTACATACAATTGCTGAACTCACACAAGCCACCAAGTGGTGGCACAAGGGGGTGTCTTATTGGTCTTTGGGTTTAGATCCTTGTTCTGGGGTCGCTATTCTTTTTAACACTTCTTCACTTCAGTTATTAAAACTTATTGATTTAGTACCTGGATGAGTCCTGATTTTGGATGTTAAATTTAAGGGTATGCTGTTACGCTTAATTAATACCTATGCCCCACAAAGAAAGGCTGATTGGGTGGCTCTTTTTAAACTGGTACAGCCATATCTCCATACCCCTCATAATGTCCTTTGAGGGGGAGATTTTAATTGTGGGTTGTCTTATGAAGACAGAGGAAGAGGTACTACTACTAAGAAAATGTTTTGTGATATATCTTGTTTAAAATCTGTTTTACAGACAGCTAATTTGAAAGATGCTTATTTCTCTCTCACGTCTAGAACAGATCCTACCTGTCACAGGGGTGTATTGGCAACTCGGATTGATTTCTTTTTCACTAATTCTTCATTGCCTTTGCAAATGGCACAGGTCAGTATGGCCAAATTATCTGACCATTGCCTGCTGTTACTTAAAATTGGAATGCAGCTTTTATTTCCTCAAGGCCCAGGTTTATGGAAATTGAATTCTTCAATACTTCCCCATTCTGAGGTCATTCAGCACATTCACTATTTTTTTCTCTGCAGAAAATCAGTTTATGTTATGCGTGAGGATCCTGTACACTCGTGGATGGACACAAAAGTAGATTTAATTCTGCTGTTAAAATCTACTGGGAAAGCAGTCAGCAGTACTGAATATGTTCGGTATCTGCAACTCCGCAAACAGTTGCAGCACCTCATGTCCCTAGCTCAGTCTGCAATACATGACTTTATGCCTCAAATTAAGTCTGCTAAAGATGCCCTGAAACTTTTTCATAATAAACAATTCTCATCTCTTCTTCGGCAGCAAGAACTTGGTACACAAGGTACCTTCCCAAATATTTGCCCTTTTTTAAGTTGTAAGGACAGAGTCCGGAAACAAACTATGGGGTGTTTACGAACTTCAGATGATCATCTTGTGTCAACCCCCATGGAAATTATGCCGGAAGTCACATCTCATGTGCAGGCTCTGTTTTCAGAAGTCCCTATTAATCTTGTTCACTCCTCTAAATGCTTTGATTCATTCAAGGTTCCGTGTTGCCCTGTTTCTCTTCTTGATAAACTATTTCTCCGTATTTCAGGTGAGGGGAATTTTTGGCTATTTCTTTATTAAAGGGTGAGAAAGCCCCAGGGAAAGATGGACTGACTGTGGAACTTTACAAACTCTTGGGGGAAGAGATTTCCTCTGAGTTGGAAGAGGTTTTTAATTTTATATTGGACTCCTCTGATATCCTTTTGGACCTGGCAGGTGGTATGTGGATCTTTTTAGGCAAAAAGGGTGATAAACTTTCATTGACCAATTGGAGACCCATCAGTCTTTTGAATGTGGATTTTAAATTACTGCTGAAAATTTTGAATCATCACCTACTTACTACAGTTCCCTATCTTATCTCTCCAGCGCAATCATGTGCTGTTCCTGGTCATTCCATTCCAGATCAGCTTATTCTACTAAAAGAACTTTTTGAGAGGAGTCACTTGTTGAGCCAGACTGGCTATGTCCTTTCTCTAGATCAACGGGGAGCCTTTGATTCTGTACATCATGCTTTTTTAAGGCTCACTTTGAGTAAATAAGGCATCCCAGACATGTTTATTTCTTGGCTTCAAACTCTTTATAAAAAGGCTACCATTACTCCTTGCAGCAGTAGCCACAGACATTGCCAGCTATTTCCAGATATTTCGCGAGATTTCTAAAGAGTTTCTCTCTGCTGCCCCTACTGTGGAAATGGAGAAAGCATGAGATATTTCTGGAAATATCACAGAAATTTCAGGAAATAGCTGCCAGTGTCTGTGGCTGCTACTGTATGTTAATGGGTATTGTGGGCCGCTTCTTCCCTTTAAGAAAGGTGTTCAACAGGGCTGCCCTATTAGCCCCCTCCTCTATGTTTCTAGTCTTGACCCATTACTTTGACTTTTCAATACTTTTGTACCCTTAATTCATTCCCAGACAGGTATGGTTCCCTTTTCTGCTATGGCCTATGTGGGTGATATTTGTATCCTGGCACCTTCTGGCACAGATGCTGAAAGAGCGGTTCAGCTTTGCTATGAATTCAATGGTTTCTCAGGGGCTTCTCTTAATAAGGACAAATGCATAAGGTTCGCATTGGGGAGGGATGGCCTATCGAGACAAGACATACTAAGCATTAAGATATCCAATATTCCTATCAAGATTTTAGGTCTTGAGTTCAGTGCAACAGTACAGGATTTGCATAATTGGGACTGTAGACTTGCTCGGGGACAGGAGATGGTTCAGCAATGGAATAAATGGACCATGAGTAAATCTAAGAGAGTATATCTTATTAAGACGTTTCTGTTGCCTCTCTTTATTTATTTAAGCCATATATTCCCTCCTCCAAAATCCAGGGAAACCACTTTATTGAGTATTTTTTTTTCAGACAGTTTGGAGTAGTCGTTTCAACCCCCTCAAGAGAAATATTTTGTATCTGCCATGTTTTAAAGGGGGGTTTGAACATGGTTAACCTGGTGGTGTTTTCATATTGTCAGTTTTGGTTTACAAATTTACATCCATTTCTACTCCACATGGGAAAAATATGGTTGGATTTTTTTACCTACTCTGTTTCTTTCTGGTTTTTGGATTGGAATGCGGGGACCCATACAATTGCCAAACTGCATCCAAATGCTATTCCCTATCTTAGGGAAATTTCTGTGAAATTAAAACTCCGGAGTGTCACTGGGTTACAGATTCGATATCAAACGAAAAAACAGATTTATGCTCATATTATTGGTCTTCACTTCACTGAATCAGTGACGTTTCCTAAGTGTCATTCCTTTTATTTGCTTTCCCTAAACTCTCTGATAACAGAACCCTGCATCACTGAAAAGTTTAAGGATGTCCTTTTAGCTTTGTTGCCATGAGAAGTTGAATGTTAAAGGTAATCAGAAACACAAACAGGTGACAGAAAGGATTTGCTCTAGGCCTGGCTGTATTCAACTTTTGGAAGATATGCCACATTTGTTTTTTTCCTGTTCTTATATTGTGTCGTTCTGGACCTATTTGTCCCAGGCATGGCAGGCACCAGTGTTTGCCTCCCTTTCTTATGTTAATCTTATTTATGGAATATATTCTCCTTTGTGGAGATGTTGGCATAAGAGTACCTTTCATGTTATCTTTGCAGTGTTTAAATGGTTCCTTTGGAACAATAGATGCCCTTTTACTTTAGAACAGAAAGATCTGTCACATATTGATTTGTTACATAAAATTACGTTTGAGATTAAATCTATTTATTTATCTGAATCTAAAGTGTATCAGTCACAGATTTTACAACAGAATTGGAGAAATCTTCCGTGGATCACAGATATAGATGTCCATGTTACATGAAATTCTTTGCTTTCAGATTTGTTTTCAATTTCTTTCCCTTGTATGTATTTCTTTTTCCAGTATTATGGATATGTATTTTTGAATTATTATCCTTTGTACTGTCAGTCTTTTGATATTTATCTCTGTCATGGTTATTGCTCTGTTTGATTTTTTGATTGTCTGATTCTCTTAATAAACAAATTCCCCGTACTCTTTTTGAGAAGTGCCATGGGATCTTTAACATCCACCTGAACTACCACCAGAACCGGCAGATGGGATCTCGGTTTAATGTCTCATCTGAAAGACAGCACCTCAGAAGCGCAGCACCCCCTCATGCTGCATTACAGTGTCAGTACTGGGATTTAACCCAAGCGCATGGTGTGGGGATAGAAACCACTCTGATCTCCCAGCCTCAGAGGCGAGTGTGCTACCTGCTGAGCCACTGACACTTATGATGATGATGATGATGATAATGATTGATGAATGATTGATAAGCGTATTTAATTTCTTTAATGTCCAATACCAAAATCTAATCTGTCACTATACAGCTGCCAGTTTTATAGTTAAATCTTGTTGGTTTCTCAATAATCTTTCCTTACTAGTATTATTCCTGGGTTATATACCACCATCTAACCCACATGTAACTGTAACCTTCTACACCTGCAAGTATTAGTGACATACCACAGTCTTGTAATGTTTTCTCTTGTTTATTTACTTATATTAGTGTTCTTTATTATATTTGCTATGCTCATATCTGTCTGTAATTCATTTACCTATATGCTATGTTTCTGCCATATATTCTGCTATACTCATAATCACTCATATTCTCTAGTTTTCCACTATTGTGACACATTGTGTGCTTTTCTGATTATGTTGCAGTTATGTCCAGACTATCTGGAAATAAGTACAGATAACACTTATTCTTGCCGAACTATGAATTTCTAAGATATATGCCAACCATGCACTCTTGTTTCCTGGGGTCCACCCAGATATTACACTCTGTATACTATATCCAATTGTATTTGTCTGCCTTATCCAAATGTTGCATTCTTATCAGTATTGTATATACATAACTGCCAGTCAGCCCCTCCCCAGTCTCTGAAATTTTGGTTTTCTTTCCATACGTTTGTTCATTTCGTGTTTAGATTTATTTAGTACATGTAACCCCGGGGCTGACTGGTGGAAAGCACCCTTTTTGTAATGCCTTGTTACATTCTTTGGCATGAGTATCATAGTAATAAATATTTCCTTTTATTACTTGTTTGCCCTGTGTTTTCCTTACTCAGCACACACATACAAGAACCTGAATTATGAGCAGGACTCATAAGTAACACCAGAAATGGACATAGTACCCTACCTAGGGTGTTTCCTAAATTTCCCTTCTACAAGTACTTTCATAAGCAGAACTTTCCCCAGTACTCTACTTCCTCCTTTCTATACCTGTTTACTCTTCCCCTTCCTTTAAATGGATTTATTGTCTTACCAGGGTGTCTCCTGCTTTCCCTCCACTTCTCTGCCTATACCCAAGTCCTCCTATATTTACTCTTGTTTTTACCCCACTCCCAGTATTTGCTTACCCTACTTATTTAGATTATGTGTCCACAGTGCTTATGTTTTATCCTACCTGGTCTTGTGTCTCCCCAGCAAAGATCCATGTGGACTGCAGTTGACTTGCAGAAGGCTGTCAACACCTTGGACACGTTAGGATTCCTGTTCCACTCATGCTTTGGGACATGCTGGAAGGAAGCCATTTATAGTTCCCTGGTGAGTTCCTGGTGTCTGACGATTGTTCTGTGTGACCACATCACTAGACTCACCCCCTCCAAGTGACAGACGACTTCCCCTGCAAGCCACTGACCATGGTGGTGCTGAAGAATGGAGCTGTGTTGATCCATTTAGTAGAAGAGGAATGCGAGGAGGACTAGCTAGCTGCATCTTGAGCCTGGCTGGTCCTTCACTGCAAATCTGAGCTCAGAATAGTACAAGAGTGAAATATACAAAACATACAATGTACAGACAAAATATACAAAACATACAGTGTACAGGCAAAATATACAAAACGTACAGTGTACAGGCAAAATATATAAAACATACAGTGTACAGGCAAAATATACAAAACATACAGTGTACAGGCAAAATATACCAAGCATACAGTGTACAGGCAAAATATAAAAAAAAATTACAAAATCTACACATCAAACAGTAAACATTGTACAGCAAAATGGTTCTGACAGGAAAGGGAACAAAAAAAATGAAACAAAAAAACAACCAGCAACCATAATTATATGACAGGGTGCTGGCTGTAAAGACACACAAAAAGCTAATAATAGGGGCCCAATGCTGTAACACATGGTTCAGGAGAGAAATTGGTATAGTTGGGGAGTAGCCAGAAAAACAATCTTGCTAGGGCCAGAGCAGGAGCTAGAGGAAATGAAATGGAGTTTGAGCTGATGTTTCAGAAAGAGATAGGAAGAGGACAGCCTCGTCTGGGGGATAAGGTTGTTCCAGTAAGTAGACAGATGAGAGAAGAAAGTAGTTTGCTCGGCATAGAAAGTTAGAAATAGAAACATAGACTTTGTCAGTAGAAAAGGACTACTTAGCCCACCCAATCTGCCCAGATGTTCCCTGCCTAATTTGTCTCTGCAGACAATAACTGATCTTGGTGACCCTCTCTCCTCTCTGCCTCTTTCCTAATACATCCCTATGTCTATTCTAGGCATGCTTGAAGCCCCCCACTATTTTCACCTCCACCACTTCTGCTGGCATGTTTTTTCCAGGCATTTGCCACTCTTTTAATGAAGAAACATTTCCTCACATCTCTCTTAAAATTCCCCCCTCCTGCCGCTTCATCACATGCCCTAGTCCTGGTGCTCGTCTCATTTGAAAACAACTCTGCTTTTGTAACCTGTTCACCCCTGTGAGGTACTTGTAGGTCAGTATCATGTCACTCTCACTGTCCTCTCATCCAGGGTGTATATGTTGTGATCCCCAAGCGCTCCTCATACAGTTTCTCCTGCAACCCTTGCAGAATTTTAGTTGCCCTCCTCTGAACTGCCTCTACCCTGTCTGTCCTTTCTGAGATGCGGCCTACAGAACTGGACACAGTACTCCAGGTGGGGTCTCACCAGCAAGTGATACAGTGGCAACACAATCTCCTCATCCTACTAGTGATACCCATCCCTATGAACCCCAGCATCCCACTATCACTACCCACTGCTTTGTCACACTGCTTTTCCACTTTGAGGTAATCAGATATGATAACCCCAACATTCCTTTCCTGATTAGTGACTGCCAGTACCTCCCCCCGCCCACATCCTATACTCAGCTCTTGAGTTCCTATGCTCTAGGTGCAAGATTTTGCACTTTTTGGTATTGAACCCCAGCTGCCAGGCTCTTGACCACTCCTTTAGTTTCCTTAGATATCTGTGCATTCTGTCCATACTCTCCTGAGTGTCCATCCTATCGCAGATTTTGATATCATCCACAAAAAGGCATACCTCCACTTCCAGTTCCTCAGCAATGTCACTTATGAAGACATTAAAGAGGACCAGTCCCAGTACTGAGCCCTGCATCACCTCGATGATCACTTTGCCATCATTAAAGTGAGTACTATTAACTTCCACCCTCTGTAGCCTATCTGTTAACCACTTTCTAACCCATTTCACCACCTTGGAACCCACCAGAAGGCTGTTCAATTTTTTCATCAGTCTACTGTGTGACACAGTGTCAAAGGCATTGCTAAAGTCAAGATAGGCTTTGGAGCCCACCCCTAGGCTGCTCAGCTTCCTAA
The DNA here is from genome assembly GCA_016271365.2 of Neoceratodus forsteri. NCBI lineage: Eukaryota > Metazoa > Chordata > Ceratodontiformes > Ceratodontidae > Neoceratodus > Neoceratodus forsteri. The sequence continues at coordinate 438,842,372 of CM057453.1, forward strand.
ATAGCCTCCTGTGTGGTATAGTGTTGAAGGCTTTGCTGAAGTCCAGATAGGCTAAGTCCACTGCCTCCCCTGATCTTTTTCCCTGGTCACCCAGTTAAAGAAAGCTATCAGATTCATTTGGCATGACCTCCCCTCCATGAATCCATGCTTTGTGCAGTCTTGCATCCAACTGGATTCAAGATACTGTACCAGTCTTTCCTTTAGCAGGCTTTCTATTAATATCCCCACCACTGAAGTACGAGTGACCAGCCTGTATTTGCTAGCCTCCTCCTTGCTGCCACTCTTATGTAGAGGACCCAGGTCTTTTCTCCAGTCCACCAGAATTGTGCCAGTTTCCAGTGAGCTGTTGAGTAAGACTGGCAGTAGGACAGGTAACACCTCCCTGAGTTCTTTTAGAACCTTCATTTAGAACCATTTGGTGTATCCGTCCAGTTCCATAGCTTTGTCCACCTTCAGATCTGCAAGTCACTTAAAGACTCTTTCCTCAGAAAATGAACTTGTGTCCACATCCCTCCTCCACCCCCACTGGTTCGGCCGCATGTGGAGTACTGGTAGCAGTATTGGTGCCCCTTTTTTTTTTTGCAATTAACATTTTATTGGGAGTGTCAGTTAAAAGCATATCCATAACAGAACAACACAAAGATAACAATTTAATATATTGATTGTTAAAATAATATGGTTGAAAAGCATACAAAAAAAGTCTTGGTAATACCCTTGCTCCTGGAGCGACAATACTACTGTTCCTGAGTGATAATACTATCGTTCGAGTGCCATAATACTATCATTTGACACCCGAATGATAGTATTATCAACAAAGCTGAAGAGCACAAGTGCAAGTCTATCCCCAACGTCTTACAAAGCGTGCCTTCTAACTGGCTGCTTTTGCTCTGTGTGCGGGCAGAGCGAATCCGAAAACATGGCAGCTTGCTCGCTCACTTAGCGAGAGAATGTTCAACAGCAGCAACTATTTTTCTTTACTTTTAACATTTTGAGAGGGGGGATTATCAACAATCCAACTCTCTCCACGGCTCCTCTGCTCACCCGATACTGCAGCCGACAAACGGTTAAAAAAAAGCAGCGCTAAATGAAGCCCACAGCACCCGCTCATGCACACAGCACTGTGGAACCCTGCCAGCATGCACATGGACCCACTAACTCCACTGCTCAAATGGAGGTGAATCAATTCACCTCGTATCCATATATTAAAAAAAAAAAATAGGTTCTGGCATAACAAGGTAGTAATTCCATCTCGAGGTTCTGGGGACACATGAAACCTCTTGAGCTTCGCTCTCGAGGTTTTCTGTGTCCCCAGAACCTCTCGATGGAATTACTACCTTGTAATACACCAGAACCTATCTATTATTCTATTTATAATTGACTATCAATAAACAATAGATGATACATTGGTCTCTTACACCACTGTGAATAAATAAATACGCAGTGGAGTTAAACTTTATGGAGAAAAAAGACTCTTCCAGTCTGATACTTTGACCACATAAATTCCCTTTATTAGGTCTCTGTAAAAAAATCTTCATAATACAGGATATCTAAGAATATTTTCTTCCTTTCAGTCATGGGAAAACTTAAAACTGAATTATCACATTTCAAGTATTTTAATATAAGCTTCTTTGTGGCCATTGATGCAACTGTCACTAAAGTAAACTCTTTTTTTTTGTCCATGAATAATCAAAAATGAAAAATAAGGCCAATCTGCATACTTACTAACATACTAAAATTCCAGCAGAATAGGCCTAACAGTCTCTCAAGTCTGCTTGATTTTCAGCACCCGCACTGAGGGATGATTTTTGTGCCCCCCCCTTGGGTTATACCCTCTCCAGTCATTCCACCTGTATTGGGCCTGGTCAGATTTACCCTCCCTCTGTACCTGTCCCATCCCCTCTTAAACTTGTCCAGTCTCCACCTCTACCAGCTCCCTGGGCAGTGGATTCCATGGCTCCACCACCCTTTCAGTGAAATAACATCTCCTCCTCTCCCCTCTGAGCCTGCCCCCTTCCAGCTCACACCCGTGCCCTCTTGTTGCCCCACCCTCCTTTCTTCAGAGCACCCTGACTGGGCCACCTTTATTGATCCCGTTCATGTACTTAAAGACCTCTATCATGTCCCTCCATCCCTATTCTCCTCCAGGGTGTACATGTCAAACTCCTTGAGCCTCTTCTCATAGGTCCTCTCCCCCAGGCCCCAGATCATTTTGGTTGCCCTCCTTTGGACCCTCTCTAGGAGTGTTATGTCTCTCTTTAAATGTGGTCTCCAAAACTGTACACAATACTCGAGGTGTGGCCTAACCAAGCAGTTGTACAATGGAAGGATCACTTCTGCCTTTCTGGAGGAAATCCCCTGGTGATGCATCCCAACATCCTATTTGCTCTTGCTGCTGCCCTCCTACAGGTCTCTGAGTTGTTCATTTTGATATCTAGCACTACCCCCAGGTCCCTCTCACCCTCTGTGACTTGAATCTTGTCACCTCCCAGGGTATACCCCTGGCCTGGATTTCTGACTCTCAGGTACAGAACCTTGCACTTCACCACATTGAATTTTAGTTTCCATTTTTCCAATCACCTTACCAGAGCCTCCAGGTCCTCCTGCAAGGCCAACCTCCCCTCCTCCCCATCCACCACTGCACCCAGTTTTGAGTCATCTGCAAAGAGACTCATCTCATTCTTGATCCCCCTCCTAATGTCTGGTGTTGAACAGGAGTGGCCTGAGCACTGACCCCTGGGGAACCACACTAGTAACTCACCTTGGAGATGAGGCTACCCCTCCAACCACCACCTTCTGAGTATGCTCAGAGAGCCAATTTCCTATGCATCTTAACAACTGTCTCCCTACCCCCATTTCCTTCAACTTAGCCAGCAGGCCACTGTGGGGTACCGAATCAAATGCCTTGCTAAAGTCCAGAAAGAGGACATCCACTGGCCTACCCTGGTCCAGGGCCCTCATCACCCAGTCATAGAACTCAACAAGATTTGTCTAGCATGATCTTCCCATAACAAATCCATGCCGCCTATCGTCCAAGTACCCAGTTTGCTCCAGTAACCCCCCCCAGCCTTTCCTTGACAATACCCTCCATCACCTTGATGGCCAATGATGTCAGGCTAATGGGCCTGTAATTTCCTGCCTCTTCTCTTGATCCCCCCCTTGTGGATCGGCATGACATGGGCCACCCTCCAGTCATGGGGCACCCTCCCAGTCCTTAGAGAGATGTTGAAAAGCTCTGCTAGAGGGACTGCCAGGACATCTGCCAGTTCCCTCAGCACCCTGGGATGTATCTCATCTGGCCCAGGTGCTTTCTCTGTCTGAAGGGACCTGAGGGCTTCCCTTACTCTCTCTACTGGGATTTCAGCCTTCACGTCCTCCCCCCTGTCACCCTGCACTGCTGGGCCCCCACCTGTCTGTGGTGGCCACTCCATTTCCCCAGACCCATCAGGGACCCTGGTCTCTACCAGTCCCACCCCTTCCTCCGGTTTGCCCCCACTCCCTCAAAGACCTAGCCCCTCCATCCCCTCTGGTAAAAATTGAGACAAAGTACTCATTTAGGGCTTCTGCCTGTTCCCCCGCCTCCTGTGCCCAACCATGCCCTATCTTTATCTTGCTAATCTGCCCCCTTACCTTCCTTTTCCCCCTAAGTATCTAAAGAACCCCTTGTCCCCCCTCTGGATCCCACTGGCCAAGGACTGCTCCTTTTTTGCCTTAGCTGCTCTCACCACCCTGGTGACTCTTTTGGCTGTCAGCTCATATTCCTCCTGATCCCTTTCACTCCTTGAGCACTTGAAGTGCCTATAGGCCACTTTCATTTCCCCATACCACCTCCTGTACCTCCCGGGTCCACCAGCAGGGTTTTCTGGCCTTACCGAACTTACGCCTTTCCCTTCTGCAGGAACTGGTAATCTCTTGTATTCCCCTCCTAATGATTTCCCACCTGCTGTCAGCATCCATATCTGGCATTATCCTGTCCAGATGATCTTTAAGGATCCTTCCCATCGCCCTGAAGTCTGCACCCCTAAAATCAGTTACTACCATCCTTGCTTGGTTTTCCTCCCCCACCAAGTCCAGGAAGAACCAGACTGAGGTGTGATCACTCCCAGCCAATGGGTCCCTCATCTCTAGGCTCCTAATCTGATCACTGTCTGCCAGGACCACGTCCAGTGTCCGGGCCTCCCTAGTTGGCTCACCCACCTGTTGTGTCAGAAACACATCCTGGAAGACATCCAGCAGCCTCTGCTTTCTGGCCACTGGTGAAGTCATAGTCCTCTAGTCTGTTTCTGGCATGTTGAGGTCCCCCATTACCACTACCCTTCCCTTTCCCAATCTACAGTGTTCCTCGAGATTTGCTACCAAACTTTCTTCCAGGACCTCCTCCAGTGCTGGTGGTCTGTATACCACTCTGACCTTTAGTCTCTTAACCCCCTACATCAGCAAGGTGACCCAAATAGCCTCCACATTCCCCTCTGCCTCCTCTACCCCTTCAATACCCATGCCATTTCTGACTAACAGTGCTACACCACCCCCCTTCCCTCCCTCCTATCTTTTCTGAACATAGTGTAGCCCTCCAGATTTAGGTCCCACTCATGCTTTTGAGTGGCCCAGGTCTCAGTGACTGCTGCCACATCTACCTCCCCCTCAACTAGCATTGCCTGGAGCTCAATCATTTTATTTCCTAAGCTCCTGGCGTTTATCAGGACCACTCTCCATCCCTTTTCCCTCCTCTCCTTTCTCCCCCATGAGCTCCCATTTCTCAGCTCTGGCACCCTGCCTAGTGACCCATTTCCATATCTCCCTAGCCCCCTAGAGGAGTGGAGACCATGTCCCTCATTTATCATGCCTGCTGGCACTGCCCCTTTTTTGATCCCTCCCCCTTCACAAGTTTAAACCCCATCTTTTGCTGATGAATGCAGCTAGTTTGAGCTTAAGGATTTCCTTCCCTTCCAAATTAAGGATAAGCCTGTCCCTAGTGTACAGCCCCTTATCCTCCCTAGTCTCCCCCCAGTCCCCCACCAAGCAGTACCCCAATTCCCCACAGCACTCCCTAAGCCACTGATTTATCTCCCTAATCTTCTTCTTGTTCTCCCCACTAGCCCTTGGTACCAGCAGGATTTCTGAAAAGGAGATCTTATAGCTAATGGAAAGGCATACCTAAGGCCCCTAGAATTCTGCGGCCGCAGAATTTTGTGCAGAACTTGCAATCTATCGCAGAACTTCTGCGGTGCCGGAGAATTCACTCTTCTTGGTGATTTTTTATTAATATTTCTGTTTATCCATAGAATCTGGTTCCCTTCCCCTCTTTTTATATCCAAACCCCTCCATATGCTCAGAATGTGATGTTATCATTGCTATAACATCATACATTAACTAACGAAATGACTGCATTCTGCAACAGAAATGAACAGTCACTTATCTACCACAGCTCCCACTGCCAGAGATGGTGGCACAGCACATCATGCATGGTGATATTTGCTCAACCTGCACTACAGCCTAATACAATTTTCAGTCTTACATTGTTGCACTAGGGCCAACTTAAACAAAACCTTGTCAATTGCACAGACTTGTTAAGTCCATACCTCACTTTGTACAAATTTATTTGTGCCTTTAAGGTATATAGATGCCATCTGAAATGAATAACTGGTAAAATGAATTTAACTGTCATTTTTAAGAAAAATAATTATGCCCAGAATAGTGGAATATAATAATGTGTAGACCTGTTGAAAGAACAGACCTGTTAAATAATTGCACTGTAAGCGTTTTTGCCAGGGTTATTGATTACATATTGTCATTGGTTGATAGAATCACCTAAAAGTTATGGAGAAATGTTGTGTGCAGGGACAGCTGTTGGGCCAGAGGGTAGCATGCTGTGTTTCCGTGCCGGCAACTCCGGTTCAGAGATTAGCTCTGGGAGCTGGCTGGGCAGCACAAGGATTGGTGGAACATATCACTGCTCGGTGCCTGGGAAGGTATGGTGCAGTGTTCTGTCACATGGTGGACACATTGTGATGGGCTGGAGAGCTCTAACTCACAGCTGGTTCACATGCATGTCATGGCCTGATAGTGTTACGCAGTGTGTCAGGGAAAGCAGGATGACATCAAAAATGAGTTTTGCAATAACTCCTCTATTCTATTTCCAATGGGACCTGTATGAATGTGGATGCAAGTTCTTGGAAATTAAAATAAATAAATAATATATATATATATATATATATATATATATATATATATATATACAACACACATATATACACTCTCACACACACACTATTACACACCACACACACACACACACACACATTTGTATGTATGTTACAGATTGCATATAAATATATAAGTGATACACAGTGGGAACCTCATGAGTGGTGTAGAAAGCACATACAGATATATAAGTGATAGACAGTGGAAATCTCATTAGTGAGATAGACAGCATGCATATAGAAATACCTTATTTATCATATAAGATCCCCTCTACATATGCCATTTATGCAAAAGGCTAACACCTTAAGGGAGAGACATTTGTTTTGCTTTTTTAGGTATAAAATTATTTTTATAAAAGTCTATTTTTTTGAACTAGTGTTACTGTGCTTTCCACCATCCTGATTGCTATAATCACTGCCATGAAAGTGAAGTCAGGATGACAAGCTGACACTGTGATGTGGTAGTTTGTTAGTGCCGCAGAACTTCCGCAGAAATTACAAACCACCGCTGCAGAAGTTCTGCGGCAAATGGTAGTCTTGCCGCAGAACTTGGTCCCACTGTGCCGAAGAAAAGTAGGGGCCCTGGGCATACCCTGGCCAACTCCCGGAACCTTGCCTGAATTTCTAGTTCACTATTTCCATTTATGTCATTTGTCCCCGAGTGCACTAGAATGTCTGGGGTCCCCCCGCATTCCCTTGCCAGTGAATACAGCTCATGCTTGGCCTTGTGCACCATCAGGACCTGGGTGGCATTTGGTTCTGATCTGACAGGTTTTTCCCTCCTCCTGCCCCTCCCACTGGATGCCTCTGATCATGGAGTCCCCCAATAGCAGTACTCTAACCTCCCCATTTCTCCCTGTTCACCCCTTGGGTTCCCCTTCCTTCCATGCCCCTCCTCATCCCTTCATCCTGATTCTCCCATCAACCGACTGCTCGCAGCTCCCACAATCTGGGTGTTGAAGGTAGCCCCTTCACTATTGTCCCTGGTCACCTCCTTTACCTGTGTCCTGGCCTTCTTTATCCCCCCACCCAAGTATCTCTCTCTGTATCTCTTTCCCCACTCCTTACTAATTCATTTATCCTACCCATTTGCCTACTTGGCTTTTTGCTTGCTATCATCCCATTTACGTCCTGTGCCTTCCTGCCTGTCGTGCTCCCCTGTTCCATACCATCAGCCTCCTCCCTGTTCCCCTGATCCTCCTTTTTCTTCTCCCCTCCTACCCTTCTTTCCAATCCTGTCCGTGTCTCCCTTTATTGCAGCCTTGCTCCGTGCCCCTTCACTCTTTCTATCCGTCCCTGCCTGAGCTTCACCAGCAACATCATCATCCTCCTTCTCCTCCTCCTCCTCCACACACCCCTCTTCTACCAATGGGCATAGAGGGTTAAAACAATGTGTGAGCCTTAGTCCATCCTCTAGTGCCCCCTCTGTCCTTACTGCCTCTCTTGGTTTCCCTTGAGCACCCCCAGACTCTTGCCTACTGCTGTGAAAATTTCCACCTTTTGGACCTCAACTGCATGGGTCCCCTAGACCCCCATATGTACCCCCTTTCCTCCTCTCCTAGTGTGAGCACCTCTCTTCACTTCTCCCCCAGCTTGAGTGGCCCCAGCACGTAGTGTTTCCATGTAGGTGACCGCTTGCCTCCTACCTCTCCTGAGAGATACCTTCTTTTCCATGACCTGGGTGATAATATTTCAGGTTCGCTTCCACCAACCTTGCATCATTTCACATTGCCAGAAGATATGATAGAAATCCGCATCCTCTGATTTATAGTGCCAACAGTTTGAGGAAGTTGTTATTATCATTTTTAATAGATGTGAGTGAGTGAAATACGATCTGTTTATAATTTTGTACTGAATTGTCTTATTTCTAGAACCCCTATGTTTTCTTATGGACAATAGGAATTCCTCCCAATGTCTGTTATTAATTTCTTCATTTAAATCTTGCTGCCATTGAACTCTAAGTTTCTCGTGACAGACTATCTTATTGTATACTAGGCATTTTATGATTAAAGCAAACAGACCAATATTCTTTTTCCGCAGCATATCTAGACAAATGTTTTCAATCTCTCTTATGAAATGTGATGGAGATCTGTCCCAACAGCTGTACATTTTATTGTAAATAGACTTTAATTGTATATACCTATAGAACTCTGTCAATGGTAATGAATATTGGGTCCTATACCCTATCCCTGACAACAGTTTATTACATGAAGTTAAATGTGTCCATCTTAATATAATATACCCTTGTTTATCCACTTGTTAAACTGAATAGGTCTATTGTTGATAAGAAACACTGGTTTATTCCAAATAACATTCTGAGTGCTTTCTTTAGGTTTTAATTTACTTTTTATTTGATAAATTAAGGTACCGTTTGCCAAGTTTTGATTTATCTTGCTTTTTACTTTAGTAAAACTTTTTGTACAGAACCACATTACTTTAATGGTTATCTACTTTTGTGTCAGATATTCTAACAAAACCTCTTCCACCCTATTTTCAGTCTCAGAGACTCCGCCGACCACCTAGAACCCTCCTCCCCAGAGAAGGAGAGCAGTCCATTGGATGCTCTATCCTTCTCCTCCCCTGCTGACCCCCGATGGCTCGTGTTTGCTCCTAACATGGCAAATGCATACCCAGGTAAGCCCATTTTAACACTTTTTTTTTGCACTGAATGCCAGATACATATTTTCTATGTCTGAGCTTACCAGACTACCACTTTATCTCGAAATGCATAATCAAGACCATGCTATTCTAGGTTTGCCACAATCCCAGATATAATCTTTTGTAACTTTATTTTGTTAAACCATTCTTTATGAACCGGGGGGTGATAATGGCTTTTAAACAATAAGAAATTGTTGGTACTATCATCATTTTATTAGCTATATTTTTCCCCAGGGGGATATGTTCATCCTGGCCCAGCTTTGCAGCTTGTCTTTCATCCACCTGGTTAATAGTTTATGATTATCAACACACAAAATCTGTTATTGGTAGGGCCAATTAAATACCTAAAATATCTATTTCTTGTCTCTCAAATACTGCAGGAAAGAAAGTACTGGTCCTGTGGGCAGTTACTGTTTGTGATGTCAACAGTTCTGTTTTCCCCTATATTTAATTGGTATCCTGAAATTGCTGAATATGTTTTGATTTATGTTACAGCATCTTGAAAACTATTTACTGGATCTGTAAATAATAATAATAAGATATCATATGCACATGCTTTTAATTTGTATTCTTGGTTCATTATCTGAATTTCTTTTATGTTCTTTTTATTCTTGACCTTAGCCAGGAATATTTATGTACAGAATATAAATAATGAGGAGGACGGGGCAGCCCTGTCTTACTCCTCTGCCTAAGGTGAAAAAAAAGTCAAATTCCCATTTACTTTGATCCTTACCTTTGGAAAATGATGTAATGTGTCTGTCATAGCTATAAAAGAGCTAGGGAAACCGATGTATGTTAGTACTCCTAAAATATTTTTATTTATTTAATTGTTTGTTTCACTCATATTGAAAGCTTTCCTTGCATCCTGTGAAAGAGCTATAGCATCCAATGATTTCTGACAGGCATATTCCAGTAATAGTTATATTTTGTTAATTCATTTAAAGATATTTCTACCTGATAGGAACCCAATCTGGTCTAAATGAATAGTTTTTGAAATATATTGTAATCGTCTGTCATTCAGAATTTTTGTTAAAACTTTATAATCTATATTTAGAATTGATATAGGGCAGTAGTTTTCAACTTTATGCTCATCTTTATTAGGCTTTGGAATTAGTTATATATATATATATATATATAATGGTAGCATGGTAGTGCTACCAAAGTTAGGGTTGAGTACCCCTTTTAGGATTAAATGGTGAAACTTTGTACCTTAATAACTTTGCCACTGTTCAATGGATTTTCCTGAAATTTGGCAGGCATGGGCCTTAACCCATAGATCTTGGGATCTGGCAACCTTCGTACTGGTCGGATATATGGCTGCAGAATTATTAAGCGACATTCATGCATGCAATTACGTTTTTTGTGCATTCTTTGCTCGGACCTACAGGTCGCACAGTTTACGCGACCGGTCTGAAAACTTCATGGAACATGTGGCCGGGGCTCCGATGTGCTTTTGAAGATTTCATGGAAAAATATTAAACGGTTCAAAAGTTATTCAAAAAACAAATTCCCATTATAAGTCAATGGGAAAAGTGCACTTTTTAGTGTAGCAAATGGCCCTAGTAGTGTCGCAAATCTGCCGCTTTGTTTTCAGTTACTGATCACAGAACTGCTTGGCATTTAAAATTGGGACCATCTAGGGACATAATTATTTCTGTGTTTACCTATTCGAGCCCTGAGGATGCTAGCCATGTCTTTATTTTGGGGTTAAACACCCCAGAAATATGTTTTTCAAATTTCTGGGAAAAGTAGTGTCACAAAGTAGTGTCACACCTGTGACACTTTTGCTTATTTTTGCTAAAGGTGTTGCAAATCATGACACTACTTTTCAAAGTATGGCCAAAATGACAGGAATTATTTACCAACTTGCTGCAAAGGAATGGTTTGGACTTTTGGGCTGAAATTTGGAGGGAAGAAAGTCAACATCTGGTGAAAAAATACTGCATGGATGTAAAGTTATGGTACTCCGAAGCTGACTTTTTTCCCTTGACTAACATGGTGGCGTATGCCACGCCTTTTGGGGCTCGTATCCCAGAAACAGTGCAAGATACTGAATTTTTGTCACAAACTTGCGGGCTACGCATTCAATAAAAACCTTGCCAGGAAACTCATGAATCATGTGAACTTTTAATTTTTTTTCTACATCGTACGATTACTGAGATATTAGCAATTTAGTATTACAACTGCTCGTTTTCTGCTCCGAGGCACATTATTATGCATACATTCTTTGTTTTCACTGTGTTTCTCAATGGAGCTTTTGAGGACAAATAGGGTGTGCACTCCAGTTATTGTTACATGTAGGCTTTACACTTGTGTTTCCATGCCCATTTGCGTTAGCATTCCTGTGTACACCACCATATGCGTTACCCTTTGTGTTTCCGTTTGTGCTTGCGTTTGCGTTACTGTACCATTTCTGTCTCCACTACTGTTTGTGTTTGTGTTTTGCTTAGTGTCACCATGCTCATTACAATTTCTTTTGGTGGCCACCCTTCCATTTCCATTTGCGTTTGTCTTTCATTTTGCGTCATCATTGTTCTTACCATTACCATTTGCATTTCCAATTGCGTTCCTGTGCCCGTGCGCATTACAGTTTTCATTTACATATGTGCTTGCATTTGCATTTGTGTTTCTGTTTTCTTTGGTGTTATTGTTGCTGTTACCATTACCATTTCCATTTAGAATTGCAGTACCGTGACTGTGCGCATTACGGTTTGTGTTTCCGTATGCGCTTGCATTTAAATTTGTGTTTCTGTTTCCTTTTGCATTATTGTTGCTGTCACAGTTATCACTTGCATTTACAATAGTGGTATCATGACCGTGCGTGTTATCAGTTGCGTTTCTGCATGCATTTGTGTCTCCGTTTGTGTCACTTTTTGGTTTGACGTCACTTTGCACCTATGTTTCTATTAACGCTTGCTTTATTATTTACATTTGCATCACCATGTGCATAACCATTAATGATTGTGTTTGCATTGCTGTTACTGTTACTATATCACAAAAAATCATGTGGTGGGCCCCATGCTCCCACCACCACATTCCATTCACTATTTATAATCCTCATTCTCAAAAAGAAGGGAAATTAGAGGCAAAAAAATCCATTTAATGCATCAGTTAGGGTTGCTCCACAGTGACAAAAGTGAGGAAATTCGGTGTTAGGGTTGAATACCCCCCTTGCACCCCCTCAGCCCGCCCCAGCAAACTGACATTGGCGTGTGCTTTGGGGTCATCGGTCCTAACTCTCACCCCATTCTCCTATGCCTCAGATTGTTCACGCATGTGATGGGGTGAGAGTTAGGGCTGATTACCCCAATACACACCCTGATGCTGGTTGGGTGGGGCGGGCTGAGGGGGTGCAAGGGGAGTTTTCAACCCTAACACTGAATTTCCTCACTTTTGTTGCTGTGGAACAACCCTAACTGATGCATTAAACAGAGTTTTTTGCCTCTAATATATATATATACTGTATGCCTTATTAAAAGACTGTGGAATTCTGCCTATTTGCTGTATTCTTTGAAACACTTTAAGTAAATTTGGCAGTATCAGATCTCTTTAAATTGTATGAAGAATTCCACTGTAAACCCATCTAGACCTGGTGCTTTTTCCTTTACTATAGAGGTCACAGCGTACTCAGTTTCTGTCATAGTAATCATGTCATTGAATATCTCATAGAACTTAAACATAGTGTCAATTGGCAACGTATTTTTGTATTTTTGAGCCACCACCTCTTTTGTTATGTTATTTCCTGATTTATATAAGTATGAGTAGAACTCAAGAAAAATCTCCTCAATATCTTTTTTTTTTGTTCATTATGTTCCCTGTTTATCATATATGGCAACTATTTCTACCTTCCGTTGTTCTTGTCTTATTCTTTTAGTCAAGTATCATCAAGGTATCTCAGTATTTACAGGGAACCCACATAACAGGCTGTCACAAGGCAACAAAGTTTATCAGACATAAGGTGGGACCTCAATATTTAAAGTCTACAGAGCCTACTGTACTGTACCTGTTTTGTAGTCAATGTATACTTTTTTAAGCACTGCAGAACAGTATGTAATTGTTTCTTTAACACTCAGCAAACCTGTATTGTCCTGTAATGTTTTTTCTAATGGAAAACAATAAAAACCTTTAACAATTAAGACATCTCACTGTTTAAGTACAATTTTTTTTTTATTATTTTGAACCAGTGTACTTCTGCCTTTGTTGTTGCTAGCTTACTTAGTGTGTCCATGACATTCTAGTATTCTTCTTTAAAGGTGTCATGTCCAGATCTAATTTTTTGTTCTAGTATGTTAAGTTGATGTTCCAAATATTTGACTTTTTGTAACTTTTGTCTGGTTCTGCAACTAGCCTCTCATGTTATTTTACCTCTTATTGTAGCCTTAAAGGCTTCCCAACTACAAAACATAATTTCCAGGTCTTTGGGATTTTCATTCCAATAGTTCAGTATGATGTAGTTTGTAATATAACTGAACAGAAAGATTTACCTTTCAGTAAACTGTTATTTATTCTCCACAGTAGTTGTGAATGAATATGATATAGTTAAAATGCCAATGAAAGATGATTATGATCAGAAATATAAGCTAGTTTGGTAGAAACATAGAAACATAAATAGAAGTTGACCGCAGGTAAGGACTGCAAGGCCCATCCACTCTGCCCGTTTTTTCTACCTTCTGAATGAGCCTTAGGCCTTTACTCTATCAATGGCCTATTTATTCATACTCACCTGTATTGCTCCCTTATGCCTGTCCCATGCCTGTTTGAAGCCCTGTACTGTATTCATATCCACCACTTCCTGAAGTAGGCCATTCCATGCATCCACCACCCTTTCTGTGAAGAAGAATGTCCTCACATTATCCCTTAATCGGCCTCCCCCTAATCTCATGTTGTGTCCTCTTGTCCTGCTATTTTTCTTATATTGAAACATGTTAGACTTTTTCATCTTGTTAATGACCTAAATATGTTTCAATGTTTTGATCATATCACCTCTCTCTCTCTCTCTCTCTCTCCCCTTGGCTCTAGGGTATACATATTGAGCTCTGTTAATCTGTCCTCTTATGTTTTCTGATGCAGTCCCTGCACCATTTTGGTTGCCCTTCTGTGGACTGCCTCCATTTGTTAATGTGCTTGTGCAGGTGCAGCCTCCAGTACTGCATGCAGTACTCTAGATGGGGCCTAACCAGTGTCTTGTAAAGAGGGATTATTACCTTCCTCTTACAACTTGTGATACATTTACTAATACACCCCAATATTCCTCTAGCCTTATCTACTGCTTTAGTGGTCTGCTTGGATGATTTCAGGTCATCTGTGATGATGATGTCCAAATCTCTTTCTTCCCTTGTGATTGCCAGCAACTCCCCTCCCAACCTATAGGTAGTTTCAGGGCTTCTCTTCCCTATGTGCATGATCTTGCACTTCTTTGTGTTAAACCCCAGTTATCACTCTTCAGATCATTTTACCAGTTTTTCCAGATCTCTTCTCATTCTACCCACCCAATCTGGATCATCTACTCTGTTGCAGATCTTGGTATCATCTGCAAATAGGCAAACCTTACCCTCCAGTCCATCGGCAATGCTACTGATTAAGATATTGAAGAGGTCTGGCCCCAGGACTGATCCCTGAGGTACCCCACTTATGACTTGCATTTCTTCTGACTGTATACCATTTACCACCACTCTCTGTTTTCTGCCTGACAACCAGTTTGCCACCCAGCTGACCAATGTCCAACCCACCCAAAGACTACTTATTAATCAATCCTCTATGTGGAACATTATTGAAAGCTTTGCTGAAGTCAAGGTAGGCAACATCAACTGCACCCCCTTGGTCCACTACTCTAGTTACCCAGTCAAAGAAATCTATGAGATTCGTTTGACAGGACCTTCCTGTTGTAAACCCATGCTGTCTTGGCTCCTGTGTTTCTATGGATTCCAGCTGTTGCACTATCCTTTCCTTAAGGAGTGCCTCCATAATCTTGCCCACTACTGAGATAAGACTGACTGGTCTGTAGTTCCCTGCCTCCTCCTTGTTGCCACTCTTGTGGAGCAGGATGTGACCTCTCCTGTGCTGAGAGTCTCACTAAACAGTTCTGCTAATGACTCTGCTAGTTCCACCTTTAGCTCCTTTAGTACACTGTTATGTATGCCATCAGATCCTATTGCTTTGTCCACCTTGGGCTTAGCCAGCTCTTGTAGAACCATTTCTTTTGTGAAGGGACTTGTGCACACCTCCCTCCCTCCCCCCGTGTCCATGGTGCTGAGCTGTGGGTCCTGCCCTACCTTCTCCTCAGTAAATACTGAGCAGAAAAATCTATTTAGGATAGATGCTTTTCCTTGGTCCTCCTCCACTGACTCCCCCTTATCCCCTTTGATCTTAGCAATAACCCCTCTGGACTTTTTCCTTCCACTAATGTATCTATAGAGTCTTGTTCCCTTCTTTTACTGTTCGTGCTAATGTTTCCTTGGTTTGGGCCTTTGCCTGCCTTACTGCCTTCCTTGCTTCCCTTAGGAAAGTTTGGTATGCCTCCCTATCTTCGTCCCGCTGCATTCCTTATATTTCCTGAAGGCCAGTCTTTTGGCTCTGATCTTTTGAGCTAATGTTGTCAAGAACCAAAGTGATTCCCTCCCTCTTTGGCTCTTGCTTTTCTCCCTAACACAATAGGATGTTGCTTCAAGTATTGCATCCTTGGTGCTTGCCCTCTTTGCCTGTACCCTCTCACATGTATTTCTTCTTGCCATGGCTAGCTTAACTCTGTTGGCCATCTTATCAAAGTCAGCTCCTCTGAAGTCCCATATTTTTGCCTTGGAATGGGATGAGTTAGTTCTAGTGGGCAAATTGAACCATACCATGTGATGGTCACTGGCCACCAGGTGACCTTCTACCTGGAGATTTATGATCCTTTCCCCTTTAGTCAGTACTAGATCCAGGATAGCCCTGTCCCTTGTGGGTTGTTGTACCAGTTGTTTGAGGCTCTCTCCCTGCAGGGAATCCACCATGTGTCTAGTTCTGGTGGATGTTCCTGCTGGTATTGACCAATCTGAATCCGGCATGTTGAAGTTTCCCACTATCAGAACCTCCCGTTTAGCTGTCATATTTTGTATATCTTCTAACAGTAATGTGTCTGTGTCCTTCCCCTGGTCTGGAGGCCTGTAGACAACCCTGGTTTGTATGACTGTCCCATTTCCTGTTTCCAGGGTGACCCACAGTTCTTCTGGCTCCTTACGTGTATTCTGAATTTCTGCAGCTTTGACATTTTCATTGACATAAAAGGCCACCCCCCCTTTTTTCACCTCGATTTCTTCTGAACAGTACATAGCCAAGTGCTGAAGTCTCCCAAGTGTGGTTACTGGTGAATCATGTCTCGCTAATGGCTACAATGTCCAATTTAGCCTCTGTCATTGTTGCCTGCAGGTCTGGGATCTTGTTTCCAAGACTGCAGGCATTTGTGTACATGACTTTCCATTGGCCAGATTTTAGTGTATTAGTTGTGGGACAAGGTCCGACTTGTCCTCTGTGTGTCATATGGGAAGCTGGACCTTTCTCTTTACCTGGTGATGCTGTAGAACTACAAACATGCTGAACTCCTGTTTGATCACTAGCTGAGAGGGGATGGGTGTTCTTCCCTTTTGATGTATCAGGCGCTGCACCCCCCTCCCCAACTGCTAGTTTAAATATTCTGCAAATACATCAAACTTCTGCCCCAATGCACTGACTCCTTCCTTAGTCAGATGCAGTCTTTCAAATTTAAAGAACTTTTGCTCCCAGAACTGTTGCTAGTTACCTATTCATTTGTGTCCTTTTTCCTGGCACCAGCCCATGAGCCACATGTTTAGCTCCCCTATCTCCCTTTCTCTGACCTTCCGTGCATCTGCCCCCCTCTCCCAGACTGGCAGGATCTCAGAGAAGGAGATGCCAGATGAAATAGATGACAGTTTGTCTCCCAACCTTGTCAGGTGTTCCTTGGTCTCCACTACTGACCAGCTAGTGAGACTGTTAGTCCCTATTTGTACCAGGACATCAATATTTTCTCTTGCTTCCTGCACAGTTTTAGCAATGCAGTCAGTGTCTCTCCACACTGATGTACCTGGGAGACTTCTGACCATTACCCCCAGCCAGAGGTAGGCATCAACTCCCCGAATCATGGAGTCTCCTATAATGAGAAGTGTTTTGAATTTCCTTTTTGCCTTTTTTGTTTTGGTCCCTGTTTTGGGTGAGTTTTTTAGTGCTAGCTCATGTGCTGCAGTGTCCTGCTCTGCAGTGTTCTCTGCCCCTTTATTTGATTTTGTAGATAGAGGCAGATACCTGTTTGTAGCTTTTATACGGTTTGTGGAGGTGATACATTGGTGAGCATTGAGTGATGGGGCACTCGATTTTCCCCCTTCTAATCACCTGCTAACCTCTCAAACCAACTGCCCTCTGCAGGTAAGGTACTTCAGTTTGATGTTGGGGAAATGGTGGGTCCTTCCCCTACTGAAAAAGAAGAACCACTGATGAATAAAATAAGCAGGTAAAAGCAGAAACAATCAACCAACAACAAATGCAGTCACTATCTCTCAGTCTGTATCTCATATGTGCTCCTATAATTACTCTGAGGGCCAGATTTTCAAAAGGGTTGTGCCATGTGCAATAGGGTTGCTCCAGCGCAAGTCCGAAAATGCACCATTCTGTGATATTCAGCAGGAGGCAGATGTGCCCCCCAAATCACGCTGAGCAAGAGTGCAATGATAATGAATGCATGCACAACTGAAAGGGGAGGAACCATGCATAAATGGCGCAGTGTGATATTCAACAACATGCACCATGCGCAATAGGGGAGCAAGAAGGAGTTGCACGATAGCGGAAATGAGCCAAAATAAAAAGGAACAAGGGAGAGGTGCAAGAACGCTACAGGAAAGGCACATGTGGCTGAACTCTAGGCAGATGCACAGGGCAGGACAGACACACAGCGCAGGACGGGGAAAGGGCACCCTGAACCCACAGGCACAGGGAAGGTGTGGGGAGCCACTGCCAAATGGAGTGCAGAAGGGGGAAGTGCCACACAGCACTGAGGCCACCAGAGGAAGGTGTTCCCGGTGTAGGGGAAGTAGCAGCCAGGACAGCGGGGGGAACACAGAAACAGCTGCCTGGGGGGAGAACACAAGCCAGGGACATGGCCAGTGCCACCATCCAGATGGAGGCAGTAATGAGGGAGGTGAGAAGGCAGGCAGCAGGGGGGTGCGACCGTGGAAGGGCCCGTCGGCGGTATGCCCCCAACAGGCAGTACCGAGCCTGCACCAGCTTCGAGCTGTACAGCGATACCGAGATCGTGGGCCAGTACCACCTGAATTGGTCAATCCTGAGGTGGCTCTGTGAGCTGTGCACTGATGTGATGCAGGCACCCACACGACGGAGCCGTGCTCTGTCAGTGGAGACAAAAGTGACAGCTTGCATGTGCCTGCTCGCCACGGGTACCTTCCAGAGAATAACAGGGGACACCACAGGCATAACCCAGTCAGCCGCATCATGCCATCTCACCCATTTCCTCAGCACACTGCTGCCACATGCTGCAGAGTACATCCATTTCCCCAGCACACCGGCAGAGCACACAGCAAACATACAGGAGTTCCACAGGGTAGCACGCATGCCTGGCATGCTAGGCAATAGACTGCACCCATGTGGCCATCCTCACACCACCTGGCCCTGAAGGGGCTGCATATATCAATCGGAACGGCTATGCAAGCATCAACTGCCGGGTGGTGTGCGATGCCAGGGGGTGCATAATCAATGTCTGTGCCACGCACTCTGGGGGAGCACATGATGCCTTCATCTGGCACCAGTCAGCACTGTGCCACAGATTCGATAGTGGGGACATCCCCACTGGCCTCTTAATGGGTGAGTATGCAAACCACGTGGAAAAACATAGAGCTTGGGAGGGGCATGGTCAGAGGTGACATGGGTATTGGCCTAGATGGCCCAAGACAGGGTGATGCTGATCACCAAACTAACCTCCACCCTCTACACACAGGTGATAGTGGATACCCACTCCATCCCTGGCTGCTCACACCATACCAGTGGCCCGTGACCCCATTGCAGCAATGCTACCATGAAGCACATGCCACCATATGCAATGTCATTGAGCGGGTGTTCGGGATGCTGAAGCCATGTTTCTGTTGCCTG
This sequence comes from Neoceratodus forsteri, assembly GCA_016271365.2. NCBI lineage: Eukaryota > Metazoa > Chordata > Ceratodontiformes > Ceratodontidae > Neoceratodus > Neoceratodus forsteri. The sequence goes on from CM057453.1 coordinate 438,861,376, forward strand.
GACATGTCTGGCGGTGCCCTACAGTACAGCCCCTCAAAGGTCTGTGGGCTATTCCTGGCCTGTTGCATCCTGCACAACATGGCCAATGACTGTGGGATAGCCGTACAGGTCTGAAGAGGGGGAGAGTGATGGGGATGATGAGGACGCTGGTAAAGATGGTGATGGGCAGCCCCCCCTTGGGTGATGGGACCCCTGACTGCTCCGGCTGGTACAGCTGCACCGGGACACCATCACAGAGGAGCACTTCAGCCAACCTAGGTAAGTCATGGGGCCATGTGCAACCACCAGTAGCATGGCACAACCCACAAACATGCATGGACACACACCAGGGGTGCATGCTGTCAAGGGAAGTGGCCAAGCATGGAATCACACACACCACCAGGGATGGGCAAGGTCTAACATGGCACGTGGTCATACACACACACACCTCACAAGACATGCACAAAGTGTAGGAGGCACGCCGACCCAAACCACCAACCCTAGCCACACACATGTCCACAGACCACCACGCCCACTGCCTGTCATTGTGCATATGTCAGACACTGGGCACCATTTCACAGTGGCATACAGTGCAACGTAGGCATAATCATGCACACGCCACAGCGGACAGCAGCCGGGAGGGTGTGCAGATAGAATGTGTGTGTGCATGCAGGGATGGGTACCCCACCCATGCATTGCCTGCTGAATGACACAATGCACACAGGGCAGCATCAGACAGTAGCCGTGCTGGGAGACAGGTCAGTCATGTGCCACAGTGCCACAGCTGCCATGGATGCATGGGTGGCACCGCCGAGACCCGCCAGCAGTGACAGGCTGACCACTGGCCTCATGGGGTGGCACCGACGGTCCCCCAGGGGTTCCACTGCGTGAACGTGATGGTGCTCACGAAGGGGTCTGCAGCACACCATACATGCCTGTGCCAGGCATGCTCGGGATGCCCACAGCTGAACCCGGTGTCTACAAGGATGGTGTCGCACGACACCAGGACCGGGGGTTGACATTGCACTGTGCAGTGTCTGCGATGCATGGGCAAATAATTGTGTGCCCATTGGGGCCATGACAGCTGTGAATGCCTGTGTCTGCCTGTCAATGGCAGCGGTCACATCCTCCCAAAACTGGTCCATCCCTGCCAGAAGCAGAGTGGTGTTTCTGCTGCACCGCTCCTCAGCCTGGGGCAGAGCCACACCCAGTGCATCCACCACCATCACAAGCTGCTTCTGCTGATTGACTGATCCTTGCAGTATGCGGGTGTGCTCATCTAAGAGGTCATCTGCCTGATCGGCATGCTGTCTCTCATGGTGTTCGCGGCCCTGATAGTCATCACCCCTTGAGGGTGGGTGCTGCACACCAGGGCCAGGCCTGGGCATGTCCACAGGTGGTGCACTGATGCCGCCCCTGACACTGTACCCCATGGCCATTGGCTGACTGCTGATACTGCCCCTCCGGCTGTCACTCTCCAGGGCTCAATGGTGCTGCTGCAGTGGCTGCAACAGTTCCCACTGTCCTGGACACACACCAGTGCTGCCCCACTGGTGCAGACAGGCACAGGCTGGGACTGTGATGTCACGCAGGCCTCCACGGTGGCACCACCCACAGCCATGACTGCGATGTCACCTGCTGTGTGGCCATCCTATGGCCCACATGTCTCACTGCCCATGATGTTAGCTCCATCATCATTAGTGACGGATCTGGCACCAGCCCGATTCTAGCATGCTGGCATCCATGGATGCTTGCATGCTGGGACATGGGCAGGGCCTCCTCCGCACCTGCTCCACCAACATCAGTCCAGATGTCCAGGTGGGCCCACTGTCGCCCTGACCCCCGTATGCCTGTGGAGGTGGATGGGCCCTCCTCCATCTCCATGCTACTGCCCTCAGTGGAGAAGCCCACCACCGCTGACCCATGTAGATGCTCAGGAGCTGTAAGGGAAAAACAGTAGCATTACTGCGTATGACCTGCCCTGTCCCCCCAAATCGACAGACCATGACTTACCATGCAGTGACAGACTACCACCCAACTGGAATTCACCACCTGAAACACCCTCAATGGCACAACGCTGCATGCTGCCAGCAACCTGCTCTTCCTGTGAGGTCAGGTGTTGCACCTCTGGCTGTCCCCCACTGGTCGCAGACCATGCTGCCCTGATGGCAGCCACCTTCTCTTTAATTCTCCGCCTGTTTGTGCCCATCTTCTTTTTGCACTCCTGCACGGAGCGCTGGTGGCTGCCATGCATGTTGACAGCACTCGCCACCTCCTCCCATGCAGCTGCATGGGTCCTATGGTGTTCCCTGGCATCCACTGAGCAGTGGCTCCTGGTCAAGGTAGGCCTCAAACAGGGCATCTGTCTCTGCCTTTGTGAAGTTTGGCCTCCTCTTCCTCCCACGTCTCTGTTCCTCTTCCTCCACCTCATGCTTGGTCATGATTCATCCTGTGAGAATGACAGGTGTTACCTGTGACAGTGCAGTCCCATGCATGTCCCAAACACCACAGTCCCCACTCCCAAACAACATGCAACTCACCGCAATAGACTGCAGTAACCGACTATGGCCAGTGCAGCCCAATGTTGCATTTTTATAGTGCAACCCATGCAAATGAGGCAAGGCGCATCTTTAAGTGGATGCAAATGCAGTGACTGTGCCATTGAATGGCTGATTAGATGATTTGCGTGTGCCGGCTGAATATCGCGTTGTTGCACTTTGCACAATTGTGTTGAACATGCTGAGCCAATGGCACAGTTCTGTGACACGCGTAGTACACACCTCTCTGCGCATGCCCGGGTTGATGACACAGGCATCTGCCATGTTGCTGATATGCTGTGCGTGGGAGGCAATGCAAGGCACGGCCACCATTGTGCCAGTGGTGCTACAGTGCTGTTCACATATATGGCACTGTGGCACTAGGGCGTCGTAGGTGCACTGGGGCAACAGCGCTGTAGGCCGCTACAGGAGGTGGCACACAGGCACCCAATTGTGCTACATGCATTGGGTTCCAATTGCGCTGTGGCTGTCTGTGTGCCAGAGACCCTTGACCCTGTGCCCAACCTTTGCCCCCTAGGTGCCATGCGTCAGGCATGGGTGCACCACTATCGTGCTGTTCAGTGACAGCACGATAGGGAATGGCAGTGCTGTACCGCGCAGCATCTGCACATGGCAGGACCGTGCTGCCGAGCACCATTTTGATTCCACCACACTGAAGAGATGGTGAGGAGGCGTGCGGTAATGTGGAGCCAGGTTGAGCTAGCCAACCTGGTGGCAATAGTTGAGCCCCATGCTGGGGCTTTGTATAGAGATGCACCCATGGACAGGGCCAGGAGTGCAGTGTGGCAGGAGGTGGTGACACCCTGGAGGAGGCAACTGGTATGGGGCACACAGTGGAGCAGTATCACCATCATTAACAGGGACCTGAGGCACAGGGTCCTGGACCTGCTTGCCTGCCTGTGGACATGTGCCAGGAGGGGCACGGTGCCATGGCCCGGTAGGTGCCACATCCATACACTATTATTGCCCATACGGGTATCACGGTTGCATGTGTCCGGCACATGGGGGGGCCGTCCGGTGTTGGCCGTGGTGGTGGTATCGGGGTGTGGGATGGATGGGTATGGCTGTGTGGGATTGCACTCACATGAGGGTGGGGGGACTTTGCTACCAGATTGTACTGATGTTCCTCTCTCCATGTTTGCACCTTAGGGCCCGAAGAATGCCGGCAGGCCAGAGAACGGAGGCGCCGACTGGAGGAGCAGCAGGGCAGGAGGGATAATGGCGGTCAGCGGCTCGTGGACCAGCCTGATGATGGTGAGTACCTTACATCCATGATTACTATCAATCAATCAATTAAAGTGCTTTTCAATAAAGCAAAGCGCTGGTACATAACAAGAATAAAACATCAACAATAATAAATAATAACATAAAACAATAAAATGACCATAAAATAATCTATCCAAATGCTAGTGTAAATAAGTGGCTTTTCAGAGACCTCTTAAATGGTTCCATGGACAGGCACTCTCTAATCTGATGAGGTAGAGAATTCCACAGGGTCGGGGCCATAAAAGAAAAAGCCCTTGCCCCAGATGATTGAAGATGACCCCGTGAATCTCTAGGAATCCATCGTCAGTGGAGCGGAGAGGGTGGTAAGGACAAAGGAGGTCTTGCAGGTAGCCCGGTTCCTGACCATGTAGGGTCTTATAGGTCAGCAATGTGACCTTGAAGGTGATTCTCCACCGCACTGGCAGCCAATGCAGTTCGCGCAGCACAGGTGTAATATGGCAAGTTCTTGATAACCCAGTCAACAACCTGGCTGCTGCATTCTACACCAGCTGCAGGCAACGGAGATCCTCCCCCTTACAGTAACCAAGGCGAGAAGAAACAAAAGCGTGGACCAACACAGGAAGGTCATCATGCAGAACAAGGTGTTTTGTCTGGGCGATATTCCTCAGATGGTAAAAGGATGACTTGACAGTGGCCGATACCTGTGTCTTCAGCGTCAGCACACTGTCAAAAATTACGCCCAGATTTTGCACCTGTTCAGAAGGTCTCAACTGGGTATCCCCTAATAAAAGACCATCGGGGACCCCAAGAGTCAACTTCTCTACATAATGACCTGGGTCCACAACCAACACCTCAGTCTTATCCGGATTTAACTTCAACCAGTTCGCACTCATCCAGTCCTGAATCTCAGTGAGGCAGTTGTTAAAAACTGACACTGCGTCATTTTGTTTGGGTACAAAGGACATAAAGAGCTGAGTATCATCTGCATAGCAGTGAAAACTCAGCCCATAATGCCTCATAATGTCTCCCAATGGCAGCATATACACTGTGAACAACATGGGAGAAAGCACAGAGCCTTGCAGCACCCCACAGGACAGAGCAAAGGGAGCAGAAGAGAAAATTCCTGAAACTACCCTTTGACTTCTGCCTGTGAGGAAAGAGTGGAACCATCTGAGGACTGTCCCTGACAGTCTGCAGAGTAGCCGCAGGTGATCCAGCAACATCCCATGGTCCACAGTGTCAAACGCTGCAGAGAGATCAAGGAGAACCAAGACTGAACGGCTCTTCCGATCTCTCGCTATTAGGAGATCATTAAGTACCCGAACTAATGCAGTCTCGGTACTGTGCCTCTTCCTGAAACCGGACTGGAGAGGATCATAGACTTCATGGGTGGTAAGAAAGTCATCGAGCTGAAATGCGGCTACTTTGTCAATAATCTTGCCCAAGAAGGGCAGGTTAGAGATCGGTCTGTAGTTAACGAGGCAGTTGGGGTCAAGGGAAGGTTTCTTCAAAAGGGGTGCCACAACAGCCTCCTTTCTAGGACTCTGGGAACACCCCTTGATCCAAAGAACTCCAGATTATCCTCGCAAGGACTGGTTCGATCACATCCATGCACCCCACAAGGAGGCACGTAAGACCATTGCATGCTGTATAAATGGGAGAGCAGCTGGGCATGACCACCATCCATTGACACCACTGCCATGCACACAACTTGTTACAGTCAGCACTGTCCAGTGGCACTGCATGTCTGGGAGTGCATCAATGGTGGCACATGTGTGCACTGGGCACATGGCTGTGGCACTGCCTTCACACCACATAGCCAAGTCACTGTACGGCCATGGTGGTGCTGTGCAGGACATGGGCGGTTGGTGTGTGCAGTGACCCACATGGCTGTGGTTGCCTGGTTAGGCAGGTCTTGTGGACACAGTCACTGTGGGTGATGGCACACCATCACAGGGGCATGGCACATGGCTGTATGCCAGTCACAATGGATGGGCTGCAGGTGGCTGGACAGTCACACCTATTGACTCTGCTCCCTCGTCCTAGGTGGACAGTGACTCCAGGTGATAGAGAGGGGTGTTTGGGAGCTGCTCCAGGTGGCAAGGGAGACACTGGAGCTGCTACAGAGGATCCACCACCATGGGGTGAGGAGGAGCGGCAGATGTCAGCACCATGTGGAGGAGGACTGGTGCACAAATTAATGTCTCCATGCCCCTACTACCACCTTCCCCTTGACCCACCCTCACACCCCTTCTTCCCTCTCCCATATATTCACCCCTGCCCTCACCCACCCCCCACCTGTTATGTGGCCCTTCCCCTCTTGTAAATAGTTGTATATAGGATTTGTTACTTCTTTTAAATGTAAGCATTTTGTTATGACAACTGTGGTGGTCTCTGATTTGTGGTGGGCTACAGGTGCTCAGCTGCAGTGGTGTGCATTGCGTCAGGGGTGGTACACGCATGGGCGTGTGTGTGTGTGCAGAGGTGAACCACCTATGGTGTGGGCAGGGGGATCAGTCACTGTCTGTGGTTTGTGTGTTGTACTCTGTGCACTGGATGCCTGTGTGCAGTGGTCCATGGGGCCTGCACTGTGTGCATGGCACCCCTGTCAGACCGTCCATGGCCTGTGCAGCTGACACCCTTGCATGTCTGTGATATGCATGATCTGCTGGCATGTCAGTGGTGGCTGTCCATGCTGCATAACAACTGTACCCGGCACAATGCCAGGTTGCCTTCCATCACCAGTATGGTGCACTTCTGCCTTCGGTGGCACTGTGGCCTCTGCTGTTGTTGTCCCCCCTCCATGCTGTCATTTGTGTCTGTTGCAGGGGATGTGCTCCAGTGTCTGTCACCTGTGCTCTGGCGGCATGCTGGTGGCATACAGTTTCATGGTGCCTGCGCAGGGTGGCTGGCACACCTGTGCAATGTAGGAGTGCTGGTTGTGTGTGCACGTCAGCAGTGGCCACACGCCAGTGGCTTGGTTGACCCGCTACTGTGTCCCTGTGTTGGTGTGCCCTTGGGTATGGGTAGGTGTTTGTCCATGTACTGTGTTGCATCCTGTGTGGTGCATGTTTCCATGCTACACTGTGCATGTCTGTGTTGGCTGTTGTGGCCAGTGCTGGCACAAGATGTGTCCTTGGGAGGGTGTGCAGGGTGCTGTACCGCTGGAGGTGGGGTCTGGGGCATGCCCTGTCGCATGTAGGGTACCTTATGTGGCAACGCATGGTCGGCCTCTCAGCTGTACCTTGGAGGGGATGTGCAGCATGGCACTGTATATGCTGTTTTTGCACTGCTGTCTGCTGCCACCCGCAGCAGGGTGCACATGGTGGGGATGCCTTGCATGGCTCTGTGGTACACAGGATTGCATTGTCACAGTGGGGGTGGTGGCATGCATAGTGTGTCCTGCACTGTTGGGCACTACTCCTGGAAAGGGTGTGTGGTGATTGTGTTGCAGGGTGTGCTCTGCATTGGTGGGATGGGGTGCCATGGGATGGTTGGCCCTCCTTGTGTGCCAGTCACAGCTTGCCAGGGGGGTTTGCTGGGGCACCATGGCCTGGCTGTGGGTTAGTTGCTGGTATCCATGGGCCGGTGGTTATTCCAGCTCTCACCCGGTTGTGCAGTGCATGGGGTGTGGGGGACGATGTCTGTTCTGCTGTGTGCTCCTCTGCCCATCTGTGGCATGGGTGGTGGGCCCCTGTATCCCTGGTTGTGCTGTTGCATTGCTGCCCTGCTGCAGGGGGCATCTCTGGTTGCACTATGGTGCATCTGGACTGCTCAGCTGAGCATCCCTTGTTGTGCTATGGCGCATTAGATATGCTCAGCTTCACATCCCTAGTTGCGCTACGGCGCCAGTGGTGTGCTATTCAGTCGTCAGCCATAGGCGCATCTTGGCCTGCGCAGTTTCTGAATATCACACTTCTTGCACGTGGGCGCAGTGGACTTGTGCCTGCTCCTGCTGTTGCATACTTTTTTGGGTGCAGTTTGAATATCTGGTCCTGAAAGCTTAACCTAATGATAGATAAAACTGTAAAACCTGTAAACACCACCTGTAACAATTTCACAGAAGATATACCTTGCAAAAAACAATTTGAGTCAGAGGAGATTACAGCAGTAAATTGTAAACACAAAACAGTATCAAACCTGGGAGCACACCCTGTAACAATGCAGCAGAAAGTATACCCTGCAACAGCAATTTGAATCAGAGAACAATAAAGCAATAAAATGTAAGCAAAAAACAGTAACAAAACCTGTAAGCACAAAAGAAAATAATAACACAGAGTAAATCTGCCTAGCCAAAAGAAGCTTTAATTTTTTTCCTTGTTCTGATAATGTTGTTGCTTGCTCTGTCCTTACTAGCAAACCTAGAAGAAAAGAGCTCAAGTGAATTTAGGTGCCTTTGCAGATGCTAGCTCTGAGAAGATCAGCTTGATTTACAAATTCTCTAGAGATTAAAAATAATCTAGTTTAGAAGAAGACTTATAGACTCCTGACTGAAAAGAGTACTCTTAAGCGAATATGTGGATTTCTCTCCGTACATCTATTAATGCATTGTTTTCCATAAATAAGAATATGTGATCTATACTTGTCCCATCCTTAAGGGGTTGATGTTCTGTCATAATATGGGTCAATAATGATGTTCAAGTCACTACCTAATAAAGTAATATCTGTATCCCAAATGCTTAATTCTGTAATGTCTGCTAAAAAAACATTGAACTGTTGAAAATGTGCATATACCAATTGTATTATTATGTTTTTTGGTGTAATTGAATCTTTAATAATATAATTCTACCCTGTGTGTCAGATTTACTGTTTAATATCTTGCAAGGACAATGTTTATTAAAGCAGCATTGCATGACTGTGGTGAAAATTTTAAGCTATAGTTTTTTTATACTATTTCAGATTGACCCTTTTCTCCTGACTTGTGTGGTACCCTTCTTCCTCCATTTTGAGTCTGTTTTAATACTTTGTTTCACATCTGAAATAATAAAAGGAGCGCTCCTTTTAATATGGCTCAGACCTGGTTTTCATCAGTATTTGCAGCTGTTTTTGAACACCTGTTGTTCCATAAGGTCAGAGAGCACTGCCTGCTACATAATAGTTCATTTTAGTCACAACAGATGTGATTTTAAACAACTGATGTACAAAAATATCTGAGAATAGTGATGAAATCCTGGTCCAAGCAATATTAAAAAGAGCATTCCTTTCATTATTTCATATGTGAAAAAAGTACTAAAGCAGACTCAGATTGTGGAAAGAAGGGTATCATACTAGCCAGTAGATAAGGGCAATCTAAAATTGAATATAAAAGTACTTGTCAAAATTTTCACCACATTCATGCACTGCTGCTTTAATCAAAATAGCAACCCCTCTGCTGTTTTCCCCCATGTGAGAAGAACACACATCCTACCCAGCTGCTTTTTAATTTTACAGCCTCCTTTTTGTTAAGATAGGTCTTTTGAAGACGCACAAAATCCACCTTTTGTTTTGTCGAGTAGTGCAATATTTTATCTTTTCTTTGGAAAATTAATGGTGTTTACATTCCAACTGATCATTTTTAGATTCTGAGTCATCTTGTGCTATGATTAAAATCAAACCTGGTTATATCTTTCCTTGTTACCTTGTCGCTGTTTGCAAAATGTGAAATACGTGGTTGACTATTGTACCACCTGTTCTTTTGAAGTTGCTCTGCATTCTGTCACATCCCTTTTTTACCCTCTTATCCTCCCCCTTTTGCCACCTCTCTTTTGGATGCTAATATTCCCCAAGAGGCACCCTCCACCCTTAACTCCTTAGGACTTGAAGCACTGACTGCAGCTTTCCCCCAAGGTCTTCATTTGTTTCAATAAAAGACCCTTTTAATGTTTGCTTGCACGCATGTGCAAGAAACATAGTGCCATCATCTGAGTTTTTGGAGGTGTGGCAGCCCTCTTCCAATTCAGTCAGTCTGTTTGCAGGCGCGGCCGCAGTTCTCTAATGCCTGCTGGAGCTGTCTATGACAGCGTCCAAAATGCAATGGAGTCCAGTTGAAAGGGGGAGCTACGCTTCAGTGAGCAGCGATTAGATGTCGCCTGCTCACGCTCCCCTACACACACACACACACCGCATGAGCCGCTCGTCCTCTGCCCCAGCACACTGTGTAGCTGTGGTGCCCAATCCGTCGTGTGCTGCAACCCCTGCCAGCAGAGTTACATATGCCACACTGAGTGCCCACCCCAGCATGGCCTCACATTGTATAGCCGACAGGGGTGCCCAATCCCCCGTCGGCTCCACTGTTCCCCCCCAGTACAGGGTGCCAAGCTGGGAGCCCACCCCAGCCTGGCAACAGATGCTACTGCTGATGGGGGTTCCCAATCCCCCCGTTGGCTCCATGCCCCCACCTCCCACCCCCACCAGCCATGCTTGTGCCATGCTGGGAGCCCACCCCAGCATGGCAAACGTCCACGTCGTCATGTAAATTAAAAACCTGCAACTAAAAACTGTCCTCGGCACTTCTCCCTGCCCTCTCCCACAACCTGCACCCACCCACTGCGACCCCTGCCTCCCATACCTCCCCACCCCATACTTACCTCTGGACTCTGGTGCGACGATCTTCGGTGGACCGGGAACACGTCTGCACTCTTCAAAGCCGACCGCAAACTGAGGAAATGCTGGTAAGCTGTATAATGGGATAGATAGGGTTTTTTCAACTTTGCTGCATATCTCAGCCATTTTTGGGAATTTTTGCACCAAATTTTCAACATGGGGTTTTTGGGACCCCTTCTCATAAATGATCTCACTGTCATGGCGTTCACTGGGCCTGAAGGGTGATTTCACAGTCACTGCACAAAATCACCTTTCAGGACTGAGTAATGAAATGACACGACACTGCCACTGTTCATAAGGTGGGCTCTCAAAAAGCCTATGTTGAAAATTTGGTGGAAAGATTCCTAGAAATGACTGTTTTACGAGCGTGCGTTGCGCAGTTCCTACGCACGCTCGTAAGTTTGCAAATTTTCTATATTTTCACTCCAGATTTTCCACATTGCCATTTTATTACACTTCCTTTTGAACAGTACAGCTGCCATTTTTCACATGTCTCCCCAAATGTGTTTCCACACATGTAGCGCACAATGGTGCAGTCAGTGTGTGAAAGCAATGTTTGGGACAGATTAAGGAAATCACAGTTACACTGTTCATAAGCAGAGGTCTTAAAATGGCTATGTTGAAAATTTGGTGACAAAAGTCCATAAAATGACTGTGTCACGAGTGAGCATTGTGCAATTTCCACGCACCCTCGTAAGTTCATGACTTTGTAATATTTTCAGTCCAGATTTTCACCAGTGGCATTTTTCCACACTTCCTTATGAACAGTACAGCTGTCATTTTTCACAACATGGCCAAAATGTGTTTTCACACTTTCAGCGCAGAGATGTGTGGTCGCTGTGGGAAATCATTGTTCGGGACAGATAAAGAAAATCACAGTGACACTGTTCATTATCGGAGGTCCCAAAATGCCTGTGTTGACAATCTGCTGTAAAAAATCCCCAACCTAATTACATTACGGGTGTGAGTTGCACAGTTTCTATGCGCTCCTGACTTCACCAGTTTTTTTAATATTTTGACTACAGATTTGCAACATTGCCATTTTTTACACCTCCCCATGAACAGTACAGCTGTCATTTTTCACATCCTGTTCGGAATGTGTTTTTTTGCACCTGTGGTGCTAAATGCCGTAGTTGCTGTGCATAAGCAGCTTTCAGCTAACAAACTGATATTGCCACTGTTCATGAGGTGGGGGTCACAATAGAAACATAGAAACATAGAAGTTGACGGCAGATAAGGACCGAAAGGCCCATCCAGTCTGCCCATTTCTTTTTCTACCTTATAAATGTGCCATCGGCCTTTGCTCTGTCAGTGGCCTATCTATTCATAGTCATTTGTATTGCTCCCTTATGCCTATCCCATGCCTGTTTGAAGCCCTGCACTGTATTCATAGCCACCACTTCTTGTGGTAAGCCATTCCATGCATCCACCACCCTTTCTGTGAAAAAGAATTTCACATTGCCCTTTATCGGCCTCCTCTAATCTCATGCTGTGTCCTCTTGTCCTACTATTTTTCTTATATTTAAACATGTTAGACTTTTCACCTTGTTTATGCCCTTAAGGTGTTTGAATGCCTCGATCATATCACCTCTCTCCTCCTTTGCTCAAGGGTATACATATTGAGCTCCGTTAATCTGTCCTCATATGTCTTCTGATGCAGTCCTGCACCATTTTGGTTGCCCTTCTCTGACTGCCTCAATTTGGTTAATGTCTTTGTGAAGGTGTGGCTCCAATACTGCACGCAGTACTCAGATGGGCCTAACCAGTGTCTTGTACAGAGGGATTATTACCTCCCTCTTACGACTTGTGATACCTCTACTAATACACCCTAACACCCCTAGCCTTACCTACTGCTTTAGAGGTCTGCTTGATGATTTTAGGTCATCAGTGATGATGATGCCCAAGTCTCTTTCTTCCTTTGTGACTGCTAGCAACTCCTCCCAGCCTATAGGTGGCTTCAGGGTTTTCTTCCCTATGTGCATGATTTTGCACTTTGCATTAAATCCCAGTTGCCACTCTTCTGACCATTCTGCTAGTTTATCCAGATTCTTCTCATTCTGCCCACCCATCTGGATCATCTACTATGTTGCAGATCTTGGTGTCATCTGCAAACAGACAAGCCTTACCCTCTAGTCCATCTGCAAGGTCACTAATGAAGATGTTGAAGAGGACTGGCCCCAGGACTGATCCCTGAGGTATCCCACTTGTGACTTGCATCTCTTCTGACTGTATACCATTTACCACCACTCTCTGTTTTCTGCCAGTCAACCAGTTTGCCACCCAGTTGACCAACTTCTGGCCCACCCTGAGCCTACCCAGCTTATTTATCAATCTTCTATGTGGAACAGTGTCAAAAGCTTTGCTGAAGTCAAGGTAGGCGACATCAACTGCTCCCCCTTGGTCCACCACTCTGGTTACCCAGTCAAAGAAATCTATGAGATTAGTTTGACAGGACCTTCCTTTTGTAAACCCATGCTGTCTTGGATCCTGTGCCCCTATGGATTCCAGGTGTTGCACTATCCTTTCCTTAAGGAGTGCCTCCACAATAAAAACATGTTGAAAATTTGGAGTGAAAATACCAATGAATGCCTGAGGTGTTAGGGTTTCCAACCATAACGCCCCACCCTGTACAGAATGACAGGCAACAGGGCTGTGACTTGGGATTCTTGCCTGTAATGCTCATACCATTCCATACCCTGCAGCCAGTGAGAGGCATCGAGGTATGCCTTGGACTCTTCGGCCCCAAAGTTCACCCCATTCTCCTATACTGCACCCATCTCACCATATTTCCTGATGGAATGGGGTGTGCATAAAGGCCAAAGACCCCAAGGCACACCGTGACACTTGTCAGTGTCTGCAAGGTAGGGTGTGGTGAAATGGCGTGGCCATTATGCCTGATGACCCAAAGGCACACCCCAATGCCTGTCACTTTCTGCAGGGTGGTGGTGGGGTTGGCTTCAGTTCAATACTTCACTGCCATTTCTGTTATGCAGATCTGTAACTTCTACACTACCAATGCCAATGCCAGCAAGCAAACATTCAGCATTGACAAATGCTTGTTATAATTGACAGTAGCAGTGCCCGAAAGTTTTTACCATTTCCTGCTGAAATTGCAACATTGGATAATTTAACTGACAACTTCAGTCTGTTTCAGATATAGGTACATATTTTCCCTCTGTTCCCCCTATACACAAATGTGGTACCAGGTCACTATAGTGTCAACAAAACTACGTATGCAATAACACACTGTAAGAAGCACAAATGGAGATACAGCGATGGGGATTCTTATAGCATGAGGTAAGAACCGCTATCCCTGTAGCTGTAGGTTAGCCTGATGAAACCTGAAGGATGCTGCCAGGGTGGTGTTTGGCTGAGCCACTCCTGTGGTGGAGCGGCTAGAGTACCTGCTTCCAGTGGCATCAGGGACATGGGGCTGTGGATCGGTTCTCTCCAGATCCTACTGTAATGCATTTTTTTATATGATTTTTCCAGGCTCCAACATTTGCCTTTTCCCCAAAGTCAATGACCCCCTGGAGTTGATTATAATTAGTCCAGGGGGTGTGGGGGGTGAAGCCCACCTCATAAAAAGAAAGACAGTCCAACAACGTGCACTCTTGTTTGGGTCAGGATTTCGTCCTGACACTGTTAGAGCGCACACCATTGTGTCTGCACTCTTTTCTGTAAGTTTGGTTTTCTCTACGACATTATGACCCCATGCCACACAAATATTTTTTTTTTAAAAGCTCATTCATCCATTTTTGAATATTTGGGGAAGCCTTATTTTTAAATCATGAACACTTTCGTCTTTTGTGTTATATATCAGAGTCTGGTTGTTGAGCCACACCTTAAAGCAGGCAAGAAAAATAACTGTGGATCAAATTTTCTGAGACCATAGCATTTGTTGTAAAGGAAAAAATATATATTTTCCTTCTTTCTTTCCATAGATCTCTTGAAAAATCTTGTTTAATAGAGATCTCTTGGTCTTTAAACTTAAATCCTCTTTTTGCGATGAATGCTTCGATGATTCTAAATTTGTCATCGCCCCTTAAAAATGTTATCGTTGTTGCTGTGTCCCTTTTAATGGTGTCACTTGGTTGTGAATAACTTTTGGGACCAATTCTATGACCTCTGTCTATTTCTGGAATAAGTGCATTAGGATGCAAATGTTGAATGAATAGTTCTTTAAGAATAGAGTTCAAGGAATTTGTTTTTTCCTATTCTTCTGGTAGCCCATATATTCTTATATTTTTTTGTGCCTTGCTCTGTTCTCACAGTTCTCCAGTTTACTTCTCAGATTTATCTGTTATTTTTTGAAGTGTTTTAACTTGAGCTAGAACCGGATTCAAATCATCCTCCAACATAGATTGCCTATTCTCTAGTTTATTTATCCTTTTTGAATTTGCTTCAGTTTTCCTGTTGATGTTTTTCACTGTCTCTTGAATATTCACCACTTTAATGGCAAGTTGTGCAAACTGTTTTAATTTTGCTTGTATCTTGTTAGCATTTTATGTTGAGGTCATGACATAGACATGGTGTGTATTAGGTTATTCATTGCATAAATTTCCAGTCTCAGGTTTCTTCCCCATATCTATCTCTTCCAATGAATGTTTAGAATTTGACTAATTCTGGAGGTTATTTGTGATATCCGTTCCATCTTGCAAGTTAGCCCCAGAAACTTTGGGATTCTGGTGCCCTTTTCAGGCTTAAAAATCAATTTAGTGGGCATATCTGCAGAACCTGGTTTCAATTTATGTGTTATAAAGGGTCACCTTATTTGATCTTGTTTCTTTATCAGGCCACTTTGCTGAGATGTTGTGGCCACTGCTTGTGCTTGAGTTAGTCTTTTCTCTGCTTTCTCAAAAATATTAAAAGTGTCCTCTCCTTTGTCTTCTCTTTCTGAGGCCTTAGAATTTAGTTTTTTTCTTGCTTTTATTGTTTTCTATCTTTATCTTTTACGTCTCTAAATAAATTATTCTTTGAATTGGCCTATTTAGCTTGTTGTTTTGCATTATCTTGTTTGTCTTCCTGCATTGACTGATTGAATTGTTCTTGGATATAATGGGGAAAGATTAATTCTTAGAGCTCTGGCCCCACTACCAAATTTTGCCTTAAAGGGACACTGTCAACCTGTTTTTCATCATATTATTTCTAATTAAAAAACAGTATTTTATGATTGCTTGCCTTCTCTAAAATTCATTGATGTTGCTGTTTGTTTTGTCTGTCTCCTTGTTTAGTAGAACTGAAATGCATGGTAATGTATATTTATAAACAACCTTGTTTTGTTTACAATCCTGGATCTGTTTTACTGCGTACTTCCTGAGCATTACAAGCACACCCAAACAGTGCAGTCACTCATGATGCAATAGCCTCCTAAACTTACACTGCATTATGCTATGAGTGCCTAGACTGTGTTGTTGGCATTCCCAAGTTCAGGAAACATGCAGTGGGAGCTGATCAAGAAATGTAAACAAACCTGTTTTTGTGTGGTAACACCAGTATGGTGGACAGTCTGTTTTTCACTTTTTTAAAGAAATAAAGGTTCAGAATCAAACTACCAGCTACATCAGCAGTCATTACAGAATGTTGGCAATCATAGAATATGTTTTTTAAACTAGGGACACTTTGAGACCTAAGGGGGTTGACAGTTTCCCTTTAAATCTTATTGCAGTCTTTCTGTGCTGAAAGCACCCAATGCTCAATCTTTAAAAATTTGCAAGTGGGAGGAGGCTGAAAGCCTTTTCACTCCTGAGTCCAAAACCTTTTTGGAATATTATTCCATTTGTTTCCTTCTCTTTTTTTTTTTTGTTAGGTTTGGGTTCATATGTTCTCAATTATCCTCATATTTCAAAAAGAAAAAAGTGCTCTGGTGCACTGCTTATTATGTTTTATATCAGGTTTGTCTCACTGCCTTCCCACTTTGTTGGTGTGTCCTGCCGAAATTAATTCAGCTTTCCTTAGGCAGGTTTTTACTTTTAATTACTTAAATGATATGGAATTAAATTTACATAATAAAAGTCACCAGGCACATTATCAAAGTAGTGAGTATAAAAAAAATATCATACCCACCTGGCCTGATGGTGCTGAGGGTTGAGGCGCTGGATGTCACACCTCACACCACACTAGTGACCCGGGTTTTGGGAATGAGCTTGGGTTGTCAGCAGGGGCAGGAGAGGATTGAGCATCGAGAGCACTGCTCTCCTCTCCTCTCCTGGGGGTGGGTAGGTAGCATACACTACAGCATCAGTGGAACCCAGTGTAGACTGGAGGCAGCAAAACTTGTGGCATGCTCTTGCAGGGAACGGAGGTGTCGGCGGATGCCTTATACACAGGTGCGGGAGCACACCCATCACATGTAGGCTGTCTTAGCATGTCAACACCCCCCACTGGAAAAAGTGAACATCCCTGGCACCAGGACAGGTGGTGGTGGGATCCACAGCACAGCACCCATGCTGAATGCCAGGTCCTTCCAACCAGCCTCCAGATCTCACCTCTCCTGCAGCCACCTACTAGATTCTAGATAGAGCACCAGAGGAGTGGCAGCCCTCCCTTGGGGGGGGCTCAAAGCTGGGGGGTTGGTTAGGTTAGAGTGAGGGGGAGAGCATCCTGTCATGGAAGTCAGGTCAGAGGACCTTGGCAGAGTAGGAGAAAGTTGTAGCCCAGAAATCCATGCCCAAGAGAGGTCTAAGATGCCAGCCATTGAGGGGTCATAAATAGAGTTAAAAAAAAATCATACCCAAACCGTTCCTGTCTCTTTTTGGTTTCTGCAACTCTGTGGCTGCTGTATTCCATATGCTTGCTCAGGTTTGCCAACTCAGTTCAGCTTTGACTGTGATGGCTTGACTTCAACAGATGAGGTCTTCCTTTGACAGTCTCCAAATCCGAACCAAGCCTAAATGTCAGACACAGAGTTTCACAGACAGAAACTGCATACAATATTTATTTATTTATTTGGTTTTTGGTAGCCTGGTACATGCACTAGACAGAACTGCCTATTTTCAGACACAACCCGGGAGAGTACAAATCAAGGAACAGGTAAAAACAAATACATTTACAGTGTTGTACAATAGGAGATTCCAAACAGTTATACAGAGGTGCAAGTTACATAGTACATAGATGAGGTACATATCACACAGTATAACAGGAACAAAACTGACAAAAAGGCACAATTTACTGTTAATAATGTACAAAACGTGACAGTGCTGTTGGTAAGTCAGCAAGGAGAAAACTCCCAGGCAGAGACAGGGAACAAAGTGCGTAGCTGTAGCTGAGGAAGAGTGGGGATGGGAGGAATCAAAAGGTCACAGGGAAATTTAAGTGCAGGACAATGGTAGATTTGCATGACTCATGAAGCTAGGGACATCTGCAAATGTCAAGGGAGGGGAGGTAATTGGAGAGGCCTTTCTTGAAAGTGGGGTGGGATTTGGAGTGCCTAAGATCAAGTGGGAGAGAATTCCAAAATTTGGGGGCATAGAAGGAGAAGGCAAGTTGACCCATCCTGGTAGAGCATTTTGGGACAGATAACAGAGCTAAAGACATGGAACAGAGGGAAAAGGGCAGTCCATGGGGGTGAGCATAACAGCGAGTGTGGAGAGGATAGAAGAATGAATAATGTTGTCAGTCAGACAACCTAATGGATAAGTCCGACGTGAGGAAGGAGACAACCAGTGGAAAGCAGAGTAGAGAGTACAGTGGTGCTTAAGACGAGGAGCAGATAGCGCAAATCTACAGACATTGTTGTAGGCAACGTTCCACATTTTCAAGATGCTTGCCTGTGCCATAGCGAAGACAGGCAGAGTGTAGCAGAGTCCAGGGAAGAGTAGGCCTTGGGTGACAGAGATCCTGGCAGCAGGGGTCAGAAACTGACGGACTCGGTAAGCCAGTCCAGTTTTAGCATTGACTGATTTGCAGACAGCTTTGACATGCAGAGAGAAGTTAAGAGATGATCCAGCATGACCCCTAGGTATTTGAAGGACTGAGTTACTTCCACAAGCAAGCCATCAAGACAAGAAACCTGGAGAGACTGAGTTGAAGTGACAGATTTCCTTTGTGACCCAAAGAGCATAGCCTGGGTCTTGACAGCATTTAGCACAAGGCGGAGGGACGTAAGCCAAGTTTGGATACAATGAAGATCAGAGGAGAGGTGGGAGTTAATTTCATGAATAGAGCTGGAGAAGACATAGAGAACCAAGTCATCAGCATAGAGTAAGGAGAGACTGTGGGAGGGCACCAAAGGTAGGTTATTGACGAACAAAGAAAAGAGCAGGGGCCCAAGTATGGAACCTTGTGTGATGCCCGAATGAAGCAGAGCAGGGGCAGAGAGAACTTTATGACAGGAGACAGACTGGGAGTGGCTCCACAGATAGCTGGCAAACCAGGCAAGTGTGGATTGGGAGGAGCCAATAGAGCCTAGTTGATGCAGGAGCAGGTTGTGGTTAACCGAGTCAAACGCCTTTGACATGTCAATAAAAACAGCCCTTGTAAGCTGGCCTTGGTCCATAGCAGATTTGATGTTATTGGTGAATTGCACTAGGGCCGCGGTGGTGCTGTGGCTGGGCCTAAAGCCATGCTGAGCAGGAGATTGCAGGTTAAAGTTGGCAATGAAGTTAGACACCTGGCAATGGAAAAGCTTCTCCAGGAGTTTACTAAGGGTTGGCAGAGAGCAATAGGACAGTAGTTTGTTAGGTTTTTTGGATCACCCTTTTTGAAGACTGGGATAACTCTGGCATTTTTCCAGGAGAGGGGCACAGTACCCAAGCTAATGGAGAGGTTGAACAATTGCATGATGGGGGTGGCAAGTAGAGACTCACCTAATTTGAGAATTTGGGGTTTCAGTCCATCAGGGCCTGCGCTGCTGTGGGGAGACATCATGTTAAGAGCTCGTAGGACATCCAGCCTGGAGACTGGGTGGAGAATCAGGGAAGGCTGGGATGGGGGGAGGTGGGGGGGACCGTCAGCCTCAAAAATAGGGAGGGCAGTAAAGAGTGAGCTGAAAGCATTAGCTATGGTATTAGGGTTGTTACAGGAGATAATATTTATTAGAAAGTTATGGGGGGTTTGGGACATGAAGCATCCCATTATGTGGTTTATTTGTGCCCAGTACCTTTTTGGATTACTAGAGGTGGTGTGAAGAAGGCCTCTATAGTAATTGCTTTTGGCAGTCCGTAGCGCTTTCTTACAAGAGTTATGAAGGAAGCGATATGCGATGACGTCAGAGAGCAGGGAGGTTTTCCATCTGGTCCAGAGTTTGTCCCATGCTTTAAGCATATGTAGAAGAGGGCTAGTTAACCATTTGGTAGGCAGGCCCCATACTCTGCGCCTGATGGAAGGAATGTGCTTGGACTGCAAGAAACGGAGAGAGTTGGTAAAGTATTATACAGCCAAGTCAATGTTATTTGTCACGAATATAGGGAACCAGTCAACATGCTGAAGATCCCTTAGAAAAGCTGAGGTGTCGAGGGCAGAGAAGTCAGACATGGAGATGATTTTGGGTGGGTTACATGGGGGCTGGCATCCCAGACACAGGTGAAAGGTGAATGGTCGCTAATGGAATCTGGAAGCAAGGTCATGGAAGAGATTCGGTCTGGCCTGTTGGTAAGTACCCAGTCAAGGAGGGTGTGACTATTACCATTGCTGAAATGTCGCGTAGGCACCAAGACAAGCTGGGTTAGGTTGACCTTGCTTATATTAGAGTCAAGGACAGGGAGGTTTGGGCTGAGCCAATTTTGATTGAAGTCACCTAGATAAATTACTTCATTGTTTTTGGTGGCCTGGGGGAAAAAAGCCAGGAACTCTTCGAGCCCATGTTTGCAGGAAACTGGAGGCATGTAGGTGCAAACAGTGTGCAGTTTTTTGAGTCACCCAGCAGAAGCAGTGCATGAAGTACCTCACAGGACACAAGCGAGGGGCATGGTAATAAGGTTAGGTTTAGATGAGATTTGTAAAATAGTGCCAGATCGCCATCTCTTTTTGATGCGGGCTGATTAACCAGAAACAAGCTGTATCCGGGGAGGGAATACAGAGAGTCAGGGAGAGAAGGCTTAAGCCAGGATTCAGAAATTGCAAGGAGATCATTCCTTTAAGTGGTGGTCCAAGCTACAAGTTTTGCATGATTAGCTACCAAGCTTCTTATATTAAGGTAGGCAATTTTTAGTCCTCTGGTACAGGGCCCAGGGGAAAAAAATGACCGAATAGTGAGGGAGCCCTGTGGCCATGGGGCCAGGGTTAGTTTCCACATCACCTGCCAAAGATAAGGAGAGGACAATAATCCAGGTAGCAGCAATCAAAAAGGAGAGGATGGTCCTAGCTTTGGAGATGCGTTTGGATGTGCTGTAAGACTTAGGCGGAGAGCCAGTTTTGGGCAAGAGTGTTTGATATGGCTATTGAGTCACTTAGGGAGTGGTAGCAGATTGGAGAAGGTAAAGTCCTTCATGTCTACAGAAAAGCCTGGAAAAGCAGCAGTTAGGAGGTGAAGTATTCCAGGGCAATACCGCAAAAGAGGGGAGTCAGTAGGCCTAGCAGGTAGAGTGGGGGCTGCATGATCATGTAATAGAATCTGATATTTTCCAGAAGCAGGAACGAGGCAGCAAACACAGTAGACTGCAAGTTCTAAGACTGCCCAGTTATGTGCCCCACCCCTTTATCACCAGAGGCCAGTCAGGTAGGGCATAGGGCAGAGTAAAGGAGTACTTAATAGAGGGAGGAGCTGGTGGGGGTGGGCAAAAATTTCAGCTTAAAGGAGCACAGCTCAGACAAGGTAAATGCAAGCTGCTTGCTCTGAATAGCAATGAAATATAAGTTCCACGAAATTGGGCTACTGAGACACAAAAGGTGCCAAGTTCAAAAGTTTCGGTGCACACAGTGCACTCAGGGCTCCTCCATGTCCTTGTCTGCTGGGCTAATTCTGGTGGTAAGCTGTCCTTGGCTGGGCTGGGGAGGGCTGCAGAAGCAAGCCCTCAGACCCTGGAAAGGAAAGGAGACAGAGGGGTTAGCCTTTTAAATAGGGAAGGAAAATCAAAGTTAAACAGAAACAAAGAGAGAATAAGGGGAAAAGTTGCACTGCAGAGCAAGTTCTAAGGGTGAGGAAAAGTTCTAGTAGCAGGGAGACCGAATTTGGAACTAGGTAGGGAACGCGCCAACCATACAATTAAACAATTTGAGAAAATTAATTTGCAGGATTTAGTTTAAAAAGTAGATTACAATGCAGTCCTGAAAACTTCAACTTGAAGGAGCACAGCTCACACAAGGTAAATGCAAGCTGCTCCCTCTGAATAGCAATGAAATTTAAGCTTCACAAAATTGGGCTACTGCACCACAAAAGGTGCATGTTCAAAAGTTTTGGTGCACACAGTGCACTCAGGGCTCCTCCATGTCCGTACCTGTGGGGCAAATTTCATCAGCGAGCTGTCCTTGTTTGGGCTGGAGAGGGCTGCAGAAGCAAGCCCTTAGACCCTGTGGGGCAAATTCTGGTGGCGAGCTGTCCTTAGCTGGGTTGGGGAGGGCTGCAGAAGCAAGCCCTCAGACCCTGTGGGGCAAATTCCAGCAGCAAGCTGCCCTTGGCTGGGTTGGGGAGGGCTGCAGAAGCAAGCCCTCAGACCCTGCGGGGCAAATTCCGGCAGCGAGCTGTCCTTGGCTGGGTTGGGGAGGGCTGCAGAAGCAAGCCCTCAGACCCTGTGGGGAAAATTCTGGCAGCGAGCTGTCCTTGGCTGGTTGAATAGAACTAACAAACGGTTAAGTCATGGAGTGATATTACTGGGCCACTTCTAATTCAGTATGCACTCCAGAAGCCTTCAGAGAGAATGCCTTTGCACTTGGCTGCCGCACATACTCCTAGCTGCATCCCCACCCTCAGCAGTATTGGTGCCCTTATCTAAAGAAAGACATTAATATGCTAGAGGTGGTCAAAAGGAGAGCTACCAAGATGATCTAGGGTCAGCAGGGCAGATCATATGAGGAGAGACTTAGGGATCTTAACATGTACTCCTTGGAGTATAGAAGGGAGGGGGAGACATGACAGAAACCTTTAAATATTTAAGGGGTACTGACAAAGTGAACTCTGAGGGTCTATTCAATCTTTTTTTTTCCCCTTGTAATTTCTATTTATGCTCCTCCCAGCTACCAGCATCGGGAGTTGCCAAGGCATCCCCACAACTGTTGTCCCCTCCTTACCTGAATCCCGGTGCTCAAAGCCATCCTCAGGCCATGGTAATCAAGGCGCATATGCCAATGTCCATTATGCCCCCAAATCTGGACTGGTGCTTGCTGTGCTGCCAGCTTCCACTAGAGGTCAGTCATGCACCAAACTTTGCCCCCTCCCCAGAGAAGGCAAGCGGTCCCATGGATGCTCAAGCCCCTCCCTGGCGGCCCTTGACTTCCAGGGCTCAATCCCAAACCCGGGTCACCAGCGTTGAGAGTGGTAGTGCTGCCACTGTGCCATCTGGCTGGTGTGGTCTCTTCAATCTTAGTAGAAACTGGAACATTGGGGGGCACTGCTACAAGCTGGTAGTGTGACAATTCAGGAGGGACATGAGGAGACTTTGTTTCACAGAGAGGGTGGTAATGAAATTTAACAAGTTGCCAGAGGAAGTTGTCTCTCTGTGGACTATGGACAGCTTCAAGACAGGATGGGATAGAGAAAAAGAGAAAGCTTCATGGTGAGGGTGAGAACATCATTAGGGGGAGGAGTGGATAATGGGAGCTGAGGTAGATCCCACAGTAGATGCTGAGGGGTCTGCAAACTTGAGCAGACATGATGGACCAGAAGTCCTTTTTCTGCTGGCTTAATAATATGTTTATATGTTTGACACAATCTCCATCCTGTGAACCCACACTGCCTTCTATTCTGGAGTTCATTCACTTCCAGAAAACCCACTAGCCTCTTCTTTATTAAATTTTCTTGCAGCTTCCCTACTATGGATGTCAGATTGACAGGTCTGTAGTTGTCCTGTTCATCCCCAATCCCCCCTTTGTGCAAGGGTACCATATTCACTGTCTGCCAGTCCCTAGGTATCTCTCAGATCTTTAGTGAGCTGCTGAAGAACTCAGCTAGTGGAAGTCAGGATTTGTCTCATCTCATTCAGTACTTGGGAATGCAGACCAGCCAGACCAGTAGACATGTCTATCTTCTGTGCATTTAGTCCTTTTAACAACCTTGCCCCTGAAAATGGATCCTCATCAACATTCTCCGCTGTCCCTCCTTGTCTTGATTACTGTCTGGAAATTGACCCTTATCCTTTCTTGTGAATACTAAACAGAAACACTGGTTCAGTGTATCTGCCTTCCTTTGTCCTCCTCTTTCCATCCTTCAATCTTTCTTAGCCTGACTATTCCTTCATTTTGTGTTGCTCCCTTATATACCAAAAGATTGTTTTATCTTTCCTCATCATTTCCTTGCCTACCCTCGGTTCAATGCCAGATGTTGCCCTCTTCAGCTCCTTGTTGGCATCCTTCAGTTTGCGTAGGAATTCTGCCTTATTCCCTTCTTTCTTGCTGTTTTGGCATTTTGAAGGCTTTCATTCTTCCTTCTCAGCCTCTCCCACCAACCTAGTGAACCACAGTGGCTTCTTTCTCCTCCTGCATCGTTCCTACTACCCAGAACTTTAGAGCTTCCAAGATTATATCCCTGATCAGGTCCCACTTCATTTTCAGCTCCACTACAACCTTTACTCCTTCTAGTCTATATGGTAGCATACCACCCATCCTGCCAAAGTCTGCTGTTCTAAAGTCCAGGAGCTCAGTTTTCAAAGCCCCGACAATGTCACAAGCCCCTGGTGCACTCATCATTTGGGGCATGTGGCTTGCGACATTTACACAGTCAGTGATCAGGATTTCCTCGTGTCTAACTTGTACCATTTGGGGGACCCTTTTTACAGTGCTTGTGCCAAATCTGCAATGCAATCTGCCATAAAATGAGGAAACTGATGCAACTGTGCCCGATGTACTGAAACCAGGTGCAGTTGTGTCCAAGGAGTTTGGTGCAGCTGCACCAAAATATGGGTGTAACGCAAGGCTTGACACAAGCCCTGCAACACCCTTCGAAAATTGAGCCCCAGGACTTCTATCTGTGACTGCATCCTCTAAGCTACTAGCCTAACATTAAATGGATTCAGGTAGTCACATATGGAGGAAGAGGCATCATAATAGGAGTGGCACTGTACACAGACCACCACTATACAAAAACGCAGCAGAAATGGAACTAAGGGACGGGATTGGAAAGGCTGCAAAGCAGAGGGAAGTTGCTGCTAATGGGTGACTTCAATATGCAAAATGTGGACTGGAGGACCCCAGTAGCAGTAAGTGTAAGAAATCAACTGCTTGTAGAGGCATTCTATGACTCATTCTTTATGCAGAGATTTGAGGAGCCTACAGAGGAAGAACCCAGCCTTGAATTAGTCCTCATGAACTGTGACTGCATACTGGAGGTCATGATGCAGGACCCATTGGCTAACAGGTACTATCAGGCTGTGAGATTTAATGTTTAAAAGCTTTATTAGGGTTCCCACTCCCTTTACTTTCCCTCGCAAACAACTGCCTTCTTTAATCTCAAAAAGAAAAGGAAAAAACTGTTGTGATGTGTAAATCTATATTATTGCTAACATTTGATAAGACCTGACATCAAACATCCCTCCTCCTCCTCTCCTGACTTTATATAAAATAATGACAGTGCCTCCCCTGGCTGCTTTATATCCTGCGAAATTAGTTGCTAAAACCCACAATACTCACCATGTACCTTGGGCTGTACTAACTGCAATATGTTCCTCTACAGTATATGAGATAGCTTACAACTGTAAATAGACCAATTGCTGTTATTTCTTGTATTTTTTGTCTCTGTACTTGTGCACCCATACTTTGTGACTACCTTTCTGAGTTGTCCTCCTGTCAAGACGTGAAACCTTTGAAAAAGAGCATTTTGCTCCAAGGTTATGTCCGAATGAAGAAATAAATAAAATAAATAAATAAATAAAACATACCCCAAAAAACGTATTGATGTTACAGTTTCGTAGCTGGTAATAATATTCTATATGTGCAATATATTTTTTCTTTCATTTCATAGTGTACCTGTGTTATGTTCCTGCTGAGTTTATCTGCAACTCCTTGAACTGTTCCTTCTGCATGGGAAAATATCTGAAACGTAGATATCAAGCATAGAGATGCATGGCTTTGTTTTTACTGTACATGTCTCAGAGAATCTTTGTGCTCAGTTTCGTGTGTACTGAAATTATAATTTTTAACTGAATATTTCAGCGTTCTATAACTGCTTAGAGTGCTGACTATATCATATGATATGAGTCATGACAAAACCCCCCTCTTCCCATTCATAACCTACTTTGTTCCCAACAACAGCCCATTGGAGGTCTCACCAACCAAACAGACAAAACAATTAACAAAGACTTAGCCAGCTTCCCCCTCCAAAACCCTTTGCATTTATTATGTTTGAAGTATTATGCATGATACTAGGCATAAAATAAGAAATAAAGTATGTGTACCCATACACAATGAGCTTGTGTTTCCATTGAGGGGTTGAGATACCAGTGTATGGACCTCGAGAGCAAAGCTCGAGAGGTCCATGCTGGTATCTCAGCCCAGAGATGGAAACACAGGGTGAGTTTTTGTTTGGGCACCCCATACTTTATTTGTTATAGTATATGGCTCCCCGAGATTTAAAAAAAACAAAAACATTGCATTTCTGAACTTTTTAGTTCCACAAGGTTTCCTATCTTATGTTCATGCTTCCACTTTTTGTCAGCAGCTCAGTCTGCTACAATGTTCGTTGGTCCCAGTTGTCACTGCAGTCCCATTCCAGTGAAAGATTCCCAGCAGAACTTCATTTATTTAAAAAAAAATACTTAAATTATTGAGGTCTGGTAACATGGAGACAACTACAATACTCCCAGTCCAAATCATTCTTGTGAACCGCTCACTAAGTGGCACCACCATGTTTGTTTGGATTCCTCATTTTAACAGCTTGGTTTCATCTATTCAGGTGGTGGAAAGTGCAGGCCTGAAGAATATTAATTAGGAATTGATGAATATTTTTTTGAGGGGGGCCTAGCCCCTTATTTCTCCCTTTGGAGGTCTGCCTGTAACCTGTCTGCATCCCCCCCCCATGCCCAGGCTTACCCCTCCTAGGCGGGACTGCTGGGGGGGGCTCCCCTTCCTGATGCTAATTATAGGCTAGCCCAGGCTTACTCCTGGGTCAGGGCCATGGGAGAGGGACTCCCACCAGTGGATATGCAAGACAGTTGAGAACGGCAGTAGGGCAGGGGTGTCATCTCAGGGGCCATCAATTTTTTGTGTGCTGATACCCCAGGGGTGGGGACGTGCAATCATGACCAGCATCCGCCCAGCCCCTCTACATTCCGGCACTGGCCTTGTGGCACCCCCAGCCTCTGCTAGAGGACAATGAAGTGCCAGACACTCTTCTCCCCCTTCCCCAGAGAAGGAGAGCAGTCCCATGGACACTGGATCCTTCTCCCCCCCGGCCAGTCCTCCAACTCCCCGGTCTGTTCCAGTTCCGAGCTGAATTCCAACCACTGCGCCAGCAGGCCAGCTCAAGGAACTGATGAATATTAATTGTAGAATGTGCACAATAACTTTTAGAATGTGCACAACAAGTTTCAGAACGTGCACAACTTTTAGAATGTGCACAAGAAGCTTTAGAATGTGCACAACAACTTTTCCACAGCTACTGATTTTTATACATGATAAGGCCGAACCATGTACTATAAGATTTTTGAAGTGTCCTTTTTCTATACACAATAAGCCCTGACCATATACTACACTAGTCTTTTACACAAACAAAAGTATATAAAAATGCTCCTGTACTTGAAAAGCTGAAGGTTTGTGGGCTAGAAGGGAATGCAGACCACAGAGATGCCTCTTATGCTCGTGGACCCAGCCCTTTGCTCTGGTTGCATCATTTTCATGTGCCCAGCTGATTGCTATGTGGGTTTCATTGGGGGGGGGCTCCTTTTCTCCATTGCCCCCAGTTTACTTCATTCTTTTTGCTTTGCTTACCCTATCTTAGACTTTCCTAGCACTGGATTGCACCATAAGTTGCACCCTGGTGTGGCTTCCTGCCTGATTTCAGCCATCACTCCCTTGGGCCCTTACAGGACTGGACTGTAACCCATACCTGATTGAGAAGCCATCAGCTTTGCACAGTGCTTTGACCTTTTGCTTGCAGTGGCAGCTCCTCCAGGACCAGACCTCAACCCATGCCAACAGAGCAGTTATCCACTCCACTCATCTCTTCCACATTCCTTTCTGCAGCGACCACCATCCCTTGAATAGCATACACTCCAGCCATTTGCAGGGGCCATACTACCTAGTTTTGTTAAGGACATCCTGCACTGAAGTCCTTAAGGAGGCACTATGCATAAGGTCCTACCCCAGTGTGCAGCAAGACACTACAGTTACTCCTGTATCAGACTCAAGCAGGAACTAACAACACTCCAAAGACAGATAAAGCAAAGTCACTGAAATGAGAAATCTCAACATAGGGGGCCCTGGTGAAGCCCCACCTGGCTGCAGCACCAGGGGACCTGTGTCTGTTGTAAGGGCTCTTTCAGAGTATTGTCACTGCTAGTCTGTTTGATATCCAGCTTGTGGTGAATAAATTTACCTTTGAGACTGCACCCGTGTTGAGACTTTTCATTTCAGTGACTTTGCTTCATTTGGTTTTGGAGTGCTGTCATTTCCTGCCTGAGACTATGTCACTTGGGGAACTGTTGCTACCCTCAACAGCACCCAGATCCAGCACCAGAGAGCATATGCAAACCTATCCATTCCTGTTGCTCCTCTAGCAGACCCTGTGTACCCTTGTGGTTTACCTCATTAGTTCTATTGCCCACTAATTACACCAAGCCATGGTTCTAATGCCCATGGATCAGCAGTTCTAATGCCGACTAATTAATTCATGGCTGTGGTTCTAATGCACACAGCTGCAGTGGTTCTAATGCCTGCTCATTAATGAAGGCTGTGGTTCTAATGCCCACACCTTAACAGTTCAGACACCCACATATCCTGTAATGTTGTGATTCTAATGCCCACAGCTGTAGAAGTTCTACAGTCCACTTACTAGCTAAGGCCATGGTTCTAATACTCCCAGCTTAGTGGTTCTAACACCCACGTATACTGTGAAGTTGTAGTTTTAATGCCTGCAGATGCAGCAGTTCTAATGCCTACTCATTATTTAAGGCAGTGGTTCTAACACCCACAGCCCAGCAGTTCTAATGTCCATTTCTACTGTAAAGCTGTTGTTCTAATGCCCACAGCTGTAGTAGATCTGATGCCCGCTACATATTTCAAAGCCATGGTTCTAACACCCACAGCTCAGTGGTTCTAATGCCCACTAAATAGTCTCATGGAGCACTTCTAACACCCATGGCTTTTAATGGTTAAGGTTTTAATACCTCCCACTAAATGCTAAGCTGTGGTTCTAACATTCAAAATTCAGTGGTTCTAATACCCACCATATATGCCAAAGCCATGGATCTAACACCCACAACTCAGCAGTTCTAATGCCTACTACTTCATTTTATGCCATCTTTCTAATGCCCATAGATTAGCAACTCTAAAGCCCACTACATATTTCAAAGCTGTGGTTCTAACACCAACAGCTCAGCAACTCTAATGCCTGCTAAATAGTGGAATGCCATGGTTCTAATGTCCACAGCTTAGCAGTTCTAACACCTGTTAAATAATCTCATGTCGAGGTTCTGCCACTCACCGCTCAGTTGTTTTAACACCTGCTACATATCTCAAACCATGGTTCTGATGCCCAGAACTCAGTGATTCTGCTGCACACATAAAACTACCCATGCGATATGCATGCTGCAAGCATGATTTAGATGTTAAACTGGAACTAATTGCATGCATGTGACATGCGTGTAGCAAGCAAGCGTGGAAAGCATGCTTTTTATGTTAAATTGGAACAGACTGCATTCATGTGGCATGATCACAAAAACGCAAATGGTCACTGATAACTGCACACATAAAAGTTAAGTGACTTGTTCAGGATCAGACCATATACAAGTTGGGGTTGACGAGATTCAAACCCAGGTCTTCAGGTTTCCAAATCTCCTGATTTGCAGTTTAGTGCCTTCAACCACTAAGGTATACTGCCTGCACACATATGGCTTGCTTGTACTTCAATACAAAACTGTATACATCCGCATGCATGCAGCATGCTTATAGCCACTGTTATACTTTTTAGTTTAGTTTTCTTGTCCCCCCTCATCTCATTTGTATAGCTGAACTGTAGCACACATACCAATGGAAACACATGTGGTTGTTCCCACCACAATACACACAGTTACCCACATAATTATTTAATTACTTCTGTCTGGCCTGTACTCCTACTATTTTCTCTCCATAGTTTTGAATGCTTCCATGCAAACAGACTTTAAGGAGCAAACACAAAAGTAGCAATAACTTGACACCCCCATCCACATGGTTTGTCCCCCCCTTCCCTCATGCACACACAATGCAGCAGGTGAGGCCATGTTGCTACAGACAACCCACCAAGTATAGCTATAAATCAAGAGTTTCTTACCTGAGTACTAGGGAGCCAGAGGCAGGAGTCTTTAAGAGATGATGTCCATAGGTCAGAGTGCTGGGGCATACCACCTTGAAATGAATGGAATTATTTTTTATTACTATTTTATACATTATGATGGTGAGTTGGTGAATAATGAAGGCCACTAGTCTACTAACAAGGCCCTTGTTTGTCGAGCTGTGGCCTTCATTAATCTCCAACTCTCCATCAATAATGTATAAAATAGTAATAAAAAATACCCCCACTCATTTCAATGGTGCACACCCCTGCAGTCTCTTTTGCCCTATGTCATAATATGCCTGAGCATGGGGATGTGAAGGTCAGCTTCACGGGGGGGGGCATAAGCCTGACTAGAGTGGGGCTCCAATAGTCTGTGCATTCCATACTGCTCAACTGTCCCTGAATACAAGGGACAGCCCTCATTTTAACCCTGAAAACTGCTCTGCTCCTCATCTATCCCTCATGGGAAACATGCTACTCATATAGAGAATGTCCTGTAAATTTAGACTTTATGGCAGGGGCACCATTTCAGATTTCAGCAGGGGGGAGTCAACAATCAGTGGAGGCCAGGTGCTAGTTAGCCCCTAGGTGGCAAGCTCTAGAATGTCTGGAAAGTAATATGCAAATCAGGAAAAATTCAAATGTATAAGATTCATCTGTCTATACCCTGGAGCAGTGCATCAGATCTGGGCTTAAACCCACCCAGTTACTAAACAATTTTTTTCCTGGCTGAAGTTCTAACACCCCCAAAAAAACGTTGTCCCAATTTCTCTCCCTGACTCCATTCCATTCAATACCCATCCCATATGGGTTGTGAAGCCACCCAAAGGCACAGAAATGTATAAAACACACCAATATTTCAATCCTTCCTCCTTCCTCAATCACCCTGTAAAAGCAAGTATTTACTTTTACTTACTTGGCCATCTGGCCAGAACCTGCAGCCCCACCAGTGTGCCACCAGCCCAGTTTTCAGTCCACTCCTCCTCCGTCCTTCTGCCAGAAGCTGGATGCTAGAACTGACCCTCCCAGGTCCCCAACATGGTCCACGACCAAGTTACCTCAACAACCAAACCCACCTAACCTGTGTTGCTTGCTTCTTGCTTGGCTGCTGCTTTGGCTGCTACTGCACTACACTGATCCAGGCCTACGAATGCCACCCACATTGCTGTCACCACTGCTGCTAGGCCTAGTTTGCTGATGTGGGGGGCCTGTGCTGTTCTTTTTTGCAAGGTGAGCCTAGTAGAGCAAGTAGGTTGCCTAATCTTGAGTTAGCTTCTAACTCACCCTCTGCCCCTTGAGCCACCGGAGAGACAGAGACTCACTAAGAGTAGATCAACAAAAATATGCCACCACAACACTGCTATTGAGAGTTCAGTGCTCACTGACTTCTCCAAGCTGTAGTGTGCAGCCTGTCTGCTCTGTAATGGGAAAGACAGTGTTGCACATGTGTGACTCATGTGCTCTTGCTTGGCCGGAGCTCCTCCACATCATATATGATGGTGCCGCTGCTAATAGGTGGAGATAGTGGACAACACAATACAGACACAGTTGAGTCAGGAGTGCACCTGCAGCATGAATGCACGCAGGCATCCCTGCTTTATGGTAATAGTTCATTCTCAGGTGGTAATATCTGTACAAGTAAATACAATGGTTTCCACTGTGTTCTGAGGCACTGTATCTCCATGTTTCAGGATGTGTCCTGATCATTGTGAGGGTTAGTGTCCCTCATTGTCTCTCATTTTGAGTGTCCTTGTCCTTCATTTCAGTGACAAAATGCGAGGTATAGTGTATTCTTCCAAGACCCTACTCAGCACAAAGAGTGCTGAGCATGGCCATAGTGTACTGCATATGCGCCATACAGAATGACAAAGGGAAAGTAAGTGAGCCATAACAGTCATGGAGAAACACATTTGTACCACTATATATGCATAAGGGGATTTGCATGGCCCACAACAAAAAGGTCAGGCTTCACAACACAGAGGCCCCTCTTCACACATCTGGAATGGTGGATACTGGCTGACTATATCATAGGCATTTAATGCATTAAGCAAACAATACTTTACAAATTAATGGAAATTCAATGACAAAAATCAAAAACCATTAACAAATTGTAAAAAGGATCAGAATTGATGAGTTTACCTAATTTTAATGGGAAATCAATTAAAAATGTATTTGAATGGCTCTAATTGCTAGCAGTAGTATGAGAAATAGAAAAGATGTGTTTTAGATGATATTTGCACCAGTTTAGTTGCTGCACACATGACAGGCATGCAGCATGTGAACCTGATGTGATTTTTAAATGATGTTCACACCAGCTTAACTGCTGCACTCATGTCAAGCATGCAACACATGAACCTGATGTGACTTTTAGAAGATGTTCACATCAGCTTACCTGCTGCACACATGTCAAGCCTGCAGCATGCAAACTTGATTCGCTTTTAAGACCTGGTTCGCTTAGGTTCTCTTTGTGTATGTGAACCGCATGTAAACATTGTACAATTAAGCATGTGGCATGCATTCTGCATATACATAGCACACTTATGTTTCTGTAAGGGAACGCCCACTAAATAGCCAAATGCTGTGGTTCTAATGCCCGTGGCTCAGTGATTCTACTGTCCACTAATTAATCTAAAACCATGATTCTAATGTCCTCAGCTCAGTGGTTCTATCACCTACCATGGAATAACTAGTTATGATTCTAACACCTGCAGCTCAGTGGTTCTAATGCCTCCTTCTGAAATCTAAGCCATTGCTCTAACACACACAGCTTCAACAGTTCTAATGCCCATTAAAAAAGTTGATGTAGTGATTTACCTGTTTCAGCAACTATTTTGCATGCCACTACAAAAGACTGTCATAGCTCATCCTCTTTCTATTAAACTGGATCCTGATCTCTTGGGCTCAGTCTAGTCTCAGAACACCCACCAATACCAGTGAAAAGAAGATGTAATTCAGCCTCAATAAAAAGAATGGATTTACACTTAGATTATGCTTGTTCTCCTATCTATGAGTATTCTTTTCATGCCTTCAGCCAAGAAAAACAGCTTTTCAACCTGCATCAAGCAGTTAAGTGAATTCTGAACATATTTCCCGAAAGCCACTCCATCTGTTCCATAGCAATACAACAGTTACTTTTATGATTATTATCAGATCCCCTGCCAAAGCTGATGCTTACTTGCTTCATTTCAAATCCAAACTGAACTGGGTAGCTCTTGACAACAAACATTTTTACCACTAGTGGGCAGGTCATTGAGCCCTGACC
This sequence comes from Neoceratodus forsteri, assembly GCA_016271365.2. NCBI lineage: Eukaryota > Metazoa > Chordata > Ceratodontiformes > Ceratodontidae > Neoceratodus > Neoceratodus forsteri. The sequence continues at coordinate 438,894,539 of CM057453.1, forward strand.
CAAGCTGTGTAGCTCCTTCTCTAGTTTGCACAGCTGTCATTTCCCACTTTTCACAGAAGCTCGACATCACTATATACAAATTTCTTTAAAGCAAAGGCTCTTTATTGACCTACCAGTTCCTTATAGCTCTATGGCTCCCAGTATCAACACACTCTGATTGCAGACTTGTCCCTTAGCTATGTTTAATTAGTCAGTTCTATCTTACTTATCAAAATAGCTGGCAAATGCATCTGACTTATTGAAGCCAACATCATGGATACTTTCACATTTCCCCAGTTTAGCTTTCTTTTGTCTATTGGGGAGGCTTCTATTATGTTGTGATATGCCTAACATTTGGCTGTAGGAATAGCCCAAAACTGTTTGATTTTTGTTGGAAATTCTGTTGGATTCTCTTGACCATTTGTCATCATCCTTTCATTATGCACCTTCTCGATGACTTCCTCCTGGTTGACTATCCAGCTTTTCCACCAGCATCAAGATGCTCTGTCTGATCTATTTTCATTTCTGGGCATCCCTCTTTCTTCTGAAAAGATGGCTATACCAGCAATAGAAATTAATATTTAGGTGGTAACCTTGAGCCTGTGCTTATGAAAGCCAGACTACCTTATGACAAGTTAATATGCAATTTCTCTGTCATTTCATCCTTCAGATCTAGAATATTTTGCAAGAAAAGAATGCCTCTCTCTCCCTTAGGTTTCCTTATTTTCACAATGCAAATTAGACCTCATGGTAGATAATTCATTGCTTATCTTCTTAACCTCAATATACATGCTGCAGCCCTAGATCAGCAGATAGTCATATCGCCATTTGCCAAAGCCAATCAGGCTATGTAGTTGTCGTACCTCAAGCAGTGGAACTCAATATTCTATCATGACAGTCCTCTTTCTGGTTTATCTCAGAAGTTCAAAGACTCCTTGCCATCATATGGCTCCGCAGCCCTTTCCATAGATGAATGGCTCTTAGCATCCTGGCCTCAAGAGTCCATTGCAATTCCTCATGCATCTATGACTCCAACCCTTTTACAGTTTTGCCCTGTTACTGCTTCTGCAGTTACCCGAGGTCTCATTTAACTCTGATAACCAACCTACAGTCCAATTATTTAAGAAAGGCAGATCATCTTGCCTATCTGCACTCTCCTTTCAGAGGAGCCTTACCTGGACCGTCTTCATGTTTCAGTTTCAAGTATGTACAGTATACATTCCAGGGGTTGTTAGTCTAGCAGCTGATGAATTATCTCATTCTAAATGTTTTGACCCTCTGAACTCTTCTTCCTTCAGCCAATTTAGGGATGACTCATCCTCTTCAATAACACATGCTTGTAATGGCTTAGCCTTTTATATGCTGTTCTATCCACTGTTTACAAATGATTTCAGGATGAATCTTGTTGCCGATATTGTAGAACAGGCCTTACAAGTCCAGAAATGTTACATGAGAAATGTTACATAAAACTGAGACATGAATATGCTCTCAGTCATGATGATATATAGTGCCTGGCCACCAACTAGACAAAAAAATGCTGTTTTGCCCACTGTTTACAAATGATTTCAGGATGAATCTTGTTGCTGCTAGTGCAGAACAGGCCTTACAAGTACAGAAATGTTACATGAGAAATGTTACACAAAATTAAGACAGAAATGTGGTCAGAGTCCAGAGGTTTTGTAGAGCCCCTGAACCTCCCGGGAAAACAATGCTGTTTTGTCCACCATTTGCAAATGCTTTCAGGATAAATCTTGTTGCTGCTAGTGCAGAACATGCCTTAGAAGTCCTGAAATGTTACATGAGAAATGTTACATAAAATTGAGACATGAATCTGTTCTCAGTCATGATGTTATATAGTGCCCTGCCACCACTCAGACAAAAAAATGCTGTTTTGTCCACCATTTACAAATGCTTTCAGGATAAATATTGTTGCCACTAGTGCAGAACATGCCTTAAAAGTCCAGAAATGTTACATGAGAAATGTTACGTAAAACTGAGACAGAAATGTGGTCTCAGTCCAGAATTTTTATACAGCCCCTCCCCACCTCCCGGACAAAAAAATGCTGTTTTGACCACCGTTTACAAATGATTTCAGGAGTTTCATAGAACCTCACCACCACCACCACCACCTGGACAAAAAAATACTGTTTTTTCCACGGTTTATAAATGATTTCAGGATGAATCTTGTTACCGCTAGCAGCTGTGCAGAACAGGCCTTATACAGTAAGTTCAGAAAAAACACATGGCAAAATTGTGAGTGAAGGAAGATACAATTATTGTGGGAATTATGAACTAGCCAAAAAGGGTGCCATGCAGAGAAAATGAATTCCTCCTGCAAAATGCTTCTGCTGCTTGCACTTGCTGCCTCCTGCTGCTGGTTTCTCAATTGATTGAGAAATGTAGAATTATCATTTCCCAATGCTGCTGTCCTGTTTGGCTGTGGTGATGCTGTGTTTGTAACTTGTATGGTGTGGAGGGAATGAGATTTTGAGGTGCTGTAGCTTACCACCTGCAGATCTGACTAGTTGTCAACTTGCCACACGAAATAATATTTTGGCTGATGTTGATGGATCATAATTACAGAGTCCATACTGCTCCTGTTGCACACATAAGTATCTGTCTGTATTTTTTTTTCTGTGCAAGAGAAGGGTGCAGGTGGGTTGGTATTGTGGCATCATGAGTTCTAATAAGTTTGTACTGCTTTTCTATTATTTTTCAGTTGGCTGAGGATTACATCGTCATGTTGCCAAGCCAAGCAAGCTTCATCAGGCTGGGATTCAGATCTGGGATGGTGTAATGCACCACACTTCCCAACGCAGATGATAAGTATTTAATATTTCATTGCTGGGGTAGGTTACTGCAGTCTGGATGTCTGAATTTGCTAGTAATTGTGTTCTGTTTGCTTTTGTCAACATCAGGAATTCTGGTGATGTTGCCTCCTACTCCTGCTTTTTTGCTGCTGAAGACATGGGCACTTCATTTAGTGGTACAATAGTCCCAGTTTTACAGGCAGTCCCTGAGGTAAGTATTTCTTCATTTTTATGGTCTTTGTGGGGGAGGGGTGGATGGGGCCAAGGGGGGGGGTGGAACTTTTAACAATCCTCAAAATTTGTTTGTCTTTTTATCTTATTTCCAGGTACACAGTACTTTTAGAGGAATGTGGAATCCAGATGCCTGCTGCTCTGCTACATGTGCCCTGCATCACATGTTCCTACTGGGGGCTATTTTTGCAGTTTAATTACATTCACGGGATATGGTAAGTATATATATTTTTTCTCTGCTTCCAATTTGCTTGCTAACACCAGGAATGCAGATGGAGGAGTATTTCCTGTCATTGTTCCTGCTTAGGTCATTTTCCTCTGGTGAGTTTTCATCCCATGTCTGTAAAATGACTACATCCAGGCCCTGAAGGAGCTGGTCTGTGGAAGACAGAGCGTGTTATTTGAACTGTGTTGTAGGCTACTGGTTTCATTAACAATTAAACAATACATTCAAGAAGGAAGTATATGTGGAAATGGATGGTGGAGATGGTGTTTAGTAATTAGGTGGAGGGGGCTAATGTCTTGTCTAATCATTTGAGGTATAGCTGGAGTAATTAGGAAAATTTAGAAGCCAATCTGTGGGCAGCAAACACCTCCCCCATAGGGACCATCACAGTTTCTGTGCAAGTACTATGGTAGTACTTATAATTACCCTTTTGGGGGTATTGGATATTATTAAGCCTTGTTTATGATTATTTTGTAATTAATGACTCACTTCATTGAAGGTGCCCACCATTCACAATTTTGCAAAATCTATTCAACTGGTCTTACCAGCTGAATGCTTGTGTTACATTCATACTCTACTTTTACTAGGAGGATTCTTCACGGATAGTAAGTGGCAGAAAATATTTATTTTTTTCCATGGAGTACATGGGCATGTCAGGTGGCAGGAGAGGAGGGGAGGACCGGATGTGGCATGTGCCAGCGTTGGCACTTTTAAAGATGTCAAGGCAATATATCTTGCTTCAAGATGGGGTTAGTAGAAATGAAAAGTAAAATGTGTATCTTGATATTTTTGGCAGCGAAACATTATAACTGTAATGATGCAAAATGTTTATGGTTATTGAAATTTGACTGCTGCTTTAAAGTAGGGTGGGAATCAAACAACAGTTTAGGGCAAAGGGTAATCAAATGAAACTGATTAACACTGCAGCAGATAACACAACTATCACAAATACAATGATAGATAGATAAAATCTATCCTCCTGCCATGCACTATAGCCCCAGCTGAACTAAACATTCACTCCACACTGACCGTGGATGGTGGGCAGCTCAGGTATTTCACAGCAATTGATGTTAGTGCTGGTCAATCAGTCACTTTACTGCTCCAGTACTGCAATGGCTCATCAGTAATGGCAAGGTGCTGTGACCCCCATATAGGCCTCCACCATTCATTCTGTGCCCCTTAAGTCTGGCTGCTTCATCTATCTCCTTCTCCTCCTCCATTTCTTCCATATCTCCCACTCCCACCTAATAGAGAACATCCCAAATTAGATTGCTTGCCATTTTCTGCTGTACCTTGCCCATTTTCTCAGATTGGCTTGCCTTTGAGCTACTGGTGGTGATAGCAACACCCATTTTCTGTGCAGTGTGTATCTTACGTGCCATTTTAATCTGTGCACCAGACACTCATTGGGGTTCTCTGTTAACTTTTGCGGTCGTTGATGACCTCCTTCAATTATAGAAGGCAGGACACGTTTGTAGCGTGGATCAAGCATAGTAGAGATGGCAAATTCATCCAACTCTAAAATGCCAGAAATATGAGAATTGCTGTCCTACATGTGAAGCATGTGATCCATTAGATCACAACTACTATGATCCCCACTTGCCTTCATCTGGTGTCAGACATTCACCAGTGTCTGCCTCAGCACACATATGAGGGTTATGGATTGACTTATACAGGCAGTGTCCCCACTCACTGACTCTGTAGCATGCTCAAATGTATGGAGAATGCATATTAGCCCATCCATTTGATGCCATTGCTCTGTTGTTAGAGCGATGGACACTCCAGCACTGTCCCTGGCGGTGTGCACTAGCAGGTATTCTGAAACAGCCTTATACTGTTCATACAGCCTGTCAATCATGTACAGCATGGAGTTCCACCTGGTCACACCATCAAGCTTCATACGGTGCTGAGGCAGAAGGTTATTGTGCTGCAGCTCACGTAGATGGTCACAGGCCCTTGCAGAATGGGTGAAGTGCACACAGATGTGATAGATGACAGACACAGTTTCCTTAATGTCTGCATGGTTAAAAAACTGCTGCACAACAAGATTAAGGCAGTGTGCCAGGCAGGGCACCCTGAAAAAAAACACCATCGTCAGTGCACTTCACTTCATTGGAGCCATTATCACTTGTGATAAATCCTGCTGTAAGTGACTGTGTGTGCAGCCACTTATCAGTCTTGCTCAGCAGAACATTAAGCATTTTCTCACCCTTGTGAGAACCAGTAACACTTTTGCACACTCAGGGTTGGATGCTGCTGAATTTCAGGGATGTTGCTACCACCACAATTTTGCTTCAGGCAGGTTTTGCCAGGCCCAACATCAGCTACCACATCAGGTACCTGTGCCCAGTGTGCCGTTATGCATATACACAAGCTTGTGGCTGTTTGTCCACTGGTCCACATATCCATGCTGAAATGGATATATTCTGATGCAGAATGCTACATTGCATGTCTTATGGAATCAGCAACTCTACCGTACAGCTGTGGCATGGCACGCTTAGAGAAATAGGTTCACAATGGAACCTACCATTTGGGACAGGCACAGGCCAGCAACCTGCTGAACCCAGCATTCTCCATGAATGAGAATGGCAACAGATCGATGGCCAGCATTTCAGTGGTGGCAGCATTTAACTCACATGCAGCAGTATGAGTAACAGTAGACTCTTGGGGATGCGCAGACCGCATGAAACCCATTATTTTGGTTGATTTTGGGTGTGGTGGTGTACTTTTCTGAGTCAAGGGACTGGGAGTGGCACCTCCACTGCCATACCCACTACACGAGGGAGCAAAGGATTGCTCATCCTCCTCCACTATGAGTACCAAACCAGTCTGTCCTCCCTCCTCCTGCTGTATTGAACTGCCCTTAGTTACATTTAACTTGCCGAGTGACATCCCACCAACAGCTCTGGCATCCTTCTGGTGTTGTTGCCAGTGCAGTGGGTGCTTGTTTTTCAGGTGGGCGTGTTGGCCACCCGTGCCTATGTGGCTTCCCTTTTTTCCCCCGACTAATACATGCTTGACACAGTTGACATATCGATATGGTCTCATCAACTGGATCAAGCATGTAAAAGTCCTAAACTAGGGACTTTTGACCTCTGGTCTTAACATGCTGCTGGGACTGGGGGGGGGGCTGTTAAAGAGATGCTGAAGTTTGTGCTTTTTGGGCTGCTTTCATCACTTCCATGGGACTACTTGTTTTGGGGGGGGTGACTTGACTGCTTGGAGGAGTGCTGCTGATAGGCTTGTTGACAGCAACCCACAGACTGTGCATGTACATGGCTACATCACCCTTGACCTTTTTAAACTCAGGCTCCTATGAGGAATCATCCCAGTCATTGTCATCAGTACCGATGCTGACGATGTCCTCCTCCTGCTCCTCCTCCATATCACTGTTTTATTGCACGGCACCTTTTTCTTTCTCCACAACCATCTCCTCGGGGGCTGACTAACCATATCTCCGGGATTATCAGACACCGGCTGAACACTATCACTACCACCAGCTCCAGCAGGAACAGGCCCTGGGACAGTCACACTGACAGACTTATCACCCTCCTCCTGGACCACTGCTCCTGTGCTGGTGTCAATGCCTCCCTTCTTCTCACTATCATCCCCCACCAGCATGGATGCAACAGTTCTGGCTATAAAAAACTGAGACAAAGGTATGCCAGTACTTTGAACAACTCCTTTGCTGGTACCTGCCATTCCACCAGAGCCCAAAGTGACAGAAGACACAGGTGCAGATATAGGTGTGCTTTGAGGAAGTGGAACTGAAGTTATACTCTCCTCAACAAACTTCTTAGCCTTGTTACCCCTGGCACATTGCCCTGTATGGGACCATTTCTTAGCAGGCATTTTTATATGTTTCTTCAAAGCTTTGCCTTTCTCTGGCAGTATATCAGGAAAGATGTATTAGTAAGTTACTGTGTGAATAATACTTCACATACCTGCAGTACTAGCTTCCAAGTCCAAACACAGAAATTGGAACAGCTAGCAGCACTCCGTACAACTTATACCCACTGTATATGGTAGCCTATTCTAGTTAAAACAAAAAGGTAACTTGTTCTTTCACCAAACAGGAATTTAGTAACACAGGGAAAAAGGGCACAGGTAACCTACTTTAAATACAGATCAGCTGTGTCTGGACAACTGAAAAACTGTAATGTGTTAGTTCTTACTACAGTCAGACCATGATAAACCATGACCCATTGGTCCGTTTTACTCATTATCCGTTTTGTGCCACACGATGATAAAAAAAACACTCACATTGTCAATTGCCTTATTAAACCAGAATTCTTGCTATCCCTAATCTGTAATGGGCTGCAGCAGTTAAGCTTGTATGTGTGTAGAGTAATTTCACCTTGATATTCCGTTCTGGCTGCCAGGTGCTAATGATGTGCAGAGAGAGCTGAGAGAGGTGCGCGATGTGCTAATGAGCACCGATTAAGTGTAACCGCTGACGATCCCTGCTCCATGCATCACTTAATTGCAAACACAATCAGACAAAAGAAGAGAGATAATCACAGTAAATTAAGTTCAACCAGCTATAAACTCTTCTCCCCTTCTCATTCATTCAGGCAGCATTCAACACACAATGGTAGGCAGAGAGAAGAGGGGGAGAAGTGAGATAACAATCTCACCGAAAAGAGATCTCTGCCTTTGGAAACAGGTTAATCCAGCAGCCACAAACAGAGACATGGTGGAATATGCAGCACAGGCTTACAGTTTGAAAATTGGCACTAGCACATACAGTGACATCTGGAGAGCCAAGGAAAAGTGGCTTTCTGCCTCAAGTAATTCAAAATCACTAACCCATGTAAGGCTGGATCAGCACCAAAATGTAGAAACAGCACTTAGCTTTTGGGTCACTGAGATGAACAGCAGAGGTGCTGCAGTGTCTGACAACATGGTGGTTGAGTAGGTGAGTTTTTTTGGTGAGCAGATAAGTGCTTCTGACTTTGCTTATTTGCGAGGATGGATCCATGGATTCAAAAAAAGGCACAGTTTAAGCAGCAAGGTTTACTACAGGGAGTCGGCCAGTGTTGACCAGACTTCAGTCATATTGGGCAGAATACAGCTAAGAGAAGTCCTTGCTGAGTTTTCATTGAATGACATTTATAATCGTGATGAAACCAGACTTTTCTATAATTTGGGTCCCACTGTTACATTATCATCAGCCTCTGTGTCCAGTACCAAAAAATGTAGACGGACTGACTGTTGCCCTTCTGTTGCAACGCTGATGGCAGTCACAAATTAGAACTGTTTGTTATAGGTAAGCAAAAAAGCCAATATGTTTTTCTGGTAATTTTGATCCTGAGATTTATGCCAGGTACCACGCTAACACAAAGGCATGGATGACCACAGAAGAGTTCAAAGAATGGGTGACTGATTTTAACCATAGCATGCAGGAGACATGTTATTCTCTTGGTTGACAATGCAACTAGTCATGCTGTGCCTTCAAACATTTCAAATGTTAAAGTTCACTTCCTCCCCCCAAACACAACCTCACATATACAGCCGATGGATGCTGGCATAATCAAAAACTTTCAATGTTTCTACAAAAAAGAACTCTGCCGTCATTGCATTGCCTGTGCCGGGGCAGGCACTGAGCTAAAAGTTACTGTCAGACAAGCTTTACTGTTTCTCCACTCTTCATGGTGATCTGTGACTGAAACGGCAATAAGAAACTGCTGGCATCTTGTCAAAATATCGCCGGACAATGATATCACTGAAACAGCAGAGGCAGCATTGCCTGCCACTGAGCTAATGGAATTGCAGGTTCCAATCCAGAGGCTGCCAGCTTCATTTGTGAACGCGCTCACTGCACAACAGTACGTTGCAGCCGAGGATGACAATGAGACTTCCCCACCACTAACTGATGCGGATATCTTAGATATCATCTGCTTTAAGGAAAACAAAGAATTGGATGAAGAGGAGGACTTACAGGACTCTCAAGATGCCCAGTCCAATCACTCCCCTCCACCAGTGTTGGCATCTGCTGCATTCACTCACTTAGGCTTCCTGTTGAGCTACTTCAAGCAACATCCAAATGATGTTACTGGGAGGTATATTGATGCACTGCTGGATCTTAAAAAATTCATTACAGAACAGGTAGTGGGATCTTTTAAACAGAAACAAATCGCTGAACATTTTGTCAAAGATAATGATAATGAAAATGTTTGACACCCTTCTATCCTATAACAACAGTATGTGTTACAATATTCTGTTGAATGGTATGCATATTGTCTAGCTGCTTCATGTTAAGTGATGTTATGTGATGCTTCTGCCTGCTCTCCCTCCCCGAAGTAAGAAACCATGCTGTGTCAAAAGAATAAGTAACCCATAGTCTGCCCGCCCTCCCCAAAGTAAGCAACCTGCTAAGAGATGCTTCTGCCTGCTGCTCACCAATGTTTCTACAGTTCTGTACACTTCTCCCACTGCCTCCCTGTAAGTGATACTTCTGTCTGCCTGCTCTCCCCGGAGTAAGCAATCTTGTGGTGTAAAGAGAATAATTAAGCCGCAGTGGTATGCATGTTGTCAAGCTGCCTCGTGCTAAGTGCAGCTTCTGCTTCTGCCTGCCCACCCTCCCTGAAGTGAGCAACATTGTGGTGTAAAAAGAATAAGTAACTTGCAATCTGCCTGCCCGCCCTCCCTGAAGTAAGCAACATTACGGCACATTGGCAGGCATGGTACTCACCAATGTTTGTACAGTTCTGTACACTTCTCCCACTGCCTACTTTTAATTGCTGGCCGCCCTCCCAACAGTAATCATCCTTGTGGTGTAAAACTAATAAATAACCTGCAGTCTGCCTGCCCTCCTTCCTCGAAGTAAGACACCTAAGAGTGCTGCGGCTGTGAGTCTTAAAACAACAACATAATTGACTTGAATCGAATAAATAAATAAATACCTTTTTAAAACTTTTTAACAATAGCAATTTTAGTTGAATAAATGATGTGTGCAATAAAATTGTGTGCAATAAAATTTTAAATGCAGAGTTGTGCCGTTGTATTAATTACAGTCCATAAAGCAGTATGGATTATGCTGTGACTTGTTTGTCCATTGTTTTACAATCTGGCCAGCATTTGAACAATACAAACATGAATGGACTAACCAGGTTTGACTGTACGACAATTTTTTGTTATGGAAGAGTGCAGAGGCCACCATATAATAGCACTGACAAATAAAGGTGCCTATGACACTCTGGATGGGCTAGTACTACAGTAATATGTAGTTTTTTAGATTGAATGGATCAGGCAGTAAACAATGTTGTAACAGGGAAAGGGTAAGCAAATTCAACTGAAACTGGAACACCACAATGCAGAGGCAAACTTCAACAATAAAACACAGGGGAGCAATTCACCAAAGCAGTGAAACCGTATATGGACAGTTGAAGTGGTCAACTAAAAGTACTTTCAACAGATAAAATGTAACACTGTTGCTTTTCACAGTTTATGTGGCACACACATGTTAACAATTAACAGCAACAGAACTGACCACAAATCCCCCAAAGAGAAAGGATCAGCACTGTGAGTTCAAAGCTTTGGAATTCACAATCACAACTAAAAGCAGAAGAATGGTATACAATACAGGGTAACAGGAGCAAGAACTCTCAGAAGTAGCAACTTTTCAAGGAAGGTGAAAAAATATTTGTCAAGATATAAGAAAAAAATACAAATAATTAGAACACCAACAAAAATATAACGGCTTAAAAGAAATAACAGTAAATCACTAAAAATTTTAGAGAAATCTGTTAGTAAAAGTGTAGAAACTAGCCTGCACTGTTTTTATACACCTACCCTCCCCCACTCAACTCCTTCACAGACACAGACAAAATTCAAAACTAATTAAACTATGTATTATGCAAAAATCCACAGCATTAGAAAATGTTCACTAGCAGCACTAGGAACTAACTGTAGATCTGGGAGCAATTAGCTCTCAAAAACTAGTTTTTATAGGTTTCAAAAGGGTTTATTGACTGTGATGCACCACAACAGACTACTCTCCAACTCAACAGGCAGTAGTCTGTGCTGGAAACAGCCTGCATGTGATTTTTGACCTATTTACCCACAATCCATTGCAAAGTTTGCCTTTGGAGCATAATTTCACAGGTGAAATAAATTGTTTCACTGACAAAATTTTCACCACTAAGTGAAATTTAAACATGGATGGGCTAAATTGCTCTATGAAATCATATTACCTGAAATTTTGCAATTACACGAAATTGCAAACCCAGGCAAAATAAATTTTGCCAGGGTGAAAAATTTTGCAAAATTGAGAAATTATACAAACAATTTTGTGGTGCGAAATTTTCACATTTTGCACAACACTACATATCGGTATCTATTCATATGGTAGTGGGAAGTACAGGGAGCTCCATTAGGGCTGTATTTCATGCATATGGATATTTGTAGTCCTACTGTTTCTATGTATAGTTCCTGTCATGCCCAGTGAGCATTCCTTTGCTGTGTCCAGCAGTGTGTGACCAGTACATCTTAAGTAGGAATAAAGATGGCCACTGAACTGATGTGCCGTGTCTGAGTCTGTCTGTCTAGAGCACCAGAATAATACATTAACATCAGTGTTCATACGCTGAATGTTATTTTCACTCATGAGATAGTTCTGTGCTGTCTAGGGCACCACAATATTACAGTGGCAATGAGGATTGCAAGGAAAACAACCCCCATGGGTGCCAGAAAAGTTGGGTAAGATACTGCATGTTCTTTAAGTGCACAAGGATCTTCTCTGCTGCATCGAAATTGTCCATCGTGCTGCTACGCCCCCAGCAGCAAAATAATTTAAGCACCCTTAACCTGTCAGCTGCAGTCTGTTGTTTAAACCACAGATATATTGCAAGTTTAAACCAACTGCAGCACTGTGTTCTGCTTGTTACTTTAACCTGCTGAGCACTCAAAATAAACAAACTCTCAGTTCTGTCTGCTTGAGATTGTGATCCAGGCAGCCCACCCCTCACAAAGTCGCTGGCAACTCAGCCTCTGGGGGAAATCAGTATATAACTAAAGATCAACCTACAGCTGTACCTTGATGTAGCAAGCAGCACAACCCTAGGAATTCCAGGCAATCAAAACTAAGGGAGCCATAATTTCCCACCAGCCACAACGATCCAGTGAGTGGTAAAATAGCAAGCCTTCACAGTTACAGCATAATTTTCTGACCACAGCACCATCTAGGCTGGAGGACTGGAACTGCACCTCTCCAGCACCAAGCAGCACAATATCAGCACCTAGTGGCTGATCTGCATAACTGCAGCCAAATCAGTGCAACTCAATGCAAAATAGCACATCTGAGCACAGTAAACTCCTCAGAATTCCCACCAACATGGCACAAAATTGGATGTGCACTGGAATTCAATGAATCAAAGGAAACATTTGATTTATATGTAGAGCATTTCCACTGCTGGCTTAAGGCAAATAAAATCAAAGATGACAGCAAAGTAGATGTCTTCTCAGCAGTTTTGCCACCACAGATTTATGCCCTACTCTGGAATCTAACTGCACCAGATGACATCCTGACCCTGACATATGTGCAAGTCTCTGAGACAGCTGCACATAATTTCAAACCCCAGTCCCTTATCATTACTGAATGCTACACTTTCCATCATCGCAACCAAGAGGAGGGGGACTTATTGCTGACTACATAATTTCATTAAATCATCTGGCACTCACCTGTGCATTTGGCCAGTCCTTGAATGAGGACCTCTAGGACTGATTTGTCTGCAGACTGAGAGGGGAAGCTTACAGCAAAAGTTTTTTGTCAGAAGAAGACCTAAACTTCAAGTCAGCTTGTGACATTGCTCTTGCTATGGAGCTCACCCAAAAAGGCTCCAGGGCACTAGTAGGATATTTTGAACCACAAAGGAGTGGTATTCACATGGTCACCCATACACCAGAACCCAAGGGACATTCCACACCACAAAGTGGTCCACCACCCATTTATCAGCAACCCCAAACATTTAGGAAGCCAGCACAGCAGGACACTTCCACAAGGTTGAAACAAGTGTGTTACAGATGCAGAGGTAACCACCAGCAAAGCACATGCTGATTTCAACATGAGAAATGCCATGGCTGCAGAAAGGGGGGTCACATACAGAAAGTGTGCAAGACTGCAACCCGGGCTGCTCATGCACAGTATGTCATAGATGCCACTCCAGCCCCCAAAATAGAAGATGAGACATTGCCACTAATCATGGTCTATGTAACACAAGCCAATGGAGAGGAAATCTGCGTCCAAACTGAGTTGCCAGGAAAACCAGTTAGCATGCAGCTAGACACCAGAATATTAGTATATCTTGTGCCAGAGCACATCTACAGAAAGAAACTTCAGCAGTGCCCACTGCAACCATCACATATTTAGCTCTTGTCTTATACTGGAGACCAAATCCCTGTGCTAGGGGAGATTCATGTACTGTATCAGTCACTTATGAGGGAGGAGTATCCTGTGAAGACCACGAGTGCAAGATCATGAGTGTCAAAATGGTGACTAGAAAACAGCAAGGGGAAAAGAGTGACCCAGGAATACAGCGATTGCTGAAATGGCGACCTATGGCTTTCACCCCCTCCCCAAGTTGTGTACCTACTGGGGTTGTTTATATGTAGAAAGGGGTGGCAGGGGTGAAGACCCCTGCAGAAACTCACTGCAGCAGTGTTGTTGCTGTTTCAGTGATTGCTATTGTTTAACAGTCACTCCTGTTTGCCTTGCTCTTTTCCCATTGCCATTTTGCCGTCATCATTTTCCTCTTACCAATATTACATAGAACCTGAGGGAGGCAGGTGGACCTTGCCTTTTGTGGTAGTGGAAGGTAAAACACCTGCCTTACTAGGAAGAAACTGGCTCAAGAAGATCAAGCTGAACTGGGAAAAGATCTTCAGCTTAAATACCATGACCAAAGCACCGTAAGATACACTGAAGAAAATATTGGACAAACATGGTCCTATTTTCCAGGATGGCTATGGCATAATCTGGGATTTCAAGGCAAAGATCCTAGTGCAACCAGGAGCTACTGCAATTTTCCACAAGCATAGACCAGTACCCTACACCTTAAGGGAAGTGGTGGAGAAGGAACTGGACTATCTTGAAAGCCATGGTATCATGGCATGAGTAGAGAGCAGTGACTGGGCTACCCATATCATTGTGATACTGAAGCAAGACAAAGCAGTGAGGCTGTGTGGTGACTACAAGGTTACAGTGAACCATTGCATAGATCAAGACTATACCCATTACCCAATGCAGAGGACTTGTTTGCCACACTGGCAGGTGGAAATTAGCAAGTTTGATTTATCCTTTGCATACCAGTAGTTGTAATTGGAACCAGAGTCAGAACCATATCTAACCATCAACACCCACAAGGGACTTTACCAATATCATTGCTTGGCCTATGGAGTTTCCTCAATGCCAGAAAATTTTCCAGAACACAATGGACTAGATCCTGCATGGACTGGACCATGTAGTCTGCTTTATCGATGGCATCTTGGTAACAGCACCCACAGCGGAACAGCATCTGACAATCCTGGACAAAGTTCTGTCCAGACTGCAATGGTATGGACTGAGAGTGAAGCTAGCCAAATGGCAATTTCTGCAAGATTCTGTTGAGTACCTAGGCTACTGGATCAACATCCAAAGCCTACACCCAACAGAGAGCAAGGTGGATGCTGTATTCCAGGCACCTGCGCCAACAAATGTGGCAGAATTAAGATCATTCTTAGGCCTCTTGAACTACCATGGATGGTTCCTAGTCCATTTGTC
The DNA here is from genome assembly GCA_016271365.2 of Neoceratodus forsteri. Lineage (NCBI taxonomy): Eukaryota > Metazoa > Chordata > Ceratodontiformes > Ceratodontidae > Neoceratodus > Neoceratodus forsteri. Next base: position 438,909,543 of record CM057453.1, read on the forward strand.
CACATTGTTGCAACCACTCCATGACTTGCTGCAGAAAGAAGCTCAATGGAATTGGTCACCACAGTGTGAGGAAGCATTCTAGGCTTGTAAGCAATGTGTTCTTAACAGCAAGTGGTTAGTGCACTATGACCAAGCCAGACCTCTGAGGTTGGCATGTGATGCATCCCCATATGGAGTGGAGGCCATCATTTCTTATGTGTTACCTTCTGGAGAGGAACACCCAATCATCTTTGCTTCCAGAACTTTGTCCCCAAGCAAAAGAAACTATGCTCAGATCAAGAAAGAAGCCTTGAGCATAATTCTTGGTGTCAAAAAGTTCCATCAGTGCTTGTATGGATGGAGATTCACTCTGCTAACAGATCACATGCCTCTACTGGCAATTCTGGGGCTGAAGGCTGCAATATCAACTCTCGCAGCACTCAGAATGCAGTGATGGTTCTTGGTTTTGTTGGCATCTGACTATGACATCAAAAACAGACGTTCTCAGGATCATGCAAATGCAGATGCATTGTCAAGACTGCCATGCAAAGATGCTACACAGAAAGAAGATGATGGGGCAGTATTCCACCTTTCACATCTTAAGGAATTACCCATTGCTTCACAGGATGTCACAGCAGAGACACAATGAGATCCTGCCCTCTTAGCAGTCCTAGATTTCACCCTAAATGGTTGGCCCAACTTCACGAGAGACCAGACTCTCTGTCCTTTCTTGGACAAGAAGGACCAGTTGTCCACAGAGCAAGGCTGTGTTCTATGGGGATCTCAAGTTGTGATACCTCAAAATTCTGCAAGAGATTGCTTTCCGACTTACATGACAATCATCCTGGAATCTCTTTGATGAAGGCATTGGTCAGAGGATACTGCTGGTGGTCAGAACTTGATCAAGAATCCAACATCTTGTCAACCAATGTGTGCCATGTGTGGCTGTTCATAACCAACCTGCAACCAGACCCCTGTATCCCTGGTCCTGGGCTACCACACCATGGGAGTGCATCCATGTCCATTATGCCAAAGTGGACAAACAACATTTCTAAGTAGTAACTGATGTCCACTCCGAATGACTGGAAGTGTTTCCCACACTAGTCACAACCACTGAAAAGACTGTAAACCTGAGAAAACTTTTTGCCTCCTATGGACTACCACGGGAGTTAATGTTGGACAACAGTCCCCAATTTTCTTCCCAAACTTTAAACTGTTCATAAAGCAGAATGGGTCTGACGTATTTTGACTTCACCTAACCATCCAGCATCCAATGGTGCAGTCGAACAAGCTGTACATACATTCAGAAAAGCTTGAACTAAACCAGATTCCCAGCAAGTACCTACAACTCAAAGGCTGGCTCGTTTTCTGTTCACTTACAGAAACACTCCTCACACAGTCACAGAGTGAACACCTGCTGAACTGTTCCTTAAACATCAACCTCGTACCCATGTGTTATTGTTCAAGCTGAACTTGGCTGATACTGTCACAAAACATCAACAACAACAGCAAAAGTGTCATGACAAGTCAACCAAGCCAGTACGGATTTTTCATCTTGGGGAGAGGGTGATAGTTCAAGACCATACATATCTCAAGGTTTCTCAGATTCCTGGGGTGGTGATTGAAACACATGGACCTTTGACCTATGCAGTTCTCATGGGACATCGACTTGTTCACGTGTCTGTGGATCACCTGCTGCATTTCGAGGTTCCCCGCATGTGGCACAAGACATCACTCCAGATGAGGACAGTGACACAGAGGACTTTGCTCCTTCCTGTGAAGCTTCACCGAGGCTGGTGCCAAATAAAAATGGAACACCTGTTTCACCAGCGATGGTTGTTCCAGCCCACAGATATCCTATGAGGCACCAAAGACTGTCACAAAGACTTGATCTTTAAGTCATGTACTGAACCTGTACCTCTGTGCAACTGGACGCTTACCTGTACTGTTACTTAGTAACAAGTTCTACCCAAGGGGCAGAATAATCCCCTGAACTTGTTTCTGGGTACTGAATAGTCTACTGGAAGTTAGGAAATGTTACTGATGAAGTATTTTAAACTAGTTCCTGTCTAAGGGGGAGGAGTGTAGTATATACATATAGGTGTCTATGTGGTAGTAGGAAGAATAGGGAACACCATTAGGGCTGTAGTTCATGCATATAGATATTTGTAGTCCTATTTATGTACGGTTCCTGTCATGCCCAGTGGGCATTCCTTTGTCTGTATTTCTGAAAGAGTCTTTAAAGTGGTGATACTTTTCATTTGGGCATTTCCTGAATGAACAGTGAAAGCTTCATTAATGCCGCTTTCCCTACCATGCTCAGACTGACAGCATGACACAGTCATGTCTGGCAGACTGTGGATAGCTATTTGAAAATGACAAGACAGTCTGCTGCAACATTTTTAGACCTATTTAATTATTTTTAAAATGTAACTTCATGAAGTTAGTTATATAATTGACTGCTAGTTTAATGCACCAATCTCTTTTTCTTTGCAGTCTCAGAGTTGGGTGCCAAAGCTATGCTGATCTTATCAAAATAGTCAGTTTGATTTGTGATCACGAGGCAGTTGTACAAGAGGCAGGTATACAGAATGAATTCACTTCTGTGTACCTCATTGTCATGCTGCTAAGTTCCTGTGCCAGTCATGAAATGATTAAGCCCAGCATGCACATTTATCTAAAATTAAAATACATTTTTTGGCAAACAGCTGTCCAATCAAATTTCATTATTGTTAAGACCCTTATAATAATAAGATATTAAGTACTAATGAGTTTTCGAACACTTTTTTGAGGTTTTAGCTAAGGCTGTTTAGTTTTTCGACCTTATTAAAAATAAGGCTAATAAAGTATTCATGAGGCTTCCACAGTTTCTGATTGGCCACTGGATCTGTCATTAATGATCAGTGAATGATCAATCCAGCTGCCAAACAGGGACAAGAGGCCACCTCACACTGATGTGGGTATCTGCATGCCATGACCCTGCTTATTGATTCAAATGTCGTCCACTTTGCGACCTGATGGCACCACAACAGAAACCATGCCATAGTAAAAACTGCTGCCACAGAGAAATTACTATTATTTTAAAGTCACTGCCAATGACAAACTTTGCCATGGCTGCACTATATTTTTGACTTGATTGGCAGCAGTACACATACCTCACGCACGGCGTGACCAAGCAGCATGCAGATGTATGTAAGGTTATATGCTCGCTCGATACAAACAAATACTGTGAAAAGTTTGTTTTGTACAATAATTCTGCTATTCAGAGGCTGTAGTAGCTTTATAATAGCAATAACAACCTCAAAGATGGTTGTTTGCTGGGGATAAATGACCGGGTGATGGGTGGTGTCTCTTGGATGTTCCTTGAGCCTCCCAGCCCCTCACCCAGTCATTAATCCCAAGGAAACAAATGCCAGTTTGACAATTATTGCTCAAATTATGCATAGTCCATTTAACAATTGCCATTAATGTGTGTGTGTGTGTGTGTGTGTGTGTGTGTGTGTGTGTGACCTGACATCATTTGCTGGGAGACCAAGACATGTTAGTGTCTTTATGTTGCAGCATAAATCAGAACAACCAGGCACTTCTTGATTGAATGGATAAAAAAAAATATACAATTTGTGTGCTGTTAAATTTTTTCTAGCCTTATGCTGTAGATTGGAAATAAAGACACTGCTTTCAGAACAAGAGTCTCGGGTGTTTCATGGAGGAAAAGTGTAGCTCTCTTTCATTATCCAGCGGTCAGTGAGTCTTTCATGTGTATTTATTTGAAAGTTTGTGACCAGCAGAGACACACTGAGCTGAAGCTTGTTTCCAGGTGCAGCCCAAGGGAATGGAACGGAGAATTAGTGTACAGATGTAGACTGACTTTACAGAACCAGATTGAGCTGTTGGTGGTATTTTTAGTGAATGGGGGGAATTTGGCCAGGATACCAGGAAACTTCCCTTACTCTTTCTGTGGGGGGTGCTGTAGCTTCCCGTTATGGGAAGAGTGATGGAGACTCCCAGGCCGACGGATGAAGGAGGAGGAGGAGGATGTGGAATAGGAGACCAGAATGGATCTGGCAATGTGACTACACAATCAGAAGGAAACATGGATATTTCAACACAAAATCAAGGAGGAGGAGATTGAACCAACACAGCAGCAGCTGTAAAGGAGTCAGCTGGAATGTACCCCTCGGGTGGCCAGCATAGCATCTCACAAAAAGCTCCAGACAGCATAACTGAGAAAAAGGGTACAACAGTTGAAATAAATGCACCAGAAGAACAGAAACTTAGGGAAGTGCAATCAGATGCAGATATTCAGGAAGCCTAAAATAGATTAACTCTGGAGCTGGAGAAGACAAAAACGGAGTTATTAGCCCTGAAGTCAGCAGTTGAAGAATGTTATAAACAAGGAAAATCTCACCTAGATGAAAAAAAGAAAAGAAAACAACAAGGAGACTCATCCCCAGGAAACCAAGGAAGTTACAATGCAAAAACAAACCCCGGATGACCAACCACAGCTGCCAGCACATCCTGGCACTTCCGAGACAAATGCCTGGACTGCAGAGACAGCTTTGCAAAATGCAGGATGGATATGATTAGAATTGAGCATTTGGACTCCCGACCCACTCACCCTGCTACCTGTAGATGATGTAACTAAATCAGGAGATCAAACGGAGATCACAGATGCCTCTGGGGGAAATCCTTCCAGGACAAAAGAAACGGGGAAAAATGAGAGAGACACATTACATACAGGTACCAAACTAAATTTAAATATTGACAATGGCATTTCATTGTCTCCTTTAGACATGAGCTCAGATGTATTTTTTGAAGCTCTCACAGATATAACACCTCCAGAGGAAGTTCAAACTGCAACAATAGAGCCTGAGTCAACAGAGGTGCCCATAAACCCCAGTGCCACACCTGCACCAGCTGTGACTTATGCGAGCCTACTGAAAAAAACACCGGAGAAGGCCAGACATAGGCATGCAGTCAGACTAAGATATTTTGGGGGTTTAGAACTACCCCCAGACAGATTCTATGTAGGCAAACAACTGATTAAACAAGATCTTGGATTCTCCCCAGCGAAAGTATACACTTTGATTCATGCTCCGAGAGAATCCACATTTGATATCGGCTTTTGTTCAACACACCTATTTGACAGGTTGTGGACTAACTTTACGATGCATAAACAATCACCACTGTGGGCCCCATTCTAGGCAATACCCCAAACAATGGCTACTTTTAAACTGGTAACTATATTGTTCCAAAATAAAGCGGTTAATATTTCAGACACTATCTTTTGGCTAAAAATAAAATGTGGTGTAGAAGGAACATCAGACTCCATTGTGGATGCTGAGGGAATTTGGATGGTGGGGATGGAAGGTCAGGGTAAAACTACACCATGATGACAGTGGTATCAAGCACCTCCCTAACTATTACTACCTAGGGAGGAATAAAGACATTTTGTTTTACCAGGGGCAACCCCACTCATGCTATAAATGCGGGTCCCATCAGCATATAAGCAACTAATGTCTGCATTGGGCTCAATGGGGCTGTACAGCTACACCATTATGCCATCTGTGTGATGAAGGAGGTCACTCCTTCCTAACTTGCCCCTGGGCAGTACACAATACAGATAACGCAGACTTTGCAGTACAAGATCTCTATATTAATAAAGCAACCCGACAAACCCAGAGGTCAGCTGCACCCACCCTGGTACTTTCCTGACCAGTAACCCCTCAGACCACAAACACCCCCAAGACTGAATCCTCCCGCTGTTTCTACAAGGGACACAGAAGCAACTACAATAATTCCTACTGAGCACCAAACCCCAGTGGTGAACCCCCCCCCCCACTGAGACAGCCACAAAAGAAAAAGAAATGGAAATGCCCCAAACCAGCTGAAGCTATATTCCAAACAATTCCAAAAGGCAAAGCAAGGAAAGCCAGAGACAAAACTGACCAAGAGGGCCACATCACCCTGCAGAATAAATGTTCCTCACTTCAGTGCAGGAAGGCATTATAGTGCAGTGGTTTAAGGCTCTGAGCTGCAAATCTGGTGACATCCAGCAGACCAGACCTGGGTTTGACTCCCACAGCTTCCACTTGCATACTGTGTGAACCTGAGCAAGTCACTTAACTTCCCTGTGCTCTCAGGTCGCACCTGTATAAAAGCTTTCAGCTTAGTATGCTACTCCTGGTTAAACAACTAAATAAAAAAAAAAAAAGACAGAAATGGACATTGACTCAGATTCTACATCAGGGCATTCCTCCCAATGTGATGGAACCTCAGAGGGAGAAGAGAGAGAGAGAGAGAGAGACCCTCTACCTTAAATGGACCCCCCCCAAAAAAAAGAGACGGATGGGGATGAGGTTTAGTTTATGGAGAAAACCTCCTGATTGACACTGAGTCTTATGAACAGTGAGTTGTTTATTGCTTCTGTAAATACCAACTGTTTAAAGACAGACAGGAAGAGGAAAGGTACTTTTGCATGTTATGCTAATAATAAATATGATCTAGTCCTCTTTCAGGACACCTGATTACCCATCACGCATGAAATTCAGTCAGCAAGTGCTGGTTGGTTATGGGGGCCACCTACTGGTCCATAGGTGAAGGCATGTGTAGTCGAGTGGGGCTATGTGTCAACAACCCCAATATTAAAATCTCTAAAATAGTAGATATTGTTCCAGGAAGGGCACAACTGCTGGATATGTCCCTGGAAGAACAGGACCTTAGGGGTATTAAGGTGTATGCCCCTTAAGATGAGGCAGGAAGGGTACATCTGCTTACCCTCATACAACCTTACCTCTTCACAGCTAGAGCAATTTTGTTGGGAGGAGATTTTAACTGCAGTAGATTCAAATGCAACAGAGGTTCAGTAACTGAGAAAGTTTTCTGTGACGCAGCCTTTTTAAATAAAATGTTATCACAGACCAATTTAATGGATGTTTTTCACACTTAACCACAAAACACCACAACTTACATATTTTAGGGGTGAACTAAAAACTAGAATTGACTACCGATTCCCGTCGCCTTGCCTCCTGATAATTATTTCAGCAGTATCATCGGTGAGCACCTCAGACCATGGCTTACTAGAAGTAAAGATCTCCCTCTCCTTGAGATTCAGCAATGGGGAAGGGTTACTGGAGACTAAACGTGACTCTGTTAGAAGATACAAATATTCTACAGGGGTTAGTAAATATAATTGAAGCAAGGAAATCTGTATTTTTCCTGTATGACATACCCATAGATTGGTGGGAACACAGTAAATCAGGCTTTACCTCCTTTTTAAACATATAGGAAAACTCCTGAGGCACCATAGGAAGTCCACCTATGAAGTACTCAAACAGCAATTATATAAACTTTTCTCCCTCCAGACAGAAACTGGGCAAGATTATACATCACAAATCCATAAACTTAAGCAAGGACTTACATCTCGCCAATATAATAGATTAAAATCAAAGGGCCAGATTTTCAAAGGCCAGAGAATGACGCAGGATGCTTATGTCAAAAATTACTGACGCAAGGAGCAGGTTACATCAAACCTTGCACCAATTCTGATTTTCAAATGGTGCTTGCATTAAAAACAGGTCTGCATCTGCCAGAGTGGCTTGCACCATGCTTGCACCGTAAACAAAAACTCTGCACATGTGTTGAAGGGATGCCTGCATCACCAAAATGATGCACCAACCCCTTATTTGGGATTTTCAAAGAATGCAAGTCCTGTCCTTGTGCCTAAGATGCATGTTACTGTTAGACCAGCCAGAGCTGGTCTAAGGGACACTAGAGCATATAAAGAGACCCGCAGCGGGTGGTCAGACCTGACTATGCTACTATTATTATATTATATTATATTACTATTATTATAAGATAAATGCAGATCCACACATCTGAGGCCTTTCCATATCCAGCCAAGACACTGCGATCAAAACTCTCATCTATACAAATGATTTCTGCATAATAACAGCTGATCAGCAATCAGGCACCTTAATTGAACCTATACTCACTACCTTTTCAGATATCTCAGGATCCACAGTAAACATTCAGAAAAGCAAATGTTTACCTATTGGGCAACCCCCTACATGCACAGTAGAAATTTTAGGTATTCCCATTAGCCACAAGGAACAAAGAACTTTGAGAATATATTGTGGACAACAGGATTCTGCACACGTCAATTGGACTTACACTGTCAACAGTGCATTAAACAGAGTAGCTCAGTAGAACAAGTGGAGGATGACCAAAAATAAAAATTGGTATTCATGGTTAAAATTTATCTCATCCACATGTTCCTATGTTTAAGTTATGTTTTCCCTCCACCCCAGAAGACAGAAACTAGACTGATGAGCTGATTCTTCTTCTGTATATGGGGAAGTCACCTAAACCTGATAAAAGAGGCACCTTGTATTTAGAAACAGCCCTAGGAGAATTAAAAATGATAAAACTGGTAGTATTTTATTACAGTATTTTTATTTATGCGAATATAAAACCTTTACTATCAGGAAGTTTGTCCCTATGAACATACGAAATCGCCAGCAGAAACAGGCCACGTGGTCTATCAAGTCTGCCCGAGTGTGCAGCTAGCACTTCATCTTGCAGTTGCCCCTTCCTTCCCCCATCACCATATCCCTTCCCCTTATTCTGTCCCACCCCCTTTTGAAACTGCCCACCATCTTACAGGACATCAGATCTTCCGGTAGGGTATTCAACTTGTCCACTACCCTTTCTGTGAAAAAGTGTCTCCTTACCTCCCTCCTAAACCTTCCCCCCCTCTAATCTCAGGGTAATGGTCATGGGTAGGGAGGATGGGAGGAGTGGGGAGAGGGGGCAGGGACAGTAGCTCAAGCTGTGGACCCTGCAACACGAGCAGACTTGAGAGACCCTAATGGCCTTCTTCTGCCGGCTTCTTTGTATGTTCGTATGTCATTTCTCTGTATTTATAAGATTTTTGCTTTTTATTTACTTTGAGCAGCTTTGTTCTAGTAATTTATGAGTGAAATTATTGTTATTTTTTTTAAATTAAAAGTAAAGCGTGGTCTCTGGAAATGGCTTCTGCTGCTGAGTAATGTTGCTCATTTTCTGTTTGAGGGGAAAGCCATTTCTCTCTCGTCGATTTCCGATGGTTTTTCAGTCGACGCTTGGAGTGCAGAGCGCATAGCAGCAAATATTACAGTGTCTTCTTTTTGGTAAAGGTAATTAGTTATATTTTTAAAAGTCCCAAGTTTGTAAGCCGACCAAACCTGGAGTCCGGCGATTAGGAAACTAGAAACGCCGGCAGAGCCTACAGAATCCTAAGTGCAAGAATGAAAATTGCATGAATGGTGTTTCTTCGAAGTCCCTTTTTTTAAGTGATGTGCCCAGGAGACCCTGTGAGGAGGAGAACAGAGGAGTGCGAGAGGAGTGCATTAACATTTTAAATGCAGACATGCCTGATCTTGGCCTACTAAAGGTATGTCAATATTACCTAGGGGGGAGGATTGTCACTGTCTCCAGTTGTTTGCCCCGAGGTTATTACACTCAGTGGAGCGTTCTCTTTTGTTTAATTTGCAGGTTTGGCTGCAGAAAGACAGGCCCAGGGAGACAGGGAGACAGAAGGCAACAACCCTCCAAGCTTCAGTTTGAGTGGATTTATCTAATCCTACAGACACTTGAAAAGGGAGTTAATGTGCCGTGGAGAGAGTTCAAGAGGTTAAAGAGTACTGTACCTTTTACTTTATAAAGGAAAACTTTTTTATGGAATCCAGATACTCATATGAGTGGTAAGCTTGGAGACATTCGTGGTTATGGGTGGAAATAATGGCGACTTGTTTGATTAAGTGGCCGTTCTTGCTCATGACTTATAATGAAAATCAGTTACTGCTTTGTCTGGACTCCTAGTTTAAGGAGCTGAAGGGCAACATTTTTAAGTGGTCCGGTCCCTGAATACTTGTTAAAGGCTTGTAAAAGGCAATTAGAAAAATGTATCAAAAATGTATTGCTTCTGAAATGTGCTCAAGTAATAACATTGTCTTTATTTTTTTGCATGGCGAATATTTTATTGGGGTTCTTCACAAGCTTACAAGCCTTTTTGTTGGAAAATCTGACTTCAATTTGAAAATATTTCTGACTTAAAGTTGGCCATTTGTTCAGTTGGACTCCTGTTTGAAGAGCCTAAGTATTGAATGCTCTGTTGGGTGTGTGGTGTTGGAGGAGCGAAGTGTTGAATTTAAGGGACTCAGGAGTATGTTTTGCACCTCAAAATCTAGAGAAACAAATAGGGCACACTGAATGCAACCTACAAAAGCTTGTTCAGAGTTTAATGTAAATGTGTAAAGAGTTGGCACTGCAAGATTAAGAACATGGCTCTAACAAATATGGGACTTCTGAGAATATTAAAGCCATTTAGGAGAATGAATAATGTTATTACTTTATATCAATCTGCATTTTGAGCTGTTTAATATGGAGATGTTATTTTTAGACTTTCTTTGGACCTTCTTTGGATGGTGATAAGAATTTATTTAAGAATTTTTAAATATAAAATTAGCAGTAGTTAAAATCTATTAAATGTTATTAGCTAAGAAGGTGCAAATAATTCTAGATTGCAGCATAAGTTAGTGAGGTCCTTGGTCCAGTGTGTGCCTAATGGATATCAGCTAGGACAAGGTGACCCAGTATGGGTGGTCCCACCAGTGACATGGAGTTCCATTATGAACCTAATGAGCAGTCAATAGGAGTGGCTGGATTGGGGGTAATCAATGGGACATCGAGCAGCATGCTTCGGATGGTGCCTCAATGGATGAGCCTTAAGGCCATCATGTCCAATCGGTCATCAGGGAGGCATAGATGTGACATGATGTGGAAAGATGGGACTGAACTGTAACACAGAACTCCATTGTATGCCTCTATAATAGTCTATAGGTATTGCTGGATGGGAGGTGACCTCTGGGACACGGAGCAGTATGCACTGCATGATGCCCCATTTGGATATACCCTAAAAGTCAGAAGGTCCAATTAACCTTTGGTTTGGAATGGTGGCATCATAGTGTAAGCAGATGGGTCCTTCCAGCTACATGTAGTCTCATTAAATGCCTCTGAATTGGCTGATGGGAGTGGCCTGATAGGAGGTGGTCTGGAGGGTACAAAGGAATGTGTGCTGCTTGATGGTGTAGATGGCTATCCCATAAATGTAGTGTGTCTATTTGGCAGCAAGACTGGTATTGTTGGGACAAGATGTGAGTGGAGAGGGTAAACCCAGATGGGAAATGTTGGACCAAAATGGTGTCATTTGGACTCATTATGGCCCTCAGACCTATTTTTAGAAAGGTGGTTTGGATTAAATGCCACCAGATTATTAATAGTAAAAGTTAACTTGGAGAATTTTGCTGATATTGTAATGAACACGATTTTGCATCTTTGTACTTGTATCTAATGTACTTTTTTATGCATTATGTTTGTAATGACCTTTATGGTCGAACAAATAAACTACTACTACTATTACAGTATTTTTATTTATGTGAATATAAAACCTTTACTATCAGGAAGTTTGTCCCTATGAACATACCAAATCACCAGCAGAAACAGGCCACATGGTCTATCAAGTCTGCCCGCGTGTTCAGCTATCACTTCATCTTGCAGCTGCCCCTCCTGCCCCCCAATCACCGTATCCCTTCCCCTTACTCTATCCCACCCTCCTTGTGAAACTGCCCACCATCTTACAGGACATCAGATGTTCTTGTAGGATATTCCACTTGTCCACTACCCTTTCTGTGAAAAAGTGTCTCCTTACCTCCCTCCTAAACCTTCCCCGCTCTAATCTCAATCCATGCTGTCTTGTGTCCTTTCCTCTCCTCAGCTGAAATACCCCTTCTATGTTAGTCTTGTTAATCCCTTTCAGATACTTAAAGGTCTCTCTTATATTCCCTCTGTCCCTCCTCTCTTTCAGTGAGTACACTTTCAACTCTCTCAATCTGTCCTCATAAGGCCTGCACCCAAACCCTGTATCATCTCCGTGGCCCTGTGTTGCACCCCCTCCAATAACCTTATGTCCCATTTCAGGAACAGACACCAGAATGGCACACAATACTCCAGGTGGGGCCTGACCAATGATCTGTACAGGGTCAGTATAACCTCACTCCTTCTGGAAGAGATCCCCCTTGCTATACACCCCAGCATTTTGTTGACCTGTGCTGCCGCCTTCCTGCATTGGGCTGAGTTGTTCATGCTCCCAGTTATGATTACTCCTAGGTCCCTTCCCTCTGTGGTACTTCCCAACTGTACTCCATTGAAGTGATAGTCCCTTCCCTGGTTCTTTGCTCCAAAGTGCAATACCTTGCACTTCTTGGCATTGAAACCCAGATGGCATGTTTCTGTCCACTTCTGCAATTTAGTCAGACCCTCCTGCAGCCCCTTCCACCTCTCACTGCATGGCTCCCATTTTGGTATCGTCCATGTGGATAACTTGAGTAATGGACCAGCTGTCACAAATCATACAGACTTGGGAGCCAACATACACTATAACCAAGCAAACTAGAATGGCGGAATTGCCAAAATATCTTGGAGATTGTGTAGAGGAATTGAAGCTATGGAAAATCACAAAAAAATATCTGATTAAACAAGATAGGAAGCAATTCTACACCGAAATCCTGGATACCTTTTAAATAGTCCACTCAATATTTCTGGCTTGGCCATCAGAGGAGGTAAAAGATATCTCAGCTATGCTAATTGACCAGAGAACTCCACCAAACATATGGGACCAAATATGGTTATGTGCACATGGGAAATTACAAGTTAAAGACAATTTAAAACATAAGGATAAAACAGAGAGAAACTGCCCCACAACAAACTTGTATAGAACAACCAGAAACAATGCAACATTTGATTTTTAAATGTGCCCCTTTGCCATAGCCTTTTGGGACCTCCTTAGGAACAGATGAGCACAACTCCCTCCTATATCAACACCTCAGATGTACTTTCATTTAGGAATATTTCCCAGGACAGACTTTCCCTATAACACCAGCTCTTTTAGGATACTAACCACACACATAAAATATAGGATCTGGCAAGCCATATGTTGGTTAACTATACAACAAATAGAATGGTAGCCAGAACAATTACTCTATTTTGGAAAACATACATCATATTAAACAGAAAGAACACAGTTTATGCACATAAGTCCAATATTTGGAGAGATGGAATGCATCAGAATGGCTTAATTAAATAACACATAGAAGGGTTAAAATAGAAAATCCCAAAGACTTAGGAGGGAAGGTCTTAGTTCAGACCAAACAAAGGTATAGTGAACCAAGCACCAATATGGAAGTTAATTACCTTTTTGTTTCCACTGTTTTGTCCATTTTGGAAATTATTTGTATTGCAGGCCACAGAAGGATGCCAGACTTTATTCTCTAGAATGGTGATTGTAACCATGTTTCTTTAAATCCTTTTTGTTATATTGTGATGGGAAAATATGTACCCTTTTCTTGGGGGTAGTAGGAGGGAAGGGAACCAGTTTTAAAATGTATTTGATTTCTGAACACTTTCTGTTGCTTTCTGTACTAATCTGTGGTGAAGTTAACCCATTAGTATTATTATTTGCTTTCTGAAGTAGTGTGGGGGGAGGGGGGAGTATGACCAAAATACTTATTTGATTTATTATTATTTGTTTAGTATATTAATTCTATGTGAATATAACATGCTTGTATTACTATTTGACTTTAAAGTTACAATAAAAATTCCCCTACTCTTAGTGAGAAGTGCCATGGGGATCGTTAACATCCACCTGAACAGGCAGACGGGACCTCAGTTACAACTTAGGAATGCAGCACCCCTCCTCCCATGATGCAATACAGTGTCAGGATTGGGATTTATCTCTGGTTTCCGGTGTGGGGCTAGAACCCATCACCTTCTGATCTTCTAGCCTCAGAGGCAAGCGTGCTACCTACTGAGCCACTGACACTGTTTGCTCCCCCTACTGAGCATTCCTTCGTGGCTATGGAGCTACACAACATTGATGTTATTCAAATAAATCCTGAAACATACTTACTGTATGTATAAAAGTCAATCAAGTGAGTGCCCATCTTCCCTCAAGATTTAAATGGCATATGATACTATGCAATGAGTACTATACAATGAAGGCGGTCTCAGTTTGCTCCAAGGAGAAACCTACACTAGATAGCCAACTGAAGAGTATTTTAAATTTTCCTCATGGTGTGTGACACTGCTTGGTTACCATATTAAGTAACTGGCAGTAGCTATTTAAGCAATAAGGCACGATGGGGGTGGGCATTATGGTGGGATAATGGCCTGCCTTGGGTGGGTTGAAGCATGAGGCATGCCTTATTGCAATTATGAAATGGGTCCCCGTACTGTTAATAAATAAAAAATTAACACATCTTTCCTGTGTTTTAAATTACTAAATTATAAATGTAGACAAGTACGGGAAACAGAAAAACAGTAGTGCCTACCCACTCACTGCCACAGTCGCTTGCTGCTGCAGGTGTCCCATTACAGTACTTCCAAGTGGCGGTCCTGCTCCAGTCTGTGCCAATACTGTTCGTTGCAGGAATTTAGAGTAAAAAAAGTAAGGTTCCTGACTGAGGGCAAGTGTGTGAGCCTGTCTGAGCTGCATGGACTCCTTTTTTTTTAATTCAAAGTTTATAAAAGATTTTATAATCCAGGTACAGATCCACATTGCGAATAAAATACATGTTATAAGCATAACAAATGGAAGATCAACCCCTCCTCCCCACCCGTGAGCTGCATGGACTCCTGAGCAAAGAGAGAGCAAGTGATCGGCCATTGTAAGATGCAGCAGCTATCTTTTAAGTTACAGGGAGTGTGGGAGCACTTAACGTAAGCTAGATTTTTGAGGGAACCAACAGGATGAATGACACTGGAAAGACAGGAACTGGGTATTTTACAGATATCTGTTTTGACTGCAGACCGGAGGATAGTTTCTGTTTAAAAAAGAAATTGCAATCGGCTGTTCATTTGGTTCAGCGTGCATGACACGAGACTCAGAACCCAATGAAGATGGAGCCACCTGTTTTTTTTTTGGGGGGGGTGTTAAACGGTAATCTCCCAGTTAAACTTAAAAAAAAAAAAATAAAAAAAAAAGGAAAAGTGTTTGGTGACGGGACCAAGAGGGTGTCGACACCAGGAAGACAGGAGCTGGTATTCAGCAGAAGCTGTACTTGACCAAGCTAGACCAGAGTATGTGTGTGTGGGAAAGAAGAAATCTGTGTTCACATGTACAACGTTTTGTGTGGGAGCTGAGCAACACATTATTTTTTTAGGTACAGAGTCCCTCTTGTAAGGAGCTACTTTCACCCGAGCCGTTGTGCTGGGATAGCAGCCTAGCTGAAAGGAGATCTTAATCATTCAGAAGATGAGATTTTTAGTACTCATTTCATAATTAAAGTTACAGCCTTCAAGGCTGGCCCAGTGGCAGAGGGCTGAGGCTTTTGCACTTCACCTGCCCTCATGCCGGTGATCCAGGTTTGGGAATGGGCAAAGGGTCACTCAGAGGTTGGCTGGGGAAGAAGACTGAGTGTCCCACAGAACACTCTCCTCCTCCATGAACAGTGGTCTGCTAACTCCATTTCAATACTGTCTCATGGGTGACCACAGATGGCATAACAAGTGGATCTGCATGGGGAGAAGGCAGACATCTCCTGACTGGGATGCACACACATTCGTTCATTCACACAGTCTCTCATGAGGCACCCGAGGGGAAGGAAGAAAATTAGTGGAAAAATCCTCGACCACTACGAGATGACACCATGCTCCCCGTAGGCTTTGCACCACCTACTTGGCAGCCTACCACTGTATCTGAAACCTAGTCTCCTCATGGGCCTTGGGCACCAAGGAGACTCCACCATGGGAGGGGTGGGTATCCGTGGAGCACTGCAAGGTGACAGGGCTGTAAGCCCCAGAGATGGCTGGTGACAGAGCTGGAAGGAGTAGCCAGGTGGAAGAGGCTGACTGATTAGGGGAATTAGAGCACTCAGAGAACTGTAAGCGTTGTAGGTGGCATTAAATTGCTTGTTATAGAGTTATAGTTTCACGGTAAAGTGAGTTTTTGTTTTTGGTGGTAGGTGTATTTCTTTAGTTGGTGTGTGGTTTGCACGGTTTGCTGCTTTTATGAGCATTTTGGGCGGTATGTTATTATGGGCAATATTTGTTGTGTTTTTATGTTTCGTTTCATTTTGGTTGCTGTGTGCTTTTATGATAATTTCTGCTGGTTTTCTGTGCCAGGTATTGGCTTTTTGGGGTAGGGAGTGTTTTCGTGTGTGATTAATTGGTATTTTGGGGGGTTTAGTATTTGGCATAAATTTTTGTTTTTCTGGGTTTTGTTTGGAATGCTAAAGTTCTTTACTTGGATTTGGTGGGGGGGAGTATTTTGTTGGTGGGTGTTTTACTTGAAATTTCTTTCAGAATATGTCAGATTGGTTTTCTGTCCAGAGTGTAATTTTGGGTTAAATTTTGCTTTGTGTATGTAATGTTTCTAAGTTTTTAGACATGTTTTGTAGTGATTTTTGTTTTGCATAGGTGTTTGGAAGCTTGTTTATGTATTTTGTTTTTGTTTTTCACCTGTATTTATTTTGGGTATAATTGGTGGGTATTTGTATTTTTTGTGTTTTGGTTTTTATGTTTTAAATGTGTGTTTGACTTGTGTTTCTTGGTGATGTTTTGGCTAGTGATGTTATAGGCGTTTTGTTGATTTTGTGTTTTGCAAAATGAATGAAATTGTCTTTTTTGTGTTGTTATGTTGTTATGTTGAATTTAGCACTGTTCTTTTCTCTAGCTTGTAACACTGTGTGATGTACTTGCATTTACTCCTACCTATTGTTACGCCGCCATGATGTACTTTCATTTGTTCTCTGCACTTTTTGTAACGCTGTGTGATATACTTGCATTTTTTTTCCCTGTCCTATTTCTGTATCACTGTCTGTACTCTCCCGGGTCGTTCCTGAAAATAGGCATAATACTTGTCTAGTGTACTTACCCGGTAAGCAAAAGCTAAATAAATAAATAAACTTGTTTTGCCTCATTTAACTGTGAACTAAACTATAAACTGTAGTGTGTTTTTATCTTTTTGACTTCCTCCAACATATTGTAAACTGTACTATATTTATTGTGTTGCTGTATTCCTGATGATCTGTATGTGACTCAGTAGTGCCATATGTGTGGCCTGGGTCATGCCTGAAAATGGTTCCTCAAATCAGTGTGTTTACCCAGTAATCAAATACTTAAATAAATAAATAAATTATGTTGAGAGAACTAGGATGGCACTTGATGGTCAAACGATCTTCTTTCTTTTTTTCCTGAATTTTGATGTTCACAGTATATGTAAATATCCATTCTCAACAAATGCTCATCAAGTTCACGTGGTAGAACTTCACCATCAACACATTCGTTGTCATTGTGTGCAAATAATATGCTGATCAAGATTATGAATAAATTATCACATTTTCAAACAATGCACAACAACAAAGTAGGAAAAATAATTCTCTGGCATGATGCCATCAGGATAATGGGCTATTCGTACTGTGTTATTTTAAAGTTTAGTAGGGACCTAGGTAGCACTTTTACTTGACATGGGTAAATGGCAGCAGGATTATAAGTGCTGTTTCTCTCTCTCTCTCTCTCTCTCTCTCTCTCTCTCTCTCTCATTATCCCCTCTGATATATTCATTATACTTAAAGTGGATGAGGAGTAACAGACGCACACTTGTCAGAACCTGCCTGTACTACCTGATGATGACCCTTCTGACACACCATGTCTGGGTGGGTACTGTAGTATAGTGCTTTTGCACACATTCACTTGAGCCATCCATTAGACTTCCCCACCCTTTCCAGGAGGTTGAGCTGGGACAGACTTCACAAGGCTGAGCAGCACTTAACAGGATTTATTGGCCTGTCAGGTGATATGGTGTAGATGGCATGCAGTATTACACATTATTTGAAAAGAGAAAACCTCTACTTGAGTTTGTACTTATTTATTTAAAATAAGGTATGTTCCCACCAGGATTGCTCCCTGAGATACAGAATCTCATTTTCACACAGAACTGGGCTGATCACAGAAGAAAAAAAAAACAGAACTACAAAAAAAATATTGTCTATTTAGTTGTTATAACTGATGGTAGAATACATTGTTTGATGTAGAGTTAGCTTTCCTAGAAGGTCACTATACTTTTATACTATACAGTTGGCCATGTTCAGTATGGATTTCCATCCTTGCTGAAATGTTGTACCACAGTTCAAAGATCATGGAACATTGTTGCACCTTGCTGTGGTACAACAGCATATCAGCTGATCAGAAATCCTCAGGTCACCTAAACTGAGAACTACCACATACCCAGTTACAGAAAAGAAGGGGGGCTGCCAAGCCACAGGGTGGAGAAAACAAAGGCTGGACACTACACTGTGGAAAAGGGGAATATGATTTTACTTTATTACATCAGGAATCAGGGCTGAGAGGGGGGCCACTACACTAAGGAAAAAGGGGACATGTATTTCATTATCTGACAGTCTGTGATCAGTGCGGGGACCGTACACTCTATGAAAAGGGGATCTGTATTTATTTGTCTGACAATCTGTGATTAGGGTGGGGAGGGGGGACCCTGCACTATGGAAACAGAGATTTGTTTTACTGTTTTTGGCACTTTGTGGTGAGGATGAAGGGATCATATGACCGGCCCTGGACTGTGCACAGGGTACCTCCCTGTTCTGCACAAAGTTAGGACAGAGTTTTGGTTTCCTAACAATGGGCGCTATGCACTATTGGGCATATGGTACACGCAAAAGGCATGTACCTCAACCATGCAGCTCTGCGCCGGCCGGTATTCACTACCAGCTACCACCTGTCCACGGGCATGCCCCTCCAGCACGCAGAGCTGTGCACAATGGCCGAGGAAGGAGTCACAGACCCAGCCAGGCATCTAATCAGATACCCAGCATGGGTCTCACAGTGGATCTCTTGCATGGTACAGTGCAAGTCTGGGTGCCTCCAAAGGCACCCAGACCTACGCCTATGCCTAGCTGGTCAGAGGACCCATTCCTGAGGCCAAGTGACTTTTCACAGCTGCACGCTGCATGGGCGAACTGGAACACATCCAATAGCTGCCGCAACCCCAAATGCCAGACAACATCCACCCTCCGTGCCCGGGTCAACCACCCTGAACCCCAATTACATCACCCCTACTGCATCATTGGTGGACAGTGAACCCCCACCCACCCATCTGTGTGGCACCACAGCATACCCAACCCGATATTCTGTACCACGCTGGTGGTGCCGTGGTCAGTTATATTGATGGCACATCCCTCCCACACCTCCATGGCCACCAGCTCTATGTCATATGCATGGGAATGCTGACATACTCCTCCATATGTCAGGGCTACATTGCTGACTATCACTGACCACAGCACCACTGGCCAGGTATGGGTATAGGGTGGGAATGCCGTGCTGTGGGCAGGTGGGGATCACTGGCAATCAGGCTGTAAATGGGGGTTAGGGTGCACTGGGCACCACTGTGTGTGTTGGAGGGTGATCTCCCATGTTGCCTAGATGGGAGCCCTCATCTGTGGGGGGTGGCTGTGCATACAGGGAGGAGCTATCATTTGTGGGGTGGGGGGTTATGCAGTGCCACTCTGGGGGAGTCTCCTGCCATGTGTGGGGAGACTGGCTGCATGGGCACTGCAGGGCAGCACTGGGTTGGGGGTTACTGCATTAGGGGAATGGGGCATCACAGTGTGTGAGGAGGGTTCTGCATTGGGGTAGGGGCTGGTCTGTGCTGTGTGTGTCAGGGCCCACCAACTGCCTCAGGGGACAAGTGGGGGTCCAGTGTGCCCGGGACAGGCCACGTACCTCGGTTATGGCAGGGTTCTCCCTGGTGTAATGGGTGCCCACCTACACACCCCGGTATGCAGCACTATGCGACTTAATGCATGGCGCATAGTGCTGGCACCCCCCCCACCTCTGGCCTGTTGCTGTCCACACAGTCAGAGGATCAGGTGTGAAGGAGCTTCCTGCCCCATTTTGTACATCCTGTATGGGGGCGTGATGGGTGCAGAGTGGCTATGCACCACAGCTGGCATGTAGCCACTCCACGCATTTGTGCATAGGGCCCTTTGTGTGGATGCATCAGGTCTTGTCTTCACCCAAGGAGGTTTGATTACTGTGATGCAGGGAATATGCATGAGGTAGCCCTCATTTGCATGCCCACATCGCAATATTCTGTGCTGCGGCACAGTTGGGTTTACATTGCACATTGGGGCTTCTGAATATTGCCATACCCCCAATGGCCACTGCAAGTCCGGAGATATGTAGGTGCATCTAGGGATGCGCCACATGTCTCCTTTGAATATGTCAGCTGACAGTCATAAGCCAACATGTATAGAATAGTGTTATGGGAAACTATACACAGCAAAGCAGTTTGACCATCAAGTGGTTACCATGACAACAGAGTGACCCTCAAGACTGAATGGTTTCCCATACCTTGCTTTATGTATATTTTATATACTGTATGGGAAATCAACACATCAGTAGAACACCAATTGATAATTTTGTCCTACTTTAATTGAAAAAAAAAATAGAAACATTAACTACAACTCCAAGTTTGGGATAAAAACTCCATCAAACTGGGTTCAGTTTCAGTAGCAGCTTGACACACCTCCGATACACTACTGGCTCTGATACCCTGTAAAAAAAAGGTTACTTTTTGTTGCATGGCACTTCTGTAGATGGCAAGCATTTCACATCCACTGCCCCTGACTGCTCTGATCATCTGTAGATACTACTACTACTGCAGTGTCTCATCCATGTCTGTATGGCATCCGATAGACAACAAGGCAATTCTTCACCTGAGTGCTTTGTATGATGGCTGATGATCTCAGGAGCGAAGCACCAAAGGTCCCTCTGCAATCATAGAAAACACAAAGAAGAAGAGTAACTGAGTTGTTTAGGATGCCATACACTATTCTTTATAGTATATAGTGCCCAACATATAAGATTGCTTCGTTTTCTGGTAAGTGACTGCCACTGGAAACTGCACTCTCATCTCTCCATCCACTGGCCAGCTCCACACCTGACTCACCAACCACACCTATCCTATGAACACTGCTGGAGGGTGGTTGCATTGTAAATGTAGCTACTATAGCAAAACAAAAAATCGTTCTGTGTTAAGTAGCTACGTCACTACTACAACAAAACAACTTTTACAGTGTGTAAATCCATACACAATTATACTCCTCATGCACTATAAATAAATAGGGGATATGTTGGACTGTGATGGCATACACTGTTTATCTGCATGAGTGCACACTGACCTCCTTCATGAGTGGCGGAGCGCAACAGAGCCACGAAAGTGATGCTGAAGTCAATGTACACGTAGTGCAGATGAACAGTGTATTCCACCAACAGCCCAACAAATATTCGGTTTATACAATAGGGTGAAATGATATGGCATTGAAATGTGTTGTGTTGTATTTTGTGTTGTGGTTTTGTGTTTAATATTTATTTCCTGAGTGTCATATATTGTTTTAAAGGTTTCCGTTAGTTGAATGTTTTTCTCCATGGTAGTTTAAAGTTCTGTCTTTTGTTTCTTCTTGATGCTTCTCTTTCTGCTCTTGGTCTCTATCTGTTTGCTTGGGTTTTGCTTTCCATTTCTAGGTGTAGTTCTGTGTTGAAATGTGCTTTCTGTGCTATTCTCTGCAGGTGTGTTGCATTTGGCTGGGGGGTTCAGCTGTTTTGAGATTTGCTGCTTTCTGTGATATAGCTACTATGTAGATAAATGTAGCTACTGTGGAAATAAATGCTGTTTATTCCACGGTAGCTACATTTATCTCATGATAGGTCTGCTAAGCATGAATCACTCATTTTTATCTTGTTACTGTGGTGGATATGCTGTTTTATTCTATGGCATATCCTTTCACCCTATTGTATAAATAAACACTACTTCACTCTAGCATTGGTGGCAGTAAATGAGGAATGGCTGATTTAGACGCTTGTAATGTGATGTAACTACTGCAGTAGAACGAAAAGTCATTCTGCTGCAGTAGTTACATCGCTACTGCAGCAGAATCATGTTTTTGAGTGTGTGGATTTCTATACACAACAAAGTTAACTCGTATACTATAAATGTAGGAAGGTTTATTTCTGGCAATGAGGTTCATTCTAAATAATTTTATTATTTGCCATTCAGCTATTCATTTATGATAGTCACTATCTAATCTGACTTTCATGATTGGCAAGGAGGAGATGAAATCTCTTCCCCACAATCATGCCAAATCAATTAACCACCCCTTCTACACCCATCAAGCACCCTGACTCTTAATTTGACATCACAACTCCTCATTCTACCCCCCCAGCATCCAACCTCCCTCCCTGCACAGCCGCAAATCTCCCATCAGGAGAGACAAGGAAGCTAGCACACCCAGCATACAGGGTCTGCTGGAGAGCAGACTGGGGAGAAGGGTCAACTCCAAAAGGGGTCAAGAGAAAAGTACATATAGTGGGGGACTCAATATTGAGGGAGACTGGAAGGCAGCTGGGTCTCACTGTTGCTGGTAAAGAGGTGATCTGCTGTTATTCTGGGGCAACAGCAGACAGACTTATTTCCATGGTCAGGAACTCATGGAAAAGGGTGTGGTATGGGCAGTTTTGATTGTGCATGTGGACACAAATTATTGGAGCAAGGGGAGCATGGAACAGATGAAGGCGGACTTCTGTGCTCTGGGAAAGGTAGCAAAGGAGACAACAGGAGCAGTAATCTTCTTGAGGTACTACCACAGTCTCCTGAACCAAAAGTGAACAGCTCCATGTGTTCCATTTCAGTGCATGGCTGACGGATTGGTTCATTAGAGGGATTTCAGTTCCTCAGGGACTGTGGCCCAACTAGAATGGGTTGGAGGTTGTTCAAAAGGGATGGTTTGCACCCCAACTTACAGGACAGGATGGTTCTGGGAGAAACAGTGGTGCAGCACATAGCTAGTTTAAACTATTAAGGGGGGATTAGTATGGAAAGACACAAAATGACACAGACAAGGGGGGGCATACTGGAATCCCCCACTGAACACAACAGGATTAAGCAAATTCAGGGTAGTGGCAAATGGGAGGGTTAGTGGTAAAATGTTGGAAAGCAGTGCGTGCCAATGCTAGAAGTCTGGGCAATACAATGTCTTAACTTCAGGCATGGGTCAGAGGTGGGACACAACCTGATGGTGGTAACAGAGGTGTGAAGAACCTCAAACCAGGACTGGGAAATGACTATACCAGTCTACATTCTTCAAAAGGATAGGCAAAGGGCAGGAGGGAGGAGTAGTACTGTATGTTATGGAAAGGACTGAAGCAGTAGAAGTAGATAGTCTTGGCCGGCCCGGTGGCACTGAGGGTTGAGGCACTGGATGCCACACCTCGCTCATGCCATTGACCCGGGTTCAAGAATGAGCCTGGGTTGCCAGGGGTCAGCAGGGGAAGGAGAGGATTGAGCATCCGGAGGACAGCTCTCCTCTCACAGGAGGGAGAGGGGTTCCTGCTTGGCGCTTGGCTGGCCTCTGGCAGAAGTTGGAGGCATAGCAAGTGCTGGAGCATAGAGAAGGGGCAGGAAGTGGCAGACATCAGTGGTAACACCTTGATGTCAGGGTGCTAGCCACTCCCTAGAATGAGGAAAATGCTCTTCCAGCTCAGGCGAAGACGGAGCACCGGAGCTTGCCCTCGATTTGCAGACGCCTCTTGGCACCCAACCAACAGATGCTACCAGAGAAGTTCGGGGTGTTGAAGCCCACCTCATCCCCTCCCGGGGGAGGGGTAAACCATGGCTATATGGGTGAAGGAGGGTAGATCAGGTAGAGCAGACTGCAGAGGGATGACTTCTAGGTGCTAATGAGGAGACCAGAGCTGGAGGGAGAGGAGGAAAAATAGAAAGAAAAAAATAAAAGAAGTAGATTAGTCTAAGGTGGGGGAGGTGAACTGGATATCCTGTGGATACTAGCAGCAACAAGAAAGGGGAACAAATCTGGATTTGGATGGTCTATAGGTTTCCAGGCCAGGATCAAGGGACAGACAGGGAATTGGGAAAGATATTGAAGAATGCAGCCAATCTAGGGAAATGGAAGTATACTTAATATGCTATGTGGGATTGCAAAGTTTTATTTTTAGTTAGTATTAGGGAAATAAGATATAATTATATAGATATATAGAAATTGTTTTATTAGTACTGCTAGATTTATCTGGTTTGCCGGTTATTTTGCCAAGCTTGTAAGGTGATTTATGATTTTATTATGATTGTTGGTTTTTATTTTTATTTTATGTATGGTTTTGGGCCTGTAAGTATTATGTGTTACTACTACTTTGCAGGAGTATCTTCTATGTATCTACTACTTTCTTGTGTGAAAAGAATTTCATATTTTCTATGGTTTCTTTAAGTTCTATGTGTCTTTCTGGTTCTGGTATTTTGAATTGGAAATATATTTTTTCTTTTGGAATTTTGTTATGCCTTTTGAGGTATATTCTTAATTACATTACCTTTCTCTCTCTTGCTCTAGTGTGTGATATTGAGGTTCTCACTTTCTTATAAGGTTTTTGTTGTAAATTTTGAGCTATTTTGTCACTATCTCTGTACTGCTCATCTTGTTGATGTTTTTGCTGTAAGGTGTGTCATTTCCAAATTGCACAAGTATTTCCAGATGAGGTTTCTACCAGGATTTTTGTACAGTGAGACTATTACCTCCTCCTTCAGCTTGTGATACCTCTCCCAATACAACCCAACATTCCACTGGCCTTCCCTACTGACTTGCTGGCTGCCTGGTGGCTTTCAAGCCATCTGTGATAATGACCCCAAGTCTCTTTCCTCCCTTGTAACTGTCAGCAGTCCCTCCGAATCCTGTAGCTTGTTCCTGGGTTTTTACTCCCCATGTCCATGATTTTGCACTTCTTTGCATTAAACCTCAGTTGCCGCGCTTCAAACCATCTCTCCAACTTTCCTAGGTCTCTTCTCATACTTTACACTCCTTCATACATGTGATATATCCAACTTGCTTAAGAGGGAGAATTGGGTCAAATTAGGAGGGAGATTGGCCTGTCACCTTGCTTAAGAGGGAGATTTGGATCAAATTAGGAGGGAGATTGGCCTGCTAGTAGGGAGATGCCATAACGTCGTGCATTTGTCCTTAAATGGCATCAAAACATTAGAAAAGTCATTACAAAATGTAATGCATTTCATTTTGCCAAGAATAAGCACTAAAAGAATAAACAACTAGTTATATAAAGTTATCATCTACATTGTGCATCACTGATTTAATTTTATGTGTCTTTATCTGCCCAAAAGATGGATATTTTGAACAGAATTTTACTTAAGCAGGAGATTTTGTTTCCCAGGTGGGAGGGAGGGAGTTCAGGCAAAAATAAACAGGAGTCTCCTATGTAAGAGGGAGATATCACATGTATGCTCCTTATGGACTGTCTACCCTGTTGCAGATCTAGGTATCATCTGCAAACAGGCAAATCTTTTCCTCCAGCCCATCTGCAGTGTCACTGATGAAGACATTGAAGAGGACTGGCCTGATCATCAACCCTGAGGTACCCCGCTGGTCACCTCCATTTCATCTGAGTGGGTTCCATTTACCACCATCCTCTGTTTCCTGCCCTGTAACCAGTTTGTAACCCAGTTTACTACCTTGTGGCTCACCCCGGACTACTGAGTTTGTTGACCAGTCTTCTATGTGGAAATGGTATCAAAGGCTTTGCTTGAAATCTAGGTAGGCGATATCTATGCCTCCCCTTCATCACCCAGTCAAAGAAATCGATCAGATTTGTTTGACAGGACCTTCATTATGTGAAACCATGTTGCCTGGGATCTAGCACCCCTATGGCTTCCAGGTGCTCCACTGTTCGCTCCATTAGGAGCATCTCCATGATTTTTCCAACAATAGAAGTTAGACTAACTGGCCTATAATTTCCTGCATCCTCCCTGCTTCCACTCTTGTGAAAGTGGACAACATTTGCCCATCTCCAGTCCTCTGGGACCATTCCAGTGTCAAAGGACTCATTGAACAGGTCTGCTAGAGAGACTGAGTGCTTTATCCTTAGCTCCCTCAGGATCCTTGGATGTATGCCATCTGGACCCATGGCTTTGTCCACCCTTAGATTTGTAAGCCCTTTCAGGACTTTTTCCTCTGTGAAAGGGCTGGTGTCTACCTTCTTCCCCACCTTTCCTTTAAAGTCCAGTTGTGAACCCCACCCTCCTTCCACAGTGAAGACTGAACAGAAATATTTGTTTAAGATAGATGCTTTTTCCATGTCTCCTTTACACACTCCCATCTATACCCCTCTGAGTTTGGCTATCCACCCTCTGACCTTCCTTCGCTCACTAATGTACCTATAGAATGTCTTGTCTCCTTTTTAACAGATTTAGCAATTCTTCTTCCATTTGAGGTTTTGCACTCCTTACAGCCTTTCCTGCCTCCCTGCAGACAATTCTGGCACACTTCCTGTCCTCATCCCTTTGTTACCTCCTTGTACTTTCTGAAGGTTAGTCTTTGTCCTGCACCTTTTTTTTATTTAGTATGCTTTACTGAAATAAAAAGAAAAAGGAACAGAAACAGACATACCAGATTCAGGCAAGATATCAATATGATGAACCACAGGTATTGTAATAAAGACAGAACAATTTCTACAGCTAACACATCAATATATACAGTGAATATAAACAAAACAGGATAACAAAACAGTAAAATTCCTAAAACTTGTGACATAAACCCTTCCCCCATCCCACTCTTGGTTAAGTGGATCGCCCCTTTCATGAGTTTCTGAGCTGCCTGTAATCCTCTTCTAGTGCCTCGTCTTGCATTTCTACTTCATTTGCCCTACCCAACACTAATGCACTTTTTCCTCTACCTGTTTTTGCCTTTACCCCCCTCCTTGACTCATCCTCTACCCTTTCTGACCTCGTACGTCTACCTCCCTTACTCTTATCCCTCCCTTAAATATCTATGACAATCCCAATGTGATATTATGATTACCTCCAAGTGTTTATTTTTTCTCAAATCAATTATTGTGATCTAGCCTTGATAATAAACTAATTTTTCTCAATACCTTTTTCCCTACACTGTTAATGAATCTATTCTTGTCTGTAATCTATGTTTTTTTTTGTAATATATTGTCAACAATGCCAAATCAATATTGTAATGTTTGCCTGTAGTATTGTACTCTACCCTCCCGGGTTGTGTCTGAAAATAGTCATTGCTATGGCTAGTGGTCTTACCCAGTAAACAAAAACTAAATAAAAAATAAAATACATCAAGAGAAACTCTAAAAGAAAACAACTAAATATTTTACAGCAATAATGCCCTGTACAGCCACTAGTCACACCCTATTATGAGTATAGTTTGCAGTTGTGGTCCTCATATCTGAGGAAAGATATCAACAGGATTTAGAAAGTGCAGACGGGAACAACCAAAGTGGTTGAATTAATACTTCAAAAACATGGACTATGAGGACTGACTGGCAGAACTGGGACTGTTCGGTATGGAAAGAGAAGACTCATGGAAGGTGTAATTACAGTATTCAAGTACACAGTATGAAACAATAACATCATGCAACCAAACACAGTTCTTCAAGATGTGCAGGGATGACGGGATAATCAAGGGGACACTAAGTGTCCTTGAAAGGAGAAGGACTTCACAGAGTGAACAGTGGACACTTATAACATATTTCCAGAATAAGTGGTGTGTTAACAATGTTTCTGCTTTCAAACTGGATAAGTACTTTGAAGTAAAAGGGAAGACATGGTATTCCCACTGAGTTTGTGGGGGAAGGAACAAGGAAGGAAGGCAGGAAGGCAGGAAGGGAGGGAAGGAAAATCTTGATTTACTCATGAAAATACCTTAGGAACAAGTCCTATTTTCAAGGTTGTCCTGCATTTTTTTAACAAGGTTACATGCATATATTACACAAAGTGAAAATGATATGATTAAAAATACTCATAAATTGAAATCATATACAATAATTTAAATATAGCATACTTTCCCAGTTTAAAACAACCATTTCTAAATAAATGGCAAAGTGCAACAGCTGGGTCTCTGCATGTAATAGAGTTACAATGAATGATGGATTAAACTTGTTTTCTACCTTCTTTAAAAAGGTTTAGTGAAAACATAGATCTGATGTCAGGGCATAAGTTATTCAGATCCTAGCCCATACAGACTCTGAAAGTCATTTGCCCATATCTTGATTTAATACTTGGAATTGGTAGCCCTCTAGAACAAACTACTCTCAAGAAATAATTCATAATTAATAATAATTAATATTAATAATGTATGTGCTCTCCAGGGTAATCTGCAACAACATGGTACCTGTCACAAAGTCACTCAGTAGGTCAGGCCCTCTACTCCCAAAGTGCCAACCTCTGAGCGCAGTCTTGTGAACAGTGTAACAGACAAGGTAACCCTCTTGTCAGTTTTTGTGAGTTCAGATCAACCTTTGGTCTCAGTTCTGGAGGGATTCAAACTGTAATCTCTTGCTAGCATACCCAATGCACAGGCTCAGATATATCTGTCTTCGGGGGGCCAGATATCTTTGCCTACGGGCACCTAACCAGGTATTCAGAGATGAACCCTTAAAACTTACTAAAGACCTCAGATTTAAAATGCTTCTGTTTCAGTTTGGTACCACCATACAAGCTTGTGTCTGCTGAACCATAAATATTTCTTAGCAAAAGAAAGCAATTCAAAGACAGACCAGGTTTGCTCTAAAATTAGAGTTTTTACTAAAATATATAATAATATGTCAAACATACAATACAGAATTCTTATATCAAAAGATATACAAATCTTTAAAACAAAACAAGGTTTAAAACAGTGCAATTCCTACAACTATATTTAGATTTTGTCTAGCTTTCTAAATACCTGTTTTCAGTGCTCAGATGTTTCCTTAGTCACTGTCAGATACAAATGCATCACTATAGTGAAAGAAAATAATCTTTCCAAGCAGTATTGGCCAACCCCTTTTTGATGAAGTCATCCAGCCCCTCCTCAGGTCAAATATATAACAAAAAAATGTATGTTTATACAACCACAGGATGTAATTTTAGTAACCTATACTATACAGCTATACAGGATGTATTAACTCTGCAACCTTAGCATAACTCAAGTTTCAATGACACCTCTTTTGATCTCATGCTGTACCCTCTTCACACAGGCTTCATACAGTAGGGTCATTTACAACCTTACACCTCTATGTAACATCCTAGCTTCCCTTATTTTAATGTCATAAACCTAGTTTATGATTTCTCTCTTAACAAAATTAACTTAACAACTCTGTAATTAGCTCAGAGAAACAGGATCCTTAATAAAAGTCTTCCAGTAACACATTGTCTCTAAAAAGACTGAGTGTGTGATACAATGCTGTCAGCAGTTCTCTTGGCCTGCATCTGTCAGCTAAAATCTTGGTGGGGAGGATGAGAGAGGTCATTCCTAGAGCATTTGAATTTTCAGCAGACATTAATACATTTTATATTTAAACAATATAATACAGCACTCAGAACTGGCTGTCTACATCACAGTACCTTTCCCACCCATCTTAACTGCTAACTCTGTTCTTATAACTGCCGCATTTCATTGTGCTGGAGGGGAGGTGAGGATGACCTGCTTCTGGACGGTCCCCCCCGCTCGCGCACCAGCAATCCGTCATGGAAGCCGAGTATCGAGGTGCCGGGGGCTCTACAGCTCCAGCGGGCCTCCTTGGCGGCTGAATCAAGACCAGGAAAAGTTTTCGGCCCCTGCCCTGCCCTGGTGCAGGAGAGGGTCTGACCTGCAGATCCCGTCGTTTCCTCCAGACCAAGCTCTAACTTGCACAAACAACCCTTTTGACTCACCGCTGCTGAGTGTCCTGCTGCCCAGGGAATCGCTGCCAGGAGGGAGGCTGAGTGAACTTTATTTTGGACCCACGACCGCGATCCCCATCGCTGCACAGAACAAAGGACCCAAACGAACTATTTTTGAACTTGGCACCGAAGCGCCCGATCCCATTGGTCCCTCGAAGGTGGTGACTCTCTCTCTCGGTCTCCTTCAAAAGGAGATCCTGTCCCACTCATTCAATTGACTACCACATTTCGTTGTGCTGGAGGGGAGGCGAGGGTGACCTGCTTCTGGACGGTCCTCCCCCTCTCGCACAAGCAATCCCTCACGGAAGCCGAGTATCGAGGTGCCGGGGGCTCTACAGCTCCGGCGGGCCTCCTCGGTGGCCAAATCAAGACCAGGAAAAGTTTTCGGCCCCTGCCCCGGTGCAGGAGAGGGTCTGAATTTTCGGCCCTCCCACACACCCCATTGCCTCCTCCCTTTAAATACTCAGAGGCTCCACCTCCTGTGAGACATCCTACCCTATCAGTCATAGGGGCTGGTCCTGATTTTACACCTAGGGGCTTAGCTTGCTACCCCCTACAAAGAAGCCCTGCTACACTTTTCTCAACACTCCCTGTGTAGGGCTATCCAGAGATGTGCCTACTTTCATCACCTGCCATCTGTCCTGGGCATTACACCTGTGAATCTGCTTGTAATTCTACTTATTTGGCCTCACCAAGTAGCCCTTGCCCAGGGGATGTCCCGTCTGTTGGTGAGTGGGTGTATAACGAACCAATTGTTTATTTATTCTAGTCCATTCTTGGGCTAAATGAGAGGCTTGTGTAGGGTCAATTGTCCTTAAGTCCAAAGCTTACAATCTGCCATAAGAGCCAAGTGTAGCATACCTCAAGTGCCCAGTGAGGTCAGTGTAGTGCAAATGTCCTTATACCTATGCTAACAACTGCCTAATAGTTCCTTGTGGGCCCTGCCCTAATGTAATCCGAGAGACCAGTATAGTACTAGCTACTAGTTCTGAGTGGTCTGGGTTCTTACAAATCCGATGCTAACTACTGTCTAGTGTACTTAACTGTGTGACCTATGTAGAGTGTAATTGCATGCAGTCCTTTGCCTGAAACTGTAATTAGTGTCAAGTGTAACTGCATATAGTCTAAGCTTACAACTGTCATTAGCATCAAGCGAAGCCTGCCAATTGCACCTAGTGTGGTCAGCATAGTACACCCGTGCACATTCCCTGTGCAAACAACTGCCTTTAGTCTTACAGAGCTCTGCCCAGGGTGTCTAGAGTGGCCAGTATTTGTATCACCTATCTGTGCCCAGAGTGAGCTCACACTGTGCCTGGACTGGAGCTGCCCTTAAGAATCAACCAGCTCCCACCTTTTCTTCCTACCAGCAAGCAATCAATCTTCCCTACTCTCTTCCTAGTCCCACCCCATCTCCCTGCTGACTGGGTGATACCAGGTAGCTGGTCTCTGTCCCCAGCCATGACATGGACCAAGCACCCTACCTTCTCACCCAAGGGGAGTGGAGAGGCTTCCATGGGGGAGGATAAGGGTGTATCGTTTTCCACTTATAAGATGCTGGTACTAGTAGGTCTCGTCCTGGGACTTACCCTGGCCCAAGTGGTCACTACCCCTCTGCTGTCACTGGGGGGACACTGGGTGAGTCCCTCCTTCTGTAAGGGTACCTGACTTCCACCTTCTCAAATGTCCTTACGTAGCAAGTCCTGTTACTGCCTTACCTGCTGCCTGGACTTTGGGTACCTATGCCCACCATCAGGGTCAAGCACCTTCGAGCCCAATAACCCCCCCCCAAGGCCTATCTCCTATGAGGCAGTATCTCCTCCTGCTTCTCCTCCTTATACTATTACTGGCCGGTGACATTGAATCCAACCCTGGCCCAGTCAACCTGCCCTCTGTAATCCCCCCACCATGGGGCATGGGCAAGGGCCTAAAAATAGCCCATCTAAATATTCAGAGTCTGCTGCCTAACCGTGATGAGCTTGCATCATGGATCCAACTCTATAAACCTGACATCCTCAGATTGACGGAGACCTGGCTCAAACCCTCGATCCCCGACTCAGCCTGTGTTCTCCCTGGGTACGATTTCACTAGACAGGACAGAGGTGGGAGCAAGAGGGAGGGTGATATCTTGATCTATCATAAGAGCCACCTAAAGGTCTTGCAAGTAGCCTACTGACAAGCCCTCACATCCCCCTGAGAAGTACTGCATGTACTACTCCTACTTGGGAACACCAAGAAACTGCATCTGGTTTGTACGTATAACCCCCCAAGAGGTGGGCTCCCTGGGCTGACCCATCTCCTGGACTTGATTGGCCCCAGCATCGGGGATAATGAACTCATTATCATGGGGGACATCAACTTAAACTGGGCTGGAAGAAACGTGAAGCAGTTTGAGTCTCTACTTACTAATCTTACCCTGACTCAACTCATCCAGGAACCAACCAGGCGGTCGGCAAATGGATCCTCCAGTTCCCTGCTGGACTGGATCATGTCCAACCGTCCAGATAGGATCTCCTCAGTGGGCACACTAGCAGATTCCATCTTGGACCACTCTCCAATCTACTGTGTGTGGAAAACTCCCTCCCATAAAATTCCTCACAAGGTCATGCATGTTAGAAACTTCTCCAGGTTCAACCCTGGTGAGTTCCTGGAGGATCTAAAGCATACTGACTGGTCAGGGGTGCTAGGAGCTACTGACCCTACAGTGGCCACCTCCCACTTCCTCACCGCCTTCAGGGCCTTACAAGATAAGCATGCTTCTAAGGTCACCCGTAGGGTGAGGGGGTCGGCTACCCTCTGGCTGCATGGGAATCTCTTAGCCCAATTGCAGGCGAGAGACAAATGCTGGGCCCATTTCAAAAATTCCCGTGATCCCGCCACCTTCCAAAAATACAGGCACCTCAGAAACAAGTGTAAAAAGGCCATCAGGGCTGCAAAAAGTGATTTCTGCAAGTCCACCCCGCTTAGCTCTGCCAGTGACCCAGAGAGGTTCTGGAGGAACATAAAAACCCTTGTCAGTGGGTCCTCCCATCCAGGGGTGCCTGACATGATTATAAATGGGGTTTCCTGCGACAATCCCCATACCATCGCCAACTCCCTCAATTCACATTTCTCAGACCTCTCTGCCTTCACTGCTCTTTTCCCGTCTGGTGAGAGCACGTCCCATCTTCCCCCCCCTCTACCCGGCAGGAGGATGACCACCTCCGCCAGATGTTCTACCTCAGGGCTGTGTCAGTCATGGAGTTGCAGAGGCAATTAGCTGGCCTCTCCCAGTACTCTAGTCCTGGCCTAGACAATATGGAGCCCAAGCTTCTAAAGCTCGGCGCCTCAGTCATTGCCTCTCCAGTAGCTCACATCTTTAACTTATCCCTTGGTAGAGGGTTCATCCTGGATATCTGGAAAGAGGCAAGGATAGTCCCAGTCCTGAAACAGGGTAATCCCCAAATACCCTACAACTATCGTCCGATTGCTATCCTCTCTTCCCTCAGCAAGCTCCTAGAAAAGATAGTGGCTGATCAGCTCACAGAGTACATTCAGCTACATGAGTTGATATCCCCAGCTCAGCATGGTTTTCGAAAGGGACATAGTACCACAACAGCCTTGGTCTCAGTTGCCTCAAGCATCAGAACTGCCATGGACCAGGGAAAACTCTCTGGAGCCATCTTTATTGACCTGTTCAAAGCCTTCGACTTTGTCAATCACGCGCTGCTCTGTTCTCAGCTATGGTCATTTGGCCTCTCCCCTCCTGCCATGAAATGGTTTACGAGCTGCCTACAAGGAAGAATGCAGCGGACTAGTTACAACAAAGTTCTCTCCAAACCTCGACTGGTGACCTCTAGTGTCCCCCAGGGGTCGGTACTGGGCCCCCTTCTCTTCTCCCTATTTATCAATAAACTCCCTATGGTGTAGACCAACTGTAGTGCCACCCTATATGCAGACAACCTGGTGATAGTGGTCCATTCCCGTGACACAGCTACTCTAAACCAATGCATGTCAGAGGACTTCAACAACGTCCAGACTTGGGTTACCAACCACAAGCTGGTCCTGAACCTGAAAAAAGCACAGGCTATGCTATTCGGCTCTGCAGCCAAAATCAAAGCCTCATCAACCCTGCTAAATATCACTAGTTCCAATGGCTCCTCCCTCCCAGCAGTGAACTCAGTCAAATACCTAGGGGTCACGCTCGACCCCCAACTTGACATGGGATGTCACATCTCGAACGTCTGCAGGGCGGTTAACTGTAAACTGGGCCTGGCCTACAGAGCCAAATATAGTCTCTCACCTGCAGCCAGACTTGCCCTTGCGAGAGGTGTACTCCTTCCCTCCCTTAGCTATGGTCTGCACCTATTCACTCGCTCCTCCATGACACACCTCTCCCAATGGCATACGACTTACAATAACATTTGTCGTTTTGCCTTGGCTGCCCCCTGCCTCACCCATTGCTGCAAGCTTTATGATAATCTCCGCTGGCTCTCTCCAGCCAGGTACCTCGATTTTGGGGTAGGATGTCTCACAGGCAAAGTGATTCGAACTGGCATCCCCTCGGGGCTGGCCCAGCATCTACCACAAACTGACATTTCCCCCTACCCTCTTAGGTCCCAGGCCTCGGGAACGCTCAAAGTCCCCCCCACCTGGACCCTCATGGGGGACAGGGACTTTGTCATAAGTGCTCCTAGACTCTGGAACTCCCTTCCAGAACATGTCAGATTGGCCTCCTCCCACCAGAGTTTTCGCAAATCCTTGTGGGGCTTCTTAAAACTTGCCTCAGCATGTGAATGCCCTAAGCCTCCCTAGACTAATGTTCTTTGCAGTGACCCTTTCTTGCCTCATACAGGTTGCCTGAAATTGTTTGCTGTATCCTTATTTCTATTCTTCAATCCAAGGTACTCCTCAACTTGGGCATAACTGGCAACACCTGTACTTGCCGGTTTCTGCCTATATCTACATGTCTCTAAATGTATGTCTGACCTACCGTCTCCCTGGTGATGTCCTACTATGATGTTATAGGCTGCCTTATTGACTTCTGCCCCCCTGCAAAATGAATGAAATCATCCATTTATGTTGTTATGCTGTCATGTTGAACGAGCACTGTTCTTTGCTCTAGCCTGTAACACTGTGTGATGTACTTGCATTTACTCCTACCTATTGTTACGCCGCCATGATGTACTTTCATTTGTTCTCTGCACTTTTTGTAACGCTGTGTGATATACTTGCATTTTTTTTCCCTGTCCTATTTCTGTATCACTGTCTGTACTCTCCCGGGTTCCTGAAAATAGGCATAATACTTGTCTAGTGTACTTACCCGGTAAGCAAAAGCTAAATAAATAAATAAACTTGTTTTGCCTCATTTAACTGTGAACTAAACTATAAACTGTAGTGTGTTTTTATCTTTTTGACTTCCTCCAACATATTGTAAACTGTACTATATTTATTGTGTTGCTGTATTCCTGATGATCTGTATGTGACTCAGTAGTGCCATATGTGTGGCCTGGGTCATGCCTGAAAATGGTTCCTCAAATCAGTGTGCTTACCCAGTAATCAAATACTTAAATAAATAAATAAATTATGTTGAGAGAACTAGGATGGCACTTGATGGTCAAACGATCTTCTTTCTTTTTTTCCTGAATTTTGATGTTCACAGTATATGTAAATATCCATTCTCAACAAATGCTCATCAAGTTCACGTGGTAGAACTTCACCATCAACACATTCGTTGTCATTGTGTGCAAATAATATGCTGATCAAGATTATGAATAAATTATCACATTTTCAAACAATGCACAACAACAAAGTAGGAAAAATAATTCTCTGGCATGATGCCATCAGGATAATGGGCTATTCGTACTGTGTTATTTTAAAGTTTAGTAGGGACCTAGGTAGCACTTTACTTGACATGGGTAAATGGCAGCAGGATTATAAGTGCTGTTCTCTCTCTCTCTCTCTCTCTCTCTCTCTCTCTCTCTCATTATCCCTCTGATATATTCATTATACTTAAAGTGGATGAGGGTAACAGACACACTTGTCAGAACCTGCCTGTACTACCTGATGATGACCCTTCTGACACACCATGTCTGGGTGGGTACTGTAGTATAGTGCTTTTGCACACATTCACTTGAGCCATCCATTAGACTTCCCACCCTTTCCAGGAGGTTGAGCTGGGACAGACTTCACAAGGCTGAGCAGCACTTAACAGGATTTATTGGCCTGTCAGGTGATATGAGTGTAGATGGCATGCAGTATTACACATTATTTGAAAAGAGAAACCTCTACTTGAGTTTGTACTTATTTATTTAAAATAAGGTATGTTCCCACCAGGATTGCTCCCTGAGATACAGAATCTCATTTTCACACAGAACTGGCTGATCACAGAAGAAAAAAAAACAGAACTACAAAAAAAATATTGTCTATTTAGTTGTTATAACTGATGGTAGAATACATTGTTTTGATGTAGAGTTAGCTTTCCTAGAAGGTCACTATACTTTTATACTATACAGTTGGCCCATGTTCAGTATGGATTTCCATCCTTGCTGAAATGTTGTACCACAGTTCAAAGATCATGGAACATTGTTGCACCTTGCTGTGGTACAACAGCATATCAGCTGATCAGAAATCCTCAGGTCACCTAAACTGAGAACTACCACATACCCAGTTACAGAAAAGAAGGGGGGCTGCCAAGCCACAGGGTGGAAAACAAAGGCTGGACACTACACTGTGGAAAGGGAATATGATTTTACTTTATTACATCAGGAATCAGGGCTGAGAGGGGCCACTACACTAAGGAAAAAGGGACATGTATTTCATTATCTGACAGTCTGTGATCAGTGCAGAGGACCGTACACTCTATGAAAAGGGGATCTGTATTTATTTGTCTGACAATCTGTGATTAGGGTGGGGAGGGGGACCCTGCACTATGGAAACAGAGATTTGTTTTACTGTTTTTGGCACTTTGTGGTGAGGATGAAGGGATCATATGACCGCCCTGGACTGTGCAGGGTACCTCCCTGTTCTGCACAAAGTTAGGACAGAGTTTTGGTTTCCTAACAATGGGCGCTATGCACTATTGGGCATATGGTACACGCAAAAGGCATGTACCTCAACCATGCAGCTCTGCGCCAGCCGGTATTCACTACCAGCTACCACCTGTCCACGGGCATGCCCCTCCAGCACGCAGAGCTGTGCACAATGGCCGAGGGAGGAGTCACAGACCCAGCCAGGCATCTAATCAGATACCCAGCATGGGTCTCACAGTGGATCTCTTGCATGGTACAGTGCAAGTCTGGGTGCCTCCAAAGGCACCCAGACCTACGCCTATGCCTAGCTGGTCAGAGGACCCATTCCTGAGCCCAAGTGACACTGCAGCTGCACGCTGCATGGGCGAACTGGAACACATCCAATAGCTGCCGCAACCCCAAATGCCAGACAACATCCACCCCTCACCGTGCCCCGGGTCAACCACCCTGAACCCCAATTACATCACCCCTACTGCATCATTGGTGGACAGTGAACCCCCACCCACCCATCTGTGGCACCGGCATACCCAACCCGATATTCTGTACCTGGCTGGTGGTGCCGTGGTCAGTTATGGCCAGTGGCACATCCCTCCCACACCTCCATGGCCACCAGCTCTATGTCATATGCATGGGAATGCTGCTGACATACTCCTCCATATGTCAGGGCTACATTGCTGACTATCACTGACCACAGCACCACTGGCCAGGTATGGGGTATAGGGTGGGGAATGCCGGTGCTGTGGGCAGGTGGGGGATCACTGGCAATCAGGCTGTAAATGGGGGTTAGGGTGCACTGGGCACCACTGTGTGTGTTGGAGGGTGATCTCCCATGTTGCCTAGATGGGAGCCCTCATCTGTGGGGGGTGGCTGTGCATACAGGGAGGAGCTATCATTTGTGGGGTGGGGGTTATGCAGTGCCACTCTGGGAGTCTCCTGCCATGTGTGGGAGACTGGCTGCATGGGCACTGCAGGGCAGCACTGGGTTGGGGTTACTGCATTAGGGGAATGGGGCATCACAGTGTGTGAGGAGGGTTCTGCATTGGGGTAGGGGCTGGTCTGTGCTGTGTGTGTCAGGGCCCACCAACTGCCTCAGGGACAAGTGGGGTCCAGTGTGCCCGGACAGGCCACGCACCTGGTTATGGCAGGGTTCTCCCTGGTGTGATGGTGCCCACCTACACACCCCGGTATGCAGCACTATGCGACTTAATGCATGGCGCATAGTGCTGGCACCCCCCCCACCTCTGGCCTGTTGCTGTCCACACAGTCAGAGGATCAGGTGTGAAGGAGCTTCCTGCCCCATTTTGTACATCCTGTATGGGGGCGTGATGGGTGCAGAGTGGCTATGCACCACAGCTGGCATGTAGCCACTCCACGCATTTGTGCATAGGGCCCTTTGTGTGGATGCATCAGGTCTTGTCTTCACCCAAGGAGGTTTGATTACTGTGATGCAGGGAATATGCATGAGGTAGCCCTCATTTGCATGCCCACATCGCAATATTCTGTGCTCTTGGCACAGTTGGTTTACATTGCACATTGGGGCTTCTGAATATTGCCATACCCCAATGCCACATGCAAGTCCGAGATATGTAGGTGCATCTAGGGATGCCCACATGTCTCCTTTGAATATGTCAGCTGACAGTCATAAGCCAACATGTATAGAATAGTGTTATGGGAAACTATACACAGCAAAGCAGTTTGACCATCAAGTGGTTACCATGACAACAGAGTGACCTCAAGACTGAATGGTTTCCCATACCTTGCTTTATGTATATTTTATATACTGTATGGGAAATCAACACATCAGTAGAACACCAATTGATAATTTTGTCCTACTTTAATTGAAAAAAAAAATAGAAACATTAACTACAACTCCAAGTTTGGGATAAAAAAACTCCATCAAACTGGGTTCAGTTTCAGTAGCAGCTTGACTGAATGCGGCACACCTCCCGATACACTACTGGCTCTGATACCCTGTAAAAAAAAGGTTACTTTTTGTTGCATGGCACTTCTGTAGATGGCAAGCATTTCACATCCACTGCCCCTGACTGCTCTGATCATCTGTAGATACTACTACTACTGCAGTGTCTCATCCATGTCTGTATGGCATCCGATAGACAACAAGGCAATTCTTCACCTGAGTGCTTTGTATGATGGCTGATGATCTCAGGAGCGAAGCACCAAAGGTCCCTCTGCAATCATAGAAAACACAAAGAAGAAGAGTAACTGAGTTGTTTAGGATGCCATACACTATTCTTTATAGTATATAGTGCCCAACATATAAGATTGCTTACGTTTTCTGGTAAGTGACTGCCACTGGAAACTGCACTCTTCATCTCTCCATCCCACTGGCCAGCTCACACACCTGACTCACCAACCACACCTATCCTATGAACACTGCTGGAGGGGGTGGTTGCATTGTGATGTAGCTACTATAGCAAAACAAAAAGTCGTTCTGTGTTAGTAGCTACGTCACTACTACAGCAAAACAACTTTTTACAGTGTATGGAAATCCATACACAATTATGCTCCTCATGCACTATAAATAAATAGGGGATATGTGTTGGACTGTGATGGCATACACTGTTTATCTGCATGAGTGCACACTGACCTCCTTCATGAGTGGCAGAGCGCAACAGAGCCACGAGTGATGCTGAAGTCAATGTACACGAGTGCAGATGAACAGTGTATTCCACCAACAGCCCAACAAATATTCGGTTTATACAATAGGGGTGAAATGATATGGCATTGAAATGTGTTGTGTTGTATTTTGTGTTGTGGTTTTGGTGTGTTTAATATTTATTTCCCTGAGTGTCATATATTGTTTTAAAGGTTTCCGTTAGTTGAAATGTTTTTCTCCATGGTAGTTTAAAGTTCTGTCTTTTGTTTCTTCTTGATGCTTCTCTTTCTGCTCTTGGTCTCTATCTGTTTGCTTGGGTTTTGCTTTCCATTTCTAGGTGTAGTTCTGTGTTGAAATGTGCTTTCTGTGCTATTCTCTGCAGGTGTGTTGCATTTGGCTGGGGGGTTCAGCTGTTTTGAGATTTGCTGCTTTCTGTGATATAGCTACTATGTAGATAAATGTAGCTACTGTGGAAATAAATGCTGTTTATTCCACGGTAGCTACATTTATCTCATGATAGGTCTGCTAAGCATGAATCACTCATTTTTATCTTGTTACTGTGGTGGATATGCTGTTTTATTCTATGGCATATCCTTTCACCCCTATTGTATAAATAAACACTACTTCACTCTAGCATTGGTGGCAGTAGTGCAAATGAGGAATGGCTGATTTAGACGCTTGTAATGTGATGTAACTACTGCAGTAGAACGAAAAGTCATTCTGCTGCAGTAGTTACATCGCTACTGCAGCAGAATCATGTTTTTGAGTGTGTGGATTTCTATACACAACAAAGTTAACTCATATACTATAAATGTAGGAAGGTTTATTTCTGGCAATGAGGTTCATTCTAAATAATTTTATTATTTGCCATTCAGCTATTCATTTATGATAGTCACTATCTAATCTGACTTTCATGATTGGCAAGGGGAGATGAAATCTCTTCCCCACAATCATGCCAAATCAATTAACCACCCCTTCTACACCCATCAAGCACCCTGACTCTTAATTTGACATCACAACTCCTCATTCTACCCCCAGCATCCAACCTCCCTCCTGCACAGCCGCAAATCTCCCATCAGGAGAGACAAGGAAGCTAGCACACCCAGCATACAGGGTCTGCTGGAGAGCAGACTGGGGAGAAGGGTCAACTCCAAAAGGGGCCAAGAGAAAAGTACATATAGTGGGGACTCAATATTGAGGGAGACTGGAAGGCAGCTGGGTCTCACTGTTGCTGGTAAGAGGTGATCTGCTGTTATTCTGGGGCAACAGCAGACAGACTTATTTCCATGGTCAGGAACTCATGGAAAAGGGTGTGGTATGGGCAGTTTTGATTGTGCATGTGGACACAAATTATTGGAGCAAGGGGAGCATGGAACAGATGAAGGCGGACTTCTGTGCTCTGGGAAAGGTAGCAAAGGAGACAACAGGAGCAGTAATCTTCTTTGAGGTACTACCACAGTCATTCCTGAACCAAAGTGAACAGCTCCATGTGTTCCATTTCAGTGCATGGCTGACGGATTGGTTCAATTAGGAGGGATTTCAGTTCCTCAGGGACTGTGGCCCAACTAGAATGGGTTGGAGGTTGTTCAAAAGGGATGGTTTGCACCCCAACTTACAGGACAGGATGGTTCTGGGAGAAACAGTGGTGCAGCACATAGCTAGTTTAAACTATTAAGGGGGGATTAGTATGGAAAGACACAAAATGACACAGACAAGGGGGGGCATACTGGAATCCCCCACTGAACACAACAGGATTAAGCAAATTCAGGGTAGTGGCAAATGGGAGGGTTAGTGGTAAAATGTTGGAAAACGGTACGTGCCAATGCTAGAAGTCTGGGCAATACAATGTCTTAACTTCAGGCATGGGTCAGAGAGGTGGGACACAACCTGATGGTGGTAACAGAGGTGTGAAGAACCTCAAACCAGGACTGGGAAATGACTATACCAGTCTACACATTCTTCAAAAAGGATAGGGCAAAGGGCAGGAGGGGAGGAGTAGTACTGTATGTTATGGAAAGGACTGAAGCAGTAGAAGTAGATAGTCTTGGCCGGCCCGGTGGCACTGAGGGTTGAGGCACTGGATGCCACACCTCGCTCATGCCATTGACCCGGGTTCAAGAATGAGCCTGGGTTGCCAGGGGTCAGCAGGGGAAGGAGAGGATTGAGCATCCGAGGACAGCTCTCCCTCTCACAAGGAGGGAGAGGGGTTCCTGCTTGGCGCTATTGGCCTCTGGCAGAAGTTGGAGGCATAGCAAGTGCTGGAGCATAGAAGGGGCAGGAAGTGGCAGACATCAGTGGTAACACCTTGATGTCAGGGTGCTAGCCACTCCTAGAATGAGAAATGCTCTTCCAGCTCAGGCGAAGGCGGAGCACCGGAGCTTGCCCTCGATTTGCAGACGCCTCTTGGCACCCAACCAACAGATGCTACCAGAGAAGTTCGGTGTTGAAGCCCACCTCATCCCCTCCGGGAGGGGTAAACCATGGCTATATGGGTGAAGGAGGGTAGATCAGGTAGAGCAGACTGCAGAGGGATGACTTCTAGGTGCTAATGAGGAGACCAGAGCTGGAGGGAGAGGAGGAAAAATAGAAAGAAAAAAAATAAAAGAAGTAGATTAGTCTAAGGTGGGGGCAGGTGAACTGGATATCCTGTGGATACTAGCAGCAACAAGAAAGGGGGAACAAATCTGGATTTGGATGGTCTATAGGTTTCCAGGCCAGGATCAAGGGACAGACAGGGAATTGGGAAAGATATTGAAGAATGCAGCCAATCTAGGGGAAATGGTGGTAGTTGTCAATTTCAACATGCCATATGTGGACTGCAAAGTTCCTATTTTAGCTAGTACTAGGAACAAGATTACATAACTATATAGATACATAGAAATTGTCTGCAAATAAGGACTGCCAGACCCATCTGGTCTGCCCATTTTACTGCCTGTGAAGGTGACCCATGACCCTAACATGATCATTGGCTTTAACTTTACTTTCCCATGTATATTTAAATCCTGCCACCATATGTGCTACCACCACCCTGGGCAGGACATTCCATGTATCCACTACCCTCTCAGTGAAAAAGAACTTCCTCATATTTCCTCTTAAGTGGCCTCCCTCAAGTCCTATGCCATGTCCTCTGGTCCTGGCATTCTTTTTGAACTGGAACATATTTTTCCCTTGAACCTTGTTATGCCCTTGAGGTACATCTCAATCACATCACCCCTCTCCCTCCTTTGCTCTAGTGTGTACATATTGAGGTCCTCACTCTCTCCTCATAAGGCTTTTGCTGTAACCCCCTGACCATCTTTGTCACCATCCTCTGCACTGCCTCCATCTTGTTGATGTCTTTACGAAGGTGTGGCCTCCAAAACTGCACAAAGTACTCCAGATGAGGCTTCACCAGGATTTTGTACAGTGAGACTATTACCTCCCTCCTTCAGCTTGTGATACCTCTCCCAATACAACCCAACATTCCACTGGCCTTCCCTACTGACTTGGCTGGCTGCCTGGTGGCTTTCAAGCCATCTGTGATAATGACCCCAAGTCTCTTTCCTCCCTTGTAACTGTCAGCAGTCCTTCCGAATCCTGTAGCTTGTTCCTGGGTTTTTACTCCCCATGTCCATGATTTTGCACTTCTTTGCATTAAACCTCAGTTGCCGCGCTTCAAACCATCTCTCCAACTTTCCTAGGTCTCTTCTCATACTTTACACTCCTTCATACATGTGATATATCCAACTTGCTTAAGAGGGAGAATTGAGTCAAATTAGGAGGGAGATTGGCCTGTCACCTTGCTTAAGAGGGAGATTTGGATCAAATTAGGAGGGAGATTGGCCTGCTAGTAGGGAGATGCCATAACGTCGTGCATTTGTCCTTAAATGGCATCAAAAACATTAGAAAAAAGTCATTACAAAAATGTAATGCATTTCATTTTGCCAAGAATAAGCACTAAAAAGAATAAACAACTAGTTATATAAAGTTATCATCTACATTGTGCATCACTGATTTAATTTTTATGTGTCTTTATCTGCCCAAAAAGATGGATATTTTGAACAGAATTTTACTTAAGCAGGAGATTTTGTTTCCCAGGTGGGAGGGAGGGAGTTCAGGCAAAAAAATAAACAGGAGTCTCCTGCGTAAAGAGGGAGATATCACATGTATGCTCCTTATGGACTGTCTACCCTGTTGCAGATCTAGGTATCATCTGCAAACAGGCAAATCTTTCCCTCCAGCCCATCTGCAGTGTCACTGATGAAGACATTGAAGAGGACTGGCCTGATCACCGAACCCTGAGGTACCCCGCTGGTCACCTCCATTTCATCTGAGTGGGTTCCATTTACCACCATCCTCTGTTTCCTGCCCTGTAACCAGTTTGTAACCCAGTTTACTACCTTGTGGCTCACCCCCGGACTACTGAGTTTGTTGACCAGTCTTCTATGTGGAATGGTATCAAAGGCTTTGCTGAAATCTAGGTAGGCGATATCTATGCCTCCCCCCTTCATCACCCAGTCAAAGAAATCGATCAGATTTGTTTGACAGGACCTTCATTATGTGAAACCATGTTGCCTGGGATCTAGCACCCCTATGGCTTCCAGGTGCTCCACTGTTCGCTCCATTAGGAGCATCTCCATGATTTTTCCAACAATAGAAGTTAGACTAACTGGCCTATAATTTCCTGCATCCTCCCTGCTTCCACTCTTGTGAAAGTGGACAACA
Organism: Neoceratodus forsteri; assembly: GCA_016271365.2. NCBI lineage: Eukaryota > Metazoa > Chordata > Ceratodontiformes > Ceratodontidae > Neoceratodus > Neoceratodus forsteri. The sequence goes on from CM057453.1 coordinate 438,953,692, forward strand.
TTTGCCATCTCCAGTCCTCTGGGACCATTCCAGTGTCAAAGGACTCATTGAACAGGTCTGCTAGAGACTGAGTGCTTTATCCTTAGCTCCTCAGGATCCTTGGATGTATGCCATCTGGACCCATGGCTTTGTCCACTCTTAGATTTGTGTCTTTCAGGACTTTTTCCTCTGTGAAAGGGCTGGTGTCTACCTTCTTCCCCACCTTTCCTTTAAAGTCCAGTTGTGAACCCCACCCCCTCCTTCCACAGTGAAGACTGAACAGAAATATTTGTTTAAGATAGATGCTTTTTCCATGTCTCCCTTTACACACTCCCATCTATACCCTCTGAGTTTGGCTATCCACCCTCTGACCTTCCTTCGCTCACTAATGTACCTATAGAATGTCTTGTCTCCTTTTTTAACAGATTTAGCAATTCTCTCTTCCATTTGAGGTTTTGCACTCCTTACAGCCTTTCCTGCCTCCCGCAGACAATTCTGGCACACTTCCCTGTCCTCATCCCTTTGTTACTCCTTGTACTTTCTGAAGGTTAGTCTTTGTCCTGCACCTTTTTTTTATTTAGTATGCTTTACTGAAATAAAAAGAAAAAGGAACAGAAACAGACATACCAGATTCAGGCAAGATATCAATATGATGAACCACAGGTATTGTAATAAAGACAGAACAATTTCTACAGCTAACACATCAATATATACAGTGAATATAAACAAAACAGGATAACAAAACAGTAAAATTCCTAAAACTTGTGACATAAACCCTTCCCCCATCCCACTCTTGGTTAAGTGGATCGCCCGCTTTCATGAGTTTCTGAGCTGCCTGTAATCCTCGTAGTCTTTTCTGTCCCCGGAAGCCTTAAATTCATGCCAGCTTTTATCCCTGAGCTTCATTAGGGTGTACAGGCCCCCATGCAGCCACTTTGTGACAGTGCCCCTCACTCTTCTTTTAATGAGTGGGGCATGTCTGTCTTGTAAGGGGGTGAAGAGGGATAGAAAGTAGTCAAGAGCAGCAGAGGGTTAACTGCTTGCATAGACCAGGGACCAGTCAGTCAGGCAGAGGTCGGTAAGGAAATTGTTGTGGTTAAATTTTGAATAGTCCCACATCTGAATGACTTTTAGGGGGCACTGGTGGTAAGGACCTTCCAGATACAGTAAGTAGGGGAATGGTCTGATATGGAGTCAGAGAAGAGGCCAGAGGCAGTGATACGGTCAGGCCTGTTGCTCAGCATCCGATCAAGAAGAGTGCCTTTTTCCCCTGAGGGAGAGGACCTGGTGGGCTCTGTGATGATTTCACCTAGGGCAAGACCAGACAGGAGGGGTTCATAAGATTTAACATTTACACTCAGCCAGTTTAGGTTGAAATCTCCGAATACTAGGAGTTCATTAGTGCGTACCTTGGAACTGAGGCAGTCAAGGAGATGGGAGAGGCTGCGTATTCCACATTTTGGTGAATTATACACACAGGCCAGGTGAAGCTTCTTGGCATTGCCCAATACAAGAAGGGCATACAGGAACTCTCATGAGGGTGGGGGGTGTGGTATGACAGTCACCTTGAGGTGGGGTTTGAAGTAGAGCAGCAGGCCACCTCCCCGTTTGGTGCCCACAATATCCTGTCTTATCGTAAGGTAGCCTGGGAGGGTGCAGACAGAGTCTGAATGGGCAGGTTTAAGCCAGGTTTTGGAGATCCCCAAGATGTCTGGTTTGTAGAGGGTGACCCAGGCTGTTAGGTCCGAGAGGTTAGCGAGTAGACTGAGGATGTTTAGATGGGGAATCTTTAAGCCCTTCGCATAGTGCCAATGGGGGGGTAGCATGCTGAGGGAGGAGGGAGGGTAGGCTATCAGCAGCACAATGCAGCTCTCATAGTTGGATAAATTGGCTGAGCAATAGTGAGCAAGACTCTGCTCTAACAGGTGGATTGATTAGCCGAAATGCAGTGAGATGGATTGATATATCTAACAATAGATCTATAACTTTGTGGCAGTGTCGCAGCTGCCAAATTCAAAGCAGGTAGGTTGGTTTACAATAGATGATGCAGAAATCTGTAAACAATTTTGGACTTTGGGGCTGTAATCAGTTTTCCTTAATTGACTTGCATTAACAGTTCTACCAGCAGGGAGTAAAAGTAGCAGGTAGGTAGATTCACAAAAGAGAATGCAGAAATCTGTAATCAGTTTAAGGACTAAGGAGCTGTGACAGTTTACATTAACAGTTCTAGCAGCAGGGGGTACAAAATAGTAGGTAGGTAGATTCACAACAGAGAATGCAGAAATCTGTAATCAGTATAAGGACTTAGGTCCTTGGTGGTCGTTGAACCCTAGCTGACCTTCCACCTGGAATTCTGCCACCCTGTCCCCACTGCTTAGTACCAAATACAGGATTGCCCTGTCCCTGGTGGGTTCTCACACCACCTGTCTGAGTTCTGCCCCTAGAATGGAGTCCATGAAGTCATTTACCGTAGCTGAGGCCCTTGCTGAGATTGACCAGTCTATGTCTGGCACATTAAAATCCCCCATTAGTATAACTTCCCCTTTTGCCATCATCTCTTGTATGTTCTCCAGCAGTATCTTGTCAGTGTCATCTCCCTGAGCAGGGGGATAGAGATGACCTCTGTGCGAATTGCTATTCCATTGCCTGGCTCAAGGGTGACCCATACTTCTTCTGCCTGCCCATGTGAGCTCTGAATTGCTGTTGCCTTCATGTTCTCTCTGATTTAAAGGGCAACCCCTCCCCCCATTTGACTTCCCTGTCTTTTCTGAACAGGGCATAACCGGTACTTCTATGTCCCAGTTGTGGTTGGTGGTGTACCATGTTTCAGTTATGGCCACTATGTCCAGATCTGCCTCCATCATTGCAGCCACCAGGTCTGGGACTTTGTTCCCCAGACTGCAGGCATTTTGTGCATGACCTTCCATGAAATGCTGTCCTACTTTTGTTCCCCCCTTGCATTTCTCCCCGTTTCCCCATCTTGCTTTTGTCCCCTTGTTTCCCCACCTTGCATTTGTCCCATAGTTTTCTTCCCATGGTTTCTGTTTCTTTCAGCATGCTGCTTCCCTTTTCCTACACCTCCCTGTGTCAGTGGTCCAGTTGGAGGTGGGTACATGTCATTATATTCTACCCTACCACCACCCCTCCAGGTAAGTTTACATCCTTCTCTAGCAAGTTTTTAAACTTGTTGGAAAGGACTGCAGTTCCCACCTCAGAAGGATTCATCCCATCTCTTTTATACAGGCCCCCATCCCCCCAGGTAGGACCCCAGTCCCCCACTTAGCAAAATCACTCACCTGCACACCATTCCTTCAGCCAAGTGTTGAAGTCATGGATGCATCATGCCCTGTCCTCCCCCATGCCCTGGACAGGCAGCATCTATGACAAAGACAGAGGTTGTTGTCTGCTTGAGGTCCCTCCACATTCTCCTAAAATCCCCCTGCACTTGATCTAAACTTTCCTCCTCCCTGTGAGGTCATTTGTTCCCAAGTGGACTATGACATCAAGCTCCCCTCTCCTAGCTATTGCACTTGTGATCCCAAGGATTTGCCTCCTATCCCTTCAAGCAATGCCTCCCAATAGACACTTTACCTCCCTCTCCCCCTTGTTGTCTGTTCCCAGCTGAATTCCCCTGACAATGGAGTCCCCTATCATGAGCTGCTTCCTTCTCTGCTAGGGTCTACCACTGTTGTCTCCTTGGGGTTCATCCTGGTTGTCCCCTCCATCCCCCCTCAGACACTACCTTGGGGGCAATAGCTAGACCGTCCCATTCCTCCAGAACTCTGAAAGAGTTATGTAGAGGTACCATTGGGGGATGGGTCTTTGCACCACAGCCCCTTCGCTCCCTGAGCCCACCTTAGTCCATCCACTCTTATTGCTAGGCAACCGTTGAGCAAGCAGGGGTTGACTAGGTGGTGCCTGGGTGGGGATAGAGGAAGCCTGAATCCTTTCCAAAGCAGCTCAGAGACTGGAAACCTCTGTCCTCAGCCCAGAGAGGTGTCTGCAAATTGGGCAACACTGCAGTGTCCAGAATGTATTTCTGAACACTGCTGCCCCACAACCACTGCACTGCACCACTCCTGCCATCTTATGTCCCTGTTGCAGTGTAAGGTGCTTCCCTACTGTGATCTTCTTTCTTGCTGATTTATATTTGCTTCTAGTATCCCCAGTTGTGAGAACCTGCTTTAGTGTGTGGCTGTTCTTGTTTTTTCCTCCACTTCCTTTTTCCTGTCTGCCTTCCTTCCTTCCCTTTCCTGTATATGAGAAGAAAGCTATGATATGACACCTACATATCTACTGTAAAAGGGCAACGAGCTAGGGGTGAGTGAGATGCAGGGAGGGGGGTGGGTAGCTAGGTAGCTCCCTGCCTAAAACAATCAGCTCACCCAAACATACTCCAAGCATCCAGTCCTGTAGTCCCCTTCAGACACCTGGCCCTTTCACCAAATGAGGAACCAAGCTAACAAGTAAAATATCACAATGTTCAGTCCACCTCATCTCCTGTGGCAGTAAGCTCAGCATGTGGGAAAAATGAAAAGGTTAGTTCAGTCCCCAGAGCTCCATCAGCCCTTTTTGCAGGGCTCTGATTCAAATTTCAAATGTGGTGCCTTTTTCCAGTCCCCTTATAGGCTGCATTCCTCTAGCACCATTATCACAGGTGACCCCTTTTGTCCTCTTGTGGCATCCATTTAGGTGGGAAATCAAGTGAAAAATTCAAACAGACTCAAAAATAAGCACACAGTGATCAGCAATAATCCCACACAGATAAAGCAAATATTCACCAGCCACAGGTCCCAAAAGTAAATGCAGCAGAACCACACTACCTTCCCCAAACCATTGTACCTTTCCGATCCTCAGTAGCTCCTGTCTAAAACAATCAGCTCACCCAAACACAGTCCCAGTAGTCCTTTCAGACCCTTGTCCTTTTCATCAAATGAGGAACCAAGCTAACAAGTAAAATATCCTAACGTTCAGTCCACCTCCTCTCCGGCGGCAGTACACATAACCTGTGGGAAAAATAAAAAGATTAGATTCTGTTGGATGCTTGCCAGGAGACATTTCTAGAACAATTCAGGGCCCAATAAGGGAGGAGATCCTGCTGGATTTAGTCCTCACCAACAGTGAGAGTATTCAGAACATTGCAGTCTGGGCACCACTTGGTTTCAGTGACTACAGGACAGTAGCACTGGAGGTCCAGGTCAGCATAAGCAATGGGACATAATGAATAAGAGTACAGGACCTAAAAAAAAGTGGACTTCAGCAAAATGAAGGATACATTGAAGATAAGCATGCAGGATATAGTGAAGGTAGGGAGTGCAGAAGAAATTGGGAACCATTTAAAAAGGTGATGATAAAAGTGGCAGATAGCTCAATTCTGAAGGTATCCAAGGGAAACAGGGTTAATAGACCATTGTGGTTCACAGCTGATGTAAGGGAGGATAGGGCTGGGCAAAATGTATCTTCTGTCAGTGAAATTCTGATTTCGCTACCATGAAATCTTGGAAAATTTCACCAAAATTGTGATTTCTATTATTTGCATCTAATTTAAAATATGTTGTTTGTCCAAATTGCACCACAGTTGGAAAGAGGACTTTACCAATGTCCTTACAAATGTGTACCAAGTTGCAAATCTCTACTGTATCTTTTAAATATAACTGAATTGTAAGCCTCCAAACATTAGGAAATTGTAAAATTACATTTCACAATTATGTAAATGGCAGCATTTTAAGCTCCTATAACTTTAAAATTAGAGAACAGACTATCACCAATTTCAATAGGTTCTCTGACCCTAAATATTAGGCTTTGAGGCCACCCCTATGGCCCAGCATCAGGGTGTTATGCTGCCATGCTTATGACTTGGGTTTGGAAGCAAGCCCTGGAAGTCACGTTGGGAGGCAGGCCATGGAAAAGACAGCTGCTACTCAGCAGTGCATCTTGGTTGGGGAGGATTTTCAGTGGGTTCCACCAACACAGCAACTCTTGTGACTTGGCTAGGAAGCTTGCTTCTTCTGCAGGGGAAGTTGTGGCTGTGAGAGGCTGACAGAGGACCCTGGGGAAGTGGGAGGGAAAGAAAAGTGGGAGAAAAACCCAGTGGCTAACTGAATAATGGCTGGGTTCAGCCTGATCAGGTTATATCCCCGTGAACAGGATATGTCCCTGAGAGAGGAGCTGTTGGCCAGAGGGAGAAAAAAATATGGGAAAAAAAAGAGGCTGTGTGTGTATGTGTGTGTGAACTCTATAATCTCTTGCTCAAAAGTTGACCATGTAACAGGCAGTCAAACATTCCAAAACAACAACAGCAATTAAAGTTGAATTTCATGAGCTTTTGTAAAATTGTGGAATGTTGTGATACTTTTACAAAGCCATGTTGAAATTACTTTCATCAAAGCCCGTTCATATATTTTGCCCAGTCATACAGCTAGCTGAGCTGCATTGTAGAGGAACGTAAATGCAGTGTAAGGTGGCAATAAGGTTGCATTCATACAAGGCTCCATAGTAAAAGTATAGTTGTGCCGGGTATCAGGTCATCATTATCTTGAGTGATGAACAGTGAAGAACAATCATGGACATCACTGTGCACTAGCCTGTCATCTTGCAACATGCCAGCTAACAACACTGTAGACAACAATGTATGTTTTTACTGTTTGAAAACAGTGGCAGCAAGTGATGCCAAGTCTTACAATTAGCTGTAACTTAGGCCATTGTGACAAAAGTATCTGGATATCTTTAATCATGATATAGCATGCTGCTCAGCATCACTGTTGCAGGAGTGTTGGAGGGGCATTACAGAGTCATGATGCTAATGCAGATAAGTTGATTCAGTGGTGATAAGTTCTTCATGAAAGTTAAATTTCACAAGTGGCATTCTAGTGGCATTACCTATTATGTGTCCATAAATTTTTAAGCAAATTTTTCCAGTTAGTAATTTCTAAAGTATCCACAATAAATATTAACCAACTAAACCACATTTATCCAACTTAATTAGATTCCAGATTTACTTTAGCATGCATGCCAAATCTTGCTTGTACACCTAAAATTGCAGTGGATCTATAAATATCCAGATATTTTGCTAATTTTCACACAATTCAACAAATAATTAACTTGTGAAAATCTGAACTTCTGTAACTTACAATTTACATAACCAAGTACCTCTCTATTTAGTAGTTTCTAAGACTCATTCAAGAAAGTATGCATATGAATTTTTAAGTTATCTAGCTCCAAAAGTGGCTAAGTTGTATGCATAGAAATATTTTCAGAAATGCTCACATGAATAATATATTATATCAGACTTTGGGTCCCTGTAACTTCCATACCCCTCATCCAAATGTCTTGCAACTGGGCATCATTTTAGAATCTCCTCCAAACAGTACTCATGCCAATGTTTGGATTTCTAGCTATAGGATGGACTGTATTATGGCCATCTAAGGAATTTCAGAAAAGTACATAAAATTTCACAAAAGTCATGGAATTTTGCGAATATTCAATGAAAATAGCAATTTGAGGATTTTGCCCTACCCTAATGGGGGGTTAAAATCCAAAAGAAGGGCATTTTCCAAGTACAGCAGTGCCAGTCAGGACGCAGCACAGTAAATTGCAGTATTATTACAAAATGATGCAGTATGCTGCAGGGAACAGTAATTCATTGTCAATTAAAGAGAAGGACTCATGAACCATTTTTTTCTTTAAAACTGGGCAGGCTGTAAGCTTGAACAATGATTTTCTCTATAGCATCTGTGATACTTGGCCAGCTGGTTATGATTATTCTTTGAGATTTGTAATATATAAATATAGTGTGTGATTTGTCTCCATAAGGCAGCTGTGTCATGGGTCAGATTTTAATGGAAGTAACAGGATATATTAACCTGAAACCAGGAGGTAATTAAAAAAAGACTAGAGAGTCTTAATTAAGGGTCTCCTGTTTACCTGACTTAATTGGAGCCGACCCATCTGCCAGGATATAGGGTTCATAAACGTTTATGACGTTTTAGAGGAAAAAATAGTGTTATATCACTATGGTGCTAAAAGTCATAAAATCCTTTGGAATGCCTGGGAATAGGAACTGTTTGAGATCAAAGAGGGGATCTTAATTAAGGAGTCATATTGGGAAATGAGTTTTTGCTGGTGTCACCTTATTTGAAATATCTCTTGACAGGAAGATCATTGTGTGTATATTTTTTTTATAATTAACAAGGACGAGCTAGATGACATCATGGAAGGGGTGTGTGAGACAGACACAGTTTAACCTAGGATCTGTGTCTGATGTTAGAAACATTTTCTTTGTAGGCTCTTAAGAAACAAGATCTAACTTAAGCACTGTACAGAGGTAATACATTAGATAGAAAAAATCTAATTGTATTGTGGTAGAAGTTTATGTTTGTACTTTTACCTTGTTCTTTTAAGTGATTGTATGCTTTGTGATACATTGTTCTGTGTTTACATTTTACATGTTTTTATCTATTTTTAAGTAAACCTTTCATTTGAAAAAGACTACCTGGGTGTGTCTTTGAAGTTCCTTTTTGCATGTGATGTATAGATGGTTAAATTTGACAACTGTTAATAAGCTTGATGGCGTTACCAGACTGTGAAAAGGTAAGAATATACCTAAGGTCTTTTACAGAGTTTTAACAGTTCATTTTGGATCCCTGGTTAGGTGCCCTTAAGGGAAAGATATCTTACCCTCCCCGAAGAGCAGATTATCTCTGCCTTTACATTTGAGTATGCTAGCATAAGGTTCACAGTTTGAATCCCCCCAGAACTTGGGACTAAAGGTCATTTGGATCCACAAGCAGACAGGAGGGTTACCCCGTTCTGTTACCTGTTCACATTACTGCACTCAGAGGTTGGCACTGTGGGAGCAGAGGGCCTGACCTGCTGAGCACGTTTGTGACAGATTGGTTGGCAGCAGTGCAGATACATTTTGTAACACAAGCCTTAATTGTTCAGTATGTTAGCTTGATACTAGTTCAAGTTCAAGTTTATTGCAGGAAAACTCCATTGAGCAAGCTCATTCACGAGGAGGTCCTGAGACAGGTATACAGACAAGTACACAATACATATAGAGATACTGTACAGCTCACTAGCAAAATAAGGCAGTGATTTATTTTTTAAAGAGGAAACAGAACTATATAATTTTGCTTACAGTCAAGTTCCTACCTGTTTTATTTTTTTTTTCTAAAGTGCAAGTTAGAGCAGCCATAGTTAAGGAAGAAGATGGCTTCCAACTACAGCGGACACACTGCAGACTACTTGAGGCAGTTGTGCCAAGACAGAGGAGTTCTGTATGAGGTGACAGCCCCCAAACAGAACCTCATGGATGCCTTGATGGCAGCAGATGCCCAAAGCATTGAGTCACAGACTGTGACTGTAAAAGACCAAACCTTGAGCATGGAGGGGCCAGTGGTCAGTGCAGTGTCCAGATCTGGTGAGGATGACAGCAGGGCCCATGCCAGTGAAGGGCTACAGCAGCAGGGGAAGGTCACCAGCATTCTGGAGCCAGAAGCACTCAGACTGCAGATTGAGTTGTGCAGAATGGAGATGGAGTTCCTGAGAGACAGAGGAGAAGCAAGAACAGTGAGCTGCAGAGGAGAAGAGGGAGCATGAACAGTGAGAGGCAGACCATGAGGAGCGTGAGCACCAGAGGTGACATAAACTGGAGAAGCTATGACTCCAACCACCAGCACCAGAGCAGGTAAGTGACTTGAGTTTAACTGGAACTATAGGACTGGGTTACAAATTAAATTCCAAATTGATAGCTGAATTTAAATAGGGGGAAGATATGGAAGTCTTTTTAAATTCCTCTGAAAAAGTTTGTATTCAGGCTAAAATTCCTAGAGGGTCCTGGAGCTTCCAGCTATCCCCGTTACTTACTGGGAAAGCTCGGGATGCATTGGGTCAAATTGACAATGAGGACAGTAATGATTACAGCAAACTTAGAGCTGCCTTTTTAAAAAAAGTTTGCTTTAACTGCTGAAGCCTACAGAGCTAAATTCTGTAAGCTCAGGAGAAGCCCTGATATGAACTATGAGGAGCTAGCCATGAAACAATGTCAGTTTTTAAAATGCTGGTGGGAAGGAAGTGAAGCAAACTCTGTAGATAAAACTGAAAATGCTATTTTGTTAGAACAGTTTTTTGGGCATACCCAGCAGAGCTGAAAACTTGGCTGGAGGACCGAGATCCCAAAACAGTGCAAGAGGCTGCTGAACTCTCGGACCGCTATGCCAAGAGCAGACCTGCTCTGAGAGCAAATGGGGTTGGGTGTGGCAGTGCAGAAAGGGAAAAGCACACCTTCGGAGCAGCTAAAATCCTCACTGCCTCCACTGAAACTAGTTAATCCCAGGTTTCAAAGAAAAGAGTTCTCTGAGAAAAGAAATGAATGTTGGGTCTGTAAAGAAACTGGGCATATTAACAGACAGTGTCCTAAAAGAATGAGCAATATGTAACGGGGGCTAGGAAAGAAGTGGGTTGTTTGTGTGTCCCTGAAAGCATGCTTGTGAACATGAGGAAACACATGCACCCAGTCACAGTGAATGGTGTACAGACACAAGGGTTAAAGGACACAGAGGCATCCCTGACATTGGTAAAAGGGGATCTGGTAGAGCCTGGTCAGCTTATACCCAATACATATGTCACTGTACATGACTTTACTGGTGAGGAGAAAACATTGCCCATTGCTAGTGTTCTCCTAGACTGGGGTGAAACAGGGGGAACTGTGCAACAGGTGGCTGTAGCCAAAACATTAGCAGTTGATATCCTTGGCAACAATCTTGAACCAGGGGTGGTGTGTGCAGTTACCCGTAGCCAAGTGGGAAGGGGAAATTGTAGTTCCATGAACCCCACAGAAGCCACTGTGGAAACCACTGGGTGGCTGATTCCCCAGCCTGTGTCTCCTGATATGGAGACTAATGAAAAGGGGGTAGAGATTTCCCCAGTAGCAGTTAACCACACAGCTATGGAGGGTTACTCCAAAGAAGGAGGGGTGACCCTTCGTCAGAGGGTTAGGGATGACAGTGATCCTGAGTGCCCTGATGTCAGTGCTAGGGACCCTAGTTTAGTGACTGAAGGGGACCTGTCTCATGTCTTGGCAATGTGTGAGGAGTTTGCAGCTGCTCAGAAAAGTGACCCTATTCTAGAGAAGCTGAGGGCTTGGGCAGACTCTGATGGAGCACAGAGAGGTGATGGTAAACAGAAGGTTTATTGGGAACATGAACTGATGTATACTCAGGCTGTGCAGACAGAGGGAGGGTGATAGGCAGGCAACTTGTTGCTCCCAAGGGATATCGTGAGCAGTTGCTCAAGACTACACATGATATTCCCTTGTCTGGTCATCTGGGAATTGCACACACTATGCAGCGGTTGACCCAGAATTTCTATTGGGCCAACTTCACCCAGCAGGTGAAGGAGTATTGTAGGTCTTGTCACTGGTGCCAAGAAATAGGGAAGGCAGGTAAGAAAACCCAAGCCAGCCTAATTCCATTACCCATAGTGGATGAGCCATTCCAGAGGGTGGGAATGGATATTGTGGGGCCTTTAAATACCCCCAGCTCCTCTGGGAAGAGGTTCATCCTGACTGTGGTGGATTATGCCACCCGGTACCCAGAGGCAGTTGCCTTATCCTCACTGAGGACAGACAAAGTGGCAGATGCCTTACTTGGGATTTTCTCCCTTGTTGGGTTTCTGCAGGAGGTTATCACTGATCAAGGGGGTTCCTTCATGTCGGACCTGATTAAATACTTGTGGGAGAAGTGTGGGGTGGTGCAGAGAAGCATGACACCTTATCGCCCGCAAGCCAATGGGTTTGTGGAAAGATTTAATGGTACCCTGAAGTCAATGCTCCAAGCGCTTGCTGAACAGCATGGGAGGGACTGGGAGAAATACCTTTCCCACCTGTTTTTTGCATACAGGGAGGTGCCCCAAGAGTCAACAGGATTTCCCCATTTGAGCTCTTATATGGATGCTGGGTAAGAGAGCTCCTAGACCTGATCCAGGAGGACTGGGAAGGCAAGCACACCACCAAGGGAACTCCATTAGTGGATTAAGTCCTTAGGTTTAGGAAAAGGCTGAAGGAGCTTATGGGGACAGCCCAGAGCAACCTGGCAGCTGCCCAACAGAAACAAAAAGTGTGGTACAACCACAGAGCCAGAGCCCATGTGGCACCCACACACATGGGGTCCTTGTGCCCAAGCCAGATGACTCTACCCGCTTCTGTGTGAACTATCATGGGCCGAATACAGTCATGAAGTCAGACATCCACCCAATGCCCCAGATGGATGAACTCCTGGACAAGTTGGGAGAGGTGACCTACCTTATGACTATTGATCTGACAAAGGGGTACTGGCAAGTAGAATTAATGGACAGAGTTAGGGAGAGGGTAGCCTTCATCACTCCGATAGGCTTATTTGAATTTCAAGTAATGCCTTTTGGAATGAAGAATGCCCCGGCCACTTTCCAAAGGTTGGTGAACCAGGTGTTAAATGGTACTGAGGAGTATGCCGTGGTGTACCTGGATGAAATTGACATCTTTAGTGTCAGTTGGGAGGAACACCTGTCCCACCTTAGGGAAGTGCTGGGCAGGATACAGAGGGCCGGGCTCACTGTCAAAGCTGAGAAGTGTCAGGTGTCCATGGCTGAAGTGGCATACCTTGAGCATTTTGTATGCCGGGGACAGCTCCATCCTAACCAAGTAAAAATAGAGGTGATCAAGGCATGGCCCAGACCAGAAACACAGAAGCAGGTCAGGAGTTTTCTAGGGACAGCAGAGTACTATAGGAAATCTGTACCCAATTACAGTGCCCTCACTGGTTCCCTATCTGACCTGGTAAAGAAAAGGATGCCTAAGAAAATTATCTGGGAACCAGCCTGTGAAAAGGCCTTTACCAGACTGAAGGAGGCACTGTGCAGTGCTCCTGTATTGACAAGTTCTGACTATAGCAGACCCTTTATAGTTCAGACTGACACCTCAGATGTGGGTATTGGGGCAGTACTGAGTCAGACATCCAACCAAGGAAAAGCTCACCCTGTAGAGTATCTTAGTAAAAAGTTACTTCCCAGGGAGCAGGCATACTGTACTGTGGAAAAAGAGTGTCTTGCCATAGTGTGGGCCCTAAAGAAGTTAGAACCATACTTGTATGGACAGTATTTTGAGTTACAAATGGACCACAACCTCCTGGTTTGGCTGACAGAAATGGAAAAACTAATGGTAGACTATTAAGATGGAGTCTTGCCTTGCAGGGGTATGACATGACAATCTTACATAGGGCTGGAGCGACCAATCAGAACAGTGATGGCCTTTCGCATCTTTAAGAAGAGTGAACTGATTTGGGAAGCTCATCCCATGCAGGGGATAGAGTCCCCAAATTCAGTTTAGGTGGGGAGGATTGTGACACTTGGCCAGCTGGTTATGATTATTCTTTGATATTTGTAATATAGAAATGTAGTGTGTGATTTGTCTCCATAAGGCAGCTGTGCCATGGGTCAGGTTTTAGTGGAAATAACAGGATACATTAACCTGAAACCAGGAGGTAATTAAAAAAGACTAGAGAGCCTTAATTAAGGGTCTCCTGTTTATCTGACTTAATTGGAGCTGACCCAGCTGCCAGGATATAGGGATCGTAAACTTTTATGATGTTTTAGAGGAAAAAACAGTGTTATATCACTATGGTGCTAAAAGTCATAAAATCCTTTCGAATGCCTGGGAATAGGAACTGTTTGAGATGAAAGAGGGGATGTTAATTAAGGAGTCATATTGGGAAATGAGTTTTTACTGATGTCACCTTATTTGAAATATCTCCTGATAGGAAGATCATTGTGTGTATAATTTTTTATATTTAACAAGGAGGAGCTAGATGACATCATGGAAGGGGTGTGTGAGACAGACACAGTTTAACCTAGGATCTGTGTCTGATGTTAGACACAGTTTTCTTGTAGGCTCTTAAGAAACAAGAACTAACTTAAGCACTGTACAGAGGTAATACATTAGATAGAAAAAGTCTAACTGTATTGTGGTAGGAGTTTATGTTTGTACTTTAACCTTGTTCTTTTAAGTGATTGTATGCTCTGTGATACATTGTTCTGTGTTTACATTTACATATTTTTATCTATTTTTAAGTAAACATTTAATTTGAAAAAGACTGCCTGGGTGTGTCTTCAAAGTTCCTTTTTGCATGTGATGTATAGATGGTTAAATTTGACAACTGTTCATAAGCTTGATGGTGTTACCAGACTGGGAAAAGGTAAGAATTTACCTAAGGTATTTTATAGAGTTTTAAGGGTTCATTTTGGATACCTGGTTAGGTGCCCTTAGACAAAAGATATCTGGCATCCCCCGAAGAGCAAATGATCTGAGCCTGTACATTTGGGAATGCTAGCATATGGTTCACAGTTTGGATCCCCCCAGAACTTGAGACTAAAGGTGATTCGGACCCACAAGCAGACAGGAGGGTTACCCTGTTCTGTTACCTGTTCACAATACTGCACTCAGAGGCTGGCACTGTGGGAGCAGAGGGCCTGATCTGCTGAGTGGGTTTGTAACAGCATCCTCCTCATTTCATTCAGATATAAAGTTAAATAAACTCTGTTCTTTCCTATTGTAAACATTTCTTGGCTTGATTACAGAGGTCATGACCATACTTTTGCAATGCACCATGGGGAATGATGATATATTGATGCTAAAGCTGCTAGATTCCTGCTTCTTCTCAGACTGCATTTTGTAATTGCCTTATGTTGGCTAATAAAGCTCCGGGAAAGAGCTCTGCTAGTTTCTGGGACTGAAGTGTGCCAGAGTTGAAAAAAAAATCTGCTTTGAAAGGAGTATATTATATGTGAGATGTTAGTGGTCCTTTGACATGATAATTGGATTATGTCCTGCAAAGCAAGGGTTCCATGTTATAATGGCGATCGCCGAATGGTGAATGTGCATCACTGAAAATAAATGACAGCGATGTACACTCACGGCGACTACATATCTGGTGCACCCCCCTAATTAAAGATTTTCAGCTCAAGGGGGGTGCATGTCAGAGGTGTGTAAAACTTACAAAAAGTAAAAAATGCCACAATGCAAAAAGCAACACCTGCCCCAGAACTGAACCCAGCACCATCCCAACCCCAGCCTGCCACCCTACCCACAATGCCACATGGCCAGCTTGGCAGCCAACCGCCACACTACCTCCCACATACCCCCTCCCCTTCCACCCCTCGCACAGCATGATCCCCCCCACACCTATATATATCCTGTCACCGTATTTTACCACTGTGGTATCCTGTCGCTGCCCCACCAGGTAGCCCAGAACACAGGTGCCATGATTGAGTCACCCTTGCAGTCACCCAATCATGGTCGCCATGTTCACAGGATACCCAGTGCAAGTCATATTGTTAGTGACTAGTTTATCTGCAGTACTACAGCAGTCACAATATGATAATATTCTTCAGTGTACTGTAGTGTAGTACACACTTGAACCCCATAAAATAGTGCACATTCCATGAAGTTTGTTACCCAATATAAGAAGACAACAAAGCAAAGACACTGCAGGCAATCAAGTCATCAGAAAGTAAGCAGGAATGCAGCAGCTTGAGCACCAACACATCATCAAGTCCCATGGTGCATTGCAAGAGTAGGGTCATAACATTTGCAATGGAGCCAAGCAGATTTTGACAGCAGTACAGAATACAGTTTATTTAACTTTATATCTGGATGAAACGAGGAGGGTGCAACAGAGACAACATCCCAGAACTATGACACTTGAGGAAAAGCTCACACCGAGAAGTGAGTTGCAGATAAATATAATTTAATCCACTATGTGAATGCTGGTGCTCACAATATGGTGGTGAAATGAGCTGTTACCACTTACCTCAGTGTTTCAACTCGTACTGTGTCTTCCTCAGGGTACCACAAGGAAGACTCAGCATGAGTCGAAGTGCTGGGGTAAGTGGCAACAGATTATGCCATAGTTCTGGGATGTGGACTGTGATGTGTTAGGGATTGGCAACCTCTTCTATGTGCACCAGCCAACTCACTTGATTCACAGTTCCAACACCTGCTCTGCTTATGCAGTAGAGACAATCATTGCTCAAGCCTACAGTCTGCACAGTTTTAAAGAAAAAATGTTTCAAAAGACATTCCCTTTAAGACTTTTTGTTATGCAGAATTTTGTGATGTAATTTACTGTAAGTTACTACATTTCATCCTGGCTAGCTTCACAGTATGAAGGAAGTCAAAGGGAGGAGTACAGTGTGAAGTACCTGGAAGCAACAAGAAAAAAAACAGAAAGGTGTGGGAGGCCAAAGTGGAGACAGAGCTCTGGTTGGCAATGGGACCGTAGAATAGAGAGAAGGCATTATTTTGGTACATTCAAAGGAAGTACACGGTCAAAAATGATACAGTGAGACTTAAGAGCAGGTAGGGATGGGAGGAGGGGAAAAAGGGGGAAAGCAGAGATACTAAACAAACATTTTTGCTCAGTATTTACTAAGGAGTAAGATAGACCACTGTCAGATTGTGGGGTTCAGAAAGGGGAACAAAGATGCTGGGAAAAAATGTCTAGTAGCAGAAAAAAAGGTACTGGAAAATGCTAGTAGGATTAAAAGCAAATAAATCCATGGGAACTGATGGCTTACAACCAAGGCTGTTATGTGAGGCAGCAAGAGTTATAGCAGTACCACTAGTAGACATTTTCTACTGCTCTCTAAAAAGAGTGGTTGTCCCTAGGGACTGGAAGACAGTGGATGCTGTCCCACTATACAAGAGTGGGAAGAGGGATGAGCCAGAGAACTATAGACCAGTCCGACTGATGTCTATAGTGGAGAAAATTATAGAGTCTCTAATGACAGAGGACTTGCTAGACTTCCTAGAGGGGAATGGGCTACAGGACCCCAGACAGCATGGGTTCATGAGGAGAAGGTCTTGTAAGATTAATCTGGTTGAGTTCTTCAACTGGGTGATCACAATAGCAGACAAGGGTCAACCAGTTAATATTGTATTCCTTGACTTCAGCAAGGCCTTTGACGCAATCCTCCACAAGAGGCTTTTTGAAAAGATTTGGGAGCTACGGGTAGATGATAGGATGGCAAATTGGTTAGACAGCTGGCTGGGGTAGAACACAGAAGGTGGTAGTCAATGTGGAGTTTTCAGAGGTGAGGGAAGTGATTAGTGGGGTACCTCAGGGGTCAGAACTTGGACTGGTCCTATTCAATATTCTCATCTGTGACATTGGTAAAGGTATCAAGGGTAAGATCTGCCTCTTTGTAGACAATACAAAGATCTGCACAAGGGTATACATGGAGGAAGGGAGACAAGCGCTAAGGGAGAACCTGGGCAAGCTGGAGAGCTGGTCCAGAATTGGGCGGCTGAACTTTAATGATAAAAATGTGAAGTAATGTTCATTAGAAGAAGGAACCATAATATGCAATAAGAGATGGAGTGTGGTGACTTGATAGCACTATGGAAAAAAAGGATTAAATGGTGATGATACCTGAGATCCTAGAAATGTCTGCACACTGCAACAGGGCAGTGAGTAAAGCAACAAAACATTGAGTTGTATAGGGAGGGGGAAAAGCAGTAGAAGTTGATAGGTGATCCTCTCACTGTTCAGGTCATTAGTATGGAAACATCTGGAGTACTGCACAAGGTACTGGGGCTCACACTTGAGGAAAGACTGTAACAAGGTGGAGGCAGTACAGTGCAGGGCAATTTGGCATTGGGGGATAAAACATTCAAGGAGAGGTTGCAGGACTTAAACATGTACTTCCTTGAGAAAAGAAGAGAAAAGGGTGACATGACTGAGACATACAAATATCTGCATGGGATAAATAGAGTAAGCACCAAGGAACTAGTCTCCTTGAACTCAAACACAGGGATGAGAGGGAATTCACTGAAGCTGGCGGGGGGGGGGGGTATTTCAAAAGGATGTCTATCAGCACTTCTTCATAGAAAGGATGGTGGATAAATGGAATAAGCCACCAGAAGTAGTAGTACAGGCCAAATCGACTAGCAGTATCAAGCAGGTAGTGGACAGGCTATTGCATTTAGTTAGGAAAAGGGGGGGCAGTAAGAAAAGGGAGGATTGCCACAAGAGCAAGGCAGAACAATTAGGTAGGGTGGGCAGACTGGATGGACCAAGAGTCTTTTTTTCTGTCACCAGCTCCTATGTATCTATGTAATTATTTAAGTTAAAGGCTATCTCTGCCACCTATAAAAAAAAATCACAAACTTCAGTCCCTCCATGGAGCAATCTGCTCTCATCAGTATTCAATACATGAATAAATGAATGATGATGTCTTGTGTAGTAGTACCTGATTGGCTGACAATTCAGCTACTCCAGTGTTACTACAGAGCTGCGGTTTTCAACAGGGGGTCCGCGGCCCAAAAGGGGTCTGCAAGCACATACAAGGGGGTCCATGGAACTGTCTGCCACATTATTCAAACATGTATCCTGCTTTTTATTTCCGTTAAGGTTCAGGCGCGTGACAGGTGAAGCATGAGCAAGCGCAAGAAAAGCTCTGTATTAGCTAAATATTTATCAATAGTTTTTAAGTATCCCCAAATAGAATCAAAGGCTCAGCATTAAATGTAGTCCAGCACCTCCAATAACAATTTCCTTAATGTCACACTGTCATTTTCATTCACTGTCAGCAGTAATCATTTGTTCCTACGACTCATAATAAAATGAGATGGGATCGAGAGGTGCGAGCTGCTGTTTGCGGTGTATTGAAGGTAAAAAGATCACTGAACCACTGAAATGCCTGAGGCAATTGTTAAAATCATGAGATCGATTAGGAGTGTGGAACTAATCGAAGCTTTGAATAATGCCTGATGTGAAGGTGAGGAGCAAGCTGCGGTATGAGGGGTGAACGATTACAGCTCTGTATCAGCTAAACATTTATCAATATTTTGGAAGGATCCCCAGATAGAATCAAAGGCTCAGCATTAAATGTAGTCCAGCACCTCCAATAACAATTGCCTTAATGTCACGCAGTCATTTTCATTTACTGTCAGCGGTGTGCATATGTTCCTATGGCTTGTATGAGGGGTGAATGATTGCCTCTGTATACTCGATGCAAATACATTCTTATGGAAACAGTGTTGTGGAGCAGAATCACTTTCTGCAACTGAGATCTGTTGTTTGTGAGGTGAATACTTGCTGCAAATAGGTGCTTAAGGAAACAGTGTTGCAGAACAGAATCACTTTCAGCAATTGATTCTGGTGATTGTGAGGTGTAGTGTTACCCCCCCCTTTCATGTCACACTCTACGCTGGCAATTATCTAACAATTTGCAGCTTGTTTACTTTCACGGTACTTTAGTATCAAGCTGATATTTAAATAAGGCAATTATCAGCAGGTGCATACAATTGTCTGCATTCTCTGCTTATAAGTCTTCCAATCACCCAGACTGCTCACTGTGCATTTCTTCTCCATCTCCAATGTAGTGACCGAGTAACGCTGCCTGCAGTTAGCACGTTTGTTTTCATTTGCAGCTCTCTCTTCTCATTGGTCTTGCTAGCGCTTTAAAGTAAAGCATATATCCAGTATATTCCTCAAGAATCACGGATTTTCACGGACTCACGGACTCACAGATATAGGATATTTGCCTGGTATGTACACTATGTTGTTTCTTTTCAACCATAGTCTGTGTTAAATCAAAGAATTCCATGGATTTAAGTGGAGCTTTATTTATATTTATTGAGATTTACCAAGCTGTGTACTGATATTTTATTTTCCCCCGACCCCTAAGCAGCCAGCACCAAAGCACATATAAATTTGTAATTTTTTTGCCTATTGTCAGCTACCATTAAGTGTTTGTTATTATTTCCCCTCCAAGCAGCCAGCACAAAGTGTATCAGTGGTTGTCAACCTAACAAAACACATTTGTATTTATACTCTGTGGGCCAGATATTCAAACTACGCCATTCTGTGGCGCAAGCCCTTGTGCTGCTCAAAACAGTTCCGCAGGGGTGTGGCCAGGGCAATATTCAATGGAGTTGCGCTATGGAGCAACCTCTTTGAATATCACCCGCCACAGCCACTGTGCATGGCACAGTGGAACTTGTGCCACCACAAGTGGTCAGAGTGGAGCATTCAGATGCGGTGGCGCAAGTTCCATTGCACCATGAGCAAACCTTCAAAGGGTGACATGCGACCTTCTGCAGCCCGATCGCGGGCATAACTTGAAAACTGCCCGATCGTAAGCATAATGGTGGTCCCCCCATTAGCCGATTTGCGGGCAGAATGTTCTGTTCCCCCCATTAGCCCGATCATGGGCATAACGTATTTCCCAATAGCCCTCGCTGGGCAGAACGTTATGTCCCCCGAGCAGCCCGTGACGGGCATCAGACGTCCCCCAAAGTCCAATATCCCTGGTGGTCCAGTGGACCGAGAAGCCCGATCATGGGCATAACGCCAAACCCACCCCCAAAGTCCAATATCCCTGGTGATCTAGTGGCCCCACACCCCACCCACCCATGGAGCCCACCACTTGCTCCTCCCCTGCCAGTGTGGGCGGCAGCACCCCATCCTCCTGCCGCCGCCTGCCCACTCGACGACAGTTTCAGATGTGCCCATTGGTTCAGAGCAAGAGCCACTGGGCATACAGCCCATACCGTACAAGGCAGTCCAGATATGTGAATGAATTCATGAATGAATACTGCTGAATATCGCAGAATGGCGCATTTCTGACTTGCGACGCCACAACCCTATCGCGCATGGCTCAACTCTTTTGAATATCTGGCCCTGTATGTCTCAGTTACCCCCCCCAAGCAGCAAGCTACAAGAAGTATACAACCACACCAAATCACATTTACATTTTTGCCAGTTTTCAGCTACTACTAAGATTGTTTTTTTAAATTGCAGAACAAAAGTGGTA
Organism: Neoceratodus forsteri; assembly: GCA_016271365.2. NCBI lineage: Eukaryota > Metazoa > Chordata > Ceratodontiformes > Ceratodontidae > Neoceratodus > Neoceratodus forsteri. The sequence continues at coordinate 438,974,521 of CM057453.1, forward strand.
ATAAATATTGATGGACAAATTTGTCAAGAAAAGAAAACTTGATCATGTGCAGCCTGAACCATCTTCACCATCAGAATATAAGAGCACTAAAAAGTACAGGACATATGAAGATCACTATTTGAAATATGGGTTCATAACAGCTACAGCTGTAGGACCAGATGGAGAGGAGCTGCCACAATGTGTCGTTTGCTTATTGATGCTTTCTAATGAAGCAATGAAGCCTTCTAAAATGGTCAGACATTTGGAAACAAAACATAATGCAGTCAAAGACAAACCTATTTTGTATTTTCAAAACTGTTGCAAAGATTTGCTAAGACAGCAACATTTATAAAATATATCACATCAAAATATATAATACATTTATTCAAATATAAGTTCAAATGTATTAAAAGGATCTTATCACGTAGCTTTTCGAGTTTCACGTTGCAAGAAGCCACATACTATTGCAGAAAGCCTTGTTTTGCCTGCTGCAATAGATATCTGCAATATCATGTATGGTCCAGATTTTAGTGATAAACTCAAAACCATCCCTTTGTCTGATAACACAATAGCCCAAAGAATTGATGACATGGCAACAGACGTAGCTGATCAATTAATAATGAAACTGTGCAATACATATTCATATGCTTTGCAACTTGATGAGTCAACCGATATCTCTAATGATGCACAGCTACTTATTTTTGTAAGATTTATTGAGAACAATAATGTGGTGGAGGAGTTTCTGTTTTGTAAAATACTGCCACAATGAACAACTGGTGCAGAAATATTTAAAGTGCTTGATGACTTTGTCAAGGAAAAAGCTACTTCTTAGGAAAAATGTCTGGGCTTGTGTACAGATGGAGCTATGGCAATGATCCGTTTAAAGAGCAGCTTACTTGGTATGGTAAAAAAAGTTGCACCACAAGTTATTTGGACACATTGTGTGCTACACAGGGAGTCTCTAGCATCAAAAAGAATGAGCACAGACTTCAATTCTATTCTGCTGTCAGTTGTAAAAGTGGTAAATTTAATCAAAAACAGGGCACCGAACACCAGGCTTTTTGCTGTGCTCTGTGATGAAATGGGTGCTGAACACAGAGCCCTGCTATATCAAATGGGTCTGTTCATGTAAAGGGGTTACCAATGCCCACCATACAGTGCATACCACATTTTTAAAAATCAAGAACTGTCAGGCATATGTTTTTGACTAAATCTGAATGCTGGCTATATGCTCAGATAAATAACATAACTATTGAATTCTAGGGTATCCATATTTTTTTGATGGGGTGTCCTGCTCCATTTTGCTGCTTTTTTTACCTGAAAAAATGTGACATGCAAAACACATGTTTTACTAATTGCTTTTGCAAGCTTTATTTACTGTTTTCCCTTAATAAAATAACTCTTCTTACTAATCTGGAGTTGTGTTTTTCATCTGTACTCTTTAGCCCATTGTAATGCTCCATTTTTAATTTGTGCAGCTTTGTATTTAGTGTGGTGAATGTAACAGTTGGTGTCACAGCCCATTACATTCACCCACCTGGCCCCCAAATCTGTAATTGTGCTATTAGTACTTTAAAAGATTTTCTGGCTGCTCTCCTAGTTTGCCTCCTTGTGATAACTGACTGTGTTACTGCTTGATCTAGCTTTCCAACAGAAGGAAGAGCAACCTTTGACCCTCACTTTACTTGGAGTCACATCAATGTTTACCCTTCAGTCTGTGACAGTTGCAAAGTCATAACCTGCCCATCAGAACCAAGGAGCAACCACAGAGGAAGGAGCCGAGTTGTGGTTAAAAACCCATTGTTTCCATGTTGCTCCTCCATTTTGTATGGTTACACTCCATGAAGATAAGCACTACATTCAACAATGAGGGCTTCAGTTACATTCACCGCAGGTAGGCTTTGGTTACCATCATTCACTGATTTTGGGGTAAATTGTCAGGGAGCATATTTCAGTGACAATTGCACATCTAGGTAAAGTGCTGGGCATCAGTTGTAATAGGGATTATACTGTGTATATGGGGTGGAGAGTTAAAATGGATTTTCTTTGTGGTGTCACTTGTTACATTCACCATGATATGTGTTGTCAACCATCGTACCTGCCAGTACTGTTGTTATTGTCAAATTCCTCCAGGTTTTGTAACACTGTCAGTTATTAGTAGTAGCATGATAGCCATAAGGCATGTCAACTAAACTCTGTAAAACTGAAGCAAATGTGTGGTGTCACTCGTTACATTCACCACGGTATGTGGTGTTAAGCATCACACTTGCCAGTAATGTAATTGTCAAATTTGTTCATGTTTTATAGCAGTATATCAGTTAGTAGCAGTTGTGTGTTAGTTGTTAGGAATGTTTAGGCATGCTTAGTACAGTTTTAGTAAGTGAAGCATAAGTGTGGTGTCACTTGTTGCATTCACCACAGTACGTAGTGCAAAACATCAAATTGGTAATTAATGTAACATAATTCTTATAAATATTTGTTTCTCATGTCTTAATATAACTCATTACATATATTTATTAAAGTTTTTACTACTAAAACAGATGCCTTTTGTCAGGGGTTACATTCACCACGGTGTGTGGCATCAATTGTTATACTCACCACAATACAGTTCTTTTATATCAGGAACCTGTGAGACTTTTATCTCCCAATATGTTTCTTTTTTCATACTTGGGTCATAATATCTTGAAATGCATTACAAATGTAATCTAGAAATAATTTGAAAATTTGACCCTCACGCCACACTTTGGTAACCCCTTTTCATGAACAGATCCCATTCAGAAATCAGATGGTTGTCACGAGGTGTAGTTCTAAGCAGGGTTTTTGAATTACGTGTTGAAGTTTATTAATTCTTATCACAGAACTGACAGACTGATCTTGCAGTTAAGTTTACAGATATGGAGTGGGTAGCAAAACGTGCATACCTTGCTGATTTGTTTAGTGATTTGAGCAGGCTTAATATGTCAATGCAAGGCAAAAATGTTAATATTATACAACTATACAGCAAAGTGGAGGCATTCATCAAGACAGCCAAAAAAATGAAGAGAAAGAGTAAAACAGGGAAATGTATCCATGTTCCCATCCTTACAAGACCTGATTGACAACTCAGATAATAGCATTATTTCAAAAATATCAGGCAGTATTTGTTCACACGTGGCAGCACTTGAACAACAATTTGAAGAGCACTTTTCAGAGTCTGAGAGCTAGCATTGTGACAATAATTGGATTCAATTTCCATTTTCTTCCGTCTCCAATAATGTTTCATCCAGCTTGACAGCTAAGGAAGAGGACCAGCTGATAGAAATGACCACAGACAGCATATACAGAAACAGATCTGAATCAGTACCTTGTCTCACCACCTTCTGGAATGGTAGCAAGAATGAATTCCCAGATCTCACAAATAAGGCAATAAAAGTTGTTCTTCCATTTGCAATTAAATACTTGTGCGAAAGTGGATTCTTCGCCCTGACTGCTCTTAAAACCAAGTATCGTTCAAGACTACATCCAGAAAATTACCTGAGAATATGTCTTTCAAAAATTGCACCAAGGATTGAGAGACTTTGCTCATTGTATCAACCCAAGTGTCACATTAGCACTTCAAAACTGAAAATTTAGCACTTTATACCTGACTAATATTATTTTTTTTTGTTGACTTGCAAATACATTATTAAAAACTAACCATTTTTATAAAATTCGCGTCATGTTGTTTTTCACAATGAAATGTACCAAATGTGTGTTTTTAGGTAAAGGGGTCTCTGGCAAGGCCAGTAGGTTGTCAGGGGGTCCCTGGACCAAAAAAGGTTGACAACCAATGCTATAGAGGATATCATCGTTCATTTATTCACGCATTTAATACTGCAGAGAGCAGACCGTTCCACATAGGGACTGCAATTTGTGTTCGGGGGGATAGGTGGGGGGTTGTCATGTGAAATTGGAGTCGGGGTGCTTGACGGGGTGAGAGGTGGTTACTTGATTTGGTATGGGAGAAGGACTTGTGAAGCAATCCATTCCATATGCTTTATTATAAGACTCTTCACCCGGACTGTGGGGGAGGTGGGTGCTAGCAATGTGCAGGGTGGGGGAAATTATTTGTACATGTCTGGGAAGTGGGGCAGGGGTAGGAGATGATTGCACAGTGGCTTGGGTGGGATAGGTATATGTTGATTAAAGAAATGGTGCAAAAATTAGAAACTTTGCTGTGATTTGCATAGGGTGAAGTTCCCAAGATCATACAAACTGTGTTAGTGAAGTTCAAATTCACAACATCTCTACTGAGGACCAATAAAAGGACAAATGATGACATCACAATAGACTTACGCAGCCCTACTACCAGCTGCTGAATTTAATCACAGTTAAACGTACACACACACACTCACACACACATACTTGATTCAAAACCTAGAACTTTCAAAATGTTGTATTAATCAAACAGAATATACTAATGTCGCTGAAATGAGGCACACAAACTAATTACATTTGCCAATAAATAGGCATTACTATTTATACTCGGTTTTGGGTGGATGCTGAGGCTCGTCCTGCTTGGCCTCTGGCAATCTGCCAGAGTAGACACTCCACTCTGACCCGTCTAGTCATAATTTGTTCTATGAATGGAGGATGCTTTTCTGTTGCAGTTCTGTGCTCCTCAAGCATTGCTCCATTGATAATGACGTGGAAGCCATTTCTACAGAATGTGGAGGAAGGGGATAGAACAGGCCCACCAGCATCCTTCTCCAGTCTCTCCTCCTCGATCATCCAGGTCTGAAAGGTCTTCATTACTTGTTTCAGGTGATTGGCCTTAAAGTGGCTCAGCTCACTTGGAGCTGCAAGAGTCTAACTCTGTAAAGAAAGAGAAAACAGTATCATACTCTGCTGCAAACGTGGTCTGTTTGGTTTCCCTCAGATAGTAGTAGTAGCAGTAAAAAGTTTATTCTGTAATTTCAGAAAAGGATAGCCTAGTTGAGCCATGGCTCATTTACAGTGGGGTCCCAAAGTGCAAGAAAACAGTTTCTCATTTTAAAATATTATTTAGAAACATACAAATATTACAAAGTTAAATACAATAATAGCACAATGGGTTAGAACACTTAATCACAACAAGCTTTTTGTATCTCAGCAGTATTTGCAATCCATTTTTTATGGAACTCCAGGATATGGTTCCTCTTTGCAATCTCAAATGACCTGGTAAATGATTCCATAATTTAGGGCCCATGCAAATAAAACTAGAATTACCCTTTGCAGTTTTCATGGCTGGTACCATGCATTCAATTGCTCCTGCAGTACGTAGGTCTTTTTTTACATTCCTTACCCTTACCAGCTCTAGTAAATAAGCACACATTTTTTTGAGATAGCATTTGTAAATCAAAGGGGTCATATGGAGATTTTGACGTTCTGTTAATCCAATGCAATTTAAGGTTCTATAAAGGGCACAGTGGTGCATACCCTCTGAGGCATCCAGGTTGTGCTGTGCAAATGCATTACATACTACATCTTGTCTGCACAGCACACCCTCGGACACCACCCCTCCATATACAGTACAACATCCCTGTAATCAAAGAGGGGAATTACCACATAGTTCACTATTTGTAGTCTCGTATCTAATGGAATACAATTTTTATGTTTGTACAAAATGCCTAATTTCTTATTTAACTTACTAAATAGAAAATCTATTTGCTTATCCCATTTACATTGGGAATCGACCCAGATTCCCAAGTATTTGTAAGAGTCGACATGGTTTAAACTACAATTATCTAGTGTTTTTATAGTCACAATTTATTTATGCCTGGTTTACTGCAAAACAACATAACTTGAGACTTTGTAGAGTTTAATACCAGCCCATGCTCATGAAAATAGTTCTGTAATCTATTAAAATCATTTTGTAGTTTTTCCTGAATCTAACAGACCTATCCTTAATATACAGTACTGTGTCATCAGTATACAGATGATGCTGGACATCCCTCAATAAACGTCCGATATCATTTGTATATAAATTAAACAACACGGGCCCTAACACAGATGCTTGAAGCACCCTGGTTTTGATGGTCAGGAACTTGGATCTAAAATTATTATTTAATGTCACTCACTGTTGTATTCCAGTCAGATAGCCGTGGAACCATTTTAGAGCCTCGAGACTGAGGCCAACAGATCTTAGTTTGTTAATTAACATATCATGATTCAAAGTGTCAAATACTTTAGATAAATCTATAAATACTGCCCAACCATGAGGCCTTTGTCCATGGCTATCTGAATGTAAGGTGTTGCAATTCACTCCACATTTGGTGCCCTCCCAGCCTTAAGATGATAGATTATGAACTTAGGCATTTATATCATTTTTCCATCACCAGCACAATGACCACCTCCTTACCATAATTATTTATTTCTGTATTTCTATAGAAATTGGCCACCACTGCTAGGAAAGGCACACTGATACAAAGCTCATCATTTACAGGTGGGAACTGGGTGAAGGTATATACAGAAAAAGAATCAAATCTGGCAAAACAAAATAAGATTCAGTACAGAGCAACTGATATAAGTCTCTGCATCATGTACCAGCTATGCAGTCTTGATTAAAACATATCATGCCAATGCATGTTTTCCCTGGTATCTAACTACCTAGCAAATATCTTGACCATTACGACAAGTAAATAAGTCCAACATGGTGGACAATGCAGGATACACAGCAAAAACATAGTAGATGTACTTACACAAACAGTTTGCAGTGTAACATTCAAATTCTGATTGGCCAGCCAGACATCACTGGAAAAGGTCTTCATCCACTATAAAAGCAAATTTGCTTTTATAACATGCCATTATAAAGGGCAAAATAATAGAGAAGAAATTGTTTGCACAGGTGCTGGGTCGATATGTCACAGACAAAATCACGCAAGGATAACCGCGTGATCTAAAGTGCGTAATGCAATACAGTGACAGGGGTAGAATAGTGGTAGGACCAATACCGCTACCCCTGTTGCTCACTATGAACTGGAGGAAGGGCTGAAGATGCCACAAGTGCTGTGCCTGATTGAGTCACTCCAATAGTGGAGTGGCTAAGGCACAAGCACCTGGTGCAGAGGAGGCCCGGGGATTGGGGTTGGAATCCTCATCTCGCAACATGTTGTTTTTTATTTGCAAACAAAAAACTAAGTTCCCCCACTTCAGGTTTCCCCTTTCCCCTGGGTCCACACCACACCGTTTGTTATTTTAGTTGGGGAGTGGAGCCCCCCTCAAAAACAAGGATTTTGCTATGTTTTACACTGGTGTGCACTTTTGTAGTGTAGTCGGTGTTTTCTGCCTACCTCATTTTGCCACACGCCGTAATGTCTACAGCATTGTTGTTTTGCGTGGTTTTGTCAGTGACGTAATGATCCCGTGCTGTTTGCACAGTGCACATATTTTCATCAATGCTTATCAAGTACAACATGGTCCAACACAATTGCCCTACAGAATATTTTACTCACAACTGAAATTTAAGCAATATGGTGTGGCAGGGCATAGATTATTGTGGGGTTTACCCATGACCTGTGTAGTTAAAATATATTTGGTATCCTCACTCCCTCATAGCATCCATCTCCTTTCTCCCCTCAGTTTTCCAGCAAAATTGTTTTTAAGTACTATATTTATCTATATAGTAACAAAACCTTCCCTTCACATCAGTACTGAATAATTCCAATTTCTCACACCCACCCCACACCCACCCCAGTCCCATTAAAATAAGTACAGACCTCACTGTCACCCATTTTCTAGCTTCCACAGGCTTTGACTGCAAAAGTGTTGGAAAAGAATAAACATTTCATTACTAAAAAGGCACTCCCAGGAGTTATGATAATGTTCAATCAATCACACTGAGGAGACATGTAGCACTCAGCTACACCTCATGCCATAATACATTTTTAGAAGGTAATGATTAACATAACACTAACATAACCATGGTCATGCCTTATTACTTACATATAAATAAAAGAAATACATCCAGTATCACTCCCAAGCAGCAGTACAGTGGCATTTCCTCAAATGGACACTGAGACCACACCACCAAGGGACTCAGTCATGGGGAGTTCTCCATTACAGACCTATGCACTAATTTAGAACTGGCAATAATATAAGATATTAAATGTACAAATGGTAGCTATAATACTTCTTTTTAAAAGTGCAGGCCTAAGTCACTGTAAATTAATTTCCACTCCTAATTATAAATCTACTCACAACTGCTTTTTTTTTTTACAAAACCACCTTAAGATGAGTGCCACCTTAAAACCAATATACTTGTACCTCCAACAATGCTAAGATTTTTACATGAGATTTTTACATAAACTGCTCCATCACTATAACCTCTTACAACATTCTCTATATATGAACCATGTGTTCCAGCAGTAAATAATCAAACTACCACAGTTGTGAAATGCTCTGTTAATTTTTTTAATTGACTAAGGTGAATTTGAAAATATTAATACTGTTTACAAAGTACAGTACCTCTCTCTTATCTGCTTGTATGTGTCTTTTAATTTATTCCATTTTTAAGTACTGTGATAAGTACCATAAAAATTAATTTCAAAATGTAATAATTCTTCTCAAAAGTAACCTGTTATTGATAAACTCATTACTTTTTGCAAATATTTACCTTTTGGATTAATAAATGCTAAGGGCTTCCTTGGCAACTCCAAACAATGTTTTCTAGATAATAAAGCTGCCAAAAGAATTTATGCCATTTACTATGGGGTTGATTTTAAATCCACTGACTTTTTTATCTTAAAATGCAAGTCTGTGTTTTTTTTACCTTAGATTATGTTTCTCGAATTGTCTAATATGACTGTCTTCCACATTAACAGCAACAGTCTGTCCCACTTGCCATATTTGTTTTATACCTCTCTAACTTTGATTTCACACCAGTAATTAACTATAATTATTGTCACCTGAAAGTACTTATGTGCTATTTAACCAGCACTGTCAGTATACTGCTTCCATGGTGATTTTCTAACTCATGTTTCAATCTTTTTGTACAATGCCATCTCTATGCCTTTCTAAGCAATGTGTACTGTTGTCCTGGCATTAGAGGAGCATGTGCCGAGTGTTAAAATTAGGACTTGTGATTTTTAATTGAGACCTCTGTCCACAATTTCAAACTAGTGGAAAGTGTATTTTTAATGATAAAGCTTAGTTTCTTTTAAAACCATATTTTAAAATGAATTAATTACATTGATATACCATGCATATAGCAACTGAACATGGGTGCCATGTCAAAACAGTGATTCATATTGGGTGCTATACTCTTGGACTACCCTGCAAGGGTAGTGACTGTAGATGAACATGAGGGTAGTGGACAGTGACAGGAAGGGGGGAATAGCAAGGGGAAGGGGAGGGACAGGGAAAGGGTTTTGAGGGATGGGTGTGCCTTATGCTGCTGAGCTAGCTATGTGGTGTGGTGGTGTGGGTGTCTAGCTCTGGTGCAGCAGGTACAGGGTTTGGGACTTAATTTCTTTGCGTTATGGGATTTTGCCCCCTCTCTGACATGCACCCCCTTGGAGTTGATAATCTATAGTCAGGGCGGTGAGAGGGAGCCTCCCACAAAAACACTTTTTTTTCCTTTCCTGATGTCGTGTCACCTGAAGTGTATATCACTGATTTTCTTTTCAACAATATACTGTACACTCTCCATAATAGCAATCGCTATTCTGCAATCACTATTATGACATGGAACCATTATGCTCAGTTGCCTCAATTTTTACTGAACTTTGGTATATTCTTTCTACCACACTAAGGTTTTAATGTAGATTTTTTTTACTAATAATGTGTCCAATTTATCTTTTATCAGAACAGCCCTGCTTTATTTGTACATCGAATTGTGGTGACATTATTGTCTATTTTTGTTATGATTTCTGTTCTTATTGTTGTATAACCTGGTACAGTATATATTGGGTACAATCCAAAATTTTTAATGTATTTGCTAATCTTAAAGCTGGAAAAAAGTGCTATATTCTGTATTACCCACAAATTTGTATCCCACCCTTATGCGGTTCTGTGCTCTAGATTCTTTCTAACATCCCATTTAACTATAATGAATAATATTATATTCATACCTGATGCCCTCTCCTACTGTTTTCCCTAATGAAAATTTATATTGTCTAAATGCCAAGTGCTACTGCTTGAATTATTACATAATTTATTAGTTAATGAAATATTGAAATGAAAAATATATAACATCTACTAAGAAAAGACATCCTATAGACCCTACCCTACTATCTAAAATATGCTCTATTGTATATCAGTTATATAAACACATAGAAGAAGTCAGTTAGGAGACTCTTCTAGGAAAACCAGAAGACCATTCAAGACCAAACAGAACTGTCTCACTGCACAACCATTTAAAAGAACACTGTCTAATCTAATTTTTTGTTATTTCCCCTTCCAGCTTCCAAAGTCCTTAGTGTATAGATCCTACAGTGATGATAAACTCAAGTTCACCAATGATGCTGGCCTGGTGGTGCAATGGCAAGGCATCCACTTGCAGTGCCAACATCCTGGGTTCAGGGACGGACTCGGGAGTCAGAGGGCCAGCTGGGGGGGAGATTGAGCATCCCAGGGACTGCTCTCCTTCTCTGGGGGTTTGAGTGTTCAGTGCATCATGGACCTCTGCCAGAGGCTGGGGGTACCACGGCAGCTGGTGCCACACATCAGGGAGGTGGGGCAGATGCTGGTCATCATTGCACATACCCGCCCCCAGGGATCCTTGGAGCAAAAGAAAAAATGCTAGCCCCAATGCATGATGCTGGCTTCACTGCCATCTCTGCTGCCTACCTGTGTCCACCAGGGGGCCCAATCCCATGGCCCTGACATTGGGGTAAGCCAGGTCTCGCCTACCCAGTGTCTGTTGGTGTGGTGACCACTTGGCGGCCCCAACCAGGGGGGTAATCCAGGGCATGGGGAAGAGTGAGTGGAGCTGGGCCAAGCTTCCAGAGGGACCAGGCATCAACAACAAAGAAATCCATCAATGATGATAAACACAAATTCAGTGGATTATATAAACCATCATTGATGATCTATGGAACTGTACTGTTATGTTTTTTCATTGTATCATTTCAATGCGCATACTGAATACTAATCTGTGGTTTCAGTGATCTGCAGAACTGAACACCACCAGTTCATATCCAAGCAAATGCAATCTGTGGGTTCAATGATGAATCCAAGGAATGCTTTGGGAATTCTGTGGATGTTGTAATCCATAAGGAGGTCATTAGGGTCATGAGAATATCATGAGTTAGATTTATGAGCACAATGACTGTTGTGACAGTTAGCTTTTATCTTAGTTATATTCCATGAACTCAGTATGATCATAAGTGCTGAGGCAGGTAGGATTTATATTCTTTTATTAGATTCAATGAGCACAGTACACGTATGAGGTACTGTGACAAGTACATTATTAGTTAGTTTCTATGAGCCCAGCATATGATGGGACAACTAGATCTTGATATTATTAGTTAGATTGCATGAGCTCAGTAAGTGCTGAGACAGTTAGAACAAATAAAGCTTATATGAAATACATACTTAATACCACACTGGATACCTTTTAGTAATAGATCTTAGACACACACACACACACACACACACACACACACACACACACACACTATGCTAGGTCATTAAGTAAATAAGAATAAGCACATAACTTATTAATACTTATTAAAGTTTTAGAGGTTTAAATTCATATTACTAGGTACATTATAATCACATAAGGGTTAAACATAAAAAAGAGGAAAATGTCTCTATTTTTAAGAGACTTTGAGAATGGCCATGGCGAAGGTTGTTTTGGGAAATGAGGCACATGTTTGTGTACCATTGTTATGGCTGTATTATAACTTTCCTCTGAGAAAATATCTTGTTTTGGATAATGCAGGTGCCAATATTGTTTTGCGAATGAGACTTTGTTTTTGTCCCAGCTGTCCCGAGAAAGGAGACTAAATGTTATGAGAACTTAATATATTGTGAGGTCACACTGGCCAGGATCTGTGAAATCAGCATTTTACATTTAGCTCAATGCAGAATTAAAGGTATAAAAAGGACTGGCTTTTATTATTAATCTGCTATGCAATTTGAAGCAATGGCTTGGTCCCCAGTCTGTGTGTCGCTACTGCATATGTAAGTATAGCACTTATACTTTGTGGTAGCTAGCCTGAGGTGGCATGCTATCTTAAAGTACAGGTTTAAAATGTATTGATGTTCTGTATTTGTGTGTTTAACTGTATAGTGGCTTAGGGGAAAACTAAGAATGCTGTATGGATATTTGTTTCACCCTGTTTGAACCTTGTATAATAAATTTGGATTTTGGTTATATTTTATAACTTTTGTGAGATCTTCATTGGTAATTCTAAACTGTAAGTAAGCCCTCAGATATAAATTATAATAATAATAATAGTAACAAATCCAACAAGTGGCTTCCTGAACAGGGTAAAAACAAAATAACACAGATTTTAAACACTTCAAAACTTTACTATTAAGGGTTGCCACCTAAACAGTAAAAGCACCACAAGGGTAGTGTCTTCAGGCACCTCTGACAGCCTAAAAGGGAAAGGACAGGGAAAATTGCTTAACCAGGAAAGGCACTCTAAGCCAGAGCTTGTTTCCAGGTGTGACCTGGAAGCACAAGAAAGTTAAGTGACTTGCTCAGGGTCACATAGTATGCAAGTGCAGGTGATGAGATTCAAACCCAGGTGTCCAGGTTTGAAGCTCAGTGCCCTTAACCACTATGCTATACTGCCTTCACCTAAAAATGTGGACTTCAGAAAAAACAGATAGGAACTATATTGAAGAGTACATTAAAACACATGGGGGCGGGATGCTGTCTGCAATCGAAATCATGGTGCAGAGTGAACCATGGCATTAAGTTAAAAATAAGTTAGAAATAGATGTCTTGAATAATAAAAAATCCTGGGGTGCAAGCAGAAAGGAATACTTGTGCAAGGACTCTTTTGTGCTATCCTACCCTTGTTGGACAGAGTCTCAGTTAATAATCTAGAATACAAACATAAAAAATGTTAAACTTAGAACAGAGTTAGAGGATAAAATACAACAATTGCAGGATTCAAACCAAGATCTTAGGAACACTGATATTGTTTTGTCTACTCACGTTCAAGAGTACAGTCAACAAGTTCATGAATTACAGCAGCTGATAGAACAGGTTGAACAAGAAGTAGATACGTTAACTGAACAAGTGTTTCAGGCAAAAGGGGCAGTTAAGAAATTTTAGAGTTCAGACAGGAGTCTGTCTGTACCATGTCATCTGCCCCTCCACCTTATCCCACAACTACGGGGCATCACAGTTTGCTTTACCCTAATTTAGTTAACATTAAAGCAATGTACCACTTGAACTTCTCATGGCTACCTATGAGCAGGATGCCCAGGATCGAACACAATGGACTGAGGTACAATGTAGAGTGGTCCCTATGACCCCATAAATGTTAAATATGTATGTTAAAGACTTTAGTCCCTCCCCCATATCCTTATGAGTATTATTGAAGCTGAGGGATGTTCCCAACAGGAGACCCAGAGGGTTCTGAGAAGACTTATGGAGAATGAAAAGTGGCCTAGGCTGTCTCAAGCGGCACATACTAACACCACAGGACTGACACACCTTGCCATTTATGATGACAGCATTCACACTCTTACTGGGATTCAATTCAGAACTGGTATTTTGGGAAAATTCAGAGAGAGTCTGCATGAGACTCCTAGGGAATTTGATGCACTGGCATGGCAACTTTGTCAAGCACTGTCCAACAATCCTAGGAGGCTGTACCTATCATACAGCCACATGTATTTAGAGGGTCTGTTACCCCAAACAAGAGAAATGGTCAGAATGGTTATAGCTGCTGACATGCTTGTGGATGATATAGTTACTAAAGTGCAGCATGCTTATTCAGTACAGGATGATATAGATGCAAAATCTAAATCTAAACTAGTAATTTAAACCACATCTTTTCAAGTAGAAGGTGGTGGACAGCGTGAACAGGCCTCCCCTTATACCTATGGCAGAAAGGACAGAGGTTACGGTAGGGGTGGTTATAGAGGTAGACTGAACAGATATTATAAAGGCAACAGGGGATATCAGGTAGACAGGAGACAATGGCAGGACAGAAATTGTCAACACAGTTGCAATAATTACCAGGACAGCCAAAACTGGCAAAACAGTGGTATTAATTCTCAGGATAGTCAGAAATGGCCAGCTAGGGACCAACAATCTGGAGACATGAGTAGGGAGACCATCCCCACTGCTACGAGCTACAGGCTGAAATACAGAGATTAAAGGAGGAAAACAACAAGCTGCACACTGCAGCTGTGGGACCTACTGTCCTACATACACATTAGGAACACCAAGCCCTCATCCCATCTGTAACTACGGTCTGCCCAATTACACTTGATGGGTTGGGACAGCCCCAGGTTATGGCTCATATCAAGGGTGTTCAACATACAACAATTACATTAGATATGGGGCATCTATTTCTATTTTGGGAAAATGGCTCAGGGTAGAGCACTCCAATCACACAGTGAATATTCAAGGAGTTTCTGGTGTAAAACTCACTGCACCTCTGACAAAACCTATTCATATTACAATTGGTACCTGACAAGGACACATTACATTTGAACATTTAGACAGATCAGGAACTCCTTTTGGCAGTGACTGGATCGTTCCAAATGGTATCTTCTTGGACCTAGCCAATCTACAACTTTTGCAAGTGGGGTAGAGTACTGATGATGTTATATCAGTGGTACCAATGGACCATGCAATACATACCATCAAGGGAATAGACCACATTTCATGGGAGAAGTTACATTTACCCACAGACGTACAGGCAGTATGCATGCAAGTAGCTAGTGTTTTCACTACAAACAAACATGACTACGGACAAATGCAAACTGAGATTATCATTACAGAACCAGAGCCACTGCCCCATAAGCAGTACCTATTTCTCAGGTACGATATAGAAGCTGCTGCAAAAGTTATAGGTGGCCTAGAAAAGCAGGGCATTGTTAGAAAGTGTTCTTCTGTTAATAATGCCCCCATATGGCCAGTTCAAAAAACAGATGGTTTGTGGCATTTGACCATCGATTACAGGCAATTAAACAAATGTATTCCACCCATGGTTCCGGTAGTTGCATCATACCCGGAGATGATGACGCAAGTTGTGTTGCAGTCTAAGTGGTTTTCAGTGATATATATTTCAAATGGTTTTTGGTCGCTACCATTGCATCCCAAAAATCAGTATTTGTTTGCTTTTACCTTGCAGGGGACACAATTTACATTTACTAGATTGCCTCAAGGATATCACAACTCACCTGCTATTTTTCATGTACACACGAAGCAGGCTTTGTCAAATTTGCCTTTTCAGCAAAATACTGTTCAGTACATATATGACATTATTGTTGCACACAACTGAGGGAGATGAACAATTGCATTTGCATTTGTTACTGTGCAGAAATTGTTACAAGTTGGTTTCAAGGTAAACCCAGCTAAAATTCAGTTGTGTCACCCTGGCCCGGTGGTGCTGAGGGTTGAGGTGCTGGATGCCACACCTCGCACCGTGCCAGTGACCTGGGATTGGGAGCAGACTCGAGTTGCTGGTGGGTTGGCAGGGGGAGATAGGCTTGAGCATCCTACAACAGCTCGCCTTCTCCAGGGAGGGAACAGGCCGATACCCACACACTTGCCTGACTCTGAGTGGTGGCTCAGAGTACTGCAAGCCCTTTGAGGGATGGCTGGCTTTGGTACATTGTGGATGTCGGCGCATAGCACCATGACATTGGGGAATTGCACGCTGTACAGGGAAGGGTGAAAATGAGCCTGACACCAGCAGGAAAATGGGGAACTGTGATGTGCCCATGATGTGCCTCTGCCCACCTGACAGACCCAGGACCGACAAAACATAAGTTACGGGGTGTTTGGCCTCCACCTCATCCCTGCCCAGGGGGGTACAATCATAGCTCCATGGGGATCTGGGGTTGTCTGGGGAGGGTGGATGGCAGTGGGATGTCAGTTGTCTCCCCTGATGGGTCAGGGGTGGCAGGCTGGGGAAAGGAGGCAGAAAAATGTATAAAAAAATTAAAATTCAGTTGTGTCAAGATTCTGTGAAGTTTTTAAGTGTTTCTTAGAGTCAGAAAGGAAAATCCCTTGACCAAGCAAAGGTTCAAACAATTCTGTCATTGCCCCTTCCCACTAGTGAGGGACCTCTTTGTTCCCTCCTGGGCATGACAGGTTTCTGCAGAGATTTTATCCTTGATTATGCAGAAATTGCAGCTCCGTTGTATCAGCTACTCAAGAAAAGTTCCACTGGGGTCTGGATGGAGGTCCATACACAGGCATTGGCTGCATTGAAGAAAGCTTTGGCAGTGGCATCCATACTAGCCATCCCAGATTATAGCAAGCCATTTCATTTACATACTGCAGTAAGTATGAACTGCAAATCTGGAGACCTGGGTTTGAATCCCACAACCCTCACTTGCATACAGTGTGACCCTGAGCAAGTCACTTAACTTCCCTGTGCTTCCAGGTTGCACCTGTAATCAAGCTTTCAGCTTAGTGTGTCTCACCTGGTTAAACAATTGAAAAAAAAAAAAGGGTTTCATTGTTTGCCATACTAACACAGGCTTGTTATGAAAAAGAAAGACCAATTCCTTACATTTCCAGAGTGTTGACTAAGGTAGAGAAAAGATTTTCTGTTTGTGAGAAGCATCTGTTGGCTGTATTTTGGGCAGTTAAAGCATTCAGATATATTGTGGGAGGAGGTAAAATTGTTTTGTTTTCAGCACATATACCGCTCAAGTTTTTGCTGTCCTCTCACATCAAAGATGGAGCGGTGCCCAGCACCAAACTAGCCCAATGGACTTTGCTACTGCAAAGCATGAACATTGAGGCCCAGCAGGTAAAGGAGTACTCATTGTTAGCTGATGGCCTACTGTTAGATGGACGTCTGCATGAATGTCCATACTTAACCTCAGCTCAGCATCCCCCCTCACCTTTCCTGGAAGGCTCTCTTACTAGACTTAGTGAGCAGGTCATGGTGCCCTTGTCCCTTACAGTCTACGTGGATGGTTCATCTATGTACGTGGAAGGCAAGCCAAGAACTGCTTTTGCAGTATTCAGTCCTACCAATGCTATGCCTCCACTGGTTTACACTTAGTAATATTCAATCAGCCCTATTTGCTGAGCTAGCAGTAGTTGCTTGTGCCTTGCCAATTTCAACAGACATGCCACTAAGGGTTGTGTGCTCAGATTTGCACTGAGTCTGCCTGGCCCTTACTGCATACCTTCCAGTGTAGAAAACTCATGGATTTGTTACATCAGATGGTAAGCCCTGGAAAAATGCTGCTGTTTTAGCTGCTTTGTGGGAGACAGTGATTGCAATGAACTCTGAAAATGTTAAAAGTAAAATGATTAAGGTCAAAGCACACAAAACAGGGGGTCATGTTGTAGAACATAATGCTATGGCAGATTATCTTGCTAAGCAGGCTGCCAAGGATGGTGCTCCATTGTGGAGACCTCCAGCTCTCCCTTCTAATTTTAAGAACATAGCAGAAGTTAAACATACAAAGGAAGAGCCTGATTTAATTCAGCTGCAGAAATCTGACACTGTACTACATGCTTTATTAAACTGTACTATGAATGGGAGTACTGTTCAGGAACTTTCTGGTCTTCTAACCTGGCAGAGTTCTGACACCCCACACCCATTGTGGATTGCTCCACATGGGGTTTGAAAAGAAATGTCACACATAGCACATGACACGAGAGGTCATGTCGATGCTCCCTTCACACTGCAACATTTGCTTACTTTTGCTTGGTGGCCAGGTGTTAAAGATGATGTCACACAATACTGTTCAAACTGTAGCCAATGTGCTTTTCACAGTTCCACAGGCAATGTGAAGTGAGGCCTGCTGGCCTTGCCTAACATTAAGGGTCCATGGGAACAAATTCAAACTGATGACATTGAGAGCCTACCTAGAACCTCTAGAGGACACACTGCTGCTTTGATTATTATTGACCCATTTTCTAATTGATTGAATGGATTGAAACTTTTCCAATGTGCAGCATGACAGCTGAAACTACTGCTAAGGTATTACTGGAGCAAGTGTTCTCCAGATGGGACATGTCCATCTTAACTGATTCTGATCAAGGACCACATTTTAAAGGTAAAGCAATGCAACAAGCAATGTAAGCAATGGGGATCGATAAAAAATGTCACATCCCATATCACCCACAGTCATCAGGTCACCTTGACAGAAAAAACAGAACACCGAAAAATAGTTTGAGGAAAAGGGTTACGCAGTCTGGCACAAACTGGGATGAACATTTACCTTTAATTTTAATGGTGTTGAGAGCAAAGCCAAATAAAATCACAAGCATTTCACCATATGAAATCATGACAGGCAGACAAATGCAGCTGCCTGAGCAAGCTTTATTTGCACCGATGTCACCACAGATGAAGCAGGGCATAAATATTAAACATTTTGTGAAAACCTTGCTGCAGAAATTGAAACATGTACAGTACAAGTCATATTAAATAGTTCTTCAGATGAGTTGTTTTAGCATTTCTGAGTTGCATAAGTATTGCTAGATCCAGTACAAAGTCCTGCACAAACTGTTTCTTAAGAGTTAAAACTCAGTTTTGCATTGCATTGCATTGTGACGGGACTGCTAATGCAATCCAAATGAGTTGCAACAAAATGTTTACAAACATTGCTCTTGAGCTGGTTAAGTATTGAAAAACAATGCAGTATGAGATGCCAGTGCATTGACAACTGTGAAAAACAATGCTAAACCAAGTCATTGGTGGAATAGTTTAATGTGACTAGTACTGTATACAAACAGCATGTAGAAATTATGGGTGAGCACAAGAAACAAGTTAAAGCATATTATGATGATTGAGCCAGCAACCAGCAGCTGGAGATAGGGGACAAAGTAATGATCAAAGTCCTACCTGAAAAGAGGCCATTTTCTGTGGCTGCATAGAAGGGTCCGCACCCTGTGGTAGACAGGGTTAGTCCAACAGTGTACTTAATACAAGTACAGGATGGCAGAAAACCAGTACACAAATATTTTAATTTGATACAGTTTAAGACGTTTGATGGCTAACAGATTTTAAGTTTTGTTTTTCAGCTTCTCTATTTTAGGATGTTTGCTGATGTCAAGCCATGCTAAGGAGATAGAAGGCTACTTCCAATCTCAAGGATTTGTGGCCTTGCCACTTATTCCAGCAACTTGTGAAAAGGGGGGTGGGGGGTCCACAGTATGATACTAATATAAAGGCATTTGGCTATTCAACATGTACAATGAAACTGGGACAGGCACTCAGTTTGCACTGTCTGGGGACAGGGACTGTGCCTTATATTGATGGAGAACTCGCACTGTGTAATGGAGTACTGAAGGGTTAAATCTTATACAATGTCGTGTTATGCATCCCACAACACATCCTAATTGGCATTATGATAAACTTGAAGTGCTTGAGTACCAGGCTATAAAAGCCTCAATGGACAGCAAAGATTTACTTGGTAAATGGTGGAATTGGGCACAGAAACATAATTATGGAAGACTATGTACATTTGGGCTCATTCAGACTATTAGCACACCATCTGTAGGGCCATAGACAGAGGGAATGTACTCATGTGTACTAGTGGGTAATGGAATTAGATGGATAAATGAATCTATTTATGGGTATTATCCTACATATTTAGGTCCTTCACTACATATTATGCTGAATCTTTCTGCTTCCATGCCACCTAGTGGCAGTACTGAAAAATACACTGCAAAGAAAAGGGGTAAACAAATGTCCTTCTAGATATGCTGTAAAGCCTATGTCAAACAATGGATATGTGTTTCAAAGAACTGACAAACTTGTATATAACAATGTTAACTATGTAACTGTTTCTGTTTTGTTAAATTTATCTAGTATTGACTGGCCAAAGGATATTTGCCCTCAGCATGTAACACAGCTATACAATGTGTTCATTACAGATATGTGGATTAATTTTAGAACTAGAAATATTAGATTTGAAACTGGTTGAGACTGAATCCAGACAAGACTGAGGTGCTGGTGGTGGATCCAGGTCACCATGCAGAGAAGTTGACTCCTGGGTCTCCCTCTGGCCTTGTGTTAGGGGTGACCAGTTGAGACCTTCTGAACAGGTGCAGTATCTGGGTCTAATAATTGACAGCAAACTGACACTTAAGACACAGGTGTCAGCCGTTGTCAAGTCCTCTTTTTTCCATCTGAGGAATATAGCCAGGATAAAACACCTTGTTCCACACGATGACCTTTCTGTGTTGGTCCACGCCTTTGTTTCTTCGCATCTTGATTACTGCAATGCTCTATATCTAGGGTTGCCAGGGGGTGGATCTCCATTGCCTGCAGCTGGTGTAGAATGCTGCAGCCAGGTTGTTGACTGGGCTATCGAGAACTTGCCATATCACAGCTGTGCTGCACGAACTGCACTGACTTCCAGTGTGATGGAGAATCATCTTCAAGGTCGTGTTGCTGACCTATAAGACCCTACTTGGACAGGGACTGGGCTACTTGCAAGATCTCTTTCGGCCTTACCACCCTCTCCGCCCACTCTGTTCCACAGATGAGGTATTGCTAGAGATTCCCAGGGTTCGTCTTCAGTCATCTGGGGCCAGAGCATTTTCTTTTGTGGCCCCAACCCTGTGGAATTCTCTACCTCGTTGGATTAGAGGATGCCCATCCACAGAGTCATTTAAAGCATTATTGAAGAGCCACTTATTTGCACTAGCTTTTGATTAAGTATTTTGCTGCTTTTTAAACTGTTTTTATGTTTGTATTTATTGTTGTTTTTGGTTATGTTCTGCACTTTGGCATTTTGAAAAGCACAATACAAATAAATATTGATTTGATTTGATCTGATCCACCACATCTTCCACCAAAGCTGGGCAAAGGTCTCAAAAGGGAGAAGAGAAATGTAGGGGGAGACATTACAGATGTTTTTGGTTCTGGTTTGGGAGTGTGGAATACTATAGATTTACAAACAGTAAAAGAGCATCAGATGCATTTTGAAAATAGGCTTAAACAAGGAGTGCTAGACAATGAGGTACACATTAGGCAGGGACTTTTAGATGAGCATTATAAAACTATAGTTAACATGAAAGAAATGTTGCATGATATTCTGATCCTACATAATTGGACACAATTAGTAATGTAGAGGCTGATAATATGTTTGAGACACAAAAAAATATTAAATATGTGTTGCATACAGTACTTCTGTGTTTAATCGATTGCAAGATACTTTCAGAGATATTGAGGCAGGTAAACTTCCTGCTTTTCTAAATACCACTATGTTACAGAAGTTTTTACATAATGTCAATCATACCAGTGCTATGGAGTGTCTCCTCAGAAAACTTACTAAGGTTTCTTTTGCTGAACATGGATGTGTGTTTAATCACACTTCACCTGTAGTTCTTATTGTATTGCAAATACCTATTATACCATGCAAAATGTCAGTTTTAAGCTTGACAAATGTTGTAACCCTGGGCAAAGTGGAACATTCATATCATTCACAGCTCATGCCTGCTCTGCTTTTCATTACACAGGTACATGATAACTGGGTTGGACCAGATCTTTCTAGTTGTACTGAACTGCAAGAAGTGTTTTGTGCAGATGTGACATCACGCAGGGGGCACATTCTTCTTATGGTATTTCTGATGAAGCTAAGGACTGTCACTTGCAGACTGAGCAATGAACTAATAACATGCAAGTGTGTGTTGCTTAAGTTGGAGATGGACATTATTGTGTTGCTGCTATTGTGGATCGAATGACTTATGGACTTAAAAATCACTGTGCTGTTTGGTCTAAAACCTTTTGTTTTCAACCTAATTTCACTGCTATCTTTATTGGTTATGTCATTCGACCTGTGACTGTGTTTCCAAATGTCACCACTATCCAGGCTGAATTGGCCTACCTGAATGATGTCCAAGCAGCAACACCATTGAGAGTTATTAAGATTCCTACATTGATGCCAGAAATACAAACTTTGTTGGCCCAAAAGGCTGAAGAATTGCTTCCTCTACAAATGGACAATGATACATCATTAAGAACTTTTATGCTTTGCCTACTTAGGACTGGTGACCTTTTATACAGACTTTTGTTCAGCATCCTACCACACTGGTCAATTTCTGCATATTTCTGTGTTTGCAATTTATATTAACTATGTGTAGTTGTTGTATGTATTGGAAATTTAAGTTTACCTTGTCTCAAGTCTTGATACAAGCACAAATGTATCTTATAACACAACTTGCTTAGAGTGAGACACCTGAAGTAAAATCTCAGATGTCTCAAAGCCCAGGATGTTGGACTCCATAAGGAGGTCATAAGGGTCATGATCATATCATGAGCTAGATTTATGAGCGCAACAACTGTTGTAACAGTTAGCTTTTATATTAGTTAGATTCTGTGAACTCAGCGTGATCATAAGTGATGAGACAGGTAGGATTTATATTCTTTTATTAGATTCAATGAGCACAGTATACTTATGGGTACTGTGACAAGTACATTATTAGTTAGTTTCTATGAGCCCAGCATATGATGGGATAGCAAGATCTTGATATTATTAGTTAGATTCTATGAGCTCAGTAAGCAATGAGACAGATAGAACAAATAAAGCTTATATGAAATACATACATAATACCACACTGGATACTTTTCAGTAATAGATCTTAGATAGACACACACATTATGCTAGGTCATTAAGTAAATAAGAATAGGCACAGAACTTATTAATACTTATTAAAGTTTTAGAGGTCTAAATTCATATTACTAGGTGCATTATAATCACATAAGAGTTAAACATGAAAGAGAGCAAAATACATCTATTTTTCAAGAGACTTTAAGAAAAGTCATGGTGAATGTTGTTTTTGGAAATGAGGAACATGTATGTGTACCATTGTCATGGCTGTATTATAACTTTCCTCTGAGAAAATATCTTGTTTTGGATAACTCAGGTGCCGGTATTGTTTTGAGAATGAGACCTTGTTTTTGTCCCAACTGTCCTGAGAAAAGAGACTAAATGTTATGAGAACATAATATATTGTGAGGTCACACTGACCAGGATCTGTGAAATCAGCATTTTACATTTAGCTCAGTGCAGAATTAAAGGTATAAAAAGGACTGGCTTTTATTATTAATCTGCTATGCAGTTTGAAGCAATGGCTTGGTTCCTAGTCTGTGTATGTCTGCTACATATGTAGGTATAGCTCTTATACTTTGTGGTAGCTAGCCTGAGGTGGCATGCTATCTTAAAGTACAGGTTTAAAATATATTGATGTTCTGTATTTGTGTGTTTAACTGTATAGTGGCTTAGGGGAAAACTAAGAATGCTGTATGGATATTTGTATTACCCTGTTTGAACCTTGTATAATAAATTTGGATTTTGCTTATATTTTATAACTTTTGTGAGAGCGTCATTGGTAATTCCAAACTGTAAGTAAGCCCTCAGATATAAATTATAATAATAATAATACCAAATCCAACAGTGGATATGTAAAAAGACTGAAGAAATGCAAAATAAATAAATACATTTCAAAAGCCAAATTGCCAATCCACCAGAATTTATACCACATTTCACAACCTAGACTGCCTAGATTCCTCTATGTGGCAAGCAAGCCATGAGATGTGCAGTCCTCCCTCCCAAGAGGGAGGGAGAACTGATTTACAGATGCTCAATCCTACCTCCCTTGCCAGCCCCCAAGTGACCTGGTCTGTTTCAAAATCTAGGATACCAGTGTGGCAGGATGTAAGGCACCCAACATCTCATTTCTCTGTGCCACTTGACCACCACAGTATCTTAGACTTTTAAACCCTTGGCTTGTTGGCATATCCAGAGGAATATCAAGTCCTCTCAAATTAGAGCCCCATAAAATGTGCAGAGTAGCTCAGTGCCCTGCCTGTCAACTAGCAGAGACCTCTTCATACATGCTGTTGTAGCAGAGGGAAAACCAGATATTTTGGCCACTACAGAAACATGGACAACTGCCTATAATTACTGTAACCTCACAGTCCCTAGCTTGACTTGTTTAAGAAGGAAAGGGAAAAGTGGATTGGGAAGGGGCATTTTACATCAAAGAGAGTGTGCTCGTGGGGGTGTCCAATAAAGTCCAGAGAGCAATCAGGATCCGATATTTCAAAATTTATTAGAAGCAGAAAAAAATAAAATGGACTTAAAGCAGAACTTGTACATAACTTTAAAAAAAAACACAAGGCACGGAAATCATATCTTTAACAAGAAAGAAAATTCCTGCCAAAAAGACACCTAGAATCTGGCTAGGCATCTGGTAGGTTTGCCTTCCTACCACACACTGACTCAACACTTTACATTCACCTCCTTTTATACCAGTGGAGGAGCACATGACTTAGTTAGCTCCTCCCCCAACTTGCATCATAAAAGTGGGTCAACCAGGGCCGCTCAGTCCTAAAAGGAGATTGGACTGAGAGGAGCTGGAAGCACTTTACAAGAGAGTTGTAAGTCTAAGGCATTTCTGCATCACATTAGGACACTTTAGTCCTTTTAAGTTAAACAGTTTTATCTCTCTCCTTTTAACAGTGGCATGCTTTGCCTTTTCTCTTTTAAAAGTACTAGTTTAACCTTTTTATTTAAGGAATAAACAAACACCACTTTTCAAATGATTTCTCAGTTATAATTCTGAGGTATAACATAACTCTGAGCTTCTCACACTAAAAACAAGCAAAAAGGCTGTTAAGTTGTTCAGAGCTTCACCAGATAATGAAAACACCATAACAAACTCTTTTTTCGGCGTCTTCGCACGTTCACACGATCGCACAGTCGCACGATCGCATGATCGCATAGTCAAAAGTGCGCACATTCGTGCAGGAAAATTAATCAAACAGCTTGTACTGCAAGCACAGAACATTCTAAACATTGGGGCTTTATTATTTAGAGAAAATGAGCTGGAAATAAGGAAAGGGACAGAAAGACTGCTCAAAGCTAGCCAAGCTTGAGTAGGTGAATGACAGAGAAGGAGCGATAGTAAAAGGAAGAGATTAGAAGAGCAGGAGACTGTTGCAACAGATTTTTTCACTATTTTAGCCCACAATGTTCTCAAATTACCTCCAAAACATAGGCAGGTAATCACACATGCTCTGCATCCATGAGAGCATATGCAAGTTCGGGGGCACCGACCCTACCACAGTCCTCCCCACTCAAGATGAAAACTAGTAGTTTTCACTACTTGAAATAGCATGTAGATCTCTTTTGTAAAACAAAAAGAGATGGAGCTTTAGCCCACCCACTCCCAAAGCTCCACCTCGGGGCCCTTTAATATTCTCTTTTTACTTAAATACAATGCATTTTCAAAATACAAATATATTCATTCCCCGAGGTCTACATTTGGTTCTAACATTATGTCTGCCCCAAATCGAGACATAAAGTCAGCATTACTATTAGCATTTCCAGCTCTATGATTGACAGTGAATTTATATGGTTGCAATGTTAGATACCATCTCATAACCCTTGGATTACTATCTTTCATGTTATGTATCCATCGTAATGGATTATGATCTGTCCATACTGTAAATTGAGTTCCCCATAAATAATATCGTAGGGATTCTATGGCCCATTTGATTGCTAAACACTCCTTCTCTATTGTGGAGTACTTGGTTTCCCTGACGTAATTTACGACTGATATACAGTACTGGATGTTCTTCTCCATGATGGATTTGAGATAACACAGCCCCCAAACCAACATTAGAAGCATCCATCTGTAACAAAAATGGTTTATCAAAATCAGGACTTTTTAACACTGGGGAGGAACAAAGTATTGCTTTTATGGCAAGAAATGATTCTTCACATTCTGAATTCCAGATTACTTTTGAGGGTTTGTTCTTTTTGGTCAATTCAATTAGAGGGCTAGCTAAAGTAGCAAATTGAGGCACAAAACGTCTATAGTAGCCTGCTAGGCCTAAAAATGAACGCACATGTTTTTTTGTGAGGGGACGAGGACTCTTGGCTACGGCGTCCACCTTCCCTACCTCTGGTTTGACCTGCCCATTACCAATTATAAGTCCCAAATACCGGGCTTCCTCCATAGCAAAGGAACATATGTTGGGGTTCATGGTGAGACCAGCTTGTTTTATAGTCCTTAAAACAGCCGTAAGGTGTTTAACATGGTCTTCCCATGTTGGACTATAAATGATTACGTCATCTAAATAAGCTCTTCCATCCAACGTGAGGTCTCAAGAGTTTATCCATCAACCTTTGAAAACTAGCTGGGGCTCCATGAAGTCCAAATGGCATCATTGTGAACTGAAAAGACCCCAAAGGAGTGCAAAAAGCAGTTTTCTCTTTTGATGCTTTCTCAAGCGGAATTTGCCAGTATCCTTTAGTTAAATCAAGTATACTAACATATCTCACTTGCCCAAGTTGATCAATGATGTCATCTATATGGGGCATTGGATATCCATCAAACTTTGATATTGCGTTGAGTTTTCGGAAGTCTAGACAAATTCTTATCCCTCCCTCTTTTTTAGGGACAAGGACCATAGGAAACACCCATTCGCTATTAGCTTCTTCTATAATACCCATTTCTTTCATTCTTTCTATCTCTGTGATGACTTCTTGTTTTAATTTCTCAGGAATCCGATAGGGCTTTACTCTAATGGGTGTATTTTGAAATGTATGGATCTGATGACACATTTCCGTAGTTTTCCCTGGGACTGTTGTAAAAGTATCATGAAACTGATTTAGAATGTGGGCTAGTTCTTGTTTTTGACTGTCTAGTAAAGAAGGATTTATTGTCAAATCTTTAGACAATTGTTCTCCTTCCAGTCTATTATATAGCTCCATCTCATTGTCCAATGGGTTGGAACATACATACATGACTTCAGTAGGCCTATCATGCCATCTTTTCAATAAATTGGCATGGTACACTTTAGTTTTTTTTTTGTATGGTACTTCCACCAGATATGTAGTGGGGCTAATTTGTTTCTGTATCACATAGGGCCCTTGCCATTTCATAGTTAACTTGTTTTCAGTGGATGGAAGCAACAATAAGACACGATCCCCAGAGCTAAAGTGTTTTTCACCCACCCCTATGTCATATCTTTCTTTCTGATAGTCTTGCTTGATTTGATTCTGTTCTTGTGCAACCTGAGTATACTTAGCTATTTTTTTACGTAGCTGCGTAACATAATCAAGGGTAGTGGGATTTTTCCAGGTGGTAATATCCTCCCACTGTTCCTTAACTACATCTAGGAGACCTCTGGGATTCCTACCATATAATAGTTCAAATGGTGAGAATCCAGTCGATGCTTGAGGTACCTCATGATATGCAAAAAGTAACAGTGGCAGATATAGGTCCCAGTGTTTACCCTCATCTTCCACATACTTTTGTATCATTTTCTTCAGTGTTTTGTTGAAATGCTCGACCAAGCCATCAGTCTGGGGATGGTATGGAGATGTGTAGACAGCTTCTACCCCCAGAGCTTCGTAGAGACGTTTCAAAATGGCTGAACAGAAATTGGTTCCCCTATCCGTTAAAATAACTTTTGGTATGCCCACTCTGCTAAATACCTTGAACAACTCCTCTGCTATTTTATCCGCTGTTATTGTGCGTAGAGGAATAGCCTCAGGATATTTTGTAGCATAGTCACACAACACAAGGGCAAACCTGTTGCCTTTAGTACTTTTGGGGAGAGGTCCTATAATATCCATGGCCAATCTTTCAAAGGGCATAGCAACCAATGATAAAGGTTGAAGAGGGACTTTGTCCTTTCTTGTAACCGGCACCACCCTTTGACACTGGCTGCAACTTTTGCAATATTCAGCCACTTGCTCATGAATGCCAGGCCAAAAGAATCTATATAGTAACCTTTTTAAAGTTCTATCCCTTCCTGCATGTCCCCCACATGGTACATCATGCGCTAAGAATATTAACTGTTCTCTATACTGACTAGGAACCACCAGTTGATCTACCATTTCCCCAGTTTTTGGATTTTGACAAACTCTATACAATTTATCCTGTTGCAGTTTATACATTGGAGGTGTACCTTCCACCCCATCAGCAATAACCTGGGACAACAAAGGGGTTAGTGTAGGGTCATTCTTTTGGTCACTGATAAAAGAGTCCGACTTTACAGTTTTTACCATGGCATCATCACAACCTAAGTCCTTTGTTTTATTCCATGTCCATTTTTCTAGTCTCTTTTGTTTTTTTGATTTAACAGTTTTTCCAGTAACATCAAATAAGGTATCATCAAAAGGAAACAATTCACTGTCCATTTGTTCCTGAGATGCTTGAGATCGTGTAGTCACAGCAGATATAGAAGAAGAGGCAGTCAATAAATTGTTAAATACAGGAAAGTCATGTCCCAATATCACAGGTACAGGTAGTCTAGGAACCACGCCTATCTTCAGATGATGTGCCATGCCTGATGCAGTAATAGTAGCTTTCTGTACAGGATAAAAATGAGTGTCCCCATGAACACAAGTCACCCTAGTTTTCTCTGAGTGTTTCTTGTAAGAGCACCACTGAGTAAATCAGCACGCTCCAGGGTTTGCTTACTTCCTGAATCAATCAATGCCATCACATCCTGTCCTCCAACATTGACAGACAGCATATTGCCCCAGTTTGCTAAGGCCAGATGAGAAGGATCAGATTTTTCTTGGGGCAGAATCTAGATATGTGTCCCTTGGTCTGACACTCATGGCAAATAATATCTAGGTTAAATGTTCTCATATTTTTCTTCTTCTTGGCTTAGTAGAAGGACTAGTGGGTGGATGTTTTATTAATACTTGGGAAATATTTGTTCCATGAGACCCTTTCTGACGATGTGGGTGAGCTGTAATATAATCTTCAGCTAAACTGACAGCTTTTTCTACTGTGTCAGGTCGATGTTCTCTTACCCACATTTGAACCTCATAAGGTAGTATTTTTACAAATTGTTCTAACATAACTGACTCCACCACTTGATGTATGGTACGAGTTGCAGGTTGTAGCCATTTTGTGCACAAGTCTTGCAATCGAGCACAAGCTTCTCTTGTGTGGACTCAACAGTATGATATCTGAATGCTCGAAACCTTTGACGATAAGGCTCTGTACAGAAGTCATACCTTTTTAATATTGCTTGTTTAACATGATCATAGTTAGTAACATTTGCAGGTTCTACGTGACTATAAGCTAGCTGAGCCTTGCCTGTGAGATATGGGGCTAAACGAATAACCCACTGATCCCTAGGCCACCCACAAGCTGTTGCCACTCTTTCAAATGTTGTAATGTATGCTTCAATATCATCACTGTCCATTAGTCTAGAAATTTTAATGTCCTTTGGGCCCCCACTAGGTAGAATAGGTCTAGTAGTTCCAATAGCCTGAATAGCCTTAAGAGTCTCCACCCACCTGGTCTCATTTTGTAGACGGTCTTTCTCATTTTGTAGATGGTCTCTCTCATTTTGTAGATGATCTCTCTCTCTGTCTGCTTCTCCAGCTCGAGCTGTCTCACACATAACCATCTCAGCAAATCATATACTTCGGAAGGGGGTTCCTCTTCCTTCTCTTTGACATCTTCACCCCAATAGCTTCTTCCGCTGCCTCTGGTCTCTTTCTCTTTCTCTCAGTCTCTTTCCTTCTGACATCACCCAATCCAGCTGCTAGGGGTAGCTGAAATTTGTCCACCATGGTTCTGGTCCATGTACCTTCCGGTGCAGACATTTCTGCTTTCTCCATCTTCTTCTGCTCCTTCATAATGACTCGGACAATATCCACAAAAGGTGGCTCTCCTTCCTTGTGATATCCACTTCTGACACCAAATGTGCATGTGGGGTGTCCAATAAAGTCAGAGAGCAGTCAGGATCCGATATTTCAAAATTTATTAGAAGCAGAAAAAAATAAAATGGACTTAAAGCAGAACTTGTACATAACTTTAAAAAAAAAACACAAGGCACAGGAAATCATATCTTTAACAAAAAAGAAAATTCCTGCTAAAAAGGCACCTAGAATCTGTCTAGGCATCTGGTAGGTTTGCCTTCCTACCACACACTGACTCAACACTCCACATTCACCTCCTTTTATACCAGTGGAGGAGCACATGACTTAGTTAGCTCCTCCCCCAACTTGCGTCATAAAAGTGGGTCAACCAGGGCCGCTCAGTCCTAAAAGGAGATTGGACTGAGAGGAGCTGGAAGCACTTTACAAGAGAGTTGTGAGTCTAAGGCATTTCTGCATCACATTAGGACACTTTAGTCCTTTTAAGTTAAACAGTTTTATCTCTCTCCTTTTAACAGTGGCATGCTTTGCCTTTTCTCTTTTAAAAGTACTAGTTTAACCTTTTTATTTAAGGAATAAACAAACACCACTTTTCAAATGATTTCTTAGTTATAATTCTGAGGTATAACATAACTCTGAGCTTCTCACACTAAAAACAAGCAAAAAGGCTGATAAGTTGTTCAGAGCTTCACCAGATAATGAAAACGGCATAACAAACTCTTTTTTCGGCCTCTTCGCACATTCGCACAATCACACAGTCGCATGATCGCATGATCACACAGTCGAACATGCGCACATTCGTGCAGGAAAATTAATCAAACAGCTTGTACTGCAAGCACAGAACATTCTAAACATTGGGGCTTTATTATTTAGAGAAAACGAGGTGGAAATAAGGAAAGGGATAGAAAGACTGCTCAAAGCTGTCCAAGCTTGAGTAGGGGAATGACAGAGAAGGAGCGATAGTAAAAGGAAGAGATTAGAAGAGCAGGAGACTGTTGCAACAGATTTTTTTACTATTTTAGCCCACAATGTTCTCAAATTACCTCCAAAACATAGGCAGGTAATTACACATGCTCTGCATCCATGACAGCATATCCAAGTTCGGGGGGGGGGTCACTGACCCTACCACAGAGAGCATAAGGGCAATGGAGGATTAGCAGCAAGGGGCTGAGTAGTGTGAAATCTTAGGGTGCCTACAGACCAGTAAACCAACTAGATGAGGTGGACAGGGCACTAGTAGGGGAGATAACAAAGACAGCTGCATGGGTGGGAAGTTGTCCTGATAGAATTTATTTTTCTTCTGACCTGTGGGGTGGGTGTACCTCCATCTGGCCATACTGTCCATCATGGAGCTGAATGGAGTAGATGTGTCCCTTAGCATCCCCCTGCTGATATTTCTCTCCCTGTGGGGACATTAGCACTAGGGCAGCTATTCTGGTGGAGGTATGCAAATGTACACCCCCACACATGTTCAGCATTGCCCACCCTGCCTACACCTCATCTGACGCATCATCACCTATGTTTCTACAGACAACAGTGATAGAGTGACATGATGCAGCTCTCCCTCCCTTGAGAAGGACAGCATTTACTGGTATCCTCAATCCTCCTCCCCCCAGCCAGCCCCTGATATCCCAGGCTTGTTCCTAAATCCGTGTCACCAGCATCACAAGCAGCAACCTACCATTGTGCTGATGGGCTGGCCAGCTGATGGGAGAATTCACATGTCAGATATGGACTGGAGCA
Organism: Neoceratodus forsteri; assembly: GCA_016271365.2. Taxonomy (NCBI): domain Eukaryota; kingdom Metazoa; phylum Chordata; order Ceratodontiformes; family Ceratodontidae; genus Neoceratodus; species Neoceratodus forsteri. The sequence continues at coordinate 439,005,997 of CM057453.1, forward strand.
TTCCTAGGGCAAAAAGCACTTGGAACCAAGCTCTAGTGGATACATTTCAGGATTGTTGCCTAATTCATCTTATGGAAGAGCACACTAGGGTTTTGCTATACTGGGCTTAGTTCAATTGAATCAGAACAATATAGCAGAGGGAAGGGTAAAAGGTCCTCTTGAGTCAAATGATTCTGAGGGTAGACAAGGCACCAGGACCAGATGGCATACACCCCAGGGTGTTGAGGGAAATAGCCAAGTTCCTGTCTGGACCGCTGGTGGAACATTGTAATACCTCTCTGGATGCAGGGTGCATACTGCATGACTGGAGAATGGCCCATGTGATACCCATCCATAAAAGTGGATCAAAGGATGAGCCAGGTAATTACAGGCCAGTAAGCTTAACAACCATTGTGAGGAAGCTGATGGAGACAATACTTAAGGAAAGGCCGATGACCTTAATGGAAGACACTGGGCTCCAGGACAGTCACCAGCATGGGTTTGTCTCTGGAAAATCCAGCCAGATTAACCTAGTTGAATATTATGACTGGGTCACAAGGGAATTGGACAAGGGTCATGTGGTGGATGTCATATACTTGGACTTCACTAATGCATTTGATTTGGTGCCACATGGGAGGTTGGGAGGGAAGTTAAGATAAGTGGGAGTGGGGACTAAGATGGTGAAATGGATTGAAAATTGGCTGCAGGGGAGACAGCAGAAGGTAGTGGTGGTGGTGGGGGGACTCTCATCTCCAAGGACTGTGACAAGCAGGGTGTCACAGGGATCGGTACTGGGGCCAACGCTGTTTGGAATATTCATAGTGGACATTTCATATGGCATCAGGAACAAGATCAGTCTATTCACTGATGATACCAAATTCGGGTGGTAGTGGATGATATAACAGGTTGGCAGGGGCTGCAGGATGACCTGACCAAACTGGTGGAGTGGTCAGAAGTGTGGCAGTTGGGGTTCAATGTGAATAAGTGCAAAGTCCTGCACTTTGGAGCAAAGAACCCAGGGTGGGATTACCAGCTGGGGGGGTGCAGCTAGGTTCCACTGAGGAGGAGAAGGATCTAGGGGTGGTTCTAATGTGGAAGGTGAACAATACAGAGCAGTGTAGGAGGGTGGCACTGAACATCAACAGGATGCTGGGTTGTATCATGAGAGTGATCTCCTCCAGGAGCAGGGAGGTGATCCTGCCTCTCTACAGGGCACTGGTCAGGCCACACCTGGAGTACTGTGTGCAATTCTGGAGCCCATATCTGAATAAGGATGTGAAATTACTGGAAGGGGTACAATGCAGGGCAACAGGGATGACCCAGGGATTAGAGGACAGACCATACGAGGAGAAGCTGAGAGAGCTGAACATGTACTCCTTGGAGGAGAGAAGGGACTGGGGGATATGATTGAGACCTCTAAGTACAAAAAGGGAATAAACAAGGCAGGCACTAAGGGGATATTCAGACTGAGGAGGGGGAGGGACATGAGAGGGCATGGCCTTAGATTGGAGGGGGGAAGATTTAGGACAGAACTGAGGAGACACTTTTTCACAGAGAGAACCATAGCAGAATGGAATGCTCTATTGGAGGAGGTGGTAGTCTATAAGACAATGGGTAGTTTCAAAAGGGAATGGGACAAGATGAGAGGGAGGTAATTTGGAAGGGGAGGGGGCAGGGCAGCTGCAAGGTGAGAATGCTAGCTGTACACGCGGGCTGACTTGATAAACCAGGTGGGCTATTTCTGCTGGCAAATTCTTATGTTCGTATGTTCATATGTTTGTATGACCACAGTTTGATTTGTTGAAGCATTGCCATTGAGGTTCAGTGACAACTTCCAGTTGATTGTCCTGAACTTTAGAAGAGCAGACTTCAGGAAGATGTTGGAAGAGCTTAGAGAGAAACTCTAGGGGATGGGCCAAATTGGGGGTGTAGAAAATAAGTATGACACCATTACACAAGGAATCCAGAAGGTGTCTAAAGCATGTCTGAGGAAGGTTGGGAAGGGAAAGAAGCAAAGGAAACCTATTGGTTCTCGATAGAGGTGTGAGTGGCAGTCTGGGCCAAGAAATCAGCCTTCAGAAAACACAGGACTGAGCAGATGGAACTAAATAGAGAGATCTACTTTAGCAATCTGGAGGAGGCCAGTTATGTGGTAAGGAGAGCTAAGATGGCTTCTGAGCTCAAAATAGCAGATGAAGTGAAGGAACATGGCAAGGTCTTCTTTTGGTATGGCAGGGTAAAGAGGAAAACAAGGGGGAATTCAAAGGCTGAAGAAACAAGGGGTATGGGTAGAGGATAATTGGTAAAAGCAGATATAAAATGAATACTGCTTAACATTTATGGTAGAAGATGGAGATCACTGCTGGAGTGCAGCATTAAAGCTGGAAGGGAGCTAAAGATGGCACTGGTATCCATCATATAGGACACAGAGCTCAAGGGCTTTAGGGAGTTGAAGGTGGGTAAGTCAGTTGGAGTAGATGGTCTACATTTCTGGTTCTCAGTGATATAGGGCAGGTTGAAGAGGCACCCTTGGCAGACTTGTTCAACTGCTCTCTAGTAACTGGAGGGGTCCCTTGAACTGGAGAGTGGCTAATGTACTTCTCCATAACAGTGGAGTAAGGGGAGACCTGGGCCACTACAGACTAGTTAGCCTGACCTCAATAGTGGGGATGCTTCTGGAAACTATTGTGGGGAAGCTTCTGGAAACTATTATCAAGGAGCAGTTGGTGGAGAAATACAGTCTTCTGGCTGGTAGACAGCATGAGTTCATAAAATGGAGGTCTTGACAAATGAACCTCATAGAATTCTTCACGGTGTTTCTGGCAGTGGATAGGGACCAAGCAGTGGTTGTTCTGTGTTTGGACTTCAGCAAGGCCTTTGATTTAGTGCCACACAGATGGCTGGTGTAGAAGATGGGTGACTTAGGGGAGAGGAAAGACTAAACCAGGTGTGTAAAACGTTTGTTAGATTGAAGAACCCAAAAGGAACTACTAAATGGCAAGCACTTGGAGGTTAGCAGTGTGACCAGTAGGGGGCCTAAGGAGTGTATCATGGATCCAGTTGTTTTCAATTTGTCTGTGACATTAGAGTAGGGATCCAAGGAGGAAGGGGTGGGAAGGGTCTGTAGAAAGGAATATATTTACTAAATGGCAAAACATGCAAGGCATAAAGTCACTATCATAAGTGCACTGCATGGGCTGACTTCTCAGTAGCAGGTCACCATGTGGTGATATGACCATCTGAGGCAGATGTGAGGGGTGGAATAAGGCAAAGAAATGTCCTTGCCTCCAGTTTGTGGGCTAGTTAGTTCAAGGGGGGTGTCTTCTAGGGTCTTACGAAATTACACAGGTACAGCTTTTATATCAATGTACAAGTGAGTTAGGGCAGATTGTAGGGTAATAAGACAGAACTGAGAGCCTTGCTACATGTTAATGCAAATAATTAAAATTAAGGCATAGGGACAGGAAAGAATACTTTTTGTATTTTAATAAACCTGTATGGTTGCTGATTTAAACATAGCGACATGGAACATTTAGGGGCTCAGAAATAGGCTCAAAATTAAGAAACTCAGAATCATAAAATTATTTAATGGCTACTGTAGACAGGAATAAAATAAATTATATTCTGTTACTAGAAACTAATTTTACCCAGAATTACTTTGAATGGTTTCAAAACAGATGGGGAAAGGCATCCATTCCTCTTTCTCCGCAAACTCCAGAGGTGTTGCTATATTTTTTAAGAAAGGCACGTTGATTCCTAATATCAAAAAATGTATAACAGATAACCAGGGAAGATTTATTATAGTGGAATGTCAATTTCTTGGTCAATGCATTACTTTTGATATGATTTATGGTCCCAATGAAAATACTCCTGACTTCTTTACAGATTTTTTACAGCTATCCACCTTTAATTCACTCTATCTCATTGGAGGTGATTTAAACATCTCACAAACTTGTATAGCTAGAACAACAAATGCAGTTACATAATTTCAATTCTCCCACCCTATATTAACATATTTCAGAAATGACTTATGGTTGATCAACCCCTGGCATAAGCCTTTCCCAAATGATAGACAATACTCATCATTCTGTGGTTCAGCAGTAATATTCTAGAATTTATTATTTCTTAATCTCTGAAGCAATTAATCACTTATTTGTACAATGTAAATACCCAGGGATTGTAGTATCTGATCATTCGTCCTGCATTATCCAATTTAAAACTGCACAGTCCAAACCACAGTACTGGCACATTGATCAACCAGTTCTCAAGGACCAGTTATTTGTTGCACAGTTTAAGCAGCAAATTTCAAACTTCTTCTTAGCTAACTCTCAGGGTTCCATATCCCCTTTAGTTGTGTGGGATGCATTTAAGACTTGTTCAGCCTCAGCTCACAATAAATCATGGCTGAACCATCGATTAGTACAGTTAGACAAATAAATTCATATAATGGAAACTATACATGCTGCTATGCTGCTCTATTAGACAATAAAGTATACACTAACTTAATACAGAAGAAGGAATCATATAATGAACTTTCATCAAGAACAGAAGAAAACCAGATTTTATACACCCAGGGTGGGATATTCAGACTGCGCCAGGCTATGGTGCAAGCCTGGGCACAGCACAACTGGGATGCACAGGGGCGTGGACAAGGTGATATTCAACGGAGCTGCACCATGGCACAGCATTGTTGATTATTGCAACTTGGCCACCTACAGTGCACATGGCACAGTGGCACTGCGCCAGTGCAAGTGGCCAGAGTGAAGCAGGGGGATGCACTAGCACAAGTGCCATTGTGATAGGTGCAACCAACACGATCTTCAAAAGTGCTCATGCAAATAGGGCCATAATGTATGCAAGGCACAAATGGGGCCATTTGCATGTCACTATGGCCCCATTAGCATGCAGGTGCACCAGACCCCAGTGACTTGCACCTGGCGCCCTGCCAAGTTGCAGCCATCAGTAACCGACGCCCCCTGCACAAGCAGCAACATGCTCTGATGCCCGATCGTGGGCATATGTAGTAATATTAATAGTCCTATATCCCTGGTGGTCCAGTGGACTGCTCGCAGCCCGATCGCAGGCATATGTAGTAGAATATGGAGTCCTATATCCCTGGTGGTTCAGTGGACTGCTCGCAGCTTGATCGTGGGCATATGTAGTAGAATATAGAGTCCTATATCCCTGGTGGTCCAGTTGACCACTCGCAGCCTGATCGCGGGCATATGTGGTAGAATATATGGTCCTATATCCTGGTAGTCCGGTGGACCACTTGCAGCCCGATCGCGAGGTGTCAGTATACATTATTACACCATCCGGTCCCCGGTGGTCCAGCGGCTCTCCCACCACTCCACCGAGCCTCATCGCTCGCCTCCCCTGGTCAGCGGCGGGTGGTAGCTTCACCCGCTCGTTCGCCAGCCACCGACCGATTGGGACGGAGGCTGTGGTTCCACAGCATGAACCAATGGGCGTAGCCTGATGATACTTATACAGTCCAGATATGTGAATAGATCCATTCACATATCTGGACTGTGTAGTACGGTGGGCTGCACACCCATTGACTCATGCTGTGGACCAATGGGCATACAGCCCTACCATATAGAGTCAGTCGGTGGGTGGTGGGTGGCAAGCAGGTGGGGAGCTACCCCCCACTACTGACTGGGGGGAGCGGGTGGTGGGGCTCAGCAGGCAGGTGGGGAGGGGGGTACTGCTGGATCACCAAGGTTGGATTGGTGTGTAATTATATATTACTGATGCCCATGATTGCGTTGTGAGCAGTCCACTGGACCACCAGGGATATAGGACCATATTCTACTACATATGCCCAATGATCAATATGAAAGCGGTCCACTGGACCACCAGGGATATAGGACTATTGATTTTCCTACATTTGCCCATGATTGGGCATGGGGGTGCCACCACAAAGGTGCCACCAGAGCTCGGGTAGCCACCCACAGGTGGCAGCTGCTGTGTCGCGCCCTGCAATATGGCAGCTCACCTGTGGGTGGCCAGCTGTTGCTCCTTTTTTTTTGGCTCACCTGTGTGCAGCGCAGGTAGGGGTTGCGCATGCATGGGCTCAGCACATCCCAGGCTGAATATTGGGATGTGCAGATTATGCATGGGCACACCCCCCCACCTGCGCTGCATACATTACTGATGCACTCTGGAGCACCTGGATTTATGCCAGGCTCAATCCCCCTTTGAATATCACACTGGGGCACATCAGTGGGTTGTGTATGGTGCAACTGTGTTGCACCATGTGCAACCCTTCTGAATATCCCGCTCCCAGTGTAATTACCACTACCTGGCAGATAAACCACAGAAGTTGTTAGCCTGGCAACTTAAAAAAGATCAAGAACACAAATGAATAATTAATATCAAGGATGAGCAAGGCAATATACTATCTAGTCCTCTTGATATTAACAACCTCTTCAAATTATACCACCAAACATTATATCAGCCACAGTGCCAGGATTCAGTAACTGAAGTAGAAGACTTTCTGAAGGTTATTGTGTTTCTTACTGTCCCCACAGAATTACATGATAATTCAGATAAACCTGTTTTGGAACAGGAAGCACTGTAAGCTGTCACTAGCTTATGACTAGGGAAAGCACCTGGCCCAGATGATCTCACATTTGATTATGGAACCTTTAATCATGAATTGGTTCCCAAACTGACTGAACGGTTTCATTCTTTCAATACATTACAGGCAATCTGTAAATATTTTAATGAAGCCATTATATGAGTTCTCCATAAGAAAGATAAGAATCCTCTGTGATGTTCTTCAACAGGTCAATCTCACTCCTTTATTTTATCTTAAACTATTTTCTAAAACATTAGCTTGACAACAGAAGTCGTATTACCATTAATTATCTCAAAAGACCAAAACAGTTTTATAAAAAGGGATACTATTACAGATAATATTAGAAGAACTGTTAATGTACTTGCCAACAATATTAAACATGATGCTGTACTCTTAGCTATTGATGCCAAGAAGACCTGTGACAGAGTGGAGTGGTATTTTGTCAACAAGACTGTCGAATATGGGTCTCGGCTTACAATTTATGAACTGGGTTAAACTTTTGTACCATTCTCCAACAGCTAGAACTTGAATAATATTACATCAGGACAATTCTCACTAAGTAGAGGGACTTATCAGGGATGTTCCTTATCTCCACCTATTTCCGCTATAGTAATAGAACCTTTAGCATTTGCTATACAAACTAATCCAGCAAGTAAAGGGATCCAGATTAAAACTCCATTTATAAAATAAGTTTATATGCTGATGATGCATAATTATATTTAATAGATCCCAATGAGTCCATAAAGGAGTTGATTCCACTCTCAGATACATTTGGTCAGGTGTCTGGCTCTAAGATTAACTGGTCCAAAAAGGAAATCATGACACTTGACCAAACTTAAAAATTACAAATGTTTGATAACCATCCCTGTAAACTAACTAAACCTATAAAATACTGTACCTTGGTACTGAAATAACCTCTAGCCTAAATAGGCAGTTTTCTTTGAACTACACTACATTAGTCACACAAACACAAAATTACTTTAAGATGTGGATTTACCCCTCACACTTATAGGAAGAATTAGTGTCAACAAGATGAATATTTTACCTAAATTTCTTTTTTTTATTTCAGTCCCTCCCTTGTTTAATTCCTTTGAATTATTTTAAGAATCTTAAGAAAAATAATTGCATCATTTATCTGGAAGAACAAGAAACCTTGAATAGCATGTGATAAGCTAATACTCCCAAAGAATAAAGGTCTATTTGCTCTACCAGATTTCTACAGATATTACTTACCAGCACAAATAGCTGCAACTCATTCTTGGTTCTGCTCTCCTAATAATCTACCACAAGTTTTTAATATGGAACAACAATTACATATATACTTTTAGCTAAGACACATTCTGTACTCAGAGTATTATAACCAAAAGAAAACAAAGTCCATGTATGTTCATTTTGCTACCAATACTACTCTAGACTGCTGATATGACACATAATAGTATAAACACCTCCAGAACTTTTAGCCTTTTTTCATCAATTTACAACACCTATTTGAGCCCTCAATTATTGACCAAACTTCTAAAAACTGGTTACAAAAAAGGCATAACAGAAGTGCCTGACTTGTATGAAATTGGGATATTACTTTCTTATCAGCAGCTGGAAAATAAATACAATTTACCAAACTCACACCTTTTTAGAGATCTGCAAATTAGGAACTCCATTTTACAGAGGAATGGATCCCTGTTACCACCAATTCTTTGGTAGTGGATGTATTACTTCTACATGATGATAAACCAAAGACTATGGGCCCGATTCTAGAAGAGATACGTCTGGCGTAACTGCACTTGCACCAACAAGAATAGTGCAAGTAACAAGTTATGTCAGCAGTTGTGACAAACAGTATTCTACAAAGTGGCCTGTGACATGCGACAGGTTACTTGTGCCAAAGTGGACTTATACCAGCAGGTATTCCAGAAACCCCCTGTGACGTGGTGCTAGTGGGTTTACGGCAGCAGTTGCACCCTATTCTGGAAGGGCAGCAACAATGTCCCCAGTGGGGCTATTCTAGAACAACCCCTGGAGGACATCCATCAAAGTACCGTTACACCAGCCTTTAGCTGGTGCAAGTGTACTTACACCCTCCAGGAGTTGTGCAGATCTGCCAACAGCCAGTCCCAACCACCTGTGGCAGCCCCCCATGCCCTCATACCTCCTATACTGTGGCAGCCGCACAGGGCTGCAGTGTCCCCCCATCCCCAAACCCCCAAAGTGATAGTGCCCCACACCCCGATCCCCTGATTGTTTATTACCCCACAGGGCAGCAGAGGCCCCAACCCTGATCCCCGGACCCCAACCCCCTGGTCCCTTCTGTGCTATGCCATGTGCAGTAACCACACATTTCACACTCCCTGGTAGTCTAGTGGCCCCCCACTCCCTATCCAGCAGTGCCAGTCCAACCCTGCACCCCCCTGCCATCCCCAGCTGTCAACTGGCATGGCCCACCTCTCACCACCACAGCCAGCCATCAACTGAGCACATTAGGAGCACTGCTATATAAATGCACTCACAAATGACTGTACTGTCAGTCATTCATAAGCACATATATACAGTCCACTAAGGGCTGCAACCTGCAACATGCCCATCAGGTATGCCATTCATTTAGCGTACCATCCGCATGTCACAAATCACAGGACTTAGCCGCAGAAACCCTGTCCCTTCTAGAATTGGACACAGGGTCCTTGTCACAACTGCAATTGGTGCAAGTCACCTTTGGTGGAGGCTTATGACAATCTTCTAGAATCAGGCCCAAAATCTGTAGTATACGGCTCTCTTTTCTCATATTTATTTATTTTATTTTTTATTTAAAAGTTTAGTGATTTACAGGATAGGTTCTCTGATAAACAAGTCTCATTTACAGAACATCCCAGGTCATAAATGCATCTTACAAAGACATAAACATACTAATACATCACAGTTGGATCCACAAAAGGATATGAACAACATAAATCATGGATACAATAATAGTAAGTTGTAGTTGAGTAATTTACAATTAAATAAAACAAGTACAGAATTGTCTCTGTAAAAGTAACGTCTTCAAATTTTGCTTAAAAACATTCAAGGAACAAGAGTTCCACAGCGAAGTATGCAGTTTGTTCCAAGAGAGATGGACATCGTATGAACACTATCTCTTCCAAAATGAGTTTTGACTCAGTATAGGACTAAGCCACAATTTGGAATATCTCACAAATTGTGACTATGAGTGGAAATTATAAGTATATCAGATAGATAAGAAGGTGTGTAATGGGTTACAGTCTTATAAATCAAGGATAGCCAGTGGAGGGTATGTTGAGATGAAGGAGAAAGCCAGTTCAGTTATATAAGTAATGTACAGTGATGTTCTGTCCTTTTGGAATTCAGAATAAACTGCAGGAGCTGATAATAAATAGTATCCACTAAAGAAAGGTTAGAGGCATTGGCGTTATAATAGATTGCGTTGCCATAGTCTAAAATGGGTACAGATGCCTGGGTTACAATTAAATTATGATCCATAGGAGACAAGCAGTTCCTGGCCCATTTTAAATTGCCCAAACATTGGCAGGTCCTTAGAATATTGTGATAGATGTGGAATTTAAATGTTAAGGTAGAATCAAAAATAAGACCAAGGTATTTGAATTTGTGTATGAGCTGTAAGAGATGGTTATTTAGGGTAATAGAGAAACTACAAGATGCTTGTTTAATGATAGACTGAGACCCAATAACATTATTATTATTTTTTTTTACCATTTAGGAGTAATAGGTTGGAAGAAACCCAATGAACAATTTTGTCCAAGTCAGCCTGAAGGGTGTTAGTTAGAAGGGTAAGATTTTTGTGGTCAAAGAAAAGCACAGTGTTATCAGCATAGAGATGAACTGTGCTGTTACTGACTATAGAAGACAAAGGTTCATCAAACAGGTTGAAAAGAACTGAGCCAAGAATAGAATCCTGAGGCAGTCCTGTGAGTGAAGGAAGAGAGGAAGAGAGATACCCATCCTAGAGAACAGATTGGGAATGACCATGAAGCTAGGAGGAAAACCAAGTGATAGTGTTGTGAGAGAAGCCTTAAGAAGATAAGCATGTCAGGAGTAAAGAGTGATTAATGACATCAAAAGCTTTGGACAAGTCTATGAAGACAGTGCCCATTGTTCAAAGCTCTAGCAATTGAGTCATGAAAATCTATCAGGGCAGTTTGATCAAATGGTGAGAATTAAAGTTGGACTGGGTATCAGGACATGATAAGTGTCTAGGTAATCCAGTACCTGTCTATGAACAATCTTTTCCACAAATTTTGAAACTACAGGGAGTAAGAAAATTGGGCGGCAATTTTTGACTGATGATTTATCTCCGCTTTTATGGAGGGGAATAACTATGGAATATTTCCAAGCAGCAGGAAAAGTTTGAGTAGTAAGAGACAGGTTAAAAAAATGTGAGTCTATTAAAGGGGTTATTATGTCAGCACAGGATTTGAGCAAAAGGTTTTCTAAATTATCACTGCCTTTAGCAAAATCCTCTGTCATAGATGATAGAAGTTTGAACACTTTCCTGGGACTAATGTGGCAAAAATAAAATTTAGGTCTGGAGGTAAGAGTTGGTGATTGATAATCAAGACATGAATTCCTGCAAGTTAAACCAGCCTTTTCCAGTAATAAGTGTGGGCCTTCAGAGAAAAAAGTATTAAACATGTCACCTATTTTTTCTTTAGAGTGAGCTGTGGATCCATTGTAAGACAGACTAGGTGTACTTGATGCAGATGGCACCTTCAAAGTGGAATCAACTAGTTCTCAATTTTTTTTTAGGATTAGACCTTGAGTCAGATAATTGGGCCCTGTAATAAGATGATTTGGATTTTCTGATTAAGGTGATACAATAATTTCAAAATTTTCAAAAAGATTGCCAGGCCTCTGGGGTGCTCAATTTCTTTGCCTTGCAATAACATTTATAATGGGCTTTTAGCTGGGAAACAATGAACAAAGTTACCCAGGTAACATGTCAAGATTTAGCCCTTTTTTTCTAACAGAGGAACATGATGATGTGAAAGTGAACTGAATTGATGGAAGAAATATTCCCAGGCATCATCCACATTTTTGAATACAAATAAATCTCCCCATTTTATCTCACTTAGGTTGGAATGAAAAGACATCCAGATTAAAATGTTTGAAGCTACGGAATGTAATGGCATTTGGAATAAATTTAGGGGGGACAGTTAAGTGAACAATAGATAAGGACATGATCACTGAATAGGTTTCCCTAGCAGCCAGACATAATATTTGGTAGATCAGGGAAACAAAAATCAAGTCTAAAAAAGATAGAAACCTTTCACACGGCATCATAGCATGTGGGCTCAGTGAATAACTGATTTAAACCTAAAGGGGAAATTTGAGATTTTAACCTAAGGCTTCTACTGGAGGATCAATCTGCATTGAAATCTCCCAGAAAAATGGAATATAGAAAGTCTCTGAGAGAACTGATTAGAGATTGCAAATTTGAAAATCTGGTTGCTTTCATTTGGGGGGGGGGGCAGTAATTGCTACCAACCAACACCTCTTTTCCTGAAAGCTTTAAAGAGACAAATATGGTATTTACCAGGTCACCCATAGCATCAGATCTCATAAGTGAACAAGGAATAGAAAAATGAACAAAAAAGAGCAGAATCCCCACCATGTCTGTTTCGATCAGCTCTGAACACTGTATAGTCTGGAAGATTGATTTTGAAGTCAAGGATGGAAGAATCTAACCATGTCTCCATGGCAGCAAAAACAGAAGGACAGGCAGAAGTGACCAACTTATCAACAAATCTCTTTTGGGGAGTAGGCTTTGAACATTAGGGTGAAAAACATTCCAATTATGGTAAGATGGACTTGGGTTAATTTCAATGTCTCCTGCAATTAAAAGTAAAATACCGATGAAACAAATATAAAACCACAAAAGGGGATGTTTCAAATTCCTTTTTCAAATAAAATGCCTTTTAGGATATAGAAAAGAAAGATTTAAAAAAAAATTAATCTTATCCCTTTCAAAACAGAATGATTTAAAAAGGTAGCCAAGGGAATATCTGAACAAGGAGGGAAAAGGTGAATACATATTGGGGCTCCTTAAGCAAAAAATGGTTAGAAAGCATAGAAAGGGAAGAACTGTAACTGGAAAAGATAATGCAATAACAGAACCATATTTGCAGTGTACAGAAAACATGAAAAAAGTGACATTCATTGATAAAAATATAAAAAAGCAACACAAGAACCAAAAATGAATGGTTGAAATACTTCAAATGGGTACAAGGTGAATTTTCCTTCTCTCACCCTAGACAAAGAGTTACAGTCTTTAAGCTAGTAAACTAGGCTCCAACATATAGAGAGCCAGCTTCAAAATACTAATAATAATTTAATATAATAATCTGACTCCTTGTCTCTCATCAAAAGAAAAACCATACTAAAAACTGGAACCTACAGGCTGCCACCAAGTGGAGAACCAGGGTCAAAGATGGCTTGCAAGACTGGAATGATTTGAAATTATATTGGCTCTCACCCAGGAGAATTAATCTAATTAATAATTAACCAAGACAACTCAGATCAGTAACTATCATATGATGGGAATGATTTAACTTAGCTGAACACCAAATGGAGTCAAGCTCTAAACAAAGAAATTACTGATGAATTATGGCAACGCATTTTACTTACCCCCTCAACTAACATGGAAGCATCTGAATTACAGCAAATACAGTATAACTCATTATATAGAACATATTATACTCCTGTTAGATTAAGCAAAATAAACAGCACAATCTCACCCAATTGTCTAGGATGTACCCATACATCTGGAAGTCTTATACACCGTAGTCACTCATATCCTCATCTTTACAAATTTTTGGACCAAAGTAATTACTATCCTCTCAGTAGCCATTGATTTTATGTTATTGTTTACCCCTTTACTCACATTGCTAGTTTACCAGATGCATTATTAAAACCCTTCAGATACAAAACTAATCTTATAACAATAGCTATAATCACAGGGAAAAATATTACTTCAATTGAAAGACACCTCTCCACTGGCATTTGAAACATGGGTTAGCTTAATGCTTGATATAATGAAACTGGAAAGGGTACACTATTATAAAATTTACAAACAAGATATATTTGATAATATATGGGCTCTCTTCCATGCTATAATCTCAAGAGGTATTACTTAAGGAACTCATTTATGTATTTATTCCTATCCTTAGATCTAATCTGTGCTTTACATTAGAAAGAAAAGAAAACTCTATATTCTTTTTTTATTATTTCTGTAGTATAGAGTCACAATGTAGTGATTGAAAATTATCTCCATGTGGTCATTCCTGGTTATGTTTTAACTGAGTTCTTTTGTATGCAAACACATTGAATACATTTCCTTGTTGTAAATATGATGCTCTCAAATAAAATAAAAAAAATTGTAGGGATCCCAAGTAAATTTTGTCTCATTGTGGATGACACTAAAATATGTGAAAAGGTGGCTAGTGAGGAGGGGATTTTGGACATAAACAGAGATTTGAAGAAATTGGAAAAATGGTCTAAAATCTGGCAGCTCAAACTTACTGCCAAAAAGTGCAATGTAATGAACAAGGGAAAAAAGAATCTGAAAACCAGGTATATTATGGGTCAGAACAGAAAAGACCACAGAGGAAAAAGTCCTGAGAGTGTAATAAATGACAGCCTTTGGATCACTGCTGAATGCAATAAGGGTTGTGGGAATGCTAGCAGGATGCTGGATGCATAAGCAGCACCTTCTCTAGCTGTAAAAAGAAAGCAATTTTGCCCCTCTACAGGTCATTACTGAGGCTATAATCGGGGTACTTTGTGCAGCATGGGAATCTTCACATTAGAAAGGAAAGGATTACTTAGAATTAGTCCAGAGAAGGGCCATCAAAATTATACACAGGCAACTGAGTGGTGGTGTTGCAGAGATCAGTCTTGGGATCAGTCCTATTTAATATATTCATTAGTAACATTGGGGAAGGCATCCAGGGTCAACTTAATTTCTCTGTTGATGACACAAAACTCTGCAACCGGGTGGACAGTGAGGAAGAGGTGAGGAAGATTCAGAGGGATCTAGAAAGACCTGAGAGGTAGATAAAGATTCAGTGGCATGAAGTGCAAGGTAATGCACTTAAGGAATAAAAACCCAAACATGGAGTACTGGATGGGAAGGTTTAAGCTGGCCACGAGAGAAGAGAAGAGAAGAGAAGAGAAGAGAAGAGAAGAGAAGAGAAGAGAAGAGAAGAGAAATTTGTGAGTCCTCATCAATGGCTCACTCAAGAAAACCAGCCAGTGCAACAAGGCAAATAGCAAAGCATCTAGAATGATGGGGTATATAGGAAGGGGCTTTGACAGTAGAAGTGGGTGGTGACATTGCCCTTGTACAGATCACTAGTGAGGTCTCACCTAGAGTGCTATGCCCAGTTGTGTGTCCTCACCTGTGAAAGGACATGATAGGCTGGTTCATGGTTCAAGATTATTTTTATTGAAATTTATAAAATCAGTTGATTTAGTAAGCAATAGCCCATGACATAGTATGAGGTTATAGGGATTTAATCCATGTGTGGGGTTCATTGTGAGGGCTGAGTGCCCTCACAGCACCCTAGGTGTGGATTAAATCCCTATATCCCCATACCCTGGAGTGGGTTATTGCACTTATAACATGGGTTGCATGAAGGGGACAAATAATGCTCAGAAATGGTGATTTTAAGAGTGGAAAAGACAATATGTATTTGGTGTCTTTACATGACAAAAAGTAGTCCCAAACCATGAGGCACTTTTTGTTTGTTCAGGTGCAGTTCCCATGGCAGCCCAACAGATGGCTGTAAAACAGTGCTGTGCTGCTACCATTGTTTCACAGCCATCTGTTGGTCTGCCAAGGGAACTGCAGAAACAAAACATGAAGATCTACAGTAGCGTGTGTCCAATCATGCCATGCAACCCATATCCTGGAATACATGTAGACAAAAATTGAAATACCTAACACTGATCCTGACAGTAAGTTAGGAGAAAAAGTACCATATTAGTAAATGTAAAGCTAATATGTATAGAATTACCTGTTGAAAGTCATTCCATTTCTACTCACGATATTATGGTTATCAGCAAAATTGTTCAAGTGCAGTTCCTATGGCAGCCCAACAAGTAGTTGTAAAACAGTGCTATGCTGCTACCATTGTCTCACAGCCATCTGTTGGTCTGCCAAGGGAAATGCAGGAGTAAAACATGAAGATCTACCATATTAGTAAATGTAAAGCTAATATTTATAAAATTACTTGCTGAAAATTGGTCCATTTCTACTCACAATATTACAGTTATCAACAAAATTTTCTATATCACCACTACTGCATCTGTGGGTAGGGATATGACTTTTTACGGGATAATCACATCACTTGCTTAGAGGGAAGAAGTGCAGGTCACCAAAGTGTGGATTAAAAAGGGAATTTAATCCAGTCACCTGATGCTGTTTGACCAATTGGTCACTCTCCTTCATGCAACCCATGTTATAATCACATTTATCACAGTATAACAATATAGTCACATGCTGAAATGAAACACACATAAAATGTAAAAAGATGAATACACGGGTTACATCAAATATAGGCTTCATTGTTACAAATGGGAAAATTCATTACATCAATCATTTCAATAGTCGCTTCACTGCCTTACCATCAAACTGTGCAATAGCATTTCAAATATGTTCACTGTGCAAAGTTAATAAATATTCAATTTTCTGGTGTCTGTCAAAAAATCTTTTTTATAAAATAATGGAGAAATCCATCATTTACTTTCTTCTTTTAGAGTGCCTCTATACAGTATTAGATGTTTAATTCATTTTTGCATGCACATTCTGACACATGGGGCTGGATTTTCAAATGGCCCTTAGAATGATGCAAGGTGCATTAAACATCCACCTATTATCCAGTCCAGGTGTGCCAAAGACTGAGTGCCCCATTTTGCAAGAAACATGGGGCCTGATTCACAAAGATCGGTGCAAGCTGCAGAGAGGGTAGTTTGCGCTGACCACCGGTGCAACTGGGACCCTGCACTCGATTCACTATTGGGTAAGATCCTGGTGGCAAAGTCCCATGGTTGCACCAGACCTGGCACTGTATCAAACAGACAGCATGTCCTGAAGTTGTGCTGCAAGTGTGGGGCAGCCATGTGGCAACAGCACCATAAACAACAGTCCCTGGTGGATATTGCCCCCCCCAGCCCTGATCCCAGTGAAGTGTTAACAAAAACCTTGCTCATCCCTGATCCCTCTTAGGATTAATAAAAAAACACCCTAGTGGTCTAGTGGACCCCCCCAGCCCCATTTCCCCACTATGGAGAAATAAACAGCCCTGGTGATCTAGTGGCCCCCCATCCCAACAAGCAGTGTCCACCACCCCACTCCCTAACCCAAAACAGAGCTGGTGAACAGCACAGCCCTCCTCACACCACATCCAGTCACCGACTAAGCTGTCAATAAGGAGTGTATACTGTATACAGTACGCGCTCCTTAGTGACAGCTCAGTCAGTGGCCAGATGCAGTGGTGTGAGGACTGTGCTGGTCACTGGCTCTGTTTCAGGTTGGGGAGGGAGCAGAGTGGTGGTACATTACCTGCTTGGGTGGGCGGTGGGGGGCCACTAGATCACCAAGGCTGTTTAAATATACAGAATGGGGATTGGGGGGGGCACTAGACTGCCAGTTTTTCTTTCTATTCATATTAGGGATCAGGGATGCTTGGAGGAACCACTAGATCACCAGTTTTTTTTTCTAGTTATAACAGGGATCTGGGATGATTGGGGGACCTCTAGACCACCAGGGTTTTATTTTTCTATTCATAATAGGGATCGGGGATGATCAGGGGTCCACTAGACTACCAGGATCTTTGGTCTAATTTTTAAAGGGATTGGAGCTGGGGGGCTGTGGCACATTGCTGCAACTGTCAAAACTCTCGCAGATGCCATTCTAAGTAACCTTAGATCAGCGCTGGCTGGTCTAAGGATGCTTAGAATGTCGCCCTCTGGGAGTGTTTTGTGAATACTGAAATGGGGGATATGGCAGCCTGCATCTGTCGCAAGCCCCCCAGTGCCATGCCGCAGTCCATTTTTGGGGGGGGGCAAGGTTGACACAGACCCCTTTGGTGCATGTAGCCTGCATTTGATGTAGGCTGCCTTTCTGAATAGCTCCTGGGGCATTTTTTGGCACATGGTACGACTTTCATCATTCATGTTTGATGCAGGCACCTTGCATCATTCTAGGGACTTTGTGAATTGGGCCTGTGTTCTCTGCGGCAAATGCCCCAAAATGATGCGAGAGGTCCGTTGCTTCAAACATATGATGCATGGGGTGAGGATGATACAAGCTGAGAATGAGGCAACGCTGAGGCAAAAATATGATGCATGGAGTGAGATGGAGTGAAAATGTCCATAGGTTGAGTCAAAAATATGATGCAGAGTGAAAATGATTCATGCTGAGTCAAAAACATGAAGCAGGTTGAGTAAAAAAAATGAAGCAAATTGAGTCAAAAACCACATGTGATGCAAGTTAAGTACAAAAAAGAAAGCAAGTTAAGTAAAAAAAATGAAGCAAATGGTGTCACAAAATGGTGCATGGAACAAACGTGATGCAAGCTGAGTCAAAAGTTACTGCAGACGAAATGGCCAAGACAAAGGCTTGTTATGGCTCCAAAACACTGTCAACTAGTCCCACAAGGGAATATTGACTCTATAATCAATCCCCTATACATAATCTACCCTCATCTTTATATGTTCCAGTGTCAGTTAGACCAGCTCTGGCTAATCTAACAGCAGCATGCATCTTCGGTGCACTGTCAACAATTTCCACCTTAGAAAATCAAAAAAGGGGATGGTGCATCATATTTTTTGATACAAGACACGTTGCAACAGGGCGCACCCATTTTTTTAAAGCAAGCCTGACACAAGCCACTTTGGCACGGGCAGTTCTGCTTTTGACGCAAGCAGTGTTAGAAAATCAGAACTGATGCATGTTTTGACAAAGCTTGCTCCTTGCATCATTCGTTTCTGGAGCAAGCACCTTGTATCAGAACAGAATGCTGCAAGGAGCACTCATACTATTTATATGTTAGAACCAACTGTTTCCCTGTTTTTTTACAGCTGCTTTCCAACAGTTTTGGTAACATGGAATCTTTCATGTTGTATATAAGGTACCATAACTTAATTTCTCCGTTTGTTTTTCTGCTATCCGTGTATTTCATTCCTGATTCTACTCTCAAAAATACTGTAGGTATGTCCTGTGGGAGTGCCAGAACAGTTCTAATAAAAGAATTTTGAATAATTTCCATATTTGAAAACTTCTTGACTATTACCCAAACTTTGCTCCCCTAAAGAAGTTGATTTACCACTTTTTTATTCAAAGGAGATTTTCAATGCATGACATGAGTTGTCCACATAATTAGTTGCAAACCTATACAATGCTAATATGGTTTCATTAGCATTATTTTGTTTCCAACTGGGTATTCCATGTAATGTATTTACCAAGGGGGGGGAGGGGGAAAGGGAAATTGCTTAACCAGAAAAGACACAAAGCTGGAGCTTGTTTCCAGGTGTGACCTAGGAGCACAAGGAAATTAAATGACTTGCTCAGGACCACACATTATGTAAGTGGGGGCTGATGGGTTTCAAACCCAGGTCTCCAGGTTTGTAGCTCAGTGCCCTTAACCACTACGCTATACAAAACTTTGTTACTTCTTCAGACACTGTCCTTAGCAGACCAATTACATTTTTACCACTCCTGTCCCCACATGTAATTATTTTTGTTTTGGCAACATTAATTTCCAATCCAGTTACAGTAAGATATTCCATAATAGCCACCAGTCTGCTTTTTTAAGCCTTTCATATTCTGAGAAGGAGGCTTTTATCATCTGCATACATTAATATTTTGATGTCAGTTCCATCAGTTTTAGGTGACAGAGTATCTACTTGTGTTAGACATTGTATCAGACTGTAAATATACAAGTTAAATAAGAAGAGATCCATCAAACAATCAGGCTTGACCCCTTGTGTAATGCAAATAGATTCAGGCAAGGCAACATTCCTGGTATAATGCATTCTGGCCTGCGTACCTGTACGTAGCAGCACAACAATAACTAACAGTCTTTTATCAATATCTAAATCCCATAACTTTTTCCACAGTATGTTTCTTTAATAGGCTGATAGGCTGAAGTCAGTGCTGCGAGGGTCAAACAATGATTCAGGACCAGCAGGGCAGATCATATGAGGAATGTCTGAAGAACCCAATCATGTACTTGCTGGAGGCCAGACTAGAGGGGGGACCTGGCAGAAACTTGAAAATTCCTAAGGGGTGTAACAAATAGGGTAAATTGCAAGGAGGTGCTTGTTAGAACTATAGATGCCGTCATGAGGGGGCACAGTTAGAGATTAGTGGGAGGTGAATTAATGAAAGATGTGAGGAAGTTTTACTTCATAGAAAGTGTGGTGGAGCCTTGGAACAGATTACTAGCAGAAGTTTTGGGGGGCAAGGACCATTAATGCACTCAAACACAGGTGGGACACTGTCAGGGGATTCATAATCCCACTTGGGGAAACCATGATAGGTGAGGAAGAAAAAGGGAGGGAGGGCATGAATAACCCACTGTGGCACTAGTACGGGCGGTACGTTAGTACTAACTATGGGCACACTTGATGGGCTATTGGTCTTCTTCTGTAGTCCAGCTCTATGTTACCATGTTTCTATGTAACAGGGAAAGACCTGAGGAGGCACTGGCTGATCTGAACACGTACTGACCGGAGGCCAGAAGGGAAATGGTGCATGACAGAAACATTCAAATAGTTGAAAGAAATAAATAGGAAAGGGTGCATGACAGAAACATTCAAATAGCTGAAGGAAACAAACAGGATGGATTATCTGCAACTGCTCAGGCAATGCAAGGGGTCTGCAACAAGAAGGCACAACAATTAGTGTGGGGAGCATCAGGAGGGACATGAGGAACAACTTCTTCACTGAGAGGGTGGTTGCTAGGTTGACCCACTTACTCAGAGATGTGGTTAACGTAGAGACAATCACAGGCTTCAAGATAGGGTGGGAGAGGCACATGGCCTTGATGAAAACAATGGAGAGGGACTAGAGTCAGGAGAGGTTCAGAGGGACTAGAAGCTGGAGAGGTTCAGAGGGACTAGAGTCAGGAGAGGTTCAGAGGGACTAGAGTCAGGAGAGGTTCAGAGGGACTAGAAGCTGGAGAGGTTCAGAGGGACTAGAGTCAGGAGAGGTTCAGAGGGACTAGAGTCAGGAGAGGTTCAGAGGGACTAGAGTCAGGAGAGGTTCAGAGGGACTAGAAGCTGGAGAGGTTCAGAGGGACTAGAGTCAGGAGAGGTTCAGAGGGACTAGAAGCTGGAGAGGTTCAGAGGGACTAGAGTCAGGAGAGGTTCAGAGGGACTAGAGTCAGGAGAGGTTCAGAGGGACTAGAGTCAGGAGAGGTTCAGAGGGACTAGAAGCTGGAGCTATCAGCAGGAAGCACTGCCGGGGCCCTACCAGTGCCAGACTGGAGGGATTAAGGTACTCTAGGAACTGAGGTGATCGGAAGGACTACAGATCTTTTCTGCCTATGAAATTATGTTTCTATTTTCTATGTTGAACACCTAGGATGGGTGGCAGTCTAGCATTATGTACACCCTGGAGTGTGTTATTGCACCTATACATTTTTATGTGTTTTTGGCTTCAAATAAAAATCTGTAGATTAAGTATTGGCAAGGTAGTTCTTCTGTCGACTGGTACTTGATGTTTTTTTCTTTATTTTGACTTCACATTTGCCCTAAAATGCCTTCAGTAATTGACAGATTCTGGATTCATGCAGTTTTGAGTGAGTGCTCTACTTCTGAGCATAATTAGATGACAGATGAGTGTTTTTGTTTTTTCCTGTTTTTTTTTGTGCAAGGCTGATTTTCAATATTAATGTGAAGTGGAGAGTGTGTTGTGCTGTGAAAATGAGACAGAGAGAGAGAGAGACGGGTTTGAGTTTGCAAAGAAAGAAAAAGATGTCTGCTAGCATTAGGAATGGGTGTTTGTGTCATTTCTTGTATTTGCTGTTTGCATAGCCATCTGCATGAAAGGATGTAGCAACAAGTATGTGTATGGTAAGTGTGAATGCTATGTTCGAAATATGTGAATGGGAGTAACTCAACTCATTTAAGATAAAAAAGAAAAACTTTAGGAAATATGACCCTATAAGTACAATAAAGTATGAGTGATAATATCTAATTGGGGGGGTTGAGTATACAGCTAGTAGTAAGGGGCCTGGATATTCAGAGCAGTTGTGTGTGGCACAACTGAGTTGCACTGGTACAAGTGTGGAATTGCGCAGAGGAGCCATATTCAGTGGGAGCCACTGTGCAGCACAAAATCCATTGCGCCAATGCGCATCTATAATGTATGTGGTGCAAGTGCAGATGGCGTTCCCATGACTATCCAGTACAGTGGCATATTCAACCGTGAAACCATGGCACAAGTGTGGAGCTAATTGAAGTTGCTCTCACCAGACTTGTTTCTATAAATACAGGGCACAAACACACAGACAGCAGTTACGCCAGGGGTGAGAGTGAGAGGGAGAGGGAGAGACAGACAGAGAGAGAGAGACAGACAGACAGACAGACAGACAGACAGACAAAAGACCAGACACAGAGGGAGAGGGACAGAAAGGTGGCATGGGAAAGGGAGAGAGGGGCAGAGAGAGAGAGAGAGAGAGACACACACACACACATGCACACACAACCTGTGTACCAGGGTGGCACACAGCCAGCAGCCAACCACCCAGGGGGACAGTGGACAGCAGGGGCCATGGACAGTGTGCCCTTCATGATGGAGGCGGTAATGAGGGGAGTGAGGGAGCAGGAGGAATAGCTATGTGGTCGACGAAGGGCCTGTCGGCGGTATGTCTGACACAGGTGGTACTGTGTCCGCATCACTTTCAAGAACTATAGTGACACTGAGGGCATGGGCTGGTACCACCAGAACAGGGCCATTCTGAGGCAGCTCTGCGAGCTGTGCAGTGAGGAGATGTAGGCACCCACAAGACGGAGCCACGCCATGTCTGTAGAGACGAAGGTGACCCCCGTCATGTGCCTGCTCACCATGGGCACCTTCCAAAGACCAACAGGGGACATCACAAGCATCACCCAGTCAGCCATGTCCCGCCTCCTCACACAGTTCGTCAATGCTCTGCTGCCATGTGCTTCAGAATTCATCCATTTCCCCAGCACACAGGCAGAGTGTACAGCAGCTGGGCAGGACTTCCACAGGGTGACACGCATGCCTGGCATGATTGGGGCCATTGACTGTGCCCACATGGGCATCTGCATGCCACCTGGCCCTGAGGGACAGGCATATATAAACAAGAAGGGGGCTCCGAGTATCAACTGCCAGGTGGTGTGTGATGCCACGGGGTGCATCACCAGTGTCTGTGCCACACACTCTGGGAGTGCACATGATGCATTCATCTGGCACAGCTCTGTGCTGTGCCACAGATTTGAACATGGGGACATCCCCACAGGCCACCTAGTGGGTGAGTATGGCATGGGCAAGGTACAATGGGCAGAACAGAGCTGGGGATGGGAGGTGGGCAGAGGAAGCATGGTGGTGGGGGTGCTAGGGACAGGCAAGGGGCACAGCACAGCATAGCAGATGGCTAACCATGTCATTCTTCACACAGGTGACAGTGCACACCTGCTGAGGCCCTGGCTGCTCACCCCCTACCGGCACCTGTCATCCCCAGCAGAAGAATGGTACAACAAGGCACACGCCAGCACGCACAACATCATCGAGCATGTATTTGGCATGCTAAAGGCACGTTTCCGTTGTCTAGACAGGTCAGGCGGTGCCCTACAGTACAGCCCCTCAAAAGCATGTGGCCTATTCCTGGCCTGCTGCAAACTGAACAACATGGCCATTGACTGTGGGATAGCTTGCGAGGCTGATGAGGGCAACAGTAGTGGGGACGACAGGGACAATGGGCTGGAGGGTGGTGGACAGCCACCCCCTGGGCAGAGACACCCCTGGCTGATGCAGCAGGCTCAATGCCACTGTGACACTGTCACACAGGAGCACTACAGTGAACACAGGTAGGTGGTGTGGTACACATGCATGGGCCACACAGACAGGTACAGCACACATGCAGGTATGTGCATGGTGAGGGGCATACACACACAGAGGTGTGATACAGGGTTAGGGGAGTCAGTGGCACACAACCACACACAGCAACACACACACACATGCACGCGCACCACCCACCCACCCAGGCATCAGAATGTGGCATGGATAAGTTGCATTGCATTGGGGCATAGGTGCAACCAGTGCTAGACTGCCCTCATCATGCCCACACCACATGGTCCAGTGGCCGGGCATGCACACACACAGGCAACATGTGGCATGACACACAGGCACGACACCAGTGGTATGGTACACACACACCGCCCATATGCACACAGGGCAGCAGCTGCAGACCATGGTCAGGGCATCCCACAGATCAGAGCTGCTGCACAGAACCATGGCCACCACAGCCATGGGGGCGGCCACACCAGGGATGATCGTCAGCCACAGGCTGCGCATCAGCCGGGGGGGGTGCAACAGCCCCCCAGGGGTGGAACTGCAGGACTGTGACCGTGTCCTCACAGGGGTGTGCAGGCGCCCAAACAGGCCAGCCCTGAGTGTGCCTGGGATGCCTACATCAGAGCCTGGCGTCAACTGTGTTGGGGTAGCCTGACGCCGGGTCCGTGGAGTGGACAGCACACTGTGGGGGTCTCCTGTGCATGGCCATGTCCTGTGGCAGCCAGCAGTGCAAAGCCATCCAAAATGACACTGGCAATGCTATCCAAGGATGCAGTTGTGGCCTCCTGCATGTGTTGCATCCCCTGCAGGATCTGCGCAGTACCCCTTTCCTGCTGCTCAGCTAACTGGCACACCTCCATGTGCAGTGCACACACCCCAGTGGTGAGCAGCACCTGTTGCTGAATGGATGTCCACAGCAGCTGGGTGTGCTCAGCCAGACAGTCGGCATCCTGGGGCTCCAGGGCAGGATGCCGTTCCTCTGGTGGTGGCCTGCCATGCTGCACAGCCCCCTTCTCTGGTGGACGCTGCACAGTGGGGTCTGCAGGGGGTATGGGCACAGCAGGCGCACCAGAGGCGGACCTTGTGGCCGGCTGCCAGGTGGCACTGCAGCCTGATGCTGTCACCACTCCAGCCGTTGTACGCCGCCCTGCACATGCACGGCCACACCACCACCACCGCAGGGCATATTCATGACACCGCTCACTGGCACACCCGCAGTGGAGGCAGGCAGCTGTTCTGCCACTGGAATGGCATTGGGTGTGGGACCTGCCTGTGATGCCAGCAGGGGCGACATGCCCACAATGTTGCCCATGCTGTCCAGGAACTGTGAGTAGTCATCATTGGTGTCAGACCCCACCCCGATCTGTGTCTCTGCACACAGGACACCAAGGCTGGCATCTTGCAGGATGACATCCAGGGCCTCATCCGACTCTAGGTCTAGGACATCCACTGGCACCTTGGTGCTGAGCTGCAGCCTGTTGAGCCCCTGGATGCCAGTGGATGTGGAAGGTGCGTCCTCTGGAGACGTATCAGCAGCCACGGGTGCAGCTGCTGCTGCTGCAGGAGCCCCATCCTCTGCATGGAGGCATGCTGGTGCTGCAAGAGAAGAAAGGTGTTGCAGTTATACAATGCCCACATGTGCCCCCTCGTACACTGCCACTGCGTGTCCTGCAGTATGGCATGTGTGTGGGTGCACACACATGCACATGACATGCATAATGGCCGCATGCCCACCAGCATGCCCGTGTACGCACCATCTGGGCCACCAGCGGTGCATGGCTGACATACATACCATGCAGTGATGGGCTGCCACCCATCTGGAAGCCTCCTCCAGGCACACTCTCCACTGTGGTGCGGCGCATGGTGGCTGCCACCAACTCCTCTGTCAGTGTCAGTGTGGGTGCATCCACTGGCCTTCCCCCGGTGGCATTACGGGATGCTCTGATTGCAGCCACCTTCTCCTTAATCCATCACCTGTCAGTCCCAACCTTTGTGTGACACTCCTGTGCCAACCGCTGGTGGCTGCCGTGCTGGTTCACATAGGTCACCACCTCCACCCATGCAGCAGCCCTGGCCTGTGGTGTGCCCATGGCACCACTCAACAGGGCCTCCCTGTCGAGGTAAGCCTCAAACAGGGCATCTGTCTCAGTCTTAGTGAAGTTGGGCCTGTGCTTCCATGCAGGCCCCTGCTCCTCGCCCTCCTCATGTTCTGACATGTTGGCTCCTGTGGACATGGACAGCACAGTGTGTCAGTGGCAGCATCTCCTTGGTCCATCCCACTCTGCAGTGCTGTCTGCTCCCAGTGTGCTGCAGCGGCATCCATTACTTACCTATCAAGGTTGCAATACCGGTCCATGGCCTATGCTGTTCTGTGGCACTTATGAGGTGCAACGCATGCAAATGAGGTTGAGCGCAACAGTAATGACATGCTAATGCACTCCACTGTGCTACGCATTGGCTGATGAGCTGATTTGCATGCAACATCTGAATATCGAGATATTGCGCTTGCGCAATGGTATTGTACTGGCGCAAGTGGCGGCGCAATGCCCATGCATGCGCAGTGCTCAGGCCTGCAGTGCGCATGCGCACTGCAATGTCATGGTGTCAGTCATGCAAGACACACAAGCAGCGCGATGTATCAGTACTGCGCAAGCTGTGCATGGCCTGCAGCATGCACTTTGCACATGATGGCATGTTCTCTATCTTGCTCATGTGCATTGTGTGCTTACCGCTGACCTCTGACCCCGTGTCCTCTCCATTACCCTGTGACCCCACCAGCCATGCGCACTGTGCATGTCCGACACTGTGCGATGGGCAGGCACTGCACAGTCTCCCGTGCATCACGCATCCGGCACCTGTACCGAACATGTGCGCCTGATGCTACCATTTTTGCCGCCGAACCTGCTATGGAGCGATGGTGCAGGCTAGATGGAGATGTGCCCTGAGCTGGTCCCAGGTTGAACTGGCCTACCTTGTAGCCTGTGTGGAGCCCTATGCCACACAGCTGTTTGGGAAGATGCCCTTGCAGCAGGCCAGGGGCATTGTGTGGCAGGGGATTGCTGCCAGCCTGGAGCGCAGGACTGGGGTGCCCAGAAGAGGGGAACAATGTAGGTACCAGTATGGTGACCTCATCAGATGGGACCCTGACCAGCTGAGAAGGCTTCAGGCATGCACCAGGCATGGGGCTGTGCCACAGCCAGGTAAGTCATCCCGTGTTGCATGTCTGCCCTGGTTCTGTACTGTGGTGTTGGCTTGGCTGCCTGGCATGCCCTGCAGAGGGGTACACTGTCATTGTGTGCATCATGGAGTGACATTGCCAGCTTCTGCTTGCATTGCAATGCAGCCATGCAGGCATGTGGGACGTGTCAGGCAGGGGCACACCCCGTGCACAGGGGTCTGGGGGGCAGCTGCTGTGCTCAGTTACTGATCTGAACCTGTCTTCTTTCCATTCCCAGGACCAGCGGACCACAGGCAGGCCAGGGCTGTGGCAGCGCAGGATTGAGCGGTGAGCCATGATGGCGGAGGACTGGCACCAGCAGGGCCACAGGGGGCAGGTAAGTGCTGTCATGGTCTTTCGCACTGTACGTGGGGGGTGGCAGGGGAAGTGGGTGCAGGCATGGCCACCTGTGCCATGGCAGCTGTGTGTGTCGCACTGTGCATGATGCATGCCAGTATGATGCGTCCATTGGACACGTGTGCCAGCTGTTTGTGGAGTGGGCATGTGCCCGGTTGCTACCGTTGTTGCTGTGGTGCTGCCAGTGCACTGTGCCATGTGACTATCATTGCATGGTCTTGTGGCCATTGTGCAGTGGGACCACCTCCATGCAACGTTGTGGTGCACTGTGTTGCTGGCTGGTATTTCCCCCCCGCGGGTGGCCATTACGGGCCCTCTAGGGGTGTGTGGTCCTGCTGCCCATTGTGCACTGTGGGTGGGCATGGTTCCTTGAGCCATTGCACTGATCACCTGTCCTGTCCCTTGATATAGGTGTCCGGTTGCCAGTGCGAAGATCACCGTGCCAGATGTTGAGCCGGCTGATGCGCCAGACCCTGCTCATGGTGTCGTCAATCCTAGAGGAGGTAGTGGTGGCCATGCGCTGAATTATGGCAGTGGAGAGGAGGGAGAGGCAGAATGCCAGGGTGGCCAAATGGGGCCGCCACTGAGGCATCACCTGTTTTCCCCTGTTTCCCCTGTTGAACCTTCCCCTACAGTCCCCCCTCCCACTGTACAGTCCCTGTTCCCTGTCCCCTTCCCTTGCTGTGCCTACCCTTTCTCAGACCCTGTTTTTCTGTACATAGTTTACATAAATATATATATTTTCTGACACACCTGCCTGTGTCTGTGTCTGCTTTGCAGGTGGTGTGAGGAGCCATGTTGCAGTGGCCCAGTGTCTGTCTATGTGTTGTGCATGAAAGAGGACACATGTTGTGCTTCTGTGGTTCCCTGCTGTGTGTTGTGGTGTGTCCCACCGTGGGGATGTCCATCCCCTGGGTTGGTGGCTGTGCCTTGGGGTGCCCATGGGGTGGCTGTCAGGGGTGTGTGGTGGGTGTGTGCATGGGGGTGGCACACAGCCATGGTCATTGGTTGGGTGCTGTTCGCACACTGTGTTGGGGTCTTCTGCTTGGCATTGTGCAACCTGTCCCATGTGGCCTGCCATGCTGTCTGCAACCCTGACCCTTCAGTGCCCACTGTGTGGGCTTCCTGTGTGCTTGTGTGGCATGTGTGTGCATGGCTGCATGGTCCTGGGTGTGGCCGGCTATGGTCTAGGAGGGCATGGCCAGCGGCCTTTGGGGGGCTCCCTTGGTGGCCCTCCATTGGCCATTGGCACCTCCTGTCACCTGCTATCCGTGCCACTGTTGTGTTCTGAGGTCCTGTGTCTGGGTGCCTGTGTATGCCCTGCTGTGCCCTGCTGGTGGCAGCCTCCTGTGGTCTGTCACTGTGCTTCCATGGCTCTGTCCCTGGATCTGTTCTCTGTGCCCTGCCCCCCTCTGTTGCTGTGCTGCTCTGCTCCATGGTTGCCCTGGAGGATCTGTGTTTGCGCCATGGTACACCTCTGTTTGCACCATGGTGCAACTATGTTTGCACCATGGCGCAACTCTGCCATATTCAGCCAGGTTGCTCTGGCACAGTTTGGCCTGTGCAACCTCTGAATATGGCTCTAGTTACACCATGGTGCATCAGATTTGTGTTGTGCTGGACTTGCGCTGGACTTTGGCTCATTTCTGAATATCCAGGCCAGGATCTCTTGTGCTTTGGTGCTGTGCTTTAGTTAAAAGAAACAAAATGGCTGCCAATTTTTTTTTTTATTCTGTAATGGTGTATTCATTTGAGATAATGCTAAATACTAAGCTGACCAAGCATTGAGCAAAATGGTAGTCTGTGACGATAACGACAGAGATTGAGTGCCTAGAAAACAGTGACTCAATGTCGGCGGCTGTGATCACGGCTACACAGGGAGAAGGGCGACCAGATACTGTGGTTGGTGTAAACCGTGACAGGAACTAGCGTGTATATGCACGTGTGCACCCGTGGAAGGGGGAGGCAGAGGAGGGATAGCATCTCGGAGGGGTTGTGGTGAGCATCTGCCAAGCTGGATCGCTGGCCATAGGGAGGGTGCTTGGTTGGGAGGCACAGGGTACTGGGTTCTGGTCTGGCGTGGTGCAGGCTTTTCTTTTGCCTCCTGGCGGCATGTATTTTAATCAAGTTTTTCACCCCTCCGACATGCACCCCCCCTAAGGTTGGGAATCTATAAGAAGGGGAGTGCAGGGCATGAAGCAGCCCCCCACATTAAAAATGAGACCTGTAGGTCTCAGGCACTTTTTTTTCTGTGCTGTGAGTGTGCATCGCCAAAACTGATTTTCGGTGATGTACACTCGCTATAATAGTGACTGCTGTTTCTTGATCGCTATTATGACATGGAACCGAGCTAAATCAAAGCACGGTCATGTGATGTGTTTCATCCAATCCTCTTTTTAGAATTTGTCTACCTTTTTTACTCCTAGAGGGGTGGGGAGGGGAAGGGGGAAATTGTTTAACCAGGAAAGGCACACTAAGTCAGAGCTTGTTTCCAGGTGTGACCTGGGACCACAAGGAAGTTAAATGATTTGCTCAGGGTCACACAGTATGCAAGTGGGGTCTCATGGGATTCAGACCCCAGTCTCCAGGTTTGCAGCTCAGTGCCCTTAACCACTATGCTACAGTATATTGCCACTGACATTTTTTTTTTATTCTTTTTGCCTCCGGTCCTCCCCTCAATGCCCCCTAATGGGATGTGGCCCCTGCCCTGCGCTGACACACACTGCTCATGCTCAGACTTACCCCCTTGGGCGGGGCCACTGAGTGGGCACCCCCTCCCAATGGTCAATGTAGCCGAGCCCTGGCTAACCCCCCAGAGTGGGGCCACGGGAGCAGGACCCTCCAGCAGACACTGGTGGTAACGGTAGCAACGGTGGAGCAGGGCATCATGGCCAGGGAACCGGAGGTTTTGTGGCTGTGTTCTTTTCCCCTGGGAGGCAGGGAATGCAATGATACCAGCATCTGTCCTGCCACCCATGCAAGCAGGCACTGACTTTTTCTGGCAGTTCCCATGGCCTTCACCAGAGGTTGCCAATAACCCGGACACTGCCCCCCTCCTCCTCCCAGAGAAGGAAAGCTGCCCCTTGGGCACTCTATCCTTCTTCGCCCACCTGGCCTTCCAATTCCTGGGTCTGTTCCCAAACCCGGGATGTTGACTTCTCAAGTGGTCGCCTTGCCACTGCACCGGCAAGCCAGCTACTGCCACTGACATTATTTAATGTTGTTTTTTCAATATTCTTGCTTTTCAGTGAGGCAGAGTGAAAGGGATCCTGCTAAGTCTGTCAGTTCTCCTTTACTTTGCAAAGAATTCTTGTAGAGAAAGCTGTGTAGAGCAGTTTTATGGGTCATGTGAC
Source organism: Neoceratodus forsteri (assembly GCA_016271365.2). Classification (NCBI taxonomy): domain Eukaryota; kingdom Metazoa; phylum Chordata; order Ceratodontiformes; family Ceratodontidae; genus Neoceratodus; species Neoceratodus forsteri. Next base: position 439,036,554 of record CM057453.1, read on the forward strand.
AGCAGAACCAATCCTTAAAACAAGTATTTGTCAGTATCAAATGTTTGCTTGCATGCTGTTGCACTGGGTCCTACTTGTACACATTTTTACTGTACATTTTCCCAGGATAGACTAGATGAGATGTAATATGTCAGTTGCAACTGGGTCCTGATTTTAACAGTTTTATACTGCATTAATCCAAGATAGTAGAGGCGAGATACAATACCTCTTTTTTAATGAAGTTCAGCTTTTATAATGTATTTTTCCAGGCTAAATCATCTTAGATGCATTTTCTTTTCAATATGGTTCTGCTGTAGGATTGTGTTTTTACACTGTTTTGCAATATATTTACCCCGGGGAACCCAGCTTGAGATGCAGGATCTCATTTTCAGTGGTCCTCCTATGACACATTTTTGTACTGTATTTACCCAGGATTGCACAGGTAAGACACTATCTTGCTTTCAGAGGGATTCTGCTTTGCCCAGTTTTCACACTGTACTGATACAGGATAGCACAGCTGAGATACAATATCCCATTTTTGATGGGGTCCTGCTGTTGCCCATCTTTATTACATATTTTACCCAGGATAGCCGAGATGAAAGGCAAGTTGCATTTTCAAAGGGGTCTAGCCTTTACAGTGTATTTTTCCCAGGATAGCACATCACAGATGCACAGTTCACAGGGGGCTGTGCTGTACTAGGGTCCTGCTTTTATGTATTTTTACTACATATTTACCCAGGATAGACCAGATTAGATGCAATATCTCATTTTCAGTGGTGTCCTGCTTTTACACACAGCCAGACTGTATTTTCCCAGGGTGCGCCAGCTGAGAGGCACTATCTAGTTTTCAGTGAGCTCCCACATATTTACACCAAATTTCCAACAAGGGGCCTGATCTACAAAGGCTGGTGCATGGCTTGCATTAAGCCCTCTGATGAACCCATTTTTTTGTGCAGCTGCACCAGACACATTCAAGAAGGTCAGGCGCATTTGCAACACTGTTCCCACTTTACAGCATCTTACACCAAATATCTGGCACAAGCCCTGTAAAAAAGGTCCCAAGATTACCATAAGTTAGAGCAGCAAAACACAGGTGTAACTGGCGACAATTGGTGCAAGGGATTTAGAATCCAATTGCTGGCTGGGGAATGCCACAAGCCCCATATGCCATATGTTCGTCAGACCTGGGGCTTGTGGCGTTCCCGACACATTTGTGAATTGGGCCCACAGTCTTTTTGTATGACCTGACATTATGACTAAGGCAGGTGGCAGTTTTTAAATCCCATCCAAAAGATGCTTTGGCAGTGTGACTGTGAAAACATGTTTTGGAGGGGATTTGAAAAATGACATCTGTCATGTTCATGAGATGAGGGAATACAAAATATATGTTGATCATTAGGGAGCCAAGATCTGCTAAAATAAAAGTTATGAGTAAATGGAATAATTCAACATTTCTTCATAAATTAGTTGTCTTTTTTTACATTTTGTTCCCAAATCTTCAACATAGACTTTTTTATGACTCTGTGTTATAATCAAGAAAATGTTTTTTTTTTTTTTTTAATCCTGGCTGAATGATGGTTTCATACAACCGTAATGTTCAGATGCAGTAACAAAAGGGCTATGTGCACATTTGGGGCCAAAATGTGCAAAAATCACAAAGCTGTGAGTAGAAGTTGAAAAAGGAGAGTAAAGTAAAAGGGAAATTGTTTAACCAGGAAAGGCATACTAAGCCGAAGCTTGTTTCCAGGTGTCACCTGGGAGCAAAAGGAAGTTAAGTGACTTGCTTAGAGTCATGCAGTATGCAAGTGGGGGTTGTGGGATTCAAACCAAGTCTCCAGGTTTGCAGTACATAGCCTTAAACCACTGTGTTATACTACCGCTAATAAAAAAAAATCAATGTTTCCCCACAACTTTGTTATTTTTTGACATTTGACCCCAAATTTTCAACACTATCTTTTTTTTTACCCCACCTTATGATCACAGCAGGTGGAATTTTTTAAAATCCCATTCAAAAGGTGACTTCACAGAGAAAATGCAAAAACATGTTTAGGAAGAGATTTGAAATATGACACCTGACATGTTCATCAGATGGAGTAACAGGAGAGCTATGTTAAAACCTGGGGGCCGGGACCAGCCCAGCTGCACGGAAGGCTGAGGAATCAGTGTCTTACCTCCTGCCATGCTGGTGACCCTTGATAATATTTCTGATGCTGATATTTCTTTACCTGGCTATAATTTATTTAGAAAAGATTGTAAGGGGTTTTGGGGGGGTCTTATATATTCCAAATCCCATCTTAATGTTACAATGATGGACATAACTCAACCTGATTCAAACTGTGCCTGTTAATGATAGATATTGTGTTGGGCCAACAGAAACACAAGAGTCTGAGTACATTTTATATACCCCAGGTTGCTTTAAAGATGGTTGGAATGTGATTGTGGAAGTGAAGAATTGCCTACACTCAAACTGAGAATGGTTCTCATGGGAGACTTTAATAATGATTGGGGTTCCCAGCACAAAGAAGGTGTTCAGGAGCTCCTCCTGGACCAGGGCCTTCAACAGTTAATCACTGATATCACCAGGCATAATTACAAAACAGGTGGGGGAACCACTTTAGACTGGTTAATAGTCCCCTTTAACAATAGGGTTTTAAATCCTATGGTTTTGCCTGATGCCATCAGTGATCACTGTCCCATTTATTGTGAGTGGTCTGCTAGATCCCAGGTGACTCACCAACACTAATTGAATATAAGAATTTTAATAAACTTGATCCGTTCAATGTTAATGAGGCCTGTAAGCATGCTGATTGGTCTAGGTTGGACAAAATCAAGAATGTTGATTTGTTCCTGGAAGTCTTTTTGTAGTATTTATACCACAATTTTAGATAAGGTGGCCAATATAAAATGGATTAGGGTTACAGCCCAGAGGCATAAATGGATTACCCCAGATTTACTAAGAGCCATGAGAATTATGGACAAAGCATGGAAGAAATATAAGGTTACTGAGGATAATTTGGGGTAGCCATTGCCTCAGTGCTTGCACACAGTGGTTCTTTGTCTTTTAAATTGTTTTTTGTTTTAATTGGGTTCACTACAACATAACCCAGATAAACCATCTTAGGGTAGCTGGTTCATTCCACTGGGGTGTCAAACAGATGAGGCATACTGATGAGTCCTGGTAGGAAGAAACACGTGTCTATGTCTTCTGTTGGCACCCTTTGCAAACTGTGTCAGAGGCCTTTCGGCACCATGCATTTCTGCTCAAAGTTGAACCAGCATAATATTCTGTGGTGATTTGCATGTGCAGCCCATGATGCTTTGCATTGTGGGGACATGAGTGATTTTGTATTACTAAGGATAATGTTGCCTTACTGAATTACAAGATGTTACATAATAAATGTAAAACCCATATTAGGAGAGCAAAAAGACAATATTTTGTATCTCTACAAGGCAAATCTTTCAGTAACTCTAGGCAGACTTGGTCAGTCCTTAATGATCTTTTGGGGAAAGGACATAAAGATACCCCTATTACCTAAAACTTTGATGGTATTACCCTAACTGAACCCCTATATGTTGCACAGGTTTTTAGTAATGTCTTTGGTAACTTTGAACAACTTACAGTAGGTTGCCTCAGTCCAGTGTTGCCCCTGTACTGTATTCTGATGATAACTCTAAATCTCATCCCTTTTTTCATTTTAGTGATGTATCCCCTGCCCAGGTCAAGGATTATATACTTAAACTGAACCCTAGGCTGAACCTATCACGTGATAATATTGATTATAGGCTTATTAAGCTTGTAATGGAATTTTTTGCACCCCCATTGTCAGTATTGTTTAATTTATCTATGCACTCGGGTCACTTCTCAGCTAGATATAAAAAGGGAAATGATAAGCCTATTCTGAAAGGTGGTAATCCTTCTATTATTTCCAATTACTGTCCCATTTCTCTTTTAGCTCCACTCTCTAAGGTCCTAGAGAAAATCATTCTGGACCAAACCATTGAATTTTTGGACAATTTGGGCTTTCTTTCTAATGTACAGTAGGGACTCAAGCAAAAGTACAACTTGATGGAGTTCACTGGCTGCATACACGCACCCTAGATAAGGGGCGCACTGTTGCAGCCATATTTGTGGACCTCACCAAGGCTTTTGATCTAGTTGAATATGATTTACTTCCATCTGTTCTGACTGAATTTAATTTTCCATCATGTTATTAGTTGGTCTTCTAATTATTTACAGAACAGGACTCATTGTTCTTTGGTGATACTTCCTCTAGTTTTCTTGATAATTGTTGTGGGGTTCCCCAGGGGCCTATCCTGGGCCCAGAGATCTTTTCTCTTTTCATGGATTCAGCACCTATTAGCTGCATTCACTCCTCTATGTACCTTGATGTGGAGGATGCCATTTTCTACTGCATTGCCGATAGTTATTCTCTGGCAATAACAAATATCCAGGAGGATTTTACCTCTTTCCAGAATTGGCTTGTCTGTAGACACATGGTGCTGAATTCAAAGAAGACTAAGTTGATGATTTTCACTGGGCCCAGGATGACCCCCCCCCCAACTTTATCAGTGGTGGATTCCAAGGGTGTTATTGAAAGGGTCAATATATTTAAATACCTAGGTATTTATCTGGACTCACATTTCACTTTTGAATATCATGTTAATGATTTACATAAGTCCATCCATCAAAGAGTAGGGATGCTGTACAGGATACACCGTTTTCTAACCAAACAGTCTAGGAAATTATTGAACCACAGTTTTCTCCTTAGCCTATTGGATTATAGTCTTAACATTTATACTGCTACCACTGACAGTATTTTGGATAGATTAAAAGTAACATATAATTCCATCCTGAGATTTTTGACTGCGGCTGCTGCCTATACTCATTCTTGTGATTTATTTAAGATCTCAGGTTGTATGTCCTTCCACAAAAGGGTTTGTTTTAAGTCAGCTCTTTTTATGGTCAAGGGTGTCCTGGGTATACTGTCCCCCTTCCATTACTGCTCTCTTTCCCAGGGCATCAAATTAATGTGAAACCCAGTCCCAGAGTGAATTAACTTTTTCAGTTCCATTATATAGGAAATCTATCGGCCAGAGATCATTTTTATTTACTGCCCCTGGTCACTTTAATTCACTTCCCCTCCATATCACCAACTGCACTTTTTTTTCACCTTTAAAAAATTTCTGTAGAAATGGCCTTTTGATAAGGATGAATGTAATTGTTCTGTGTTATAGTGTAATGATATTATTTATTGTACGTGTTTTCTATGATTTTTTGACTGTATGTATAGTTTGTATTTAAGATGTCCTTTTGTGTGTAGGTGGATGTCCTTTTATGTATATGCGTACACTTGTCACATATGAAAATGGGCAGGTATGCTCATTTTGCATACAAGTATAAAAAATAAAATGAATGAAATGAAATGAATGACCCATGTTCACAGTGCGAGCTGGTCACTGGAGGTTGACTGGGGGGGAGGAAGATCAAGCATCCCTAGGACAGCTGTCCACCTCTGGGGAGGGTGGGGAACAGTGTAATAATACTTTAATATCTATGGATAAGGAGATAGCTGATGCTTTTAATGAGAAATTTTGCTCAGTTTTTTAAAAAAAAGAGGATCCACTAATTAATTTGCCCCTAGTACACATTCCCATAACTTATATTATTTCTGAAACTGAAATATTTGAGATTCTGCAATCCCTAAGAAAGACATCAAGCCTTTGACCTGATGACATCAACCCTAGATTTTTATTAGAGACAGCTGAGGCTACAGCAAAACCCTTAACTTTTATATTAACAAGTCACTTCATGAAGGCCATATTCCCCATGATTGCCACAGTAATACCTATATTTAAAAAAGGTAATCATTCTAAACCAGAAAATTATCGCCCCATAAGTCTAACATCTATAATAAGCAAACTAATGGAAACATTTATTAAACATTTCTTGGGGCAGGAAATAATTTCTAACAACACAACTGATCACACTCAGCATGGTTTTAGGTCCCTGTATTCCTGTACTACCAATCTGGTTTCCTTTTATTATTACATAAGTGAGGGACTTGATAAGGGGGAGCCCATGGATGTTATCCTACTTGATTTCAGTAGGGCTTTTGACAAAGTCCCCCACGGTAAACTTGTTGACAAACTTTTGTGTCTGGGATTTCTCACATCTTGGTCAGATGGGTCTATAGCTGGCTAGCTAATAGACCTCAACATGTTAGAATTAATTGTTCTCTTTCCGATGTGGGGAGTGTCACCAGTGGGGTCCCTCAGGGTTCAGTCCTGGGACCTATTTTGTTCAATATATATATTAGTGACATGCAGGTCAGTTCAGGCAATCTTCTACCAAAATTTGCTGATTGATCCAAAGTTAGGGGGGAAAGTTTCCTTGGTTATTCAGAGGACCACTCTAAGTAATAACCTTAGAACTATTGAAAGATGGGCAGTAAATAATGGGATGATGCTTAACCCTGACAAGTGCTCTGTGCTTCATTTTGGAAACAATAACCCCAAACAGAGTTATTTCTTATATAACACACCCCTTAAAGTTTCAACATCAGAGAGGGATCTAGGAGTTAATATAAATAATAAACTGACCTCCATAGACCACTGTATTAAGGTAGCTAAAACATCACATGCACTTATAACACGAATTAAAAGAACTTTTGTCATCAGGACTCAGGAATACATTATTTCTTTCTTTAGAACTCACGTTAGACCCCATTCTTATTATGGGTCTCCCTTCTGGAACCCATATCTAAAACAAGACATAGATAGAATTGAGAGAATACAGAGGAGGGCTACTAAACTGGTACCTCGACTGGCAAACAGTGAGTGCCAAGTTAGATTACAGGAAACAGGGTTCTATACTTTACAAACTAGATGATCCAGAGGCAATTTGTTATTATTGTATAAAAAATTAATGTCCCAGGATCTAATGGATCAATGTGGACTAAAATTTTCAGATAGGAGGACTTCCCCTCGGCTTCACAATAAACAGCTTGATGTGGCAAAAGCAAGAACGAACAAGAGATTCAATTATTTTACTGTAAGAACCCCTAGACTTTGGAATAGTCTACCTCAAAGACTGGTGGATTGCAACTCTATTTACTCCTTTAAAAGAGGCCTGGACTCGTGGATTGAGTCAAATAATATACAAACTAATTGGGCTTAAAATTCCCACCATAGTGGTGGGGGACAATCTCGATGGGCCTCGGCCTTCTTTTGTCCCATGTAACCAAGTAAACCAAGTGATCAGTGTTAGTCTGGCCCCTAGTGGAGGCTAGGGGCTGGCACACCAATGCTGTATGGTGGAGGGTCAGAGGCGGGGCAGATGCCTAGTGTGCCATGTAGGGGAGAGTGCATGGCACTGCCACTGGTATTCTTGCATGCCCCCCTCTGTGGGGAAAAGAAAACATGTAGGAAATTGCTGGCAGTTGGATGAAGGAGAGCACTCACAGGCCCCACCACCCTGACCAGCTGGGCTCTCCAGCCAGAACCAGGTCCTGTGTATGGCAGGGGTCAAGAACCTCCCTCCTGACCCCACCGAGGGAGGGCAAGCCCTGGTGATTTGCCTATATCTTCCCATATTGCTTTGCATTCTTGGGGTTTGTGTAATTTTGTATTTCCTTGAAAATTGCATCAGTGCTTTTGCACTGAGGTTCTTCATCTATTAGATTGTTGCATGATATGTTTTCCCCTTTTTTTCCATTGGATATCCCACTAAAAATGGTGATTTTTCATGAAAATGATAAATTTCATGAATAGATGTGAGTCAATTTTACCCATGACTAATTAGGACACCAACAAATAACACATTTTGCTATGATGCAATATAGTACACATCTGAATTGGACCCAGTGGGAGGAGGAAGTCATCTAGCCAGGACTTTGAATTCCAAGATGCAAAATTCTGCCACTGACAGTGCTCTGTATCTGACATCATAATGCCTCAGCATCATAGCACCAGCTTGAGGATGATGTTACGCAATCTAGGGAGCTTGTGAACGGGATGCATCTTAGCCACTCCCTCATCAACATATGGCAATAACAGAGTGCATTCTAATTATGTTCACTTTCATGTTGGTGCCTCAAGCTATAGAGCACTGTTGCATTCCATACCGTATAGTGCCATGCTATGAGAGGAAGGGGAGACCAGCCTGTCCCTCCCCAAAATGGTTAAGGCCAGCTGTTTCCAGGGAGAGTTTGTTGGATAATGCAAAACAAAACATACACATTTTTTAAGTTATCAGTCTGTATAAGACTAGCTTATGTAGACTTCAGTTTTTAATGACAGCTTTATATACTGTATATATATATATATACACACACACACACACATTTGAGTTCTTGCAGTCATGATTATCTCAGTGATACCTTGCAAGTTACTTGTACTATACATAATTTAAACTCTAGTTACCCAGTTCTAGCTCACTGTATCATGGGTCTGTACATCTCAGAACTGCATGAAATACTTCCTACAAATAAAGCCAAGCATGAGATGCTTGCCTGCTGAACCATGGTAAGAAAAGGACAGTATGACACTTGTCCTGCATTCAAAAAACTGGTGGGTCACTCAAGATAATTCAATATGGCTTTATTGACTCAAAAGGTGAAATTTGTGCTACAAGTTGTGCTGTGCTGCAGCTCCTATAGCATCTGTGTATGATATTTTGTCAAGGGTAATTACACTCAGTGTTGTATAGCCTTATTAGAAGGCTGCATAAAGTAGTGCCACTGAATTACAGATCCTTATTTATTCATCCAAAAAGTATATTAAAGATTCAAGGTCTTGTATAGTGCTATTGCGTGGATGTACAAGTGGGAGCAAAAATGTGTAAAAATGGTAAGTGCTAGTCATAAATAGTGGAAAATGTTAAAAATTACACATAGTGCTATTTGTAAAAATAGAAAACTTGATACTAGACAATATATCATTTGACATGCTTACAAAGTGGCAGAACACAGATACAAAGTTACTGAGTAAAGATGTCTTCAAACTTCATAAAAATGTTGATTAGCATTACTCTGCTCCATGTGGATCCATTCCATGTTATACTCTGGATTTCCTGAAAATGTGTATTAATGATTTGCTTCTTATGTTTTACAGCCTCTGCAGAGTTTGTGTGCTGTTTTTTATTGTATTAATGAGTCTTTAATATATTTAATGGGTGAAAAGCAAGGGTCCATAATTCTGTGGCATCATCTTAAGCTATATGTTGGCAACTACAACTTGCCCCTCAGTGGCATCACTTTCTGTTTCAAGATTCAATGAAATTGTAGCAGCCTTGGTTCAGTTTATGAATGATTTAGACATTTATATCTCAGGGATGTTGCCACATACAGGTAAGTCAGTACCCTGCTTGAAATATCATTTCATGGGCTTTCAGAAGTTGAGTGACCAAGCAATGTTTACCCTCCTTTAATGTAAACAGCAACCATTACTTTAGGGCTATGAAACTATATTTATTACATTAAAGACATAATGGGAGGTTATGGATTATTTTACATAATACATAGCCTGCCATGACATACTGTATCTAAAGTGGACATGTTGGGCTGAATTCTCAAAGCTCCCGGCAAGGCACAAGGGGTTTGTGCAACAAAGAATGGTGCAAAATGCCCCTTGCACCAAAAGATGCACTGGGAGCAATTCTCAAAAGTAGCCTGCATCAGCCACAGGCTGCCTGCACCAAATGGGGATTGCACTGCCCGTACATCACAAACTTTCCTGCAGTATGGTGATAGGGGGCTTACAGCACACACTGGCTACCATATCCCCTAATGCAGGATTCTCAAAACCCTCTCAGAGGGCAAAATTCTAAGTACCCTTAGATCTAAGGGCACTTAGAAATGTCCTCTGGGAGGGTTGAGAAGGCTGAGCCAATGTGCTGCACCCTCCCGCCCTGATCCCCATTTACATTGTAATAATCACCCTGATGATCTAGTGGACTCCCCTTCCCCAATCCCCAGTGTCGCCTATATATTAATAAATGAGTTCCTGGTGATCCCCCCACTGATCCCCAATGTTACCCATATATAATAATAAAGTATGTCCTGGTGGTGTAGCGGACCCCCTCCCTGATCCCCATTGTTGCCCATATATAGTAATAAAGTATGTCCTGGTGGTCTATCAGACCCCCTTCCTTTTTTTGTATGAGAATAATTTTATTAAATTGTCATAAGTCATAAAAAACAGATATTTCAACAAGACTTGCACAGAAGCAAATCCAGAGAAGCACGATATAGAAAATTGCTACCATAAACCAAATCATCCCATTTTTTTACAGATGTTCCAAATTTCTATGACATGACAAAAACCAGAAGCATAGAAGGAAATGAGAATAAGTGTCTCCCAGGAAAGAGCAACGATCACTAAATTCCAAATGTGACTGGGAATACATATGTACAGGGTATTTACAAACAGATAAAAGGCATAAATACATAAGCATCGGCATAAATACATATGTGGTACAAGTAGAAGAGGGAAGAGGACAGTGAGAGAAAAGAAATAAAGGCAGAAGTCAAGGATATGTGGGAGGTACAGCAAGAAGTAGAAGGGTGGGGGTGGGCAGCAGGGCTACGGTGTAAGGCAGGGATGAAAGGGAGGGGAGATAGGAAAAGAGCGAGTAGGATGGGGTTGGAAACGAGAGGGGGGGTGTAGGAAAAGGAAAGGGCTGGAGTGGAGAGAAAGATGGGGAAGAAGAGTGAGAGTAGGGATGATGCAGTCTAAGATGACGTAGTCAATACAGAGTAGGGGTTGAGGGGGGTGCGTGCTGAAGTCAGGAAAAAAAAGGGGGAGAGTGCTCAAGACAGAGGCTCAAGTCTAGGACAATAGGAGCCAAGCTTGGGGGGTTACAAGAGGGCACAGAGGGGTCTATTTGTTACAGGGGGCAGTCACAACTATTGAGAGAATTCAAGTGGTGATGAAGGCTACTTTTAAAAGGACCAAGGTTAGGGTGCCTATTGATCTCAGGGGGGAAGAGTATTGATCCAGGAAGGGGCCCAAAACCTAAAGGATCGCTGCCCCTGAGTGATCTGGCACAAAGGGACCTGGTATTTTGTCAGGGTGGATTTATGCATGTAGTGAGGGTCTGGTGCTGGTAGCAGAAGGAGCAGGGTGGTTGGTGGGGTTTGGCCAAGGCAGATTTTTTTAGCAAAAAGGCAAGTCTGGTAGGTGACCCTACCTTTGAGATTTAACCAAAGAGTTTGCGAGTAGAGAACGCTGGTATGGGTGAACCTTGGGGCACCAGAGACAAGCCTGCAAGCCTTATTGAGAGCCACATAAATTCTTTTCATAGCAGAGTCAGTGGCAGCCCCATAGATAATCAGGCCATAATCAATGATAGAAACAACAGAGCTTGAGACGGCAGTTCTGAGGGCTTCAGGGTTGAGGCAGCGTTGATGTTTATATAAGGTACCGATCCTAGCATTAATTGTTTTGGATATACAGTTGATATGTGAGGAGTAGGACAGGGAGCTATCTAAGATTATGCCTAGATATTTAAATTCCCTGACTTGTTCAAGGGGGAGATTTTGGTTATGGATGTTTAGGGCATAGGATTTGTATAGGTTATGCGGACTTGAGAAAAGCATCGATTTCATTTTTTTTATAGCTCATTAGTAGCTTATGGTCTCCAAACCAGTGTTCAATTGCTGAAAAACTTCTCTGGAGATCTTTGGTGAGTAGGGTGGGGTCGGAGTGGGTGGGAAAAAGGACAGCATCATCTGCATACAGAATGATATTGTTTGGGTAGGCTTTAGGGAGTGAATTGAGGAAAAGGCTGAACAATAAAGGTCCAAGGATGGAGCCTTGGGGGATGCCTGAATTAACAGGGCGTGAGCTGGATAGGGTGTTGTTAAGTTTGACTTGCTGTGTTCTGCCACTAAGATAGCTGGAGAACCACTTAGTGACCTCTGAGGAAAGCCCTATAGTCTGGAGTGAGTGGAGTAGGAAAGAATTGTTCAAGGTATCAAAAGCCTTGGTGAGGTCGACGTAGATCAACCCCACCAGTTGGCCTCAGTCAAGTGCACAGTACAGGAAGTCAGTGTATTCCAGCAAGGTGGTGGTTGTGCTGTACCCCCTCCTAAAGCCATGCTGCTCCCTGTATTGGATATTGAATTTGATAAGGTATTCAGTCATCTGGTCAATGACAATACGCTTGAGTGCCTTGGGGGGCAGGATGGAGATAGGATGGTAGTTAGATGGCTGTACTCTTTTACCACTTTTATAGACAGGCACAACTAGAGCTGTCTTCCAGAGTTGTGGGAATTGTTCTTGGGACAGGGAGAGGGAGAGGTTGAGAAGAATGTAAGGGGCTTAAGGACGGCATCAAGGGTCTGGTGCAGGAGTTTAAGGTCTATGGTATTGTTGCTGAACCTAGTTTTCCCCAAGACCCTTTTTAAGTATTTTTTTGCTTCTGGCATGTAGACTCTCCTGAAGTAGAAGGGAGGGGGGCTTAGGGAAAGGGGGGTGCCCAAGGCACTAGGTTGACTAGCAGTCTGCCTTAGGAAGTCGGGCATGGTATACCGGAGAGGTTAGTGAAGGCATCATTAAGGGTATCCACAATTATTAGAGGAGTCTGTGGAAAAGCTCCGTTGACATAAATTGCATTAGGGAGCATTTTTGAGGGCTTGCCAGTGAGGTCTTTAATGCTTTCCCAGAAACACTTCCCATTATCCCAGGAGTCTGTCAGTTTGCACTTAAAGTATTCCTTTTTGGTGTGACGTATTTCCCTGGTACAGGAGTTACGTGCTGCCTTTTAACATTGCATGTCAGAGGGTCTCCCAGTGTCACAAGCTAGGTGCCAGATATTGTCCCTGTTGTGCATCATTTGGATTAATTGAGGGGTGATCCAGGGGTTAGTTACTCTCTTTGCCTTACACTAGCAGTGTGGAGTGAATAAGTCACAGCCTTTCTTAAAGCAGTACATAAAATAATCAAGGGCAATGTCCATACCATGGGCAGAGTCTAAACGGGACCAGTCGGTGTGCTCAAGGTAGTGCTGAAGATGTCGAAGGTACCCTTTCTTAAGCACATGCTGCATGCATATCTTGGCAGGAACCTTAAGGGCTTTGTTTGACCAGTGACACATGACCAGGGAGTGGTCGCTCAGTGAGTCTGGCAGTACCTCTGTGTGGGTTATCCTGTCAGGGTGGGAGGTGATGATAAGGTCAAGGAGTGAGTTGTTCCCAGTTCTGTAGTTGGTCCTAGTGGGGGTGGTAACAAGCTGAGTGAGGTTAACAGCTGCAATGGCGCCCTTGAAGGGGTCAGCTTCTGGGGCCAGCCAGCTGGTGTTAAAATCATCTAGTACAATAACTTCAGAGTTAAAGGGCAGGTCAGCTAAATAACTAAGGACCAGGTCAAAACCTGTACTTTGTTCTCGGGGAGGGATATAAACAGAAAGTATAGCTACAAATTTTCCATTGTGGCCAAGTGTGACCTTAACAGCTACAATTTGTGACTTGTTGGTCTTTGATGGGTTGGGTAGGGCTTGCCCACTGTACACGTCTTTTAAGTAGAGTGCACATCCCCCACCTTCTTTACCCATCCTGTCTAATCGAAACAGTGTGTAACCTGCTATCGAGATCACAGTGTCTGGGATTTTAGGGGACAATCAGGTTTCATTAATGGCTAGCACAACCCAGATCTGAAGATCATCTATCTTAGGCAAGGTGCTGCATATATTCATGGAGGCTAGCTTGAGTGAACATTTACTCTGATTGAGGTAGGGAGCTGGCTGGGGTGGGCCAAGGTTGGGGTGAACATTCCCAGACAGAAGGAAGAGAAGTAAGATAAATCTATGCAGGTGGTACTGCTGCAGCCAACGTGAAGAATGCAGTTTGGGTCTCGAGGGGCTGTCATATGAGGATACTGTGGGGGAGAGGTAAGGAGGTATAAGAAAGAGTAGTGTAAAACAATGGGGTGGCAAATGCCACAGCTAGTTGTTACTGAAGATTTAGGAGGGCAGAGTTGGGAGGTGCTTAGGGGATTAGTGCCAGATGTTAATTCCTTTGCATGCGCTACAAGGTTGCAGGTTGGGAGGCATGGGACATTAGGTAAGATGGGAGGTAGAAGGGTGAGAAGAAAGGTAAGCCCTAATAGGTGTTTGGTAGGCAACATGGTGTCAGGGCAGTGGTGCTAGTGATCAGCAGTAAGGTAAGTGAACAAGGTAAAAAATAAAAGCGGTGGCGGTGGAGCAGTAGTAGTGGTAAGTGAACAAAGTAAAAAATAAAAGGAGAGGTGGAGGTGGAGCAGTAGTAGTGGGGACTAAGGAACCTGGGGAAGGGGATGAACGTGTGTGTAGAGGAGGAGACTGCAGAGGAGGCTAGGGGATAGTGAGGTCTCCTCAGTTTGGGGAGGGACACTCACAGTTTAAGGTGGGCTGAACTGTGAGGCCACAGTAGGGCTGCTAAAATAGCCTAGTGGTTAGAGTCCCCCCCAGACCAGAAGGTTAGAGGTTCAAGTCCCACCTTTGGAAAGAGACTAGGGCATAGGTAAAATGTAAGATTCTGTGGTGTAACTCTAGGGGTAGCAAAAGGGAGCTGATTAATAGTATCAGGGGAAGCAGTGTATGGTTAGTTACAGATAGACATCTCATTAGCACCTCCTAGTGGCAGGAGTGCATAACTTGCTAATGGGAAAGTGAGGACTTCGAATATGGCTTGTATGTGGTCACATGACACGTCACATGACCTATGCTACCAAATAAAGCTAGGGAGGGGTGGAGGAGTACAGGAGTGGGCGGGGCAGCTGATTTGCAGCATTGGCGGGCTAACACAGTTCACACTGCAAGCTTCCTAAAGGAGAGAGTGTTCTTTTCAGGCAAATACCTGCTGCTCAGGGCTCTTCTGTTCTGCTGCCTGCTCCAGTTAGGAGCCTGGGCACTGTCAGGTTACTAAGAACAAAAAAAGCTTAGGGAATGCCATCAATTTGATAGCGGCAATTTTAGTAGGGATCATCAAGTTTAGTTTAACCCACCTATTCATGTAGGCAGCCAGTCCCTCTAACAAGGGTTTAACATTTCCATAGCACATGTCCTGAAGGTTATTAGATATATGCATACCAAGATATCTGATACCGAAAGGGGACCATTTAACATGTTTTTGTGCGATTGTAGTCCAACTGCAATCTCCCTTAAAAAGGGGTAACAACTCAGTTTTTCCCCAGCTAACCCAGAGTCTAGAGATAACACCTAAGGCCTCTATCGTGCCCTATGCTTTGGACAATGAGGATTCTACCCTAGATAAAGTTAAAAGAAGATTGTCTATTTACAGCAGTGTCGTGTATCTATCCCCCACTTTGATATTGAAAATCTCTGGGTGTTGCCTGAAGGCTGTATCTAGGGGTTCTGTAGCCAATAAAAATTAAAGGGGACTGAGAAGGCAGCCTTGTCTAGTACCCCCAAAAAATGGGAAAGGATCAGATAAAACCCCATTAGCAACCACCCGAGCAGTTGGCAAGGAGTATAAAACCCTTATCCAATTGTGGAAACTGGGCCCAATGCCCACCCTCTCAAGAGCATGAAACAAGTAGGGCCACTCAATCAAATCAAATGTCTTTTCGGCATCAATAGCAATCAGAGCTACAGAATCAGGCCCTCTGGTTGCCAGTTGAATAAGATTTATCACCGCCTAGCAGTTATCATTGCCCTGCCTGCCCCGCATAAAACCTGCTTGCGATGTATGTATTAAAGAGGGAAGAACCTTTTCCAAGATGGGTCTATAATTAGCACACATGGTGGGATCTTTATTGGGCTTGGGCAAGACAGTGATAGTAGCCTGCTGCATGGTGGGGGGCATGCTACCCGATTGTTAGATATATCAAAAAAGATCTGAAAGTTTTGGGGAAAGAGCCCATTCAAAGGCCTGGTAGAAATCACTACTCAGCCCATCATGGCCCAGAGCTTTGCTTGGGGTTAGGCTGTGAATTGCTGCCACAATCTTAGGAAACATGACGTCTTCCTCCAGAGATTGGGCTAACTCCAGGCACAACTGAAGGAGAACCAACAGTGAAAAAAATAATCATAAGCCCTCTGCGATTAGGACCTGGAGGACTTATAGAGATGTGAGTAATACTGGCACTGATTTGGATGGGGTCAGTTATGGGCCTATTACCAGCTGAGTTAAGGAACAGCACATGGGTTTCTGCTGTTTTCCATTTCAAGCGAAAGACCAACAATTTAGCGGCCTTATCTCTGGACTCCCAATAGGTTTGCTTTAAAAAGCATACCGCCCTGGTGGCCTACTGATGAAGAATAGTATTTAGTCAATATTTTAGTGCTGTAACCTGCTGGATCTTTAGATTATGGTCCTTGGGATTTTGCTATATCTCTTCCTCCAATTGCTTAATCTTGGCCATAAAATCCTCCAATTCCTTTTTCCTTTATTTATTTTCCCTGGAGGCGTAAGAAATAATACACCCCCTTACATAAGCTTTAAACCCCTCCCAGAATGTGAAGGTGGAAACTCCTCGAGTAGAGTTAGTTTCAAAGTAAAAGTCTATCTGAGTGTTCATCCATTCTTTAAATTCTGTAGGCCATAAAAGGGCTGGGTTAAACTGCCACCTATGAGACTTAACTATATTCCCCTAAGGAAGCCAGACCAAGCTAAACAGCGCATGGTCAGATAACAGGATGGGAAGAATAGATATGTCAATAATGTCAGCTAGAACTGAGGAGCTACAAAGAAAAAAGTCCAGTCTACTGCAGGTCTGAAACCTGGGAGACCTGTAGGTATAATCTTGCGCCTTAGGGTGTAATACTGTCCAGTAATCTATTAACCCAAATTCCAAGCACAGATGCTGGACCACAGTCTGAGCTTGTTGGTGTGAAGGAGTAGCTCTCTCCAGTGGGGTTCTGTCCAAAAGGGGGTCTAGGACTAAATTGAAATCCCACCCAATGAGAATGTACATGGGGGAAGAGTACCATTCTGAAATAGTTTGGGCTATCAGCGCGAAGAATTCTTGGGAATTGTCACAAACACCACTCAGCAGGTCAGACCTCTACTCCCAAAGTGCCAACCTCTGAGTGCAGTCTTGTGAACAGTTAACAGAACAAGGTAACCCTCTTGTCTGTTTTTGTGGATTTTAATCAACCTTTGGTCTCAAGTGCTGGAGGGATTCAAACTGTGAACCTCTTGTTAGTGTACCCAATGTACAGGCTCAGATAATTCTGTCTTCAGGGGCCAGATATCTTTGCCTATGGGCACCTAACCAGGTGTACAGAAATGAACCCTTAAAAACTGTAATAAAAGACCTCAGATTTAAAACGTTTGCCTTTTTCAAGTTTGGTATCACCATTCAAGCTTATACACAGTGTCTGCTTTAACCATATATACTCTACTTGTAAAGGAAAGAAATCAAAGACAGACCAAGTAAGCTCTAAAAATAGAGTTTTACTACAATAGATAAAAATATGTAACACATAAAATACAGAACTATTATATCACAAGACATACAACTCTCTTAAACAAAACAGGTTTTAACAGTGCAATTCCTACTTACAGTACGTAGATTTGGCTCTCTCTCTAAATACCTGCATAAAGTGCTCACAGATGTTTCTTTGTCAGAGTCTAGATAAAAGTGTCTCTGAAGGAAAACAGAATAATGTTTAAAAGCTGATTTTCCCCACCTATCTACATGAGTCCACCTAGCTCCTCCCTGTCAGAATATATAAAAAATATATCTATATATCTTTTCCAAGTATTAAATTCTGCAACCTCAGCATAACTCATGTTCTTCAAATGACTCTCTTTGATCTCATGATAAGCTTTACCCTTCCAGGACATGAAAGCAGCTTTTATACTTTGTACTAAAACGTCACAACCTGCTCTTCTTCCTCTAAGCGTTATACAAATTTATGATCTATCTTGGCAGTTCAGCATCTTCTAGCCTGTAATTAGCTTCTTGCCTTCCATGTAATACCTTGTATCTAAAACCTGTGTGTGTGTGTGTGTGTGATCTTACATGCTGTTTCAGCATTTCTCATGGCAGACAGTTCATCACACATTTTTATATTACAGAATATGACACAGGGATCAGAACCAGCTGTCCAAGTGTCACAGGTATTAGTATTAGGGGCATACAGATTAAGCAATACAATCCGAGTACCATGTAGATTGCACCAGAGAAGGAGCCATCAACCCTCCTTATCCGGAGAAACCTTCCCGACTCACAAAGGGCATCCCTTCATAAATAATATCAAAACTCCCAATTTTTTTGAGGAGGAGGTACTAGAAAACATCTGACCCACCTACCCTCTAGCAAGTTTATGAGGTTCTGATTTAAGGAGATGGGGTTTCTGTAAAAACACAATATCACATTTACAGGACCCTAAATATGACAATATTTTCTTCCTTTTAATGGGGTGATTCAGGACTTGAATGTTCCAGGTCAAAATTCTTAAGTTAGCCATTCCACGAGTTCTGAAGGTATTACCGGAAGAAAAGGATTATGCTGCAGCCAAGAGAAAAATAACCTCAAGGCAGGGCTCAAAAGATACATCCGCAACAAAGAAAGTACAGTTGGCAAAGGTGAATATTTAAACACCCGATACAGACTATTGGGAACCCATATATCCCCTTGTTCCTCCCTCTAGCCACCTGGATAGCGACATTTAAACAGAATTTGCAGGGGTCATTTATCCATAAACACCATCTAACTCTAATAATAACAATTTCAAGACTATGTGCTGAAAAATTAAAAGTGCTATGTGTCACAAATGCACTCAGCAGGTCAGGCCCTCTGCTCCCACGATGCCAACCTCCGAGCACAATAGTGTGAACAGGTAATAGACAGGGTAACCCTCCTGTCTGCTTTTGGGTCCGAATCACCTTTAGTCTCAAGTTCTGGGGGGATTCAAACTGTGAACCTTATGCTAGCATACCCAATGTACAGGCTCAGATACGCACCCTCTTCAGGGATTGCAGTACAATCTTTCGCTAGGGGCACCAAACCAGGCTTCCAAAATGAACCCTTAAAACTCTATAAAAGACCTTAGGGATACTCTTACCTTGTCCCAGTTTGGTAACTCCATCAAGTCCTTCAAGAACAGCTATCACACTTAACCATGTATACATCACATGCAAAAAAGAACTTGGAAGACACCCAGGCAATATCTGGAAAAAAATATTTTACTAAAAGATGATAAAAATATGAAAAATGCAAACACAGAACAATAAATCAAAGAGCATACAATCACTTAAAAGAACAAGGGAAGATTACAAAGCAAAAACTCCTACCACAATACATTTAGGCTTTTTCTATCTAATGTATTACCTCTAAGTACTTATCAGAGAGATGTGTCTTTCCTAGAGTCCCAAAATGATATGTCATACTCCCCAGTTACAAAGATATATTTCAACTCCATCTCCCCACCTTCTTGGTGAGTCATCTACATCCTCCTTTTTAGAAATAAAATAATACAAACATGATGTCCTATCAGGGGGTATATCAAATAAGGTGACATCAGCAAAAATTCCACTTCCTAAATATGATTCCTTAATTAAAAAATGTTCTCTTTGATCTTGTGTGGGTCCTGTTCCCAAGGCATATCAAATGGTTTTACAACTTTTAGCACCATGGTGGTATCAATGTTCTTCCTACAGAAATCATAAAACTTTATGAGCCCTATGCCCTGGCAGCTGGGTCAGTTCTAATTAAGACAGAAAAACAGGAGACCCTTAATTAAGTCTCTCTCTGGTCTTTTAATTACCTCCTAATTTCAGGTCACTTGTCACTGTAGCTTCACTGAAACCTGGGGGCGGGCACCCATATATCACAGGCTGTCTTATGTGAGACAATCACCTACTATTGCTATATTACCAATATCATACAACAATCATAACCACCTGGCCAAGCGTCACAATCCTCCCCACCTAGACTGAATTTGGGGGCTCTATCCCCTGCATGGAATGAGCTCCCTAAGTCAGTTCACTCCTCATATAGACGCGACAGGCCATCAGCATTCTAATTGGTCACTCCAGCCCTATGTAAGATCGTCATGTCATAACCCTTGCAAGGCAAGACTCCATCTTAATAGTCTACCATTAGTTTTTCCCATTTGTGTCAGCCAAACCAGGGGGGTGTGTTCAGTTTGTACCTCAAAATGCTGCCTATATAAGAATGGCTCTAACTTCTTTAGGGCCCACACTATGACAAGACACTCTTTTTCCACAGTGGAGTAAGCCTGCTCCCCGGGAAGTAACTTTTTACTCAGGTACACTACAGGGTGATCTTTCCCCTGAGTTCGATGTCTGACTCAGTACTGCCTCAATACCCATGTCTGAGGTGTCAGTCTGGACTATAAAAGGTCTGCTATAGTCAGGACTTGTCAATACAGGAGCACTGCACAGGCCTTATTCAGTATGGTAAAGGCTTTTTCACAGGCTGGTTCCCATGTAATTTTCTTAGGCATCTTTTTTCTTTACCAGGTCTGATGGGGAGCAGCCAGGGTACTGTAATTGGGTACAACTTTCTTATAGTACCCTGCTGTCCCTAGAAGACTCCTGATCTGTGTCTATGTTTCTGGTCTTTGCCATGCCTTGATCACCTCTATTTTTACTTGGTTAGGACAGAGCTGTCCCGGCTACAACATGCCCAAGGTATGCCACTTCAATCATGGTCATCTGACAATTCTCAGCTTCGACAGTGAGCCCAGCCCTCTGTATCCTGCCCAGCACTTCCCTAAGGTGGGACAGGTGTTCCTCCAAGCTGGCACTAAATATGGCAATGTCATCCAGGTACGCCACGGCATACTCCTCAGCACCATTTAACACCTGGTTCACCAACCTTTGGAAAGTGACGTTCTTCATTCCAAAAGGCATTACTTTAAATTCTAATAAGCCTAGCGGAGTGATGAAGGCCAACCTCTCACTAGCTATGTCAGTAAACTCTACCTGCCAATACCCCTTTGTCAGGCCAATAGTCATAAGGTATGTTGCCCCTCCCAACTTGTCCAGGAGTTTGTCTGTTCAGGGCATTGGGTGGGTGTCTGACTTTGTGACTGCATTTAGTCCATGATAGTCCACACAGAAATGAGTAGAGCCATCTTGCTTGGGCACAAGGACTACAGAGGAGGCCCAGGGGTTTTGGGATCTCTGGATTACCCCTAAATCTAGCATTTTCTCCACCTCCCTCCTAATGTCCTTTTGGACAGCCTCTGACACCCAATATGCTGTCCACCATATGGGCATCTGTGTCCCTGTCTCTACATCATGCAATGCTAAGGGGATTAGTCCAGGCTTGGCGCTAAACAGTGGGGCAAAGTCTGCTAGAACTTCCCTTACTTCCTGGATCTTGTCCTGGGCCAGCTGAGTGACAGTTTAACTGTCTCCACAGAGGACATCTGCTTGCTTTCTTCCAGCAAGTCTAGAAGGGGGGGCTTCCTTTGTCTGTCCCCTCCCCAGGACTACATACTGCAAACACCATGTCAGCTCTATTAGCATATGGCTTCATCATGTTGACATGGTACATTCTTTCTGTCTGTTTTCTGTCAGGTAACTCTATGATATAATTCACATAATTTACCTTTCTATCTACTTTGTACAGTTCTGCCCACTCAGCCTGCAGCTTGTCTTTCTGGACCGGGATAAGGACCATGACTTCCTGACCCACTGTGTACGAGCGAGCTCTGGCTCTGCAGTCATACCACACTTTTTGTTTCTGTTGGGCAGCTGCCAGGTTGCTCTGGGCTGTCCCCATAAGCTCCTTCAGCCTTTCCCTAAACCTAAGGACATAATCCACTATGGGAGTTCCTGGTGGCATGCTTGCCTTCCCAGTCCTCCCGGATCAAGTCTAGGGCCCACGTACCCTGCGTCCATATAAGAGCTGAAAGGGGGAAAAGTCTGTCAATTCTTGGGGCACCTCCCTGTATGCAAACAATAGGTGGGGAAGGTATTTCTCCCAGTCCCTCCCTTACTGGTCAGCAAACTCTTGGAGCATTGACTTCAGGGTATTGTTAAATCTTTCCACAAGCCCACTGGCTTGTGTGTGATTAGGTGTCGTGCACCTCTGCACCACCCCACACTTCTCCTACAAACATTTCATCAGGTCCAACATGAAGGAACCCCCTCGATCGGTGATAACCTCCTGCAGAAACCCAACATGGGAGAAAATCCCAAGTAAGGCATCTGCCACTTTGTCTGTCCTCAGTGAGGATAGAGTGACTGCTTCTGGATACTGGGTGGCATAATCCACCACAGTCAGGATGAACCTCTTCCCAGAGGAGCTGGGAGTATATAAAGGCCCCACAATATCCATTCCCACCCTTTGGAATGGCTCTTCCGCTATGGGCAATGGAATCAGGGCAGCTTGGGTTTTCTTACCCGCCTTCCCTATTTCTTGGCACCGGTGACAAAACCTGCAATACTCCTTCACCTGCTGGGGGAAGTTGGGCCAACATAAATTCTGGGCCAAGCACTGCTTAGTGCACGTGATTCCCAGATGACCAGACAAGGGAATATCATGTGCAGTCTTGAGCAACTGCTCACGATACCCCTGGGAAATGACAAGCTGCCTGCCTATCACCCCTCCCTCTGTCTTCATAGTCTGAGTATACATCAGTCCATTTTCCCAATAAACATTATGTTTACTGTCACCTCCCTGTGCTCTGTCAGAGTCTGCCCAAGCCCTCAGTTTCTCTAGACTAGGGTCACTTTTATGAGCAGGTGCAAATTCCTTACACATTCCCAAAGCATGGGACAGGTCCCCTTCATCTCTAAATTAGGATCCCTAGCACTAGCGTCAGGGCACTCAGGATCACTGTAATCCCTAACCCTCTGACAATGGGTCACCCCTCCTTCTTTGGAGTAACCCTTCATAGCTGTGTGGTTAACTGCTCCTGGGGAAATTTTTACCCCCTTTTCATTAGTCTCCATATCAGGAGACACAGGCTGGGGAACCAGCCTCCCAGTGGTTTCTGCAATGGCTTCTGTGGGGCCCAGGAAGTGACAATTTTCCCTTGCTGCTTGGCTATGGGTAGGTGCACACACCATCCCCTGTTTGAGATTGTTGCCAAGGATGACATCAACTACTAAAGTTTTGGCTACAACCACCTGTTGCACAATTCCTCCTCTTTCACTCCTGGCTAGGAGAACACTAGCAAGTGGTAATGTGGTTTCCTCACCAGTGAACCCTTATACAGTTACAGATTTATTGGGTATAAGCTGACCAGGCTCTACCAGATCCCCTTTTACCAATGTCAGGGATGCCCCTCTGTCCCTTAACCCTTGTGTCTGTACACCATTCATCTTGACTGGGTGCATGTGTTCCCTCATGTTCACAAGCATGCTTCCAGGGACACACAAACAACCCACTTCTTTCTTAGCCCCAATCTGCATATTGCTCATCCTTTTGGGACACAGTCTGTCAATGTGCCCAGTTTCTTTTCAAACCCAACATTTGTTTCTTTTCTCAGAGAAATCTTTTCTTTGAAACCTGGGGCTAACTGGTTTCAGTGGAGGCAGTGAGGGTTTTAGCTACCCTGAAGGTGTGCTTTTCCCTTTCTGCACTGCCACACCCACCCCATTCACTCTCAGAGCAGGTCTGCTCTTGGCATAGCGGTCCGAGAGTTCAGCAGCCTCTTGCACTGTTTTGGGATCTCGGTCTTCCAGCCAGGTTTTCAGCTCTGCTGGGCATGCCCAAAAAACTGTTCTAACAATATAGCATTTTCAATTTTATCTACAGAGTTTGCTTCAATTCCTTCCCACCAATGTTTTAAACACTGACATTGTTTCATGGCTAGCTCCTCATAGCTCATGCCAGGGCATCTTCTGAGTTTACGGAATTTAGCTCAGTATGCTTCTGCAGTTAAATCAAACTTTTTTAAAAGTGCAGCGTTAGTTTGCTGTAATCATTGCTGTCCTCATTGTCCATTTGACCCAATGCATCCCGAGCTTTCCCGATAAGTAACAGGGACAGCTGGAAGCGCCAGGACCCTCTAGGAATATTTTCCTGAATACAAACTTTTTCAAAGGAATTTAAAAAGGCATCCATATCCTCCCCTCTTTAAATTCAGCTATCACTTTGGAGTTTAATTTGTAACCCAGTCCTGTAGTTCCAGTTAAACCCAAGCCACTTACCTGCTCTGGTGCTGGTGGTTGGAGCTGTAGCTTCTTCAGTTCATGTTGCCTCTGGCGCTCACACTCCTCACTGTCCACCTCTCACTGTTCACATTCAGCTGCTCGCTGTTCTCGCTCTGCATCTCTCTGGAACTCCAGCTCCATTCTGCACAACTCAATCTGCAGCCTAATTGCTTCTGGCTCCAAAATGCTGGTGACCTTCCCCTGCTGCTGTGGCCCTTTGCTTGCACTGGCCTTGCTGCCCTCCTCACCGGATCTGGACACTGCACTGGCCGCTGGCCTCTCCACACCCAAGGTTTGGTCCTTTACAGTCACAGTCTGTGACTCGATGCTCTGGGCATCTGCTGCCATCAGGGTATCCATGAGTTCTGCTTGTTGGCTCTCGCCTCATGCAGGACTCCTCTGTCCTGGCACAACTGCCTCAAATAGTCTGTAGTGTACCCACTGTAGTTGGAAGCCATCTTCTTCCCTAACTATGGCTACTCTAACTTGTACTTTAGAAAAAAAATAAAACAGGTAGGAACTTGACTGTAAGCAAAATTATATAGTTCTGTTTCCTTTTTAAATATAAATCACTGCATTATTTTGCAAGTGAGCTGTACAGTATTAAGCTGACACACTGAACAGTTAAAGCTTGTGTTACCAAATTTTTCACACCGCTGCTAACCAAACCTATCACAAACGCATTCAACAGGTCAGGCCCTCTGCTCCCACAGTGCCAACCTGTGAGTGCAACATTGTGAACAATTAACAGACAGGGTAACCCTCCTGTCTGCTTTGGATCTGGATCACCTTTAGTCTCAAGTTCTGGGGGATTCAAACTGTGAACCTTATGCTAGCATACCCAATGTACAGGCTCAGATACGTACCCTCTTCGGGGATTGCGGTACACTCTTTCACCAGGGGCACCAAGTCAGGCTTCCAAAATGAACCCTTAAAACTCTATAAAAGACCTTAGGTATATTCTTACCTTGTCCCAGTTTGGTAACACCATCAAGTCCTTCAGAAAAGCTATCACACTTAACCATGTATACATCACATGCAAAAAAGAACTTGGAAGACACCCAGGCAGTATCAGGAAAAAAATATTTTACTAAAAGATGATAAAAATATGAAAAATGCAAACATAGATCAATATATCAAAGAACATACCATCACTTAAAAGAACAAGGGACGATTACAAAACAAAAACTCCTACCACAATACATTTAGACTTTTTCTATCTAATGTATTACCTCTAAGTGCTTATCAGAGAGATGTGTCTTTCTAGCGTCCCAAAATGATATGTCACATTCCCCAGTTACAAGGATACATTTCAACTCCATCTCCCCAGCGTCTTGGTGAGTCATCTAGGTCCTCCT
Organism: Neoceratodus forsteri; assembly: GCA_016271365.2. NCBI lineage: Eukaryota > Metazoa > Chordata > Ceratodontiformes > Ceratodontidae > Neoceratodus > Neoceratodus forsteri. The sequence continues at coordinate 439,061,974 of CM057453.1, forward strand.
TTTTAGAATTAAAACAATACAAACATGATGTCCTATCAGAAGGTATATTAAATAAGGTGACATTAGCAAAAATTCCACTTCCTAAATATGACTCCTTAATTAAATATTTTTCTCTTTGATCTTGTGTGGGTCCTGTTCCCAAGGCACATCAAAGGGTTTTACAGCTTTTAGCACCATAATGATATCAATGTTCTTCCTATATGAATCATAAAACTTTACGAATCCTATATCCAGGCAGCTGGATCAGCTCTAATTAAGACAGAAAAACAGGAGACCCTTAATTAAGTCTCTCTGGTCTTTTAATTACCTCCTGGTTTCAGATCACTTGTCACTGTAGCTACACTGAAACCTGGGGGGGGCACCCATAAGCACAGTCTGTCTTATGTGAGGCAATCACCTACTATTTTTATATTACCAATATCATACCACAATCTTAACCAGATGGCCAAGTATCACACTATGTAGTAAAATGTAATTCAGAAACAGGACTATAACTATTAGGAAACATTGCAAAGTACTCAAAAATCCATAACAATCAAAACTTGATAAGAATAAATCTACAAGTGACAAAATAAAATAAAGCCAAACGGCTCTTAAAACCAACCAAAGGCAGTAAGAGCAGGGCTTCAGGGACCGGCAGCATCACTTCACCAAGGCCCGCCTGCTCCTCTGCAAACATAGAGATAGACATCTTCGGAAGGGCTTTCTAAACCAGCCACATAGCCTAAAATGCTCCAGCCATCACTGAGGAAAAAGCCCTGTGCCTCTGCAAAAATAAAAACAATATACCCCCTCTAATCTTGGAGTCTAAAAATCTTGCCCAAACATATATCCACCAATAGAGAGAGAGTAAGGACCACAGGGGGAGAGCTTGTATCGTCAGACCACCCCCCCCTGGCTACTTCTCAAAGCAGCAACCTCCACCTGAATGAATGGGAGCCTGAAAAAGATTCACCCAAGAGAGGACAAGCAGTCTTACAGTCTCTTGGTAATAACAACTATTAGGAACATTACCCATATGAGCTCGCAACACATAAGACCCATAGGCTATAATCCCCAAAACAAGACCGCCCACCCATCCCGTAAGCCTTCCACCCACACAGGAAACAGCATTTGAAAAACCAAAAAATTAGGCAAACATATGTTACACAACCTATATAGAAGAACAGAAGCATACTTGCATCAAAGTCCATAAACATCCTAAGATCGTCTGGTCCGGTTTCATCCAGCAGCATTAGTGATCTCCTGCTAAACTTCTGGCTGATCAGATCCAGCTGCCTATGGGAAAGCTACCCCCCTCAGTCTCAGAGGGCAAACTGGTACTTTGCAAGTCAGAGAGATCCTCTAGGAGGGGTATGGAGGTCACCAGTTCTTCTTCAAAGTAGTTTGCCCATTCCTTCGTGGCAGCAATGTTGAAATCCTCAATCGGCATGGGAGACATCCTGGGATGTTTTGGGTCAGGGCCTGTTGACCAACCAGGTGGGCTACATGGCAAAGATTTTCATGCAGGTTGCGAGCCACTTTTCCCACTCATTACCCCAGCCCCTTTCCCTGAGAAGGAGTGACTTGTGGTTTCAGGGCAAAGCATCCCCCTTTATCATTTAAGTTGACAGGATGGAAGCAGCTCTCCCACAAATGATGCGGTCAGGGGGCTGCAGGGGTATGCTGCATCAGTCTTGTAGCAGAATCTAAATGAGGTGAGTGCTGGACCCCTTTATGTCCATTCTGTATAGCCTGGTTATGCTGACATAATGAAGTGGATCAGCCAGACCATCATGGTAATGAGATTGGTGTACCCCTCTGAGTAAGAAATGTCTGGATATCTTGAGGGGATTCAAGCTTTATCCAGTGGCCTTCCCATAGAATAGATAATACAGGAGCGTAAAGCATGGCATACTGTATGTGACACTGAGCCAGTTCTTTTTGGACAGATGCAATAAGTCTTCATCCAAGTGACCACCTCCTTTGAAAAATCTTGGAAAAAATGGATAGTATATGGCCATTCCACTTTATGGGGCCCCTCTCACTTGCCAATCATAGGATTTGTTCTTTAATAGAGAAGCACAGAAAGAAAGCCAGTATAGGTCGGGTGGCGTCCCTCTAGCTGCTCTGGGGTTGAGAGATCTATGGATTCACTCAATCTCTAACAGAGAGTCCCAAAAGGAATTGAGGGCCTGCAGAATCAACTATTGAAGAAATTTGCACATGTTGAGACCCTCCACCCCCTCTGGTACTCCAATGATGTGCAGATTATTGCACCTACCCCGCTTCTCCAAGTCATCTATCTTAGCTGCCAAAGTTAGTACTTGTTGCTCTAAATGGCTAAATTTAGCTTTCTGAATAGCCATGTCCATTTCTGCTTTGAGCATGAATAGTTCAGCATCCACCACCCAATGATCTGCGGCTTCTACACGTTCTTCCAGTTGTGAAACAGCAGGTTTAATGCCTGGAATATCTTGTGTTAGTGCTTGCAGCATGTTACAGATGTCAGAAAGGTTGGCTAGACCTACCACCACATGCGGCTCCATAGCAGTCATTCCTCTGGGGCAGTGCGATGCAGCTACTACAACTGAAGGAAAAAGTAACTCCCAAGAGACAGCCAACAACACGGAGTAAACCACAGTAGGTATAAATATATTACAGAGAAAAATAAACACTGCAAGAGGCAAATAAGTAAGCATTAATCCATGACAAAGGAGGGCTCTACTAGGGAATTAATGCCTGGTTGGGGGGGCATGGCCTCATTCCTCCAACCACCAACCAGGCATTAATTCCCTAGTAGAGCCCAACTTTGGAGTGGATTAATGCACTTGTAACATGGCATGCCCTAATTCACTAATGTTACAAGTCAATGCCATGTGTGTCATAAATGAACAGCAAGTTACTATACTGTTTAATACAATATCTCCTGCTGTTCAACTGTATTCTTCTGAATAGATGTCCATGTCGAACAGGTGCGTGCATGTTCACAATTCGCTATCTATTTATATTGTGACTGCTGTTTTATGTACCTTCCCAAATGATGTTTAAAAGACACTTTGCGGTAGATTTAATGAAACAAAGTCATTTTTTTTGGTATCTAATCAGGTATTTTCACTCGTTTACTTCAATTCAATTTCTCCTTAAAGGAGAAGACTCCTGTATATTTATGATTTGGATATGTCTGATGTATTTATTATACATTACATCAAGTACTGTACATATGCCAATAAGAGATCAGCCATTTCTTTTGTTGCAACACATATCTAGAGTTTGAGGCTCTGAAGCAAGGTAGTAAAATGTCAAGCAAGCCTCCATTTACATGCAGATGAGTCACTTGTAATACAGCCCCTCCCATTCCTTGATGTCACTGCAACAACAGTGCAGAACAAAACATAAGGGTATCAGTGCTGTCTATCCTGATTTTAGTTTAAGTTTGCAATGGCTTAAGACAGTTCTGTCATGCAACTCTCACAGGGAGTGGTACTTGTAGCCTTAATACTGCATATGTAGAGCAAATAATACATCTAATAGTATTGCATTCACAGGAAACAAAAGCTGTTCCTGTGTACTGCTCATTTCTCTCAGTGAGACAGTTGTAACATGTTGTGGAAAGCAGTAGACTGAATCAGTTAATCAACCAATCAACCAACCAATCAATCAATCGTGCAGTCAATCAGTCACTCTGTAGTGAACTAGGTGAACACCCTTGAGAGGATTCATTTACAAGGTAGGCTTGAGCAGTTTCCCAAAGGATCACAGAAGACTGAATTCTTCCTTTGCACAAATTATACACTCCCCTTTCAGCAGCCTGAAAGTGGAGAGCTAGATCACTTACTTTATAAAGCGCATTGTTTTACATTTCAAATGCTCCTTATATCTGGGTTCTGACTGGAAATACCAAGACACAGAATGCATATGACATGGGAGGAATGAGCTAAGCAAATACAGAGTACTACAAACACTGAGACTGATTAGTTTGTTTACCTCCAACAGCTGAAGTGTAGCATCTGATTTGTGAGGGACATCCCACTTCAAATGCTGGCATTACAAGGGGGGGGAGGGCTGCCACAGCTTGTTTTCAGTAACTTCAAAGTGAAGTGCTATAGCTCTCACATCACTGCTAATTATTTATAATGGGAATGGGGGCACTGTTAAAGTCATAGACCTGAGGGGCCATCACAGTTCCCAAGGAGGTTAGGGGAACTTTTTAAGGGTTAGAGAGTAAGGGACTTTAGTAGGATTTGAACCAGAGTTTCCCAGTTCTTGTGCCTGTGCTTTAACCACTAGATTACTGTTCTTCCATATGCTGCAACTGATGTCCTGGTAACCTAGTCCTTGTTATAGCTGAACTCTTTATTGCCTTACATCAGCCATCCAATCACTGACTGCCTAGTTACAAAGGGAAAGGGGCATTTTTGCAAGATTGTGTCTCACTGCTGGTGTCAATCAAAACAGAGAATGCTAACACACACACAGAACATAATAAAACAGCTATATAATGCCACTTAAGACTCTTGTTGTACCCAGAGTCATTTATTGGGTAAACTGTTTTTGCTAACAGAAACATTAACACAACTCATACAGGCACTTCCTTATAGGCACACTGTATATACATGTCAAATCAGTGCTGAATCACACTCATATGGTCCTAGTCCCTATTTGCTCTGCACTTCAGGATGTGCACAGCACTTAAAGAGTTCCTCCATTACTCAAGTGGGGGACCAAACATTGTGGGTTCTGTTTACTGGTGGAACAGCATTTAGTGCAGCATCATTATCTGTTGCTCTGATGACATCATCCTCCAGCAGTATTGATGGTAAAATGGAGGACAAACACATTGATAACTTCTGGGGGTTGTATATTTTTATTTATAATCTAGATTTGGACAGCAATAGGACTGCTGGCAACTAGAGGAGGAACACAACAGTTACACATAAGGAGTTGGGAAAATATGGGTGTGAAACTATGGGAGACTTCCCCTTTAAGTACTGCATTCTGGGGACATAACGAATATTTGCATATCTGGCATCTCACTTCATTGTGGATCCCAACCTATGCAAATATTCATAATATCCCCACAATACACTGTTGTTTATAAAGTAATCTCCGCCAGCAGTGATCGAGATTTACCTACACAAATAGCACTCACAGTATGCTTGTTGAGCTGCTTCTTGATGAAGAACTCTGTCTGGTAAGTCAGAAGCCTGCTAATTCCTTGCAAACCACTCAACTTTCATCATTGCACACATATCTCTCTCTCTCCATTGCGGTGCACATGGGTTTTCTTGGGTCCACCGCCAAGCAAGCTCAAGATTTCTTTGGTGCATCCACATCCACAACAGTGCCTTAATTCTTCCTGTGGTGCACTCCCATTATGGCTGCAAACACTGATACATTCTGAAGTGGGCATTACTGGGGAATTAATCCCCACTTCAGATTGTACCATGTGTTGTCTTTGTGCCAATGTACTTGCTGTATTCCTCCAGGAGTTTTTTTACAATGTTACAAAAGTGCTGTATGCCACGGATTTATGGAAGGTTTCACAGAGCTCATAGCTTAGGCTGCTATTAGGGTTCCTGGTTATGCATGTGCCTCAGTCTCCCCTTTCTGATCCCCTTTGTTGCCTGTATATATATTAGAACATAGTCCATGGTGGTCTAGCGGACCCCCTCCCCAATCCGAGCCCTCGTTATCTCATGTCAATAATTCTCTGGTGGTCTAGTGGCCCCCAACCCCCGCCCCAGCAGGCAGTGTCCCACCACCCCACTCTTCCCATTGTGAAAACGAACCAGTGACTGGCACAGCCCACTACTGAGGCACTTATTCTTTCTCACATCTGTTTGTATGTGTTCCATAAAATATGCACACCACACTCCTGTGTGATTGTTACAAATAAATATTTGTGTTGCCATTGGGTTGTGCATCTGAGAAACAGTAATGTGCTCGGGGACAGCCCAGGTTCCATTTGTCTCAGTGGCACAGCTGGTTAGTGCAATCAGAAAGGTATTCCAGGTGGCCTGGGTTCAAGTCCCAGCTGAGGCACTTATTCTTTCTCACCTCTGTTTGTATGTGTTCCATAAACTATGCACACCACACTCCTGTGTGATTGTTACAGCCCACTGCTTACCATCCCAGATAGCCTCTGACTGCACTCTCAGTGAGCGCCTACTGTACTCAGTACTCACCCATTGATTGAGCTGTCAATCAGTGAGTTCATACTGAGTACAGTAGGTGCTTAATGAGAGCCCAGTTGGCAGATGGCCGGGGTGGTGAGTGGTGGCCTGTGCCAGTCACCGGCTTGTTTTGGGGATGGGAGAACAGGGTGGTGGGGCATTGCTTGCTGGGATGTTGGGCCACTAGACCACCAGGGAATTATTGAAATTACATAACAAGAGTTCAGGGATCAGGGTTGAGATCTGCTAGACCACCAGTTCAAGTTCATGTAGGTTTTATTGTTCGACTTATTGAGCCATTACAATAATCATACAATTAATACAAATATACACATACACATCGTAAAAAACAAAAATATGATTAAACACTCTATATTTAAAATTAATGTTCATTTTCAGGCTAACTCAGAGTGAGAATAATTGCAACCTAATATAATAAACTCATGTTATACACTACTTTATAATCACCTAAAAAAGCATCTACCCCTTCAAAATAGTATACAATCTGAAGGCCCAGTCTGATGGATCTAAACAAAAACTAAAAAGGCCACATTTTACCCAGAACTCACTATTTTGTTCTTAACTAACCATTTCAGGCTACACAAGTTAGAAAATCAACCTTATCCCAGTCCTCATACTAACAGATTGCCCACATCACATAAGAAGACTCGGATAATGCACATTCATTACTACACCACACCATAGAGCTATTACTTTTCTGCGTCTTTACTTTGTCCAAAAACATTTAGTGTAGTGCCCTGGCTCCCTCAGTTGGGAACTCAGAGTAAGCTACAGGGATTACCCCTCAGGTGGATTAGGATCCCCACTTAGGGTAGACTAAATTAAACCCCCCTAAATGGTCCCTCCTGGGCAGGCTTCCCAGAGAGGCCTCAAATGTGTCCACTGGTCCTTAACCTACAACTTATGGGGAGTCCTACACCAAATAACCCCAGCAACATGGGAGTGGGGCAACTAAGTGTACCATCCCTGCCTGCACAATTCGTTCTTGTAACAATATTTGGACTCAGGATTTCCAGTTACATGAATTAAGGTCAGCAAATTTTATCATTCATCCAAATCATTCTAACCAATCCACACCAAACTGCAAGATGGCCTAAGTATATTCTGGTTTAATCCCTTGAGAACAGCCTTACTAACAATAATCGAACAACAATTATCAAAACAATCCAGAACAATTAAACATTTTTATAAAAAATGAAATTCTACACAACCTGATTTAAAAACATCTATAGGCACCTATAAGGGTATACAAACTTAAGACCACATACAAAATTATTTACTCTTTCCATTATTAGTGAACTAACAGAGTCCTACTCTCAGTTTTAAGCCCTCTAACATGGTGTCATGGCTATAAAATATTTCATAAAATATATAAACGTAGAAGACTTCAGAATAGCTGAAACGCTTTTACAAGGGTTCCTGAGATGGTTCAAGAAATTAACTCCAACAATACACAGGTGAATCATTTAAGCTACATAGATATTTAAATATTTCCATATTGGCAGGGACCCTGGTTTTCCATTTTTACCAGTAACAATCATGGAATCCTGCTTGATTTGTGGATTTTGAATTATTGTACCAGTGCCTCATGGAAATTGCATGTCACTGCACAGAATCTCTAAGATTTCAGCATCTTTTTACATTTTTTTTTTATTTTCTCTTTCTGTGTCCCCTTCTCACAGCATCAGTCTCCACTTTTCAGAGATCCCTAGGCTGGGTATCTCCTAGCTTCATCCCATGTAATGCTCAGGAGTTCCTGTGGGCCTGCCCCTATCCTGCCTGGGTTGTACCCCCCCCAGGTGGGAAGGGAGGGGACCCCAGGTCACCCCTCCACACTCCCTTTGCGTGTGTCGGCAGCTCAGTGGGTCCCTCATGGAGCCTGATTATGAAGTCTGGGCACCTGGGTCCCTTCTGCCAGTGGAGTGATTGTTCCTGGTTTTCTGGTCTCTGTCCCTGAGGGCACCAGCACTAGAGAAGATCCAAGGAGGTAGGTCACATAGAGACATGCCACTGCTCCAGATCCTAGCTAGCGTCCTCCCCTCCTGATCACTCTGCAGCACCATTGCACCACCACCCATGGTCACACAGGTGGTAGTAAAGCAGCAGGATCTGCAGCCCACCCTCCCCAGTGGAGGAGAGTAGTCCCACGGGTGCTCAATCCTACTCCCCTGGCCAGACCTCCAGCAACCTGAGTTCACTTCTGACCCTGGGTCGCTGGCATTGCAAGCAATAGTGCTACCACAGCGCCAGTGGGCCGGCCCAGATTTCAGCATCTTAAAATGAATGCTGCTGTGCTTCACATTCTTTCTGTTTTGCTGCATATAGAGTCAGTAAGGAAATGATCCGCACTGCTTTGTTGTAATCAGCCATTCAGTTTAACCACCCATGCCTAGTGGTTAGAGTAACAAACAGTGATTGAACTGGGTACATCCAGCAGACTTGGGTTTGATTCCCACAACATCCACTTGCATACTGTGCGACTCCAAGCAAGTCACTTAACCTCCCCAGTGCTTCTAGGTCACTCCTGAAAACAGACAGTTCTGCCTAGTGGGCCTTACCTGCTTTACAAGGAATATAAAAAAAAAAATACCAATATATGTTTATTACATCATAGAATAGTAGTCAGGGGACCATGTAATTTACCTGAATTTTACTTGGGCTGCAATGATTTTGTATAGATGCAAATAAATGTTCAGATACATTTGATGTGTTTTATATGCCTGTGTTTAGATTTTAGTCAGGTTTTCATTGCATTCTTTGTATATAACCATCTAGGTTGTAGATTGCTAAATGCAGGATCACTGTTACCAACTAGCTTATTCAAGTTTATAATCAGTAGGGCCATCCAAAATCCTCAGCTGTTAGAATGAAAACTAGTCTGAATGAAAGTATGTTCACAAGGAAAAAAACTGCCCTACTACTTATGAAAAGACTTCATAGTTACCACCCCATTTAGGTGAATTGGATCATTTGCACCTTTTCTCCCACCTGCTTTTTCAGTATCTGTGACAACAAAAAGTTTTCTGATAGACTGCTTCAACAAAAAGCAAATGTTAAGTATTTAAGTGTACTTATGTTTGGCCAGTGGATTTTGAAAGCACAGTCAATGGCATACAGAAGGTAAGACCCCAGGGGCTGTATGATGCTGGTGGGCAGAGTGGTGCTCAATTCACATCTGAACGAAGACATGAAAACTGGGAGACACCCTTTCATGGACACAGAGTAAAAGAAAAAAAGCATCCACATGTCTGGGAGATGCATGAATCCATTTAAAGGTCCTCCACTAATCACTTGTGGATTTTTTAGGTGAAAACACTTTATTTCAAAGGAGCAAATTCAAGCAGTTTTTTTTTTTTGCTCCTCCTACCCCCTGGCCATCCACTGTTTCAGGCCTGCCAAGGCCCCCTACCACTGCTGCTGAGTCCCGACCACCATCCACTGCCCCTTACTGCTGTGCTACCAGGTAACCCAAAGTAACCCTTCATTGAGTGGGCCCCTACCCCTGTGGGAGGCTACCAGGGGAGGAGAATTGCCCCAAAGAGCTTTCTATGTATCCTGGGCATGGCAGGGGTCAGAATGGACACATGTCTGGGGCTTCTGGCTTATGGAGGGACCAACAGCCGTCCTTCGGTTGGCCAGCGGGTGTTTTCCCATTTTCTTGGGAGCGTGACAGGCCACATGATGTCAAGGCACAAGCTGACGTCTGTCACGCTCCCTCCTGCAGTAAGGGCTGACATGTTGTGCCTCTGGCTTCCACCAGGGGCCAGCAAATGCTGAGTCACGAACCCACCCTCCCTCCCAGGAGAAGGTCAGTGGTCATTGGACACTCAAGCCTTCACCCACCAGCTGGCCCTCCAACACCCAAATCTGTTCCTTAACCCTGGTCAGCAGCATCACAGGCAGAAATCCAATTCAGGCAGTTAAATTATAGATAGGAAAAAACAAAGGTAGTCCACCTTAGCGGTGATGGTTCAGATTAATTCACATCTGAGTTCTAACAAGCAAAGAGACCAAGTCATTTGTAACTTGTGCATGTGGGGTGTGGGTGTTGAAGAAAGGGGATCATAGTGCTGTCACTACTGCCATCACCCCAGAGGGGTATGGACTGCATTGTTGCTACTGCCATCACCCTTGAGGGGTGGGGGCTGTAGTGCTTCTGCCACCACCACTGGTGGATGGGGAATGTAGTACTTCTGCCATCACACCTAAGGGATGGGGGCCACAGTGTTGCTGCTTCTGTCACACTTGAGGGAGGGAGGTCATAGTGCTGTTGCTGCTGCCATCACACCAGAGGGATGGGGGTCATAGTGTTGCTTCTATCACACCTCAGGGATGGAGGCTGTAGTGCTGCTGCTGCCATCACATCTTGTACCTAAAATAACTTTAAACTGGTACAAGGATAGAAGGATGTGCAATAGTGAAGGTCAAAATTGCTAAAATGCATGTTAGTGGAGTTAAAAATTGTTAAATAACATACACAGAATCAAACACCGGTAAAACCAGATTTTGGCTCCGCAGACACCGGTGACAATATCGTTTTTTACAATGTGCAAAATGGAATATGCCCTTTCTCAATCCCGGTAAACCAGTGTCCCTGCATATTGGAGGCTTAAAACAGACAAACATATGAACAAATTGGGTTTTACCCCGCAGCTGTCTTCTGCCAGTCATTAAAGCAACACTATGCTTTGCATGCAGAAACTGTTCTGGTCACAATTCACATCTGGCAGTTTATATCGGGGGTCATTTTATCATCAGTAAGTGCTCCATCCCTTTTCCAAAAGACAATATTCCACTCTCACACCATAGGGTTCATGGTACGGTTCATTGCTCCTTTGGTAGTCCTGAATAATCCTCCTCAGTCCTTCCTCTTCCTTTCCTCTTCAGTCCCATTTTCTGGCTGCTCATTAATAATTACCAGCCATAGGCCACAGGCAGTGGCTTTAAACTACCTTCTTAAGAGGTTTTCCTCACAAGCAATTTATTTTTCACCAAAAAAGCAATTTTCAAGCTGCTAATAGTAAGGATAAATGTACTTAGCTCCTGCCTCTGAACTCCTATAGCCTCCTCCACATATCTCCAACAATCAGTAAGCACTGGGTATTTTTCCTGCTTTTCAGTCTCCCATACCGGAGTTCATTTGGCTTAGTGAACATTCTCCAGCATTTCTGTTAGCTCCAAATAGTCTCAGTCCACTACATAGCAGTTCCTCTGTCTGCACTCTGTCTTCTCCATAAAGCTATTAGCACCTGTGTTAACCTGAAAAATAAAAGAAAGAGAACGCTCCCCTGAGTGTAATAACTTTGGTACTATAAGTCAGCAAGAGTAGAGCCTCAGGCCATAGGCAACGTTAGCATACCTTTTAATGGTGCAAACAAGCATGTCAGCACAAAATGTGTTATCAGGGTTCCCAAGGTTTTCGGTACTTAGCTCCTCTTCTCTCCAAATCCTTGTGGAAGAGCATGGATAGCCCAAAAACACCTCCCCAAAAGGGCTCAGCAATCCATCAATATGACTACTGCCACTCGGGCACACATAGTAACAAGACTCCTTTGGTCAATCAACAAAGTAAAACTCGGGACCAAATGAGAAACAGAACTGAGCGGTCTCAAGGTCAACCATTACTTCTTATTTGACACTTTTTTGACACTCAGTTAAAATAACGCAATAAAAAATGTATACCGAGTGATAAAATAACAGAAGTTTCATTCAGCCAAACTAACAAAGGAGAGCATTTTTTTTTTTTTGCCAAAATGAAGTTACAAACTAAAAATGATGAGCTGCAGGGAGCGAAGCAGCATGGCGGCCATCTTGCTGTCCTGCAGCTCCGCCCCCCCAGGTGAGAGCGCTAGACCACCAAGACATACTTTATTAATACATATGGGCAACATCGGGGATCAAGAAGTGGGGTCTGCTAGACCACCAGGACATAATTTATTAATGTATATGGGTGACATCGGGCATCAGGAAGGGGGGTCCACTTGACCACCAGAGAATTATAACACTGACATAACAGGGGCTTGGGGCTTGGGGGGGGTGGCTGCTGGATCACCAGAGAATTATTACGGATGGGGGATTGGGGTTGGGTGGCTGCCACTAGCCACCAGAGATGTGCTAGAGTGATGCAGGACTGCTCCACACCTTCTGGATATACCATCTGTTCAGCACACTGCTAGGGTGCTGCAAGTCGTGGGACCTTGCCTCATGGATCCTGCTCGATAGAGAATCGGGTGCAGGGTCCCTGGCACACCAGGCATTGATGCAAGCTGCCTTTTGCAGTAGCTTGCATCACTATAAGGGCTCTTTAAGAATCTAGCCTGCTGTGCATAACTCGCTGTGTGTAGACTCTAAATCCATATGAAAAGACTATTACTCCGCTTGTTGTCAATCCTGTCTTAAGCACTCAGACTGAAATAAATGTATGGACCCATAAGTGCAATTTGTATAGTCTGGACCATAGCAAAAAAATAAAAAGTTAATGTAGGTGAGTTATTTATTTTAATTTTATTTATTCTTTGTTGACCAGGTAGGCACACTGGCTCCAGGTGCCATTTTCAGGTACAACCCTGGTGCCAAAAGTACAATGTGAAAAGCAGCAAAAATATACTTAAAGTCACGCTAAAAGTAAAGGAGCAAAAGAAGGCAGTTTGTCCATTTAGGCTCCTGTCATTCACCCATAGTGCAGTACTGTATGTTATGACCATCAAGAATGTATTTTTATAGATTAGATATAAGTTCAACTTTGTTTTTCTAGATTAGATTTAAATTCAGCTTTGTTTCTCCACAATTTCCTCCTGTAATTTATTCTAGCGGTTAGTTATACACTGAGTAAAGAAGTCTTTTCTTTTCGTAGTGTTTCATTTTTTGTGGTTTCAGTTGTAATGGATGACCTCCAGTGCCCAGGTTATCATTATTGAACTGTATATTTAACTCAGTGATTAGGTAGGGATCCTGCATGATGTCATAGCACATCAATAGATATTTAGATACATAGATGTTGACGGCAGATAAGGGCCTATGGCCCACCTAGTCTGCCCATTTGTGCATGTAACTTTGCTTCTTATTGCTCCTCCAGAGCTAGATTGTTCCCTTCCCCCGACTACCAGGATCCCTTGATCCCTATTCCATGCATTCTTAAATCCTGTAATCGTTTTAGCCCCTAGTGCCTCTTCCAGCAGAGTGTTCCATTTGGCCAACACCCTCTCCATGAGGAAATACTTCATCACATTCCATCTGAACCTCCCTCCCTCCCTCTAGTTTCATCCCATGTCCCCTAGTCCTGGAACATCTTTTTCTATGAAAAATTGTGTTTTCCTGCACCTTGTTCCTCCCCATGAAGTACTTATATGTCTCTATCATATACCTCCTCTCCCTCCTCTCCTCCAGTGAGTACATATTTAAGTCTTTCAGCCTGTCCTCATAGGTTTTGTGGTGTAATCCATGCACTATCTTGGTTGCCCTCCTCTGAACCACCTCCACCCTGTCTATGTCCTTACGTAGGTAAGGCCTCCAGAACTGGACACTGTACTCGAGGTGTGGCCTCACTAATGTCTTGTATAGTGAAATTATGACCTCCCTTTTCCTGCTGGTGATACCCCAGCCTATGCATCTCAGCATCATGTTTGCTTTTCCTGCCACCTTGTCACACTGACTTCCTACCTTGAGGTCATCTGAGATGATAACCCCTATGTCCCTTTCCTCCTTGGAGCATTCTCTATCCTCCCCCCAGCTGATATGTTGTCCCTTGGTTTTTGTGCCCCATATGCATTATTTTGCATTTCTTTGCATTAAATCTTAACTGCCACTCCCTTGACCAGTCCTTAAGCTTCTGCAGATCTCTTATTATTCTAGCCACACCATCCAGTGTGTCTACCCTGTTGCAGATCTTTGTGTCATCAGCAAACAGGCAAATTCTTCCTTCTAGGTCTTCTGTAATGTCACTGATAAAGATGTTGAAGATGACTTGACCCAGCACTGATCCCTATGGCACCCCACTGGTCACTGTTCCCTCTACAGAGTGACAGCCATTAACCACCACCACCCTCTGTATCCTGCTACCCAGCCAGTTCCCCACCCACCACACCATTCTACCCACTCCCATGTTCCCCAACTTGTTTAACAGCCTTCTATTCATCACAGTATCAAAGACCTTGCTGAAGTCCAGGTAGGACATGTCTACTGCCCCCCCCTCCCGATCCACTTACCTTGTCAACCAGTCAAAAAATTTAATGAGCTTAGTCTGGCATAACCTCCCCTCAGTAAAACCATGTTGCCTTGGGCCCTATAGACCATTGGCAACCAGGTGTTCCATTATTTTTTCCTTTAGTAGTGTTTCCATTATCTTCCCCACTACTTAGGTTAGGCTGACTGGTCTGTAGTTTCCCACTTCCTCTCTGTTTCTGCTTTTGTATAGGGGGACTACGTCATCTGTCCTCCAGTCTTTGAGTACCTCTCCTGTTTCCAGTGACTGGCTAAGCAGGGTTGCCAGAGCTTCAGCCACCATCTCTTTTAGCTCTCTCAGCACCCTGGCTTATAGGGCAATAAGTTGTCCCTTTTCCTTCAGGTCTCAAGTGACATTAAATTAAGATATCTAAGCTGGTTAATATAACAGTCATGCCTTACAGTGGCATGAAAAAGTATTTGCCCCCTTCCTGATTTTCTCTATTATTGCATATTTGTCACACTGGATGTTTTCAGGTCTTTAGACAAAATATAATATTACATAAAGGGAACCTGAGTGAACAAATAACACTTTTTTTTTTTTAGTTATTTCATTTATTTAACGAAAAAAGTTAACCAACACCAACTAGCACTGTGTGAAAAAGTAATTGCCCCTAGTTAAATCCAACCCAGTTAAAGGGATAATTAGAGTCAGCAGGCTGAACACAGCCAGGCTTGATTACAGCCAGCCCTGCTCAATATAAACCTCACTTATTTTGACCCTTACCATCAGAGTCACGTTGCCTGCACAAAGATTCAACAAGCACAGTATGCCATGATCAAAGGAAGTTCCTGAAAAGATCAGAAAAAATTTGTTGCCCTCTATCAGTCTGGAAAGGGTTACAAAGCTATTTCTAAGGCTCTGGGACTCCATTGAACCACAGTGAGCCATAATCTCCAAATGGAGAACACTTGGAACAGTAGTGAATCTTCCCAGGGTGGGCGGCCTGCCAAAATTACTCCAAGGGCGCAGCGTAAAATCATCAAGGAAGTCTCAAAGGATCCTAAAACAACATCTAAAGAACTGCAGGCTTCTCTTGCCTCAGCTAAGGTCAGTGTTCATGACTCCACAATCAGAAAGAGACTGGGCAAAAATGGGCTTCATGTGAGAGTAGCAAGGCGGAAACCACTGCTAACCAAGAAGAACATAAATGCTCGTCTCTCATTTGCCAAGAAGCACCTGGATGATCCACAAGCCTTTTGGGAAAATGCTCTATGGACAGATGAGTCCAAAGTGGAACTTTTTGGATGACATGGATCCCATAATGTCTCGTAAAGCAACACAGCATTCCACAGTAAGAACACCATACCAACAGTCAAACATGGTGGTGGTAATGTGATGGTGTGGGATGCTTTGCTGCCTAAGGACCTGGATGACTTGTCATAATTAAAGGAACCATGAATTCTGCTCTGTACCAGAAAATTCTTAAGGAGAATGTCCGTCATCCTTCCATCAGCTGAAGCTGAAGCTAGTTGGTCATGCAGCAAGACAATGATCCAAAACACAAAAGCAAGTCCACATCAGAATGGCTAAAAAGAAGTAAAATTAAAGTTTTGGAGTAGCTAGTCAAAGTCCAGACTTAAACCCAATAGAGATGCTGTGTAGGACCTGAAACGAGCAGTTCATGCTCGAAAACCTACCAAATGTTACTGAATTAAAGCAGTTCTGCGAGGAAGAGGGTTAAAATTCCTCCACAGCGATGTGAAAGACTGATATTGAATTATAGGAAGTGTTTGGTTGTAGTCATTGCAGCTAAATGTGTGCGAATCCAGTTATTAAGTGTAAGGGGGCAATTACTTTTTCACACAGTGCCAGTTGGTGTTGGTTAACTTTTTTTCATTAAATAAGTGAAATAAAAAAAAAAAAACAAGTGTTATTTGTTCACTCAGGTTCCCTTTATCTAATATTACATTTTCTGTAAAGACCTGAAAACATCCAGTGTGACAAATATGCAATAATAGAGAAAATCAGGAAGGGGGCAAATACTTTTTCACGCCACTGTATATTATAAGTCATCTTAGTTGCACAGTACTGGATCTTCTCTATTATATCTGTTTCCCTACTAATAAGTGAACTCCATGCCTGACTAACATAATACATAATAGGTCTTACATATGCTCTGTACAGGGGCATTAGGACCTCAGGTCTTCTACTTGTAAAATTGTGTTTTATGATCCACAGCACTTTGTTGGCTTTTACAATTAGTGTGGCACGCTGGTTGGCTGAATCAAAATTGTTTTTAAAGATGGCACCTAGGTCGTCTTCATTTTCAGCCTCTTTAATGACTTTAAGTGTATAATTGTTTTTGATGGACTGCTTGCCTAAATGTAGTACACTACATTTATTAATGTTAAACTTCGTGCCCCATGCACTTGCCCACTTTATCAATATTATCTAGGTCTGCTTGAATGGATTATATGTTGTGTGTAGTGTTGAGTTTGCCTGCCAGTTTACTATCATCTGTATATTTACTTGTCCAATTATTCACATGCAGTGACATATTAGACATAAAAATATGGAAAGAATTGTCCCCAACACAGACCCCTGTGGCACACTACTAGAAATGCTGCCTATGTCTGAATGGTAATTATTAATGCAAACTCTCTGGCTCCTGTTACCCTTTCATTTGCATATCTAGTTAATTATGTATTTGTTTATATTACGTTTGAGCATTTTCTGGATAATGGCCCAATGCGGAGCAGAATCAGAAGCTTCACGAAGTCAAGATAGATACAATCTGCAGGAGCCCCATTGTCTAAAGCATAGAAATTTTTTTCATAAAAACATAGTAAATTAGTAATGATACAGTACATGATGTAGTAGTAGAACAATGTGAAAAGGATACGTCAGAGGTACAAAAAAGTAACACAGTTATGCAAATTTAACAAAGTGCAAATAGACATACATGTAAAAGCAAATGTGACAACATGAAGATATAGCTAAAAGAACAGTGAAGAAATTGTGCTGGTTATAAGGCAAAGGGGTGGGAGTTTAAGTGAACAAGCACATGCGTTAAGGTTCAGCAGATGATCCATCATTTTAAGTGCAAAGAATTTAGCAGAGATTGACAATCTGATGACTGAGGGTATTGAGTTCCAGAGGGAGGCAGCACAGTATCTAAAGGATCTTTGACCCATACCTGCTCTCATAAGTATGATCATAAGGGAATTGCTCGCAGTGGAGTGAGATCGTGAGAGGTTAAAAGGTGTGAGTAACTCAGTGAGGCACTGAAGTATGCTTCTGAACATAATATTGTACACAAAGTTGGCTAAAGTACTGTAAGTTGTACTTGATGTTCATGTTGCGGGCAGTTGAGCAGCTCAAGACTGGCACAATTGTGGCACCTTGGGCCCATGGAGTTAGCAAATCTGCCCAATTTGTGGTATATGACTTTTTTCCTTGCACAGACAGTCTTAGGGGTGGCATCATTACTATGGCACCATAATCCAATAGTGGGAGGAGGTTGCCTTGTGCTGTTCTTACTTTAGTGTTAGCTGTGAGGTGCCTTTGAATGTGGTAATGCTAACCCAGTTTCTGGTGAATGGACTTAACAGTGGTGTTTAAGCAGTTGTGAAAAGAGAGGCATGGGTCCTAGGTTATGCTTAGGTATTTAAATTCTGCAACCAGCTCAAGCTTGGTACCATCCTGGCTAGACATGTTGAGGTTGTAGGAAAGGCATTTGATATTTTTGTGCTGTGCCAAGGAACATGGCTTTCATCTTGGGCACATTTAGGACCAATTTTTCTCTAAGGAGCTATTGTTGGAGTGAATGATAATTGTGCACAATGGCATTGTTGATGTCAGCCATGTCTCTCCTATGCATATACACAACTGCATCATCTGCATATAGCATGGATTGAGCAGATGTACAGGATGTAGGTAGGTTGTTAATAAAAACTATGCAGAGAAGAGGACCAAGAATTGATCCTGGAGGTACATCACACCATATGATGTGTGCACTAGATATTACTTTATCAAACATGACAGATTGAGACCTGTATCAGAGGTGACTTGCAAACCACCAGGTAGCTGCAAAGCCCAGGCTCAGTGCAGATAGTCTGTGCAGCAGCAGGCTATGATCAACTAGGTTAAAAGCTTTGATCAGGCCCATGACCACTGCACTTGTCATCAGGCCCTTGTCCATTGCTTGATAGACTGAGTCAGTGAAGCTGATCAAAGTGGTGCAGGTTCCATGGCCCTTCCTGAAGCCATGCTGCTCCTTGCAGAGGAGCATGTGCTGGTCTAGGTAGGATGTTAGCTGGTTGTGGACTATTCTGTCTTGTTCCGTGGATAAGATCAAAGGATGGAAATGTGCCTATAGTTGTCCAGGACAGTGCATTTGCCTTTCTTAAATAAGGGCACCACTGTGGCTGACTTCCAGATGTCAGAAACTGATTGAGTCTCAAAGGAAAGGTTAAAAATGTGATAATCGGTAGGGCAAGTTGGGGTGCAGCCAATTTAAGAAATTTGGGCATCCAATGGTAGTATCAATCGCAATCAAAGTGTTGATACTTGTCACAGTTATTAAGCAGCTCCTTGACTCCATAACAGTCATTATCCAAGATGCTAGTTATACCTCATCAAAAAGAAATTATAAAATGGGTATGAAAAATTATATAGTCATGACCATGCACTGATTTCACAGTACTGCACAGTAATGCAGACGTACAGTACTTTCACTTGAATGTTTATTTAAAAAAACATGCTTTCATCGGTATAATATTTCGTTCCTGTTCTTTAGGGCCTAGTGCAAATTGATCAGGTCTAGTGCAGCCAACCCTCTACTTGTCCATTTTGTCCAGTGCAGGATTCCATGACTGTCAATAAAGTTAAAAAAGTTACTACTTTATCAAGCTCTAGTCCTCATGATAATCTTCCTCAGTGTTACAGATAGTCTGGTGTGATTAACAGCTCATTAACACTGCAATTATCTGGCAGTTCAAGAAAGTGATCCCACAAAAGACTCAATGTGAATCATTATCACTCCACTCTTAGGACTTTCAGCTAGTGTCCAGGCTGTGATCAAGGGTAGAGTGCTGTTAAGTCACTAGCTTCCAGTTTTCTTAACTTGTCTTTATCTGATGATTATTCCATATTATTAAGATCAGTGCCCCTCATTTCTCTGCATTTGAGTGTCTGTGTCTAACATTTCAGTGACAAAATGCGAAGATGTATGCAGGGTGCACGGTACATATAAGTAAAAATGTCATAACGTTTTCTATTTCTTAACCCCCTAGGTTGGTGTAGCCTGCTCCCCAAAGAAATCCTAGATCTGCCATGGCTTACCTGACTATTCAAAAACTTCCAGAAGTACAGATCTTCAGCTGATCACAGGGTGGGGGCTGAGAGTGTCTTTGTCTGCTTGACTCTGGTCATTACCCTATGGGTGGGGGTGACAGTGTGGCGATGAGCATGATGATGTTGGCTACTGTGTCTGCAGAGCTTGGACTACTTGACTGAACATTTGCTGTTGTGGGACCCTCTGGTTCAGTGGTGGTGGTTGAGGGGGCAGAAACAAGAAGAGAGGGGGCCATTGTCAAAACAATGGTTGAGGGCACTCTGTGTGTGATTGCATTGTTGCCTTTATTATTTTTTTACTGGGGCAAGAAGCAATGTAGGAGCAGAATATGTCCTTCTAATCAAAAATGTTTTAGCTGACCAGGCTTTCTCTCCTAATTGCACTATTGTTTGAATCAGACCAGGTTCTACCTGGGTCTTCACTGTTAATGTCCTTTCTGCATGTATGTACCATTGACCAGGCTCTCCCTGAGCTAGATTATGTACCCTAAATGTAATGAAACCACATTTGATGTGGAATCTTTAGAAAAGAGCATTGGTGCTCAAAGGTATTTATTCTGAAAATCTAATCAATAAATAAGGATATATGTGCAATACTTGAAGTAGTTTCTTGGTTTGCATTTTTTTCTGTATAAATGATCAAAATCTGTCATTATAATAGTGGACAAGTGCAGCCATCTGCAGGTTAATGCAATTTTGAATTAACTTGTCCTGCTGTTTAGTGCACAAAAGGGTTAAGGTTAACTCCTGTTATTGCTTACATAATACCTGTAAAAACCTATGCAGATTTGTGCTTACAAAACAATTTGATTGATTGGTTGATTGATTGATTGATTCTGGCCTTATCGTTTGTTAAGAAGAGCTGCACGTTTATAACTTATAACATTACATATACATTGTTAAACTAGTAGGGAATCAGTCAACAAACAGCCTGTACAGCAGATGCAGCTTGTTACACTAAAGCAAAATGGGGATATTACAAAACCTTTGCAGTGTTAAGGCTAGATGTCAAAAAACCTGTAACATTTTAGTTAATTATCAGTTAAATGTTTAGCTGAAGTACAAATCTCTTAGCCAAGCCTTAAAAACACTCAATGTTTATTTATTAATTTGTTTTTTGTTAACCAGGTAAGTACACTAAACAAGTGAATGCCTATTTTCAGGTATGATTCAGGCGATTACTACAGAGCAATAGAACTTGAGTAGTAACAAAGCAAGAGCAAATTTCAAGAGACACCAAGCATGTAAGAATTACACATTGTACAGATAATTAGACTGAAAGTTCAGCACACAATACGTTAGTTAACTAATCCCGATAAAAAGTACAAACACGTTCAGCATCCAATGTTGTTTGACAGTTTGTGGTACTGCAGTAGCAATCTGGCTTTACTCAAACAATGATATTTGTATGCAAATACAGAAATGCTTATAAAAACACAATTTGTTTCATGGCAGCTTATACACTGCCTTTGATAATAGTATACATACTTACTGATAGGCCTGTATTTCACCTCGTGCCTTGTATGTTTACTTTTATTTAATGATAAAGAGCTGCAGAAGACCCTACCTCATTCATTGCCCCTACAGCAATCAGCAAACCAGTTAGCACTTGTAGACAGGCTGCATATCTCAGCTGCATGTTTCAAGTACAGCCAAAGGATCAGAGCTTAATTAGGAGTAATATATCTCTCATTTTCATCAAGTCTTCTTCAGATTGCCTTTAGGGCTCTAGACTTGCCTCCATGCAGACACTGTGTAAACATACCCTGGTTCACATAGTCGCCCCTCTTTCTCTAGTTTTGCCTCGTGTATTCAGCTGGCTCCAGTCTCTAATTTACTGTATCTTGAACATCAGTCAATAGCAATGATAGTATGCCCTGTGAGAAACTTGAAATATTGCTGTACTGAGTGATTCTGCTTAAGATGAAACTGTGCCAGTGTAAATAAAATAAAAACACACACGCAATTTGCTTTTTTACACCCTTCAAACAGAGAACAGATAAAGGGCTTGATTCTGACAGTAGTTACCTACTGTACCCAAACCAAAGTTAATAGTCGATGGTGCACATCTTGGTTTTTGTTTTATAGGGCGCAGTCCCCTTCCCTCCATTCCACCTGAACAAATTGAGACACACACCAAGTAGTGGAGAGAAATGGCCACATTCTTGACTGTGACAACCTACCTACCTATTCTAACCTGCTCTTGCTGGAGAAGGCAAAACCCAGAAAATCCTGTGGTAAAAAAATGGTAAAATTAATTCTCAACCCCTAATGCGATCATGATCAGCAAGCCCCTGCCTGCCTAACATTCCCTCCTGATTTTATGAGGGTGGGTCAGGGTTGGGCTTTGTCCAAGAGGGGAGTCAAAGAGGGCAAACCCCTCTGGCACCAACCTTATGTAAGTTGTTGCTCCTCCCCTTCGGCTTTCACCTTCCCTTTCCCCTGGGATCTTCCTACCTGTAGCCACCCCTAATGGGCAGGGCTTCCCCTTACCTACCTGCCTACTCCCCCCCCCTCACCCAGGTGACATTGAATGTAAGACGTGCCCACAGGCAAAAGTCCACCCCCTGCTAGACATAAGGGGCTCTGTTATTGTCTTATAGGGCACAGTCCCCCTCCCTCCATTCCACCTGAACAAACTGAGACATCCACCAAGCAGTGGAGAGAAATGGCCACAGCCATGTGTTTATTAATCAACCATGAATACATGTTGTACATGCACCGCCAGGTGGTCTTGGTTGGTTTTATATTATCAGTGTTAAACACCAGCCTTCCCTTCATCTGAGGGAAGCTGCTAAACATTGAAAACCCATGTGATGGACACGGCCTCCGGGGCATGAGGAGTGGCTCTCAACTGGCTATCATGCATTCCCCTCCCCAATCAGGGGATGAAATGTTGCCACAGACTCTCACCCAAAGAGGCTGCCACCCAGCTGCATCCATATTCTTAAAGTGATGAGCCTGACCAGACAGCTCTGCACTCTTGTCAGCCTCCGGGTGATCTGTCTGCAAGAGCCCAAGATCCCCTATTACCCCCGCGTCAACCAACCAGCACCACCTAGCCTCCATAGGGTGAGCCCTTCCCAGCTCACCCCTCCGCCACAAGCACATCATTCTAATGTTCTCTCCAGTGCTCTGTGTATGTTCTCTAGGCATCTATCCAAACCTGCACTTGGCAAATGTACACCATCTCTAGTATATATTTCTGTGTTTTTAACCCTATTGCCATCATGTCTAATTGGAGTTCTACTTATGTTGCCCATAAATGCCCTTGTGGCCACATTGTGCAACTGTCTAACCTTTACCAGAGCCTTGGGGCTGCATGCATGGTGCCTGGTGCCACTGGCTTCTCTGGATAACTTCTGACCATATTAAATGCACCCCGGGCCATATGCCCTTCAAATATTTTAAGTCTTCTTTTGTCTATCTGAGCAGGTCAATGGATGAAATGGTTCCCATATCATTTCCCCCCAGGTGGATGATCCGAATCTGCGGAGGGCACCTCCATCGAGCTTCCACTAACACCATTGGAAGCAAGCTGTGCCAACACATGCCCTTGCGGCCCAACCATAGCACCTTGAAGATCTGCGGGTCCAAGGTGAAATGTCTTCTACCCAGGCTCTTGCCTGCATGTATGGCCTCCCAATGCATGAAGGAGTGCCCACATACCCAGATCTGCTTCCTCTAGAACCTATCACCTGTCAAAGCAAAGAAAAGAGGTTAAAGCATATGTGGTCTTACATTACCTTCAAAAGTCTGCAACCTCCATCTACCCAATGCCTGAATCTGTTCATCTGTGAAACCAGCCACCCAGGTGTGCGATGCCACACCAATCCTAAATGAGTGAGTATTGTACCTGGTGGCATCCAGCCCCAACATTTCTAGGCTCATGCATAACAACCACCTGAGCTGAAAAACCATGACTGGGGACCCATCGTCGTGGTCAGAAAATGCTATACCACGCTCAGTTCTATATGCCACGTAGTCCAATACCATGGCCCGTACTTCCCATTGCATCCCAGGTGGGGGCCTGAGGCAGCACCAGCACCCTCTGGCCCTGCTGTCCATCTTGCTTTTTTGCAGATGAATAAACATGCCAATGTTTGCGAGCATGACATCCTCGTCTGTCAATGCCACTGGTAACCCTTCTGCCCTGCTGGGTTGCACTATCTCAGAAACCTGGAAGACACCACAGAATGCTACAATATAAGCTGCGCTAAA
The DNA here is from genome assembly GCA_016271365.2 of Neoceratodus forsteri. Classification (NCBI taxonomy): domain Eukaryota; kingdom Metazoa; phylum Chordata; order Ceratodontiformes; family Ceratodontidae; genus Neoceratodus; species Neoceratodus forsteri. The sequence goes on from CM057453.1 coordinate 439,085,890, forward strand.
CAGGTGAGTTTCTGATTCTGTGGAGCACACCCCTCCAGACCTGACTCAGAAGCTCCAGGCTGAGCAGCCGCCTACCGTCCGGCCTCCTCGGGGTACTCTGGGCTCAGCCCTCTAGCAGCTTATGCAAGGGGAAGGCCCCAGTGTAATCTACATACCCCATCACTTTAGAGAACCAGGCTATCCCTGCTAAGTGTTGCCCGACTACTGCCCGAGAACACCCACTCTGTTTCATATTGAGGACATATGCACACAAATGCTCCACTGGGATAGGCCAACTGTTGACCCGCCCTTGTCCCTGTTGGACACTCAGAAAGCTATCTGCCCCTCTCTGATAGGATGCCCGAGTGCTCGGTGCCAAGGAGCCCCTGATCAATTCCCATGCTTCGGCATTACCAAATGCCACAGGTACAGTGGAACTTTCCTGGGGCATCTCTCCACTGTTGGTGCCAGCTGACGAAACCTCTACCACTGTGAATGGGAACAGCAATTCCATTGTCTATACCAGGCATATGCTGTGCCCTGAATTTAATGTTCAACAAGAGACATCTCAATACAAAAACATCATGAGATCCCCTAATGGCCCTCCCCCTAACTGCTGATTGATGGTGTAAACAACCCCCATATTATCTGACCTGAACAAGATTGCCCTATTCCTGAACTGGTCACCCCATATCACCACTGCCACTAGTATCAGAAAAAATTCCAGCAGCTTCACCTGTCTGAGCAACCCTCCCTTGTGCCATGAGTCAGGTCACTGACTTACACACCATTGCCCTTGGAATTAGGCCCAAGCCACCTGCAGCATCAGTGAACAGCTCGAGCTCCTGGCTGGCTGCTGGAGCTTGTCAGAATGTCTTACCATTGAAGGATCCAAGACAGGCCAGCCAAACCCCCAAATCCTCCCTCATAGATTCTGTTACTCAAATCCTATTACAGGGTTTGGTGCAACCTTCCCCCCTCTGAGAAAGAAGTCTCATAAACATCCTGCCCATGGGCATGATTTTGCATGTGAAATTTAGGTGGCCTACCAATTGTTGTAATTCACGGAGAGTGTCATCTTTTTTGCCCATGACACACTACACAAAAGCTCCCTTAATGCCTCCAACTTCTGTTGTGGAAGCTTGCATTCCATGGCTACCATGTCAATCTTGATGCCCAGAAAGGAAAGGGTGGTAGTGGGGCCTTCAGATTTGTCCTGGGCTAGAGGTACCCCAAGATCTGCACACACCTCAGGGAAGGCCTCCATGGTCCAAACACAATTGTCGGTGCCAGCCTGACCCATGAACAAGAAAATCATCCAAGTAATGGATGATCTCTTCTCTGCCCGCTTTCTGCCTGGTAGACCACTGCAGTGCCATGCTAAATTGCTCAAACACCACACATGCCACCGTGCAGCACATTGGCATGCAGTTGTCCCTGAAGTATTGCCTTCAAACGTCATCCCCAGCAGGTCTCTGTCATCTGGATGTACCAGTAAGAGTCTAACGGCTGATTCAATGTCTGCCTTGCCCAACTGGGCTCCTTGCCCAGTGGCGCGAATCACCTCTCGACTGCATCATTAAAATGCGCATATGACACTGCCATGTGCACTGGATCAATGAAATGATTCACTGACTCCCCATCTGGGTAGGCTAGATGGTTGATCATCCTGAATTCCCCAGGGTTCTTCTTTGGTACCAGTCCAATTGAGAACACCCAAAACACTTTTCTAGGAGGTACCATGAATGGACCACTCACTCTACCTGTGGCTATCTCTTTCTTCAGTTTCTCCCAGACTACCTCCGGTTGCTCCCTGGCTGCTTTCAGGTTCTCAACGTCATACGATTGGCGGGGACCTTCATACAGGATCTGGAATCCCATTCCAAATCCCTGTACCAGGAATTGCATGGCCGCTGTGTCCGGGTAGTGCCATAAACTTTCTCTAAGATGGTCCACCCTTATGAGTGCTGGTAGCTTTGCACCACCCTCTTTTGTAGTGGTGAAAGGATCTGGACCCAGGACCCCACCTACGTTGGGTGAAGGGGTGAAACCTGCCACATTCCAAGCACTCATGCTTATACTTACACTGCTCAGCTTTGCACATGCCTTGGTTGTATGGGTAGCAATAGCCCCCACTCCTTTTCTCCCCATTCTCCAATGCCCCTTTTTTAGGGGACCATGGCTTTCAGACAGGAAAACCGCTGTCGGTATGCTGGATTCCACCCTCCATGTGAATTGCCCAAAGCAGAGGTAAATTCAACATGTCCCATGTTCTATTTGTGTCATACTGCATGCATCTCCTAAACTCCTCATCATATTCTAACCTCCCCCCGGCTTCACCACCCACATGGACATAACCCTGTTCAGGTAGACCCATAGACCCCCTGCCCTGGCCAGGTTGCCCTGCGTTAGCAATCCTGCATAAACTGAAAAATCAGCTACCAATTCTCCTATGTTCTTTTAATTGGCACCTTCCTTTTCCTCTTCACACCATTGTCTTTGTCCTTGTCTTTTTTATCTTTATTCTCTTCAGGTTCTCTAGGTCTATTCAACAGCATAAATGCATCTATGAACTCTCCTTTATTATCTGTTGCCTTATCTTTTCTGGCAAGTGAGAATCCACTGGTTTCTCCAGGCCCACAAAACCTTTGGCTGCCTATGCTGCTGACCCCGGACTACTAGTAGCCGGCTCCACAGCTGTCCCTGCACCAGAACCTACTGAACCGATTGATCCTGGGACCTCCACCCCCAGACTGGCCAGTGCCCTCTCCAAGGTTGCAGTGTAGGCTAGTACCTTATCCAGCTTTTGTTCAAGCCCTGCCTGGCCTAAGGAAGGCCAAGCTGCCGGTTCCATCCTAGCCAGTTCTGTCCTTGCTGTTGAAACCTCAGTGGACGCCTGGCTTTGAAAGAGAAGATCTCCTGGGAGATAAGACTTAGGGCCCTTCTTCTGAGGGGCTAAAACTTGAGGCATTGATTGAACCACCCCAGTTGCCCTCAGCACTGGAATGCCCTCCATCTCTGAAAACTGTGTATTCTCTGCCACCTTGCAAGGTTTCCTGCCTTGATGTGCAGATGCCTGGTGTAGCCCCTCCAATGACTGCCTGAGCAGAGACCTTAACTCATTCACTGACATGCTCTCCAAGTCAGACTTTCCTGGTGGTTGTTGTTTCTTGGCCTTCTTTGGTGGCTGGACGTGCTCAGATTCTGGTGGCTGGGTTAAAACTTGGTCCTCTTGTACCAGCTGCAGCCCATTCGATGGACCCGGCTCATCTGGTGGTTGCTGTTGGTCTTCACCTTCACTGGCTCGACCCTGAAATAAAGCATCCCACCATGCTTTGCCTTTGCTTCGGACCAGGTCTGCCAAATGGTTTTCCAACGTACCTTCAGCTGTTTTTCCTTCACCCTCCATTCTGGCTCAAGGCTGAAAAACAGACAACCAGACACACAAAGACTTGCCCTCTCAGGCTATGATACCACTTCTGTAGCACCTTGACCGGAGAACCTGTAAAACCAAAATTGCATTAGTACCTTATGCTCAACACGCTCTCATCGCAAGTTCCCCCTTGAGGGCAACATGTGACGTGACCAGCCATTGACTTAACCCGCTATGCCCAGATTCTCCCTCAATATCCATGCCTCTTTATGTATCATTTCTATTCTTATTTATTTATGTTTTTAACTAACCAACCACCTATCAGACTTGGATCGCACCACACTGGGACTGAGCCATCTAACTCCCACTTATGCAACACTTCTATTTTTCCCCAGCTGCCTTCTGGTTCTGTGCGCCATGTTACATTAAAAGCTTATGTCCGCCTCCCTTCAACGTGCTACTCTCCAAATGCCAGTCTCTAAATATTTATTTAATAAAAACCCCATCAGTCATACCAACAGTAAACTGCTGAACACCTTTATATATATATATATATATATATATATATATATATATATATTTTAGCACCCAGTTGGCAGCTAAAATTTATAAAAGAAAAAAAAAAACATCTACACCAGCTGCATTTCTTTCTCCATTCTTTTATCATTATACTTCTGATCCCTGAATATAGCACACTTACATTTGTTTCAGGTTTCCTGATGCTAACTGCCATCTGCTTTTCCCTGTTGCTACATATTATTATTCTTTTTTTGTTTTCTCCTCTTTTTTCCATCATTCCCCCTTGCATGAGGGGGCTGCATGGCTCTGGCATCCACCCCCACTCCACGGCTCCCGACTTACCTCTTTGTCCATCCCGAGTTCCCTCATTATATCACAGGAATGGTTGCACCCACCCCTGCTGCCCCCCCAGTGGAACCCTCCGCGGTGCACTCAGACTGCTCGTGGGCCAGAAACTCCCTCAGCCCTGAATACTTAGACTCCCCTGCCAGCACCTACATCCCAGATTGCAGCTAACAAAATGGTCACAAACCCAGGTAAGGCTGAGCCAAGAAGGCTCCCTGCCAGGAAAGGAAGGTTTACTGCCAGAGGAGGGAAGGGGGGCAGGCCACGTGGTGGGGGCTTGCTGGGCCACATCTGCACCTAGCTGCACCAGACACCAGGAAGGAGGAAAGGCTCTATTGTTTGAATATTTTTTAGTTTTTTTTTTAAGTTCTCTTCCATGGCGACCGCATGAGTTCTGCAGCCCGCCACACTCCAAAGACCTCCACTGCTACCTGGCCCACCCAGAAGGGTTGGGCTGTATTCCCCAGGTGCCACTGGAAGCTAGCAGAGGCTAAACACTTGTCCAAACAGGCCTAGCCTAGAGATGCATGGTGCAGGGGCATCGGTGGCCAGTCTCCACCAACCTGTCAACCCTGCCGTCAGAGGTCCCACTCCCCGTGAAGCAACTGAAGGAGTAGCTGGCCTGACATGGGAGGACTGCATCTGGTGTCACATGTGGTGGCATGCTTGGCCAACTTTCCCAGCCACACGGTGACTGCTGGTCCTCAAAATGGGACCAGCTTTTGTACCATACAGCCCTGGTGGCATAGCAGCAGCTACCACCCCAGCCAGGCCCCTGAACATCTTACAGCAACTCATCCATACAGCTATTCCTGCCACAAATGGCAGACATTATCTAATGAAATGGCCCAAAGTGCTGCAGGTGTGTTCCCAGGAGAGGTCCTATTTTTGTCTGAGAGGGGAGGCAAAGAGGGCAAACCACTCTGGCACCAACCTTATATAGGTTGTTGCTCCATCCCCCTTGGCTTCCACCTTCCTCATGGAACCTCCTACCTGTAGCTGCCCCTAATGGGCAGGGCTTCCCCTTACCTACCTGCCCACTCTCCCCCCCCGCCCAGGTGACATCGAAGGGAGGGTGTGCCCACAAACAAAAGTCTGCCCCCTGCTAGGCATAAGGGGCTCTGTTAGAATGTGTAAATTCCTCACTTCCTACAGCCAAATGTGTGATTCAGGAGGCAGATATCAAACAAGGAGTGGAGGAGTATACTGTAGGCATGGTCAATCAAATTCCGTTTTTTTTATTCCTGCTATATAATTTACTAATTTACACCACATCTAAAACAAGAGCCTGATTTCTTAAAACTGGCCAATATGGCAGCAGTCTCTTTCTTTACAATTTAAAATATAGGAAAGAAAAGAAGGGAATTTGGTTCTATTGTTTATTTATAATTTTTGATCAAGAAGGTACCCTGAGCTGAATAGCTCATTACCAGGTGCATCCAGAGGGGAGAGATGGATAAATTAAGGAGGAGGTGTTTGGAAAGTACAGATATAGTACAGAATATATTATAAATCACTAAGGTGATTTCAGTCAATCAGTGCACAGAGCAATTGTACCTCCTATCCTGTGTACAGTGTGCTCTCGTGTAGGACAGTTAGGAGGGAGCACTTCACTTCAATACCAGAGGGGAGGACGGCAACATAAAATTTAAAAAAAGACTCTGAACTTATTACAGATTACACAAGCTACACTCAAGCAATTTATAATAAGATAATAAGGCCTCCAAGGGATGTCTTTTATGGGACAGACTCCTTTCATGAAGTTTAGGCAGACAACCACTCATCTTGGACCAGTACTTTGAGATGAATGAAGCATTGTGCCAAAACTTTCTCTTCTTCAGTAAAAGTTGTGGGTTTGTGGTGGGTGGGGTCAAGTCCAAGAACACAGTGGCAGAATGACTTTTAAAGCAGTTCAAGTCTAACAAGGAAGGAGATGAGGGTGGAGCCTTAAACCACATCACCATAGACAAAGGCTGGAAAGCCTTAAAGGTCATTTTACCATTTTACCAACTAATTCCAATCTTTCTGACATTGGGAGGCAGGATTTGTTCCTCTGGCAGACTTCAAGTTTGGCAACATGTTTGGCAATGATGGATTCCAGGAGGCAAGAAAAGTCTAGATGTTGGTTAAGTCAGATTATAAGGTATTTATATCCATTTGGGCATTACTGAGAATTCAAAAGGAAGGAAGGAAGGAAGGAAGGAAGGAAGGAAGGAAGGAAGGAAGGAAGGAATAGAAAAGAAGCCAGTTTTTGTTGGTTAAAAATGTCATAGTGACTACAGTGTCATTATAGTGCCTTTCTTACATACTCTGTCCAGTGGAAAAATTGGAACGGTATAGGAGGGGGAACTGTCATCTGTAGATACAGTATGTAAAAAACAGAACTCGAATCTCTGTGAGGCAGAACTCTACTATAGTATTCAACAGAGAAAGGTGCCGGAATAGTAGGTACTTGAATGCAATTTTATAAGAAAAAGACCTGAGAGTTCCTAAGTTAGCCTCTGACTGTATCACTAAGTGAGTATTTGGCTTTGCTGAGGTTTGAACCTGTGATCTCTTAGCTTCCACATTGGTACTCTAACCACTGGACCAGACAATTCCTTCTCATAGGTCTGCCTGTTTACTAAGGAGGAACTCACCCAGCCACCTCAGGTTCTAGGAGAGGGAGTAAGTCCTCTGCATGCATTCCCCTCTGTCAAGCTTGCTTGACATGTGCTGTGCTGGTCAGGAAGAGGAGGAGTATAAACAGTAGTTAAGCCTAGTGTAATGGTGGGGAGAGGGAATATACCCACCCAGGTGCATGTCAGTGTGTAATTAAAATGGACAGAATGGTTACCCAGGTGGACATGGCTACCAGACCACTGTAAGCTGTTAAGATGTCAGATCTGAACAATACATTGTTTTCTACAGTATGTGGGTGCTAATTAGATGCTCCACAGACTATGCATTGACCTGTCTGCTGATAAACATCTATAAGCAGCTGGAGACTCATTTAATGGTCATGAATGTGTTTGCAATGCTCTTAGTTACTGACACCCTCTGCCAGTGCCTTTACATCATATACTGGGGCTGGAAGAGATGCAGGGATAAACAAGCATATGGGTTAAAAAGGGCTCATTGATGATTTATGGGGTGCCATTGTGTCAGCAAGCTCAACAAACTAATAGGAGGCCACCTATGTTCCTGAACTGGCACCAGGTGCTTGAGTCCTTAGAAAAGCAATTAAAAGGCCAGTAAAGGCATTCCTCATGGGAAAAATGTGGGAAAAGTCAATTGTTTAACTGAGCTCGGGGTCATGAAAGCAGCAGTTCCTGTTACAAGAATCTTTAGATAGTTCATCAAGCACTCTTTTTCAACCACTAATGGTGTGCCTTGCAGTTCGTTTTTGTTTCTAAATCCATTTCTATTGCCCCACATTTTACTTTATGGTCACCATGTTAGTGCTAAGGTTTTATGGCCTGAATTTAACCTTAATACCCCAAGTGTCCCATAAGGTCATCCAGTAGTTTCTGTTACGTGCCAGTTTGTCTGAGTCACATGAAGCGTAATGTGAAAGAATGGGTGTCTACTAAAAAGGCCTTAAACTTATTGTAAAAATATATGTTTAGACTTACTGTTTTCATGTTTTGCTACTTGCTCCTGCTACTGAGTTTCAAAATATTTTAGCTGACGCTGTACAGTACATATTTCACCGTGTCTTTAAAGCAACAGTGCAATGAAAAATGTTTTCCCAAAAGGCTGATTTCATCTACAATTAATACAAATATTAACATACCTGTCAGACCTAGCTACACAGTATAAGGTTGTTTTTTTTTTTCATTTTCTTGACCCTAACCCTTGCTATTTCTAAACTAAATGTGGCGGCCATCATTTTTACTTGAGAAACAAACTGCATTGAAACATTTATAAAATATTTTCTTGGTGGTGGAACTATAACATTTTACGACCAAATGAAACTCGAAGGTGCATGGAAACATTTATGGTGAAAGAAAGGTAACGTAAATTTATTTTTCCCAGTTTTGTTACACTGCTGCTTTAAAAAGCAACTGGCTCTCCCCATCTGACTTCACGATTGCTATCTGTGGTAACACAGACTGTAACCATAGACCCCATATTAAGCACTATGATGTCATAAGCAAGTACTATGAGGCCAGTTGAGGACAGTGAAAGGTTTTCTATACAGACATCATTGATGGACTACTAAAATATTCTCTACATCCTGGAAAGGAAAATTAACATCTAAAACATGTAATGTGTGGTCAGTCATTATAGCTGAAACATTACATTTGTAAAAGCACATACTGAAGTGGATATCTATACCTCCTCTTTAAAGGGACACTGTCAACCCCCTTTGTGCCTCAGATTGTTCCTAGTGTAAAAAAAAAGTATCTGTAGAATGTGTTGATGTAGCTGGTAGTTTGATTCTGCTTCCTTTTCTCTTTTTTAAAAATGAAAAGCAGACTGCCCACCATTCTGATTTTATCACACAAAAACGTACTGTATTTGTTCACATTCCTTTATCAACTCCCTCCGCACCTTTCCTGGACTTGGGAACACCCCCAACACAGTCTAGACCCTCATGATGCAGTAGGAGGAGAGGAGACTATTGTATCATGAGTGACTGCACTATTTGGGGGTGTTCTTAATGTTCAGGAAGTGTGCAACAGGAGTAGATCAAGGATTTGAAATGAAACAGGGTTGGCTATAATTGCACAATTAGCATGCATTTCAATTCTACTAAGAAAAGAAGCAGATAAAACAATCAGCAGCTTAAACTGAATTTAGAGAAGGTAAGTAATCACAAAATGTGGGTTTTCAACTAGCAATAGCATGATGCAGAAAGGATTGACAGTGTCTCTTTAAATAATGGGGCTTCAAACAGCTGAGAATATTGATATGAAACCTGGGGGCAGTCATATTTAATTGAATTGTTCTTTGTTCTATAATTTTTTTTAAATCAAGAAATGCTAAAGCTAACTCAAAACTGAGAGAAATGGGATCAGACAGGACAAGAGAAAAGGACAATTTAAAATAGAATAACAAGGTACAAGTGCCACGTTTTGCTGTAAGTGCAGATTAAAATGGCTGTCTTGGAGAGATACAAAGACTCTGACAGGGAGAAATCATGGAGGCAAAAGGGGAGAGCAGGGAGTCTGAACTCTGCTGCCAAAATACTGTCATGGGGTTGTGGGTCACAGAGAGTCAAACAAGCAGACATCAAGTTAAACGCCTTTGGCATGGTGTAAGTTTATCTTAAATATTTTGAAGACATTGAATTAATGCTTTAAAGTCTTTCAGTTGCAAGACACAGACATGATGACCATCTCACCATGTGACTTGATGTTTAGGCAGATAATAGAAGACTGCTAAAGTTTTAGTCACTTGCCTAGAGCTTAAACACTAGTGTCTCAGTCTTGGAAAAACAACTTTTCTCCTCGTCTCTCTAGACAGCAGTTTTTTCCTCTCTTCTCTGGAGCAAGATTTAACTCTTTTAGTTATTTTTGATTTTATCATATGCTACAGTTTTAAGTGAAGGAAGAAATACAGCTGAAGCTTATTCCCAGGTGTGTCCTGGGAGCACGGAGTGGTCAAGTGACTTGCTTAGGGTAACAGTATGCAAGTGAAGGTTGTGGGAATTAGACCCAAGTCTGCTAGATGTACCTAGCTCATTCACATCTCATTGCTCTAACCTCTAGATTAAATTGCCAGACCTGCTCTGTTGCACATTTTAGCACAACTGCATCACAAGTCAAAGTCACCCCTTTTTATACCCCTCCCATATTGTAGGTCATGTGGTAAGGTGGTCACCTGGCACTCAATCTAATTATTATATTTTACTGTTTCTACAGTATGTATTATAAAGCACTGGAAGGGAAGACCGTTGTTTTAAGACTTTTTAAATATCAGGTATATCATAACATCATCTAGTAACTCTTTAGAATTGCTAAGTAAGATGTTTAATGAACTTACATTTTGCTTTTAGCCCCACCTCTGGTATCACCTCATAACAGACCGAGAGCCAGATTCACAAAACATTGCCTGGGCGCAAACCAGGTTGCCCGGGCTAAACTGGGTTTTGCCCTGAGTTGGTATTCACAGAGCTCAGTTTGCCCAGGCAAACTGTGTTTACGCCTGGGCAAAGTTGGGAGAGGAGCCACAATGCAAATGCAGGGGGAGGGGACCTGCATATCCCCGCAGTAGAATTTGCAAAAGTTTTGCTCCATGCAAGGGCTATTTGCAAAGGCCCTTGCATGAAGAAATTACCGCTGACAAATACCTGGTGGTAATCTGCACAGCCCTAGTAGTTGGAGGAGGTACTGCACTCCCTCATCCCCCTCCCCAGTCCCCAATTGCCCACCCAGCAGTGTAAACTCAGTTTCCATAGTGTAGTGTTCCCTCCCCTTCCCCGATCACCGACACATATGAAAATAACCCTTTTACCATAGTGTAGTGTCCTTCCTCTCTCCCAGGTCACTGATCTCCATAGAAATAATTATTTTCCATAGTGTAGTGTCCCATCACTCAATCGCCGACACGTATAAAAATATTCCTGTTTCCATAGTGTGGTGTCCCTCCCTCCTCCCTGGTCCCCAGTCTCCCACCCCAGATGTTACAATAATTTTCCATGGTGTAGTGGGTCCCACCCCAGTCTCTGATCTCCCACCTGAAATGTTACAAAACTTTTCCATAGTGTAGCGGTCCCTCCCCGGTCACCAATCACTGCACCAGATATGACAAAAACCCATTCCCTGGTAGTCTAGGGTCCATCCCCCCACCCCACAAACCATTCAGTGTGACCCACCACCCCGCTCCCCCTATCCCAATCGCTGATCAGCGACCAGCACAGTCCTTCTCACACCACCGCAGCTGGCCTATGACTGAGCCCTCCTGAATCGCATACTGTGCTGTACTAGGAGCTTAGAGGCCTTAAATTGGGGTACTTCCATGGAGCAAATTCTGCTGTGTAGCTCTGCCAGGAAAGTATTATATCGATATAGTGTATGGGGGAACTTTGTTGTGGATGGAAATCCATCCCTTCAACAACTTTGTTATGCTGCACTAGCTACGTCATTGTAGCTGTTGTGCTGCACTAGCTACGTAGTTAGTGCAGCATAACACTTAGAAGGTGGGTGCTCATGCATGATAGGGTGACCGGCAATCCTCTGAGAAAGGTTGCAGTGGTGAAACAGGCCTGAGGAGGCACAAATTACCAAATAAACCAGCAAAAAAGTAAGGACGGTCTTTGTATGAGTGACCATACACTATAAAAGACTGTGTATGATTGCTCATACACAACAATGGTATTTTTCAACTCTCTAGGTTTCCATGATAATGAGACCGCTCGAGCTGCGCTCTCAAAGTCTCTAGTTACCATGGAAACCTCTTGAGTGAAAAATGCCTTATTGTGTATGAGCGATCTTACACAATCCTCTATGTAATTGATGAATTGTCATGCTGTATATTTTGGAAAATCCCATAAAATGTTAATTTAAAAAAATGTTTTGAGGTATGTATAGATATCACAGTGTGCTGCCTCCTGGTTGTCCAAAAGAGTGCCACAGAGGTGGTTATCACCTTTTAAGGGCCTGGGTTCTGAATCCTTTCAGCTAATTGTGACACAGGAAATTCCCTACCCATTCTAAAAATGGATATATACAGTGGAGCTGGCCAGGATGAAACATAGTATACAGTGAGACCAAATAACAAAAAAGATTAACTGCCACTGAAATTACTTTGTTTACTGCAGTAAAATTACAGCAGTATGCTGCAATGTTTTGTTGCCTCCCGGCTGGCACTACTGTAGGTTCTGTGGTGGGCAACTGACACAGCTCTCCCTCCACCTCAGCTGGTCTACACCTTGTCATCCATTAACTTGCCAGTCGTGAACTTGTAAGAAATTTATAACAAAGCAATCTCTTCCCCTCACCCACCCTCTAGCATCTATGCCATCCTCCTCACCCCCAGCCTCTCCATTACATACTGTACATATTGTATGGTCCCATTGTGGGCAATGGGCACAGACCTCTCTCTCCAGCTCAAATGGGTGCCCTCTTGTTCTCCATTTTCCCCCTTCAATCACTAACCCATAAAAAATAACAAAAAACCCACAAAAAATTAAAAGATAAAAAACTGCCCCTCTAGCGCCTGCACTACACTCTTCCCCACACTCATGTTAAAACAACCCCCCATCCTCGCTTACCCCTTATTATCCATGCCACCCTCCTTGCCAACAATGTTAAAACAATCCCCACACCCTCACCCAACCTCAAACACCCATGCCTCTCTGCTGCCCAACCATGCTAAAACAACCCCCTTACCAACTCTTTAGCACCTATGTCACTCTCCTCCCCAACCATGTTAAAACAATTCCCCACTCTCACCCACCCTCTAGCACCCATGTCACTTTCCTGCCTAACCATGCTAAAACAACACCCTCAACCACTCTTGAGCAACCATGCCACCCTTCTCCACATGGCAGGGCAAGGCAAGGCAATTTTTATTTAAAAATACACCCATCCTGGAGGCCCAACATGTAAGATTACATACAAACACAATTGATAAATTAGAAATACAAAATAACTACACAATATACAAGATAGATATTCAGCACTATAACTCAGTGTTAAAAATGTTTTTAAATATGATCAGCAATAACTACTGGCTAAAACACAGCCATGGACCAGTTTAAGCGCGGACATGCACACAACCATGTTAAAACAATCCCCCCCACCCTCACCCATCCTGTAATACTTTTGCTCACAGAGCAATATTGCTATCAATGCAAGGAGGCAACTGACTGAGGCAGCTAGAACATTTCTGCTACAGTACATTTCTAACTAGGGGGTAAGTACATGGGTACTTTATTAGAAGTGTGGGGTCTGCAAGGTTAACTGAGACCTTCAGTCAGGGTGAAAAACCAAAACACAGTTGTTAGTGTGCTAGTCTGAGTCGGGGGAAGGGAGTTGACAATCGTCCTTGCAGATAGCTGGATCAGGAAGATAGCTGTGAATTGGGTGTGTGTGTGGCTTAGGCAGAAATGAAGCAGTTGTCTGCATTTAGACTTTCCTAGCCTTCTTACAAGCGCACTATAAAAGAACTCCCTCCTAATGTGTTCGCCACATTTGTGTCCAGTAAGTAAGTGGAACAGCAAAGAAGTACAACAGGTATAAGACTGGCATCTTAGGCACCAGCTGGCAACTGCAGAAGGAAGCAATGAGGCAGGAGGCTCTGCCAGTCGACTAAGGCAGAGTGCCTGTTCACTCCTGTTTTTGCATTCACTGATGGGATGGGCAGCAGGTAAAAGGTAGGACTACAGTGGGAATAAGAGCAACACCCTATCTAGAGTAACAGTATAAGGGGAAGTACACCAGGTACAGGGAGGGAAACACAGGTAGCAACACACATAACAAAATCTGGTCAGATCCACCACGGCTGCATAATGAAGTTAGTGAATTTGTTTGAAATTGTTAAGGAGGTATGGAGAAACAACACAATGATTTGTAAGTAGTAAGACTTGTTTTGGTTTCTGTTCTAAGGAAGACATACACATTATTAGGAAAATATATGGAGGTTTACATTTTAATGGAAGGACTCGGAAGCTTACAAAAGAACCCCAATGCAAATGCCACTGATGTATGTGTTATCCCAGATGATATTGGCCAGACAGACACATTTTAAAGAAAACACAATTGCACATATCCCAATAATGCAAAGCATCAAGGGAAACATATGCAAATCCTCATGATGGTACAGAAGGTGGCAGTACATGAAAAAGTAATGGCTGGCATATATTCAGCCTTGGGATTATTTACACATTTTTTTTTTTTAGAGAAACAGGGTTTTTGTCCATGACGTGGTGTCCGCTATATTTAAGCAATGTGTTGATGTCTGGAAGTCAGGTGTAATGATGATGGACTTTAGAGAAAATGTGATATTAACTTTTAGAGGGGGCACTTTTGATAAGGCAAGGTAGTTATGCGTGTGATAATGGGAATATTAGGAAAGTATGAGGTCTACGCAGACGTGGAGTACAAATATGCACAGTTTCATAAGTATGTGGTCAGAGTGCAGGCAAATGTGATATGCAGGTTTGTTTTAGAAATAGGTAAAAATGGCGATACATGCAATTGATAGAAAGATAGATAATTACATAGACAGATAGATAGATAGATAGATAGATAGATAGATAGATAGATAGATAGAGGTAGAGAGAGAGAGAGAGAGAGAGAGATAGACACACAGACAGACAGGCAGAATAGGAATGGCAGTGAAGTACTGAAGTGACACCAACCCCACCCCCACCCCGCAGACATGGACAGGCATTGGGGTGTGCCATTGGGTCATTGGCCATAACACTCATGCCATTTCACCTCACCCTACCCTGCAGACACAGACAAGTGTCGAGGTGTGCCTTGGGGTTTTCAAACTTTTCACTCACCCCATTCCATACAGAAATATGCTGAAATGGGTACAGTATAAGAGAATGGAGTTAACTTTGGAGCTGAAGAGACAAAGGCCCACCTTGATACCTGTCACTGGCTGCAGGGTGGGGGTGGGGGTGAAAAGGCATGAGCATTACTGTTGACACTCCCAAGTCACACCCTGATGCCTGTCAGTCCCTACAGTGCAGGGTGTTATGGTCAGAAATCCTAATGCCCTGGGTGTTTCTTGGTATTGTCACTCCAAGTTTTCAGCATGGGCTTTTTGTGAGCCCACCGCATGAACAGTGACACTATCAGTTCATTAGTTGAAAAGAGATTTTGCAAAGTGACTGTGCCATTTGGCACCACAAGTGCACAAACACATTTTGAACAGGATGTAAAAAATGACAGCTATACATTTCTTGCTTCAGTAACTGCTCAGCACATCTGCTGCATGACCTGCTTATTGACATTTTATATCTGCTATGCAATGTACAGCTGCTATGGCTATATGGCTGAGAGGGACCTGGGGTGGTGGTGGATGTCAAGATGAACAACTCAGAGAATTGTAGGAGGGCAGCAGCTAAGGCCATGATGCTGGAATGCATCACTAGGAGGAACACTCCAGAAGGAGGGAAGTGATACACCCTGTGAATAACTGCTTAGTGAGGCCACACCTTGAGTACTGCATGCAGTTTTGGAGGCCACACTTAAAGAGGGACATTGAACTCCTGGAGAGGGTCCAGAGAAAGGCAACCAAAATCATCTGGTGTTTGGGGGGAAAGGACCTAAGGGGAGAGGCTCAAAGAGCTGAACATATACACGTTTGAAGAGAGAAGGGATGGGGGGACATGATAGAGGTCTTCAAGTACATGAAGGGGGTAAACAGGGGTGGCAAAGTCATGGTGCTCTGAAGGAAGGGGGGAGGGCAACTAGAGTGCATGGGTGGAAGCTGGAGGGGGATACTCAGGGGAGAAAGGAGGAGATGCTACTTCAGAGAGAGGGTGGTAGAACCATGGAATGCGCTGCCCAGGGGACTGGTGGAGGCAGAGACTGTGGAGAGGTTCAAGAGGGGGTGGGACAGGTACAGGGGGGAAGGGTTGTGGAAGCAAAGTCCAGTGAAGTGGGAATACCCTGGACTGGGAATGGAGAAGCCCGAGAGGGCAGGGGGGTGCAGCAAGGTCAGCTCCCAAGGTGGGGACTGACCAAACGAGCAGACACGAAAGCCCTCTAGGCCTATTCTGCTGGCATTTTTGTATGTTAGCATGCTTACTACGCCAACACCATGAACCATAAAACAGATGACTGCCATAACTAGGGAAGCAGTGTAGTACAGTGGTTTAAGGCTCTTAATTGCAAATTTGGAGATCTGGGTTTTAATCCCACAGCCCCCCCCCCAAAAAAAGAAAATTTTCTTACAGAGCTAATCAGCACTAACTGCTCATAGAATACTGATACCAACATCTACAGCTTAGCAAACACTTGAAATCTAACTGAGTGGGGTTTCTGTAAGAAAACAGCTAGAGTTTGTATTAGTCATAGCATTGATGGTCTGGGCAGTTTCTGTGCTTTTATGGTTGTGTATAGTTTGATACAATTAAAAGTTTTAAAATTAAAACGCTCCTGCTAGCCGGACCTGACACACACAGAAAATAAAAATAGTGAATTAGAGCTATTTAGTAGCTGTTGTCTTACAGTTAGCTAGTTCTCCCCTGGACTGGGAAGGGAGAAGGCTGAGAGGGTGGGGGGGCAGCAAGGTCAGTTCCCAGGGTGGGGACTGACCAAAGGAGCAGACACAAAGGCCCACTAGGCCTATTCTGCTGGCATTTCTGTATGTTAGTATGCTTACTACATCAACAACATGAACCATAAAACAGATGGCTGCCATAACTAGGGAGGCAGTATCGCACAGTGACTCAAGGCTCTTCACTGCAGATCTGGAGATCTAAGTTTGAATCCCACAGCCCCCACACAAATGTGGAGTATCTTTTTAAGAAAATATAAAATACATATGTGTGAGTTATTTAGTCTGGAGAATATTTGTTTCATTATTTGAAAAAGTGTGATATACTAAATGTGTAGTGCAGTGAACTATTGTAATATGGAATCAAATGTGGAGCTGAAACAAATGTGTGACTGTTGCCATTTATGCTCACTGGGCAAGAACAGTTGCACAGCTCTGATGTTGTGAAATGATTTTAAAGCAGTGCAAATGCTAAATCCTACTGCCACATTCAAAACACCATACCCTACCTACTTACCACAAATAAACTCAACTACATTAAAAAATAATTCTAGGCACTTTTCTTTTGCCAGAAGAGACACACTAAGCTGAAATCATGTTTACAGGTGTGACCTGGGAGCACGAGGAAGTTAAGTGATTTGTGCAGGGTAACACAGTATGCAAGTGGGGGCTGTGGGAGTCAAACGCAGGTCTCCACATTTATAGCTCAGAGCCTTAAACCACTGTGTTATACTGCATCCTTAACCTACCCGCCTACTTAACCATTTACAGCATGGTTACACTTATATATAATACATAATTCTCAAACTTGAAAGAAAAAATACACTTTATCATCAAAGTCTATATTTACCAAGTGCTGTGCCCATGTTTAAAATAATTTGACCCCCCAAAAAAATTTGCCCTGACATGAAACTGCATGTTTAACTGTAAAGACAATTAAAAATTGTATTTCTAATTGCATTACTAACACCAATGCTTCATGATTAAAACGATTTCAACCCTCTCCCCCAAAAATATGCCCTGACAAACTACATTTTGGGAAGATTGCCTTGGACAAGATGCAATAAAAAAAAACCTGAAAAACAGATTTAATGGAGTAAATGCTGACATCCTGTTTCTAGTGTCCATGATAAAAATTGTTAAGATTTTTTTAATGTCAGCTCTGAACAGAATAGCTTTTAAAATCACCAATTGTTTTCTTGTTCAATGTTTTCTAATATATCTCAAACGTAAAAGAAAAAACACACTTTATCATCAAAGTCTGTGTTCACCTAGTACTGAGCCCATGATTAAAATAATTTGAATCCCCTCCCCAAAAAATGTGCCCTGACATGAAACTGTATGTTTAACTGTAAAGACAATTACAAAATGTGTTTATAAAAGCATTACTAACACCAATGCTTTCAAAGTTTTGTAACTACTAAAGACAAATTATATATAAACTATACATATATAGCATGTTTAAGAAAAACATGTGGCTCTTACTGTAAATTAGAATGTGTGTCTAGGTCTCCTTCTGAGGCCCTAGGTGGCTCTGATAATCATTTGCTCAAAAGGATTTTGAAGTCAATTTGAAGGTATTAAATATATTCTGTTCTCCTAGTCCTTAATAAAGGCATTAAGTATCTTCTGTTCTCCACTGCACAAGCTTGTTCTGTTGGTTGACACAGGTCCCAAACTAGTGTATCTTGTTACAGCATGACAGAGCTATCTCATGCCCCTTCCACATGAATCAGAAAAAAGTTTGGGGTGGATCTTTAGGAGCTTCTTTGGTGGAGGTGGGTGGATCTTACTCCCAAAACAAACCCTAATGCTGCCTCCCACTGCTCAGGTTCCAGTTCTTGTACCACCCATTTAAGAAAGAAAATAGTACCCTGCAACTATTGACTAACATGAAAGTGTATTTATTTGAGGATGGAAAACATTGCTTGGAGGAGGGTAAGATGGAAGAGACTATTTACACCTTCAGTCAGTTCCATGGACAGAAAACATGACATCACTACTTTTGTACATGCAGAATGTCTGCAGGCTCTGCTCACTGCAGCCATAAAAAAGGAGAAGCTTGGAACATTGTATCAGGGTGACAAAAGCATAAAAAGCACATACATTTTCTCACTGAAAACAGATAATGTTGGTGATGGGGTGGTTTGTGGTTTCAGTGGTCTCAGCATGTCCACAGCCAAATGGACTTTAGTCTTGATGCATCTGCAGCTGGATGAACTGTTTTCTTGACACAGGGCCAAGGGGCCCCTGCATATCTGCAGCCAGACTGTTATGTCGATGCAGTGCCTGAGGTCCCTTCACATCCAATACCAAACAGTTACCTTGACACAGGCCCTGAGGTGCCCAGGTATATCCACTGGCAGATGTATTGCTACCCTTGACACAGGGCCTGGAGGTCCCCTGCAAGCCCAGAACCAGATGCAGAACCATGGTGGCTCCAGCACACCAACAGCCAGAGGGACTGCTACCTTTATACAGGGCCCAGAGTCGCCCCATATGCAGATGCCACAGTGGCATTTTGATGGCAAAGTACATTACAGCGGCAAGTCACTGTTGCCACTGTAATGTACCCATGAGATCCTGGCACTGCTTTGTCCAGGGTTTGTTCCCCTCCTCGAATAAACTCCAACCTGGAGTTGATAGTCCTTTCCTTAGTTATGGGGGCAGGAGTAGAGCCCTCTGCATCGGGAGTTGGGGGGCAAAGCCCCCCCAAAATACAGTTTCCTGACAGATTTATGCTGGCCACAACTTGCGGTCGACATATATCCCGTCGCTGTAGTGTTGCGTCAGAAAAAAGTTGATGCCATCATGCAACTTCTGCCAGTTGGACTGTTACCCTGGTACAGGGCCCAAGGTGCCCTCTGCATGTCCCTGACCTGATGGACTGTTGCCTTGGCACAAGATCTGGAAGGACTGCTACACATACATTGCTGAATGGACTGTTATCTTGACACAGGCCCCAAGGGGCCTCTGCACGTCCATGGCTGGATAGACTTTTTCCTTGGTGCAGGAAGTGGAGGGCCAAATGCACATCTGTGGTGGACTGCTACCTTACCACAGGGCTTGAAGGGGCCATTGCATGTCTATTTCCACATGAATCACTGTGCATTTGCTGCCAGATGGACTGTTACTTTGATGCAGGGCCTGGAGGAACCTCTGCACCTCCAGAGCCAGATTGACTGATACCTTGATACAGGGCCTGGAGGGGGTTACTACCCCTCTACGGATGAACTTTTTTCTTGGCTTAGGGCCCGGTGGGGCCATTGCATGTCCATGGATGGACTGCTACCTTGGTAAAAGGCCTCAAGGTCCCATTGTGCCTCTACAGCCAGACAGATGGTTACCTTTTCACAGGGCCTGGGGGGCCCTTGTGTGTCCATGGCCAGATGACTGTTACCTTGGCAATGGGCTTAAAGGTACCTTTACATGACCATGACCAGATGGACTGTTACCTTGGTGCAGGTCTCAAAGGGACCTCAGTTATCTGCAATAGGACAGACTGCTACCTTGGTGAAGAGGGGTCACTGGGAATCTGCAACCAGACAGTTACCTTAATACAGAGCCCTGCGGGACCCCAACACAGCCACAGCCAGACTACAGTTTCCTTTGTGCAGAGCCCAAGAATGAGCATATGTGAAAATAAAAAAAATGTTACCATATTGGTCCTTGTACAACAAAATGCACAAAATAGGTGATTTGATACCTTTTCTTGAACCAACAGAGATTTACAGAAAATCCTTAAGGTTTCAAACCTACGTGGTTCTTCAGAAGAGATGGCAGGTTTCTGAAAAAGCTCTCGTTTGAGTACCCAGAACAATATTAGGTAGAAAAAAACATTTTGCACATGAATGTGACAGATTAGAGAAATAATTAGATAAGAAACACAACCAAACAGAGAGAAGAAAACATAATTGAAACTCTAGTTGTGTGTAGGTCAAATGCCACCGAATGGAATGTTATGTAGTTGTAGAAGGTCTATGAATTCTCTAATGTTAACTGACTTACTAGAGAGAAGTTGGAGACGGTGTGTGTGTGTGTGTGTGTGTGTGTGTGTGTGTTAAGCACTTGAAACAGCAGTTCTGCATGTGTGAATCTAATGCCCATGAAATCACCACCCACCAGTTAAATCAAAACTATAAATACACAGTTATATAGATTAGATAGAATCATTGTATATGTAAGCATAGGAGATTCTTCATCAGATATTTGAATATCTCCTTTATGCTCTTGTATTCTAATTTTAACAGCTCTGCCTGTCTGTCCTATGTACATATTGTTACAAGGACATTGCAACTGCAAAAAAGTCCCCCTTCCCCCCACTGTTTCTCTATAGTTCTAATATAATTCTAATAGAAGTATAGGGAGGCAGTATAGCGCAGTGGTTTAAGGCTCTGAGCTGCAAATTTGGAGACCTGGGTTTGAATCCCACAGCCCCCACTTGCATACTGTGTGACTCTGAGCAAGTCACTTAACTTCCCTCTGCTCCCAGGTTGCACCTGTAAACAAGCTTTCAGCTTAGTATGTGTCACCTGGTTAAACAATTGGAAAAAAAAACATTCTTTATTTATTATGTTTTATTGTTTATTTCTTCTTATAACTGCACTAAAGATTTTCAGCTCAGCTCTTTGGTTATTTCCGTATAACCTCCCCCCCCCGCCCCAGTCTCTCTCCAATGATGATCTCGAATATATGAAATAAGCAATAAGAAAGGACTAATGTTATCAACATATGTATGTACTGATATCAAATATGCCTGTCACTATACCACTCAGAAATAGAGTCTGCCTGCACCAAATCCATTCTCCATTCATTTTGAATGACGGACATTTACTGTTGCTAAGCAATATTACTCGCAGATCCTGCAAGAACATGGGAGTGATGTAGCTTCATCCATGGGAATGCAGGCAGACCCAAGAGGATTCTAATGTGAGAAGACGGTGTCCATATTATCACAGACACCATTGGAGTGTATAGTGACCAGTTCCATTGAGAAACGCATTCAGGTAAAATGCCTTTACATTCTAACAACTGACAATAAGAAAGCAACATTAGAAAATGGAGATACTAAGTTGACTTTTATTTAACTTTTCAGGATGGCCAGTCCTGTTCCATATAAAAGAAGATGCTCATATCTAATTCAAAGATGTTTCAGGTACACCAGTCTAAGCACAAGACATCTGGCGGTTAGCTCTGTTTGAGCATTTTAAAAGTTTGCTGAGTGGTGAAGGACACATATTCTGTGTAAGTGCATGAACTGGATGTAACTCACTATAGGGTGACACACAGATAAAATGCAAGGTAGTAAC
The DNA here is from genome assembly GCA_016271365.2 of Neoceratodus forsteri. Lineage (NCBI taxonomy): Eukaryota > Metazoa > Chordata > Ceratodontiformes > Ceratodontidae > Neoceratodus > Neoceratodus forsteri. The sequence goes on from CM057453.1 coordinate 439,107,580, forward strand.
ACTTGGGATAACTAAAGAAAGAAGGAGAAAAAAAGTTTTGTAACATGTGAATTAATTCTACATGCTTAATGTTCTTATCTTATCTATGTTTAGGAACCTGCAGTAAACAGGAATATTATGTATTAAAATGAAGAGAGGGATTAAATTGTGATCTGAAAGAAGGTACAGAATGGCAGAAAAAAATATATTTGTAGTATAAGAATACAACACAAAAGTAAAGAATTTTGTACTGCTGCATGTTTATCATTATAGAAAGCCCTTGAAAAAGCATTAACTGTGAAACGTTGGAGGATAAAACTATTTTGGATTCAGCAGCAACTGAGTTTGAGTTGGTTTCTGAAACTTTGCCTGTTAAGCTGATCACTGGGAAATTTATGGAATCCAAAGCTTCTGGCATCAACCAAGAACATGATCATTTTCAGCCAAATCAGTCAAACAATGGCCATGCTATTAAGGTTCAGAAATAGGGGTTTATACAAGCACAGTAGCCCCTGTTTATTAGGGGTTATTAAAAATTCCTATGCTGAAGCCTAATTTTTGCACCTTAATAGCTAAAAATTGACATGTGCAGAGCTGGTGCCAGGATCTCTGGATCTGTTACATTTCATATTGATCAGTTAGGCATGAGCAATCTTCTAGAAGTTTGGAAATACCCAAATTCACAAAAATAAAACCTTTTCTTGTTCACGAATAATGAAAAATATGGTTATGATTTGAAATCTGAAACTTTCAGGTCTGATATGGCTTAGTCCAAGGATTGTGCTTTGTAGAAAAAAAAATTTCTGAAGTGTTACTATTTTTGAGGGATTTGAAAAAATGTGTTCCATTTTTTCTAGATGCTTAGAAGCAAACATGAATATTTCTAAGGATAACTGAAGTTTGCAAAAGCAATTTGTTATGGTGTTTGTGTGAAAAAATGCTTTTCTGAAGTAAAGAAATTAGTTTTTGTATGAGTTGATCCAAAAGTATAAAAAAAAAAAAACACAAATGTTTGCTAACTGAAAAGAGAAAATGTAGGTGGAAGAGGTTTTTGTGGTCCCTGCACGCCAATAGCCAGATGGACTGTTATTGTGGTGCAGGGCTGGGGGGGGGGTTGCTCTTGTGCATTTGTAACCAGATGAACTGTTACTTTGGCATAGTGCCCACTGGTCATTTCACAGCTGCAGACAAATGAACTGTTATGTTGGCACAGGACCCAGAGGGGCCCCTCTATGTCCACAGCTAGATAGACTGTTACCTTGGTGCAGGGCCCAAAGTGGACCCTGCACATCCACAGCCAGATGAACTGTTATCTTGTGGCAGAACCCATAGGGGCCTTTGTGCAACCACAGTCAGATGGACTGTTATATTGGGACAAGGCCCAGAGGGCCACCTGTACATCTACAACCTGATGTACTGTTACCTTTGGACAGGACCCTGAGAGGTCCTTCACATTTGCAGTCAGATAGACCATTATCTTTGTCCAAGCCCTAGAGGGGCCACTGCATGTCTTCAACCAGACTGTTATCTTGGCATGGGACCCAGAGGGTCCCTTGCATATCTTTAGCCAGATGGAATATTGCCTTACACAGGGCCCAGAATGTCCTAGTGTGAATAGCCAAATCGACTGTTTCCTTAACGTGGGGCCCAGAGTGTCCCTGTGTGTTCACAGCCAAATGGACTGCTACCTTGATGCAGGGTGGGTGAGGAGGGCCCCTGTGCATCCACAATCAGATGGACTGTTACCTTGGCCCTTGCATGTTCATAGCCAGATTGCTTGCTACATGTGTCTGAAGCCAGACATACTTTTAGCCTGGTGCAGGGAAGGGCCCTATGTGTACTGTCATCATGGTCTTTGGTGCCATACTATTTTAATTATTATTACTTAAATACATATACAAGATAACTTTTAACTGTCAACATAAGCATGAATGTAGTCATTATCTATGTAGAAGTTGTATTAAATATTTGTTTATAGTGCATAGTGGGCCCTTATTTCAAATGGATTTCCATCCTTGCTAAAATGTTTTACTCCAGTTCAAATGCCATAGAACGTCATTGCACTCATTTGTGTTGGAACAACATGTCAGCTGATCAGAAATCTTTGGGCTAGCTGCACAGACAACACTGCAAGTACAGTTCCTTTCCAAAAAATGTGAAGCTGCCAAGCTGCAGGGTGAGTGAGAGGAAGACTGTACACAAACTCAGTCACCACAGACCGAACACAAAAATGACTCCAACTCCACAACTCTGCTAGAGTGGATTAGTGGATTATGACCAATCACCCCAAAAATATTATCTCCTCTGGCACACTAGCAGATTCCATTACAGATCACTCCCCCACTTTCTGCATCTAGGGTAAGACCAAGCCCCCCCATCAAAGCCTCGGTTTATCACTTTCCATAACTATGCTCACCTTGACCACCAGTCTTTCCTACTGGATATTTCTTCTATCAGCTGGTCTCCTCTGTTCAAATTAGATGACTCTCAGACTGCTCTAAACCTATCCCTGTATCACTTTTTGGAAACTCAGGACAAACACTGTCCCCTCATTACCCGTCGTGTAAAAAACAAACATACCCAGTGGCTTAAGTCCGACCTTCTCTCCTAACTAAGACTGCATGATAAAAGTTGGTGCCACTATAAAAAGTCAGGACTGCCTGCTGACTTCAATTCCTATAGGGTACTCAGAAATTCTTGCAAGAAGGAGATTAAAAGTGCAAAGAGCACCTACTGTAAAGATCTCCTAACTAAATCTTGTGGTGACCCCCAAAAATTCTGGTCCCATATAAAGAGCTTCCTAGGTTCAAATCCGGCCCCCACCCCAACTGATATGACTCTTAATGGTATCCACTGCAACAATCCTTCCACTATCGCAAATTTTTTTAATACCCAGTTCGCTGATCTTACAAACTATACATCATCCTTTCCAGCTTCACTTAACTCTCATGCTCAGCCCAATGACTCTGGGCCCAAATTTCATTTCAAATCTGTCACCCGTCTGGATGTACTTAGACTGCTCAATAACATTTCTGACCTTTCTGCAGCAGGCTCTGACAATATTGAACCTGAGCTGCTAAAACTTGCTGCCCCTTACATAGCCGCACCTCTAGCTAGGATCTTTACTCTCTCCCTGTGACACAGCTATGTTTCTGCTCTCTGGAAGATGGCCAGGATTACCCCTGTCTTCGAAAAGGGTAACCGCAAAAAAACTCCAACTACAGGCCTATAGCCATCTTGTCAGTCCTCAGTAAAATTCTTGAGAAGCTCGTAGCCACCCAAACCATAGAATTTCTTCAGAAATATGACCTTCTTACAAATGCGCAGCATGGATTCCACAAGGGTAGTAGCACCACCACTGCATTACTCAAATTCACATCTGATACCCTATCTGCCATGGACTCTGGCCTCCTAACAGGGGCAATTTTTATAGATATGACAAAAGCGTTAGACCTGGTCGATCATCCTATCCTCCTTACCACTATTAGATCACTAGGTTTCTCATCAAATGCTACAGCATGGTTTGGCAGCTACCTATAGGATCGCACCCAGCAAGTTAAATTCAATTCCACATTGTCTGATTCTGCAACCATAAACATTGGCATGCCACAAGGTTCTATTCTTGGTCCACTGCTTTTCTCCATTTTTATAAATAATATTACCTCTAACCTTCTATAGACTAACTCCCTATTATACGCTGATGATATTGTCCTTTATGCTAGTGCTAAAAACATTACAGAAGTTAACGAAAAACTTTCACTTGACTTTTAAAGGGTTCAACAATGGCTATTCAGCCACAAGCTTCTGCCGAATGTACCCAAGACTCAAGCCATGCTATTTGGTTCCAATGCCAAACTCAAGCTCTCTAAAGCCACTTTCAAAGTTACTACCTTAAATGGCTCTTCCATTAGTGTTGTACCCTTATTTAAAGATCTTGGTCTCATACTCAACCCAGCTCTCACTTTTGATCTCCATATTCAACAATCCTGGAAGCTGGCTAACATAAGACTCGGTATGGCCTATCGTTCCAGTTATATGCTCACACCTTCAGCTAGGCTTGCCATAGCCCATGGCATACTCCTCCCATCACTCACCTATGGAGTTGCAGTGTATGCCTCTGCAATTAAAACTATTCTCAGCAAGTGGAATGTCACCTACAACAATGTCTGTAGGTATGCATCCTCCTCTCATTGGATGAAACACCATTGCCTACTATACTCAGAACTCAGGTGTCTGTCTCTGAATACATCAAGAGACTTTACATATGGCTTGGTCATAGAGAATGTCATCCGTAACCAAACACCTATGTCCCTGGCGGATCTGTTCCTCATCCAGCCATCCAAATACAGTCTTCGCTCGACTGCTAATGCCCCTGTGCTTATTCCTCAACACCACTCCACCAAAGGTGCTAGCGCTTTCTCCTGTTATGCCCCCATCACTGGGATTCCCTCCTGCTAGCTATAAAGTTAGTACCATCCCATGCCTCTTTCAAGAAATTGCTTCGTGATCATCTTGCTAACTCCTGTTCATGCTCCTGCTTCAAACCGCCCTAGCCCATTATTTCTCTCTTGATCTATGCACCCTCTCTCCTCAGGTATGCACTTACACTCCTCTAGTCGTCTACTTGCACCTTGAGTACACTAAGTTCCTATCCCCCTGCTTTTGCCTTTCTTTCTATGCTATCCCATCTTTCTCCCCTTTTTCTGCATCCCTTCCCTAGTCATATCCTGACTGTACTCTATCCTTTATGTATAATTTATCATTTCTGGGTATTACTGTTTTTGTTCATTATACCATTTTCTCTACCTGGATTACTGCATAATGGCTTGTTGACTGTATCTGCTCTCTTATTCACGCCTTGTTATTGCTGATGTAATTTGCATTATGTTTCTTTGCTGACTGCTTTGTATTACTGCTTTATATGCTTTTTACTTTTTGTGCTTTTACTGTTTTGTATGTGTTTCTACCTCTGTTGATCAAATGTTAAATCAATTGTTTTGTGTCTGTAAACTCCCAGGTTGTGCCTGAAAATAGTCATTGCTACAGCTAGCGCACCTTACCTGGTCAACAAAAACTAAATAAAAAAATAAACCTTGCTATTCTTTTTTTGTAATTTGGCATTTTTATAACATGACTGTCCAACAGCTATTTCAGTGTGAGTCTCCCAATGGTTTTCCTTTCACTTTCGCTGCTCCCTCAGACATGCACCATCTGTCCCTGACCAAGCCCTAATTCTAAACAAGCATTTGTCAATGCCGAATGTTTCCTTGCATGGTGTGTGTAGCAGTGGTGTATTGTGTTAGTCGAATCACAGCTTAAGGTTACTAAACAAATCCTCACCTGCTGCAATGCTTTGCAGGCTTTCCAAAATGCTGATGACATTATAATAGCCTTGTTGTGCCCTGAAACCAGTACTGAATTTAAAGAGAAACAGTTCAATCCATACAGAGACATCTGATTTAAAAAGTCTGACTGATAAACTGATGTTGAATAAATCAAATACACAATAGCTTGACTCAAAATATACAATTCATTTCCATTTGTGAGTGGGTAGGACTTTCATAGCTCACTCATAACTCTCGCACTAGTGAGTTACGGTCCTGCCCCCTCACTCATAAAGACAAAGTGTGTATTTTGAGTATGGCCACGGTATATCCCCTATGTTATGTACGGTGATCAGTATTGCTACAAACATTATTGCACAGGAATTAAATATTACAATTCCCCTGCCAGCAGTCACATGAAGCATCATTCCCTTGGCATGTAGGAACAAAACACATAGAAAATGCAACAGATTAATAATCAAGCGGTTAATTATAAATTACACTGACTAAATAATTGTAATAATTTATTTTAAAAAAATAATATGTGCTTTTTGAAAATTATATGCTGTGTGGGAAACACTTAGGAAAATGTGTTTGCCTCCTCTAGTGACTGGGATAAAGACAGCTTTTTTTTTTAAGTTGTACTAGGAAGACCATACTGAGCTGGTAACAGCTTGTTTCCTGATGCATCCTGGGGGAGTGGTTGAGGAGCAATATAAGGCAATATATTGTGGCAACAATGCATTAGCCAGTACAGTACAGTGCAAGGTAAACAAGATACTGACAAAATAAAAGAGCATGCACATTACAATATGTGCTGTGCAAGTTAAGCCAGCTGTGCCAGCTAAGGAAGAAGTCATTCTTTAAATATTGCAAGTATGGGCAAAGTCAGTGACGTGAAGGAGAGAGGAAATGGCAGGGATTTTCAAAAGTCAGACTGTGAGAGGGGGGAGGATACATCAAGGAAGGAGGAGAGGTGAGCGAGAACTAGCTTCACCTGCACCTTGGCCAGAGAAGGAAGTAATGAGATGTGAAGGTAGATATCTGGGTCTGAGGAGCCCCCCCCCCGCCTTTTGTGGAGATGGAGGATCTTGTCCAGCCTCTGGGCCCTGGGGACTGTCCTGAGAGGAAACTAGAGGTTGAGGAACATAGCTATAAAATAATCAATAGCATGAGATGAGAGATGCAAGAGTTTGGAATGCAGTCCATCATGGCTGTGACTCTTAGAGGGACTTAGAGAGAGCAGGGAGGTGAGGGTATCCTCAGGGGAGGCATATGAGAAAGAGATGAGGAGAGATGGAAGGGGGAACAGGGCAGAAAACCATCAGAGAGGGAAGAGAGGCTAGTTTCTGGTGGAGGAGAGGAGCTGCAGCAGCACATCACCTAAGGTCCACATTTTGGTGAGGGGGGGTGGTGGATCTCAGATATACAACAAGATGCAGCAATAAGTTAAAGGAGAATTGCACTGAACCTGTAAGTTATTTTCCCCAATAGAAACAGTTTTTAAGTACTAGTTACATTTCTGTTATTGTTCCATCTATACAGAACTTTTAATAACCTCAGTGGGTGTTTCTGCTTTATGTTCTGGTGTTGAGTGCCATTTTAGAACTGTATGATGTAGTTTATGTCCCACTGAGCCTGAGTTCTGTAATGCAACATGAATGCACTGTGCCAACAATAGACTAGTACAATGGGGATATAACCTACATCATACCATTCTAAAATGGTTCTCATCAGCAGTATGTAAATCAGACACCCACTAGGATAGCTAAAAAGCCTGGATAGCTAGAATAATACCAGAATTTGAACCAATATTTAAAAAACAGCTTTTACTGGGGAAATTGCTTATAGATTCAGCACAGTTCTCCTTTAAAATTCAGCTAAGCCCAAACATCCACATTTACAGGAAACATGGCTTCAGTTAACTCAGGCAGCAGCCGAACTCATTCAAAAATTAAACTAAACTCTCTCTGTTAATCAGTGAAATGCATAGCTTGTCCAGTTCCCGGATGATGTTTGCACCGAAGAAGGCTGGGTTCTGCTTTATATTTAGGGTTGGGTTACTAATGAAACAGCTTAGTTCGGTACTGTTTGCTGCCACAGTGCAATGCTCCTCTCTCTCTGGGACCGTAGTTGGATGAATGCGCACACAAGTATCTAGCTAGCTAGCGGTGAAGGATGGGGTCCCCCGTTGCAAATTCTGCTGCCGCCGCTGTCCTGCCAATGTAGCAAGGTGAGGGTCCACTGCAAATTACCTCTCTCTCTCTGCTGCTGCTGCTGGTCATCCAGTCATCCTCAAAAGGAACAGGAAAGAGACTCTAAAAAGCCGTAGGAAATGTGACTGAGGCTGAAGATGGCATCTGGTTGCTTAGCACTGACTCTGTAAATCCAGTTCTCCAGCTGAAAACAGAAATTTGGTGGTATACTCATTGGGCCCAATTCTCAAAAGGTTACATCTGGCGTAACTTGACTTGTGCCAATGAAAATGGTGCAAATAGCAAGTTAAGCTAGCAGCTGTGACATATGGTATTCTGCAAAGCAGCCTGCGACATGCCACAGGCTGCTTGCACCAGAAGTGGACTTATGCCACCAGTTACGCTCTAAAACCCCTGTGAGAGGTTTATGGCAGCAGTTGTACCCTATTCTGGAAGGGCAGCAACAATGTTCCCAATGTCACTGTTCTAGAAGACCCCCGGTGGACATCTGTCAATGAAAAGTTACATCAGCAAATAGCTGGTGTAACTTGCGTCCACCGGAGCTGTATGCCAATGGTGCCGATTCACCAGTATGTGCCACCCCACCAGCCCCATCCCTACCCCACTAGACTGCTCCACACCTACTGCAGGTGCTCCTCAGGGCTATGGGACCCCCTCCCCAAGTCCCCCAATACTGTGCAATGTAATGCCCTTCAGGGATATGTGACCCTGCCTCAGTCCCCAATAATGCATCAATAAAGCCCTCAGGGCTATCGAACCCCCACCCCTCCCCAAGTCCCCAATACTGGTAAAGCCCCCTCTGGGCTATCAGACCCCCGTCCCAATCCCCATAATGTATTAGTAATAGCCTCACAGGGCTGATTGCACCCCAAGCTCTGACCCCGATCCCTGTACAAGTCTCATATATACTGTAACTTGTACATAGAGTCCTGTTATCCCATGTAGTCTTTTGGCCCCCCCTCCCGGCAGTGCCAGACCACCTCACACCCTCCCACCCAGCTGGCAACTGGCACAGCCCACCTCTCACCACCACGGCCAGCTGCTGACTGAGCTTCATGTGAGCGTGTACTGCTGTACATAGTACTTGCTCAATGAAGGACAGCTCATTCATTGAGCATGTACTATATACAGTATGTGCTCAGATGGAGATCAGTCGGTGTTCGGCTGTGGTGGTGAGAGGTGGGCTGTCTCAGTCGCTGGCTGGGTAGGAGGGGTGGCTTGGTCTGGTGATGTTGGATGGGGGATGGGGGGCCACTAGACTACCAATGATAACAAGGATCTATGTACATGATACAGTACCACAAGGACATGGCTTCGGAGATGGGAGATCGGGACCTGGGGGGCGAGGAAATTTCAAGGCATTTGTACTGTACTGGGGATCTGGGGCTGGGGTTAAGGCTAGTCCTGTGGGGCATTTATGTACATTGGGAACTCAGGGTATGAAAGTGGAAGTCAGTAGCCCTGGCAAGACTTTCCAGGCCTGAGGATGGTGGCGGGGGGCACTTGCACCCTACAGGACTTGTGGATGCAGCTTGCGACATGCCCTTCAGGTAAGCCCTTCTTTTGGCATACCATTGGGTATGTAGCAAGTCACAGAACTTAGCCACAGGCACCCTACCCCTTACAGAATTGGGCACAGGGTCCTTGGTGCAACTGCACCCCCTGCATGTTGCAACCTGAGACATGCATGGGGTGCTTCTAGAATCGGGCCCATTAACTGCAACTGCAAGTTAAAAACAGATACAGTGTCTGATTCTGAAGACAAGACTCTGGATTGGCAGATGAAATTTGTCATTTTAAGGGATGGAGCATCTGGGAAGGTAATACAGAGGCATTTAGATTTCATTACATCAGCTTGCCAGCCAGCTTTATGCAAATGACAGCAATGAAGCACTCTCTCATTGGAGCTCTTCAGTCCTTTCAGGTACACAAAGTGTCTGACAATGAAACTGTGGCCACCATCATACTCAGCCTGGCGTGGACATTAGTTTGTCAGGGAAGAGACCAATATAGATTCCTTTACATTGGGCTAGTCCGAGACACACCTCTGAAATGCCATTCTCTGAAACTAAATGTTTCTTGCGCATGCACAAGGAAACATAAAAACAACAACAACAAAAATGCACTATATAAAATACCAGATGGGCAACCACATGTCCAACCAACCTGAGCTACAACCTCAGGGTTCTAACTATCTCAGACCTCTCAAGTTTCATTCTCAACGTCTGATGTAATCATAACCCCTCTGTGGCAGCACAGGCTGATTGTGCATAGTTGCTCCTCCAGTATTCTCTTTATGTTGTGCACCATCATTATGTCGAACCCTTTGTAAGGTACTTTAGATATTCACTGACCAGTTTTGTTGTGCATGTCTTTCATAGGATCAGCAATCACTAGATACTGCACAGCATATTATATAGGGGCTGTAGTACCTGTATATTAGGGATGAGTAGGAACTTTAATGCTAAACACTATTTTTGTACCCTAATAGTGCAGCTGTCCTTTAACCAATTTACTTTAATATTGGCATGCATGGTATCAGTTCCAGGTCCTCTGGATCCAGTGAATTTCATTGTGACAGGTAAAGCAGAGGCAGTGTTCTAGAAAGTTGAAAATACAAAAATTCACCAAAATAAATACTTTTTTTTTTTTTGAAATCGTAATTTATCTTCCTCCCTCAGCCTGCCTCCTCTGACACTTCGGCGATGACCCTCGAACATCCCACTACCCACAACCCTATGTGAACAGTCTAAGCCCCCATGGAGCCACGGCTTACCCCAGACGAGACAACCCCGTAACTTAGTGTTTCGTCGGTCCCGTGGACTGTCGAGTGGGCGCAGGCAAATCTCGGGCACGTCCCGGGTCCTCGCTTCCTCCCTGACGAGGCAGGCTCTTTTCCCATTTTTCTCCCTCCCCGAGCAGACTGCGACCCCCCCCCCGACGTCATGACACATACATCGACGTCCGCTCTGCTCAACGGCCACCCGGCCAATCCCTGCAAGGACTTGCACTTCCTCGAGCCTCCACTCAGGTCGCTGAATGCCGGAATGTGGCCAATCCCCACCCGGAGTAGGCGAGCTGTCGTCGGACACTCAAGCCTAATCCCCCTGGCCGACCCACGGCTACGAGTCTGCTCCGAACCCGGGTCGCCGGGCGTGGAGCGAGGTGGTATCTAACGCCTCAGCTACACTGGCTGGCTATAAATACTTTTTTGTTCCCAATAAAAAAAAATTGTTGAATTTGAGATCTACAACTCTCCAGTTTGATAGAATATGGTCTAAGGATTGCAGTTTGCAAATTAGTTTTTTCCTAAGTTTACTGTTTTTGAGATATTAGCACAAATGTTCGATTTTTTGCACGTGCTCAGTAGCAAAAATAACAGTCTAAGCAGTAGTAGTGTTTATTGATGTCTGGCACCCTTCCCATGAGGCTCAGTGCACCATTACAACATACAGTACATGATATAGATGACATTAATGAAACATTCCCCATAAATAATAAAACATATGATTAGACTTAATATAAATATCTGTTAAACCACTATGAAAATAGCTTTACAAAAAGTTGTCTGCAAATATGCACTGGGGCATAACAGTATAGGGTAGATAACTATGGATAACTAGATTTCAGCAAAAACATTTTGTTATGGTTTTGTATGAAAAAATGCTTTTGTGAGGTAAATAAAATAAGCTTTTGTATGAAGTAGCGATACAAAAGCAGAAAAAGACATACATTTTCTTACTGAAAACAAAAAAATGTAGATGAGGGTGGTTTGTGGTTTCAGTGGTCCTGGGCATCCACAGCCAGATGGACATTTACCTTGGTGGAGGGCCATGGGGTCTCTTGGGTGTCTGCAGTTGTATGGACTTTTACCTTGGCACAGGGTTGGGGGAGGACCCTGAATTTCCAGTGCTAGACAGACTGATACCTTGGCACAGTTCCTGGACCTCTGCACATCTGCAGTTGCCTTAGCACAGGGTCCAGGGTACCTTCCCATACCTAAATCCAGATGGATTGTTACCAAGAAGCTGCTGCACTTCTGCTGCCAGATGGATTGTTATCTTGACAATGGGCCCGGAGGGGCCTCTGCACATTTACAGCCAGACTATTACCTTGGTGCTGGGACTGGATGGGTCACTGTGCATCTGCAGATGGACTGTTATCTTGGCATAGGTCCTGGAGGGGCCACTGCATGTCTGCAGCCAGGGATGGTCACCATGGCATAAGGTTTCAGAGGGACCACTGTGCATCCACTGCCAGCCGTTACCTTGGCACAGGGCCTGGAGGGGCTTCTGCACATCCACAGCCAGAGGGACTGTTACCTTGGCACAGGGGCTGGAGGGGCTTCTGCACATCCACAGCCAGATGGACTGTTACCTTGGTGAAGGACCTGGAGGGGCCACTGCCTGCCCATCAGTGGATGGACAGTTACTGTGGTGCAGGGCCTGGAGTGGCACAGTGTGCCTGTGGATGGACTGCTACCTTGGCACAGTGCCTGGATAACCCACTGTGCCTCCACAGCCAGACAGTTACCTTGGTACAGGGCCCAGAGGGGCTTGTGCATGTCCATTGCCAGACAACTGTTAAGTTAATGCTGAGTTCAAAGGGGCCCTTTTGTGTCCACCACCATATGGACTGCTACCTTGGTGCAGGTCCCAAAGGAGCCCATGCCGTCTTCAGCCAGACAGACTTTTACCATGGGGCAGGGTCTGAGGAAGCCAATATGTGTCCATGGCCAGATCGATTGTTAGGTTAGGGCAGGGCCCCCAAGGGAGCCCTGCACATCTGCAACCAGACAGTATGTTACTTTGGTGCAGAGCCTCAAGGGGCCCCTGCACATCCACAACCAGATAGACTGTTACCTTGCTGCAGAGCCCCAAGGGGCCCCTGCATGTCTGCAGCTTGACAGTTTCCTTGGTGTGTAACCCAAGAAAGAGCATGCATAAAAATGTAACACATTTTTGCACATAGCTCAAAAACAGTGATACTTAGGAAAAAACAAATTAGCAGCAATTCACATTTGTACCAGTCCTATCAAGCCTAACAGTTTCAGATTTCAAATCCCAACTGTTTTTGGGTTATTGATGAGCAAAAAAAAAGTCTTAATTTTGGCAAATGTATTGCCGCTGCTAAACCGATCACTACAAAATGTATGGAATCCAGGGACCCTAGAACCAGCTAAGTGTATTATAATTTTCAGAACAATCAGTCAAACAATGGCCTTGCTATTAAGGGTCAAAACTAGGAGTTTAACATTTAGCTACCATGTCTGTGTTATACAAGCATGGTAGTGCTTGTGTATTAGACTGCATGTGCGGAGTTGGTGCCAGGATCTCAAGATCCTGTACGTTTCATATTGATTGGTTCAGTGGGAGCAAAGTTCTAGAAAGTTGGAAATACATAAATTCATCAAAATAAAGACTTTATAGCAAAAAAATGGTTCTGATTTGAAATCTGAAACTTTCAGGTTTGATAGGGTTTAGTCCAAAGATTGTGCTTTGTAAAAAAGATTCTTAAGTATTACCATTTCTGAGACACTACCAAAAATGTGTTCCATTTTTTTATGCATGCTCAGTAGCAAAAATTAAAGGGAAGGTACCATCTCTTTGGTCCACTGTCACAGTTTTATGGCCCCCCTGATTAAGATATCTTCCTTAGGACACAAGTTTTGCCTTCCCAGTAAAGAAATAAAACTTTTAAAGTCACACTGCTGTTTTTTTTCTTCTGAGCACCATGTTTCCCCATAATACCCCATGCTAGCCACAGTTCTGTTCTTCCAGTGACGTGAAGAGGCAACAGACCCAGAAGTCACAGAGAGAAACCGACAGCAGCACACATTATTTTTAACACATCAATTCACCAAGGATGCTAACTTGTCCTCCACTTCCGTCGACAAGACCATGATGGAGCACCTTGCCACCATGCTGACTGAGCTATAATGTAACTATGTATATATATATATATATATATATATATATATATATATATATACAGTATATATATATATATATATATATATATATATATATGTATATATATATATATATATATGCGTGGCCCACACTGAAACCAGGTTGCCAAAGCTAAACTTCCCATATTTGAAAGGTTAATTTCACTAACGCTCTACTTGCTGGCTCACCTCTCTTTGCTGTCTTCGATCACTGATCCCACTCTGATTGCAGCTGGCAAGAAAATCTGGGTCACTCTTCCTACTAAAAAATAATGTGCACTGCTATCTGTTTCTCTGAGTGACTTCTGGGTCTGTTGCCTCATCATGTCACCAGGAGAACAAAACTGTGGGTAACATGGGGTGTTATGGGGAAACATTGCAGATGGAAGAAAAAAATGGCAGTATAATTTTAAAAGTTTTATTTCTTTCTTGGACAGGCAAAAATTATGTCCCAAAGATGATGTCTTAATTGGGGGGGGAGGCATAAAACAGTTACACAGGACCCACGGAGAAGGCACCTTCCCTTTAACATTCTAAGGATAACTGAATTTTTGCAAAAGCATTTTGTCATGGTTTGGTATGATAAAATACTTTTGTGAATCAAAGAAATTAGCTTTCATATGAGTTGGCAATTTAAAGACATAAAAAAGCACACAAATGTTTGCTCACACTGAAAAGAGAAATTGTAGGTGAAGGGGTTGTTTGTGGTTTTTGTGGTCCCTGCACATCTGTAGCTGTCTAGACATTTATCATGGTACAGGATTGGGGGCCCCTGCACATTTGCAACCAGATGGACTGTTACCAGAGTCCAGGGTGCAGAGGGGACCCAGTGTGCCACAGCCAGATGGACTGTTACCTTATGGCAAGGACAAGAGGGGCCCTTGTGAGTCTGTAGTCAGATGGACAGTTACTTTGGAACAAGGCCCAAAGGGGCTCCTACACACCTGCTGGTTACCAGAATGATTGTTAACTTGGGGCAAGGCCTGAAGGGGGCCCTCTTCATCTGCAGCCAGGTGGACTGTCACCTTGGCATATTGTTCAGATGGATGCCTGCACAGCTGCAGTGAGACGGACTATTACCTTGGCACAGGGGACCAGAGGATACCCTCCCTGTCCACAGCCAGACAGACTACTGCCTTGGAACAGATCCCAGAGGGGACCCTCTATGTATATAGTCAGATGGACTGTTACATTATGGCAAGGCCCAGATGAGCCCCTGTACGTCCACAGTCAAATGGACTGTTACTTTGGGACATGACCCAGAGGTGCTCCTATACATCCATAACCAGAAGGATGTCTACCTTAGGACAGGGGGACAGAGGTGGTCCTTTTCTTCCACAACCTGATGAACTGTTACATTTGTCAAGGCCCCAGAGAGGCCCTATGTGTCTGCAGCCAGAGCATAGGGATGGGAGGGCCCCCTCCAGGTCTGCAGCCAGACACAATATTACCTTGGCATAGGGCCTAGATGGCCCAGTGTGTACATAGACAAATAAATTGGTTCATTGACACAGGGCCCAAAGAGCCCCTGCACTTCCACAGCCAGATGGTCTGTTCCCTTGGCAGAGGGTGGGGAGAGCCATTGTGTGTCTGCAGTCAGGTGGACTATTACCTTGGTCCTTGGGCATCCATAGCCAGAATAACTGCTACCTGCTTCTAAAGCCTGACATAATGTTAGCCTGGTGCAGGGCAGGGCCCTGCATGTCCTGTCATGGTGGTGTTTGGTGCCATAATGTAGTTATTATTGTTACTGCAATAAATGCATAAGATAATTTTTAATTGTCAATCTAATCATGCAGTCATGGCAGTGAAAAGCAGCCCACAGGACACCATCATTTGCTGTCATTAAGCTCTGTAAACTGTTTTGCTCCACACAAACTGTTTGTTGTTATTCATGACAGGCAAGGGGGCTCATGGGGAAGCCAGTGACCATGAGCAAAGCCAAGGGGATGAGGCTACAGATCTTTAAAAGTCTGTGCTGCCCATCCAGTATGAGCATTGGGCATGAGAGTGAGTGGTGCAAGCATCACTTGGAAAGGAAAGTGTTATATCCTGCATGCAAAGTTAACAGTAAAAGAGAATAAAATACTTAATGTGGACTTCTTGTACAAAGAATTTAACACTAAAGATACTGGGAAAAGCCTCACTCTACTTGGGGCATAGTGTTTTTTGGGCTAACTTAAACTTTTAAATGTTTGTTAAAATGAATAATTTTACTTACTGATGTGTTTGTGGGGATTTCTTTCAGCCATACACTTCTTGGCAGGTGTAGATGGAGATATTGAAGTTAGGAGTGGTAATCTCCATGACAGGTAAATTAACCAAATGCACAATGAATTGCCAGTTACTCTTGGTACATAATCAAAATTTTTGGGTGCGCTTTTAAGGGCACTAGGTCTTAACACTGTTTGCAACAATAGCATGATCAGAATCACACAGTAAAATAGCACTGTCGAAACAGCGCCCAGGATAAATGCCACAGGGAACAATAGCGCCAATGGTAGTGGTCCAAAAACACATGGAGGACCACTGCCATGGCAAGAACACATAAGGAAACTTTTGTTTTTTGGGGGGTCTTCACACCCCCACACCCCCCAATATATATATAATCAACTCCGTCGGGGGGTGGTGGAACTCAGGAATGAGAGAAACCTCATGGGGGGAAATCATTGAGGAGGGAAGGGGAATCAGGCAGGACAACTGAGAGCAGACAAGGTAGCCACACAGGTCAGGAGTGGGGAGGCACCAAAATAAAAACAATCCCAGGAGAAATAGCAAAAAAAAAAAAAACACACCAAAAAAAACATACATACAACTATAAGTTCTCAGACTGGGAATCAAACCCTGGTCCACTACCGTCCTGCCACCCTCCACTGCCTGTGGCATTACTCTCTGACCATGGCAGATGCTCAGTGGCAGGCCACCCAACAGACCCTGCATCCTCTTCCTTGTACAGCAACAGCTGCAGGGATAGCACTAATCCTTCCTGTGCTATTCTATCCCCATAGCTGTTCTATCTTTCGTGATTCTGACTGCGTGCGTTTGAACAGCGCTAATGTCGCTTCATTATTCTAACTGGTCGGGCACAAAACTGGCATTATTTCAATGTGTCAAAATACAGGATTAAAATGTTATGATTTTACAAAAGTAATAGTAAGCACTGTGGTGCTGTGAGGACACTACTTCCTTTAATATTATTATTACTTGGAGGGGACATGGAATGAAACCCCGGACCAGTTGCAAATAAGTTTAATTACACCTCTGAATTGCCAAGCACAAATGGTCTTAGAGTTGTTCATTTCAAAATTCAGTGTTAGAAAGTGCAAGGTAATGCACCTAGGGAAAAAGAACCCCAAGACAGAGTACTGGATGGGAGGAGAGAGTCTTAGCACTACAGCTGAAGAACGAGATCTGGGAGTGATCATTAGCAACTCACTTAAGCAGCTGTGTCAGTGCAACAAGGCCTATAGCAAGGCTAACAGGATGATGGGATGTATCGGGAAGGGTAGTGATAGCAGAAGAAAGAAAGTCATACTTCCCCTCTACAGATCCCTGGTGAGGCCTCACCTAGATTACTGTACCCAGTTCTGGAGTACTCACCTCAGAAAGGATAAGAATAGCTTGGAGACAGTGTAGCACGAGTAACAAAACTGATTCAGGGCCAGCAGGGCAGATCCTATGAGCAGCACCTCAAGGCACTAAATATGTACTCACTGGAGAACAGAAGGGAGAGAGAGAGAGGGAGGGAGGAAGGGAGGGAGAGAGAGAGAGAGAGAGAGGAGATATGACAGAGACCTTCAAGTTTCTTAAAGGAATTAACAAACTGCACTGCAGGGAACTATTTAACCTCAGTACCAATTTGTGGTCACATGTAAACGATGGAAATTAACAGGAGGTAGGTTCAGGAGAGATGCAAAGAAGTATTACTTTATGGAAAGGGTGGTGGAACCTTGGAACTGTTTGTCAGCTGAAGTGATGTGTGGGAAAACAGTTAGGGGATTCAAGCAGGGCTGGGACATAATGAAGGGAATAGTGGTTACCGGAGTGACAGGACCAAGGAGAAGAATAGAGAGATGACAGGAAGGGTTAGTCCCTGGAGGAACAGTAGGTTCCAGGGATTATAGGGAACTTGGGCAGATTGGATGGACCTCTGGTCTTTTTCTTCCATCATTGTCTATGTTTCTATATGTTTCTATTTAAATATCAGGAGTGTGGTGGCACATCTAGATGAATTAAAGTTATGGGTTGAACATGAAAGCTTTGACATAGTGGCACTAAGTGAGACATGGTTAAAGCAAACAATGCCAATCAAATTTGTTAGCCTTGAGGGGTGTGTCCTATTTCAGAGTGACAGAGTTAATGGGAAAGGGGGAGGAGTCCTTATTTATGTAAAGGATGTTTTTTACTATTAAACCAAGAGGTGCAGGACTATACAATAATTCACCCAACCATTTGCCTATCAAGATTACATTAGGTGGAAACAAGGGCATTGAAGAATATGTTACATGTAGAATAATGGCTAGGTAGGTGGTTAGAGCGAGAATTTTACACACATCCGAAGTATGGGATGCCAAATAAACCCTGACAGCGAAGCTGAAGGTGTTTATAAAGGCATCCTACACTGAGGGTTTTACACACCTACCAAGCCTTTATTTTATATAAATGCTGGAGAGCATAATTTCACCACAGCAATTATATAAAAGATAAATACATCGCTGTTCAGCTGTGGTCTGGTAGGGATGAGGTGTGGTCCACTGCTGAGCTGCTGCTGAAACCTTTCTGCTTTTTTTTTTTTTATAGCTTTAAACAAGGATTACAAGGGTTAAAAAAGTATGTGACAAACCCAGGCACTTTTTGTTACTACAGCAAGTGGCGGTTAAGTCTCTGGTGGTTAGGAAGGGAAGAGTGGCGGGTGGCACATGCATGGAGTGAGGGAAACCTGGCATGTGTTCACCATTATAATGATAAATTATGACTGGGTTTCCCTATGGGTAAAACACTCCCCTGCAATTGTATATACTTACCACCTAAAACAGTTAGAATTGATATCGCTACATTAGATGATTTCATGTTTTTATACAAGGGGAATAAAACACATGTAATTATGAGAGATTTTAACATAGAATGGACAACTCTACATATGGATGATGGGGTTAAAAACATTGCAAACGCTAATGGTTTTAACCAAGTCATAAGAGACCAAACCAGGAAAAATTATAAAACTGGGGGGGTGGGGTTACTACTATATCCTGGGTACTGACAAACAGATTACAACTTCTTAAAGATTCAGGTGTTTGACTGATGCTATTTCTGATCATAGTCCAGTTTACACGATTAGAAAAAAACAAAAAGATAAAACTAATGACATTTTTATTAGGGAGGCTAGATCATTCAAAAATCTGACTAATGAAGTTTTTATAACTGAAGCCAATAACCTAGATTGATCCACATTGTACAGTATAAAGTAGGTAAAGAGATCAGTGCATTTTTCAAATGAACAATTATTGAATATAATTAATTGTTATGAACCAAGAAAGAAACAAAGGCTTTGTACAAAATGTCTGCCTTGGATAAATGCTAAATTACTGGATTTGTTTAAGCTAAGAAACTTGTGGAAGCAGTTTAAAAAGACTAATTTGCAAAGTGATTTAAATACCTATTGTAAAATTCAAAACTCTTGTGAAACCAAAATTAAAAGATCTAAGCAATTGTATTACAAAGAAAGACAGATGAAAGATCTAACTAATCCTAAGTAATTTTTGGATTCCTTCAAGGAATTCTATCAACCTTTAAGTAGTGGGACGACTGATAAACTCAAAATATGAGAACAACTAATAAACAGTAACTTAGAAGAAGCAAATGCATTTAATGAGTTTTTGCACATATAACTACATACAAAAATCAAATAAATCAAGATTCTGTGAGGATAAGTGCTGATGTTTATAGTAAATCTTGCTTACAAACATTTTGTTTTTTTAAGGTAAAGGAAAGGAAAGTGTATATTCTTCTGTCTAAACTTGGGGGAAATAAGGTTCCAGGTGTGGATGACAAACCTCCTAGATTGTTAAAATTAATTGCAAAACAATTGCCTAAACCAGTTACCCCTTTTCAATTTATCTTTATGTACAAATCACATACCGTACTGTTGGAAAACAGTGATTGTAATTCCTATACATAACAGGCAGGTGACAGATAGTCTCCAACTATAGAGGGAGGCAATATAGTGCAGTGGTTTAAGGCTCTGAGCTGCAAATCTGGAGACCTGGGTTTGAATCCCACAGCCCCCACTTGCATACTGTGTGACTCTGAGCAAGTCACTTAACTTTCCTGTGCTTCCCAGGTTGTACCTATAAACAAGCTTTCAGGTTAGTTTGCCACTCCTGGTTAAACAACTGAAAAAAATAGACCAATCTCTGTGTTACCTGCATTGGCAAAGCTTTTAGAGAAAGTGGTATTTAATAAACTGTCAAAATATCTAGAACAAAATTAACTCCTTACATAGGACCAGTATGGGTTCAGGGGAGGATATAGCACATCGTCAGCCTTGATCAGATTAACTAGTGATATATGCAAAAGTTTTGATCATGGTTTGTTAACTTGGGGAAGTTTTGTTGATCTGGCCAAGGTCTTTGACCTGGCAGATCATCCCATACTGATTCATAAACTTGAAAAGATAGGAGTGGGGAAATACATGATTGATTGGCTTAGACAATATCTAACAAATAGGAGACAACTAGTTGAAATTGGATTTGCAAAGTCTTACATGATGGAGGTACACATTGGGTTACCACAGGGTTTGGGTCTAGGCCCGCTCCTGTTTTCAGTATTTGTAAATGACCTCACCAAAAATCTGCAACAGAGTTTCCACAAACATGTATGCAGATGATACATAGAGGACAATGTATGGTGTTTGATAAGTAACCATGCAGTAATTGCTTTGAGGAGGTTACCATGACAACTGTAAACCTTGAGAGTGCAACTTGAGAGGTTTACATATTTGTCATTGTAACCTCAAGAAGCAATTTCAATGAGGTTACTAATCAAAACCCCATACGTTGGCTTTTATAAGGCTCATTCACATGGCGAGAAAGTTGGATCACCGCTGTGTAGATGGTTGCAGCCAAGCGATCTGAAATGCTGTGGAGCAGCATTCACACAGCATAGCTCTAGAACGCTGCAGGTGCTGCAAGAGACGTTCCGGTGTTTTGAGGGGGGTTCCGGTGGGGGGTACAGTCAACAATACTACAGTGGAGGGGGTCTTCAGACCCGAGTTCAGCCAAAGGTAGTTTTAGGTACATTAAGCACAGCTGAACTCAGGCAAGTAGTTCTTTTCAAAAAATCAATGGCTGTAAGTTGAGAAAACACAGTCCCATAGTGGAGCCGTGACACTGGGCAATGTATTGGATGGTGCTGGCTGTTCACAAAGCCAAGCAAACTGGTGCAAAACTCCTACTCCACTGTGTGATCCCAAGAAAACAGGGATCATGGGCACAACAGAATGCAAGTGGAAAACAGCAGACCGTGGCGTTCACATGTACACAGGGGCACTGATCTGGGTGTTGTGCACCACCAGCACTGACTCTGAATATGTAGTGTGAACAAGCCTATAGTGTATGGGATCAAGAGAAATAGACTCAGACCATTTTGCACCCCCAACACAAATTGTGACATACATTCAAAGATTGTGGCTTACCTAATGTAGTCAGTAAACCAGAAATGAGTGATCTTTTTCAAAATTTATTGGTAAACAACCAGATAACTTTTTACACTTATGCAAGCACTGAAATAAATTAAGCTATTTCTTAACAACAACAAAGGTAACTCAAAACAATCTTAAGAAAAACAGCAGTTTTGTATGTAAATAATTCTGAGAGATCTGGTTGGTTGGTGGACACCATGTGGTGTCTGGTTGCAAGGAATGCTGGGAGATGTTGGCATGTCATCTTCACGATCATTGAGAGGGCATAGGGATGCAGTACTGAACATCCATATAACTAGATTTGGGGGCAGAAAAACAAAAAGAAGGCTAAATAAAAAAGGTAAAAAAGTTTGGGCATATCTGGGTTTGTAAATGCCTCAGCTGACATCACGATCGCTAGTTGCTGCAAGCACTAACTAACACAATGGAATTAACATATAAAATATTTGCAGGGGATAGTGATCAGTGCTCTGAGAAAGGAATCTTGATTTATGCTGATGTTCTATCGTGTAAACTCATTGCTATGATGTACTTAAGGGAGGTTTATCACTGATGTCATAGCGATGAGATTACATGGAAATTATCTGTTTGTTTTTCATACATAACAAACATCTCCCATACATTATAGTGCTTCATTGCACTGGAAGGACAGGAGCAGACCTGGAAGCCAAAAAATGCAACCAACATACTGTGCCCTACAAAATTGGTTTATGGAGAATAAACTGTTAAATGAAAATAAAACATAAAACCATAAAGTAAAGAGTTGAAGGAAATAATATGGTAATACCAGGAAAGAATGGGTTAGACCTGGAGGAGGCATGCACATTTAACTACCTAGGAGTAACGTTGGACAATACATTGTCTTTTAAATAGTGCATTACAAAGATGACTAAAAAGATTAATTATAGGTTGGGGGTATTTATATAGAAATAAAAATAACTTAACTGTACAGGCTAAAAAAATAATAGCGAATCAGGTACTTTTATCAGCTTTGGAATACAACTCCATGCTGTTGATTAATTTACTAAACTTACTGTTTCAAACTTATGTGGTTACATTTAACAACATTGTTAGGTTTGCTACTATCCTTAATAAAAAAGAACATCATTGCAATTTATATCAAAATTTTGGAATAATGTCACCTAAACAGAGAATAACTAATACAAAATTAATGTTTTTATATAGAGTCTTGAACTTAGAAATCCCAAGAGTGTTAAATGATAGGTTTATATGTGTAAAAGCTACTAAATCACTGTGTACATCCTCAACAAAACAATATCAAGAAAGTCAGACTAAGACCAAGATTGCAGAGTGTTCATTAACATTTTACACCCTTAAAATGCTGAAACACCTATTTAAAATAGAGATAGATGTGCAATGTCTTCATAAGTGATATCAGGGAATGCAATAAAGGCAAAATGTGCCTGTTTGTGGACGACACCAAACTCTGTGGGAGAGTGGACACGAGGGAAGGGATACAGGACCTGAGGGAGGACCTAACCAGACTAGAGAGATGGTCAGGAATCCAGCAACTTAGTTTCAATGTCAAAAAGTGCAAAGTAATGCACATAAGGGACAAGAACCCTAGGACAGAGTATTACATGGGGGGCTTAAGTAACTGTTTCTGAAGAGGAAAAGGATCTATGGGTAGTGACTACGAGTGACCTGAAACATACCTCTCAGTGTAAAAGGGCAGTGGCAAAGGCTAACAGGATGCTGGGGTGTACTGCAAGGGGGTTCAGTAACAGGCAGAGTGAGGTTATTTTACCATTGTACAGATCATTGGTAAGACCACATTTAGAATATGGGGTGAGGTACTGGTATCCTTACCATAAGAAGGACATCAGCATGCTGGAGGGGGTCCAGAGGAGAGCAGCCAAGATAATTAAGGGGTTACAGGATAGGTCCTATGAGGAGAGACTGGGAACCACTGGGATGTACTCCTTGGAAGGGAGGAGGCAGAGGGGTGCTATGATAGAGACCTTCGTGTACATGAAGGTAACTGACAGTGTGAAAAGGGAGCATCTCTTTAAAAAGAGTGCCAATAGCACCACTAGGGGTCACAGCCTAAAATTGATGGGGGGGGGAGGGAGATTCAAAAGGAATGTAAGGAAGCATTTCTATACAGAGAGGGTGGTGACCACCTGGAATGAGCTGCCAGAGGAAGTGGTACCAGCAAGGATGGTTGGAGTATTCAAGAGAACCTGGGACAAGCACAAAGGGAACCCTTGGGACTAAGGAAGGGGAAAAGGGGAGACAGGGAGGGACAGTTGGGGGGCAGAGTCATTGGCATAAATTGTAAGGCCAGACCCTGCATCACTTACAGACCTGATGCGATAGACCAAGTGGTCTTCTTCTTCTGGCTCTTTTCATATATTTGTATGTTTATTCTAAGAAACATGTTTACAAACAGTGTAAAAAGTCACTTGAATACATTGTCAGTGTGCCGTTGTGATGACAATCTTTGAACAATTCTTAATGTATGTTCATTTGCTTGAATAATTACTGCTGTATGTATGTATGCATATATACATTATATATCACACTTGGAGTTGTACCTATGTATACATTGTACATTTTAATTTTGTTTTTAATTTGATTAATTTTATGTGATTTGTTATTTTGTGTTGTGCACCTATTGTTATTCACCCTTCCCCAAGAGTGGCTGAAAACAGGTCCTTGATCCAGTCCACCTTCTTGGTAAACCAAATAAATAAGTAAATAAATGTAGCAGTTGTATTAAATGTTTCTTTATGGTGTATAGTGGATATTTCTTTATGGTGTATAGTGGGCCCATGTTTAGAATGGATTTCCATCCTTGCTGATATGATGTGGTATCACAGCTAAAAGGTCATGGAACACCATTGCATCCTTCTGTGGTACAACAACATATCAGCTAATCAAAAATCCATGGGCCACCTGCACTGAGAACAGCTGCATGCACAATTACTTTTTAAAAAAGTAAAGTCCTGTCCTTTGGAACAATGTACAAAAACACTGAGGTTTGCTCTCCCAGTGAAATTGTCTATCTTCAAAAAACTATTCTTGCAGTCATTCAGGGAGACACATAATTATTTCCACCATCGACATACAATAAAAAACTAATAAACTAAAAAAAAAAATGTAGGGAGACTTTGCTGCCTCTCCCTTGTTGCTTAAACCCACCCCCGGTGGTTTCTTTCTTGTTTATTTGCATTATGTATTTATTGTATATATTGTATATTGACTATGATTGTATACTGTACAAGCTCAATTGTACCTTCTGTGCCACCCTGTCCAATTACGTAAACCTTCCTAGTTCTGTATCTTAATTGTTGTATGTAACTTTATGTGACCTGGTTATGTGTCTCCCTGTTGCTATGTATAACTGATGTATAACTGTTGTATTTCTTTGTGAACTGGACCCAAGTCCACCTTGCAAATTAGTTTGTCTCAATGGTGTTTTGCCTGGTAAAATAAAGATCTGATTGATTGATTGAAAGTGATGTGGGGAGAAGGAAGACCAAACATAAAACTCAGATGCCACAGAGCAAGCACAAAAATATACAGATAAGTCCTGTGTTAACTTTTTTATTCTTTTTTTCTAACTTGGCATTTTTAAAACATGACTGGTAAACAGCCACTTCAGTGTAAGTCTCCCAATGGATCTACTCGCTCTTTCACTACTCGCTCAGAAATGCACTTCGCCTTCCTGGGTGGGGCCCTAATTCTAAAAGAACAAAACAGAAAACTATACAGTATATAAAATACCAGCTGGTCAACCACATCTCCAAGTAACCTGTGCTACCACCTCGGGGTTCTGATTACCTCAGACCTCTCAAGCTTCACCCTCGAGGTCTGATGTAATCAGAACACCTCTGAGGCAGCACATGCTGGTTGTGCATGGTTGCCCATCCAGTAGTCTCTATGTTGTACACAATCTCTATGTGGAGCTAATTGAAAGGCCTATATACACTGACCTGTTTTATTGTGCATTTCTTTCATAGGAACAGCAGTCACTAGTTACAGTATATTATACAGGGGTTGTAGCACCTATGTATTAGGGTTGAGTAGGCACTTTAATGTTAAACCACTATTTTTGTACCTTAATAGTGCAGCTGTAATTTCACATATTTTATTTAATGTTGGCATGTGCAGAGGCAGATCCAGGTTCTCTGGACCCTGTGAATTTCATGGTGATTGGTTCAGCAGAGGAAAGTTCTAGAAGGTTGAAAATACATAAATTAATGAAAGTTAAGACATGCGTTGCTCATCAATGCATCAAAAATTATTGGGATTTGAAATCTGAAACTATCTGGTTTGACAGGAGTTTGGCACAGTTTGTGTGCTTTTATAGTTGGGTTTTCCCTTAAAATCATGCCATTTTTGAGATATTAGCAAAAATGTGTTCTGTTTTTTGTACATGCTCAGTAGGGAAACAGAATGAACTAAGAATAACTGGATTTTTGCAAAATCATTTTGTTATGGTTTTGAATAAAACAATGTTTTTGTGAGGTAAAGAAATTAAGTTTCATATGAGTTACCAATATAAAACCTTAGAAAACCACACATTTTTGCTCATTGAAACAGAAAATGTAGCTGGGGAAGGGTGTTGCAGTTTCTGTGGTTCATATATTAGCCTTAAAGGAAGAATCCCTGCTATTTTGTATGGGTAGATTTTAACTTTTTCTGCTGGAAATATGTTTTTTAATATCAAAAGTGATGAAAGAAAGAGTATTTTATGGTTTCATGAATATGCTTTTCCCACTTGTGTTTATGCCTTCATATGTTATTTTTGCTTTAGTGACAGTTTCAAATGCGGGCAAGTGATTGTGCAGTAACAGTTTGAAAACAAGGTGGGTTTCATAGCTGTAACTTGTGTGTTTGACTGTTTACAATGTGTTGGAGGTTCCTTTAGATGCGTATTGTCAAAACATGGCTCTTATTTTAGCAAAAGTAAAAATTTGCGATCACAAGTAGCAAAACCAGAAACAAATTTATTAGTGCTATATGGAATGCAGAATTCTGCTGGCAGAATTAGCATGGAATGATCATTTCACCAGTGGAATTTCCTCCAGAATTTCGCTGGTTCTTCTGTGGAATTCTGCCTACTGTAATCCACAGAATAATTTTCCATGGAACAGCACTTTTCCATGGAAAATTATTCCACAACAATTTCTGTGGAAAATATTGAGATCTCTGGAATAATATCCCACAGAACAGCATTTTTTCCATGGAAAATCATTCCACAACTGTTTTCTGCAACAGAATTCCTTCATTCCATTTCTGGTGAAATTTGGTGGAATTTTGGCAGAATATTTAAAATTCTGCAGAATTTTGTTCCACTGGAATTTGAAAATTCCGCACAACACTAAAATTTATGTGTTCATAAAATATCCTTTTTGACATATATAAATACTTTCATAAAGAGTTATTTCTTTCATGAGTTTATGTTAAAGGAAAACTATAGGCAACATTATAAAAACCCATATGCATTGGATTTTTGATCTCTGATTTTTTCTGGCATTGTGTTCCACCCTGGGTCTGTGACAAGTTTTTTTTTTTACCTTTGACTTCCAGTTTTATGACCACCTGGGGTCACCATACAGGCTTCTTTTATTGCCTTTGGTCTGTTGAATTCCCTGAATGCCTCTGGGAATGATGTCAGTTAGACCCAAGACCTTCAAAGTTGTATTGGCTTTATTTTCACACAGTGACAGCACTTTACAAAGAAGATTGCTTCACATCCATAATAACAACACTTGCCACTTAGAAAAATCTGACTTTGTCTAGGAGGGAATGCAAACACTTTTTCAAAGTGGCTAACCTTCACAAGCAATTGCAGTTGGATGTTGTGACTAGATTATAACTACTGTAGGATCCTGGGCCCTTAATTCTAGTCATAGGTCCAATTGACATGGTTCTCAGAAGCATTCTGGGAAAACTTCAACAGCTCAAAGGGAATAAAAGAAGCCTGTTTGGCTACCTCAGGGGGCCATAAAACTGACAGGGAAAAGTATTAAAAAAAAACAACCTTGCCATAGACACAGGGAACAGACCACCAGAAACAGTCATAGAAACAAAAAGCCAATATTCAACATATTTCTATAACTTTTGCATCTAGGTTTTCTTTAAAGAAATTAGTATATCAGACCACGACCTGGTGGAAATCTCATTTATCCCAACAATGGACCAAAAAACAGCCAAACAATGGAAATGTGGCAATGGTTTATAAGACGAAGCAGAGTTTATAAACAAAGTACAAAAAGCTATTACAGAATTCTGGCAGCAACTGTAGCAAAAATATACATGTCACACAGATCTGAGATGCTTTTAAAGCCATTATTCGAGATGTAATTATTACCTACTAGAAAATAAGGAAAAAGAATGAGAAAATGACAATCAAGCTCTGGACAAGAAAATAGTAAATTTAAAAGAAAAGGTAAGTGTCGGTGATAGGGCTATTATGTTAGATCAAAAGATTATGATCAACAATCAAAATCTATCAAAACAACAAGAGAAAAATATACCAAGCTATAGAATAAACCGTAATACCTGGCAGATAAAACCAAAAGATGATTAGCCTATGCTTTGAAAAAGCAAAGAGAACATAATACCATCACAAACATAGCTAACAATACAGGTCTTATGGTCATGACTGATGAGAAAATTACAGCAACATTTGTGAATTACTATCAAACAATATACAATAATAATATAACACCTAGTGAATGAGAACTTAGAGAATTTATAAAGAGTGCTGAATTAAAGAGGATGGACAAATACAATAATACATTTTCAAATTTGGAAATATTGTAGGCTACAAAAGACCTTAAACAAAACTCAAGTCCTGGATCAGATGGACTAATGTCTGATTTTTTTAAGGCCTTCATACAAAAACTCATTCCATGGCTGCAAAAAAATGACTGAGGAAATGGCAGATTGTGCCCTTCCCCCACCTTCACTTATGGATGCCAGTATTATTCTCATCCCAAAAGAAAGTAAAGATTATTTACTACCTGAAAATTACAGGCCCATTGCATTACTAAATACCAGTTATATGATTTTACTAAAAATAGTGGTTAACTGAATAAAAAAAATGTCCCTGAAGTCATACATATAGATCAAAAAGGTGTTCTAAAAGTATTTAACATTTTTGAAGGACTGGCAGAGGTACAGTCTGCTATCACCTTAATAGTGAATAGCAGGATGGAAGTGATTGCCTTAGTGTCAGATGTGACTTAAGCTTTTGACTTATTTAACTGGAATTATATGTTCTCTGATTGGCAGGAACAGGGAATCCCAACATTACTACTGACTATTATTATAGTCTTATATAGCAATCCAAAGGTCACATGTATAATTAATCGATACAAATCAAAGTTAATGGCAATGCAAAATGCTGTAAGACAAGGCTGCCATTTGTCTCCCCTTTTATTTATTTTATGTATGGAGCCCCTACTGAAATAAAAATGTAAGAATGAAGAGCTGGAAGGAATTAAGGTTAATGGAAAATATTGCGTAGGGTCGAGGCGATTGGAGAGGGGCGGGGGATGGGGTGGTGGACGGTCCTGATCAATGTCAGGAGCATGGGCAACAAAATGCCCAAGCTCCAGGCAATGCTGGCTGAGGGATCAGCAGATGTGGAAGTGATTACTGAGACATGGGCCACCCAGAAAAATGATTGGGACCTAAACTTGGAGGGCTACACAATATTCAGGAAGGATAGCAAAGAGGGAAGAGGAAGGGGTGTAGTGCTGATAGTCAAAAATGACATGGTTAGTGGAGTAGAGGAGGCTGTGGTGGGGGTGGAAGTGATTTGGGTAACCCTGCAAATGAGGGAAGGTAAAAGATTGAAAATAGCGTTGGTGTACAGATTCCCCTTGATGGATGAGGCCCTGGAGGACAAACTAGTTGAGAACATCAAGGAGCACTGTGACCTTGGAAAGGGTAGGGTGGTGGTCATGGGTGACCTTAATATGCCAGGGGCAGACTGGGACACTATGACATCCATGGTGGCCAGGGAACAGAGACTGATGGATGTGTTTCAGGATGCCTTCCTGGTCCAGCAGGTGGGGGAATGTACTAGAGAGGGGAGGATACTGGATGTTGTCCTAGCAGACAGGGACCAGATAAGGGGTCTGGAAGTGTGTAGCCCGCTGGCAGGTGGTGACCATGCCACGGTCTGGTTTCTGCTGTGTGTGGGAGGGGGAGGATAACCGCTCTAATACAGTAGTAGTGGACTTCAGGGGGGCAGACTTCGTGGGCATGGGCAGGATTCTATGTGGGAGCTTGGACAAGATTAGGCCAGACATGGATGCTGATAGCTTGTGGGGGACCATTAAGAAAGGGGTGCAGGAAGCTACTAGCTCAGGTACAAAGGTAAGGCATAAGAATGGTAGAGCCAACAAGCCATGTCGGTGGGCCAGGGTGGTGCAAGAGGTGGTGAGGGATAAAAAGGCTGCCTATGCAAGTTTTAAACACTCCAGGAGGGATAGGGAGAGAGGTGAGTATGAGCTGACAGCTAGAAGGGTCACCAGGGTGGTGAGGGGAGACAAGGCGAGGATGGAGCAAAACCTGGCTAGGGATATCTGGAGGGGGGGAAGGGATTCTATTGATACATAGGGGAGAAGAGAAAAGGGAGGGCACAGATCTCCAGGATTAGAACTGGGGAGGGATGGGCTCAAGAAGCAGGGGATCAGGCAGAGATGCTAACTGAGTACTTTGCCTTGATATTTATGGAGGGAGACAGGGGACCTATTCAGCCCAAAAGGAGGGTAGGGGAGACAGCAGAACTGAGAGGTCAGATGGAGTCTAGAGGACCAAAAGATACTGGGGTACAGTCCGGGCCAAGTCTAGAAGGGGATGGGTGCTTAAATATGGGGGTGGATTGGGAGGGAGAAATCACAGTGGATATGGTAAGGGAGACCCTTCGGACGCTAAAAACTGATAAGGCACCGGGACTGGATGGGCTGCATCTGAGGGTTATGAAAGAACTGGCAGACAAACTAGCAGTTCCACTAACTGTAGTCTTTAACACCTCTCTGCAGACAGGATGGTTGCCTTAGGACTGGAGGGTAGCTCATGTGGTGCCTATCCACAAAGGGGGGTCAAGGGAGGAGATGGAAAATGACAGGCCTGTCAGTCTAACATCAGTGGTAGGTAAACAAATGGAGGGCATCATCAAGGAGAAGCTCGGGAGGCAACTGGAAAGGTTGGGGCACCTGGATGACAAACAGTATGGTTTTGTCATGATAGTGTGGATTGTGTCAGACCACCCTCGTAGATTTTTATGACTAGGTGACGGGGACCCTGGACCAAAAATGACCGGACATCCTATACCTGGATTTCAGTAAGGCATTTAATTCGGTACCCCATATCAGGTTGTTAACAAAGCTGGGTGGGATGGGGTGGGAGGACAGTTGCTTAGGTAGGTAGAAAATTGGCTAACGGGGTGAACACAGAGGGTAGTAGTTGGTGGGATAGTCTCCTTTCCTAGGAAGATCTTCAGTGGGGACCCCAATGTTCAATACTGGGGCCACTCCTGTTCAATGCCTAAGTCTTGTATATGGGGAGGGGGGTTAGGAGTAGGATGAGCCTCTTCGCAGATGACTCAAAACTGGTAGCACTGGCAGATGGGGACGAAGTGAGAGAGACAGTCCAGAGGAACCTGGATACCCTGAAGGGGTGGTCAAAGAAGTAGGGACTGAGGTGTAATCCAGGGAAGTATAGGGTGCTGCATCTGGGGGTCAGAAACCCAGGTCATGTATACACTGGGGGGCGGGTCTCACTGCAAACCACAATGACTGAAAGGGATCTGGGGGTGGTAGTAGACACCAAAATGAATAACACTGAAAACTGCAGAAGAACTGCAGCAAAAGCAAATAGGATTCTGGGCTGCACAACCAGGTAATTACATCCAGGAGGAGGGAGGTGATCCTCCCTCTGTATAATGCCTTGGTCAGGCTGCATCTTGAATACTGCGTGCAGTTCTGGAGACCTCACCTCAAGAAGGACATAGCACTGCTGGAGAGGGTCCAGAGGAGGGCAACCAGGATGATTCAGGGCATGAGAGATAGGACCTATGAGGAAAGGCTGGAAGAGATTGGACTGTACTCACTGGAGGAGAGGAGATACAGGGAGGACATGATAGGGGTCTTCAAATATGTAAAAGGGATAAACAGTCAGAGCCAAAGAGATGTTCAGACTAAAGATGGGGGGCACAGCCAGGGGGCATGAGTGGAAGCTGGAAGGGGGAAATTACAGGGGACAATGAAGGAGACATTACTTCACTGAGAGGGTGGTGGGGCCATGGCATGCATTGCCCAGAAGTCTGGTGGAGGAGGGCACAGTGGAGGGCTTCAAGAGGGGATGGAACAGGTGCAAGGGTAAGCTGAAGCTGAAGATGACCCTCTCTGGAGCTGGGCGGGAGGGAGAGCAGCACCCAATAGGGGCTGGCTACTGAGCAGACAAGACCTATTCTGCTGGCTTTTAGTATGTTAGTATGTTAGTATATTTCTGCCTGTGTATTAATGCAGATGATATAATGGTGGTTTTTTTTTATTTATCAAATCCAAGGGAATCATACACATGATTAATAGAGATAAGTAATACATTTGCTAGCCTTTCAGTCTACCAGTTAAATAAATCTAAATCTGTGGTTCTGCCTTTAAGTAATATTTCTCAGCAAACCAAACAAATATCACAAGAAATGAAAATGAAAACCAAGGTAAAATATATTGTATTATATCTGACTGCAAACTTGGAAAATATAATAAACTGTAATATTTCTAGAGTCCAGGAAAGGATATTGCTGGAAGCATGGTATAGAAAAGCCTACTCATTATGGGGTCCAGTAAAAGTGACCAAAATGCTAATTATGCCACATTTATCTTACCTGTTTCAGGCCCAACATGGAGAGATTCATTTTTACTGGCTAGATCAAATCAGATTGTTATTTTAGAAATGTGTATGGTGAAAAGCCTTGCATAGGATTGCATGGATAAAATAATACTGCCAAGGTTGGTTGGAGGTATGGGATGACCATATCCAAAAACCTACAACTGGGTGTTCAAGTTAAGAAAAGCTTTTAAATGAGCTAATACCCTGGCACCTATACATACAGTACATCAAGGAGCAAATGTGAACGTATGACATCATGCCTTCTTAAATTAGAAATATGATTTTAAATAGCAAAATATCATTTCATTCCCTGAATCTTTTAGAGAAATTAAAAACCCTATAATAAAAACAGTGGATAATGTAAGTATTAAATGGAAGCAGACATACCTCAAAAAAATATTAGTATTTTATTCTCTTTTATCTTTTAGAACAAGCCAATCTGGAAACATATTTTCCTATCATGAAAAATGAACAAAAGAACTAGAAAAGGCTAATATTACAAACTGGATTGACTTAATAAAAGGGAATAGATCAGTTGATTGTTTGGCCTTTAAACAGATATGCATTCAGAACAATATTAATAAGTCATGGATGATTATATTAACAGTTAAAGCAAAATATCAGAATAATATCCAGGCCTATGTACAATATATTGAAAGTACATGCATCATTTTAAAGACATGTATATATATATATATATATATATATATATATATATATATATATATATATATATATATATATATATATATATATATATAGTAAGAAAAGAAACAAAGCAAAGTTGGAGTTCTTATTTTCATAATTCATTATTGATTCCTCACAACAAATGGTGTACAATATACAAAATAAAAGTAAAGAAAAATGGGCAAAATAATTACAAAATAATTGGTACTCAGTACAATGGCAGAACATAATGATAAATGCAAATAAAATACAGTATACATCAGTGCAAAAAAAAATGAATTCAATTTAAAATTCTAGATTGTGCATACAGTATACCACCCCATACCAATCTGTTCAGTTTCCTCTGAGTATGATTCAAGTTGCTGTCACAACTTTAATCAGAAAATTGCAGCAGGCCATTTATATTTGTTCTGGGAATGTGGAATAATTACTCAATTGAGGGAATCCACCCATAAAGACATAGTTAAGATTTTACAAAAGGAAATCTTTTTTTTTAACCAGCAGTTTTTTTTTATATTTCTGGACTTGCTTTATCAAAGGTAGAACAAAAAATCTTTGTTCTTGGTACAATGGCAACAAAGAGATAATATATATTTGCAAATTGGAATACTCCCTAATTGCCCCCTTTGAATACGAATAAACAGATCGCTCCTATCAGAGATGCTGTGATACACAAACACATAACTGACCATGATTTAAATAATAACAACATCTTTGATGCTTCCTGGAATGAAATATTGGCCTCCTTACCACCTCTGTTACAGCTTTTAGATATATTAATTGTAATCTTTGTTTAGGTTTCTTATTATGCAACTACTGTTTCAATACTACTATACATGGTTCTTTTAAATATTTTGAAGTTCACTAGGGTGTTTTTGATTACTATGTTTATCCTGGATAATGGAATCCCCTTTCAGTAGGTCACAGACCTGCAATAGACAATAACATGACATACAGTTAAGGGTTGTTCATCTGTTTTATTGTTTCTTACACAGTTAAAAACTAAGATATTTATTAACATTCAGACAGATGAATGATGTTATAGTGTATGGTGAGGGCTTGATGTGTATGGAAATATGTGGCTTTCAAAATGTTGTTGTACCACAGTTCAAAATGTGATGGAACATGATTGTACCCTACTGTAGTACAACAACATTTCAAAAACCTCAAGAGGTTCCACACGCTAAACACCTCTGGCAACACAAACTGCAGGATCAACCAGATAGAAACTTGAGGCAGCAGCGGTTGTGGCACCATCACTCACACCAGCCATGTCTGAAACAAATTCTGCAGATGCAGGATCAACCAGATATGACAAAAACATGCAGGATGAATCAAATATTTTCACGTGTACAACAAAAACAATGCAGGCTCAACCAGATATTTCAAATTACTTACAAAAACAAACGAGATTCCCCGGGACAATTCCTCAAAGTAAATCGTCTTGCGTAACAAGAAATATGACTGCCATGATTTCTTTTTTAAACCCTCCCACCCACAACTAACAACCAATGAATGCCCTTGCTATAGACATAGGGATGTCTGGTCCCTAATGATCACACCATTGACCTAGCAACCAGCCTAAAAACCCGGAATAAGCCACAGCAGCAACATTTGTTTTTTCTATAAAAAAAAAAAAGATCAAACTCTCTTGTATTTTAGCTTCTGTAAAAAACGGTGTGCGCTCACAAGCCCTTAAAGGGAAAACCTGGGATATTTTGGGTGCTAATAGCAGGGCAATTTATTCAGTACTAGGTTCCTTTAAAAAGGACCAGTCTATCAGCACCCCACATTAAGGTGATATTTTACTTTTAGGGGCACCATACACCATAAAAAAATAGTGGATGGGCAACTCTATGCCAACAAGAGTGTTGTGTCACCTTGGGTTTCTGATCCCCATGGACCTTTTGAGTTTAGATCTCGAGGTCACAGGGAATCAGAGCCCCTCTGTGGCACAACACACTGGTTGTGCATAGTCACCTGTCCACTATCCTCTATATTTTGATCTCAATAAGATAGGTAACATATATTTTATTACAAATTACTAAATAGAGATAGTGTTGCCTATGGAAAAGAAATATGGTGAGATCCAATATATAACCTGAAATTGGTTTTCATCTTCATCCAGTAGGCCACAAACAACGGTAGCATATGGCTAAACCTGAGGGTTGTTCATATAAACATAATGAAAATGCCAGCAGGAACAGGCCATCTAGGTTTAACAAGTCTGCTCAAGTGTGTAGCTCTCAGTAGATTTTATTGGAGCTGCCCCACCTTCCCCATGGAGTTTTCATCCCTCACACTCTTTTCACCCCTAACAATAATCCCTCCTGTTATGACTCTCCCTTTTACCCTGTCCCACCCCCTTTTAAAGCTGCTCACTGTTTTCAATGAAAATACCTCCTCCAGCAGATTGTTCCACTGGACACCACTCTTTCTGTGAAAAAGTGCCTTCTCATTTCCTTTTTTAATCCTTCCCCCACTAATTTCAGACTACACCCCCTAGTGGACCCATTTCCCTTAAATTGAAAATGCCCTCTGTTCTAACCTTGTTCATACCCTTAAGGTACTTAAAGATTTCAGCCATGTCTCCCTTCTCCCTTCTGTCCTCCAGTGAATACATATTGACCTCCCACAGCCTCTCCTTACAGGGTTTGTCCCCCAGACCCTGGATCATCATGGTCACCCTATGTTGTACACCCTCCAATAATCTAATGTCTTTTTTCAGATTAGGGCACCAGAAACTCTAAATTCCTGATTTTCCTTCTGTTATTACTTGCAGGTGATATACAGCGTAATCCTGGCCCTATATACCCCTCCTCCACCTGCCTCCCCAAAGATCTGAGTGTGGTACTTGTAAATGTCTGCAGCCTCCTCCCCCAAAATTGACCTATTGCAACCCCTAATGCTCAGTCTATAACCAGATGTGTTAATAATATCTGAATCCTGGCTCTCCCATAAGATCCCTGACTCTGCTGTATCCATCCCTGGTTATTCCATTATCCAGCAGGATCAAGCCAGGAGGGATGGTGGGGTTTCCATCTACCTAAACTCTGCAATTCAGTCCACCCCTGTCCTCCCTAACTCCTCCCCATCTGCCTATGAACTACTGTTAATCAAACTCTCTCTCCCCTTTCTCTCTCTCTCTCCCCCCATCTTTGTAGCTGGCATCTATTGCTACACTGGCCTACCTTCTCCATCTATTAATGACCTTCTCTCCATCATCTCTTCATGTTCCTCTTCCAGTGAATTTATCATCCTTGGGGATTTCAATAAAAATTGGCATTTCCCATGCCTATCTAAATTTTGCAATAATGTCAAGTCCCTAAATCTCACCCATCTAATCTCTGATACTACCTGCCTAAATCACAAATCCCTTAATCATACCCTATTGGACTGGGCTGACGCCCACCCTCACGGCATTACTGTGTCAGGCACCCTCCCCGATGCTCTCAGTGACCACCATATGGTCTAATGTGTACGCAAAATCCACAGACCAAAAACCCTCCAAAATTCCTCATCTTCCATTTCTTCTGATCCTTGGACCTGTCCTTCCTCCTGAAAGACCTATCAATATCAGACTGGTCACCTACTTACATTGCTAGTTCCATGGACTCTGCTCTACTGCACTTCCTGTCTGTTTGGGATCACCATTCTCCCATCAGAAAAACTAGGGAATGTGGCAGTCATCTTCCCTGGTTCTCTGCTGAACTCCTAGCCTGCCTGTGTGCTATGAACCTGACTTGGACAGCCCACAAGGCCTCAGTCTCCCCTTCTGACCTGCACAAATACAGGACCTTGAGGAATGCATGCTCTAGAGCAACTAAATATGCTATGGCAGAATACTTCTCTGCAACCTTCTGGAACAACATTAACCACCCTTCGAAGTTTTGGAAGGTGATCCATGCCCTCTTCTCACCCCCAACCCAGGCCACTCTCCTGATCCTCAAGGTGAAAGACAACACCTTCTATGACTCCTCTTCTGTCGCTTCTGAATTCAATAATTTCTTCAATAACTGCACCTCCTCCTTCCTCTCCACCGTTCCTCACTCCTACCCTTCCCCTCTTCCTTCTCCCTTCTACTGCCTCCCTAAAGCACTCTTCCACCCCTCCTTTTGCCTTTTCCCCCCTATCTCCCCATCCAATGCCCTTAAGGTGATCCTGGCTCTTAACCCTCTCAAGGGTAAAAGCCTAGATGAACTGGACCCTAAACTCTTGCATCTCTCTGCCCCTGCTTTCTGTCTTTGGCTCTCCTCCCTTCTGAACATCTCCTTCTCTCTTGCTTCTATCCCAGATGCCTGGAAGTGTGCTACTGTAATACCTCATACTACAGGTGGAGACCCCTCTGTCCCAGGCAACTATTGCCCTATCTCTCTACTACCAACCCTTGCCAAACTACAAGAACACCTAGTCCTTTCTCAACTCTCCCCTTTCCTGGATTCTTCTTCTTTCTTCACACCATTCCAGTCTGGCTTCCACAAACCCCATTCCACCTTCACCTCCCTCCTCATGCTAACTGACTCCATTCTTTCTGGGATGGACCAGGGCCAAATCACATCCACTATTTTTGTTGACCTGGCCAAAGCCTTCAACACTGTCACCCACCCCGTTTGCCTTGCCAAGCTTACTGCTGCAGGACTCTCCTCCTAAGCCATTGATTGGTTCTACTCATACCCTCTGGGTAGAACCCAATCAGTTAAAATTGTCTGCGCCACTTCTCCAGTCCTGCCTATCAGCACTGGAGTCCCCCAAGGCTCTGTGCTTGGCCCTATCCTTTTCTCTGTTCTTCTAAATACCCACCCTAAAGTGTATACCTCAGCATCCATCAACATGTACGCTGATGATACAGTACTGTTTGCCTCTGTATCCTCCCCCCTGATCTGATGGCCAGACTCCAGCTGGATTTTGACAATGTCCAGCGCTGGTTCCATTCAAATCAGTTTGCCCTAAATACAAATAAAACAATCTCCATTACCTTTGGAACCAGGCAAAAACTCTCCAGACTTACAATGGCCCCTTCCTTTCATTTTATTTATTTATTTATTTATTTTTAGTTATTTATTTCAATCTAGGATTACAATACCTTTGAGCCGAGGCTCTTTTACAAAGGTTCCATGTCAGCATGTGCAACAGTCATCATTTTAGTTACAAACATAACGTCACTGACTTACAGACATGTAATAACCAGTACAAAGACTTGAGCTATGAGCAAGACAAGGGGAGGAGGGGGTCGATGGGGGAGAAGTGAAGGTAGGAGATCGAGGGGTAGGAGGTGCAGGGGTAATGGGGTCACGGGAGGTGGGTGGGGCAGGGGCAGGAGTGGAGATATGGGGGGAAGTGGGCGAGGGTGGGAGACAGTGCAGCCAGGGGGCCTTGTTGAGGGAATATGCCAGGTAAGGTGTTAGGGGTGGAAAGACTGATTGTAAGTGCTGGGCACTGGGGCATGTGCAGCTGGAACGGTGGAAATGTTAAGATGGGCAATCGCAGGATACAAGCAGTGAGAGGTGCAGCTTGGACTTGAAAAGGCAGAGTGTTGGAGTGGTCACTATGTCGCTGCCAAGAGAGTTGAGCCAGTTGGATGCCCGATAGGCAAATGATCTTTGTCCCTGGGTCATGCGACATCGTGGGATATGTAGTAGATGGGAATTGGATCTCCTTGTAGTGACATTCCTATGTCTAGGCTTAAGGAGGGCACAGAAACCAGGTGGGGCAAGTCTCATTATGATTTTCTTGGCCGTGATGCAGGTTTGGTATTTTATGCGTTTGTCCAGTTGAAGCCATCCAGATTGGGAATAAAGGTCACATGTGTGGGTATGGCGATGTGAGCCAGTGATGAGATGACAAGCCTTATTCAGGGAGGTTGCGATACGTTTGAGAGCAGTGGTAGTTGCAGACCCATATATGATAAGACCATAGTCTATGATGCTGACAATGGAGCTTTGGACGGCTACTGACAGTGCTTCTGGGGTTAGGTGTTTCCTGTGCCAGAATAATATGCCTAACCTCGCATTGGCAGACTTTGCCACATTGCTAATATGGACAGCGTATGAGAGGTGGGGATCAAGGGTGATGCCAAGGTACTTGAATGATTGTGTTTGCTCTAGGATGGCTCCTTGTTCAGTCGCAATGGAGAGGTGGAGTTGTTTGTTTTTGTTGTGGGGGCTGCAAAAGACCATAGACTTGTTTTTTTTCTGATTGAGAAGCAGTTTATGATTTAGGAACCAGGATTAGATGGAGGAAAAGGCCTGCTGAAGTTTATTTTGTAATTGGTTTGGATCAGGGTCTGAGGTGAGGATCACAGCATCGTCGGCGTGGAGAATTATTTGTTCTGGGCAGCTGTCCAGTAGTGAGTTTAAGAATAGGCTGAAGAGGAGGGGTCCCAGAATGGAGCCCTGGGGGACTCCCGAGCAGACCAGTCTAGGTTCCGAGAGTGTATCAGCGATTCTTACTGTTTGGGACCGTTCTTCAAGGTAGTTCTTAAACCAGCCAATGGTGTCGGTTGACAGCCCAGTGTTCTGAAGCTGGACAAGTAGGAGGCGGTGATTGACGGTGTCGAAGGCTTTAGTTAATTCAATGTAGATTGAGCCTAGTAGTTCACCGGAATCAAGTGCATTGTGGATTGCACCAGTGAATTCAACTAGGGCTGTGGAGGTGCTGTGACCTTTGCAGAACCCGTGTTGTTGCTTGCACAGGATGTTGTACATATCCAGGTATTCTGTGAGCTGGTCCGAGACGATGCGTTATAGTGTCTTGGAGATTGGGGGTAGTAGGGAGATAGGTCTGTAGTTATTGTGGGCAGTTTTGTCACCACTTTTATGGACTGGGTGACAGTGGCAGATTTCCATCTGTCCGGGAACTGGCTAAGGCTGAGGGAAGGTTGAAAATTCTGGTCAGAGGACTAAGCACTTCATCAAGTGTGAGAGACAGGATTTTGAGATCGAGGTAGTCATTACTGAATCTTGATTTACCAAGGGCTATGGTAATGTCTTTGCGTACTTGGTGAGCCTTGACTGCTTTGAAGTAGAGGCAGGGGGAGCTGGTGAGAGTAGTGTTCATTCCAGACTGGGGGGCTACACCATCTTTGAAGTAGTCCTGAGGTAGGACAGCGCTGAGGTTGGTAAAGGCTTTGTTAAAGGTATGCACAATGGTTTTTGGGTTGAGGGTTGTGGTTCCGTTGATGTTGAGTATTGATGGGAGGGTTTTGGGTGGATTCCCAGTGAGTTCCTTTATGTTGTTCCAGAATTCCTGATCATTGCCCCAGGAGTTTGTGAGGGCATGCTTATAGTAGGTGGACTTCATTTGCCAGATGGTTTTGGTGCAGTCATTGCGAGCACATTTGTAGTTTTGGATGTCGTTTTGCTTTCCAGAGTTTCTGGCCAGCTCCCATAGGTGGTCTCTTGTTTTTAGCATCCTGAGGAGGTCACCTGTGAGCCAAGGGTTACTCAGTGATTTGACTTTGCGTTTCTTAATAGGAGCATACGTGTCACAGGCCACAGTGAAGATGTTTATGAAGTGGTCAAGGGCAGTGTTCGTTGGTTGCATTGAAGATAGGGGACCAGTCTTGGTGGAGGAGGTGGGATTTGAGTCGAGAAAGGTGACCACTGGGTAGAACCCTGCTGGTGATTGTTTTTGGTGGTTGTTTGATGAATTTATTTGACCAGGTGCAGCTAACAGGGGAGTGATCGCTGAGAGAGTCAGGGAGGACATTAGTGTTAGAGTCAGGGAGGACATTAGTGTTAGATATCCGCGATGGGTGACTAATAAGGATCCAGTCCAAGAGTGTGCTGGTGCCAGTCCTGTAATTTTTCCTGGTTGGTGAGTCAACCATTTGTGTGAGGTTCGCTGCAGCAATGGTATCCCTGTGCGCACCAGCATCAGCCGCAGGCCAGTTGATGTTGAAGTCACCTAGGAGGATGGATTCGGTGTCTGGTGGGAGTGACTTTACAAAGTCAAGCACAGCTGTTAGACCAGTTCCCTGTTCTTTGGGAGGGATGTAGATGGTGGCAACAGTGAAGGTTTTGTTTTGGACACCGAGGAGGATTCTTACTGGCAGTATCTGAGCAGTTGTGGGTTGAATTGAGGTAATGATGTGGTGCCCTTGTATGGAGTCTTTTTAGGTAGAGAGCGCAGCCCCCGCTTCTTTTGGAGAGGTGAGCTAGCCTAAAGACGTTGTAGCCAGGAAGGCTGATTGCATGGTCCGGTACCAATGGCGTGAACCAGGTTTCGACAACTGCCAGGATGTCAGGGCAGTGTTTGCTGGTGAAGGCCTGTAGGGCATCCATTTTAGGAAGGAGGCTGCAGATGTTGATTGATATGAATGAGAGGGCACCCAAAGGCATGCTCAGATTAGTGGCTTTAGAGCAGAATGGGCCAGGGTTTGGGTGCACGTTGCCTGACAGCATTAGGAGAAGGAGGAGGACTAGCCTCAAGGAGTTGCAGCATATTTCTTTAAGGGAATGTTTTCGCCTGCTGGCGTCTCGGGAAGTTGCCGAGCATCAACGATAGTGGGTGAGGGTAAGCATAGACAGGGGGGACCAGAGTGGAGGGCTAGGACCAGTGTGGGTGTAGGACAGTTTCATGGTGGTAGGATGGACCATGGGCAAGGGGCAGTGACCAGTGTGCAGTGTGCCTATGTGGAGGAAGGATGTAGGAATGTGGAAGCTGTGGGGGAGGGAGTGAAAGCAGGCTTTTGGGGAGTGCAGTAGGGGAGGAAGACAGGCAAGGAGAAATAGAATAGGGGGTAGAGAACGGTGGAGGCGCATGATTAAAGTATGATTCAGGGTTCAGAGAAATCTTACCCGGTTCGATAGGATCTCGAGGGTGGGAAGGAAGGAAGGAAGGAAGGAAGGTATATAGCAAGTAAAGAAACTGTGTCTTTCAGAGGGTAGACTTTTTTTTTCTTTTTTTTTTTTTCAAATGAAAGAACAAGAATCCCTCTAGTGGCAGGTCTGTATAACCTGCTAATGGAAAACACCTCCTATTACAGCTTTAGTGCGGCAAAGCAGGGGAAAAGTCCTGGCCAATCAGAGCGGGTTTGCTGAAAGCGCCATTGCTGTACCTCCCAAGGAGCTGCAGGTGGGTGTCCTAGTCTAGGTCGGTGGCTGTCTGGGTGCCGGCTGACCGTGGGGGACCTGAAGCAGCCCCGTTCAAGGGCAGGCAGCTGGAGAGAAGAAAAAATGGCAGGGTTTAAATAGCATGGAGGTAGGATAGCTTTAGTGTGAGCAGTTTAACAGGACAAAGAAAAGATAGACTTTTCGGAGCCAAGGCAGAGTGCTTGGATGGGGGGGGTGCATAAAGAGCAGGAAAGAGAAGAACTGTAAGTACTTTAAATTACTAGTAACAATTACAATCCAGCTAATACAGTTGAAAACCTCTTAAAAAAAAAAAACACCTCCTATTACAGCTTTAGTGTGACAAAGCAGGGGAAAAGTCCTGGCCAATCAGAGCGGGTTTGCTGGAAGCGCCATTGCCGTACCTACCAAGGAGCTGCAGGCGGGTGTCCTAGTCTCAGTCGGTGGCTGTCTGGGTGCCGACCGACTGTGGGGGAGCTGAAGCAGCCCCGTTCAAGGGCAGGCAGCTTCCAAGGAGCTGCAGATGGGTGTCCTAGTCTTGGTCGGTGGCAGTCTGGGTGCCGTCTGACCCTGTGGAAGCTGAAGCAGCCCCGTTCAAGGGCAGGCAGCTTCCAAGGAACTGCAGGCGGGTGTCCTAGTCTCGGTCAGTGGCTGTCTGGGTGCCGGCTGACCGTGGGGGAGCTGAAGCAGCCCCGTTCAAGAGCAGACAGCTTCCAAGGAGCTTCAGGGGAGTTGAAGCAGCCCCGTTCAAGGGCAGGCAGCTTCCAAGGAGCTACAGGCGGGTGTCCTAGTCTCGGTCGGTGGCTGTCTGGGTGCCAGCTGACCGTGGAGGAGCTGAAGCAGCCCTGTTCAAGGGCAGGCAGCTTCCAAGAAGCTGCAGACGGGTGTCCTAGTCTCGGTCTGTGGCTGTCTGGGTGCTGGCCGACTGTGGGGGAGCTGAAGCAGCCCCGTTCAAGGGCAGGCAGCTTCCAAGGACCCTGGATGGGTCACCTCTTGAAGATGTCCCATCCTTTCAAGTACCTGGGGGTATGGCTAGACTGGCACCTGTACTTCCCAGCTCATGTTGAGGCAATCCACAAAATATTACACCCAAAACTAGGGGCTTTGTATCATAACCGTGAGTGCATCCCCTTGCCTGCTCACAGAGTCATATTACAGAGAATGATTCTCCCCATCTTTGACTACAGAGACACAGTATACAGTGCTGTTCCTAAGTCT
Source organism: Neoceratodus forsteri (assembly GCA_016271365.2). Taxonomy (NCBI): domain Eukaryota; kingdom Metazoa; phylum Chordata; order Ceratodontiformes; family Ceratodontidae; genus Neoceratodus; species Neoceratodus forsteri. The sequence continues at coordinate 439,150,605 of CM057453.1, forward strand.
ACACTGGCCAGACTAGACCCAGTCTTCCATGCATTCTTCCACTTATTCTGCTGCATTGCTCTAGACTGCCTCCTCCGCCCCCACCACAGCTCCCTCTACTCTGCCCTTTCTCTCCCCTCCCTCCCTTGAGGCCAGACATCTTACTCACTTATCCTCCTTCCTGGCCAAATACTGGCTTGGTTCTCTTCCCTTCTATCTCGCTTCACTGCTCTCATCTCCTCCCCCTCTTCCTACTTCCTACGAAACTCTAACTATTGCCTCATCACTCTCCCACCTAGGTCAACTACAGTTGATCAGGTGAATTTGTCCTATCATCTCCCTAACTGTGGAACTCCCTTCCTCTAACCACCCGCTCTGCCACTTCTCTTCACTCCCTCTCCCATCTTCTCCATGAGCTTTACTTGCCCACTTGCAACTGCTCCTGATTCTTCCTTCCCTACGCCCCTCTCCCTAGTCCCCTCTTTCCTCTTTCCTCACCCAGACCTATACCCCCTACTCCACTACCTCACTGCTCAACCCCTCTCCACCTAATTATTATATCCCATCTAAGTACCTCCCTGCATTTGGCTGTAATATGCCTAGGCACTTTAGCCCCTTGTTCGGCATCTGTTAGGCCTCTCTACTAATGGCTATCCACAACTTGTAAATTCAATTATATATGTAAAACTGTAAATGCTAAATTGTTTATGTTGCTGTAAACTGCTTATTATGCTTCCTTCTTCTTCTCACTGTATAGTCTACCACTCGCCATTATGTTATATTTTCGTTATATTTTCTTCCACCTAGTCCCCTACCTTCCAAGGATGTATCTGGAAATGAGCTGCTATTCAGCTCAGTATGTCTTTCCTGGTAAAACTTTTGAAATAAATAAATAAACTGCATACAGTATTCCAAGTGCGGTTTCACCAAAGAACTATACAAGGGCAAAATGACTTCCGTTTCCTGGAGGTGATGCGTCTGGCAATGCATTCCAGCATTTTGTTTGCTTTGGCTGCCACTTTAAGGCACTGTGCAGAGGGCCTCAGGTCCCTCTTGATGATTACCCCTAGATCTTTTTCCACCTCAGAACTGGTAACCTGTACACCTCCCAGCCAGTACCTGGCCCCTGGGTTCTTAGCTCCCAGATGCATGACTTTGCACTTCTTAGTGTTGAACCCCAGCTGCCAGATACCCAACCATTTCTCAAACCTACCCAGATCCTCTCTGCACTCCTGTCTCCCCTTTCCTATGTCTACTGTCCCACAGAGTTTGGTGTTGTCTGCGAATAGGCAGATTTTACTTTTGATCCCTTACACTATGCTGCCAATAAAGATATTAAACAACACTGGTCCAAGTACTGAGCCCTGTGGGACCACACTGGTCAAAGACCTAGGCTTTGATAGTTCCCCCCCACTATAACTCTCTGGTTTCTGTCCTGTAGCCAGCTCTTGACCCACCCTGCCAGCTTTTCCCTGACTCCCAGGTTTCTCAGTTTACTGAGCAGCCTCCCATGTGGCATAGAGTCAAAGGCCTTACTGAAGTACAGATACAGGACATCTACTGCCTGGCCCCTGTCCAATGATCCTGTGACCCAATCAAAGAAGTCAATCAGGTTGGTCTGGCAGGATCTCCCAAAGACAAACCCATGCTGCCTTACTCCCTATAGACCATTTACCTCTAGAAAGTTCACTAGACTGTTTTTTAGTATGATCTCCATGAGCTTGCCTATAATGGAGGTAAGGCTGGCTGGTTTATAATTACCATGTTCACCCCCGGATCCACTCTTGTGAAAAGGCACCACATATGCCATTCTCCAGTCCTGTGGCATGCACTCTGTCACCAGTGAGGTGTTAAACAGATCTGTAGTGGGCCAGCCAGGACCGCTGCCAGTCCCCTCAGGACTCTTGGGTGTATGCCATCTGATCCAGGAGCCTTGTCCAGCCTGAGGGCCCCAAGGACCTTTAAAACCATATCCTCCTGGATTGTTCTATCAGTTCCTCCCCCCCCAACACATATTTTCCCTGTGGCATAGATCCATCCTTCTCCCTAGTGAAGTCTAAGCTGATGCACTCATTCATTGTCTCCACCTGTTCCTCACTTCTTTCCACCCATCCCCCTTCTTAATCCTAACAATCCCATCCTTGAAGCTTCTTCTCTCCCATATATACCTAATAAAGTCCTTCTCTCCTTCCCTTATCCCTTGTGCCAGCTTAAGTTCTCTTGTGGTCTTAGCTGCCCAGACCACTCTGCCTGCCTCTCTGGACTTTCCTGAGTACTGCTCCCTGTTTTCCTCTCTCATAGTACATTTGCTCTTATGAAAGGCTGCTCTCTTTTCTTTCTCTTTTGCTGCCACCTCATTGTTGAACCAGCTTGGTTTTATGGATCTGGATTTCTTACTCTGAGTCTTCGTACACGTGTTAGTGGCCTCAGTCAGACCCAACTTAATAATGGACCATTTCTGCTCGGCCTCAATCTCTGGACTGATTTTGGCAAGATGCTCCTGTAGGATTCCGCCCTTCCTTCTAAAGTCCATCCTCTTAAAGTCCACTACCCTCATCTTGGTCCTGGCTGTCTCCCTGCCCATACTGAGGTAAAGCCACACCATGTAGTGGTCACTTCCTGCAAGGGGGTCCTCCACCTTGCTTTCCTGGATAAGTTCCCCGTCTGAAAGCACTAGGTCCTGTATGGCTCCGTTCCTGCTTGGCTGTGACTCCCTGTATGAGGAATCAATCCTGGAAAGCCTGTCAGAGGACTTATTCCCTGGAGCAGGAGGTAGCAGGAGTCCTCCAATCAACTACAGGCAGGTTGAAATCACCTTTTATGACTGTGTTTCCCCTATTGCTTAGAGTTCTATTCTGCTCCCCCAGGTTTTTGTCCAAATCCTCTTCCTGTGAAGGTGGTCTATAAACCACCCCCATTCAAACAGTTCTCCCCTTGATGTTTTGAAGCTGTACCCACAAGGCTTCAGTCTCACTCTCCACCTCTTCCTTTCCTCCCTGGTGCATATGACCTCTTCCCTCAAGAATAAAGACCTCAGTTATTTTCTTTTGGTTTTCTTTTTGTGTTATAAATGTAAATACATTTATATACGTGTATTAACATATTATGTTTAAAAAATGTAAACATAAAAAAATGAAAAACTAAAAAAAATACTTAACTCTAAAGGTTGACAGTTGTGTGGTTCATCAAAAATCAGGCTAACTGCTGGCTCGGTGGTACTGAGGGTTGATGCGCTGGACCCAACACCTCATGCTACGCCAGCGACTCGGGTTTGGACGCGAGCCCAGGCGCTGGGGGTTGGCGGGGAAGGAAGTAGGATCGAGCATCCGAGGAACAGCTCTCCTCTCCCTGGGGTGGGATCTGTGGAGTCCCTGATGCAGTAGTGACCCCCAGTGGAGACTGGGGGTTTCACCTGCTGGGGTTCTAGTGGGGACATGCGTGGTAGGCGTCTTACGGGGCTCCGCCTGTGTTATGATGCCATTAAACGCTCGCGCACGTAGTGGGAAATAAAGAAAGAAAAAAGCCTCCCAGACCTCCAGTGAGATGACGGAGGCCCCAGGGGAATGTAACACATCCTACTGCTGGCCCAGACCCACCTGGTTCTCCTCGCCAGGGGCCATTCGTATCCAGGTAGGCACTTCACACTTAGGCGACTAACTACCAGGGGGGTAGAACAGAACCAGACTCAGAGGTGATACCAAGGGTTGAGCCTGCCATGGGTCCATGCAGAAGAAGTATTCTAGGAGATGCGGGGGGTTCAGGCCAGGAGTAGTGGCATATCTGAGTGGGCACTCCCGAAGGATGCCTGGCAGTTGGGAGCATAAAGAAAGTTACAAAAAAAAAGTCAGTCTAATAAGGTGTCTAAGCTGACTTTCAAAAATAAAATAATTGCACTTAGAAATGGTTTTGGGACTCACCGAAAAAATCATTGAGAGGGACTTTGATGAACTGCGTGTAAGTACATAACAGATAGAACATGCACTTGGTAAGACGACCACATGAATAAAAGAATTTGAAGTCCAGCATGAACATAAAAACATGAACATCATCATGAAAACATTTCTAAAGCCAACACAAATAAAACATTTAAAGCGGCAAAGTGATTGTGAAAAATTTACTAAGTCCTACATAAACAAAATGTTTAAAGGTCAGAAACATGGGGGCATGGCTTAGCCTTGGACCAGGATGGCTGCTTAAGTGTTGAGCTCCTCTCACTGTGGGACAGAATCCTAAATATTCCGACTTTTGGGGATTATTTCTGCACCCTTTTCTCAACCACAATAACAGAGGGACATACCAGCATCTGATTTCTGCCCTATTTCCTATATTAGATGGTAGAGTGGCTATTTAATCCGACTTGTTTTGTGATCCCTCAGGCCTGTAAAGATGGTGTCACCCGCTCTGACTTCAACTGACTCTGCAAAAACAGAGCACATATTCAGTCAATTGCTGACGCAAATGACACAAATGACTTTAGCAGTCAGCAATAATACTCAAAAACTGCAATCAATTGAAACAAGACTTTTTCAAACTGAAAGGTATCTAAAGGCCCATGATGCCACCATACAGGATCTTTCGGCCATAACAAAAGAGCAATCTCGTCTAATTCACACTCTTCAAGAGAAAGTAGATGATTTGGAGAACCGCAGTCGTCACAACAACTTGCGATTCATTGGCTTTCCAGAAGGCTCAGAACAGAAGGATTCCACTGGCTTTTTGCAGCGTACCCTCCCTCAACTACTTGATCTACCCCCGGCACTGTCCTACAGATCGAGAGGGCAAACCACTCCCTTAATCCCCCTCTAAAGCCTGGATAATGCCCACACCCTATCCTGGCTCACTTTCTGGACTTTCACCAAATGGACTTGGTCACTGCTGCAGCCAGAGATAAGGGGCAACTTAACTGGAACAGCCTGAGAGTGCAGATTTTCCAGGATTACTCCCAGGAGCTTTTGGAATGGTGAAAGGCCTTCACAGAATGCCGGAAAATCCTTCATCAACATAATCTCCTCTTCACTCTGCTTTACCCTGCTACCATCCGGGTTATGTACAATGGCAACTCCCTTCTGTTCTCTACCCCAGTCTAATGTATTTTCTCAGGAGAACCTTCCTGGAGGACTTCCGCTGCCCTGGTAGCTGCTTTGCTGCAGACCACTATTCACTGGCCAGTAGGGAGCACACCAAGGGATTTTCCTTTTCGCCTCAACAGCCAGCCCATTCGGACTAGTTTTTGAGGCCTCTCTTTCTGCATGGAACAAGAAGTGCCACACTCCGTACAGACACGAATGCCAGCAGCACCCAGCAGATAGGAAGAATGGTGAAGATCTAATGGGCTACAATTGTGTGGATCATCAATGCTTTCATTCCCCCGATCACTTTGCCATGCTGCAAGACTCCACCGAGAAGATCTCCCAGAATGGAGAAGCAGGCTCACCACAACACATCACAGGTCGCACAAACCCATCGCAAGGCCAGAAGTCATGGGCTACAGTTGTGGCAGCTGATCCAATGCAGGAGCCGGAGGACAACAACTCACAGACCGCTCCTCCATACTCTTCTTGCCATGAGAAGGACGCCGATCAGGGTAAACAGGAGCTGCCGAGCCAGGCAATAGACAATATCCCCACATGAACTGTCAGATAAGTGCTTTTTGCTTTGTTAGAGTCTTGTGGTGGGGGGTGCGTGAAAAGCTAGGGGCTTTATGCCTGTTAGAGAGCTCCTGGCCTTCTCCTCTATGGCCCCCTTCCTCTTCTCCCTAATGGGACACCCAGGCGGCACTCTTGGGAGAACTCCCCCCTTGGATTTGGGCCACTTTGGACCACACTGAATGTTGCACTGCATGTGACAATAGGAGGTTGGACATTGGCGGGTATTCCCCGCTCTAGTTGTACAGCCCCTGAGTTTTTTAATCGTGTGAAACAATTGCATATGTGGGACTGCAAGTGCCTTAGCTTTACTAACTGAAATATGGCTGCTTGTTGGATTATTTTTGGCCTACTTGTCTGTATTATATAACCCATAGGGCCACTAATGGTAACAGATCACAGGCCATATAACTCGAAACGCAGCTTGGGCTTCAGTCGAGTCTCTCAAATCACAAATGCAGGGGTACCTCCCCCTCAGCTTACATTTCATTTCTAGGGCGGCATTCTCAGGGTCCCAGGTCGCTATTATAGTGAGCTTAGTTTATAACCATGTATTATGAGTGTGTTGTTGGATCAAGTATTGCACTAACTGTCAGTATAGAGTGCCCATAACATTGTTAGGGGGTAAAAGATCAAGCATCATATAAAGTGAATGTACAGAATAACATACTAGATCAATATACTAAGCTGCACACTCCATCCTGGAGCAATGCCCTCAGGCGCCAGATCCACTACTATGCCCCTCTTCCACCCCCCCCCACTCCAGACATGTGCTGGCAGCAGGAGACTATAATAATTACTAGGATTTGGGGATTGCAGACCCTACCTCATTTTGACCTGACCTGTCTTATTGCACTGCATTGCTATTGACATACACAGACCCCCTCAACCTCTCTTAATACCCTAGGTCATCTGGCTTCTTCACTACTGTGAATATCCTGAGAAGCTGCCTGCAACATGAGATACTACAACATAAGAGTACCCCCCAACTGCAGTACTCACAGAGTGTTGGCTATCTCTTAGATTGCCTTGGCCTGTTCTTAGCTGAGTATCAGCTGACAGAGCATTTGCTCTGCACCCCCCCCCACAAGAGGAACATAGGTGACATTGGCAGTGGGATTGCCAGCATTACTATGTCTCTCCAGTTAGCTGGACTCTCATCTGTCTGTACAGATGGTGTAAATAGTTACTGTGTTATAAGGACTGTTTGCTCACTTTATGTATGGTTCTCATTTATAAACCAGAAAATGTGTTTGAATATCTTATGGCAGACTTACTCATGGTATAAGTGTTTCTTTCAAGCAGGAATCACTGATGTTTTACTGCATGGGACGTTAGCTGGCCCCTTAGCCTGTAATGTTACTGGTTACATACCCTGTGCTACATTGCTTTTTTCTGTTTTGGACCATGGTTGACCTTTATGGTTACACCTGGAACGTTCAGGGATTAAATACCCTGATAAAGCATAAACAGCTGTCAGTACACCTCAAGAGGCTGAGGGCTATGCTGTCATTCCTGCAGAAAACTAAACTTAAGAAGCAGGACCATGACAAGCTGGCTAGGGATTGGGTGGGACAGGTTTTTTCCTCCTCGACCCCCACCAAAAAAAGAGGAGTGGCCATACTCTTACATAAATCCCTTAAATGGTCTCTTACCCAACTTAGAAAGGACACTCAAGGTAGGTGGGTATTGGCCCTAATGAATACACCAGAAAGGCCTGCCATACTAGCCAACATATATTGGCCAAATGAGGATGCCCCTGCTTTCTTCCATGAAGTGGCTCAGCCACAGAGCACTTTAGTTCTGACCCCTGTCCCTGTGCTGCTTGGTGGAGACTTCAATCTTTCCTTAGTACTACAATTGGGCTGCAGCTCATCATCCCTTGAACAACACCCTAAAGCTTGACTTGCCTTGCATAAGATGATGTCAGATTTAGGGCTGATGGACATATGGAGAGTTTTTCACCCATGGGATAGGGACTATTCTTTTTTCTCCCTGGTACATGGCTCCCATAGCTTGATCGATTATTGGCTGGTCTCTCCTGAGATCAGCCAATGCTTGGTCGATTTGAAGATCATGCCTATGACCATTAGTGATCACTCTCCAGTGCACATACATATCCTGTGTAGCTCCAGTCCTCCTAAATCTTCCAGTTGGAAACTAGATTCCCTTCTACGAGATCTGGAGTTTAAGACATGGGCTACTTCTGAGATAGCCCACTTTCTGGCTGAAAACTCACCTCACATACATCCTCAGGGACACCTCAGAGGCTTTGAAAGCCACCCTTCGGGGGTCCATAATGGGCTATGTGGCCAAACATCGAAAACAAAGGGACCACCTCCTGCTTTCCTTAGAAACGCAACTGCAGTCCCTGGAGTCCCAAGCCAAGCAACTGCATAAGTTTTGTACAGACACTGTCCTGTTCAAAGAAATCATTAAAATCAGGCTGGAAATCAATGATCTGGTGGCTCGTAAAGCAGAGGTGGCTATCTTAAGACTGCAACATAAATACTGGGAGGGAGGGGAAAAGGGCAGCAAGGTCCTAGCATACAGGCTATGGAAACAGCAGGCCAAATGCCACATATCTGGTCTAAGGGGAAAGACTGGGAAGACCTGTACAGAGTCATTGCAAATTAACTCCATTATGAAGCAGTTTTATATCAACTTGTACTCCCCTACTAGGGTCATAGATTCAGGTAAAGTTCAGATCTTCCTCTCCTCCCTTCAATTACCTAAGCTGCCCAACCCGGCTAAGGTGGAAACTGCCTTAAAAGCCATGAACTCTGACAAAGCCCCAGGGGGAGAATGGCTTCCCCCAAATCTCCCCTCTCCTCAGTTCCATGTTTAATGAAGCACTCACAGAAGGTATTTTCCCCTTCACTCTCCGTGAAATGATTATAATTGTGTTCCCCAAAGAGGGGAAAGACCCTACATTACCCTCGAGCTATCGACTCATATCTCTGATTAATACTGACAGCAAGCTTTTTGCTAAGGTCATGGCTTCTAGAGTGAATTCGCTACTTCCAACCCTTATTCATCCCTCACAAGTGGGCTTCGTCTCCGGCAGATATCGCAGAGACCATATCCATTCCATGATCAACCTCATGCATAGAGCCAAATCACTTCCCACTCCAGCGGCAGTGGTTGCCATAGACTTCGCAAAAGCCATCGACTCCCTGGAGTGGGATTACCTAATCTTGGTTTTACAACACTTTGGTTTTGGGGAGCACTTCAGTCATTGGGTGATGGCATTATACCAACAACCTACTGCCAGAATTCTGACCAACACAGCTCTGTCGGAGCTCTTTTGGCTGGGAAGGGGCACCAGGCAGGGCTGCCCCTTATCCCCTTTACTTTTTGTTCTGGCAGTGGAGCTACTGGCAGCCACTATACGGCAACATCCCAACATCAAAGGCGTTTCAATTGGGAACCATCCCTACGCTACCCTTACATGCGCAGATGATCTGCTGGTACCTATGATGGATACTCACACTTCCCTCTCACCCCTCCTTACCCTACTGGCCAACTTTGAAAGATAATCAGGGCTAAAGATGAACAGATCCAAGACTGAAGTGCTTCCACTAAACGTTGCTTGTACCCAGGACTTAATGGCCCCTTTCAGTCTGAAATGGGCATCAGAATCTTTGGTCTACCTTGGGATACATATCTCCCCAGATATCACCAAAATGTGGGATCTCAACCTGAAGCCACTTCTGGCAAAGCTCAAAACTGAACTGGACAGATGAAGAGTTATAAACTTCACTTTTCCAGGCAAAATTGCAGGCCTCAAAATGATTACATCCCCCGAGATCTTACATCCCTTGTCTCATATTCCTCTGGAATTACCCACCAAATGGTTTCAGGCTATAGACTCTCTATGGGAACAGAAGAAACCCCACTGTAGTAGGAACAAACTAAGATCCTACTGGAAAGATAGGGGTTGGGACCTTCCATGGCTACAGGGTTATCAATGAGCCTACTCAGCAGCCCAAATGTTAAAATGGTTCATCAGTGTGTGTCTCCCAACTCTCCTCGGTGGTTGCACATGGAACAGTCTGCGGCTCAGGTACACAGTCTTTCCCTCTTGAAATATAACCCACTGCCCAAACCCCTAACAGTTCAGCCAACGATTGCCCTGTCAGTTAAAATATGGATCAAAATGCATACACGGCTTAAAGCGAACCCCAGACCTCTTTCCCACACTCCTATTTTTCACAACAAGCACATCTTAGTAGAAAAACAGCCCATTTCTTGGAGCCATTGGGAACACAAAGGCATCACCACTCTGGCAGATGTTCTGGATAAGACAGGGCAGGGATTATTACCTTTTCAATAATTAAGTGCTAAGAAAGGGCTGGAGAAGTCTGACTTCTGGAGATATTTGCAGCTTCGCAGTTCTATAACTGCATATCTCAGACTCCATCCACCTAGTACTTCTGGGTCCCAGAAGCTGGCAGAGTGGCTTTCGCTCTCAAGGGGAAAGGCTAGCAAGATTTATGCGGCCCTAAGGGAGAGTATTCCCTCTCAGTCCCTGGAATCCAAACATAAATGGGAAAAAGATCTGAAAACCACAATTGATGATGCCCAGGGACGATTATGCTGGAAGCTAGTGCATTTCAGTTATTCAGATATGAGAAGTAAACTTATGCAGAATAAAATCCTTCACCATTGGTACAGGACACCTGATATGCTTTACAAATTTAAACGTCTGAACAATAATCTATGCTGGAGGTGCCAGACTCAGGTGGGGGATTTACGCCATATGGCTATGTGGAAAACACCTATCAATAAAAAAAGAGAAAAGAAAAAGAATGTCAATATGTTTCCTTTTTCAAAATGAATCATGTGTGATAGAGGGAGCCCTAGTGTACAAGTAAAAACTGGTACAATCTTGGAACTGAAGAAAAAACAGGTAGGTAGGTATTTTTAGTTCGATAATTCCAAAAAGCTTATTAAGAAATGTTTAATGGCAGAGTCCTATTTCTCTGAAGGCCTTATGCCGTTCTGCTGCCACTTTATTCATGGGAATCTTGGGGTGGCTGGGGGGGGGATGGGTGCCAGACAGGAGTGGTAGGGACAAGGCTGATAGCCCGCCGGAGCCGACTTGTGAGAAAATAACCTGTACGGAAAAAAAATGCAGGTACTGAATCTCTATCTACAGCCTCTCTAGGTAGATTTATTATGGGCAGACTGGATGAGCCTTATCTGCTGTCAACTTCTATGTTTCTATATCCTACGGCATTGTCGTTTGCTCACTCCCATCTGGACAGCCGTTTGCCAGCTGGCCACTCGTGTTATTGGCTCCAAGATAAGGCCAGATCCACTAATTTGGATACTTGGCACCCCCCCAGGAACTTAGATTGACTGCCCATCAACAGCATTGGCTAACCTTGCATAGTATTCAGACTAAATGTCTTATTCTATGCTGTTGGAGGAACATTGAAGTGCCTTCTCTTTCAGAGCTTTACCTGAAAGGTGGCTTCACTGGATCACTTGTCACATGTCATAGCTAACACATTAGCAAAATACTATTCCTGTTGGAATTCCTTCATTACATTTTTAAAACCTAGAACTGGCATAGACTGACTTGTTACATCCTGCTACTACTTGTTATTATTCTATGATAGCCTTAGGCTATCAATGTAATGGGGCTGGGGAGTGCATGCCTGCAAGGTCTTGCATAGCTAAAGCCTCTTGTCAATCCCTGCCTAGCTGTGACCCTGGGTGACCTCTGTCATGAGTTGAACCAATGTTGTACCAACAGTCACACCATGCCCAACAGCTGTCTGGGGGTTGCCCTCATAACTTTTCTTGTCATACTTTGCCTTGACAAAATTACACTATCCTTATGGAATGAGGATGGCTCAAATAAATCTAGGACTGAGCACTATGATTTTACTTTCTCCAACGTTATTGTTTATAATACAAGGATACTACAGACTAATCTTCTTCTCTGCCAAAAGGGTTGTCCCTACCGTTCTCTCTATATGTTTAGGAAACTACGGAACAAGTCTGCATTATCCCATCCTTTTCTAAATGTGGGGCTGTGGTTCCTTGTCATCATTGCCATTGTGCTATCTGGGGATATAGAGACAAATCCTGGGCCACTAGATGCTTATTTCTCAGCAGATGGCATACATAGTATGTCCAAACATGGGCTGTTAATTGCACACTTGAATATAAGAAGCTTGATGTGTCACTTTGCAGAACTGGAGTCATGGGTCAAACTGTACAATCCTGATATCCTCTGTCTCACTGAGACCTGGCTAAAACCATTGGTTACTGACTCCCTCTGCTCCCTGCCAAATTACTCTATTATTCTAAGGGATAGGATATCGAACAAACACGGTGGTGGAGTTGCTCTGTACTACAAAAATAATCTGACTGTCTCTCTTCTCACTATCCCGGTTACTCAATCGGTATGTGAATACTTGCATGCTACCCTTGCTTTGGGAGCCAAGAAACTGCATGTTATCTGTGCGTATAACCCCCCAGCGGGAGGGATTGCGGGTCTAGAGTACCTGTTGCAAAATACCTCTCAGAATTTTAACCATAATGAGGTTGTCATCTTAGGGGACCTAAACTTAAACTGGCTTGGGGCAGCTCTCAGTTCTCTTCAATCTCTAACTCATAGCTACAACCTGCATCAGATGGTAACAGTGCCAACTAGAAGTCTGTCTTCATCACCACTAGGCACACTACTGGATTGGGTGCTGGTAAACCGGATCGAACACATCTCAGCTGCTGGTGCTCTTGCTGATGCCTTAACTGACCATTCTCCTACTTTCTGCATCCTGTCCTTGGGGGCACCTCCATCTCCTCCACCACATCTCATCACTCTCACAAACTTTGCTCACCTAGACCAAGAGGTGTTTCTGTATGACGTCTCCAGAATTGATTGGTAGGAGATCTATCTATCACACTGTTCTCAGGATGCTCTTAACCTCTTCATCACTAAATTCCTTATGGTTCAATGTAAACATGCCCCAAAGATCACCTGGAGAGTGAGGGGTAAACAAACAAGATGGCTAAACAAAGACTTGCTCAAAAGTTTGCGCTTTAGAGATAAACTCTGGAAGCGCTTCACAAAACATCAGGCCAGCAAACAGATTTCAACGCTTACCGTACGCTACGGAATTCATGTAAAAAACAAGTCATAGCTGCTAAGAGCAAGTACTGTAAAGACCTACTGATTAACTCGGCCAATTATCCCAGAAAATTCTGGTCACACAGTAAATCCTTCCTAGGATCCTCACAGTCAACTATCCCTGGGAATATGCTGATAAATGATGTGCACTGCAATGACTCACAAACCATAGCTAACTCTTTCAACCTGCATTTCTCTGATCTCTCCCAATATACCTCTTCCTTCAATCCCGCTGCTGTGTCCTCCCACACCTCATCAGGAACCCATCTGGAAAAGTTGGAAGTGTTGTCCCCTGTGCCTCCTTATACTCCTCCATTCCATTTTAAGGCTGTGTCTAGAAAGGAAGTCCTGAAGCTCCTGAGGTCCATCTCTGATCATACCAGCTCTAGCTCATACTCCCTTGAACCCTGCCTCTTGAAACTTGCAGCTCCCCTTATTGCATTACCGCTGGTCAAAATGTATACATTATGACTTTCAGGTGGCGTAGTCCCTGACCTCTGGAAAGCTGCTTGGATCACACCTGTACTTAAAAAAGGGGATCCTAAGGTTGTCATGAACTACAGACCAATTGCCATACTCTCAGTACTGAGCAAAATCCTGGAGAAAATTGTCACAACTTAGACAACTGACTATCTACTTAAGCACAGCCTGCTGTCAGATACCCAACATGGCTTCAGGAAAGGACATAGCACAATGACTGCACTCCTTAAATTCACCACTGACACTCTTTCAAAAATGGATACTGGCAATCTGACTGGGACTGTCTTTATTGACCTCACAAAGGCTTTTGACCTTGTTGATCACACTTTGCTTCTCTCCTCACTTCGACACCTGCATTTCTCCTCCTCTGTTGTTGACTGGTATGAAAGCTACCTGACAAATAGAACTCAAGTGGTGAAATTTAATTCCTCTCTATCGAACAGTACCACCATTAACATTGGTGTACCTCAGGGCTCCATCCTAGGGCCCCTCCTATTCTCTCTTTATATAAATAACATTGGAGCTGCTCTAAAATCCTGCTCTGCTATTCTATATGCTGATGATCTTGTCATCTATACAAGTTCTACTAATATAGGTATTAACACAACCCTTCCTCTGACTTTAACAATATCCAAAACTGGCTATATGACCACAAACTGGCTGCCAACACTAGCAAAACTAAAGCCATGCTGCTTGGATCGGCCCCAAAGCTCCGGGCTTGCACAACAGCACTAACGGTGCAGGACTTAGAAGGTCAATTACTGGAATGTGTGACCTCTTTCAAGTACCTGAGCATCCTGCTAGATCAATCTCTTGATCTTAATCTTCATGTACAGTCTGTTTGCAGAGCTGTCAACTCCAAACTGGGTGTTGCATATAAGACTAGTTATATGCTCATGCCATTGGCTAAAATGGCCATTGTGAGGGGGATTCTGCTCCCCACCCTAACCTATGGGGCTTCCTTATTTGGGGCTGCTCATAAAACTGACCTACTCAGATGGGATATTACGTATAACAACATATGTCGTTATGCCTCTTCTGCTCCTCGGCTTAAACACCACTGTCAGCTTTATAATGATCTTGGTTGGCTGTCTCTGTTAGCTAGTAGGAAATACTACTTTGGCTCTCTTATTGATTCGATAATTCGAAATCAAACCCCTAGGTGTCTTGCAGCTATGCTTGTTCCTCAGGACATACTCCATGGTCTACGATCAGCTGACAAATCCTTTCTGAATTTGCCGGGTGCCACATGAGGAAAGGAACTGTTGCATTTGAACATGTGGCTCCACAGCTGTGGAATTCCCTTCCCCTCGACATTAGACTTTCTAGCTCCCACACATGCTTTAGGAGAAAACTGCGCTCAAATCTGCTGATTGCTGATACCCGTTCCTGCTTTCACCCTACCTAATGACTGATGTCTCTGGCCATACAATAGTATTTCCTCACCTCTATATAACCCTCTTACTGCCTCAGCCTGTCCTGGCTCCCTTCCCTGCCCATATACAATCTTGCACTGCAGGCATCTCCCTTACACTTACATACACTCATGTAATCTAATTTCATGGCTTGCTCCCCTCTTCCTCACTTACCGACCTTTTTCTTAATGACACCCCCTGCTCTCAATGGTTATTTCTTCCTTTTGTATTACCTGTTTTTGTTTTTGTGTACCTTGTTTCTGTTCATATGATGTGCCACCTGAAAATTTATTGTCCAAGGTCCTCTCTATTCATTACGTAGATAGGTACCCATGAACTTATGAATGGTCTACTCTGTATGTCTGTGATATATTGTATCCACTTTAACTCATTGTATGTAAAGCGCTTTACTTTGTATGTTCAGATATATTGTAGCCTCTCTAACTCATTGTATGTAAAGCCCTTATAATTTGTTATCCTGTTAAGTTTCTGCATGTCTGTACTCTCCCGGGTTGTGCCTGAAAATAGTCATTTTATGGCTAGTGCAGTTACCTGGTTAACAAAAGCTAAATAAAAAATAAATAAAATAAATTTTATTTCCTGGCTGCTAACTAGAGTACCTTGCTTCAAGCTACCTAAGATGAGTGACCCTGTAGAGGTTAACTGATTATTTTCAGAAACGTTTTCTGGTTCCTATGTATTTTCTTTGTTTGTTTTGTTTTGACCAGATCAGAGAAGTCACCACAGGATCTGGGACAGGCAAATTATGTGAAACTTACATTACATTCATTTGATTGCAGCCTTCCTATCCCTGAAAGGTGCTACTCCTCTCATGCCTCCACTTGTAAATCAACCAATCTTAACAAATTTTAAATACCATGATTTATTCAATCTCTGTACCTATGTATGTGTTGTGTATGCTCTTACAATATTGGTAATATGATTCCTGCACTCTGTATGATTATGTTGAAAATAATAAAAATTATTAACGAAAAAAAAGGTCAGAAACACAAAAATAGTCATGAACATGATCAAAAACACAATCACATTCATTTTGTGCTACAATTAAAGTGATACATGAACAAAATCATAAGAAAGTGAAGTTTTATTACCTGGGCAAAGAAGGTTAGAATTTATGCACACTTTGTGCAGGTCCCAAGATCCCTGCACAAAGTAAGTTAGGCCTCTCCCCCAACTTCATGCAAGCTCTGAAGGGCCTGCTCCATCCTGCTTTACGCAGGGCCCAAAGCAAAAAGCAGGTTTGGACTCACCTCCTGATTCGTGCAAGGCCCGAAGGGTTCTGTGTGTTCTGTTTCACATAAGGCCCAAAGGGCCTTACAGGAAGTAAGTTAAGACTTACCTCCTGTGAGTCCTGTTTTGTGCAGGGCATTTTGTGCCCTGTGCCAAGCAAGTTAGGAGTCCTTTCCTGTTTTGCATAGGGCCCTTCATGCCTTGGGCAAAACATGTTATGACCCTACTTTCTCAAAAACCAAGGAAAATTATTGCCAAAAAAACTATGTTAGTGTATCTGTAGAGCTCCAATGTCACAAAAGCAAGAAAATGTGCTGTTACATTTTTTCAGCCCTAATGCCTATCCTCCTACATTAGCCTCTTGTCTTGTAACTCGAGGCCAAGCTATATGTCCAGGGCCATGCCCCATAGGTCTACTGCTTCAAGATACTGGTACAGAGCTATGCCCAACCAGTCTGACACTTCAGGAAGGGCCTACAGCATCAGTAACAACTTTATCATGAAATCAGTCATAAATTTCTCTGTGCAAGGCACTGCAGGCCCTGTGGAAAGCACTTATACAGTAACTTTCTTTGGACACACTCCTGTGGGCTCTGTGCAAAACAGAAGATCACTTATATATTTGTTACTTGATTTATAAATAAACAATTCCTCTTCTTTTATGAAAAAAAGCACCATGGGAGCTTTTCAACAAAGGGACTGAAGGGAACAAAACATTGATCTTGCTAAACAGAATATGGCAGCTTGATTTGTACCTATCCACTTATTTGCACCTTTTAAAAAGATTAGCCGGACTGTCATTTTAATGCTTGATTCTATGAGCAGAGATACTTTGTTTTGTGTTGACAAAAGGAAAAAGCAACAACATTGTCTGAGTTCTCTGTATATGTTTTAGATTCTTACAATTCACTTTGCATACCGAATTGTGAGACATGCTGCTAATCCTGCTGAGGTGGTAACCAGATAAAAAGAGGTGTAGAATGATTTCAACCCCTGGTCACTGTTCTTGTTCTTGGCATTGTGTACATTTTTTTCCATCTGCAGTTACGAGCAGATACTTTTTCTAATCTCTTATTGCTGCCTATATATAGAAACCACTATACAGATGAAGATTATCCTAATTCCCAGCCATGTTTTGTGTATGAGTGATTTTTTTCCCCACTGAAACATTAATGCCCAAAGCTGCAAGGGGGAGAACATTTATTTTCTACATATTTCGCCAATTGTTTCTAACTATAGATGTCTCATAAATATTTCATGCAAAATATTTAATATTATGTTTTCCTCAGTCTACTCTGCTTTGAAATGTTCCTCAGAGTGAATTGTCTCTTAACAATGGCTTGACGTAAGAGCCTTTTTTTCTCTTAAGAAGAGGTGGCTGCGCATGGGTCGCTACCATAGCAGCATGAATAACCCTTATTTAATAGCAAATAAAAGATACTTCACATCTGTACTATGGGGGAAGGGGTAGTGAGTAGGAAAGGCATTTGCAATGGAACACATGGGCCTTGTGCTACAAATATGGTGGAATTATTATGCATTGACCACGATGCTCAGTATGCAAGATGCACAGGAACACTAATAGAAAGTGACAAGTTTATGTAAATGACTAACGCATGGTTTTGCTCTTGTAAAACAGAGCAGTTACTTTGGGCTTGCTAATTATTTTATGCCCTGTAGTTCTGTGATGGGGCAGAAATGACTATGCTTAAGAAAGTCTATTGTGATTGACAGACTTCTGTCCCATAGGAGCTCATTAAGCTTGCAAAGCAAAAAAAAAAAAACACTACTGTGCAGAAAAGCACCTCAGTTTCAGTAGTCTTTAAATTGCTTTTCTTACGTTCCCCCATATTAATAAAAAGCTATCTACCATATGACAGAAGAAAAGCATTGCTGATGCCCTGAAAGCATAACTGAAATATATTACCTGATACTCTTTTTAAGGATCTGTATTTTAAATGTGGCTGTTTAAGGACAATTTGACTTTATAGGCTCAGGTATTATCCAATCTTTGACTACAACGGATGCAGATATGTGATTCCTTACTAAAATATTCAGTACTAGAGGGAACTGCAGCATTGTGTAGGCCAGCGTGATTAGTGATTTTATGCAAAGCATGTTTCTTAACAAATATATCTCATGGTGCATCTCCAGTAGCAAATCTGCATGTTCAGTACTAGCTAGGTAGCCACCATTGAAATGAATCCACCAGCAGAGGCATATCAGTCTCTTTCAACTGAAAAGATGATTACTTTCTTGCAGCAGTCTATCCATCCATTCTTTTTTTTGTTACTTAATTGGTAAATAAAAATGGCTTTAAGGTTTCATGTGGGAATACTTCATAAAATAACAAGTATTTTCTCCTGGAGTTTCCCACACTATTAGTTCTCATTTATTTCCCTCATTACATTTTGAGCTTCTTCAGAAAAGAGGAGCAGCAGCTTGTCTCCATGAGGGAATGCGAGTTATGTGAAAATGGATTCTTCCTGGCACTCATGGGAGCATGCAAACACACATACAGGTGATCATGAAAATGTTCTTATTTACTGCAGTAAGGGGGGTGTTACAGCATCTCTTCTATTTTCAACAGGACTTAAGTCCAATTCACTTTAGATACTAGACTGTAATATATCAGAGGGAGTAGAAACTATTCATAATCGGCATTATGTACTTGTTTTTGGGAGGACAAAAGATCATCAGTTCATCAAGTTTATTATAGATTTATTTGAAATTATTCCAACCAGGATAATGCCATGATCTCATTTTCATGAGGGTCCAATGGAGGGCAGCAGTCAACAGGTTAATATAGTCCAGCAGGAACAGTTACTTACAGACTAAAATATACACAGGAAAACAAACTGTAAAAGTAAGTACTTTCAAACATTAATAAAAGCAAGCTAATAAAGTGGGTTTTCAGCAAAGAGCATGAGCATTGTTGGACGATTCTGGACCCAAATAAATACTATAATAGGGCCTCCGATGGGTGTCTATTGTGGTATAACAGACACCCACCATCAGGTTTGGGGGAGAGGACTGTGAAGCAAAGCTGAGCAATTTGGCGTGCCCAAACCTCATGAGAAGTGTCTCTTATACCACAAGAGACACATCAGAGGTCCTATTAACTTATTATAAATCTCTTGAGTTTAGCTTGAGTAATTTATAATAGGATTTGAGACTTTTTTAAATTAAGTTAGGTCATCATCCCCTGACACTGAAGTAGAGTGCTCTCCCCTAACACTCCCGCATAAGAGCACACTGTACACAGGATAAAATGTACAGTGACTCTGCACACTGATTGGCTGAAGTGACATTAGTGATTTATAAATGAAGTTTTAAAGTGGCTGGAAAGACTGGACTGGAACATTTGCAACCTAGAAGCATTCCTCAGTTTGAAAAGGAGTTTGTTCCAGGTGTCTGGTGCTGCAAATGCAGAGGCGTTTCTATCAAATTCACACTTCATCCTGGAAACTGAGAAGGTAAGTGATGCTGTTGAATGGGCTGAGTAGGCCCTGCTTGACAGTTTGAAGTGAGTGAGGAGACAACCAGGAACTTTTCCTTGTGCACATTTGAACAATAAAAATAGCCAGTGGTAGTCACACCTGCTTCAGGGACTTGCACAGTTAAGCTTGTCATACAGCAGGCAATAATGGGAGGAGGAGGAGAGGATGAACTTGCACAACTTTCACAAATGATCAAGGGATAGCAGAGGGGTTTTGTTAATACAGCAGTATATGATGTCAAAATAGTCAGTGGAAGGAAGCAGGAAGTGGGAGACTGCCTGCTTCCTCATGTTAGTGCTGACGCAGCATTTAGGCCTGTAGAGAAGGTTAAGCTTGGGCCTCAAGGTTATTAAGATGTGATCAATATATCTACTGTATGTAAGTGATACATCAACCCAGATTCCTAGATATCTGAATATGTTGACTTGCTCAATAGTGTTGCCATCTGATGTTATGATTGCAAGTCGATTCATTGAATGAGTTAACAAGTTCTGGGGTACAAACACCATAGACTTTGTTTTAGTTGCATTAAGGATCAGGTAATTGTTGGAGAACCAGGAAGAGATTATGCTGAAATGATCTTGGAGTACTGAATTAACCTTAGACATTGTCATTCCACTGTAGTAGCGTATGATGTCATCTGCGTACATATGTAGATGACACTTCTCTCTGCTTAGGGGTGGGGGTGGGAGTCATTAACAAAAATATAGAATAGCAGAGGGCCAAAGACTGAGCCTTGAGGAACCCTAAGATTTAAGACAACAAGGTCTGAAGTAGTGCCTTGAATGGACACTAACTTGGTTCAGTTACTTAGGTAGTTTTCAAACCATTTACCATCTGGTTGGCTGAGACCTAGTGTCTCTAGCTTGAGCAGGAGTATCACATGCTACACCAAATCAAATGTCTTGGAGAAGGTTATGAAGATGTCCTCAGTAAGGAGACCATTATCCATGGCTATGTGGAGATCATTAGTGACTTTAAGCAATGCAGATGTGGTGGAACGCCCCTTCATGAAACCAGATCATATAAGAAATAGCAGATTATACAGGCTGAGATTTCAATCATCTGTGAGTGAGCACACTTTTCAAGAACCTTGGAGAGGACAGGAAGGATCAAAATGGGTCTGTAATAATACAGATTCTGCTAAGCCCCTCCTTTGTGGAGGGACACAACTCCAGCACATTTCCAGGCAGTAGGTATCTCACCAGAGGTGAAGGAGAAGTTTAACAGCATGGAAACTAGGGCGCAGATATGATGTGCTGCAAGGCTAAAAAGCTTTGGGTCAAGATAGTCAGCACCGGCACTCTTGCTTGGGCTGAGGCCCTCTAGTGCTTTGACAACCCCTGCTGTAGTGATTTGTTGGAAGTTAAAGTTTGGCAGATCATGAGTGCCAGGCTCTGGGCTGCTTGATGAAAGACCAACCATGGATGGCACCAAGGAGTTCTGGAGCTTAGTGGAGAGTCGGAGGTTAGTAAAATGGGTGTTAGAGGCATTCAAAATGTCTGCAAGAGAGATGAAAAGGTCTCTAGTGTGGTTACAGATCTGAACAATTTGCTCTTTAAGATTTATTTCAAATAGGATTTTAGCCCCTGATCACAATTTTCTGGAGTGATGTTTATTTTCCTCCCAGTACTTGAGGTAGTAGACCACTTTCATTTTAACTACTACTGACTGACATACTTAGTTTCTACACTTTCGATAATACTGTCTGTCATTGAGGGATCTGGGCACCCATATTCAAAAGAGATGTGCGGCACAAAGTGGAGATGCGCCGCGCATCCCAGGAAATGGGTGGAAGCGTGATATTCAAATGGCAGAGATGCATTACACATGTTGGAATGTGCAATCATGCATAGATAATGTATGCAGTGCAGAAACAGGGGGTGTGGACATGAATGTGCCATGCATGGGAATATTCAGTCAAAATGTGCAGCTCATGTACCATGCATCCCAGAGATGTGTCACGCAAAAATAGGACAACAAAAAGATGTCCTAAATCAGCCAGCCACCCACTGGCAGGCCGCAGAAATGCAGACAGGCACTCCTGAGACAGCCCTTGGAGGTGCACCAGGATGTGCTTCAGGCATCTACACACCACAATCATACCAGGATGGCAGTACCCAAAGTCACAGGTGCTGTGAATCCCCTGGCACTGCCCAGATGGCTACCTCCCCACACTGCACCAGGGATGTAAATGTCCAGCTGCCACATGCAGGTGTCATCGGGTGCACCCCTGGCACACTGGTGGTGCAGACAGCCACAATGCAGCACATATACCAGGAGCTATGGCCTGCACCCATGTGGCATTCAGGGCACCACCCAGTGGTGGCATGCACCCATGATGATTTCTGGGGCAAAGGTGCCCAAGTGGCCTGGCGGTGCTGGTGGTGGCATGGCATGGTCCAGTGTCTGACCAGTGGCACACACCCACAGTGGTACACTCTAGGTGCACACCGCGTGCCTGTGCCAGGCCCAAACCACCCAGAGCCACAAACATGACACCGATGCCACCCATGCTGCATGATATTGTCACAGGAGCACTGCAGTGGGTTGATGTGGTGTTCCAGTGGTGGACATTTCACAACTGTGGGCAGTGCAGGACAGGGATGGCACCACCTGTGGCCTGGAGGCAGCATGGGCATACCTTATGGACACCAGACCCATCCAGTGGTGGGCATGTGGCCACCATGGGCATCTGTTTGGCCAGTGTCAGGGTGGCCACCTAGGTTACCAGGACAAGTCCAGGTGAACTCCACTCACTCAGGTACCCAGTCACTATCTAAACCCTGACATCCCTTGCCTTTCTCATCCCTTATCCATTATACTGGGGTATGTGGGGCACTGTAGGTGACCACGTGATGCATATAGAGCAGTATCACAGTCATGTTGCATACTGATCAGAGTGTGTCACCCTGAACCCTCCCCTAGAGCTTGTCCAGGTGGGCTCCTGTGGCCACTGTCCAGGTGTACCCCCTGTACCACAGTCAGACCCTGTTCAAGGCCTGCGGTGACAGCACTGTATGCAGGCCACTGCAGTCCACCCACACACATACACCTTCACACCAGCCTGCTGGGCTGCAGGACCTCATGTTCACCTTTGTGGAGTGGTGGGGCTGCCCTGCAGTGCTGGAGCTGCACATGCCACAGGTATGAAAATGCCCTGAATACATTCCAGTGATGAGATGCAGATGTGGGGATTGGGCTCAAACTGTGCAATGAGGCTATTTGTATATCCTGGCTGAATATTTCAATTCTGCATGCCGCACAAGGGGCCGCCCATCACGCATTTCTGTATGCCCCACACAAGTCTCAGGACACCTGCTACACCATGCATCTCCCACTGCGCGATCGCTCATGTTTGGGATATTCAGCCAGACTTATGCAATCGCATTCTAGGTGCATCATCTGAATATACCAATGTTTTGCACCGATGCATCTGAGATGCTTGGATCATGGACTTGCATGATGCGGCCAGCCACTTTTAAATATGTGGCCCTTGGTCTTTCTTATTCTGAACTAAACAACATCCCTTTCTGAGAACGATTTAATAATTTCTTCAGTTATCCAGTGGTAATGGTATCCTTTCACAGTATATGTTCTAATTGGTGCTTGTTTATTTCAGACATTGAGAAATTCACTGGCAAAGTATTGCCAGGAATCAGCTGCTGAGGGAGTAAGGTTGATGGGGTCCCATATTTTAGCAGACAATTCTGTGTAGAAGTCTTGCAGTATGAAATGCCTGCATGAATGAACTGTGGTCACCCTCCCACCAGTTCAGTAGTAATGCGTCGTCACCTCATTTTCTTCAAAGTACTTGTTGACTCAGTTTAAAAGTCATTACAGTATCAACCAATACCACCTGCTCTAGAGGTTTATTTTAAGTGCCCACAATTCATTCTGTGAAGTAGTTCATCTTCATAGCCTGATGGGCCAAAGATTTAATACACATTTGACCTACTGACCAGATGGTGAATTGTGACCTGAGTTTGGGAGCAAGCCCAGATCACTGGAGGGCTGGCAGCGGAGGATGAATGAACATCTCACAGTATCCACACTTTCTTGGGAGTTGAGGGCCATTCAACTCTTACTACACCAGTGCCTCCAAGGGGCTTATGGGAGGTATTGGCAATGCATAGCGGCTGATGGGAGACATTGCCTGCTAAAGCAGTGCACATGCCCATTGTATCCTTGTGCTGTGTGTTTGGCCATCATCTCTGTAGTAGTGAGAACAGGGAGACCCACATCTTGGACAGGATGCTGTGCATCCCAGAGGTCCATCTGGGTCCTGCTGCAGCCATCTGCCTAGCGCAAAAGACCTACTCCCCTACCGAATATGGTCTCTGTAGGGGGTGCTGTCCCAAAGGCCCTCACTGTGAAGAGTTAATTATGGTTGTGCAGGGGAGAGTATGTTCTTGAGTGTATACTATTAACACAGTGAAATCTTAATAGCAAAGACCATTACAGTGACAATTTCTATGTTGTCACTGTAATGATCCCACTCTATACTGGTGCCTTTTTCGCTGCTGTTTCACCCCTTCCGAATCAAATCCAAAAAAAACAGTAACTTCATGATGGGTGAAATTTCGACAGTCAAAATATCACCAGTTGCTGTAGTGGCTTTCAACAACTCTGTTGTCAAAGCACCTTGGTGGAACCGTTCTTGAGGCTCGGTGCAGCTAATGGTGCTGAGCAGTAGCTGCATGGATGTAAGCTGGCTGTTGGAGGTAAAAGCCAGAATGTAGAAAGAGCAACTTAAAAAATAAAGGATTTGACTAGGTGGTAATCTATGCCATATGATAATTAAAGGAAAATCCACTTCTTATATGAAAGTAAGCTTTTCATTGCACAGACTAATTACTGCTTTTGCTCTCCAGCTATCCTTCTACCCATAATACATGTGAAAAGCAATACTATCGGGAGGTCACAGAGCTCCTGAGAGGAATGGCTATCTAATCTCCTCTCTCCAAGCCACCTTCATTTTATTAACCTCCATTACAGATTAAACACAAACTGGGCATCCTGAAAACTGCACTACCAGCAAGAGGGAAGATTATGCCAGAAGCAGAGCCTTCCACACTACAAGAGGAAAAAAAAGGCAATTGAAACTTCTCCACCTACCAGCCACCTTCTGAAGTCTAAAATGGCTGTGCAAGAGACAGCCCGCCTCCCCTTCCTGACCCTGATAGATAAGCCATCTTGCTGGAGAAAACTGTGGCTTCTGTGGGATCTGTCAGACTGACAGTTATGGAGACCCAAACCAGTCTCTCCTCTCTAGTGGGCCATGTTGCTGTAGTCAAGAGCACAGTATCCTCTGTAGTCTCATGAATAGCTCATCCATGATCAATGATTGCAGGCCACAGAGGCACACATTTCTTTTCTAACAACAAAAATGGAGCATCTTGACAGCCAGGGCAGAGAAAAAACCTCTGCATAATTGGTCTGGCAGAAGGCATTGAAGGGAAGGATTTGGTGAAATGCCTATGGGATAATCTACCCATCTGGTTGCAGCTGATCATGGAAGAGTTCGGCTTTGAGACTGACTGGGCCCATCAGATCTGCTGAGCATAGAGAGTCAAGAACAGCCCGAAACTGAAGTGGCACATGATGGCTGCCTGAGTGGACGCACTTGCTAGCGCTCCTGAAATCTCACTCAAATAAAACTCCTTTTTTCTGTAATGCTTCAACACAGAGTAGTAATCCTGGCACAGTTTTCATCGCGGTGCAAAGCTAAAACAGTGCTGTACACTAAATTTGGCAGAATGGAGCAGGAAATGAAGGATGCCTTACCTTCCCATACCCCGCTGCCCACTTCAAACAGAGATTAGGCTTCAAAGCACTCAAAGGCACTACCCTCGGAGGCCCCTGTTAAAGTGAGCACCCAGGCCGTACTAATGGAAGAGAAGTTTCTGGAGGAACTATCGCCGCTGAAATCCTCACTAGAGTCCCTGGCTAAAGACATCCAAAGCATTACCACATCTCTGGCATCCCTCACCCAGCACACAACTGATAACTAGGTAAGAATCTCCTCACTGGATGACTGGAGGGCCAGGGTCGAGCCTGAGTTAACACATCTGCGGCACAGACTCAAAGCTATGGGGGGGAAGCTAGAGGACCTCAAAGGGAGGTCACCAAGGAACAATCTAGTCATTCTAGGCCTGCCAGAGGGGGAAGAAGGATCCTCCCCAATTGCCTTCGTACAAATATTTTGTGCAAAAATTGCAGGCCCTTCTTCCATTGGGTCTAACTGTGTCATCGAGCAGGCCCACAGAGCTCTCTGCCTGACTCCTCCTTCAAGGGCACCATCTAGGCTGCTGATATTTTGGGCTTTGAACTTCCTAGACAAACAGCACATACTGGGGAAGGTCCGAGAACTTAATGCACTGCAATGGGAAGGCAAGACCATCAGAGTGGCCTAGAACCTACTGAAAACAGTAAGGCAGAAATGTACAGAGCTACACTCCATCGTGGCAAAAGTAATAGCCGCTAAAATTTGCTACCACATGAAATATCCAGCTACACTGCAAGTGCTGCACAGGGATGAATGGCTCAGTTTTGAATCTGAAGAACAAGATCTATCTAATCTGAAAAATCACTATCCTGACCTGTTCAAGTGACTGGGTACTTGCTTGTCAGTATGTAATTCTTGGCTAATATCTGCTTAAAAGAACTGAATGTTGGTCTGATTCTGATTCTATACTGCAGGACTATCACTTTATATCAGAGCTAGTCAGATCCTGGAACATTTTTCCTGTTGTGGAAGTTCCATGGTCTAGATGTCTACTATCTCTTGAATGGATGGCTTTCTTAAAGGTTCTATTTCAGGAATAACCCTTCTTTATGGCTAACACAAAGATACTCCAGCTGGGTGCCTTCAGCCCTGAACCTTTAGTTCTTTGCTGGCACAACCTTTGCTGTTTTATTTGGAACCGGGGCTGTAGCAATCGCACTGCTATGTTACAAGTTGTGACTGAAGGGGGACCCCTGATAGACATTTATGTTGTTTAGTATGCGGACACATAGATCTTAATTATGCTTTCTGATTTTGGTATAGTCTGAACTTTAAGTTAGCAGAATCACTCCACAGATAAGATTTGGCCCCATGAGGTGGTCTTTGGCTAACCGTGCGAACTGTTCATTTGGAGCAGGGGTACTAGAGACAATTTTCAGTGCTGCTTAGAATAAGAAAGCACTGCATGTTTTAATGGTTACTACCTAGAAAAGTTATTTTAAAAAAGTTGTTTTAACTAGCTTAACAGAATTGTTTAATTCACAGGTTAACCTACAAGTGGGTGAGGGAGGGTGTATTTGTTTAGGGCTGTACATGAAACATCACGGCCCAGGGTATGATGGAGGTCAGTCGTCTGGACTGGGTAGTAGTGGGTGACTTTGATTCCTTTTTTCTTATGGGGATTATATGTTGGGGATAGTCAGGGAAAACTTGTCTGGATTTGGAGGAGGAGGGTGGGGGACTGCCGGGGTATGTTTCCTATGGGGGGGGGCTGGAGACGAGAGATGTAACACTGAATGGTGCCACTTGTGAAAAGCACAACGCAATCATTGTCTTCTTTTGTACCCCTTTCATAGTACTTCTTGTAAATGAGATACATTTCATGGAATGTTAAAGGGGCAAGGGCCAGGGGGGAAAATATATCAGATCCTAAAACATCTGCAAATCCTTCAATGCCAAATAGGATTCCTGCAAGAGATCCACCTTCTGTCCACAGAAAATTTACTCTTTCGTCAGCAGAATGTGAGCCAAGCGTTTGCTGCTGAAAACTCCACTCAACAAAGAGGAGTGGCAGTATTGTTTTTCAAAGGTACCAATTTCTATTTAAAACATAGCATCACAGATCCTACAGGATGATATGTCTTGCTACATGGCATACTAGACCAAACTGAGATACTAATGGGAAGCATTTATGGTCTCAATATACCATCTCCTGAATTCTCCTCTCATCTGGTCACCCTTTTAGCCCCTTATGCCACCTACCGATCCTCTTAGTGGCTGATGGGAATGTGACCCTAACATCTGAACTGGACAGGTCAGGTCACCATTCTCTCCCACACAGTTAGCTCTCCATGAACTTATGGAACCATGGAGAGTCATGCATCCGGCTGAATGCCAATACACATTCTACTCCCCAGTGTATAAGTCCTACTGCTGCCTGGACTACATCCTGATTAGTACAAACTCCCTATAAGGAGTAGTGGATGGAGGAATCTCCCCAAGGGTCCTATCAGACCACTCCCCTGTGTGGATGGAGCACAGTTCTCTCCCAAACATCAAGAGGGATCACATTTGGATATTGAATGTCCAACTGTTAAAAGATCCCCAGATTTTGACAGGCATTAAATCCTTCATCGGACAATTTATAGAACCGAATGAAGGGTCTATTCCAGATATAGATAAGATCTGGTATTCGCTTAAATGCAGAGAGGGGAGTTTATTAGGATAGTTGCCACCAGGAAGAGAAAACATGAAGCCCTCTTGCGGTTCCTACTGGCTAGAATCCAAGTCCTTGAGCAGGATCTACTACTGGATTCCTTGGAAGAAAGCCAGTCCACCCTAGCTAGCCTGCGGCACCAATGTGCAGACTGCTTGAGAGAATGGGTGGAGTATGCCATACTAAAAACCCATTCAACATACATGGATCACGGGGACAAGGCAGGTCATCTGCTAGCCCTCTGGCTAAGACCACAGGAGGCCTCCCAGTTGATCCAAGCCATTTCATCCCAAGAGGATAGATCCCTTAAAATATCCCCGGTGGATATTGCCCAAGAATTTGATAAGTTTTATAGCCACCTGTAAAATTCTCAGCCTAACCCACACCCTGAGGGAGAGGCCCAGGCCTGCCTAACTTCAGTCTCACTACTGTTTTTGTCTCCAGAACAAAAGACATACCTGGAACTTCCCATCTCTACCCTAGAGATTCTCAGTGCCATAAACTCTCTATCCTCTGACAAGGCCCCCGGACCGGATGGCTCCCCCTCTAAATTTTACGAGGTATTAGCCAAAGAGTTAACACCTGTTCTCTACCAACTATTCTCCTTTTACTGCCAAAAGGGGATAACAGACTATTCCCAGTTGGAGGCTCTAATTGTAGTTTTGCCCAAACCAGATAAACCCAGAGATAAAGTTATTAATTATAGCCCCATCTCCCTTATGAATTACGACATGAAGATATTTGCAAAAATTCTCTCCACCAGAATTATGCAGGTCTGGGAGGGTTTGATTGGGCCTGAACAGGTTGGTTTTATGAGGGGCAGGGCCTAACTGACCATCTGAGGAAACTGGCAAATGGTTTCTCTGCCTCCGGGGGAGGCTGAGCAACCTATGGCCCTGGTCTCCCTGGATGCAGAGAATGTATTTGACAGGGTGCAGTGGGATTTTATGTTTCTAGTTTTGAGAAAATTTGGGTTTCCTAACACCTTTATAAACTGGATACAAACATAGAAACAGACTTTGACGGCAGATAAGGCCCACCTGGCCCACCTAGTCTGCCCATTTCCTTACCTACAGGATAAGCTGCAGATCCTATTTAACCTACAGCCTATTTCTTCCTACCCCCAGCAAAAATTGCCTTATGTCTGTCCCATGCATTCTTGAATTCTCCCACTGTTTTAGACCTCACAGCCTCCTCAGGAAGGCTGTTCCATGCGTCCACCACCCTCTCTGTGAAAAAATACTTCCTCACATTGCCCCTGAGCCGTCCCCCCTCTATCTTGAAATTGAGTCCCCTTGTTCTTGCACATCTCTTTTTCTCAAAGATGCTACCCTCTTGGACTTTGTTGATTCCACTGAGGTACTTAAATGTTTCTATCATGTCCCTCCTCTCCCTCCTTTCCTCAAGGGTATACATATTAAGCTCCTTTAGTCTCTCCTCGTTTGGCTTCTCTTGCAGACCCTGCACCATTTTAGTTGCCCGCCTGAACTGCCTCCATCCTGTCTATGTCCTTGCGGAGATGGGGTCTCCAGAACTGGACACAGTACTCCAGAGGGGGTCTCACCAACTGTCTGTACAGAGGGATAACAACTTCCTGTTTTCTGCTGGTGATGCCTCTCCCTATACATCCCAGTATACCCCCAGCCCTCCCTACCGCCTTCTCACATTGCTTGCCAACCTTAAGGTCATCTGATATGATTACCCCCAGGTCACTTTCCATTTTTGTTGTTGTTACTAATCTCTCCCCCATTGTGTAATTTTCCCCTGGGTTTTTGTTTCTCAGGTGCAGTATTTTGCACTTCTTTGCATTTAATTCAAGCTGCCATACTTCTGAGCATTCCTCCAACCTTGCCAAGTCCCTTCTTATCCTTTCCATGCCTCCTTGTGTATCAACCCTGCTGCAGATCTTTGTGTCATCTGCAAAGGGGCATACTTTTCCTTCCAGTCCCTCTGCAATGTCACTTATAAAGACATTAAAAAGACCGGACCCAGTACTGAACCCTGCGGTACCCCACTAGTAACCTCTCTTTCTTCAGAGTGGACTCCATTTACAATTACCTTCTGTGTCCTGTTGTCCAGCCAATGTTTTACCCAGGCTACCACCCTGGGACCCACTCCCAGGCTGGTTAATTTGACTATTAATGTTTCTTGAGGGACTGGGTCAAATGCCTTGCTAAAGTCTAGGTAGGCCATGTCCACAGCCCCTCCCTGGTCTACTACTTTGGTCACCCAGTCAAAGAAATCAATTAGATTCATCTGACATGACCTTCCTACTGTGAACCCATGCTGCCTTGGGTCCTGTGTCCCACTGGCCTCTAGGTACTCAACAATTCTTTCCTTCAGAAGTGATTCCATCACTTTCCCTACCACAGATGTCAAACTGACAGGTCTGTAGTTTCCTGCCTCTGTCTTGGTCCCACTTTTGTGAAGGGGAATCACATCTGCCTTCCTCCAGTCCTCAGGTACCACACCATCCTCCCATGATTTGTTAAAAAGGGTAGTCAGTGGTGTCACTAGTTCTCTACTTAATTCTTTTAGAATTTTGGGGTGAATTCCATCTGGCCCCATTGCTTTGTCCACCTTCAGTTTTAGGAGTTCTTTTAGAACCCTTTCTTCTGTGAAAGGACTGGGATTGATCCCCCTGTCTGGAGTGCTTCTGTTAATTGGATTAGGCACCTCCCCACCTCCTCTTTTGTGAATACTGAACAGAAGTATTCATTCAGTATCCCTGCTTTTTCACTGTCCCTCTCTGCCCACCCACAGTCCATTCTATTCAGCCTCACTATCCCTCCCTTTGTCTTTCTACGCTCCTTGATATACCTATAAAAGGTGTTATCCCCCTTCTTAATCGAGTTGGCTATCTTTTCCTCAGTTGGGCCTTTGCTATTCTGACTACCCTCCCTGCTTCCTTCTGACTTAACTGGTACAGTTCTCTGTCCTGCTCCTTCTGTGTTTCCTTTTACTTCCTAAATGCTATATTTTTCTCCCTAACCTTCACCGCCACCTCTTTTGAGAACCATAGTGACTTTTTCTTTCATTTTGATTTGTTTATTTGCTTCACACAAAGACTTGTTGCCTCTGTGATGGCAGTTTTGATATTTCCCCATTGTTGCTCCACCCCTCTTTCCAGCCTGTTTGCTAGTGCTTTTCTAAGGCACTCTCCCATCTTGCCAAATCAGCCCTCCTGAAGTCCCGAACCCTCACTTTTGTATGGATTGACCCCGTAGCTGAGTTTACCGTGAACCACACTGTTTGGTGGTCACTTGTTCCCAAATGGCTACCCACTTCTAGATCTGAGATCCTTTCACTGTCCCCATTTGAGAGTATGAGGTCTAAGATTGCTCCCTCATGAGTAGGTTCCAAAACTAGCTGTCTGAGGCATGCCACCTGAAGAGCATTGAGAATGGCCCTGCTTTTGGATGTGGCTGCAGCAAAGGTGCTTCAGTTAACATCTGGCATATTAAGGTCCCCCATCAACAGTATCTCCCCTTTCTCTGCCATCCTAAGTATGCCTTCTATAATATCCTTGTCCATTCCCTCCCCCTGTCATGGGGGTCTGTATACAACCCCTGTGCAGATTGTGGTGCCATTTCTAGTCTCTAAGGTGACCCACAGTGCCACCTCTCCTCACTGTTTACTCTTTTGTTCAGTTGCTTTTATCTCTTTCCTTACATAGAGAGCTACTCCGCCCCCTCTTCTTCCCTCCCTGTCTCTCCTGTAGGTTGTGTACCCTGGTATGTTAACATCCCAGTCATGGTTCTCTCTGTACCATGTGTCTGTGACTGCTACGATATCCAAGAATCCTTCTTCCATCAAGGCCACCAGTTCAGGGATCTTGTTGCTCAGACTACGGGCATTGGTACTCATTACCCTCCATTTCTTGATGGCCTTACCCCTTTTTGCCCCATCCCTGTCCTTATTGTATTTGTCACTTTCTCCATTTACCCCTACACTTCTCCCTATCAACATCTCTATGTTGATGTCTACCTCACTTAGTACCCTGATTTTGTTTGGGGGGCTAGGACTTCCCTGTTCCTCTCCAGTGCCTCCCCCCTTAGCTAGTTTAAATGCTTGCCAATGAAGCATTGAAACTTATCACCTAGGATCCTGGTTCCCCTCCTGGGCAGATGTAGACCGTCACGCCAGTATAGGCCTGCATCCCTCCAGGTGGATCTCCAGTCCCCAGTGAAGCCAAATCCCTGAGCTCTGCACCAGTTTTTCAACCACTGATTGAATCCCATGGTGTGGAGCGCCCTAGTCTCACCCATGCCATAGACAGGCAGCACCTCCAAGAAGGTTACTGTGCGTGCTATTTGTCTAAGGCCCCTCCCCATCTCCACAAACGCTTCTTGCACTGCTCTGATCCCTTTCTTAGCCAGGTCATTTGTTCCTAAGTGGACAATGACATCCATCTCCCTCCCCTGTGCAGCTGCTCTGTGATCCTGAGGATTCCCTCCCTGTCTCTCCAAGCCATGGCACCAGGCAGGCACCTTACCTCACTCTCCCCTTCCTCCTCCAGTTCTACCTTGCTAACAATGGAGTTCCCCACCAGGAGTTGTTTCCTTTCCCTGTGGGGTCCTATGCCACCCTCCTGTGGGTCTCCTTTGTGGAGGTTCCCAGCATCCTCCTTGGTCTCCACTGTGGGTGCCTCCATAGAGGAACCACATTTTTCCAGAATGGCATAGAAATTGTGGAGAGGTATAACTGAAGGGAAGCATCTCTGTTACACCACCCTCACCCTCCCTGAGCCCACTGTGGTCCAACCGCTCCTCTTTCTTGGCAACCTGTGAGGCAACAGCAGTGACCCTGGTAGTCCCTGGGTGGGAGAGGAGGTCCCACAAATCCTGGCCAACTTAGCCTGGAGATGAGCAACCTCCTCCCTCAGCCCAGAGAGGTGCCTGCAGATGGGACAACACCGCATCCTCCAGAACATCTCCCGGAAGACTGCTGCTCCACAGCCAATGCACTGCACCACTCCCATCATGTCTTATTTCTGGCCCCTTAATTGTTTTGTAATACTTACTCTTTCCTCTGTTTGTTAATTTCTTTTTTTTTTCTCTCCCTACATACGTACTGCATCTGTACCCTTGTAGCTCTTGATCTTCCTGTTCTGAGACAAGAAGTTCCTATATTTCTCCATAGTCTCCTTACTTGCTCAGAGTCAGACCTCCAGCAGCTAGGGTGGACGGAGAGCTACTCTTGCCCTTTTAGAATGGTGAGTCTTTGGTGGCTCTGTGATCACTCACTTCCTGCCCCCAAACAGGAAGTTCCTGTTGTCAGTCAAATCCTGTGCCTATAAAATTAGAACTGCCTTTGGGTGAGGGGGTTGGAAGGGAAGGGAGAGGGAAGGAGGGCAATATAGTCAAAGTAGGGAAGTTTAGTTATACTAGCAGCTCCTTCCTCCTGGTGCTGAGCTTGTTCTCTGGCAGAAGCTATCTAGGGCAGTGTTTAAATCTGGTTTTAACCTGGCTCCTTCTAGCTAAGCCACTCCCCCTACCCTACTTTGCAAATCTTTCTACACTTAGTTAATTTCACAGATAACAATTCCCTTCAGCCACCTGTGACAAGCACCTAGATAACTACCCTACTTTGCAAATCTTTCTACACTTAGTTAATTTCACAGATAACAATTCCTTTCAGCCACCTGTGACAAGCACCTAGATAATTACACAGATAACAGATAAACATATAACAATTCACTTCAACTAACTCTGACAAACACACTTAACTTTTTTTTTACCCTAAATTGAAGGTCCCAGTACAAGAGTTCTAGTTCTTAGTCCCAGTAGAGAAGTTTAGTTATACCAGCAGCTCCTTCCTCCTGGTGCTCTGCTTGTTCTCTGGCAGAAGCTATCTAGGACAGTGTTTAAATCTAGTTTTAACCTGGCTCCTTCTGGCTAAGCCACTCCCCTACTTTGCAAATCTTTCTACACTGGCAACAGTTTTCTGTCGCTGTAATGCATTTTGCATTATAGACCACACTGTTTTCCATGGGCTGTTTCAACAGCATTATAATAACCTGGTACCTTGCATATACATCCATGGTGAAGAAGTAGATGGATGCACTCCTCTGAGCCAAGAAAGGCAATCTCAAGAAACTAGGGAAAGATTTACAGCTCAGTCTGACACAGAGAAATACCCTCTGCCCCAAATAATTACTCTTAGATCAAAAATAGAAGATGCCTGCACCACAAGACAGAGTACGCTATGTACAAATTGAACAAGAAATACGGGGAGGCTGGGGAGCAATCTGGAAAATCACTAGCAGCCAGACTCAGGCCCAAGAAGCAGAAAAGTACAGTATATCTCAGTTATCCATACTACTCAGGGAGACAAACTCACATCCCCATCAGACCTTAATAAAGCCTTTAGGGAGTTCTGCTGTCACCTACATTCCTCTAAAGTGTATCCAGCACCTGCCCTATATGAGAATTCCTATAGGGACGTCACTCTATCTTAAATCCCATCAGACTACTGGGAAGGATTGATTGCCCATATTACCCCTGAGTAAGTGAAGTCTGCCATCCAGTCTATGCCTTAACAGAAATCTCCCAGACTGGATGTCTACCCAACTGAATTCTGTGTCATCTTTGTGACCTTTCTTTTGTGCTCACAGGTTTTGTTACTGTTTTTTACTTACATTTCACTGCTTTATTATTCTCTGATTCAAACTGCTATTGCAGGGTATACTTTCTGCTGCATTATTACAGGGTGTGCCTACAGGTTTGTTACTGTTTTGTGCTTACAGATTACTGTTGTAATTTTCTCTGATTCAAATTGTTTTTTTGCAAGGTATATCTTCTGTTAAAGTGTTCTGCAGGTTGTGCTTACAGGTTTTGTTACTTTTTCACTGCTTTATTTTTCTCCGTAGAAAAGTGTTTTTTGCAGAGTATATCTTCTGTGAAATTGTTACAGGTGGTGCTTACAGGTTTTGCAGTGTTATCTATCATTAGGCTAAGCATTCAGGGTTAATTACAAGAGCACATACGAGATACAGACTGAGGGATAGCGGCTGCATTTTTTGTTGGTTTATTATTTCTGCTCTTACCTTCCTTGTTTCTTTCATCTGTGGTTCTTATTTTTGGCCCAACCACCCCATGCTACA
Source organism: Neoceratodus forsteri (assembly GCA_016271365.2). Classification (NCBI taxonomy): domain Eukaryota; kingdom Metazoa; phylum Chordata; order Ceratodontiformes; family Ceratodontidae; genus Neoceratodus; species Neoceratodus forsteri. The sequence continues at coordinate 439,185,571 of CM057453.1, forward strand.
CTCCTTTTATAGAGTAGCACAGTCATGACATTTCCTGTAGCAAAGCAGAACAGGGAGGATCAGAGGGGTATCCACACAGTGACCTCACTTACAGGAGTACAATTAATTTAACTTGTTATAAAAAGTTATATAAAAACAAACAAAAAAACTAAAATGAAAAACAATCAAACTTTTGCTTTCATTTTCCTTCTGATTACTTGGATCAGGTAATGAACTCTGCAACTCAACTGGAATGGATATTATTACCTGCAGGTACTGCAAGACACTTTTCAAAAGGGCAGTTATACTGGATTTAGGATGCTGTCCTTCATGCTTGATCATCAGAGATCTAAGGGCTCAACTCCAGGCAGCATGGCCAGAGATTGTGCACCTCAAATTGTTTATTCAGGAGGAAATGTATTACAAGAACCACCTGCCATTTCTCTAACATCCAACTGAAGCACCTCGACCGCAGAGGGTAGTCGGTCCGGGAGGTTGGCAGGTGGTTAGGAGGAGCAAATCGGGTACCCATCACTCAGTGCTCACCAACGTATCACCTCCACAAACCATATAAAAACTACAAGGAGGTATCTGCCACTATATCCAAACTCAAACAAAGGGGCAGAGGATACTGCAGAGCAGGACACTGCAGCACAGGAGCTAGCGCTACAAAATTCACCCAAAACAGGGACCAAAACAAAAAAATCAAAAAGGAAATCCAAAACACTTCTGATCATTGGAGAATCCATGATTCAGAGAGTTGATATCTACCTCCAGCCAGGGATAATGGTCAGATATCTCCCAGGTACATCAGCATGGAGAGACACTGACCACATTGCTAAAATTGTGCAGGAAGCAGGAGAAAACATCGATGTCCTGGTACACATAGGGACTAACGATCTCACCAGCCAGTCAGTGGTGGAGGCCAAGGAACACCTGACCAGGCTGGGAGACAAACTGTCATCCATTTCATCTGGCATCTCCTTTTCTGAGATCCTGCAGGTCTGGGAGAGGGGGAGCAGATGGATGGAAGGTCAGAGAAGGGGAGATAGGGGAGCTAAACATGTGGCTCAAGGGCTGGTGCCAGGAAAAATTACACAGATTTGTAGGTAACAGGCAACAGTTTTGGGAGTGAAAGTTCTTTAAATTCAGTGGACTGCATCTGGCAAAGGAGGGAGTCAGTGCATTGGGGAAGAAGTTTGTTGTCTTTGCAGAATATTTAAACTAACAATTGGGGAGAGGGATGCAGCACCCAACACATTGAAAGGGAAGAACACCCCTCCCCCCTCAGCTAGTGATCAAACGTGAGTTCAACAAGTTTGTAGTTAATTTGCATCACCAGGTAAGGAAAAAGGTCTTGCTCTCCATACGATGTACAGGAGAAAACCCCGACCTCGCCCCACAACTAACTTACTGAAGTCTGGCCAATGGAAAATCAGGTATACAAATGCCCGCAGTCTGGGAAACAAGATCCCAAAAGTGTGGGAGACTTCAGTACCTGGCTATGTACTGTTCAAAAGAGACTGAGGTGCAAAAGGGGGGGGGAGTGTTGCCCTTTATGTCAATGAAAAATCAAAGCTACAGAAATTCAGAATACCCATAAGGAGCCAGAAGAACTGTGGGTCACCCTGGAAACAGCAAATGGGACAGCCACACAAACTGGGGTTGTCAACAGGCCTCCAAACCAGGGTGAGGACATAGACACATTACTGTTAGAAGATATATGAAACATGACAGCTAAAGGGGAGGTTCTGATAATGGAAGACTTCAACATGCCAGATAAAGATTGGTCAATACCAGCAGGAACATCTGCCAGAACTAGACACATAGTGGATTCCCTGCAGGGGGAGGGCCTCAAACAATTGGTACAACAACCCACTAGAGACAGGGCTATCCTGGATCTAGTACTGACTAACAGGAAAAGGATCACAGATCTCCAGGTAGAAGGTCACCTGGGGGCCAGTGACCATCACATGATATGGTTCAGTTTAGCCAATAGAACTAAATCATCCCATTCCAAGGCAAAAATATGGGACTTCAGATGAGCTGACTTTGATACAATGGCCAACAGAGTTAAGCTAGCCCTGGCAAGAAGAAATACACGTGAGGGGGTACAGGCAAAGTGGGCAAGCATTAAGGATGCAATACTTGAAGCAACATCCCATTGTGTTCAGGAGAAAAGGAAGTGCAAACAAAGGAGGAAACCACTTTGATTCTCAAAAACAGTAGTAGAAAAGATCAGAGTTAAAAGGCTGGCCTTCAGGAAATATAAGGGAACTCAGCGGGATGAAGATATGGAGGCATATCAAACTTCCCTAAGGGAAGCAGGGAATGCAGTAAGTCAGGCAAAGGCCCAAACCGAGGAAACACATGCACGAACAGTAAAAGAAAGGGACAAGACTTTCTATAGTTACATTAGTGAAAGGAGAAAGTCCAGAGGGGGTATTGATAATATCAAAGGGGAAAAGGGAGAGTGTGTCGGGAGGAGGACCGAGGAAAAGCATCTATCCTAAATTGACACTTCTGTTCAGTATTTACTGAGGAGAAGGTAGGGCAGGGCCCACAGCTCAGCACCATGGGCACAAGGGGGAGGGAGGTGTGCACAAGTCCCTTCACAAAAGAAAGGGTCCTACAAGAGCTCACTAAGCTCATGGTGGACAAGGCAATAGGACATGATGGCATACATCCCAGGGTACTAAAGGGGCTAAGAGTGAAACTAGCAGAGCCATTAGCAGAACTGTTTAATGAGTCTCGGAGCACAGGAGAGGTCCCAGAAGACTGGAGAAGGGCTCATGTGATCCTGCTCCACAAGAGTGGCAGCAGGGAGGAGGCAGGGAACTACAGACCAGTCAGTCTTACCTCAGTAGTGGGCAAGATTATGGAGACACTCCTTAAGGAAAGGATAGTGCAACACCTGGAATCCATAGGAGCACAGGATCCAAGACAGCATGGGTTTACAACAGGAAGGTCTTGTCAAAGTAATCTTATAGATTTCTTTGACTGGGTAACCAGAGTGGTGGACCAAGGGGGTGCAGTTGATGTCACCTACCTTGACTTCAGCAAAGCTTTCGATACTGTTCCACATAGAAGATTGATTAATAAGCTGGGTAGGCTTGGGGTGGATCAGAGATTGGTCAACTGGGTGGCAAACTGATTGGCGGGCAGAAAACAGAGAGTGGTGGTAAACAGTATACAGTCAGAAGAGATGCAAGTCACAAGTGGGGTACCTCAGGGATCAGTCCTGGGGCCAATCCTCTTCAATATCTTCAGCAGTGAAATTACAGATGGACTGGAGGATAAGGTTAGCCTGTTTGCAGATGACACCAAGATCTGCAACAGAGTAGATGATCCAGATGGGGTGTGCAGAATGAGAAGAGATCTGGAAAAAATGGCAAAATGGTCTGAAAAGTGGCAACTGGGGTTTAACGCAAAGAAGTGCAAGATCATGCACATAGGGAAGAGAAACTCTGAAGCTACCTATAGGTTGGGAGGGGAGTTGCTGGCAATCACAAGGGAAGAAAGAGACTTGGGCATCATCATTACAGATTACCTGAAATTATCCAAGCAGACCACTAAAGCAGTAGGTAAGGCCAGAGGGATGTTGGGGTGTATTTGTAGGGGTATCACAAGTCGTAAGAGGGAGGTAATAATCTCTCTTTACAAGACACTGGTTAGGCCCTATCTGGAGTACTGCATGGAGTACTGGAGACCACACCTGCACAAGAACATTAACAAAATGGAGGCAGTCCAGAGAAGGGCAACCAAAATGGTGCACGGACTGCATCAGAAAACATATGAGGACAGATTAACGGAGCTCAATATGTATACCCTAGAGCAATGCAGGGAGATGGGGATATGATCGAAACATTCAAACATCTTAAGGGCATTAACAAGGTAAAAGAGTCTCACATGTTTCAATATATGAAAAATAGCAGGACAAGAGGACACAGCATGAGATTAGAGGGAGGCCGATTAAGGGATAATGTGAGGAAGTTCTTTTTCACAGAAAGGGTGGTGGATGCATGGAACAGCCTACCTCTGGAAGTGGTGGATATGAATACAGTGCAGGGCTTCAAACAGGCATGGTATAGGCATAAGGGAACAATACAGATGAGTATGAATAGATAGGCCTTTGACAGAGCAAAGGCCTACGGCACATTCATAAGGTAGAAATAATGGACAGACTGGATGGGCCTTGCAGTCCTTATCTGCCATCAACTTCTGTTTCTATGGGGCCTTAGCAACCCGAATGGCTAAAGTGTTCAATGAAGCCTGGGATCAGGGGAACCTCACTCCATCCTTCTCCAAAGCACTTGCTACCCTAATTCCAAAACATGGGAGGAATTGTACCCTTTGCTCCCAATTTCATCTTATCTGTCTCATTATTGTGGATGCCAAGGTCTTTCCAAAGCTACTGACAAACCCAGACCAGGTCAGGTTTGTAATGGGCAGAATGGGGTCTGACAACATGCAAGAGGCCCTAGACATTTTATGGGAATCCAGAACCTCACTTACACCCACTGCTATGCTAGCGTTCCATGCTGAAAAAAGCATTTGACAGGGTGGAGTGGGCATACCTATTGGACGCTATGGGTAGTAACAGATATGGATTCCCATATGTCTTCATCTCCCTAGCTCACCTTCTCTATGCCTCCCCCTCAGCAGCAGTCATGACTGTTTCAGTTATCTCATACTTTACATTGAACAGAGGTACCAGTTATGGATGTTCCCTGTGTTCCTTTCTGTTCCTTTTGGCAGTGGAGCCACTAGCCCAAAAAATCAGATCAACCCCCAATTTTGTGGGCATCTCTGTTACAGGGACACACACAAAATATCATTCTTTGCAAACAATATTACACTGATCTTGGCAGACGTCCCCACCTCATTATCCTGCCTCCAGACTCTACTCTTGGAATACTCAGCTCTGTCAGGCTGACTGAATGTCTCTAAATCTACCTTCCAAACTATTATAAATAACCCCTTGAAATTGTGGAAAGTTGTCCACTCCCTGTTCTCCCCACCATCAAAACCTCCAACAACTCTCATTAAAGTAAATAACTCATTAATATCCAACCATCCTACCGTCGCGGTCAAGTTCAACTCCTATTTTAAATCTTGTGCCTCTGCCCTCCTGTCATCCCTCCCCCCCACTCCCCCCATTGTATCTTCCTCTTCTGACACCCCAAAACACACCCACTACTTGAGAGATTTTCCTTCTCCAAAGTCTCCCCCGACAACATCCTAGATGTTCTCCTCTCACTTAACCCCTCTAAAGGTAGTTTGCCGGATGGCCTTGACCCCAAGCTCCTGTACCTATCTGCTCCTGCTATCTCCAAATCCCTGTCTGATCTACTAAACCTCTCTTTCTCTGCTGACTCAGTCCCGGCTGCCTGGAAGCATGCCATCATCCTAACCTTACCTAAAAGAGGTGATTCTTCGTCACCGGGGAACTACTGCCCTATATCACAACTACCTATCCTTGCTAAATTGCAGGAAGTCTTGGTTCTCTCTCAGCTCTCCACCTATCTCTCTGACACCTATTTCTTCACACCTTTTCAATTTGGGTTTTGGAAAAAACACTCAACCACAACTTCTCTACTTATGCTCACTGATTCCATCCTCTCAGGGATGGACAATGGCCAAAAAACACCCACCATTTTTGTTGTCCTTGCCAAGGCCTTCGACACGGTGTCCCACACTCTTCTTCTAACCTACCTCGCATCAGTTGGCCTATCTGACTCTGCCACTAACTGGTTCAGAGCCTATTTGGTAGGTAAGCCCCAGTCAGTCAAAACTGCTGATTCAATATCCCGCCACTCCAAATTGTCACTGGTGTGCCACAGGGTTCAGTGCTTGGCCCACTTCTATTCTCCATTTTTATGTTTGCTTGCACACATGTGCAAGAAACATAATGCCATCATCCGAGATTTCGGAGGTGTGTCACCCCCTCTTCCAATTCAGTCAGTGTGTTGGCAGGCGTGGCCCCTGTAAACCAATGCATGCTGGAGCTGTCTATGACAAGCTCCAAAATGCAGTGGCATACAGTTGAAAGGGGGAGCTATGCTTCAGTGAGCAGCGATAAGATATCGCCTGCCTGCGCGCAGCTCCCCACACACACACACACACACACACACACACACATACACACACAAGCACACATGCACGCAGGCGTATACCCCTTGCCCTTGCGCGCACACACTGTATAGCCGGCCAGGGGCGCCTAATCCCGTCGGCTGTGCTGCACTCCCCCGCCCCAAAGCCTTCCAAATGCCATGCTGGGTGCCCACCCCAACGTGGTAACTCATGATATAGCCGACGGGGTGCCCAACTCGCCGGCTCCACTGTCCTCACCCCCCGAATACTGGGTGCCACGCTGGGAGCCCAATTCCAGCATGGCAATAGATGCTTTGGCCGACGGGTGCCCAATCCCCTCGCGGTCGGCTGAACACCCCCCCAATCCTGCTTGTGCCACGCTGGGAGCCCACTCCAGCGTGGCAAACGCCCCGCCATCATTGGAAAAAAAAAAAGAACACCTGTAAAGAAAAACGGTCCCACGTAGTCTTCCCTAGCCCCTCCCACAACCCGCACCCACCCACTGCGCACCCTGCCTCCCCACACCCCCCTCATCCCATACTTACCTCCGGAGCTCGGCGCGACGATCTTCGGTGGACCGGGAACACGTCTGCACTCTTCAAAGCCGACCGCGAACTGAGGAAATGCCGGTAAGCAGTATAATGGGCCTCGATAGGGATTTTCAACTTTGTTGCATATCTCAAGCATTTTTGAATTTTTGCACCAAATTTTCAACATAGGGTTTTGGGACCCCTTCTCGTGAATGATGTCACTGTCATGGCGTTATTCTGGCCCGGCGGGTGATTTCACAGTCACTGCAGCGAAATCACCTTTTGGGACTGATTAACGAAAGCGACACTGCCAGTGTTCATAAGGTGGGCTCTCAAAGCCTATTTTGAAAATTTGGTGAAATCCAAAACGACTGTTTTTCGAGCGTGCATTGCGCAGTTCCTACGCACCGTCAAGTTCGCGAATTTTAAATATTTTCACTCCAGATTTTCAACATTGCCATTTTACCACACCTTCTTATGAGCAGTACAGATGTCATTTTTCACATCTCACCCAAAACGTGTTTCCGCCCATGTAGTGCACAATGGCGCAGTTGGTGTGCGAAACCAATGTACGGGACAAATTAAGAAAACTACAGTGATACTGTTCATGAGCAGAGGTCTTAAAATGGCTATGTTGAAAATTTGGTGAAAGAATTCCTAACAATGACTGTTTTACGAGCGTGCGTTGCGCAGTTCCTACGCACACTCGTAAGTTCGCTAATTTTCAATATTTTCACTCCAGATTTTCCACATTGCCATTTTGCCACACCTCCTTATGAGCAGTACAGCTGTCATTTTTCACATCTTGCCCAAAATGTGTTTCAGCCCATGTAGCGCACAATGGCGCAGTTGATGTGCGAAATCAATGTATGGGACACATTAAGAAAATCACAGTGACACTGTTCATGAGCAGAGGTCTTAAAATGGCTATGTTGAAAATTTGGTGAAAACATTCCTAAAAATTACTGTTTTACGAGCGTGCGTTGTAGTTCCTATGCATGCTCATAAGTTTGCAAATTTAATATTTTCACTCCAGATTTTCAACATTGCCATTTTATTACACTTCCTTATGAACAGTACAGCTGCCATTTTCTTATCTCGCCCAAAATGTGTTTTAGCACATGGCGCACAATGGTGCTGTTGTGTGCTGAAAGCAATGTTTAGGACAGACTAAGAAAATCACAGTTACACTGTTCATGAGCAGAGGTCTTAAAATGGCTATGTTGAAAATTTGGTGACAAAAGTCCATAAAATGACTGTGTTATGAGTGAGCATTGCGCAGTTTTCACGCACCCTCGTAAGTTCATGATTTTGTAATATTTTAAGTCCAGATTTTCCCTAGTGGCATTTTTCCACACTGCCTTATTTACAGTACAGCTGTCATTTTTCACAACATGGCCGAAGTGTGTTTTCACACTTTCAGCTCAGAGATGCGTGGTCGCTGTGGGAAATCAATGTTCGGGACAGATAAAGAAAATCACAGTGACACTGTTCATGATCGGAGGCACCAAAATGCCTGAGTTGACAATCTACTGTAAAAAAATCCCCAACCTAATTATATTGAGGGTGTGCGTTGCACAGTTTCTATGTACGCTCGTGACATCACCATTTTTTTAAATATTTTTACTGCAGATTTGCAACATTGCCATTTTTTACACCTCCCCATGAGCAGTACAGCTGTCATTTTTTACATCCTGTTCGGAATGTTTTTGCACCTGTGGTGCTAAATGCCGTAGTCGCTGTGCATAAGCAGCTTTCGGCTAAGAAACTGATATTCCCCCTGTTCATGAGGTGGGGTCACAAAAAAACCATGTTGAACATTTGGAGAGAAAATACCAACGAATGCCTGAGGTATTAGGGTTTCCAACCATAACGCCCAACCCTGTAGAGAATGACAGGCATCAGGGGCGTGACTTGGGATTCTTGTCTGTAATGCTCATACCATTCCACACCCTGCAGCCAGTGAGAAGCATCGAGGTATGCCTTGGACTCTTCGGCCCCAAAGTTCACCCTATTCTCCTATATCGCACCCATCTCACTGTGTTTCCTAATGGAATGGGGTGCGCATAAGGGCCAAAGACCCCAAGGAACACCGTGACACTTGCCAGTGTCTGCAGGGTGGGGTGTACTGAAATGGCGTGGCCAATATGCCTGATGACCCAAAGGCACACCCCAATGCCTATCACTCTCTGCAGGGTGGTGGTGGGGTTGGCTTCAGCTCAATGCTTCACTGCCATTACTATTACGCAGCTCTGTAACTTCTACACTACCACTGCCAATGCCAGCAAGCAAACATTCGGCATTGACAAATGCTTGTTCTAAATGACATCCCATCAGCATGCACCTCCTCCTAAATCCACAGGTATTATGATGACACAGTCCTATACGTCCCTCCAGCCAATCTTCCTCTGATGTAGCAGTCAGACTACAGCATGACTTCAATAAAGTTCAGCACTGGCTAAGCTCTCATCAATTCTTTCTCGATGCCAACAAGACAGTCTCTATGACCTTTGGCACTAGGCAGAGACTCTCAAGGCTACCCTCCTTATCCACCTTCCACACCTTTGATGGGACTATGCTAGAGAACACCTCCTCTTTTAGATACCTTGGTGTCTGGTTAGACCAACACCTCAACTTTTCTGGTTATGTGGATGCCATCCTGAAAAAGCTGCACCCCTAGCGTGGCGCCCTATACAGAGGTTGCTTACCTCTATAGGCTAGGCGTGAACTTGTCCAGAAAATGATACTCCCTATTTTTGACTACAGTGACATGTTCTACAGTGCTGCTCCCAAGTCTTCCTTAACCAGATTGGACACACTCTTCAATGCCTTCTGTCCCTTTGCTCTGGACTCCCCCTCCATCACTCACCACTACATACTCTACCATTCTCTTACATTTCCTTAACTTGACAACAGACGTTTCTCCCACTGAGCCAAATTCACCCTTAAATTCTGGTTTGGTTTTCTCCCCACTTATCTTTCCTCCTCCCTATCCATTCCATTCCATTCCATCACTCCCCTCACACTCTCTTTGATCAAGTGAAGCCCCCCCTCCTTTGGCTATACCTCGACGGACTACCTCAGTAGGGTAGGTGACATTCTCATACCATTTCCCAAAGCTTTGGAACTCCCTACCCCATCAAATAAGATACTCCTCTTCCCCTCACTCTATCTCCTCATCCCTGCACAACTTCTACTCTTCAGATTGTACCTGCTCCTAAACTACCCCAGCTCCTTCCCCCTTAGACCACAACTTACAGCCATATCACCATGCCAGTTAACTGCCTGTCTATCCCCTCCTAGCAATCTTGGCCTACACTTCCACTAACTGTGTTCACATTGCTACCCTTGATTTTTAAGGCATTTGTGTTACCTAACATTTTGTTTAACGCACCGTACTACGTCTCTGAAGGCCTACCTTTGTGCCAAACAGGTTCCTTTTAGTCTGTATTAAATTGTTGCTGCTTTACACTTTCCATATATTCCTCCCTACATCACTTAAACTGTACTCCTCTTTTGCCTACTATTCTGTAATATGCTTTTTGAATTTTTACTAGTGTACATGTTACTAAGCCCCTATCTGTTGTTCTCATTGTACAGTCCCATTGTAATGTGCTTAATGTAGCCTCAACATTGTCTTTGGCACATGTACTGTATAATTGTTTTTCCACTACCCTCTCCCCAGGACGCACCGGGAGATGAGCAACTTGTTGCCCAGAGTGCCTTTCCTGGTGAAACTTTTCCATAAATAAAAAAAATAATAAATCCCAGATCATTCCTCTTAATAGCTCCTGCTCCACTGCACTATTTGCCTAGTACCCCTACCAATGGCCCCATGATGGGGTAACATGCCTTGGAGTTAAAATAAAATCCACCATGGTGGAGACTGTCCCAGTAAATGTCCAGATCATGTTCGATAAACTAGACAGAGACCTGGACAGATGGGGCTCTCACCTATTATAAGTTTGAGGCAGAATTAACATGCTCAAAATGGGGGCACTCCCTAAGCTTCAATATGTACTGGCAAACCTCCTAGTGCAATTCCTAGGGCAATTCTTCAAGTGCACCCTTACCAAGATCAACTCTTTCATCTAATCAGGCAAACATCCTAAAGTAAAGATTGCAGTCCTACAGGAGCATTGGAGCAGAGAAGGTTTTAGGCTGCTGGATCTCAAACTCTATCATGAGTGCGTGGCTCTGAGACAAGCAGTAGTAAGCTATACACCCTCACTAGATAAGCCAAACCCTGGTGGATATCCCTAAAACTTGCACAAGGGAAGCTGCCATCCTCACCAGCCCTAGTTCTGCTAGGCTGGTTACTCAGGACTAATATTTCCCCTTGTGCCAGACTCACTAAACTCATTTGGGAAAAGCATTGCAAGCAGCTGGGTTGGTGTTCCAAGACCACAGACAACAGACCAATATAGTACAATCCACAATTGAAGATAGACTAGAAACCACTCCATTAGGAACTCTGGCAAACCCAGGGCATCCATACATAGGTGACTTGTACCATCCAGGCACAGGAATTCTGTGGTCCTTTGAAGAACTCCAACATCTTTACAAGATCCCCCCCCCCACACCCATTTTGGGAGGTAACTTCAGTTGATAGATATGTTGCAATACTATGTGTCCCCAATCACACATTCCCAAACCAGAACCCCTGGAGAACAACATTTATCTAACCTCTACTCAACAACTTGCAACCAAATTCAAGAAACCGCATATGAGCATGCTCCAGCCATTTTTTGCTGGGGGACCACGGGATTAGTGTGACAATAAATTAGTGATCACACTAACAACTCCCATATGGAACATGTACGTGTAAATGCATACAAAACAAATCATGAGTTGCAAGCCAAGATACTTCAGGTCAAGCTACTCCATCTGGCTTACAGGACTCCACAATGGCTATACTAAGCAGATCTGGTCGGCCACAGTGACTGCTGGAGATGTTTATCTCCCCAGGCCACTCTCACACACACAGTATGTGGGCTTGACCCCTACTGGAGGCATACTGGTCCAAAGTATTGGCATAGTGTGCTACTGTTGTTCCCATTCCAAGGGCCAGGACCACCTCGCTGGCTCTCCTTGGCCTTCTGCCACAGAACAGCACACTGGACCACTCCCAATTAAACTGGATTAATGCAGCTTTGGCAGCAGCAAAACATGTGCTACTATGCCACTGGAAGGATCCCTTTCCTCCATCAGTCCAAGAATGGAAGAACCTTCTGACTCTTACTGCATGGTATTTGAGGACAACCAATGCTGCCATGGGTAAACTCTGGGCATACTACAAAATTTGAACCCCATATCTAAACACTCTCCCTGTGAACACACCCTAAATACAACCAGTGGCTGAGGAACCATTAATACTGCCTCAGACTGGTTATAAAGAACTCTAGTAGACTCCAACACTCATCAAACTCAACTTAGCACTCATGTGCTGGTTGTCCCCTAAGGGATGATTCTGTTGACTGGCCTTCAAGGCTGCCTCCCCTCCATCCATATTCCCATTTCTTCATACCATGTTCCTCTTTATACCACCATCCCCCCATCCCCACTCCTTTTTAGGGAGTCCCCACCCAGGGGGGTGGGGATGACTCCTGTATTTATCACGTACCATCATTACTATTAGATGTGAGCCATTAAGCACAATTAATTAGACATAGACTTGGGGGTAATTTAGAATTGACAGACCTTTATTAGTACCTTAACTGATACTGTACTTGTAAGGAAGCATAGTTAGTATACAAAACATGGCTATGCAATACACTGCTCAGTCTTGCCATTCCACATACCTCTACCAGCACTTAGAACTCCAGCCTCATTGTTCTGTTACTACTAAGCATAACACCTTCAACAATTCCGCCAAACCCTTTATGAAATCATATCACTAGCATTGTTACCAGAGGTATATACATTTTTATAAGGTGAACTTCATTGGTAGTTTCCTCTAATAGCATGCACCATCTCTATCTCTATAGGTACCCTCCTCCTGCAGTGATCATAACTTTTGTATACTGCAGTCTTTCCTAGATCCAATTTTATCAATTTTCTCTGTCACCATTAATGTAAATGTGACTATCGTAACCTGGATATGACTTTGTTTCCTCTGTTATTAAAAAGGAAAAAAAAACTCAATAAACATCTTTATGGAAAAAAAAGAAAAACAACACCATCTACAATAGATGTAAGAGCTTCAATAACAGGGACCTGCACTGCTGGGAAATGGTAACAGCAAGACCCTCTAGTTGCAAGACGCTGATACTAATGGAAAGTTAAAGAGAAGGTCTCCTCTGCCTTTGTTTTTGTTTTTTTGTATAACTGCGTAGTTTGTAGACATGAACAATGATTGACTCTGTTGAACCCTCCAGATTTCATGGATTCTTAGATTCATAGACATATGCCAGCAGAAAAGGACCTTCTTGGCCCATCGAGCCTGCCCTTTCCCTTTCTTTACATGCCCCCTTCCCCCTTAGATTCCCCCCTCCATACCCTAGACAGTTCCTTATGGTTGTCCCAAGCCATCTTGAATCCCTCCAGCATTCCTGCCTCTACCATCTCCACCAGCAGACTGTTCCAGGGTACCACCACCCTCTCAGTAAAGTAATGTCCCCTCACATTCCCCTTAAACTTCCCCCCTCCACCCTCAGTCCATGCCCTCTAGTTTTTATGCCCACCTTCCCTGTGAATAAATCCCCTCCCACTTTATTGATCCACTTCACATACTTGAATGTTTCTATCATATTCCCCCTCTCCCTTTTGGTTTCCAGTGGGTACAGATCCAACACCCTCAACCTCTCTTCGTATGGCTTCTCCCTTAGCCCATGCACCATCTTTGTGGCCCTTCTCTGTACTCTTTCTATGGCATCTATGTCTTTGCGTAGGTGAGGTCTCCAGAACTGAATCCGATACTCCAGGTGGGGCCTCACCATGGAACTATAAAGTGGCATCAGCACCTCCCATCTTCTGCTGGTTATCCCTCTCCCTATGCATGCACGCCAGCATTCTGTTCACTTTGCCTACCTCCTTGCTGCATTAGGTCCCTACCTTAAGATTATCTGTGATTATGATACCTAGGTCCTTTTCCTGCTCAGATGACTTTATTACCTCCCTTCTCAGTGTGTATTTTGCCCATGGATTAGTTCCCCCTAAGTGCATCACCATGCATTTCCTGGTGTGAATTTTAGCTGCCATGTTTCCGACCTCCAGCAACCTCCAGCAACCTGAGATCCTCCCTCATAGCCACCACTCCCTCTGGGGCATCCACCCCGTTGCAGATCTTTGTATCATCTGCAAAAAGGCAGACCTTCCCCTGTAGTTCCTCTGCAATGTCACTGATGTAGATATTGAACAGGATGGGCCCCAGCACCAACCTCCGGGGGTCCCCGCTAGTCACCCTCACCCCTCCTGAGTGCACCCCATTTCCCACCACCCTGTGGCTTCTACCTGTCAGCCAATTCTCCACCCACCTTGTTATTTTCAGTCCCACCCCCAAGATATCCAGTTTGTTTACCAGCTTTTTGTGGGGCACAGTATCGGATGCCTTCCTGAAATCCAGATTAGCCATGTCCACTGCCTCCCCCGATTGACTGCCCTTGTCACCTCATCAAATACCTCGATCAGGTTCGACTAACACGACCTCCCCCATGAGAAGCCATGCTGACAGATTTCCTACAGCCCACTGTCCTCCAAGTACCTAACCACCCTTTCCTTCAAGAGCACCTCCATTACCTTACCCACCACCGAAGTGAGGCTGACGGGGCAATAATTGGAGTTTCTTTCCTGCTCCCACTTTTATGAAGTGGTACCATGTCCACCTTCTTCCAGTCTCTGGAATCTTCCCTTTGTGCAAAGAAAAGTTAAATAGCCTCGCTAGTGGTGTCGCCAGCTCCTCCCTTAGCTCCCAGAGCACCCTTGCATACATGGTGTCCGGACCCATAGCCTTGCCTATCCTCAACTTACCCAATTCTTCCCTGACCATGTCCTCACTGATTGGGCTAGGATCCACCCCCACATCCCCTCTTCCCTTCCCCTCTAAGTCTGGTCCCCTGCTTTCTCCCTCTACTGCGAACATAGAGCCAAAGTATCTATTTAGCACCTCCATCTTCTTGAAGACCCCTTCCATTTGCTCTCCCCCCTCACCCCTTTTCTTATCTATCCCCCTACCTGGTTTTCCTTTTTTCCCCTATGTACTGAAAGAAAGTCTTATCACCCTTTTTGGCCTGCCTAGCAATTTTCTCCTCCTTTTCTGATTTAGCTTTCCTAATCCCCTGCCCTGCCACTCTCAGCATCTCCCTATATATTTCCTTGTCCTCCTTCCCCTGTGTCCTCTTATAGTCTCTGAATGCTCTTTTTCTCTTCCCTATTGCCTCCTTCTCTTCCCTGTTTAACCAAAGGGGTCTCCTCCTTTTTCTGCTCTTCATCACATTTCTTATACAGCTCTCCATGACCTTTAGTATCCTCCCCCCCGATCTGATTCCAAATTTCCTCAACCCCCCCATCCCCTCCATCCCTTCTAATTCCTTTTGGACTACCTCCCTCATTTTGGGAAGATCTGCCTGCCTGAAGTCTAGTACCTTTATGATGATTTGATTTGCTTTATACCCTGCTTTAACCCTGAACCCCACAGTGTTGTGGTTACTTAATCCAAGGCTGACCCCACTTGTACACCCTCTACACTATCCCCATTGGTGAGGACCATGTCAAGTGTATTACCCCACCCCCAGTCAGTTCTTTTACCATCTGCTGCAGGAAGGCTCTCTGGAGGGACTTGAGGATCTCCCTACTCCTGGACAACCCAGCTGGTGGGATATCCCAGTCTATGTCTGGGAGGTTAAGGTCACCCACCAGCAGAATTGAACTGTTCACAGCATCTGCATTTCCATTTCTTCACTCTGCATTGGAGGTCTGTACACCACCCCCAGCCTTATAGCTGTCCCAACCTGTCTCTCTAGTGTGACCAATAAAATTTCTACTTCCCCTTGCTCCTCCTGCCATTCTGATGCCTTTATGTCCTCTTTTATGTACAGTGCAATCCCTCCCCCTTCTGTCAGCACTACCCCTCCTGAATAACCTGTACCCTGGTACCTCTACTTTCCAGGCCTGGTGCTCTGACCACCAGGTCTCTGTTAAGGCAACCATGTCCAGGCCCTCCCCCTCCATTATAGCTTCTAAGTCTGTCATCTTGTTCCCCAGGCTTCTTGCATTAGCAGAAAGTCCTTTCTACCAATTTCCTCCCTTCTTCCTACTCTCCCTCCCTACTATGTCTGTTTGTCCCCCCTCTCCCTTTTGCAGGGGAGTGCTAGCCAGTCCTTTTTCTCCTCTTGTTGACCCATCTCCCATCCCAGCCTTGTACTGCCCCTTACCAGTTTAAACCCTCCCCAGAACCTTATCAATATATCCTTGTTGACCTCCTCAGTACTCTTGCCCTTCTCTCACTCAGATGCAGCCTATTCTTCCAGTATAAGTCATCATCCTCCCAAGTGTCCCCCCACTCCCCTATACATGCAAACCCTTCCTCTTCACACCATGCCCGGAGCCATTAATTGATTTCCCTGATTCTTCTCTGTCTAACAGTGCAGGCATAGGGGACTGGCAAGACCTCTGAAACAGCTAAGGATTTAGCATCCTCCAGCCATCCCCATGCCAGTGAACTTAATCACCACTGGACCTCCTCCACTTCATAACTTGCCAGATCATTTGTTCCCCGAAGAATGATCAGGTATGGTTTCCCCACCAATCGAGCCTTCTCCCTGATTTTTTGCATTGCCCTCCCCACCTCCATTCCTGGTTCACAAAAAAAGACCTCTGCCTGTATGTAGGACCCCTCCTAATTCAATGTATTCCCATAATCAAGAACTCCCTGGAAACCATGACATTCTCCACCTCCACAGTTAATGGATCTGGCCTTGTTCCTGGTGGGAACCTCCTCCATACGCTTTTCCTTCTAATCACATCCCCCTGCCCTGAACTGCCTACCCGACCTTTCTGATCTCTCTCCCTCATTCCCCTCCTGTTCTCCCCTTAGTATTATATACCAGCCCATTTACTCCCAATCCCCCTTCCTGACCCCTGCCTGTATCTTCTTCACCTTCTCTGATTTTCTGTTCCCCTTGCTTGTCTCCTGACTCCCTCTCTGCTACCGCCTTACCCCAATCCTCCCCTTCCTTGCCATCTATCTCCCTCTCCAGCACCTTCTGATTTCCCTCCTTGTTTATTCCCCCTCCACTCCCTTCACTGTGCTTGTTATCCTTCCCTCCATCCCTCCCCCTTCCACCCCTTCCTCGTTTCCTCCTTCCTATCAGTGCTTCCATCTCTCCTGTCCCTGCTGCTCATCCCCAACCCCTGATCCTCTCTCTCTCTCTGTTCCCCCAATCCATCAAATCTCCTTCCTTCATTCTATCTGCCAGAGGTCCATATCTGTTATACACTGTAATACCCCCCATGTGTTTCCATTCTCCCCTGCTGCTGAGGTATGTGCCTTTCCTTGAGCCCTTGCCATCCCCTTTCTCCTTACTTCCTGCCAGTCATTTCTCCCCCCCCACTGCCTTTTGTGGGAACAAGTTCTCCCTGATGCCCCTGGTCAGTCCCTTTGCTCCATGTTCCCAGCCAGACCCTTACCTTACCTTTTCAGCCACCCCATGCAGCTCCCTGCTGCTACTGTTGCAGTTGTATTTCCCCCCATATCCTTCCACATCCTCTCCATTTCTCCCCTTAGCTTGCCTATCTCTGCCTTAAGTTGCCCCAATCTGATACATATTGGACAACACTTTAACTTCCACAGTGTTTCCATAAGACCTGCTGCCCAACATCCATTGCACCCCATTATTCTGCCCATTCTCCTGCAAAGACTGGAGGATAGCAGATGTAGTCCCCTTATACAAAAGTGGGAACAAGGAGGACGTGGGGAACTACAGACCAGTCAGCCTCACCTCAGTAGTGGGGAAGATCATAGAAGCACTACTGAAGGAGAGATTGGTGGAACATCTGGTTGTCAATGGACTACAGGACCCAAGGCAGCATGGTTTCACCAGGGGGAGGTCATGTCAGACCAACCTCACTGAATTTTTGACTGGGTGACTAGGGAGGTGGATCAGGGAGGGCAGTGGACATGGCCTCATCTGGACTTCAGCAAGGCCTTTGACACTGTGCCACATAGAAGACTATTGCACAAACTGGGGAATATGGGTGTGGGCAGGACAGTAGTGTGGTGGGTAGGTAACTGGCTGGGTGGCAGGACACAGAGGGTGGTGGTAAATGGCTGTCACTCCACAGAGGGAAGAGTGACCAGTGGGGTACCACAGGGATCAGTGCTGGGACCGGTCCTATGCAATATCTTCATCAGTGACATTGCACAGGACCTAGAAGGCAGAATTTCACTGTTCGCTGATTACACAAAGCTCTGTAACACAGTAGACACACCAGAGGGTGTAGACAGAATGAGAAGGGACCTGCAGAAACTTGAAGAATGGTCAGGGGTTTGGCAGTTGAAATTCAATGCAAGGAAGTGCAAGATAATGCATATGGGGCACAAAAACCCTGGCACAATATATCAGTTGGGGGGTGAGGATATAGCATGCACCAAGCAGGAAAGGGATCTTGAGGTTATCATCTCTGATGACCTCAAGGCAGGGAAACAGTGTGACAAGGAAGCAGGTAAAGCAAATAGGATGCTGGGATGCATAGGCAGGGGCATCACCAGCAGGAAAAGGGAGGTCATAATTCCGCTATACAAGACACTAGTGAGGCTCCACCTGGAGTACACTGTACAGTTCTGGAGACCTTACTCACGTAAGGACATAGACAGGGTAGAGAAGGTTCAGAGGAGGGCAACAAAGATGGTGCATGGATTGCATCACAAGTCCTATGAGGACAGGTTGAAGGAACTGAACATGTACTCCCTGGAGGAGAGGAGGGAGAGAGGGGATATGATAGAGACATACAAGTATCTTACAGGAAGGAACAGGGTGCAGGAATACACTATTTTTAAGTGAAAAAGATGTTCCAGGACTAGAGGGCATGGGATGAAGTTGGAGGGAGGATGTTTCAGAGGAAACGTGAAGAAGAATTTCTTCACAGAACGGGTGGTGGACAAGTGGAACACCCTGCCAGAGGAAGTGGTGGGGGCTGAAACAATCACGGGATTTAAGAATGCATGGGATAGACATAAAGGAATTCTGGAGGTCAGGGGTAAGGGGCAACAGACTTCTTGGAAAACATAAACTGAACTTACAAGCTGAAATGGGCAGACTGGGTGGGCCATAGGCCCTTATCTGCCGACACTATCTATGTATGTATGCATCTATGTATTCCCTGGTGCCCCTCCCCAAGAAAATTCATGGCTCTGCCCTCTCCACCATCCTGAGTAACTCATTTTGTCCCTAGTTTAGAACTTCTCCCTATCTTCCCTGAGTTTCTCCGTTCAATACAAAAATTGTTATACTTTCCCTCTTCTGCCATAATGCCCTGTTTGCAGCTTACAATCTTTGCATTTGCATCATTATTTCTTTAATAACTTTAAACCTGTATTTCTGCCCAAGTGGTCTTTACATTTGCATCAGTATTACTTTAAGTGCTTTAAACCTGCATTACTGTAGACCTGAATTGCTGTAAACCTGTATTTCTATCACGACAATGCCCCCAGAATAGCCCTTACCTCAAAAAAGGCACAGTCATTACATTTGCATCAGTATTACCTTAACAACTTTAAACCTGTATTACTGTAAACCTGTCTTTGGCCTCACACTGACCCAAATTTCATCCTCCTTTAATTACTCTGCCTCCTGCCCCTTCCTGATTGGTGGATCCACTACTGGGAGTTGTCCACTAGCCAATTTAATACTGGTGGTGGTGCGGGGTGGGAGGGTGGGAAAGGCTGGCTTCTGTGTGCAGCTGGGCCCTTTATAGCCTGGCCACTGAATTCAAAAGCTGCACCTCAGCTTCTGATTGGCTCTCTGGCCAAAGATAAGTTCAACTGCTGGCTAGTGCTGCAGATGCGGACCAGTCCCCCTTTCGCTGCAAAACTGCCGGTTCCTCTGGCCACCAATGTGTCCCTCACCTCCTCTGGCCACCAATGCGGCAAAGAATCACCTCAGCCACTGAATGCAACAAGAAACCCCTCCGCCACCGATGTGGCAAAAATACAAGTCCCACTGCTGGCTGGCTTCTGTGTGCAGTTGGGCCCTTTATAGCCCGTCCCCTGAATTCAAAAGCTGTGCCGTGACTTCTGATTGGCTCTCCAGCCAAAGATAAGTTTAACTTCTGGCATGCTGACTAGCATCGCCGATGCGGCCCAGTCCCCCTTCACTGCAAAGCCACCTGTTCCTCTGGTCACTGATGCAGTCCTCACCTCCCCTGGCCACTGATGTGGCAAAGAATCACCTCGGCCACTGAATGTGGCAAGAAACCCCTCGGCCACTGATGCGCCAAAAACACAAGTTCCACTGCTGGCTGGCTTCTATGTGTGGCTGGGCCCTTTATAGTCTGGTCACTGAATTCAAAAACTGTGCCTCAGCTTCTGATTGGATCTCTGGCCAAAGATAAGTTCAACTGCTGGCTGGTGCCATGGATGCAGCCCGGTCTCCCCTTTGCTGCAAAGTTGCTGGTTCCTTTGGCCGCCAATGTGGCCTTCACCTCCCCTGGCCACCGAATCTGGCAAAGAATCACCTTGGATGCTGATGCAGCAAAAACACAAGTCCTGCTGCTTTCATCACGATTTAAAGTTAAATGAAGTTACTCAAGTCTGGTGTGAAAACCTGCTTGACTCCATTGCAAAGATCATGACTTGACCCATGCAAGGCATCATAGGATTTACTGACATTTTAGAGCTAAAGCCTGCAGTAGTTTTGTTTTATCAGTCAGAGTTGATCATGTCCTTTGCAGTCTGTGTTCTCATTGTGTGCAGGCCATCAGTCTTGTTTGTTAGCCAGCACAGGAAAATAACAGTGAGAACAAAGGGACTGCATGCTCAGTCTGCTAAATAAGAACTTGTGACACAAAACTATTTGGACAAAGCAGAGATAGGCTGGCCCCCTGGCACAGTGGTAGCACTACCGCTTGTGACACCAATGCCCTGGGTTCAGAAATGAGCCTGAGGTGTTGGAGTGCCAACCGGGGAGGAGGTTTGAGTATCCATGTGACAGCTCTCCTTCTCCAGGGGGAGGGTGGGGTAGGGCTCAGTGCTTGACTGTCCTCTGGTGGAAGCCAAAAGCAAGATGAGCACAAGTTCAGATCAAGAGGTGGGAGGCATGATGGATGTCAGTGCATGCACCTTGATGTCAGACGCACATCATGCCTCCGGGGAGAAAACCAGAAATAAATGGGCCCTGAGCTCCGGTATGATGGAGTGCCTGGAACCACCCAGGATCTCCCTGCCCCACCAGTGGCCCTGGTCAATCGACACAGTGATGGAAGTTCGAGGGAGGGATCTCCTTCATCCCAACCTGGAGGGTAAACCACGGCTACATGGGGAAGAGCCAGTGGCACCGGTTCACAGACACGGGGGGATACTTGGTTCCAGGATGCCTTGGCAACTCCTGAAGGAGCCGAATCCCAGGTGGCCAAGGGGTGTATAAAATATGCAATAAAAAAAGACAAAGCAGAAATAAAAACTTAGAAATGCAAGCCTCCTGTAAAATAATTTTCTTCCAACTCAGAAAACATCAGACCACTTACCTTAAAAAAGTTTGATAGCCCGCACAAGGAAAGAACACAGGAACTGCAGAGGACATCCAGAGGATTGACTGATAATAAAACTACTGAACACAGAAACATAGATAATGATGGCAGAAAAAGACCCATGGTTCATCCAGTCTGCCCATGGTTCCCTCTCTAACTCAAGGACCTACAGTCCATCCAGGGTTCTAGTCCTCCCCAACCACACCCCTAATCTTCTATTCTACTGCAGGCTTTAGCTCTAAAGCATCATCAAATCCCATGATGACTTGCATGGTTCAGGTCTCTCTAGAGCCACTGATATATCAGAACTATTACTGATGCTTATTTAAAAGTAAGATGATTCTCTAATGGATTAATACTTACTAAAATACCCCCAGTTAACAGAGGAAAAGATTGGTTCATGTCCAGGTGGCAAACAGCTGTGTTGGATGCATCAGCAGTATTAATAAATCTCATTTAGAGGGTGGGTTGGAAACAGAAGAAGTTCCGAAGTAGATACTGGAGACAGAAAAAATTGCACAGTAATTTGAAATTGCTACAGAATATGAAGATTATAGAAAAACATTACAAACCACCATAGAAAAACATGATATACAAATTTCTACCATTATAATAAGAAAGTTTGAAAGAGACACCAATGATTGGAAAGAAGGTAGAATTATTAATTGGAGCAAGAGAGCAGAAGGTCCAAGATCTAGCGTAAAGAAACAGAACCCATATAGTGACAGTTCTTTTATAAGTAAGTCAGAAAGTGAAAGAGTCTTTTTATGTTTGCTTGCACACATGTGCAAGAAACATAATGCCATCATCGGAGATTTCGGAGGTGTGTCACCTCCTCCTCCAATTCAGTCAGTGTGCTGGCAGGCACGGCCCCTGTAAGCCAATGCATTTTGGAGCTGTCTATGACACGCTCCAAAATGCAGTGGCATACAGTTGAAAGGGGGAGCTACGCTTGAGTGAGCAGCGATAAGATAAGGCTGCTCACGTGCAGCTCCCCCACACAGACGCCCACAGGTGTGCGCGCCCCACACGCACGCACTGTATAGCCGACAGGGTGCCCAATCTCCGTCGGCTGTGCTGCTCCCCTCCGCCCCCAAACGCTTACAAAATGCCACGCTGGGTGCCCACCCCAGCTTGACAACTAATCATATAGCCGACGGGGGTGCCCAATCCCCATCGGCTCCACTGTCCCCCCCCCAGTAGTGAGTGCCACGCTGGGAGCCCACCCCAGCGTGGCAAGCACTGCGTAGGCCGACGGGGGTGCCCAATCCCCATCGGCTGAACGGCTGCCCCCCAAACATCCTTGTGCCATGCTGGGAGCCTCACCCAGCGTGGCAAACATCCCACGTCAGTCTGCTTTTTTTTTTCACCTGTGAAGAAATAACGGTCCCACGGTGAGTCTCCCACCCTCCCACAACCCGCACTCCACCCACCGCGCACTCCAGTCTTCTACTCCCCACTCCTCACCCCATACTTACCTCCGGACCTCGCGCGACGATCTTTGGTGGACTGGGAACACGCCTGCACTCTTCAAAGGCGACCGCGAACTGAGGAAATGCCGGTAAGCTGTATAATGGGCTAGATGGGGGTTCAACTTTATTGCATATCTCAGGCATTTTTTTGAATTTTTGCTCCAAATTTTCAACGTAGGGTTTTTGGGACCCCTTCTCATGATTGATGTCACTGTCATGGCGTTATTCGGGCCCGAAGGGTGATTTCGCACAGTGACTGTGCAGTGACTGTGAAATCACCCTTTGGACCTGAATAACACCATGACAGTGACATCAATCATGAGAAGAGGTCTCAAAAATCCCATGTTGAAAATTTGGTTCCAAAATTCCCAAAAATGACTGTTTTACGAGCGTGCGTTACGCAGTTCCTACCAAGGCTCGTAAGTTCGCAAATTTTCAATATTTTCACTCCAGATTTTCAACATTGCCATTTTACCACACCTTCTTATGAGTAGTATAGCTGTCATTTTTCACATCTCACCCAAAATGTGTTTCCGCCCATGTAGCGCACAATGGCGCAGTCGGTGTGCGAAATCAATGTACGGGACAAATTAAGAAAATCACAGTGACACTGTTCATGAGTAGACATCTTAAAATGGCTATGTTGAAAATTTGGTGAAAAGTCCTAAAATGACTGTTTTACCGAGCTGCAGTTGCGCAGTTCCTAAGCACGCCAGTAGGGCGTGAATTTCAATATTTTCACTCCAGATTTTCAACATTACCATTTTACCACACCTTCTTATGAGTAGTACAGCTGACATTTTTCACATCTCACCAAAATGTGTTTCCATCATGTAGCGCACAATGGCGCAGTTGGTGTCAGAGGTCAATGTATGGGACAATTAAGAAAATCACAGTTACACTGTTCATGAGCAGAGGTCTTACAATGGCTATGTTGAGAATTTGGTGAAAAATTTTCAAAAATGACTGTTTTACTAGCTGCAGTTGTACAGTTCCTAAGACTGCTAGTTCAAATTTTCAATATTTTCACTCCAGATTTTCAACATTGCCATTGTACCACACCTTCTTATGAGTAGTACAGCTGTCATTTTTCACATCTCACCCAAAATGTGTTTCCACCCATGTAGCGCACAATGGCGCAGTCGGTGTGCGAAATCAATGTACAGGACAAATTAAGAAAATCACAGTGACACTGTTCATGAGCAGAGGTCTTAAAATGGCTATGTTGAGAATTTGGTGAAAAAATCCTAAAAATGACTTTTACGAGCGTGCATTGCACAGTTCCTATGCATGCTCATAAGTTTGCAAATTTAATATTTTCACTCCAGATTTTCAACATTGCCATTTTATTAAACTTCCTTATGAACAGTACAGCTGCAATTTTTCATATGTCGCCCAAAATGTATTTTCGCACATGTAGCGCACAATGGTGCTGTTGGTGTGTGAAAGCAATGTTTAGGACAGATTAAGAAAATCATAGTTACACTGTTCATGAGCAGAGGTCTTAAAATGGCTATGTTGAAAATTTGGTGACAAAAGTCCATAACATGACTGTGTTACGAGTGAGCATTGTACAGTTTCCACGCACCCTTGTTAGTTCATGACTTTGTAATATTTTCAGTCCAGATTTTCACTAGTGGCATTTTTCCACACTGCCTTATTTACAGTACAGCTGTCATTTTTTCACAACATGGCCAAAGGCACACCCCAATGCCTGTCCGTATCTGCAGGGTGGTGGCGGGGGTTGGCTTCAGTTCAATACTTCACTGCCATTCCTATTATGCAGCTGTCTAACTCCTACACTACCAATCCCAATGCCAGCAAGCAAACATTCGGCATTGACAAATGCTTGTTTAGAGATGAGCCAGAGAGATTACAGTCAACCAATGCAGACACAATATCAGCCCCTCAACAATGCAGTTCAAGAATACGCTTCAGATGCAAAGTAGGACCAAATGAGGAGAAAGCAGAAATAGACAAACAAAGCAGAGACAGAGGCAGAGGCAGAGGTCGGGGAGAGGAAGAGGACAACAAACACCTCAATGACATCATAGGAGAGGAAAATACCAAATGAGGAAACGGTTAATGTGATTAACATTTCTGCTTACCAGCTGAATAACATTGAATTTGGAGTTCTACAAATAGGAAAGTTTTATTCCCATGAGTAACAGGGATGATTTTGAAGTGATGGCAGATTTCCACAGACTCATAAAACTGCTTAACTTAAGAGCTTCCTTTCTAGAAGAAACAGAAGCAACCTCAGATATTCAGAGGGGTACAGAGCTGAGAAAGAAGTGTACTTTCATTCCCTTGATGAATACAGTGGTGTACACTTTTGAAAATCTGTGTTAACAAGAATTGGAGAAAATCACAATTTGAGCCATATCTTAGTGGTTAAGAACACCAGGATAGTATTCTGAGGGTCTGGGTTCAAATCCCAGTGGGTCACATTATTTCTGTCTCACTACAATTTGTGATTTAAACTGCTTAGCAGTTGTTAATAGTGCACTAAAAACATCTGGTTGTCATCTTTGTTCCTAGTTGCAGGATTGTGCAACACCAGAAAAAGAACGTATGTCCAGGGAGAACACAGGCCAAGCCATGTGAGTTATTGCTTAGTGGTTAAAAGCACCAGGATGGTATACAGGGGCCTGGGTTCAAATCCCAGTGGATCACATTATTTCTTTCTCACTACAATTTGTGAATAAATAATAAAGGTAAGCGGCATGGCGATTGTACAAAAAATGAATTTAATTCTATTGAAAACTTGAATAACAATGGAGATATTGACAAAAAAGAGCAGATAGAGGTGGTTCTGTGGTGATAATGAATGCTATAAACTGAATACTATAGACTATGAATCACAGATTAGTAATCAACTGGATAATCAAGACTTCTATATGAAATTACCCATCTATACAACTTAAAAATAAGGTAGATACATGCATTGGAAAAGAATGGGAAAATAATATCATGCAGTTGAATTTCTTATGGTGGATGATCCTATGAGGGCTGCTATATGTACCCTCTGAAAATCCATAAGAATAGAACAAACCCACCTGTAAGTCCCATTTTGGCCAGTATGGGCTCTCTCACTGAGCCACTGGCCAAATATGTGGACTCCTACATAAAACCAATTGCCTTGGGATATGCTTCATATGTCAGAGACACGGGGGAATTCTAAGGACTTTGGGAGATATGTAAGTGTAAAAGGGCTGGCTACTGGTCACATTGGACATTACAGTAGCAGCCACAGACACTGCCAGATATTTTCCGAAATTTCTGTGATATTTCCAGAAACATCTCCAGCGTTCTGCATTTCCACAGCAGGGGCAGCAGAGAGAAACTCTTCAGAAATTTCTCAAAATATCTGGAAATAGCTGGCAATGTCTCTGGCTACTACTGTATATCTCTGTATGCAAACATTCCCCACAAAGATGGGGTTAGAGTGCTGCATTCTGCTTTGAATAAATACACTGTCTTAGATCAGGATTTGATTTTTTTTTTTTTTTGTGAACTGACAGAAATGACACTATGCAGTAATTAATGCCTTTATATTTAGGGATTTCCAGTGTAAGGATTCCCATTACCTCCAGATGAAAACCATGGTTATTGGGGATGTCTTTTGTCCCCAGTTATGCTAATATTTACCCGGGGGAATGGACCAGTGAGGAAGTCAGAAATCCAGATGTAAATCCATTTATGAAATGTATTGACTTTTATAGGTGATGCATTGATGACATTATTTTCGTTTGGAAGGGAAGTGAAGATTAACTTCATCACTTTGTGCAAGATCTGGAAAATTATAATGGCAATCTCTTTTCCACAGTGACAGGTAGTAAGGAAAGAGTTAATTTCCTAGACTTAGAAGTCTATAAGGATGATGTTTGCAGTTTATATACCACACTATACAGAAAACCAACAGACAGGAACTGCCTGCTACAGTACACCAGTTGCCACCATAGGTACACTGTGAACAACATACTGGGTTGTCATTTCTTAAGAATAAGCATAACTGCAGCACTGAGACTGATTTTGAGAAGAATGCAGACTTTTTGACTAAAAGGCAAAAGAAGAGAAGTTACCTTGATGAGATTATCATTTTAGGTAAAGAAAAAGTCGTTACCAAGGCAAGAGAAAATATGATAGTGAGAAGGGGAAATCAAGACTTGAATAACATTCAGGAAGAAGTTGCTACTGTCTCCCATTCTTTCAACTCAAGTCAGAATTATGTGCAACCAGATATTGATACTGTTTCTCTTTATTTACCTTTGAATAAAGGTACCCAGCAATGCCACCAGAGACCACAACCTCTGAAATGTGTGACCACTTACTCAGCTTATTCTAGGAAAATAAATTATCAGTAAACATTGGGAAAATCTACAAGCCAAAACAAAATTCTCAGAATGCACAAAGTTACTGCCATGGATAGTTTAGAGATGTGGCAAAAATTTGGTAGATATGATGGCCAGCAGTTTTTATGTTGCCCACTAGACCAGGGGTCCAAAAAGAAACTGGCTTCCTCCTCTTCCAAGAGGAAACATTATATGTGGCAAGTGTAATTTTTGTAAAAACATCAAAAGAAAAGCTAAGTTTTGTAACCTGGGACCAGGAGACATCTTCATGTTAGACAGCTTATTTATTGTGATACAAATAATGTTGTATAATTGTCAGCATGTACATGTGGGAGTGTATATGTAGGAAGAACAATCAAAAGTTGAAGCTCAGAATTGGGAACATCTAAGGAGCACAGATAGTCTTGATAAAGACAAGTATTGGCTAATCATAGAGCTAAAAATGATAACACTGAAACATTTTTTATGGGGCTAGAAAAAGTTGCATTTGGACTAAGGAGAGGTGACGTATTAAAAAAGCTTTTACAGCTCAAATAATTTGGGATCTATAAGATGGGAGCACATCCAGTAAGAAATAAAAAAGTCAAAATGAAAAAATTGATCTAGCACCCTTTTTTGGATAAATCATCAATTAATACATTCTTACTAATGCTCAACTTTTTATTCCCAGTATCTTAAGCACCAATTGTAGAATTTTACCTTAAGAAATTTGTAAGTTCTGGAATGATTTGGACCCAATATCAATCAGAAGCCCACTCCAATGGAATAGATTCTGCATTTATGTCATCAGGATCCTCAAGAAGAGTTGCATTGACTCTGTGTAAGATCTTCTAACAAAGACTTTGAACTCTTGATGCCACATTTCTAAGAAATACTATGAACTTTTGCAATGTTAAGTATATGAAGACTTTTTATATTAGCATTGTTTGATAATGTGGATCTTGGACCCCTGTTCCATATTTTTTAATGAAAAGTCGTAATGTAGATGTCATTTTCTTACCATGAGGCTGAAGGTTAGCTCACTAAGATTAGTACTGCTTTTCTTATTGCAATTAGACATCAAAGATATAATAGCTATTAGCATTAGATTCCCAAATCACCCTATTTTAGTTTACTCAGCTATTGTTGTCTAAGATATACTGTATATGTGCTTACATTATATTCTCTCTGAACCTCTGTAGTATGCCTAACTAGACTTGCACTTTTGAATATATGTTTTTTTTCATTAATCTAATTTGTACAAGTTTTGATGTATCCGTGGTTCTGGAAAGCTGCTAACACAGGCAATATTTTAGAACACTCTGTAATTCATTTTTTGTACTAAGTCCCTCCCAGTAATGTAATTATTGTACATTACAACTTTTAATTACAAAAATTATGTGCACATCTCTGTAGAAATGTTATATACATGTGTATATATATATATATATATATATACGTATATATATTTTTTATCTTTATATATATGCACTGCATATTCTTTAAAAAAAAAAAAACTGTGTTAATGCACCAGTTAGGGTTCAACTTAATTCAGCAAAAATAGGGAAATGTGATGCTAGGGTTTCCAACCCTAACTCCACCCCCCAGCAGCAAAAGGAAAAAACATTAGGGTTTTGGGTCTCCTGAGTCTTGGCAAATAAGGGATGGGGTCTTCCTCTGGATTGTCATCCCTAATGCTTATCCTTCCTCCTAATCCATCGCCTCCTGTCCGAAACACAACGTACAGTTCCAGTCAATGCCGCATTATGATATATTTTTCAAAGGTAGAGAAGTATGTCTCACCACATGTTGCCAACAAAATCTATTGTAGCTTTCTTCAGGCAGGGCCATGTGGGCCTTGTCTGAAGAAAAGAGATCATATTTGACCTTGTTTGCTCAGGGAAGGGGGTGAGCATTAGGGCTGAGAACCCCAGGAAAACCTCACCACTGATTCACCAAGACTCAGGAGACCACAGACCCTAATGTTTTTTCCTTTTGCTGCTAGGGGGTGGGGGTGGGGGGAGGAAGGGAGTTAGGGCTGGAAACCCTGACACCATGTTTCCCTGTATTTGTTGCATTAAGTTGAATCTGAACTGATGCATTAACACATTTTTTGGCTAAGAATTTCCTTTCTTTTTGAGTTTGTGGAACCATAACTTCACTCATGCAGATCCCTTTGGGACCTGCTTGAACAGATGCAGATGGTCAAGGCCATCTGGGACCAGCACCAAGGGAAGACTCCAGCCACATACAGAACTAAAGAGCCCTGCTGACTACCACTTCCATGCAGTGATGGATGACAAAATTGAACATGCACAGAAAAAATTTTAGCATGCTTTCATAGCTTTTTTTTAAATATTTTGAGTACAAATGCTCAACATATCCTTCGTAGGAACCCACCTCTTGAACCCAGTATCTGACAATTTTCACATCTTGATCAAAATGTCATTTTGTGCCACAGGTTCAAAAACACATTTCAGCCAGGATTTGAAAAATGACAATGGTCACACTCATGACATGGTGTGAAAAAATGGCTATGTTGAAAATGTGGGGTTAAAATAGCAAAAATTACCAAAGTTATGAGTGTGCATTAAAAACTTTCAATTTATACTCATAACTTTGTAGTTTCTTAGTATTTTCACTCCATAATTTCAACACAGACCCAACTTCATGAACAAGGGCAGCAAAAATGTTCAAATCCTACTTGAACAGTGATTTCATGCACATATGATAAAATCACCTGTTGGAGGAGATTTCCATAATTTAGCCACCATTGTTCATGAGGTAGGGTCCCAAAAAGGCCATGTTGAACATTTGGTGTAAAAATGTCAAAAAATGACAAAGTTATGAACAAAAGTTCAAACCCCATTGAAATACATTAAACTGCACTCATTTTATGTTCTCATATTACAGTCACTGTTTCTAGCACCAAGATGTGTCTACTAACAGAGAGTGAATGTATGTCATGGGACATGTTCAGGAGAGTGAGGGTGTGTGGGTTGGTGGGTGCTGAGTGGGGGTTGGGGTGGGTGGATGATAGATGCTCTGGATGAGATCACCAAAGGACCATTTTCTTTTTTTCATGTATTAAAACGTCTGAGGTATGGTTTTCTTTGTTGTAGCAGGACACAAGCAAGCAATCAGGATTTGGCACTCCAGTGCTGGGATGGTGTTTATTGGCACTGGAGGTGGGGATCCTGATGGGCCATATATTTGTTTTGGGGGGATGACCTGGAGGGGGGGTTAAGAAGAAGTGGTACTAGGGTGGGAACCATGATGAGCTATTACTTATTGTAATAAGAAGAGACAGCAGGTGACCTGGAGGAGAGGGAGATAACAGAAGTAGTACTGGGGTGGGCACTCCACTCTGCTTACTAATTTAAAAAAATAAACATTGGGAGTGGGGGTAGAAAACATGGAGAGAAAGGGAGAGAAAGAAGGGGTACCAGGGATGAGCACCCCAGTCTGCAAAAGAAAATGTAAAGAAAGATAGATAGACAGACAGACAGACAGACAGATAGATAGATAGATACTGCTGCAATTGAAGCTAGTAGCATGACTCCAGCTGCAGCTTCACATTTAAGCAAGTTCCACTTTTCTCATACTGAGAACATGGGTGAAGGCATTGTGGGACTTGATCAGGTGAGTGAAGGTGTGAGGGGGAGTGGGGTGGTGGTGCTGTGTGGGAGGTCAAGATGGGGTGGGTGGGGGTGCTGGGTGGAAGATCACTGATGGCCCATTTTCTTTTTTCAAAAACAAAAGATCAACAAGGGACATTTTTCTTTACTATAGGGGGGATAGAAGCTGACATAGGGGATTGGGCACCCCAGTGTCAGGATGTTCTTTGGCAGCACTGGGGTGGGCATCCTGGCACCACCACCTATTTATTTGGGCATGAAGACCTGCAGGGGAGGTGGTGGAAAGAAGCAGTACTGGGGGTGAGTACCCCTGTCCACTGCCATTCCATTACAATAAGAAGGGGAAGTGGGAGACCTGAAGGGGAGGAGGGCAATAGAAGGGGTACTGGGGGTGGACAGTCTGCTCTATTTAACAAGAAAAGATAGATAGAAAGACAGATAGACAGACTGATTGATTGATTGATTGAAATAACATCCAAGTCATGGACAGTTCTTTCATGAGACCACACAAAATAACAATGTTTTTTTCATTTACCCTCACAAAAGAACTGTGAAAAAAAAACTAAGTCCCACCCTCTTCTTATGTGACTCGACCTTCTACTTTCATGAGTCATGAAAGAACTCATGAAAGAAGAGTCTCAGCTCAAGGATGAATATGGTGGGATTTAGTTTTCTTTCATCATTTTTTCATGAGTTGACCTTCTTTTGTGATTTCTTTCATGACTCATGAAAAAAGAAGATCAGCTCACGAAAGAACTACGAAAAAAAACTAAGTCCTACCATCTTCTTTCATAAGTCAAGAATCTTCTTTCTTGAGTTCTTTCATGATCATGAAAGAAGAAGGTCAGCTAATGAAAGAACTATCAAAAAACTAAGTACCACAATCATCTTTCATGAGCCAAGATTCTTCTTTCATATGACAGCAGTCTTGTTTTTGTGACACTCAGAACACAAGAAATTCAGTTCACGAAAGAAGCCTGAGTAAGGATTTTTGGAGTCTCCAAACACCATATTTTGGGGCTGTTTTTTGAAAAACAAACTCCAGAATCAAGCTAATTGGGTCCTATTTCACTAGATTAATGAGTTTGTTTTCCTCCCAGGCATTATTTGTTCAGGTTTTCAACATTTCTTTTGTGAAAAAAAAAAGGAGAAGCAAGATGGCTGTCACACAAAAAAGGGTTTTTTCATCACAAAAGAAGAATTTCAGCTCACAGAACAAGATTTTTCTTTCATGAGCCAGAAATTCTTCTTTCATATCAAACATCGATTTGAAAGACCCCACTGAGCATGCTCAGAATGAAAATTTCAAATCCTTATAACTTAGGAACGGATTAATATTTTTTTTCATCAAACCAACAAAAGGCTACATTCTATGGCAACCCCTTTCTACCCTGAACATTTAAGAAAAAAATTCCAGTCTATCTGGGCTGTATGTGGGAGCAACAAAAACAAACAAACAAACAAAAAAAAGAAACAGCAAAAGCCCTATTTGTCCACTTTTTGCACTATCCGGACATCCAGCCAGCACAAAACTTGCCAAATCAAGAGATCTTCCCCTCCGACCATGCCTACAAAAGTTTGTGCAATTCTGTTGAATGGGGATGAAGCTATTAAGATGCAAAGTTAGGGGTTTAACATTAAACACTCAACTCAACCCTAACTATAGGGGCACTACTGCACCCCTATAATTGTACTAATGCAAATATATAATTGTAATTAACCAGGGAAGGTGTAGAGAGTACTCCAAATGCAACAAAACTCTATCTATAAAGTAGGCCTTTTGTATCATGGGATCAGTATGGAGATGAGGTACAGCAGGGAGGTAATCAGTTGAGGGGACATTGGGGTGCTGTTCTCAAGGGTTATGCTCTGGAGGAAGAGGGGGCACTGCCCCATCTGTGGGACCTTTAATGAGCTCCATGCTCAGTTAGTAGCAGTGAAAGGTGACATATCTCAGCTGTGGCACTTGCTCAGTTGGGGTCCACCCTCCACTCCCCCAGAAGACCACTGACCCAGTGGGCTGAAGAAGGGTGATTGGGAAAGGCAGGGGAAAGGGTGGCAGGGGTAGCTACAAGTGGTTTGGCTGATCTCACACCATTCAGACAGCAAATCACTTTGCATCCCTGAAGAAGACTCAGTTACCTGACCCTATTGGGGTGACTCTAAGTCTGTTGGGGGAAATGGGCAGGATGACTTGGTGGTACCCAAGGGGGTGAGCAGGAGGAAGTCAGTAAGAAGATTCTTAATGACTGGGGATTCAGTGTTTAGGGGAGTAGAGAGGTGGTGGGTGGGGGAGGGTAAGGGAGTGAAATGGTCTGATGCCTTCAGGGTGCACCAGTCATCAGGGAAATAGATAGAATAGGGAGGATAGTAGAGAAGGTGGACAGGGAACTGGGGGTGCTGGTACACTTGGGTACCAGTGATCCAGTGAATCAGGCTGTGGAGGCAGTGAAGCAAAACTTTCAGAGGCTGGGGGATGGATTGAAGAAGCACTCAGACTCCCTTGCCTTTTCTGAGGTCCTCCCTGTGTGGAATAAGAGGAATGGGTATGACAGAGTAAGGAAAAAAGAGACTGAGGAGTTTAATTGGTGGTTGAAGGCATGGTGTCAGAAGGAGGGGTACCACTTTGTGGGGGCCTTCACCTGACAAAAGAGGGAACCAGTGCTCTGGGCAGAAGTTTGACATTTGCATTGGATAGTTAAACTGACTGAGGGGGAGACAGAGGCTAGGGGAACCACTGAGAAGGGAAAGCAGGTGGGGAACCTAGTTAATGCTGCCACCTCAACAGGGGACTAGTAGCAGCAAGGTGGGTAACAGTAAGGTTTAAGTTCAAATTAGGATAGGAGAAGAGGGCAATGATGGAGGGCTGGCAAAGCCTACATTCAGCAAGAAAAACCTCGAACAGAGGACAAGTAGCAGCGAGGTGAGTAACAGAAAGACTGAAGTTCAAATTAAGTTAGAGGAAGAGGCTAATGATGGAGGGCTGGCAAAGTCTACATTCAGCTAGAAAAACACAAACAATAAGGAGACTAGGGAAGAATAAGGGAGAAGGGATAGGTAAAAGCAAGAGGGGATCAGTAAAAAGATGGAAAGGGGTCTTCCTCAGTGTCAAGAATCTGAGGAATAAAATTAGTGAGCTCCAGACAATGATGGCAGACTCTGAGATGGATCTTGTAGATATCAAAGAAACTTGGGCCACAGAGAATAATGATTGGAACTTGACAGTCCCAGGCTACACCATATTTAGATGGGATAGAGGGAAATGTAAAGGAGGAGGCAAAGCCCTATACGTCATAGAAGGTATAGAGGCAATGGAGGATGGAAACATCAGGGGAGGTAATGGGGAAACAGAATAGCTGTCAGTTCAGCTTAATGCATCCTCAGGCAAGGAACTATGACTGGAGATGATCAGTAGACCTCCAGGACAGGAGGAAGAGAGAGAGAGAGAGAGATAAAAAGCTTGGAGCAGAACTAGAAAGGGGGTGAGAAAGGGGGAGGTTGTAGTGGGAGATCTAAACCTGCCAGATATTGATTGGGTTATTCCAGTGGCCAGGATCTCCAGAATTCAAGTCCTGCTGTATACATTGTAGGATTGCCTGTTGGTACAGCTAGTTAAGGAACCCATTAGGCAGGCTATCATTCACGATGTGGTGCTCACCAGTTTGGAAGTGGTAGGAGGAGTGATGGAAGGGGAGCCAATAGGGTCCAGTAACCATAAGTTTATATGGTTTGACCTGGCTCTTTGGGCAAGTAAGCCCTCATCAAAGGCTGAAGTCCTAGATTTCAGAAAGGCAAACTTCAACTGGAAGAGGGAGCTGGGACAAGTTAGTCAGAGAGGACAGCATCAGGGATGTGGAGGAAAGATGGGTGGCAATCAAGGGGGCCATTCTTGAGGCAACAAAATTATTTCATGAGAACGGCAATCAAAAGAAAAAGGTGCAAGAGACTGATATGGTTCTCTGGAAAGGTCGGGGAAGTAGTGAGAGCCAAAAAGATGCCCTTAACATGGTACAGGGAAAAACAAGGGAAGGAAGAATGAGGAGAGTGCGAAATGAGAAGAAGGGAAATAAAAAGGGCAGTCAGAAAAGCAAAGGCAGACACAGAGCTGCATATTGTGGAGGTGTCATAGGTGGGGAAAACAGTTCTTTAGATATATTAGGGGGAAAAAGAAAGAAGGCAGGAGGAGGAGGAATTGTTAGGCTAACAGAGGGAGGCAGGGTAATTGAAATGGACAGGCAGAAAGCAGCTGTTCTTAATGACTACTTTTGCTCTGTATTCACAAGGGAAGACAGAGGACCTCTGCTGGACAGTGGCATTAAGGCAGCTGTAAGAGGGATCCCAGAGATGAGGTAGCAAGTATTAGCCAATGAAAGGGTTTGGAAAGGGCTAGCAGCCCTTGAGACAGATAAGGCCCTGAGGCCAGATGGGATGTATCCAAGGATACTCAAGGAATTGGCAGTTTAACTAACTGAGCTACTGGTGGGGCTATTCAATAGCTCAATTCAGACAGGAGCAGTTCTAAAAGACTGGAAGGTAGCAGACATAGCCCCTCTCCATGGGGGGGTGGGGGCGCATGGGAACAAAGAGCAACTGGGTAGCTACATAC
Source organism: Neoceratodus forsteri (assembly GCA_016271365.2). Classification (NCBI taxonomy): domain Eukaryota; kingdom Metazoa; phylum Chordata; order Ceratodontiformes; family Ceratodontidae; genus Neoceratodus; species Neoceratodus forsteri. The sequence continues at coordinate 439,220,905 of CM057453.1, forward strand.
CTGTTACTCTTACTTCTATTGTGGGTAAACTGATGGAAAACTAGTCAAAGAGGACCTCATAAACTACCTTGAGAGCAATAGACTACAAAACAGTAAACAGCGCAGCTTCATGGCAGGAAGGTCTTGTCAGACCAACATGATAGACTTTTTTGACTGGATAACAAGGGCAGTGGATAAGGGCCATGCTGTGCATTTGCTCTATTTTGATTTCAGCAAGGCTTTTGACTTGGTGCCTCATGGAAGATTGCTGAAGAAGCTGGAGGATCTGGGTACAGCGAAAGACACAGATGGGCAAGAAACTGGTTGAAAGGGAGACATCAGAGGGTTGTATTTTACAGATTCATATCAGAAGAGAGGGAGATTACCAGAGGGGTGTTCCAAGGATCAGTCCTGGGTCCAGTTATGCTCATTAGCAGCACTGGAGAATGAATCCAGGGCAAGATGTATCTCTTTGCAGACAACACTAATCACTGTGGCAGGGTAGACAGGGAAGAGGGGGTTAGGGAGACACAGAGAGACTTGCAAGAGCTAAAGAAGTGATCAGCGGTTGGGCAGTTGAAATTCAGTGCCAAAAAATGCAAGATGATGCACATAGGGATTAAGAACCTGAGGACAGAGTACTGGATTGAGGAGGGGGTAAAGCTGTCCATGACCTCTGAGAAAAGAGACCTAGGAGTCATCTTTAGTGACTCCATAAAACAATCACACCAGTGCAACAAGGCTGTAGGCAAACAGGATGCTGGGGTGTATAGGAAGTGGTACTGACAGCAGACGGAAGGAGGTGTTACTACCTCTCTATAGATCACTGGTGAGGCCCCACCTGGAGTACTGTGCCCAGGTCTGGAGTCCTCACCTAAGGAAAAATAAGGACAGGCTGAAAACAGTACAACATAGGGTGATGAAAATGATTCAGGGACAGCAGGGCAAATCTTATGAGGACTGGCTCATGGCACCGAACATGTACTCACTGGAGGACAGACGAGAGAGGGGGGAGATATGGTACAGACCTTCAAGTTCCTGAAAGGAATGAATAAGATAAACTGCAAGGAATAATTTAGCATAAGTGGCAGCCAAGAACACAGGGGCATGAAGTGAAATTGATAGGGGAGATTCAAGAGGGAAGTGAGAAAGTTTTATTTTACAGAAAGGGTGGTGGAGCTATGGAACAAACTGACAACTGATGTGGTGGGTGCAAAACTATCAATGGTTTCAAACATGGCTGGAATAGAGTGAAGGGGTTAATGGTTGCTCAGGGTGATAACGGTAAGGCAGGGAGCATGGGAGTGGATAGTGAGGGTTAGAACCCTGTATGGACAATAGGTCCCAGGTTTATTAGGGTTAATGGGAAGACTGGATGGATCAGTGGTCTTTTTTTGCCATCATTGTCTATGTTTCTATTTTGTATCCAAGAGCAAACAATATCTTTTTTGGAGTGCCACTGCTTTAAAGAGAAAAGCAATGCGGCTTAAGTATCCTCACATGCATTTGTAATACTAGTACCCCCTTTTGTTCACGCTTGCTGTGTATGCTTGCAGTCTTGCTATACACTGTTATTCTTAAGTAGTGTGTGCTCAGCTTATGATGTATGGTTCACTAAAAATAATAAGATGCTTCCGAATACCATATCCTTACTGAATGACAGTTAATCTTAAGAAATGTCCATTTTGTTGAAAAAAATGTTTTTCATAATAATATGCCATATTCTCTGTTTCTTAGTGTTTCTAACATGCTCTGTACCTTAATTCTTGCTAAGAAAACCTGTGTGTCAGAATCTGAAAACCTTGCTTTTAGTATCACTGTTTCTCTATAGAAACTGAATGGTTAGATTGATATTCCTATCAGTACAGGAGTTTTGAAGCATTACTTGTGATTTGTCTGCTTGTAGCTACTAGCACTGCATGCTCCCACTGAATTATGAGCTTCCAGTTAACTATAGGTATAGAGCACACATTTTAGTATATCTGCCTACATTATAAAAACTTAAATGGTGCTGTAAAATAACAAAAAAACAGAATGAACTAAAATCTATGTTTGAAAACCTATAGCTGCTATAAATGATAGCTGTTTTTAATGTGTTTTCAGGTTTTTTTTTAGTAGTATAATTGTTAATTATATGATACTGGCACTTTAAACATGTGTTGGTGGGTTCGGTGCTACCCTTTTGAACCTGATTGGGTAATGGTTCTTTAAAATGGAAACATAATTCCACTGGACTTTAAACACCTAGTTCTGGGCCTGGACATCCCGAGAGTTGGCAGCCCTCAGTTACAAGGGCTTCTCAGAGTCCTCTGTCTTGCAACCCTAATGGAAATTAAGGCACTCTGGCTGCGGGTTGCACCCCCCTCGTATGAGTCTTGGGTTCACAGGGTAGATAATATAAAGTGAATGGAGAAATTAACAGCCAAGCTCACACTTAGAGTTGACAAACACAATGACCTGTGGGCCAGGTGGAATACTAGGCATGGCCTGGGGAAGTTGATAGAGAGGCAGGGGGATGGAGGGGATTAAGGTTGTTAGCCCCAGAAGGAGCATTTAGATGGGTTAACAGTGCTGTATCAGAGGCAGGACCGGGTTAACTTTTTGTGGGGCCAGCACCAAAAAGTTTTGTGGGCCCCCATTTTCATGGGGTGGGGTGGGGGGAGATGTTCAGATGAACTACCCAGCAATGGATCAGCATTACACGGGTGAAATCAAAATGCTCAGAGCTGTGATAACAAGGGATGAGAGCCATTTTAGATTTCAACAATGGAGGGGGGCATAGGGCTACAACCAGTGGGGGTCAGGTGCCAGTTAGGCCCCTTGCACATTCGCACACAGGCACTGTGCACTGACTGCTGTGCACATGTTCAAGCAGCCACCTGCCTGCTCAAACATGCAAGCTGATTCAGTATAGCAGAACTTCTGCTGTATTGAATCAGCTTGCATGTTCAAGGTGACAGGCGGCTGCTTGAACGTGTGCACAGTGCAGAATGACATATTAAGATTCAAGTAAATAAACGCAACTTACAAGTGTGGATTGGAATCAATTGTGATAACCTACTTACCCAGCTGTCCAGCCAGAACCTGTGGCCTGCCACTTTCCATCAGCCCAGTGAGCCCAAGAGTTAAGACCTCCTCCTTCAGTCCTCTCCTCCTCCTGGAACCGAACCGTTCTGACTCCCGACTATGACCCTAGCAGTCCTGTGCTTAATTGCAACTAGACCCACTGAGTATTTGAGCAAGACAGAGGAGACTGAAATTAAGAACATAAGAAGATGATGGCAGATTGGGACCTTGTGATCCATCTAGTCTGCCTGTGAATCCTACCCCTATAGGTTGCTTGTTTTGCTTTTACCATAGTGTCGGTCCCATGCATGTTTAAATTTATTCACCATCTTAGCAACAACCGCCTCTGGGGAAAGGCTGTTTCATGGGTCTATCACCCTCTCTGTGAAAAAGTACTTCCTGACATTATTTCTTAGCCTTCCCCCTCTCAGGCATAGGTTGTGCTCCCTAGTATGTGCTTCTTTGTTGGCCTGAAAGAGGTTGTCTGGCTGAACTGTGTTTATACCTTTGATGAATTTGAATGTTTCTATCATGTTCCCCCTGTCCCTTCTTTGTTCCAGGGAGTACAAGTTCAAGTCCCTGAGTCTAGATTCATATGGCTTGTGATGGAGGCCCTGCACCATCTCAGTGGCCCTTCTTTGAATAGTCTCCAAGTGCTTCTTGTACTTCTTTAGGTAGGGCCTCCAGAACTGCAGACACAGTATTACAGGTGCGGCATCACCAAGGATCTATAGAGTGGGATGATTACTTTTTGTTTCCTGCTCATAATTCCCCTGCCTATGCATCTGAGGACGCTGCTTGCCTTTCATACTGCTTTTTTGCATTGTTTCCCTACTTTAAGGTCATCTGATATGATTACGCCTAAGTCCCTTTCAGTCTTGGTCACCTCTAGTGTATACCCATCTAGGATACACTGTATTTCTGGGTTCTGTTTACCCAGATGCATCACTTTGCATTTTTTAGCATTGAATCTAAGTTGCCAATCTTTAGACCACTGTTCAAGTCTTTTAAGATTTTCTATCATACTAGAGGCTCCCTCTAGAGTATCCACCCTATTACAGAGTTTTGTATCATCTGTGAACAGGCATACTTTACCCTCTAGACCATCAGCAATGTCGCTAATGAATATGTTGAAGAGGACTGGACCCAGCACTGATCCCTGAGGCACTCTGCTGGTCACATAACCCTCTTTGATCATGACACCATTTACAGTGACCTTCTGAGTCCTATCTTGCAGCCAGTGTGCAATCCAGCTTACTATATGACCGACACCTGTGTGTTCAAGTTTTTTGATTGGCCTCCTGTGTGGGATGGTGTCAAAGGCTTTGCTGAAGTCCAGGTACATCACGTACACCACCCCACCCTGGTCCACTGTCCTGGTCACCCAATCGAAGAACTCGATCAGGTTAGCCTGGCATGATCTGCCTGCCGTGAACCCGTGTTGTTTGGGGTCAAGTATTCCTGCCCTCTTTTGGAAGTTTACTATCCACTATTTAAGGAGTGTCTTTATGATTTTACCCACTACCGAGGTCAAGCTGACTGGGCAGTAATTACCTGCCTCCTCCCTGCTGCCACTCTTGTGCAAGGGCACCACTATTGCCCTCTTCCAATCTTGTGGCACCCTACCACTTTCTAAAGATTCATTATATAATTCTGCTAATGGTGTGGCTAATTTCTCTCAAAGCTCTCTCAATATACTCGGGTGAATTCCATCTGGTTCCATAGCTTTGTTTGTCTTCAATTTCTCCAGTTCTTTCAGCGCTCTTTCCTTTATGAAGGGACTTCTTTTAGATGCTACCAAGCAAGAGCTCACCTCATCAATGGCCAAGCTGTAGCCTGTCTGTGGTGGTAGGAAATTGTGTGTCATGCCACTCGCGCATTCTGCTCCTACACATCACGTGATGTTTTTGATGTCTCAGCTGTAGCGTGAGCACACACAATGACAGGCAGGGCACTTATTGTGCAAAAAAAAAAGTAAATAAATAATGCCACACCAAAGAACAATCCAGATCTTCTACAAAGCATGTGGGCAACTGCTGCCCCTGGGCCAGTGGGCCCTTTCTGAGTGTGTGCCTGGCTTCACAGAGCCATTGGAGTCACTGTTAATCTGGAACTGATCAGAGGGCCCTGAATTGTTTCACTTAAATGGCAGATTGTTTTGGAGCAATTCTAAAATACCAGTGTCATGTTATAGTTGTTTTGTTTTTGTTGTTGTTATTGTTATTTCTTTGAATTTGTTGTTGTTATTGTTATTTATTTGAATCTTGCAGCCACAGTTGGCCAGTCTACACCTGTTATCAACTGTTATTTGGGGAGAAGGTGGAGACAGAGATGTGACAGTAACATCTTCAGACATTATAATGACTAATCTGCATATTCTTGATTCATGGACTCTTAATACTACTTTAGCAAAGCCTGTACTTACTGTCATTTCCTTGCTCAGTATGCATGTAGTGTAAATCAATGCAGAATAAACTAGTATCTGTAACAGTATCTGTAACTGTGTTGAGTTGAAATAAAGGGAAGCACATGTTAGGACCAATTCACACTTTGAAGAAGCATACATTTAGTGCACAATATTAGGGTCATTGGGTTGGGAAGCATGCTGCTACAACTAATAGTAAGTTGCATTTTATAAGTATTTAGTAAAAAAAACAATGTCAGCTATTCCTGTGACATTGGGGTCTATTTGTCAGGCAGTGTGTGAGCTTGGTTTCTAGATTTGTCAATTATTGTTCATACCTAAAAACTACATGGATACACAGAAAGACGGCTGAGGGGAACTTCCCATTAAAAGCCTAGTGTAAACACCCCCCGCCCCCAAGCTAATGAGAGCTTCCCTTTAACTAAATGGTTAGAGCTGCTTCCTTCAGCACTTGGTTCCCAGTTACATTCTCCCTTTGAAATGGTCTTTGTTGAGTTTTCCCCCAATGAAGGGGTCAGATGTCACTCACTTATTTTTCAAAGAAATCTGAACCTCCTGCAGATCATAGATCCTCTATGAGAATACACTAAGAATAGGCAGAAAGTGTCCGAATCATAAAGGGACCAGTGTGGCTTCTATCTGTACATCATCTTGAATGTTCTTAAACAACAGTAATATATATTTCCTGGATTTGCATCACTCATGTGATGGACTCCATAGCTGCCTTCATATGTTTACAAAGTTAATACACATTCTTAGAAATAACTACTTTGAACACTTACAAAGTATAATTGCTGCCTGAATGGTCCAGCTTGACATTTACGTAATTGCCCTACTAGCATCTGCAGGTTATCTCTTTCTACACAGAACTCTATAGCTGCCAGACCAGTCCTGTTCCTCTGGTTTCTGGTTAATCAGCATCGGCCAATGTCATAATTAATACTGGAAACTCTATTAATAACAGATGGTTTCAGAGGTTTTTTTTCTTTTTACAGTCTGATTCTTCTCAGCTCCTTACACAGACAGATCATCCAGCTACTGGGGTTGGACAGCAAGAGCAGTGACTCTTCTATAGCCCTGACACAACTCTTGCCCCAGGACTGCCCAGCAATAAGCACACTTCCATTTTTGCCATAAACCGACTGGTACAACTGACGGTGAAAGTGTATAATGTTCAAATTATGGTCTAAGTATTGAGAGACAATTGTGGGTGTCACTCATTCAAATCCTATTGAACTGTGGGATAACAGACCGTTCTGGTGAACCCATCCTTGTGTTTGCCAAACTACTGTGCACATCTCTTTGTTCTAAATATAATATTTGAAAAGAGTAACAGCCAGTGGTTTAGGTCAACAAGTTCAACAGCACAGCTGTGAGGCATGCAAACTGTTACTTTGGTATCGAAAGACTATTTTTTCTTCCAGAAAGCATGGCTACCACAACATTAGCTTACATCATGAAAATGTGTGTAATGTAGTCACTGAATAGAACTGAACAATCAGCCACAATAAAGGTTGCGCTGGAAAAACAAGAGTGTCAAACACACTCTACTGCTGTTGCTGCAGATTGTATAGGGAATAAGGAATGGCCTGACTCAAAATATGTACTTTATCTTCAAGGGGTCTGGAGGGGCCGTAACTCATGAATGGTGAGTTTGCAGCCAAATAACATACTAGTATCAATGCACCACACCCTCAACACAAACTAAGTGGCAACCATGATATTTCTTTTAAACTACCACCACCACCACTACCACCATCACTGCCATCACTTGGCACTTTCAACTGTGATCCAAATTGTGCAAAGTACATTATGTTAGAACTTTAAGCAAAATATTTTTCTCTCATTAACTTTTTTTCACCTTTAAATACATGTTGCTGCTCCTGCTAACTCCCCAGTACCCTACCAGTTTGCCACACTGACTGCTGTGTTCAGAAGTTTGCAACATATCAGAGCAGCACAGGCAACAGTTCCACCATGTCAGACTGTTAGCAACAGCACTGAGGGACCCACTGTTTGCATTTCCACCAAACCGTATCGACAACAAAATTGTCAAAATGCGACTTGGTGAAATCCCCAATGTCGACAGGTGAAATTTCGTCTGTCAGACATTGAGTGTTTTTTTTAAGAGGGCTGCATCCCCCCCCACTGCTACCCCCACACCCCTTGAATCTAAAGATAACAAACTCCAAGTCAGAGTTTTACGAAGTAGGGGTACACACTTTCGAAATGGCTAAATTTCCCAGTGGACCATTACAGTGACAATTTCAAGTCCTGTCAAAATTGTGGCTATAATGGGTTTTGCCATCAAAACTTCACTGCTTTGACAGTATACCCTGTTAGGCTCCTGCACTGAGATAAACTATCAGCAAGACTACCAACACCTCCCCGACTCAAGCAGTCAAAAATAATTAACAAAACAGGGTGAGAAAAAGTGTTTTCCAAAAGTTAAAAAAAACTGTAAATAGGTAAGGGTGACATTAAATCAGCTCAGTGGTCAGAGTTCATATACAGTATAGTACTCAGGAATGTGCTTAGATCACAGGACCAGGCAGAACTTCACAACAATGCTTGGTTGCAAGATAAAATATTTTTTATTGAAGGCACTGCAGTGAGCTTTGCATTCTCCCCACACAAAAATGGCAAAATGTTTTCACTCCAAACTGGCATTTTCTGAAGATCTAATGCCACTAGTTTGAGCCACTTCTGAAGTACATCTTTCTTAACAACCCATTCTTACCGGTAGCGCCATATGGTGTCGGAACCATCCATTGCTTAACCTAACCTAAAATGGCCGCTCACGGTAGAATGAGTTAAAGTGATAGTACAACAGTAAAATTAATTCAAGTACATATTGTGTAAACATAGCAAATTATTACAAACAGTGTAAACATAGTGATGCCATAAACAGTTCTAAAAAATAGTTACAATAATAAATATGGAAGAAATATATCTACAGTACATACAAATGTCAGTACTATCTAAACAATAAAAACACAAAGGGAAAGGAAACAGACAGAGGCAGAGGGGAGAGGGAAGGAAAAACATAGATACAATAAGATACAATATGATATAATAAAGTGAGAAATAACTAAAGCTCTACTTGTCATACACTATATCAAGAAAAAAAAATCAAAACTGAATCAGAACCAAACAAGGTATTGAGGGAAGGTGGTTAAAATCATGGTTCTGATAAGATACGATATAATGCAATAAAGTGGGATAATAGAGAAATCTTTACTTTGCATACAGTTAAATCAAATAAACAGAATAATCCAATCTGAGCCATGGACCAGAAAGGGAAGGGGGCGAGGGGATATTTTCAATTATCACAGTTTCTTGAAATGCTAACTGAATTCAGTCAGTGAACCATTTTATATTGCATGTTGCAAATAAACACCAATAAATGAACATCTCACTTTATTGTTATATTTACAAAAATGGGGCTAAATTTACCCTCCCAGTTAGACAAATATACATTAGCATAATTGGAGGCAACTGTTCCCTTCTTTTGTAAGTACATGATGTATATTTGGCCAACTGGGAACATAAAACTAATCTCTATAGGAGGTTAACTGATGGCTGTTTTATTATACTGAAAGGCACCAAGGAGGAACTTACTGGATTTGTGGAGTGTTTAGAACATACCAATTGAAATTTGAAGCTCACTGTTATGTGTGATGTATAATCTGTTGATATTTTGGATTTGGTCATTATAAAAACTCGAAATAGGGAACTGACCAGGTGTCAGCATGGCTCAGTTGGTAGCACATCCGCCTCTGGACCAGAAGGTCATGAGTTCTCATCCCACACCGGGATTGGACTTGCACCTAAAAATCGCTGGCATCTGAGTGCAGTATTGGGGGGGTGCTGTACTGCTGGGGTGTGCCGTCCTTCGGATGAGACGTTAAACCGAGGTCCCTTCTGCTCATCCTGGTGTTGTCCTGCTGGGTGTCCAGGTGGAAGTAAAAGAACCCAGGGCACTCTTTGCAAAGAGTAGGGAACATTCCCAGTGTCCTGGCCAACATTCCCCTTCCCATAAACCGGTTCATGCAATTATCCAGGCTGTGTGTGTGTGTGGGTGATGATGTGTGATATGGTCACCACCACATGTTCAGTCACTTCACTACCAGTCTAGCGTTGCTTGTTAAGCGCTTTGGATGTATGAAAAGTGCTATATAAATGCTGATTCTTCTGACCACCACTTTATTTTGCAAAGATACAGATGGCAAATTTTTACTTCATTATACCAGTTGCCATCCATCCCATGGAACAGGGAACATTCCAGTTTTACAATTTCTGCATGCTAAATGTAACAATAATGAGGTAACTGAGTATGAGAATCATGCCAATGATCTGAAGGAGTGTTTTGTTAACAAAGGCTACAATATGGTTACAATGGAGAGAGCAAAGGAGAAAGTGAATTATCTTAGTAGGGATGCTATGCTGGTACCAAACAAAAGAGGTAATAACAACATGGCCATTGGTAATATCATTAATTTCATCACTATGTTTTCACCCCAAACTCATATAATTCCTGCCCATTTTGGAACACAATTGGCATATTCTGGGTACAGAAAGAAAACTTGCAGAAGTCATCAAAATTACCGCTAAAATCATTTATAAAAGAGCGGAAAATTTCCGTGACCAGTTGGTACACAGCTTTCATTGGGAGGGTGACAGCAATCATGGGCAGAGTAATCAATTACCCAAGGACAACCACAAGTGTGGCAACTGTACTTTCTATAAAAACAACAAAGCTGGCTCTGCATTTAAGAGCTCTAGCACAGGTCAGCAATATCAGGTGAATGCCTTTGTTACTGTAATACCAACAATGTAGCATCTCTTGCCACTTGTACCATTTGTCCTGCTTTTCATGTAGGAAAAACAAACACAGAGCCAGCCCGGTGGCTTGGAGGGCTGAGGCACCGGCACTTTACCTCCTGCCACACCGGTGATCCAGCTTCAGGAGTGAATGTGGGTTACAGAGGGGCTGGTCGGGGGAGAGAGTATCAAGCATCTGGAGGACAGCTCTCCTCCCTTGGGGAAGGCGGATTTATGTGACCCACTGTAATACTATCAACAGGAGGTGGCAGTGCAGATATGGGCACATTAGGAGAGATGGGCCACATCTAGGTATATTGTGGTGTCTCCACAGAGGTGGATCTCATCTGCCTCATCATTGCAGTTGGGGCCCTGGGGGAGCCTAACTATGGAGGAAAAAACCCTCTGGCTGCAGGATGAAGTCTGGGCTCTCACAGGTCCCACACCGGTGACTGGCCACACCACCGAAGGCCTGTTCCCGAGACATCGGCAAGTAAGGTAAGCCTCGAAGAAGCCTGGTGATGAGACTGGGGGGGTTAAGAGTACAAAAGTATACAGCAGAAAAAAAAAGGAAAACCAAAAGGCAGACTTAATGATCAGAGAGCAGAATATGTATGTAGTATCCATAAAAAAGATGGTGTCAGTGCTTTGGCACAACTTGTGGCATAACGGGTGCCACTCAGTACCGTATTTCATTAATTACTAGCTGTGGCTTCTATTCAGTTATTTAATTTCTGGATGCAGTTAGTAATCGTAGGTGGCTACTAATCGAGAGCAACTTCTAATTCACAGTCACACCCCCCCAGACCTGATTAATGCCCCCCTACAAAGGACTTCCTGAAATCTCTGCCAAATGAGGGTTGTGAGATAGGGAGGGAGTTGCAATAGATGGAGACAGCCAAAAAACAGCACCAAATGAAAGCAGTACAATCTCGAATTTAAACCACATGTTGCACAGGCAGCACAAGCAAGATAAAATTATTCCAACTGCTGACTGATGAGCAGGTAATGGGAGAAGATTCCAAGGGTGAGATTGAATCAGATGATGAGTTTCAGTAAAGCTTGTATAAGGCAGAATTTTAAATTAAGTTAAAGCAGTGAAGCACATTTAATTTTAGCAGATCAGTTTAGTGGTTCAACACACACGCACCATGTTCTCTTTTTTTTCCCCCACAGGTGCTGGACATATTTGTCAACTGTTCCTGATTTTCAGGGGCATCCCTGATTTTGCCTCAAAATATTCCTCTGTCCCTCATACAATTTGTGTTTTTGTGACACAACAGTGGGGATTGTAAGCACAAAATAATGTCAAACATTAAAGTTACAGACTTGTTCTTCTTTAGAAAATGCATCTTACACAATTCCCCTTATTTTATAAACTTTCTGGGTGAACCACGTCAACTTTTAAGATGTGTCCCTGATTTGAGGTCTTTGCTCCTGATTTTTTTATGCTTTGTCCTTGATTTATGAGGCAAGCGGTTGAAAGGTATGCTGCTGTATCCTGAAAAATGCAAGATTACAAGATTGCAACCAGATTGCTATTCCTGATCCAATAACATAGAAAACTTACTTTTTAAAAATGTTTGTAGCTGTGTGAAGCTGTGAATGCTGATTGATTTTATTAATTTAAAGAATTCAACTTCTTAAAGAGTTTCCACTGTTATTGTGAATACAATAAAGGTAATCATCAAAAATGCCAAAAACACATGGTGGGTACAGCAATTTTTATCAGTTGCTGGCTGTAGCTAGTAAATGAGGGTGACTTCTATTAAATAGACTTAAAATCAAGTGTGGTTAATATTTGAGGATAACCACAGATGAATTTGGGCACTCACCTCACAGCAATCAGCCTCCAGGCAGCTTGACGTAAAAAAATTTGTTTATTACTCACATAGCAGACACAAGACAAAATGGTTATAGGCTCACCCCTGGCAAAATAGTGCCTAGCTGATGCATTTCAGACTCTCAAAACAGTTGTTTATCAAAGTCTGGGGTTCTCAATACACAAATACACTTAAATAGTCACAGAATTATGATATTATAATGATGCGTAACAAACAACCTGACAATAGGGTGGGACTAAATACTATTCTGTTAAAACATCCATAAAACATCAAAACACTCATCTAATACAAAATCAGCAATAATATAAAAAAATGTGCAAAGGAGAATAAAGGTGTGGGGAAAGGTGGAACAGGTAGAGAGGGAAAGGATATTTATGAGGGAGATTATCAAAGAACATCACTATGCACTAAATATGTTGCACATATCATCTTATGTAAAACTTAAATAACAAAAACACTGAAAAACATTTGAGGATAGCTACTTTTCGACAGTGGCCAGTAATTGATGAAATATGGTATTTATGATTCAAGCGATAGAAAGAATACATGACAATATTAGAGATGAGGACTTGGACAATAGGTTCCTGAGAAGGGAATTGTTAATTCACTTACATGTGTGACACTAACGTGCAAGATTAAAATTTCATTTTTGTGTCTGAGATATTTGTACTCATAACTTGGCTGTTTTACAATATTTTAGTCCCACATTTTGAATAAACTGATTGATTACATGACCCTACCTCATGAGCAAGAATGGAGGGAATTTTCAAGTATGGGATGAACAGTGATTTCAGTGTCACTCTGTAAAACCAGCTTTTAACACATTCTAGTGACCATGTTCGTGACATATGGTCAAAATGATTTTTGTGTCACACGTTTAAGTGCAACACTAGTGTGCAACATAAAAATTTGCACCAAAACTGGAATTCTTGAGTCATACTTGAACGTAGATGAACTTTTTCCCTGGCAGGGCCATGCACATCTGCATCTCTTCATGCCCTGAGTGAATGATGATACGATTTCACTATCTCAAAAAGAAAGAACATTCATAGCAAAAAACAGCATTAATGCACCAGTAGGGTTCAACTTAATGGCACAAAAGTAGGGAAATGTAGCATTAGGTTTTCCAAGCTGAACACTCCACCCTGAAAACAGCAAAAGGACAAGGCCATACAAGCAGCTACAAACAGCCATCATTAGGTAAGACAAACACCATGCAACTTTTCCAGATGATGCAAATACAGTAGCACTAATGTGCTACCTTTGTGAATTTGGATCTGTGGCATGACTACAAGACATACACACTCATTTTTGACTTCAGATACAAATCCACAATACTCAGATTGAAACATTACTACCTTCTGCAGAAGCACAGGCCCCTACAGCCACAGATATAAATGCACAATACCCAAATTACAAGAGTCCTTTTGTCTGCAGAAGCACAGGTCCCTATGGGGCCAGCCATTCTGTACCCACAGGTACTCATGTACACTATAAGACATACTCACACTTATGCAGCTGCAGGTGTAAGATATACACATCAATATTTGTGTGCAGAAGTGCAGGCCTCTGAGCGGCCTGCACTTGTGGTACTTCATATAGAAATTCATGATACCCAAATTACACCACTACTTTTGTCTGCAGAAGCACAGGCCCCTCTGGGGCTAGTGCTTCTGCAGCTGCAAGTGTAAAACATAGACACTGACTTCTGTTTGCAGATGTACAAACTCCTGTGGGGCCTACAGTTTTGCTGCTGCTTATAGAAAACCATGATACCCAAACTGCAACACTGCTTCTGTCTATAGAACAGCATGCCCCTGTGGGATCTGTCTGTCTGTCTGTCCATCCGTCTCTATCTATCTATCTATCTATCTATCTATCTATCTATCTATCTATCTATAGCATATACCCTGTATAACTACAACACACATTTGTATAACTTGGTGTCATTTTTGTAACATATTTTGTACAAACAAGCACCCAATCTCACCATCTTAGAACACTTGTAACAGTTTTCTTAAATTTACAGCACCGCACTGAAAAATCACTATAACAACATACAAACAGTGTCATCTAGTGGTACATAGATAAACACTACCTAGTTGTGCACACATAAAATGAACTACATTTTTTAATTATTGAACAAAAAGCCTTTTAATTTTTTCTTTTTTACTTTTAAATTTTTTTCTTATTTTTTACATGGGGCAACATATTTTCAAAATACAATAAGACATTTTTAAGCAATGCACCTGGACATGTGACTTATGCATAGAACCCATTCCCTGTTGTGTCTTACTGCTTGCAAGTTGCATTCTATAGTTTAAATTACTCTGATTACTTTCTGCATTAGTTCACTTAAGTGGCTCACATTTATGTATACTGTTATACAGAGGAGCCAGCCAAGCTGCAACCCAGTATCTTGCAGTAAATTACATCACACAATACTGCATGACAAAAGGGCTTAATTGCCATTGAAATACACTGCTCCCTGCAACATGATGCAGCACTCTGCAGAAAATATTGCAAGATACTGTGTTGCATCCTGACTGACTATGCTGTACATACCCTGCCAACCTCTTAGTTCCCCACTTGACCCATTATTAAGGTTTGGTGCCAATTCCTTATAACTGCTATTGCTTTGATTTGATTGTCTGTTAATATTGAACACTGGTTGTATTATCTTTTTCATTAAGCTGTTCCCTTGGTCAGTGTTGCTATTTCTTATGATTTACATTGCCATTTTGTCATATACTGTACTGCACTATTTACTATATTGTTCTTTTGTTATTGCTCTGCACTGTTCCTACCAGCTTGTTTCTTATCCTTCTACTCACTTCTGCTTGTGTTGGCAGGGGTCAGTGAATCCAGCCAGGGTCCCACCCATTCCTCTAGTGCCCCTGAATCCCTACCCAAAGTGCTCACAGTGGTGCATCTAAATAGCCATAGCCTGCTCCCCAAACTGGATACTTTCTGTCTCTGGTGCCGTCAGCTTAGGCAGGCATGATATGATTGTTTTATTGGAGGCATGGCTATCTAAGAAAACCTTGGACACTGATATTGCCATTTTAGGCTATCATGTATATAGATAAAACTGGGGCAAGTGTGGGGGTGGCATTGTCATCTATACCCTACTTGGAATAAACTTTTCTATTGTTCATTCCTCGGTGGTTCTCATGTCCTATGAGTTACTTAATGGTAAAATCTCCTTTCCTCACTCTCATCCCATTTTCATTAGTGTCAGCAACAGTACCACTGTTGAGGTGTACCTTCCTGAATGTTATTTCCACCTCTGCTTTTATGGCCACCTCTGGCAAACTCCTAATCTGAACACCATGTGGCATAGATATGCCATTCATTGAAGAATCTCACTTGGAACATCAAAGTCCAACACCTTTCCCAGCCTATCAAGGAGCCTACCCCTTTGAACACTAAATCTGTAAACAATTCATTAATTTACTGGATCCTCATTTTCCACTCCTACAGGATAATTGCTGAAGGTGACTTGCCTGATATGTTCCGCTTCCCTATCTTCTGTGGGAGGAAGAGTCAAAAATGCAAAGCTCCTCCCAGCATTATCTTAGCCCACTTTTTTCATAATCTTGATCTCTGCAAATTACTGGTTGACCTCTCCCATGCTGACTGATCCCCTATCTCACAAACCTATAGAGCTGATGGTGCTCTTTAATACTTCTGTAGCGTTTCATCTTCATCTGGAACTGCTGTGCCCCCTTTGTAAATCTAGGTAAAAAGATTCCATCTACCTTGAATCTCAGTTGACTTTGTTGCAATGGGAAAGGAATGTGAAGCAGCCTGGGCCTCTCACAAAGCACTG
This sequence comes from Neoceratodus forsteri, assembly GCA_016271365.2. NCBI lineage: Eukaryota > Metazoa > Chordata > Ceratodontiformes > Ceratodontidae > Neoceratodus > Neoceratodus forsteri. The sequence goes on from CM057453.1 coordinate 439,236,875, forward strand.
GACTACCCCACTGACCTCCTTTGAGATAGGCATGCCTTAAGGAGCTAAATTCATTTGGGGCAATGTTTTATGAGAAGGGATTCTCAGAAATTCACTCAGCAGGTCAGCCCTCTACTCCCAAAGTGCCAACCTCTGAGCATAGGATCTGTGGACAGTTAACAGTACAAGGTAACCCACTTGTCTGTTTTGTGGGTTCGAGTCACCTTAGTCTCAAGTTCTGGAGGGATTCAAACTGATAACCTCTTGTTAGATACCCAATTATCAGGCTCAGATAATTCTGTTTTCGGGGGGGCAGATATCTTTGCCTATGGGCACCTAACCAGGTATTGCAAAATGAACCCTTCGAACTCTATGCAAGACCTTAGAGAACTCTATCCATTTCCCAGTTTGGTATCACAATAAGCTCATACACAGTGTCAACTACAGCCTTGAAAGCTTCACTTATGAAAATAAATTTCAAGGCACACTGGGCAGTTTCCATTTTAAAACATATATCTTTATTTTAAAATAGATAATATAGGAAAACAGTACAATTACAGAACAAAATATCCCAACACATACAGCCTTAAAACAAACAGGTTTAAAAGTACAGATTCCTACAAATAATAACACTCAGGCTGGTCTCATCTAATGCATGCTTACTTAATCTTTCAGTGCTGCGATATTCTTCCTTCTCAGTCAGAAAATGAAAAAAGTGTGTCTACTAGGGTTTGCTCAGTAGGTTTAAAAACAGTCTTGAGCCGGCCTCCTCTCTGAGGTCACCTAACTCTGCCTTGGAGTATTAAACTTTATATTCCATAACACAGGATGTCCAAACAAGATATTTGAAAAAATAATAGGTGACATCAATGAATTTCCTCTTTTCCCGTGACCTTTCAAACTGGTCTGTGTTGTACAGACATCAAAGGTTTTTTGATGTAATGCTGGCTTCCCTCTGATGACACCCCCCTCCCCCCCCCACACACACACATGCATATTGGACTACAATGCAGTCTGGGACCTGTACATCAAAGGTCTCTTTGAGAAAATGAGCTGGCTTCCTGGGAGACACCCAAAACACATGCATGCTTTTTCCATTATAACACCTAGTGCAAAATCAAGGGATTTCCCTGAAGACATCATGAATGGCTAATTTTATTTCCTGGGATCAAAGCAAATTGAAAAGGTAATTGCAGTTTAGAAATCTGCAGTTTAAAATACCTCCTGTCCTTTGAACTGATCACTGGGTTTTTTTGTGTCAACTTCAGCAAGACAGTGGTTTCTCTTGACACAGTCCATCACCCATTTTTTTATTTTTACAAAAAATGATAGAGGGATCAGAACCAGCTGCCCAAGTGTGACAGGGATGAGGTCACTGGGGTTACTAAAAGGTTACAATGGGATCATAACTTCTTGCAGACATTCTGCAGGGAGGCCTACCCACCTCTAAATGTACAATGGTTTTACAATACTATAAAATGATTAATGTAGGCCATGGAAGAAAATGTAACTCTTGATTTGATAAGGAATACCATAATATTAAATTAGATCTTAAAAGGCATACTAGTCTGGTACTAAAAGATGATCAAAGTTCTTTGAATGTAGATTTGGATGTAGAATGTAATATAAGTTGGCATACAAAACTTTGCTTAAAAACAAAACAAAAAAATATGTGATAGATCAACACCCTTTGGTTAAATTTGGATAACGCTGCAAGAGTTAATGATGTGAAGACATGCTGGCCATTGATCGATAAAGCTACTACAAATTTTAAAAATCACTTTGGTGTTAACATTAGCCCTACTGCTTGGGTTCAGAATTTTTCTTCTACTTTTAATGATTTTCACGCTAGTGTTTTTTCTGTATTAAGTAAAGTGAGTAATACGCTTAGCATTTCTGATTAGTAATATTCTTGCTGTTCTGTTACATTATTAGAAGATCTGGTTCAATATTATGCACTTCTTTAAACTAAAGGTAAAGTAAGTAAGTAAAATTTATTTATACGGCGCCCAGTCCCAGGGGCTCTGGGCACCTTACAATTTGTAGACAGGGTAAACAAACAGGATATAATATAAAACATCAAACATTTTCAGTTAATAAATATTAAATAAAATCAATATAAAATCAGCTAAACCTCAGTGAAGGCTTTATTAAAAAGGTAGGTCTTCAGGCTCCTTTTGAATGCCTCCACTGATGGGGCCTTGCTCAGACATGTTGGGAGCAAGTTTGAGAAGGCCAGAGTGGACATCTCAAATGTGCAATCACCTACAGTTTTCAGCTTGGCCATCAGAACCACTAAAATGACTTCATTCACATATTTGGGACTGTCTAGTACAGTATGCCCTGCAAGCCCATTGGACCACACTGGGGACCCACGGGCTTACAGCCCAAACTGTATCTGTCATTCAGCGGATGACCGGGCAGTATGTGGGCAGGATGCTGCCACCCACCAATGACGGGGGGAAGCGGGGTGGGCAAGGAGTTCACTGTGGATGGCAGGGTAGGGATTGCCACTGGATCATCAGGGAATTGAGCTATGGAGATTTACTATGATCGCTGCAATGGGCGGGGGGTTTCACTAGACCACCAGGGATGGTCATATATACATATATCGGGGACTCAGGTGGGAGTGGAGATCACTAGACCACCAGTAATGGACATGTCTCATATATATCAGGATATTGGGGACTTGGGGGGCCACTAGACTACAAGGGCTTTGTGTCATACATCTGCCACAAGTGCAGCTATGGGGTGAGGGATGCCCTGGGATCCCCACTGCACATGTCATGCTGTGCAGGGCGCCAGGTGCAAGTCGTTGGGCTGCCCTGTGCAAGGCATGCAAATGGGGTCATAATGACATGCAAATAACCCCATTTGCACCTTGCATATATTATGACCTCATTTGCATGCCCCCTGCTGAATACTGCAGGTGATGCACCTAGTGCAACTGCACTTGCACTGGCACATCCCCGTGCCCCCATCAGTGGCTTGCGCCAGCACAGTGCAACTGAGCCATGTGCAGTTTGTGCACTGCCCATGCCATATTCAACAGTGCTGTGCCATGGTGCATCCCCATTGAATATCATCTGGTCCTAGCCCCAGTGCATCACAGTTGCGCTGCGCCCAGGCTTGTGCCACTGCCCAGCACAGTCTGAATATCTGGGCCACTGTGTAAATATCATGTTGTTGCACTGTGTCAGACACCTTCTCGGACTGCTTCCCTCCACAACTAGTGATCTTGTCACTTCTCAGAAATTTTTTCAGAACAAGAAGTTATTTATTTGGTGAACTATGGTGCTGCTGCACTGTGTCAGTCACTCTCTCAGACTGATTCCTTTCACAGCCACTGTTGTGTTTCCACATCCTGAAAGCGGAGGAGAGGAGATCGGTAAAGTAAAGATTGAAATTAGACTCTAGTGTGATCCATGTTGTATTGCACCTATGAAAAGAAACTGAAAATAAAAAAGTAAAAGGATAAAGGTTTAGGAAAAAGTAATACTCACCATCTCTAAGGTGATGGCCATGCCATAAAATGACACAATGTTTCCCCAGACACAGGATGGGAAGAGGGGTGTGGCTTGCTTGATGAGACAGCAGGACAGAAGACCTCTGAAAACAAAATACAATTATTTAGACTTTAGTCAAGTAGACACTGTAGTGGCCACTTGGTAGATCTGTTGTCCAGTTATCTTGTCCACTCCCAGGCTTACCATAACTGTCACCTGATAAGACAAAAGAGAAAATAATTGCCAACCCAGTGGCGCTGAAGGTTGAGGTGCTGGACACCACACCTCACGCCATGCCAGTGACCTGAGTTTGGGAATGAGCTCAGGTGCCGGGGGTCGGCAGGGGAGGGAAAGGATTGAGCATCTGGCAGACTGCTCTCCTCTCCCTGGAAAAGGATCCAGGGTGTCTCCGGCACAGTGGGGACCCCCAGTGGAGACTGAGGGCACAGCTAGAGTGGAGCAATGTAGGGGAGGAGCATGGCAGACGTCTATAGCTCAGCCATCCAGGCATCATTGCAGGCCCGTGCTCCTGGGGAAACAATAAAGAAAATCCACACACCTGGACTGGTGATGGCTCTCCTCAGAACCACACTGCCACATGCCCAATACTGGGCCTTACCTCCACCCCCTCTGCACTTCCACCACCTTGGCTGACAATTAGATTATAGGTAGAGCACCGGAGTGGAGGTGGGCCTACCCCAGAGGGCTCAGAGCTGGGGGATCTTTCGGCAGGAGGTTGGTGGAGGGCAACTACCCTCTGAGGAGGCAAGGGACCAGGTGGATGATAGAGTGGTACCAGTGGGAAAGAATCAGCTTGAGAGAGTTGCAGGGCAGTGGTGCATAAAGCAGAGTCAATAAAAAAAAGAGAGAAAATAATGTTTCCTCAGTTGGCCATAGTAGTGGCCACATTGCATATCCATTGCCCAGTTGCCCTCTCCACTCCCAGTCTTACCATACCTCTCAACTGTAAAGACAAGATAGAAAATAATTTTTCTAGTTGGCCACAGTGGTAGCTACATCATATATCTTGTGTCTAGTTGTCCTGTCCACTATCAGTCTTACCATATCTGGCTATCACCTGTAAGGACAAAACTGGAATTGTTGATTTTCATCAAGGATGTCTCCTCCATTGGGCCACACCTTTGGAACTGCAATCTGTCAGTGTCAGGGCCACTCAGTAATTTTTGCTAGCTAGGGGTCACCCATGATGATGTGCAATGTCAGCATCTATGTAAATGTGGGTAGCCCCATTGCTCCTCAGTTCTTTCTTTCACAGTTGACTGCTCAATGGACCTTCAGAGAAACAATTCTGTCATTTATACTATTTATTTGTTTACCTTACTTAACATTGTTACTGTTGAATATCGCTGTCGGCTGCACTTTACTTAAGGTTTTGTCAAACTCACATTGTGTGTGTTTGCTATTTGGGAAACCTCCCCCCACAACCTAAGGGCATGCATATATGAATCTAGAATTTTCAACAGTCCACAAAGAGGCAATGATTGAAGGGTCTGGAAAAACCTTACTCAATCATGGCATCTACTGTCAAAGCTGTGGACTTCATGTTGGCTTCTTATGCATCTTATGCAAAACTAAAGTCATGCTGTTCAGACCCAGATTCCTTGGGCAAGACAGGATCAAATCCTTACAGCTTAACTCACTCTCAGGAAATAGCACTGAAGTAGTGGCCACCTTGAAATACCTAGGGCTCACACTTGACCAAGGTCTCACCTATAAGAAACATGTTGACCTAGTGACCAAGACCATCCACTGTAAACTAGGCACTCTGTATCGGATAAAGGACCAGCTTATCCCAGAAGCTAGGCTGTCTTATGCCTCCAGTGTCCTGCTCCCCACACTGATCTATGCTGCCTCTGTAATACAGAGCATGGCCAAGCACGAGGTCAATTGGCTACAGATCCTGTGCAACAAGGTAGCTCGGTTCAATACTCAGGATCACTCCAGAAGCTACCACTGTGACACACTAGCCCAGCTACAGTGGCCTTCATTTGCTGCACTCCTCCAATACTCCCTGCTTTGCCTGGTGTTTTAGTTACTCAGCCCGTCTGCTCCACCCAGCCTAGCAGCTACTATTGCCATCAAGCACAACCCTCAGAACCTGAGGACTTCAGGTCGGACTCCATTGGAAGCCCCCAGGATCAGGACCTGTGTGGGTGGCAAGTCATTCTCCATCACTGCCCCCCACTTGTGAAACAAACTTCCACCCTCGCTACAGGAAGCCCCCTCTCTTTTGAACTTCTGTACCAGACTCAAGGCCCACTTGATTGAAGCCAGCATTTGCCACTGTCAGGACACCTGACAGTCCACCCCCCTGTACTTAGGCTAACCCCTTCACTTGTTCAACCTTAGTACATCATTGTCTCTAATCACACTAACTAACCATTGTACTAGGGTCATGTCATACCTTTACAGATGGTATACCATTACGCACTGCAAAAATGCCATGTATGACTGTAACTTGTCAAATATCTGTTTGTACTCTGTAACCTTTTCCCTGTCTGTATTTCTCCATGTAATGTCATTCTGGGTCACCCCTGAAAAAGGGACCTTCGGGGCTCAGTGGACCTACCGGGTCATCAAAATTTAATAAATAAATAAATAAATGTCCAGCCACTGCCAAGAAGTGTACTCTCAGGCAGCTGGCAATACTGTCACTGCTACAGTCAATGGGATCATTGGTGCAAACTAAAGACAAGAACACGGATGCCATGTCTTCGATACCCTTCTCCTGTAGTAATCACCATACTCGGGAGACACATACTTCTCTAGGTACAGTCATGATCTCCATTTAAGGAGGGTAACTCCTTGTCATCATCCACTCTGGCACCATCAACTACAGCCTCCCTGACCATCTTGGAGACAACAGGTTTGGGGCTTGGCTGCCATACCTACTATGGATGGTGTGCCACCTCCATCGCTGGGCTCTACCCCAGCTATGCTGGAAGTCACGATCCCTCTAATGGGCATCATCGACTCCCAGGCTGTGCTGGCATCATTTTCAGGCACCTTACATCACCTATTTCCATTATTGTGTGAAACAGCAACAGTGAATACAGTCCGATTGACAGGACTTCCCATATCAGTACCGCCATTGTCTTCAGGACATAGAAGCACACCTACCATTCCTCCATCACAGCTGATGCTTCCGTCGCTGGCTCTGTCAAATACTTCTGTCATCATTCAAGACAACAAGGAGGAGGAATATGAGCATGATCTCCTAAACATGGAGGAGGATTTGGAGGATGAGGATAGGGTAAGTTCCCTATGAAGGAGGGCTTCATACCAGTTCTACCCTATCCTCTTGCAGTGAGGATTCTGTGGTCTGTAATGCCAGTTCTCCTCCTGAAGATCTCTCATTTCAGATTTTGCTCAGACAAATCCAATATGTCATAAGCTTTGAGGGTTGAGAGGGAAGACTCCAGTGAAAGAAATTTTAGCAGAGTTTTTGGAGATTGCAGCACCTCTGCAACTGTGGTGCCGCCTGTATCCCCAGCATTGGAGGATACTACCTTTGCTGCATGGCATAGGCCTGCAATCCCTAGAAAAGCTGATAAACAGTACCCTGCTATGACTGATAAGCTTTATGCCTCCCAGCCAGAAACTGATTCTGTAATAATCATGGCAGCTCATGATCACTTTCCTGCCTCTAGAGTGCTGACTACTTTGCCTCCTAACATGGAATCCAGGAGGCTTGATGTTATGGGGAAGCAAATGTATACCTCTGTATCCTTGAAGCCTAAGAACTGCAAATTACCAGGCATATATGGTAAAATATCAGAATAGCCTGTGGAAATCTGCCATGACTAATGTTCAGGCTTAGCTTTATAGTCCTAACAAACCTGAACTCTTTAAAGCTTCTTCAGCTGGTATTGATACTGGTAACCATCTGCTACACTTGGCATGTGCCTCTGATGCATCTACCAGGGCTGCTGCCTCTGGCATCTGCCTAAAGGGATATTCCTAGATGTATAAGAATCCGTCCTGAGTGCCCTTTTTAGGAACCCCAAGCTTTTTGGATTAGATGTTTATAATGCCCTTTTGGAGCTTTAGTCATTTAAAATGACCCTCCCAAGGAAAGCACCTAGGGGTTCTATTTAAGGCACTTCCTTGTTCTCAAATGGACAGGAGAACTGCATCCTGTGTGGGACCTCAGAGACCCGAACATATTCATCAAATATGGAAAGTCTGAGTAGTGTCTCTTCAGGTTCTCATCCCCCTTCTGCAAAAAGGGGATTAACTCTGCACCCTGGACACAAATGATGCTTACCTTCATGTCATAATTTTAAAATTCCACAGACAGTACTTCCACATTATGCTGGAGGGCAGTCAATATCAGTTTTGAGCCTCACCCTTTGACTTATCCTTGGCACCATGAGTATTTACCAAATGCTTTGTGGTTGTTGCAGTAGCCCTCAAGAGGAAGGAACTTTATGTCTTCCCTTATCTGGACAATTGACTTCTGAGGGGCCCATCCAGGGAAGTAGTTCAGTACACATTGTTAAGAATAAAACAATTGAGGATCTGGGTGTTGCAGTCAATGTACAGAACTCTGTACCCCTTCCCTGTCAGTTCCTCTAATACATTCATGCAGTGCTGGATATGGAGGTGGGCAGTGCATTTCTGCCTATAGACAAGGTTGAGGCCCTGATTACCAAGGCCTGGCTGGTTCACAGGACCCAATAAGTGTCTTCTCAGACAGCACTATATCACCGGGGACTTTTTAGCGGCTGCGATTGTGAGAGTCCCTTGGCCCACCTCCATATGCAAATCCCACAATGTATATCTCAGGTAGAGTGGGATTAATTGACAGACGAGCTGGAACAGATTGTTCTCACCATGTCTTCTCTTTGCAAGTCACTGATTTGGTGGATGAAACCCCAGTACCTGTTGCAGGGCATCCCATTCTTCTCCCTGACTTTGGTGCAGATCCTCACAACCGGTGCCTCTGGGGCAGGATGGGGTACCAATCTGGGTCTTTTTCAGACCCAGGAGTTGCGGACTGACCGGGACTCAGATCTCAACATAAATGTTCTGGAGATGAAAGTTGTTCTACTTGGTCTCTAGGCCTTTGCACAACACCTCAGTCCTGGATCTCTGTTGATAAGAATAAAACAATGTCAGTGTGGTACACATCATCAACAAGCAAGGGGGCACTTACAATTACCCTCTCTGCAGGGAAGCAATGAGAGTATAGTACTGGATGTTGTCTCATGACCTGAAAATGTCAGCCATTTTTCTTCCAGGAGTCCAAAAATGCTGTAGCAGGCTGGCTAAGTTGGCCCCAGTCATGCGTGCCAAAGTGGGAACTGCTGACCTCCATGGTAAACAACCACTACACGAGATGGGGTTGTCCAGAGTTGGGCCTTTTTACGACCCTCTTGCAATGCAAAACTGACACTTTGGGGCCAGGAGTTTTTGGTGAGATGTATTCCCCCTTTTTTTTCAAAGGTAGTTTGCATTATGCATTACATCTAATCCCTCTCATTCAGAGGGCTGTGCTCAAGCTGTGGGCTATGCGTGCCACCCTAACTGGTAGCTATCATCTGACCTTGCCAGATATGGTTTCCCATGTTACAGTATCTGGCAGTGGACCCTTTTTTACTACACCTGCCCCTATTGTGTGACACAGCTAAAAGTGTCCTGTACATTCCTTAAGGATATTCTGCACATATCTCCCGATTCGTAAACTGGCTCCACCTTGCAGCCTTAATTTCATCCTTGAAAAATAAACTCTCGCTCCATTTGAGCCTGCTACAACTTGTGAGATGTGCTTCCTTTCATGAAAAGAGTAATGTTGGTTGCCATAATTTCTGCTTACAGGATTTCTGAGGTTCAAGCTGTCATGCATGGCCACCTTACCTGATTTTCCACAAGGACAGTGTAACCTTGTGTTGTCTCTGATTTCATACTGAATCAGACCATAAACCTTCCTGTGTATTATCCTGAGCATGCTAACAAAGGTGAGGCACTGCTCTGTACACTTGATGTACATAGAACACTACTTTTCTATCTCGATCACACTTAAGACTGCAGAAGGTCCTCTCAACTCTTTGTCTCATTTATCCCTGGAACAGAGGAAGCACTCAACAGTGCCTGTTCAATTGGCTGGCTCCCTTTATTGCATTTTGTTATAGGAAGTAAGGAATTTCCTTATGCTGTGCATGGTCACTGTACACGTGGTATGGCCACATCTATTGCCTGTTTTCAGAATGTGTCAGCAGCTGACATATGGGCTGCTGCCACATGGAGTGGTGTACATACTTTCACTGAGCACTACAGTCTAGACATCATCTCCTGGAGATGTGCTGACTTTGGTCTTGCTGTTCTGCAAGGCCTTCTATCCAGATTTCATATCAGACTTTGCCATCCTCCCTGAGTACTTTATGTACCGCTTGGGAATTGTTCCAAAGGTATGGTCCAGTAGAGCAGATTTCCTCGATGAAGATAGAACAGTTATTCACCATAACAGTAGCTCTTTGAGAGAACATCCTCCACTGGGCAACAGCGCACCCACCCTCCTTCTCCCTTTCTTAGGCATAAATTGGCAGGTTGTTCACTACCTTGTCTGGAAGTGTCCATAAGTGCCTTATTTATGCTGTATTTCCAGTTCCATGCCTATCCCTGTGTGCCAGGTACTGGTTTGGTCTCCTGCTTCTTCATGGTAAGAGGCCTCCCAAGCTTATCTCCAGCAGGGAACTGAGAAGCGGTGGGGCCACCCATGTTTATATAGGGGCCATCATTGCATGTCATCATGGGTGGCCCCTGGCTAACAAAAATTGTCTATGGATGAAGACTGGAGAAGGCCAGAGGACAGGCAAGAGCATAGGATAGGCAATGCAGCAGTTTCACATTAACTTTGTCTGGCATTTATGCTAGGTTAAGAGTCCAGGTTTTGCTGGAGAGGTATCAGATGGAGGCAGAGTTATATTTTGTTGTCTATGGATGAGGACTGGAGCAGGCCAGAGGAAGGATGCAGCATGGAGCTGTCAAGGCATCAGTTTTACATTTGCTTTGTAGAGTATTTATGCTAGATTAATATTCTGGACTTGGCTGGAGAGGCATCAGATGAAGGCAGAGTTCCATTTCATTGTCTATGGAGGAGAACTGGAGCAGCCAGAGGGGAGGATGCAGCATGGGGTGGGCAAGGTAGCAGTTTCACATTAATCTTGTCTGGTATTTACACGGGGTTAAGAGTCCGGGATTAGCTGCAGATTTGGAGAGGCATCAGATGCACATAAGAGACATTACACATTAAAATGTCAAACTGTATAACAGTGCATTCACATGACCGAGAAAGCACTTAAGAGTGTGAGAAAAATTTGACATCTGAAGACACACTGTAGAAATAAAATAGCTGAGATTACAAAAATTAAAACTGCATTCCAGTCACATTGTCTTCTCCTTCCTTCTCTGTCCTCCCAATTAAGCTGTCTCCTGCTCCTTATCCTCTACAATGAATATCCCCTCTGTATCCTCAATATTAGAACATTCACCACTTGGGAATTCTGCCACCGTAAACCACATATTTATTTATTTCAAGAGTTTCACCAAGAAAGACATATTAAGCCGAGTAGCAGCTTGTTTTCAAATGTGTCCTTTAATGTAGATGGGGTGGAAAAGACCCACAGCTGTAAGCTTAACAATGAGAAGGGGTGGGTCTACGGTGCTGAAGGCTTTGGCCAGGTTGACAAAAATAGCAGATGTCTACATCTTCCTCTGTGTTTGCTGCTTGTCCTTCACCTGCTTCATCCAGATGTGTCACTGGTGCCCCCATCAATGTATTTAGATTTGGTGGTATATGTGCACTATTAATTTTACTGAATGTCACCATTGCTACAATTTTCAGGGATAGGTTTTTGTCTGTCTGTGATGATTACCTCTGTTGTACTGAACACATGTTCAGAACTAGCACTGGATGGTGGACAGCTTAAATATTTCAAAGCCACATCTGCCAGTGCAGGCCACTCTTTTACTTTGCTGTTCCAGTAGAACAGGGGTTCATATTCAGCTTCAAGGATATATGCCTCCACAGATCTTGCTGCTACCTGTAGTCTGGCATCTTCCAATGGTTCCTCCTCCTCACAATCTGCAATGCCAGCTTATGCAAGAACTGCACAAAGAAGATTTGATTTGTCAGTTGGTTTTGTGATTGTCTTACTAGAGGATGTTGAAGCAACATTTCCACATTTCTCACTTCCCTTGCCAGTTGTTGGTGAGGGTGACACTGCATGTTTCATCTCACTATGCTGTTTTTTTTAGCATTTGCAAATCATGTAAACAATTAATTAGCAGTCTCTGCAGATGTTCAACTTGCAAGTGACCACCATCAGTTATTGACCAAAGCTCCCATTTGAACCATGGGTGCAACATTGCTGCAGTACTGAAATCCAAGGATGTCAGGATGACATTCAGGTATCTGTTATGGTCTAAGACAGTAAGCTAGTGTTCGGACAATGCACAGCTTACAGAGTCACCTGTTGCCTCAAACTGCTGCTGCACATTACAGATGGCCTTCTAATACAGGCAGTGTCCCACTCACTGCCTGTGTGACATGATCAAAAGGCCTCAAGATCAAAATCAACCCATCCATAAATTTCCACTGTTCTGTTGTCAGTGACATAGAAGTTCCAGAACTGTCATGGCTTGTATGAAGCAGCATATACTCTGATAAGGCCTTATACTGTTCAGACATCCTCTCAAGCATTATACAGGATCAAATTCCACTTAACAGCAGCTCCTGCTTTAATCGGTGCTGAGGCAGGCCATTTTTGAGTTGCAGTGCATGCAACTGGTCCCTGGCCTTCTGGACCATGCAAAATGGCCACAAACATGACAGCACAGGGTGAGCACTTCTTTAATGTCACAGTGTGAGAAGAACTCTTGCACAACCAGGTTTAGAGAGTGTGAAAAGCAGGACACACTAACAAACCCTTATCACTAGTAGCTATGACAATGTTTGCACCATAGTCACTGGCTATGAAGCCTGCTTTTATACATAGTGGGTTCAACCAAGTGTCAACCTCCTCCATTACTGATGCCAAAAAGTTTCCCCAGTGTGTGAATTAAGCATGCTCTTCATAGCCAATGTTGCATGCTTGCAAATTCCAAGCATGTAGCTTCTATTACAATTTGGTCACTTGCATTTAGTGCCGATATATAAAGGAGGTAGTAGCATTGAAATGGACAAATATAGACCTATATCTGTGGTACCTCTCTTAGAGAAATTACTGGAGAAAGTAGTGAATCAACAGCTTACAGACTATTTACAGTCCTGGGGTCTCCGGTCTCCTGAGCAGCATGGTTTTCGTAAATATCATAGTACAGATAATGCCTTGGCTGGAATCACAAACCACATCAGTGGGGTGATGCACAGAGGGGAGCACACTGGTGCTGTGTTCTTGGACCTGTCCAAGGCATTTGACCTGGTAAGTCATCCCTTGCCTCTTGGGAAACTGGACAACCTTGGTCTAGCTGAATCTACATGCAAATGGTTCAGTAGTTATTTGTTGGACAGGCTGCTGAGGGTCAGTTATGGTGGAACATTGTCAGAAAGTAGGGCTATGGAATTAGAAGTGCCCCAGGGATCTATCCTAGGTCCACTTTTGTTTTCATTATTTGTGGATGAGTTGCCCTTGCATATAAAGGAAGTGAATGTCTTAATGTATGTGGATGATATTATACTATATTGTAGCTCCTCTTCTGTACAGATTTTGAATCAAACTTTAGGTACAGAATTTTTAAAATTGGAAAGCTGGCTAAATAATCAGCATCTGTTGTTAAACAGCCAAAAAAAAAAGTAAAAACCTACTAAAAATCCATCATTAACTATAATAGCTTTATCTGGAGTCCTACTAGAACAAGTCACACAGTTCAAATATTTGGGTATAACACTGGATCCTAACTTAACCTTTTCTGCAAACATTAATATAATCAGCAGGCAGATAAACCAGAAACTAGGGATGCTATTTAAATTTCAAAACTGTTTAACTGAGCAAGCTAGAATGGTTGTTGCTAAGAGTGTACTCATGGCTATAATGAATTATAATTCATTTCTCTTCTCGGATCGTTCTAAGACTCATGTGACACTCGTAATAACAACATTTCATGAGGTGTGCAGATTTGTTCTTAAAGTACCTTATCAAACTCACCACTGTTTGCTTTATGAACAAACTGGATGGCTCCCACCATGACTAAGTGGTGTTTTTAACCTGAACTTCTTAACAGATTATGTTTTGAGACACAGGTGACCACCCCCTTTTTCAATAATATCAAATTAGGACAGATGAGAGGTTATTAAGATCAAATGCATTAACTTAATTGGTGACCCCCAAAAATGAAAACTAAGATGGGGGATCAGGCATTTTCTGCTTTGGCTGCTAAACATTCGAACAATTTATCTATGATTACTACAGAAACCGTAAGTCATGATGTTTTTAAATGACATTTGAAACAATGTTATATAAACGTGTTACAATGTGACTGTTTTAGATGATGTGGTACTGGTACTGTTTTTTTTATTGTTGTTTGTTCAGTGTGGGTATCAAAACTGAATTATTGTAACATCTTGACTTCACCGCTACTGGTCCCGGGTCGTGCCTAAAAACGGGCCTTGGCTCGTAGCATTTACCTGGTACACAAAAGTTAAATAAATAAATAAATGTAATGACCAGCTGCCTCAGTTCTATCCTGTGTGCTGTTCCACACATAAAGTAGCTAGCAGCTGTTAGCCCACTGCTACGAATATTGTTGTGAGACGGATGAATGAGCTGGGGCAATGCTGCAGGGTATATGAAGCTTCTTTTTCACAACATCCTTCAGATCAGGGATTTCCCCCTGTGAAAAGTAGGATCTGGATAGCACTTTCCAGTTTGGGCATGCTTTGGACATAAAGTGAAGAAAACTAATAGTTTCAATAAATGAAAATGGGAAAAGATCGATAGTGATCTTCTGTGCTATGGCAGCATTCAATTCCATGGCCACTGAATGATTACAGGGGAATTTACATTGTTTTTGATAAAATGCTGGCTATAGTTGACTGGACCTTTTTTGAGTAGGTGCTTTTAGGGAACAGTTTTGTGTGGGTACCACATTGCTCAGATGTCACAGTAGGAGACAGTGTCAAGAAACCTATGACATGTCTGGAGGGGGGTTGTCAGGGTGATGCTGCTGCTGCTGCTGCTGCTTCATGCTCATTGGTGCTTTTACGTTTTCTGGGGTACTACTGACCTCCTCCTCAAATGACTTTTCCTCCACAATATCCTCCGCCTCATCTCTGCATCTTAGTCCCAAACCAACCCTGCAGATATTTTCTGTTGCTGTGCTTGCCACTTAGCTACATGTTTCACTTTAAGACAGATATTCTGCCCACCTGTGACATATGACCCTTTCTTGCCATAGCATACTCGGGCTTGACAAAATTGGCATATTGCCACAGTCTCATCTTTTGGGCCAGTAATAAAAAGAGCCCCGCACAAGGTATTTTGAATGATGAACAAATTTATGTGGTGCAGTGGGAGCACCAGTTGTGGTCATGGCAGTAGCCACCAGACCAACATGTGCTTCTTTTCTGGGATGGGTGTTATCCATCATCTTTTGGGACACAGTTTGCCTATCTTTCACATTTAAAAATCCTAAACTTTGCTACCACTCTTTTTTTAATTTTCAGCACCCATGAAGGATCAATGACAGTGTCATCCTCACCTTCACCCTCCATCCCCCCCCCCTTTCCAGGTCCTCCTCTTTCTCATTTTAATGAGTCGGTAGTGGCACACACACATCAACCACTGCATCCTCCTCAGACGCAGGTCCAGTATCGACAACCATTAGGACCCTTTTTCAGGTTTCTCATCAATACTGTTTACTCACTGTTGTTAAAGTGGTTGAGGAAATTTCAGATAACAAATCTGGGCTCTGGCTACCTCCCTTGACTAAAAGAGCAGCCAAATCAAGTGCTGTAAGCATTTTTTCAATCATGCACTGTAGATGCACTTCTACCTACAGCCATACCATGACCACGTCCGCCTCTACTGCTGGTATCCACCTCTGCTTTCCTTGCCTTTCCTGCCTGTCTACCCTTTCCTTTCCCTCTACCTCTAATGTTGTTAATGTGGTAATGTGTACTCATATAATGGTTACTAGTGGCTTACATAATCATAAAAGTACTGCAAAAATAGAAAAATTAATATTAATTTAAAAAATATTTCAAAATGAAAGAAAAAAGTTAATAGTGAAAAGCTAGCTTAGAGCAACCCCAAATCTACCTTTTGACAACTAACATATCTGTTTAAAAAAAAAAAAAGTAAAAAAATAACCAGTTGTCTGTCTATCCTCTCTACTTGTTGTGTGTTGTTGGTGGGAAAAAAGAGCACTATAGGAAAAAGGAGAAATACCAGGCAAGTAGGTGGCTCCATTTTTGGAGACCAGTGTTTTGGGAATTTTTAAGCTAATAGATACTGAAATAGCTTATTAGTGCTTTAATTTGCTCTAGATAAGCCTTTTAAAGGCTTTTTAACATTTTTACAGAGGTTTCTATCCGGCGCCAAAACCAGAAGTCAAGCAGAACACAACATCTGGTCCCAGTCCTAGAAAAGCAGAGCACTAGCCAGTGATGGCAAGAGTGGGTGGAGTTGATGCTGGCAGAGGCAAGCGTGTCCGCCAGTGTCCATTAGGGAAGACCAGGGACCAGGCCCATAACCCTTGACTTTGTCTCTATACCTGGTAAAATACTGTAGTACTCTAATACATAACAAAATGAAAACTATAATGACACTAGATCAATGGTACTTAGTCATGTCTGGTTTGGGAGGCACATGAGTTTGGCACCCTTGCCAAGAAGACATAACAGTCATACACATCATACATACATAATGAAATATGATGCACACGCATCAAAAGTAGAAAAGTAGAATGTAAAACACATTTTATTTCAAAAGTACAATGTAAGAAATATTTTATTTTATTGCATTTTGTTGCATTTATTTAAAACGTATGTTTTAAATAAACTTATAATAATACATTTAAAAAAAACAGGGCTTTTAAACAGCCCAGCCAGATCAGATCAACTGTCACTGCCCAACCCCAAAATCTCACATAGTAGCTGGATTATTTTATCCCTATATCACCATGTAGTGACTAGATGATGATATAGGGATACAATGTGTAAAATTATAACATGTCCCTACTGGTAGATCCTAGCTACTAGCTTATAAGTTTACTTGTGAAAAATGTAAGATGAATTCTGAGTTACTTACAGAAATGGCACAAATGAAACAACGACTGGACAAACTAGACACTGCTCTAGAAATAATGGTAAAAAAATTAGGAAAAATAATCAGATTGAGAGTTCTGATACTGAGGGGACTTGTAACACAGGTATGATAACACAGGAGGAGGTGAATTCTCAAGTAAACAATCAAGGAAAAAGCAAGAGAGCTAATGATGAGAGAGATTCAGAACCAGAATGGTACATAGTGAGGGGAAACAAATGGCAGAAGAGAAAAAGAAATGCTGATGACAGCCTCATTTCTTTCGAATCAAAAGACAGGTTTAGTATCTTTGGACAAAGTAAACTGTACAAACCGAGGCAGAGGTGGGAAACAAAGGAGATGAAGTACAAAGCCCCAAAACTACAGAACCATTGTAGTCACGGACTCTAGTCTTAGATTCACCAACTGTCATACAGCATGTGAAGAAAATATACACAGGTAGTATGTCTCCCCGGGGCAAAGGTAAAATATATGAAAGATAGATTAAAACTGGTCAAACTATGCAAAGCACTACCCCTACTGGTATTACATGTGGGGACCAATGACATACACAAATCAAATGAACAAAAGACACAGAATGATTTCATAGAACTGGGCAAACTGAGTAAGAAACATAACTGTACTTCAGTATTTTCAGAGATTTTACCCTTACTTAGGTTGGGCAGGATATTGGTTAAGCTTAGAATAAGAGGGGGGCATGGCCTAGCTGAGGAGCTGAAGGGAGATGTTTTAGAAGAGTTCCATCTAGATCTACTGAAAATCTGCATCATCCTGTGTACTATTGCCCTGAAGTTGAACAATTACGTTGGATCCTACAGTCCTGATGCCGACTACATTTAAATCTGCAAAAAAACAGGCCAAATTAAGATTCAATCAGCCTTCCAACCTAACCACCATGTTGCGGCCCACAGAGCTGATGAGGAGCCCTCCCTCCTAGGCACAAGATTCACTGGAACTTGGTGGTGGGGCTGAAAATACAGAGATGGACTCCGGCTATCAAAATCTAGAGAGACTGATTCGCGACCTGAAATATGACTTGGGTACATGGATGCAATCAGGCTTTGATAATATGACTGCACAAATTCAACACTTACAACAAATGGTGAATGCCACCTTGGAGACTGTGGAGGCCCATGCTACTCACATCTCTGAAGCAGAAACCAGAATAAGCAATCAGGAGGATATTAACAACTGTCCTCAGATCTCCAACAGGCCCTCAAAGATATTGAATTTTAAAATAAGTAGTGGACAACCATGAAAATTGAGAATGTAGGTGCAATATACATATTGTGGGTCTCTTCAAGGACATGGAGGGGAGGGATTGCCTAACCTTTATGAGAAACTGGCTTCAGAAACAAATGTCGCTTGCACCAAATACCACATTAGAAATACAATGGGCTCACCGCTCTCCTGGTCAGAAGCCAGCACCAGATCAAAAACCAAGGCACCTACTTGTTAAATTCCTCCATTTCCAGGATCACGAGGCAGTCCTAGCAGCTGCCCGAAAGACTGAACCCATCATGGCACAGTGATCTCATGTCAGCATATTCTTGGACTTCTCCAGGCCTTTACAAGTCCGACGGCAAGTGTTCATGGAGGTTAAACGAAAGCTGCACAGTTTAAATTGTCCTTTCACTATGGCCTACCCAGTGTGACTGATAGTGCACTACCCTGGGAGCTGGCAGAGAGCCTTTACTGATCACGAAGCTGCGCTGGAATATGTGAAGGGACTGAGAAGCTGCGAGAAGGGCGATCGAGATAGAGAGAATGAAGGGTGACTCTGGTAATATGGTGCCAAATTACACTTCTTTGTAACAAGGACACCCCAGGGATAGGGCTATTTTGGGGGGATCGTCTTGGCCCATAACTCCGGGGCTCAGAGGCCTATCAGGGCAGGGCCTGAGAGGATCCCTGATCTCACCTATCCTGTTCTGTGAGAGTACTCTGCTTCTGGAACTGTAAGTCTTCTACTTCCAGGTCACCAGTATTAATATCAACAAGATGATTTGGACATAGACTTTCGGCCCTGAGGGGATCGCTTTCATTGTTATGATGTTGATGGTTGGCTGTTGAATTTACTATCTTACATTATTTTTTTGTCTGTTAAAGGATCGGAATTAATACTACACAGGCATAAAACAGGCCTATGTTGGATCTGGGCTATATGTGTGGAGGTTTCAGAGGGAGGTGCATAGACAGGCGAACCCTTACCACTTGGCCCTGTGCCCATCCTTCAATTAGGGGATTATAATCTTTCATTTTTACTTTATCTCTTGACGGGGACATTGATTTGTGTTTGGAAGAGCAATGGAGATGAACTGCTAGAAGCACACCTGAGCTGAGGGGAGTACTGTTCGGGCGCCAGTCAGGGCGTGCTGCAGGCCTCCCTGTTTGCTACCCCATGTACAAGTCTGGTTAGCAGATAAGGGGGATGGGGGCAGACAGGTCATTTTTTGTGCCCGTGATCACCCGCGGCTGGTGGTGCGTGCCGGTGGTGGGCCTCCCCCCCCAATACCACAGCACTGTGGTTTAACCGCAAAGTCCAAGAGGGTAGCATCTTTCAGAAAAAGAGACGTGCAAGAACAAGGGGACACAATTTAAAGATAGAGGGGGCAGTTCAGGGGCAATGTGAGGAAGTATTATTTCACAGAGAGGGTAGTGGATGCATGGAACAGCCTTCCTGAGGAGGCTGTGGGGTCTAAAACTGTGGGAGAATTCAAGAATGCATAGGACAGACATAAGGCAATTCTTGTGGGGGGGGGGAAGAAATAGGCTGTTGGTTAACTAGGATCTGCGGCCTATCCTGTAGGTAGGGAAATGGGCAGACTAGATGAGCCAAGCGGTCCTTATCTGCCATCAAAGTCTATGTTTCGGTGTTTCTATGTTTCCATTTCTGTGATATTTTTACTTTACACCCAGTGGATCTGGAAGCTCACTCCACGAAGAGTAGAGGGTGATGAACGACAAGGAAATCTATAAGGGACTAGGGAGTGGGGAAGTAAACATTCTGAGGGAATGGGGGGGTTAAAGGTCTTGGGGGAATGTAAGAAGGGGAGAATTGGGAAATATCTTTGAAAAGGGCAAACTGGGTATGGGGAGCGGGAAGGGGGAATGATGGTTATGTTTCAAGGGGGCTTGTTACAGTTAAAAGTTATGGACTACACAGGCTATATTTTGAATTAGCAGACATTATTCAAAGATACTGTCATGTGGTAGCGGCTAAACATACTAAGACACAGAAAATATGGCAGATCTAACAATGATATCATGGAATGTCAATGGATTGAAAACTGTTGTTAAAAGGAAGAGGGTGTGGTCTCACATTAAGAAAGAAAAGGGAGACGTGGTGCAATTACAAGAAATTCATCTTACTAAGGAAGAAGCGAATAGACTGGCCTAGTTGTGGGGTGGGGTCCTCCTGGTGGCACCATTCACTTAGAGAGCTCAGGGTATTGCAGTTTGGATGAGGCCTGGCCTTCCACACAAAGTTAATAAATGGGTGGCGGACCCACTGGGAATATTTGTGATAGCCGAGGTGGACCTGGGGGGAAACTATTTACCTTCGCCTCAATCTACGGCCCTAACTTTGACTCCCCAGACTTTTTCACCCATCTGGGAGTGACCTTGGTCCCCTTCCCAGATAATTTAATGTTGGGGGGTGACTTTAACACCTACCTAGACCCTGCATTATACCACTCCAGACCTGATAGAGGGGAGAGCATTAGTGGAAGCCTGGAGACATGCCCACCCAGGGAACAAAGAATACTCCTTTTATTCTCATGCCCACTGACTCTACACCCAGCTAGACTGCATATTCATTTCAATCCCTTTGGTCACAGATGACATGCAGGCCAAATATGGGCCTATGCTCATGCCCACGCCCCCTCTGCAGCTGCTCTTGTTGACCAGGTCGCAGGCCCCCACAGGGACTTCATGGCAGATGGACCCAATCATACTTTTAGATAATCAATATATAGAGTACATAAATGAGACAATTAAGCTTTTTATTGACCTACATAAAGGAAAAGGGACTCATGTTAATTTTATTTGGGAAGCTCTAAAATCCTTTATATGAGGGGAGACAATCTCCTACTCTGCATACAAAAAAAAGCAGTCTCTTAGAAAAGAAGGCCTCCTCATGCAGGATATCCAGGTGCTGGAGAGGGCAGCCATGGCGCACCCCAACCACACTTAGTTAAAGAACTTAAATCACTAAAGGGCACACTAAACCAGACAGAGTCTAGGAAGCTAGAGTGGGACCTCCTAATTACCAAATCCTGCAGACATTTTGAGGGAGATAAGGTGGGCAAGTGGCTCGCTGAACTTGTAAAATACAAGAAAGAGGAAAGGGCTATCCTTAAGATGGCACAGCCAGATGGTACTTACACATTCAATCAGAAGGAGATAAATGAAACCTTCAAGGAGTTTTACTCCACCCTATATACATCTCAAGTGCCACCAGAGGGTGATTCTGAGAAATTTCTCTAGGGGTGGCCTTGCCCTCTCTGAATGTGGACCTAAGGGATAATTTGAATTCACCTATCACTCTTGAAGAGATTAGACAAGCCATGTGGCAGATCAATAAGGGGAAATCTCTGGGCCCAGGTGGCATACCCACTGAGTTTTATAGGTACACTTGGGACTCCTTGGGTTCCCTCCTGACAGAGGTCCTCTGTAGTACATTGGAGGAGGTGATGCTCCCACAGTTCCAGAGGTTAGCAACAACGATGGTACTTCCCAAACCATGGAAAGATCCAAAAAAATGTGGTTCATATCACCCTATATCCCTCCTCAATGCTGACAACAAAATACTAGCTAAAACCCTAGCTGGCAGGCTAGAAAGGGTACTCCCAGAATTAGTACATAATGACCAAGGGGGGTTTCTTAAAGGCTGTCAGGCGAAGCACAATCTCAGGCATGCTATAAATGTTATTCACTAATGGAGCAGGGGAAGGGGAGACCCAATAGAGGCTTTCTCACCCTTGACGTTGAGAAGGCCTTCAACCAGGTTGAGTGGCCTTTCATGTTTGCGGTACTTCACCAGATTTGGCTTGGGAGAACCCTTCCTTACCTGGCTTAAAGCTTTATACACCAATCCCCAGGCCCAGATACTAACCAACAGTACCACCTTGGCTCCATTCGTTCTATCCAGAGGAACTAGACAGAGTTGTCCCCTATTGCCCCTGCTTTATGTCCTTACTATGGAGACTTTGGCATCCACTATACAGGGAGACCCAGCAATAAGGGGATGTGTTGTGGGAGGGATACATCAGGTTATCTCCTTGTTTGCTTATGACATCCTTTTATTTTTAGATAACCCTGGGGAGGCCCTACTGGCTCTGGGTAAGATATTTGAGGACTATGGCACATTATCAGGACATAAAATAAATTGGGACAGAAGCGACTGGCTTCCACTAGGAGGCAGAAGGACAACCATTATGACTGTGGGCACTACCATCCACTTCACTGAACAAATAAAATATTTGGGGGTCCTTCTTCCCAGTAAACTCTCCCAAATTATCCAAATTAATTATAGGCCGCTGATACGGAAACTTAGGGCGGGTTGTGCTAACTGTAGAGCTCTTCCCCTAACTCTACTAGGACATGTCAACATGATACAAATGTATATTTTACCAAGAGCACTCTGTCTCTTTCAATCCATTCCTATCCATCTTCCCAAGAAGTACCTTCTGGCACTGGAGGGAGCATGCACCCAGCTGCTGTGGCAGGGCAAGAAATCCAGAATTAGGAAAGAAATACTATGGAACCCAGAGCATCTGGGGGGACTGGGGTTACCCAATACATGTTTATACTACTTAGCCGCACAACTGGCTCACATACAGGATTTGTTGAGGAAGGGAGGTGATGCTCTGACCTGGAGGGACATGGAGACTAGAGGAGACAATCATCTCTATCATAACTTACTCTTAGACTCCATAAGGAATAAGGTCCCTCCCAAGCTTCTGAACCTATGTACTAGAGCAACCTGTAGGGCATGGTCAGCTGCTCACACCCTACTGGGTGACCCCACATATCTATCATCTGACATGACCTTGGAGTCGGTGTTAGAGGGAGAGGGTAGCCTCTCAAAACATGATGGTATGGACCTTGAAGCCTGGAGATCCTGGGACTTATTCAAACTGGGCCATTTTCTGGAAGGGGAGGAGGTGCACCAGTTCCCTGTCTTAAAGAAGGTATTTAAATTAAATATGACATACTACTTTCTGTATATCAGACTCAAAGCCAAAATAACTGTGGAGCTGTCTACAGGGGCAGGTAACCAAGTTATACAATGTACACCCCTAGAAGAGCTATTCCCAAAATTTTCTATCATCCAAGGCTTTAAACCCCTAACAAGGTGCTACAGGGGTGGCTCCCAGATCCTATGGGAAGAATCAGGAAATCCTGGAAAGAGAGCATCTACCCAGATGCGGTCACGGGGGGCTGGAAATCAATTTGTAAAAACATTTTGAAATGCTCAGTCAATAATCACCTGAGAATCATCCAGTAAAACTTCTTTAGGCAGATATACAATACTCCCAAATTAGCTCACAAGATTGACCCAGGGTGTTCCCCATATTGTTAAAGTGTTCCACACAAGAGGGCAGTTTCTTTCATATGGCCTGGGAGTTCCCTAAATTCCACAGATTTGGGGCAGGGGTGGTAGACATCCTTTCTAAAACCCTAAACTGCGTACCTAGGCTAGAGCCAGCTGAAATATTGCTGGGGCTCCCAACTAAAGGGTCCTGGAAACCCATGAGGGGACATAAGTTGTGGAAGCTGGGTGTAGTGGTGGGAATGTGGGACCTAGCATTATACTGGAGACTTAATCAATCCCCTACCATAGCTGCATGGATAACTTCCCTGCTACAAGTAATGAAACTGGAAAGAACACAGTATCTAGTTAGGAATCAAATGGACAAATATAAAGAAATACAGCACCTCTTGGAGCAGGTTCTCACACAGGACTGGTTTCTGGTCTTTTGAAACAGGAGTATAGATCCATTGGCAATCCTTACATTCCTTATGGGATTTGTTCTTCTCATTTATAGAACAAAAGTTGCTAGTAACTCCAAATGACCAATATCTTATTGCATCGATAAAAGTATATGTACAGCAACTAACTGAACATTTTTTGTACCTCTAGCTGCCCTTTAGTGTCATTTTATAGTCACTCCTGCCATAGATAGATTAGGTATGGTACCTGTGTCATTGGTATATATTGGACCCTCCCAGGATGGGGGAGGTGTAGCCAGTCTGTATGAGTCCAAATTAAATAAAGTTTACAAAAAAAGAATAGAATAAGAAGAGTAAATCACTGGGTGAGAGTGTGGACAGCAAGGGCACAGTTTAAATTCATCAGGAGGGAATGTTTTTTTTAGAGCTAGTCTACATTTAAACAAGAAAGGGCCAGCCATACTGGGAAGAATAATTAAAACAGCAGTTAGTTTCAATTTACATTGAGTAATGGGGAAGGGGTGTGCTCCCAATAGTAAACACCAGTATGCAAGAGGCCATGCAAGCAGATGGCCACAGAAACTAGTACAATGAATAGAAAACACAACATTAAGTTACTCAAAGCACTCTGTTTAAATGCTAGTTCATTAAATAACAAGATGGACAAATTCAAAGTTGTAGCAGGTAAAGGGTACTGTAATTTAATGTTAACATAAATATGGTGTGATGACAACAAAGACTGGGGATGACATGTAAGGGGGTATAACTTCACAGAAAATAAGGAAGTGTTGCACTTTACATTAAGAACAGTCTAAAAAGTATACAGCTGAAAAATATCAATGCTGAATAAGAGCAATTCCTAGAAACCGTATGGGTTGAGATTATTAGTAAAGGGAAATCCACAATAGTAGGCACATGCTACAGACCACCAAATAGTGATGCCAAGTACACAAAAGGATTATTAGGTGAAATTGAAGACCTTTCTGAAAGAATGAAAAACAGCCTGATTCTAGGCAACTTTAATTTTGGTAATATAAATTGCAATGATAGGAATACAAATTGTAATGCTGAGACTAAATAAGTAAATATCATAAATACATTTAAAATTATCCAGATGGTGGATGAACTAACACAAAGGGACAAAATCTTGGATTTGGAAATTACCAGTATCAAGGGGTTACATAGCAAACGGGTAGTGCAAGAACCTCTTGAACAAGTGACCATGCTATGATGGATATAATCCTTGACTACAGAGTTGAAATTATCATTAACAAAATCTTACTGTTTAATTATAACAAAGCTAATTGTGAGGACATGACAAAACATTTGGAAAGTTGGAAATTGAATGGAGATTTCACAAATAAAATTGTCAATTAAAATTGGGAAATTTTTAAGAACAAAATTCTCCAACTGAAAAAAAAATATGGGTACCAACTATGAATAAATACAATAAGCAGGGATTAAGACAGAAATGGATGAACAAAATTATAAAGAGATTACTGCTTAGGAAGAAACAGTTGTATAAAGCCAAACTAAAAGATGATAATGATGTGCTCCATTAAAAAATATAAAACAATAGTAAGGAGTTGCAAATATGCCATAAGGAAAAGTACAAGAAGGTTTGAAAAACTCGTAGCAACTAACTCAAACATTGTCAAAGAATTCTTTGGATATATTAATTCATTAAAAGGAAATGCCCAAATATTGGACCATTAATTCATAATAATAAAACTCTAGTCACAGATAAAGAAATGGCAACAGATTAAACTCATATTTCGTGTCAGTGTTCAGTAAAGATACAACACCAGGATCTATATCAATGAATAACAGTACAAAGGTACATGGTAGTGAACATCTGTTTCTAGAACACAGGGTACTAGAAGAACTGAAGAAACAAAATCCATGTAAGTCTCCTGGGCAAGATAATTTTGACACCAAATTTGTTAAAAACAAAACTGGCAATGTGTAACTACAAACCTGTTTGTGGCATCCTTAATCATTCCTACAATGCAGGAAAAGTGTCAAATGGCTGGATGAATGCAGTCAGTGTTCCCTATACAAAAAAGGGAACAGGGAATTAACAACCAACTATAGACCTATTAGTCTGACCTAGTTTGGGGAAAAATAATTGAGACATTCTTAAAAAAATATACTGTATAACAGATACAACAGCCTCCATATGACTTACATGTCACACACAATATGGGTTCACCAAAAATAGATTGTGCATGACCAGCCTAATAACTTTCTACAAACTCAGCTGAAAAGATGATGACTTTTTAATGATGTATCATAAATTATCATTATCCAGTTATGTTCAGATATCATGTTTAAGCTTCAAAACCATCATTGTGATCATCATTAACAATAATTAACCATCAAAGTTAATTGGCCACCAATCAAAAACCATGAAGTTATGGAGATGGTGATTATGATTAATGATTATCTCATCTCATCATGATTTTTCATGATTGCCCATGGTCAAGATTACAGATATAAATTTAAAAAATTAATTTATCTTTTTGAAATGTATCTTGTATTTCGACATCTTTACTGAAATAATCAGTTATTATACCTTTTACTCTAGAAGCTTATTGCTTTCATTTATGCTTACTCTGATGCCTCACATTTTACTGGCATTAGGAAGGCTCATATTGATTTATATATCCCCATTAAGTGGTTCCCTTTATGGTAATGGTAAGTTCCTAAAAGTACTTGGTTTGTGATCAAAACCTTTCCTAATAGTCCGCAAATTAATACTGTCAATGCAAAATTAATTTAAAAATAGAAATTACCATTGTTTTGTTCCATAAACTGTGCTGCTGAAATATGTAAATTAGGAATGCAAATATGTATCCTATACCAGACATTGCATGTACTCTTCCTAATTGGATTAAAATGTGACTTCACATGATTTACATTATAATTCATAATTAATTTGGCTTTGCTGATATGTGACATTCATATTTTCATAATTAATTAATCAAATGTTAAGTATTACTTTTGTGACTTACAATCTTATAATACTGAACTAATATAATCATCAATGATTATCTCTTGATCATCCACAGATCATCAACAACAATCATGCTGATTTAAGCTTACAAAAATAATCAGTAATCATCAGCTGGTGATTTGAAAGTTCATGTTTGATGATTAAATCATGATCTAGATGATGATCTTATGGTAACATTTGATGAGTACCAATAATCAGTCATAAATGACCTTCAAAAATCATGATTAATGATTTACCAGTTCACCTGGGGGATATGGACATAAATGCCATATGACATTGTATACCTTGATTTCAGTAAGCCAATCAAGTACCTCATAAGCCTTCTTACAAGAGATCCACCTATTGTCGACAGACAATTTATTTTCCCTTAGGCAGGGGGTGAGTCAGGTCTTTGCAGCTGAGAATTCCACCCAACAGAGAGGAGTAGCGATATCAATCTTTAAAAATGCTAGTTTTACCCTAAAACATAGTATTTTGGACCCTGCAGGGAGATATCTACTGTTGCATGGAATGCTAGACCAAACTTAAATATTATTTGGATGTATCTATGGCCCTAATATACCATCCCCTGACTTCTTTTCCCTTTTGGTCACCCTGCTGGCCCCCTATGCCTGGCTGCCAATTCTTCTGGTGGAAGATTGGAATGTAATAATGATGTCTGATCTGGACAGGTCTGGGCAACGTACTAGGTGCCTATCCTTCACACAACTAGTGCTCCATGAACTTCTGGAACTGGGAGGCCTCTATGATCACTGGAGAATTATGCACCCAAGAGAACATCAGTATACATTCTACTCCACAGTTCACAAATCCTAGTCCAGATTAGATTATTTCCTACTTAGTGTTAGCTCCCTCCTTGGGGTAGTGGATGCAGGCATATCTTCTAGAGTTATCTCGGACCACTCCCCTGTATGGATGGAACTCACCTTTCTCCCAAACCTTAAGGGAGACTATATTTGGAAATTGAATGTTCAGTTACTGAAAGATTCCCAGACTTTAATAGGTATCAAGTCTTTCATTAGCTATTTCATGGAGCAGAATATGGACTCCATACCAGACATTGACAAAATCTGGTGTGCACTTAAGTGCTCGCTGAGGGGAGAGTTCATTAGAATAGCAACTACCAGAAAATGAAGCAAGTGGCTGTCCTACAATCCATATTTCTAAAAATTAGAGCTCTTGATCAGGATCCACTACTGGGTGCCTCAGAAGCAGCACAATGTGCCCTTACTAAACTGTGGCACCAGTACACAGACATCCTATGAGAAAGGGCAGAGTATGCCATCCTCAAAACCCACTCAATTTATACAAATCAGGGGGAGAAGGCAGGGCATCTCTTAGCCCTCCGGTTGAAGCAACAACAGTCCTCTAAATTGATACCAGCTATCTCTTCCCAAGTAGATGAGTCCCTTAAAGTATCCCTGGGAGACATTGTTCAGGAAATTGAACAATTTTACAACCACCTATATAGTTCAGAGGCAAACCTACCTCCTGCAGAGGATTCCCAAGCTTATCTCAACCCCATATGCCTACTAGTCTTGACCCCGGAACAGAGAACTTACTTAGAGCATCCTATTACAGCCTCAGAAATTCTTGCCACCATAAAATCCTTACCTTATGATAAGGCCCCCGGCCCAGATGGTTTTCCTCAAATTTTTATAAGCTCCTGGCCAAAGAATTAGTCCCTATTCTTCTCCAATTATTCTCCTTTTTTTGTCAAAAGGGGATCAAGAACCACTCACTGTTAGAGGCCCTAATTATTCTATTGCCCAAGCCAGGTTAGCTGAATGACAAAGTTTCAAATTATTATCCCATTTCCTTCATGAACTATGACATGAAAAGTTTTGCTAAAATTCTTTCCTTCAGAATTATGCAGGTGTGGGAAAGTCTGATTAGTCCCGAGCAAGTGGGTTTCATGAGGGGTAGAACCTCAACCGATCACCTCAGAAAGCTGGCACATATCTTCTCTGCATCCAGAGAGTCTGACCACCCTATGGCCTTGGTCTCTCTGGATGCAGAGAAGGCCTTTGACAGGGTCTGGTGGGAATTCTTGTTCCTGGTGCTTGAGAAATTTGGATTCTCCACCTCCTTTCTAAAATGAATACGGATACTATACTCCAATCTATTGGCAAAAATGTACTGCAATGGAGTGCTGTCAAAAGGTCTCTCACTACACTCTGGCACACAGCAGGGATGTCCCCTGTCCCCTTTATTATTAAACCTATACCTAGAACCACTAATACATAACCTGAGAACCTCCCCGCATATCTTTGGAAGACCAATTGGAGGCTTTGAACCGAGACTATCTGTGTATGCAGATAATATCTTGCTTCACTTGTATCATTTAACCTCATCCATACCTGAAGTCCTATGTCTTATCCACGAATCTGGGAAATATTCAGAATATAAACTTAACCTCGACAAAACTACCATGATGCCCATTAATCCCAATGGCTACCTCTGCTGATTTCACCCACTCTGGAGTGAAGTGGACAAAAGAATTGAAATACCTAGGAATTCTCTTGCCACTAAGCCAACCTACCCTGAAAGCACAAAATGTGGACAAGCTGGTAGAAGTCATAAAGCTAGATCTCCATAGGTGGTCCCCCTCCCTATCCCTGCAATCCTGGAATAGTGTAATAAAAATGAATATTCTCCCACACTTATTTTACCCTATTAACCACTCATATATATATTTTCCCCAAAAATGGTTCCAACGAGTTCACTCCATCATCACCCAGTTCATCTGGAAAGGGAAAACATATAGAAAGGCCCACACTAAGCTGAGTGCACTGAAGCACTTGGGAGGGGTGGTTAAGCTGGCTAACTTGTACCTCTACTACCTGGCTAGCCACATGGCCAAATATACCCGGTGGCTCACAAACACAAATCAGGAACCTGTATATACCCCAATTTGGTTACATATAGAAAGATACCATTTTCAGACATATGGGATATTACCCTCTAGCCTATTCTATACTTCTCCTAATAAATTACCGCCCTACCTCAAGGGTTCTGTTATTAATGTTTCCGTGCGTGTACATGCCCAATTGTGTAGATCCCTGTAATACAATAACCTACTAGATGTCCAGCAACCACTTTGGGGCAATCTCAATCTTAAAATGGGGGGTAAAATGTTATCTGCTCTGACTTTTTCAGAACTACAACATAAATGCATTGCTGACCTCCTGGTTGGGGGGGGGGCAGATTCCCAGTAGTTAAGACTTGCTGACCCTACTTAATCCTCCCACAAGGAATATTTTCCATATCCTACAGCTGCGACATGTACTGGTCACCTGGTTTGGAATCTCTGCATGGACTATAGATAATAGTAATCTCACCTCTACAGTCCTGTCCCTGGTTGAGCATGCAGTGTCTCAGCTACTGTCCTTCTTATTCACATACCTGTTTCCTGAGATCTCCAGCTGCCTGCGCTACTGACAATCTGCTTTGCCCTCCCCAACCTTGAACTGGAATACTTTCTGGAAAGATATGTATCATTGTGTGTCTAATGACAAGTTATGCCTCACTCAGTTTTACATATTGCACAACATTTATTACACCCCCTCCATCTCTACAGGATGAGGAAACTGCCCTCTGCTCAGTACACTAGGTGTAATACAACAGAGGAGAATCTCTTACACATATTATGGGAGTGCCCTAAAGTTGCCCAAATATGGAGCAAGATCAAAGCAGACCTGGACCCCTTGTTGGGGCTGCAAGATTGTTTTTCTCCTGAGGTCTGTATACTGAGTAATGTAGCCAATATTCAGGTCATGAAAAGGAAAGTTTTATATATCACTAATCTCAGTGTCAGTAAAAAGGGCTATATTGTGTCATTGGCTTGATCAGGAGGCTATTACTCACACAGAATGTTTGAATGAAATGTTATTTAACCTAAGAGTAGAAAAAACAATAGCCAGCATCAAAAAACAGCCTGTATCTTATGATAAAAGGTGGAACAAGTTGGAAGCCTTGTTGCTAACCCACTCTACCCCCTAACAACCATGCAACTGGCTTAGGAGAGTATGTCTATTCCCTACTTGTCACTCATACTGGTTTACAAAATTGTTACACAGGGTATAAGAGCATAGTGTTAAATAACCATGTGTCAGTGTTCACCTGCACCCATACCACACTTTCCCTGAGTGGTGGTCTCGGGGCAGGGGGGATGTTATTGTATGTTATATTAGTTTGATTAATTATTTATATGTGTATTTTAGTGATCCCGATCATTTTTGGTATGGAGAACATTACTGTACCATACATGACACTGTATGAAGATGTATCTTATTATGTATTGTCTTAAATGTGGAAAAAATACTAATAAAGTACACTAAATAAAAAAAAAATGAAGTACCTCATAAAAAGCTAATAGAAAAACTGACCAAAACTGATTTTGATTTAAGATTAGTAAAATGGGTTCAAAGCTGGCAAATGATAGATATCAAAGAGTAAGACTAAGAGAACATATCTCAGGTGAAGTCAAGCTATACAGCAGTGTTCTTCAGGGATCTGTACCAGGACTGGTATTGTTCACATTATACATAGGAGATATGCATATTTGTCTAGACAGTAATGTCTCAAAATTTGCAGATGACACAAAATTAGAGAGACCAGCTTTAATAGATACAGTGCTTACCACAATGTTATAGAGAGACCTGGACAAAATTTATGCCTGGGCAAACAGTTGGGGCATGGATTTCAATGAGAACAAATGTATAGTTATGCATGTGGGCATAAACAGCTGAAGAAACTGTTTCTTTAATGAAATACTGAGCTTGATACTGTGGATGAAGAAAGGGATCTAAGGGCGCTAGCACAGCTCAACCTAACTTTTTCAAACAATATCAAAAATAACATAGCCAAGGCATTGCATATCGTGGGAAACATCAAGAAAAGTTTTCACAGTAGGCACTGAGATGTTATTATACCCCTGTATAGATGAGTAGCAAGACCTCTGTTCCCAATTCTAGTTGTCATCACTTAAGAAGGACATAACCAGTCTGGAAATAGAACATAGATGATTTACTAAATGTATAGATGGTTTCTGTACATTAATAAGCAAATCTAGACTAGAGATGCTTGGGCAGCACAGTCTAGAGAGATATAGGGTGAGAGGAGATCTCATGTTACTACATAATGTAATTAATGACACATTTTTGTGAGCACAAATGGGACTGATGCAGCAGGAGCATAAATATAACAAAGGGGGTTATAGCAGACAACTACATGGAGGAGTATATAAAACTAAGACTAGGGGATCATATTATACACAAAGGGTAGTGAAATATTGGAACTGACTACAAGAAAACATTGTCATAACAAGTATAGATAGTTTTAAAATAAAATTAGACATTTACATGAAAAACTGGACTGAATGCACCTGAGTGGGGCAACAGCCCAAAGGGTCATTATAGGTCTGCTCCTATTCCTTACCTTCCTTAGTATCCTTAGGGGAATGCCTGTCCGTTGAGGCTTTTAAGTCGGCCTTGAAAACGTATTCATTTGAACTGGCTTACACCAATATTTAGATTTCTGCTGTGTTTGTTTTTAGAAATGAGATCTATTTTTAAACTGATTTGAATGTTTTTGTGTAAAACGCTATTATCTATTCTTGGAATAGCATTCTATTAATAAAGTTGGTGTGGTTTGGTTTGGTTTTGGTTTTAGTAAATCCAAGAACAATATTCAGAAATACTAAACTACTACATCTCTGCAACTGACTACAAAAGCCTTGTTCAGTTTTTAGTATTTTAGCAGCACAGAAACACTGGAAGTGAACAAATTACAGGACTTCAGAAAAATGAGATCAGAGTGACAGTAGTGTAAATGAATTAAAATAAAGCCTGTGGATGCAAACAAGAGTCACTGCCCCACCCCCACACACGCACACTGGTAGTCCAGCATAGACAGCAGCAGCAACACAGAAAGAGAAAGTAAAAAAAAATAATAATAACTATAATCTGTAGCCCAAAACATTCAAACTTTGGTTTTGCAGATACAGAAGAACAAGTAAAGTTTGGTTTAAAAATAAAAGTTAGTTTTATGTGATGTAGAAATGTAAAAGTCACTCAAATTGAGCTCTCAGTACACAGACAGAGCCTGTTTTTTGAACACACTTCGCAGAACTGCACACATCACAGTGCTTGTGGTCTATTTCATCATTTCAAGTCACGTGGTACAGCAGCAGCCCTGACTGACTCAGGCTTTTTGTAAAGTTATTGCGCACTTCGCCAGCAAATTTCTGAACTTACAAATTTGTGAAGCTGACAAAACTGCAAAGTTTGATTTTGAGAAGTTTGAAGATCTTCACAAAGTTGCACAAATTCATGTTTTTTTTTTTTTCAAATCAAAGTTTTCACAACTTCACACACGACTACTCCTGAACCATGTCACATTGTTTTAGAATACCTACTGTAGGTGTGTGGCAAAACCAGTCATTGAACTTATTTACCCACATTGACCCCATCTCTTCTAAGAGTCTCCTTAAGTTTGGCACCTTTTACAAGAAGAAAATTTGCCTTTCTTATGCAGTCAGATAGCAGATCATTCAGAAAATGATCCTCCTTGACTATTGTGACATTGTCTAGGGAGCTGCCTCAAGACACTGTTAACAAGACTGGACCCTCTATACCTTTCATCTGATTTGCCCTCAACTGCCCATCTCACACTTACCACTGTGACCTCTATGCTATCCTTGGGTGGCTTTCCTTTGAGAGCTGCCATCTTCTGCACTCTGCCCTTTTACTCAATAAGCAGTAGTCTAACAGCTGCCCTGAATACCTTACCCCTATGCTGATGACCACTCCACCTTTGGTTTATCTCCTGAAACACCACCACCACTAGTTCTTTGCCCACGGGTGTTGCAGGTCACTTGGGAAAGGATCTTACTCTTGGATGCTCCCCTACATTTGAACTCCTTCCCTTGCTTTAAACCTCCTCTTCACTGTGGTCACTAAAGAGGTACTTTAGGGATCTCATCTCCATGTCAAATATCTGTACCTCTGTGGACCCCTGGCTTGGCACACACTCACTAGCAGCTGTCCACTTCTTTGGCTTCTATGTCCAATACTTGCTGTAATAATCCCTTTTAGGGTGTTTGCTTTTTTGGTTGATCTGGTCCCTGTTATGGGGGTTGTTTGATTCATGGATTTTCTGTTTTTCACATTCTGCACCATTTGTTTGATTTGCTGGAGCTGCACACTTTATGGTTGAACTGTTATCGTTCTATTTGGTATATCATCTGTGCATTTGTAATATTTCACTGTCCCCTTTCCCCAGAATGCATTTGGAAAGGAGCTATATAACTCAGTGTGCCTTTATGGCCACCTTTGATGAAAAGGGATATTTTGGTTTTGGACCGCAATTGCTGTCATGGATCAAATTAATTTACTCTGCACCATCAGTACAAGTTAGAGCAAACAGTACCCTTTCTTCCTCATTAGATAGTTCCAAGAACCAGATAGAGATGCCCAGTTCCGTACCTCCTTTTTGTATTGGTCCTAGAACCACTAGCTAATCTCATTTGTAAAACTATTCCTAATTAAATTGGTGGCTAGACTCAAAAAAAATCTCTCTATGTGTACAATGGGCCCTATTGACGAACTGACCAGGGTGGCTACGTGCCAAGTAACTCAGGTGCATAGCCACCCCCTACTTGTTCACACCCACTGCACTCCCCTCAGCAGCATGCATGAAACTGTTATGTCCCCCCGCACATTGGATCCCCGGCTGAGTGCAGAACTCCGTGTGTGGGTTGGCCCAGGGTCTCTGCAGGATGGGGGGCATGCTGGCACTTGGCACCATGCATGAAAGTGCAGAAGGCCGAATGCAGGGGCCAATGGCTACAGATCTGGAGGGCAGCTGTAACAGATAAGCACCCCTTTCAGATGCCACTGGACCCACTGGTGCAGGTGGGGGGTGTCATGGGACCTGCTTAGGATGGTTCTGCTGGTGTCGGGGGACAGTGGTCGAGCTGGGGGAGGGTGGCCAGCAAATGCACCCCCCAGACAGCGTGACTGGTGCTCTGTGTGCCCCCTGCAATGTGGCACCATACCAGCACAAGTGATCCACTGTGGACCCAGTAGGGTGGCTGATTGGCTGCCGACCCGGGTCCGCAACCCCACCTCTGTGAATCTCCATGCCATGGAGCAGGGACGTAGAAGGGCGCCAGGTGGGGACTGCTGCTTCATGAATGCAGCCCCCGTGTGGTTCTCCCAGAGGTAAGGAGCTGCACACACCTTTATGCTTCAGCTCTGCACCTCTTTGTGAATAAGGCCTATTGTCCTTATACATTTAGATGAATATCAAAAATCTGTGTCTATTAACATCCCACACTGCCTAGAGCAGCATGGTTAGGAGGTGAGTGTCTGCCATAGTGAACAACCATCCACTGCTGTACAATGCTGCAGCAGAGAAGTGTATGGGTATATTTAACAGGCATAACAACTTTATACAAAAAGGGAAGTTACCTTGCAAACCTTCATTTTATCAAACTAGACACAGCTGTAAAAATCATGCAAATCACCTGAGATCATCAGTGCTATAATTGGTGAAGACTCACGCAATTTTCTTGCAAAATAACTCATTCAATTAGCCCTCAAATA
The DNA here is from genome assembly GCA_016271365.2 of Neoceratodus forsteri. Lineage (NCBI taxonomy): Eukaryota > Metazoa > Chordata > Ceratodontiformes > Ceratodontidae > Neoceratodus > Neoceratodus forsteri. The sequence goes on from CM057453.1 coordinate 439,272,228, forward strand.
TTTGCTAAACTGTAAATGTAGTCATTAGTACTCACCGGAGAAGGAGGAAAGTCACTTAAAGGAGAAGTCTTCTGTTGTTTTCATAGTGAAAGCTATCTTAATAGTAAGGTCATTGTTCAGTACCTTGTGGGGTCCTTTACTGATCCAGTAACTGATCTCTCAATAGATTCAATTCCCGCAATGTGTGATTTAGTTCACAAAAAAACACTGTCCTCATTGCCTGGTTTGACTGCCCGCATCATGTTAGCCTCGTGCATGCCCAGTGACAGTGTTTAAAGCAATGGCACTACGTCTTCAGCACAACAGCGGGAGAGATTGCACATATTACCCTGCATGCTCCCAAGGGATACTGGCAGTCCCTTATTTATGTGCAGTATATTGTGTGAAAGCAGCAACTTCCTGCAGTCACTGAATCACTTTATATGTTGCTATTAATATCATTACTTTGAAGCTGTCCCATAATAGGTATTACAATTGTCAAATTTTAATAATCAGTGAAACCCGCGGCCGCTCCGATCATCCCTGCACCATTGCCAAGGCACACTCACATGTGCATAAAGCACTGCAGCTCATGTGTAGGCCATTTCACCCAAGTTCAGCCAATTGTGTTACCATGCACTAGTAAGAAAGTTGAACCCAGGGAACTGCTTAGTTTTGAAATGACGGACAAAAAATTGTTTAGTTGTGCTCCGAAAGTGGAGCCATGGTTGGTACTGTGCATGTGCGTATGCATATTCATATACCATCCCTTGAATGAAAACAGCACTAGGGAAAACGGAGGCAGCAGAGAATGATGTGACACAAAGAGATAAGGAATTTGTAACCTTATAACGTGAGACTTCTGCTTTAATATCACTGCTCTGCTGTTGTAAATTTACTTTAAACCAGTTCTTCTTGAACCCATGGCCCTGGGTACATCACTGTCACACTGGACAGCAGGCATTGTAGGAACAAAAAGAGCAATAAACCATGCTAAGATGGAGATCCCCAGGGGCCATAAAACTACCTTAAAACTGACAGGTTAAGTTACAAAAAACTCCCAATAGCAAAGGAAAGGACACACTAGGACTACACACACAAAACAAAACATACTGCACAACACATGAATTTGCGAATCCTGACTGTACTACTCCTTTAAGTCTCTTCTCCATAAAAAAATACAATAGACAGAAAGGGGCCCTGCTGTTATTAAAGCAAGATACCCTAGCACATTTTTTACTAAAATAGGGAGTTGAAAACATGCAATTGGTGATACATAAATGATTATATGAGGTAGCCCCCACATAACACCATTCCTTTTCATTTTCTGGGCTTAGAATAAATCTTCTGAAGGAACTGATTAAGAAGTTTTTTTTGCCAGAAGAAGCCCAGAACATTTGAGATACAGGGCTAGATATTGAAAAGTGCACCTGGCAATGGCGCAAATGGTTGTTCCATGCAACTGAGTTTAGCCAGAGCAACAAAGGGATAAATGAGATGTGCCATGATGCATCTTGTCTGAATATATCAAAAAATGCCTGTGGCACAAATACAATGTGCCGGCATATCCCCCAGACAGGTCTGAATACCAGGAATGGGAAATGAGCCAGTGCATCAGAGATACGCTGGGCACAAATTCTTGATATTCAGACCCAAATCTGTAAATGGGGCCATAATGCATGCAAGGCACAAACAGGACCCTTTGAGTGTCAATATGGCCCCATTTACATGAGCTATGCAGGGCTGGCCAGCAAAATGCACCTGGCACCCTGCATAGCAGGAGGCCCCTGTCCCAGACACCACAGTATTAACCCCTCCCCATCCCATACCTTGATCTCTGTAATAATGAATTATTGTTCCCTGGTAGTCCAGTGGTACCCCCTCCCCATCTGATACCTTGATCCCCATAATAATGAAAGATATTTCCTTGGTAGTCTAGTGGTACCCCCCCCTTCTCCATCCCGTACCTCGATCCCTGTTATAATGAAAGATTTTTCTGTGGTAGTCCTGTGGTACCTCCCCCCTGCCCATAATCCCAATCGCTGTAATAATGAAAGATTTTCCCCTGGTAATCCAGTAGTACCCCCTTCCCTATCCCATACATCGATCCCCATAATAATGAAAGATTTTCCCTGGTACTCCAGTGGTACCCCCTTCCTGCCCATAACCCCGATCGCATGTACACTGCATCCCCGCATCCTTGGTAGTCTAGTGGTCCCCCCACCCCCACCCACACAGCACACCATCCCAACCTGCTTTCCCCATGTCATTGGCGGGCAGCAGACCTTCCTGCACACCTCCATGGCTGCTCACTGAATGACAGCTTACAGTACATGCCTCATGCTCATTTGTCCACACTGATGACCAATAGGCTTGTAGTGTGTACTGTACTAGTCATTCATGACTTAGTGAATGAATGACTTCATGGACACATATGCTAATTTTTTCATCTTCTCAGCAGCGAGTGGATGGCCGTAATGGGGTGGGGGGTGGTTGCAATCAAATTTATATAAAGGCAGTATAGCGCAGTGGTTTAAGGCTCTGAGCTGCAAATCTAGAGACCTGGGTTTGAATCCCACAGCTCCACTTGCATACTGTGTGACCCTGAGCAAGTCACTTAACTTCCCTGTGCTCCCAGGTCGCAACTGTAAACAAGTCTTAGCTTAGTGTGCCACTCCTGGTTAAACAATTTGAACAAAAAAGAGTAGAACCATCAATCTTGACTTAACCACACAAAACCAAAAACAATCAAAAGCCCAAAATCGTTTAATAAACCCCGACGGAATGTTGGAATAAGGTTAATTTACAAAGACTGGCAGCAATGACAAAGATTGCTGTCTGTACTGCAGAGCTTCACTAAAAACAGAAGGGCTCCAGCTATTTGCTGAAAAAAGAAATCTGCACTATTTTTATGTTGCTTGCACGCATGTGCAAGAAACATAGTGCCATCATCCGAGTTTTCGGAGGTGTGTCAGCCCGTCTTCCAATGCAGTCAGTGTGTTTGCAGGTGCGGCCCCAGTTCCCCAATCACTGCTCCAGCTGTCTATGACAAGCTGAAAATGCAGTGGCATACAGTTGAAAGGGAGAGCTCTGCTTGAGTGAGCAGAGCTCTCCCCCCATACACACATGCGCGCGCACGCACGCACACTGTGTGCTCATGCGCCTTCTCCATCACTGTACAGCCGATGGAGGTGCCCAACTTCCGCCACTCTGCACGCCTCCAATTCCAGGTGCCACGCTGGGAGCCACCCCAGCGTGGCAAAATGTTTGCATAGCCAACAGGTGCCCAATCCCCGCTGGCTCCACTGTCTCCCCCCATGCTGTCGCTGATGGGGTGCCCAATCCCGCCGGCCCACTGTCTCCCCCAGTACAGGGTGCCACACTGAGCCCACCCAGCATGGCAACAGATGCCATGGCTGACGGGTGCCCAATCCCCGTCGGCTCCACGCCCCAGCCGTCCTTCTGCCATGCTGAGGCCCACCCCAGTGTGTGGACGTCCCAGCGTCATTGTTAAAAAAAACAAAACTGAAAAGCAAAAATGGTCCCGCGCAGTGTCTACACCCACCCGCGCCCACCTACTGTGCACCCTGCCTCCCCACACCCCCCCTCACCCCATACTTACCTCCGGACCTCGGCGTGACGATCTTCGGCGGACCGGGAACACGTCTGCACTCTTCAAAGCCAACCGCGAACTGAGGAAATGCCGGTAAGCTGTATAATGGGATATATAGGGTTTTTTTTAACTTTGTTGCATATCTCAGGCATTTTTTGGAATTTTTGCACCAAATTTTCATCATAGGGTTTTTGGGACCCCTCCTCATGAATTCTTGCACTGTCATGGCGTTACTCGGGCCCGAGGGGTGATTTCACAGCCACTGCGCAAAATCACCTTTCCAGAATGATTAACGAAATGACACTGCCAGTGTTCATAAGGTGGGCTCTCAAAAAGCCTATTTTGAAAATTTAGTGGAAAAATTCTTAAAATGACGCTGTTTTCTGGCGTCGTTGCGCAGTTCCATGGCTAGTAAGTTTGCAAAATTTCAATATTTTCACTCCAGATTTTCAACATTGCCATTTTACCACACCTTCTTATGAGCAGTACAGCTGTCATTTTCACATCTCACCAAAATGTGTTTCCACCATGTAGCACACAATGGCACAGTCGATTGTGTTGAAATCAATGTACGGGACACATTAAGAAAATCACAGTGACACTGTTCATGAGCAGAGGTCTTAAATGGCTATGTTGAAAATTAGTGAAAATTCTAAAATGACTGTTTTACTTAGAGAAGAAGCGCAGTTCCTACGTGACACTGTGAAGTTTCATGGAATTTCAATATTTTCACTCCAGATTTTCAACATTGCCAATTTACCACACCTCCTTATGAGCAGTACAGCTGTCATTTTTCACATCTCACCCAAAATGTATTTCCACCCATGTAGTGCACAATGGCGCAGTCAGTGTGTGAAATCAATGTACGGGACACATTAAGAAAATCACAGTGACACTGTTCAGGATCAGAGGTCTTAAAATGGCTATGTTGAAAATTTGGTGCAAAAATTCCTAAAAATGACTGTTTTACCAGCGTGCATTGCGCAGTTCCTACGCACGCTCGTAAGTTCTCGAATTTTCAATATTTGCACTCCAGTGACTTCCAAATTCCTAAACAGCACATAGAAGCAAGCAACATTCGGCATTGACAAATGCTTGTTTGATAAGTAATTCCTACCCATTCCAAAAATGGCAAAATAATCTACTTTTAAATTATTTTTCTATCTTTTTTTGGTTTGTTTTACAAATAAGCCATTGTATAATAGGAATAATGCACTCCAGGGTGTGTGTCATACTGGGATAATGTCAATTCTCGGGTGATTAGCTGTACTAGGCCTATGGCCTCACGTTCAACCACCCGAGGCATGATGTTATCCCAGCATGACACACACCCTGTCATGCATTATTCCTTTAATCACAAACACAGATCTCTCTGATCATCTAATGTCCAAGAACTACAACCTGATTCTGCAGACTAACCCTGCAAATTTGACTCAGCTGAGATTAAAATGAGAAGAGAATTTAGTAACTTCTCTTAGTGATCGTATTTGGTATACCATAACAGCATTATCCCCAGAGGTGGTTAGGGATACAGGACTTCAACAAATTCTGTTTACCATTTTATATAGAACCTATCTTACCCAAAGCAGACTGAATGCATTGAACTCTACATTCTTTCCTTTTTGTCCCAGATGTAAGACCCATAGAGGCACACTCCAACTCACTCCCACATGTTTGTGACTTATGAACTATTAAAACCTTTTTGGACAGATATATTAAAATTATTGACAGAATCACTAAATAGCGCTTTCCCTTTCACCTTGGGATTGATCTTCTGGGATAGGACCCCCTTCTAGAACATTTACATTTTTAGAAAAACTCAAAACTGTGTTTGAATATATTGTAGGTTTCATCACAGCATAGAAATATATCCTTCTACTCTGAAATGACCAAATCCCTCTAACATGGACACAGTGGATAAGATTTCTGATTGATTCTATGAAAGTGAAAACATTTTCTGCCACCTTTCCTGCCTGGAATATGTGGCTGGTGATCTTATTCTACCATCTCTGTCTTGGACAGTTGTTTGCATATCAAACAGGGACATCTCTCACTCAGACTTTGATTTAGTGGTCACAAAATTGTACATGGAGACTCTGTCCACACTAGCCGACCTGTTGCTGTTGTCAGTCACTGCCATTTGCCTTTTAATAGACCTCGAAGAACACTGAAGCAGTTGCAAGTCTCTGATTATCCCCAAAAGAGCTATAAACTGTCATTTAAATTGATCATTGGTTGATTGCTGTTGGACTAATCTTAATACAGCAATACAACAATACAGATGAGTATGAATAAATAGGCCATTGACAGAGTAAAGGCCTATGGCACATTCATAAGGTAGAAAAAATGGGCAGACTGGATGGGTTTTGTGGTCCTTATCTGCCATCAACTTCTATGTTTCTATGTTTCTTAAGCTGTTTGGCTCCTGTTTTCATTTTTCCTGGACCCATTTCTAACTAAGTTCACTAATGTAGAATGCTAACTAGTAGGCGATCCTTGCAGGGAATGTATTTCCTCTACTATGCTTAACCAGTGTCCACATAATTACCTGCAGAGAGGTTCTCTACCTTGTTACTACCTGGAGGTGGTTAAGGGGGAGACCGCTGGGTTTCCTCTGAAAGTCACAAGGGTTCTGTGAGAGCACTTGCCTAACTGGCATCCCTTATTCTCTACTAGAGCATGTATCTGGCCTGCCTGAGCCAGCTGGGACTACCCTGTGTGAATGATTGTTTTTGTTTCCTTGTACTCAAATCTTATCTCTCAGTATGATATTGCTTTGGTATTCATATATTTTTCGAGTTAAGGAATATTGACCAACTGCAGCATATCATGCTTAACCTACGGCCAGATGTACTTGCCATATTTGAATCTTGGCTCTCCTTTAAGATCTTGGATTCTGCTTTGGCTCTTCCTGCTTACTCCTTAGTAAGGCAGGATTGCACGGTATGGAGCGCTGGTGTTGCAGTCTACATATCCACCAGTATCTAATGTGACTGTGCTTGCTGCCTCTTCTCCCTCCTCCTACAAGATTTTCCTCCCCTCAAACTCTCCCTTCCCTTCCCAGTTCCCATCTTTATTGCTGGGGTTTACTGTTGCCCTGGTGTGTACCCTGCTTTAGTTACTGAGCTCCATTCCTCTATCTGTTCCCATTCCTCCAGAGGTGAGTTGCTCATCCTTGGTGACTTTAATATAAATTGGCTCTCCCCCTTTGCAAATTCATTCTCCCAAAATGTAAAATCCCTCCACTTGACTCAGTTGATTTATAAACCCACAGGTCTGAATTTTAAATCTTTAAATCTCTTTCTCTTAGACTTGCTCTTCTCATCCCATCCCCGCTGTACAGTGGATGCGAGTATCCTTCTTGATACACTCAGTGGCTATCATATGGTTTATTTTGTGAGCAAGATACACCACCCTAAGGTCCCCTAATTTCATTTATCACACCTGTCTCAAGTCTTTTAGGCCACTAGAAGTTGTTCTCCCTTCTAGCCAACCTATGGCTATGTGATTGGTCCCCCATCTTTGCAGCCACCAGTATTAATTTTGCCTTCCAATACTTTCAGTCCAAGTTTATGGCTGTGTGGGATCATCATGCACCTCGAAGAAAACCAGAGTATGGGGCTCCCACCTTCCTGGATATCAGCTGAGTTGTTAGCTTGCCTCCATACCAGAGGTCTTGTCTGGTGATCCTGCAAGATCTCTGGCTCCTCAGCTGCTTTGGCCAACTATTTATTCTTTCACAATGCCTGTACAAAAGCAATCAAACTTGTGAAGTCCAAGTATTTTTCATCCACACTCCAGGACAACATTAATCACCCCTCCATGTTCTGGAAGGTTATCCATTCCTTTTCCCTCCTCCAACCCTGCCTCCCTCCCCTCTTCTCAAGGTTGGTAATGCTCTTATCTCTGACCCTTCACCTGTTGCCTCTTCCTTTAACATCTACTTCACCACTGTCTATCTCTCGTACCTTCCTCACCCTCTCCTTCCTCTCTCCCCTCTGCCTTCCCCCGTCACTCTTTCTCCTTCCATCCTATCTCTCCCTCTGCTTCCCTTAAGGCCCTACTTGCCATTAATCCTCATAAGGGAGGCACCCTGATGGTCTCGATTCTAAGCTTCTGTTTCTTGGTCCCCATCATTTCTATGCCTATTACCCAACTTCTTAATCTTTCTTTTTCCTGTGCCACTGTCCATGAAGTCTGGAAGCAGGCTACTGTCATCCCTCTCCCTAAATGTGGTTATTCTTCTTCTCCAGGTAACTTCCATCCTATCTCCTTCCCTCTCTCTCCTTCCCACTCTGGCTAAGATATGAAGACACCTTGTTCTTTATCAGCACCCTTCCTTTTTTGACTTCTCCTACTTTGCCCCTTTCCAGTCAAGATTTAGGAAATCTCACTCCAGTTCTACCTCCCTGCTCTGGCTTACTGATTCCATCCTTTCAGATATGGATCAGGATCTGATCACCTCTGCCATCTTTGTCAATCTTGCTAAGGTTTTTGCAACTATAGCTCACCCTCTTCTTCTGAACAAGCTTAGGCAGCAGGCCAACCCTGCCTTCACAGTCACTTGGTTTCACTTCTACCTTGATGGCAGGTCTCTATCTGTCCAGATCAGAAGCCCCCCGCCCACTCCCCATCTGTTCAAGCATCCCTTAACGGTCTGTCCTGGGCCCCATTCTCTTCTCCATATTCTTGAAAGGCCTTCTGTCTGCCTGTTCATCTGCATCCATAAATATGTGAACCAATGATACAGTACTCTTTGCATCTGACTCTTCTTCCCATGAGCTTGCTTTGCAGCTACAGCTGAATTTTGACAATATTCAGCACCAGTTTCAGTCTAAACAACTGTCTTTCAACACCAAAAAGAAAAGGTTTCCATGACTTTTGGCACCCAACAACAGATTTCCAGACTCCCTCCCAGTATTCCACACCCTTGATGGTGCTGTGATTGAGAATGTATCCTCCTTTAAGTACCTCAAGGTCTAGCTGGATCATCATCTTGATATCTTGGTGCAGAGGGATACTTTACACCAAAAGCTCCACTCCATGCTTGGCGCACTATACAGGAACAAAGTGAGTATCCAGCTTCCTGCCCACCGTGAGATAGTTTTAAAGATGATTCTAACTATTTTTACTATGGTGACATGGTTTACAGTGACACTACCAAATCTTCCCTTACCAGACTGGACCCTATCTTTCACTTTTTTGTCATTTTGCCTTAGACTCTCCCCATGGTATGCACCATTGCTCCCCCTACTATGCCCTCGCCCTCCCCACTCTTGATGCCAAGTGCCTTTCCCATTGTGCCTCCTTTATCTCCAAATTCTGGTTTGGTTTCCTTACCTTCTACCTTACCTCCCTCCTATCCTTTCCCCCTCTTTCCACCTTCCCCCTCCATAGCAATGCTTCCCATTCCCTTTCTATTTCATATAGGAAATCCACTGTAGGTCAAGTTACCTTCTCATATAGCTTTACTAGACTCTGGTCCATCATTCCTCTGCCAGGATGTTTTGCCTTTTCTCCCTGAAGTCTCTTTTTCATAAATCTTCTACTCCTACCTGCAGCTGTTTGTGATCCCTAACTCTTTGATCTCATTCCCCCCTACTCATACAGCCTGGTATCTTGCTCTCTCCCCCAAGCCTATAGGGGCAATTTCCTCTTGACTGTCCAAACCCAATTTTAACAACCATATGCACAGTACTTGTTGTACTATGACTTGCAGCATTTATGAATATGCTCCTTTGATGTACTGTATTTCTGTATATGACTATTATTTTTATAATACTGTTAATTACTATTTATTTTTTCTCCTCTGTACTATCTTCCATACCCTCCATCCCAGGCCATATCTGGAAATGAGCTGTTATTAACTCAGTATGTCTTTCCTGGTAAAACCTTTGAAATAAATAAATACATACATTTTCCTTTGTCTTGAATACTTTAGAACCATGTCTGTGCATTGCTACCTTACTTCTTAGTCTGCTGGGGGGGGTTGGTGGGGGTGCTGGGGGTGTTCAGGGAAAGGAAGTTGTCCCTTGGTCTCTTTGCACATAGCTACCTATTAGATCTATTACCCTGTTGCTTGAGTATGGCCTCTTTTGACAACCTGAAGGTTGTTTCCTGGAATCTTAATGGTCTCAACAGCCCTGCAAAGAAATAAAAAGTTCTTGTAAAATTTAGACACATGGCCTGTGATCCTGCCTTGGTGCAGGAGACTCACATTTTGGGCTCAGAGGCTGAGCACCTCTGATGTACTGTGTGTGTGTGTGTGTGTGTGTGTGTGTGTGTGTGTGTGTGTGTTTGTGTGTGTGTGTGTGTGTGTGTGTGTGTGTGTGTGTGTGTGGGAGCACTGTTTTTCACAGCCCCTCCTCAATGACTCTAAGGCAGAGGGGAGTAGCAATCCGATCTGCAAGGGGCTCCAGTTTGGGACTCAGCAGGTTCTCAATGATGATGATGCCATGATGGGAGCTCTGTCTTAGCTGAGATACCTATCAGGGGCTTCTTATTTATTTATTTAAGAGTTTTACCAGGAAGGCATACTGAGCAGGGTACCACTCGAGTCCAGATGCACCCTGGGGTTGGGGGGGAGAAGGAGGTATACAGGCAAAATACATCTTGCAATACATACATTATACAGAGTAGACAACAGCATTCTTATATACAGAGTAGTCATCAGCAGAAGTAAAAATATACAGATGAAAGAGGCAGCAATACATTCATATATATGGGGTAGACCACAGCATTTAGTATATACAGAGTAGACAACAGTAGAAGTAATAAGAATAATCAGACAAAAATAGAAAAAAATAGGTGGCAGCCGACACTGACTATTAGGGCTTCAGTATTGCAAACTGCATGAGCAAATAGTGGAGAAGTAAGTCTTTAGAACCGCGTTGAGGTGAAGCATGCTGGAGGAGTGTCTAATATCAGCTGGCAAAGAATTCCATAGTTTTGGCATCTGATAGCTGAAGTCAGGCTGCCCAGCCGCTGTGGACATGTGGGGGATGTGAAGAAGCCGGGAATCATTATTCCTGAGCAAGAATGCTGGCGGGGGTAGAGCTGCTAGGGCAGCTGCAAGGTAAGAGGGGAGTGACTGAGACCAGAATTTTGCAGTGGTTCTAGCACTGTGCATCAATCTACGATTGTGGAGAGATGGGAGATCAAAGGAACGGTAGAGGTCACAGTGATGGGTTATGGGGGGGCAGTCCAGGGCGAAACAATACAGAAAGAGTGGAAGAGAGGATCAAGTCTGGCCAGGGAGGACTTAGGGGCTACACTGTAGACTACATCCCCGTAGTCCAGGATTGGGAGGATCATCTTTTGGACTACTGCCAGGCATGTTGGCAGGGGGATGCAACTTTTATTGCGGTAAAGCGCACCCAGCATGGGGTGTAGTTTCTTATGTATAGCATTGATTTGCACAGTGAAGTCAAGATGTTGGTGTAACCAGACACCAAGGTATCTGAAGGATGTACATACCTCCAGGGAGGGAGCCATCAAGTGTGCAGAAAAAGGGGGTGGAGGGAAGGCGGGAAAGTTTTGCCCTAGGGCCGAATGTTAGGGAAACAGTTTTCTTGGGGTTTAGAAGTAGCTGATGAGAATGAAACCAGAGTTGGACATTGTTGAAATCCTTTCATAAATGGGCAGCTACTGAGGAGGGGGATGGACCAGAGGTATATAGTACTGTGTCATCTGTGTACATGTGAATGGACGTATGAGGGCAGGCTGAAGGCAGGTCACTGAGGAAGATGGAAAACAACAAGGGACCTAGGACAGAGCCTTGTGGCACCCCAGAGGTGACAGGGAGAGAGGTGGAGATGGTGGATCCAATATGGACTGACTGGGACCTGCCTGCCAAGTATGCCTGGAAACAGCTGCTGGCATGCCCAGATAGTCCAGCAAGAGTGAGCTTGGACAGCAACAGGGCATGAGAGACTGAGTCGAAAGCCTTGGCCAGGTCAATGAAGATAGCCGCGGTGATTTCCCCTTTATCCATACCCATGAGGATGGTGTTGGTGAGCCGGAGGACAGAGATGATGGTGGAGAGAGTTTTCCTAAAACCAGCCTGGTATGGAGTGAAGAAGGAGGTGGAGTCAAGGAACTGGGAGAGCTGTGAGAGCACAAGGTGCTCCTGAATTTTAGCTAGGATAGGGAGCAGCAAGATAGGATGGTAGTTGCCCGGGGAGGAGGGGTCACCGCCTTTGAGGAGGGGGATGACCGTGGAATGTTTTCATTTAGATGGGATAGAACCAAGTCTGAATGACAGGTTAGAGATCAGCTAGAGGACTGGCTATGGCTGGGGCAGATAGAGGGAGCATTTTGGAGTCAAGTCCCAAGGGGCATTTACCTTTGGAGGGATTGAGTGACCGAAGTGCTGTTAGTACCTCAGTTGGGGTAACAGGGCGAAAGCAGAAGTTGGAGGGTGGGGAAGAGGCTGGGGTAACTGTGGTGGGGTGACTAGGGTGAGGGGATGAGGGAGAGGACATGCAGCTTGTGAAAAAGGAGTTGAGCTCTGTGGCTACAGCGCTCAGGGTGGTGATAGTAATACCTGCTGTATTGAGGGATGAGGAAGGGGGTTGGGCCGGAGGGGAGAAGAGGGATTTAATTGACTTCCAGAATTGAGCTGGGTGTGTAGTTATTTTGGAAGGCAGAGTTGAAATAATTGGATTTGGCCTGCTGGATGAGCCTCGTGCAGGCATTCTGTAGTGAGCGATAGTGTTGCAGAGCCGATTGAGAACCTGTTACCTTATAGGTTTTCCAGGCTTGGTCCCTGACTAGAAGTTGCTCTAAGAGGTTTGCAGACACCCAGGGTAGGTGGGCACCCCTTACTCTGGATCTTCTGAGTGGGGCATGAGAGTTCCAGGTGGCAAGGAATCTGGATGTGAAGGAATCCATGGAGGGAGCCAGAGGGATGTAAGACCAATCGATGTTGGTCAGGTTGTTTAGGAGTGTGATCTGGGCTAGGGATTTGTAAGATCTAGTATACTGTATATTTTACGGCGGGGGGTGGGGCCTTAGGTCTGAATATTTTCCATACCACGTAAATCATGTGGTGATCACTAAGAGAGTCTGGTAGTAGGCCAGCATCAATAATGTGATGGGGGTGGGAGGTTAGGGCCCAGTCCAATAGAGTATGTTTCTTGGATTTGTGGTTTAGGCGAGTGGGTTCGGTTATTTGCCGGGACAGGTTTAGTACATTTACTTGTCTTCGTTCTTTAGAGCTAGCACTGGTGAGCCAGTTCAGGTTGAAATCCCCAAGGATATGTAGCTCACCCCTGGCTGCGAGGGACCGCAGGGTGCCCAAGTGATCTAGGATGTCAGGCAGCTAGCTGTGTGTCCAGAGAGCAGTATGACCCTACTACGTACATGGGAATTGAGTGAAGGAGAGAGATTTTGATTAGAAGGGGTTCTATAGACAATGAGGGTGCAGAAAGGCTGATTGTAGTGAACTGGAGCTTAGTGGAGATGAACATTGCAGTCTCACCATCCTTCCTTTTACCCTGGCGGTCCTGCCAAATGAGGGAATAGCCAGGTATAGAGAACTCAGCATCGAGGTTGTGGGGCTTCAGCCAGGTTTCAGTAATGATTAAGATATCAGGGAACAGGGACAGGACTCTTGTTTGTAGGGCTGCAAGTTTGTTCAGAATGCTGCAAATATTTAGGTGTGCTATTTTGAAGCCTCTTGGTAGTTGGTTAGCTGGGGGGAGGGGTGGCCATATGTGCCTGGGGTTGGACCAGGATTTCATTCAATGTCCCTGGCAATGAGGAGCAGTAGAAACAAGAGCTGCTTTACTAGGCGCATGGCCCATTGTGACTTGCGGCGGATAGGGTGGTGGGAAGGAGTACTCAAGGATGATGTAGAGGTGAGTGGGGGGGGAAACATTTAATGCTAACAGCCCAGCATGAAAAGATGGAGGGGAGGATGGTAGCTCCCAGTGCCCAGTTTTGCCAGCAATGTAGAGGGTGGTGCTCAAGGGCAGAAGAGGAGTGGGGAGGTTGCTTGGTGATTCCAGTGATGAGTGCTAGTGTGAATTGCTGTGTGGGGTAGAAAGAGGGTGAGAGGGATGATAAGGTTATGAGTAGATAGACTGTAGCTAGAGAGAGTGGTAATATTTTAAGTGATTTGTGCTGTAGCTGCTCAAGGGTGGCCACTAGTGATGGTGGAGTATTAGGAGCAGAGGGGAAAGTGGGCTGATTGGTTCAGGCAGTCATGAGGGACAGTCTATAAAAGTAAAAGTTCACCAAGGGTGGTGGGGCAGCCAGCGTTAGCGCCAGCTGGGACCCCTCACACAGACAAAGCAAGCAAGCTGGAGCACTGCTTGGGCTATCAGGTCACTACCTGTCTTGTTTTCAGTGATCGTTGGGGCTCAGGGGAGGGCAAGAGATCCAGACTGCCCTCACGACCTCCTGGAACTGGGGGAGAGAAAGAGACGGGTTAATTATATCAGGTAGTGAGAGGAGGGGCTGAAATACAGGCACAAAGAATGATGTGCAGTAGGAAGCACTCCGATCTCAACTTCCTCGGATTTAATTCGGTTACAGCTAAGGGACTGTTCTTTTATTGGCTCCACAATTAGTACAGTTTGGAGAGGGTGCCTGATCGAATAAGAGCCTGCTGCATCCTAGGCAGCTAAATACAGAACAGAACAAGACCAGAATAAACCAACATACAGGCACATAATCCCTTAGGCTCCTGTCTAAAACCTTAGTACAACAGTAAATAAAATGTTCACAAATAAACAGAAAATGAATCCCTTAAATTTCCCTCCTGCCTGGATTAAAAATACCGCAAGGCAGAGGGGTAAGCCAGGCAGAGAAAAACTATCAGCATTGCTCTGCCGATGAGAAATAGTTAGAGTCTTTTGTTAAAAGAAAAGGCACCAAAGTTCCAGCGCTCATGCAGACAAAGCAAGCAAGCTGGAGCACTGCCTTTGCTGTGGGGTCACTACCTACCTTGTTTTCGGCGATCGTCGGGGCTCGGGGCTCGGGGGAGGGCAGGAGATCCAGACTGCCTTAATGACCTCCAGGAGCTTGTTTTTGGCGATCGTCAGCTTCTACTTGTGCTGACTCACTATATGCTCCCAACACTTTAAACTCTGCCTTCTGTCATAAGTTAATGCAGTGGGCAACCTCAGTTTATCTCTCCAACCTGACTTCGATAGAACTTGGACTGGGCCTCACTTGGAGCAAGTAATAACAGCTCAAATTTTGCAGGCTTACAATAGACAGGGGCTTAGGGATGTATGGTAGGCCTAACATGTGGGAGAGAATGATTGTAACTTTTACTCATCTGCCTACTCCATGTATAGTCACATAGATGCTATCTTCATCTCCCAGGAGCTAGTAACATGATCACTGGGCACCTTCCTGGGAAGCATTTTGATCTCATATCTTGCCATAGTGATTCACTGATGTGGGGAAGAGTGGCAAGACCTCACAAAAATTGGCAGATAAATACCTCCTGAGACCTGATTTCTGCTCATGGTTGAGGGATGAGATCAAATCTTATTTTGGTCTTTACAAAACCCCTGATACCATCTCTACCACCCAGTGGAAGGTGTTAAAACTCTAATCCTAGGGAAATTAATAGTCCACTCTTCCAAATGTTGTGAGGAGAGAGACAAGTCCTCATGCCAGCAGGATGGGAAACTAAAAAACTTTGGAGCAAAGACTAAGTCAGCATATGGAACCGGAGGTGGAGCTGAGATCTCAGATACAGAAGGTTAGGGCACAAGTAAAAATTAATCCTGCAGTACAGGATGAAATATACCCTGTTCCAACATAACCTATAGAATTGGGAGGCAGGGGAGCAAATATGGAAATTACTGGCAAACAGACTTTCAGCATGGGAAGTGGAAAAATACATCTCACCAATACATTCTGCCCAGTACGGTGGTCACATACCCACAGGAAATGAATGCTGCCTTCCTCTGTTATTAAGACAGGCTATATCCCTCAGAAGTGTCCCCAGCTCTTAACCAGTATTCCACTTTCTACTTCGGGGTAATCCTTCCGCATGTTCCTGAGGAAATCAATATAAATTTTACTGCCCCTTGGGAGTCACGTGATGTAGAGCTCTTGCTAGCTGCGCTCTCCGCCCGCTCTGCACAAACCCGGTCCATTTATCTTTCTCCTGGGCTCCCTGGTGTTTCTTAGTGCATTTAAAGGTGTTATCTACTGACCGCAAACATCAAGAAAGGTGGTCCGTACTCAGATGGAAGAAGAGATGCCAAAAGCGGCGGCAAAGCATACCCCTCCGGCGAGCCCTGAAAAGGCCCCGAAGAAGCCACGGGCCTCGCAGTCACAGTCATCCCAGCTAAACTACCCGGGCAGTGAAGGGGAAGACCTACTAACACTGGCGAAATTTCTAGAGGAATTTAGGCCTTTTAAGGCCGAAATGGTGGAAATGGCCACAGAAATTAAAACCATAACGGCCACATTAGAGGACCTAAACAGAAAGGTGTCCAACAATGAGGCACGGGTCAGATCGGTGGAAAACCACGTGGAGAGGCTCGACCCTGAATTAGTTAAACTAAGGCAGCGTCTAGCCAGTATCGAAGCCAAAGTGGAAGATCTGGAGGGCAGGAGCAGGAGGAACAACGTGGTGGTGATCGGCCTGCCCGAAAAGGAAGAGGGTAATGATCCAGTTAAGTTTTTCCAGAAGTTTGTGGAGAAGATTGCAGGTCCCTCACCCTTTGGACATTCCTACTATATAGAAAGGGCACACAGAGCTCTCTGCCCTATGCCACAGCAAGGAGCACCCCCGCATGTTTTCATGGCCAGGTTTCTGAACTTCCAAGAGAAACAAAGCTTTCTGCAGAAGGTTAAGGACGCTAAAGCCCTGAAATGGGAAGGGAGTGATATAAGGATCACCCAGGATTGGCCGTTATCGGTTTGGCAGAGGAGAGCGGCTTTCCACCCCCTGGTATCTAAAATTATGGCAGAGGGTATTAAATTTAAAATGGTGTATCCTGCAGTGCTGCACGTCTACATTTTGGAATCGTGGAGAAAGTTTGATGACCCGGATAAAGCCCTATCGGCACTTCAGCTGGCATTACCTTCCCTTTTCAGCAGCAAATAAGGGTTTAACCCCCTTTGGGAAGCTGGTATTCATGGGACAAGAAGAGGGGTCATTTATGTTTATTGCAGGACTTAGTCTGGCAGTACTGGTGCATTTTGGGACCTGGTGGCTGGTGTTCTCAATGTGTGACCGATAAGATGTGGTCTTAGTTTCTCCGGGGTCCCGCCCCCGCAAGGACGATTATCCCATATGTCGCAGACCTTGATGCAAGGGTGTGTGCATATGTACACACAAAGTATTGGAGCTTACTTCACCTTGGGACAGGGGGTCAGCCTTTTGGGAGTAGTGGGGTGGGATTTTTTTTTTTTCCCATTTTGCATACCCAACGGCGCAGAGATCTGGAATATGCATCTGCAACCGGAGTATGTATGGCCACCAATGGAATAGAACTGTGGGTGTTGGATGATCCTCTCGAAGACTGGTGATAGAGAAATAAGAGCGCCGGCTAACATGCCAGAGGGCAGACAATAATACCGGCTGGCACCGTGATTTTCTGTGGACTGTTGTATGGAATGTGGCCTCGTGTGGGGCACACGATTGATGCTGGCTGGGGGGATTGACAGGGTGAGTTTTTTTTTTTTTTCCTTTCCCTTTCTTCCTGACTGGTCACTAGAGTCCTGCTTTAATGTTCAATGTTATGAGGGTCATAAAGGATAGGTACTAGCCAGTTAATAATAGCGTCTCCTAGAGCTTAGTGTTTTACATTGTAATTTAGGTAGAGGGTATCGGGACACTCTTGAAGCACGATTTGGTGCAAATTTACTTTTGTGTAGGGATGTTGGGGTTAGTTACTCCCTCCTCCGTTGCTTTTGGGTACTATAATAAATATTTAATATTGATGGTTGGGGACTCTGAGATGGTAGGATGTTACAGCTGAGGGTTTTTCTATCTAGGGAAGTTAATGTTGAGTACTTCTCATATTAGTGCTAAGGGCTGGGGTGGCGAGGAGGGGATGATACAGTGATGCAAGCTGTCATCAGGGGCCGTGTGAATGTGGGAGGGGAGGGAGGATTATGGGGGGTTAATGTTATTTAGAATCTATAGTGTTTATGGGGGTTGCCGGGGGGGAGAATTGGCGGGTTGGGTGCACAAGTCCTTAATTCAGGTGACAAGGAGTGCCAATTAAGTAGAAACATGCCATGGTCTGAATTTGAAACTCAAGAAAAAGGCAATGGGCGGGGTGTTTAAAGTTGTAACCTGGAACATAAAGGGAGCACGTCAGAGAGGTAAGCAGTATAGTATATTAAAACATTTGGAGGTGTTAAAGGCCGACATTGTTTATCTACAAGAAACACACTTGCTTCAAACGGAGTGCAATTCTATGAGGCGCCTGCAGATGGGGTCAGTTTTTCTCATCGCAAGGTAACATGAAAGCAGAGGTGTTATGGTGCTCCTGCATAGGTCTGTCCCTTTACCCCGTCAGATTATTCAGGATGGTGAGGGCAGATATGTGTTTGGAGGGATAGGCTACAAAATATGGAAGTTCTTTTGGGATCTATTTATGGCCCCAACTCAGACTCCCAAGGGTTTTTTGTTAAACTCCTGGAAGTTCTGACCCCGTTTGCACAGATTCCCATGATTTTAGGGGGTGACCTGAATCTGGTGTTAGATCCTCTGATGGATAAAACCAGGAGAAATTTTGTGGTCTTTTCTCCAGCTCAGAGGGCTCTAGGTGAGCTACTGGACCAGATGGGGCTAGTGGATGTGTGGAGAGTTATTCACCCGAAGGCCAGGGAATATATGTTTACTTCCCCAGTTCACGGTTCAGCATCCCGAATAGATTACCTGTTACTTTCTCGTACCCTTCTTCCTGGTGTGCTGAAGTCTGAAATTACACCTGGGCCTCCTTCTGATCATGCAGTGGTAGTGGGGTCAATCTCTTTTTCCACTTTACCTAAGAGGGGCAGCAGGTGGAAGATTAATAATCAAATGCTGCGTAGCCCCAAAATAGTGTCGGTTATCTCCACACATATAGAAGAATTTATAGCCAATAATTTAGGAGATAATAACAGCCCCGATATTGTTTGGGGAGCATTTAAAGCCTTTATGAGAGGAATATTAATGGGTGTGGCATCCAAAAGGAAGAAGGAGAGGGTACAAATTCTATCTGAGTTACTGAACCGAATAAGAGGTAGAGAAGTTACCTTGACCCCGCAGTCTTCTGAAGATGAAAAGTTGAGCTGGTCAGGTTAGGGACCTCTATTTAAAGATGCTCAGGGAACAAGCAGAATTAGCATTAATTAAGACCAAGGCTAGTTATCTGGATCAGGGTGAGAAGGCGGGTAAGCTTCTTGCCAGGAGAATCAAGCAACTGGAATCATCTCGGATAATCCCAGGGATTCAATCTAAGGTAGATGGCCAAGTTAAAACAGTGCCTGGAGAGATAGCGCATGAATTCAGACACTAATTTAAATCTCTGTATAGTAAAATGGATAAGTCCCCTACTGAGAAGGAGATTCTCACTTTTTTAGAAGGGTTGAATCTCCCCTTGCTGTCTGAATTCCAACGGACACAGTTAACGACTGATATTACGCAAGGAGAGATTGAGTCGGTGATTCAGACTCTCCCATTGGATAAAACGCCAGGGCCGGATGGGCTCTCGGCTAATTTTTACAAAAAGTTTTCTAAATTATTATCCCCTTTGCTTCTTAGTTTGTTCAGGCACATTCTAAGTCACCAGGCAAAGGATCAGTCTCTATTTGAAGCGCTTATTGTTCTAATCCCCAAGCAAGATAAGCCCCCTGAACAGCCATCTAGCTACAGGCCCATTTCACTACTTAACTATGATATTAAGATTTTGGCCAAATTGTTGGCGGAACGGGTAAGTCGGGTGTTACCCGGGCTTATTGGACCAGAACAAGTTGGTTTTATGAGAGATAGGTCCTCGGCTGATCACCTGAGAACCTTAGCCCATGCCTTCTCGGTGTCTGAGGATAGTGGTACCGCTATGGCCCTGTTGTCTTTAGATGCCGAGAAGGCTTTCGATAGGGTTCACTGGGGGTTTCTTCTAACCACAATGGGGAAATTTGGGTTTCCTGATCTTTTTTTAAAATGGATAGGCTCTCTTTATTTGAACCCTACAGCGAGGATAAGTTGTAATGGTGCTACATCGGATCCCTTTAATCTTTACGTTGGCACCAGACAAGGATGTCCTCTGTCCCCTCTCCTCTTTAACCTATACCTAGAACCCCTTATCAGGACAATAGTACGTAAGCAAGAAATTGCCGGTATTAGAATTCTGGACTATACCGTGAAAATAACGGCATATGCAGATGATCTTTTGATCTACATTTCTAACCCGAGGGTGTCCATTCCCGCCCTTTTGGACGTTATACGGGTATTTGGTAACTTGGCTAACTATAGGTTAAATTTAGATAACCAGTTGTATTTCCCTTAATAAAAATGTTCTTAAGCAGGACATTGTAAACTGGGTATGTCCTGGAAGTCAGATTATATAAAATATCTTGGTTTGAATTTAACAAGGAGTAAGACTAAAATATTTCAATTAAATTTAGAGTCTTTGAGGCTCGCAATTGAGCTAGACTTAGAAAGATGGGCGAGGTTACCAATCTCTTTATGGGGGAGGATTAATTTAGTTAAAATGAACGTCTTTCCAAGATTGTTTTATCCTATTAGTATGTTGAATGTTTGGATACCACTTACTTGGTTTAGGAGGCTACATAATATGATTGCTAATTTCGTGTGGGGTTATAAGAAGTCCCGTATGGCCTATCAAAGTTGGCAGCTCCCAAAGTATTGGAGGTTAAGGCTCCGCATTTAGCCTATATTTTTGGGCAGCTCACTCAACAAGTATATGAGGTGGATGAAAGGCTGAAGCCTTAGTAGACTATCCTTATATACCTTTTGGCTGCAGATTGAATTGGCCCTGACTCGGAAATACAATTTGAAACCTGAAGCCCTCCTTCATCTCACTCCGAAAATGTTGCCCCCCAACTCGCGTGGCTCCCCAATTGGGATTTCTGTGAGCCCATACCCAACTCTTGCTTCCTGAAATATGACCACCTAAACGATTGGTCCAGCCAATTTGGGGGTAATCCACGTTTGTAATAGGTAACAAAGTCCTTAACCCAGCTTGGCTGCCCCTACCTGGTACATGCTGCTTGAAAGACTTTTGTTCGCCTGACGGGGAGTTACTCTTCTCTGGTGAGATTCTGAATAAGTTTGAGATGCCCGTTACGGCAATCTTTAAGATATATCAGATTAGGCATCTCTTAGTTGCAAAGTTGGATAATGGGGTAATCCGGAGCCCTAGATTGGGCTTTTATGACAGGTTAGGGCCGGTGACTGGCTTGCCGCATGCAGTTTCTAAAATATATGCAGTGTTATTTGAGTGGGCGTATTCCTTAAATCCGGTTCAGAATTCATACTGGTCCTCAGTTTTTCATGACACTGCACTCAATTGGAAAGTGTTATGGATGAACTGTCATAAGTTCTTTTTGCAGGATCGTTTAAGGCTGATGCAGTTCAAAATTCTTCACAATATTTATTATTCTCCACAAAAATTGGCCAGGCTGAAAATTGCTCCTAACTCTGTATGCTATAGGTGTCAAACCGGGGTTGGGGATTTAATGCGTATTTTCTGGAGTTGTCCTAAGGTAACACCGTTGTGGGCAGAAATTAAAACAGGCTGAACCCGTTATTGGGACTAGGGACCTCTTTACTCCTGAAGTATGTTTGCTGGGAGATGTCTCTCATATTCCTGTCAAGAACAGGAGGTTCCATATAGTTCTAATTGCTGCCACGCTTAAGAAAATTGTCCTCAGACACTGGAAGGATTCTGTCGTGCTCAGGTACACTGAATGGCTGGAAGAATTGTTAGCCAGTTTGAGGGTTGAGAGAATGATAGCTATCCTCCAGAACAAGCTTCCTAGGTATGATAGGATCTGGGGCCCCTTTCAGGCTATTTACTCTTCATAGGAGGATATAGACTGGTTATTGTTTGATGGCATGTTACGTGATTGGACTTGTGCTGGGAGGGTTAAAGGAGGTGTAGGGCGGATGGGGAATTGAGGGAAAGGGTTATGGGGGTATATTACAGATTTTATCTTACTTTATGTGTAGATATGAATGTGTATTTACCACTGTTTGCATTTGAAGTTGTTGGAATGTATCTCTGTAACGGAAAATCTAATAAAATTTAATGGCAAAAAAAAAAAAAAAAAATTTTACTGCCCCTTTTACAACTGAGGAAGTTACAGAAGCCATATATACTATGTCACAGGGCAAGTCTCCAGGTCTGGATGGTTTTCCCTTGGACTTTTATCAGGCCGTTGCTCCCTTTCTAGCCCCTTGTTTGGTAAATGTTTTCAATGAGGTGAGGGACCTGGGCAAGCATCCCCCATCCATTGGGGAATCCCTGATAACACTCATACCAAGAAAGGGCCAATACAGTATTATTGTTCCCAGTTTTGCCCTATTTCACTGATCAATATAAAGTAGCCACAGACATGATCAGATATTTCCAGATATTTTTTAAAATGTCTAAAGAGTTTCTCTGCTGCCCCTACTGTGGAAATGCAGAAAGCAGGAGATTTCTCTAGAAATATCACAGACATTTCAGGAAATACCTGACCATGTCTGTGGCTGTAACCGTAGATCCAAAGATCTATGCCAAGGTGCTAGTCAGAAGGACGGAGGAATCATGATTACGTTGATGCATACAGACCAGATGGGGTTTGTCACAGGTGGACTGAGATCTGACAACATGTGCAGAATGCAGGACATTTTATAGGAAGAAAGATCACATTGAGATTACATTGGGGTCACATCAGGAGCCCACTGCCACCCTGTCCCTAGACGTGGATAAAGCATTTGGCAGGGCAGAGTGAGCTTATCTTCTTTATGCAATGAGCTATTTGGGGTTTAAGCCTGCCCTTATTGACAGTGTGAGACTATAGCCTTACTACAAAGATTCTGACAAATTCTGCAATATCTCTTAGCTTTGCACTGGGGCATGGGATAAAGCAGGGATGTTCTAGCTCCCCTTACTTTTTTCTTACAGCTATGGAACCCCTTGCCTATAGACTGAGAATCTATCCTACTTTTCCAAGGGTCATGGTTGGGGGGGCTACACATAAACTAGCATTGTTTGCTGATGAGATTATGCTATTTATTACATACATCCATGTCTCCCTCACTACATTGCAGTCTCTCATTTCTGATTTTTCATTAATTTCAGGATAGAAACTGAATGATGTGGAGTCTCAGGTGCCACCCCTACTCTTTTTCAAGCATGTTCCTATCAATGGTCCCCTGAAGGTGTGGTCTGATTGGGCATAATATTTAAAGTTACTGTTAAAGACAAGGGGCCTGATTCTCCAAGCAGGCTTGGATCGGCGCAAGCTGCAGCAAATAGCACCTTGCACCAAAGCTTGGTATGCCAGGGACCCTCTGCATGATTCTCTGTCGAGCAGGGCCCCAGTGGCAAAGTCCCATGGCTTGCAGCAACTGAGGACAGGTGCCAAACAGATGGTGCACCGAGAGTATGTGCTGCAAGCCAACGGGCAGCCTTGCACCACTCTAGACCATGGCGGCCCCCCCACCCTGATCCCTGATGGTGCCAGTACTTGTAATAATTAAGAATACCCACGCCCTCTTCCCGATCCTAGATTATGCCGGTACTGGTACTAATTAAGATTTTCCACTCACCCCTCCTTGAGCCACGATGGTGCCAGTACTGATAATAATAATTATAAGTGTATGGCTGACTCGATTCCCAGCAGTGGGCTTAGCCGGAGACATCAGCAGGATGGGCAGGAACAGTCTGTGCTGTATCACCTGGGGCAGTGTAGAGAAGCCTACCCAAGGCCATCATCCAAGGCCATTGCAGTAATTTTTCCTATTTTCCTGATGCCACCCACCCCCTCCCTATTGGCTGTGCATGCTCACTGCTGGCCTGGGAGTGAGTTCCTGATAGAGTTCATTGGTACTACCACCATCTACCACCAGAAGCCACGAATGAGCAACATGACAGCCCCCGGAAGGACAGCATCTAAGAGATGCTCTTGAGCCCTCCTGCCAGCCTCTGCTCCTGATGTCCGAGCTGGGTCATGAAGCTGGTCACTCTGCATCACAGAGCCAGCTATCCTGCCATTTTCTGAGCAAAATTTTAAACAAGGAATCTAAAACAAAGTTGCCAGTCTGATCGGCTTCATGAACAGCGGTCCCTGGCTCTGTCCTTTACACCTGTGAATCAGCGCATCTGTTTTTAAACTAAGCACAAATGGCACTTTTCAGTCTAAAATTAACAAAAAGAAGGAATCTAAAACAAAGCCATCACTCCGATTGGCTTCACTGTTGGCAGTCCCCTGCTCATGAGCGCATCTATTTTTAAAGTAAGCATGCACTGTATTTACTGATTGGTGCTAGCGGCTTCAGTCTGTTACTTTTACTTCTCCAAATACAAACACTAACGTACTGACTGTACTGGGAGAAGCAGAAATATCACCCAACAGTGACCTTGAATGACAAGGGTGGGGGAGTCAAGTAACCATACTTAAGTGGCAGTAAAGCAAGAAGTGACTGAAAGAAAAATACAGGGATCTAATGCTCAATCTGCATATGGATTGGTGGGGGGGGAGGGGCGCACAGAGCTACATACAGGCATCCAAAGCAATGCATCAGCAGTTCAGCACTATTTTTTCCCAAGTATTTCTACCCATTGAAACTTTGATTAAAAGTCTGATTTGAAATGTAGTCTTTATTATTTCCTTTTTTCTTCGCAATCGAGCCACTGTATAATAGCAATAATGCACTCCAGGGTGTACATTGTGGCTGGATAACATCACTCAGGTGTTAGCCTTGAGCCCAGCCACCCAAGACATGATGTTATCCCAGCACAACACACACCCTGTTGTGCATTATTGTTAAATTACCGTACCGAAAAGACAGAATATCCTTACTAATTTGCCAGTCCCCCTGCCCAGCACCTTCTTTCAAAGCTTAAAAACTAAACTGACAGCCTTCATCTGAGCAGGTGTGCCCCTCCCAAAAAAAAAGCAAACTAAATGGAAAACATTGCAGCGTCACTGGTCAGGGGGTTGGGGTAGTGGACCACCAGATCTCCACTTCTTCCATATGTGTGGCAATTCGACAAGCAGTCCTTTGTTGTAAATCTGACCTCTTGACCCACTTGCCTAGCTGGATTTCTAATAAAATGCCACAAAGTTGGGTGCCATTCTCCCAGCACTGTTACGACTGGACTGGAGGCCGGACAATGTGTCATCCTCTTGTGAAAACCATACTAGACTGACCCAAGCCAAATGTTTAAAGTTGCTTGGCTACACTACACAGACATCTAGACTCCACCCTCTTTAGCTCAACCCCAGCTTGCAGATTGGCAAGACCCCCATAAATTGGAACCACTGGAAGCAAGCAGGGGTCCATGCAGTTGGTGATCTCTGTTATGAAGCTACCAGGGTATTAGATACCTTTGCTGGCATCCAAAATCATGTGCAGCGTGAGCCCCTGCCCTTCTGCAGTATTTCCAATTAAGGGATATGATGAGAATTCAGTTCACCCCATCCCTAAATATTACACAGCTCAATCTATTAGATACCTATATGGCAGCACTGTGTTCCCTCTAACATGTGACTATCCACCTTGTTAATCGTTGAAACAATCAACCCCCTAAAGTTACCACAGGGCCATGGGAGCAGTGAGAATGGGAGGTGGGTGTGAACCACCAGAAGACCACTTAGGACACTGTATGGTCACATGCCTGTAGCACTAACCATGAACTGCAGGCCAATATGCTGCAGTTTAAGATCTTGCGTAGCGCCTACAGGACCCCATAGGTCCTCTACCACACAGGCTTTTTGGATCATAGCTACTGCTGAAGAAGCTCCTCCCCAAGTTTACTTTAACACACATCCTTTGGTCCTGCCCAGTGCGGGACCAGTACTGGACAAGTGTCTGGAGCAAATGTTGCACTCTGGTACCCATCCCTCCAGCCAAGACCCAGTGCTTTCCCCACCTCCTCACTTGGCTCTTACCCCTTCTCAGCAGGTTTGGGTTAATTGGGCCCTGTTGGCCACCAAGCACCTAATACTGTGTAGACAGAGGGATCCAGCCCCCCCCTCCCCAATCACTAGAAATGAGGAAATCTACTATTATTCACTGTTTAATATGGGAGACTGGCTAATTCAGCTATGAGTAAACTGCAGTAGCTCAATACTCACAGATATGGGGTACCTACCTCATCACCCAGCAACTAACCCCTATGCTCTTACACAGGCGAAATGCAGTTGATCTGACTCCACTCCCACACTTGTGGGCTATGGGACAAAACCTCAGTTGTGTTCTCCATGCATTCCGTTAAGGTTACTAATTATCTCTCTTCCCCTTTCCATTCCATCCCCCCCCCCACGCCCCTTCTTTCAATTTCCTATGTTCTGTTGGGGAAATACAATCTTGGCATTCCATGTCTTTCTTATTCCCCCTCCCCTCACAGACAGTGAGGGTAGTAAAACTAGCTTTCACCTGTAGTGCTCAGTGAGGATAAGGCCACCTATAAGTACATACCTAGTTGCTGGACTTGGAATTAGGAATCATAGCGAAGTGGGGCCTTTCGCTTTCAGCATTTCCTTTTATTCGATGCCAAATTTTTCCTAAAGAAGTCTGTGAGTCTGTAATAGGTCTTTCTCTTAAAGTGTATGCCCAACTGGGTAGAGCTCTGCGACATCACTTTGATCAGGATGTTTTCCAACCAATATTTGGGAATTCAAATTTTAAGGTCATTTGTAAATGCCTTTCCAGAGATTGGTTCCCTTAATTGTCGATTGATAATGTATACTGCCTGCAGTGCTCCATGACGGTAACTTTCAGTCCCTCTGTGACATACATCATGCTTTTCCAATGGACACACAATCCTTTTCTCAAGCTATTCCAAATTAAATGTATTATCTTGACACATTTTGGCCCCGGTCCCAGGTGTATTAATCATAATGAATTACTAAACACAGCTGTTAACATGGCTTCTCAGTCCCATGCTGTATCCCAGCTATACACCTTATTTTTAACTAGTCTGTTTCCCAATGTGGATGGGGTATGCCACTATTGGAATTTGGTATTCCCTTCTAGACATTTTAACTGGTCTAATATTTGGCATGACATGCATATCTACATAACCAGCGACAGACTCTGTCTTACGCAGTTTAACATTCTCCATAAGCTATACTATACACCTCAATGGTTGCTTAAAATGGGCATTATTAGTTCACAAATGTGTACTAGTAAGCAATAATATCCAACAGGGTGGGCAGTATTGGAGAATACTGGATCACCAAGGGGCGTAATGAGGACCGACACTGCAGGTGGAGGGCCTTATAGCCCCTGGAAGGTCTGGTATTCCCCAATACCACCCACCCTGGAGGGTATTATTGCACTTAGTAAACGGTACTGTAAAAAAAAAAAAAATGCTAGTAAAGAATTATAGGTTTTGGAGTAAAATAGTGAATAAAATATTTCCTCCACCAGGATCTGAATGATTTTTTTTTTTACTTATATAGACTTTTGTCCTGTTGGGCACTCTGTAATTTAATCTGGTTATGCAGTTACAGCTCACTCTTCCTATTTTATTTGTTGATTCAACCCCCCCCCCCATACAGCACCTTTGTTTCCCACCTTCTCCGTTTAGTTTTATTTGTTTTTTTTATCCCCTCCCCGAGATAAATTATTTCTGCAGTGCACGTCCCAGGGTTTTGGTGCTGAAGGAAGAAGTTTTTGACTACTGCAGTGGGGCACAGAGATCTTCAGTTGGTAAGGGGCTGTATTTGTAGTGAATATTTTTTTTAGAAATGGAAGTATTTGGTTGAAAAAACTGAGCTGGTGGCAGGGCGGCGGTGGGCGGTGGGGGGGCACTGACCAGTGTCTGGAGAAGTGGGTACAAGATCGAGACTGGGAGTCTGCTGAGTGTGTCTGACAGAATTATGAATTGTGTCTCTCCTGACTGCAGAAATAAAAACTGTAGTGTTTTGTTTTTTTTGTCCGAAGACTTCATGTCACCCAACGGAGACAGACATCGGGGGGGGGGAGGGTTAGAATGGCCCAGCTACTGATTTACAGCTCACTTAGCAAGAGAGGAAAAAATGGCATCTTGCATGTTTGACAATTCAGGGAGCTCAATGATATCCCAAGTAATGGGGCACCCCAAATTGGTACTTATTTTTAGTGGACTTCTATCAAACAATACCTGCCCACTAACTTCAGACTCCTAGCCAGACAGAATGCTAGGAAGTACTATGCCATTTTCTAAGATGTGATGACACTGAGGGCTCTCTGTCCATATTTTCTGAGAGTGTTGTCAGGTTCACCCTTATGGAAAGATATTTAATGTAAAGCACATCCCCTTTTGGTCATCATTTAGTTATTTACCCCTGAAATGTGTATGGTCTGTGATTACAGCAGGATTTCAAGTCAAGGTTGGACATATTATATGACCATGATCTCCATTTTAGTTAAACGGGTTGTGCTGGGAATTGGCGTGATCAAGATATCATATCTTACCAAGAGTGGCTAAATCAGCTTCTCTTTAACTTACGCCTGAAGAAAATGATAGCCAGTGTTCATAGTAGGCTTAATTCCTATGTTGAGAAATGGAGCAGGCTGTGTACACTGTTCTCCATCAGTGGCATAGTTTTCACAGCTTTGTATGTATTTTGGATCCTAGACAGTCAGACTTTTTTCTCTTGTATGGGGTTGGTGGGTGGAAGGGATGTGCTGGGGGGATGGTTAGTATTTATGTATGTTTTACTTTGAATACTTGTTATCTGTTTGTTATGGTGTTCTTATGTCTTTCTTGTGCTTGTTTATCATAATGCTATTTAATAAAGGAGAATTAAAAAACAACTAACTTTCACCTTACTGGGTATCTTGTACTATTAATAGGTTACCACCCTCTGCTCCCTGTAAGAAGACCACTATTTATGCTGACTTTTTGTAGCAGAGGATAGTTTTGGTTCCTCTGGGGTCTTTGGGTGAGCCCGAAAGTGGCCACACATAAATTAATATAGTCATTACCTTTGTACCACAAAAATGATTATTTACAAGTGGTTTATGTAAGCAATATGACCGGACAAGGTGTAGGGTATTGGTGGATACCTGCATGCCCAGGCACGCGATGAGGCCTGATGCTGCAGGCACAGAACCTTACAGCTCCTGGAAGCACAGATATCCAACAATACCCCACACCCTGAAGGATCTTACTGCAATTAGAAAATGGGTTGGGCAAATTGAAAATAAAATCTGTAAAAGATAAAAAAGACAAAAAATGCAACAAAACATTGCCCCTAGGAAATGCAATTTGTCCCTCTACAGATGGTTTCTATCTGTCAGTCATTTGTCTTTCTACACATGCAGAAAAAGGTTTTTTTTGTTTACCATGGAACATAAGAATTCAATATTCTGCAGTACTACTCTAAAAGAGTGCTCACCCCCATGCATGGAATGCTAACAGAAAGTGCATGAATTCAAAATTCTGTAAAATTCCACTGGCATACACTCATATAGAAACATACATGCCTCACATAGAGCCAGAGGCTCAATTTTATCTGGGATAGGGTTAGCAGCAGAGATTGCTCTATTAAGCTGGTTATGCTATGAGAGGGCTTTCTCTGGTCATCAAAGATACAACAGAAATAATAAATCTGAATAATGCTTGAAGTCTGTTAAATTTGCTTTGGTGTATAAGAAAGGGATCATGAATAGAAAGAACATTCAATAATTTATATATTTTTTTTTACTTAATGGAGTTTTATTTTTAGGGCCTATTACTAGGTTTTTATATAAGAGTAAAGGTGGCAGCCATGTTTGTGATGGAAATCAAGAACGAGTGAAGTGGCTTGTGAATTCTATATGTGATTTGTCTAAATTCCAGATAACATGTTGAGCCTTTTTCTGTACAGGGGGAGATATTGGCACATAAACATATGACAATGAAATGGCAACAGCCAGTCAGAATATAGTATTTAACTTGCCTATTTTCTAATTCATATTTAAGGCCTGGCAATTGTATTCATGGCATTTTACTGTACAATGCATCTAATTGATTCCACTGTTGTTGAAACTGGAGTATCCCTCCTGTATCTTGGTTCTTGATGATGTATGTTGTATGTTGTATGAAACTGAAAACTTTAAAAAATACTTTATATGGCATGAAAACTCAATATCTAGGGTTACCACCTGGCCAGTTTTCAACTGGCATGGCCGGTTTTTCTACAGGGTTGCTGGTGAGACACTTTAATCTACCATTTTTCTTTATGACAGTCAGTGACATGCACTGTTTCTGTACATGACCTGTGTGCCCGGATTCCAAACTTGCCATAGTAATGAATGTTCCAATCACTTGTATCCATAAAATGCACGCAGGATGGTTTTGACCATAAAAAAGCTAGTTCTTATTACTCATAGAACACTCTCGCTAGGCTATGCCAAGAGGCGTTGCCATTAGCAATTCTTTTTTTGAGTTCTGTGTTATCATGCAGCGGGGTTGTGTGTGTCTAAACAGACTGCCATCATGCTATATACCATCTCCTGTCCCATAGCAATTGATGCACTCAGCAGACACTGGAAGAGATTGACCAGAGGAGCATGCAGCCGAAGACGCTGGGAACTTCTATACACATTATGTAAGTATAGATTCTAGCAGGAAGGAGGTGGAGTAGTGGTGGGAGTGGGGGAGGTGGAGGGGCAGGGGCAGAGGGGGCAGAGGGTTGGGGCACATGGCCATTTTTTTTGCATTCCGAAGGTGGTAACCCTATCAGTATCAACATGAACACTATTATTTTCACATATCAATATTGCCATGACATCAAGCTTCAGTTTTAAAATAATTAAGTTCCTACCCTAATGATTCCAAAGTTAGCCTTTTCTAAAGATAATTTCTTCAAATGGTGATAACTCAGGAACCGGAGGGGCTAGGATCTTAATTTTTTTAATTGAAAGCTTGCAGTTAAAGCAATATATTGTATAGGTGCAGTGTTCATTTATTAATGTATGAAAGCTGTACTGATAATTGTAAAATACAATAAGAAATTCATGGGCTGATTCACCATTGCAGTAGTAGCACTACCACTTGTGGCACCGACAACCTGAGCTCAGGAGTGAACTCAGGGCATTAGAGGGTTGGCCAGGGGGAGGAGGATTGACCATCTGTAAGACTTCTCTTCTCCTCTGGGAAGAGAGGGTTGCTGAACCTGTCATGTGCCAGACCTTAGGGTAGTACAGGTTGCCAGTGCGGTGGGAGGAGCAGCAGACATCAGTGCACATCATGTGGGAGTGTATAGCATGCATCATGATGTCATTGCATGTCTTCTCCCTTGAAGGGAAGAAAAAGAGAAATAAAAGCCAACAGGATGACTCTGGTCACCTGTAGACCCCCCACCCAATGACCTGGACCCATCCATGCAGAACTATATCCTTTTCAACAGTGGGTGTTGGGGGCCTCCCACCAATCCCATCAGTGGGGGTAAGCCCTGGGAGCAGATACATCTGGTAAGTACCAGGGGAAGTCAGGGTGATGGGGCTGCAGTTGCCGGAGGATGGGGCCGCCCAGACTGAGGGGATTAAAAGATTAAAAAAAAAATGCATGACTTAAAAAAAAACATTATTTTCAACACTTTTAAAACTTTTTCCTGATTCTGCAGCCTATTTAATGACCATCTATAACATTTTCAAGCTCATACTGTCACATTTAATACCTCTAAAAGTATAACACACATCTCTATAAGTACACTTGTTATCCCTTTTCTTCCTTAACTTTCACAGCTTTTTTCTGCAAAAGCATCAGAAGATAATAAATATATACTATTTACTCAACTGCTGCTTCTGCTACTTATACTACTATCTAAAAATAAACAGATGGTATAATCTTACACAGCATTCCCACTCCGTTAGAGCTTGATAGCCAAATGTTAAATAGACAGTGCTGTCTAAAACAAATGTGCAATATAAACTGTTTCTACCAAGACCTAGACTGTTGAATGACCTGTGAGGCTAATGCTGATGTTTGTAATTAGTCTGTTATACTCAATACACAATAGATAAAAGGTTTCTAAAATCTCCTCTCCCCTACCAAGAAAAACAAATTGGTTAAAAATTTATAAGCAACTAAACTATTGGTGTGGTTCCTAGCTCAGTGCTTGTGCTATGTACTGTAACTGAATAATGTAGGTTTGTGCTTGGATACAGAGGCCAGAACAGTAAGTAGAATGATGCTTCCAAGGTATTAGTTGTATGAAATGGTTAGTGCTTAGATACTGCAGCATAGACATGAGCAAGTCAGCGATTATAGTACATGTGAACCGGATAGTATACACAAGGTGCTTAGATGCTTGAACTGATGAGTAACTTGTTATGACTTGATGTTTTGGCCTTTCTCTGTATCCTACCATATGAAGGATGCTTAGTCAAGTAGGAAGAGACCCCCCCCAAAAGAAATAATGATATCATATGATTATCTCCTCCAACTCTGGAGAGTGTGGCCAGTAGCACGCAGGAGAGGAAAAAACCCTTGGAGGGAAACCTCTGAGGATCCATGGCTACTGACCTGCCCATCCTTCTGGGCATATTAAAGGAGAGTAATCCTAAATTAATGATTGAAAGTTGTCAGCTAATCCAAAATCCAAAGTTGTAGATCCTGATCCAGTGAAGGCAGGAAGCTGAATGAAAGTACTGATATTTGAATGTCAGGTGAAGATGGCAGCACATCCTTCCAGTGAACTCCTAGTCGAAGAATCCATATCCAGGGCAGAATCTGATAGTAGATTGAATCCATGGGTGAGTGAAATAATTTGAAATGTTGAAGTTGCATTGGTGAAGTGATCTAGAAGGTGAGAAAGTCTTCTCCAAGGAGAACAGAAATCTAATGGCTAATACTCCAAGCCTAGAATATGAGGACAGTTGGTTAGTTCCGCTTGCAAATGAAGACCTTGGTGATGAAGCACAGGAGCTAGGCGCAGGCTGCACGATTTAGATGGTGCAGCAGTAGGAACTTCTGGTCTGGAGTGGGTGAAGCAGGCAAAGTGAGTTGGCAATACATCTTAGTGCAAATAGGTAGACATAAAGTTTGATGGACCTCCAGGCCCCTAGGGGTGAAGCAGGTTGTAAAATAGGCAAGACAGCGTTTGATGAACCTCTAGGCCCTGTAAGGGCAAAGTAGGTAAGTATGAACAGATAGTGTAGATAAGTGGACCTGCATATAGGTCAGCAGTGGTTGTAGTAAATTGAACCTGCATGATGCAGACATAGTAGCAGAAGAGTAGTACTGAACAGACTAAGTATGGTATACAGCAGAGAGTACTGAAGGAATGTACATAAGCATGTAAATCGAAGAGCTTTCGTTTGGTGAGCAATATAGTTTTATAGCGCGATGTATATATACACGTTCAGGGAAGCCAGTGGTACATCAGCTGAAATTAGACTTATGAGAATGATCTGACGAGTCCCGAATTGACGTGCTTCTACTAGTCATAGATGGTGAAAAACGATGGAGAGGGCCAAGTCAGATGAAGTAGTGTTGTAGCAGTATCCAACAAGTCTGAGAGCACTGGCATAGAGTAATGTCGAGTCCTAAAGCATGAGTTTTGAAAGTCTTCCAGTTAGGCTCGACTAAGTGTCCTGGCAAGAGTGGAGTGGTAGGAAATCCATTACTAACGCAGCAAAGCAGAAGCATCCAAAGGAATTAAGGGAGAATGTCCAACTAATCCAGATGTAAATTCACAACAACACAAGGAGCTCCTCGAAGGCTAACAGACCATAAATCTTGATGGATAGCAAAGAGCAGTGAAGCGATACCAGGCGAGGCACTCACATAGCCAGCTAATACAGCCAGATCCCTCATAGGCCAGGTGAAGGAAGAGTGAGTCAAGCTAGACTCCACGTAGGCTAGATGACTAAGGTGCCGCCACGGAGGGTAGCCCGGAGTGGCAGGCATCCCAGGCAGAAGCTGAGGGGGCAAAGCAAGTAAGCAACAAGTGTACTAAGCAAGAGGAGATCTCTTTATTCAATTGAAATAATTAGATTCATGTAGGAATGGCCTGAGACAGCTGATGGTGCACAGTTGAATGAGCTATGTAATAGTGCCAGGATTGAAAACAAGGTAGAATCGGCAGAAGGAAGGTGAATCGAACAATTGATTGAGCTGAAAGCTGGTGAGGTGAATGAGCACGGTGTGCAGAGATTGTAATGAGCATAAAGAGCTGAGACCTTGCAAGGTTGATGCAGAATTGAGTGCAGCTGAATTCCAGAGGCTAAAGCCAAGGGAATTGGTAGTAGTCATGAAGCAATAGTTTGCGTAAGCAAGGAGCAATGATTGCATAAACAAGTGTGGACCTGCACGTAGGTCAGTAAAGAGAGTAGTAATGAGTGGACCAGCACGTAGGTCTGCATAACATAGGGCGATGAGACGAAGTCGAATCAAACACCTTCAATAGGGAAGCACTGGTAAGGTGAGGCAGTGTCACGGCAATGTGAGTCAGACATAAAAAATAAAATATAGCTAGTAGAGGTAAACATATGAGGAGAGGTCTAGCCCTATAGCGATACTGGCCGAAAGAAGGACTATGGTCACTGGCTGGACACTTGCTGGAATATAGGTTCTTAGTCTTTCTGTCTCATAGTTGTCTTTTAATTAACCTTGGGCAAGCTAGCTTGAGAGGAACTAAGAGCCAGTAGCATGTATTCTGGAAGTATCAGATCTGCGAATATGAAATGTTTGGGAGAACTGTAATTTCAGGGTATAGAGCCAGGGAGTGCATTACTAGGTTGGAAACTAGAGCTGGTTTAAATCAGGCTTGAATGTAGACATGAACTGGCATACAAGGAGGGAGGCGTTGCCTGTAACATGCTTCTGTTGGACTGTGGAAAGGGGATATATGATAATTTGAGTGCGTTGACTCAGTGTTGCATAATATGCTATTTGCCTAGCTGAATATTAAATTGAATGTTAAAAGGCAATGTGCAGCTGAATACAAGTTAGATATGTCTCTGTCGAAAGAAATGGCAGACAGCATGCAAGAAGTCTCCTCTGAATGACTGCCCAGTGGTCTGCGTATTTCTTTCAAATGATGCCCACGATAAATGCCTAATATACCATAGTTGCATCCATAGTGTTTTCCTCATTGTAGTTAGCTAATACTGGAATTTCCCAGTAGACCTAGTTTCTGTCCCACATGCTTTGCATTCAAATAGTAGCTGAATATGTGGAGATGGCATCTCAGGCTGATGATCCCTCCAGATTTGTTTTAAAATAGATCTCAAAAGGGGTGTAGGCTGCAGTGTAGCCTACTGATCAGACAGCTTAGTTAGGCAATAATGTTTGTTTTACTACAGAACTAGGTACAAATTATAATTGAGTCAGAGTCATAGTGGCTTTGCATCAGAAGAGCAGCATAGTAATCCGGACAGTACATAATGTGAAATGCCCTACACATTCAGTGTGATGCTAGTACTGCCGATTAGACTGCAAACTCACTCTTGTGTCACTGTATACTCTGTGCTGTTGCAAGATGGCTCTTTCGATCAGTATGATTAAATAGACCCAGGTGCCAGGGTTTTACTAGACTATTGAAGGTATGGTAGGAATATGGTCCCAAATGATGTCATAGAAGCCCAGTTGTGTAGCGTGAAATAGCGTAGCAGAGGCAATGGCGGACACGCCGAGGAGCGGACAACGGCCATCCCAACCAGGAAGGAGAGAGCAATCAGTACACATAGAAGTATGGTAGTCTGCGATGGTAGGTGTTCTAGCCCAAGCAAATCAGTCCAGCAGAAGCCTTGAAGGGAGGACCGAGCAAGCAGGAGAAGTGCATGGCTGCACAGAGGAGGAGCACTGGAAGCAATGAGGAAGGAGACCTGAAGGCAGCAGAACTGGAGCGGCAGCTGAACATGGGGAAGCTGCAGTGCTGGAGGCAGGCAGAAGAAGAACCCCCAAAAATAAACAGGTACTACCAAATAGGGAGGGCGGGGGACGGAAACAGGAGGCAAGGAAGGAAAGAAGCAAGCAGAAGGCACGGAGCAAGGAGAAAGCGGGGGGGCAAGGAGGATGAAGCCAGCCCCAGCACGCAGTATGAAGCGAGCGCAGCGAGTGCAACTCACTCTAAGCAGAGTGGCAGTAGCCTGCTTGTTTAAGTAGGATGTGGGGGAGGAGCTCTTCCCCCACATAACTACAGGCATAGCCTTTCAATTATGGTTCTATGCGAGAAGGCCAACAGAGGAATTGCGACCACCAAATGGGCGCAGCGAGAACGGTGCATACCAGGAGAGTGATGGGGTAGGAGGACATCCAGCAAAAGGGTGAGAGCTACCCCACAGAGGAGGGTGACAGCAAATGGGGGGGTCCCAGAAATGGTATGCAGGGACAAGCGCACCTATCAAAATGGCAAAACATAGTGGAAAAAAAACCACTACCGCCACCACCAGGGAATGCAACAGAAAGCTGGAGGGAGGGAGGTGAAGTGATAATGGGGAGGGAACACCAGTGCAGGAAACACTGACAGCATGGACCATGTCAATGGCTGGAGGGAAGGTGCACCATAGAGGGGGGGCACAGGCCTCAGTGGGCACAGCAGGCAGCGTCAACAACACCATGCAGATATGGACAGCACACAGTGGAACACAGTACATCAGCAGTATGCCATGCTAGCTGGACAACTACAACAGCGTGCCACGGGAGCCTGCTGCCATGGGGCCAACAATGATGAAGGCACATTGTTAGGCTGTCACCACAGGGCACACCTGACTACACCTGCATCTGGAAATTGTAGGCCAAGCTCCGCAGGTAGTCGGGTGTGCTCCAGTTGCCATAGTCCACCAATATCACCTCAGTGAGGTGGGTGAAGTCCCAGTACCGGTGTTTCTGTGCTGCCCGATTCACACCAGACATCAGCTGCTCCATGCAGATGGTGGTGAGCCATTCCTCCTCCATTAGGCAATTGAGGAAGCACCACAAGCTAGGGTTGCTGGCACCCAGTCTGGTGCAGAAGCCCTGGTGCCAGCCCTTGACCGTGTTGTTGGTACGGGTGAGGCCAGCAATGGTGGGCTGGTACATGTTCCACTGTGGGACCGGGAACACGGGACACCTACAAGCAGACCTGCCCACCACCCTGCCAACACACATATGCTTCATGTAGTCCAGTAGGGGTCTGAACAGCTCCATATTTGCCTGGTAGTAGGGGAGTCCCAGGAGGTCACTGTAAGTACCCTCAACAGTGTCCATGGGCATGAATGTCAGTGCAAGACACATGCGGGCATTCAGGGCCAACTCCGCATCACTGGCATACTGGATCCACAGATCAGGTAACTGCTGTATCCTGCCCCACACTACCTGGCAGTAGCGGAAAAAGCATCCACACATCACAATGCCCTTGAAGGCAGCAGTGAATGCTTGCCAAGCTGTCCACTCAAAGTCGAGCAGAGCTGTCGCAGGGCAGATGGTGCCAATGACCGGCTGCAGCTCCCCAAAGATGGCCAAGTATGTCTTCTCCATCCGTGATGGCATCAGGACATTGAACACCGGCAGCATGATGCCCATCCACAGCCCGTGAATGGTGTACAACTGCACAAACAGTGGTGGCGCACAGTGGAAGGTGCCGTCCAGGAACCAGTCACTGCAGGCTGGCAAGGTACTGCAGGGCTCTCTTGGTGGCAAACATGAGCATGCGGTCGTACCCAGGACCGCTGCCATGGAGCAGGAATGTGTGGCCCCCCTGGTGTGATGGCATACTCTGGTGGTACTGCCAGGTCCTGCAGCAAGGTGGGTGTCACAGGTCCCCCCCCCATGCCTGCCTGACACGCTGCATGGTGCACTTTAAGAGTGGCAGTGTGGGCAGCCACCCTGCCACAACATCCAGAACCCAAGTGGTGCACTGCACAAGCACCTGTGTGGTGCTTTCCATGCTGCTGCAGGCATGGTCACGGACAGTGCTGAGCAACTCCTAGACACCCAGATCCCCTGCATTGGGTGCATGGTTATGTGGCCACCCAGTGTATTCAATGGCATCCACCTCAGTGTGCACCCTAGTGGGGTAGCTGTGGTGATGGTCTTCAACGCATCTGCAGTAAGTTTTTTGTTTGACCTCCTTGTCCCACCAATAGATGTGTCCACAGTGGGACAGAAGGGTCTTCCCATTCTGGCTGGTAATGGATCTGCAGTCTGATATCCTGTGTTCACTCCCAAGTAGGGTGGCCTCCAGATCCACTTTGGCCCCTGAAATGTGCATGGGTGGTCTAGGTGGATGCCCACCTGTGCTTGTGCCACTGAACATGTGTGCACTGGCATACCCCATGTCCCTGATGCATTCAAAAAGGATGTGCATGTCCAACAGGCATGCTATGTAGAACAGGTATGGCAGGTGATGGTTCCGGTGGTGTGCCTAGCAGCTGTGGTTGTGGTGGTTGATGGCGAGGCAGCAGCCCGTGAAGATCTGCTGCTTTCCCATATGGTATGTCATGTTCCACTGCCTTGCTCTGTATACCTGGTTGTCTATCCTGCCTACTGTGCAGTGCTGTGGGATGCTATGAGGTTCGATCCCACAGCTCGGTGACCCACAGCCCACATCCTGCATTGGTGGTGAGTGCACAGTGCCTGAGGCACTGTGGCAGTTTGGCAGCAGCTCACACAGCCCTGCACATGGAGCTTGTCCTGCTGCAGCCTGCTGCACTGTCTGAGTGCCTAGTTGTGTGGGGGGGTGTTGTGCTAGTTCCCTCTGTGGCCATGACGGGCACATCAGGTGGCATGTTTTGGTATCATGGGGGTGGTGGCTGCTGCTGGGTGCTACCCATGGGATGTGGATGGGTGCTACCCATGGGGTGTGGGTGAGTCCTCTGCTGGCCTGCCAGGCAATTGCCATACATGCGTAGGCTGTACTCACCCATTCCAGCACTGACCTTTTTCCCCCCTTTGCCCTTATTCTAGTTGCCCTAATCCCAGACGCCCTTTTCCAGTTCACTGTTACTGCCCATAAGCCCACACAGACAGGTCACCCACGTCCTCACTGCCATGTCTGGGACTCGCGCTACTGCCAGTCACCCATTGGGCAATCCGCCCATGTGCTGAGCGCTGTGCAGAGCTGTGCACTTCTAACGGTCTCAGCCAGGGGATGATGCCCATCTTCATTTCCCCATCCTGGGGTCAGCCCATATCACAGGATACCATTAAATATTATGTTCTGACTGGCTAGGCAAAAAAAAAGCTTCTGAATTTCAGAAGACAGCTACTTATGTTTCACTTTTTGTAGGAGAAGACAATTTGCTTTGGTCTTCAGTTTCCCTGGGGCCTTTGGGTGAACCCAAGAGGGGGCCACACAAATACTGATGTAATAATTACCTTTGTACACCAGAATGGATTATTTACTGATGATTTATGTAAGCAATAAGACACAATGAGATGTGCATTAGACAGTTCTAATGCACAATCAGAGATGTTGTGAGGCACAGGGCTGCAGGCTGAGTGCCTTCAGCCCCTGGTCTTATGTTAGAACTTTCAAATGCACATCCTTGAAGTGTCTTATTGCATTAATAAAATGGGTCTTCCTATTTTGAGATACCCGAGGAAGATGGTGACAGAGTAGCTGCGAGTTGTGAGCTGTTGCAGAAAGACCTCCTGAAAACTCCCCATTTACATCAAAAATGATAAAAAAGAAAAGAAAAGAGAAAATATAGAGGATGCCGCTGTAAAACATACTTAGTATACTGGGTTACCGAGTCATTATTACTCATGTCAGAACAGAAATCAAGAACCAGATTTGGGAAACATAATTCTATACAAAGCGTAACACCTAAAGTAACAAAAATGCTTAAGAAAAAAAAAGGAGGAAATATATGGATGAAACTTCCTTAACTGTGCCTGAAGATATAAATGTGTTCCCTCAGTTATTAAGCCCTATTGACTCACTGCAACTCAAAAGTAAGGAAATAAATACAAAAAAAAAAGACAAAAAATATATTTTAGCTGAAGGGGAAAAAATACAAAGCTGGATCAGGAACTAAATTCTCCAGATATGTTATCACAGATTCAAGGGGCTGAACCCAAAAAGATTTTTTATGGTTTATTTAACCTCCCTAAGACATCTTTGCCTAACAAAAGAGTGCTGAAATAGAACCTGAAGTGCTCAACCAAGAGGCAGCCTCAGCCACACCTCAAATACAAACAAGTAAAACTTCAGAAAAAAACTAAAGAAAGCCCCCAAATTAAAAAAAAAAACATTCCAATGACTGTTACGAACACTGAAGAAACACAGATACACAGTCAAATCAGCCAGAATACAGAGAAGGACTTGGGACAAAAAATGAAGCAGACAAATATTGTAACTATGCCCACTAGGGAGGGATCAAATACAGTGTCTAAAAATCAGGAAGCAGTGCAAGAAGAGGAAGAATATGTACCTAAATGGGCACTTAAAACGTTAAAGGACATATCTGAAATAAAACAGGAGTTAGACCCAATTAAAGACATACAAAAAAAAATAGGAAATTTAAAGCAAGACATAAAAGAGATCACAAAAAATTTCCATGACCTGCTGACCCGGACAAAAGAAGATGAACAAAGAACTTCCCAGACAGACGATGACATAAGAATGGCAACTCAGGCAGAGAGAGATATTGTAGATATCAAAGGGAAGATTTTGGACTCAGAGCCATGAGCACGCAGAAAAAAATGTCTGAATAATTAAAATTCCAGAACAATGGGACAATGACACTCCAATAGCAAAAACTTTACACCAGATTTTCTCTATTTAGATACATCCTTGGAGCAAGTTAAATTTTATATAGATTAAGCACATAGAGCACAGAAACCTAAAGCAGAACAAAGTAGCCCTCCACAAGCTATTATTGCTAAATTCATGAAAACTACAGATAAAGACTTACTTATGAATGCAGTCTATAAACAAGCATTTGTCAATGCCGAATGTTTGCTTGCTGGCATTGGCAGTGGTAGTGTAGAAGTTACAGAGCTGCATAATAGGAATGGCAGCGAAGTATTGAACTGAAGCCAACCCCACCACCACCCTGCAGAGAGTGACAGGCATTGGGGTGTGCCTTTGGGTTGTCAGGCATAACGACCATGCCATTTCACCACACCCTACCCTGCAGACACTGACAAGTGTCACGGTGTGCCTTGGGGTCTTTAGCCCTTATGCGCACCCCATTCCATCAGGAAATATGGTGAGATGGGTGCGGTATAGGAGAATGGGGTGAACATTGGGGCCAAAGAGTCCAAGGCATACCTTGATGCCTCTCACTGGCTGCAGGGTGTGGAATGGTATGAGCATTGCAGGCAAGAATCCCAAGTCACATCCCTGATGCCTGTCATTCTCTACGGGGTTGGGCGTTATGGTTGGAAACCGTAACACCTCAGGCATTCATTGGTATTTTCACTCCAAATTTTCAACATGTTTTTTTATTTACCCCACCTCATGAACAGTGGCAATATCAGTTTGTTAGCCAAAAGCTGCTTATGCACAGCAACTACGGCATTTAGCACCACAGATGCAAACACATTCCGAACAGGATGTAAAAAATGACAGCTGTACTGTTCATGGGGAGGTGTAACAAATGGCAATGTTGCAAATCTGTAGTAAAAATATTTAAAAAAATGGCGAAGTCATGAGCGTGCATAGAAACTGTGCAACGCACACCCATAATGTAATTAGTTTGGGAATTTTTTACAGCAGATTGTCAACAGAGGCATTTTGGGACCTCCGATCATGAACAGTGTCACTGTGATTTACTTTATCTGTCCTGAACAATGATTTCCCACAGTGACCACACATCTCTGTGCTGAAAGTGTGAAAACACATTTCGGTCATGTTGTGAAAAATGACAGCTGTATTGTTCATAAGGAAGTGTGGAAAAATGCCACTGGTGAAAATCTGAACGGAAAATATTACAAAGTCATGAACTTACGAGGGTGCGTGGAAACTGAGCAATGCTCACTCGTAACACAGTCATTTTATGGACTTTTGTCACCAAATTTTCAAAATAGCCATTTTAAGACCTCTGCTCATGAAAAGTGTAACTGTGATTTTCTTAATCTGTCCCAAACATTGCTTTCGCACACTGACTGCGCCATTGTGCGCTACATGTGCGAAAACACATTTTGGATGACATGTGAAAAATAGCAGCTGTACTGTTCATAAGGAAGTGTTATAAAATGGCAATGTTGAAAATCTGGATTGGAAATATTGAAAATTCGCAAACTTCACGCGCGTAGGAACTGCGCAAAGCACGCTCATAAAACAGTCATATTTAGGAATTTTTTCACCAAATTTTCAACATAGCCATTTTAAGACCTCTGCTCATGAACAGTGTCACTGTGATTTTCTTAATGTGTCCCATACATTGATTTTAAGCACACCGACTAGCCATTATGCGCTACATGGTACGGAAACACATTTTGGGCAAGATGATGAAAATGACAGCTATACTGCTCATAAGGAGGTGTAATAAAATGGCAATGTTGAAAATCTGGAGTGAAAATATTGAAATTTAGCGAACTTACGGCGTGCATAGGAACTACATAGCATGCGCTCATAAAACAGTCATTTTAGAATTTTTTCACCAAATTTTCAACATAGCCATTTTAAGACCTCTGCTCATGAACAGTGTCACTGTGATTTTCTTAATTTGTTCCATACATTGATTTCACACACCGACTGCGCCATTGAGCGCTACATGGGCGGAAACACATTTTGGGTAAGATGTGAAAAATGACAGCTGTACTTCTCATAAGAAGGTGTGGTAAAATGGCAATGTTGAAAATCTGGAGTGAAAATATTGAAAATTCGCGAACTTACAAGCCTGCGTA
Source organism: Neoceratodus forsteri (assembly GCA_016271365.2). Lineage (NCBI taxonomy): Eukaryota > Metazoa > Chordata > Ceratodontiformes > Ceratodontidae > Neoceratodus > Neoceratodus forsteri. Next base: position 439,314,720 of record CM057453.1, read on the forward strand.
GGAATTGCGCAATGCACGCTCATAAAACAGTCATTTTTTTGAATTTTTCCACCAAATTTTCAAAATAGGCTTCTTGAGAGCCCACCTTATGAACACTGGCAGTGTCGTTTCATTAATCTGGCCCAAAAGGTGATTTCGTGCAGTGATTGCGAAATCACCCTTCAGGCCCAAATAACGTCATGACAGTGACATCATTCATGAGAAGGGGTCCCAAAAACCCCATGTTGAAAATTTGGTGCAAAAATTCCAAAAAATGCCTGAGATATGCAACAAAGTTGAAAAACCCTATCTATCCCATTATACAGCTTACCTGCATTTCCTCAGTTCGGTCGACTTTGAAGAGTGCAGATGTGTTCCCGGTCCACGAAGATCGTGCACCAGAGTCTGGAGGTAAGTATGGGGTGAGGGGGTGTGGAGAGGCAGGTGTGCAGTGGGTGGGTGCAGGTTGTGGGAGGGGCAGGGAGAACGCTTGAGGGACAGTTTTTATTTACAGTTTTTTAAAATTGATGACGCGGGATGTTTGCCACGCTGGGGTGGGCTCCCAGTGTGGCACAAGGACGACTGGTTGGGGGGGTGTGGAGCTGATGGGGGATTGGGCACCCCCATCAGCCATAGCATCAGTTGCCACGCTGGGGTGGGCTCCCAGCGTGGCACCCAGTACTCTGGGGGGGAGGACAGTGGAGCCGACGGTGGATTGGGCACCCCGTCGGCTATCTGATAACTTGCCATGCTGGGGTGGGCACCCAGCGTGGGATGTGGAAGGCTTTGGGGAGCACAGCACAGCCAACGGGGATTGGGCACCCCTGTCGGCTATACAGTGTGTGTGTGTGTGGGGGGAGCAGCAGTCAGTATGCGTGCATGTGTGTGTGTGTGTGTTTGTGTGTGTGTGTAGGGGGAGCTGTGCATGAGCAGGCGATATCTGATTGCTGCTCACTGAAGCATTGCTCCCCTTTCAACTGTATGCCACTGCATTTTGGAGCTGTCATAGACCACTGCAGTCCACCTATTGTGTAATCCTACACTGTGTCTTTCAAACCCCACCAGTAAGTGGCTTTGTGGTTTGATATAAAAGAGTTTACACAGATAATTGTATTTTGTAATAGAAAAAAAATGTTTAGACAAAGTATATATCTAGGGGAAGTTTTCTATAGATTTTTATTTTTGGAAAGGGGAAACTATAATAAGAATTAACTTAATAAAATAAAAAGCTTGCCTATTCTAAAAATTCCCAAATATGGTTTCGGTAACACAAGCAGTGCTTGTAGCCCTGACCACATTGGTTGTTCATGGCATCAACACTTCAATAAAGAGAAAAATAATTTTGACTTATGTAGTTAAGCATAACAATGATATTTAAATGCTTCAAGAAACTCACTTAATAGATTCAGAAATAGTTAAACTTAAAACCTACTGGGTAAAACATCTCTACTTTTCAACAGGGACAACCAATAGTATGGGGGTAGCAATATTAGTCAGGAAAAATCTGAATTTTAAGTGTATAAATCAATTCTCTGATCAGGAAGGAGGAATTATTCTAGTACAGTGTGAAATAATGGGAAAAAAGTTTATATTAGGTTTTTTATATGCCCCTTTTATAAATTATCAGAATGTTTTAGCAAAAATGCTATTTGGGATTATTACACTTCGTGAAGGTGACGATACTAGATGGTGATTTAAATGCATATTTAGATGTATACTTAGATAAATCTACCCCTTTAACAGCCCAAGATAAGAAAACAATGAAACAAGTACAAGATTTTATGTCGGATTTACATTAAGTGGGTGGCTAGAGATTAAAGCACCCTAATATTAAAAATGATGCCTTCTTTTCGAATCCAATGGACACATTTTTGAGACTGGACTATGTACTAGTAGCAGCAAAAATCATACAAAATGTGGCAGATATAGAAATATATAATATCCATATGTCTGACCATGAAATGGTAAAAATGAATATAGTTCCAACTACGAACAGGAAGAAAACCTTTCAATGGAGATTTAATAAGGCACTATTGAGAGATCCTGATTTTGTCTCCCATATCTCTGCCACAATACAGTAATTGTGGCATTTCAACTATGAAGAAACTGGTATGGTGACAAAGATATGGAATGTGTTCAAAGGAACTCTTAGGGCATATGTTATATAATATGATAAAAAAATTAAAAAAAAAAAAACAACAGACCACTAAAATAAACCAGTTAGAAAGGGATATCAAAGAGCTGGAAATTACAATACTGAATGGTGACAAGTCCCTTAATAAAGAAAAAGAAGATAATGTGGCAGAATTAAAACAGTACAAGAATAGTTCAATAGAAAAACAAATGATAATATTAAAAACTAATCTTTATTATAATGTAGATAATTGGGAAGGCTCCTAGCACATATAATTAAAAAAGAACCAGAAAAACATATTCTTTGTGAAATACAGAATACAAATGGCCAGATAATAACTCAAGACAAACACATAGCTACAGTCTTTAAAGGGATTTACCAAGATTTGCCATAACAAATGGAAATAGTAACCTGTAGGTGTTGTGAATCAGTCTCTTACCATTCAAACTGCCAAAGAATGCTGTTTTCCATGAAACAAATCATTTTATTTTGGTGCTCTGCTTCATTTGCATAACCTGACCTTTTTTTTCCCTCAGCCTGCAACAGCCAACTATGACATCATACTATGGAAACAAAGTTATTAAAGGGGCAGTGTCACTTTTAGTTTTAGATAAACAAATTAGCTATGTACTGTACCCACAATGCCTCACTATGTACATCAGTATACAGGCTATTATATGTATGTGCTCACTGCAAAAATAGGAGACTACATCTCTCAGTATAGAAGTCTTGCAGCTAGATACGGTGTGCACAATGCGTTGTTGTGAAAATAAACATACAAAAGCTTATATTGTTGACATCACTACAGAAACATGAGACAGCATCTCACAGAAAGAAAATTGAAACACAGGTTCTTCTTTTACCCACAATGCCTTGCTATGTACATTTACATATAAGTGCTCACCACTAGCAACATATGGGATTATACTTCTGAGTAAGGCACATTTAAGTCAACATTATACATTACCCAGAATTCCTTGTTGCTGCATGTAAAACATTGACAGCTCCCTGGTATGACATCATTCTGGGGGTGTGGCCACACACAGAAAACCGGAGGACAAAACACTGATAAAACATTAAAAACATGACTGTGACAGATCTTTTTATAAGACAAATTGCATCTGCAACATCTGAAGCATGGCTGGCAATGGCATACTATGAGAAAAAGACATTTGGGGAACCTTACTATATTACTTTAAGGAATATTTTGAAAAGATATATCAAGAAGGATTAAAATGAAAAAAAGATGAAATAAGGGAATATCTGAGGAGTGCAAATTTAACTACCACACAACTTAACTGGGAAGATATAACCAAATCAAAAATAAAAACTATAATAGAATCACTACCTAAAAACAAGACTTAACTTTTAAAACAATACTGTCACCTTGGATTGTAAAACTCACTAATGAAATAATGGAAACAGCAATCTGTCCATCAGTGGTGGAAGCAGTAGTTACATTAATATAAAAAGAGAATACAAATGCACTACCAGAAAATTATAGACCCATTGCCTTAATGAATGTAGATTATAAAATAACAGCAAAAATGATAGTTAAAAGAATTGAAGATATAGTTCCAGTGTTGGTTCATGACAACCAAACAGGTTTTGTCAAAGGAAAAACAATTTTTCAAGGACTGAAAAGGGTTCAGGCCTCAGTACACAAATACAAGAATAATAAAAGTGGATGTATTGTAGTAGCACTGGATGCCTCCAAGGCTTTTGATCTTGTAATTTGGAATTTTTTGTTTCAAAGTCTTGAATATCTGCACTTTCCGATACAAATATTGAATACGTGTAGGGCTTTTTACAGAGATGTAAAAGTAAAAATAAAAATAAATCAGTTCTGTACTCCCCCAATAAGGACAGCTAATGAAATACATCGGGGTTGTCTGCTGTCCCCCATTCTTTTCATTATTGCATTAAAATCACTCTTAACAAGGATAAGACAAAATGTACTTATTCAGGGGTTACAGATGGAAAGTGAAATAATAAAACTAAATGTGTATTCTGATTATATTTTGGTGTTTATAAAAAAATCATGCCATAGCTTTTCTTGTATTATTAGAAGATATGAAGAGATACTCCTGCCTATCTGGATTTAAGCTCAATAAAGACAAAACATAATTTTAAAAATAACTGAAATAATAAATTAAAACCATTTTATGATAAAGGATAGAAAGATAAAAGATGAAATGGAATATTTGGGGGGTAATGTTGACACATGAAACTTTGAAAAAAGTACAAAAAATGCATTAAAGATTAATAACAAAATACAAAATATGCTGGATAGGTGGCAGTGTCTATCCCTATCCCTATGGGGAAGGATTGAACTTTTAAAAATGATGGTATCACCACATTTGTTATACTTATATCAGACCTTACTGGGGGCTATATCTGACAATACTAGAAATACAGTTCGAGTGATCTTTAAAAAATTTCTTTAGCAAGGGGGACTTGGGAGGAATGAGCTGCCAGATCCTAATTATTAATATCAGATAGTAACAATATCCCAATCTGGACCTTCTTAAGTTGGCATAGAAATACAAATATAACAATGTTACAGTTTTGAAATAACTTCATTACAACAAAAAGACGTTATTACCTATACATGATATACTATTTGATCCATATATTTATAAGGACTATAAAGATATAGCACACTTCGATGTTATTACTTTAATAAAGAAAATAAACAATGAGGGTTATATGGAGGTACCTATTTCATACATACCAATTGGACTTACTATTAATGAAACAAAAAAGACAACTAAACCCAAAGAATTTTTATTTGAAAAAATTTACCAAATGGGAATTGAGAGCTGGCAATATATAACTGATGAACGAGGTTTAATAAATTTGCAGACATTGAAAGAAAACTATAAAATACCTAATTTTGCATGGTTGAATTATTAATAGTTATTACAGCCCCTGCCCAGGAGTCCCAGCCACACTGCCTTCATGTGCTTCAGCATCTCTTTGTGTTTCTACTCTTCTCCTGTTACACTCAGGGGACATTGAGTTCAACCCTGGGCCTTCCTGTTCCTCCCCAGCTTCTCATCATGGTGCACCTGCTCTACAACCCCACTGAAGGGCCTAAGAATTGCTCACATGAATGTTAGGAGCATCCGTCCCAAGATGGCTGAACTTGAGGCCTGGGTTACTATGAAGTCTCCTGACATCCTCTACATTTCTGAGTTGTGGCTCAAGCCTTCTTTCAAGATGCATGAGGTGGCACAACCTGGATATACCTGCTTCAGGAAGGACCAGCTGGGTAAAAGGGCTGGTGGTGTTATGATTCACACCAGAGCTGACCTGGTTGTAGCTGAATTGCCTGTACCTGCAATGGAATCCCCGTCGGTGAAAGCCCTGTTCCTCTCCTAAACTCTTGGCAATATCAAGAAGTTAATTATTGGTTGTGCCTATCAGCCCCCCAGTACTTCCACCTCTAGCCTGCCTCCCTTTATCTCCACACTTGTCAGCCTCTCCCAGCATGACCTTATACTGTGTGGTGATTTTAACAACCATTGGCTAGCTGACTTGAACCTAGTACTACTCATTCAAGACTCCATATGCTTCAACAAGTCTAGCAAGAACACCTTATTGGACTGGGTCATTACCAACTGTCCGCTGAAGGTCAGATATGCTGGTGTACTATCGGGAAGTATAAGTGATCACTCTCCCACTATGTGTGTCTGGAGGAATAACTACCCCAACCCCCCCTAAAATTACCCTCGTCCGTGATATGTTTAGGTTTGAAGTGAACAGCTTTATTGCCTCCATCCATAGCACTAACTGGAGCCCTATCTTGACTCTCCCTGATATCAACCAAGCCCTGGATTTTTCTTATAACTACCTTTACCCATATTGTTGATACCCATGCTCCCCTAAAAAAATGCAGATCTAAAGATATTAAAGCTCCTTGGCTGAGCAAGGAGTTAAGGATGCTCATGTCCTCTCGTGACCGGACTTGGCAGTCCTTTAAGAAAAGTGGCCTACCTTCAGACTGGACTTGTTACAGGCAGCTTAGAAATCAGTGTAAGAACTCCCTTCACAAAGCCAAACACCATCACTTTAAATCTTTGCAAACTGAACACCTTTGTAACCCTAAAGAGTTTTGGTGCCAGGCAAATTCTCCGGTCAAAAGGAAAGGCTGCAGAACTCCCTAAATTCATTGTTGCCCAGGGCTCCTCCCTTACTGAGCCCCATCTATTGCCACCGGATTTAATGAATTTTTTGCCTCTCTATTCAAATATACCTCTCTGTTCCCACAGTCTCCTGACCCTTCCTCAGCACCAACTACCAAAGTCTTCATGGCATCTCACCCTGCCTTCCATCTGAAATTGGCCACTTGCAAAGAGGTCCAGAGGCTCCTCACTCACCTAAAGGCCAAGAGTTCCCCATGTCACGACTCCTTAGAGCCCAAATTCCTAAAAATTGGTGCTCCGGGACTTGCTTGCCCAGTTCATGATTTATTCAAGTGTTCCTTCCTGTCTAGCACTGTACTGGACAAGTGGAAAGTTGCGGTAGTTGTACCAGTGCACAAAGGTGGGCCTAACACTGTTGTTGAGAGCTTCCAACTGATCTCTAGTCTCTTTCCTCTTGCCAAGATCCAGGAGCACATTGTCTACCATCATCTACAGGAGCACTTAGAGAATTATAACCTGCTGTCTCCATATCAGCATGGATTTAGCACCCTCATAGCCTTGTTGAAAGTAACTTTGGATATTTATCATGCCATGGATCAAGGTTCTGCCACTGGTGCCATCTTTGTTGACCTGACTAAAGCGTTCAACCTTGTGAATCATGATCTCTTGCTACAACTGCTACAGACAATTGGTTTGGATCCCACTGCCCAACTGGGTCCACAGCTATCTCTCCTGACGTTCACAAGGTGTCAGATGGGCCAGTGCTCTATCTGATTTGAAACATATTACATACGGTGTCCCACAAGGCTCTATTTTGGGCCCTCTGTTGTTCTTGCTATTTATAAATGATTTTCCTAGGCATTGTGGCGGGGCCTCTGTGCATCTCTATGCGGACAATGCCATTATTTATCGTTCCTCTCCTGAAGTCTCCTTGATTAACAAGAAACTTGCTTCTGACTTCAAGGACCTTGAAGACTGGTTCCAGTGTAACCAACTTGTCCTCAATACTAAAAAAACTAAATGTATGCTCTTTTCTCGCTGCCCTCCTCCCTCTTTTCCCCCTCTCACCTCTACATATCAACTCCCATAATGGTGACATTCTTGAGTCTGTCCCCACATTTAAGTACTTGGGTGTCACTCTAGATACCTCTTTATCCCTCTCTTCCCATGTTTCTACCCTGGTCAAAACACTGAACCAGATGTTGGGACTCCTTTAACGTATCCTCCCCTTCCACACCTCTGCCTCTTATATCAAGACTGCCTCTGCGTCTCTTCTTCCTCTTCTTACTTACGGTGTGCCCTTATTACTGTTGACCAAGGGGTCTAACATGCCACTGCTTGCCCAGGTGTACCATAGGGTGGGTAGGTTTGTACTTGGGGTCAATAGTCGCCATCACCACTGTGATGTCTTATCTCTCCTTGGCTGGCTCCTGTATGAATTGAAACTAAAGTACTCAACCTTGAGCTTTGTGCATAAGCTTGTTCACAGATTTACCCCTCCATGCCTCACAGAGATTATTCACCTTAGGAAACTGGCACATGCCCTCCATTCTTCTGCACTACCTCTCTTCAAATGGCCTAATCTGAGGCCTGAGGCTTATGGTCACCTGTAAATCCTTCACCTTCACACCAATAACTGTTTGGAACTCCCTGCCTCCTCCCGTCCTTTCCTGCACATCTCTGCCCAAGTTCCAAACCACTTTACTTGCCTTCCTTTCCTCCTATGCTAACTGCACCTGTTTCCAGTTACTTTCTCGCTCCACATTCCCCTCATCTTTACTCTACTTCCCAAGTTCTCTCCCTCCTCTACCCTCTTGTTAATCTCCCTTCCTTGGTCTGTACCCCCATCACTTCTATGTCCATTGTTTACCTGGTTTTACTCCTCCCTCCCTCCCTTTCTCCTCCCCCATGTCCACTCCCTACGTTCACTCTGTCTCTACAGACATCAGTCCACACTCGTGTTCTCACATTCTAGCTCCCTGAATCATTTATGGGTAATGACCCGGACACCATGGTATCTTGTGAAGTAACCTGATTGGATTTACCTGTTTTATTTATTTTACTTGATATCTATGTATACAAATATTGCTTCCCTCTGGAAGGCATTGTACCCTCTGTATAATATGTACTGTATATAACCAATGTACTCAATTATTTTACTCATATCGTATTGTTCTTATAGATTGGCTCTTCACGCACTTGCTATACTGTAACCTCTGGTGAATTGTCATGTTCCAAGTTGACTCCTAGTTGTTGTCAGTTCCCAAGTGCATGCTATTGCCTTTTGTATCTCATACGTTGTCTTCTGTATTGTTCTTTTTATTGCTGTTCTCTCCCGGGCTGCCCCTGAAAAAGGGACTGTAATTGTCTCAGTGGACTTACCTTGTTACCAAAATTCAAATAAATAAATAAATAAATAAATAAAATAAGTAAAAAAAACCCACATATTTATAATATACAGGATTGGCAAAATCAAAGAACCAAATATAATAAAAGCGAACAATATAATACTATAAAGACAATAAGTAAAATGTATAAAATAACCATTTCACACATATTAAATAAATGGGACAAAATAAAAAAATAGTATAAGAATAAAATGGCAACAAGAAGCCAATATACAAATAAACAAGCTCTAGGATTTTTTTCACCAGATTTGCCACATGGGGTTTTTGAGACCCCACCTCATGAACAGTGGCACTATCATTTCATTAATTGGTCCCAAAAGGTGATTCCGTGCAGCGACCGTGAAATCACCTTTTGAGACTGAGTAACGAAATGACAGTGACAGTGTTCATGAGGTGGGGCCCCAAGAATCCCATGTTGAAAATGTGGGGCCAAAAATTCAAAACAAGGCTGGTTTATCAAGATAAGTTGAATACCCCATTGAATGCTATTATAGCATACTTACCTTTGATTCTTCAGTTTTTGGTTCAGCTTTGAAGAGTGCAAATGAGTCCCAGTTCAGAGAAGATGACAGCACTGACCTATGGAAGTAAGTATGGGGTAAGGGGTGTGGGAAGGTGGGTGCTCAGTGGGAGGGTGTGGATGGGGGACTGGGGCAATGATGAGGAACTGTTTTCTTTTTTACAGGTAAAAAAAAACAGTTTTCTTTATTTACAAGGAAACAAAAACCATACATTTGGGCACACTGGGGTGGGCTCCCAGTGTGCCATAAGAGCTGGGGGTGGGTGGGTACATAATGCTGACACAAGGATTGGGCACCCCAATCTTGGCAGGGAGGAAGAAAAAAAATCATAAATTTGGGCACACTGGGATGGGCTCCAAGTGTGCCACATGAGTTGGGAGGGAACATAATGCTGACATGGAGATTGGGCATCCCGATGTCAGTGCAATGGAAATAAATATCATTAGGGCACACTGGGGTGGGCTCCCAGTGTGTCACATGAGTTAGGGGGCTACATAATGCCAACACGGGGGGGTTTGGAACCCTGATATTGGTGCAGTGATGGGAACAGAGGGAGTGGGGAGGACAGCAGCAGTGGGAGAGTGTGGGAGGGTTTTCTTTGCTGCCAGTGCTGGTGGTAGTTATGCAACTGTGCATGCATGGCATGTACACATACGTAGTTGCGGTGAATAACAGTTTGCTATTCACAACATGATGATGCCAGTGGAACTTTACATGCACATGAGTCGTGCATGTGCAGTTCTTGCCTGGAATGCAGAAGTAACAGCCAAAATAGTGTGGCTGTTATTCCGTAGTAGCAGATTGTGGTGAAGGATTTCAAGCTTCATTGGACTTTTGGAAGGATACTTTCAAAAGTCCAATGGAAGGTTCCATGATCGGCCATTTTTGTAAGGTATGATCAGTCCCAAAATGGCTGTAGGCTCTGCCCATAGCCCTAAAAAGACAAATTGGGACACACTTTGCTTAGATGCGAAAAATAAATGTTATTATGCCAAAAATAAAACTATACAAATAAAATGCTTAGCACGAGTTTATTACACAACTAATAGATTATACAAAATGGGGATTCTCAACACATCCATCTGCTGGCACAACTGTGGTACAAAAGGGAAACTGTATCATCAAGTATGGGATTGTCCACATGTAAAAAAATGGTGGGAATAAACCCATTAATATTTAACTAAACTATTTAATATCAGCATGCCAATGAGTTTCCAGAGTTTTCTGAATGATTATATTGGTTTACAAATTACAAAGGAACAAAAGTGTATAATTAATATTCTAACTATGACCACAAAGAGTATGTTCCTGGAAAATTGTAATAGTATTAATATGCCAATTTTTAACTACCCAAAGTGGTATAATAATTTAAAGAGTACTCTAAGCTATGAAAAACTATTTAGGAAATTTTTTGAAAGCTATGATTATACACAATCAGCTTGGCAAGCAATAAAGTTACTGGTACCACCTCTCCTAAAAATCTGAAAAGCTAAGAATACATTAGATCATGTATTTATTGATAGAAATCTTATTCTGGGGGAAGGAGGGGGTTTACAAACATTGATATTGTTATGTTTTTGTCTTTTCACTTCTTGCTTCTTTTTGTTTCCTTATTTACTTACTACAATGTATAAATGTAACTAATACTTCTATAACATATATGAAAATTTCAATAAAAGTGATTAAAAAAAAAACAATTGTCTTCCCAGTTTACATCCATGGAAAAATGTTAAGATGTTCAAATAGTAAATAAGTACAATCTTTAAATAAATTGACCTGAAATAGTTCTTCCGCCTGATGGCTTTTTTTTTTGCTTTAGACTTGTTGTTCCCAAAAGGCTTCCATAGTTGTAGTTTTTTTACTTGTGTAGTTTTTCAGTGAGTGCTGTGGGTTCAGCAGAGGAAGAGAGGTCGACAGTGTATAGATAAATAAAGAAGAAGAGACAGCTGTAGGTTTTATTTGCTGAGTTTTTCTTCTTTTCTGCTTTATCTTGAAGCATCAGAACTGTGGTATAGATGAAACTGACAGTGAGAGCATAAGTGCAAAAAAGCACTGAAACACAGTGTGAGAAATGAGATTACTTTGTACCTTTTTTTTACCTCTTGCCAAATAAGAGTTAAGATGTGCAGTGTGGGGGACAGAGAATGAGAACTGCTAGTCAAGACAAGATGTGCGGGTAGCAAGTGGGTGACAGAAAATATGCAAGTGCATGACCCCCCAGTATGACCATGTTCTACACACCAGTAAGTGGCAGTGTCTTTGAAAATAAAACAAATTATGCCTACGGGCTCCTGATCTACATTTTAAAAGACTGTCTTACAATAATTAAAAAAAAACAATATAACAAGCAGAGTGTGTGACACAGTAGAGGGTGGGACTGATCGAGCAACAGGTGGGCAGATGTGTGGAAACAGATTGAGGCAGATAGAAAAAAGAGACAAAAACAAAATGTATTCATTACAATGGCATGCATTTATGTGATTTTTTTCTATAGTGTGTTAAGTCAGCCAGGGAAAGAAGCAGCTACTGTATGGCAGAGAGGCTGTAGAAAACTCTTGCTAAGTGAAGAGAAAAAAAATGGCTGCCATTATATGTTTAAACATTCTATGGAGTGGCCCAGGGAGTGGCACAAGGATTTATGTCCTGCGTCCTGCTGGCCAGTACTTTTTATGTTGCTTGCACGCATGTGCAAGAAACATAGTGCCATCATCCGAGTTTTCAGAGGTGTGGCACCTGTCTTCCAATTCAGCCAGTGAATTTGCAGGCGTGGCCGCAGTTCTCCAATGACTGCTGCAGCTGTCTATGACAGCAGTCGAAAATGCAGTGGCATACAGTTGAAAGGGAGTGCTCCACTTCAGTGAGCAGAGCTCTCCCCCCCACACACAGACGCAAGCATGCATATTGCATGCTGATGCGATCCCTCCCTCCCCACGCACTCACTGTATGAGCAGGGGTGCCCAATCCCCCTCGGCTCCACGCCTCCCCAAAAAGCTGTCCAGGTGCCATGCTGGGAGCCACCCAGCGTGGCAAAAATGTTATAGCCAATGGGGTGCCCAATCCCCTGTCGGCTCCACGGCTGCACACGCCCCCCAAAGCTTTCCAGGTGCCATGTTGGGAGCCCACCCCAGCGTGGCAAATCTTGTTATAGCCAATGGGGGTGCCCAATCCCCCATCAGCTCCAGCCCCCCCAAACAGCCTTTCCAGTTGCCATGCTGGGAGCCCACCCCAGCATGGCAAATGTACCGCGTCGTCTTAATTTAAAAAAAAACCCTGTAAATAAAAAAACAGTCCCTCGCAGTCTCCCTGCCCCCACCCACAACCACCCACTGTGCACCCTGCCTCCCCACACTCCTCACCCCATACTTACCTCCGGAGCTTGGTGCGACAATCATCAGTGGACCGGGAACATGTCTGCACTCTTCAAAGCCGACCGCAAACTGAGGAAATGCCGGTAAGTTGTATAATGGAATAAATAGGGTTTTTTCAACTTTGTTGCATATCTCAGGCATTTTTGAGAATTTTGGGCCCTGATTTTCAACATGGGGTTTTTGGGACCCCTCCTCATGAATTCTTGCACTGTCATGGCATTAATCGGGCCCGAAGGGTGATTTTGCGGTCATCACGTGAAATCATCTTTCAGGACCAATTAACAAAATGACACTGCCAGTGTTCATAAGGTGGGCTCTCAAAAAGCCTATGTTGAAAATTTATGAAAAAATTCCTAAAATTACTCTTTTACGAAAGCGCCAGCAGTTCCTATCATGACGCTAGTAAGTTCAGTGAATTTTCAATATTTTCACTCCAGATTTTCAACATTGCCATTTTACCTCACCTCCTTATGAGCAGTACAGCTGTCATTTTTCACATCCTGCCCAAAACATGTTTCCGCCCATGTAGTGCACAATGGCGCAGTTGGTGTGCGAAATCAATGTATGGGACACATTAGGAAAATCACAGTGACACTGTTCATGAGCAGAGGTCCTAAAATGGCTACATTGAAAATTTGATGAAAAAATTCTTAAAAATGACTGTTTTATGAGCGTGCATTGAGCAGTTCCTACGCACGCTCGTAAGTTCGCAAATTTTCAATATTTGCACTCCAATGACTTCCAAATACCTAAACAGCACATACAAGCAGGCAACATTCGGCATTGACAAATGCTTGTTAGTCATGCATTAAACACTTCTAACGCATGGCTATTAATCAGGACCCAGGATTTTCCCTACCCATTTTATAATTCATATTTAAATCCTGGTGATTGGATACATAGCATTCTACTGTATATCAATAGTATGCCTGTACTTGCTTTGGTGCTAAGATAGTTGCTTTCCTTTCTCTTTGGCTTTGGCTTCTCAGAAGGAACTAGAAGGGAAAGGATCAGATTTGTTACAGTACAGTAGCTTCTTGCTGTTTTTACATTGTTTCTTGTGGATTTTACTGGGTAGAAGGTTATTTCTTTTCTTTCTTACTACTTCTAAGGGGCTAGCAGGGTATTGTTTTGGGGCTGTTGGAATTTTGAAAACTGTTTTGGTGGCTATAAGTGGTCTCATTTGTTTGATGTTTCACTGTGTAGCAGGCTGCATTTGTACAGGCCTATTTCTTCTGATTTAAAACCTATTTGGTGTGATTTAACTGGGGCTGTTTCTTTGAATCAGAGACCTATGTCTTCTAATTTCAAGCCTATTTTGATGTGCTATTGATGAAGCTGTTTGAATTGGAAACCTGTTTCTTTTGATAGCAAACCTATGTTGGGGCCTTTGAGTAGAATTGTGATTCATTTTTGCTGGCTTCACTAGCTGCAAAGGTTAGTGCATAGTGGGGGAAGGGTTCTAATGGTCTGACCAGGGGCCTAAGCTACCTGTTTGTTTCTGGAAGATTTGGGTTGGTCCCACCCACCCCTGGTCCGTGATTTCCTTTATACCAGGGGCTCTGCATCACTTCCTCAAATGGGCAACGGATATGCACCTGTAATAGCAGAAGCAGGCATCTAGGAAAGGAACAGCAGTGAGTGGAGAGGTGACTGCTATCTCAGTGGAAGGGAAGTAACTGCAAATCTAGGAGCTTTCATTGTTACTTCATTGCATTGTTATTGCATTGTGGAAAGGAGGAGTAGGAGTTTGAAGAAGGTTGTGCAATAGCTACTTAAAGTCTCTTTTTGAGTTTGGATAGGAAGGTTAGGAATATAAAAAGCAGTTGCTCAATCTATCTAAACGTGTACAACAAATGGGTAAAGGAAATTAAGAAAAGAATGTTTTGCACTGATAGAGGGGAGACTTGGGGGAGGGTTTGGTATCCTGCATCTGGAAGGGTGGAGGGTTGCTGGTGGGCAATGACAGCAATGGGTAGGGTGGTAGGCTGCAACAACTGCAGTGCACCAATCTTTCTAAAAATTGCCTTGAGTGTGGGAGGATGTTTAGTGTGCAACCACATAGAGAAACTTAGAAAGGAGATTGAGGGTCTGCAGGAAGAACTAATACAGGCAAGGCAGACTGAGGGTGGGTTTAGCCCAATACTGGGGGGAGGAAGAATGGGAGATGAGGAAGGGCGATTTAAGCAAACAGTGGTGAGAGGGTCAGAAGAAGGGAAGCAGGGACAAGGGGACCCAGGCCAGGAAGAATGATTGCTGGGGAAACCAGGTCAGGAGACAAAAGACAAATGGAAGGAGGAGATAGGGACTTGTGAGCGGAGGTGAAGAAGTGGCAAAAGTCATGGAGTGGAAAGGAGAGAACAGGTTACTATGAAGAGAGAGGGAGTGGTCATTTGTGAAGGGTCTTCAGAAAATACTTTTGCACTGCTAGAGAGGAAGAAGGTGGAGGAGGGAAATTATGAAATTAGAGGAGTAATTGATAAATGCCTGGACCAAACTGGAGTGGGTGGAAGTTCTGCTGGGAGAATTGCAACAGGGGCAAAAAGGGGAAATAATGTGCAGGAGGAAGACGAGGAGCCAGAAAGGAGAGAGAGAGAGAGATGAATGGAAGCAAGCAGGGAGTAAGAGTGGTGGAATCTTCGTGATGGAGGACTCAATACTAAGAGGAGTCAGGTGGGGTAGCAAGGGAGAGAGCATAGTCGCATTTGGGTGGAGGTCATGCCAGGAATGACAGTGGAAAGGGTGGGACAATCTGTTCTGAAATATGCTAGAAGGGGTAGGAACAAGCCTCATTTAATTATACATCTTGGGACGAATGACCTGGCTGACAAGACAGTAGATATAGTTCAGAGGAGGTTTGAGGAACTAGGACAATTATGTGAGGGGGCAGGAAGAGCAGTAACTTTTTCGGAGATACTTCCTGTGCCCAAGGCATGCACAACAAGAAAGCTGAGAATAGAGGAATTTAACAGATGGCTAAGAACCTGGTGTTGTGCTAAAGGGTATGGGCTGTGGGAGGGGTAGGGAGGGACCTGGGAGGACAGTAGTCTCCATGCCAAGGACAGACTACACTTGAGTGAGGAGGGAAAGAAAGTGTTGAAACAGAGGATGGAGAAGTACATAGAGGAAGTAGGGAATTTAAACTAGGAGCGGAGGGTGGCAATCGGGCAAGAGACATGCAGAGACCACAGGTTGGGAAACCATATAAGCTTACCCCCCATAACAGTGACAAAGGACAAATGGCAAGAACTATTGGTGATGCTAGTAAAGGAGGCAGGATGGGAGAGGGGGGAAAAGGGTGGAAGGTGGTTACCCTCAATGCTAGGAACCTTGGCAGGAAAACTGCAGAGTTACAGGTGCTCATGGCAGAGGGAGAGGTGGACATTGCAGCCGTCACAGAAACATGGGCCACCTAATACAATGACTGGAACCTGTCTGTACCAGGGTACAGGTTATTTCATAGGGACAGGGTGATTGGGAAAAGAAGGGGTGTGGCACTATATGTGAAGGAAGGACTGAAGTGTGTAAGGGAGGAAGGGGAGGAGGGTAGTACGGAGTCACTTTGGATGCAAATCCAGGATTCCAAGAATAGGATTCTTAGAATGGGAGTGGTGTACAGGCCGCCATCTCAGATGGAGGAGTTAGACAAGGAACTGACGGGACAGAACAGGAGGACCTGCGAGAAGGGTAGTGTGGTGATTGTAGGGGACTTCAACACGCCAGGAGGGACTGAGTACCCAACAACCAGGAACAGAAGGAGCAGGTACTGCTGGATGCCTTCCGGGACAGCTTCCTGCTGCAAATGGTCAGTGAACCAACCAGGTTAGGGAATACCCTTGACCTTGTGCTGGCAAATGGGGACTTTGTGAGAGAACTTATGGTGGAGGAACCGCTGTCAGGGAGTGACCACCACTCAGTATAGCCCATATTGGATATGGGCAAGGAAGGAGTTGAATCTGGCACAAGAGTGTTGGACTTCAGGAGGGCTGACTTTGGGAGGATGGGGGAAGTGGTAAAAGGGTACCTGGCTAGAATTGAATCTAGTATGGACACTAACCAGAGGTGGGAGCTCATAAAGCTGGGGATAGTGGGGCAACCAAAACCTGCTGCAATGCCCAGAGCAAGAAGGTTAGGACTAAGAAACCGAGCTAGTTGAGCAAGGAGGTCATGGAAAAGGTAAGGAGGAAAATAGCTGCCTTTAGGAAGTACAAGAAAATAGGGAGAGGGGAGGACAGGGAGGAGTACTTGACAGAATCGAAGGTGGTGACAAGGGCAGTAAGGGGAGCCAAGGCTTCTATGGAACTCAGTCTGGCACCAGGCATTAAGAAGAGAGAGAATGATTTCTTTAGGTACATCAGGGAGAAAAGGAGCTATAAGGACCACATAGTCGGATTAGGAAGGAGGGGGGTTGGGTGGAAGCAGGGTGCGAAAAGGCAGAAGCACTAAATAAGTACTTCTGCTCAGTATTTACTAAAGAGAAGAGGGGGGTGACACCCAAGGGAGGAGAAATGGCAGAAACGGGGGAGAGGGGGTGACAGATAGGGAAATCATGGAGGGCAGAGTTCGGGAGGGTTTGAAGGCACTGAGGGTGGATAAGGCACCAGGCTCAGCTGGCATCCACCCCAGGGTAATGAAGGAGCTGGTAGAGATCCTTGCAGGAACTTTGGCAGACCTATTTAATGCCTCACTACCTTTGGTGTGTGTACCTCAGCACTGGAGGATGGCTCATGTGGTGCCCCTCCACAAGAGTGGCCCAAAGTATGAACTGGGAAACTACAGACCAGTGAGCCTCACATCCATCATGGGTAAGCTAATGGAGTCTATCCTGAAGGAGAGGCTGGTGGCCCTCCTAGAGGACAAAGGACTACAGGACAGCAGACAGCATGGCTTCATACAGGGCAGATCCTGCCAAACCAACCTGGTGGAGTTCTATGACTGGGTAACTAGGCAACTGGATAGGGGTCATGCAGTGGATGTCCTGTATCTGGACTTCAGTAAGGCATTCAACTTGGTGCCGCATGGAAGGCTGGGAAGTAAGTTAGTAGGCACAGGGGCAGGTGCAAAGCTGGTGAGATGGATAGGGAACTGGCTTCAGGGAAGGCAACAGAGGGTGGTAGTGGGTGGGGAACTCTCACACCCAAGGGTAGTGATGGGCGGTGTTACACAGGGCTCAGTGTTGGGACCAGTGTTCTTTGGGATATTCATTGCAGACATATCATTGGACATCAAGAGCAAGATCAGTCTATTTGCTGATGATACCAATGTAGGAGCAGTGGTGGATGACCTAGGGGGATGGCAGGGGTTGCAGGATGATCTGGCAAAGCTTGAAACCTGGTCAGACACCTGGCAACCGTAGTTTAATGCCAAAAAGTGCAAGGTGCTGCATTTTGGGATGAAGAACCCAAGGAGGAGTTACCAGCTGAGGGGAGTGCAGCTAGCCCAGACAGAGGAGGAGAAGGATCTGAGAATGCTCATTACAGGGTCAATGAACAACTCGGCACAATGTATGAAGGCAGCTGCAAAGACCAACAAAATGCTGGGTTGTATGGCAAGGGGTATATCCTCGAGGAGGGAGGAGGTGATTCTGCCACTGTATAGGTCATTAGTTAGACTGCACCTGGAGTACTGCGTGCAGTAATGGTGCCTGTATCTGAAGAGGGACATTAAATTACTGGAGGAGGTGCAGCGCAGGGCGACAAAGATGATCAAGGGGCTGGGGGACTTATCATACGAGAGGAGGCTGAGAGAGTTGAACATGTACTCACTGGAGGAGAGGAGGGTTCACATTGAAAAAAAGGAAACTTGAGAGTGCATGATCTCAGTTTTCTGCATACTCGAGGGTATTCACAAAACTGAACGCAGAGAGATGTTTGACCTGGTGCCCTCCAGCAGGACATAGAGCTGTGCCCTGATGCTCAGAGTTGGTAAATTCAGCAGTAATATTTGGAAGCATTTCTTGTCCCAGATGGTAATTCACCTATAGAACAGCCTGCCTGTGCTGATAGCAGGCATGGAGACAGTACAAGCCTTCAAGTTAAGCCTGGACACATTTCTTCTTACCAAGGGAATCACTGGATACCTGAGTAGTAGAGCAGGTAGGGAACACCATTAACTTAGTACATGTTTACACAGCAAAAGGTTACATTTGCCTAGAAACCATTGGGGGATGGACATGATGGACCTAAAGTCCCTGCAGATCTTAAATTACTATATTACAGTGTAAGAGAAATGTAGTTGTGAGAGGTTGCAGTAGAACATGCCTCTAGAGGTGGTGAGCTGCAACAGGTGTTAAGGTTTAAATGCTCAGCTCTGTTTACCAGCTAATGGTGATTTCTCCTTCATTTTGTTGAATGATTAGAGCGGCTATCTTTGGGACTTGCCCCATGGTACATAGAAACACAGAAACATAGATAATGATGGCAAAAAAGAAAAAGACCAAGGTCCATCTAGTCTGCCAAGAATCCCCTACCTGCCCCAGGACCTATTGTCCATAAGGGGTTTTATACCTCCCTGTCCACCCCCCTTCTCCCCTCCCTACTGCTATTGACCTGAGCAACCACTACAACCCTTCAGTCTGTCCAGCTAGATTTGAAAGCATTTATGGTCCTGGCACCCGCCACCACCACGGCAGACTATTCCATGGCTTCACCACCTTTTCCATGCAATAGAACTTCCTCATAACCCTTTAACCTTCTCTCCTCCAATTTCCACTCATGACCTCAGGTTCTTCATTCTGTACTCCTGCTAAATAGCAATCCACAGTTCAACTTTCTTATTTCCTTCAGGAATTTGAAGGTCTCTATCATATCTCCCTCTCTTTCCTGATCTACAGTGAGTTCATGTTCAGTGCCTTCAGACAATCTTCATAAGATCTGCCCTGTGGGCCCTGAATCATCTTGGTCACCCTGTGTTGCACCATATCCAGCCTGTCCCTGTTCTTTCTTTGATGAGGACTCCAGAAGTGAGCACAGTTTTCCAGATGTGGCCTCACTTGTGACTTATATAAAGGGAACTGTACCTCCTTTTTCCTGCTGTCAGTACTCCTTCTGATAAAACTCAGCACCCTATAAGACTGACAGTAGACCCTTGTTACACTGGCTTGATTGTTTGAAGGAGTCCCTAATGATGACTCCCGGGTCCCTTTTCTCTGCCCTGGTGCCCAAGTTAACCCCTCCCATCAAGTACTCTGTCCTGTTTTTTTTCCCCCAGGTACACAACCTTGCATTTTTGTGGCACTGAATTTGAACTGCTGAAGCTTAGACCGCCTTTCTAGCCTTTGTAGATCCCTCTGCATCTCTCTCATGCTTTCATCACTATCTACCCTACCACAGAGCTTTGAATCATCTGCAAGGAGATACAACTTGCCCCCATGCCCTGTTCAGTGTTGTTGATGACCGTACTGAAGAGGACCGGACTCAGGACAGATACCTGTGACAACCTACTCATGACCTCCCTCTTTTCCAATTTGACCTCGTTTACCACCATCCTGGCTGTCTTTCCTTCGGCCAGTTTCCTACCCATCTAAGTATGTCCCTAGCTGCACCCATTTCCTCCTGCTTCTTCAGCAATCATCTATGTAGCACTGATGTGAAAGCCTTGTTGACATCGAAGTGGAGCAAATCTATAGCATGTTCCTTATCAACTACCTTCATTATTCTGTCAAAGAAAACTATAAGGTTAGTCTAACAAGACCAAAACCCATGCTGTTTGCTATCTTGTAGACCATTGCTCTATTGCTAGTCCACAAGCTTTTCTTTGATCAGTAACTACATCAGTTTACCCACTACAGAGGTAAGGTTGACAGGTTTGTAGTTTCCCTGTTACTCCTTGTTCACCCCCCCCTTGTGTAGCAGGACCACATGCCCTACCATTCAGTCTTCTGGAACTACCGCTGACTGAAATGAGCTACTGAATAGCCCTACTAGGGGTTCAGCCAATTCTGCAGCCAATTCCTTGAGCACCATTGGGTGCATCCCATCTGGCCCCAGGGCTTTATCTACATTTATGGCTTCAAGCCCCTTCTGGACCCTGGCTGCCTCATTTCAGAAATGTTCCTGACAGCTGCCTTGATGCCCTTTTCAAGCAGGAGCCCACTGCCTTCCCTTCTAAAGGCAGAACCGAAGTAATCATTAAGGACGACAGCCTTTTGTTCATCTACCTCTAGTATCCTCCCTATCTCTCGTAGCCTAGCAATACCCCCTGCCTGCTTCCTTTCTTCCTTAATATATCTGAAGAATTGTTTTCCCCACTCATAACACCCTCTGCGATACACTTCTCTTTTTCTGCCTTTGCCTCCCTGACCGTGCTCTTTGCTCGCCTAGTTTTTATTTGATGCTCTCCCCATTCCTCTTCCCCTGTTTTTCCTTGCCTTTTCTTGGTCTTTACTGCTTCTCTAGCCCTTTCCAAGAACCTTATTTGTCTCGTCTACCTGTTTTGTTTGTAACTATTCTCATGCATGACTGTTGCCTTGAGAATGGTCCCCTTAATTTCCCTCCCACTTCTTTCCTCTACATTGCCAATGCTGTCCACTCTGGTCAATTTGTCTCAGACCAGCTCCCCCATCTGGTTGAAGTCTGCTATTCTGAAATCTTGGACTTATGTTTTTAATGGTGTCATTCTGGTCCTGAGGGCCAGTCTGAACCAAATGGAGTTATGGTCGCTGGACCCCAGTGGCTCCACTACACTCCCTCCATTCACCATCTCTGAGTTGATTAGCACCATCTTGAGAATGGCCTTCTATCTACTGTGTTCCTTAACAAGCTGCATCTGCAGGCAGTCCTACAATGTATCCAACAGGGCCTGATTTCTGGTGCACCTGATCGATGGAATGTCCCAGTCGATATCTCACAGTTTCAGATCACGCACCACCACCACCACTTCCCCATTCTTCACTCCATTTGCCAGCTCTTTCCTGACCTCCCTATCTCTCCCTCTCTTACTCTTGTCTTGGTGGTCTAAAGATCACCCTCACCTGTATTTGCTTGCCTGAGATTAATTCACATTCATGGCTATTTTCATATTATCACATAAAACAGATTACTGACATGTCTTCCCACTATACAGACCACAAATAACACCAGCCATTACAACCTGAACACAGATTCAACCTAAATGAGACCAGCACAACAAACTAACCAACCCCCAGAACCTTTGGGTTTTTGATGGTTTCCAAGATAGTTTCCAAAAATATTAAAATACCAGTCTGGTTGCCTAGCAATGCACATATTTGCTTATTACATCATAAATCCTACAACTGCACTCCAGTCCTGGGATCTTAGCCTGGTTGACAGAGACATAATGCAGCCCTTAGAAGGGTGGGAGATCTCTGTGGGTTAGGTTTGTAGCAAGCACTGCTATGTAACTGTCCCAACCTCCCTCTATGTCTGGTAGGGAGTTTGTTTGGGCTATGGAGGTGGCCAGTGATTTGCTGCTTAAGCCAGACATCACAAGTGGTCCGAATGCCGAACATTTCTCCAGGACCACCATTCTAACTCCTGCTCTATCTCTATCTCTTTCTCTCTCTCTCCCCCCCACACACACTCTCTCTGTCTCCTTTGTGCTCTCTGGGTGATGGTCTCTCATCTGCCTGAGGGGGTAGCCCTGCAGCAGGGGCTTTCTAGAAGCTGAGAGGACATGCCCCCAATGGGAAGCTATTCTAAAGAAGAGGAGGAGGAGGAGGTATTGGATACAAGGTATGGAAAGCATTCTAGGAGCAATGGTAGGTAGCTGGGGAGTATCAGACACACAGAAAATGTCAACAAAAACTGAAGAAAAAGTTTGCTGTCCCTTCCCCAGAAAATATCAAATATTACAGTCTTGTACATAAAATAAAAACTGCCTAAATGAATGATTTCCTTCCCACAAAAAAAAAAATTCAGCATTTGTGTTCTTAGATAAAACAGTACCACACTTTAACTTGTTTATTGGTGTAACCCCCCTGCAAATGGGGGTTCCCAAAAGACTTCCAGGAGCTTGTTTGAATGCTCCAAGCCTGAATTGTGTTTGGCGTTTAAGCCATTTATCTGTGAGTGTTTTTAGAGCCTCTGGTACTGTCTCTTTAAGAGCTGTCTGCTTGCAGACATAATTAGTTTGTATGGGGGGACTGTGTGTTTCTTTGCTTGAGTACCACTCGAGCTGCTGCCAATTCACTCCATTTTTGCAGTCACTAGGAGTGCAAAGGGAACCTATCTGAAAGATGTAACTGTTTGCCAGAAATCATTTAGAGTAATAATGAAAATACAGTTTGTCTAACCTGCTTTCTTTGCAGTCAGAACTGTGTTTGCCTAGTTCCCCATTCTAGTTTTGAACTGCTGAACTGGACCAATCAGTGTGGGTTAAGGTAGCTCTAAAATGGTGCCTTGGGCAGAATCAGAACTTGGACTCATAATTTGAGCCAGCCACAAGAGGACTGTATGGGCAGTGACTCTGGGAGATGTAGTTTGGACTTGGCCTTTTGGACCAACAGGGCAGTCTATTGTGAGTGACAGCCAATCAAGCCAAGAACTGGGAGGAACTCAAAGGAAGTGCCGATTTGTCTGCTGGAGTTTCAGTTGAGCTCTGGCAGTGAAGAGGGAAGGAGCCTGTGCTTTTTCGATTGTGCAGTTTAGTCGGGAACGTGTGTAAGGGCCCTGAGTTCGGTCTGCAGCTTGTGTAACTGCTTGTTAGGACTGAATCCGGCCCTGTGAAGAGAATCAAAGGATATCTGAAGAGTAGAAACCAGGCTCACCCTGTAGAAGACTGGAGAAACGTTTAACTGCGCTTGGTCTGTCAGGAACTGAATCTGCTGTGTGTTCTCCCGGTATTGTAGTAATTGTGATTGGGACAGAGAAGCAGCCTGCCTGGTATGGTACTTTCTGTTTACCATAAAATGTGTGAAGAGGCTTGTGTACCTCAAGTGAATCCTGCTGCCATTAAAGGACTTTTGCCTGTTACTGTTTACCATATAAATGTGGGAGGAGGCTTGTGTAGCTCAAGTGAATCCTGTCCATTAAAGGACTTTGCCTGTTACTGTTTACCATATAAATGTGTGAAGAGGCTTGTGTAGCTCAAGTGAATCCTGCTGCCATTAAAGGACTTTTGCCTGTTGTAGTTTGTCATATAAATGTGTGAGGAGTCTCGTGGAGCTCAAGAGTAGCTCTGCTGACGTTGAAGGACCCTATCTTGTTTGGAGGTCGTGAGTACTAATTCAGGGTCACTCCCTGTTGAATTGCCACATTAAATCCAAATGGAATTACTGTACTGCTGACTGTTTAACTAATTTTTCTTTTCTCTGTGTGAAAGGGCCCTACCAGCTGCCACGGTTTGGACTAGCCACTAGGGCTTGGGTACCCAGGGACAGTAACTGGTAGGGATAGGCCCTGCACAGAGCCATAGAATAGATGAGTAAAGTGATAAACTAATTAACCTGATTTCCCCTGTCCTTGTTATATTCCCCTAAATAAATCAGAGCTGCTTGTTTCAGCAAAGTTATACTGCCTGAGGTATTTGTCTATGTTAAAGTATTGTACTGTGATTGTTGCACTGTATCTTATTTTACAGGATGTCCCAGTGCCTGAACCAGTCCTGGGGTAAGTGTATACTGTGAAGGTAATTCTGATATAATTGTGGCCACTAGTGGGAAGAAAGGGGGTTGCAGTGTCCCAGAGGGCTGTGACCAAGTTAGTTTAACTATTGCAAACCCTGACCTCTGGGTGGAGGCACCCGCCATCGGATCCAGGCCCCTCAACCTGTTAGTGGCAAATCAGGCAGGGGTAGTAGCCCTGGGATAGCGCCATCTAGGGGTTACATCTTGGAGGCACTGCTGGGATTGTGTGTCCTCTAGTGGCCATATTTACAAACCACTGTTAAGAAAAAAATAAATAAATGGGTACCCCAACAGAAGTGGCTGTGCACCGGCTGGTGGAGTGGTGTACTGGGGAGGAGATCGACCCCCAAAATGCTATGCTTATCCTGGACATCCCCCTGGGTATCAATACAGACACTGTACAGGGAGTACTTTCCAAGGTGGAAGGTTTACAAAACCCTGTGGTTGTGGGTCGGCATGCTAATCTGCTCACCCACACTTTCCTGGCCCTAGTAGAGTTTAAGGATCCCATAGATAGCTCCAAAGTGCCACAGACCATTACCCCAGGAGCCCTCACTGCTTGGAGAGTGATAACTAAGGACAGTAAAGACCCGGGGGGGAATGAGCCCCCACCACTGTCTGAAACTTTTGAGGAGAAATTTGCTAAATGGTTGCTGGGGGAAGGGAAAACTGTGGAGGACTTGAAGAAACTATTCTTGCCACCTGGGGGTGTTCCTCCCCAACACCCTCTCCCGCTCCAGTACCCGTAATGGTGGCTGAACCAATGCAGACTCCTATTTCTGCACCTGCCATTAGTCACGACTCTTACCGAAGGTTGAGGATCTTCTCTGGCACCCTCCCCACCCCCCAAGGGGAGGATGACTGGGAGACCTGGATAGACTATGTTGCCCCCCAAGTGCTAGAATGGCAATGCTCGGAAGCCAAAAAGTGAAAGAGGGTTAGTGAGAGCCTCTGAGGTCCTGCCCTGGCTACCATCCGTGCTAAATGGGCCAGTAACCCTGAAGTGACTGCACAGGCCTATCTTGAGGCCTTGGAGAATGTGTATGGGAGCCCAGATTCTGATGAGGACCTATGGTGGAGAGTAAGAAATGCACAACAGTACCAAGGGGAGTTGTTGTCTGTGTATGTATCTCGGCTGGAAAAATTGTTGCAAGAATGCCTCAGAAAGGGTAGTTTGCCAGCGATTGAACTGGACCAAACCAGGCTGAACAGGATCCTTAAGTCTGCCCCCTTCTCAGAACTGCTGTTGCTTCAGTTACGCCTGGCAAATCGACTGGAATCCCCACCCTCCTATGATGAGTTAATGAGAGAAATTCGAGGAGTTGAGAAAAGGTGACCTCGGAGGGACCTGCACCAACAGCTGTGGCTATGACCCGAGTGACTGAGGGTGACCCATCAAGTGAAGTTCAGGGGCAGAGGTTGGCAGTCAATGAGTGCTCTGACAAGGAAAAAGATATGCCACAATGGGGCGAACTGTTGAGAGAGATCTGGGAATTCAAAAACAGTCCCTTTATGAAGGCCACACCTGCAAGTACGGGCCCTGACCTATATCCGACTGCATCTGCTATGGGGGTGGGGGTACCCACCCATGTGTCTCCTGCTGATAACGGCTCCAAACTTGATTCCTTGACCATGGAAGTGGAGAAACTGATGAGATGTCTCCAAATGCTTATCACGCCGCAGACAGAGATGGCACCCAGGTTTCTAGTTAGTAATACCCAGCCCTGGCTCCCAGTGTGGCATATACAGCCAGCTCAAACTCCAGAAAGTATGTTTTGCTATAATTGTGGGAAAGATGGGCACATGAAAGGAATGCGGTCCCCAAAGATACTGACAAAGTTGCATATAGGCTACAAGTAGAGCTTGGGAGAACAAATCAGTGGTTAAGAGGTGACAAAATGATCCCAGTGAGGGCACCAAAATGCTAACTCACGTCTTTTTGTGGCAAGGTCAGTTGCCCAGGCCCCCGCTACTGCCTTTCCAGACTGGTCCAGAATAGTGGGTCCCTCCATGGAGACCACTGTAAAGGTGAATGGAGTGTCTACAAGAGCTGTATTAGACAGTGGCTCCCAAGTGACAATTATGTTCCAGGATTGGTATCAGAAGCATTTGTCAGAGCGGTACCCTTACAACCACTAGAAGGACTGCATGTATGGGGGTTAAGTGAGAAGGCCTACCCCTATTCGGGTATATCCGAATTTGGCTGTCTTTCCCCTCCGTGGCTGGAGTGGCCGAACAAGTAGAGACCCTAGCCTTAGTGTGTCCCCCCACTGGACTGTATGATGGTGTCCCTTTGTTGATTGGAACAAATGCTCATATGTTTGGAAGGCTGGCACAGTTGTGTTATGAAAAACAGGGATCAAAGACTAGTAGAGCTTTAAGAGTTCCGGCTTTAATTAAGAAGGCCTATGAGGCACAGAGAGATGCTGAAAAAATAGAACCAGAGGAACCGGTCGGAATTGTATGGAAGAAGGATCCTGAGTCTCTGATCCTGGCACCAAATGCCCAGTGTACCTTACAGGGAGAGGTCCGTATCAGAAAGGATGTTAGAATAAAATATTAATGTTGGATGCACCAGGCGATGGAAAATTGCCAGAGGGACTGCTGGTCAAGCCTAGTATTTGCCCGCTAGAGCCCATGCTTATGCCAGAAGGGTAATGGTCCAAGTTCATAATGTGTCTGAAAGAGACATTCGAGTAAATAAGGTTGCATCCTGGCTAATGTGCATTGTGCAGACACTGCAGTGCTACCCAGCAGCAAGAGTTCAGGAAGAATGACAGAGTAACGCCTGACCTGTTTGATTGACGACTCCCGCTGCCAGCTGAATGGAAAGTGAGGATCAGTGAGAAGCTTGCCCAGAGAGACCAGGTGTTTTCTTTAAAGGAATGGGATGTAGAATGCATGCAAGGAGCTGAGCACAATATCCGCTGCATGACGAAAGACCATTTCGTGAGAGGCTTTATCGCCTGGCACCTGCTGACATATAGATGATGTAAGACGAGCATCTGCAAGAGATGTTAGCTGCTGGTGTAATACAAGAATCCAGAAGCCCTTATGCTTCCCCATTGTGGTAGTGAGGAAAAGAATGGGACAGTAAGGATGTGTGTGGATTATCGCTCTTAAACCGGCGGACTATCCCTGATCAGTACACAATGCCCGCATTCAGGATGCTTTGGACTGCCTAAGCGAGCAAGTGGTTCTCTGTGTTGGATCTCCATGTGGATACTACCAGATCCCGATGGCCCCAGAGGACCGTGAGAAGACAGCCTTTATCTGTCTGCTTGGCTTCTATGAATTCATGAGGATGCCTCAAGGGATTTCAGGTGCCCCAGCCACTTTTCAACGATTGATGGAGCGTGCAGTGGGGGACATGAACTTACTAGAGTGCCTGGTATACCTAGATGATGTTATTGTGTTTGGCAGCTCACTGGAGGAACATGAGAGCAGATTATTTAAGGTATTGGACCGACTGGAGGACTTTGGCCTTAAACTGTCCATTGATAAGTGTCAATTCTTTCAAACATCAGTAAAGTATGTGGGACACACAGTATCCACCGAGGGAACAGAGACCGACCCAAGTAAAGCTGAGGCCTTGACCACCTGGCCACAGCCCAAAAATCTAAAAGAACTGCAAAGATTCCTGGTATTCTGCGGTTATTATCGGCGTTTCATCAAGGACTATTCAAGAGTGATCCGCCCTTTACTTAACCTTACTCAAGGGTATCCCCCAACCCACAAAAAATACCAAAAGTCAGCGTCCCTCAAGACTGAAAGAGTGTATTTTCATCCGAGTGAAGTATTTGGGGCCCGCTGGACTCCTGATTGTTAGACTGCTTTTCATGAGATCATATATCAACTTACCCATGCTCCAGTGCTGGCCTACGCCGATCCAAGAAAACCTTACATCCTGCAAACTGATGCTAGCTTGCAAGGGTTGGGGGCTGTGTTGTATCAAGAGCACAAGAATGGCCTGAGACCAGTGGCCTTTGCCAGTAGAAGCCTGACCCCATCCGAAAAGAACTATCCTGTACATAAGTTAGAGTTCCTAGCTTTGAAGTGGGCTATTGTTGACCAATTCCATGAGTACTTGTATGGGGCTAAAATACTAGTAAAAACTGACAATAATCCTTTGACCTATGTGCAGACCTCAGCTAAGTTGGATGCCACTGGCCATAGGCAAGGCTCCCTAGAAATCCAAGTGTTTAGATTTTGTGCAGAACTTGCACCATCAGAGAAACTTTGGCAGCCACAGAATTCACTCTTCTTGGTGATTTTTTAATATTTCTGTTTATCCATAGAATCTGGTTCCCATCCCCTCTTTTTATATCCAAACCCCCTATCTGCTCAGAATGTGCTGTTATCATTGCTATAACATCATACATTAGCTAATGAAATGGCTGCATTCTGCAACAGAAATGAACAGTCACTTATCTACCACAGCTCTCACTGCCCGAGACGGTGGCACAGCACATCGTGCATGGTGATATTTGCTCAACCTGCACTACAGCCTAATACAATTTTCAGTCTTAAATTATTGCACTAGGGCCAACTTAAACAAAACCTTGTCAATAGTACAGACCTGTTATGTCCATACCTCACTTTGTACCAACCTATTTTGCCTTTAAGGTATAGAGGCGCCATCTGAAATGAATAACTGGTAAAATGAATTTAACTGTCATTTTTAAGAAAAATAAAGTAATTATGCCTCGAAAAGTGGAATATAATAATATGTAGACCTGTTGAAAGAATAGACCTGTTAAATAAATAATTGCCCTGAACGCATTTTTGCCAGGGTTATTGATTACATATTGTCATTGGTTGATAGAATCACCTAAAAGTTATGGAGAAATGTTGTGTGCAGGGACAGCTTTTGGGCCAGAGGGTAGCATGCTGTGTTTCCGTGCCGGCAACTCAGGTTCAGAGATTAGCTCTGGGAGCTGGCTGGGCAGCACAAGGATTGGTGGAACACATCACTGCTCGGAGCCTGGGAAGGTATGGTGCAGTGTTCTCCCACATGGTGGACACATTGTGATGGGCTGAAGAGCTCTAGCTCACAATCAGTTCACATGCATGTCATGGTCTGATGGTGTTACACAGTGTGTCAGGAAAAGCAGGTTGACATGAAAAATGAGTTTTGCAATAACTCCTCTATTCCATTTCCAATGGGACCTGTATGAATGAGGATGCAAGTTCATGGAAATAATAAAAAAAAATATATATATATAATGTATGGGGAGCCTTTATTATGCATTGAAGTCAGCATTGTAATAATCTGATAATCCCATCGATGTGACGTCTGTAGTCTGTAAACCCTCCGTTTGGATGTCACATCAATGGGATTACAGGACAGAATGACAAGTCCCTCTACATTCTGCAAGCAGAATGTCATTAATGAAAAATTCAAAGCACCACACATTCTGACCATTCCACTGGTAAAACACAGCACAACCGTTCGATGTCCACTAACTATATACAATGTTTAACCTGAGGCTTTCCAGATTCAAAATGTTTTTAAGCCTCCAACATCATCAGGTTACCTTTGAAAGTCCCTGTGCAGCTGCATGTCCTCTCGACATCCAACCTGTCACGATGGCGTTGACTCTGACGCAGAGTCACGTGTTCCTTGACGACGAACCGAAAAGCAACAATCGGCCTGAAAGACTTTCCAGATTTTAAAATGTTTTTAGACTAAAGCACTAATAAATATTCATAAATATTAGCATATCCTAGCAGTATGAAGTAGATGTATTGGGATGTGAGCAATACATGTTACAGCCTAACGATCAGCCACTCCGTGAGTTTCTAAGCGCTTTGATGAGTTTCTGCAAAGTGTTCTAAGGGAAACTGAAATTTAACTTGGCATTTTATTGTAGTGCATGGTCCCATACACTATAAAAGACAAATCCTAAGAAATGATGGTTAACCACAGGTGTAATCACCTCTCGCAGTTGTCATGACAACTGTAAACCTCTCGAGCTGCACTCTCGAGGTTTACTCAGTTGTCATGACAACCGCTCCAGGTGATTACACCATAGTTAACCACCATTTCTTAGACATTATCCTCTATATACACACACACATACATATACAGTATCTCTGTCTCTCCCCACACACACACACACATATTTGTATGTATGTTACAGATTGCATATAAATATATGTGATACACAGTGGGAACCTCATGAGTGGTGTAGAAAGCACATACAAATATATAAGTGATAGACAGTGGAGACCTCATTAGTGGGATAGATAGCATGCATATAGAAATACCTTATTTATCACATAAGATCCCCTCTGCATGTGTCATTTATGCAACAGGCTAGGACCTTAAGGGAGAGACATTTGTTTTGCTTTTTTAGGCATAAAATTATTTTTATAAATCTGTTATTTTTTGAACTAGTGTTACTGTGCTTTCCACCATCCTGATTGCTATAACCACTGCCATGAAAATGAAGTCAGGATGACAAGCTGACACTGTGATGTGGTAGTTTGTTAGTACCACAGAACTTCCGTAGAAATTACAAACCACCGCCGCAGAAGTTCTGTGGCAAATGGTAGTCTTGCCACAGAACTTGGTCCCACTGTGCCGCAGAAAAGTAGGGGCCCTGGCCATAGGTGGCTTTCTGCATTATCTACATATGACTATGCTCTCGAATACCGAGCAGGTCTGAACCACATAGATGCTGATGCTCTCTCCCGGAGGCCTGTTCCCCAGAATGATTGGGTCAGATTGGCAGAACCTGACATTCGGGTACTCTGCCAGAAGTTTGACAGGGAGGAACAAATGTCCACGGATGCAGTGGACTGCATGGTGGATTGCTTGGGACCCTCTGAGAATTGCATACCTGCTGCTTATTGCCACTTTTCTGCAATAGACATTGGGGCACTGCCTCAGCTGGACAATGACAGTATTCGGTGGGCTCAATCCCGCGATCCCATGATCAAATCAGCTTTAGAAGCCCTCTATGCAGGAAAAGATGTGTCCAAATTACGCTCCACTGATTTGAGAACTGCACTGTTATACAAAGAAGGTCCTAAGTTGAAATTGATCAATAAACTGTTGTACAGAGAAACAGTAGACAGAGGGGGACAAGTAGACAAACAACAACTAGTGCTGCCCACTGCCTTTCGAGACCCAGTACTGAGATCCGTGCACAACCACATGGGGCACCTTGGTATAGACAGAACACTTGACTTGGTGAGATCCAGATTCTATTGGCCTAAAATGGGGGCTAATGTGGAGCAACACATTCGAACTTGTAGTCGCTGCTTACAGAGGAAAGCTTTGTCCCAGAGGGCTGCCCCACTTGTTAACATCACCACCAGTGCACCCATGGAGCTGGTCTGTATTGATTTTCTGAGTTTGGAGTCAGATCAAAGAAATATCAGTAATGTGCTGGTGGTCACTGACCATTTCACGAGATATTCCCAAGCTTTCCCACCAAAGACCAGAAAGCATCCACTGTGCCAAAGTACTTGTAGAAAACTTTTTGTTCACTATGGGGCTCCACAAAGAATCCATTCTGATCAAGGGAGAGACTTTGAGAGTTGTCTCATCAAAGATATGCTTTCTCTGTGGGGAGTGCGAAAGTCCAGAACCACTCCTTACCACCCCCAGGGGGACCCACAGCCTGAACGTTTCAACCGCACTTTGCTAGATATGCTAGGCACCCTACACCCAAAGGACAAGCCTAGATGGAGCCAACAAATTAGCACCCTGGTACATGCTTATAACTGCACCAAAAGTGATGCCACTGGGTTCTCCCCCTACCGCCTGATGTTTGGAAGAAAGCTCGACTGCCAGTAGATGTGTGTTTGGGATCTCTCCTGATGGGGTTCAAGCTGACAACTATTTACAGTATGTGCAAAAGTTAAAGGCCCAGCTAACTCATGCGTACCAACTGGCTCAAACCATGCTGCCAAAAGAAATCTGGCCAACAAAGAAAGGTATGATAAAAGGTGAAAGCACAGGAACTCCAGGAGGGAGATCGGGTATTGCTAAGAAATCTGGGACTGCATGGCAAACACAAGATTGCTGACAGATGGCACCATCTCCCTCACATTGTAGTGGGCAAACTAGATGATCTGCCAGTGTACAAAGTAAGGCCTGAGAATAATTCAAAAGATGTAAAACAATGCATAGAAATCATTTACTGCCCATTGGACAAATCTTGATTGAGTCTGAGCCCCCAGAAGATGCCCCCTCTGGACCAGTGACTAGAGCTGCTGCTAAGAAAAGATCAAGAAAGTCTGCACCTACAGAAGCAAAGTTAAAGTGTTCCCCTCCACAAGTCCCAGTTGAGCATGACTGTCAGTCCATATCAGAAGAAAGTGAGAGTGACTTTGAATACTATCCTTCTTACGAACTGAGTCAATTGTTTCGGGGCAATCCACTAGTCAATACTGGAGATGAAGCTGGGCCTTCTGGACTGTCTAAGCCCCCAGTTTCGTCCCTGGAGCCAATGCTCCTAGAAAGTGAAGTGCAAAGCATCAGATCAGATGAAATGGAATCATTGTGCATGGTTGAACTGTTTGAGCTTTCATGGGAGGAAAATGATGGATTGGGGCAGACTGGTGATACACCAGAACAAGAAGAGTATTTTGAGTGCCTTGACAGTCCACTGCCAGTGTACGAAAGCTCTCCATGCAAGCCAAATGTTGTGGACTCAGAAACTGTAACTCCTGGAGCTGGAAGTGCCCAAGTTCTAGCCTCTCTACCCCATGGAGACTCCTGACAAGTGAGGACAATGCTGAAAATGAGGCTCAGAGTGCAGAGACTGTAACAGATCCCCCTAGAAAGACTGGTCGAGCTGTAAAGCCTGTGGTGCACCTCAGTTATGATTCCCTTGGGAGGCCTGTGGACTTGCCTCTCAATGTTGTCCATAAAGGAGTGTATGTGTCCCCGAGCTCATTGCCCAAACTGAGCGTCAGTGCTAACTCCAAGTTACTTGTGTTGCCCTCTAAGTATGGTGCCCTTGCCCCGTCCAGCCCCAAAGTAACTGATAGGGAAGGGCCCCCTCTCTTCAGGTTTCATGTACAAGAGGTAATAACTTGAGTTATGGTACAATGTGTGTGTAATACTGTGTAAAGAGTGACGTACTGCAATGTTTCAGAAATGTGTTCTTGGTAAAATGATATACTGACTGATGATTACATGTGTGAGCCTAATGCAAATGTATATGGCTGCAGTTAGAAACTTATGGGGTACTTGCTTGGCGGACGTCAAGCTTTCCCAGGCCAGGAAGGGTGTAACCCCCCTGCAAATAGGGGTTCCCAAAAGACTTCCAGGAGCTTGCTTGAATGCTCCAAGCCTGAATTGTGTTTGGCGTTTAAGCCATTTATCTGTGAGTGTTTTTAGAGCCTCTGGTACTGTCTCTTTAAGAGCTGTCTGCTTGCAGACATAATTAGTTTGTATGGGGGGACTGTGTGTTTCTTTGCTTGAGTACCACTCGAGCTGCTGCCAATTCACTCCATTTTTGCAGTGACTAGGAGTGCAAAGGGAACCTATCTGAAAGATGTAACTGTTTGCCAGAAATCATTTAGACTTAGAGTAATAATGAAAATACAGTTTGTCTAACCTGCTTTCTTTGCAGTCAGAACTGTGTTTGCCTAGTTCCCCATTCTAGTTTTGAACTGCTGAACTGGACCAATCAGTGTGGGTTAAGGTAGCTCTAAAATGGTGCCTTGGACGAATCAGAACTTGGACTCATAATTTGAGCCAGCCACAAGAGGATTGTATGGGCAGTGACTCTGGGAGATGTAGTTTGGACTTCGGCGCCTTTTTGGACCAACAGGGGCAGTCTATTGTGAGTGACAGCCAATCCAGCCAAGAACTGGGAGGAACTCAAAGGAAGTGCCCGTTTTGTCTGCTGGAGTTTCAGTTGAGCTCTGGCAGTGAAGAGGAAGGAGCCCTGTGCTTTTTCGGTGGCAGTTTTAGTCGGGAAACGTGTGTAAGGCCCTGAGTTCCGGTCTGCAGCTTGTGTAACTGCTTGTTAGGACTGAATCCGTCCTGTGAAGAGAATCAAAGGATATCTGAAGAGTAGAAACCAGGCTCACCCTGTAGAAGACTGGAGAAATTGCTGAATTGCGCTTGGTCTGTCAGGAACTGAATCTGCTGTGTGTTCTCCCGGGTATTGTGCAGTAATTGCGATTGGGATAGAGAAGCAGCCTGCCTGGTATGGTACTTTCTGTTTACCATATAAATGTGTGAAGAGGCTTGTGTACCTCAAGTGAATCCTGCTGCCATTAAAGGACTTTTGCCTGTTACTGTTTACCATATAAATGTGTGAGGAGGCTTGTGTAGCTCAAGTGAATCCTGCTGCCATTAAAGGACTTTTGCCTGTTACTGTTTACCATATAAATGTGTGAGGAGGCTTGTGTAGCTCAAGTGAATCCTGCTGCCATTAAAGGACTTTGCCTGTTACTGTTTACCATATAAATGTGTGAAGAGGCTTGTGTAGCTCAAGTGAATCCTGCTGCCATTAAAGGACTTTTGCCTGTTGCAGTTTGTCATATAAATGTGTGAGGAGTCTCATGGAGCTCAAGAGTAGCCCTGCTGACGTTGAAGGACCCTATCTTGTTTGGAGGTCATGAGTACTAATTCAGGGTCACTCCTGTTGAATTGCCACATTAAATCCAAATGGAATTACTGTACTGCTGACTGTTTAACTAATTTTTCTTTCTCTGTGTAAAGGGCCCTACCAGCTGCCACGGTTTGGACTAGCCACTAGGGCCTGGGTACCCAGGGACAATAACTGGTAGGGATAGGCCTGTGCACAGAGCCATAAATAGATGAGTAAAGTGATAAGCTAATTAACCTGATTTCCCCTGTCCTTGTTATATTCCCCTAAATAAATCAGAGCTGCTTGTTTCAGCAAAAGTTATACTGCCTGAGGTATTTGTCTATGTTAAAGTATTGTACTGTGATTGTTGCACTGTATCTTATTTTACAGGAGGTCCCAGTGCCTGAACCAGTCCTGGGGTAAGTGTATACTGTGAAGGTAATTCTGATATATTGTGTGGGCCACTAGTGGGAAGAAAGGGGGGTTGCAGTGTCCCAGAGGGCTGTGACCAAGTTAGTTTAACTATTGCAAACCCTGACCTCTGGGTGGAGGCACCCGCCATTGGATCCAGGCCCCTCAACCTGTTAGTGGCAAATCAGGCAGGGGTAGTAGCCCCTGGGATAGCGCCATCTAGGGGTTACATTGGAAAAACAAACATAAGTCAACCGTCACTCTATATCTGTATCTGTATCTGGAGGAACTCCAATATTGCTTACAGTTACCATGCTATGGCATTCATCTCCACATTACCCTATCTTTGAACTCTTCTAATTTATACTACATGACATTAGCTGATTTTTCCATTACTCATCCATATGCAAGACTAGAAATGTGTAAATCAGATTTGATTTATGGGACTCGAATCATTGTGGATAGCAGAACCATCAGGAAGCTGACAATCAGGTAGAGGGAACAGGAACTGTGTTTCTTATGTGCCCATGTAGTAAGTCTGCTTAGAAAATGGCTTAAAAAAATCTGAAACCTGATTGGCCGACAGTAGTCACATGGTGTAAGTTTATCAGGTAACAGAAACCTCTAAAAACAGAGCCAGCACAGTTCCTGCATAAGGTCTATTTTACATATAACTTGTTCTTTAACTATTTTAATATACCTTTTTTTTTACTGCTAAAGCTTACTTTCTATGTGCAATAAGACCCTTCGGGTGTGGGGTGTTGGAGATATTCATACTTCCAGGGACTGTAAGGCCCTCTGCCTGCAGTGTCAAGCCTCACTACTCCCTGGACATGTCAGTATTCCCCAACGCTCCACATTCTGTCAGGTCATATCGCTTCTTTAATTCTCCCAATGTACTGTATTGTTTTATGTGTTTGTTACTAGTTTTTTAGTTTTTTTTTCCTCCTTTAGGGTCTCTTGCTAAAGCTGCTTTTTCTCCTACCCAGTATTATTTTTTTTTTTATTACTAATCAAGTAATGCCACCTGACCTGTTACCTTTACTTGAGGACATACATAAGACTTGAGAAGGTCAAGTGAGCTTGTGGCATTCTGTGAAATAGAAGAAGAAAATTCAGCAGCAGCTATGGGAGAAAAGCAGATGTGTTACAGCTTTGGACAACAACCAGATATGGGTAGATGCCAACATCATTAGCATGGTACGATCTCCCTGAAGCTCTCGGGTTCAACTCTGGTGCCAGCATTGCAGTTCCAACTGTTTGTTTTTGCTCTCAAGTGCTGGTATTCAGAGTCTTTGGTTTTAATGAGATAAATGGTGCCAGAAATGTGATGGCTGCTTACTTAATCTGCTGAAGATGGGAATAGTGCCAGGTTGGCCTTGCTACAAGCAGTTGATCATAGTGCAGTTAACCTCATTGGGAATCCTAGAATAAGATGCAAATAGTATGCAGGCTATGTGTCAGTAGGAGTGAATCAGGTTTCATGATGTGCACATAGAAAAAAAAATGATTGCACACTTATACAGAGTGAACACTTTCGTCATCCCATAACATTCATCTCGGTAGGACTGACACCTGCTGAATTCTTAAAATTTCTGGCAAGATAATTATTTGTGCTCACCAAACTCTGAGTTTGGCATTAGTTGCCAGAAATACTGAATCTTTCAGTAGCAGAGTAGCTTGGATACTCCATCCTCATTTTCAGATACCCCTGATACTGTTACTTTGGACCAGAGTGGGTAAGGTGAATTAATACTGGGAGATCTGCTCTGGAGTAAGCTGGATTTTTGTTTCTGGAGTGGAGTTCCAGGGTGTCCAGGCTCCAGGTAATGTGTGCATGATGTGCACAGTTGACCTTTCCTACAGTGTTTCCAGGTCAGGCTCATAGCAGGCACATCATCAATGCTGAACTCACCATTCAGAGCTGGTACAGCGAAGTAAATAGCTCTTTTCAAGCTCCAAAACTTGATTCTTCATACAGTCTCAGAGGAAGAGTGGGGCAGAGTGTGGAGTAATGCATATGAGGTTTGTAAGAACACCTCGGGCAGACTAATGCAACTTAAGATGCTACAGTTTTTGGTATTGCACTCCAGTTTTATTTCATAAAATGTACCTTTTGCTGTCCCCAGCATGTTGGTGGTGCGCTTCCTCAGAAGGTGCCCGTCTTCATTTATTATAGAAGTGTACCAAAATCATTGGATGGTGGACTCAGATATTATCTTTGATGCAAGCAGTTTCAGGCTGCTTGATTCCAAGGGATACATCCTTAATAGTTTTAGGGAATACAAAGCGGCTCCTGGTACAACATCAGCCACATCTTGAATGGTTTATGGCTGCTATTACTAAAGTTAAATGACTGCTTTTGTGCCGCTGGTGAACAGAGGACATAAGGGTTATGAACAGCTGGCATATATCTTTGCAGGTAAATCTCACAAATATCTGCACATTTGGGCTTCCTTTCTTATAGCATGCTAAGCCTTGGTAGATCTAGATCAGGCTGGGAGTTCCCCAGAATCTCCTGTGAATATATGAGCACATATAGATGGACAGGCAACATTAGCTTGCTTTTATCTTTTCTTAGAAGTTCTTGACATGGTCGTGATAAGTTCCTCCTTGCCCCGCCCCCTCCTTTCCTTAAAAGTGACCTTTCTTTTTTATTTTATTTTTTTTATTTCAGTTGGTCTGTTAGTTGTTAATTCTCTTTGTTGATTA
This sequence comes from Neoceratodus forsteri, assembly GCA_016271365.2. Taxonomy (NCBI): domain Eukaryota; kingdom Metazoa; phylum Chordata; order Ceratodontiformes; family Ceratodontidae; genus Neoceratodus; species Neoceratodus forsteri. The sequence goes on from CM057453.1 coordinate 439,352,547, forward strand.
TTCTTTGTTCTGTTGTTCAGTAATATAGTTCAACTTGTGATGAGGTTTTTATTCACGGAAGGCAATTATGTTGTACTCTGTACATGAACTAGATCAATTGTTGGTTGTAAAGGTGGTGGTGTGCTACTTTGTTTAAATGGCATTCAATTGGGCAGTACCTGATTCTCCTGTTGTGGTTCTATCTCAGTGTGATTATGCTTAGTCTGTAGCCCTGCTTACATGGTCATTTTTGCACTGAAGTGACTCGATCACTCGGGTTGCTCCAGTGCAATAGCTTCCATGTAGACACTTACCTGATCAGGGTAATCTGCTCAGTCAGATGCTCCCACAGTCTCTGGAAAAATGAGGAAGCTGAGCGTAGTGAGGGAATTACAATGGATCAAATGGCTGTGCGGACAGTTGGCACTGCAACAACCCATCCGCTGTGGCGTGTGCACAGTCAATGTAAAGTGGACTTGTGCATGATGAGTCTTCATTTTCAGCAAGCATACTTGGCTTAATACTGTCCCCACAAAAGGAGACTCTCCTGGGTGCAGCAAAGTGGCTACCATTTAAAACCGAGGGCTGTAACAGCTGGAAATCTCAAGCTGAAATTTTCAGCCATGAGTTCAGGCATGCACAATGAAATGCATGTTTATGTCACTGCCTACATTGATCAGCAAATGTCCAGCTCCCCTGAGGCATGGCCTCTCACCAGCACAGATAGTAACGGTGCGGTGAGGGGCCGTGTGGTCAGAGTGATGATCCATTGCAGAAAGCCAAGATTGCATTATTGCGGTCCCAAGTCTGAAGCACTACTGCCGCGTAAACATGGCTTTTAATCCAAGGAGCTGATTGCTTCACCCAGGTACTGAGATTGCACATTTTCTGTTAAGTGAGTACATTGTTAAGTAGAAAACGTCAATAATCTATTAATTATAAACAATCTTTTCTCAATGCTGAATGTTTGCTTGGTGGTATTAGCACTGAAAGTGCAGGAGTTAAACAAATGCATAATAGGAATGATAGTGAAGTACTGAACTCACGCCAACCCCACCTTCACCCTGCAGAGATGGACAGGTACTGGGATATGCCTTTGGGTCAACGTCCATAACGCTCATGCCATTTCACCTCACCCTATCCTGCAGACACTGACAAGTGTTGAGGTGTGCCTTGGGGTGTTTGACTTTACAGTCACCTCATTCCATAAGGACATACACTGAAATGGGCGAAGTATAGGAGAATGGGGTGAACTCTGGGGCTGAAGAGTCCAAGACACACCTTGATGCCTGTCACTGGCTGCAGGGTGGGGGTGGAATGGCATGAGCATTGCAGCCAGCAAAACAAAGGCACACTCCTGATGCCTGTCAGTCTGTACAGGGTGGGATGTTATGGTTAGAAACACTAATGCCCTGGGTGTTAGTTGGTATTTGCACTACACATTTTCAACATGGCCTTTTTGTGACCCCCACCTCATGAAAGCATTTGGGACCTCTGCTCATGAACAGTGGCACTGCGATTTTGTTAATCTTTCCCAAACATTGATTTCTCACAGCGACTATGCCATTCTGTGCCAGATGTGCAAAAACACAGTTCAGGCAGGATGTGGAAAATGACAGCTGTATCATTCATAGGGAGGTGTGAAGAGATGGCAGTGTTGAAAATCTGGAGTGAAAATATTAAAAATGCTCGAACTTATGAGAGTACATGGAAACTGCGCAATACATGCTCATAACACAGTCATTTAGTGGAATTATTTCATCAACTGTTCAACACAGGCATTTTGTGACCTCCGCTCATAAACTCTGTCACTATGATTTTCTTATTCTGTCGTGAACGTTGATTTCCCACAGCGACCGCGCAATTTGATCATTCACTTAAAAACAAGCATTTGTCTGTGCCGAATGTTTGTGAATGTTCACTATTATGCGCCAGATGTGTAAAAACGCATTTTGGGCAGAATGTGAAAAATGACAGCTGTACCATTCATAGGGAGTTGTGAAGAGATGGCAATGGTGAAAATCTGGAGTGAAAATATTACAAATTCTTGAACTTACGAGCTTACGTGGAAACTGCGCAATGCATGCTCATAACACAGTCATTTCATGTAATTATTTCCCCAAATTTTCAACACAGGCATTTTGTGACCTCTGCTCATTAACAGTGTCACTATGATTTTCTTAATCTCTCCTGAACATTGATTTCCCACAGCAACCCCGCCATTATGCGGCAGATGTGCAAAAATACATTTCAGGCAGGATGTGAAAAATGACAGCTGTACTGTTCAAAAGGAGGTGTGCAAACATGGCAATGTTGAAATCTTGAGTGCAAACATTACAGATTCTCAAAGTTACGAGTGGGTGTGGCAACTGTGCAACACACGCTCATAACATAGTAATTTTGTGGACTTTTGTCACCAAATTTTCAACATAGGCATTTTGGGACCACCACTCATGAACAATGTCACTGTAATTTTGTTACTCTGTCCTGAACACTGCTTTCCCACAGCAACCGCGCTGTAGTGTGCTGGATGTGCAAAAATGCATTTCAGCCAGGATGTGAAAAATGACAGCTGTACTGTTCATAAGGAGGTGTGAAAAAATGCCAATGTTGAAAATCTGGAGTGAAAATACTACAAATTCTCGAAGTTATGAGTGTGCATGGAAACTGTGCAACGCATGCTCGTAACAGTCAATTTTTGGAATTTTTTCACCAAATTTGCAACATAGACTTTATGGGAGCCCACCTCATGAACCATGACACTGTCACTTTGTTAATCAGTCCCAAAAAGGTGATTCTGTGCAGTGACAGCAAAATCACCTTTCAGGACTGAATAACCAGATGACAGTGACTGAATTCATGAGGTGGGTCCCAAGAACCCCATGTTGAAAATTTGGTGCCAAAATTTGCAAAAATGGCCGAGATATCCACCTAAGTTGAAAAAAAAAAACCATTTAAGCCATTATATAGCTTACCAGCATTTCTTCAGTTCGCAGTCGGCTTTGAAGAGTGCGGACGTGTTCCTGCTCCAACAAAGATCATCGTGTTGGGCTCTGGAGGTAAATATGGGGTGAGGGGGATGTGGGGAGGTGGGGTGTGCAGAGGGTGGGTATGTGTTGGGAGAGGGGGCAATGGACACAATGAGGGACACTTTCTGTTTTCCTAGGTTTAAAAAAAAATAGTTGCAAGATGTTTTTTCTACTTATAGGGACAATGGGCACACTGGGGTGGGCTCCCAGTGTGCCACCTGGGTGTTTGTTGGGGAGACTGGAGCCAACGGGGATTGGCCACCCCATCGGCACATACAATGTGTTTAGGGGGGTGCATGAGCTGAGGTGGATTGGACACCTCCCTTCAGCACACAATAAATGGGTGGGGACATTATACCAATAGGGACTGAGTTCCCCTGTTGGCAAATGAACTGGGAAGGGGGCATGCCCAATCTTGGGCACCCCTGTCGGCTTTCATGAGGACTGTGAGAAGTGGACAGTGACAACCGCTGCCATGTTTATTGAAAAATGACACCAGACAAGGCAAGCTGCTATTTGCTGCTGCAATCAGGTACTGCCCCAGCATCAGACTGTTCAGGAAAAACAGCCGATTCTCCAATGAGGGGCACTCCCTGATTGCAGCGGTGGATTTCTTTCAGGTTGGTGGAATGCTTCAAAACTGCTGTCATTGACAGCGTGTTCCTCCATCGGCACCACAGAGACCAGCCCCAAAAAGCACTGCTGGCATTGGCCACAGCACTGCCGCACCTCCTCAACCCGCTACTCCAGCAAGCTGCCACAAAATGTTACTTGCACATGTATGCAAGCAAACATAAAAAACACTCGATTCTGAGCACAATTTCCATCAAAAAGCACCGAGACAGAAATGAAAGCTTAGTTAGGTATTTGTAGAAGATATACAGCATAGTGTAAGTGTGGTTGTTTTACCCATGCTTTGCTGTAGAATACAAGTGCTTTGATAGCCAGTGTTAGGTACTGATGGATGTTCAAGTTGCTGACATATAAAAATGCTAAGCTGCTAATCTGATTTGGACTTGGATGGTGTAGCACTAGCACCTGTGTTGTAGTGAAAATGAAGTGAACGTTCCTGCAGTTTTTCATTTTGAAATTATTTCTTCTGACTGCTGGTTGTGATACAAGCATTGCTGGTCACTGGGTTCCTTCCGTTGCAGTTATTTATTTGCTTGCTGCGAGTGCAAAGACAATTTGACAAGTCAAAATAAAATGTTCAGGGTTTGATACAGGTGCCACTATAAGGTCCCTGAAATTTTCAAGTGACTCAGACCAGCTGTTTTTGAGTTGTAGGTTTCATTAAAATCACAAAGTGATATTTTTCATTTTCATCATGTACCCACATTTATGCCCTCATAGAATAGAAACACTGTAAAAGATTAACTTGTCAAATTTGGCCTGATGGTGTAGTTTGGTCTGGAAGGATTTTCTAGGAGGTGGGAAGTATTCATTTGTGGTGTTTTTTTAATTTAACTTTAAAAAACAGGGTCTGAGCATGCATGCATGTTCAGTAAAAATCTTGTGTTAGGGTTAATGTACTCCACGCATAAAACCATTTCAATATAGTTCAAAGGACTGGTAGTTTTCACGTTTGCACTTGAATGTCTCAAGATTTTCTAAGTTTTACTTTCTTTTCTGTCACTTACAAATAAAAGTATAAAGGTTGAAATGGTGAAAATCATTATGATTGTGTAGTATGGTGTGAAAGGATTTCCTAGAGGGTCAGCCTTATAAGGTTATTTGTTTTATTTTATTTGTTTTGGTTTTTCAAATATTTGAAGAGCTAACAACTCCTTTGGGAACTTTTTATAAACATAATATTTAGACACAGTTCCATGTACAGTATATTTTATATTCATTACAAAAAACTTTGTTAATGCACTAGTTAGGGTTAAAGCAACAAAAGTAGGTAAATGTGGCATTAGGTTTTCCAGTCGCATCACTCCACCCCCACCCTGCATGCAGCAACAGGTGCGGGTGTGCCTTATTTATTTAGTTTTTGTTTACTGGGTAAGTGCACTAGACAAGAAACTTTGCCTATTTTCAGACACGACCCAGGAGAGTTACATACAGAGTTACAGTTGTATACAGAGTTACATACAAAGTCAATAGCAAGTCAGGAGACAAATAACATCACATGATTTACTGCAAGGAACAAGACTAGAATAGATATCTCAGGTATTACAGCAACACAGATGGCAAGCAGTTACACACAGGGGAAACAACAAGTGAGGAAGAAATCATACAATGCGTGTTTTAGTGCATAGGTTAGCAGCATATGGGATCAATATAGCATCTGATTAGGTAGTGCAAGGCACCCCCCCCGAGAAATAAATAATCACAACCAGAGAGAATAACCCATCCACATTAGAATGTGACATGCAGATATGGAAAGTGCTTTAGATTTGGAAGAGCTATTCCAGGCAGGTGCTCCAGTGATTAGGGTGCATGTGCATCCTTGGGGTTGTCAACCCTAACGCTCACCCCATGCCATCAGTAAACAAGCTGAGATGGGTACAGTGTATCAGAATGGGTAGAGCATTAAGGCTGACAACCTCAAGGCACACCCCACACTTGATGCCAGCAGGGTGTGGGTGGGGTGTTAGGGTTGGAAACCATAATGCCCCATTTCCCTACTTGTGTCACTTTAACCTTAACTAGTACATTAACTAAGTTTTTTCAATGAATTTCCTTAATTTTTGAGATGGTATAATTGTATCCTTAGTTTTCTGTGGGAGCACAGGGCCCTCTAGGCCCTCCGCTCCCATCCATCCACAATTTTTCTGATAGTCTAATCATATCCTTATTTGTCTGTGGGAGCACAGGGTCCTCTGGGCCCTGCACTCCCATCCCTCCATAGATGCATATATGTATGTTACTGTGGAAACATAGGGCCCATTTATATGACAACAGCAACTAAATTGTCAGCATAGCCTTTTTATTACCCCACCTCAAGTACCTGGTACTGAAACTTTCCAAATCCCCTGCAAAATGTGATTCTGTGCCACTGCAATGTCATTGCACACCACAGATGTGAAAAGACAGTTTTGTCAGGATTTGAAAAATGGCAGCTATCTCATTCATGAGGTGGTATAAAAAAGTGGCTACTTTGAAAATGTGGGGTCAAAATATTCAAAATTAGCAAAGTTACAAGTGAGAGTATCAAAATTTCAATGGATGCACATCATTTTGCAATTTTTACATATTTTGACCCCAAATTTTCAGTATTTACTTCTTATGACCTCACCTCATGAACAAGCATGGTGAACATTTTCAAATCCCGCCCCAAAAAGGGGATTTTTCCAAACAACTGAAAAATCACCTTTCGGGGCAGACTTGTGGAATTTCAGCACCAATGTTCATGAAGTGGGGTCTCAAGAAGGCCATGTTGAAAATGTGCTGTAAAAATATGCATAAATGGCAAAGTTATGCATCAAAGTTGAAAACCCCATTGAAATACATTAAACTGTACTTACCTTACTTTCTCATATTGCAGTTGGTGGTTCCAGCGGCAAGACGTGTCTTTGAATAGAGAGAGGATCATCACCCTGGGAGCTATTCAGGTGAGTTTTGGTTTGGGGGGGTGGTTTAACAGTGAGAGGTCAGGGTTAAGGGGGTTGGATCAGTGAAGGACCATTTTATTTTTTTACAAGTTTAACAAAAAAGGCATCGAGGGACTGTTTTAGTTTATGTAATACAGGAAGGTGATTGGAGGGTGGGGGGTGCCACTAGACACAAGGGAAAGAAGAAATATCAAGAGGGACATATATCAGAGGGTGGGGAGTGCCACGAGACACCAGAGAAATCTATAACTGTTATGGGGTAGTGATTGGAGGGTGGGGATGCCAGTGGACACCAGGCAAATCTATAATTATTATGTGGATGGTGATCGGAGGGTGGGGGGCATGACTAGACATCAGGGAAATCTATAACTTTCATGAGGTGGTGATAGGAGGGTGGGGGTGCCACTAGACACCAGGGAAATCTATAAAATGTTGGGGATAGGGATCAGAGGGTGGGGGGTGCCACTAGACATCAGGGAACTCTATAGTTATGGGGATGGTGATCAGAGGGTGGGGGTGCCACTAGATACCAGAAAAATCAATAAAATTTTGGAGATGAGGATCAGATGGTGGGGGTACCATTAGACATCAGGGAACTCTTTAAAATGTTGGGAATGGGGATCAGAGGGTGGGGTGCCACTAGATATCAGGGAACTGCATAGTTATGGGGATGGGGATCAGAGGATGGTGTGCCACTAGACATCAGGGAACTCTATAGTTATGGGGATGGGGCTCAGAGGGTGGGGGTATCACTAGACATCAGGGAACTGTATAGTTATGGGGATGGGGCTCAGAGGGTGGGGGTATCACTAGACATCAGGGAACTGTATAGTTATAGGGATGGGGATCAGAGGGTGGGGATTGCCATTAGACATCAGGGAACTGTATAGTTATGGGGATGGGGATCAGAGGGTGGGGGTTGCCATTAGACATCAGGGAACTGTATAGTTATGGGGATGGGGATCAGAGGGTGGGGGTTGCCATTAGACATCAGGGAACTGTATAGTTATGGGGATGGGGATCAGAGGTTGGGGGTTGCCATTAGACATCAGGGAACTCTATAGTTATGGGGATGGGGATCAGAGGGTGGGGGTTGCCATTAGACATCAGGGAACTCTATAGTTATGAGGATGGGGATCAGAGGGTGGGGATCGCCATTAGACATCAGGGAACTCTATAGTTATGGGGATGGGGATCAGAGGTTGGGGGTTGCCATTAGACAACAGGGAACTCTATAAGCAGCATACAATTATTTCATAAAGCTATTTTGAAGTGCTTACTGAGCATGTTCAGAAGTCACATTTTTTAAATGTAATAACTTTGGAAACACCTTAATATTTTTGCACCAAACCGGCCAAAGGCGTATCTGTGGGCATGTCCATTCTACCCTGAAAATTCCAGACCAAAATTCCAAACCATCTGAGCCCAAGGTGATGAAAAAAACAGCAAGAAGCACCATTTTTTTGTATCAACCAATACGAGAACTGGTGGAAGGGAGTCACGAAAAAAGATAAAAAGCTAAGAAAAGACACACATCACCATTGTTTTTCCAAAACTAACTGGCAGAATCCACCATACGGGATCCCAATGACCAACAAACATCTGTTGTTCTGTGTCTACCACTCCATTTTTGGGAGTTTTCAATTTTTTTTCAACTTGAGAACAAATGGCAACATACAAAAGAGGGATTCTAGCCTCACAAAAAAGGATTCCCCATGCAGTTGTTTCATACAGCTATTTTGAAGGGCTTACTGAGCATGCTCAAAACCCAAAGTTTTAAAATTTTGTAATATTGGAACAGATCAATATTTCTTCACCAAACCAGTGAAAGGTGCATCTGTCGGCCAAGATCTTTCTACCCTGAAAATTTCAGACCAAAATTCCAAACCATCTGGGCGCAGGGAAATGACAAAAAAAGCAACATTTTTCTTAAGTTTTTGCACTATTTGCATCTCAGAATGCACACATCTAACCAAAAAAAAAAAAACAAAAAAAACTTGGCATGTCAAGAGATCTACTCCACCAGACCACATATGCAAAATTTCATGCAAATCAGTTAAAAAGCTGCATAGATATGAAAGTGCAAAGTTTGAGGTTTAACATAGAAACCCCTGCTCAACCCTAACTATAGGGGTGCTACCATGCTACTATATTTTGTGTATTTCCCTGTCCTTAGTTCTTTCTTACTAAAAATATTTGCATCCGAGTAGAACCTTATTCACATACACCTTAATTTCTGATTACTTATTCCCCCCCTCCCCTAAAGTCTTAATCTTGTGCTGGTGACATCACACTTTTGTCCTTGACAGTAAGTTGTTATACTACAAGTAGAGTATTTGACTTCAAGTGCAGTAGGGAATAAACAACAAAGCCCGGATATTCAGAAGGGTTGCACATGGCGCAACACTGTTGCACCATGTGCAACCCACTGATGTGCCCCAGTGCGATATTCAAACGGGGATTGAGCCTGGCACAAATCCCAATGCGCCGGAGTACATCAGTTATGTATGCGGCGCAGGTAGGGGTGGCATGCCCATGCAGACTCTGCACATCCCAATATTCAGCCCAGGATGTGCTGAGCCCATGCATGTGCAAATCCTACTTGTGCTGCACACAATGTGAGCCAAAAAAAAAAGGAGCAACAGCTGGCCACCCACAGGTGAGTTGCCTTATTGTAGGGTGCAACACGGCAGCTGCCACCTGTGGGTGGCCACCTGAGCTCCGACTACACCTTCTGGTGACACCCCTCCCATGCCCGATCGCGGGCATACATATACAAATAATAGACCTAAATCTCTGGTGGTCCAGTGGACTGCTCACAACCCGATCACGGGCATGTGTAGAAGGAAATAATCGTCCAATATCCCTGGTGGTCCAGTGGACCACTCGCAGCCCGATCGCAGGCGTCAGTAGAAAATAATGCCACTCCAAAACAACCCTGGTGAACTAGCGATACCCTCCTCACCCTCCCCATGAGGCCCCACTGCCTGCTCCCCGGGTCAGTGGCAGGAGGCAACTCCCCACCTGCTTGTCACCCGCTGCCCGCAGACTGACACCATATGGTAGGGCTGTCGCCCATTGGTCCTGGCGTGAGCCAATGGGCGTGTATCCCATACCGTGCTACAGTCCAGATATGTGAATGGATCCATTCACATATCTGGACTATGTCTGTCTGAGCTGCACACCCATTGTCTAACACTGTGGACCAATGAGTGTACAGCCCTACCATACGGTGTCAGTCAGTGGGCGGGGCGGCAATCGGTGGGGAGCTGCCGCCCGCCACTGACCGGGGTGGGCGGCGGGGCCTCAGTGGGTGGGTGGGAGGGGTACCACTAGTCCACCAGGGTTGTTTTGGAGTGGCATTATTTTCTACTGGCGCCCATGATCGGCTTTGAGCGTCCACTGGACCACCAGGGATATTGGACGCTTAATATATTCTACATATGCCCGCTATCGGGCTGCAAGCAGTCCACTGAACCACCAGGGATATTGGACATTTAATATATTCTACATATGCCCGTGATCCAGCAGTGGGGCACTTTTCCACGATGTGCAGGGGGCGTTGGTACCCGACGGCTGCAGCCTGGCAGGGCGCCAGGTGCAAGTCACCGGGGATTGGCACACCTGCATGCAAATGGGGCCATAATGACATGCAAATGGCCCCATTTGTGCCTTGCATGCATTATGGCCCCATTTGCATGTGCTCTTTTGAATATCATGGTTGTTGCACGTAGCGCAACGGAACTTGCGCTAGCGCATCCCCCTGCTCCACTCTGGCCACTTGTGCTGGCACAGTGCCACTGTGCCATGCACACTGTGGGTGGTCAGGGTGCAATATTCACTGATGCTGTGCCATGGCACAGCTCCATTGAATATCACCCTGTCAACGCCCCTGCGCAGCCAAGTTGCGCTGCGCCCAGGCTTGCGCCACAGCCTGGCACAGTCTGAATATCTGGGCCCAAGAGTACATGAACTCTAAAGTGTAAAGACTCAATTTTCATGCAGGTATCCTTAATAATAAAGAACAACAGGAAGATTAAGTCAGAAACTGTTCAAATTGCAAGTTGTTTTGTCTAAATATAATGTTTGCTAGAGTTTCCCTAGAGTCATCAGTTGCTCTTTAACTTTAAATTTTGTGTGCTACCTTTTGTGATCCCACATTTTGTTAGTTCAAATGTATCAGTATTTTGTAAGTTTAATTTTTTGTTTGTTGGTTTTTTTTCCTGCTGTATACAGAGAAAAGTATAATAGTTTGAAATGTAAAAATTGGTATGGTGACATAGAATGGAGAAGAAGGTTTTTCAAGGAGGCAGGAGTATAAGACTTTAATAATCTGTAAATATTTAACATCAAGCTTAAGTCATGTTGTACTTTTTTGCACTCCCTGACTTTTTACTTCTATGGGATGGTATGTTCTTCTTTTCATTTTTTTGCCATCATGTACAAAGAAAACTATAAAAGTTTAAATTATGAAAACTGGCATGGTAGTGTAGGAAGGTGTGGACGGATTTCCTAGGGTGTCAGAAGTGTAAAATTTAATTACTGTTTTTAAATATTGAAGTTTTAGTTTCATGCTATCCCTGACTTTGTTTTTCAATGGGTTGGTATTTAATGTAGCAAGACAAAAATCAGCACCTGCTCAGGAACTGTATGAAAATCAGCTTTAATGTAAAAAATCAAAAATCCACCATGAAACATCAGCATCCCAGAACGCCACAAACCTCAACCAGTTTCACACTCACTCATGCGTCATCAAGAGGTGCATACCAATAGTATCACAGGACTTAAATACAATTTCCTCTTAAAGTGACAGTCCAGCACAGTGTATCCATATATAATCAAAGTGCATAGTGCAATAGTGCCATAGTTAAATATACATATAAACTTATCACTACTAAATAGAAGAAAAAGTAAAACAATCCAATCTGAGCACAGCAGCAAAATTCATAATATTCATTCCATAGCATTTAATCAAGTATCAATCGGCAAAATGAATATTGAAAATAACATTGAGAAAACTGCAAACCATGAGGTGACATGAGTGTGCCAGTTCTCAAATGCAAATTGTAATGTGCTTGAGGTACCACAGGTAGGTTAAAGCCTCTGCACCCTAGGAAAAAGAGTTCACAAATAGAGATAAAACTGAGTTAAACAAGGAAACAACAACAGCATCATACAATTTCAGTACATGCATGTGCATTACACTAGTGTCACTATAACTGACAAATACTAAACTTATTTTTTCCTTTTCTTTATGCATGGCATGAGTTCAGTCCTATCATTTGGGCCAGGAGGTGACATTGCCCCTAATGTAAAGATCTAGTAGTATACTGTACAGATCAACAAACCATCTAGATTGCCACCCCTTGGGCCTAGTCTGACTTTGCCTATGACACAGAACTTAAATTGATGTGTGCCACCAGTCTGTTTTTTTCATATGAACTGTTAAGGTATTTTTTATGTCCCCATTGCTGATTGATCTCAAATGTTCATCAATGCACACTTTTAGTGGGCAGGTGGTTTTGTCCACATAAAAGGCCCCACACTCACATGTGGCTAAATATACCACATTCTCTGTTGTACAGTTAAAAAACTCTTTAATTTTGTATAGACGTGTATTATTACATGTAGTGAAAGTGTTTGTCTTCATTATCTGTGGGCAGACCTTGCAATTGCCACATATGAAATTCCCATGTAGCAAAGGGGGTAACCAGGTTTCCTCTATGTTGTTTCTTTCTATCACTTTAGGCTGATAACTGTGTACCAGACAATCTTTTAAGTTCTTGCCCCTAAGATACACCATTCTGGGTTTCTCTTTCTCAGATTCTGTCAGAGTGGGTTCATTCACAAGAATATTCCAGTTGGCATTAATAATGCTCTGTATTGTACTGGAATGCCTTGTGAAATTGGTGACAAAATTCAATTTAGTAGCACTAGCTCTTGGGGCTCTGTCCTGAAGTAGGGCTTCTCGGGATACTGCCATTACTTCCCGGAAGGCATCTTGTACTAGAATATCACTGTAATCTCTTTCTCTAAAATGTGTACACAACTCTGGCATCACTTTATAGACGATATATTCCTGGCCTGGAGGGGCACGCTGGAAGAGCTAGGAGAATTTATACAATATCTAGAAAAAAGTGATAGTAACTTGAAATTCACTGTTCAAAGTGATTTAAGATCAGTCTCCTTTCTAGACTTGAAAATAACCAAATTGTCAGATGGTACTTACACAGAGACTTGTTCCACAAGGAGACCAACCTCAACTCACTGCTGCTGTCATTCAGCTGCCACCGTAGACACACAGCTGACAACATTCCCAAGGCCCAAATGTTAAAAGCACACAGGAACTGTACAGATGACTCAGATTACATAGCGCAGGGCTCAGAGTTGTGTGCACGTTTTAGAGAAAGAGGTTACAGTGATATTCTAGCATAAGATGCCTTCCAGGAAGTCATGGCAGTATCCTGAGAAACCCTTCTAGAGGATAGAGCCCCAGAGCTAGTGCTACTAAGTTGAATTTTGTCAAAAATTTCATCAGATATTACAGTATGATACAGAGCATTATTAATGCAAAGTGGAATATTCTTGTGAATGAATCCACTCTGACAGAATTTGTGAATCAAAAACACAGAATGGTGTATCATAGGGGCAAAAGCTTAAAAGATCGACTGGTACACAGTTATCAGCCTAAAGTGATAGAAAGAAACAACATAGAGGGAACTTGGTTACCCCCTTTGCCACAAGGAAATTTCACACGTGACAATTGCAAGTTTTGCCCACAAATAATGAAAACGAACACCTTCACCACATGTAATAACACACGTCTATACAAAATTAAACAGTTTTTTAACTGCACAACAGAGAATGTGGTATATTTAGGCATATGTGAGTATGGGGCCTTTTATGTGGGCAAAACCACCCACCTACGAAAAGTGCACATTGGTGAACATTTAAGATCAATCAGCAATGGGGACATAAAAAATGTCTTAGCAGATCATTTGAAAAAACAGACCGGTGGCATACATCAATTTAAGTGTAACCCCCCCACCCCCCCTTGTTTAACCAGCAAGGCTTCTCCTCTCACCACAAACATCTAGGGGCAACAGAGAGGGTTAGGGGTTTACATGAATTAGTACAAGACATAAACAAGACAGAAATGGCCACCATTAGACTCAGTGGACCAGACTGTTATACAAAACAGTCAACCAAGTGTGGCAACTACCTGGCACACACCTGGTGGGACCATTTACCATGGCCAGCAACCCAGGTCCCTGGGAGAAAACGTTTACTCACAATTATACTAGGTTTGCACTTCTGGACAGGGGCACCCAAGTAACTCTAGACACAGGGAATCAATAACAATACTGTCCAAACCGGGCTGGGATTCTAGAGTGTGGCTTTTATTTACATAACAAAGTAGGAATAATCACAAAGCGAAGATGGACCCTCATGGGGCTACACATACTGGTACTGTAGATTCTCCAGGGTACAGAAATTCCTGAATTTCCATTTAGCATAGGCTGAAGTAACATAAAACAGTGAACACTCCAGTTCTGAAATGGAGATTGGCACACACAGCCAGGCGTTGTACATTTCCCATCGACTAGACACACACGGCCAGTACTAGGACACTTTCCCATATTTCATGAGGAATGAAGGTGGTACACATGACCACAAAGGAGCAAATCCAGGGTCGGGACTTTCAGAACCCACTATACTGGGGTAAACTGAGAGAAAAGAACCCATATACAGGGGTAAACACTTTTCTCAGGCATTGGCCAATTTCATTGAAGAAAAAGTAATAGGTGCCCTTCAGAACCCGTACAGTTAAACTAATTACTCCAGGTGAGGGGTCTCCCACCTTTTGTTTCCAAGCTTATACTCAGCCATTCATCTGGTTAATAACACCACACAACTGTAGAAACACTGTAGATGCTGTCTTGAAATGTATATCACACTTAACATACTACTTTCACACACCTCAAAGTCCTGTGCTTGGACGGTGTCATACTGGACTCCAACATAGGCAGACACTTTTAAACAGAAAATCTAGGTGACAGCGTCCCTTTTTCAAAGAAATTCACCCCTAGGTACTGCAGATGCACCTGGGCTTATGCAGAAACATTGTACTCACAACAAATGAAGATGTCCAAGGCAGCTTCACACACCTAGTGGATTAAGCGGATTGCCCCTGAATCCTGGAGTTCACCCCCATCCCTCCTGGGATGGGGCAAAGAAATGTTACTGGCACAGGTCTCCATCACTTCAGAAAAACTGTCTTCTTTGTTTTTCTTCTAGGGTTAGAACAAACTACTACAAAAACAAAAGGGGTAGCTCTTTGTCAGAGCTAAACTGAGAAGCTGCACAGCAGCTGCAGCCTCCTCTTAGAACTCCTCTCTAAGACTCACTGAACATTTCATTTCACTCTAAAGCCAGTTGAACAATGTGGCTTATGCTGCAAGAGTTCCATGATTACGTCATCACTCCAGCTCAGCTGAGACTGAAAACAGAGTGTGACAGTGTGAAACCCATTTACCTGGCATTTCACAACCTGCCTTCCCTGCCTGCCACTGATTCTAACTGGGATTCTAGTAACCTTTGGGAACAAGGGAGTTACACCCACCCTTAGCCAGGAAAATGACTGACCCCAGTTATTACCTACCTTGCACCGGACCATCCTACCCTATGTGTTGACTAAAGAGGAGGTAGCGCTACCTTCTCCCCTACCATGTGCTAGGCACAGGCAGACAACACTAAGGGCACAGATGCCACTGGCTGATGCATCAGCCTCTACACTATGATTTTGCTATGAATAATCAGTGGCTCTGGAAGAACTGTCCAGAGCTTGACCTAACAGACCAGAGCTGTGACCCCTACTGCAGATCAAGATCACAACCTGTCTATCACCCTAGCCCTCTAGGGAAAACCTATCTAACCAAAAACCTACCCCAAAAGAGACAAACCTCCCCCCAACCCTGGGCACCTGCAAACCAAACCACACAGAGCTAACACTTTACCTAAGCATCACACTGCTACTATCCCCCATGCACTAACACCTGTGGAAGGAAAACTGTTAACACGTTAACCATACAATTCTACAAAGCACTCTACTGTACAAAAGCAGGAGAACTCGGATGAGTTTCCACATCCTCTTCTGGTCTTCTCTTTTTTCTTCTTTGCAAAGAACCACCTGAAAGAGAAAAAGAGACAAAACAGACCCCAAATCTGCAAAACACGCAGTATAACAACAATAGCCCTTACCATCAAAACACTGGAGAATCCCAAAAAGTATTTTTTAGAAAAGTAGAAAAAGTAGAAAACAGTAGAAAATCTGTATCTTTATGTACAATACACCTTTTGGGGGGATGGAATGCCCTAAGTGTCCAAGCTAGTGACAAAACAGTTACGCCCGAAGGCAAGGTCCATAAAAGAGTCTCTCCTGGGCCAGAGCCCATCAAAGCAAAGTTCTTGAAGTACTGTAGTACCAAAAGGGACAGTCTTTGTGGACAGATCAAACAGTTTGCAGTCTGCCAGATGTAGGATATGTATTGCAATGTCAATAAAGTAAGAAAAGTCTGGACTTACCAGTCCCTTGAAGAATGAAAAAATGGACATCACCTACTTCTCCAGCCGAAGACTCTCCCTGGCAGCATTTTTCGGATACAGCTGGGTGGAAGTCTTCCAGAAAACAGGATGATGAAACAGGAAACTGCTGGGCTGATGTCGTCTAGGAGATGGAACCTTGGAACAGGAAAGAACAGTTGGGATGATGTCATCCAAAATCCCAGGTGATGAATCAGGAAAACAGCTGGGATGAGGTCATCTCAGCTATCTGGAAGACCAGGAGATGAAATTGGAAAAGCACACTGCAGGGCTGACGAATCCGGATGCACCTTGGATCCTGAAACACCAGACTGGCAGAACAACATGGGTACGGCAACGGCTAGATGGCAGACACTTGTTACCACTGCTTTGCTTTCCCTCTGGGTAGGCATGGGCATATTCTCAAGAGGATGGTAACATTGAGGGTAGTACCACAATGGGTCAGGTGCATACATTATGACCCCATCTGGGCGCTCATGATTGACAAAATGGAAAGTCTCTTTCCCTGTGTTGTCCACATATCGTACAGTGTCTAAAAACAATGTCCTGCCCAACTTCCAAAACTGCAGACTGTCTTGTATCACTTTGTTTCTGACATAACGCGTTGCACCTGGATGCATGTTCTGGCTTGCTTCCTCCACTAGCCAGGCTCTCCTGCGTTGCTCAGTCTCCTCCCAGACTCTCCAAGGAAAGGTAGGAAAGGACCTCTCATAGGTGTCATTGGCCCTCCTACAAACCAGTCTTTCCGCCTTACTGCTCTTCATCAGCGTACAACCCCGGCCTGGCTTGGGGGTTGCCAGTCCTGGTTCAGCCAGTGTCGCATACTCAAAGCAATGTAGAACTTGTCCCTGACCACTTCTGAGGGCAGGGCTGTGGAGTCACCAACTTCTTCTTCTTCTGGCTCCTCTGAGGCAAGAGCTGGAGGCGGCAGACTGGGGTGCTTAACAGAAAGATAAATATTTTCCTCATCCTCTTCCTCACTCAAAACTTGGGCCCAGGAGTGGGCAGTCATCTTCACTCCTGAGACAGTCCACTCTTCACTGGGCATGGAGGTAGACACCTCCCATTCTAGAGTCTCTTGAATCTCATCCTCTCCAATGAGGCTAGGGCTAGGATGCAGTCTCCATGGATCCACTGACTCTCCCTCCACACTGTCCATCTGTGACACAGACGTGAAGACATCATGAAGAATCTGCTCTGTCAGTAAATCTACACTCTCTTCCTTCGTGCCACACTCTGATGGGCCTCCACCAACAGGTTCAACCTGGTGCTGTGTGTTGTTACATGCAGGGTCTTGTACTTTTGTCCTGGTGGGAGCCAAATGAATTTGTGACGTTCTAGTCAGACCTTGCTTCTCTAAACACCCTGAACAGTGAAGAATCAGGAATATGTCCCTTCCGGCCTTGAGGCACTTTATGCATACTCTCACAGCGTAGTTGGGAATCGCAACATGAGGAGGCAGACTTCCACCATAGAAACATTGATTAATTTCTTCAAGCTTGGCAACCTCCTCAGCTATCATAGCTCGGGCATGATCCAGGTAGCAGGATGGTCCCAAAGCCATGTCTGTAAATAAGCACACAAAAGTTCACTGTTACTACTGAGTTCACTATACTTGGAACAGTCTCTCAAAATGGCTCCCTGCTGCTGTGTTTACATTACTGCCCCACCCTGCAATGGCGGCGGCAGCACTCCTGATGCATCACCAAATCTTATCTGACTCAAGCAACTGCGCATCAGACTTTCTGCTGCTGATAATTTGCTCAAACTTTAACGACTGCACTGCTTTTACTTCTTCAGCACATCTATATGATTTTTAGACTTTATGATTAGCTTTCAATCAGTTTTACTTGCTTAAAGTCATTAAAAGCCACAATATTTCTTGGACAGGACTGCCTGGTTGTTGCAGCCTCTCATACAACTCACAGTCTCTCTTTTGCTCAGAAAATTATACTGATGCTGAATCCATAATACATGCTCACAGTCTATTGCTAAGAATTCTTGTTTGTTTTGATTTCACTTTACAGTCCTTCTTTGCAAAAACAATCACACTCTTTACACACAGATCCAGATGGTTTTTGAAAATCACAAAACAGTTTGAGCTCAGTTTTGTTGAATGGTACTCACTGAATCAGTAGCTGGCTTGCTCCGTTGGAAAATCTCGGTCTACAGCCGATCCTTGAAGGTCTCTGCATTGAAACAGGCTGGTGATCCCTCCGATTGTCACTACTGACACCTTGCTAGCTTCCCTGTTGGTCGGATTACGGGTTGAGCCTGATTTCGCACAGAAAGTCTGCATTTCACAATATTTAGAATGTTCACAGTCACCGCAACGATTCTCCTTGCTAACCAGCTCGCACACCTCTCGCTCTCTCCCTCCCAAACACTGGACAGCACTCTGAAGCTGGCTAGGGGGCGGGACCGATTGCAGTCTCACCAGTCACTCAACGCCATGCAAATGAGCTTCTCTCTCTCTCTCTCTCTCTCTATCTCTCTTCTCATGCTCTTCCTCTGCGGCGATCGTCGAGCAGGGAAAATCTAAATTGCAAAACGACTTTTTTTCTCAGCTGACCTTTTTCATGGTGGGAGCACCATTTTTGACCATTTCTTTACCCAGAACTTGGCTATTTCTTTAGTGACTCCCTCATTTTACACAATAAGCACATGAAACCTTCAGGGCACAATTGTCTCTTTGTTTCCTGAAGTCCACAATAGTTTTTGTCACAGAAAACTTGAGAATTAAAGTTTGTAAAAGTTCTCTCTTGATGCAGAACAAGGGGCACACACAATTTGGATTTACAGCTCCTTGGTAAACGGTGGCACAACACACAGCAGCACATGAATAGCAAGCACACAGCGGCACATATGGATGGCACTACTCTGGGCAAATCCTTCTGCACAAAGCTTCTAGTTTTGGGCTACCAACTGCCAGACAGGCAAAATGCTAGCTGCAACCTGAGCAAACAAACTTTGTTTTCTCCCAAAATTCAAAAACACATCCTGGATGAGCCCCAATTTTTGTTACCCCCCCCTCACAGCCCCTTCCCTTGTTTAACCAGCAGGGCTTCTCCTCTCACCATAAATGTCTAGGGGCAACAGAGAGGGGTGGGGGTTTACATGAATTAGTACAAGACATAAACAAGACAGAAATAACCACCATTACACTCGGTGAACCAGACTGTTATACAAAACAGTCAACCAAGTGTGGCAACTACCTGGCACACACCTGGTGGGGCCATTTACCATGGCCGGCAACCCAGGTCCCTGGGAGAAAATGTTTGCTCACAATTATGCTAGGTTTGCACTTCTGGACAGGGGCACCCAAGTAACTCCAGACACAGGAAATCAATAACAATACTGTCCAAACCAGGTTGGGATTCTAGAGTGTGGCTTTTATTCATGTAACAAAGTAGGAATAATCACAAAGCAAAGATGGACCCCCATGGGGCTACACATACTGGGACTGCAGATTTTCCAGGGTACAGAAATTCCTGAATTCCCATTTAGCATAGGCTGAATTAACACAAAAACGTGAACACTCCAGTTCTGAAATGGAGATTGGCACACACAGCCAGGCATAGTACATTTCCCATCAACTAGGAACACATGGCCAGTACTAGGACACTTTCCCATATTTCATGAGGAATGAAGGTGGTACACATGACCACAAGGGAGCATATCCAGGTTCAGGACTTTCAGAACCCACTATACTGGGATAAACTGAGAGAAAACAACCCATAAACAGGGGTAAACACTTTTCTTAGGCATTGGCCAATTGCACTGAAGAAAAAGTAATAGGTGCCCTTCAGAACCCATAGAGGTAAATTGGTTACTCCAGGTGGGGGGGGGTCTCCAATCTTTTGTTTCCAAGCTTATACTCAGCCATTCATCTGGTTAATAACATCACACAACTGTGGAAACACTGTAGATGCTGTCTTGAAATGTATATCACACTTAACATACTACTTTCACACACCTCAGAGGTGTCAGAAATTAAAAGTCCTGTACTTGGACAGTCTCATACTGGACTCCAATGTTGGCAGACACTTTTAAACAGAAAGTCTAGGTAACAGGGTCCCTTTTTCAGAGAAATTTACCCTTAGGTATTGCAGATGCACCTGGGCTTACACAGAGGAAATGTACTCACAACAAATGAAGATGTCCAAGGCAGCTTCATACACCAAGTGAATTAAGGGGATTGCCTCTGAATCCTGGAGTTCACCCCCATTCCTCCTGAGATGGAGCAAAGAAACACTACTGGCACAGGTCTCCACCACTTCAGAGAAACTGTCTTCTTCATTTTTCTTTTAGGGTGAGAGCAAACTACCACAAAAATAAAAGAGGTACTGTAGGTCTTTGTCAGAGCTAAACTGAGGAACTGCACAGCAGTTGTAGCCTTCTCTTAGAACTCCACTCTAAAACTCACTGAACATTCCAATTCACTTTAAAGCCAGCTGAACAATGTGGCTTATGCTGCAGCGAGAGTTCCATGATTACGTCATCACTCCAGCTCAGCTGAGACTGAAAACAGAGTGTGACTGTGTGAAACCCATTTACCTGGCATTTCACAAGCTGCCTTCCCTGCCTGCCACTGATTCTAACTGGGATTCTAGTAACCCCTGGGAAAAAAGGGGTTACATAAGTTCTGTGAGACAGACAAGGTCAGACTAGGCCCTAGGGGTAGCAATCTAGAGGATCTGTTGATCTGTAGAGAATCCTACTAGTTATTTATATAGGGGCAATGTCATCATCTGGCTTAAATGATAGGACTGAACTCATGCCATGCATAAAGAAAAGGAAAAAATAAGTTTAATATTTGTCAGTTATAGTGACACTAGTGTAATGCACATGCAAATACTTCAATTGTATGATGCTGTTGTTTCCTTGTCTAACTCACTTTTATTTCTCTTTGTGATCTCTTTTTCCTAGGGTGCAGAGGCTTTAACCTACCTGTAGTACCTCAAGCACATTACAATTTGGATTTGAGAACTGGCACACTCATGTCACCTCATGGTTTGCAGTTTTCTCAATGTTATTTTCAATATTCATTTTGCCGATTGATACTTGATTAAGTGCTATGGAATGAATATTATGAATTTTGCTGCTGTGCTCAGATTGGATTGTTTTACTTTTTCTTCTATTTAGTAGTGATAAGTTTATATGTATATTTAACTATGGCACTATTGCACTATGCACTTTGATTATATATGGATACACTGTGCTGGACTGTCACTTTAAGAGGAAATTGTACTTAAGTCCTGTGATACTATTGGTATGCACCTCCTGATGACGCATGAGTGAGTGTGAAACTGGTTGAGGTTTGTGGCATTCTGGGACGCTGATGTTTCATGGTGTATTTTTAATTTTTTAACATTAAAGCTGATTTTCATACAGTTCCTGAGCAGGTGCTGATTTTTGTCTTGCTGCATTTGAACTTTGTTGAATCGTGCACTCACCATGAGTGGGCTGAACTGTTTTTCTTTGCTCTTGGTATTTTAATGTACCTGTGCAACATGCAAAGAAGAAGTTGAATGTACTTTAATGGCTTGGTAGTGTCCAACTTTGTACTTCAGTGGGTCAGTATTTTGTAACTTTTAGGGGGTTTGCCATAGTATAAAGACAGAGTAAAAGTTTAAGTTGGGCGTATTGGTTTTTGGTGTATGAAGGAATGGAAGGATTTGATTTGATATACTGTATTTATTCACCTGGTTGGCCCAAAGACCGAAACTGACCCTGCTGTGCCGTGGGGTCCATGGAGGAGGAGGACAAAGGAGATGTGATCAAAAGCATGCAGTGGAATACATGGCATAGTACCTTAAAGCCTAAACAGTATACAAGCCCATATACCATTACTGTGCTCCAGCAGCTACATGTGCATGGGGTGGATGAACAGGACCATGCAAGGCCAATCTTGCCATTGTGAGAAGCTGTAGCACCTCACATAGACAAATGTGCCATGGCCCATGTGAAGCTGGAATGCTACATCACACTGTTATAGTTATGATCTAGTACAGTACACACCAGCCTGTGTAGAATTCATATCCAGCCATCCTCACTACTCCTGTCCATGTAAGCTACAAGCCATGTACACCTCATAGTATGAGTAGGATGCAGGTAGCCCGAGGTCACACACAGCAGGGGTACAGGAGGCATACCTGTGATACATTAGGGGTGCACATGGTACCACAGGTGTAGCCCAACACAGGTGCCATGACACGACTGACACACCCTGTGCAATGTAATAGTACACCATGCATTACATTGCAGATGTGTACTGGCACTCATGCTACAGAACGGGAACAGTGTACATGTAAGACAATGGCCACAGCCAAGTGCTGTTGGGTATATCTGCCACTGCAGCTACATGTAAAACATATGTCACATTCCCTAGTAGTCCACCCTGACACCATAGCCACATCACCGTGGTAGCACACACCCTTAATGACTTGGCAGGTGCATGTCTCAGGGATCCACAGCAGGTCTTGTAATGTAGAGGACATTGTGGGACATCCATTGGGGCAGTGGTCCCGCACAGCAGCATTGGTAGGATCAGGTTATACAGTGGAGAAAGTCCCATAGGACAGAGGGGACACAACAGGGACCCAGTGGCACAGAGCACATTCTCTCAGGCACATGACCCAGGAGCTATATTATCCTGGAAACAGTACTACACAAAGGATATCACCCAAAACATGGATAGAGCTATCTGTACTCACCTGGCCTTGGTACTGTGCCAGTCTCCACCACTGCACTCAGCTGCTGCAGGCAGCGGCGTTCCCTCAATGACAGGTGAATATACCTGTGCCTGCATTGGTCTCCAGTGCGGTTGACCCAGGTCCTATGGGTGAGCCTCCTACCCACAAATGTCTAGATCTTGTTCATGGGAATTGTCACTCTCCCCCTTGCCAAGCAATTGCTCCTCCCTGGCAGCTATGCACGGCCAACCACTTTGCATCCCTCTGCAGGACAGGCCTCCTCCTGCTATCTGCCATTGTAGCAGTGGTCACATCACTGAGTAGCAGCACTACTGTTGTAGTCACAGCTCTCACACCAGGCAGGTGATTGTCATGGCAGTATGGGTGTGGCCTTTCTGTTAGTGCAACACATTTTGACATTAGCACTGTGCTAATGTTATTTTACACAGCGCAGTGCATGCTTCCGGTGGGGGTGACCATCCACATGTGGTAGGCGTGGGGTGGCACATGTGCATTGTGTGCATGTGCGGGCCTATGCAGACATGTGCAATGCCACTGTGCAACATCACAGCATGCAAGCCTGCACTGTATGATGAAGATGCCCACAACATGTGATGTCATGTCAGCACTGCATATAGATGTTGTGCTAGCGCAATATCAGCACTAGTGCAATGATTATAGCCCTTACAGCAAAACTGCAATACTCAGAGTATGCAAATGAGCTAATTTCACATTCCGAGGGCAAAATCCACATTAGCATGTCTTTACTGGAATGTATTCCTTCATTAGCATGTCTAATTGTGCTTGGAGCTTATAAAAGGAGCAAAGTGCACTAGCAAGATTCCACAGCAGAACTGCAAGAAGCTAGAGGTAAGTGTGTTGTGGAATGACCTACAAAGGGACAGGGGTGATCATAGCACTGTGCTCTTGTTGTATCAGGACTAGACTATGGCTATATCTGCATATAGTCAAGGCCTGTTCTAGGCAGATGGCTGGCTCATGTTAGGTCCAGCTATGATGGAACACTTACATGTCTCTGCCAGGGGTCAGTGAGGCTTTCACACCAATGTCCCTTTGTTCTGTGCTCTGCTGAGTGTATGAAATGCTCAGTTCTGTTCTTTCTTTCCATTTCCAACAGAGACCATGAAGAACTGGGAGAGGCAAGAGAATTACAAATTCTCAGAGGATGAGGTGCAGGCCCTGCCAAGGCCTATGTTGCATGTGAGGGCCTCATAGCCCAGAACAGCAGGACTAAGGGCAAAATCAAGAAGGCCTGCATCAAAATCACAGAGGCAGGGAATGCTGTGGGTGGGCGCAGCCACATGGTAGAGACTGTGAAGAAAAGGGCAGACAACTTGAAGCACCATGCCAAACAGGTCCTGGCAAAGGCACACTAGGACATTCAGGTCACAGATGGTTGCCCTGAGCAGCTGCCCCTCTAGATCCTGCAGAGGATGTGATAGCCTCAACTCTCTAGGCCATGGAGGTGAAGAGTGTGCCAGGAGGTTTCTATGAGAACCAGGTGGGACCAGTACAGCTGCGTGAGTGACCACATTTGAACAATCACATATGGCCCTGTACTGCAAAGGTGGCATGGGTGTCAAGACATGGTATGCTAGGCGTGCATGCTGCCATGCTCAGCACACAGCTATGTGCATTACATTTCTATATATCTTTCTCTTCTCTTCTCTTCTCTTCTCTTCTCTTCTCTTCTCTTCTCTTCCCTTCCCTTCCCTTCCCTTCCCTTCCCTTCTCTTCTCTTCTCTTCTCTTCTCTTCTCTTCTCTCGACAGCTCAATCCATCATAGTGGACACTGTCCCAGATGTCCTGGATCTGTCATGGCAGTGGCTGCCTATGCTGTGGAGGACTAGTATTTTTTGATGGGGAAAGGCACATTAAGCTAATATAGCTTGTTTCCAGGTGTGTCCCGGGGGTAGGGTGCATGGACCTGTTTTAGTAACAGGTTGAATGTTCACCATGACATTGGGGAAACTCCCTTGCTCTTAATCAATAAATGCCATGGGATATTTTACTTCCATCTGGAGAGTGACCAGAGATGGGAAGAAAGGACCATGGTTTATGACACCTCACCAGTGCAGCACCACCCTTGTACTGCACTACAGTGTCAGTTATGGGTATTACCCCAAGTGCATGGTATGGTGCTAGATCCCACGACCATCCAATCTTCCATCCCCAGTGATGAATGTGCTACTTACTGAGCCACAGACACTTTGTCAGTTAATGATGAAGAGAATGATGTCAGTTAATGATGAAGAGAATGATGAAGAAACCTTTGTGGAGGAGTGGGGGACAGAGGGGTCCACCTCCAACCAGGAGGGGTTGCCTACCCCAGCCAGTCCACCCTACACAATGGGGCCCAGCCTCAACCTCTTCCTGGAACTGCCATCTCAGTGGTGCAGCTGTCCACTGCCCATGGCACAGTCACCACTGTGCTAACCCATGATGCCACCACCAACATGGCCACAACCCTGCCAACCCAGGCCAATTCCACCAGCCCAGCCAGATTTGTGCAACCCCACAACCCTGCCACACCAACGTGCAGTACTGACCATGGTGCAAACCCAGGCCACACAATGGCCAAGGGTGCAACCTGACCCAGTCCAAATGAACTGTCCAAGGTAACAGCAGGAGGCAGCAACCAATAGGTCACTGCTGCAGTTGGCCTTGGGGGCACAGGAGGATGTGCAGGCAGAACTGGCATGCATATGTTGCATGTTGCAGGACAAAATACAACATGCAGAGCAACGTGCACAGGCATGCTATGCAGAGCACGTGGTGGCCATACGTGCACAGTGGTAGGATATGTCTGCCAGTATGTCTGTTGGCTTTGATAGACTGTGTGCTGTTGTACTGGAGGCTGCAGTGACAGTATCAGGCACTGCAAGGGATGGCCAGAACCCAGCCATTCCAGTGTGAGGATTGTCACCCCACGGCGGATGCCTCAGCATATCAGCACCCCATGCAGTGCAAGCATCTGAATGCCCAGCACACCCAGGATGCGCAGGGCACCATCCACTCCTGGCCATGGCTTGCTTCACTGCAGAGTCAGTACCCCATGAGGCTGAGGCCATAGGCAGTTAACACCATCCCCATGCTCATACCCCACTGTGGGGACGATGACCCCCACCCTACCGGGTACAGCACATACAAACTGTCCGTGTCCAGAGAGGTATTAGGACCTGTACGTAGGGTGCATATTGTCCCTCAGCCCTAACCCACATGGGCCATTTCATCCCCCTCACATTACCAATGTTTCCACACTTCATGCCTGATGGCCTAATACTTCTGTTTGCCCTCTTGCTGGGATGAGACTTTGTTTCTTTTCAGCCCCTTTAATCACCACCCCCTCCCCTTGCCAGGATGGCACTTTATTCTTTTCAGCCCCCTTTAATCCCCCTCCCTTGTTGGGATGGTACTTTTCTTTTCAGCCCCATTCACATACCTCCCCGCTTGGATGGTACTTTATTTCTTTTAGCCTCCTTTAACACCCTCTTGCCAGGATGGTACTAAATTTCATTTCAGCTCCTTTAACCCCTTTTGCCGGGATGGCACTTTATTTCTTTTAACCCCTTTAACCCCCTTGCCAGAATGGTACTATCTTTCATTTCAGCTCCCGTTTAATCCCTGCCCCCTTGCAGGGATGGCACTTGGTTTCTTTTTAGCCTCCTTTAACCACCTCTTGCCAGGATGGCACTTTATTTCATTTCAGCTCCCTTTAACCCCCCTCCCCCTTGCTGGGATGGCACTTTATTTCTTTTCACCCCCTTACCCCCCTTGCCAGGATGCCAGGATGGCACTTCATTTCTTCTTAGCCCCCTTTTAACTCCCTCTTGCCAGGATGGCACTTTTTTCATTTCAGCTTTTTTTAATCCCTCCCCCACTTGCAGGGATGGCACTTTATTTCTTTTCAGTCCTTTAACCCCTTTGCTGGAATGGCACTTTAATTATTTTCATCCTTTAACCCCCATGCTGGGATGGCACTTTATTTGTTTTAGCCCCTTAACCCCCACCTGTATGACCTTATATTTATTATTTTATGAACATTATTATTACTTGCAGAATACATTTTCTGAACACATTACTGTCTCCTGTGGGGTCTGTGTTCACTGTCTGGGTCAAAAAGGTCTGTGATGAAATGTGTTCTGTACTTCTGCAGCCTCCTCACCCTCCTGGGGTCACACCTGTCAAGCCATTCCTGCATCCCTGGTCATCTGGCTTGGCATCCACTGGATGGTGTTCCTCTGCAGTTATCATTAATACATATTATTATATTATTATTCAACAGCATAGAAACTTGCACTGTCTGTATAACATTTTAGTTGAAAACATTATAACAATAATTGATGAAAAGGGAGTTTAGTTGTTTATATTACCTAAATCTAAGTACTCTAGAATATAAACATGGGAATATATATATCTTCTAAACTCTAACTAATCTTGTTATTAAAAAGTGTCTATGAACAAATATGACTGTACTATGTAATATTACCAGTGGCTAATGTTTAGATTTTTTTTTGTCTATGTGTAACTATTATAGGTACACAGTATCTCACTTTTCTGTATTACAAACACAATGAAATAAACATTTAAGTGGGAGCAAAATATTTACTTTATCTCTGTCACGTAACTGTTACATAAATATAAATTTGAATTCAATGTGATCACACATGTCTATCGGTGATTTGTGTAAAACTTTAAGGGCCCAATTCCAAAATGCATGGCATGACTCACGGCATATGCGAGTTGCGCATGCGCTGCTACGTCAGGGACCCTGCTCCTTATTCCAGGACAGGCAGGGTCCCCGGCACCTATGTCCCACGAATTGTGGCAGCTGCTGGGTTGTACCACAGGAATGGCACAACGGACCTGGGTGCCGCAAGCTGGAGACCACGTGGGACAATGCCCCAAGCCCCCCCAGTCCAAAACATGCCCGCAATCCCCTCTGAGTATTGGGCAGGTAGGCCGGATGGCACAGGTGCAAGGGGGGCACAGCAGAAAAAGGACCTGGCTGGCACCCCAAAATTTTGGGGGCATCACAGTGCTAGGGGTCCATGGGGCACAGCAATGTGTGATTTATGGCACTGCAGGGGGGGCATCCATCATTTTGCCAGGATGGATGCCCTTAGACCACCTCCACACTGGTCTAACCCACAGTGCCATAGCAGGACTTTTAATAGAGTACCTGGGTTATGGCAACCACCCTTTTGGAATAAGACACAGGTGCTGCCATAACCCACCCTTGCACCATGCTGCAGCAGGTTGCGGGCATAGTGGGTGGTGTAGCCCACCTTTGGTGCAACCCACATGCAGCATGGCACAAGCTGCAACTTGGAATAGCACCGTGCATATCACATGGTGCAGGGTACAATTTGCACCATAGAGTTTGGCATAAATCACCTTGAGCCATGCCTAAGACATCCTGGAATCAGACCCCAAGTGTTTTGTTTCCAATAATAACACTGTGCCTGTAACAAGCATATGTATGCATACATCTCTTTGTAAAGAAAGAAACAGAATGTTCTAAGTCATATATAGACTAACATTTTCTACTGAAGAAAATTGAATAAAAAGACCTTTTTTCTCATTAGTAAAACTTTTGTTGGATGGCACAGGTAGAAACATTGCACTGAACAGATAAACCAATACAATCTAGGAACTCTGCTATCTGTATAACATTAAGGTCCTGCATCTTCACATAAACAGTGACATTTGTCACTTAACACTCAGTTATTACCAACTTAATTTTCATAGTTGACCATTTGTGTGACACTAGTGTCAAAAGTCCAGAGCTATCATCCGTCAGTGAATTTGTCATTTGTACTTAATCTTTTTTTTAATTTAAAGTTCATTAAACTTTTTACTGGAGCATTCACAATTCACTGATATTACGTGCATTTACAGCAATCAGGTAGTACATCACGACCAACAATATATGTTATTCCAATACTTGTTATTTGATTTTATTCAATTGGCCACTTATATAGTAAGTCAGTCAAGATAACTCAGTACCCTATCCTCCCCTTCCCCCACATAATAAAATGAAAGTATACCCCCTCAGCCACAGGATTTCTTTTGTGACTGGATTCGGGGATAATTTCAGGTATGTGGTCCATATCAACCAGGTATTCCAAAAATAAGATTTTTTTTTTATTTTCAAAGTGATACCTGCTGTAAATTTTTTCATAGTGTAAATTTCTTGGATAGTGTGTTTTACCAGTTCCTTTGTTGGGGTGGTTCTACTGTTAATCGTCATCTAAAAATAGCCTTTTTTGCTGCCAAGTGCCACACCCCGAGCTGATGTCAGTGGAGACTCCCAGTAATATGAGTGGGGAATAGCAGCAAAATCACTAGTGTAGTGTAAGAGGGGATTCCCAAAGCTGTGATGAGGTCCTGAAGGGACTACTGTATTGAGTGCCAAAATGACTGTATCTTGGTGCAATCCCCAAAAATATGTTTATGAGTTGCCTTCCAGTGGCCACATTGTTTCCAACACCCCATCCCACCTTGTGTGTCATTCTTCCCTGTTATACAGGGAGTACAGAGGTACATGATTATAATTTTTCACCCATACTTATGCCAGATGTACGAGTAAGTTATATTATGTTGTGTGAAACAGATAGTTTCCCATTCAGGTTCCAAAATCACACCTCCCATTTCACTTATTTATTTCTGACACATCCACATTGTGGATCTCGGTTGTCGGTATCCCAACACTGTTTAAATCACCAAAATGGTATGATCCGGCATCTGACCCTCCATTGCTCCCAATATGAGATCAATTAGATGATGGGTATCTTCCCGGTCCCATGTCAGATTCAATCATGCTCCTAAATGATGGCATACCTGTAGATAGCAAAAATGATCCCCTGGTCTAAGGCAGTAGTGTTGTTGCAGCTAATGGAAGGTTTTAAAAACGTTTGCCTCATGTAACTGGAAGTTATGTTGCAATCCCTGCTGGTACCATTGTTTAAATGTGTGATCCAGTCTGGAGGGAGCGAAGTGGTGGTCAGAGGAAAGCAAGTCAAGGTATCTGGCCTCAGGTCTCAATGAGGGGGTTTGAGATAAAGTTCTCCAGTTCTCCACTATCTTTGCTAAACAGGGAAAGAATCCCTCTTGACTACCTCCACCTTGTGCAGTAAATAACAGGTCTGCAGCCGGGCTAAGTGAAGTATGGAGTTCTATCCATTTTCAGTATAATTCTACATTTGGCTCTAACCATTGTAAAGCATGATGGAGATGGGTCGCTCTGCAGTACAACTGCAAATGTGGAAATGGTAGACCACCCTGAGTTTTAGGGAGTTGAAATTTAGTATAGGCCATTCGTGGTCAGTGCCCAGACCACAGAAATCTAGAAATGTGCCTATCCCAGTGCAAAAAGCCTTTTGGGGGGTGTAATGGAAGAGTATGGTTGACCTGACAACAATTGTGGGTAAGAGCTTGGAAGGAATCATTAAAGACCATATAGAAAAGTTTATACAGACAACTAACATAGGTGATAAAACACAACATGGTTTCACCAGGGGTCATTCATGTCAGACCAAGCTGCTAGAATTTTATGATAAAGTTAGTGAAGCCTTAGCTCACAATTCCCCAGAGGACATAGTCTTTTCACTAAAGCATTCAACAGAGTGCCACATTGAGAGTTAATTTAATCATTGATCATAATGGGGATGAATGGAAATATAGTACATTGGATAGACTCCTGGCTGACCAACAGGAAATATCTGGTCCCCATGAGGGACACAACTTCAGATTGGACAACTGTGACCAACGGGTTCCCCCTGGGCTCAGTTTTGGGGCCGTCTCTTTAACCTATATATATCCTCCATGAGATGCAGTGAGGATATTTGGGCTGCCAAGTTTGCAGAAAATTACAGAATTGGTATGCTAGTACATGATACTGAACCCATTAACACCTTACAGAGTGCTTTGGGTGAACTAGAGCAGTGGGCAATCTCTCACAGGCTGGAAATAATATAGATAAATGTTTGGGCATGCATTTTGGCAGAAATAACACTTGGGCATCATATCATCTGGGGGGGGGGGAACTGTTAAAGGAAGTAACCCTGAGAGAGATTTGGGCATCAACATACTGTAACTAATAATCTAAAATTTAATGAACATTGTTTAAATGTTAAACAGAGCACCAATGACATGACCAACATTATAGGACATATTGCAAGTAGGGACCATGAGGTGATGGTTCCCTCGTATGTGTCCTTGGTCAGATCATATCTTGAGTATTGTGCTCAATTCTGGGTTCCAGGCACTAAATCTATGATCAAGACACTGGAGGGAGTTCAGCGTAGAGCAGCAAGATCAGTAGGCAACCTCAGATGCCTGAACTACAACTAAAGGTTACTTAACTTAGGGATGTTTTCTCTGGAATAGACTGAGAGGAGATATGTGTATGGTTTTTCATGTGCTGACCAATGATGACTTTTGGGAATGTCTGGGACTTACCCTCAAACATCAACCACATGACAGTAGATCACATGTATTACAGGTAAGGGGGAACATTGTTACTCTAACAGGAAAGCACACTGGTTTAATCAGAGAGTGGTAAAACTTTGGAATTCACTACCACTTCACGTGGTAGGTAGCAGGGATATCAATGAATTTAAGACCAATTTGGATAAATACTGTGTAGGTCATGGAATAACTAGATATAGTTATTAATTAAGGTGAGCATTATGGACAATTGTTTTCTCTGCTCTGTGTTTACCTATGAGACCTACGAAATATAGCATTCTGGGAAGAATATCATTCAGATAGTTTCCACGCTCTGTGTTAGAGGCAATGTCAGGGGCATCCATTGCTGTAGATCTTCATTGATATGTTGTTACAGTGGTGCATAATTTAACTGGTAAATCTGTGACAAGTCCATGGGGATCAGGATGCCCAGATACTGTATTGCCGGTTTGTTCCATTTAAAGGAGAATCTAGTTGATAATAAGGCTGAGGCATGATACCCTATTTGAAGAATTTCTGTTTTGTCAGTGTTACGTTTATACCCAACTAGTTATTCCACCTCCTGCAGGACCATAAATAGAGCAGGGAGGGATTCTTCCAGTTCCATTAAGTAAAGCAGAAGGTCGTCAGCATAAAAGGCCACTTTATGTTCCTTGACTGCTATCTGGACCTCCCTGACTGATACGTGTTCTCTTAACAGCTTGAGCTACTGGTTCTGCATAGAGAGTGAAGAGGAGTAGGGAAATGGAACAGCCCTGTCAGGTCCCCATGGTGAGAAGGAATCTGTCTGAATATAAGCCATTCACTTTAACCATAGCCTGTGGTGCTATGTATAGAGACTAGAGAAGATGTCAGAAAAATTCTGGAAATTCAAAAGTCTGAAGAGTCATTTACAGGAATCTCCAGGAGACCCTGTCAAATGCCTTTTGAGCATCAATACTGGGTATTAACAAGAAGGTCTAGGTCCTGTGGGCCTCTGCCAGTAGGTTCAGGGTTCTTTTGATATTATCATACATCTGACATTGGGAAACAACGCTCACCTGGTCTTTATAAATTAGTGATGGCAAGATGTGCTCAAGGCACTTTGCCAGTATTCCAGAGAATATTTTATAATCCTGCTAAGGACTGAGATAGGGCGATATGATTCACAGTTTGCGGGATTTTTTCTAGATTTCAGAATAGCCGATAGGTTGGCATAGTTCAAGCTTGGGGAAGGGGAAGTCTTTATTTGTACTTAGAAAGTGGGTAAGGAGATTTCCCAGCCTCTGATTGGCTGAACCCCTTGCCCAAGGGTACATTTATCAGCCAATATAGACTGGGAAATAACAAATACCAGCCACATTGCCTCATGACATGATAGTACTGCTAGTATTCATGGGCCATGAGTTTGAAATTTAAAAAGCCACCACTGTTTTCTCCACTTAGCTAGCAAGAGCCCCAAGTAGTTCACCGATTGACATTTACTGTGACTAAGTCATCCCTCCCCACAACGCAATATCCCCTTCAACTGAAGTAAAAAAATGCCTTCCTTTTCTGTGACCCCTGCTGCCGTCCATTTCCTAGCTCACACTGCAGAGCCAACTGTCTCTTAACTTTGGTCTCGCCACTTGCTCAGCCACTATCATGACCATATATTTATAGCCATGCCTCTACAGTCCTCCACATTCATGATGCTCAGCACTAAATAAAAAAATAAATAACTCAGCCACAAGTTCTCTTCCATTTCAGTGACGGCAGCAGTCAAACATGGAAACAGGAGCTTCAAGCACACTCCCATGCCACTCCAGCACTATGCTCCTGTCTCACTCCCCCTCTCACAATGTTACATTCCCAGTTCAGTCCCAGATGATGTTACAAACTGCACACCACAGTTTTGTATCTATTTTACTATGTTGCCAGTGGGGGGATGGGGGACACCGTCTGCACAGAGAATAAGAATGAAGACAGTGGCCAAACAAGAATACAGTTTTCCTGGGAGAATATAGAACAAAAATAAATACTACAACACAGAGCGCCCTCTACTGCCACATGCAGAAGTGGAGGGACTATTTTACAACAATGGTCCTTTTAATCCCTTTTTTAATTACATTTTACTATTTTTTTTACATATTATTACACATTTTATTTATAGTGAAACAAAAAACTCATTTTCTAAGTGCAATAATACCCCTTAGGGTGGGCAGTATTGGGCTATACCTGACCTTTCAGGAGCTATAAGGCCCTCTGCCTGTGGTGTTTGGCTCCATTATGCCCCTGGGTGGTTCAATATAGCCCAATACCACATACCTTGTCAGGTATTATTGTTTGCTTAACGTATGAGCATCATATGTCTGACATGGTATTATGTTAAACATCCAAAAGTATTGTTCTTTTCTGCTTAAGACATATTTAGTAGCAGATACCCACAAATGAACAACAGGTATTTCTTCAGCTTTGTCAATATAATTGGCTATTGTTACTAGAGATAACTGCTGTAAATCCAAAATTTCAACAATGGCACTACAATATCAAAAGACATGTTAATGTACAACAGTTTTACTACTTCATCATATATATAAAACATTATTCGCTATACATCTAGTATATGACAATTTTATAGAGACAAATATTCTGTTTTTTTTTTACAAACCATTGCATTATTACCTATTGATAAACAACATTTACAATTAAATATATTTACAACTTAAATTCTCCATCTAAAACCTGCAAAGGAAATATTTGTCATATCAGCTGTGGAGTATGTGAAGTAACACTACCTCAATAAATCAGTAAGTTAAGAAAATAAATTGCATGAAAGTAATATTTATCAAATCCAGTATATTATTTGTAGCCAGTAAATAATGTAATGCTCTTCTTGTGTTCTTTATTCTGCAGTATTCAACGTACATACATTTCCTGAGTTTTAATACTGATCAGTGATATTGATTGCATCTCTGTAAACATAAAAACTGAAATGAAAACTTGTTAGTAGCATATAATAACACAAGCGTATTGTGAATAGATTATATTGGTTAACTGTTAAAAAAACTATTGCAGGTGCACACTTACCTTATGTGCCAGATAGCACATTTGTTTTCCACTATAAATGTTCATTGAGAAACTATATTATGCCAATCAGTATATGCTGGTTGAACCAGTATTTTGTGCAGTATGACTATTGTATTCAGGAATGATGGTACTCATTACTGACTGTATGTTTCTCTCATCTTTATTACTTACTTGAATTTTTGTGTATTTGTTCTCTTGTCACCAAGAAGATGTGTTTTCACCTGATGTAATTCCTGCCAGATTTTATTTTACTATATGATAATTTCTTTGTTGTTTGTAACCTCCCGGGTCGCACCTGAAAATAGTC
Source organism: Neoceratodus forsteri (assembly GCA_016271365.2). Taxonomy (NCBI): domain Eukaryota; kingdom Metazoa; phylum Chordata; order Ceratodontiformes; family Ceratodontidae; genus Neoceratodus; species Neoceratodus forsteri. Next base: position 439,387,258 of record CM057453.1, read on the forward strand.
GCTTTGTGGCTATGGCACCCACCCGGTAAACAAAAACTAAATAAATAAATATAATGCAGGTATCTATGGAAAAAGGAAAAAAAAAATGACATGTTTTCGGCGTAATGCATGGATGAACATAGATATAAGTGAACAAGTAAACGTAACATTATCGACATTTAAAAATCACCGAGCAATGGTTATTGCTATTTAAATCATGTAACAATACAGATGTTTTAAGCTTTAGCGTGTCATCATACTAACAAGAATATTGACAAAGACTATTTTTAAAAACAGACTAAAACAATGTGGAAACCCTAGCAGCAACTCTGTATACAATACTCAACTTAATCTAGTGCTTACCTAGGTAAGGTACCAATATATACGAGATTCAATAGCTTTCACTAATTTTGAAATACTATAAAGTAGTAATATCAATACAATATGCATGTGATGCCATGTATTATGTATTATCGAGAACAAAAATTTTGTTGAAATGTATACCAACTACACATGTTGACATGCCATACATATTGACAACAACATCACTTTATATTAACAATGCCATTAGTGTCATGTTGGGAAAATAAAGTACATTTGCAGAGATTTTGTTTCATTTAGAAACTCTCCAAAAACATGAGTTTAACAAACATGTCACAAAACCATTAAAATTACATATATTGATTATTATATTCATGGTATTTTTATGCATTAACAGTTATTGCCATAGTTTTTTTTAAAGAAATCATTATTGTCAATGCAGACTGTACAGTTGATATATTGGATGATTTCAAAAAACATTATCGTTATCAATAAAGGTGTAGAAAAACTAGCAACATGAAAATCTTAATGACGGCATCTGAGAAATACTTTTTAGTTATTAACAACATACATTTCTATTGTGATATTGCGACATGTCTTTATGTAAAGTATCAATATTAAAGCTAGAATATTAAATTCAAAAGCAAAAGCATATTGAAGCAAATTGTAAGATTTATATGTTGCATGACATTGTGGCAGCAATATATAATTGATAATTCAACTGCTACTATCTAACACTACCAATAGTAAAATAAGCAGAAAAAATGGTCTTGTTATACAATAGTTGTTATTGCCATCAGTATTAAACATAATATTACATGTTATTTATTACTGACAATAAGAAATTTTATGTCTTCAATAATTATTACAATTTCATTAATTACCATCTACATTTTTAACGTTTATATTAATAGTAATTTATCTATTGAAACCGTGATAGCTGATTAAATTGTTTATGTTAGACAAACATCATTTTCAAGAAACAACAATTGCAATAGGTATTATCGATAATAAGGAATGCCCAAATTTTTGGTTATTGACATGAATTACTATGATCAGTGACCATCATGACCATCTCCGTTCGTTGACATATTGAAATTATTGTCAACATAATTATTATTGGTATGAAATACAATTTTAAATGTCACTGAAGAAATATCAAAATTCTAATTATCATTAGAACATATTAATAGGCATCACTACAATCGTAGTGATATTGTCATTCTGTTATCACATTGTCTCTTAGGTTCATAGGTGAATAAGAGTTGGAAGCCATAGACCTTTTTGACCAGTCTTAGTTTGGGGCACCAAACTTCCTATCACACATGCACTTGTCCAGTGATGTCTTAAAGGCATCCAAGGTGCTGCTTAGTACCACCTCCATAGATAGCTTATTCCAGGTACTGACCACTCTCTGGCTGAACCATTCACCCCAGCATACCTCTCAACCTTTTGTCCCCCAAATGTGGAACATTGCCTCTCAAAATGTGGAACAAATGAGCAAAATGTGGAACACTTAATCAAATCTTTACCTAGGAAGCTCAGAACACTGTTAAAATGTTTACATTTATGTTCAGAAAGTCTGTTATTACTTGAATAATATAATTGTTGTATCACTTACTATAGATTTTTGCTTTAAAATGTTAATACTGAATGTGGGACATGCCCTCACAATGTGGAACAGGGAGCTTTTGTGAAGTAAAATGAGGAACGTTCCTCGTAATGTGGTACAGTTGAGAGGTATGCACCCCAGTTTGAAGTCCTATGAAATTTACTCTTCAGCTGACAACAGTGGAACCTTCTTTCTCTTTCAGGTTCCTTGCTCTCCAATCCAACACATTCCCAATGGTTCCTATCATTAAATGCACTATATGCTAGGCAAAGATCCCCTTCAGTCTCCTATACTACAGGAACTACAGATTCAAGTCCATCAGTCTCTCACTGTAAGATCTGTAGGATAGTTGCCTGACTTGTTTGAAAGCCTTTCTGTGAGTATGCTCAAGCAGTCTGCTGTCCCTCTTATTATAAGTGGCTCAAAACTGCACTCAGTACTCCAGGTGCAGGTGCACCAATGTAGTGTAAAATGGTACAAAGACCCTCCTGTCTCTGCTCTTAAAATGGCTGTAGATACATCCTAAAATCCTGTTACATTTATTGGCTGTCTCCCTGCATTGTTCCCTTGGTGTCAGTTTATTAGTTATTTTTTTTTCAAAATAAATATATTTTATTTTAGTTTTCCCTTATTTCCTTCTTTCTGTTTGTAGGAGGAGTTGACAGATTTTGTGTAGTAGACAGTGAACAGAGAAAAGTACATGCTAACAGTACATATAAACACATTGTGTGATAAAGCCTTATTACATTATCTGCTCTGGAGCACATTACTTGATAATATCCAATATTCAGCAAAGATCTGGTCTTAATCTGATTCACATAGCCTGTTCACCTCAGTCGACCAAAGCCTTTTCATTTCCCTCCTCCAAACCACCCCAACCCCCCAAAATACCCCCCACCCCTGTCAGGTATGCGGTAGAAGTTGCCTATGTTTACTTTTAGCCTAGATATGGTAATTGGAGAGGATCCAAACTAGTGTATCCATAGTACTAGCACCGTATCTCCCCTCTACCTCATTAGAAAGTTGCTCGATATACCGTAGGTCATTAATTGGTCAGTAAAGCGTGTAGAGGCACCCATACTTTCTGATAGTATTGTGGCCTCTTTGTCATGTGAGCAATTGTGTTTTCGGCCTGTAAGGTGAAAAGTATCTCTTTTAGCCATTCTGCATATGTTGGGATATTTTGGTCTAACCAGTGGCGCATGACCAGTTTTTTAGCACATATGGATATTAATGTCATGTATTTCCATTGAGTGCCTCTTAATACTTCTCCATAATCTCCTATTATACAAATTTCCATGCTAAAGGCCGCAGATAGCCCTAATAGTGGGTTCAATTTGGACCTGATACTTTCCCAAAAGGGTATAACTTTATTACATTCCCATAGTATATGTAACAACATGCCAGGCTTCTGCTTACCGCGAGAGCATAAATTTGAGGGAATTTTCCCCATTTGGTAAAGCCTGGCCAGAGCGTAATATAAGTTGTTTATTACGTAGAACTGTAAAATGCGATATCTAACCCATTTCACATCTTGATACAAGTGCAACCAAATTTTAGCCCATGGTCTTGGGGTTGAGGTGCTAGGAGGTAGTGCTTGGTCCCAGGCATAGTGTGGCATTCCTCGTATTTCTTCAATTGCATCCCTAAGGAGACGATAGAAGTAGGAAATGATATGACAGGAAGGTAGGTTGGCGGTAGCTGGTAAGAAGGGGCCAGCTAAATACTGTGTCCAGTACCCCATTCCAAAGTGTCGTAACAACATGTGTTGTACTTGAAGGTATTTGAAGCAAAAAGAATTAGGGAGATTAAACAATAAACTAGCTGTGCAGAACAGTATCAGTTTATGTTCCTGAAGTAGGTCCACTACTCTCAGTTGAATATTTCCAGGCCAAAAATTGTGCAATAGGGGTTACTCCCCCAATTCTAAAGTTAAGGTTCGCATTTATAGGCTGGGAAACATCCTTCACCAGAGATATCTGGAAAAAGTTACACATCTGGGTATGCACATGAAGTGTTGTACCCATGGGAAGGGTCCTGAGATCTTTGGGCAGTTTTTTAAAAGGAGAAAAAATGAGAGTATTAAGAGATATATTATGTGGAGAAAGAAGATTCTGCTTGATTTGATACCTCAAGGGGATGTATTGAACTTGTTCCTGATATGGGACATCCTTCATCCAGTGCACGATAACTGAACAACCAATGGAGAACTGATAAAGAAGCAAATCCGGGAGTTGCAAGCCCCCGTTGTTCCTACTTCTCTGCAGCTTAAAAAGGGCTTGCCGGAGTGTCTTGCCACACCACAGAAAGCTAGACATGAGTTGGTTTATTTGAGTAAACCAAGTTTTAGGTAAAAAGAAATGTGTCATCTGCAATGGGTACAGGACTCGCGGGAGAACACTCATTTTCAAGACATTTACCCGTCCCCAAAGAGTCAGTGGTAGCATGGCCCAGCGAGAGAGATCCATTTTAATCTGAGTAAGAATTTTGTCCAGGTTGTATTGTTTCATTTTGGATTCCGAACTGGAAAGGTATATGCCCAGATATTTTAGTTTGTCCTTAGTCTAGCGAAACCCAAAATGAGCAAATTCAGCGTGAAATGTGTGGACATTTAAAGGTGTCATTTCTGTTTTTGTGATATTAAGCTTGTAATTGGAAAATTTACCGAACGCTTTAATGATTTCAAGTGCAGCAGGGATCGATTTTAGAGGATATGTTATATGGGGTAAGATGTCATCGGCATAAACTGAAATTTTATATTAGTTAGATCCAATAGATATCCCAGAGATATCTGAGGAGCAATTGATATGTCTAACCAGTGGCTCCAAGTATAAGTCGAACAGAAGGGGAGAAAGTGGGCATCCCTGCCTAGTCCCCTGTTGCAACTGAAAAGATTGAGATAGGTGTCCATTACATAATATACATGCTGATGGACAAGTATATAATAACCTGACCCATTTTACATACTGTGTTGGGATATTATATAGATGCAATAAATGAAATCAATATTCCCATGATACCCTATCGAACGCTTTCTCTGCATCCAGGGAGACCAAGGCGGATGGAATTCGGGACTCCCTGGATACAGAGATCAAATAGGCCAACCTACGCATATGATCAGACGAGATCCTGCCAGCAACAAAACCATCTTGCTCACAGCTGATGAGACCTTGCCAGACACTGGATAGCCAAGTGGCCAAAATTTTTGCTAGCATTTTAATGTCAACATTGATTAGGAAAATTGGGTGGTAATTAATGACTTGAAGGGGGTCTCTATCAGGTTTTGGGATAACCATGACCGTAGCCTCAAATAAAGTAGGGTCTGAGATACCTTGCTCAAACATATAATTATAAGTATCTAAAAGAATTGGCACTATTCGTTCTTCAAAGATTTTGTAAAATTCTACAGTAAACCCATCTGGGCCTGGGGATTTGTCTGTAGGGAGGGAGTCAATGGCCTGCTTAATTTCCTCCTTGGATATTGGAGCTTTAAGCAAGTTCGCTTGACATGTGCTAAGTTGCGGAAGCTGCAAAGGCTGCAGAAACTGTTCTAGCATATCTGGGCAGAAAGGGTGAGAGACATGAGAGTATAAGTTTTTGTAGTATTCTTGGAAACAGTTAATAATTTCTCTCGGGGAAGTGACTATTTGCCTTCCAGGTTGCTGGATGCTTGGAATGATTCTGTCAGAGGCTTGTGCTTTAAGTCAGAGGGCCAAGAACTTTCCAGCTTTGTTCCCCTGATCGAAGTACTTGATCTTAGAACGTACAAGAAGATATTCTACATGTTCGGCCAAGATTGAATTATATCGATCCCTTAGAACTTCTAGGGCCTTAAATTGATCTGATGTAGAGTCGGGAGAAAGTGACAATTCCATGGCTCTAATGTCTCATAGTAAGGCTGAAGTAACCTTGGAGGTCATCTTTTTTTTAACTGTGGTCATACGAATGATTTCTCCTCTAGCTGAAGTTTTTAAAGCTCCCCAAAGTATATCTGCCTTGGGCATTGAGGGGGTATTTGTCTTAATAAAGTTAGTAATAAAAGCAGCCAATTGGTTTTTCAGGTATTCTGATCGAAAAAGCTGACAGTTAAATTTCCATACCTTGTCTCTGGACAAGGGTGGACCGGAGCTCCAGTGTAATAAGATGGGATGGTGATCGGAAATCACCTTTGGGAGATAGTTACAGGATGTTATAGTTGAGAGGTGTCCTGTATCAACAAGAAAATAATCTAATCGAGAAAATGAGTTTTGTGGAATGGAATGAAATGAGTATTCCCACTGGTGTGGATAAAGGGCCCTCCAGGGGTCAATTAGCCCAATGGAGTCCATCATTTCTCTGATGGCAGCCTGTGCTGGAGAGGGAGATGAAGGACAACTTGGAGAGCGGTCCATAATATTACAATAAACAAGATTCCAGTCTCCACCTAACATTATAGGGAGTCGGGACCATGGGGCCAAGTCATTCATGAGGGAGACAAAAAAGGACGGGTCTTCTGTATTGGGACCATATATGGAACCAAGCACCACCTCCGATTGACCCAACAAAGCCTTGATCAAAATGTATCTATGTTGGGAGTCTACAACAGTATCAACGAGATGTAACAGGGTATTCTTTGCGATAAGAATCACTACCCCCCCTTTACGAGTGTCCGGTCCAGTCTCAAGGGCCTGGCCTACCCAAGACCATCTTAGTTGCAATATCTGAGGGGGGGTAGGTAAGTTTCCTGCAGAAATGCTATATCAATGCCAAGTTTGCGGAGATGGAGCAGTATTTTGGCCCATTTTATTGGGGATTGGGACCCTTTAACATTCTATGAACATACTTTGTATGAGGTCACTTTACTGCTAGTGTTTCTTACATATAAGCCCTAGACCAGGAGTGATCTTGTTTTCCAGGTTGTTAGAAAAACATCCCTTGTTGAGGCACTGTCTTACCACATACCTGATCCCCCCTCTCTCCACTTCCCCTTAATTACCCAGTTGTCCCGCCCTCTCCCCTTACCGTGTGTCAAATCTTTCCTGCATGCAGATGTTCAGCAGGGGATCCCCTGGAACTGTCCCCCGGTTAAATCATTCTGTAAAATCCCAGCCAGGGCAGAGATCAAGCCAGAGAACAGTCTAGTGAATGCTCCGCTGAGGAGCCATGCATACCTCCCTCCCTTCCTCCTGATTTGTAACACCATTTGAAGTTGCAGTTTCCAGATTACCCCGCCCCACCCCAACTCCAAGTATTGAGATTGTAGCATATAAAACAGTATTTTTCATGCACCAAGACAACAACCATACGTTCATCCTATACAACTAGTGAGTTGTAAAAAATTGTTTTTCTCAGAACTTTATAGAGCTGGCAAAATCCTCTATAGTCCATCATGCAGGTTAAGGATCTGGTTCCTCAAAAAGTTTGCACACCAATGTTGCTCAGCCAGAGAAGATAGGTCGAGCATCCAGTACAAAGGAGAAAAAAAAAAAGAAAAAAGGGGGGGAGAGATACGACCCTAGATTTGGTTACACAGGTATTCCTCTTTCCTACTTGTATCAGATTGTAATTATCTTTTAAAGAGATCGATGACCTCTTTTTGCTTTTGTTTCATAATTATGTTTGTCATCATATTCCATAATGAAGGATTACAGAAACAATTACCCTCATACTAAAGGTCTGCCCAATAAGTTCTTAACAGTACTCCCTCTCAAGATACCTTATTCCCCTAGTGAGCCTTGTTACCTCCGTAACCTACAATCCAGAGTTATGTAGCCATCTATAATTACCTTCAGATGGGAGAGGAGCAAAAAGAATATATATGAGTAAATGTTTCCCTAAGCAATCCATCCCCTCTATCCTCTTTCTGCTCCTTCAATCCCTCCCATCCACCTGCTTTGAGTTTTAATGTACTGTATAATATTGGTGCAGCAATAGTCAGGTGAGCACACATTCAACATCTTGACATTAACTGTGATGTGATGGTAGTCATTTGGACCCATTATTTATTTTCTCCCTCTTAGCTTAAGGAGAGAAAAAAGAAGGAAGAGCAGGAGAGTGGATTAAAAATGGTAAAATAAAGATAAAAACAAATAAAAAAGAAAGCAGAAAAAAAAGAAAAAAAAAGGGGGGGAAGGGTGACCAAAGTTTACGAGTCTAATGAACTTTCTGCTGATTCGGATTCCCATCAAAAAGAAGAAGAAAAAATGTTTTTAAGATAGTTGCGCCGTTATAAAGTCATTGCGGTGTTTAACATCTCTAAAGCTCGCACTATTCTGATGTTAATCCACCAAAGGAGGGTTTTCCAGTCATGAAGCGGAGTAGATGCACCTCGCATTATATGGTCACACAAATATTCCTCTTCAAAGTAAAGAGAGAACCACTTTCCTCACTCAAGCTCAGGAAATAGTTGATCAGCATTGTAGCTTGAGAGTTTCCATTTTGCCATGTACAAAGTATTGGAAAGGTGATGTTCTTCGGGTAGATGCTAGAACCAAAAGAGAGATCAAACACCAATACATCGGGTCACAATTCGGTACACAGGACTAGGGTGCCCTCTTGTGATAGTAGTCTCGAATATCACCTGGGTTGACTCGAGATACGATGGTGTGATGTACTGAAAAAATGTTAAGGCGAAGAAAATTCAATGATCCACGGGTAGGGTATTGAACTGAATTGTGCAGTCTTTTGTTTCTTGATTTCTTCCTCTTCTGAGGGAGGTGGAGGAAGCCAAAAGAAGGAGAAGGAGAAGGAAGGATCTGGGAGTACTACAGGTTTAAATCAGACCAGACTAGGTATTCCTGTATTATCACTATTCCTGTTAATTTTTGCTCTTCAGATGTACTTCAAAAGTCCCCCAGTAGAGAGTGAGGATGAAGCGAGGAAATGCATGGCTTAAAGTCCCAAAACCTAAGGTTACTAAGTATGTGTTCTCCCATTGCTTACACACTTTCCATGACAGATAATATTTCTAGGGCTCAGTGTGGCTTGAACAGATCAGGTATCAACACCCTCAACTCGGATTGAGCTTACTTGGCTGTATCAAAACTTTTCCAGGTATTTTGATGATATACTGATAATTTAGACAGATACTGGACCTTGAACTTTATGCTGGCAGCAATTAGTTTAGTAGCAATGGGATGATATGCAGCCCTTCGCTGTCATATAGTAGAGGGGAAATCCTGCGCAAAATGCAATTGCTGACCTTCCCATAATATTTCCTGAAGGCTCTTGACTTGCCCTAATACGTGGGTTTTATCCAGGTAATTGAGAAATTTTAGTATTAAGGGCCTTGGTGGTTGTCCTGTCGCTGGTTTGGGCCTGAGTGAATGATGGGACCTCTCAATTACATATGTGGTGTTGCTAGGAGAGGGGCCAGTGACTTTAATTAACAATCTCTGCAGAAAAGTAATCAGGGCCACTCCTTCCGAACCCTCCAGAAGGCCAAAGATAAGGATGTTATTGTGACAACTTCAGCCTTCTAGGTCCTCTAGTTTAGCTTCCATGCGACTAATTTTTTGGCACAGTGTAGGGAGTTCGGAGTCGATTGATGTCTTCCATCCTTCCAGCGAGGTCATCCTAGCCGCCACATCTTTAATTGAACTGTTGGTATCGGTAAGTTCTGTATGCATGGCCTTCAATTCTGAGGTAAGTTCCTGGAGTGTTGCTCAAAATGGATTTAATTCCTCCAGAAAATTTCTGTTCTGTTAGGGGGACAGCCGGTGGTAGTAATGTTGAGGTTATGCCAGCTTTAGAAGTGGATCCTGGTTGCCCCCTGGAGCGCTTGGTATTCTTCTCCGGCATCTGCGGAGGTGTGTGTGGGGGAGGCACCTGTCGCATCTCTGCCTCCATGTTCGACTAGGCCACAATCTACTTTCAATCAGATCTTCCAATGTATTGTCAGTAAATCTTTCGCTTGAGTCACCACAAGTTCGAGGGACTGTTGAGAGGGTTTGCGGTAGGTACACTCTCGAGATTAGTGTACTGGAAGTTAATGAAAAGTACTGTAAGTTTTGGAGTTGAGGTGGTGATGGGATCTCTGAGCTGCTACTCCTTCTGTGGCATCACGTGATCGCCCCAGTTTATTAGTTATAATTACCCCAAGGTCCCATTCTCTATCAGTTTCAGATTATCTTCCTCCCATTTAGGAAGTAAGATGCCTGCCTGTTCCTGCTGCTAAGGTGCACCACCTTGCACTTTTCAATGTTTAAAGTCAATTTATGTCCCCTTACCCAAAAGTCTCTATTATTGATTTCATTCTGAAACTGTTTAAAAGATTTGTCGTCATTGACAATTGCTCCTATCTTCACATCATTGCCAAACTTGCAGCTCCATAAGCCTGTTGTCATTTGCATACCAGATATATAAATGTTAAAAAGAATTGGTCCTAGGACCAACCCCTGAGTGACCCCACTCATCACCTCCACCCATGATGAGAAGTGACCAGCCAAACTAACCCTCTGCTTCCTGCCGACCAGCCACCAAGCCACCCAGTTAATGATATTGGGATCTAGGTTCATGTCATACAGTTTCCTAAGTAGGGGGCGATGTGACATTATATCAAATGTCTTAAAGAAGTCAAGAAAGAGTATGTCAACAGGGAGACCTACATCCAAAGCTCCGCTGACTGGATCAAAGAACGTAGATACAGAGATACATAGAAGGTGACAGCAGATAAGGACTGTGTGACCCACCTAGTCTGCCCCTTTTCCCTACCTAATGCATTACCATGAAAGAAATGAAGTAAATTAGTTAAACATGACCCATCATGCCTAAAGCCATGCTGAGTTACAGTATATCACCCAGATCACTGCTAGTTATGTGATCATCGATTTTCTCTTTTATAAATTCCTCCATTAATTTACTCACAATGGAGGTTAGGCTAATGGGCCTGAAGTTTTTGTGGTCATTTTTTGGGCACTTTTTATGTTCATCATTGAACACCTTGCTATGCTAGTTAGATTTTGAGAGATGCAACACATGTCTGTCCAATGCAAAGCAGTGTTTTAGGGGCAAGCCAGTGCCACTCCAGTCATCATTCATGCTGATAATGACGGAGTTCTGACTGGGTGGGGCAGAGACAGCATGAACTTAAAAAGAAACAGCTAACCCAATCCTGTCACAGCTCTTTCCTTTTATGTAGCAGCAGAGCTGCCTGTGTAATAAGCCCAGAATTTCAAGCATGCTGGAGCTCAGATGGGCTATAATAGAAAAAGAAACCTGTCTGCGTGTGTGTCTCTCTCTATCTCTCTCTCTCTTTCTCTAGGCCCATTATGCTAGCTGTACTTAAACATATTCAAATGCCAATAACTTTAAAATGATAAATGACAGCATGGTACTGTGTACAAGAAAGTTGTTCAGCATAAAAATATCTGCAAGAGTAGTGTTTCACTTACAGACACCTTTTTTTAGCTTACTTTTTCTCCCCTTTAGCCCCCTGTTTGGCTACTTTCTCTTCCTGGAATCCTTATTCTTCCAGCCACCAACTGTCCTGCACCTGTCTCCAACTTGGGCCACCACCTTGCTACCCCCACGGCGTACCCCTCATGGAGTGGTGGTGGAGAGACCCTAACTTACCCACCAGGACCAAATCCAGTACAGGTGGTGCCCTTGGAGACAGTTCATTGTGTCAGATGGCCATCAAGCCGCTCAACCCAGGCTGCCATTTTCCATTTTCTTTTCTAGCAGTGGAGCATGCAAAGCGGACAGTGGATGTGCCACACATGTGTCCACATGCAGCACTCCCGCTGGCTGCTCTACCTCCTTGCCCCACTGTACTGGGCCGGGCGTGCCAACACCCAGCCTCTGCTAGGTGTCAGGCAAATGCCAGCCTCTAGTCCCCACCCTCTCCAGGAGAGAAGAGTAGAGCTGTGCTCTGGACACTTGATCCTTTCCCACCCTGGCCGGCCCCCGATGACCCGCTCACACCATGAACATGGGTTGCCCATATGGCAGAAGGTAAGACATTGCTTCCTCAGCCTCCATGCCACCAGGCCAGCCTACATGTACCTTTTAGGTTTTTTTATAACTAGCAAAAAAGTCAGCAGAAAATTCTATATTTTTTTGTTTCAACAAACAAATGCGAATAACTTTAAAACAAAAAATGATAGCATGCTATTGTGAGCACAACATTTGTTCAGCACAAAACTATTTACAAAATGAGTGGTGTTTCCTTTATTTATACCTTTTAGTTTTTTTTATAATTAGCAAAAGACAGCAGAAAATTCAGTTTTTCTTTCACTTGTTACAACATACAAATAGCTTTAAAATGAAAAATTATAGCATGGTACTTTAAGCACAAAAGTTGTTCAACACAAAAATATCTACCAAATGAGTGGTGTTTCATTTATAGATACCTTTTAGATTTTTTATAATCAGCAAAAAATGGCAAGAAATTAATTTATTTTCACTTTCTTAGAGGTATGGGCATAACTGGAATATACTACCCCCAATGGGAATATTGTGGATATTTTTTTGATCTACTGCTGGTTGATCTGATGACATCAATGACATCACAAGTGGCGAGCACCTCTAATTACCAGTATTTGCAACAATGATTGTGAAATTGCTCAGGGTAGGTTTGGTCTGGTTTCTAGCCAGTCATGGGACATCCACTGGACCCATTTGGACCACTCTTGCCACAGTCTGATACTATTCTTGAATTATTGGTGAGCACCTCTAATTACCAGAATTTGCAACGATGGTCGCAGAATTGCTCAGGATAGGCCCAGTCTGGTTTCTGACCAGTCATGGGACTGCCATTGGACACTTTCAACCCACTCTTGCCATGGTCTGACACTGTTTGTGAATTACTGGTGAGCACTTCTGATTAGCATAAGTTGCAACAATGTTCACAAAATTGTTCAGGGTAGGACTGATCTGGTGTCTAATCAGTCATGGGACCTCCACTGAACACTTTTGGACCACTCTTGCCACAGTCTGACACTGTTTTTGAATTATTGGTGAGCAGCTCTAATTAGCAGAAGTTGCTGAGGCTAGGCCCGGACTGGTTTCTAACCAGCCATGGGACATCTATTGGATACTTTCAGACTATTCTTGCCATGGTCTGACACTGTTTGTAAATTATTGATAAGCACCTCTAATTAGCAGAAATTGCAACAATAGTTGTGAAATTGCTCAGGGTAGGCACAGCCTGGTTTCTAACCAGTCATGGAAGCATCACTGGACACTTTCAGACCACTCTAGTCACAGTCTAACACTGTTCATGAATTGTTGGTGAGCACCTCTAATTAGAAGTTGCAGCAATGATTGTGAAATTGCTTAGCATAGGTCCAGTCTGGTTTCTAGCCAGTTATGTGACCTCCACTGGATACATTTGGACCATTCTAGCCACAGTCTGACACTGTTTCTGAATTACCGGTGAGCATATTTCATTAGCAGAAGTTGCAACAATGGCTGCAAAACTGCTCAAGGTAGGCCCTGTCTGGTTTTTAACCAGTCATGGGATATCTACTAGACACTTTCAACCCACTCTTGCCACGGTCTGACACTGTTTGTGAATTATTGGTGAGCACCTCTATTTAGCAGAAGTTGCAACAATGATCACCAAATTGCTCCGGATAGGCCTTGTCTGGTTTCTAACCAATCATGGGACCTCCACTGGGTACTTTCGGACCATTCTTGCTACTGACACTGTTCATGAATTATTGGTGAGCACCTCTAATTAGGAGACATTGCAACAATGGTTGTGAAATTGCTCAGGGTAAGTCAATTACCTGGAAACTAAGGTAATATTCCAATTTAAATGGCACACAGCTGAGTGACACAAAATGAAAGCAAATAAAGGAAAATAACAGCAGGGTGAGATGTACCTCTGGGTAGTATGGAGAAGGCAGTTTTCATGCGCTCTGACTAAATGCAAGGAAGAAAGGGGCGTGTCAGTGAGTGGCTGTGTGAGACATATAGAGTGCCCTATATCACTTTGTCTGATAATGTAAAGTGGCAATTCAAGAATCTGTGGCTCACACAGTCACAGCAAGGCAGCATTGACTGAACAGGAGAAAATTGAAATGGAAACATTGTGTGTACAATAGCTTTGCACCCCCTCCCCTCCTTCAAAAGGCAGGAAGTGGGAGCTGTTTCAACAACAAATTGCAGTTTGGTTAATTGACAGGGAGGAATCCTCAGCTTGTTTCTGACATCCATGCCCTTGTACAGGTCCCACCTGCCACCAGATGGAACTGACAAGCAGTTTCACATGCAGTGGCTGTCCCCCTAAGCCCCATGTAATCTGCCCAAACCTGTCTTGTTATGGGACTGTGCCTTTACTACACCATTAGCCATTTCCCCAGAATTCCATGACCATGTTCCAACCCTGTTTACAGTCTACTCAGTCTGACTGATATTTCCATGTGGCCCCCTGCCGAGATGCATAATAACCCTGCCTCATCTCAGCAATTCCTATTTTGTAAGTGTAAAGTAGCTATGGCACTTGCTCATGTGCATATACTCTACATTCCCTGTTCCCAATCTGCCATGCACAGGTGTCAGAAACAATCCGAGGATCTCACTCCTCCAATTAACCAAACTGCAATTTGCTTTTCAAATAGCTCCCACCTCCACCTTCCGAATGGGGGGAGTAAAAACCTTTTGTACTGTTAATGTTTCCATTTCAGTTTTCCCCTGCTCTGTCAATACTGCCTTGCCATGACTGTGCGAGCCACAGATTCTCGTATTCTCACTTTACATTATCAGGCAAAGTGATCTAGGATGCACTGCATTTCTCACCCATCCACCCAAAGACACTTCCTTTTTTTCATGCGTTTAGTCAGTGCATATGAAAACTGCCTTCTCCATACTGCCCAGAGCAACATTTCACTCTACTGATGTTTCCCTTTTTTTGGTTTCATTTTGTGTCATTCAGCTGTGTGAAATTTAAGCTGGAATGTTACCTCTGTTTCCAGGTGAAGAAGCCAAGGACCTGGTGCTCCTCAGAGCAGCCATCTGCTGATTCTCCCAAGTCCTTAGCACGTGCTTCCATTGCAGTGTAGGTGCCTTTGGCATCTGAGTGAAGGCATACACATTACCCAGGTGGTTGATGGCACTCAGCTGCACCTTGTGCCTCACAAGCCACCTGGGCTGTGTGGTAATTTAGCATTACCGCCCTCCCTATGGTGTGTTACTGATACTTACAATTTATAGTGTGATTCTATGAGAATTTTATATTACACTTCACAGGTGGTTGAAGACACTCCATGTTAACCTTCTGCCAGCATGTCCTTTACCATCATTCACATTGAAATCATGCAAAGCATCTAGTACCACAGGGCTTCTATACCACTGATGAACATCTGGCATTGACAAATGCATGTTATGTATTGCTATTACTGTTGCTACCTTCCATTCTTGTAACACCTTGCCTTCAGAAATAGAACTAGAAAATGTATCTGCCAAAGGTTCTGATAGTTCTACAGCCAGTTATTTTTGGCGTACTGGATGCAGCTCATCTGAACCCAGTCATTTATTGGAATTTGGACTTACCAATTTCTTTCTAACCTCTGCCTCAGAGATCACAATAACTATGTTCCAAACCTCTGGTATGTTGTTACAGTCTGCATCCCTGGCTTGACAGATACTGACAAAATGTTTGTTAAATGCCTCTGTAAACGTTAGTAAGACTGCTCAAGCAAAAAGAAAAGAAAAATAAGGAATGCAAAAGCAATGCACATATAACAAGCTGACGAAACAGGTGATTCCAAAACAAAAAGTCATTAATCACTAGTTGAATTACTAAAACCATGGCCCCTTATAGGCAGCAAACACTTTCTTCAGCTTCTTTCAAGGGACTAGGTATGCAAGCCAGCCATAACCAGGGCTCCCCATATCACTGGTCACCACCATGTTCCTCAGTTTCCTGAGGCACACACACCACAACTGTAAAGAAAACAAACTGCAGCCTTAATGGCCCAGCTGACAATCACCCCAGCTCTGCTCATTCTCACTTTTCTTGAGTAATCTCCCCCCAAAGAGCCAAACAATCCCCTTTTATTCAGTTCTCCAAAAGTGCAAAAACTCCCCACGGTCCAATCAGGGACCCATTCAAAGGTACTGAAAACATTATCCTTCCTGATGCCCTTTGGGACAAATAGCCCCCAACATAACTATTTACACATAACCCGACTACGGCGCCAGCCGGCACCAAGAACTACAGCCCCCAAAATGGAGCTACTACTCCTTTAAGATTTTTCCCCCCGGCGGCTATGCATACTCAGTAGTGCAGACAGCTGAAACTATTTACAAATTGTATTTTTTATTTTTCCCTTTGCCACTTGGCCCCAAGTCTGGCCGACCTCAAAAACCAGACCTGGGACCCAGAGCAGACATTCCACCAAAATCCACCTTATTTTTCCCTTTTCTTTCCTTCTCCGGGTGGCCACACATGCTCAGTAGCGCAGACCACCATGACTATTTACAATTCACAGACCCTCCAGGACTGAACACCACCCAAAAATGCACCCCGGGCCATGGAAACAACAATGCAGCACCTGACCTACTGCACCAAATGCCAGGACACCAGAAGGGGTGGCTGGAGCCATGAAAAGCCACCTGGTGTCCAATCGGGTCCAGATCCCACCATAGCCACTGAGGGTCTCTAAGAACATGAAAGGAGCCATGGAACAAGAGCTCCACCAGATAAGCCCATTTCGGGGGCTTACACTCTTCCCCCACTTAAATGCTCACTGTCCCTGGTGAGCCAAGACCTACCCTATACTATTTACACTACGCTTACTCTAAACCTAAACTATTACTACCTCCTTACTTTAAACCTAAACCAGTACTACCTATTCAAACACTAACCCAGCTTACTAAACCACATAGGAATCACTATTCAACTAGGCCACCCACCTGCCAAACCTACAAAGAGGCTAAAACTCAATCCAACCGATGGCATCCTCAGTCCCTTAACCAATCCCTGCCACCCACTGACTAAGGCTATGAAGACAACCAGAAGCTTAGCCTGGCCAACGGCATTCCAGGTTCTACTCCCCTGGTGACCCACCCACTAAACCTATGGACACCTGCTTTCAGTTCATGTGGCAGTGTCCCAAAGTAATCTACAACCACTGTGCCACACTCCCATGGTGACCCACCCTTTGAGTCTATGGACCCCTACTTTCAGCTCATGCAGCAGTGACCCAGGTTTCCCATACTCCATAACAACTGTACAACTTACCCATTATTGCTGCCAGCTGCCTGCGTTGGACAGGCTGAAAAAAAACTTGGGAAGAAACACACTTATAGCATAAGAAACAGTTTAACAGTAGCTACCAAATCCCCCTAAAGTAGCACCCCTGTAAGGTTTGATCACTTTTAAAATATCCTATCAAAACTATTAAAGCTAGTGTAAAAACAGTTTAACTGTCACCATTGTCACTCAGCACATCTTTATTAAATTCCCCTGAATAAAATCCTCCCAGAACAATAAAACACATCTTAAACAACGAGCACTATTCTTAGTATGAGATTTCAAAAGTGCAACTATTAAACCATTAACATCTACCATACCAAAAGTGCATAAATATTTAGTGACACATTTTTTTTCTTTCTTTTTGGGAAATAAGGTACAATTTTCCCCAAAAGCCCATTGTTCATGCAAATAGATTTTAAGTCTCTGCTAGGGGCTACTTTTCAGTCCAATTTTATGCAGCTTGGAATAACCAGGGGCAAACCACCCATGAAACCTTGGCCCTAGGTCACATGGGGTGCCCACAGAGTACAGTCTCTGAAGAAAGCTGCATCTTCTGTTCATATTCGTGGGGCACTGAATTTTTGTTGGGCAAGCCTCTCCATGCCTAGAGCACTGTCCCCAAAGGCAACGGAGGCAATGCCTATGGAACAGTCTCTGCTCCCATCAAAGTCTGCTGTTGCTGTCAGTGCCAGCAACCAGAAGCAATGGCACATGCAGCTCCACCAGGGAAAAGGTGAAAAATGTCCCAGTCCCACGCACCATCTTAATTGCGCAATAAATAGTCCAGCAAAATGAGGTACTTCCACAGCTTGTCCAGAACCACAACTTCTTTAGTCCTTCATGGCCAGGGCACCCCAAAATCAAATCCTAGATGAGCTCCCATGTTGTAAGTGCCCCTCCACCCATCTAGGGGTATCCAGGTGGTAAATGTCCTAGGGAGGGGGGCACTGTATAACCAAGAAATCACAGTTCAAGAAATACAACAGGAAAAACAGTACCTGAATTTCCTCTGGTGTTGCAGGTGATGGATCAGCTCCATCGGGGGTACCCACAGACCACCAAACAATGCAGAGGTGATGCACTGGCAGTATGACATAGATCTTTACCTGCTTGGCCTTGCCAACTTTGCCTGTAGGTCTTTGTAGACAGTCTTCACCAGGCAGGCCTCTTGACGTCCTCCTTGATGGTGCGATGGTTCTCAGGGATCACACCCTGGAACACACTGGTGGCTGGCTGTAAAGGCAAACTTCATTTATCAGCAAAACAGTTTCTTCAACAAATGAGGCAAACACCAAAACTGCAGAAACAGGTGATCCCATTTAATGAACAGTTGATAAACAGGAACAGTCGCTCCATGGAGCGGGGGGGGCAAACAATTCATGGTAGGGTTACTTTACTGGTAGGCACCTGACATTTGTTCTGCACCAGTCTCTTTTGTCAACAGACTGATTTATTGCATGCAGACATTCCCTCAAGCTGAAAAGGCTACATTCCCAGCAGCAGCAGCAATACTGTGGACTGAATCAGACCACACTTAGCAGTAGCTTGTACATAGCAGCACTTCCATTTCATATCCTTTCTTTTCACTCTAATCTTTGCACTAGCACTTGCTTACTTTTCACTCTCTGATTCTCAAAACTGGGCATCCACTGGGGAGTATGACAGCACAAGACATTACTACTGTCCCAGTCCCATTTCCAACTTAGCCTTACTTTAAATGTTCTCCACCAAGGGGGATGTCTTACAATACATGGAGCATCTTCTCTACTTCAAAGTCTTACAGTCAAATTGGTGTTATTTTGCAAGAACCAAACCACCAAAGACCTTCTAGACATCCAATCAGTGATGCCATGCACTTTCTATTCCCCCTGCAGAGTGCTCACCACTGCCGGACCTACAGGGACTAAAACCCCCCTGCAGAGTGTCACACTCCCAGACCTACAGAGACCCAGAGGCACTTTCTGCTTATGTAGCAATTCCAATTTCTGGACTGCCTTCAGCCAGGGGACTGTTGCTTATGTCATACAGAGCACCCAGATGGTCTGTCACCCCACCAGGGTCCCAACCAACCATTCCCCACATGGACCTTTCCCTGCCTGTACAGGCTGCCTAACCTGAGGGTCCCAACACTGTAGTGGCCATTGGCCAGGGGAAAAGGGGTAGTGCTGCCGCCACTACACCCACAACAGTCCAGGCTGCCACCTCTGAAAAGTGCCTCAGGCCCAAACTGCCAGAGCAGGCCCACACATATGACACACACTGACCCAACAGGCTGCACTCACCTACGGGTGAGTCTACTTAAAATACAGGGCCCCCATTGGTGCCTACCCTACCAAGGTGTCAGAGATCACTTGGCATGCCTCCTTCTGCTTGTTCCTTGGGCTCTGGCTCCCAACTGCACCAACAGGTTCCAAACTTGTGCCCCACTATCCCCCTTAATCTACGACCTGAACTGCCACTTCTCCATATGCGAATCTTCGAAGGAGGAGGGACAAGGTGGCAAGCAGTCCACCTCAGCCCCGCCACAGCCCTCCAGCTGAACTTGTGGGCCAAACCCCCCAACTCTTCTCTTCTGAAGCTTACCCCAAAATCTAATCTCTCTCTCTCCTATTTATATCCTCTAGGGATGGGGCCCCCTGCCTGCAGCAAGCAAGCCCAAATCCCAGACCTACTGTCACCACTAGTTCTTCCTGCCTAGCTACACCTAGCAACCAGCCTAACTGCACTTAGCAACTGAAGTTAGCTAGTAAGCTCCCAGAGGGTGCGTACATAAGTTATTCATAACCATAAAATTTAATAGCCTCTTTTCATGTTGTGTAGTAGCAGTGAGACTTGTCCAATTGATATTTGGAAAGCTGAAGTCTACCATTATTATTATTACTCTAGTACCTGTATTAATGGCCTTCAACCTTTCCAAAAATTGTCAGTATTCTTATTAGACAAATGTGGTGCTCTGTAACATACACATAGTACAATCTTCCCACTATTATTAGGGTTTATAAACTTGCTTAAGGTTGTCATATCTTGTTTCCTATAAAGTTATCTCACTATCCTCAACTGTATTTAATACATACAACACTACTCCACCTGCTCTTTTATTACTTCTGTTTACATGAGATACATTATAGTCAGATATAGGGTGAAGAGCGGTGGGTGCTAAGTGGGTGAACTGAGCCAGGAAGGGGAATATTATTTTACAACAGGGATCTGGGTGGGAGGGGTTACACTGGACTACCAGGATACTTTCTTTTCCCAGTGGGGGTCAGGTTGAGAGTAGGGTAACAGTGGCCTACCAGGATAATTTGTTTACATCTGGAAATAGGGTGGCATGGGAGTGCCAAGGGACTTCCATGGTAATTTTATTTCACAGCTGGGATCAGGACAAGAGGAGGTACCACTGGACCACCAGGATAATTTAATTTCACAACAAGGATTGTTGTGGCTGGTGAGTACCCCTAGACTGCCAGAAATGCATACATTAGTGTATGGTGATTGTGTGAGCTTGGGGGCAATGGTCAAAGCTCTGTATAACACCCCATGTGTAGATATGTATGGAGACATTGTTCAGAGTTGCTGTTGGCCACATAATTTCATGCAAATGGCCCTAGCACCTTGCGTGCCATATGTGGTCATTAGTATGCAGGCCTTTGAGTAGGGCACCCATGGATGAAAGGTGCTGCTACTCTGTTTGGGAAGGGCTATCATCCTTTGCTCCTGGGTATCTGCTGCCAGCAGGGAGCTGAGGTGTGCACTCACTGCTTATGCACTTTGTGTGCTGCCACCACAGTCTAATATTCTTGCATGCTGCCTTATGAATATTCCTCCCTGATAACTGCATGGCATTTCACTCGACTCAGTTGGCAGTGTCTGAACATGGTTGGCCTCGACCTCTAGTGCATGTTTACTGTGGGGTTGGGGGTTCACCTAGCATGACAGGAAAATTAAAATCTGTCTTTTTTAAAAGATAGTGTACTTAAAAAATAGATAAAACAGTGACACAAAATGAAACCCAGGCACTCAGGTGATCAGTACACATGATCCTGCTCTTCAGGGGTATCAGTATCTAACTTTGCATTCTGTTTTTATTCTCTGTACTGTTCACGCCAAAGCAATCACATTTCCTCGTGGAATTGAATTTGAGTTGGGAGAAAAAGAAATACTTAATAAAAGGTAACTGGGGCTCCAGAGATGCCTCTTGGCTAATTAAGAGCAAACCACTGTAACTTCTTAGGTTTCCAGAACCATTCAGCTTAGCCCTCTTAGTTGGTGAACCCTTAGAAATCATGAGGGGTCCCTCATGATAAGCCAAGAGATATCTCCTGAGCCCCATTTACTTGTATTATAAACAAAGTCAGAAAAAATGTATTTCTATAATGTGAATTATTTCCTTTGAGGTATGCTAGTACCCTCGGCACTATATGTTAACTGTGTCAAGATTAATGTTAATTTTTTTGTGATTCAGCCATCCATCAGTTTTGTGGTCTGTGGCATTGCACCATCAGTGGACCACAGTGCTGGTTGGAATTTTTTCCTATACAGTTGCAAAGAAGGCACTGGCATGTGTGTCAAACACACACCCAGGAGTCCCTGTCAAGACCATCGCCATCTCATTCTTAGCTGCTCACTATGCTACTCACACTCTCTTTCTTCACCGCTCCTGCTGCAAGTGTAACTTTTTGTCTAACAGGGGATTTGCCACTGCTGGTGGTAACATTGATAAGGCCTTCTGTGGCCAGGAGTTGCAGTTACAAGTGGCAATATCAAGAAAGTCCCAGGAAGCAGGAAACACAACTGCATCATCAATAAAGTCCCTCTAGTACAAAGCACTGCCACTGCAAGCTGTAATGCACGTTTGTAAGAGTGCGCGTGTGTATGCAAGTTTTCGTGAAAGTGTGTGCGTTTGTGGATGTACTGTCATTCAAACCTTAGCACCACTCAGTACCATTAGATTTTCTTTGCTGTCCTGTTCAAAGAAAAGCAAAAAAAGTATTTTTTTTATCTTGTACTTTGTTGAGTTTCACTAAACTGTGCATGCGTATGAACTCCACAGCATAAGACAATAATCTTACAACAATCACCCTTATGCAGGAGGATAAAATAAGCGCAGGATAGGACACATATGCATATTAGCTACACTTGGGGGGTACACCAGATAAGATTAGCAAAACCCTGTTAATAATATATGCAGACTGTAAAATTTATGCGCCTATGTGCACCACAAACCTACTGACGTAATCAGTGATAAAGTCCATATTGCAGTGAAGGGTCTCTCAGGACTGGGCTAGTCAATGTTCCTTCCAGAAGTTCATAGAGAAAGTTTTATATCTTAGGCATTGTAAAACAATCCTTTTACATTTACTTAAGCATAAACTGTATACCCCAACCAAATATTGCGAATTGTAAAAATACATCTTTAAACTAATGCTGAATTCCAAGAAATACGATAAAGAGGAACAGTAAGCATCAAGTGCCCTGCACTCGAGTCTGGGGCTGGTCTCCATGTGCAGTTTGTGAGTGTGTGTGCAAAAACATTTTGGTTTACTTACCGTTTACCATAGTACAGTAGATTGTGTCAGCACTTCTAGGCTGACGTCTTCTGTAACTACAAATCCCTGAATCCTCTGCAGCTGACATCAGAGCTTTGCTGCAACAGTGGGAGATTCAATAGCCTGCAGTGCATGTTCACCTTCACAGCGCAATTCTCACTTTTTTTCTGTAAGCTTGGAAATTCACCTAGTGACTTTGCCAGTAGCTTCACCATTAAGACAGTTACTGCAGGCAAACTCTGTTCAAAGTGAGACTACTGGTGCTAGGTCACACGGAAACAACTCCTGTAGGTGACATGCTACTGCTCTATGTATTGTCTCATCCTTAGTTTCACTTTACAGTCTGAATTAATGGAAGAGGACAGATCTGCTCTTTTACAAGGTTTTAAAACTACCACAAAAAAAAAAAAAGAAAAATATGTTTTTCAGCCTTCTTTTGCTTTTTACTCATCTTAGTTCTACTGTACAGTTTGGGAGTCTTTGTTTAGTTGTTTAGCTGTAATTTTCTTTATAATCACCACTTTTATTTGTGCTGTTTAATTCACTTTTAGTCTGCGTTTTTACTCTTATTTTGTTTGTTTGTTTACATTAAAATGAGTGGGACTGGTCAGGAGGAGAGGGCGATGCAGCCGACAGATGGGAGACACCATCTCTTCCATATTAACCCTTCCATATTAAGAGACCTATGGCAGCATGAGACAGCAGCACCCACTCTCCCCTACATAGCAGAGTACCAGCAGAAGCATGCCATGGCACCACCACCAACACCAAAGGAAACACCAGTCATTGTACCACCACCACCCACACACCATGAGGAGGAGGATGAGATGTACCCCTGACCTTCTTGCTCCTCTTCTCTTTAGCAGCGGAAGTCCATAAAGTGGGACTTCTTTGATGGTGACCCCACTGACAATAGTGTGGTCACATGTAAATTATGTAAAACAGTTGTTCAGAATGGAAAATATGGGACCCATTTGGGGACAGGTAGCAGCACACTCACCTTAGAGTGAGGCACCACCAGGAGTGGGAGGAGCATGTCCATAGTCAGGCAAAATCTGCTAAGAGGGGTAGAGGTGGTGCCACCCCTACAAGTTTTTCTGTGCCATAGAGTGAGAAGGGCAAGAAAAAGCTATGTGGTGGGACAGGTGTGCCAGTCCAGGAGTGGGAGATGGAGGAGACTGGGAGTGGTACCTGCAGGCAGACTCAGGTGCTACAGGGGGGCACCTGAGAGACTAGCCTCAGATCCTCCTCCCACATCCACCCATGGGGAAGTGGCACAGCTCCACGGGGAGACAGTGGAGATTTCCTGGCAAGTTGTGGGGATGAAGGAGATCCTTAGCTACTAGCAGCCCTGGAGCCCATAGAACACGCTGCTGCAGGCATAGTTTTTTAACTGCAGCACTATTTTGCCCCACAGAACTTGGACACTTCTTTGCTGCCTCCCAGCACCTCTCCCTTTACTAAAGCATCTTTTCCTGGTCATTCTTATGTACTTTGTAACTTGACTTGGGATGAAAAGTGGCAAAATGTAAATAAAGCTTGCAGTACAAATAAGTACCAGGAGCAGACAACACCGCCCCCGGAAATCAGGGATCAGCGCAGCAGTGTGATCTGAAAAAATAAAACACCACAGGGATTAAAATGACACACATGACAGGGGTAAAAGGAGTGAACAAGTTACTAACTAGCAGCAGCACACAACACCTCCCCCTAAAGAATCAGGAATCAGCAGTGTGATCTGAAAAAAATACTATACTAAAGTAATAGTATCTAGCAAAACCAACCAAAAAAAAGCATTTTTTCTTTTTTTTTTTTTTAAGCACCACAGGGAATAACACAACAACAAGACACACATGACAGGGACAACAGGGGTAACCACATTATTAACTATCAACAGCAGCAAATGTCTCCCCCTAGAGAATCAGAAATAAGCAGTGTGATCTGAAAAAATACTATACTTAGGTAATAGTATCTAAACCAAAAAAAGCATTTTTTTCTTTTTTCCTTTTGTTAAACATTGTAGGGATTAAAAAAATAACATGACACACACACAGGGGTAATGGGGTAAACAAATTATTAATTATCAGTAGAAGCAGACAACACCTCCCCTATAGAATCAGGATTCAGCAGTGTGAGCTGAAAAAAATGCTACTAAAAGCAACCACAAAAGTTATTTTTATTTGTTTTTATTTGTTTTTTTAAACAACACAGGGATTAAAATGATAGGGATAATGGTGTAATTTAATATTAAGCATAACAGAAAGTGACAGAACACTGTTACTTTAAGAAAAATATAAAAAAAAAATCACTCTGTTGCTGTAAGAAAAATAAAGCTAAAAATAACTAACACCACTACGGAAAGACACTGACAAAATACTTCACTTAAAATACCAATGTAAACCACAGAAAGAACAATGAGAAATTACTGAATACAGATCAAAAATAATGAACAAGAAAGAGTGAAAAAAACAAAATAGTCAAAAAAGCTCCAGATTTTTCTGGACTGCCTTGCTTTACACCTACCCTCCTAATACCACTGTTTCACAGATTGACAAGACAGAAACCATTACTTTAACATAAATAATCAGTGAAAAAATATACAAAAAAACATAAGTCTAGCAGCACAAGGCCCTCTAGAACAATTTGTGAGTGATTTGCACTCAAAAAGCTTGGTTTAAATAGTTTTCATTTTTTTTTCTCTCAGACAAGCACACAAGACTTCTTTCCTACTCTGTCTTCAGAAGACTGCACTGAAGATATCCTCCTCATGGCACGCAGCTTGTTACAGCAACATGTGACCTCCAATCCCATAGTACATTGCAAACTTTGCCTTTGTACTAAACTTCATTGTCGAAGTTCTAACTTTGCATTTTGCAAAGCTATCACCACACTGTGAACTGGAACTTGGCAAGGAGAATTGACTTCATGAAATGAGGCAGATTTGCAAATTAATTACTGAAGTGAACTTTTCCGACATCACACATCACAACTAATGTACAGAGGCAGGTACTTTGAAAGAAGAGCAGGCTTGTAATTATGGGTGCATGGCTGTACTGGCGTTTCAGCCAATCACAACTGCCAAGTTTTCTGACCCGTTATAATGGTAGATAAAAGCTTTATTGTTTGACTTTTTTGGGTCTTTACAAAGAAATTACATAAACACAATAAATACACAACATTACACAAAGACATTAAAACCAGTCTGCCCATCTTTCCTCACCTACAGTATCACACAGACCTTGCTCAATTTCAGCTCTTTCTCCCTCCCAGCATTACTTTCCACTAAGATACCCTTATGCCCTTGCATTCTTCAACCCCCTCCAACTGATTTCACCCCCACCACATCTGCCAGAAGGCTGTTCCAGGAATCCACCACTCTTTCTGTGAAGGGTATCCTGGGAATAGAGCACCTCAAATACAGCTAGCCAATTTGGGTGATGTGAAAATGGCGATTGTGAAATGGGATATATACTATTTATAGAACACTGTAAGTTATGCGCTTTAGGTTTTGGAAGGGAATAGTTATTTTATAAAGTATATAGGGAGTTGTTCATCAGGCCAGTTCAGAGCTGACTATCTGACGTAGTGGTTACAGTCACCACCTGTGTGACTGGCAGACCTGGGTTCGGAATTGACTGTGGGAGATAGATATATATATATATACACACATATACATATATATATATATATATATATGTATATTAATATTTTTAATTTTTTGTCTTGTTTACCACCTGTTCGTTCTTCCCTGTCAACCCGAATCCCTTTGAGGATTATCCCACCCGAGTTTTCCCCTGTCCCTCAATGTCACCTCCCCATGATAGTTATTGTAAAAACAGGAGTTGTGGGGGGGCAAAGTCCCCTGCAGAAAAAACAAGTGTATCAGCACTGAGTTTGGAGCATGCTGTAGTGTTCAGTGCTGTTTTGCTTGCCGTTGTTGTGGACTCCTTGATTTTGGTCAATGGAGTTTTCTCTGTGCTGTTATCACATATAACCCTGTGAAGAAGTACTTCCTCAGATCTCTCCTGAACCTACCCCTCTGCAGCTTCATATCATGTCCCCTTGTTATTGAGCTCCATTGGTTTCTGAAAAATACTTCCTTTCAGTATCTTATTTATCCAGTGAGGTATTTAAAGGTCTCTGTCATATCCCCACTCTCCCTCCTCTCTTTCTGGGTGTAGACATTGAGGCCCTTTACATAGAAACATGGAAACTTAGAAACGGTCAGCAGGTAAGGACCACTAGGCCCATCCAGTCTGCCTGTAGGCCCTATACATTGAATGTGACCACTGATCCTATGTGATCAATGGCTTTTCATCACTCCCTCCCCCTCTCAGGCTTCCCTTGTGCCTGTCCCAGGCATGCTTAAAACCCTCCAATGTGCTTGCCCCCACTACCTCCTGTGGCAAACTATTCCAAGCATCGACTACCCTATCTGTGTAAAAAAACATCCTCACATTACCTCTTAATCTACCCCCTTCCAATTTTATATTGTGCCCCCTTGTTCTAGTACTTTTTCTATATTGGAACTGGACCACCATTGGCAACTTATTTATGCCCTTGAGGTACTTGAAAGTTTCAATCATGTCCCCCCGCTGTCTCCTCTCCTCCAGTGAGTACATATTGACGTCCCTTAGTCTCTCCTCATATGTTTTGTGGTGCAAGACCTGCACCATGTTTGTGCCCTTCTCTGGATAGTCTCCAGCTTATCTATGTCCTTGCACAAGTGTGGTCTCCAGAACTGCATGCACTACTCCAGGTGAGGCCTTACCAATGTTTTGTACAATGGCGTCACCACCTCCCGACTCCTGCTAGTGATACCCCTTCCTATGCACCCTAGCTTTAGTCTCTCCTCGTGCGGCTTTTGATGCAGACTCTGCACCATTTTAATTTCCTTCCTCTGGACTGCTTCCACTCTGTCTGTGTCCTGCCAGAGATGTGGTCTCAAGAACTGGACACTGCACTCAAGGTGGGGTCTTACTAGTAATCTATACAGGGGCAACACTACCTCCCTCTTTCTGCTAGGGATAAGGGTTCCTATGCACCCGAGCATCCTACTAGCATTCTCAACTGCCTTGATGCACTGCCTGGCCCCCTTTAGGTCATTTGATATGATTACCTTAAGTCTCTTTCCTGCTTGGTGGTCATCAATACCACTCCACCCATTTTGTACTCCATTCCTGGGTTACTGTGCCATAAGTGCATTGTTTTGCACTTTTTCACATTGGAAACTATCTGCCATACCCTTGACCATTACACACATTTTTTCAGGTCTCTTATCATCCTTTCCACCCCGCCTGGAGTGTACACCCTGTTGCAGATCTCGGTGTCATCTGTAAATAGGCCTTTGGGTATTCTGGTGCGCAAGTGGAGAGGTGCGATAGAAATGCTGAAATGCCAGATTGGAGGATGCTGGGTCATGTTTTGGGGTGAACAGCATTTGTTAATTGCATGCATGTAGTCCACACCTTTCCTTTATCCCAGAACCTTGTTCCAGTCTCCCAAATAAGTCCCTTACTTGGTCTGTACATATTTATTGTTTCTTTGGATATCATGCACTACAGTTATTTGTCCTGCCCATGTTTAAAGTAATAAGTGGGGGATGGGTGCGCATAATAGCTTGGGCTCCCTGTCACTATGGTTGGGATAGTTTATTTTCTGTGGGGATGCACCCTGGCAGCTTCTGATAGAAGGATGCCCATAACTGAAGGCCCCATGTCATTCAAAAGTCCCCAATACCACCCAAATTCAGCACCATTCACCTAAAGGTCTAAATAATCTGCCATTTATATGAACAATTCAGCAAGTGGAGCACCTTGTGGGTGGGGTAGATTACATATCTTAACAGAGAATGTTTATTACCTTCCTTAATCCTTATTCCACAACAATAAAACAAGCCCTTTTTTGATGCACTACTTTTATTGTCTCTTGCATGCAAGATTTTGCTTTGAAAAACTTCAAACTGAAAAGCAGTTGTTTCTCTCCTGCGTTCTGATCTAGTCAATATGTCTAAGTAGGATTCTAGTTTGTGAACATTTTTGCTGGCTGCTAACCATGGGCTTGACTGAGTAGTCTTTACATCTGATATATCGTTCTGTCTACTGATATCAATTTGTCTTGATACTGTCAGTTTATATAGAAGACTTACTAAAAACCCATTTCTATTTCATTTAACTCCATTAAATATATTTCCTCCTGTACACAAAAAGTAGTCAGTGTGAGTCCATGTTGATTATTTTTAATCAATAGTTTCAAATTATGTTTTTGGTATTGAATTGATGATTATTGTACCAAGTTCTGCTCAAATTAATGAGGTTGCAATTGTAACTGGTAAACTGAGGCTAGATTTGTATAATTAATAACCAAGTATATTTCTGTTTAAAAATGCTCCAAACCTCACATACATACAATGATTGCACATTTATTTTTGTTGATGATGTTGTTTAATATTGGTTTAACAGTATTACTCATATATATTCAATTGCATCTCCATAATTCTTGAGATGTTTGTTTAATTTGAAAATCATTTTGTTCATATGTTTGTAAGGCCCCATAGGGTGACTGTACTCCAAACTGCCATAGGGGTAGGGGGCAACTACCTTACACCATCACCGGGCTGCTGGAGATGTGGTGGCTCCTGGGTTTGTTTTCTCCTTCACTAGTGGGGGGGATGGGTTCATATATAGACAGAAATAGTGTGGTGCTTCTGCCCAGATAAATATTTAAGTGGGTCTGGTATACAGGTGTGCAAAGTCGAGAAATTTGGATTAATGAGATTCTTCTTGAGGTTTCCCAACTTTGCATAGTGTGAAGTGTAACTTTGTATATGTCTTTAGTCAGCAAAGTGCCTACTTTGCCCAGCAATGTCTTCACTTAGTTGTACTTTGCCGGTGAAGGTTCTGACAAAATACAACTATCTGTAGTTGCCCATCCATCTTTTTTTTTTGTTCTGCTTATAAAATAAAATAATCCTACCCCCATCCTCCATATCATAGATATCCACCCTCCTCCAACCATGCTACACAATTTAAAAATACATCAACCCACTGTACCCCCACTAGGCCTCCACCTCCCTCCTCCAACCCTCCACTCTCCATGAACCTTGCAGGGTTCTGTATTGTGTAATTTCCAATTCCATGCCCTCACCTGCAAAATAAAGTATCCCCCCACCTCCCCCACCTTGTCCCACCAAAACATACCCCCTTCACCACTCACTTGTAAATTAACCCCCCTCTTCCTCCCAAAGCCCCCTGAAAGGGAGATGGTTCTGCACCTCAGATATGGTGCTGACTTCCATTCATGCACCCATTGTCTCTGTCACTTACAGAAAATACATTGGGCTTGGTAGCCAACTTCTTGTTGATCTTGACATGTCACTCCTTAGGTAGAGGCAACTTTCCAAAGTCAAATATAGCAGAGTCCAGTTTCTTTTCAGGAACAACCACACCTGCCTTGGACTGTATGATGGTGTCAGTGCAATACATCTGGGCTAATGTATTTCTGTTGAAAACTGTGAGGGGGCCTCTCATTTTTCATGTGAACAATAATGTGGTGCACCGTAGCATGTGCATGAGTTTTCAACTCAAGGGGTCTGACCAGTAGATCTTTGGGTAATCCATGCTCCTCAGAGGCATGGACCATCAAAATCTAAAGTGTAACTTCCTTCTTCTAGTGGATGATACCGCTAATTGCACACTCAGCATTTGGAAGTAAGGTAATCACTTCTCCATCTCAGCACAACACTGTGTCAACCTCATTGTGCTCATTTCTGGGAAGTTACTGACTATATTCTGATAGGCCAGCTTCACTTATCCATAGACAGGTAGTGCCTGGACCAGCTATCGAGCCTCTCTCTTGTCATAGAGCTACTTTAGTTTGCTGAATATAGGAACGCTGGTGTCATTAATCATGGGGACATGGCCATACATCACAGACACTGGACACACTAAGGCTAGGTTTTTACATAGGTCCTCCAACCCTAACTTCCTTATCTGGAAACTCAGCATCCACAGCTATGCAGCCCAGGTAGAAATAAGCTTTGCAGCTGAGGCCCCACATGTCCAGTCTCTGCAGGGGCAACAGAGGCACATGGGTTAAATACATAAATGTAATTGAATATCAACATAACCTTGAGACCTGCTGTTGACAAGAGCCTGAACCCATTTTCTGTCCACCTTGATATTTCAGATAAGGGCCTGAACAGCTTGTCTATGGCAAACATTGGGTCATGCACACTTACCTGTAGATCATGCAACATTTAGTGGTAAGCCTCTTAATGCAAGGGCTCCAATGTGCTCTTCTACTGGGCCCCACAGGCATTTCCCTGATTCCTTGCAAATTTCCAGAACTTGTCACTCATCTTCCATAAATTCTCTTGGGATTGGCAATCCTCCCTGTACATATTCACTTTTCCTACACTGGTAGCAGAAAGTCCTCCTCTCTGAGTTCCATTTCAAGGCACCACACTCATAGGCATCTGGGGCTATGCCACCCCTCTGCATTTTGTCACATGGCACCTGGGCTTGGTCCCTCTCAAGAGGAGGTTCTGGCATGGTGTGTCCCTCCAATGGTGACTTCATAGACTGGAAGCTGTGGTTGTGCTGGTGAGCCTCATCACAGGCCCTGTCAAAGATTTCATCAGCTCTTGTAGATCATTAACAGCTGTCCCATTTACTTTATCTAAAGAAAGATGAAGGGGCATTAAACTGAAAGTCAATTTCAGGTATGCTTGAGGAATCTCTTGTTTTGAAATCCAGTCTTCCAGCTCCTGTACTTCTCGTACCAGTTCTCCGTAGGAGGAAAGTCAATCCATACAATCCCTCAGATACAAGTTAGTCTTTATTTGTCCAGAGTACACAACCCCTTGCAGTATTCCATTCCACCCTGACCCAGTCCATGTCTGCAGCCAACAAGCTTCCTTTCTAGTATTCCCTCTGTGTCACTTTCTCATGGTCATTAGGAAGTCAAAGTCTCTCTCCCTCTATGTGATTCATTAATTGAGTCTTAACCTGTGCTGATTTCTCCACACTCCCAAACATACCTTCCAACATGGATATATAGTCATGTGGAGTGGCATTAAGTCTAGTAACCTTCAAGGCCTGGATGGCATCCAGTGCTAGTCCTCTCAGGCACTCAGTCATCTGGGCTTTCTGTTCTTCATCTACATACTTCGAGTCCTGCACCATCTGTGTAATCTGTTCAATCCATGTGCCCATATCTTCCTCCCCACTAGGGATGGGCTTGTAATCTTAAAAGGTAAAGAACCTCTGATACTCTTTGTAATCGATCTGTGACTCCTACAAACATACAAACATACTACATTTGCCAGCAGATAAAGGTCTAGAGGTCTATCAAGTCTGCTTGAATGTGCAGCTAGCACCCCTCTTTTTCTGCAGCTGCTGGGTCTTTCCTTTAAAGATCCTACCACCTGCAGCAGTGACTCGGCCGATGTCACCATGTTCCCGCCAGGCGTTATGGATGCATGCAAGTCAAGGACTGTCTTGCCCTTGCTTATGAACAAATTCCTCCCATTTGACATAAAGTCTTCCTTCTGATGCTGACTTGGAGGAGAGTTCACAGTGCTCCCCTTGGCTAACTAATTGCCACTTTTCCTCTGTCCCACCTGCAGTCAGGGTATCTGGCAACATGTCAGGTTACACATCTTGATTACATTCCATGGTGATATAAAGGGTTTTGTTGCCCATCTCACATGTCAGCTGCTATGCCTTACACCTCCCAAGGTCAGCAAAGTGTTTTCTCAGTATCCCCATGATCTCTAGCATGTGTCATTCAGCAGGGAAGTTCTGTACCAAAATTATCTTTGTGAGGCCATACCCTTCCACATTGTTCCACCTCCTGAAATGCCATGTTGTTAGCAGTGATTTTTTTCTAAGTTTTGTAAACATTTTCCAGGGGTCATATTTCTGTTGCACTACACTGGTGGTCCACGGGGTTGGGGGTGGGGGTAGGGGACATGTTTGCAACACAGACTGGATCCCAGCAGTGCTATCAAGATGTAAGGCCCCTGTAGGGTGGGCATCCTTCCAAATGTCTTAGGGGTAGGGACGCTGTTACTGTACACTACCACTGGGTTGCCATAGATGTTTCTACAGTATATGCATGCTCTATATCTATCAGTCAGATGGAGACTGACCAAGGGGGTGAGCAGAGGATCTCTGCCAGTCACCATAGTGCACCTGACAGTGGCTATGAACAATAGAGATGAAAGAGTCAGGGGCTGTGAGGGGTTAGATTCTCATGGGCCAGGGTTTGGGTATGTGCATATGTTAGGTGTGACAGCAATGGGGGGGCACTAGACTACCAGGCAATATGGGTTTCATCATTGGTACAGGAATTGGTATGGTGACACTGGACTGCCATGGAATATGGATTTCATTATTGGTACAGAAATTGGTATGGTGACACTAGACCGCCATGGAATATGGATTTCATTATTGGTATGGCAATTGTGGGGACACTAAACAGCCATAGAATATGGGTTTCATTATCAGTACAGGGAATGAGGGGGACACTGGACTGGACTACCAGGGATCTACAGTGCACACCACTTATAATGGACACTGTTATAGCGGACAATCAGTTATAGTGGACAAAAACTGATTTCCCAAACCAAATATGCCAAATCCAATGCATTTTTCTTTGGTTATAATGGACATAAACATTGCTTGTAACAGACACTATGAAGCTTTTATGAGCATTTAGAGTGTTTTTTTGGGGGTGCAGAGATGATGAGGAGAATTGGCAAATGTAGAATTTAGGTGGAGGAGTTACAGAAATTACATTTCTAACAAAATAATTCTCCACAAAATGCATAAACTTTTTTAGTTAATTACACTGAAAGGAAAATATTGTATATTAGAATAAAACCCTTAAAGTACAATTGCCTTTGTTCTTACTGTCCTAGAACCCCAACATCCAGACACTATGCAAGCAATAATACCCAACATGGTAGGCAGTATTGGGCATTACCAGACCACCCAGGGGCGTAATGAGGTCCGACGCCACAGGCCGAGGGCCTAATAACCCCTGAAAGGTCCAGTATTGCCCATACCACCCACCCTGGAGGGTATTATTGCGCTTAGAAAATGGGCCATTTGTGTCATGTGGGTTTAAAATAAATTAAAAAAGAAATTAAAAAATTTAGTTACATGAGGTTAAAGTTTTCCTGCTGTAAAGTAGTCCCTACTTTTCTGTGCTGTTCCATGTGTTGTTGCTACCCCCACAGAGTTATTCTGATCTTCTCCCACCCTACACACACACACACACACGCACACACACACACACACACATGCAGACTGCTCCACCACATCTGCGAGAAGATATGCAGTTTATTTTACAAAAATGCAGTTTTCTGTGTCTTGCCACATTTCTGTAGGAGGATAGATTCCCCGAAGCAGCTACTGAAATTCATAGAAAGTCCAGCTGTAGAGGACACACTCTGCCACCCCATCTGAAAATGAGCAATGCTCAGCAGTCCCTACATTCATTTTTTTGACACTGAGTACACTTTTGTTTTGCTTTATCAAGCACATTTTTTACAGTGTCCATTGGAATCCTGACATTTGTCAGTTAGGAACCTGGGTTGGGAGGGCACACGTGGGCATCAGAGCCAGATAGCAGATGTGCTGTGGATGAGTAAAAGTTACTTTTTTTAAAAGACTAGTTGGGGGCGATGGTATTGAACAGGCATGCAATGCTATGAATTAGAAGGTGCTTCATTATCGGAACAGAGTGGGCGACTGACTGAAGGAAGGAGGAGCAAGAGTGCAGTCGGCTGTGCAACTGTCACTGTCTGACCTGACCGTTTACACTAACACTATCGGGAATTGCAGTGCATGAGAGAAGATGAGTGGTGACAGTACTGAAGATGTGTGTAGTGCTACAAATTCAAAATCCTTTAGTTTCAGAACAGAGCTGGCAACCGGCTGGAGGAGGGAGGAATGAGAATGTCATCAACTGAGTGAGAGACACTGACACTTCGCACTAACGCTATTGGGAATCAGTGGCATAGGACAAGATGAGTATTGCAGAGTTAGAAAAACAGAACTAAAAAACAAACAAACAAAAAAAAAAACAAATGTAGCTAGCAGGCAGCTATTAAAGTCAGGAAGGAGTGTACCAGGAGGACTGATGGTGGTGGGGGGTCTCTCTTGCTAAGCAAGGGGAAAAAATGGTGGCATTTTTAAAATTGAAATGAGGTGTTGCAGCCAATTAGGAAGCAGGATGGGCACTACAATACTTAGTAGGTAAAGGGGCACTGCAGACTAGTACTTTTTGTTTCCTGGGCATCTTTGAAAGTTAATGTACCCCCCTGGCAAGGGTACTAGCCAATCAGATGCCAGGAAATAAAAAGCCCATTTTCAAAAGCTACAATCTTCTTATCTTCTGCAATGAACTTCCTTAAAAAAGTCAGGTTCCCTAACAGTTAAAGATATAAAAATGCAGAAACATATATGCAAGGCAGGATTCTGAGTAATCTGTGAAGTTTTATAATAGGTTCTCATTCACTCTCAGCCCATGCTCACCAACATAGGCATACCGAACACATAAGCTCCACCTGCTCTGGATATAATGGACACTGGATATAACGGACAAAAGTTGTGTGCACAGGTGTGGCCATTATAACAGGCTTGTACTGTATTATAAACAGAACAGTATGGTAATTAGGGGGTAGTTGGTTTGCTAGACTACCAAGGATCTTTAGCAAACAGTTTGAAATGGTGATCAATGGTGGGGTTCTAATAGACAATCAAGGATCTTTAGTAAACAGTTCATAAAAACGTTCCCAGTAGAGGCCACTAGAACACCAAGGATATTTTGTAAACAGATTAGAATGATGATCAGGGGGTGAGGACCACTAGACTACCAGTGATCTTTACTAAACAGTTTGAATTGGTGATCAGGGTTTGGTTCACTAGACTATCAGGGATTTCACTTACACAGTTCAGAGCAACAATCGGGCAAGGGTAGGTGGGGTCAGGTACTATCAATGGAGCATCTTGTTTGAATCATGGCCTGAAATGAGACCATAATGGGATGCAAATGACCCCATAGTGCCTTGTCTGTGCTATGTAGTAATCTAAATTGGGACTGTCAAATATGACTGGTTGCCCCACAGCAGCATTTGCCTTTTGTGAGTGTCACCAACTTATTTGTTCCTATGATCCCAATGGCTCTAACTGGCCACATACCTTATGTGGCCAGTAGCAAGCTGTGGTTTTTGAGGAGCAAATGGTTCAGTATCTCCATCCTTTGGCTAGTATATTGGAGCATGCCTTTATTTGTGTATGTATTTATTTATTTCACATTTTTACCAGAAAAGACATATCACTAGCAATGTGCTTCATGCATATTCCAATATACTTTGCAAAATCCATAATAACCAAATTGCAAGAACTATTTTGTCTTCTTGGGCACAGGTCCTTGTGGAGCCAGTTCTTTTGTCGCTACAGGTACTCAAGCTCATTGTAAGGCATACACATAGTTCTGTCTGCATAAGGGCAGGCTGCTGAGAGGCCTGCTGTTCTGCAGCCACAGGTGTAAGACATACACTCCAACCTCTGTGTGCAGAAGCACAGGCTCCACAAAGTCCATGATGTCCAACTTACAATAGTACTTCTGTATGCAGAAGCACAGGCCCCTAAGGGGTCTGCATGTCTGAAGCTGCAGGGTATAAGACATACACACCAACCTCTGTCTGCAGAAGTGCAGGTATGTGTGGCATGCACTTCTGCAGCTGCATTTAGAAATCCATGATTCTGAAATTGCAACAGTACGTCAGTCTGCAGAGGGCAAGAACTTATGCAGCCACAGGTACTCATGAATGCTGTACACAGACAGTTGTGACTGCAGAAGTACAGGCTCAAAACAAACCAGGCTACTAACAGCCTTACCTCAACAAAGTTGTATGCTTACTCAAGAGAATCTGTGCAAATGTTCACTTTATTTATGTGCAGCAAGCAGCATGACAGTTTCACGTGTACTCATGTGCCTAGTCATCCCGTAACAAGGTGCATTATTATGCAAGAAAATGGGTGTGTTTAAACACGTTTGTCCTGCTTCTTGCTGCACATGAATAAAGTAAACATTTGCACAGATTCTCTTATCCCAGCGTACAGCTTTCTCAAGATAAGCCTGTTGGTAGCCTGCTTTGTTGTTTTGAGTGTGTCCTGAAGTTACAGAGTGCACTGGCCATACCCAAAGTAGTTCCTGATTTACTTTTGTAGATTCAAATCCACAAAAGTAGCACATCAGTGCTACTGCATTTGTGTCATCTGGAAACAGTTGTATGTTGTTTGTCTTACCTGATGATGGCTGTTTGTAGTTGCTTGTGTGGTGTTGTTCTTTTGCTGCTTGAGGGGAGGAGTTAGGGTTGGAAACCCAACACCACATTTCCTTACTTTTTTAGCATTAAGTTGAACCCTAACTGGTGCATTAATGCAGTTTTTTTGTAAATAATTTCCTTACTTTTTGAGATAGTGGATTTTTTTATTAACAAAAATAGAGAAAATATCCCTCTAACTTGCAAGACAATGCATCCCCTGCAAGAAGTTGGGGAAACAACATACAGTAAAAACTGAAGGAGAAGCAGAAGAAACTGGAAAAAAAAAAAATTTCATACTTGTATTTTTTTTGGGGCATTTTACCAACTTCTACCCTGGGAATGAAATCCATGCAGGATATTACAGCTACTCAATCCACAAAGATGGTCCATTAGGTTTCTATCAGATTTATGGAGAGAGTAATTTGAAGTAGAGTTGAGAGTGAGCAAAGAGATACAGCAAGGTTTAAAAGAGGATTCCTAGAATTTAAATATGAAAGCACACAGCAGCTGAGGTGACCGGCTCCATGAAAGGAGAAGAGTACTTGTAGCAGCATCAAGAGCGATGTCGAGGGGGTGTCGGGATGACAAGGCTTAGATGCAATAAATTAAATGAACTGTCAATTTCTTTAATGATGTTTTCTGTTAATGGCATATTTAGAAAATGATAAGATTGTGGTGGGATGAGTAGCCAATGGTGAGCAACAGGCTCTGGGCTGAGGAGCTCAAACTGATGGACAGCCCATTGGTGCCCTGCTCTGAGAACAACAGCTCTGCAAGCGTGTAGCACAACCTTCCAATTACCAGCAGCTCTTAGCAGGGTTTGCAGTCATCTGCCTCTGTTCTCTCTGATAATATACATCTACCCTGTGCTTGACGGTATAAACCAAAATGGCTACTCCCATGTTATTACATGTTTATGAATTATAATGTTGCTTGCCGTCTCTGTTTTCTTGTCTAAAAATGTACATTTAGCACCTCGCCTGAAGTATCGCTTCTTGTGGCACTTGACATGATGTTTCTCACTTTGCTTATTTTTTCTCTTAACATTTTTTTGGCATATACCGGAGTATTTTTTTATACTTAACACTACTGGTATGGTGCATTAGCCCATGCTCAGACCCCTGATCCAGAACTCCCATGATTCTTATCAATTCACCCTGCTGTTCCCGATGTTTTTAGTTTGACTATGGTCTCAAAATCAGAGCTTGTCTTATTCCGTTTCTCAAACAGTTAGCTTAGCTCCTTTCTCATGTATTGGCCATGACCTCGTTTGCACATTTGTTGTTAGCTTAAACAATCATCAACTGAACTTTATGTGCTTATCTTTTGATTTTCTAATGGGTACCATAAATTTACCCCCTCACCACCACCAAATACTTGTCTTACCTCAAACAACTGGGTTTATTCTCTGTAGAGGCCTGTGTATATAATACAACTGTGATTATAGTCTTTTGAATCTCCCCTCCCCAAGTGTGGCAGAATTGACCTCCACCCCATTCACACAGAAAATGGGACAATTCTATTACCTAAAGCAGTCAGTTTGATTCCTTCACCAAAGTACTACCTCTCTTCATATCACAGTCACAGATAGTTTAACAAAAATGCACTTTATTTTACGACTGTTGTTTTGGAATATGTGACCCCCCTCCCCATAATTCAGTTGCCTTCTTGCCTGGAGGATCTCAATATGTATTCCCTGAGTAGAGGAGAGAGAGGGGGATATGATAGAGACTTTCAAATACCTCAAGGGTGTAAATAAGGTGCAAGAGGGCAGCATACCTCCCAACCTCCTGCCTCATAAATCAGGGACAAGGCTTAAAAAAATCAGGGACAAAGGCCCAAAATCAGGGACACATTTTTAAAACTGATGCTGTCCACTCAGGAAGCTGGCAGAATAAGGGACTCAGTGTATAATACATTTTCTAAAGAATAATAAGTCTGCAACTGTATTGTTTGACATAATTTTATTCTTACAATCATCACTGTTTAGTCAGGGGAACACAGATTTTAGGAGGGACAGAGTAAAATTTTGAAGTGAAATCAGGGACATCCCTGAAAATCAAGGACACTTGAGAGGTATGGAGGGCAGCAGCTTTAAAAGAAAAGATGTTCAAGAACAAGGGGCCATGATATGAAAATCGAAGGTGGGGGATAGACTTTGGGCTATTGTGAGAAAGTGTTTTTTTTTATGGAAAGGGTGGTGGATACATGGAACAGCCTCCTGGCAGAGACTGTAGGGGAAAAAACAGTAGGGGAATTCAAAAATGCATGGGACAGACATACAGGAACTCTAGCGATTTGAGAAGAGAGGGTAAGCCACAGATCATTTAGGATCTGCAGCATATGAAACAGGTAGGGAAAATGGGCAGACTAGGTGAGCCAAGCGGTCTTTAACTACGTTAAATTCTATGTTTGTTACCTAAAACTGTAAGTTTAGTTCCTTCTCCAAAATATTGTACAACAGTGGAGCACAGTATCAAGTTACTAGAACAAAAAGCAGTTGAGCGGCAACTGTTCTTCTAGTTGCAAATGCTCTTGACAAGATTTTTTTCTTTTAAAACTTATAAGCCTAGTATCAACACTGAATTAAGTTTTGCTAAGAATATTGTTCAGAAACATTAACCCCATCACTTCACAGTCCCCTTTTCCATGCCTTCCAGAGATGTGATTTATTTCTCTGTCAAAATGCTCCCTCTCCCCACACACTCTAACTCTAAATCCAAAGAATGGGAGGTGCCTTAATTGTTCTGGTCTGACACCATAATGCGCCCCAAGTATCAAGAAATATGATATTCCCTAAAATGTATATGTAGGATCATTGACAGATAGTGGGGTTTTAAAATAGTCCCCCCCCCCAAGCCTGTGTCGTGGTAGCAGACCACACTGCCTCTTTATAACCATAGCAAAACTCTGTTTCTGCCCTTAAAATGGGCAAGCAGTTTTTCCCAATAAAACTGCTTTGAAAATTTGCAGGAGCAGCCAGATTACATTGTCAATGGTTAGCTCACATCTGGTCTCTTTTGCAAGTATAATAATAGGATGTTTGTTGGGATGCTTTCTTATCTAGTACAGTCAGTCTAGTTCTGCCACTGAAGAACTGGATGTTTGCTCTAGAGCACGGAGTTATCTGTCATTCACAAAACTGTAGATAACTGAAAGCTTCCAGAAGGGGCCAGAGTTACAGGTAATGCATTTTTCTCACTCTTTTCCCAAACCTATTCAGATGTGCCACCAGGGCAGAAGACCAAGCGGATCACTTTGTATGAGTGGATTTCGTGTGTTAATATCGTGGAAAAAATATTGCGGGACAAAATATCATGGCCAAAATATTGCAGAAAAAAATAAAGTGTGGTAAAAACATTGCAGGACAGAACAGTGCAGGGAGCAGGCAGTACAAGCTACAAGGCAGCAAAAGAGCACAGGACACTTGAGGGTTCATTGGGGGGGCTAACTTTGCACAGCTACCCCTCGGCTACTCGCTGTGCTATGCATCACAGTTCTGCATTGGGCAGGGGTTAACTGTACACCAGCTTTGCTAAGTTAAGCCCCCCAATGCAGGACTGTGATGCACAGCACAGCGAAGTAGATGAGGGGTGGCTGTGTGAAGTTAGGCTACCCCAATAAATCCTCCTGTGTCCTGTGCTCTTTTGCCTCCTTGAGGCTTGTACTGCCTGCTCCTGGCACTGTTTGGTCCTGCAATGTCTCTACCACATTTTATTTTTTTCCTCAATGTTTGGACCACAATATTTTGTCTCATGATATTAACACACAGAACCATATGAGTGCCCAAACCCCAAATACATTTCTTTTTTTTTTTATTACTTATTCTTTTTGTTCGCTCCTCTCTCACCAGGTCCACCCCTTTCCTCGGGGTCCCCAATGCACCGCTCAGCTATGCCAGGAGGATCCCGAGGATGCTAGCCCCCATGAGTGCCCTGCTCCCAAGTGACCCTTAGCTCCCAGATAACCCCCCCTTAGGTGGGACAGAGAAGGTCTCCCTTTACCTCCCCCGAGAACTCAGGGAGAGTGGACAACTGAAGCTGCATCCCTCGGCCCTTCCGGTTGTTGGCGAGGGGCCCATCTCCTGGTGTGGACCTGAGGCATTTTCCTTGTTTCTGCCCACCCCCTGCAGGCATCAGCACTCAAGGAGGATCAATGAGTTGGAGGCTCACAGAGGCGCACCTCTACTCTGGTCCTCGGCCGATGCCTGCTCCTCTCTAGTGATCTGCCTCCTCTGCTGCACCAGCACTACCCATGGTCACCCAGGTGGTGGCAGTATTGCAGTGAGGAGAGCTGCCCCCCCTCCTGGAGAAGAAGAGTGGCCTGTCGGGCACTCAATCCCTCTCCCCCCCGGCCAGCCCGCCGATGACCCTGGCTTGCTACTGAACCCGGATCACCAGTGTTGCGAGTGGTAGTGCTACTGCTGTGCCAGTGGGCTGGCTCAAACCCCAAATACATTTCAATCCCCAAATTTATTCATTATTTTTTTTAACAAAAGGAATATGATTTCCATTTGGATACCCTAACCCAAGACCTCAAACAGACTTTATTTACTTATAATTAATGGTCTCCATTTTTTGCCATTGACAAAACCGTGTGTTAAATACCGTAACACCTGAGCAGGTGTTATGGCATTCATGCACTCCCTTTCCACACCAAAGCACTCGAGACAACTAAATAAATATAGCGCGAGCTTCTGTCCCTGTCATCTCAAGCAGTACTGACTAAAAAAACACTTACTTCTCGGCGTTACCTCCATCGCAAATATCCTCCAGCAGCCTCACATCACCTGGAATGTCTGGAAACATGCAGGCAATGTTTGGGACCAGCTGCATCTTCCACAGTCCTGTAAAAATAAATATGTACAACTCCAACCAAAAACCTCAAAACAGGAAAAGAGTCAGAGTCATCAAGGATTCAGACACTTACGATTAACGTATTTTCTCGTATTCAGTCCCCTAAAACATAAATAAATAACATTTTGTTCTCTCAAGCCTAACTTATGCAGTTAACTCTTTTACCACGATCCCTAACTCTCTCCCTTTCAACCCTAACCTTTCCTCTGCAGGTCAAATGACTACAACAACGCAAAATACCCTTCAAACTGGAAATGATACCGAAGAATCTCCACACTCATGGACTTCTAACAGTTGTATCCACTTTATTTTATTAATAGTTTGAATTATTAAAGTTACTGTTCAACAACAGTTCTGTTTTCCTCACAGAAATAAAAGCATTCATCTGCAAGTTAAGCCTCCACGTCTTTTTTTGCAAACTCAAAGCTTAAAAGAAAAAATGGAGCCCTTCAATTATATAAAATAAAGTATGGGGAGAAGTGTATCAAACTCAAATTTAACACACACCCTCGTTGTTGGATGGCATTCGTAAACACCTTGGGCTTCGCCTTTGGGATTTATGTGCCATCCAACAACTCGGATGTGTGTTAAATTCTCGTAACACACACTTCTCCCCATACTTTATCCTATATTTGTACCCCCACCATGTTTTTTTTTAACAAGCAAAGGGAAAGGACTTGGACTGTTGTGGGCACATTTCAGTTGATACCCCGTCCCTTCTACTACAATTGTAAAGTTATTTTTACTATGCATTTTCTATGGATGAAAAAAGTATTTCACCTATAGCTTTACTTTTCTGGTACAACAAATTAATAATCATTAAAGGTTTGTTTCTTAGCTAAAACTGTTAGCTAGGTGCCTGCACTGAAATGCAGCAGACAGTAATTGGAGCCCAGCTCTCTGCCCTTATAGCAAACTGCAGCTGTGTATATACAGACAATTCAAGGTCACTGTGTATAAAAGCAAATGTTATGGAAGGGAATGGGGAAATTGTTAAACCAGGAGAGGCACACTAAGCCAAAACTTGTTTCCAGGTGCAACCTGGGAGCACAAGAAAGTTAAGTGACTTGCTCAGGGTCACACAGTATGCAAGTGAAGGCTGTGGGATTCAAACCCAGGTCTCCAGGTTTGCATCTCAAAGCCTTAAACCACTGCGCTATACTGCCTCCAAATGCTTTAGATAGACAGATCACCGAACAGTCTCTTACCTAAAACAGTCAGTTTGGTGCCGGGTCCAAAATGTAGCCGAGAGGTGTTTACACACAATGTTCAGTTGCATTAACAAACTATAATGATTGTTACTGCCCGTTGCTGAAAACATTGAGGAAGCAAGTATACTGGGTGGTGGTTGGGGGCAATACTAACTTTAGAGTCCTACCTTTATCAGAAAATACAGGCTTGGTAGGGTTCCCAGGTGTGTAGCTGGAACTGGGGCTGTGTGTACCTACAGAAGACTTTGGTCTTTTCATCTCAAAATTTAGACATTTGTTCCACAATACTAACAGCTATTTCAAACTGGAATGGTCTGTGCATGCTTCTTTTTTATTGGGGAGGAGGGGGTCAATGACTTTTGTGTGCCCATAAAGACACAGAGGCAGATGACATGTTCTTCTTAATACAAGAAAAATAAAATGTTTTCTCTGTGTAGATTAGTTTGTGGACACTAAAGTGTGCAAACGTACTCTAGATGTTTTTCTACCAATCTTAAATTAGGAAATTCGTACCCAGAACCGCTAGTTTGATGCCATCACCAAAGTAAGTCACAGCTCTTCCAAAAAATACCTTGATACACTACTTTCATAAAATGTCAGTAGTTGTGACATCTAATAATTACTAAATGCATACGTGTAATAAGATTAGTTATTTATTTTCTTATAAAAACTCTGTAATGTCTTTCTCTTACCTAAAACGGCCAGTTTGGTTCCGTCGCAAAAATATTGTTCTCTGTTACTACACATTGTTTAAGGCTGAAAGTAAATACCACTAACAAAACCAGTGAAATGGCTGCAGATGTTTCCCTGCAGAATACAATACCTACACCTCTTCATGCAGGAAAGTAGGCCAGTAAAACTGCACACTACTTATGTCTTTCAAGGCAGCACAGCATGCTTGGGATCTGCAGATGTTTAGTTTAGTCCAACTATTACATACAACATATGGCTTTATTCATTAACTTCTGTTTCACATATGTTTTACTGGTTATGTTACATTTATTCATAAGATTCACTTACAGAGGGCTCCTTGATACACCTGTTTTGCATCTACAGTATTTATTTCCAGTTTTGCACAGGGAGGAAAATTCAAAATAAATGTTCTTTCTGTAGCTTGACTGCTGTGCACAAAAGTTTTTGTGTGTGGGGCGGGAGGATTGCAAAAAAAAAACTTCAAAGGATAATGTAAACACTTCCTTTCTTACAAGGTATATACAAAGGCCTAACTGTAACTCTTAGAAAACTGAATGGAGTCTTTGGATATGAAAAGTAATAGCTCAGGCTCAAATTCGTCCTCTTCCTCTCTCTCTCTCACTCATTCTTCTTTATCACATCTCTCTTATCTGTCCCTCCGTCCCTCTATTCATCTTTCTCTATCCCACCTTCTTTCTTTTCCTCTCCCACTCTCCCTCTTTCTCTTTCACTTTCTCTTGTTCTCTCTCCATCTTCCATGCCATATCCCTTTTCTCTCCCCATCTCTCTGCCCCGTTTTCTCTGTTACTCTCTCCTCTCTCCATTTCTTTGTATCCCCGTCCTACTAGTTCTCTCTCTCTCTCTCTCTCTCTTACTCCTTCTCTTTCCCTGTCTCTCTGTCATTCCCTCTCATTCTTTTGGAGAAGCCATAATTCTAGGGCTGATCAGTGTACAAAGAAGATCTATCCCAGCCTGGCTGTTTGGAGATGCCATTCATACCTATAAAACCTTGCCAAAACAAACTTTGATCCTGATACTTTGTCATACCCTTTATTCTTCATTTTCAAGCAGATGTTTTGAAAACAGTTCTCCATATTTTCCCTTACCTAATACGTTGAGTTTCATCCCATCTCCAAAGTATAGCTGTGTCGCAGAACACAACCACAAAAAGCTGTGTCAAAATTTAAAACAACAGTGCA
The DNA here is from genome assembly GCA_016271365.2 of Neoceratodus forsteri. Lineage (NCBI taxonomy): Eukaryota > Metazoa > Chordata > Ceratodontiformes > Ceratodontidae > Neoceratodus > Neoceratodus forsteri. The sequence goes on from CM057453.1 coordinate 439,432,203, forward strand.
AGGACAAATGTTTCCCCCAAAAAGCTAGTCTTACCTACAGCTAAAAAAAATATTAACATGCCTGTCAAATCCAGTTGTCTAGGTACCTCCTATGTGGCACACTATGAGTTTCTTTTTTTTTTTATTAATTATTATTATTATTTTCCCAATCCGAGCAGGATGCTGGACCCAATTTATTGTTTTCAAACACTCAATATGCAGTGATCCAGCCAACCACAGTTCCCAAATTGAAAAGTTAGAGGGAAAAGGGAAGAAATTACCATCCAAATAGCCCCACTGTAGTGCACCGCAGAATGGATCTGTTTTATACTAACAAACAGAAAACTGATCAGAGATTCTTTTGAGTGCACTGTAATATAACGTAGTGTGGAGCTTGTGGTGAGGTGGGGGGCTGACAAAGGGGTCTATGTTCGAATGAAACATATATTAATCCAACAAACAGTGGCAGCAATGATTTTGGTGCAAATTTAAAAACATATGATCGATTACAGACACTAAGAAAACATTAATTTCAAGTTTGCAGGCAACAAAGACAGAGATGTAAAGGACAGAAATCTCTTAAATAACAAACACATTAGATACAATAGTAGAAAATATCAGATTCTTGTAAGGCTACTATGAATGCTAGCTGTAGTGGAGATACCTCAGTGATCATCATGAGAGGCTGCTCTGTCCTATAAGTGTTACTGAATGTGAAATTTTGCATACGTATTAAAATGAAATTTAACAGTAAAAACAAGAATGAATTTTATCCGAACAAACATATGTACTAGTAGAACTGTAACAGGAATAATTGCTTGTAATTACACAGTGTGTGACCCATGAGTTTGTAGTATGTGTCAGAGGGTGGGTGGCAGCTCACTGCTCTCCCTGCAGCCCACAGCAGGAGTCCCATCTGTGGTTGCAGAAATCAAGAAATTCCCACTGTTCTCATACAGGGAACATAGGTGAGGGGCTCCTCTCTCTAAGCTGGGCACATGGGATTTTGGGTGCCAGGAAATGGCATTTCTAGCCATTATTTTAAAAAGCAAACATCAGACTCTAGCTAAACAAGTCCTGTTTAGCTAGGTTTTGATGTTTGTTTTTAAAAATGGCAGTATTTTTATGTATTTTCACCGCTTGTTAGTTTGTGGAAAAAATGAAGAAGAGGGCAGTTGGCATGGCACAAACAATGTTTGCTGCTGTGCCAAGCAAGTGGCAAGAACGCAAAAAGGGGCATCTGCAACATCATTTTTTTTATTTCACATCAGAACATTATCTCAGAAACTCTCAGAAGTGAAAAACACTAAACTTTAAAGCATTATAACTCTGGAGTCATTTAATATTTTTTCACCAAACCTATCAACGGTAATACCTTAGGACATGACACATGTCCCCTGCAAGTTTGGTGAAAAAATTCCCTTCCATGGAGGCTGTAGGTGAGAGCAAAAAAAAAAAAACATGTTAAAGGGGAACTGTCAGCACTAAGAGTCTCACACCCAAGTGTGATATGTGAGGCTGATCCAATGAGTCCTTTGTGTGCAAAAACACTTTTTTTACTTACTTATTACTGCAGCATAGTAGACTGCATCAAGCAAATTTCATTGACATGTAAGCTGACATTTCCTGTAACCAGAAACACCAGACTGTCCTGCAGCTGACATCAGAGGAGGACTGCAGCAGTGGAAGATTCAATAGCCTACAGTCAATGTGAGAGTTTTTTTATAAGCTGTAATCTTCTGTTTGCTGGTCTGTTGTTCTCCTGTGGCTAGGTACAAACACAGAGGACTGTACTAAGCACTGTGAGCATAGCAGGACAAGCAAACATCTGATTTTAGCTTACAAAATCTTTCACATGTACACTGCTGGCTATTTAAGCAATAATGCACAACAGGGTGTGTGTTGTGCTGGGATAATGTCATGCCTCAGGTGGTTGGGCACGAGGCTGCAGGCCAAGTGTGACCAACAGCTGAGAAGTGACTCTATCCCAGCACAACACACACCCTGTTGTGCATTGTTGCTATTATACAATGGTTCCTTTGTGAAATTGAATAAAACGTAGAATAAAAATATATTTAAAATGTGTTTTTACTTATTTTTGTACTGAGTAGGGATACATACTGAAAAAAATAGTGCTACTCTGTTGTTTGTCCAGTAGGTGGTGGTGCTCCTTTTGATTCTTCTATTGAGCCCTCCCCCCACCAAACCACCCACACCACTTAGTTGTGTTTCTTTGGTTGACATCAACTTTAATTGAGCTGGTCTTGCTGTATTGTGGACTGGCTGAAGGTGTATTTTATTTGATAGTTTATGTGAAAGCTGTAAATGGCCACGATAGGCAGAAGGAGCTATGTGTATACTGTACTTCTAGTTCTCCATTTCCATTGGTAAGTGTGCCTGGATCAAGTATTGAATAGCACTTCTTTAAAATGCTGTTTTTGGTATGGAAACATGTTTTAAATGGTTTGTATAGCTGCTTTGTGCAGTTGTTGGAGAATTGCTGTTTTTTTTTTTTCATGAAGTGAGCCGTGTAAGTGAACCATGCAACCAGGATTTCCGGTCTCTGTTGTTACTTAAGCTGCTGGGTTTGAGGAAGAAAGGGGCACAACAATGTAATTGCTTGTGAGCATTTTTTTGCTGTTGGAATGAAGAGTGACTTGGTGGGAGGGAGATTTGCAGTTTTAACAGTAAAGGGAGGGAACGCTGGAGATGACTTTGGAGTGGGAATGACTTAAGTATGCTGGCCAGCAGGGATCACTGAAGTGGGCTGTGTAGAGTGATCCCTGTAACGGCTGATGCAGTCATCTCTGTGCTGGGACTAGATCCAAGAGGTTATACTGAGATAACATCATGGGTCTAGTGCTAGACTGACCAATCAGAGGCAAGCATCCTTTCTTGCCATTGTATAATGAATCTAATTGAATCTCCCAGCTCTGCAGTGCTCTTCAGATGGCAGCTGCAGGGGATTCTGGGATTTCTAGCTACAGGAAAGGGCATCTTAGAAGTCAGCAAAATTAGCCTACTATATTGCAGTGAACAGTAAGCAAAAAAATGTTTTTGTACACAAAGTGAAAACTGGGATCAGCCTCACACTTGGGTGTGAGGCTTTTATTGCAATGCTGACAGTTTCCCTTTAGTTATAGGAAAAAAGTTAACCTTTTTCAAAAAATGACATATGTGAATCTTAGAAACCACACAAGCTGCCATAACAAAAATTTCAAGAGATCAAGACCTTGTCTCCCAGATAACACACGCAACATTTCAGTTCATTTCATTAAATGGTACCAAATATATTAATGTGCAAAGTTAGGGGGTTAACACTGAACACCCTACTCAATCCTGACTATAGTGGCGCTACAGCGCCACTATAATACAGTACCTGTAGTTTGTACCTGTAGTTTGCTCCAGGCACTAATTTGCTCCTTATGCAAACTTTTAGTGGTGTGTGTGTGTGTGTGTGTGTGTGTGTGTAGGGGTTGGGGGGTTGTTAAAAAAATATACGTATCAAACCTAAAGTGATGAGCAAAGGTTACTGAATGCTATACAGATTGAATTTTGTTAGAAAATCCCAGCTACACAAAGAATTTGGCATAAAATTGACCTGACAGACACCCTGCTGGTTCAGTATAGCACCTGCAGTTCTGCGTCTTCCAGTGCATAGTTGCTTCTTACCATGGCACCAAACCATGGTGCTGTCCCATAACAAGCATATGCTTTTTTATATCAATGACTGCTGGTTCAGAGTGGTGCCTACTTTCCATGCTCTTCAGCACACATGTACATCTATATAGTGGTGTTTGCACTTGGTACTGTCCTGGTAGCCACTTATTAAATCACAGCTGACTGCATGTTTTGGATGGCACCCATGGTTCTGTGTCAGGTAGTGCACTGCTAAATCTATGCAACAGTGCTGGTCTGTGACAATGTCCTGTGGCAGTCAGCCACATTTTTTAAATTACTGCTGGCTTCTGGCTCAGGGTGGCACCCATGGTTAGTAAGTAAGATTTTATTTATCTAGCACCCCATCCCAGAGGCTCTGGGTGCTGTACAGGAAGGTAGTAGTTTGAAATATATAAAATACATAAATAAGGGGCAGAGTAAGATGGCTGCTTGGCTGGTGGTGCTTAGTGAGGTATCCAATGCTCCAAAGATCTGAATGCGAACACCATGAGTGCAGTGTTAGTGGTAGTGTTTTAATGCCAGTAAAATGCAAGGATAGGCAAAGCAGCTCCTCTGAAAAGTATATTTCACCTCGCATCCAGCCGATGACAAAAACCTTTCTACCCGAGACCAGCCCCGGAGGCTGGAAGATGCCTGGCATTGTTGCTGGAGATGTTGAGTCTGGGTCTCCTGTCCTGCAAGGCCGTAGCTCCACCACAAAATTTCAACCGAGATCTGTACAAGGGACTGAAGATTTTCTGAAAGCCCACATGAGACAAATACCCGACACAGCAGTCATGGAGGATATCCCAGCTTCTTTTTGGCAAATTGATCAGAAGGTGATAAGCCTGCAAAAGCCATAGAATTTAAATAGAATGGATGCCACTGAATCTCTGACTCAGCAGGTGCCCCTTAAGCAAACTAAACATACCTTGGAGTCTATGGGGGATTCTATTGTGAGAATACTACAAGAGGTCAAGTGTCTTGCCTGTAAGTTTGAAGCTTTGTGTGAAAAAGTGGACTTTATCCAGAAGGAGATCAAGCAAAATAGGGAAAATATTGGCAATTTGTCTAAACATACACAGGACAACTCCGAGAATATACAAAAAATAACAAATAAAGTTAAAGTGATTGAACTGTCTGGTGTAGGACTGGCTAAAGATAATTACAACTTGAACAGAAAAATTTAAATGTTAGAAAACCAGTCAAGATACCAGAATTTGAGAAATGTGGGACTGCCCTTGAAGTTAGATAATGATTCTGAAAGCATCCGTGATTTGGTAAAATATATTTTTGTAGTGGTTTATGATTTATCCTCTGACAACCTCCCTTTCATGACTAAAACATTTAGGGTGCTCAAAAGTCAGGATTCAACAGATGTATCGGGTGAAAATAAGGCCACAATTTTCTTCTTCTTGGCATTTGAATCTGATCGTGACCATATTGTTAAGCTTCCAAGCATAAAAGAAACGTTTTTATATAAAGGCTACACATTTAATGTTTTCCCAGATTTTGCTTATTCTACACAACAATGAAGGAGGAAGTTTCTGTCATATAGACAAGATGTGTTAGAGCTGGGAACTCAGTTTCAGCTACTTGCGCCAGCCAAGGTGTGGATCCAATACAAAGAGAAGACTTACATATTTTTTGAGATTGACCAGGTAGTGGATTTTTTGCTGGGGCAATCTAAGGAATCTGAAGAGTGTTCTGAATCCCCTACCACATTGGAACTGGAGATGTTAGCTGTTGCTGAAGCTGTAGAGGGTTTGGGGGTTTAAAGCAACCAACTGTTCCTTGTAGATCTAGAGATTTGATATGCTTATTATCTATGTTGTGTCTGGGGGCTGTAATATTAAAAGAAATGGGGAATTTAAAGCAAACGGTCTTAAAGAAGTGATTGGCCTCAGATTTGCTCACCACAGCATATATTCAAATTTTCTTCTACATGATATGAGTACCCTACCCCCCTCCCTTATGTGTTGGACTGGAGACATTCCTTCAAGAATGATTTTTGCCTTTTTTTTTCTTCTCTTTGTTCCTTTTTTTGTATGAATGCATATTTACAAAGGAAAAAAAATCAAATAAAATATTGTATGATAAAAAAATACATAAATAAAATAAATTGGTTCTATGTTTTGTGGGGTACATATTTAGATAGAGAAAGTGGCAACTGCATGTGTCACCATCTTGTCACACCCTCCTAAATACAATTTCACCACACATATACACACACACACCTATTTCCCATTCTCTCCAGAAGTGTTCCCCTGTATCCTCCCTATGGCTGTACCCAACAGAGGGAGTTGGTATTACTTCCCTGTAGCTTTACCCTAGATAGGGATTAGTCCCTAACTGATACGAGGCTGTACCCCAGATAAGGAGTTGGTGTTACTTCTCTGTAGCTTTACCCTAGATAGGGATTAATCTCAAAACAATACTAAGTTACTTGAACTATGTCTTGATGTCACAAATTCCTTGGATTGTACAGACCCCAGTTACAGGCTTACTCCTTATAAGTCCCTTCCCCAGGTAGTGACTGAGCCACAACACCCCTCAGTTCCCTACTAGCAGACCTAGGATACCCATCAACAGTACAACATTAGTATTTATTTAGTTGTCCTTAACCAGGTAAGTGCACTAGACAGTTAATACCTTTTTTCAGGTATGACCTGGGAGATTACATGTACAGTTACATACAAAGCAATACAATGATTGGATACATTTTAATACAATAAGCAGTGAAAGGAAGAAACATGATTAATAAAGCATTACATCATAGAAAGGGAAAATTTAGTAACATTATCAGAGAAGTTATCATGAGCTTGTCAATGTAGGACTCTGATACAGACTCCTTTATTGTTTTAACAAACATAACCCTGGATGGTTACCGGAAGCTGCTTACCTTTGGTTGAGTAAGCCAGGCAGACATCCACGCAGGCCTGCAGTCTCCCTGCAGATGACCCTCCAGATGCTGTCTCCTGCACCATGGTCCTCATGCTCTATGGTCACTTGGTTGACCTAAAAATAAGTACTAACAGCAAGCACTCCATTGGGTGCTTGCAGTCGTATTGTCTAGACACACACACACACGTACAGACACACACACACACACACATGTACACACACAAACACACACACATGCTTTGACTTCCGCACAGTCCTTCTTCTGCCACCCATTACCCCACAATCTCTGCCTCACCTTCCTACATCCAAAGTAAACAAATCCTCAGCAAATCTTTAAAAAAAATCAAAGCATTTGTGGCCAGAAAAGTGCTGTAATCTAAAGCTTCTACAGGAACTGCTAGTCAGCTGCCAGTGACTGGTAGTTCAAAAAGACAGAGATGGCCCAGTCTGATCAGAGTCTTTAAGGGGAACTGCATTGAACTTCTAAATCAATTTTTCCCATAGAAGCTGTTTTCAAATATCAGATACAGTTCATATTGTTCAGTTTTTACTGACCGTCTAGTAAACACTGTGGGTGCTTCTTATTTAAAAACTGCTGTGAAGGTCCATTTTAGAATTTTTGGATGTCATTTACATCCCCTGGAACTACAGCATTCTATAGTGGAACACTGCTGTATTATAACCTCTGTGCAAGTTCTAAGGACATAAAGTACATCACACTGTTCTAAAATTATCTTTACCTGAAATGAGTAAATCTAAACCACATATTAAATGTATTAATAGGCCTGTAAAGATGGAACAATAACAGAATGCAAGCCACATTTGAAATACAGATTCTACAGGTAACACAGGTTTAAAGCAGGCTTCCTTTAAATGCTAACAATAGCACCCTAAAATCAATCTACCACCTAACTGGTACCCAGTGCAAAAAGCCGAGTGCAGGGGCTATAGGAACTTAATGCTCCGACCTACTGGTGCAGGTCAGGAGCTGCACTGCCACATTCTGTACCAGCTGCAGGTGGCAGATGTGATTCACAGGCAGGGCCTCATACAGCATGTTGCAGTAATCCAGTCAGGAGGGGATGAAAGCCTGCATTAGTGTCTGCAATGGGCCTGAGGTGGTGGGGAGAATCACACAGAGATGGAGGGATGGAAAGCTGCTGTTTGCTCATCTCTGGTTACACTTTGAAACTGATGAAACACAAAGGGATACCATGTTTGTACGCTGTGGGGGGGGGGGGTGCTGGATGACACAACCATTTCCACACAAACAAACAGAGAAATAAATGTCAAAAGTAATATGCTGCATTCTTAGACCAACCTCATCCCCATAATTAAAGTAAAATTAAAAGGTCTGTGCTGTCTCTCAGAAGCTATTTTTAGAAACAGTGGCCAAATTGCGTACTTGCTTAGCCACCAGAGGAAACCAGTAATTTTTATTTAAGCTGCAAAATATGCAGAGCTACCCACCAATAAGTACAAAGAATATTTTCTTTATGATAATATGCAAAAAGCAATTTATGAAAACCAAGAATAAACACGATTGCAATTAGAGGGAACAGTACACCACAGCTTGGGGAGGGCTGCCTCACATTGCAAAGTGGTAGCTGAAAACAGAAACTGGCATAAAACATTGGAGTTCTATTAATTAGAAAGTGTACATAATTCCAAGCATTGATGATTCTTGCCCATATTAGTTAGTACCCATCCCCATCACCACATTGTGGGGAGTACTGGTAGATTTGGGCCCCAGGGGCTTGTAACCCAAATATTTTAAAAAGAAATCTAAAGCTTACTCCACTCTTTGAGAGCTCAAGCCCCACATGTTTAATCAGCCTAACAATGTCACTGTCCCATCCACCCCAATCACATATACGCACTTTTAAGTGCTACTGAATATACCAGATGACGGGGTGAATAAAAAGTCTAATGCTTCTAATGGTCAACAGTATTCTTGATTTCCAAGATGACGAAGGATTCATTTCAGAGACATTCCAGATGCACCTGTTATGCTACCCCCTTTTCCAATAAATTACATTTTCTGTTTCTACCTCAGATGCACACAAAGTCAAAAAAAAACATTGCTCAATAAATGCAAAGGAAATATTTTATTGACCCCAGTCTTTTCCAGACTACAGTCAAGAAGAAGAAAAAGAGATTGAGCATGCAGAAGAGGAACACAGACACATAAGGGCAGGAGAATCTTTCCAAAGTTTCAAGCCCTGTGGTACTGTGGACAAAGCCCCCCTCCAACCCCAGACACTCCTTGAGCAAAGTTCTCTCAGATCCTTGATTCCCAAATGATCAATTATGACATGTAGACAAACCTTCAGAAGATTTAAGCTACAGATCAAACTTCTGGCATGGTTTCAAATCTATACTGGTGTTTTTGCTATAGTGGGAAGGTAAGTCTTAACGATCAACCCCACTTAGGTACTTTCTTGTGCTTCTTTGGGCTGTGCTAGAGCACACAGCAGCTGGAAGCTTGTTGTGACATATCTGCTTTCCCTCTACACAATTAAAGGTATGTAGGTGGCAGTGCCCTGTCTACAAATGATAGCGATACTGAGACTAGGTCAGGAGATGGTCACAAATAGTCAGTTTTGGTGTCGTATAAAATGGGGCTTAGCTATTGATCTTGCTTAAACACCAAGTGGACCATGTCACAAAATTACCACACATGGACTCAACCTAGATGGCCTTGTTTGGTCAAATGAGACCCAAATGAGCAGTGAGCATGAAAACAAATTCACTGTATGCCCAAGAAAGGGGGTTACTTAAGCGTTGTACTGAGATTTGCTGACAGAATGACCTGAGGGTGGAAGGCATTTGCACACACCTTCACAATCAGTGGATGAGCTGAGGGTTTCATTTCCTAGTGCTGTCAGTCCCTCACATACCATAGACATTAAATTTATGGGAAAAAAATTGAAGGACAAACAAAGCAAGACAAAGGTCTCATACAGGTTGAGAATGTGCTTGGGAAATGTGCCCCAGACATCCCTCCCCTTGCAATAGCTACACTGGTGGTGGTTGTGTGCCCCTGTAAGCACAGCTGGCAACAAAATGTGGTGTCTAATAGATGTTTGCATGGAGCCGGGGGCATTTTTTTAAAAAGGGATTTCAGACTTTCATGCCTAACGTAAGTGATTAAAGTAAGTCAAGGTTGCCAAACACTGTTTTTTTATTTTCAGAAACCAAAATATTTCATCAGAGTCAGCAGAGTTTGAGAAGGCATTTTTGTAATGAAGAAAAGTGTTTGAAAATGTAGACTCAGTGGATTACTAAGTTAGACATGCAAGCCTGAAACTTCACATGGAGATCTGGTCTAGAAACTTTATATAGAACAGGAGTGCGGGTAAAAATGATGAGATAAAAAATATACCTTAGCAAGTGACATCAGTAACAGCAACATAGCAAAACATGTTGCTGTACTGTGTCACAATGGATATGTTTAATGTTACTATCATCACAGTGGAATACTGAACCAGTCGGAAACTAGCTTTCACAATACTGATGACATCACAGTGCCTAGTGTAACACTGAAACCAGTTGTTAAATCAAAGAAAAATGACAACTTCAAGCAAACTGCAGATTTAAAAGCTATAACTTGTAAACTACTGTAGTTTACAGTATATTGAATATGCAGTAGCCTGATTTAGAACAAGCAATTTATCATCACTTGTGAGTGGGCAGGACTTCCATAACTCACTGGTGGCACTGCCACTCATGAGTTATGGTCCTGCCTGTTCACTCTTGAAGATAAATGTTTATTTTGTGTCAGCCCATTGCATATCCCATATATATGACGCACCCGGTTGAGCACTTTACTTGTGTGTTTCACTATAGCTGTTGTGAAATGTGCACTGCCAAATAGAAAATAGGTGCATGGCACAGTTATTGCCTAGTTTCAATTTTTCACATATCTTTTCTCATTTTCAACAATAGTTCACTGCCATATTTCACAGCAGCAAAATTGTAAGTTTCTCCAGTGTGCCTCATAAATTAGTCACAGTAGTAAAATGACAAGTTTTATCTAATCAGAAAATTTGGGGAGATTGCTGTGATTTTTGAATACTAAGGAATTTAGCTCCAGACGTTTCATGGAATTAAAGTTTAGAGGTCTGTGGAACTCTACTTATGCAATAATAACTCAGGCACTTGACATTTCATGAGGATTAAATGCCATGTAGAAATTTAGTTGCCCGCCCCATGGCATAGGTGATGGCAATTAACACAAGTGAACAATTAATTCTGCAAGAAATACCCTCCGTTGAAGTTGTTATTGTGAGTATAAACCTTTACAGAGAAGACATTTTGAAAAGTAAGGTTCATTTCAGTGCTTTCATATTGTGCCACTGTCTGTTCTGACCATCTTCTTGTGTTCTTCTCCTGCTATGTTTGCTAATGATTGGTTCAAGTGGTCAGTCAGGTTCCTGCTTTCCAGTTACATGACTCTAAGCAGATTTATGATTTCATACACCCCAGAATCCTGTTACAATGCAGTCCAACTTGTCTTCTTGTTTTGGATTTTTACCATCCCTGTTTTTAACTCTTCTTCATGAAGTTGCTTTGTTTGACTTCTGTAATATGACTGCATTCCTGGTTTTGTGTTTCAATCATGCAGCACCCAGAGCCTCTGGAAATGGGTGCAATATAAATAAATGTGCCTTGCCTACTAAAGCTTCACTATGGCAGGAGTTTGTGCTCATGGGCTGCATGGATCTCCTTCTTTTCTTTTTATAATTTATTTACTCAGGACATCCAAGCTTAGGTTATTTATTGATTTAATGTTCTATTTAAAATTGGTGATGGGGAAGGGGGAGCATGCTAAACTATGACTTGTTTCCAAGTGTGACCCTGTGGCAGGGTTACAAAAGGGGATAGCAGGTAAAGAGAGTAACAAACTCTGGTCATAACCAATATGGCTACAAAATGATGATACTGATCCAGTCAAAAAAAGTGACAGGATGCTTCAGACCCAAGGGAAGCTGAAGATGTCACTGATGCATGAACAGGTGCAGATATGCAGGGTGCTTTGGGCTGTGCTCTATGGGAAGACTCAGTCTGCTCACAGAAGTGCAGGGCCTGGCACATTCACTCTTTGCACATTGACTCTTTAGACATTCAGTACACCCTCACTCTTCAGAAATTCACTCTTTACACATTAACTGTTCAGACATTCACTCTTAACACATTCCGTTTTTTTTTCAGTGTTGACCCCAAATTATCAAGATAGTAATTTTATGACTGCCTTTATAAACGTGACATGTAGCATTTATAGTATATTGGCCAAAATGTCATTTTGCACCACAAGTGTGAAAAAACATCTCTTCCAGGATGTAAAAAAAATAACACCTGTCTCCTTTATGAGGTGGTGTGAAAAAAATGGGCATGCTGAAAGTTTGGAGTGAAAATATTGAAAATTAGCAAACTTATGAGTGAACAGTGAAGTAGTTCAACACTACGTCATAACCTGGACATTTTACTGTACCTGTACACCAAATTTTCAGCATAGTCATCTTATTGCTCCACCACAAGAACCCCATAGGTGAAAGTTTTCATATCCCCACTGAAATGTGATTCTGCACCACTGAAACATCATTCCATGCCACAGGTGCCAAAACACATTTTGGCCAGGATTTGAAAAATGACAGCCATCACGTTCATGTGGTGGTGTGAAAAAATGGCTATGTTGAAAATGTTGGGTCAAAATATTTAAAATTGCTGAAGTTATGAGTGAGCGTAGCAAATTTCAAATTTCAATGTGCACTTGTAACTTTGTCATTTTTACATATTTTGACCTCAAATGTTCTACATACTGTAGCTTTCTTAGGACCCTACCTCATGAACAAGGGTGGTGAAAATTTTCAAATCCTACCCAAAAGGTGATTTCACAACACAACCACAAAATCACCTTTCGAACCTGATTAGCCTACTTCCATCACCATTGCTCATGAGGCGGGGCCCTAAAAAGTCAATGTTGAAAATTTGGGGCCAAAATATGCAAAAAATAACAAAGTTATTCATCAAAGTTCAAAACCCCATTGAAATACATTGAACTGCACTTACCTTAATTTTTCATATTGCAGTTGGGGGTTCCAGCGGCAAAACATGTCTTCCATCAGAGAGTGGATCTTCACCATGGGACATGTTCAGGTGAGTGAAGATGTGTGGGGGGTGTAGGGGTGTATGAGGTGGTAGGTACTCAGTGGGAAGTCGGAGTGGGGAACAGATTGGCAAGAGAGTATTTTCTTTTTTGCAGGTTTAAAAAAACATTGAGGGATGGTTTCTTTTATTTCAGCTGACATTGGGAGAATTAATATGGGGATGATTATTGGAGAGTGGGTGTACCATTAGATACCAGGGAAGAAATACTACATACTGGGGATGTTGATTGGAGAGTGGGGATGTCACTAGACACCTGGGAAACAGTAATACTTAATGGAGATGACCACTGGAGGGTGGTGTGCCACTAGGCACCAGTGAAACAGTACTACATAATGGGGATGGTGATTGGAGGGTGGGATGTGCCACTAGACACCAGGGAAACAGTACTACATTACAAGGACAGCAATCAGAGGGTGGGGGTGCCACTAGACACCAGAGAAACAGTACTACATAATGGGGTCATCAGTCAGAGAGCAGGCAAGGGTGGGGTTGCAACTGGACACCAGGGCGACAGTAGTAGATAATGGAGATGGTGATCAGAGGATGAGGGGATGTCACTAGATACCAAGAAAACAGTACTAGATAAAGGGGATGGCAATTGGAGGGCAGGGGTGCCACTAGACACCAGGGAAATAGTACTAGATGATGGAGACAGTAATCAGGAGGGTGGGGGTGCCACTAGACACCAAGGAAACATTGTTAAATAACAGGAATAGTGATCGGAGGGTGGCGGTGCCACTAGACACTGGGGGAACATTATTACATATATAAGGGGAGGAAAACAAGTGCTAGCTCTGAGCCTGGGATTGAACCAGAAGTGAGCGCAGAGCATGAAAATAGCACATGGGGGGGGGGGAGGAACAGCACTGTAGTAAATGGAGAGAACTTCATGTGCTTCAACTCTACTGTGGAAGGACACAGTTGAGGTATCCGGTCATGTGCCTCCAGAGTCCCTTCTCTCTGCTATCTAATAGCAATATGTTAAATAAAAATAAGACAAAAAAACCATATTAAAATACTCTGAATAAAATACTGTGTATAAAGTACAGTATAAAGTGGTTTGGGAAAATTATGCAAAGAGATGCTGTACAAAAAAACAAAGTGCAGTGACTAACAATTTGTGCAACATAGGTTTGGTCAGAGCTCATTCAGACTTACATCCACTATGCTCACTTGATTAGTTACAGATGGCCCTTTTATCCAAAAATTTGTCTAGGTTATGCTTGAATACATTCATTGATGAACTGTCCATTACTTCTGATGATAATTTGTTCCAGATAGGCACAACCCTCTGACTGTACCAATTATATCTCCTAACCAAGTTACACTTCTTTGTTTTTAGTTGAAATGGATGTGCCCGGGTATTGCATATCTGATCTTTTAATTCTAGGCCCAAATTCTCCCATAGTTCTTTATCTGATAGAGTCTTATAAAGAATACACATATCACCTCTAGTTCTGTATTCTAGGGAACACAAATCTAGCTCTCTCATCCTGGCATCATAATCTATCCTATTTAAGCCCTGGATGGTTCTGGTAACTCTTTTTTGCACCCTCTCAATTCTGTTTATTTCACCCCTTTTATAAAGTGACCAGACCTGAGCACAGTACTCCAGCATGGGTCTCACCAGGGAACTATACAGAGGCATCAACACCTCCCTCCTTCTGATCTCAAAGTGTCTAATCATGCAGTTTAATGTTCTATTTGCTCTCTGTACCATATTATCGCAGTAAGTATTAAATTGTAGACCATGGGTCACTGTAATCCCTAATCCCTAGATCCCTCTCCTCTGTTACCATTCTGAGTGTGCTGTTGTTGAGGTTGTATCTATATGCTGGATTTTTTTTCCCATGTGCATGATGGTGCATTTATCTTTGCTTAGATATAATTTTTTTGTAATAGACCACTCTTGCATGTGGATTAATGCTGTCTGAAGCATTTGTTCATCCTCTGTATTTCTTATAATTGCCCCTAGCCTGCAATCATCTGCAAATTTCATAATCCAAATGTTCTTTTGTTCATATTGGAGTGATGTTGCATATATATTAAATAGGCATGGTCCCAGCACCAACCTCTGAGGCACTCCACTCGACACCTCTGCCCAGTCCGAAAGCAACCCACCTATACATACCCTCTGCTTTCTATTTGTTAGCCAAAATTGGATTCAATTTACTATATTCCCTTCTAATCCCATCTGAGTGAGTTCACTCACCAACTCCAAGTCAGGAAGTTTATCAAACACCATAATGAAATCCTAAAAAACACATCCACCGATTGCCCCTTGTCCAGTGCACTGCTTGCCTTCTCATAAAAACTAAGCATGTTGGTCTGACAAGATCTGGCTCTGGTGAATCCATGCTGAGTTTTGTCTCCTAAGTTTTCTTGGTCAATATAGTTTATAATATGGCTCTTCCAAATACCTTCTAGAACTTTACCTAACATGGAGGTAAAACTAACTGGCCTATAATTTTCTGGATTAGATTTTAAGCCTTTTTTATACAGCTGGATTACTGTTGCCTCCCTCCAACTTTCCACAACCTCTCCCTTATCCAATGAGGACTGAAATAAGTATGTTGGGGAGGTGCAATTTCTTCTGCCAGTTCCAGAAGTACTGTGGGGTGTAGCCCATCTGGTGCCAGTGATTTATTTTTGTTTATTTTGCCCAGTATTGATCTTACATCTTCAAGATCTATTTTTATTTGACCTGTACTTGAACCAGAATCAGTACTTGTAGCTGCTACAGTGTTTTTCTCGTTGAATACAGATGAAAAATATGTATTCTGTGAATCAGCCATTTGTTTCTTGTCTTCTATGAGTTGTCCAACCTTATCGTTTAGGAGTCCTATTGACTTTTGCATTCCCTTTTTATTATCGACAGATGAGTGAAAAGCTTTGTAACTGTCTTTTGTTTTTGCTGCTAATGTTAGTTCTTACTCAGATTTTGCTCTCTTAATTTGCTTTTTGACTTTCCTCACTAATGCTCTGTAATTACTATGCCCCATTATATTATTGCTACCTTTTATATTTTTGTATAACTTATTCTTTTTGTTAATTATTTTTCTTTATCTTACGGGTCAGCCATCTCAGTGCCTTCCCCCTTTGCAGTATTTCATTTTTGTGGTGTGTTAATATTCATCTCTAGTTTCATTTTTTTATTAAACAGATCCCACACTATTCTTACTGATTTATTTTCAAACTCCTGCTGCCAGTTCCAATTTTCCATATTATTTCTCATGTTATGAAAATCTGTGTTCCAAAATTTAGCACTTTAGTCTCTCCTGTTTGTTTCTTATTTATTTCATTTATTTTGAACGATACTGTTTGATGGTCGCTATTATCTAAGAGTGCTGTAGTCTTACAGTTTCTAACTGTACCTCCCATATTTGTTAATATAAGGTCTAGTAAATGTTCCCCTCTGGTGTTTTCACTGACTGCCTATTCCAACCCTACAGTATTTGTTCAAATATTTCTAAGTATTTTTTTTTGTTTCTATTTGAACCCTTTAATGTTAGCCAGTCTATACCTGGCAGATTAAAATCTCCCATTACCCGTGGAGCCAGAGGCCCAGCCTGGGGGAGAGGGATTGAGCACCCCAGGGCTGCTTTCCTTCTCTGAGGGGAGGGTTGGGTGTGTGTCCAGAGTGCAAATGACTCCTGGCAGAGGCCAGAGGAAAACACAAGTGCTGAGGCCCAGTACTAGAGGGGCGGGGCAGGTGCAGGATGTTATTGCAAGTCCACGCCCCTGGGGCAAGCCAGGAAAAACCTTGTTGGCTGCCATGGATGACGCACATGCCTGGCACCATGGCCTTCATTGCTCTGCCTCCCCTACTGACCAATTATGGCTCTGATGCACCATTCTACCCAGAACCCCACCCTGGGGGAGAAGTGAGTGAGGTAATGCCGGTCATTACTGGCACCTTTCCCAATGGAGATGGGCTGAATCCGGCATTGGTCCCACCCTGAAGGGGTAAGTCAGGGGGTATCAGTGGGGGGAGGAGAGTGAGGCAGTGGTGTACAGCAAGGAGCCAAGTGACTGGTGACCAGTGGCAAAAAAGAAGAAAATAAAAAAAAAATCTCCCATTACAATTATTCTATCAGTTGGATTTAGGTCCTGAATATATTTCTGTTGGGCTATATCATTTTCTTGTTTAATTGCTGGGGGTCTATAAATCACTCCCAAAATAATCTTAGGGGCTTTAAGCCCAAGCTGATTTCCTTGCTCTGAATATAATCAGCAATGTAAACTACCACTCCCCCTCCTTTTCTGTATTGCCTAGATTTACTGTACAGATTATAGCCATCTATGTCCTTGTCCCAAATATCATGTATATCCCACCACGTTTCAGTGATTGCACACATTAGTATGATTTGCATAGTTAATATGTACTTTAGTTAATTTAATTTATTTACCAGACTTCTAGCATTTTTAAGCAATCCCTTCCAACCTTTATTGTGTGTTTTGCTTGTGTCTACAGGTTTCTTTTGATTTTGTCATCTTCGTATCTGAACCTCCCTCCCCCCTTTTTAAGGTTAAATATTCCAATATGACTTTCTTATTTTTCCTTGCAAGCAATCTGGTCCTTGCATTATTTAGATGTAGCCCATCTGCCTTAAAGAGCCTCTCATCCCTGAACATGTCTCAATTGTCTAAGAACCCCATGTTCCACTTTGCACACAAATTGCACAACCAGCTATTAAGAGTATTATGTCTCTCAACTTGTTTGTATGCCAACCATAAACTGCTAAAATACAAAAGATGATAATGTCACCATTTTGTTGTTTAATTTTTTTTGTAAGCTTTCATAATCCTGATAAATGCCCTGTAGCCTTTTTTTTTTTTTACCAATGTCGTGTATTCCCACGTGAATTATTACAAGACGGTCCTTAGCCTGTTCCATTAGCCCATCCAATAGCCTTTCTAAGTCTATGGTTTTCACCCCTGGTAGCATACGGACTGTGGTATATTCTTTTCTACCCCTGCAAACTATGGTAGCCACATCTCTTAGAAGTGAAACTCCCATTATGATTATATCTCTATGATTTTTGAATGCTGTGCTTCCGTTTTCCTTGTCTGACTTTATCTGGTGTGATATCATAACCTTTTCTTCTGGTTTTGTTTCAACATTGATTTTATTCTCCTTCAATGATAGAGTTCTATTTCATGCAGTCCTATCTGTGCTATTTTTCTTCATAGTCTGCTTCTTTATTTTTATGGTTCCATCTGCGTCTTTAACCATCTCATTGTGTGTATGGTCTAATGGTTTAAAATGATTTTGTAGCTCCACTGGGGCACTGTTGTTTATCTGTCCTCTCCTTTTTGTAGTATTGTTTTGTACTATGTACCAATCTTCTATCTCAGGTTCCTCCTGTGTAGTTCTGACTGCATGTGCTTCCTCTGTAGGTTGTTTGTAATTCTCCCTGTGGTGCTCTGCATTTTGTTTTAAAGTTAAATCATTAGTCATATTGCCAATTGTTCTAGGATCCCTGTATCAGTCTGGACCTTTAATATGCTAAACAACTTTTCAATTTCATGTCTTAGTGTTTCGATTAGCAGACATTTATTGCATACAAAATCTGGCATTTGTTTCTCTAAAGAGAACATTTGGCACTGTGTGCACTCAACAGCTATAGAATTCAAAACTCTAATTATGGTGGCGAGGTTGAATGGTGCCAAAAATTACACTGTGGCTTTAGAGATGCACAAAAAGGAAAAGTTGTGGGGAGAGAGGTGAGTAAATGGGGTTAATTTAAGGTACAAGAAGTAGGTAAGTGTGCCCTGAGAAGTCATTTAAGAGAGAAATATGAGGAAGATAGGCAGATGTGAGAGGATAGGCTGTTCCAGAGGCTGGGAGGCTGACAAAGAGGGCAAATTAGTCTTTGCAGGTTTTGGTGCGGGGTTAAAGAAAGTGCAAGTATCAGAGGAATGGAGAGAGAAGGAAGACAGCACTAAATGGGAAAGGAGGGTGGGGAGGTGTGGGAAAGGGAGGAGCAATGAGGAAAGGCAGTGAGATTCATAGGAGGGGAAAGACAGGTTTGGTATAGGGAACAGTTATGGGTGAGGGACAGATAGTGGAAAAGCAGCAGAAAGAGTGTAAGGGAGGGCTCAGGCTGGTTATAGTGGCATTTGAAGCTGGCCTGCAGGCTACATCAGCATAGTCAAACACCAGTAAAATAATTTAAGGACAATCTGACAGTGCAACAGAAGTGGGAGGTAGGACTTACTGTGCTATGGCAGTGAGGCATGGGGTGACGTTTTTTTAAGAATGATGTCAATCTTGGAGGAGAAACTCAGGATTTGATCCAACCACATCCTGAGGTACTTGAAGTGGGTGGCTTCTTCAAGGGAACACAACTGAGGGTCTTGAAGACAGGGATGGAACTGAGCCTGGTTGTCTTGTGCTCTGTACCAAAGGACATATATTTTTGGCATTGAGAATTAGCTTTTTCTTTCACTTGATTGTAACTGCCATTGGAGCCTATCAGACTTCAATCCATTTCTACTGTAATGGATGGTTCAAAAGCTTTTGAAACTGTGCAATTTGTCAGTGTGTATTTATATTATGTTGGAAAATTTAAAACAGTTGCAATAAAAAAAGAGATAGAATGAGCTGGTTTGAGGCATTGAGTGTAGTCAGCACTGGGCGTTGTCAAAGTCACACTGTAGTGATGATTACAGATCAGAGACAAATATACCAGAAGTAGATTGCTGACATCAGCATACACACATTCTTCAGTCTTTTACTGATATGCTTAATTATAAACCCACCTCACAATCTCAAAACTCCCACCTCTCTTCTGTTACACCTGCTTTCCCTAGTGATGACCACACTGAATTCCACCTAAGACTTGTAACCTATAAGGAAGTCCTACATCAGCTAACTAAAGTAAAACCTGAGATCTCAGTAGGGTATGATGGTCTAGAACCAAAACTGCTAAAATTAGCAGCCTCCGCCATTGCAGTCCCATTACAAACAATTTTCCACTTAGTATACTCAAACGTCCGCCAGCTTTTCCCTGATGAGCCAGGCGTGGCACTGGAGCCATCAAGTAGTTTGCAGGAGGAAATACATTTTCTTTCATTCCGTGATGGAGCAGGCTGGGCACTGGACCATTCTGTTATGCATGCAGGCGGGGCTGGAGTGTGAACAGGAACACAGCACTCAAAGTCTTGAAGTCAGTTGATGCAGATAACTCCCTCTGAGGAAGGATCATCCTAGGACCTGAAGCACCAGGGCTCTGTTGCTGCAATCACTACTGTAGAATAAGTGGAGTAAAGCTACAGCTTTTTTTTATTGAATTTTCCAGCAATAATTAAATAATAATTCATAAATGATACCATGTAACAATCCTTCATCTATTTCATGTTACTTTATACAAAAGACATATTTTCTAAACAAATGTGTCCAAAATGTCATCTGTACATATATGGGGTCAAACCTACATAGACCAATTGGGATATTACTTTAATCTGAATCACAATAGGGTAATGGCTTGGGGTACACAATTAATGCCCTTATTGTGATTAATCTAACTTTAAAATGAGTGGTAAAATATTCAAAATGGATTTCCAATCCATGTCAGTAAGAGAGCTTACATTCTTATATGAATTAACGTGGTCAATCATTTTTTCTAATATTAATGTTCCACGAAATGTTGAAATCCATTTATTAAATTCGAAGTCTCCCAAACTGGGACAGTTCCATTTCTGAAGTATTTGTCTCTTAGTAGCCATAGTGGCTAAGATACATATATATTTTTTTTTTGGTTTAATCCAATATTTTTAAAGTCATTTAGTAAATCAAATTTCACATTGAAAGGCAATTTATTTTGCAATACCCCTTCTAGTTAAGTATGAGTAATTTTCCACCATGAATTAATGGTGTGACATTTCTAACACATATGGTAAAAGTCACCATTTTGCCCACACTAGCGCCATCATTTCTTTCCTTTCTCAGGTTGAAAGTGGAATTACAGTGCAGGAGTAAAATACATTCTGTCCAGAATCTTATACTGAATACTTCTGTTTTTTGCATAGGAATATAATTTATTGGCATTTATCCTTAAAGTTTTTCATTGGTGGTTTTCTAGTTTTTCCTCAATCTCATTTTCCTATTTTACTTTAGAATGACAGAATCTCTAAAGTGTTACCACATATTCTTAATTTTGTAGTTACTAGTATATTCGTACAATGATGCTGTATTTCTTTGTTTAAATTACTATTAAAAAAATGTCGCTATCACAATTGATTACTTTTCCCTTCATGTTTGTTTCCATTACTCTGAATATGGAATATAAAATTAAATATAAATGCCAATTATTTCTCAAGCTTGTAATTGAATGGAATTTGTTGCATTTGTCATAGGAAATAAAAGTTCCGTTTATTAATAAATCCAACCAATTTATAATGTTGACATCAATGAGGGCATTTTTCCAAAGTGTGTCATAAGCCAATAATATGTGCTGTTTACAACAACCCTCCACATTTGAATGTAGTAGACAGTTTTTTTGTTTATGTTTTGTGTGTCCAAATTCAAAATGCCTTAGCCATACTCTTTATTATAGAGTTAAAATGAAGAGATAAGAATTTTGCATATGAAGGTATGATATATTGAATCATTAAACTGGTACCTGATAAAGACCATTGATATAAAGAACCATAAAGGCCACTGGAATCAACTGAATAGTTAAACTTATTGGACCAGTAAAATATAATTTTCATTTTATTTTCAATATAATATCTAATGGGATCCGGACAGTCCATTCCTCCTGGTTTCTTGGAATAATCATTTTACACCATGCAGTGGGGTGGGGGGGGCTCATGCCATAAGAATTTAATAAATATGCATTTAATTTGTGAAAACCAGTCTTCTGGGATGTCCTCTATACTGCATGATATGAGTATAAGTGATCAAGCTTAATAGCCATTTCCAAAATCTCAATTCTTCTCCATGAGGAAAAATATATGTTTTCCCAGACTTCCAAAAGCCTCTTAATTTTTAAGTATGTGTCATTAATATTCATTGTCATAGTTTCACTTACATCATTTGTAAGTATCATGCCCAAATATTTTATGTTACTGTATGGGCTATTTTGTCTGGGGCCATTGCCAATATAGTTGATGCACTTAAAGGCATATTAGGTAAAATCAGTGAGTTAGATTGATTAAGTTCAAAGCCAGAAATATGTGAATATGAATCAATTTCAATGAGACATTCAGGCCAAGAGACTTGTAGATTTTCAAGTAACAACATCATATCATAAGCAAAAACATTTAATCTAAATTATGAACTAGGTAAAAAGTATGAAGAAATGTGATTGGCTGCCGGGATTAAATCTTACTACATAATCATGGCTTCCAAATACCTCCAGCCAACAGCCCTCTTACTGTGCACAAATTCCTCAGCTTGCCCTCTGTAGGATTTTCCCATACACAAATAACTCGCTGACCCCACTGAATGGTACCGGAAAGAATAAGCCCCAACCCAAACCTGGCAAAAACAAACCTGGCTGAGCTCCACTTCATGACCATGTCCTGTCTCAAAAACATACCAAACCCAAACCACATTTTGTACATAAAAGTGGCATTGCATGCGGTTTCACAGTCTCACTCATCATCGAGAGGTGTGCATTCACGTTCAGCTGCCCATTTCACTCTGAAGTCACACGCAGTGGCAGTTTCAGAAAGACATGTCTAACATATTAAATTGTCCACAAAAAACAGTGGCCTTTCATATTTAATAAACTTTCAGCTACCATACTGAATAGCTAGACCAAATGACTTACCAATCACTTAGAAATACTGGAAGTCTCAGTCTCGCTATTAAAAGGTTTCTGCTCCTCGTCTGGCTCCAGCTGCATCACAGTATATTAATCCCGTTTTTTTTTTTTTGCAAGTCTTTCAAGTAACAACCTTCTTTTTCCCCCCAACAGGCCAGAAGCTGTTAAAAAAGTCCCTGTGGTACATACACACTCAGCCTGGTTCCTTACCACCCTGCTTACCACACAATGCAGACATTACAACAGTGGCAACTGCTGCCCATAGTAACAAGCAAAATAACTATTTCCTTTCAATTTAAAACTACACATTAGGAAATATATTATTCAAACATTTAAACAAAGCTTTTTTTTTCTTATTTTTAATAGAAAAAATATGAATCTAGATTATAATAGTAATAATGCACTCCAGGGTGTGATAGATAATAGGACATCATCACTTCTGTGGTGTATGAGGCACTTGACCTGCATCCTCATGCCCCACAACACACCCGAGGTGTGATAATATCCCATGATATACCACACCCTGTCATGCATTATTGCTTAATTGTCTGTCCCCAGTCAAAATAATCTAATTTATGTTCTCTAATTCAAATCAATAAAGGTTCCCAACACAAAATGAATATCTGTACCGGGTCATAATGTCATACGCTTAATAGTGTATGCTATTATGGCATAACCCCAGACCTGTGCGCTTTCCAAGTTGGCCCCCCCAGAGTTAGAATCCTTAGTGGGGGGGTCCAGGGGGCACAGCATCCTGTAACGGAGGGTGTGGGAGGCAGAGCCCTGCACAGAAAAGAAAATATCCTGAAACTGCACAACGCTCTTGTGCTGCATGGCATTCTGCTGTGTGACATTATGACACCGTGCCATGAATATCAAAGGGGAGAGTGGGCACCCCCACCTCACTCAATTTGAGAACACCAAGGGATTCAACAAATAGGTGTTAATTCTGAATCTAGCACATGGACCATGGTATAATTTACTTAATATAGACATTACAATGGGAGAAAACCCCCAAGCCTTCAAACACAGAAACATGTATTCCATGAAAGTAAATCAAAAGCTTTTGTGACATCAAAGGCCACTTTCAATTTTTCTTCAATTGATTTAACCTGTGACCTAGAGTTGTCAAAGGAGATGACATTTTGAACATTCTCCAAACCTTCAAAAATATTGTGACCCTTAAAGAATCCTTTTTGCTCAGGGTGAGTATGTATAGAGATCTGTTTTTGAATATGATATACAATTAATTTAGTACTAATCTCATAATCAAGATTCAAAAGAAAAATGGGATTGTAGCTTTCCAGTTTTCTTTTCTTTGTTATCCTTTAGAAGAGGATGGTGATGGATTCTAAAATGGAGTTTGGGACACTGTTTGAAGAAGTCATTTCATCAATCAAACACTTTATAGTGTATGGTGGAATATTGTTAGGGATGGAAATCCATCCCTTCAAAAACCTTGTTATGCTTCAATAGCTACGTCAGCTAGTTTGTTATGCTTCACTACTACATAGTTAGTGCAGCATAACAACTTAAAATGCGGTCTGTCATGTGCTATACCCAAACTTCCCCTGATTCAGATGAGCTGTGACAGTGAGAGAAAGACCAGAGAGCATCGCAAAATTAAAAAAAAAACAATGAAGTAATGAGCAATTCATTTTAAATGGCTCTAATGTGACCCAATTTTGGTATGATAGCAGACCATACACTATAAAAGACAATGTATGGTCGACTATCCATAACAAGCAGGTAGCCATCTTGAGGTTGCCATGATGATCAAAACCTCTCAAGCTTTGCTGTTGAGGTTTAAACAGTCACCACTGGCAACCTCTTGATGGCTTCTCACGCTTGTCATGGATAGCCTACCATACATTATCCTCTATATTCATGGCAGCAGTTGTTTTTTAAATGCCACATAGAATTTGCTTGTAAAGCCGACCAAAACTGAAGTGGGTCCCTTTTTCTTTTTTAGCCAAGTCAAGTCCTAAAGGAGAAAAAGGTTCATCACTAATCTCCAGTTTAGGAATGTTGGCCTTATCTAAATAATCCATAATAACACCCTGGGGGTAATTGTAATTTTTGTTATAAATATTACTAAAGTAATTCATAAATTATGTGGCAATTAATTTATCTGTAAAGACTTCATCCCCTGTTCAGTTATAATGGAAGTAATAGTATTCCTTTCTGCTTGTTTTGTAAGTGTGTATGACAGTGGTTTCCCTGTTTTATCACCATAAAAATATATATATTTTTTATTTTAAGAAGGTCTTTTTCAACTAATGATGTTAAATATTCATTTTTAATTTATGCACTTTTGGATTTCAGTATTAATTTGGTTGTCAACATTATTGGTTATCAACATATTCTCTAATCTTTTTATCTCATTTTCTAGATTTCATAATTTCATTTTCTGTATTTTGCCCTTTTCAATTTGAAATTAAATAATTGTTCCTCTTAAACATGCCTTAAAGGAGTCCCATTTTATTGCCATATACATTTCTGGCAAATTATTTACTTGCCAATACTTGTCAATTGATTTGGCAATTAAACTTATAAAAGCGGGATCATATAATAAAGTGTTGTCAAATTTCTATATTGGTCTATGAGATCTGTTTATAGCAGTCACCAACTGTATGGATACCATTGTGGGATCAGAAAATTGATATAGCATTTATATAGGGATTGTGTACCCTAGATGCTAAACTTTTATTAATTAAAGTATGGTAAAAATGACCTAACATTTTTAAGTGTTTTTATCTATAATATATTCTTTTCTCACAAGATTTCTCTCTCTCCAAATATCAATTAATTGATTTTGTGTCATGAAATAATCTAAAGAAGAAGAAGTATGGTAATCTCTATTGTTTTGTTTTGATGTTTTATCAGTGTTGGGAATGAGGGTAGAGTTCCAATCCCCTGTTAGAATAATAGCCATGCAATTAAGAGAAAAAAATATCCTTTCCCGTTCTCAAAAGGAAAGCATCATATTGTAAAAAGGGGCCATAAATTGACCCCAGCAATATTTCTGTTCCATATAATTCTATATAATTCTCCCTTTAGCAAAATGCAATGGCCTTCTTAATCTTTTATTTGTTGAACAAGTTTAACGCTTGTACCTTTGGCCACTAAAATTGCTACACCTCAACTACTGTTGTTACCAGAAGGAAAAAAAAAGTTGTCCCACCCATGATGTTTTAAGTTTGGTTGTATTTTTATCCATCAAATGAGTTTCTTGTATACAGAGAATTTTAATCTGATGTGTCTTGGCACATTGTAACAATTTATTTCTCTTTCCTGTATTATTTAGACCATTAATAGTAAGAGTAGTGAATGCAATATTCATATTAGCATTTTGTGACCCCATTATATTACCTATTTGTTATAATTTTTATACTCTCAGTTTGACCAACATGTCCTCAAAAAGGTATTCATGAACAACCCTTGCCCTACTGTGCATACATCCATACTTCTTTGTGTTATCCAGATCCCTATGAATACCAGGCACTGTTGCTACTTGTTTAGTGTGGATGAAGCTGACCCCCCCAAACAAAAATAGAGAAGACACACTTAAATCAAGCTCAAAACTATCCTAAATGTCCTAAATGTCCACAGAGCAGAACAAGTTACAAAACAACTCTATTGAACAAAATAATTCATTTTGGAATCAGCCTATCTGCACACCTTGAAAGGAAGGTAAAAACCACCAAATTCTTTAACTCTAACCTTTTTATTTTATCTTCTTTAGCAGTTTTTTGCAAACACCATTTACCATGGGCAAATTCCATGGTGCTGTAATGTTTTAGGCAAAATTGAATAAGAAAATGGTACAACTGTACCAGCAGCACAGAATAAAGGACACACTAACATTGGCTGAACTGGTATAGTTGTACAGTTCTCTTATTCAATTTTGCATAAAGCATTACAGCACCATGGAAGAGGATATTGTTTGAAGGTTGCCCATGGTAAATGGTGTTTGCTAAAAACTGCTAAAGAAGACCCAGTTAAAACCCATAGTTCTCCCATTTAAAAGGGCTTGTGAGCATACACCAAAATAATACAAATGCTACTTTCTTGAATGAGTGCAATTTCTTTGTGTGATTGCTCTAGTGGGTTGGAGTGTGCAAGGCTGTAGTAGCAGCAGCAGTGTGGCAGTAGCCCCAAGCTTCCCGCACAGAGTTTGAGCCCCTTACTGTGACTTGAGTGGATGGGCATGAGGACAGCAGTGTTTTACTACCCCACTTATTCCACCACTTTGCTGCTGCTCCTCCTTCTTATCTTCATTTGGTGTAATATATGGGTCAGGTTGAGCACAGGACCCATGAGGTAGTAGTAGGGAGTGGGAGAGATTTTCTAAATTCCCAGACAGGCCAGCATGGCACTGAACCTGTCATGCTATTGGAGGAGGGGGGCAGTTTTATTTGTTCCCTGATGGGCTAGGTTATACACTGGATGCATCTGGTTGTTTGGGGAAGGGGGACTGTTTTTATTCCTTGACAGGCTAGGTTGCATAACAGATGTATCAGGTTGTTTCAGGGAAAGGGTTATATTTTTTATCCTCTAGTTGGCTAGATTGGGTATCAGACCAGTCAGGTAGTTGGAAGAGGGTGAGGACTGTTGTTTTTTTTTTCTGATGGGTCAGGTTGGGCAGTGGATCTGTTAGGTTGTTGGGAAGGGGGACAGATTATTTTTTTTTCTAATGTGTTGGGCACTGGGCCCATCAGGTAGTTGAGCACTATATCTGTCAGGTTGTTAAGAAAGGCACCTATTTTTTCTTCTTCTTCTTCTCTGATGGGTTGGGTATTAGACCAGTCAGGTAGTTGGGGAGGGGGAGAGGACCATATTTTTTTATTCCCTAATGGGTTAGGTTGAGCACTGGTTCTGACCAGTTGTTGGGGAAGGGGGGATGATTTGTTTTATTCCCTGATGGGTTGGGTTGGTCACTAAACCCATCAGATAGCTGGGGGAGGGGCAGATTTTTTTATTCCCTGACTGGCCAAGCTGCTCACCAGACCTCTCACGTAGTTGGGAGAGGGGGCCAAATTTTATTTTATTCCCTGTCAGGATGGGTTGGACACCAGAAATTCTATTCTATATTCTCTGCATTACCAATATGGAACTCCTGTGCCTTGTAAAACATTTTGGGGTACAGTGTGTGTGAAAGTCATATTGGCTACGTGTTGTTTTGCAGATTGCCCCACCCTGTTCCCTTCTTGTTCCAGTAACTGGTCTCCTCCCTCCCCTTTGTTTCCCCAGTCCCAGGCCAGACTGCTTGACCAGTTTGGAAACTCAGCTATTTTCTCATTATACAGAGGGACTGAGAGTGATACATCTTAGTTCCTACAAGCATTACATGGTGCCACACCTATGTTATTCTTATGCCATTTTGCATTTTAATAATTTAGTAGCATGAAAGCTTTCAGTTTTGTATAGGAAATGTCATTATTTTTTCAGAAAAATAATGGTTATCTTTCTACTCATGAAGTTGTGCAGACTGAGAGTTAATTGTACTTCCTCTTTGAGCTCATTCATTGTCATTCTTGTCATCACAGGGGGGACAGGCTAAACATTCCATGCACTTCTTCAGTGATATCGTTGAGGTCAGCTGCATGTTCACGAGAGATCTGCCACTTGCTCAACAGGTTCTCATGCACTCTTCTCCTTGCAGCCAAGAGAAAGTTAGCAAAGCGTTACAGACAACTGCAAGGAGCAATAGCAAGGCACAACTTATTCATTAACAGCCATAAAAAGCTGTGTCCCAGTCCCCCAATGCATTTCAATGAGACAGCTGCAAAATACTTCCTGACTTTGATCCCAGTAGGAACTAGCCTGCTATGCAAACCAGTACTAAAATGGGGAGATCCCCATAGTTTGCAGTGCACTTTGCTTTCTTCAAGAAATCTAATTTTAGAGTAGAGGATTATTTCAGTGTTCATGCACTGAGCAGTACTGCTGCTGAACTCCAGTTTAATCAAACTATTTTATTATGTGACTCTCTGTGCTCAGTACCACCATATGGATTAAAATGTCAATCAGGCAACAATGTTTTTGAAAAAGAGCTACATAGATCTGCTATACACTTCAGTAACCTGTAAATGCTGCAGTTCCTACAGTATACTCAGCTCAGTTTTTTTTTTAATTTCATAAAACAGTAAGTAACAGTATTTGTTAGTTGGCAAAGCATCATTATCATATTTTTTTAGCAAAAAATGCATTTCTGACATCCTTAGATTTGACACCAGTGTATTTTTTAAATTTTCTTTGATATTTCTAACACAACTTTTATAATAATTTTGTAATTACGACACACATTATTAAAGATGGCCACCACTGGCAATTTAAAAAAAAATCTCTTCCATTGAGGTTATCTGTTGAAAGTACATACTAGACTCATTCTCTGAATCTATCAGGATGGTGTCACAACATGTTTCAGATGATAAATAGCATAGCCCTGTACCAAGATACTTATTGTATATGGTAGGTATGGTATGGGAGCAGGAACATTTACAATTTTCAGAATCCCATATTTTCATTCAGGAATAAAAGAACATCTAACAAACATTTGGCATACTGATTTTTTTTGTCAGAAAAACATTATTGGGGAAAAAACTACATGGTGACCAGCAAATACTACTGCTTTAAAAATTCTTTGTATTGATTCCATCAGGTCTACCATGGTGTGAAAGAAGCTGGCTGTACACTCGTGACTACTACACCTAAATTTAGGATTTGGGATTGTTTCATTACCTATGTACCTATTTTGATGTAGCTAGCTTACAGTACATTCCTTTTCTGTCTCAAACTTACCATGTTTTTATTATATGTAGTGTCTGCTAGTAACAGATTAACACACTCCAGGCTGTTCATTACAGGGACAAAATGTACATCTTAGGACTTAGTGCACACCCATCTGTGCTGAGAAGTAATTAGGCATTTAACACTGCAACCAACGAGTTGGTTAAATCTTGGTGGGGTGGAATAACTCCCTGTTTTGCACAGCCTGCTGCTGTAAAAACATTTTAATACAAATAAAGAGAATGAAATCAAGTTTTTCAAGGTTGTGTTCTTTGAGGATGACCACTAGGACAAAAAAACACTCCCATTACATTTTATATTTTACTTATCCCTTTTAGGGAAGCTTGGAAACAACAACTTGCTTGTGGTTTTAGTGCACTAGGTATTGATTCAATAGGTAAAGTAAGGTAAGGTAAGGTGACATAACATAGGGTATATCCAAACTGCTAGCTTCCTACTGTACTTCTCTGAAGCTTTTAGTGGGCAATGTGAGTACTGGAGCTCATGATGTATTTTTATTTGCTCAAGGTATGAATTACAATACTTGAATGTTATGCTTATTAAGGCATACTATATTTGTTTCTAAATGGTTGCCTGCAGTATAATCACCCTGTATTTGAGTGTGTTTGTGAATAATCAGTAAAATATTAATAGTAAAAAGTAGTCCAATGCGAAACCTCTGCTTCAGAAGTTGTCTCCATTATGTGTTTTTGAGCACATCTCCAATTACACATATTAGGCCCCATATTCAAAAGTCCCAGGCTGCATTGCTCAAGTGCCTGCGCATGCAGCTGAGATGTGCTAGCATGAAATAATAGCACATTCAGAAGATGCGCTGTGAGATGCGATCACGCATGTCTGGCTGAATATCTGGAATATGCACGATCGTGCAGTAGGAGATGCATGGCACAACAGGTGACCTGAGCCCTATGCAGAACATGGGTAAATGCACACTAGACGGACACATGTGCGATGCACAAAATTGCAATATTCAGATGGGATAAGCAAATGGCCTCATTGCACATTCCGAGCCCATTCTCTTCATGAGCAGCTCATTACTGGAATGTATGAAGGCCATTTCCATACCACCAGACATGCTCAGTTCCAGCTTTGCAGGGCTGCCCCAACACCCCACAAATGTGAACAGGAGGTACTGCAGCCTAGGAGGCAGGTGTGGTGAAATATTTGTGTGTTGGTGGACTGCACTGGCTTGGGTACAGTGCTATTACCAATAGCCATGTACAGGCTTGGACTGGGCTACATGGGGCCCACCTGGACAGTTGACACAGAGGACCACCTGGACAAGCAACAGGGGAGGGTAGTGGGTGACACAGTCTGATTGGTATACCACATGAATGTGATATGCCGGCTCTGTATGCAGCATACAGTCACCTACAGTGCTCCACACCCTCCCGTATGAGAGCAACATGGTGATGACTGCAAGAAATGGCAGTGTGCAGAGGGTGACCATTTACCCAAGTGGGTGGGTCCCATCTGTGTGCACCTATGGTGTACTATCATGTGTGTGTGTGCTCAGGTTAGTCCATGGCCTGTGCCAGGCTGCCACACACACCACCAAGCTTCCTGGGCACTGTTGCCCTAGACGTCACCCTGGGTGCATACCACCACTGGATGATGCCCTGCAGGCCACATGGGTGCAGGCCATGGCCCCTGGTACATGCGCTACAGTGTGGCCATCTGCTCTGCTGGTGTACTAGGGGGCACCTGACAGCACTGGCATGTGGCAGCTGGTTGTCGACATCCCTGGTGTGGTGTAGGGGATGGATCTCTGGGTGGTGCCTGTGGTGTGCCGGAACTTGTGGCTTTGGGTACTTCCATCCTGGCATGACTGCTGTGTATGGGTGCCTTTGACACATCCTGGTGCACCTCCAAGGGCTGTTGCAGGATGGCCTGTCTGCAGTTCCATGGCTTTCCTATTGGTGGCTGGCCAATTTAGGCCATCCTTTTGTCTGTCTATCTTTGCATGGCAGATGATGCGTGGCAGATGAGCCGTACATTTTGGCTGAATATATGGATGCGTGACATATTCATGTACTCGCTCCCTTTTTTTGTACCACATACATTATTTCTGTGTGAACGTGCATTTGGAAATGCACAATGCATCTCTCCCTTTCAAATATCTCCCTTCTGCGCAATTTCTGGGATGTGCCTTGCATCTCCATTTGGGGCCATGCATCTCCTTTGAAAATGTGGTCCATTGTCTAAAGCCACCATCTCAGTGCAAGGCATCATGGGTATGCAAATTCTTGTGCAAGGCAAGCTGACAAGATTTCACCGGAACAGACTGGATGAGATACACAAGCCTGTTTAAAAGGTGATGTTTGTTCTGGTGAAACCTTGTCAGCCTGCCTTACACAAGGATTAGCATACCCATGATACTTTACACTAGGACTGAGACTTTCATTTATGTGTTTGGTTTAGAGAGATGCACAAAAAACAATGTGGACACTTCGTCTCATTTAGCATCTTTTTATTGATGCTATGCACTGCTCTTTCGTCAAGCTGTCTTTAGGTATTCCTTACTCTAAGTGTACTCTTACATTTCCTCTACTTTATTGATTTAAAGCTTGATCCACAACATGCCTGTGCCCCATATGCATCTGTGTAAAGCGTGGGCATAAAGTGTTATACCTGAGATGTGGAGGTGGGATGCTCATGCACATCCACAAAGTTCCATACAATGTGCATGCAAAAGCCACGCACCCATCCACACAACGCAGATGCAAAGCAACAGGAATGGGTGTGTTGAATGCTACCACATGTGTATGTTGAACAACAGACCAAGACATGTGTTTGCATGTGTGGAAAACAAGGCTTGTAGGTACCTGAGCAGGAGAGCTGCAATTGTGAAGACTCAAAAACACTGGAACAGTGTGATCAAGGAGCTAGAGGCAGGTGCAAAAACTAGAGCTGTGTGAAAAAAAATGTCTTCTGGTGGAATTAGCATGAAAGTCAGACTTCCACTTCCACAAAAGTTAAGAAATCATTTTGGCAACTTTCATGAAAATTCCAACTTAGATCAGAAGAATAAATGTATGAACAGTGGATTAATGTATTCAACTGCAGAACAAAATCCACAGAACTGTTCACTGTCAGAGGTCAGTTTTGTGGGATTTCTTTCAGTAGTTTAATACATTAATTCACAATTCATACATTCGTCCCATAGTTCAGTGAGTCACTGAACTGTGGAATGAATGTATGAATTGTCAATGTATATTGCTGGCCCCATGTTTGATTTCCAATCCCTGATGTCTAGTGGCACCTCCATCCTCTGATCACCGGCCATCTAACAATTTAATGTTTCCTTGTCTAGTGACACCCCCCATCCTCTGATCACCAGCCCCATAAAAATGTAATATTTCCCTGGTGTCTAGTGGCACCCCCAACTCTCTAATTTCCAGCCACCTAATAAGTTAGTGTGTCTCTGGTGTGTAGTGGCAACCCACCCTCTGATTGCCGGCTACAAAAAAATGTAATGTTTCCCTAGTGTCTAGTTGCATCCCTACCCTCTGATCTCTGGCCCCATTAAAATTAATGTTCCCCTGAAGTCTAGTGGCACCCCCTTCCATCCGATCACTGGCCCTATAAATGTAATGCTTCCCTGGTGTCAAGTGGCACCCCTCTTCCCCACCCTACAGTCACCGGACTCATATTTACTGTTGTGCTTCTCATCTGATGTTCTCAACTTAAGTGTCTGACAACTCTGTGCTCGCTCCCATCCCATTTCTTACTCTTTACCTCATGCAGCAGTCATGGAGACAGTCTCTGTGACTACTGCGCAATGTAAAGACAAAGAAATGGGATCAAGCACAGAACTGTCAGGCACTTGAGTTGAGAATTTGAGACGAGGGGCACAACATCAGCAAATACAGGGCAGGTGATCAGCAGGTGGGGGTGTCACTAGACACCAGGGAAACATTACATTTATATGGGGTCAGAACTCAGAGAGTGGGGCAGTGGGGTGCCACTAGACACCAGGAAAACATTAAATTTTACTGTGCAGGTGATCGGAGGATAAAGGTGCCACTAGACACCAGGGAAACATTATGTTTTATAGGGCTGGTAATCAGAGGGTAAGGGGTGTCCCTAGACACCAGGGAAACATTAAATTTTATAGGGCTGGTGATCAGAGAGTGGGAGGCACCACTAGACACCAGGGAAATATTACATTTTACTGGGCCAGTGATCAGAGGGTGAGGGATGCCACTAGACACCAGGGAAACAAAATTTTACTGGGCTGGTGATCGGAGGGTGGTGGGTGACACTAGACACAAGGGAAACATTCAATTTTTATAATGCCATTGATCAGAGGCTGGGGGTACCACTGGACATCAAAGAAAGTTTTTTTTTTACTAGGATGGCACAGAACTTAAGTGTGAAATGATTTCATTAATTTTGGATTAATGTATTAGTTCTACAGTTCATGTGTATTATTCTGCAGTTTAGTGAGAAAATTCCATGGAACAGGGCGAAAATTTGCCAAACACATTCAGAAGATTTCCAATTTCGCCAAAGGCAGAAATTCAGGAAATTCCATGAAAGATGGTGAACTTTCACGAACATTCCTCTAAAACAAAATTTGCAACTTTTGCCCAGCTCTAGCAACAACACAGACTGATATAGGAAAAGCACAGATTTGCTGCATTCAAGTTGAATGCTTATTAACAAGCAAATGTAAAGAAAATAGGCAAACTGCTCGATGGTGACTGCTAAAAAAGCTAATTTATTAGCTTGGCTTACATAGTTAGAAACTGAAGCAAAAGGCCCCAGTGCTTCGCATCTCAAGCATGACACTTCATCATGGTGCAACAACAGCCAAGGGTGTGTTGAGTGCTGCCACATGTGTATGCTGATCAAAAGACCAAGACACGTGCTCACATGTGTGAAAAGCAGAGCTTGCTGTACCTGAGCAGGAGGGCTGCAGAAGTGAAGGCCACATCAATGTATGGTTGTGCACAATGAATTACTAGACATCCAAGTCCACAGTATATCACCCAGGTACTAACGGAAAAGCAACAGAACAAGCAAACTGTGAATGCAGTCCTCATGGCATGCAACATGCCAGACAACAAACAGCACAGTTACACCAGACACTGAAACCTTGTGGCCCTGCCCCTATCCACTCTAAAGAGCACACTAACAGCAGGGACTGCAGTCAACCCATACACAGTCAGTACATTATTGACATGATACAATTAAT
The DNA here is from genome assembly GCA_016271365.2 of Neoceratodus forsteri. Lineage (NCBI taxonomy): Eukaryota > Metazoa > Chordata > Ceratodontiformes > Ceratodontidae > Neoceratodus > Neoceratodus forsteri. The sequence goes on from CM057453.1 coordinate 439,466,706, forward strand.
CACAAGTGCATTTATCAATGGACCCCTTGGGAGTTTTGTCCCAACGTGGACATGTCACACCCTTGCAATGTCCACCACATGTTGTGGGCTGTTTATCTAAATCCTCTGGATACAACACAGCCAATTCATAATGCACAGTTCTGTGCTTCTCATCGTGGACAAGTCAGGCCACAGAAAATGTCAATGGTGTGATGCATTGTCATATATCCTGGCCATGTGTTCCCAGCCATCCAATCTTGCTTTCTGCTGTACTGCCCTGTTACACGAGATCCCTGCACCCTTATTGGTACCCACAGAGGTACACTGTAGACAGCTAGCATTTAGGTATATGTTATACTAGCATATGGGGCAAAGGGCATCTACCGTACAAGAGAAGATGTCAGGCTATGTATGCATATTATTGTTATACACCTTACTTTCTAATACATATATATATATACTTCTTGCTTACAAGATGTTAGGACATCTGTGTCCTTGTAATGATTATGATATATAAGTTGGCATTGCCACCTTTTGGTGATTTGTTACATTACACTGATATATGTATGACTGGACTCCTTAGTCTTACAAAGTGATGACTACTACAAAATTGTATAATGTTATCTTGGACTGTGGAGACACCTCTAATTTATCCAATAGGGCTCATCTCTGTAACTAGAAATGTTTCTGTCTTGCAGTAACCATAGTAATTATTATAGGTATATAATGTAAGACATTACGTCTTCTACCTCGGAGACCCCAAGAGACACGGAGATTCGTTAAGGTATAGGGAACGCTTAGCATTGGCTCCCAGTTCATATTTGGTAAGAACTGCTTAGGGCAACTGTGATTATCCTTTTTAGTAGTAATAAAAAAGTTTATTACTCTAATGCAATCTGTCTGTGATTCCTTGCATTCACATTATTGCCAAGAACCTGAGAGTGAGGTTTAGACCTCCTGACAATTGACGGCCGTGTGCAGGTAATATTTGGTGTTTGCAAAGTTTCACTTGTTGCTTCCAACTATTCCCTTCCCAATGGGGACTGTAGGTGTGCACTTCCGTATCACCTCTCCCGTTCTACAACCACTCTGTAATAATTTGCAAGTCTGGCTGCTTTCTGGGTGTGGTCGATGCCGACTTGACCCACTCCACAGCAGTTTTGAATTGTAAGCTTACAGATGCACAGTTGCCCGACTGTGAATAAAGTGCTTCTGTTGTGGATTGATACACAACAAGACACCTTTTTCATGGTTTGATTTTTCATTCCCTCCCACACAATGGCCACCGTATCAAATATCTGTGCAGAACTGAGACTTGAAGTGTCAAACTTCCTTGTCTCCCATGGAGGATGGGATGACCGCGTGGGACACAAGTCAATCCGACAACCCAGTACTGGGGATTTCAACTCAGTACTCAGAGATAAGACAAACAGCCAGAAAGCAAGAAGCTAAAGGGCTGTTGGTCGCGGCTCTCTATGCTGCTCTAGAAGCCTCCGAAGCGAGGTTTCGAACCCTTGAACAGCAAATGTCATCTCTTAAGCAAGAGACGGGGTTGCAGGAAATGGAATGTGTGAGACAAGACCAGGATTTGGAATCTGAACTCCAAACTCTGTGCAATGAAAAGGATTCCCTTTTGCATCACTCCACCCAGGCTGACGAGCAGGAACTTTGTATGTTGAAGCTAAAGTGTGAAAGTTTGAGACAGGATAAGGGTCAGGCTTTGCAAATGAATGACTTGTTAAATAGAATGAATGAGCAATTGAGTGAGGAGCTGGGAGAGATATGGGATGAGATAAACCAGGGACGTAATGACTTGGAAGTGGCTACTAGGGACAATCGCGAATTGAGTACCGCATATAGAGTACTATAAAAGCAGATGCAGGATGAGGTAGATATGACTGTTGCAAATGTGAATCATGCTGAATGTGAATCCAAGATGTTGAAACTGTGCCATCAGTGAGAGGTTCTGGCTCGGCATGTCAAGGCGATGGGATGCGTAGCTCCCGCCTTGACCACGTCATCTGAGGAGGAGGTATCAGATGACGACATCTCACAGTACAATGCCCAGTCACACCCCTACTATGGTCCAGATACCCCACCCCACCATCAGCAACATGGTGGACCCCTGCTACACCCAACCCATGTCATACATCACCGACATCGTGACACACATCATGGGTGATGCCAACATGGCGACCCCCATGATGGGGGGGAGCAGGCCCAGGCCTAGTCCTGACGGCACCACCGGTAGCCATTATTTCTGTGGATGATAAGGAGGAGATTGAGGAAATGATAGATGCTGCTTTAAGCAATGTAACCCCTCGCAATAGAAGCAAACGGACCCCACGAACGCAGATCAGACAGATGCTGCAGGAGGCTGCTACTCAGGAGGGAATGATCAGTACTGTGGTGGAGGCCGCAGCTCAGGCAGAACCGGATGGCACCTGAGGAAACCTACCTCCACTTGATCATCCCAATAATCCCCTACAAATGGCCTACTCTGTTCAGCAAATAGCTTACAGTATTGGTCAGATTGGCCCATCCAACAACCTCAGCTGCCACTTGGAAAAGGTGCGTGCTAAATGTGAAATGCTTAGTCTCACTGCAGACTACCAAGTCCAGATCCTACATCAGACCATCAGTCCTGGACTGTGGGCAAAACTTCCCGACAATGTTCACCAGGACGGCACCGCTACCTTCGACGAGGTCACAGCTGAACTCATTTCTGCACATGGCCCAGGTGTAGTAGGAGTGATGCTCACATACCCTGTGAAACAGAATGCAAAAGAAAGTCCAGCGACTTAACACCAGAGGTTCTGGATGGCCTACTGAGCAGGGAAGCACCTTGCACAGGAAGCTGCAGACGTAGATCTTATCGAGTATAAGACCCCGTTCCTTAGGAATATGATCCCTGCAGTAAGAAAAAAGGTAGAACCAACCACTTATCTCCCCACGGAAAGGTTTGTCGACATTCTTCAGAAAATTGAGAGAGTTTATCAACTCTACATTTGTGATCTAGGCTCCGGATCCAAAAAGTAGCTGCCATGGATACTTCTCCGGAGACCTGACACACTACACGGTGGAAGGGCAGGCCCAAGAGAAACATCCCCTCCCCGCAGACAACCAACACCCCCAGCAGGCCCAACAACCACAACAGCAGCAACAGCAACAACAGTGGGTTGGGAACCGGAATTATCATAAGAATAAGAAGCACCACAAGAATAATAAGGGTAAACAACAAAGACCAGGACCTTCATATATAGAGAAATAGGCAAAGAGAATCAGAAGTTCTGAGAACTTCAGGGGCAAGTGCACTCTGTAGTGGATGCTGTTCCCACTCGACACCTTGTGGCCATACAACCAGGAGAACAGGCCTCAACAGGCCATGGGGGACACCAGAAGTATAGGCCCTCAGGCCCATACAGGCATGAACTCAGAAGCGGCTCCCTATATAGCATCAGTGCAGCATAGTGAAGTGGTTCAAAGGAGCCAAGTCCAAACTCTCCATGCCTCCACTGGCACAGATTGACAATTATGGGCTCCAGTCCATATTGTAAACAAGCTGGTCTTGGATGCAAACGAAATGCCCTGTACTGATGCTGAGGTTGGGGGCCGCCTACTAACAGTACTATTGGATACAGGCACGGCTGTGTCTTTATTACATGACGACCACCCAGAGACATCCCCTTGGTCCACTGGATGGAGGACCAACATGTCAGGAGTAGATGGAACTAGGTTATCTGCATACCATTCTCTACCACTACTCATAGAGTTAGGACACCTGAAGGACTATCACACCTTGCAGCCAATGGTATTGCATGATCATCCTGGTATAATCGGAATTGACTTCCTAGCAGCACACAGCTGTGTGGTGGATCTAGCCAACATGCTATTGATACAAATTCAGGGCCAATACCACACCATCATGATTCCTGATTCGCATGTGGTGGCAACAATATCTGCCAATATAAAGAGTATGATGTCATAGATCTGTTCAAGAACCATGAGCTTTTTCCAAAGCTCCTCCCCATTCTACAAAGGCATCTGGAGGCATTTGCCACCAACAAGCATGACTGTGGCAGAATGCACACTGTCATTGAAGTGACAGGCCCAGCACATGAGAGGCAACGGCAATACCCTTTTCCACCAGAGGCCTTGCTTTCTCTTAGGGAAATAATAAAATCACTCCTCAAAGATGCCTATTTTCACATTTCCATCAGGTGCTCCCACAGAAAGTACCTCAGGCTCGAACTGCTCTCAGGCCATTACCAGTTCAGAGCAATGCCTTTGGCCTAACTTCAGCCCCTAGGGTGTTCACAAAGTGCCTAGCAGTAGTGGTGGCCTTTTTAAGAAGAAAAAGGATTTCAATTTTTCCATATCTGGACGATTGGCTCCTGGTGGGCCAGTCCCCGGACCAAGTCAAGTCAGATCTGCAGGTTACCCAGCAAGTTTCACTTCCCTGGGGTTTCTTCTCAATCTTCCCAAGTCAGTTCTCGAGCCTGTACAGCTCCTCACTTTTATAGGAGCAGAGCTGGACACAGTCAAAGCAAGAGCTTTCCTTCCTCTGGAAAGGGCAACAGCCATCTCTCAACTGGTCTCTTCCTTCCTCTCTCTGGTTTCTTGACCAGCAAGGCATTTTCTTTAGCTTTTGGGCAACATGGCAGCTTCCACGGCAGTGGTCCAAGGGGCCAGGTTTCAGATGAGGGACATTCAGTTCCATCTGAGGACTTTTTGGTCCCAAAGGAAAGATTCTCTTACCAAACTAGTTCCTGTTCCTCAGACCCTAATTCAGGCCCTTCAATGGTGGCAGGACCTGGACAATCTGAGGCAAGGTGTTCCATTTGTCACTCAGACTCACTCTGTGGTCCTTACCACAGATGCTTCCCTTTTGAGGTGGGGAGCCCATCTGGGGGTTCTCAAAGCCCAAGGGCTCTGGTCCCCTCAGGAATCCCTTCTTCATATCAACCTCCTTGAGCTCAGGGCAGTACTTCTGGCCCTGCAAGCTTTCTCTCAGTCAGTACAGAACAAGGTGGTTCAGGTCAGGACGGACAACACTACTACCATGTGGTACATCAACAAGCAGGGAGGCACTTGATCCACGGCCTTGTGCATGGAGGCCATGAAAATATGGTCCCTGGCTTATTCCCTGCAGACCTCTCTGATAGCAGTCCACCTCCCAGGAAAGGACAATGTGCTAGCAGATGCATTGAGCATGATTTTCCTGGGCCATCTCGAAAGGTCTCTGGATCCTTTGGTGTTGAAGTAATTTTTTCAAGGTGGGGCACTCCAGAGATAGACCTCTTTGCAGCCCCAGACAATCACCAACTTCCTCTGTTTTGTTGCAGACCCCCAGTCTTGGGCTCAGTCCCTCTGGATGCTCTGATTTTGAACTGGGAAGGGAAATTTCTTTATGCCTTCCCTCCCTTTCCTCTACTGTTCTAGGTGCAAGTCAAGGTAAGGTCACAACCTTGCAAAGTGATTCTGATTGCTGCAGACTGGGCCAGGCATCCTTGGTACCCCCTGTTATTGTCTCTGGCAGTCCATCTTCCCCTGTCTCTTCCCAGGAATTACAACCTGTTAACCTCCTCTCAGGGGAAGATTTGGTACCCAAATCTTTGGTCGCTCAATCTCAAGGCATGGCTCTTGAAGTTAGAGTATGCAGACTTGCATCTGTCCCAAGGGGTTCTGGATGTTCTCAAAGCTTCTTGTAAGCCTGCCACCAGAAAAACTTACAACTCCAAATGGAAAAGATTCAGCATTTGGTGTTCCAAGAAGCATATATTCCCAGACACTGCTGAATTGTCTACAGTTCTGGATTATATGGTTCACCTTAATGGCCTAGCCCTCAGACCAGCTACTCTCAAAGTTCATTTGTCAACTGCTTCTGCTTTCCTGTCAGTGGGGAAGCCTTCCTCTCTGTCATCTCACCCTGTATTCTGTAAATTTTTCAAAGGATTGCTTCATACTGAGCCCCGTTTTAGGGATCCTGTTCCTGCCTGGGATTTGAATGTTTACATTGCTCAGCTTATGCACCCCCCTTTGAGCCTATGTCCTCAGCAGACCTCAAGTACTTGACTTGGAAAACTGTGTTTTGGTTACTGTTACCTCTGCCAGATGTATCAGTGAATTGCAAGCCCTGTCAGTTGAACCTGACTTTATTTCATTCCATAGAGATAAGGTGCTACTTAGAACCAATAGAAGGTTCTTACCCAAAGCGGTTTCTGATTTCCACTTAAACCAATCTATGTCTCTTCCTGTGTTCTTCACTGACCATACTTCCTCAGGAGAGTGGAGGTTACACAGTTTAGATGTTAAAAGAGCCCTTAGTTACAACATAGAACATATTTTAGAAATACCACTTCTCTCAGTGCAGTTTAACCCCTGCAAGGTATACATATTTTTAAATCAAGGATGGCAATGAGAAAGGAAAAGTGTGGCCTACTGGAATTTGAACCTCAGATCTCTGGTATGCTGTTCCAGCGCTCTAACCATTAAGTTACAGGCTCACTGGTCAAAGCATCTGAGGAATTTCCTTTATAGCCACAGTACAAAGGGGTCACAGGGTTGACTCCCTCCAATTGTTCCTCACTTATGGGGAAGTAGGTAAGGGCAAACCTGCCACCAAGAGAACTACTGCCTAGTGGATTGTGTCCTGTATCCAATTCTGCTATGAGAAACTGGGAAAAATTCCACCCTCAGGCCTGAGGGCTCATTCCACTAGAGGTACAGCTGCATCTTTGGGTGCAGTCAGGGATATTCCTTTGTTAGAAATTTGCCAAGCAACCACCTGGAAAACAGTTCATAACTTCACCAAGCATTACTCTCTGGATATCCAGGCTAGGAGTGATGCTAGGTTTGGCACAGCAGTACTTGAAAGCCTATTCCCAAAGTTGGTTCTGTCCCTCCTCCTTGGAGGTACTGCTTGGTAGTCAGAATACAGCAAGAATTCATGTTGTTTGAAGAAAAAATTACTCACCTTAGTAATTATGTTTCTTCTAGTGGAGTCTTGCTGTATTCTGACCTCTCTCCCTGCCTCCCATCTCAGAACCTGTTTTGGGAAGTGGGTGGGCAGGTGCAGTGTTGCACCACAGGGGTGTCTTCATCCAATTTTTCTGTTGTGTTGGGTGCTTTGTGTTTGATTAGTTAAGAATTGTTTATGCTTGATTACCTGGTTTTTGGTTTTTGGGTTTCCTGACTTGAGTCTTTAGGAATCTAAAACCTTTATTGCCAGTTGGCTAGTAGAAATTTTACAATTTCCACATTATGTAAGTCAGTGAGTTTAGCTCATAAGAATCTGACAGTTGGGTTTCAAAGTACTACAGACAGAGTTTTCAACCGAGCTCAAGCTCAACGTTCTATGCCTGGCATAGAACTTTACAGCTTCTCTCTCTGGGGCAGTGCAAGTGCTGGAGCTAACTGCAATAGTAAGAATACAACAAGACTCCATTAGAAGAAACATAATTACTAAGGTGAGTAATTTTTTCATTCATACTCAAGACCCTGTTGCTGGGGTTCATACCACTGAGCACAGAGGTAATTTTAGGAGAAAAGCTAATCCTGATGATCAAAGTCATAAGTGTAACACACATGAAGTCGACAGTTCTCATGTCATAGGTGCCACAGATACCACCACAGGTCTTTTTGGTACTGCCATGTCTATTTGGAATAAGGCCGATATTGCTGCTATCAAATCACATTTACAGAAATTCCAAACTAGTCTGGTAAATTATATTATACCCCCATTATTGCATGGTGTGGGTCGCCTTAGTCAGGAAGAAAGATACACTGTATACAACATGCACAACATTGCTAAGGCATTTACAGATTTTAAAGATAAGATTAATGCCCTCATTGCGCAAAACAACAAAGAAGCAGATAGACAATATATTGCCCATGAGATATTGTGCTTAGCCTATGGCTCATACATTATCACTACCATCAATAATCTTTTCCGTGATCTAGAATCTGGAAGGATCCCTGATATCATTCATGACAGACACTCTCTAAATGGTATTGTCCTCAGTGCAAATCTCCTAGCTGTATTGCTATGTGTATGCAACAAAGTCTTACTATTCCACTAACTACAGCTAGAAATTTGGGTTTTGCTACCAGACACCCTAACACTGGTCCATGTTTTACTTCTAAGAAATGTTCTATTAAGGATACAATGTTTGCCTCTTTCACTGTCTCTTTACCATGTTTTGATCCTACTACAGCTTTATTTGACAAACTCCCATGGGAGTAGCTGAGGATGACACTGAGTACACATGACACTAGAAACATATTCAGCTGTCACATTACAACACAGCACTACATATAGGAAACACAGTAGACACACATGCCCTTAGAGGGTTGATCAGCCTCCAGTACTGTCTGTCCTCTTCCCTTTATCCATTCCCCTTAAGCATGAGTGTCCTGGGAACGTATTCTTTTTTAGGAACCTGTGGTGGCTTATCACCAACACTTCATCTGTGGCATTTCAACTACATGAAAGTTCTAGCAGCAGTGTCAGATCTGGACTTGTGTCCACAGGCTGTGCTGAAGGACACCACACCCATGGGTTATTCCCCCACCTGATGCACATCCTTTGGACAGAGAAGTATCATGATGGTATTTTGGTATTTAAAGGGGGCATGGAGTAGAGTGGCTGTGCCATGTGCACTCATTACTTGCATGGCAAACACAACACACCACACTATACTTCAACAGTGTGTCTGGATCTACTGATGGACACGGTCTTACTAGAGATGCACAATGTGACTGAGTTGAGACAGAGGTGCCATGCTAACTAGCACAGAAACTACAGGCCAAGGGTTGATACAGCTACCCTGATGAAACAAGAATATACAGGCAGGTTTCCCTTCAACCATGCCACCATCACCAAACTGTGCCTGTTACTGGAACCACAGCTGCACACCAGGACATTGTGGAGCCATGCATTACATGTACACATGTGTGCTCATGGCACTGGCTTACCAGGACATAGTTTCCAGTGCATGACAGGGGTCAGTCATCCCTAAGCAGATGTCTATGGTAAGTAACAGATGTACAAGTGGCACTTCTGAATGAATACATCAAGTTCCCAAGGACAGAGGGAGCACTAAGGGGCATCAAGTCAGGATTCTATGCCTTGGCAGGCATGCTCAATACTACTGGTGCCACTGACTGTACCCATGTGTCAATCATCACATCCACACTGTGTTTGTCAATTAATGGAGTTGTTGGTGTCCAGTCTTGGCCTGCTTAATCCTTTGCTATTCTAGGGCATGTTCTTCATTGTATATGCCCTGCAATGTCTGTCATCTGGCCTACATAAGGCCACTGTTTATGTAAGTAACAGGCATTGACCTCTCTGTGTCCTCTGCTATGCACATGTACTGAGAAGCTTGTGTTGTATGTTGAGATAGTGGTGTCACTGTCTAGTGTGTGTTGCACTTCTGTTGTTCATGGTGCTGTTGTCTGCGTGCATTGTGTAGTCTACATAGTGACATAGTGCTAACACTGATTATGTTTGCTCCATCATCAGGCAAGGGGGCATGCATTTAAAGGGCCTGTGCTGTGTTTATAGATGATGTGCACAGTGCTTCCCCTGTGCCACTGCCATCATCCTCTGTGTCCTCCACGTTGCTGTTGTTGGAGTCCTGTGATCCCACTGCTCCCTGTGGGACACTATGTAGAACACCTCTGGATGGTAAATATGTGTTTACAGTTGCAAGAAATGATATCATGAGTTGTGTGCCTGCACATGGGATGATGTTACACTTGCTGGATGGCATGCATGCCTGTATTCACTGCATTTGTTTCATGTAGTAGACACTGGACTATATCGTCACTGTTCCCACCTTATCCATATACCCTGTATTGCTGCCAGCCATTAATTTCCCTGCAGTGTGCTGACACCATCCTCTTCACCACTGTTGGACTGCTGGCTAAAGGTGGCAGCCACAGTGTCCTCTAGTGATGTGATCTTGGGATCACACTGTGGGCCACCACCCCCACCTGTAGTGAGCTGTGCCTGTCTTCTCATTGTCAGCTTAATGTTAAAGAGCTGCTGACACCTCAAAGAAAACTTTAAAAAACATAACACTTAGGTACACTACAGCTTGCATTTCATATATATTCTATATATTTTTCTTCCCCATTATTTATTACTGAGGAAATGTACATGAATACATGATATTTATCCATTAGAGTTCATCTATCTCTATAGCCAACTCCCTACTTCATGTCATAATCCTCTGCTGTGACATCACGCTCTAGTGCCTTGAGAGTAACTGTGATGTCAGAAGCAGTGCATTATGACCTCAGGTAAGGAGACGGCAACAGGAGTAGATGAACTCTTCAGTAGTAAATATCCTGCTTTCATGCAAATGACCTCAGTGATAAATAATTGGGAGGAGAAATAAAGAACTAATGTAAAATATAAGCTGAACTATGTCTAAATATTATGTTTTGCTAAAGTTCTCCTGAAGATGTCAGCTACTCTTTAACATTGCCACATAAGTCACACCATTTATGCTTGATTGCAGCAGTGAAATGAAAGGGGTGCCTGTGGCATTGACAGCATCCTTTATGCCAACCCGCATAATGTGTTTGTATGCATGTGTGCCCTTACATGCGCCACACCCAAACAGGGTACTATTGTGTTTCCAGACCTTGGTGGCAATGATGGTGGTCTTCTCTGCACTGAATTTTGCCATCCACAATTGGTGGTGTGCTTCAAAGCCATGGCAGGGGGCTCTCCCATTGCCCTCACCCCATGTCATGGGAGTTACATAGTTATTTGTAGTCTGTGGTTGCACCATCACCTTGCTGTCCTGGTGGTTCATTTCCTGCTATGGAAGATCCACATTCTGGGTATCTACAGTCACCATTTCCAAGTCTACCTGGAGGAGTGTGCAAATACCTTATAAGGTGGGGTCAATGGGCACTCTTTGGGCATGCATTGTATTCTCCATTTATCTGCACCTACAGTTCAACATCTCTCCGCATTTCCATGTGCACCAGCAGGCCACTCCCACCGGAGCTGTAAATTACATTGCTTGTGCAGTGCATCTGTGTCATGGACCTCACTGAATGTTCGCACCTACCAAGCTGGTTCCATAAATATTTGTGGATCAAACCCATAATGATTTATTGCCATTAACACTTTAAATGTCTGTGCCTTTGCAAATTTTTATACCTGGTGCCCCCCATTATTCTGTGCCATACACTGCATTTCTTACTTTTTCCTATTGTAAATTCTTGCAAGTTTTATAAATGTTGTACCTTGCAACATTTGATATTCTGTACTATATATTGTATTTGTCACTTTATTTGGTATTGTACATGTCACTTTATTTGGTAAGGTATATGTCACTTTATTTGGTACTGTACATTGTACATGTTACTTTATTTGGTATTGCACATTGCATTTGTCAGTTTTTTTAGTATTGTACTATGCACATGTCGCTTTATTTGGTATTGTACATTGCACATGTCACTTTATTTGGTATAGCACATTGCATTTGTCACTTTATTTGGTATTGTGTATTGCACACGTCACTATTTGGTACTGTACATTGCACATGTCACTTTATTTGGTACTGTACATGTCACTTTATTTGGCACTGTACATTGTACATGTTACTTTATTTGGTATTGCACATTGCATTTGTCAGTTTATTTAGTATTGTACTTTGCACATGTCACTGTATTTGGTATTGTACATTGCACATGTCACTTTATTTGGTATTGCACATTGCATTTGTCACTTTATTTGGTACTCTGCATTGCACATGTCACTATTTGGTACAGTACAGTGCATATGTCACTTTATTTGGTACTGTATATGTCACCTTATTTGGTACAGTACATTGTACATGTCACTTAATTTGGTATTACAGATTGCATTTGTCACTTTATTTGGTACTGTACATTGTACATGTCACTTTATTTGGTACTGTATATTGCACATGTCACTTTTTAGGTATTGCACATTGCATTTGTCACTTTTTTGTACTGTACATTGCACATGTCACTTGATTTGGTACTGTACATTGTACATGTCACTTTATTTGATTCAGTACACTGCACATGTCACTTTATTTGGTACTGTGCATTGCACATGTCACTTTATTTGGTACTGTACATTGCACATGTCACTTTATATGGTACTGTATGTTGCCCATGTCACTTTATGTGGTATTGCACATTGCATTTGTCACTTTATTTGGTACTGTACATTGCACGTGTCACTTTATTAGGTATTGTACATTGCACATGTCAGTCACTTTATTTGGTACTATACATGTCAATTTATTAGGTATTGTACATTGCACATGTCACTTTATTTGGTATTGTACATTGCACGTCATTTTATTTGGTACTGCACGTCACTTTATTTTCTACTGTACATTGTACATATTACTTTATTTGGTATTGCACATTGCATTTGTCAGTTTATTTAGTATTGTACTTTGCATTTGTCACTTTATTTGGTACTGTGCATTGCACATGTCACTTTATTTGGTATTGCACTTTGCATTTGTCACTTTATTTGGTACTGTACATTGCATGTCACTTTATTTGGTATTGCACTTTGCATTTGTCACTTTATTTGGTACTGTACATCGCACATGTCACTTTATTTGGTACTGTACATTGCAGTCACTTTATATGGTACTGTGCATTGCACATGTCACTTTATTTGGTTTTGCACATTGCATTTGTCACTTTATTTGGTACTGTACATTGCACATGTCACTATGTGGTACTGTACATTGCACAAGTCACTTTATTTGGTACTGTACATGTCACTTTATGTGGTACAGTATATTGTACATGGCACTTTATTTGGTATTGCAGATTGCATTTGTCACTTTATTTGGTACCGTACATTGCATATGTCACTTTATTTGGTATTGCACATTGCATTTGTCACTTTATTTGGTACAGTACATTGCACATGTTACTTTATTTGGTACTGCGCATTGTACATGTTACTATATTTGGTATTGCAAATTGCATTTGTCACTTTATTTGGTACTGTACATTGCACACCACTTTATTTGGTATTGTACATTGCACATGTCACTTTATTTGGTACTGTACGTCACTTCATTTGGTACTGTACATTGTACATATCACTTTATTCGGTATTGCACATTGCATTTGTCTGTATATTTAGTATTGTACTTTGCACGTGTCACTTTATTTGGCATTGCAGATTGCATTTGTCACTTTATTTGGTACTGTGCATTGCAAATCTTACTTTATTTGATACTGTGCATTGCACATGTCACTTTATTTGGTACAGTACATTGCACATGTCACTTTATTTGGTATTGCAGATTGTATTTGTCACTTTATTTGGTACTCTACATTGCACATGTCACTTTATTTTGTATTGCACATTGCATTTGTCATTTTATTTGGTACTGTGCATTGTACATGTCACTTTATTTGGCACAGTACATTGCACATGTCACTGTATTTGGTACTGTACATTGCCCATGTCACTTTACTTGGTACTGTGCATTGCACATGTCACTTTATTTGGTATTGTACATTGCACATGTCCCTTTATTTGGTACAGTACATTGCACACGTCACTTTATTTGCTATTGCAGATTGCATTTGTCACTTTATTTGGTACTGTACATTGTACATGTCACTTTATTTCATACTGTACATTGCCCGTGTTACTTTATTTGGTACTGTACATTGCACATGTCACTTTATTTGGTACAGTAGATTGCACGTCACTTTATTTGGTATTGTACATTGCACATGTTACTTTATTTGATACTGTACGTATCACTATATTTGGTATTGTACATTGCACATGTGACTTTATTGGGCAATGTACATGTCATTCTATGTGGTACTGTACATTGTACATATTACTTTATTTTGTATTGCACATTGCATTTATCAGTTTATTTAGTATTGTACTTTGCATTTGTCACTTTATTTGGTATTGTACACTGCACATGTCACTTTGTATGGTATTGTGCACTGCACTTGTCACTTTATTTGGTATTGCACATTGCATTTGTCACTTTATTTAGTATTGTGCATTGCACATGTCACTAATTGGTACTGTACATTGCACATGTCACTTTATTTGGTACTACAGATGTCACTTTGTTTGGTACAGTATATTGCACATGTCACTTTATTTGGTACAGTACATTGCACATGTCACTTTATTTGGCATTGCGTGTTGCATTTGTCACTTTATTTGGTACTGTACATTGCACATGTCACTTTATTTGGTACTGAACATGTCACTTTATTTGGTATTGTACATTGCATGTCTCTTTATTTGGTACAGTATATTGCACATGTCACTTTATTTGGCATTTCAGACTGCATTTGTCACAGTATTTGGTACTGTACATTGTACATGTCTCTTTATTTGGTACTGTACATTGCACATGAGTCTTTATTTGGTACAGTGCATTGTACATGTCACTTTATTTGGTATTGCACTTTGCATTTGTCACTTTATTTGGTACTGTACATTAAACATGTCACTTTATTTGGTACCGTACATTGCACATGTCACATTATTTGGTACAGTGCATTGCACACGTCACTTTATTTGGTATTGTACATTGTATTTGTCACTTTATTTAGTACTGTACATTACATGTCACTTTATTTGGTGTTGTATGTGACACTTGAACAGCTAGTTCTGATTAATCTATGCTTTTTGTAATATAAAAATGTGTTATTGAGTGTGTCTCTCATGAGGCATGCTGAGATAGCCTGTGGGATAACATCCCCCAGGTTTAAGATGAAAGCCAAGAGATAATTACAGGCTAGAAGAGACTTAAAATGTAGGATCTCCTGTTTATGTGACTAACCGCAGCTTGCCAGCTGCCAAGATAGATCATAAATTTGTATGACATTCAGAGGAAACACAGTTAATTTCACATGGTGATACAAAGCATGTTGCACCTCCGTGAGATCTGGCAGAGAGTCATGACAAGTCCTTTGATGTCCTGGAAAGGGTAAGCTGCTCATAAGATAAAAGACAGTCATTTGAAAAAAATGATTTTTGCTGAGGTCACAGAATTTTAATTTACCTTCTGAATAAGACAACCTGTTGGTATGATTTTTTATATTCTGACAGGGAGGAGCTAGGTGACCTCACACAAAGAGGTTGGCAAAGCCAGTTTTTAAACAGTATTCTGTTTTCCATTTAGACACATGTTTGGACTCTGAAAGCTACAATTTGCTAGCAGCACTGTAAGAGGTTCATTAGATAGACCAAGGCTAATTGTCTGGTGGTAGGAAATTGCACTTTTAAAATCTTTTTTTTAAGTGATTGTATGTTTTTGGGATATATGATTCTGTGTTTTACATTTTACTTTCTTATCCATTTTTAAGTAAACATCTCATTTTTAAATGGACTATGTGTGTCTTCCAAGTCCTTCTGTTTTTGCCCGCGATGCGTGGATGGTTAAGAGTGTGACAACACTGTGCATGAGCTTATATGGTAATACCAAACTGGGAAAAGGTAAGAGTAATCTGAGGATTTTATTACAGTTTTTAAGTGTTCATTTTGTACACCTGGTTAGGTGCCCGTAAGCAAAAGATATCTGGCCCCCCTGAAGAGCAGAATTATCTGAGCCTGTACATTGGGTACCTTAACAAGAGGTTCACAATTTGAATCCCTCCAGAACTGAGACCAAAGGTTGATTCGAACCCACAAAACAGACAGGAGGGTTACCCTGTTTTGTTAACTGTTTGCAATACTATGCTCAGATGTTGGACAAGTTGGGAGCAGAGGGCTGACCAGTTGAGTAGGGTTGTGACAGATTTGGTTGTTAGCGGTGTGAAAAATTTTGGTATTACAAGCTCTGATTGTTCAGTGTGTCAGCTTAAGACTGTCAGCTCACTTGCAAAAAAAAAGGGTAGCAATTTTTTAAAAAGGAGACAGAACTATATCACTTGGTATACAGTCAAGTTCCTACCCATTTTATTTTTTCCTAAAGTGCAAGTCAGAGTAGACGTAGTTAGGGAAGAAGATGGCTTCCAACTATGGCAGGCACACCGTAGACTACTTAAAGCAGTTAAGTGGGGACAGAGGAGTCCCGTTCAAGGTGAAAGCCACCAAACAGAACCTCGTTGATGCTCAGATGGTAGCAGATACCCAGAGCATTGAATCACAGACAGTGACTGAAAAGGACCAAACCTTGAGTGTGGCAGAGCTAGTGGACAGTGTAGTGTCCAGATCCAATGAGGAGGGCATCAGGGCCACTGTCAGCAAAGGGACACAGCAGCAGGGGAAGGTCACCAGTATCCTGGATCCAGAACTACTCAGGCTGAAAAACTGAGTTGTGCAAAATTGAACTGGAGTTCCAGAGGGAGAGGGACCATGAACAGTGGGAGGCAGACCATCAGGAGCATGAGCGCCAGTGAACTGCAGAGGAGAAGAGAGACCGTGAACAGTGGGAGGCAGACCGTGAGGAGCATGAGCACCAGTGAGCTGCAGAGAGGAGAAGAGGGAGCAAGAATGCCAAGAGGCAAAGTGAGAATGCCAAGAGGCAGAGTGAGAATGCCAAGAGGCAGAGCGAGAACAGTGGGAGGCTGACCATGAGGAGCATGAGCACCAGAGGCAACATGAACTGGAGAAGCTATGACTCCAACCACCAGCATCAGAGCAGGTAAGTGGCTTGGGTTTAACTGGGACTGCAGGACTGGGTTACAAATTGAATTCCAAATTGATAGCTGAATTTAAAGAGGGGGACAAAAATGGATGCCTTTTTAAATTCTTTTGAAAAGGTTTGTATTCAGGCTAAAATTCCTAGAGAGTCCTGGAACTTCCAGCTATCCCCACTACTTACCGGGAAAGCTCAGGATGCATTGGGTTAAATGGACAATGAGGACAGTGATGATTACAGAAAACTTAAAGCTGCACTGTTAAAAAAATTTTAATTAACTGCTGAATCATACAGAGCTAAATTCCGTAAGCTCAGGAGAAGCCCTGACATGTGCTACGAGGAGCTAGCCATGAAACAACATCAGTTTATAAAATGTTGGTGGGAAGGAACTGAAGCAAACTCTGTTGATAAAATTGAAAATGTGATTTTGTTAGAAAAGATTTATTGGGCATGCCCAGCAGAGCTGAAAACCTGGCTGGTGGACCGAGATCCAAAAACAGTGCAAGAGACTGCTGAACTCTTGGACCACTATGCCAAGAGCAGACCTGCTCTGAGATTGAATGGGGTGGGTGTGGCAGTGCAGAAAGGGAAAAGCGCTCCTTCAGGGCAGCTAAAACCCTCACTGCCTCCACCAAAACCAGTTAGACCCAGGTTTCCGAGAAAAGATTTCTCTGAAAAGAGAAGTAAATCTTGGTTATGTAAAGAAACTGGGCATATTGCCAGACAGTGTCCCAAAAGAATGAGCAATAATATGAAGAATGGTATTAGAAAAGAAGTGGGTTGTTTTTGTGTCCCTGGAAGCATGCCTGTGAACATGAGGGAACACATGCACCCAGTCTTGGTGAATGGTGTACAGACACAAGGGTTAAGGGACACAGGGGCATCACTGACACTGGTAAAAGGGATCTAATAGAGCCTAGTCAGCTTATACCCAATATATACATCACTGTACAGGATTTTACTGGTGAAGAGAAAATATTGCCACTGGCTAGTGTTCTCCAAGACTGGAATGAAACAGGGGGAACTGTGCAACAGGTGGCAGTAGCCAAAACAATAGCAGTGGATGTGATCCTGGGCAACAATCTCAAACAGGGGATGGTATGTGCAGTTACCCATAGCTAAGTGGCAAGGGAAAATTGCAGTTCCCTGAACCCCACAGAAGCCATTGTGGAAACCACTGAGAGGCTGGTTCCCCAGCCTGTGTCTCCAGATGGGGAGACTAATGAAAAGGGGGTAGAAACTTCCCCAGTAGCAAGTAACCACACAGCTACAGAGGGTTACTCCAAAGAGGGAAGGGTGACCCATTCTCAGAGGGTTGGGACTGACAGTGATCCTGAGTGCCCTGACACTAGTGCTAGGGACCCTAGTTTAATGACTGAAGGGGACCTGTCCCATGTCTTGGGAATGTGTGAGGGGTTTGCAACTGCTCAGAGAAGTGACCCTAGTCTAGAGAAAATGAGGGCTTGGGCAGACTCTGATGGGGCACAGGGAGGTGATGGCAGACATAAGGTTTATTGGGAAAATGGACTTATGTATACTCAGGCAGTACAGACAGAGGGAGGGGTGCTAGGCAGGCAGCTTGTTGTTCCCCAGGGGTATCATGAGCAGTTGCTCAAGACTGCAGATGATATTCCCTTGTCTGGTCATCTGGGAATTGCGCGCATGATGCAGCAGTTGGCCTAGAATTTCTACTGGCCTAACTTCACCTAGCAGGTGAAGGAGTATTGCAGGTCTTATCACCAGTGCCCAGAAATAGGGAAAGTGGGCAAGAAAACCCAATTCACCCTGATTCCATTGCCCATAGTGGAGGAGCAATTCCAGAGGGTGGGAATGGATATTGTGGGGCCTTTAAATACCCCCAGCTCCTCAGGGAAGAGATTCATCCTGACTGTGGTGGATTATGCCACCCATTACCCAGAGGCAGTCGCCCTATCCTCACTGAGGACAGACAAAGTGGCAGATGCCTTACTTGGGATTTTCTCCCATGTTGGGTTTCCACAGGAGGTTATCACTGATAGAGGGGGTTCCTTCATGTCAGACCTGATGAAATGTTTATGGGAGAAGTGTGGGGTGGTACAGAGATGCATGACACTGTAACAACCACAAGCCAATGGGCTTGTGGAAAGATTCAATGGTACCCTAAAGTCAATGCTCCGGGTGTTTGCTGAACAGCATGGGAGGGACTGGGAGAAATACCTTCCCCACCTGTTGTTTGCATAAAAGGAGGTGCCCCAAGAGTCGACAGGATTTTCCCCCTTTGAACTCATATGGAGCCAGGTACGTGGGCCCCTAGACTTGATCTGTGAGGACTGGGAAGGGCAAGCACACCACCCAGGGAACTCCCATAGTGGATTATGTCCTTAGATTTAGGGAAAGGCTGAAGAAGCTTATGGGGACAGCCCAGAGCAACCTAGCAGCTTCCCAACAGAAACAAAAAATGTGGTATGACCACAGAGCCAGAGCTTGCTCATACATGGTAGGTCAGGAAGTCATGGTCCTTATCCCGGTCCAGAAAAACAAACTGCAGGCTGAGTGGGCAGGACCGTACAAAGTGGTTAGGAAGGTAAATGATGTGAACTACTTTATAGAGTTACCTGACCAAAGACAGACAGAAAGGATGTGCCATGTCAACATGATGAAGTCATATGCAAATAGGGCGGACATGGTGTTTGCAGTGTGTAGTCCTGGGGAGGGGATGGACAAAGGAAACCCCTTCTGGACTTGTTGGAGGAAGGTAAGCAGCAGTCCTCTGTGGAGGCAGTAAAACTGTCCCCCCAGCTGGCCCCGGACAAGATCCAGGAAGTAAGGGATGTTTTAGCAGACTTTGCCCCCTTGTTTAGTGCCAAGCCTGGACTAACCCCCTTAGTGTCTCATGATGTGGAGGCAGGGACACAGACGCCCATATGGCGGACAGCATATCGGGTGTCAAAGGCTGTCCAAAAGGACATTAGGAGGGAAATGGAGGAGATGCTGGATTTAGGGGTAATCCAGAGATCCCGCAGCCCCTGGGCCTCACCCATAGTCCTTGTGCCCAAGCCAGATGGCTCTACTCATTTCAATGTGGACTATCATGGACTGAATGCAGTCACGAAGTCAGACACCCACCCAATGCTCCAGACGGATGAACTCCTGGACAAGTTGGGAGGGGTGACCTACCTTATGACCATTGACCTGACAAAGGGGTATTGGCAGGTAGAGTTGACTGCCAGAGTAAGGGAGAGGTCGACCTTCATCACTCTGATAGGCTTATTTAAATTTAAAGTAATGTATTTCAGAATGAAGAATGCCCCGGATACTTTCCAAAGGTTGGTGACCCTGGTGTTGAATGGTGCTGAAGAGTACGCTGCAGCATACCTGGATGACATTGCATTCTTTAGTACCCACTGGGAGGAACACCTATCCCACCATAGGGAAGTGCTGGGCAGGATACAGAGGGCCGGGCTCACTGTCAAAGCCGAGAAGTGCCAGGTGACCATGGGAGAAGTGGCATACCTCGGGCATGTGGTAGGTTGGGGAGAGCTCTGTCTTAACCAAATAAAAATAGAGGTAATCCAGGTGTGGCCCAGACCAGAAACACAGAAGCAGGTCAGGAGTTTTCTAGGGACAGCAGGGTACTACAGAAAATTTGTACCCGATAACAGTGCCCTGGCTGCTCCCCTATCTGACCTGACAAAGAAAAGGATGCCCAAGAAAATTACCTGGGGCCCAGTCTGTTAGGAAGCCTTTTCCAAACTAAAGGAGACACTGTGCAGTGCTCCTGTTTGGACAAGTCCTGACTATAACAAACCCTTTATAGTTCAGACCGATGCCTCAGACATGGGTATTGGGGCAGTACTGAGTCAGACATCCAGCCAAGGGAGAGATCACTCAGTAGTGTACCTGAGTAGGAAGTTATTTCCCAGGGAGCAGGCATACTCTACTGTGGAAAAAAGAATGTCTTGCCCTAGTGTGGGCCCTAAAGAAGTTGGAGCCATACTTATATGGGCAGCATTTTGTAGTGCAGACTGACCACAACCCCCTGGTTTGGCTGACACAGATGGGGAAAAACAATGGTAGATTGCTAAGATGGAGTCTTGCTTTGCCAGGGTATGATATGACAGTTCTACATAGGGCTGGAGCCAGAAATCAGAACTCTGATGGGCTGTCTCATGTGTACGAGGAGTGAACTGATTTGGGAAGCTCATCCCATGCAGGGGATAGAGCCCCTAAATTCAGTCTAGGTGGGGAGGATTGTGACACTTGGACAGCTGGTTCTTATTAATTTATACTTTTTGTAATATAAAAATGTGTTATTGAATGTCTCTGATGAGGCATGCTGGGATAGCCTGTGGGTTAACATCCCCCAGGTTTAAGATGAAAGCCAAGAAATAATTACAGGCTAGAAGAGACTTAAAATGTAGGATCTCCTGTTTATGTGACTAATTGCAGCTTGCCAGCTGCCAAGATAGATCATAAACTTTTATGACATTCAGAGGAAACTCAGTTAATTTCACATGGTGATACAAAGCATGTTGCACCTCTGTGAGATCTGGTAAAGAGTCATAACAAGTCCTTTGACATCCTGGAAAGGGGAAGCTGCTCATAAGATCAAAGAAAGTCATTGGAAAAAAATGAGTTTTGCTGAGGTCACAGAATTTTATTTTACCTTCTGAATAAGACATCCTGTTGGTATGATTTTTTATATTCTGACAGGGATGAGCTAGGTGACCTCACACAAAGAGGTTGGCAAAGCCAGTTTTTAAACAGTATTCTGTTTTCTATTTAGACACACATGTTTGGACTCTGAAAGCTACAACATGCTAGCAGCACTCTAAGTAATACATTAGATAGACCATGTCTAATTGTCTGGTGGTAGGAAATTGCACTTTTAAAATCTTGTTTTTTTTAAGTGATTGCATGTTTTTGTGATATATGGTCCTGTGTTTTACATTTTACATTCTTATCTATTTTTAAGTAAACATCTCATTTTTAAATAGACTATTTGTGTCTTCCAAGTCCTTCTGTTTTTGCCTGTGATGCGTGGATGGTTAAGAGTGTGACAATACTGTGCATGAGCGTATATGGTAATATCAAACTGGGAAAAGGTAAGAGTAATGTGAGCTCTTTATTAGAGTTTTTAAGGATTCATTTTGTACACCTGGTTAGGTGCCTGTAGGTGAAAGATATCAGCCCCCCCCCCCGAAGAGCAGAATTATCTGAGCCTGTACATTGGGTATGCTAACAAGAGGTTCACAGTTTGAATCTCTCCAGAACTGAGACCAAAGGTTGATTTGAACCCACAAAACAGACAGTAGGGTTACCCTGTTCTGTTAACTGTTCACAATACTACTCTCAGAGGTTGGACAAGTTGAGAGTAGAGGGCTGACCTGCTGAGTGGGGTTGTGACATTGTACATTGCATTTGTCACTTTATTTGGTACTGTACATTGCACATGTCACTTTATATGGTACTGTGCATTACACATGTCACTTTATTTGGCACTGTACATTGCACTTGTCTCTTTATTTGGTACAGTACATTGCACATGTCACTTTATTTGGCACTGTACATTGCACATGTCTCTTTATTTGGTACAGTACATTGCATATGTCACTTTATTTGGTACTGTATATTATACATGACACTTTATTTGATACTGTACACTGCACAGGTCTCTTTATTTGGTACAGTACATTGCACATGTCACTTTATTTTGGTATTGCAGATTGCCTTTGTCACTTTATTTGGTATTGTACATTGCACATGTCTCTTTATTTGGTACAATACATTGTACATGATACACTTTATTTGGTATTGCAAATTGCATTTGTCACTTTATTTGGTTCTGTGCAATGCACATTTCACTTTATGTGGTATTGCACATTGTATTTGTCACTTTATTTCGTACTGTACATTGTACATGTCACTTTATTTGGTATTGCACATTGCATGTGTCACTATATTTGGTACTGTGCATTGCACATGTCACTTTATTTGGTACTGTACATTGCATTTGTCTATGTATTTTGTACTGTACATTGTACATGTCACTTTATTTGGTATTGTACATTGCACATGTCACTTTATTTGGTACCGTATATTGTACGTCACTTTATATGGTACTGTATATTATACGTGTCACTTTATTTGGTATTGTACATTGCATGTCACTTTATTTTGTATTGCACATTGTATTTGTCACTTTATTTGGTACTGTGCATTGCATGTGTCTCTTTATTTGGTACTGTACATTGCACGTGTCACTTTATTTGGTACTGTACATTGCATGTGTCACTTTATTTTGTACTGTACATTGCACATGTCACTTTATTTGGTATTGCACATTGCATGTGTCACTTTATTTGGTACTGTACATTGCACATGTCACTTTATTTGGTACTGTACATTGTACATGTCTATTTGGTACAGTACATTGCACATGTCTCTTTATTTGGTACTGTACATTGTACGTCTATTTATTTAGTACAGTACATTGCATATGTCTCTTTATTTGGTTCTGTACATTGTACATGCCACTTTATTTGGTACTGTACATTGTATATGTCACTTTATTTGGTACTGTACATTGCATCTTTCACTTTATTTGGTACTGTGCATTGTATTTGCCACTTTATTTGGTATTGCACATTGCATTTGTCTCTTTATTTGGTACTGTACATTGCACATGTCACTTTATATGGTACTCTGCATTGTCCATGTCACTGTATTTGGTATTGCACATTGCAGATGTCACTTTATTTGGTACTGTACATTGCACATCTCTTTATTTGGTACTGTACATTGCACGTGTCACTTTATTTGGTACTGTACATCGTATATGTAACTTTATTTGACACTGTACATTGTATATGTCACTTTATTTAGTACTGTACATTGCACGTGTCACCTTATTTGGTACTGTACATTGCATGAGTCACTTTATTTGGTACTGTACATTGTATATGTCACTTTATTTGGTACTGTAAATTGCATCTGTCACTTTATTTGATACTGTACATTGTATATGTCACTTTATTTGGTACTGTACATTGCATCTGTCACTTTATTTGGTACTGTACATTGTATATGTCACTTTATTTGGTATTGTACGTGTCACTTTATTTAGTATTGTACATTGCATGTGTCACTTTATTTGGTACTGTACATTGCATCTGTCACTTTATTTGGTACTGTACATTGCACGTGTCACTTTATTTGGTACTGTACATTGTATATGTCACTTTATTTGGTACTGTACATTGCACGTGTCACTTTATTTGGTACTGTACATTGCATATGTCACTTTATTTGGTACTGTACATTGCACATGTCACTTTATTTGGTACTGTACATTGCATCTGTCACTTTATTTGGTACTGTACATTGTATATGTCACTTTATTTGGTATTGTACGTGTCACTTTATTTAGTATTGTACATTGCATGTGTCACTTTATTTGGTACTGTACATTGCATCTGTCACTTTATTTGGTACTGTACATTGCACGTGTCACTTTATTTGGTACTGTACATTGTATATGTCACTTTATTTGGTACTGTACATTGCACGTGTCACTTTATTTGGTACTGTACATTGCATGTGTCACTTTATTTGGTACTGTACACTGTATATGTCACTTTATTTGGTACTGTACATTGCATCTGTCACTTTATTTGGTACTGTACATTGTATATGTCACTTTATTTGGTATTGTACGTGGCACTTTATTTAGTATTGTACACTGCACATGTCACTTTTGTTTATGTCATTACTTTCCACCTTTTATCCATCCCTGACCACGCCCCAGTCACACCCGGAAATGAGCTTCAGCCAGTGTGTTTCTCCAACTCGGCACATTTGAAAAGTCTGTTTTCATTTCCTAGCTCTTTCTCTCTAAGAGGTGGCATTTTCCATTATAAAAACACACCATTTTGTATTGCTCTGTGTGGGAATGAATGCAAGAACATAGCCTTAAATGACTGTGCACAGTGTTCTCTATGAAGATGCATTTTTGCTCCTGTCAACAGCAAACACAGAATAAGTACAGAATGTACCATTGCTTGCAAACAGAGACAGAGCATTACCATAAGGCTCTGTGGGTAGTCACTGAGGGGGATATATGGATGGAGTTGTCTCTCTCTCTCTCTCTCTATTTATATATATATTCCCTTTGAAAATGGCTAGCAAAGCTGGATGTGTATAATCCTAATGCAAATTTGGGCACAGCAAGCTCACATGTTTTTTTAAAACCAGGCCTGCAGTCAGCCTCCAAAGAGTGTGATGCCTGTGGGGACAGATGAAAGATTTCTTGCAAGCAGGGGGCTTCCGATATCACAATGGGGGGAGCTGAGAGACAGGGAGATGAGCTCTGGGTAGTTACAGACCTCCAGCCCTATTTGCAATCAATTAAAATAGAAGGTGTAAAAAATATGCTAAACTACATTGTGTTGTATTAGTAGAATACTATTTTTTTTTAAACAGGAAATAAAGATAGTCACAGTACATAAAATACAGTAACTGTGTCACAGTCTTCCCATATGAATAAATAGATTAATCTTTGACTAGTTTGTTTCAGTTTACAATGCCATGTCTGGGATTTATCCAGTTTTGTTTTCACTAAGCAGTCACGTCCAGTATAACTTCTGTCATGGTTTAAAAAGCAAGATGTTTCATAGTGCTAAACTCTTCATCATTGTATCAGTCCAAAGGCAAGACACAGAACCTACATGGAAGTCCCTTCACTGATGAGATTTACACATCATTTGTAGAGCTGGCTTTTTAGAAAGAGTAATGTCTTCAGATATTTCAAGTGATTATCAATATAACTTTATTATTATTTACTTATTTACTGCAGTATTATACCAGTACTCTGCTCTGTACAGGGGGTTGGGCACTATAGGGTGGCACTCAAAAAATAAAGTTGTTACAAATGTTTTTGCTGCCTCGTGGTCATTTGTTTGAGTCCCGCCCAGTTTGCTAGTAGCAGGAAAAAAACATAATCATCTGATGGATGTTTGACAGCTGATATGAAATGAGTTATGGTGGTTCTCAGTCCCATTCCCAAGTCAGCAGATCTCCACCTAGCAAAATTATTAATGCAATTGACACTAACTGGCAGCCTTGTTGACAGTCTCACAATGCAGAATACAATATATGGTACACATGGTGGATTGTTAATTGGCTTGGAGGCAGGAAGCAGGGAGCCGTGGTTTACAGGCACTGTTCCAAATAAAGAAGGATACTTCATGGCATCCATCAGTGACTGGTGCTGGGAACAGTGCTATTCAACCCTTTTCAATGATCTGGAAGTTGACATTGCCAGCAGGCTCCTTAGGTTTACTTATGATACAAAGCTAGCCAGGGTGGTATACTCCCTCAAGAGTGGGGACAAAACTCAGAAGGACCATAGCAAGCTGGGTGGCTGGTCTGACTTCTGGAATCTTTTATTAAATGCGACCAAATGACAGGAACTACACTTGTAGAGGACAAACAGAGCAATGACCTACACACTGTGTGGGGCACCTCTTGCTGCAGTGGGGGAGAAAAAGGACCTGGGGCCCAATATTCAAAAATCAGCAAAGCAGAGCACAAAGTTTTGCACTGCTCTTGTCCATTGTCCAGGACCCTGAGGATGCTATATTCGGTCGGATAGCACACCTATGCTCTCTGACTGGATATAGGGG
This sequence comes from Neoceratodus forsteri, assembly GCA_016271365.2. Classification (NCBI taxonomy): domain Eukaryota; kingdom Metazoa; phylum Chordata; order Ceratodontiformes; family Ceratodontidae; genus Neoceratodus; species Neoceratodus forsteri. Next base: position 439,493,002 of record CM057453.1, read on the forward strand.
CATGTCAGCACAGTGCTAAGTCAAATAGTGCTGCCCCAACATGGATCACTTTAATGCAAGGAATAGTGCCCCCAGACTCAATTGTGCTGGTAGCTCCTAGAATGATATTCAGAAGTCCCCATGCAAATAAGCCCATTGAGCATGCAAGGTGCAAAGGGCCAATTTTCATGCCCATTATGGGCTCATTTGCATAGGAAGCAGTGCAAGGTTTGCACTCCTGTGATCACTCCCAACTCCGCACCGAACGCCCATCCCTTTGAAAATAAAAATTTCCTTGGTGCCTAGTGCCCCACCCCCACCCTCCAACCACTGTCCCATATAGTTAAGTCCCTGGTGCCCAGTGATTCCCCCTCCCTCCTATCACTATCCAATTATTTAAAATATATGTCCCTGGTGCCTAGTGGCCTTCCCATCCTCCAATCACTATCTTGTTATTTTAAAGATATCTCTCTGGTGCATAGTGGTACCCCCACCTTCTGATCACTGGCCTGTATGTTTAATAATTCTCCCTGGTGTCCAGCGGTGCCCCTGCCCTCCGATCACCAGCCTGAATTGTAGAAATTTTTTCACTGGTGGTCTGTGGGCCACACCATCCTCTGATCACTAGCCCCATTAGTGACAAAATGTCTCTGATACCTAGTGTTCCTCCTGCTCTCTGATTGCTAGCCCTGCTATTGTAAATGGGGTGTGCACCTTGTACAGTACACAGGCTGCACACTCCCTGTACAGTACAGAGGATGAGTGACCTGTACTATACATAAGACACATGCTCCCTGACTTTTCATACAGCAGCCGGATGAGGAGGTGAGAGCAGGGCTGTGCACCTTGTACAGTACACAGGCTGCACACTCCCTATACAGTACAGAGGATGAGTGCCCTGTACTATACATAAGACACATGCTCCCTGACTTTTCATGCAGCAGCCGGATGGGGAGGTGAGAGCAGAACTGTGCACCTTGCGATATCGGACTCACAGCACTGAAGCTTCACATAAAGGGGGGTTTGCAGGGCATGTGGTCAGTGCATGCAGTATGGGGGGGCCACTAGACACCAGGGAATGATTACCTAGGTATGGGGATGTGGATCAGTGGGTGTGGGTGCCACTAGATACTAGAGATGCAGTGAATTTTAATTCCGCCGGTGAAGTGAACGTGAAGTGGGCACCTCGCATTGCCACTCCGCTACGTGGAGTGGGCAATGCAAAGTGCTTACTCCGCCTTGTGATTACCACTTTGCGTTAAGGCGGAATGGCAATGCGAAGTAAGGTGAAGTCATTGTTTTTAATGGACTTCGTGTTCCTCATTATAATTCTAAGTGATCCACTTGGTGTTTCAGATTTGGCAGCCCCCCCACACATCACATGGCTTATAGTACTGTGAGTCACATGTTCTTTAGCTAGGCAGGAAGAAAATGAGTCATACAAGCAGACACTTTTACTTTCTCCTGTGCAGATGGAGAGAGAGAGGAGTGCGTTTTGTGATTGCTGATACTTTGAGATCAGAGCAAGAAGATTTAAACTTTGATTTAGACCCAACAGCTTTTTTAAAAGCTACATTTTTTTATCTTTTCTATACTCTTTTTTACTTAATTTGTTCTTTCTGTAAATTTTATTTTTCTTACCTTTATAAGTAGCTAGTTGTTTGTCTGTGTCTGTGTGACTGTGTGACTGTGTGTGTGTGTGTGTGTGTGTGTGTGTCTGTTGTGTGACACTGTGAGTAGTGATTGCTTGGACTGAGGGAGCTCAGTAGGAGAGATGGACCAGGGTGAGGGAATGTCTGGGGCGGAGGCAGCTCTGGGAGAGCGTGGTAGTGGTAAGCATCGTACCGTGTGCATGTGTGGAGGGCATGGGCACCCATTCCTGTTGGACCGCTCAAAACTTGTGAGTGCCCCCCCCCCCGAAGCAGGACCAGCACTGCCTCCTGTCCTGACTCTGAGGCAGTTGAACCACCACCACCAAGTCCAGCATCAGGTCCTCTGGAGCAGGATGTGCCTGTTTGCCCCAGGCCCAGGTGTGGATCCCATCACTGTTCAGCACCATGACCAATAGGCTTACAATACATCCAAGTAACTATTAAAAAAAATTATGTTGTGATTCATGACATGATCGTAAATCATGATTTGTGACTGCATTTGTGACCGTGATGATGAAGAAACGTGAATGCCTTGGCTGTACTTCCCTGGGCCCCGAGGAGCTGTAGCTTAAAACTCCCAGACTTAAAAACACATATCAATGAGTTACAATGGTGGGATGGTGAAGCTGAAGAGATACTATAAAACAGGCTTACAATACATCCAAGTAACTAGAATAAAAATTAATGTTGTGATTTGTAACGTGAATGATCGTGAATCGTGATTTGTGACTGCATTTGTGACCATGATGATGGAGAACGTGATTTGTATCACGAGTGACTCATGATGATGGTCCTGACTTAAAAACGCATATTAATGAGTACAATGTTCATGCAGAATTAAGCACCACACCTGTCCAGTACTCTGAAGGGAAGCCAAAGGAACAATTGTGACTGAAGTTACAGATGGAGATTGGGCCCTAAAGAGATGCAAATGCACAGACAGATTAAGATTGTGCTGTGCACTGAAGAGATGCAGACACAAAAGGCACAACACCTAACCAGTGCTCACCATCAGAAATTCAAATCTGAAAGAATACCTTTACCAGTTAGGGCGGGCTGTGGGGGGCAGTGTACTGTACTGCTGCAGCAACAGTCACTAGTACTAGTACCAGTAAAGATACCACAAAGAAGTACAAAAATCACACAGCAGCAGTGGATAGCAGCTTCACATTGCTGAAATTTTTATGTGGCACAATAAAAGGTGTCTGATTTGATGACATGCATCACACACATACTCACACACACACTAAGTAATGCATAGCAAATTGAAAACTTCAGTAATATAACCACATATTTTAAACAAACTAAGGTATGCACTGCTGCACCACAACAATCAGCAAAAAAATGGCAAGAAATATTGAAAATATTACTGTATGTACATTAACAGAGTTAAACAAGAAAAATATCACCAAAAAAGTAAGCACTGTCTTTTTCTCATAGTTAATCTACCTACACCACAGATACACCCCTCCTCCAAAGTACACGTCCACTGTCTCTCAGTACACAGACTGAATGTTGTACATTAACATTCAAAATCCATACACAATGAACACTCGATATGAGCACAGGAAGGTTTCCTATGATTGATGAACTAAAGTTTCAGCAAAAAAAATGACTCAAAAAGGCTTTTTTAACAGCTTTTTGAAGATTTGAATCGCAGAGAGCTCTCAGAGCAGATTGTCTCCTACAGCTTCCTACACACACTACCCCAAACTGAGGCTGTGCAGAACAATCTAGAACCCATGTGACCTGAAATCCATGAATCACTACAAAATTCACCTTTGGAGCTTAAAAACAAGGTGAAGTGAGGCAAAGTGGAAGGCAGATGTGAGTAATTGTTTTCAATGGATCAAGGTTCCCATTATAACAAAGTACTCCACTCGCTATGGAGCACTCCGCAAATTCGCCTTCACTCCACGAATCACTTCACAGAGCACATTGGGGCCACTTCACCCATCACTACTAGACTCCAGGGAATATGTGATATTTACTTAGTAATTCTTTATTTATTGAAAAATTTAGCTTTGAATATCTTCAGAAATATCATACAAGGCCAGCAATTGGAAGGAGGGGGAACCACTGGACACCAGGGACATACTTTCAGATATACCGGATGACAATCAGATGGTGGGTAGGGGAGCACTGAATAACAGGGAATGTCTGGGCACATACCAGGGCTAGTCATCGGAGGGCAGGGGAAACACTTGGCACCAGGGCATTTTTGTCACTTCCGAGTCTAGTGATCAGAGGATGGGGGGAACCACAGACCACAAGGGAAATACTGTCTACAATTCAGGCTGGCGATCAGAGGGTGGAGGCACCACTGGAGATCAGGGAGACTTTTTAGAATAATATAGCAGCCGACAACTGGAGGGTGGGGGAACTGCTGGACACCAGGGAGAATTATTAATAATACATATGGGCCAGCGATCAGTGGGAAGCGAGGACCATTGAACACAAGGGAGATTGATTAACACATACGGGACAGTGATCAGAGGGTGGGTTGGGGGGACCGCTGGGTGCCAGGGAGAATTTTTAAAATATAGGGGCCAGCCATCGGAGGGCGGGGGGACTACTAGGCACCAGGGAATTATTTTTAAATATACAGGATGTCAATCAGAGGGTTTGTTGGCTGCAGTGGCACCAGCAGCCACTAGGGTTACCTGGAGTAAGTCAGGGTTTTGATCAGCAGTATTTGCACTTCACAAAGTGGCCTGCATTATCTTCTACACAGCACAAATGCAGAACTGGGGGAGAGAACTGCAATCAGTGGTGCTGGATCAGTGCTTCTGGGAGGGCTAGCAAACCCCTGAAATGCCCAAAACAATCTAAATCAGTGCACTCTCTACCAAGAACATATAATACAGAGCTTATTTAAACACAGTCCAGCCTGTATTTTCCATTAGTGCTGTATTCCTCCTCCCCATTGTTTATTACTGGGATCATGTGTATGAAAATGGGATCTTTGCTCCTGAAGAGTTTGTCTATTCCTGCTGCTTTCTCGCTACCTGAAGCCATAGAGCACTGTTTGTGATATCACAGTTACTCCCATGGCAACAGATTGTGATGTCACAACAGAGGATTATGACTTAAAGTAGAGAGTAATCTATAGAGGCAGATGGACTCTAAAGGAACTCTAAGGGATAAAGATCACATATTCATGCAAATTTCCTTAGTAATAAATAATGGGGAGGAGAAATATATAAAATATAAATGGAATGCAGGTAGCATTGTACCTAACTATAATGCTTTTTTTTAATTTTCTTTACGGCGTCAGTTGCTCTCTAAGGTTCAAAAGAGCTCTTGAGGTGTCTGGTACAGAAATGTTCCACTGCGTGCTGCCAAAAGAATGAAATTGAAGGCATTTTAAATTGCTGTTGCAACCATTTATTTAACACACAAACAGATATCAGCAATACAATGAGAGACGCCACAGTGCTTCAACTGCCATGTCTTCTTTGGGGAGGGGGCACGTTTCGAATATCTGGCCCTTGGAGTCATAATAGGTAAGGGTCTAAAGCATGCAAATAATTTTGTGACTTCTTTAAACAAGCATTTGTCAATGTCGAATGTTTGCTTGCTAGCATTGGCATTGGTAGTGTAGGAGATACAGAGCTGCATAACAGGAATGGCAGTGAAGTATTGAACTGAAGCCAACCCCATCACCACCCTGCAGATAGTGAGAGACATTGGGTGTGCCTTTGGGTCATCAGGCATAACGGCCATGCCATTTCACCACACCCTACCCTGCAGACACCAAGTGTCATGGTGTACCTTGGGGTCTTTGGCCCTTATGCACACCCCATTCCATCAGGAAATATAGCGAGATGGGTGCGGTATAGGAGAATGGGGTGAACTTTTGGGCCGAAGAGTCCAAGGCAAACTTCAATGCCTGTCACTGGCTGCAGGGTGTGGGTAGGGGTGGAATGGTATGAGCACTGCAGGCGACAATCCCAAGTCACAGCCTTGATGCTTGTCATTCTCTACAGGGTGGGGTGTTATGGTTGGAAACCCTAATGCCTCAGGCATTTGTTGGTATTTTCACTACAAATTTTCAACATGTTTTGTTTTGTGACCCCCACCTCACGAACAGTGGCAATATCAGTTTGCTAGCTGAAAGCTGCTTTTGCACAGCGACTATGGCATTTGGCACCACAGGTGCAAAAACACATTCTGAACAGGATGTGAAAAATGACAGCTGTACTGTTCATGGGGAGGTGTAAAAAATGGCAATGTTGAAAATCTGCAGTGAAAATATTTAAAAATGGTGAAGTCATGAGCATGCGTAGAAACTGTGCAAAGCACACCCGTAATGTAATTGGTTTGGGAATTTTTTACAGCAGATTGTCAACACAGGCATTTGGCACCTCCGATCATGAACAGTGTCACTGTGATTTTCTTTATCTGTCCCGAACAATGATTTTCCACAGCGACCATGCATTTTTGGGCTGAAAGTGTGAAAATACATTTTGGCCATGTTGTGAAAAATGACAGCTGTACTGTTCATAAGGATGTGTGGAAAATGCCACTGGTGAAAATATGGACTGAAAATATCACAAATTCATGAACTTACGAGGGTGCATGAAAGGCAATGCTCACTCAGAACACAGTCATTTTATGGACTTTTGTCACCAAATTTTAAAAATCGCCATTTTAAGACCTCTGCTCATGAACAGTGTTACTGTGATTTTCTTAATCTGTCAAAACATTGCTTCACTTGCAAAGACTGCACCATTAATGCGCTACATGTGCGGGAACACATTTTGGGCAAGATGTGAAAAATGGCGCTTGTACTGATCATAAGGAAGTGTGGTAAAATGGCAATGTTGAAAATCTGGCGTGCAAATATTACAAATTCCCGAACTTGTGTACGTGTGTAGGAACTGCGCAACACATGCTCGTAAAACAGTAATTTTTAGGAATTTTTTCACCAAATTTTCAACATAGCCATTTTAAGACCTCTGCTCATGAACAGTGTCACTGGGATTTTATTATTGTGTCCCATATATTGATTTTGCACACCGACAGCGCCATTGTGCGCTACATGAGTGGAAACACATTTTGGGCAAGATGTGAAAAATGACAGCTGTACTGCTCTTAAGGAGATGTGGTAAAATGGCAATGTTGAAAATCCAGAGTACAAATATTAAAAATACGCAGACTTATGAGTATGCATAGGAACTGCGCAACGCACCTCGTAAAACAGTCATTTTTAGGAATTTTTTCACCAAATTTGCAACATAGGCTTTTTGAGAGCCCACCTTATGAACACTGGCACTGTCATTTCATTAATTGGTCCCGAAAGGTGATTTCCTGCAGTGACCACAAAATCACCCATGAAGTCCAATTAACAGCATGACAGTGACAGAATTCATGAGGAGGGGTCCCAAAAACTCCATGTTGAAAATTTGGTGCCAAAATTCCTAAAAATGCCTGAGATATGCATCAAAGTTGAAAAAAACCCTATTTATGGCATTATACAGCTTACCGGCATTTCCTCAGTTTGCAGTCGGTTTTGAAGAGTGCAGACATGTTCCCAGTCCACCAAAGATTGTTGTGCCAGACTCCGGAGGTAAGTATGGGGTTAGGTGGGGGTATGGGGAGGCAGAGTGCACAGAGGGTGGGCGTGGGTGAGCAGGGAGACCACCAAGGGAATGTTTTTTTGTTTACAGGTTTGTTTTTTCAGTAAGACATCGTGGGACGTTTGCCATGCTGGGGTGGGTTCCCAGCGTGGCAGCTGGAAAGCTGTTTTGGGGGTCTGGAGCTGACGAGGATTGGACACCCGCCGCCATAATAATGTTTGCCACACTGGGGTGGGCTCACAGCGTGGCAGCTGGAGAGCTGTTTGGGCGTGGAGCCGACAGAGTTGAGCACCCTCAAGTAAAGCCATACAGTGTGCGTGGGGGGCGCATGAGCCGCAATATGTGTGCATGTGTGTGTGTTGGGGAGCGCTGCTCACTGAAGCAGACCTCTCCCTTTCAATTGTATGGCACTGCATTTTCAACTGCTGTCATAGACAGCTGCAGCATTCATTGGAGAACTGTGGCCACGCCTGCAAACACACTGACTGAATTGGAAGACGGGTGCCACACCTCCAAAAACTCGGATGATGAAACTATGTTTCTTGCACATGCATGCAAGCAAACATAAAAAGGCTGGAAGAATGCTTGGAAGACAATAAGGCACTGCAGGGTTTTGGTTGTCTGAGGTTTTAAATAGGGAAAACACTGCATCCTTATTGGCTAATACCTGTGCATTGAAAGAGTACAACGCACAGGTAAAAAAGTGCTGCCAATCAGGACACAGCACACTAACTATATCAATGCCTTTTTTTAATTCCTCATTGCCATTACAAATATGGCTGCCACCTTTACTCACTAAAAAAAAATCACATAAGCCTTAAAAATTTAACTCCCTCAAAATAAGAAAAGAACAAGTTAACTGGTCTTTTCCTTTACATTCACCTCCTTACACATATACACAAATTAATATGAAGTATTACAGTTTTTTTTTTCCATCAACTGTTTATGCTCCTCGGCCATGGCAGGGCAGCTCCCTTCAGCCAGCATCACCACCACTCTAGCCACCATCCACTGTCCCCCAGTATACCTGGCGACTAGGTACCTCCACAGATTGTCACCCCACGATGCAGTCAGGAGGGGAAGGACTGTCCTTCCCCTAAAGACGCACATTCAGTTGTGTTGCTGCAGGCTCCAGTGATGTGGCAGTTGGAAGTGTGAAGCATGGGCATCATTATCCTTGCTGTGAAATCCATTTTTAATCCATTTTCTCCCTTAGCCCAAGGTTGTGGCATGCACCTGGCTCACTTCCCCATCAGCCCAGCTGATGTTACGTCTTCCTCCCAAACTCCTTGCTCTGGCACCCAGCCTCCACCAGCTGTCAGCTGAGATGGGGATGACCAGCCACCCCTACTCAGGATTAGAGAGCTGCCCAGTGGCTAGCTCAATCCTGCTCCTACCCCTTCCCCCCATGACCCCCATCAACCCAAGATCAGGACTGAACTCGGGATTGCCAGCATGGCACAAGGTAAAGCACTTGACAGCACCTCAGCCCTCAGACCCACTGGGCCAGATTTACAGTTTTATTTTTGGGAGCTTCTTTTCCCACCATGGACCCTCCCCCTTTCCTTACCTATCAGGGAATTCTTTGTTGCTTGCTCTGCTACAGATACAGTTGAATCTCTGGCTTTACTGAGGCCTTCTACTGTGTGTGTTTTGGTCAAAAGAGGTGAGTATTCAGCCAGTAGAATTCTGCAGAAGTTTGCTTTCCTGCATTTCATGATAAACAAGCATTCCATCTATTGAATATGTGCATAGACAGATGCTTGACAGCTGGTGGGGGGACTGATTTTTACTAGTTACTTTTAACAAAAGAAAATATTTGTTTTTAATAAAATAAAAGTTGGCTTTTTTTCAGTTTACCCATTTTTTTTTTATTTACAGTTTTTCCCTCTTGCCTCCCTGGCTGGCCCTCCTTCTCGCTGAACCTCCCAGCCCCATCACCCCGGCTCCTCCCAGGACTTACCTCTCACTTCTCCCCAATGGCTTGCCCTCCATGGCAGTGTGGCAGGGTGACCCTTGACCTGCTCAGGTCCAGATCTGAAGTCGGGAGCAGCCTGAGTCACTGAGTGCAGGGCCTGTGAAGGTAGGCAATCATCCTGTCAGCCAGGGTGTTTTCCAGTCTTTGGTTCCCCACAGTCTGCAGGTTTGTCTTCCCCACAGGGATGCCGATGTTGGGACTGTGTCCCGGGTGTGAATGTGCGGAGGTATGTTGCTGTCACACATCACTTCCCTTCCTTCCCATGTCCCGCATACCACCCACACACCTGTAGGTGGCAGTGCTGCAGCGGGATGTAGCACCCTCCCCCCTGGGAGAAGGACAGCATCCTGTGGGATGCTTGGAACTCCCCCCCAGCCAGCCCCCGACAATCCAGGCTGATTCCCGAATCCAGATTACTGGCATCATGAGCCATAGCCCTACCACTGCACCAATGGGCTGGACAGTTTACCCATTTTATAAGCAGAGTAAGACACTTTGAGGTGAGCATTGTGCTGGTGTAATGCACTTCCAGGAACCGAAGGCACTCCACCTGCAAAATCATGCCTCACTATGTCCCTGGGTGTGCGTTGTTCCAACATAATGCACACTCCATCGTGTCTTATTGATTACTTAATGCATAAACAGATGAGTAGTGAGGCATGAGGCACTTGCACTGAGTGCCTTCGGCACCTGGAAGTGCATTAACCCAGGACAACCAATGACCAGAAGTATCCCATTGGGCTTATAAAATGAGTAAATTTAGAAACAATTAAAAAAAATACTCAAACTTTTTTAGCAACAGGTATTTTTTTTTTAAAGTAACCAATAAAAAATAGTTCCTTCCCACCTGTTCAATCATCTGCTTTCCTATACATATAGTAGAGGAAATGTTTATTTGTTGTCCTGTACAATGGATGCAAAAGGGAGACGGGCCTGGGATGCTTTTAGAAAACAAATCTGACATTACTTGAATATAAAAAAACTAAGGAATATATGTAAACAATTGGTTAGGAAGCAAGAATGGAATATTACTTAACCTCCCAATTTCAGTTCTTAAATGGTCAATGGACAAATTGCCAAATACTAAGCAATTTCTTGGGAAAGACCACTTCTTCTGCAATACCTCTTCTGACTATTGAACAAGGTTATTTGACAGATTCAATGGAAATTGCCACAAATCTTAATACCACCTTTTGTGGAGCTGCATAAATTGCTCTGTTGGTTGATCTTTAAGACCTTGAGCAACCTGAGACTAGCTATGGTTTTTCTGATGCCGGTTTTAAATTTAAATCACTGATGGTAGATGAAACTTTAAAATACCTCATGAATATGAACTTAAAATCAAAAGTGGCATTGGACAATATTGATCTAAAGGTTTTTTCCTTTGTTATTGATGTATGGCTCATCCACTGTGCACTTTGTACAACCCATTCGTTACCTACTGGCAAGGTCCCGGGTTGTGGAAGCAGATGACCGTGGTCCCTATTTTTGAATTTGGAGAGTGCACCCTGACCAAAAACTACTAATCAATTTCTCTACTTGCCCTGTTGTCTAAGGTCCTTGAAAATATTATTTTTGACCAATTTGAGGAATTTTTGGATACTGGCAATTTGCTAACTACCTGCCAGCATGGTTTTCAAGATAATCACAGCATGCTCACAGCTCTGCTTGAAGTCACTAATGATAATCTCAGTGCCTTGGATAATGGGGATATGGTCAGTGTATCTTCCTGGATACTTCCAAAGCATAGTGGCCTCTATGTACAAAGAGGTGGGTAATACGCACCTGAGGCGTGTACCCCGCCCGCGCAGCTACGCACCCGTGGGAGATCTGTGGGTGGCCACATGCACGAACAGTGGCCACTGCATGACTCCCATACAGGGCCCCACCCCCTGGTGCACAGGCCCACAGAGCAGTCGGGTGCAGAGTTACGGATCTGTGCAGGCAGCCAATCAGCTGCCTGACCCAGATCCCACAGTGGATCACTTGCACCTGTGGGCACTGGGAAGGCTGCCAGTGTGTAAATTGCCACACACAGCATGGGGATCGGGTGCCTGCTCAACCACCTGCTGGCCATCTAGTGTGCCCCACATGCTGGGGCTTCCTTGGTAGGGGTGCACATGACCCACCTCATCGTCACAGCCCAAGGCTGTAACTCTCGGGAGGCCACATGACTGGCCCCCTGCTTTTAAGGCTGCCCCCAATGTAGCAGAGGTACCAACACTCCACATGGTCGTGCATCCCACTGAATGCCAGCATGCCCCCTGCACCTCCTGCGGTCTGCCCCCTGTGCGTAGGTCCGCACTCCTTCAAGGACACGGTGCATAGGGGAATGAAGGTACAATGGGGAATGTTGCACAGGGGGTGCAGTGAGCTTGGGTGGGTGTGCAGTGAGCTGTACACCAGGGTTACGCAGCACATGCCCACTCCACATCTTCATGCATAGGGCCCATGATCTGGTGTACCATGGTTGCCAGCTAACCAAGCCATGGGCTCTTGTTCCATCTCTATCTGCCTTATTCTGGTTTTAGAACTACCTGACTGGCAGATTTCAATCAGTCTCTTTAAATTCCATTTCCTCTCTGCTTACTAAAATTACTACCAGAGCACCCCAGGGATCTATCCTGGGACCTGTTTTGTTTAGTGTTCTCTCTTTTTTTTTCTTTCACATCATACATTAATTTGCACTGGCCACTTATCCTTTGTAAATATTTGTATAATAATTGTTGCTTATCATGATGTACTGATTTTTTTTTCATCCTCTCATTAATTTTACTTTCCTATGTCTGTATATCCGCATGGCTTGTACTCATTGTATAACTTGTCACTACCTCTGTAACTGCCGCCTGTGTGGCTTGGGTCATGCCTGAAAATGGGCCCCTGGATCAGTGCACTTACCCGGTTACCAAAGACTTAAATAAATAAGCATTTGTCAATGCCAAATGTTGATTACGCTGGTGTGTTGAGCTCGCTCACTGCCCCTCTGTCACTCGCTCAGTCTGTTTCTCCCGGTGCTGCAGGCTGCTGTTTTGTACTGGGCTCCTGCCTGCATTAGCACCTTGTTACATAGAAACATAGTTCTGCCCACTAAGAAATCCGCAGCTGTCCCAATAGAGCTGCGTTGAAGTGGCTCACTCCCCCCTCTCACTCACTCATTCTGTTTCTCCTAGCACTGCAGGCTGTCCTTTTGTACTGGGCTCCTGGCTCTGTTGGTGCCTTTTTCTGCCCACAAAGAAATCTGAAGCAGTCCCGACAATGCTCCGTTGAGCTCGCTCAGTCCCCTTCTCTCACTCACTCATTCCATTTCTGGTGGCGTTGCAGGCTGCCCTTTTCTATTGGACTTCTGTCTGCGTTGCCACCATTTGCAGCAGTTACAATACAGCTCCGTTGAGCTCGCTCACTCCCCCTCTCTCACTCACACATTCTGGTTTTCCTACCACTGCAGGCTGCCATTTTGTACTGGGCCTCTGCATGCATTGCTGTGTTTTTCTGCCCACAAACAAATCTGCAGCAGTCCCGACACAGCTCCATTGAGCTCGCTCACTCCCCCTTCCTCACTCACTCATTCTGTTTCTGCCTGTGCTGCAAGCTGGCCTTTTGTACTGGGCTCCTGCCTGTGTTGCTGCATTTTCTGCCCACTAAGAAATCTGCAGCAATCACAATAGAGCTCCACTGAGCTTGCTCACTACCGCTCTGTCACTCACTCATTCTGTTTCTCTTGGCGCTGCAGGCTGCGCTTGTGTACAAGGCTGCTGGCTGTGTTGACACCTTTGTCTGTCCATAAATAAATCCGCAGCTGTACCGACAAAGCTCCATTGAGGTCACTCAGTCTCCCTCTGTCACGCGCTCATTCTGTTTGTCATGGCGCTGCAAGCGGCCCTTTTGTACGGGGCTCCTGCCTGCATTGGTGCCTTTTTCTGCCAACAAAGAAATCCGCAGCAGTCCTGACAGTGCTCCAGTGAGTTCGCTCACTCCCCCCCCCCACTCACTCACTCTCTTGTTCTGTTTCTCCCAGTGCTGCAGGCTGCTCTTTTGTACTGGACTCTTGCATTGGGGCCTTTTTCTGCCCACAAACAAATCCAAAGCAGTCCCGACAGACCTCAGCTGAGCTCGGTTACTCCCCCCTCTCACTCTTTTCATCTTAATCTATCCTAAAAACTTAAGTCCCATAGCGACCGTGCTATTCTCTGTCAGGAATGCAAAAACATATTTTAGCCAGGATGTGAAAAATGATAGCTGTACTGTTCATAAGGAGGTGTGAAAGAATGTCACTGTTGAAAATGTGGCTTGAAAATTTTACAAATTTGTGAAGTTACAAGGGTGCGTGGAAACAGTTGAATGCATGCTTGTAACACAGTCATGTTATGGAGTTTTGACACCAAATTTCCAACATATTGATTTTAGGACCTCTGCTCATGAACAGTGCCAATAAATCAAAGAGATGTTCTTGTTCCAAAAATATTTTTTATAGAATTGCGTATCACATAGCAGGTAATATGCACTTACAGCATAGTTGGAAGATTTATAATTTATGTTTCCAGGTGCAAGTCAGATGACTCTTACGGTTATATGAGTGTGTGCACATGCATTCTTACAGTGAGAGAACTGCAGACTGATAGTGGACACCCTCTTATAGCCATTAGAGATTCTCGACTGCCCATATAAAAATCATCATTACTGATTCAACCAATCAGCACTGAGCTTGCATGTGAGGATCTTCTACAACCACAAAAGTGGCTCCCGTGCAGCATTTGAAAATGGTGAAAGTGTCACTGTTCAAATGTAGGTGTCTGTCTCTCTTAGATTTAAAAGAAACTCTGTTTATGTCATGAAACATACTCTGATAATTTATAAAATGTTTATAGGGACAGTGGGGATGTCTCATATGGAGTGTCTCCACGTACATTCTTAGGGAACCAGAACTGTTCACTTTTGATTTGACTTCCTTACCCTAGGAATGTGCGTGGAAAGACTCTTATAGGAGATATCCCCACTGTCCCTATAAACTTGTATTATAAATCATCAAATTATGCTTATTTCTGTTTATTTATTGAAGTTGTTATCCCTCTCTACAGACAGTTAGTGAGACCCCATCTGGAGTACTGTGTGCAATTCTGGAGACCCCATCTCCTCAAAGACATAGACAGAGTGGAGGCTGTTCAGAGGAGGGCAACCAAAATGGTGCAAGGTCTGCACCAGAAGACAAATGAGGACAGACTAAAGCAGCTTAATAGGTATACCCTTGAGGAAAGGAAGGAGAGGGGGGACATGATATAAACTTTCAAGTATCTCAATGGAATTAACAATGTACAAGAGGGTACTATCTTTCAGAAGAAGAGATGTGCAAGAACAAGAGGGCGCAATTTGAAGATAGAGGGGGGACGGCTTAGAGGTAATGTTAGAAAGTATTTTTTCACAGAGAGAGTTGTGGATGCATGGAACAGCCTTCTTGAGGAGGTTGTGGAGTCAGGAACAGTGGGAGAATTCAAGAATGCATGGGACAGGCATATAGCAATTCTAGTGGGGAGCAGGAGGAAGTAAGCTGTTGATTAACTAGAATCTGCAGCATATCTGTCAGATAGGGAAATGGGAAGACTGGGTGGGCCAAGCGGTCCTTATCTGCCGTCAAATTCTATGTTTCTGTGTTTCCATTTATGTTTTTTTTAACTTTATTTTTAATATTTTTCATTGATATCCATCAATAAGCGTTCCATATAAGAGACAGTCCAAAATAGACATTTACCAATGGGGCAACATACCCCCTTAATCACAAGTATGAAGCTTATACTTTATGCATCTCTTATATTTTGATACAGCATCTGGGGGGATAATCCAATAAAATTTGTAGCCAACTTAGTTCAATCATTTACCAAGGTGGACTCCATGAGCAGCATGACTGTGACCAGAAGGACACTGTCCCAATAGAAGTCCACTAATGAACTACCCCTCCAGGGGGAACATATTGCCATGCACTTTCCCTAAAGCAAGTAACACTGAAAGTATTCATAACTTTTGACATATCAAAGTCTCATGTATGAATTTTAGCATCCTGTCCATTTCTCTCTACTTCCCCTCAAAAAAGAACCATTTTAAGTAATGAAATATTTTCATAAAAGGTCACAAAAATGGAGCATTACCTTGAGTTCCTTAGAAGGTACATATTGTGAATTTGTGAGTAGGCTCATACCTAAAAAATATATGGCCCTCATTCTAAACAGAACTTCCTTGCTCCTGAGGCATCTGCAGACCATTAAACTATTACCAACATTTAAATTCAGTATTTAGGTTTTATAAAGCCTACAGAACTTATTTTAAAGGGTTTAATTACAGTTCCTCATTCTGTGGAGTCTCCAATGATGTCTTCATCCTCCGAGTTGACTGCAGACTTCGTAGCTCGAATCTTGTCTGCCCACCTGCCGGCCTCCACTGGATCCGAGAAAACCCAAACTTTGCCTTGGTGAGGAATCCTTAACTGTGCTGGAAATATAATAGAGTGGGCAATGTTTAAATCTTTCAGTATGCTACGAACACCATCAAATTTTTTCCTCCATTGTCTCATCGTGTAGCTGACATCTGGAAACAGATGAAGTGTTTAACCATCAAAAAGGAGAGGACCATTCCATCGAGCTAGGGACAATATACTATCCCTTTCTCCTATTCCCTCTGTCACCACCAGAAGAGTGTGCGGTGGGCTATCGACCTCAGTTCTCCCTTGTGGCATGATTCTGCATGCTTTCTAAAGACATAAAGCCTCCAGATCACCTTTGACTAGTAATTTTCAGCTAGCCATTCTTTAATAAACATCTTGGGGTGGTCCCACTCAGCTCCCTCTGGTAAGCCTATGACTCTGATATTTGCTGCCCTAGTTTGGTTTTCTAGCATTTCGAGTCTTCCTCTGAAATGTTGGGTCTCTCTGACCACTGACGCCGAAACGCTAGTTGATGGTGCCACTTGCTTTTTGCCATCCAGCATTTCAACCTTCAGGCAGTCTATCGTGGTCTCCACCACAGTTACTCTATTTGTAAAGGTATCCGTCTTTTGGCTCAAGTTCGAAACAGTAGATATTAGCCATTGCATTTTAATGCCCAAGGTCTGCATAGTTTCTACACCAGACTTCAGGCCTGAATTGCCTTCAACAGTTGCTGCAGAAGTCGTGTGTTGAGCTGCTAAATCCTGTTTGCTTTTCGACTGACTCGTACCTCCTCAGTCTTGACATGGATTCCCCATTTGTAAGTTAAACATTGCTCTGTTATCTGGAGATTCAATTTAAGAACTTTATACTAAGATTTAATGGTTTTTGAGTTGGTTTTTGTAGAGAGTCGACGGAGCTCCAAAAACATGTCTTGTCAGTTCGAGCTCCCAGGCCTTCACCACCCACCCATTTCTGTTTAAAGTGTATTTTTAATCTAGCAAGGGCTGGCTCTCCCCTTTGAAATGGAGACATTTCCTAATTTTTAAATACTGCACATAGGCTCTCTTTATGTTGTGGTAACCACAGGGGCCATGAGTGTGCTCTGAAGTTACTTGGTTACTTTAAGGCAGAGGTGCATGCGTGAGTAAAGGGGCAGTGAATTTTTTATATAAAAAGTTTAAGAAAAACACAGATAACACTTAATCTCATCTTACAATCATGGTAAGGCTCTCTAGGGGTGATTTACCATCAGTTGTGGGTTACTTTTAGTAAATTTTGGAATACCCCATTTCAGTTCCATTTTGGTTCCAGTGCCAATAATGCTGCCTGATGGAAATGGAACAAGAATTGGAGCCTGAAATCCTAATTTACCTTATGGCACTCCAACTATATAACCACCTGACATGCCATTATACTCAGATAATGGCTTGGTTAAAGTCGATTGGCACTCAGCAGTGGACATCAATTGCTGTTGAGCAGAGAGCAGTGTGCCACAGGCCTGTTTGATGCCACTATCTACACTCACCTACCTTCTGCCCAAGACCATCACGTGACCAAAGGCAAGTGATACCAGACAGACTAAGTAAAGTACATTGTAGATGGATTAAAAAACAGCCAATGATTGTTTAAGCAAAATAAAAACATTGATCTTTCATGCTGAAATAAACAAAAATGTCTTACCTTATCCTAAATACTATTATTGATGACCTACCTTAAATCACTTCTTATCGATAATCAGCACGGCCCCAAAACACCTTTTAATTCCATCCTGAATAAACCTTTTATGATGATGAATTCTACAGAAAGGGATCATCTTCAAATGAATGCATAGACTATTACAGCACTGATGAATATCAGTCAGAAGCGGACCTCAGAGACAGCCGAGTGTGCATTGATCCAGTGTTGCAGTGCATAGCATTGTTGATGTTTGTTGGTTGGTTGATTCATTGACACCAGATGACTGCTTCACCCTCTGATGCTTATGTTACTGTAGGATATTTGTTCTGGCTTGCTGGTTGGTGCCAGGCTCTTCGCTGGTACAATAGGCTGGAATGTTGGAAGAAAAACGTTTGTGCTTGGTGCTGGATGATGCCAGGCTCTATACTGCTACAAGATGCTTGTTTGCTGGAGAACAAAAGTGGGTGCTTGGTACACTGGCACAAGAGGCTGGAGGTCAAAAGTTCTTTCTTGGTGCTGGCTGGTGCTGTCCTCTACACGTGTGTAAGAGACAGGGTTGTTGGCAGACATAACTCAGTGCTGCCTGGTACAAGACTCTACACTGGTAAATAAAAGAAGAATAAAAGTTATTTATGGTGTTGCCTGGTGCCAGGCTCCAAGCTAGTTCAAGTAGTTTCCAAATGTTTAAAACACTTTGAAATGAACAGTCTCTCTCTTGAGACCATGCACACAAAAGGCACCAAAAAAATCTAGATAATGCAAAAATGTTATCTTTATTCCAGGTTCTAAAACGTTTCATTCAGCTTTTGCACAGATGATCACTTAGACACAAAATATCCTGTTGGTTGGCTTAACCCTTACAGGGAAATGTTGGGGTGGGCAGTATAGTCTAGAGGTTAGAATAACAGGCTGTGAGTGAGCATAGTACATCCAGCAGACCTGAGAATGATTCTAACAAATTCCACTTGCATACTGTGTGACTTTGAGTAAGTTACTTAATGTTCTCAGTGCTCCCAGGTCACCCCTGAAAACAGGCCCTTGTGCCTAGTGGGCCTTCCCCAGATACCAAAGAATTAACAACAAAAAAAAGAAATGAGACAATGTCCACAAATGCATCAGCAGTGATCTGAATGAAGGCTGGTGAGCTTGGTATAAAGCAGATTCACAATGAGATTTACTTACATTTTTCAGTTCCAAATGCTGGTGTCTAGTAACTGTGCTAACCAAAAAAAAAAACAAAAAAAAAACAACAACAACATTCCCAAAACAACAACATTCCCAAGGTGCATTTAAAGAAAGTGCCTTTATACACAGTGCTAGATGCTGGTGGCAAGAGACAGATGTTATCTGACCCCAAAAGTACAGCAACAGATGAAGAATAAACGAGAGCTACCCTGGCACTTCGCCCATTGTGAGCTTCCTCAGGGGAGGTGTCTTTGCTGGTACAAGGGATCGAATTGCTGGAGGACAAAAAATCTTTTTTGGTGCTGTCTGGTGCTGTGCTGTGTGCTGGCACAAGAGGCCAGGTTGCTGGAGGACAAATGTGTTTTTTTTGGGTGATGGCTGATGCCAGGCTCTATGCTAGTACAACAGGCCGGGTTTCTTTTTGATCTTACTTTGATTTTTGCACCCTGCTGCAGCACTCCAGCAGGGGCATCCAGCTGCCAGCCCCCACCGACCAAGAGGACAGCAGGCTCACTCTGTACATGAGAGTCCGGCACGGCCTTTCCCAGTCCCCTTGATGCGATTCCACAACAGGCCTCCAGGTCGGCGGGAGCACGGCCATCAAGCTGCATGGTCGCATCCAGCCCTTTTCCACCTTAGTTTAGCCAAGGAGCCGGCAGTGCAATGACGCACAGTTCATACGTAGGCGTCTTGCCGAACTCCTCCCATACTGGTGCCATGCCTTGTGCCACCCCCTGCCGTCACTAGGGCCACCAAAACATGACACAACCCCAAAAGTCCATCCCAGGGAAGGGACAGCTGTCCTGGGACACTCAATCCAGCCTCTCCCCTGCTAGCCCCCGGCAGCCTGAGTCCGTTCCCAAACCCAGGTCGCTGGTGTGGTGCGAGGTGTGGCATCCAGTGCCTCAACCCTCAGTGCCACCGGACTGGCTTAGGGGCCAGGTTTCTGGAAGACATAAGTTGTTTTTTTAGTGCTGGCTGGTGTCAGACTCTATGGTGGTACAAGAGGTTGGGTTCTAGGAGGAAATAAGTATTTTTTTTGTTACTGAATGGAGTCAGGCTCTATGCTGGTACAAGAGGCCAGGTTACTGACTGACATAAGTTTTTTTTTTTTTTAAGCTGACTGATGACAGGCTCTGTGCTGGTACTAGAGGTGGGGTTGCTGGTAGACATAACATGGTGCTTGGTACTGGCTGGTGACAGTCTCTTTTCTCTATCATTGCAAGAGGACAGAAGTTCTTGTTTTAGTTCTGGTTAATGCCAGACTCTATGCTGGTACAAGAGGCCAGGTTGCTGGAGAACATAAGCTGTTTTTTTGGTGCTGAAAGGTGGTAGACTCTATGCTGGTACAAGAGGTCGGGTTGCTGGAGGACAAAAGTTATTTTTTGGTGCTGGCTGGTGCTGGGCTTTGTGCTCACACAAGAGGCAGGGCTGCTGGAGGACAAAAGTTGTTTTTTGTTGTTGGCAGGTGCAGGGCTGTCCACTGGTACAAGAGGCCAGGTTGATGGAAGGAAGAAGTTCATTCATGATGCTGGAAGGTGACAAAGTCTATGCTGGTACAAGAGGTTGAGTTGCTGGCAGACATAATTGGAGCTTGATGCTGACTGGTATGAGCTCTGCACTAGTACAAAAGGTCAGGTTGCTGGAGGACAAAAGTTCCATTTTGGTGTTGGCTAGTGCCAGGTTCTATGCTGGTACTAGAGTCCAGGCTGCTGGCAGACATAACTTGATGCTGGCTGGTGTCAGGCTTTGAGATGGCACTAGAGGGTGGGTTTCTGGAGGTCAAAAGTTCTTTTTTGGTACTGGCTGGTGCCGGGGCTTTATGCTGGTGCAAGAAGCCAGGTAGCTGGAGGACATAAGTTGTTTTGTTGATGCCGACTGGTGCTGGGCTCTACACTGGTACAAAAGGCTAGGTAGCTGGAGAACAAAATTTATCTTTTGGTGCAGGCTGATACTGGGCTCTACACTTGTAGAAGAGGCCAGGTTATTGGAGGACAAATGTTATTTTTGGTGCTGACTCATACTGGGCTCAATGCTTGTAGAAGAGGCCTGGTTGCTGGAGAACAAAAGTTCTTTTTTGGTGTTGGCAGGTGCCAGATACCACACTGGCAAAAGAGGCCTGGTTGCTGGAGGACACCATTTATTTTTTGGTGATGGCTATTCCTGGGCTCTATGCTTGTAAAAGAGGTTGGGTTGCTGGAGGACATAAGTTGTTTTTTTGGTGCTGGCTGGTGTCGAACTCTATGCTGGTGCAAGAGACCAGATTACTGAAGGACAAAAGTTCTTATTTGGTGCTGGCTAATACTGGGTTCTACACTGGTACAAAAGAGTGGGTTGCTGGATAACAAAAGTTGTTTTTTTTGGTGTTGGCTGGTGCAGAGCTGTCTGCTGGTATGAGAAGCCGAGTGCTGGTGGACATAACTTTGAGCTTGGTGCTGGCTGGCGTGAGCTCTGCACTGGTACAAGAGGTCAGGTTTCGGGAGGACAAAAGTTATTTTTTTGTGGTGGCTGGTGCCAGGCTCTATGCTGGTGCTATAGGCCAGGTTGCTGGAGTACAAAAGTTTCTTTTTGGTGCTGGCTTTTGCCAGGCTGGCTCTAAGCTGGTACTAGAGGTTAGGTTGCTAATGGACACAAGTTGGTGCTGACTAGTGTAAGTCTCTATGCTGGTGCAAGAGACTGGATTGCTAGAAGACAAAAGTTATTTTTTGGTGTTGGTTGGTGCTGAGCTCTGCACTGGTCCAAGAGGCCAAGTTGCTGGAGGCCATAAGTTCTTTTTTTGGTATTGGCTGCTGCCATGCTCTATGCTGGTACAAGAGGCTGATTTGCTTGAGAACATAAGTTCTTTTTTGTTACTGACTGGTACCGGGCTCTATGCTTGTAAATGAGGCCAAGTTGCTGGAGTCCAAATGTTCTTTTTTTGGTGCTGGCTATTGCTGGGCTCTGTGCTAGTACAAGAGGCCAAGTTGCTAGACAGCAAAAGTTATTTTTCGGTATTGGCTGGTACTGGCCTCTGTGCTTGTAAAAGAGGCCAGGTTACTGGAGGACAAATGCTCTTTTTTTGGTGCTGGCTAGTGCTGTGCTCTACACTGGTACAAGATGCTGGTTTGATTGAGAACATGAGTTCTTTTTTGGTACTGGCTGGTACTGGGCTCTATGCTAAGAAGCCAGGTTGCTGAAGGACAAATGCTCTTTTTTGTGCTGTCTCATGATGGGCTCAATGCTTATAGAAAATGCCTGGTTGCTGGAGGACAAAAGTTATTTTCTGGCACTGGCTGGCACTGGACTTTACACTGGCACAAGAGGCCTGGTTGCTGGAGGACAACATTTATTTTTTGTTGTTGGCTGGTGCTGGGCTCTATGCTCGTAGAAGAGGCATGGTTACTGGAGGAAAAAGGGTCTTTTTGGGTTCTGGCTGGTGGCAGGCTCTATGCTTCTAGAAGAGGCGGGATTGCTGGAGGCCATAAGTTGTTTTGTTTATGCTGGCTGGTGCTGGGCTCTACGTTGGTACGAGAGAACAGATTGCTGGAGGACAAAAGTTATTTTTTGGTGCTGGCTGGTGCAGAGCTATCCACTCTTGCAAGAGGCTGAGTTACTGGTGGACATAACTTGGAGCCTGGTGCCGGCTGGTAAGAGCTCTGAACTGGTACAAGAGATCAGGTTGCTGGAGGTCAGAAATTATTTTAGGGGGCTGGCTAGTGCCGAGCTCTAAGCTGGTACAACAGACAAGGTTAGTGGAGTACAAAAGTTCCTTTTTGGTGCTGGTAGTAGAGGGCATATTGCTAGCACACATCACTTTGTGCTGGCTGGTGCCAGGCTCTGTACTGCCACAAGTGGCTGGGTTACTGAAGGACAAAAGTTCATTTTTGGTGCTGGGCTCTACACTGGTAAAGGACACCATGTTGCCAGAGGGCACAAACTCTGTATGTTATAACCTCCTATGTTTAATGTGCCATCTATATGGCCCAGGTCATGCCTGTAAACAGTCCCTGGGACCAGTGTACTTATCCAGTTACTAAATACATAAATAAATAAAATAAAACAAATAAGTTGTTTTTTTGGAGGGGCTAGCTAGTGCCGGTCTCTATGCTGGTACAACAGGCCAGTTTGCTTGAGGACATAAGTTGTTTTTTAATTTTTTGTGTTGACTGGTGACAGACTCTACGCTGGTACAAAAGGCTGGGTTGCTGGAGGACAAACGCTCTTTTTTTGGTTCTGGCTACTGCAGGGCTCTGCCCTGGTTCAAGAGCCTGAGTTGCTAGAGAACACAAGTTATTTTTTGATACTGGCTGGTACTGGCTTCTATGCTTATATAAGAGGCCTGGTTGCTGGAGGTTGAAAGCTCTTTTCTGGTGCTGGCTAGTGCTGGATTTTATACTGGTTCAAGAGGCTATGTTGCAAGAGAATATAAGTTCTTTTTTTGGTACTAGCTGGTACTGACCTCTATGCTTATAAAAGAGGCCAGGTTGCTGGTGAATCTTTTCTGGTGCTGGCTCATGCTGGGTTCTATGCTTGTATAAGAGACTTGGTTGCTGGAGGAGAAACATTCTTTTTTGGTGCTGGTTGGTGCTAGGCTCTGCATTGGTACAAGAGGCCAGGTTGCTGGAAGACAAAAGTTATTTTTTGGTGCTAGTTGGTGCTGGGCTCTGTGCTTGCAGAAGAGGCAGATTTGCCAGAGGAAAAAGTTATTTTTTTGGTGCTGGTTGGTGCCAGGCTCTATGTTGGCACAAGAGGCTGAGTTGCTAAAGGGCAAAAGTTCTTTTTTGGCACTGGGTGGTACTGGGCTTTGTGCTTGCAGAAGAGGCAGGGTTGCTGGAGGACAAAAGTTATTTTCTGGTACTGTCTGGTGCCGGGCTATACACTTGTAGAAGAGGCTGGGTTACTGAAGGTCATAAGGTTTTGTTTTTTTGTGTATTGGCTGGTGCTGGGCTTTAGGTGGTACAAGTCGGTGCTATTTACTAATATCTGTTTTTTCCTGATGAAAAGGGAGACACAAGAAGACAAAATAAACTTGTTAAGTCAAGTATGCTAATAGCAGTTGAATGATTCCATCAGAAGCAGTTGATAAATTTACCATTTCAGCAAACATAGGAGGACCCAACATACCATTGGTATGGAGGAGGTTGTCGTAGAGAAGAAAAACAGTATGATCACCACAGTCAGTGGTTACACCTGCAGGCAAAGAGGAGAGAAAAAGGAACAAAGAAGCATGTTTGTTGACCTGGTGGCACTGAGGGTTGAGGCGCTGAATGAGTGAGTGAGGCACTGAATGAATGAGCATGGGTTGCCAGGGTTGGCCAGGGGGAGAGGATCGAGCATCCAGAGGACTGCTGTCCTCTCCAAAGGAGGGAGGACTGCATGTTCTGCCAAATGACTGCCACCAGGTGGAGACCTGGTAGTAGTGCAGGGCAGGGGCAGCAGAAGAAGAGAAGTGCTACAGGACTCTGAAGCATGCGCATGCCTCCACACAAGTGCGGGGACAGGAGTAAAATAGTGTCAGAACAAGCATATGTGAAGCCAGCCTGTGGCAAAGGGGAGACAAAAAGGAAAAAAGAAACCTGTTTGGTGTCCTGGTGGCGCTGAGGGTTGAGACATTGAATGAATGAGCAGGGGTTGCCAGGGTTGGCCGGGGAGGGAGAGGATCGAGTGTCCAGAGGACTACTGTCCTCTCCCAGGGAGAGAGGAGTGCAAGTTCAGCAGAATGACTGCCACCAGGTGGAGACCTGGTAGTAGTGCAGGGCAGGGGCAGCAGAAGAAGGGAGGTGCTACAGGACTCAGCAGCATGCGCATGCCTCCACTCACGCACATTGATGAGTGCGCCCCAATGTGGTGACAGGAGGAAAAACGGAGGAAAAAAGTGGCAGGACAAGCACATGTGAAGCCAGCCTGTCGATCTCTCGCCTACCTCATCACCAAGACTCAGATGCAGAAGACTGGATTTGTGCTTCTGGGTAGAGGATGGCCCTCCCCTCCTAACCCCACTTTGGGTGGTGGGGGATCCATGGAGGTATTCTGGCCCTTATATGAGTCCTGAGGAGATGAAGGATGGTGGGGATCAGTGGGGCAGAACTGATGAGAGCCCTGCCTGTCCCAGCCACAGGAAAATAAACAAAATATGGAAAAAAAAAGAAACACGCTTGATCAACTGTTCTATACCACAGGCCCATACAACATGTCACATGCCTTCACATATCATTTCCATGGTCCTCTATTACCCAGGGCATTGTCTCTTCCTCTTACTCCTTCTTCTTCAAGCCTTTTCTTCATGACTTTCCTTACAACTACCTCCTGCAACTTGCCCTATTCCTAGACCATAGTGGTCAATCCCACCCCAGAGCTGGACGAAATTAACAAATTCTGATTTTGTGGAATATTTGCAAAAATTCCATGTAAAGTGTTTTTTTTAAAACATTTTAATTGGTCATACTTTAGTCATTCTTCTATCTAGAGACCTATAACGTGGCATGCTTACTTTCAGTAAGGGATTGGAAAGATATGCCACATAACATGACCTTTGGATGAAGGGAGTGGAACTTATAGGGGCTCAAAATATAGCAATTTATTATTTTTGTGAAATGTCTGAAAACATTTCTCTGCTTACAACTTAGCCACCTTCAGGCTAGATAATTGAAAATTTGTATGCATACTTTCTTGGAAGACTTAGAAACTGCTAAATAGGGAGGTTGTTGGTTTAGTAAATTGTAAGTTACAGGAGTTCATAATTTCACAATTTAATTATGTGTTAAAATATGTGAAAATGTTCAAAATATTTGGATGTGTGTAACTTCATTACTATTGCAGGTAAACATCCAAAATTAGGCATGCATAGCTATTGCAATCTTGGAGTGCTATAAATCTGGATAAATGTGGTTTACTAGGTTAACATTTTGTGTGATGATTTTCAGAACTTACTAATTGGCAACATTTCCTCAAGCATTCACGGATGCATAATGGGTAATACCAGAAGAATTCCGCTTGTGGAATTTACCTTTCACAAAGTACTTATCATCACTGAATCCAGTTAGTTGTGCTGAGCTGTTTGCATTCCTGTAGTTCCTTTCTGACTATTTTGTCCCCTTTGCTTTTTTCTCTGTGCTCGATCAGATGGACTCTGTGGATTTGCTTGTCAGACTGGTTTCCTCCTTGTTTTCACAGAAGAGCACTCTGTAAAACAAAACCACCTACTCCCTTTCCCATAGGACCTATCCCTTTGGAATAGCCAGAATTTTTCCTTCTTTTTTTCCCATCATTTTCTTCTCCAATCATGTCTCTGTGAGTTCCTTTAAGTTGGACTTCCAAGTGTATCTGGGACTCAGATGAGTCAATTCTGTGGGATTTAATTCTTACATGTCCTACTTTCAAGTGAGAATTATCCCTGTATGCTTTCTTGACGCTCCCTGATGAAGACCTAATGGTCGAGTGACAGGGTCTTTTGATCAAATTGCCTCCTAGTACTGTGATGTCTCACCTTGGTTTCTTGTTTTTGTAATAAAACAGTGAAATCCATTTCTACAGTCCAGGTTTCTCAAGTGCTGAATCCTTCTTCTGATGCTTCCTTGCTCCAACTGGTGTTCTACTATTCTGTTGCTACATAGCCCAGCTGCCATTCCCTTGGTGAACCCATGCATCAAACTCCTGCCACTGGTGACTCATGCACTAGCTACCTACCCTATCCTATAGTTCAAATCCCTTGTCTTCCCTTTCCATTGACATGACCATACCCCCATCTCCTTTGTAGAAACATCAGTCCTTCTTGGGTTGGCTATTGATCACATTCATTTGACTTGTACTGTGCACAGGCAAATCCCCTAACCTGCATTAGCATCATGGCCTTTCAATGCCCCTCTAACACTCCTGTGACAATAATACCCATCATCTTACTCTATCATTAATAAAGGTGTCTAGATACTTCTGTCACAACAACCTCAGTCACAATTAGTTGTAATGTTTTCAAATGCTAAAAATATATATTATACAATGGCAAGAAAGAATCCTGGCTTCTGATTGGTCAGTTGGCTCCAGAGCAGGGATGTTATCCTGGCATAATATCCCTGTTGATTGTTTTTGGTGCATTGGTGCATTGTTCTCATCTTCTCTTAAGAAACAAAAATATTTTTCATCACTAAAAAAAAATCCTTTAAAATTATTTTTTTATTCTGTATAAAACAAAAAGACATTGTATAATAGCAATAATGTCTGCCAGTGTGGGTGTTATGCTGGGATAACATCCCTTCTCAGGTATTGGGTGCCCTCGGCCTGCGGCTTCGGGCCCAACCACCCAAGGTGGGATGTTATCCCAGCATAACACCCACACTGTCAGGGATTATTCCTTAATTGTCATCTACAGGGTTGTTAAAGGGACAGCAGGTGGCACTGTACAGAAACAATGGTCTTTATGCATGTGCTTCCACCAGTCATTTAGTCAGCAAGCTCTAGTGGTTAGCTGGCATATTGTGAGAAGAAGGCAGGCTAGTGCACAGTGATGTCCATGAACAATCTTTATGGTTCCTGACTCCAGATACAGACCTGATGCTTGGCAGCACTTTGCTTTTACAATGGAGCCTCCTCTGATTGCTACCTTACTGCCTGTTTACTTAGCCCTTTCCTTCCTCTACAATGCCATTTCCAAGTGTATGGTTGGGCAAAATGCACGGATATAGCCTCAACAAAAGTATCACAAAATTCCACAATTTTCACACAAGCTCATGAAATTGAACTTTAATTACTAATGTTATTTTGCAATCTTTTGGCTGCTTTTAGCTTGGCCAGGCTTTGAGCAAGGAGCTAGACGGCTGACATACACACAGCCTCATTTTGGGGTCAGTGAAGCTAACAAAATTAGTGATATTCTGTTCTGGTATAGTAAAATGTTGTTCATATTAAAATATGATAAGGGATACATTAAGTTGAGCAGAGGCTAATTTACAATGAGGTCTCTGCTGCATGTACTCTAAAATTTGTTACAAAACAGTACAATAATATTACAATAATTCAATATCTCTTTACAAATTAACAATTATATATAGCCAGTTAATTAATTTCAGTAACAATTGGTGGTAACAAAAAAATCTGACACAAATCTATACAAAAATCCCCTGCTGTAATTCCAAGAGTGTGTGTTAAATATATTTGACAGCAAGGCAAAGGTTCATTGGCTTAAGGTCTAACTGTGTTTTTATTTTGCCTATACTGATTTTACCAGTGAGAGGTCTAAAAGTGTTGGGAATTGCATGCCACTCCACAGACCCTCAATAATAGAAGGCTGATCTGCCTATTTCTAGCTTATTATGGGGAACCATTAGCTCCAAACCTGCTGCTGATCTGATGGAGCTTTTTTGTCAGATATTAACATTAGATGATATATAATATAATCTGATAATTTTCCCCCAATGCATCTTTGTATAAGAGTCAACATGTGATTATTCCCACAGTCATTCAACCTCTGCCACCTAAGTCATTGCACAATTGACAACTTTGGGTCACACGGGGGAAGGGGGGGGGCTGAGGATAAAGCAAGCAAAATGTGTTATATCATACATCAAACCTTGTAAGCTGTCTCCTCATCACCTCGTGTATAAAATAGCCTCATAGTAAAGTACAGGGAGGTCCATTGTGTACACAACCTGTTTCCTAATTTCTCTAGGTATACTTAGTTTTGCCCAATATAATGCCCCTAGTTGTCTACCCACACTGTTCAGCATTTTATCTATGTGGAAAAACAGCTCAAACCATTGTCCAGCCACATTCCAAGGTATCAGTATGAATTGACTTGTAACTTGATTCTGTTTTCTGTTTTAATACTTAAATCCCCTGGCCCAGTGGCACTGAGAGTTGAGGTGCTGGATGCTACACCTTGCGTCACACTGGCAACCCGGGTTCAAGAGCGAGCCTGAGGCACTGGGGGTCAGCCGGAAGGGGGGAGGAAGGTTTGAGCATCTGATGCCAGCTCACCTTCTCCAGGGAGAGAGGTTGAGGGCTCTGGCAATAGTATACCTCCTGGCAGCAGCCAGTGGTATTGCACCGACAGCTCTCTGTGCAATTGGGTGGTAGGATGTGGCAGACGTCAGTGCAGCATACTTGGGAGCATGCACACACCCTGAACATCATTGCATTTCCATGCTCACTGTTGGGGGGAATCCAAGCATCAAACAAAGGAAAAGCCCCAACATCTGGGAGGACGACATCACTCCACAGCACCACGCCCACTGACGGATCCTGCCTTACTGGGTCCCGATACCTCCGATCTTCACCTTCAACTGCAGGACATTGGATTTCATGTAAGGAAGTACCAAGGAGCAGAAGGCAGCCCGACCTTGGGGGCACAAGCTGGGGGGGGTGTCCTGAGGATGTGTCACAGACGAGTCGGAGGCTGGGGTCCCCAGGTAAGGATGGTCACGGTAGGGCTGGACAAAGCTGGGAGCTGACCGAGGGAGTTCCCAGCAGTCAAGAACTTAAACCCACCTTCATAGCCTTTTTCTTACACCTGTTAAATAGTACTGCTTTTTTTATTGAACACCAATTTGTGTTTTTTGGAAAAAAAAAAGTAATGTCGTGAAAAGTTTTCTGTAGCTTATCTTGAATTTGACCACCAGTATTATCTGTAGGATAGATAATTGCATCATCTGAGTAAAAATGATAAGAAATAGATGGGTCTAGGAAACTCAGATTGTTCATGCAAATGTTAAAAAGAAGTGGGCCTAATATGGAGACCTGTGGCCCTCCAGTAGTGATGGTTGCAAAATCTGAGGTATATTCACCTATAGTTACCAATCGTTTTCTTCCCTTTAGGTAAGAGCTGAACCACTCAGTACAACCTTTGGCCAGACCCATCAAGGTCAGCCTAGACTGGACGATATCTTGGTGCAGACTGTCAAATGTCTTTGATAAGTCCACACAAACAGCACCAGCTGATGACCTCCTATCCCAGGCGAGCTGGATGTTGTTAACAACTTTTACCAGAGCAGATGTTGCAAGCTGGTTCTGTCTAAATCCTGAATGAAACTTGTTTAATTTATTTTGAGTTTCTAGAAAGCATTTTAACTGTAGGCAAACCAACGTTTCAAAGATTTTAACACTTGGGGGATGAAACATATGGGCCAATAGTTTACTACCTCTGATCTTGGCCAAGATTAAAGCTAGACAGACACACAGATAGATAGCTAGATAGAGAGAGAGAGAGAGAGAGAGAGAGGGGGAGATAGCTAGCTAGATAGATAGAGAGATAGATAGAGAGAGAGATAAATAGACAGAGAGAGAGATAGAGAGAGAGATAGATAGAGACAGATAGATAGATAGATAGATAGATAGATAGATAGATAGATAGATAGATAGATAGATAGACAGACAGACAGACAGACAGACATATAGACAGACAGACTTTATTTATAAAGTGCCCCTTCCAGGTGGCTCGGATCACTGTACAATCCATACAGTATAATACAGATCAAACACTCATCTTCACATACATAAAACAACCATAGTACAGACCATAAACATCAGCAAATTCAAAATCAAATTCAAGTCACTATATTAATAACTAAAATCACAGTCATCACCAGTGTTTCATACTACAATAAATTAAATGATTTTTCAAATAAAAATGTCTTGAGCCCCCTCTTAAAGGCTTCCACCAAGGGGGCCTCTCTCAGGTACCCCGGGAGCGAGTTCCACAGAGTAGGTGCAGCCACGGAGAAAGCATGATCTCCTGAAAGCCACAGCCTCACTCTGGGAACCACCAGAAAGCCATCCCCAGAGGAACAGAGATGGCAAACCAGGAAGTGCTGCCCAAGGAGGTCCTGCAGATAGTCAGGTCCCCAACCATGTAGGGCTTTATAGGTCAGTAATTTGACCTTGAAACCAATCCTCCACCTTATCAGCAGCCAGAGCAGTCCGCAAAGAACCTGCGTGATATGTTTGAATCCAGGAACACCTGTCAATGACCTGGCTGCAGTGTTCTGCACCAGCTACAGATGGCAGAGATTGCCTCCTGACAGCCCCAGGTACAAGGCATTGCAGTAGTCTAACCTCGACATAACAAAGACACGTATCAGGGTGGCAAAGTCATCCAGCAGTATCAGGAAATGGATCTGGGCAATGTTTCTTGAAGGGTAGAAACCACTTTGAATGACAGCCAACACCTGACCATCAAGTGTCAGGTCATCATCAAGTATCCAACCCAGATCCCTAAATCAAGTGGAGGGGGTCAGGGATGAGCCACCCAGTCTAAGACCCAGGTCACTCCCCAGCACCCCTGCACCTCGCCGATGACCTGGCTCCACCACCAATACTTCCGTTTTGTCTGGACTGAGTCATGACCAGTTTCAGTCATCCAGTCCTGGATCTTAGCCAGGCTGCTGTTAAACACAGAGACTGCTATCTGGCTCCCATGTGCACAGGACAGGTATAGCTGAGAATCATCGACATAGCAATGAAAACCCAAGCCATACCACCTGATAATGTCTCCCAAGGGCAACATATACACTGTGAACAGGAGGGGCGATAGGACTGATCCCTGCAGAACACCACAGCACAGGGTCCTCGGGCTGGATGAGGATAACCTCATCACCACCCTTTGCACTCTGTCCATGAGGTAGGACCTAAACCAACTGATGACATTGCCAGTTAGCCCACACCAGTTCTGCAGGCTGTCCAACAACAACTCATGATCCACGGTGTCAAATGCTGCAGAGAGATTGAAGAGAACAAGAATAGATCATTCTCCCCTATCTCTCGCTCTAAGGAGATCATTAGACACCTTCAACAATGCGGTCTCTGTACTATGCTCAGGTCTAAATCTGGACTGGAATGACTTGAAAATGGCAGAAGAGGTGAGGCAAGCCTCAAGCTGACCTGCCACCATTTTCTCCAAAACCTTCCCTAAAAATGGGAGGCTTGAGACTGGTCTATAGTTGGTGAGGCAGTCTGGGTCTAGAGAGGGTTTGTTCAAAAGGGGTCTCACCAGAGCCTCTCTCTAGGGAACCAGGAAGACCCCACTCCTCACAGAACATCGGACAATCTCAGCAACCACAGGTCCAATCAGGCTAATACAACCAACCAAAAGTTGGGTTGAACCCAGGTCTAGTTCACAATAGATTGGCTGTAACTTTGAAACTATCTCGCTCACCTCATACACTTCAACTGGGTCAAACTCACTCCACACAAGTGGGATGCCCCTCCGCACCTCCGGCTCGACCCCACAAGCCAATTGAGTGACCCTGGAGGAGATATTGGATCTGATAGAGTATACCTTGTTCTCAAAGAACAGAGTGAACTCTTCGCATCTAGTATTTGAATTAGCTCCCCCTGGATGGAGACATGCTGGGTGTGACAGCCTGTCTACCATGCAGAAGAGCTGAGCCAATCTGTTCCTTGCTGCAGCAATCTCCACAGACAGAAAGTCTGCCTTTTTTCAGGAGAATGCCATTTGGTAGACACTATAATGTGACCGCAAAGTCAATTAGTCCTCCATCAGCCTAGAACTCCTCCAGTGATGCTGCAACGTCCAGCCCTTAATCTTCTGCTCTCTGAGAACCCCATGAAACCATGGAGGTCTCTGGCAAGTGGCTAAGAGCTGTGCACAGATGGGTGCAATAGAGTCAAAGGCAGCGGTGACAGCCTTATTGTAGGCTGCCACTGCACCCTCCGCATTCATCCCACATGCAGTTTCCACATTCGATAGGTCTAGTACTACCTGTAGTCCTGTTGGGGACAGTCCCAGTAAAGGACAGTACCAGATCATCTCCACAGAGGAAGGACCTTGGGGGGAGCCCAAATGAGAACCTCACAGTGCTATGATCCGACCATACCACCGGATCAATCCTGAGATCAGTGACCTCAAGCCCCAGTGTGAACTCCAGGTTCAATGTGTGCCTGTGCAAGTGGGTCGCTGAGGTAACCACCTGTGACAGGCTCAGAGCTTCCATACCTTGGAGGAGGTCACATCCAAATGATGAGAGTTGGTCGTCAACCCAGGAGTTGAAATCCCCCTGAATCATCAATGTGGGGGACTCCAACACCAGGCTGGCAACCAAGACCCTGATTTCCTGCAGGAATTCACTTTCCCCACCAGGTGGACAGTAAATAAGCAGGATCCTGCAACCTGTGCGAGGATCCCCCCCCCCCCACATACACACACACATGGGCACACACCAAGAGCACTCAAAGGTTCAAGCTGGTTTTAAAACAAATGGCCACTCCCCACTTCTGCAATCCTTCCTCGGGCTATGTATCACAGAGTATCCAGCTGGAATACCGCCTCCAATGTGGGGCTAGCATTTTCATCCAGTCAGGTCTCTGTGATGCATACCAGGTCTACCAAGGAGATCAAGTCCGCCATTATAGTGGTCTTGTTCCTCATTGACCTTGCATTACAAAGTACAGCCCAGGTCAGATGAGTGGGAACTGCTGGACTGGCCGTCTGCCCACTCTCTATGGTGGAGCCCTTGGGTATGGGGACCAGACAGGGTGGACCCCTCTCCAGAATCCATTTCACCCCAGGGCACACCCTAGGCCTCACCACCCAAATTGCCATCTCCCTGGCAGCCACTCCTGTGCCCCACTGCTTCGACCTCCGAACACACACAATCCCCAGTGCCCTGCACCTCATATATACCTCTGCAGGTAGGAGAGGAAGTTCAAAATGTTGGAGGTCATGCAGACACAGCTGGGCCGAAGAGTAGCTGCACCTTGGGGGCCCAAGAAACCAATACATCTTGACTGTCCAACTAAGTACTAACAATAAATCAAAATTAAATACAAACTAAATTAACATTAAAACATCCTCAACCCCCTAGCAACCCACCCAAACAAACCCCACACTACAACAAATTTAACTTATGAATATAAACACAAAAGATAACCATCCACTCCAGCGCACACTATTTACACATACCAACACACACACAATTATTCCAAAAAACAAACTTTACCATCCCCACCCCTTAAATCAACAGTTCAAATGTCCCAGGCAGTCAATTATAAAAAGTCCACAGTGCACTAGCCAAAGACCAATAAATTGTTAATTTATAATAGCCAAATATAATGTAGTATATGGGACTCTCACTCCTGAACACCAATCCAAATTCTAAAAAAGGCCAAAGGCACTCTCACTCCCCTCGATCAAGTCTAGAAGAACAAATGTTCAATCGAAGTTAATAGCCAGAATGGCCCTCTCACAGCCTCCAACAGACAGTATGAAGAAAAATTTATTGACCCCCTCTTTGGCACTCTTACTGCCAACAAAGGCTTGTTTTTGATTCCTGCAAAGAATGCACAGTACCTGAGGACAAATAGTTGAAGTGCCCCAGAAGCTGGTGCAGATTTGGGCTTTTCCAGCAAGGCTGAACATGCAGCAAAGAGATAAAACCTTTACTTAGAATCCAGTTCTCATATTCAGCTTTAGCATTCCAGCACTGCCAATCCAACAATTTCAGTCAGTATTTGCAGCCGTCGAAATCTCCACTCAAAAGCAGACACCCCTGCACATTAATCCAACCAGGTCCAAAGTTGAAATTAAATGGTCCTCCAAGATTTATCCGCTGAAATTCAAGCAAGAATGCTGGGACTGGATCACATTTTGCCTTAAAAACAGAGACTGCTTTTGAATGCTTCCATTCTTCAAGAAACTCTCCCATATTAAGCAATATATTAAACATTTTTGCTAGGGGGTGGCTATCATCAGAGATGTGTACTTTAATAGTATTACTTTAATGAGGTTTGTATGGCAGCAAACAGAGTGCAAAACTTGAGATAAAGACACAGGTTTGTCTGTGTATGGACACCCATACATTATCTTTTATAGTCTGGGCATCCACATTTCTTTGGCATGACACCCCCCATGAATCCATGCTGCTTGCGTTCCTGCAGCCCATTGGGTTCAAGATACTCTACCAGTCTTTATTTCAGTGGGGTTTCTATTAATTTCCCCACCACTCAAGTAGCACTAACTAGTCGATAGTTGCTAGCCTCCTACCTGCTGCTGTTCTTATGTAGAAGGACCACATCAGCTCTTTTCTAGTCCTTTAGTACCAACCTGTTTACAGTTAGCTGCTGAAAAAAGCTGTCAGTGGTGCAGCTAGCACCTCCTTGGTTCTTTCACATCCTTGGGTGTATCCCATCCAGTCATATAGCCTTGTCCACTTTCAGAGCTGCAAGTCCCTTTAGTACTTTCCTCTGAAAATGGACTTGTGTCCACCTCCCACCCCCCCTCTGTTCCTGCTGCTCCCTGGAGGTAATTATAAAACCAATACCAAGTGACCACCGTTTTCCTTGATGACATGGTAGTTAGTCATGAAACTTTGGTGATATTAGTGTGGTGAAAGGAATAAAATTTGAATAATTCCGAATACTTTTGGAGCTCAGCCTTCATTTGTCATGACTGGATCACATTTTGCCTTAGAAGTGGTCTCCTCCAAAATACGTTTCATGTATACCCCATCTACAGGAGTGGCCATCCTAGAACTTTCTTTTTTTAGACTTCAGCATGTTACTACCACAGTCCATTATGGACATGCACACCTTCAGATCATCAGGGTATATCCAGGTGGTCAGCAGTGATTGGATAAACCACAGAACATTTTCTTCACTGTGTTTCCCCTCCATGACAGACACAATAAGTAAGGCACTTCTTATATATGGGGGTCTCTGAGAGGCTGTCTGCTTCAATATAACTCCTGCTGGGGATAGTGGTGGCAAACATAGGGCAGGAATAGTGGTAGTGCTGCTTAATAGTGACACACCCACCCAATAGGCAGTGAGACTTTGGAAACTTTGGTCTGTACTGCTGCTGCAGATGTCACTAGTGAATTGCACAGACCCCCCCCCCGCTTCTTTAAAAAGTATCACCATCTGTGTGCATAATGACTTGTACATATTGTAATGGGAAGAACATGCATGGAAAATGGAAAGCATGACAGAATGTTGTCTTTGGATTTCCCTTCAACAGCTACTGTCCTCTGCAATGAAGAATGGGTGAAGATCAAAGGCCATCTCCCTCACAATCAGTTGCATGATTTGGAAGAGGTTGGTGAGTTGGTGGCAGTTTAGTGTGGGCATGTAATGACTCAGATAGTGTACTTAGTTTTGTTGGTGATGGTTGTACTGGATTTTTGAAGCAGCAGCAGTATCTGGGGATGCATCCGTTGACTGTCATGGCTACCATGGTGGCTGCATTATTTGAACAAACTGTTTTATCCCATCACCCATGCCCAACTGTCCCCACTGCTGGCTCGTGGGACCTGAGAGGGGACTGACAATCAATGTAACTATTAGGAAGATGCCATATTCATGGTTTAGATGATTAGCCAGGCTGTTGGTTCCTAATGTTGGAGTAGACTGACGCTGGCTGATTTTTCTGTCACACTGATTGCAATATGCTCTCAGTGGATTTGTGAGGGCATCAGTAAAATGCTCCTACACTGCAGAAGATTGCTGTGGTTTGTAGCTACATAACTGGACTGGTGGGGTTCTATTGGAGCAATAGAGCAGTGACTGCATGATGATTTTGTGTTTTTCTGCCACAGTGGAACGATGCCCTGGCTCATGCCTTATGCTTGATTTGGGTGCTGGATGTGGAGGAGGCATCATATAGTGCCTCAAGGTGGGCAGGCAATCATCCATGCTTATGACACAGAGGTGGTAGTGGTGGTGGTGGTGGTGCTGGTGCCACTGGCAGGTGGTGTCAGCCATCTTGTTTGTACAAAATGAATGGGAGAGGGCTTACCTTTAAAGATTGGGATGGATCTCTTATATCTTCATGGGCAAGAGATCTCAAAGTTCTTGAAGAAGGAACTGTGGTAGACCTGCGTGTTTCTTGTTTGCTTAAGGTGCTTTCATCACCAGATCCACTGAACAAAGGGGACTGGCTGATAGCAGCAAATGGAGAACTAGTTGAATTCTGGGAGCTAATGAACTATGGTTTCTTTGGATGGACTATCACATGTCCAGCTGTAGTCTTTCTCAAAGGCATAGTCCCTGCTCCACCATTATTACTTCCACTCCCTGTCCTGAATGACACCTTGTACTCCATCACTTACAGAACTGGTTCTTGGTGGAGCTGGCATGGTGGAAAATTCCCTGCCTCCCCCAGCATTCCTTTCTCCTCCAGTTCTTCCTCATGGTTTTTATACCACATTGCAGTAGATGCCCACACATGTGCCCATTGTGTCGTTCATTGACACCCTCCTCTTCACCCTCCCTAAGAGACCTAGTATCTCATTGAATATGGCTTTGCTCTTAGCTTTCACTCACAGCCAGGCAAACAAAACTAAAAATAAAGATGCATTTCTGTGCACCATGCCACCAGCAGTCAGATTATTTGTCACATAATTCCTTCACACTCCCGGTTTACTAAATTCAGTATGCCCTGTTCCTACTGCAGAAGGCAAATAAAAAAAGATGAATTTCTGTTCCCAAAGCAACAGGCACACTGCAAAAAAATGTTGTCAATTAAATCTTCTACAGATTCACCTGCACCTCCCCCAGTCTGTGAACTTGACTCAGTCTGTTCCTGCTGCAGGGCTTGCAGCTGCCTGTGCTAGCTTACATTGTGCCTCTTTACTCTTCAGTTTAGCACTATTTCACTAACCTGCCTTCTTGAAAGTACGGGGGAAGGATAATGCACAATTCTCAGAAGATTTCTAATGTTTTCTGATCAAAAGCACTCATTTTTCTTTTACATAAAAGATGCTCCTTCCTGCCCAAGTCCTTCCCATGTGAGAGAGAGAGAGAGAGAGAGAGAGAGAGAGAGAGAGAGAGAGAGATGGAAGTGGCATTGAGATGCATGCAGCATGCTTACTTCTTAGTCTCCATCATTGATGATTGGCTGCTGCAGTTCATGTGGCTTGTCAACTACTAAGATAAGCTAAGTGAGTGTTTCCCTTTAAAAGTGTTGTGTTTTGACATCAAAGTGCTGAAATGTCAAAGGGAAACCAAATTTCTTCAGACCTAGTTCACTAATGTCCAAAATGCTGGATTTTGACACATACAACGAATGCAAATTTGGCATAGGCTTGTCCTTACTTACTGATCTGTAATTACCTGGATCCTCTTTGTCCCCATGTTTGTTCAGAGGTACCATGTTTGCTACCCTCCAGTCTTTTAGCTCCTCTCCTGTTGTCAGTAACTCATTGAAGAGGGTTGTTAGTAGTGCTGCCAGTCCATGTCCCATCTCCCTAAGCACCCTAGGGTACATCCCATGTTGCCCTTGGGTTTTGATAACCTTTATATTCTGCATCCTTTTGAGTAGCCTGTCCATAGATTTCCTGACTGTCTTCTGTTTCTATCCCTCAGATTTCATCATGCTGTATGGTATTAGGCTAACGGGCAGCCATAAACACCAAACTAAACTTCTCATTTAGAATATTAGCTTTCCCCACGTCATATTCCACCTTCTTGCCTTCTTCATCATCCTTTCAATAATGCCCTTTGTCTGTCTCTTTTCTCTGACATACATAAATAAAGTCTTGTATTTTCATCGAGTCATTCTACTATCTTTAGTTCCATGTTTGCTTTTGCCCTTATAATGAATTGTTTGTTTCTTCCTAGCTTTTCCTTATACAACTCCCGGCTGACCACTAAAAAAGCAAAGAAAAGAGACACAGGCTCTGCAGTGCAGCTGCCTAAAGGGAAGCCTCCTCGAAAGTCACAAAGTACAAGAAGCGTGCACACACATGATATTTCAACATATTAAATGTCATTCACATGTAGTGCAAAACATAAACAAAATAAAGACTTACAAACTTGAGTGCCAGCCGATGGAACGCTGATGATCAACTTCACAATGTTTCACATCATGCTGAGGCTTCTACAGGGGGCCTCTGATTCTGCCCCACTGTAGGTCCTAAAGGCCCTCTCATGACCATCAAACCAAACTGGTTTCATGTGCTTATTTGCCTTACTAACATACCTAATGCACTCCTGGGAAGCCTCCAATACTGCCTCTTTTATGAATACCTATTTCTTCTCTGCCCACTTTAGTACATATGTGTCCATTAGTCTATCAATTATTATCTCTATCATTCAAGCAAAGCCCATTCCTCTAAAGTCAGGGGCCATGGTACTTTAGCTAATACTCTGAGCCTCAAACACTATGTTAAATCTCACAGGTATGCATACATGAATTTGCATGTAGAATGTTGTTTTCATGCAGCCCTGTCCGTGAATGGATTAAACTACATGTGAAAAACTGCCCCTTGGGCCATACCAGATTACAGGGCAGTTTTGATATTCTGATTCACTTCTCTGCCACCACTTGATTATATCAGAAAATACCCCATCCTGCTCCTGAACCAGGAAGTCAAACACAATAATGTTTGGTATGGTGCACTTTGGATGGCAGACTGTAAACAGAGAATTGTTTGCCAGCAGAAATATTAAAATTACCTTTTCAATAATGAGGCACAGTCACTGTTCTATAAAAAATAGATTCTTTTCTACTAGATACTGCCGGTATTAACAAATAAACAGGTTATGTACGGCAAGACAAAAAGACTTACATGTTTACTGGAAAGGAAAGGAAAAATAGTTAACAGACAGATGATTGTTAGAAGAATCTTAGAAATCTGGTCTCTCCTAGACTCTATATTTACCTGCCAGCTAACTTGAAAGAACACTCATCTAGAACTGTCCTTCCCTCACACAGATAAGCTAGCTACTGGCAAGGCTCTCCCTTCCTCATCAGATGTAGAAAGTCAGAGACAGCGAGCTGGGTGCCCAGCTCCCCAATGTATGTGCTCAACAGGCTGTGGGGATGTGACCTTTCCCCTTAGTGACAGTTCTCCCCAGTGTTCCCCACCCACATGACAGTGAGTGTGTGTGTGTGTGTGTGTGTGTATGTGTGTGTTTGTATATGTGTGACATCACCAGGCCAACTGGCATTATTCTCACCTAGTGATATCCTTACTCACAGCTTTATGACCCTGTTTTCATCCTTTTTGCAGGATATTTCCGTGCCAGAAATAGCACCCTCACATCTGCCAGGGTCTGATGCTGGATGACCTCATGGGAAACCTCACAACCTCCCAGGTGGCAAGTGTTTCTTCTGAGAGATGCCTGGACATGTGACCTGGAAGCCATTTTGTATCCATTCCAAACAGCGAGCACTTATATGAAAATATGATAAATGAAAGAAGAAACAATTACACGAACAAAAAAAAGAATAACTTAAGCTGGTCACATCACTGTCACACTGTACTACTGTATATTGATTAAAAAGTGGTGCTTCTTGAACAACATTGACTACAGAAGGCATTGTAATAGATCTCGTAAAAATATGCAAGCAAACATTGAAACATTGACAATGCTTGCGTTTTTTAACTGTTTTTCTTTTGAAGAGAACTTCTTCAAGCTGAAGGTCCTGTAGATATCTGCCACTGTGATATGACCTCTAGGATTGTGTATAAGTTCTCAGTGTAGATCCCCCCAGTTTGCTAGTCATACCTATACAGATGGTAAGAATTTCACTAATTACCAAGACTTCAGACTACACTCTGTAAGGGCTTCCTGCTAGGCTGCATTCAAGTCCCAGAAGAAACTAATTTGAACTGATGTTCTGAAACCCTACCCATCAGTCCTATTACTGAGTCTGTCATCAGCAAAACCAAATCACTCAGAGTGAATGTAACTCCAATCTTCAACAAATGCAGAAAAGAGTACACATAACTACAAGCGGTATTATAAGCTATGTTTTTTGGCATCTATAAAACCTATCAGGCTGAGCAGTTAAATGAAAAGCAGCAGCTCTCTGGGACCAGGAGCATGCTTGGAGTGAGATGGGAGGGGACTAGGGAGAGAGCATAATCTTCCTGTGGCAGCCTTAGGGGTGTGCTCCATTTGCAGAACTGTGCCAGTCCAGTTCTACCCTATGGCAATAAAGAGTTAGGAGTGCTAGTACTTTAAGAAATATCACTAGGTGTTTCAAGTTTTAGCATGATTTCCTGACCTTGGAGCTTGTCATTTCCTGAGTACCTCCTGTGCTTGTCTATCTCCTGCAAGTTTCCCCAGGCTTTCTGGGTTGCCCGCTCACTGGAGTTTAAATAGGGGGGCCTAGCCCTTCAAACTGGTGTGGTTGGTGTGGAGGGAGTTCCAGCACTATGCTTGTGTGAGACAGAGAGACAGAGAGAGACATATGCTGTGGCTGTAACTGACCAGAGGGGGCTTGCCAAACTTGAGGTGGTAGCAAGGTCCTATGATTGGAATGACAACTGCTCCCTCTGGGCTGAATCTCTGGAGTCTGGATCCCAGCCAAGATCCAAAATCGGGATGGTAAGGGCATGTTGGCAGCTCCCCTTAAAGGGGGCCACCTGATAGTGATCGCCAGTAAATCTCAACGCCCCAAGCACAGTCCAAGGGTTACCCCATGAATCAGGCTCCAAGAGGTGGAGCAAGCATTGGGACCATTAACCCTGAATGTGGAGGTACTGCTGAAACATCAAGGCTTAGGAGATGGATTAGATGCAGTGCATCCAGTTCTACCTCATTTTGTGCTTAGAACTGAGTACTGTTTAGGATAACATAGGAGGATAGATTCCACATCCATGCATGGGATATACTAGTCCTACTATAAATGCATATATGGATGTGGTGGGGATTGTCTCTGTGTCACAGGTAAATCCTGTGGTAAACCCCCATTCCTTTGAATCCCTTGGATCTCAGGCATGTATTATCCCCTTAGGTATTTTATTTGGTACCCCTGAGGAGTGCTGACTGTACACAAGTGAGTGTAAATAAGGAGGCAGTATAGCACAGTGTTTTAAGGCTCTGAGCTGCAAACCTGGAGACCTGGGCTTGAATCTCACAGCCCCCACTTGCATACTGTGTGACCCATAGCAAGTTACTTAACTTCCTTGTGCTCCCAGGTCGCACTTGTAAACAAGCTTCAGCTTAGTGTATCTCTACTGGTTAAAAAAATTAATAAAATAAATAAGTTGTTTTTTAAGCAACTCATTTTAAGATTGAGTGCTCTGTGTCCTGAAGTTATTGTTGGGAAGGAGAAGACCAGATTGCTTTCAAGAAAAGCAGTACTTCTATGTGGCCTGAGACATATCTCTGTTCCATTGCCCAAATATTCCCAGAGATCCACCTCTCACCAGGCTAGTTTACTAATAGATCTTCTGCCTCTAGCCCAGTTGGGTACAATGCTCAAGTGTCTGGGGGCATTCTCCAAAATAATCTCTGATGAAGACACCATGCTATATAAGTAAGTTTATTTTACCCGTTCCCTGAGAACTGCTGTGCATAGAACCCAGGCCAGCCCCCTTAGTGTGAAAGCACCCACTTCCCCAAGGGCTCCAGTACAACCACTGGCAGACTGCCCAACACCCCACCACCATCTGGCATGTGGGCATTGCAGCCAGTCTTCCTGGTGCATCAGGAAGAATGGGGAAACCCACAATGTCACTGCATCATGGAGACACTGCTGGGTTTTGTGTGGCATGTTTTGTTGCTGACCCCAAGGGTTCCTTAATTTGGGCAAGGGAAAAAGGAATTTATATTTCTGCTGTTAAAAATGTGTATAAGGGACTGAACTGTGGACTTTGTATAACAGCAAGGTGAGCTATGAGTTGAGATACTTTTGGATCCACCTGGGGTACACAGTAGCTTGTGAGTGGTGCTGAGATGTTTTTGGGCCAGTACCAAAGGCCAATGTCAGGGGCCCACTTTCAGACAGTGAAGGAGGAAGTGATGTAGCACATGAATCCCAGGTGCAAGGGAGCATTTAGCTTCCTTCAGAATAGTGCAGCATTTGGACCTTTTAAGTGTTTTGAGGGAGCTTTTAGTACATGGTAGGCCCATGAAACTTAGAGCCTAGTAACAAGGAGCCCCTGACCCATGGTTTGGAACTGACATTGATGAGATGGAGCATTCACTGGTACCATTGTATTTCAACCCACATGACTTGTAATTAGAGGGGACATTTTCTACCCTTTAGGACCACTGAGAGTACACAGTGTTTGCAGGGCCTTTGATACCACTGATTTTAGCCTTTTACTACAAGGGCAAGAGAGACAGTCATTTCTTTGGGGGGGAGCAAGCATTGGGACCATTAACCCTGAATGTGGAGGTATTGCTGAAACATCAAGGCTTAGGAAATGGGTTAGATGCAGTGCATCCAGTTCTACCTCATTTTGTGCTTAGAACTGAGTACTGTTTAGGATAACATAGGAGGATAGATTCCACATCTTAGGGGCCAGTGACCTGTTTTTCTATAAGGGGCCCTGTATGCTAAACCTATGCTTCAGCCATTTGGGCTCCATGTCCAGACTATCACTAGTATTAAACCAATACCAATCACCCCACTGGTACTTGTGCATCTAGGTTCCTATTGCCCTCATGTAATGGGTAGATTCTTGGTGTCTCGATGCCAAAATTTCCAACAAACTTACATTTGCTACCTGGGGTGATGATTTGGTGGTGGGAGCATGGAGCTTAAGGGCCAGTGACCTGTTTCCCCATCTGGGGTTTTCGGATGTTACACCTATTTGGGCCTGATCTCCACACTATCACTAGCACTAGTACTGAACCTGTGCCAGTCAACCCACTGGTACTTGTGTGTCTAGGCTGATATGGCCTTGCCATAGGGGACAGACTGTTAGTGTCTTAATGCCCAAATTGCCAACAAACTTACATTCACCTACTTAGGGTGATGTTTCAGAGGATGCACCTAAGAAGCACAAATGATGGACCAGTACCTCACCAACTCATAGGGTGTTGAAGAACCTGACATTGAGGTAAATTGCAGCACTACTTCAGAATACAGTGGAGATACTGGTAGAGATGATGGAGGATGGGGAGAGTGAGAAGCGGGGCAGCAGCTGATGACTTTGTTGCACCCACTTCCTTATCCCTCTGTTGCCATTGGCAGCAATAGGTCACCCTGTTTAGCTTCCCAGAGCCACCCTTTTTGGCATTCTAGAAAGGCAGCACCATGTGACAGGGTAGAATAAGGCCCAGGGCCTAATTCTCAAAGCCCTTAGAATGATGCAAGGTGCCTGCGTCAAACATAAATGACACAAGTTGCACCTTGCATCAAAAAATGTGCCCTGAGCTATTCCCAAAAGCAGCCTGTGTCAAACGCAGGTTGCACATGCCAAAGGGGGTCTGCGCCAGCCTTGCACCACAAAATTGGCTACAGCATGTGTTACCCCCCCAAGCCCTGAACTGCCCTTAAGTGGTATTATTAAAAGAAATTATACCCTGGTGATCTAGTGCCCCCCCTCACTGTGATCATCCCATAAGTTGTATTAGGAAAAAGAAATTAAATCCTGGTGATCTAGTGCCCCCCAACCCTCCCAGACCTGCTCATAAATTGTATTATTAAAGAAAGTAAATCCCTGGTGATCAAGTGGCCCCCACCCCGGTGGGTAGTGCCCATCACCCTGCTCCCACTCCCTCCCCATCCCAACCCTGATCTGGAGACTGGCACAATAATCCATCCCCCTGTGTCATTTGTTATACATAAAGAGTAGAGTTAAATGCAAGGATCTGTTCTGTTCTGTCCTCTCCTTCTTTTCTGTCTCTTGTCTATCTGATTGAGCAACCAAATGTTCTTGTGAGACCTAGGAACTTATCACTCTGACTGTCTTACGATTCTCCACCTCTCACTATCTTTCTGCCTTCACTTGCTGTTTCTGTCTTTCTTCCTTCCCCCTTGCATATCTGCAGTTATAAAAATATATGTGAATATTTGTGTGAAACTGTAAATGATACTGGGATACCTTGGTTTGAAAATGTATATAGTTATATTGTTGAAAAGACTGAAAAAAACTATTTGGAACTCAAAGGGTTAAACTTGCCATGTAGCATAAACTTTTGCAGAGCTGTCAGCAGGAGTTCAGCTTGGGACCCTGTTCTATTTGTTGCACCTGCAAGGAAACAGACAAGAACATTTTGAGGAAAACAGGATGTCTCTTAATGAGTTCCCAATCCCAGGCAAAGACTTATAGAAAGAGCAGCAATGCTTTTGCTAGAGCGAGAGACAAAGACTGAGATTTGGAATTGAAAAGAAACCCTCAGATGAAGGACTTTGTTTTCTCTGTTTGTTTTGCCTTTGTAAATAGTTATACAGAACATTTTTTTATTTTACTGTTATTGGTAATTATAAAAGTTATCTGTGAATTTTACAATTGCTCCTGAGTTCTCTGTGCTTCCTAACCTGTGCCTCAATGGCATATGGTGTCAGCCTAAGTGGGTACTAGACCTGGTACCAGGGAAGCATAGCAGAAAGGTATGGATTCTGCAGCACCAAGCCAAGGAGTCATTACCAGAAGAGTGGCAGCCAAATTAGCAGAGACAGAAGTCCATGCTAAGACTGTACGGCCAGCACCAGTCATAGAAAAAAAAGAACAGGCAGTGACAGAACCTGAAAGCCTGACTGCCTTTTTCAAATGGTGGGCTATA
This sequence comes from Neoceratodus forsteri, assembly GCA_016271365.2. NCBI lineage: Eukaryota > Metazoa > Chordata > Ceratodontiformes > Ceratodontidae > Neoceratodus > Neoceratodus forsteri. The sequence goes on from CM057453.1 coordinate 439,537,858, forward strand.
TAACAAAAAGAGATGGAGAAAAAAAGAAGAGAGGAGATGCAGCAGAGAGAAAAGAGATTCAACATTTAGAAGCACAGTGAAAAGAAGAGATGCAGCGACAGGAGCAGCAATGGCTGGAGGCCTTGCAAGCTATCAAAGTTGGAGCATCTGGCACAGGTCCAGCAGAGCAACAACACACAAACAACTTAAAAGACATTAAACTTGCAAAGTTGTATCCCTCAGATTATACTGAAGCATACCTGTCAACTTTTGAAAGGGTTGCCACAGCCTGCCAGTTGTCAAAGCAGCAATGGGTAAACAGGTTGGTACCTTACCTGACAGATAAAGCCCAACATGCCTACAACAATATGGACACTGCACTGTCAGAAAACTATGACCTGGTAAAAAGAAATCCTGAAAAGATATGACATCTCAGGAGAGACCTACAGGCAGAGATTCTGGTCTCTGAAGTACAACTCAGTCAGTAATCTTTGAGAAGCCTTCACCCAACTCAGAGAACTCCTTATTAAATGGCTCCAACCAGAAGGCAAAACAGTCCCACAGATTATCAACACACTTGCAGTGGGAAGTTCATCAGTATCATGCCTACAGACATGCAGCTTTGGGTAAAAGAACACCGACCAGAAAGTGGGTAAAAAGCTATTTCTTTGGCTGAAGACTACCAGATGGTCAGACAGATACCACAGTAGCAAAGTAACAGCCAAGCACCAGTAAAACCCTCTTTTTCCCGATTTAACTCCAAGTTGGACAAGAACTCTGGTGGGGTAACAAATCTGCACTCAAAGACTTTATTTACTATAACTGTAATAAGCCAGGCCATATTGCAAGAAACTGCTGCAGTGAGGAGTGTGACACTGGAGCAGATTTGTCCTTAGCAAATTGGGACAAGTATTTAACAGATGTTAAGGTGAGAGATAAGACTGTGAAAGGACTTATGGATTCAGAAAGTAGACAGACTGGTGCATGTTGAAATGCTGGGAAAGAACTGTGCAAAAAGAGCAGGTACTGGTGTCATCTGCATCAATGGGGACACTCGATACTGTCCCACCACCCAGTTGACTCTCATTATCAATGGGGTGTTGTACCAAATGAAAGTCGAGTAGTATCTAAGTTACCGGTACCTGTGATTATTGGAAATGACTTTCCAGGATTTACTGAGTTAGTCGCAGAAAGAGTAAATCCTGATGTTTCAGCAGCTATGATGGCAAGGGCACAGGCAAAGAAAATGTCAGATAATGGGGACAATTTTCATTTTGGTGATTTTGATTCAGACTTGTTTGAGCACAGTTCCAAGATCCGGAAGTCCAGGAAAGAAAGAAGATGCCTGAAAAAACAGTGGCAACAAAAGACTGATGGACACAAGGGGTTAACATATGAAAATACTGAAACTAAATTGATAACTGATTGTGATTTTGTTTCAGAGCAAGCTAAAGATGTTTCTCTCTGGGGTTATTTTAAACAGCTGGGGGTGAAACCAAAACAGTGTGAACCATTGTTTAAAAAATTTAATGAGTTACTGTACAGAGTTTGTGTTAAACCTCAGACACAGGAACAGACAGAACAATTGGTTATACCACAAAAGTATAGATCTGAGTTGTTACGGATAGCACATGATAGTCCTTTAGCTGGTCATTTGGGGAGGGATCGCACCCTTGCCAGATCTCTGTATAGATTTTATTGGCCAGGAATTCATGAAGATGTTGCTACCTATTGTAGTTCTTGTGCTGATGGTCAGAAAGTTGCCCCAGTGACCAAAAAAGACAAGGTGCCCCTGGTGCCCCTACCCTTGATAGATGTACCTTTTGAGATAATCGCAATGGATGTGGTGGGCCCCTTCGACAAAAGTAAAAAGGATAATCAGTTCATTTTAATAGTATGTGACTATGTTGGATCTATCAAGCCAAGGCAAAATAAATTTTGCTGACCTCCCCCACGGCGACTGATTGTTGTTGACATCCCCAACACGGCCTGGTCCTGACCATGATCGAAAATATACCGACACCTGTCCAGTGTTAATGTGGGGGGAACTGTGCTGCCCCCTACACCCCTCCATGAGAGGGCCTCTGCCCCCACAACCCCAGACATAAGGATTCTCAACTCCGTTGGGGGGGGTGGATGTCAGGGGAAAATGGCTAACACCAAGTGTTGAGTTGTCAGCACATCGATGCAACAACCTGTTCTACACTGTGGATGTTGAATGGCTTGCTGTCACTGTGCTGGTTTCTTGGTGTGGGAGTCACGGTAACAACTGTATATGGACTATGTTACTCGATACTCAGAGTCAGTTCCTATGCATACTGTCACAGCCCCAACAGTGGCAGCAGAGCTTGCCAAAATTTTCAGCATGATGGACATATCTGAAGAGATTATTACTGAACAGGGTAGTAATTTTGGTGCTGCATTACAGAAGAAGCTGTACAGATTGCTAGGTATCAGCACCATAAGAACCTCCCCTTATCATCCTCAGACAGACCGTCTTGTTGAGCGTTTTATTCAAACTCTAAGATGCATGTTAAAAAATGTTGTAAAAGGGGAAGGGAAAGATTGGGACCAATACTTACTTTACCTGCTTTTTGCTTACAGAGGAGTGCTGTGGGCATCAACAGGTTTTTCACCATTTGAAATGCTGTATGGTAGACAATCTACAGGGCCACTAGATGTAATAAAAGAAACATAGGAAGATAATCCTACTCAGAAACAATCTAATACATCATATATGTTTGCTTTGAGAAAGAAGCTGGCAAAATATGTTGCAATTGCCCATAGTAATCAGAAAGTGGTCCAAAACCAGCAGAAGGCATATTATGACCAAGGGTCTGTGTCTTCTGTTGGCACCCTTAGCAAACTGTGTGAAAGGCTTTGGGGCACCATGCATTTCTGCTTAAAGTTGATCCAGCATAATATTCTCTGGTGATTTGCATATGCAGCCCATGATGCTTTGCATTATGGGGGCATGTGTGATTTTATATTATGACCACGGAGTAAAAGAAAATGTTTTTGAACCAGGTGAAAGGGTCTTGCTACTGTTACTGACTACAGAAAATAAACTGTTAATGAAGTGGCAAGGGCCGTATAAGGTGCTTAAACGTACTGGTACAGTTAAATATGAAATTGAGATCCTTTATAGGAAAAATCCTACTAAAATATACCATGCTAACCTCCTCAAGAAATGGGTTGAAAAAACACCAAAGGCTGAATTGCTAGTTTTACCAGACATTGATAAAGAAGATATTGATATAGCTTATAACAGGAGCAAACTGTAACTGCTGATGCTGTAAAGGTGAATGTTTCCTTAACCTCAGAACAAATCACAGAAATTTGTAACTTGCTAAAGACATTTAACTGTACTTTTACCACAATGCCAGGCCATGCAAAAGGGGTTGAGCATGTAACAGTGACAGGGAAAGCCCGTCCTATCACACAAAAAGCATAGAGATTACCAGAGTAGTTAAGAACTGACGTGGTTAAGGAAATACAAAAAATTAGAGAATTGGGTATCACAGAAGAGTTGAGAAGTATTTAGTCATCACCAATGGTGATTGTAAATAAAAAGGAAGGGGATGTAAGAATATGCCTTGATTTTAGGAAACTTAATCAAGTGTCAGAATCTGACAGTTATCCTATGCCCAGGATAGATGATTTGGTGGACAGATTGGGAATGCGAAGTACATCAGTACCCTCGATCTCACCAAGGGTTATTGGTAATTCCCACTAGCTAATGAATCCAGGGAAAAAACTGTATTTGACACTCCTATTGGATTCTATCAGTTCACCGCCATGCCGTTTGGTTTACATTGTGCAACTATTACATTCCAGCAGTACATGGATGTCATTTTATCCCCTCATACTGCTTATTGTGCTACATACCTGGATGATGTTATGATGTACAATCCAGACTGGAAAAGCCACCTGGAGCACCTACAAGCAGTTATCCAATCTATCAAAAAGGCAGGTCTGACAATTAATCCTACCAAATGTGCATTGGGTATGCAGGAAACCAAATATTTGGGTTATGTTTTGGGAAATGGGGAAGTCAAGCCAGAGACTTCTAAGACAGAAGCTGTAGCTAACAGCCCTGTCCCTAAAACAAAGAAACATGTCAGGTAATTTTTAGGGCTGGTCAGTTATTATCGAAGATTTGTTCTCAACTTTGCCTGGTTAGCTACTCCCTTCACTGAACTCATGAAGACATGGTTCCCAAATAATGTGAAATGGACCCCAGAATGTGATGAAGCTTTTCAGGCCATTAAGGCTGCATTATGTTCAGCCCATGTTTTAAGACACCCAGACTCTGAGAAATAGTTTTTTTTTGCAGACAGATGCATCAGAGGTAGGCCTAGGTGCAGTCTTGAGTCCGCATACAGATGGGAAGGAATATCCCATTCTATATATCAGTAGAACGTGGCACGACAGAGAGAAAAGGTACTCCACCATTGAAAAGGAATGCCTTGCGGCAAAGTGGGCCATGGAGTCCCTTAAATTTTGTTTGCTAGGAGCTGACTTTGTACTGGTAATAGATCACAATCCTCTCTGTTGGGTTAATCAAATGAAGGATAAAAATTCCAGAGTCACATGGTGGTACCTAGCACTACAGCCATTTAAATTTAAAGTAATGCACAAATCTGGAAAACAGAATATCAATGCTGATTTTCTGTCAAGCTATGGATCAGGAATTGAGAATTCTGAAGGTTGAAACAACATATGTGCATTTAAACTTCTCTGTTTGCTGTACTGCATATGTACTGAACTGTAAAGGTTATAAGCTAATGTTAGAAGAGTATTACTAGAAAGTTATGGAAACCTGTTTTTTTTTTTTAAACAGGTTCCCTCTTAAAGAGAGAGGTATGTAACAGGGTTGAATAAGGCCCTGTCTCATGTGTTACACAGAAAGAGAAGAGTTAAATGCAAGGATCTGTTCCATCCTCTCCGTTTCTGTCTCTTGTCTGTATGGTTGTGCAACCAAATGTTCCCATGACTCAGTGAGTGCTCACTGTATACAGTACGCACTCACTGACAGCTCAGTCGGCAGCTGGCCATGGGGAGAGAGGACAGCTGTTCCAGTTGCCAGCTCGGGATCAGGATGGGGGGAGCAATGTGATGGGGCACTACCTACCAGGGTGGGGGCAGGGGGTCTGTTAGACACCAGGGAAAGTTACCTCCTTTGCATCAGACAAACGATCAGCAGGAGGGAAACAGTGTATGTCTTCATAGTGGGCCAACTGACTAGCTTGAACTGTGATGGGGATGGAGATTGGGCGGGGGGAGGAACTTACATACCTCATCTTGATAATACTTCCCAGATCCCTAAAAGAGACCACCAGGTGGCTAAAAAGGTCTGTAGATTAGAGGTGGAGCTTGGGTTTGTAGATGTCCGGCTCCATCTCCATGGGCAAAGCCAACATTATACCTATCACTCCTCACCCCATAAAATCTATTCTCATCTGGACTGTTTCTTGGTTCCGAACGATCTGGGTGGTAGCTTGGAGGATTGCTGGATGGCTAACCTGGGTCTGTGTGATCATATCCCCATCCACCTAAAAGTCTAATTAGGCATGACAAAGAAAAATACCTTCTGGAGGCTGAACACTGCCTTACTACAGGACAATAAAATTAAAGACAGTATCCCTGCCTTCATAGAACAGGCAGTGAGAGACAATGATACTCAGGATGTCAGAGCCGGTACACTCTGTAACTCAGTGAAGGATCTCCTCAGGGGCATGTTTACTGAATACTCTGCAAAGAGAAAGAAACAGAGAGAGAGACTAAGAAATCTGAAGCTGCTGAGCAGATCAGGACATTAGAGTCACAACAAATGCAAAAAACTAGACAAAACCAAGAGAAAACAATTACACGTGCTCAAGAAGGAACTGGCACCCTCCTTAACTATTAGGTTGAGCAAAAACTACTTTTTTTAAGACGAAGGTATTATGAAGGGGGCCCCAGATCTCTCTGGATGCTAGCTTCTCGTCTTCAGGTGTAACCAGCCAGAGCCCATATTACTAACAAGAATTAGCCCACAAACCGGTGTAAAACTGAGTTCCATTCATGGGTTTGCCGAGACCTTTAAATCATATTGTACTACTTTATACACAGAGACAGGATCAGCGCTAGAGGTCGCACTGCTGGCCCGGTGGCGCTGAGGGTTGAGGCGCTGGACGCCACACCTCGTGTCACGCCGGCAAACAAGGTTAAGGCATGAGCGCTGGCTGCTGGGGGTTGGCAGGGGGAGAGAGAGAATCGAGCATCTGGAGGACTACTCTTCTCACTCGGGGAGGGATCCAGGGATAGCCCTGCACTGCAGTGACCCCCTGTGGAGACCAGAGGCATTGCAAAGCACAGGGCCTAGCAGTGGGATGCAGAGCCGCTACAGATGTCTCTGGCATCATTGCATGCTCGGGCTCTGCAGGGAGGGAGGGAGGAAGGGCGTAACTAAGAAAAATCCCTTCTCCTGATGAAGTGGCTACTCTGGGGCTGACACCCACATGCCTTACAGGGTCCTCTCTCTGCCCTTTGGCCTCTCGGTGGTACAAAGCTGGGGCAATCTGATTATAGATAGAGCACCAGAGTGGTTGCGGCCCTGCCCGAGGCGCTCAGAATCGGGGGGGGCTTCCCTGGTGGAGGTCACCAAGGGGCAGTAATATATATGAGGAGAAGAGGATCAAGGTGGATGGTAGAGCAGACCACTGAGTTGAGGCAGCCTGAGAGAGTTCAGGGTTAAGGTGCTATAAATAGAGTTCGGAAAAAAAAAAGAGGTCACAGTGATCTAATCCCTGAATAAATTAAACTTATCGCAAGTCACAACGTAACAGAATGCTGCTCTCATGGCTCCCATTACTGCTGCAGCTATCACGGAGGAGTTTGCATGCATTAAGACAGGGAAATGTCCAGGCAAGAATGGGTTAGGCAGGGAGTTCTATAAACAATTTCAGGATTTGATGATCCCACTTCTGCTGCGGGTCTATGGTTATGCCCTCTCTGCTGATGGCTCCATGACTGCATCTTGGTCACAGTCAAGGACCCTAAACAATGTAGTTCTTATGGGCCCATTTCCATCCTCAATATAGACTATTAAATGTTAACTTCTACTTTAACTAGACAGCTTGAATCTATAATCCCTCATCTTGTCAGCCTTGACCAGATAGGGTTCATACTAGGTAGACAGACATAAGACAACATCTGCAGGTCAGTCCATTTAACCGATCATTTAAATCAGACTAAGACCCCAGCTTTCATTATGAGTTTAGATGCTGAGAAAGCATTTGATAAAGTCTCATGGTTTTACCTATGGATAGTCTTGCCAGGTTCAGATTTGCAGAATCTTTTATACAGACTATTGCCATTATAGTGTATGATAGAATGTTATTATTAACCGAATTCCATCACTTCCCAGGGTTGTTTTACCATCGATGTGACATCATGATGTTGTTGTACCATCTTGAGCATATCACATCGATTGTACAACAACATGGAACATGTTCGCACATGCACATTACGCAAACCTTCGCTTTTTCTGAACTGGCCGCAGCTGTGAGAACTGGACCCAGAAGAGAACATGCGTGACAAATAAAATGCAAACGTAAGGACCCTGCAGCTTTGTTCTAAATATAACTGACCCGTTTTTGTTATTATGTGGACCATACACTATAAAAGACAATATATGGTCCACTATTAACAACAAAGCATTTGTAGTCAGCTCGAGGTAGCCATGTTGACCAAAACCTCTCGAGCTTCGCTCTCAAGGTTTAAACAGTCGCCATGGCAACCTCTCAATAGCTACACATGCTTGTTGCTGATAGCTGCCCATACATTATCCTCTGTATATACAGATCCCTCACTGCATATATTAGGGCCAATGGGCATATTTCATCAAAACTTAAACCTATACTAAAAAAGGGTGATCCAACCGATCCCGGCAACTACAGGCCGATCACGATACTTCCCCCTCTCTGAAAAGCTCTCTAAAGAATCATGTCAGACCAACTCACTGAGTACCTGACAAAGCACTCCCTGCTCTGCCAAGAACAACATGGTTTCAGAACAGGACATAGCACCACCACGGCACTCCTCGTGCTGATGTCCTATATCCACGGAGCACTTGACGCCGGTGATTTAGCAGGCACAATCTTCATAGATCTAACCAAAACATTTGTCACTGTAAATCATGATTTACTATTACACCTACTTCCCTCCCTCAACCTAGCCCCAGACACTATACTCTGGTTCAAGAACTACTTCACAGACTGAACACAAGATGTAAAAATAAACACCACCCTATCCCAGGAGTGTAGGCAGAAATTTCCATTTTGTACACAATCTCCAACAGTTACACCCCCCCAATTAAAAAATGTATACATCCCTTCCAAATGACACCCCTTCCAAACAAGTCAGATTGTTGTCAGATGATTCCTCTATTCTCTAAAGAGGTTATACATGTATCAGACCCTCCTCAGTGGCCTACACTAACCCAAATACTTCAGATTAGAATGATAATATTAACAGAGTGGCTAATGGTTTGTGACAGGCACTCAACAAAACTGTACACACATGTGTACAGTGAGTATACCTGTCTACACCCTTTCCCTATCCTCCAAACTCACAGTCCAGTTGGGTGTGCCCCAAGGATCAATCCTAGGCCCGCTACTATTCACCCTCTTCCTTAACGCCAGCCCAAGCACATGCAATGGTAAACTTCTGCTCTATGCAGATGATGCAGTAGTCTACTGGAAAGATTCCACCCCAAATGCCCTTCAACACAATCTCCAAACTCACTTCCAGGAACTCGAACACTGGTTCATGAAGCAACGGTTAGTACTAAACTATAGCAAAACAAAATCCATGATCTTTGCACACAAACAAAACCCTACAATAGCTCCCAACTAAACATTTCCAACCACCAGGGCACCATAATTGACCAAGTAACACACTTCAAATACCTTGGCATCACGGTAGACACATCACTCACCTGTCACACACACACACATTAACCAACTCTCTGCCTCAGTAAACGCCAGACTAGGGACCCTCTATAGGCATAGACAATGCCTCCCACCCCATGCCCTACATCTGGCAGTAAGCAGCTCGGTTCTATCATCGGTAGACTACAGAATAATGGTATATGGAGCGGCTGACCCCATGGCACTAAAACGAATCAGTCTAGCCCTTAATAAAGCCAGCCATCTGGTCACAGATAGTGACAGGCTTACACACACCTGTGACCTCTACAAAAAAGCCAACTGGCTGACTTTCACAGGCAGGCTAAAATATCACACCTGCTTCCAAGCCACAAAAATCCTACTGAGGATGGCACCCACTGGCCTTCACCTCCTAATAAAACCTAACACTCACAGGAGCATCCCAAGACACCCTGCAAAAACACATACTTTAGTCCCCCTTAGAAGGACCACGCTAGGTCAAAGGTCTTTTGGTTATCGGGCACCCACCTGGCTCAGTGCACTCCCCCCACCCATCTCACAGGCCCCACGACTAAGCCTGTTCAAAGCCAGCATTAAGAGGTACCTCCTAGACTCAGAGACATGTAGCTGCACCCAAGCACGCTACTCCACCTAGACACAGGGTTAATTATCCAACCTCAGATGATACCCATTGTCTGCAAATATTGTCACACATTTGGAAAGTACTCACGTATTTGTATAATGCTGCATGTTCTATTGACCTGGGATGCAAAAGCAACCCCAAATAAACTATTCAATTCATGTATTTGTATTTTGTCATATTGTAATCACCTCTGTATATCACTATGTAATAATACATATTGTTATCTTGCATAACATGTCTGTCTGCCCAGATGTGGAGCCTTTGTAAAGGAGTCTCTGACTCAAAGGTTGTAATTCTGAAACTCTAAATAAATAAATAAATAAATATAACGGGGAACGGGCCAGGGCTTTTTCCTGATTCTGTTAGCCTTGCATTCTGAACCTTTAGTTCAATCAATTAGAAAGAACCCTAACATAAAGGACACAGATCTGGGTGGCAAAGAACGAAAACTGCACTTTACACAGATGCTGTTCTGCTATATCTAACTAATCCCGTGAATTCCTCTAGGGAGGTCTTCAAGGAGATCAAAATGTTTCCCTGCCTTTCTGGTTATATTGTGAACACAACTAAAACGGAGGTCGTAGTTGTTTATCATTCAGTCTCAGCTGCTCTAAGACACCAGCATGCAATGAGACGGGATCTCCCCAAACTTAGATATCTGGGCATATACCTTGGCCTGCACTTGGATACTTTATTCTCTGATAATTATATTACTAGGTTACTAGGTAGATAAGAGCAAAAGAAGGCACTAAGCCCATCAAGATTGCTCTCCATATGAGTGGAAAACTTAAACTAGTAATTGCTTAGAGTAGAATTGTTTGTCTAGCATTTTTAAAGCTGTTGAAGTTATCTAAATCAATAATCTCCTGAGATAATTTATTGCAAATTTTGGCAACTCTAATAGTGAAGAAATTGTCTCTACTATTAGTTTGTACTACAGGCACCATAAGTTTTTTTGTTGTGAAACCTTATATTACTTCTGTTGGCAGTATACTGCAATCCACATTCTGCAAACAAATCAGGCAAACGTAAGATTTTGTGCAGGAGTAACAAGTCACCCCTTTGACACCTACACTGTAATGTAAAGAGACCAGTGGCATTAAGCCTCTCAGAGTAGGACTTATTTTTTAATCTCAGAATCAATTTGATAGCATTTCTTTGTACTGTCTCAATTTGTTTGATATCCTTGACGTAATATGGAGACCTGATTTGTGAGCCGTAGTCTATGACAGGACGCACATATTTATTGATTTGCTTTTGTTTACCAGGTAAGCACACTAGACAGCCAAGTGCCTATTTTCAGGTGTGACCCGGGAGGATTACAAGGTACATACAAAGCATCAAGATGAGACAAGGTAACATACAAGATCATCCAGCAAGACAAGTTGATATGTAGATAACAGCATATGGGACTTCAGGCATAACAGGTTAATAGGAAGATAACAACAAATACATAACAGATTGCTAGGTAGAATAACAACAAAATACAGACAATCTCAACAAAGCTAATGATATGGGGTAAGCCATACCCTCGGTGGAGGGATCAATGGATAACAGTGGGAGTAAGAATAGCATGAGAGAAAGTCAAGGGGAAAGTGGAAGAGATATGTCAGGGGACCCCCTCAGGAACAGGTAGGTAGGGAAAAAGTGCCCAGGGCAAATTCACAGCATATTGTTGCACCAAGCACACAGGAGCATTGTCCCCATCAGTCGATTTGGGAAGAGAGTGCCTCAGCTGGGGTCTATATGGCACATAGACAGGTGGAGACCAATTTTAGGAAGCTCCATAGGGAGGCTTTGAAGCAGGGATGGGAGGGAGAGGAGCGAGTTAATGCAGGAAGGGAGCTCCATACCCTTGGTGCGTGGACTTTGAAGGCCCGATCCCCAGCAAGGGTACAGGTCCTAGGAACCAAGAAGTCCAGCGTGGCACTGGATCTTAAGTGGTAGGCTGGGGTTCCATGTTTGGGAGAAAGGGCAAGTTCGGTATAAGGATACACTGCAATGTTCCGTTCTAATTGTAAAAGAATGTCTAATCCTATTAAGCATTACCAATACTTTTTTCAAGGCAAAAGTGCAATGGTCCCTGGCAGATAATTTGTTGTTAACAAGCATGCCCAAATCTCATTCAATAATGGATTTTCTGATAATGGTCTGATTCAATATGCATGAGTACTTGGGGTTATTATGCCCGAAATGAAGTACGACACACTTGTTATTGTTAAAAGTCATTACATTTTTAACAGCCCAGGGCTCAATCTTACCTAAATCCCTAACTAGGGATAGATGATTAGCCAGCAAATTTACTGCTCCCCCAAGTTTAGTGTCACCAGCAAGCTTTATTATATGGATCTCAAGATCTTTGCTTAAATCACTAATAGATTAAAAAGGGTAGGACCCAAAACTGAGCCCTGCAGTACACCACTGCTAACATTTACATCTTGTGATATGGTATCTCATAGTCTTACATGTTGTGTTCTCCCTTCTAACCATTTGTCAATCCATCTTACTACGTTAGGATCAATGCCCATGACTAAGAGTTTGGAGATTAAATTGACATGTGAGACCTTATCAAAAGCTTTTGCAAAGTCTAGCAAGATGACATCAGACAGGATGCCATCATCCAGATTTTTACTATATGGTTGTAGAAACTGATGAGATTAGTGGCACATGATCGCCCCACAGAAAATCCATGTTGGGTTTGTTCAATCATATCTTTATTAACGACGTACCCATCTATTTGCCACTTAATTAGTTTTTCTATCAGTTTACTGCAATGGGATGTCGGACTTATTGGCCAACAGTTTTCCATGTTCCCCTGTCCCCCTTTTTAAAGATGGGGACTATAGTTGCTGTTCGCCAATCACTCGGTACCGATCCCTCATTTATAGATCGATTAAATATTATTGATAATGGGTATGCCAGGAAATGGGCAGCTCTTTTGAGTATGATAGGGCTTATTTTATCTGGTCCTGTACTAGAGTTACTGTTTAATTTTAATAATTCAAAATGGACATCCTCAAATGATAGATAAATAGGGACATTATTTTTCTGGGATTATGATGGGGGATGTGGAGATTTAATGGAAAAAACAATAGAAAAGTAATTGTTGAAACTATCATCTATTACAGTATCATTATTGAAAAGGTTACCATTGATTTTAATAAATTTTCCACTGCTAACAGAACTCACAGTGTATTTTAGGAGGTGGACGGTTTTACCACTACCTTTTTATTCCAGGGTTCAATCTATTAAAATGAAGACATTGCCAAGATTTTCTTATTTATTTCAATGTATCCCTTGTATCATTCCTCAGACAGTGTTCAGGGTATGGCAACATATACTATTTGATTTCATTTGGCAGGGAACCAGACCCAGGGTGAGGCAATCCACACTCCTTCTCCCAAAAAGAGAGGCCGGTTGGGGGATTCCATTACTAGCAGGGTATTGGATTGTTGCACCAATGAGAGTAACCCTTCTCTGGGGAAATATAAATTATAATGCCCACTGGAAGGACATGGATCTCACCGAAGAATGTGATGTTCCTGTCCAAGCTCTTTTATTTGACCATACCCTTATAAAACATGCTAAAGCAAGTGTTCTGTGGGGACTAGGCACAGTTCTGGAGGGATGGAGGAGAAGGCTAAGGAGACCAACTCTGAAGAGGTCGAGATGGTTGGTCTAATGGCAGGCATGCTGGCAACCAGAGGGAGGACCACTAGGCATCAGGGATCTGACAGTTGATACTGGGGCTGGTGATCAGAGGGCAGGGTGGACCACTAGGCAACAGGGATTTGACAGCTGACACAAGGGCTGGTGATCAGAGGGCAGGGGGACCATTAGGCACCAGAGAAGGATCATCTATTTGCAGGGGCCGGTGATCAGAGGGCAGGGAGACCTCTAGACACCAGGGGTTTTACAGTTGATACTGGGGCTGGTGATCAGAGGGTGGGGGGGTGAATACTACGCACCAGGGATTTGACAGTTGATACCGAGGCTGGTGATTGGAGGGCGGGGCATGGCTGGATTAACATGTATGCAATTGATGCCATGGCATAGAGCCCTATGGGTCAGGAGGGCCCCAGCCATGTGCCACCCACTGTAAAGCTAGTTGTAGTATTTCTTTTTTTTCTCTAATTTCTTCTTCCCCCACCCTGCTGTGTGTGACTGCGCCACAGTCAACCCCTCCCCACCACTCTGCTCAGCGATTGAGCCTTTCAGCTCTGGCTCTGCCTCTGCACTGACCACACATGATGCACCAATCAGAATGTTTATGACTAGGTCCTCCAGCGGTGTGGCTACTGGGAGTGGGAAATGTGGCAGACTGGCAGTGCTGTTCGTGCAATGAGCCAACTCGGTAAGAATCAGCCAGGGAGTCAGACCAGAAGACAAGATCATCGTTGTTGACGGTGGTGGAACTAACTGAGTCAGTCACTCGTCATCGGTGGAGGAGGTGGTCGGTCTGTCGTCCCGTCTCTCGATCCATCAAGAAGTTAAATAACTATGCAGTGTGCATGCTTGCTTTGCTGCTGCTGAATAACTGTGGTGTGAGGATGAGTTGAGGAGGAGGAGACGTCCTACGGTGCTGCTGGCCAGGCCCAGTGGGCTGAGAGAGTGAGACCCATCACCCGAGTCATTGTGCTGCTGCCTGTGACATGGAGTGTGGTGATCTTATATATTCTTGAGGGTGGGTGAGGCCAGGTCGAGATCAACCATCTCAGACAGAGGAGAAGCCGAGGTATATGTTAAATAAATTAAGAGAAGTAAAATACAATCAGGCAATGGTGCACAGACTATAACAGCACTGACAGACTAGAGACAATAAAAAGAGAAGTAGAAAAAAGTAGTGCAATTTTAGATTGGTGGACTGGTGGTGCTTGGGGCATAAAAACTGACATAAAGACACTAGACCGAAGTGTTCAAATGAATTGGCTGGACTGCTGTCACTGTCAGAAAGGAAGGCAGTCATCAGAGAATCAATCAGTGTCTGGCTGGATATAATAAAAATTAAATCCTCCTATCAAGCCTAGATATAACCTACTAGCAGGGGTGAAAAAGAGAAGGGAACAAAATGATCTGTATCATACAGACTGTATGCCAGAAAAGACTAAGCCTACACAACCACCCCAGGCTACAGCAAGCTTGTTCCCCTGGTAAAATCTAAATCTTTATTTCTTCCTTAGTTCCTTCCTTCCTCCTTCCTTCCATGCTTCCTAATCTGATTCCTTCCTCTCTCTCTCTCTCTCTCTCTCTCTCTCTTGCTCTCTCTCTTTTCTCTCTTTCCCTCTTTCATTGTTTTCTTTTTGTTTCTTTTCTTATTTCAAAAGTTTTACAAGGAAATGCACACTGAGTTTCTAACAACTCATTTCCAGATGCATTCTGTGTGTGTGTGTGTGGGGGGGGTGATGGGAGAACTAGGAGAGCCTGGCTTCAAGCAGCAGCAACACTCAGTCTCCCAGAGCTCCTGCAATAAAGGCATTCATTTTACTGATTGGTCAGTCAGGGGTGGAGGGGGAGAATAAATGCAGCTAAACTGCTAGTCTCTTATATATATATTTTTTGGGCCATTTAAATATAATTTTGGGGAGGGGGGAGGTCACCACCAGATATGAGCTCCACCTCCCAGTTACACGTCACTGACCTGCTCCAAGTTGTTTACCTGACTGTGGGCCCACAGGCTGTAAGCCTGTAACTGTTATACTTACTGTATTTGCTTGTATCGATTTGAAAAGAAAAAAAGAAAATGTTTGTTTGAATTGCATCAGAATAAAGAAAATTAATATGGCATGGCACAGTAAAGATAAATTCAGGCAGGCTGCTAAAGAAACACACGAGGATGATTATTATATTGCAAACATTGATTTTCAAAGGTTCAGCTGTGTTTCTTATTTAGAGGGCTTTAAGGTTTTTCTGCTTGTCATTTTGTTTGTGTTGTTCTGTCATGTATTAGTTCTTCTTGCTGGACATCCTGCTGCTGCATGATGATGAATACTGTCTGTAAATGGTAACCAAAATATAGTTTGAGAATATTTATTTTGTATATTAAGGGGTGTCAGGTATCACGTCACCATATCCTTTATACATTCATTTAATTAAAAGTCATGTAAAGATGCCCTCTAATCTAATATTATCATAACCATGTTTGAAAAAAGAGGGATCTCAATAAGCACTACATGAATATGATAGATTATTTTGACTGGGTGACAAAGGAAGCAAACTAGTTGGGGGGGGGTGGACATCACTCACCTCAATTTCAGCAAGGCCTTCAACACCGTCCCACAGTCCTAGTCCCACATAAAAAGGTTGGTTAACAAAATGGATCGTCTAGGCAGGGGACAGAAGGTGGTAAACAGGGTTAGGAACTGGCTAATGGACAGGAAGCAGAGGGCGGTGGTGGCAAATGGGATCCAATCCAAGGAGAGGGGGGTGATGACCAGCAGGGTACCTCAGGGATTAGTCCTTGGGCCGGTCCTGTTTAATGTCTTCATTAGTGACATTGTGGTAGGACTGAAGGGAAGGTCTGCCTGTTTGCAGATGACACCAAGATCTGTAACAGAGTGGATGCTCCACACAGGATGGAGAGAATGAGGAGGGACCAGGGGAAGCAAGGAGAAAAATGGTCCCAGACTAAGATGTAGTACGTTGGCAAGGCAACTGAGGTTCAATTAAAAAAAAGCCAAATAATGCACATGGGCTGAGGGAGGGAACCCTGAGGAGTGCTACAGGAAGGGGGTGTTGCTGATGATGACCAACAAAAAAGAAAGAGACCTGGGGGTTATAATTTTGGATGACCTAAAGGTGTTAAAGGTGACCTAAGGTGTCTAAGCAGAGTACAAAGGCTGCAGAGAGGGCCAATGGCATTCTGGGGTGCACTGGCAGGGGTATCACTAGCCAGGAGGACTTCCAGTTTCTATAACCAGGGATTCCAGCCAGATATTGTTTCTTGTAACTACATGAGCATTGTGCTGAGGCTGTAAATAACCTTCTTCCCTAGCTATGGCAAACAACATCCTGTTTGAGTATCCTGGTCATTGCAGCCTTGCCGGCACGGTACCCTGGAAGAGTGGATGTTGGCATTTATGGGCCCCCTGGGGCACAAAAAATAACTTGGAGTAGGGCCACACATCCATTAATCTAGGAGGGGGTACAACTAGGCACCAGGGAAAGCTGTTTTGTTTACCTGGGATGGTGATCGGAGGGTGGGGGGACCACTAGGCACCAGGGAATGATTTTTAGTTTACCGGGATGGCGATCGGAGAGTGTGGGCCCCTTGACACCAAGAACATGTTTTATTTTACTGGGGATGGCAATCGGAGGATGGGGTGCCACTAGGCACCAGAGTTCGGGTGTGCTCCCCCAAACATCAGCTTTCTTGTTGGCTGCAGTGGCTCCAACAGCCACTAGGGTTGCCTGGAGTAAGTCTGGGTTACAATCAGTGGTATCTGTGCTGTGTAAAGTGGCCTGCACTAACCCCTTTGCACAGTATAAATGCACTGAATATCACTCTGCACTAGTATTCCTGTCCCTTCTTCCTGTTGCCCTCCATATACATTAGATTTTTTTGCATGTACTAACCATGTTAGTGCACGCAAAAGCCCCCTTTGAATATTGCAGATGGGCATGAACCCTGGGCAAACAGGGCACAATCACTTTGCCCACCAGGCAAAGTTTGGAATATCTGGCCCCTGGTGTCAGGGAGCCATCAATTTTCACATGCTGTGTGTGTTCAACTGGGTAGCTTTGGAACCAGGCTACTGAGTCCCTAGACAAGCCGAGCATGAGGAGCTTATTGTGCAGGAGCTTATGTTTAACCATGACAAAGGCCTTTATTAGATCAATATAAATGGGTCCTACCATGTTTCCATTATCAAGGGTCTCATGCAAGCAGTTGGTGTATTCTATTAGTGCTGTGTTAGTGCTGTGGAGTTTACTAAAGCCATACTGCTGGGCACATTGTAGTCTGTACTTTTCAAGAAAGGTTACAAGTTGGTCTGATACAATTCTCTCCAGGATCTTAGACTATGGGGAGAGAACTGAAATGAGTTTGTATTTGGTTTGGTTGGAGTGGTCACCACTTTTAAAAACTGGAGTGAGCAGCGCAGATTTCCATTTTACTGGAAACAGGAAGTGCCATAGAAAGAAAGTGGAAATTTTGGAGATGGGGTAGAAGAGTTCCTCCAGGTCCATTGCTAGTAGCTACATGTCACGTGAGTCCCCCCAACCCTGGTTTTTCCAAGGACTCTTCTTCTATATTTGTGGATGTCTTTAACTGTAATAGGCCTAAAGCAGAATTTAGGGTGTTCTAGGTCAGATTCCTCCATGAAGCTTGCTATATGGTCACTGCTGCCACAGGGGGGCTGGTCTGGCGTATTGGGAAGGCTTAATTTAATTTTCTGGCTAACTCATGGGGCTCAAGAACCTCTTTTCTGTCAACCATGAGCCTTCTCGTGGGTATTTCCCCCCCTTTCCAAGATGCGCCAAAACATTCTCCCAAAATCTTTCCTGATGTCTCCAATTAAGGGTTTGCTGGGCCTTGTAGTATTCAGATTTGGCCAGGATAATTTCTCTGGTGCATGTGTTCCTTGCTTCTTTGTATTTTTGGAGATGAGCCAAGGATCTAGTCTCTCTGGTCACTGACCACAACCTATCCCTCTCTTTTATCAGAGCAAGAAGCTCTGGGGTAAGCCAGGCAGATGGTGAGCCCCTGACCTTGTGTTTTTTGAGGGGTACAAATTTATCACAGACTTTAGTAAATTCCGCAATAAAGAATTCAAGGGCTGAGTCTATGTCAAGTATGGCATTGAGGAATCTTCATGGAGTTCCTCATGTAGCTCTCTATGTGTCCTCCTGAGCTGTGCTAGTGTAGTGTGATTTGGTCTGTGGGCAACAAGTAGGTGTCCAGTGGCAGCCTGATGGTGCCCAGACACTGCTAGTTGGAACTTTTGTGGCATCCACATAAATTAATATACGATGCATAATTAAAAATACTGAAAATGTATTTTTTGGGAGGGGTGTGTACCTGCCTTAGACAAAGGGACAGCAGAGAGGGCAATGAAAGGGGGGATGATGGGATCAACTAGCAACAAAGAAAATATAAAGCAATAATGGATTGGCCAGGACCCCACAGCTTCAATGGGAACTAGAAGTGTAGAGGAAACTGCTTGCACAGACTGTAAAGTATCACACATTGTAGGAACCAGTAGCAATGGCACTACAAAGGCTGTGACTCAAGCAATAATTGTAGAGAAAAGCAAAAAGAAATTGGTGCAGCAGGCAGTGACCCTGGGAGAAGAAAAGGAGGAGTAAAGTAATCAGTGGACACCTGGGAACAGACACACAGCCTGTGAGTATGTACTTAATAATGGTGATAGCATCAGCGGGGTTCTATGTGACAAGGGCGACTGAATGTCAGCGACTGTCATAACGGCTCACGACCACAAGGGTGACTGAAAAACAGTATGTTATTTAATGCGGGGGCCTCACCGCACACTCTCCCATGGGGCTTGTTCCTCCACACCCCCCCAATTAGGATTCCCATCCGGGGTGCACCCAGAAAAGAGGTGAAAATCCAAGGTCTCCCACACTGTTGGCGCCATTGTGCAGTAGCCCTTATGACCGGCCGCCGACATTCAGTCGCCCACATCACAGGCTACCCATCAGCAGCAGTTCTGAGGAGGAGGAGGAGGAGGTAGAACAGGTGGAACTGGACTTGGGGTACTGGCATGTAAGAGACAAAAAAAGACAGAAAGTGGTTCTTAAAAGAAACAAAAGTAAGAGTCCCCAAAAAGGTAAGGAAACAAATTTCCACCTGAAAAAACAGATAAGAAAGACACAGAAAAGACATATAGCACACCAGGGCCAGGGGAGGCAGAAGATGAACCATTTTTTGAACCCGATAAACTGATGAAGCAGGAGGGGAATGTGGAAGAAGAAGAAGAAGGCCATGGTAGCCAATGTTGAGGCCAACAGCAGAGATTGCCACCAAGAAAGACCAAACCGGTGATGTCAGTGGGGTGAGATTTCTTGCAAGTGGGCAAAGAATCATGTACACATATAGTACGCCTTATATGCAAAGTAAATATGAAAAGACAATTGCTGAAGTTCCACAGATCTGAATATGACAAGGGATGACAACACGTGGTATCAGAAGCAATACTATCATGCAGTGAAACTGATGATGATGTGCATAGAAACATAGAAACATGAAATTTATCAACAAAAAAGGACTGCTTAGCCCATCCAGTCTGTCCAGATGTTCCCTGCCCAGGGACACTGGTTTACCGGGATTGAGAAAGGGCATATTCCGTTTTGCACATGGTAAAAATCGGTATTGTCACCGGTGTCTGTTAAGCCAAAATCCGGTTTTACCGGTGTTTGGTTTTGTGTACTTTATGTAACAATTGTTAACTCTGCTAACATGCATTTTAGCAATTTTGACCTCCACTATTACACATCCTTCCATCCTTGTACCAATTTAAAGTTATTTTAGGTACAAGATGTGATGGCAGCAGCAACACTACAGCCCCCATCCCTAAGGTGTGATAGAAGCAGCATTACAACCCCATCCCTCAGGTGCGATGGCAGCACCAACAGCACTATGGCCCCCATCCCTCTGGTGTGATGGCAGCAGCAACAGCACTATGACCTCCCTCCCCAGGTGTGACAGAAACAGCAGCACTGTGGCCCCCATCCCTTAGGTGTGATGGCAGCAGTACTACATTCCCCATCCATCAGTGGTGATGGCAGAAGCACTACAGCTCCCACCCCTTTGGTGTAATGGCAGTAGCAACAATGCAGTCCACATCCCGCTGGGGTGATGGCAGTAGTGACAGCACTATCATCCCCTTTCTTCAACACCCACACTCGACATGCACAAGTTACAAATGACTTGGTCTCTTTGCTTGTAGAACTCATCTGTGAATTAATTGGAACCATCACCACTAAGGTGGGCTACCTTTGTTTTTTCCTATCTATAATTTAACTGCCTGAATTGGGTTTCTGCCTGTGACACCACTGACCAGATTTAGGAACAGACTTGGATGTTGGAGGCCAGCTGGTGGGTGAAGGCTTGAGTGTCTAATGACCACTCACCTTCTCCTGGGAGGGAGGGTGGGTTCACAGCTCAGCATTTGCTGGCCCCTGATAGAGACCAGAGGCATGACAACATGTCAGCCCTCACTGCAGGAGGGAGCGTGATGGACGTCAGCTTGTGCCTTGACATCATGTGGCCTGTCACACTCCCAAGAAAATGGGAAAACATCTGCTGACCAACCGAAGGACAACTGTTGGTCCCTCCATAAGCCAGAAGCCCCAGACATGTGTCTGTTCTGACCCCTGCCATGCCCAGGATACATAGGAAGCTCTTTAGGGCAATTCTCCTCCTGGTAGCCTCCACAGGGGTGGGGGTCCACTCAAAGAAGTGTTACTTTGGGTTACCTGGTAGCACAGCAGTAAGGGGCAGTGGATGGTGGTTGGGACTCAGCAGCAGTGGTAGGGGGCCTTGGAAGGCCTGAAGGAGTGAATGGCCAGGGGGTAGGAGGAGGAAAAAAAAAAAACTGCTTGAATTTGCTTTTTTGAAATATAGCGTCTTCACCAAAAAAATCCATAAGTGATTAGTGGAGGACGTTCAAATGGATTTATGCATCTCCCAGACATGGATGCATTTTTTTTTACTTGGTGTTCATGAAAAGGGTGTCTCCCGGTTTTCATGTCTTTGTTCAGATGTGAATTGAGCACTACTCTGCCCACCAGGATCATACAGCCCCTGGGGTCTTACCTTCTGTACATCATTGACTGTGCTTTCAAAAACCACCGGTCAAACATAAGTATACTTAAATACTTAACATTTGCTTTTTGTTGAAGCAGTCTATCAGAAAACTTTTTGGTGTCACAAAGACTAAAACAGCAGGTGGGAGAAAAGGTGCAAATTATCCAATTCACCTAAATGGGGTGCTAACTGTGAAGTCTTTTCATAAGTAGTAAGGCAGTTTCTTCTTTGTGAACATACTTTCATTTAGACTAGTTTTCATTCAAACAACTGAGGATTTTGGATGGCCCTTCTTATTATAAACTTGAATAAGCTAGTTGGTAAAAGTGAGCCTGCGTTTAGCAATCTACAACCTAGATGCTTATATGCAAAGAATACAACAAAAGCCTGACTAAAATCTAAAAACAAGCGTATGAAACACATAAAATGTATCTGAACATTTATCTTTACCTATACAAAATCATTGCAGCCCAAGTAAAACTCAGGTAAATTACATGGTATCCTGACTACTTTTCTGTGATGTAGTAAACATATATTGGTATTTTTTTTATATTCTTTGTAAAGCAGGTAAGGCCCACTAGGCAGAACTGTCTGTTTTCAGGAGTGACCTAGAAGCACTGGGGAGGTTAAATGAATTGCTTGGAGTCGCACAGTATGCAAGCGGAGGTTGTGGGAATCAAACCCAGGTCTGCTGGATGTACCCAGCTCATTCACTGTTTGTTACTCTAACCACTAGGCATGGGTGGTTAAACTGAATGGCTGATTACAACAAAGCAGTGCGGGTGATTTCCTTACTGACTCTATATGCAGCAAAGCAGAAAGAATGCAAAGCACAGCAGCATTCATTTTAAGATGCTGAAATATGGGCCAGCCCGCTGGTGCTGTGGTAGCACTATTGCTTGCAATGCCAGCGACCCAGGGCCAGAAGTGAACTCGAGTTGCTGGAAGTCTGGCCAGGGGAGTAGGATCAAGCACCTAGGGGACTGCCCTCCTCCTCCAGGGAGGGTGGGCTGCAGGTCCTGCTGCTTTACTACCACCTGTGTGATCACGGGTGGTGATGCAATGGTGCTGCAGAGTGATCAGAAGGAGACGACGCTAGCCAGGATCTGGAGCAGTGGCATGTTTCTATGTGACCTACCTCCTTGGATCTCCTGTAGTGCCAGTAATCTCACGGACAAAGACCAGAAAACCAGGAACAATCACCCCACATCGGCCACTGGCAGAAGGGACTCAGGTGCTCTAGACTTCATAACCAGGCTCCATGAGGGACCCACTGAGCTGCCTGACACACACTAAGGGAGTGTGGAGGGGTGACCTGGGGTCCCCTCCCTTCCCACCTGGGGGGGTACAATCCAGGCAGGATAGGGGCAGGACCACAGGAGCTCCTAAGCATTAGCTGGGGGTGAAGCTAAGGGATAGCCAGCTTAGGGATCTCTGAAAAGTGGAGACTGATGCTGTGAGAAGGGGACACAGAAAGAGAAAATAAAAAAAAATTTAAAAAGATGCTGAAATCTTAGAGATTCTGTGCAGTGACATGCAATTTCCGTGAAGCACCGGTACAAGAATTCAAAATCCGCAAATCAAGGAGGATTCCGTGATTGTTACCGGTGTTACTGGTAAAAATGGAAAACCAGGGTCCCTGTCCCTGCCTAATCTGTGTCCACAGACCCTAACTGATTTCTGGTGACCCTCCCCATCCCTGTATATTTACTAATATTCCCCTATGTCTATCCCATGCATGCTTAGAGCCCCCCATTGTTTTCATCTTCACCACTTCTACTGCCAGTCTGTTCCAATTGCTGGTTCCACCAAGCCAGTTCAACAGAAAATCTGCTGACCAGCTTTACAGCAATGCGCACAATGTCGACCGCAATCAAGGTCCTCATTGTGCAGTCAGGACAACAAGTATGTTTTCTGGGGGGGGCTGTGCCCCCAGCACCTGCATGCCCCCCCCCCAGACTTTACTATAATCACATCCACAGCGCAGGTGTTTCAAGGATGGAGTGCAAGACCCAAAGAAGCTGTGCCGGGGGTCCATGCGACCATTACAGCGACTGACAATGACCTACTGATTTTTCACTGTAAGCGACCAGTCACTGTAATATTTTCATCAGAGTTACATGCACCCCAGGTGTCTACCACCTTTTCAATGAGGTAGTTCTTCCTCACATCCCCCTTAAATTCCCCCCTCCCCAGCTTTATCATATGTACTCTGGTCCTGGTGCTCTTTCTCATTTGAAAGAGACTCCCCTCCTGCACCCTGTTCACTCCTGTGAGGTACTTGTAGGTCTCTATAATGTTCCTTCTCGCTCTTCTCTCACCCAGGGTGTACATGTAGAGATCTCTCAGTATCTCCTCGTAGAGCTTCTCATAAAAACCCAGGTACCATTTTATTGTCCCCCCCAGATGGCTTCCTCCTGGTCTATGTCCTTTTTGAGGTGCAGCCTCCAAAACTGGACACAGTACTCCAGGTGGGCTCTCAGTAGTGAGCAATACAGTGGAAACACTACCTCGTCCTCCTGCTGGAAATACCCCTCCCTATGCACTCCAGCATCCCACTAGCCCTACCCAGTGCTTTGTTACACTGCACTGCCACCTTGAGATTATCAGTTAATGATAATCTCTTGGTCTCTTTCCTGCTTAGTGACTGTCAGTACCTTCCCCATCCTATATTCTGCCCCTGGGTTCCTATGCCTTAGGTGCAGGATTTTGCATTTTTTGCCACTGAACTCCAACTGCCATACTCTTAACCACTCCCCAAGTTTCCAAATATCTCTACACATTCTCTCTCTACCCCCTCCTGAGTATCCACCCTTTTACAGATTTTGGTATCATCTGCAAAAAGGTTTACCTTCCCTTCCATTTTCTGCAATGTCACTTATGAAGACATGGAAGAGGACTGGTCCAGTACTGAGCCCTGAGGCACCCCACTGGTCACTCTCCCATCATTAGAGTGAATGTCATTAACCAATACCCTTTATCACCTATGTTAGCTAGTTTCTAATCCAATTCACCACTTTGGATCCCAACCCTAGGCTCCTCAATTTATTAGTCTCCTGTGCGGAGCACTGTCAAAAGCCTTGCTAAAGTCCAGATATATCACATCCACTACCATCCCCTGATCTATTTCCATCGCCACTCAGTTGAAGATGCAGTGAGAGGAGAATGTTAAGAGCAGAGAAAGAGAGGAAGGAAGGAAGTCATTCAAACTGCATCTGAAGAATAGAAACATAAACACAAGACAATGATGGCGGAAAAAGACCATCTGCTCATTCAGTCTGCCTGTAATACTCTCTAACCCAAGACTTGTTGTCCATGCATGTTTTTTGTCCACACCATCCACCTGAGTGTTCCCTGTCTCACTGCTACTCCCCTGAGTAACTACTAAGCCATTAACTCTGTCCCAGCCATGCTTGAAACCATTAATGGGTTTGGTCCCCAGGTTACACTTTATGTGTTGCTTAAATTCGCTGTAGTTATAGTGTAACTATACCGTAACTGCATTGCAATTCCAAATGTAGCTGCATGCAACATACATGCAATGACCCTCTTGCATGCAATTAATGATTAGTTACATTGAAACAGACACTTAAAATAAAGTGTAACTGGACCCCACCTTCTCAGCAAGGAGACTGTTCCATGGCTTAACCACTCTCCAGTATCTCTTCTCTCCTATCTATGCAGGGCAGGGGATCCACTAGACAGCTGGTCTGGGTTCACCATCATGTGCCGCTCTGACCCTGACATGCTCCTGTCCCCATTGCATTGGTTTGTAAATGTGTGGTGGGACTGGAACAGGGAGGCTAGTGGCTACAAATCTTGCCTCTGACATACATCTCCATGATTGTGGAGCTCCACTGCCTGTATACATGTCTATCCAGGCCAGATTTCAGATCAGGCTCTTAGTCAAAAAACTGTCAGCTTGCCATGGAAGGACTCAAAGGATGTCAAGGATGTTTTTCACATCCACCCCCTCCTAATCACTATCATCACCCTTTGAGGTCTTGTCATCCTACAGTAAATTATACCTTTAGTAAATGTCAGCTAAGAACGCTAGGTGCTCTGATCACTATTTTACTAGAAATGCAACACACAGTACATACTTACTTTATTTGATCTGTGTGTTAAAACAATACTGAAAAACATCTGCCCAATCGATTTAGGCTGTTTGATTCAACAACAGGTATATGAGCTGTCACTCATATCATCTTTCCTTTCTTTTTCCTCTCATAGACTATTCAGTGCCACTTCAATGAACACTCTGCCACATTACCAGTATGTGTCTTTTGAACTTGTGCTCGCTGAATACTTTTCATGATTTAACCCTTGACCATTTAAGACCATTGGCATTTTCTTTTAAGTGTGGCGTGTCACAGTCCTACTTATTCCCCATTGTAGCATCTCCTTTTTTTACAGCTACATGGGCACAATCATGATGACGTTTTGATAGGAGAGAGAAAAGGGACTCTGGAAGCATGTGACCAGTGTCCACCACTGTGCCATTCCAAAGTGGTGCAATCAGTGCTCTTCTGTTTTTTCTCCACTGCCCCGCCTCTCTGCGGCTACACTAGCCCCACCCCTCCACAGGCACACTATTTTCTAAATGGCCATCACTTCCATTGCACTTCTGCAGTTGCGGCCAAAAATTAAAAAAGTCCACCATGCCCAAGATGGCCACTCAGTGGGCCTGGCACATGTTGCGCATGTGCGAGTATCACAACATCGATGGTCTCATCCCCCCCATAGTGGGAAGAGCTGGTGCAGGTCCTGCCTGCCGCCACTGACTTCAATGACAGCTGCAACAAGATCGCGTAAATGCATAGCAGCCAGTTTGGCATTGACCAGAGTTTGTTCTCATTGGAATTTATCTAAAATGTTGACAAGTACATACACTGGTTACTAGTAGTGCCTACTGCAATGCTATTGCTCCTGCTGCTAGTCTCAGTAATGTGGCTGTTTTCACCATATGCTTGTTTATAATGTTGCATGCTGTGCTGTGACACTTGGAATGCCTTTGCCTGCTGCACTTCAGTGACTGTTTGTTGAGGCCTTCATGTATGAGTTTTTATCAATGGCATGTTCTCCTAGAGTTTGTTTTTATGCTTCTTTGCCAGCAATAACCTTCTGCTGCTGACTTCTGTATCTGACACCTTGCTGCACACACCAACAGTAATGCCCAAAAAGTCAGAAAATATAGACTTTATTTTGAACAGCATCTTTCATACACACTGTATTCCACACTTGTGCCACAGGCTCTGTATTTATCCTTATGGGCATCTGAAAAGTGTGAACCACTTTGTGATACCTTTGTATGAAGACTGCAATATAACAGTTTTTAAAATGGGTTCTGAAAATCCTGCAATCTGATTGAGGACCGTTGTTTAATCCAGCACAACCTTACACCATTATCAGGGTTCCTTGAACATTTTCTGGCAGCTTAACTAAAGTACAGTGTTCTATGAAAGCTTCAGGGAACCCCAACTAAAATACACTTTAAAACACTCCACCTGTGCCACAGTTTGTTAATCTTTCAAGAACCCCCAGCTCAGGTACACTTTAAAACACTTCATACATGCCACTGTTTCAGGACCCCCAGCCCCATAAGCAGGAAAAAAATGTTTCACTTCCATGTTTCAAAGATTAGCCTCTAGTTTTTGCTCTTTTGTCTCTTTGTCTTATGTCATACTTGTATAAAATGATTCTCATTTTCTATACACAACAACTCACTCCAGGGTTTGTGGGTTGTGCTCTGTATACCATGGTAATGGGCAACTAAAGCCACACAGCAGTGCCTCATGGCTAACACCTATGACCGTGGTATCATGAGCACATCTGACACCCTGTTGTGTGTTGTTGCTTATATATTGTACAAACACTCCAACAAGTTACAACAGTGCATGGTTAAGCCATAATACATCACAGGGTGTGGTATTTCATGGGATATTGTCACACTTTGAGTACATTATGAGGCATGGGTCTACAGGCTGAGCATCTCATGCACATGAGAAGCGACAATATCCCAAGATATGGCACACCCTGGAGTGTATTATTGCTAGTCACTGTAGAAAACTTTGTTAATGCACTAGTTAGGTCTGGTACCATGCTGGTTAAAGTAAGGAAATATGGTGTTAGGGTGTCCAACCCTAGCACCCCACCCCCACCCAGCAGACACTGACAGGCATTGAGGAGGTGCCTTGCAGTTGTCAGCCCCAACACCCCCACCCCCACCCTGCAGACACGGACAGGTGTTGGGGGTGTGACTTGGAGTTGTCAGCTGTAACGCTCACCCCATTCTCCTATAGTGCGCCCATCTCAGCTTATTTACTTATGGAATGGGTGAGCATTAGGCCTGATGACTGCAAGTCACATCCCCAGCACCTGTCAGTGTCTGCAGGCTGGGGGTGGGGGCATTAGGGCTAATGACTGCAAGGCACCGCCCCAATGCCTGTCAGTGTCTGCAGGGTGTGAGTGGGGGTATTAGGTCAAAACCATAACACCATATTTCCTTACTTTAACCAGCATGGTACCAACCCTAACTAGTGCATTAGCGAAGCTTTTTGCAGTGAATTTCCTTACTTTTTCAGATAATATAATCATATAGGTATTTCTCTGTGATGCTCCCATCCCTCCATACATACGTATGGTCCACCCCTGCAAATGAGGGTTCTTGAATTGTCTTCCTGGGCTTGCCTAAATGCTCACTGCCAGGCTGGTGGTCTGTGTTCTAACAGTTTTAAAAGTGCTTGTGTGTGAGTGCCCTGTTAGCCTCCATGACTGTCTCTTTAAAAGGCATAATTTCCATGAGTTATAATTATTCTGGGTGGGTGCCGAGTGCTTTTAGGCTCAAGTCCCACCTGGGTTGCAATACAGTCACTTCATTCTGCCATCGCTAATTGCGCAGAGGAAGCCCTACTAGAATCTGTGATTGTTTGCTGATTATCTGCTTTAATAATAATAATATTGTAGTTTGTCTAACCTGCCTTTCTTTGCAGCATGGCTTTCTGTTTTGCACCACCATCTTGGTTCTGGACAGCCAGTTTGGACCAATCAGTACCTTCGGGGACCCTAAAATGGAGACTGTCCCCAGGGGTCTTGTGGGAGTGGATTTCTGTAGGAATTGTAGTTTTTACTGTTTGGTGCCTAAATGGTCCTGGGGGGAGAGTCCTTGCTGTGACAGACAGATGGATCAACCAACCAAACCTTTTGGATCACTGGGAAGTCCCAGAGCTGCCTGCAGCAGTGAAAAAGTGTGTAGTTGGAGTTGAGAGAGGGAACAGCTCCAGTAATTCAAGCAGCTGCTCCTGCGTAGTAGCACAGGGGAATCGGCAGGAAGGCTGTGTCTGGCCTGCCTGCTGCCATCTTCTTGAGTGAAGAAGTCTGCATTAATATCTCGGACTTTATCCTAATTTGATGTGATTGTGACCGGAATCCTGAACTGTGACAAAGTGAAATTCGCCTGGTGTGGACCGAAGATTTGCCTCGGTGCGATTGGCCTGTCAGGACTTGAGACAACCACAGAGTGTACAGTTTGCACAGAGACACTGTTGACTGCAACTGTACTGTCATCCGAACTGTGGTATTTGCCTATCCTTTACTATAATAGTGCTGAATGTGCAGCGTAGGTCGCGATTTGGTTCCCCATGTTGCTTGAATGTGTCACGCTAGCTGGAAGCTGTGTCCAGCACTTTACCGGACTGTATCTGAACGGTTCACCTGGTCTGGGCCTCACCATCTTGGCCTAGATTGCCACTCATGCTGCAGAGTTACGTCTGACGAAAGACCCACTTGGGAATTCGGTTCCCTGTCCAACACCATAGAACAGGATCTACCACCATGGTGCATCATATGGGCCCTGCTTCTCCAGGCACAGCAGTCAATCATCCTGAGGTTTTCATTTAGTCCATCCTGCCTCCTGGTCTGGGTAGCGTGAGTTAACATCAGGGTAGCTCCCTGCAACAGAGCTCAAATCAAAGTGTGTCATCTGATTTAATTGTTTTGTTTAATCATTAAGAACTGAGCCATCGGGCTCAGAATAGAAATTGTGGGTTAAAGTGCATGTTGTGTTTTTCCTTCCTAAGGGCCCCAACAACAGCTGCAACACCAGCCTACCCCGGGCAAGGATCCAGGCTAGCCTGCAGGCCAGCTGGGTACCCAGAGTGTGTGTGACTGTGTTAGAGGGACTCTTAGAAGCATGCATGCTTAGCCTGATCAAATCAATCCAGAATCAATCAGCAGATTACCGTCCCTCCCTTGTTCATGTCCCCCAATAAATCAGATTTAAATCTTTTTACATTTACACTGGCTATTGTGTACCTTTGTGGTGGGGATACTGTGTTACAATTGCCTTTCTCCATTGAAGGTCTTGTTTTGCAGGAGGTCTCCAGGGCCAGCACAGCTGATCCAGCCCTGGTGGTAAGTGTGCCAAGTGTGAGCATAACATTGCATTCTGGTGTTCATTGTAACGGTCTAATTGCTGACCAGTATAGGCCACTAGAGGGGTTAGAGGGGGGTATCAGTGTCCTGGAGGGCTGTAGGCAGAGCAGCTACACTACCCTTAAACCAACCCTCTGTGTGGAGGCACCCATTCACAAATCACAGGCCCCTCAACCTGCGCTTAGTCACTCAAGCAGGGGTAGTATCCCTTGGGATAGTGCTACTTATGGGTTACACATGTATATATGTAGGCATGGAAGCTTCTATTCATAGAAGAACAGTGATGAAATTGTCAGCATAGCCATGTTATTACCCCACGTCATGTACCTTGGTAGAGAAAAATTTCAAATCCACTCCAAAACATAATTTTGTGCAACTGCAATGCCACTCCACACCTCATGTGTGAAAATACATTTTGGCCAGGATTTGAAAAAGGACAGCTGTGACACACATGAGTTCAGGTAAGAAGAAGGCTATGTTGAAAATCTGGGGTCAAAATATTAAAAATTTCCAAAATTACAAGTGGGCATACCGAAATTGCAATGAATGGTCATAACTTTAGTCTTTTTTAATATTTTGACTGAAAATAGTGAACATAGTCTTCTAATGACACCACCTCATAAACCCAGAAGGTGAAAATTTTGAAATCAGTGCCAAAACACCATTCTGTGCCACAGGTGTGAAAACACGTTTGGGGCAGGTTGCAAATGACAGTTGTACTATTCGTGAGGTGCTGTGAAAAAATGGGTATGCTGAAAATTTGGAGTCAAAATATTAAAACTTACAAAAGTTAAGCACTTGCATAGAAACATTTCAATGAACTCTTGTAACCTGGCCATTTTTTTGAATTTTTCCACCAAATTTTCAACATGGGCTTTTTGAGACACCACCTCATGAACACTGACACGGTCATTTCAGTAATCAGCCCTGAAAGGTGATTTTGCACAGCAAACGTGCCATTCTGTGCTACAGGTGGGAAAACACATTTCGGGTAGGATGTGAAAAATGACAGCTCCAGCATTCATGAGGTGGTATGGAAAAATGGGAATGTTGAAAATTTTGTGTGAAAATATTAAAAATTACAAAAGATACACACGTGCGTAGGAAAATTTCAACGACCAGGCATAAGAGCCATTTTTGGGAATTTTTCCACCAAATTGTCAACATGAGCTTTTTGGGACTCCAACTCATGAACACTGGCACTGTCATTTTGTTAATCAGTCCTGAAAGGTGATTTCACACAGCGACAGCAAAATCACCTTCCGAGCCTGAGTAACGAAACAACAGCCACAGTGTTCACGAGGTGGGGTCCCAAAAAGCCCATGTTGAAAATGTGGTGAAAAAATTCTAAAAAAATGGCTGACATATTAACATAAATTCAAAACACAATTGAAATACATTATACAGCACTTACATAGAAACATAGACTTTGACGGCAGATAAGGACTGCTTGGCCCATCTAGTCTGCCCATTTCCCTACCTACAGGATAGGCCGCAGATCCTAGTTAACAAACAGCCTATTTCTTCCTACCCCCCACAAGAATTGCCTTATGCCTGTCCCATGCATTCTTGAATTCTCCCACAGTTTTAGACCCCACAACCTCCTCAGGAAGGCTGTTCCATGCATCCACTACCCTTTCTGTGAAAAATACTTCCTTACATTGCCCTGAACTCCCCCCTCTATCTTTTAAATTGTGTCCCATTGTTCTTACACATCTCTTTTTCTGAAAGATGCTACCCTCTTGGACTTTGTTGATTCCACTGAGGTACTTAAAGTTTCTGTCATGTCCCCCTCTCCTTCTTTCCTCAAGGGTATACATATTAAGCTCCTTTAGTCTCTCCTCATACAGCTTCTCTTGCAGACCCTGCACCATTTTAGTTGCCCTCCTCTGGACTGCCTCTATCCTGTCTATGTTCTTGTGGAGATGGGGTCTCCAGAACTGGGCCGAGTACTCAGATGGGGTCTCACCAACTGTCTGTACAGAGAGATAACAACTTCCTGTTTTCTGCTGGTGATGCCTCTCCCTATGCATCCCAGTACACCCCCAGCCCTCCCTACTGCCTTCTCACATTGCTTGCTAACCTTAAGGTCATCTGATATGATTACCCCCAGGTCCCTTTCCTTTTTTGTTGTTGTTACTACCTCCCCCCATTGTGTAATCTTCCCCAGGTTCTTGTTTCCCAGGTGCATTATTTTGCACTTCTTTGCATTGAAGCCTAGCTGCCATACTTCTGACCATTCCTCCAACCTTGCCAAGTCCCTTCTCATCCTTTCCACACCTCCTTGTGTATCAACCCTGTTGCAGATCTTTGTGTCATCTGCAAAGAGGCATACTTTTCCTTCCAGTCCCTCTGCAATGTCACTTATAAAGACATTAACAAGCATTTGTCAATGCCAAATGTTGCTTGCTTCTATGTGCTGTTTAGGTATTTGGACGTCATTGGAGTGCAAATATTGAAAATTTGCGAACTTACGAGCGTGCATAGGAACTGCACAATGCACGCTCGTAAAACAGTCATTGTTAGGAAATTTTTCATGATATTTTCAACATAGCCATTTTAAGACCTCTGCTCATGAACAGTGTCACTGTGATTTTGTTAATGTGTCCCATACATTGAGTTTGCACACCGACTGCGCCATTGTGTGCTACATGGGCGGAAACACGTTTTGGTCAGGATGTGAAAAATGACAGCTGTACTGCTCATAAGGAGGTGTGGTAAAATGGCAATGTTGAAAATCTGGAGTGGAAATATTGAAAATTCACAAACCTATGAGCGTGCATGGGAACTGTGCAACACACACTCGTAAGACAGTCATTTTTAGGAATTCTTTCACCAAATTTTCAACATGGGGTTTTGGGACCTTCTCATGAATGATGTCACTGTCATGGTGGTATTTGGGTCCGAGGGTGATTTCACAGTCACTGCACAGTCACCGCGGCGAAATCACCTCAGGCCTGAATAACGCCATGACAGTGACATCATTCATGAGAAGGGTCCCAAACCCCATGTTGATAATTTGCGCAAAAATTCCCAAAAATGCCTGAGATATGCAATAAAGTTGAACCCCCATCTAGCCCATTATACAGCTTACGGCATTTCCTCAGTTGGTGGTCAGCTTTGAAGGTGCAGGCGTGTTCCCGGTCCACGAAGATCGTCGCCGCAGGTAGAGTAAGTATGGGGTGAGGGTGTGTGGGAGGCTGGGTGCGCGGTGGGTGGAGTGCGGGTTGTGGGAGGGTCGGGAGACATGCAGCGGGACCTTTTCTGGTTTATGGGTTTAAAAAAATAGTCGTGGGACGTTTGCCACACTGGGGTGGGCTCCCAGCATGGCACAAGAATGGGGGCCGTTCAGCTGGCGGGATTGGGCACCCCGTCGGCCAAGGACTGATTGCCACGCTGGGGTGGGCTCCGGCCGGCAAGGCACCACCACTGGGGACGAGCCTCAGCCGATGGGGATTGGGGACCTGGCCGCCACACACAGTACGTGCGGAGGCGTGCACACCTGTGTGTGGGGGGGAGCTACACTTCTTATCACTGCTCACTGAAGCGTAGCTCCCCCTTTCAGCTGTATGCCACTGCATTTTGGAGCGTGTCATAAACAGCTCCAAAATGCATTGGCCTACAGGTGCCGCACCTGCCAGCTCAGTGACTGAACTGGAGGAGGAGGTGACACACCTCCAAAATCTCTGATGATGGCACTATGTTTCTTGCACATGCGTGCAAGCAACATAAAAAGGACTGGACCCAGTACTGAACCCTGTGGTACCCCACTAGTAACTCCTCTTTCTTCAGAGTGGACTCAATTTACAATTACCTTCTGTGTCCTGTTGTCCAGCCAATGTTTTACCCAGGCTACCACCCTGGGACCCACTCCCAGGCTGATTAATTTGACTATTAATCTTTTGTGTGGGACTGTGTCAAATGCCTTGCTAAAGTCTAGGTGAGGCCATGTCACAGCCCCTCCCTGGTCTACTACTTTGGTCACCCAGTCAAAGAAATCTATTAGATTCATCTGACATGACCTTCCCTGTGAGCCCATGCTGCCTTGGGTCCTGTGCCCCACTGGCCTCTAGGTACTCAACAATTCTTTCCTTCAAAGTGACTCCATCACTTTCCCTACCACAGAGGTCAAACTGACAGATCTGTAGTTTCCTGCCTCTGTCTTGGTCCCACTTTTGTGAAGGGAATCACATCCGCCTTCCTCCAGTCCTCGGGTACCACACCATCCTCCCATGATTTATTAAAGAGTAGCCAGTGGTTTCACTAGTTCTCCCTTAATTCTTTTAGAATTCTGGGTGAATTCCATCAGGCCCATTGCTTTGTCCACCTTCAGTTTTAGGAGTTCTTTCAGAACCCTTTCTTCTGTGAAAGGACTGGGATCAACCCCCTATCAAAAGTGCTTCTGTTAATTGGATTAGGCACTTCCCCTCCTCTTTGTGAATACTGAACAGAAATATTCATTCAGTATCCCTGCTTTTCACTGTCCCCTCTGCCCACCACCCGTTCATTCTATTCAGCCTCACTATCCTCCTTTGTCTTTTCGCTCTCTGATGTACCTATAAAGGTTTTATACCCCTTCTTAACTAAGTTGGCTATCTTTTCCTCAGTTTGGGCCTTTGCTATTCTGACTTCCTCCTGCTTCCTTCTGCCTTAACTGGTACAGCTCTCTGTCCTGCTCCTTCTGTGTTTCCTTATACTTCCAGAATGCTATCTTTTTCTCCTGACTTTCCCAACCACTCTTTTGAGAACCATAATGGCTTTTTTTCATTTTGATTTGTTTATTTGCTTCACACAAAGGCTTGTTGCCTCTGTGATGGCAGTTTGATGATTCCCATTGTTGCTCCACCCTCCTTCTAGCCTGTTTGCTAGTGCTTTTCTGAGGCACTCTCCCATCTTGCCAAAGTCAGCTCTCCTGAAGTCCAGTACCCTCACTTTTGTATGGCTTGACTCTGTAGCTGAGTTTAACATGAACCACACTGTTTGATGGTCACTTGTTCCCAGATGGCATCCCACTTCTAGATCTGAGATCCTCTCACTGCCCCCATTTGAGAGTACAAGGTCTAAGATTGCTACCTCACGAGTGGGTTCCAAAACTAGCTGTCTGAGGCCTGCCACCTGTAGGACATCGAGAATGGCCCTGCTCTTGGATGTGGCTGCAGCAAATGTGCTCCAGTTAACATCTGGCATATTCAGGTCTCCATTCAACAGTATCTCCCCTTTCTGTGCCATCCTAAGAATGCCTTCTATCATATCCTTGCCCATTCCCTCCCCCTGACATGGGGGTCTGTACACAACCTCTGTGTGGAGTGTGGTGCCCTTTCCAGTCTCCAAGATGGCTCACAGTGCCTCCTCTCCTCCCTGTTTACTCTTTTGTTCAGTTGCTTTTATCCCTTCCTTTACACAGAGAGCTACTCCTCCCCCTCTTCTCCCCTGCCTGTCTGTCTCTCCTGTAGGTTATGTACCCTGGTATGTTAACATCCCAGTCATGGTTCTCTGTGTACCATGTTTCTGTGACTGCTACGATATCCAGGCATCCCTCTTCCATCAAGGCCACCATCTCAGGGAGCTTGTTGCCCAGACTATGGGCATTGGTACTCATTACCCTCCATTTCCTGATGGCCTTACTCCTTTTTGCCCCATCCCTGTCCTTCTTGCCTTTGTCGCTTTCCCCATTTACCCCTGCCCTTCTCCGTATCGACACCTCTATGTTGGTGTTTACCACACTTACTACCTTGATTTTTTTGGGGGGCTAGGATTTCCATGATCCTTTCCAGTGCCTCCCCCCTTGGCTAGTTTAAATGCTTGCCAATGAAGCATTTAAACCTATCACCTAGGATCCTGGTTCCCCTCCTGGACAGATGCAGCCCATCATGCCAGTATAGGCTTGCATCACTCCAGGTGGACCCCCAGTCCCCAATAAAGCCAAATCCCTGAGCTCTGCACCAGTTTTTCAACCACTGATTAGAATCCCATGAGTGCGGCACACCTAACTCTCCTACATGTAGATGGGCAGCACCTCCGAGAAGGTTACCGTGCATGCTACTTGTCTAAGGCCCTCCCCAATTCCAAACTCTTCCTGCACCTCTCTAATCACTTCCTTAGCCAGGTCATTTGTCCCTAGGTGGACAATGACATCCAGCTCCCTCCCCTGTGCAGCTGCTCCGGCAATCCTGAGGATTCGCTCCCTGTCCCTCCAAGCCATGGCACCAGGCAGGCACCTTACCTCCCTCTCCCCTTCCTCCACCAGTTCTACCTTCCTAACAATGGAGTCTCCCACCAGGAGTTGTTTCCTTCCCCTATGGGGTCCCTTGCCACCCTCCTGTGGGTCTCCTTTATGGAGGTTCCCAGCATCTTCCTTGGTCTCCACTGTGGGTGCCTCCATAGAGGAACCACACTTTGCCAGAATGGCATAGGAATTGTGGAGAGGTACAACTGGAGGGTTGCACCTCTGTTCCACCTCCCTCACCCTCCCTGAACCCACTGTGGTCCAACCACTCCTCTTTCTTGGCAACCTCTGAGGCAACGGCAGTGGCACTGGTGGTCCCTGGATGGAAGAGGAGGTCCCACAAATCCTGGCCAACTCAGCCTGGAGATGAGCAACCTCCTTCCTCAGCCCAGAGAGGTGCCTGCAGATGGGACAACACCGCATCCTCCAGAACATTTCCCGGAAGACTGCTGCTCCACAGCCACTGCACTGCACCACTCCCATCATGTCTTATTTCTGGCCCCTTAACTGCTTGGAATCCTTACTCTTTCCTCTGTTTTTTTTTTCTTCTCTCTCTATTTACTTTCTGCCTGTGTGCCCTTTAAGCTCCTGATTGTCCTGTTCTGAGACAAGAATATCCTATATTTCTTAGTAGACCCCTTTCTTGCTCAGAGGCAGACCTCCAGCAGCTAGAGGGGGCCAGAGAGCTACTCTTGCCCTCTTACCTTCATTGCTCAGTTTGCAGTTCGGCTTTGAAGAGTGCGGACATGTCCCGGTCCACAGAAGATGACATTGGACGACCTCCAGAGGTAAGTATAAGGTGAGGGGGTGTGTGAGGAGGTGGGTACTCAGTGGAAGGGTGGAGATGGGGAAGGGTTCAGCAGTAATGACGAGGGATGGTTTTCTTTGTTTGAGATTAAAAAAAGTAAAGACGTTGCAGGACTTTTGTGTTTTGTTTTAGGTATGAAATATATCTAAGGACATTGGGAGTGGCTCTCCAGTGTCCCACACTGCATTGGGGTAGGAATAAAATATTACAAGAATTTGCGGACACTTGAAGTGGGTTCCCCAGTGTCCAACACTATTTTGGGGGTGTGCCATGTGAATGCCAACACGGGATTGGACACCCCGATGTTGGCAACTATTATGAAAAAAATGGGAGAGGGTGGAGGACACAGTCGGAGGGTGGGGGAAGTGAAACCCTTTGGAGACACTGGGAGTGGGCTCCAAGTGTCCCATAGTGCTTGTGGGGGGAGGAATAAAATATTAAAATACTTTATAGACACTGGGAGTGGGCTCCCCCGCGTCCAACAGTAGTTGGGGGGGCACGTGTGAATGCCAACACAGGTACTGGGTGCCCCAGTGTCGGCAACTATTATGAAAAGAAAGGGGTGGGGTGGGGATGGTGATTGGAGGTTGGGGGTGCCACTAGATACCATGGAATGGGCTCCTGACATCTGTAACTGCAGTGGGCAGCACGAGTTTCAGCTGGGGCTGCAGTACTCCAGAGAACCCTCTGCACTGATTTCACATCCTGTTTATTTTTTCAGAATTCATTCTTTTAAGTGTTACTTGATTTCTTTCTCTTGCTAAGCAGAGAAAGAAAATGGTCGACAGCACTGAATGTCTGTGAAATGGAATTCTTGTCTTCGGTAAGGGATTCTCTGCTGAAATGTAGAATCCCTCTTCGTAGCTGCTCCTGCAACATAGAATCTCTCTTCGCAGTGGCTCCTGTGAAATAGAATCCATTTTCAGGTGGGACATCTATTTTTCCCCATAGGAAATAATATGAAATACAAAATCGAATATCTTTGGAATGGATTAATATTTTTCAATAAACCTTCAAAAGGCACATCTGTGAGGCCAAGGCTCTCTACCCTGAAAATGTCAGCCCAGAACCTGAACCCATTTCTGAGATACAGGTGGACAACAAAAGTGCAAAAAAGACCCACATTTCTGTACTTTTAACACTCAGTATCTCAGAAACCACAAAAGGTATTGGGACCTTCCCCTATTAATTGTGCATGCCAAATTTCATGCAAATCAGTGAAGCCATAATAAAGTTATTAAGCTCAAAAAATTGCCTTTTAAAATTAAACACCCTCATCAACCCTAACTATACTGGTGCTATCACTCCAGTATGATTATGAACTGGATTAGTTTGGGCATAAATTTTAAAACATTTTAAAGTGTTTTGTCAATGATTGTTTTTTGTACTGTGAATTGGTAAATGGAGACTGTAAGTGGAGGTATACAGGTATGTACAGTCCGAGCCATGTAAATTGGACACGGATAAGCGGGACGCCCGCTTAAGCTGGATGTCCCACCAGAAACAGATCTGTCTCCATTAAAAACATAGAACTTAAAGTTGTTTAGTAGGCACAGTCCTAATTGATAAAGCCACTTAAGTGGGACGAATCTGGGAGCATTTGCAGGTGATTTTGCAGGTGATCTGCCAAGTCCATTACTGTAATCACCTGCAAATTATTTAAAACTGCATTGACTGCAAAAATCTTTAGATGGTTCCACACCTTCTGTATGTTGTGTGCTGCATCATGTCTCTCCCTCAGAATGATCTCTCTCTCTGACCATGTTAAGGTACTGAAGGCACTCAACAACCCCACTGCCTCCCTGTCTTCTGTTTCGGCTCTGTTTACAATCTCAAAGAGCCAGGCTGATTGCATCAGCCAAAACTGAGAGGCTATCTTGGCAGAATGGAGAGTAAACTCCAACCCACAGAGAAAGTAGAAGAGGGAGGGCAATGACAGTGAGGTCAAAGATACCCTCTTTTTACGGTTTTCACAGGCTGTGGATAAGGGAACGAGAGTGTCAGGACCTATGCTAAATATAAAGGTTGTCAAACTTGTAGAACAAATTTCTCTCAACGGCTTTGGGGCAACAGACAGGTGTCTCTCAAGGTAAAGACATCAGATTGTGTTTAAAAGAGAGCATGGGGAGAAACAAGATGCGGATTCGACAGTTGCTCAGACCTGATTAACAACTGTGCTGCCAGGGATCCTTCAAGGGTTTCATCTATGTAATGTTTTTAATGCGGATGAAACT
Organism: Neoceratodus forsteri; assembly: GCA_016271365.2. Lineage (NCBI taxonomy): Eukaryota > Metazoa > Chordata > Ceratodontiformes > Ceratodontidae > Neoceratodus > Neoceratodus forsteri. The sequence goes on from CM057453.1 coordinate 439,576,878, forward strand.
GGGATTTTTAATAAGGGTCACCCTGACCATGGCCATGCCCTAAAGCAGACAGAACTGACAGGGGGGAAAAAGACAAAGGACAGGATCTCAGTCGTTTGCTGTTCAAATTAATCTGGGACTGAAAAAAGAAAGCTGCTCATCATAGGCAAATTGCTATTCCTGCCGGAATGGACATTGCTGCCTTTGAGGAGTTTGTGGATATGGATTCAGAGGAACCAACCATGGGCGAGCTGACCAATGAACAGTTGGTGTGCTCAATGATTAGAGACCTGGAAGAGGAGCCTAAGGACGAGGATGCAAGTGATGATAAACCTCAAGTGATAACCACTGAAGGTCTGTCTGGTCTCAGAAAGGCAATGCGCTGGTGTCAGTATGGGGGCCAAAATGAAAACTGGCAGCAGCTCTTTACTTGCGATAACCAAAGGACACCAGCGTACCATCACAGACTTTTTCAGCACAGCGGCTTCTTCAACATTGGCAGCTTCAGCTTCAGCGGCTGCTTCTACACAGGCTTTTTCGTTGGCTGATGCTGGCGAAGCCTTTGAATCTGATCCTTTCTCATTCCTCACTCAGTCAACAGCCATTCTTATGAATGAAACTGAGGACAATAAAGTGTACACGGTCCTGTAACTGCACCGTACAAGCTAAATAAATAAAAAAGAAGCGAAAGAAAAGAACACTGTACAAAGTACTAAAGCACAAGCAAGCAAAGCAAAATACAAAAAAGCATCACAAAGCGCATAATTCATACACAGTAACACCACTTGAGGTGACTTCAATCTCCCAGGCATAAACTGGAATACTATACATACTTCATCTTTGCTAGAAAATAAATATCTGCAATTATTTCTGTTATCAAATATGGAACAAATAGTTAACACCAATACCAGGGGCAATAACATTTTGGGTCTTGTCTTACATAATATGGGAAATTTAATTTCTAAGTGCAAAGTACTCCAACCACTAGGCTCCAGTGACCATTCCATGGTGTACTTTACAATCAGTGAAAAGTTGGGACAGGACAGTGGGAACACATCAGTGTACAACTTTAGGAAAGCAAACTTTCTGGGTATGGCACATGATTTACAATCCTGGGACTGGCATCATTTATTCCTCGACAAATCACTTACTGAGATCTAGCAAATCCTTATCAGTCAGTTAACTTTAGCCTCTAGTAAACATATCCCAATTATTAAAAAAACTGACAAAACCAATTTAAACAGGCCTTGGATGAATGAAGCTGTTAAAAAACATATCAAATATAAAAACAGAGCTTATAAGAAAGCTAAGTCATGTGGAATGAAGCAGAGCTGGGAAGCCTTTAAATTCCAGTTAAAGGTGACAAAATATAGTATCAGAAAGGTAAAAAGGGATTTTGAGGTATGCTTGGCTAAGAATGTGGGGAATAATTATAAATCCTTTTATAAATATATAAACAACAAAAGGGGTGGCATTCCCATTATAGGCCCACTTAAAGATACCTCAGGAGAACTAGTACCAGATAAAACACTTATGGCTACTATGTACAATAAGCAATTTTCATCAGTCTTTAATAATAAATCGGAAACTAGAATAAAACATAATGATCATAATCAGTGGTTATTTTTCAGTAGATGCTAATACTATCCAAAAATTGCTTCAAAATCTGGATCCTAACAAATCAGCTGGACCAGATGGTTTACATCCCCGCATCCTCAAGGAATTGGCTGTCCCTCTTTCTGGTCCTGTTTGCTGCCCTATTTAATAAATCCTTACATGAAGGACAAGTTATTGACGTCTGGAGACAAGCGACCGTAGTTCCAATTTATAAAAAGGGTTCCAGACAGGAGGTATCAAATTATAGACCCATTAGCCTGACATCTATATTGGGTAAAATGTTAGAAGGAATCATAAAGGGACATCTATGTAACAAAATTGAACCAGATCCTACCCAACATTGTTTTGTTAAGGTTAGATCTTGCCAGACTAACCTGTTGAGTTTCTATAACGGAGTTAGTGGGGCATTGGATAGGGGTGAGGCAGTGGATTTCATATTTCTAGATTTTTCCAAGGCATTTGATAAAGTTCCTCATGGACAGCTTATAGAGGACATGATTAGTCTTGGAATAGGAGGAAATATAACACGTTGGGTGGAATCATGGCTTAAAGGCCGTACCCAGAGAGTGTGTATTAAATATTTTTTCTCAGACTGGGATATTGTGACCAGTGGGGTTCCACAGGGCTCTGTTTTAGGTCCATGTCTGTTTAATATATATATCGCATCATTAAAAACCTTAACGAATGCTTGGTTAACTAAATTTGCCGACGATACACGCTTAGGATACCCAATTAAAAATAATGGTGAAATAATTACCTTCCAGTATGCCCTAAATGAGATGCTAAATTGGGCTACCCTGAAGCAGCTGTCCTTCAATGAGGATAAATGTGTTGTGATGCATTTTGGTAACAAAAACACTCAGGCTAAATATACTTTAGGAGGGAAAACATTAAGAGCTGTGGATGATGAGCGTGATCTAGGTATAAGAATATCTAATGATCTCAGTTCCAAACTTCACTGCCACACTGTTATTAAGAAGGCAGCAGGTGTGTTACATTGCATTAATAAACACATCAGCAGCAAAAGTAAAGATGTGTTGCTCCCATTGTATTCATCACTAGTGAGGCCCCATTTGGAATATTGTGCCCAATTTTGGGCACTGGGAGACAAAGGCACCATTAAATCGCTGGAAAAAATACAACATAGAGCAACTAAAAAAAATCAAAGAAGTCATTAACTTAGACTATAATGCCAGACTCCAGAACCTGGGGCTGTACTCTTTGGAATATTGCAGAATGAGGGGCGATTTATGCTTGGTATCTAAGGCATTATATGATAATCATCTTTGGGAAGTTTTAGGGCTCGAATTGAGGGAAACAATTCATTTAACTAGGGCACATCCTTTACAATTGAAAATTGAACAGTGGAAAACTAAAAAAAGAAGTAATTGGTTCACTGTTAGAGTCTGTAAAATTTGGAATAGTCTTCCTATGGAAATAGTATTGAGTGAGAACATGACTACCTTTAAAAAATACTTGGATAACTATCTACATCACAAATGCATAATGGGATATAATTAAAAATTGCGAGCATTATGGACTATGGTCTACTAGCTCTGAAATACCTATGATACCTGAGTTACTAGATCCCCACAAACTACAAAAATGCTGCCAAAAGCTAGCTTCATTTTAGAGAGATAGACGCTTAAACGGAATGATTCCTTTTCCACCAGGGCATCCCGTTTCAGTGGCTTATACTATAATTAAAAAAAGTCCATAATTTGTATTGTGTTTAGTAGGTGGTGCTGCTGCTACATGTTGAAACCCCTTCCCATGCTCTGCTTGTTATTTTGGTCTGCGCTACGCAGTTCCACCCCCTCCTCCCTGCATCACTCTCTCTCTCTCTGTTCCACCCCTCCATCCCCACCATTACTCTGTCAGTGTTGACCTTCTGCTGGTATGTTCCAGTATTTTTATTTTAATAGAATAGAAGCAGCAGGACTGAAAGGAGGTGTACAGTAAGTGCAGTGAGCACTGCTGTTTTGAAATGTGTACATGCATGTGGATGGAAACAGGAGTGCTTGTAGCAAGTGGTTCTCCAAGGTGGAAGTTTAAGTGATTTTTTTTGTAGCAGTGCTTAGGACAGTAATCAATGGATTCATTCTGTTTGTGATTTAGTCAGGAGGGGGACAGAGTGCACAGGTGTGGAGCAAGGTTGACACGCTACTGAGTAGGGAGAAGGCTGTGAAGCTGATCATGCTGACGGCTTCAGTTTCATTTTTCTAGCTGGTACTGAATTGGTGGAGTTTGTAGAAGGATTTGGAGAAATTCCTGTTTGGGGAAGAAAAATGTGGTATTTTGTTGTTTTAATACAGTGAGAGAGAAGGATGCTGTGATGATGTATTGATGGCATGGCATTCATAGGCAAAAGGGCAAAGTGGTGCAGTGATATGCAGTTGGGTAAAAAAGCTATTACCAAGAACTTTTTTTTTTAAATGTGATTATGTGGTCAGATTTAGTCATGGCTGAGACAAGTTCTCATCCAATCAAATAACAGTATTTTTTATATAAACTATGCAATGTTGATAAACAGAGCATGTTTTGTCAAAAGGTTAAATAGAGCTAGCTAGATCACAATTAAAGAGAATAATTATTGGGGATTACAGGTGAGGGAGCGAGGATGTGTTTTCAGATGGAATTAAAAGAAGCAGAAGAAAATATCGATAAGATGGAGACATACATGAAAGGGGTTGTAAATAGTACAAGAAGTTGTAGAGAAGGACCTGCCATCCCACTGTGATGAGGTTATGAAGTGGGACAGCTAGAAGGAAGCAGGAAGAGTGAAGATAGTGTGGTGGCAGTGGAGGGAGACTAGTTCACTGAGATAAGGGGCAAGTCCAAGGAGAATTCTGAATATCAGAGGCCAGGGTAATCATACTGAATCCTGAGGAAACTGAGAGCCAGTGGAAATCTGTGAGGACAGAAGTGATGTGGTCTCATTTTTTGGTGTGGGTATCAAGACGGGAAACAGACATTTGGTCTAACTAGAATCTAGATAACTGACTTTGAAAGACAATAAAAGAGGGAGTTTCAGTAGGCAAGGTGTGAGGGCACAAATGTGTGGATTAAGATTTTAGTTGTGTGGGGGTCAAAGCAGTAGTGGACATGGGTAATGTTCCAAAAGTGGTTGTAAGCATTTTTCAGGTATTAGAGAAGAGGAACGAGGAAACTGTGGGAGGTGGCATAGAGGTTGTGAGTTATGGAGGCAAAAATGGCACCAGAGTCAAGGAGGGGGATAGAAAGTATAGAACTTTGATTTGGGGCATTCATCTTGCTCAGGATAAGTGCAGTACTTTCAAAACTTTCATTCATTGAGTTGTAAGGAGTATACAACTAACCCACATCTAAAATATCGACTTGCTTATCACAAGGGAGGAGTAGAACATTGAACACTAGACCAAACAGCAAACAATGTCTGAGTGGGACAGGTGTTCTACTTTTCGGGTGTTGTTTATTTTAACAATGGCATCTCTGGGATCCCAAACTCCATCTCCCATTGTTACTGTAGTGATCCCATACCTACTTACCATCACTCACTTGTAATGCTATTCATCCTGACAACTTGTACACCATGGCCTGCAACAATTCTAGCATAAGGGAGACTTCCTTAATCCCCCCAACATACACACACTCATACACACACACACTCATGCACTACCTGGTGAATGTCAGCCTTCACGACTCTCACGAGCAGAGAAGGAAGCCATCAGGGCCTGTACAGCCTCTGAGCAGACTAGATGCTGCCCAGTCTACATTCAGGATGATTAACATTGAAGGTGGGTGGGGTGGTGGAATGGTAGGTGGGAGGAATTGGTGGCAGCAGTAATCGGGGGTAGCAAGCTAAGAGACGATATTTCTTTAAAATTAAAAACAGATCCACCTGGACTGGACATTGGGTCGAACTCCGGATTTGGGTGTTTGCTCACCCCTACATGTCACAAATGTATAACAGTAAATCCTTATTTGCTTGTGGTGAGTAGTCCTGTTTTAAAAACAAACCACTGATCACCTGCAAATTCACTGGCAATTAAAAACTTTTCCGCTTTGAGGCAGTCATTTTGTATTAAGGTTGATCAATAGGAACTCCAGACTTCTAAAAATACTACTGCAGGGAGAGACATCACAAATGCGAAAACTGACTGAGATAGCCAATCAGAATTCTTTTCCAGCAGCCGCTGGCTCATTGTAAACAAAATTAACCCCCTCTCAAAAAAAAAACAAAAAAAACACTGGAACGTAAGTATTAGTTTAAGCTTAAAAATCATTTTTTTGTTTGTTTGTTTTTTGAGGGGAGGGAGGTTTTTTTAATTACAATAGTCCCCATCATGATAGGCTCTACTGCCATATAATGACCATGGATTGTTGTGCACCCTCAACATTGTCTTAGTACACATAACTGTAATTATGCATTTGCCTACCTTTCGCAGAGCTAACCAACATAGTCTGCAAATAGGCAATTACACTGAAATTACAGAGTAGCTTGTAGTGGATGTCTAAATGGTTTGGTGAGGTCCATGAGCCTTTCACCTGAAGGTCACTGGTTTGAATCTGACTCGGGTCAGTACAGTATTACCAAAAAGCCATTATTATCAGATGGCTGTTTTTGTCCAATGTGAAATGAGTTCTGATGGTCTCAGTCTATGAGTTCTTTGTGGACACGGTGTCCACATCACAAAACCATTAACACAATTACCACTGACTGGCTTTCTTGTTGGTAGAGTCTAAGTACTGAAAGGGCAAGAGTCTGCATTTCATTTACACGGTGGTCCCTCCATTACAGGTTTTAGGCACATTGATTAAGCAGTATAGAGAAGAAGCGCTGGTCTCACCCAAGCTGCTCTTGTCATAGCAATAAACAGGTTTTAGTCTCCAGCACCTCTGGCAACCCATGAACACTAAAACAAGTCCAAACAAAAAACATATATCCCAAGACAGCATTAACAAAGAACTATGAATCAGTCCGACCTGGCCAGCATTCCCTCACTAACTAAAACAGGCTGTAATGCAATTTTCCATAATGCTAGTTGGAATGCTGGATGCATAAACACTAACACACTTACTTGCATTCTGACACTGGACTGCCATTGCTGAATGCACTTCAAGATGCTTTGTGCATAAAAGTCGCTACAGTATACAATTCCAAATTCTATCCTGTTCTCTTCAATCCCATTCGAATTTTGATATGAAACTTAAAAGCAGCAGTATCGTAAAAAATGTAAGATAATATAGTTAGCAGGTAGAACATTCACCTGTGAGATCCATATTCTATGCCCTGCCAAAAATACGTGAGAACTTGAGATCACCACCGGATGTCTCACTGTGTCCAGGATGGGATACCTTACAGACAACCTGTGCACATTTTTGGATTTCTTCCTAAAGCAATGTATCTCTGGTTTTGGGTCCCATCTCGGAGACACAATGGATACCCTGGATAGGTTCAATGGATTTGACTGGAAACAAAAGTATCTGTTCTTTGGAATAGATATTGTATCACTATATCCCTCTGGTGATCATAAAAAAGGTATACAGGCATGTGCACATTAAGTATCACCTTCAAAAGGAATCTATACCTAGATAGTTTATAGTTAAAGCACTCAGATTTGTACTGCAGCATAATTATTTTCAGATCAACAATGATTGCTATTTACAACATTGTGGGACAACCATGGGGGCAGCTATGGCCCCATCTTTTACTAACCTCTTCCATGGACTCTGGGAGGAATCCCTGATTTACTCAGTGACCAGTAATCCTTTCCTAAGCCACATTTTCAGGTGGTATTGATATATTGATGACACTGTATGTATTTGGGATGGGTCTGAGGAAGAGGCTAACCACTTCTTTGAGTGGCTTAATGTGAATGACTTTGGCCTGAAACTCAGAGGTACTGCCAATTCCAAATCTTTGGATTTTTGGGGTATAAACCTATTTGTGGATGAAAAGCTTATGGTTCAAACCAAAGGCTACAGAAAGCCTACCTCCACAAACAGCCTGCTGAGAGCAGATAGCTCACACCCCTGCCCCCTCATTAACTCAATTCCACATGGACAGTTTCTGAGAATAAGCAGAAACTGTTACAAGGAAGAGGATTTTCAAATTCAATCCCAGGAGCTATTTGCAAGATTTCTGGCCAGAGGTTATAATACGGAGAAACTCAAAGAGTCATTTTCCAAAGCCAAAAGTCAGGAAAGGAATAGCCTTCTGTGCACTAAACAGAGAGGGAATGGTGATGAAACACTTCATTTCATAACTTAAGTTTTGAGAATGTCTGGCAGTATAGGACCAACCATCAGAAAATGTTGGCCAATATTGTTACAAGATCCCATCCTATCAATTGAGCTATCCAAAAACCCTAGAATCACATACTGAAGGGGCAAGAATTTGAGGGACAAACTAGTCTACAGCTGTTACATTAGTAGTCAGTCACCCACTACTCCTATATTTAGGCAGTGGCTACCTCCACCCCCAGTAGGGATGTATGAGTGTGACCACTGCAATGTCTGCATCTATTGCCATGGATCCATGACAGGTGTTCAACAAAATATTTGTCGAACACCCGACAACGAAAACTGGCAGGTCGACCGCATTGTGCAGTTGGCTGCGGTTTCCAGTAACTGTGTTCCCCGTCCCATTTCCCACTTTAGGATTATCAACTCTGAGTTGGAGCTGATTTGGGGGGGTGCAGGACCTCCAACAGACAGTGCCAGGTTCCAGCAGGTTCCCTACAGTGGCATGGCACAGTAGTCGCTGTAGGAAACCTCACTGTCAAACTGTTGCTGTCGGGTGGGTAACCGTATTGCCATCAAGACAGGAGGTTCCAACTAGAGGAATATAAGAAGAATGTGGAATTATGCAGTTGTACGAACTGTAACAGTGATTATCCGGTGTATAACATTTGGTGCCCCTGTCCACTCCTCTACATATGCTGTACTGTGAGGCCTTTAAAATAAAGGATTCAGGAGTATATTAGAAATATTCAGCCTGGACTAGCAGATACCCCTACAGGTAGTCATTTCATTGAAAAGCATGGCAACTCACCAGTTGGGACTCCATTTATGGCCTTTAAAATGGTTGGGAGAAATTCACATGGGGGTAACAGGGTCAAAACCCTGTTGCAGAGGGAAAGCTACTGGATTTTTTTCTTTAGGATCCATTCAACCATATGGCTTAAATAATGAGTGGGATCGTAAACCATTTCTATAAGTGATGTTATGCTGTGGTGAAATCTGATGGGATGAGAAATGTTTAATCTGAGTATTTTTGAAGATGATCTGATTATGATTGAATCTGTTTTTAACATCTCTCCATATCTCCCTATTTTTTTTCACAGTTCTCTTCAAGTAAGCTGCTCACTGGAATAGCAGATCCCCTTAGCCTGGAGAAAGTGGAAATTTAATCCAAGATATTAAAGGGGAGATCTCAGCTCCTTTGGAAGCTACACTCTATCTGCACCCTTTTGTGTCTCTCTCCGGTGAAGTTTTGATCTCCAGTGTATGGTTAATTGCAGATAAGCTTGCAATAAATATACTGCTGGGCAGACATGGTCAGACCATTATAAACTGCACAAATAAATCGTTGCTTTTTATAGTCTCCCTCCTGACCAAGTCCAGTTATGACCTGGTCCATCCTGCGCAGTGGCAATATTATTATTATTTCATTTTGTCCTCTGGACTGTGCACTCTCCTCACTCTGATACATTCCTCATTTTAATTGACTTCTCCTCCCAAGGTTACCTGGGAGGTGGATGACCACAGCAAAGCCCTATGAGCAGGCACTGCAGACATCTTATAGTATAAACAAAAACAAGGTGTTGTGTCAGCATGTGGTCTGAAAACAAAACAAAATGGTAATATTAAATGCATGTTGAAAATAGAGTTAAAAATTAACATTCTGTGTCAGTATTGTGCCGTCACTGTGCGGGACATTGGGGAATTTTGTGTCGAGCACAAGTGGTCCTTCCGCACAAACGGCACTGGTGGGACCGTAGCCCTGGTTCCTTACAGAAAGGTGTCTGATATGAAATTTCAATTATATTATTATGAACTACAGTAGTGGTGTGTTACTGCAACACTGCCAATCAGCAGTGAGCAGTGGCAAATCTCACTCTCTAGGTGTCCCGTGAAATGAGCGACTCAGTATGAGAGACTAAGTATGAGCAAATCAGTATGAGCACCTGTCATAAGAGCGAGTGGTGTAGAACAGCGCATGTCATATTAGTGATTCAGTGCTGTGAGGGCAATTTGAGCTGGGGTACTGTTTCATATATTGTAGTGGTTAATGCGGTCTCAGAGTTAGATATTTATAGTAAGGGGGGATTCGGGGGTCGAAGGCCCCATGGGGTGTGCAGGGAGCGAAGCCCCCCACACATAAAATATAGTGTAGTTTCATGTCCGTGAATGTGCTCTGTTCTGACTCTGAATGTGTGCTTTTGTTGGCTGGGATGGAATCGTGGTCCCATTGTGGAGTAGTGGGTGGGGCAGGGTGTTAGATAGGTAGGTAGGGTGTTTGTGCAGGTTTGGGTCATGTGGTGTTGTGGGTTTGAGTCTACCAGTAGCCACCTCTGTTCAGTGTGTGTATGAGGTGGGCATTGTTATCCATTGTTGATAGAATGTAGTTCTGTTGTGTGGATTTTCTTTTATGGTGGGGGTTTTGCAAGGTGTATGCAGTATAGTGTGCTGTATTTAGTTCTTGTCAGGTGTTGGTTGCTTGGAATTAGGGGGTGGTTTCATGTAGTGTTCCATTAGTGGGCTTTAAATTGATTGTGTTTAGTGGATGTTGTAGTGCTGTGGCTGCTAGGTGTTATTATCTGCTATGTGGAGATGTCTGCTCAGCTCATCCAGGGTCAGAAAGGTAGACCACTGCTGTGTCACTGCTTTGATGTTCACCATTATTTGTATGGGCTTCATTTGTAGTAGCTGATGTGTCCTCACCCATATGGTTGGCGCTGTTGTGTTCTTGCTATTTTAACATGTGTAGAAGCGTGGAATAATAACAGATGTCCAGACAGCTGTAAGATGCATAAAAAATGCAAATAAATGTGTTTGTCAATTTCACAGAAAGGAAAAAATTGGTGTTAACTCCACACCCATCAAACACAGGAAATACTTCTTTCCACAAGCTCCTGAATAAATGTATTTTCCTTTCTCGACAGAAATAGCACTTGTGTGAAAGCCCACACACAACCTCCTCTTACTGTGGTCAGTCCAATACTGACCCACCTCTCTTCTAACTACCCCCTAGTGGAGAGTTCTTATACTAGAGAATTCTGTGACCTCAGAGTCATGTGACTAGGCAATTAGTAAACTGGTGGCTAGTTCTATAGTCACTAATTTTCACACTGGGTCTAGTTTTAGAAAAATTTATCTTCTAATGGGGTACATTATTTACCCTCTCAGATATAACTCCATCTGTATTATAATGCACTTCTTTTGTTCTTAATTAGTGCAGTTTTGGAGGCCACACTTAAAGCGGGACATTAACCTCCTGGAGAGGGTCCAGAGGAGGGCAACCAAAATGATTTGGGGCTTGGGGGACAGGACCTATGAGGAGAGGCTCGAAGAGCTAAATATGTACACATTGGAAGAGAGAAGGGACCGCGGGGACATGATAGAGGTCTTTAGGTACATGAAGAGGGTAAATAGGGAGGAACAGTTGGGGTGCTTCGAAGGAAGGAGGAAGGGGCCACTAGAGGGCATGGCTGGAAGCTGGAGGGGGGAAGATTCAGGGGAAAGAGGAGGAGGTGCTACTTCACTGAGAGGGTGGTGGAGCCATGGAATGCACTGCCTAGGGGGCTGGTGGAGGCAGAGACAGTGGAGGGGTTCAAGAGGGGATGGGACAGGTACAGGGGAAGGGTTCTGGAAGCAAAATCCAATGCAGCAAGAATATCCGGAACTGGGAAGGGAGAAGCCAGAGAAGGCGAGGGGGACAGCAAGGTCAGCACCCAAGTTGGGGACTGACCAAACGAGCAGACACGAAAGACCGTTAGGCCTATTCTGCTGGCATTTTAGTATGTTAGTATGTTAGTATTATAGGAGAAGGTGTGGTTTGCAACTTAGCCCCTACTCCTTTTTGACAACACGTTCTATAGATACTATTAAAACAGTCATTGCATGGGCTGCCAGCCCTACAGTAGGACCTTCCAGGATAATAGAGAATACAGGTAAACAGCACTTTAATATCAATATGTAATATACAGAAAGGAAAATATGGTTATTTCTTAGGCAACAGAATCTACAACTCTAGCAGAGAAAACCAGATGAGGGGTGCACTCCCTAGCTGTTTTCCTCCAGTGTTCTAGCATTCTGTTTGCTCATTATACTAAAACAGTGAAACATCCTTTAATTATATCATAATGCTAAAACATGTATGCAGTAAACTCCTGCACCCTTTGGTTGGGCTACACAAAACCTTTTGCTAGCATTCTAAAGGCTTTCATTCATGAATTAGCTTACTCGATGGCTGAAATTTTAGCCAATGGCTTTTGTACATTTCAGCCATCTATCTCTTACAGGGCTGCATATTCAATGAAAGAGTTCTTTTTAGCTCTCTATTTTGGACACTACAGGGCTTTATTCCTTATGCCCTCAGTGTCCTGCTTTTAATTCACTAATGCAGCCCCTTCCTAGTGTATCTGAGGGGTGGATACTGCAACAACACTTCGGGACTCAGTATTCTGGTTTCCTTAGCAACTGAAAACAGTTGCGGGTCTCCAACTTTCACTTTCGGCAGCAGGGCTGCTTTCCTGATCTAATCGCAACAAGCGGTTGCGATTTTGTAGCACTGTGGCTCCATTTCAGGGATCCTTTCCTGAGTGAACTTGTGCAGGGTCCTCTGCGAGTGTGCGTACAAATTCCTACATGAATGTGTGCACACTTCGCTAGGGTTCTCATTTAGGGATAGCTGGCTTTGCGAATATAGTACTAAGCACTTTTCTTTTACAAAAAAAAACATTTTCTTCTATCTTTAACACACAAAGGCATCTGAAACATGCCTCGAGGTAGACAGCAAATTCCAAAAGCTCTCTACATTTTGAATAACTATTTATTTATTCTCTATTTTCTTTAGACACTGGACTTGCTGTGGCTTTCTGGATAGGGGCACAATAATTAATTATAACCCTACACCATGAGCTCTCTTTCTGGATGCAAATGTAGGAAAGAGGGGCTTAAGAATAGAAAAGCAAGGTATGAAAGATTGCCAGGTTGGCCACCCTGACAAGGAATTTAGGATAGCTAAGAAAATAGAAGCAGACAGAATAGAGTGATTTTAGAAAAGGGGGGAGGGGGGGGGTGATTTGCATTCCCTACAAGATTTTATTCTTTTAGTCTTCATAACAGGGCTCCCTGTTACAGCATGGAACCCTCTCACTAACCTAGGCAAGCCTGACTAGTAAATGCAATTCCAAAGAAAAAATATTTTAATGTTTTCAATTTCTTCTTAGGCACAAAGCCACAAACTTACAAGAATGTCTTTCTTGAGTAGACACACACACACACAGAACAATATGGCAGCTAGCTGCCCAGAAGCAGTGGAAGTCAGCCAATTAGTCTCACTCTACCAGCTTACAAATACAGCAGTGCACTTGTAGATACACAAACAGCCCTGGTGGGACCCAAGCCTGGGTTCTTCCCATGAAGATATCTGTGATATTCAATTTATATTATAGTATTATAAAATGTGGTAGTAAGTCATTCTCTGTGACAATGCCAGTGAGCTGACATGTCTCTAAATAATAGTCAAGCCTGACTAAAACTGCCTTTTTTTATTTCTTCTTTCATATAAAGCTAGGAATAATACAAAAACTAAACATACAAACATATGAAACTGCCAGCAGAAAAAGGTCATTTGGTCTCTGGAGTCTGCTCGATTTTGCAGCTAGCACCCCTACACTGCAGCTGCCCCTCCCACCCTACTCCGCTCCCATAACCCTCCGTTTTGCCCTATCCCAGCCCTTGAAGCATCCCATTGATTTACAGGCCAACACCTCTGCCGGTAGTGCATTTCACTCTGCTACCACCCTTTCCATAAAGAAATGCCTCCCCATCTCCCTCCTAAACCTTCCACCCTCCGATCTCATGTCATGACCCCGAGTGTCTCTCCCCACCCTCCCCTTGAACAGTCCCTTTGTGCCTGTCCTGTTTATTCCTCTCATGTTCTTAAAGGTCTCAATCATATCCCCCCATCCCTCCTCTCCTCCAGAGTATATGTTCAGCTCCCTCAGTCTAACCTCATATGGTAACTCCCCCAGACACATAATCATCTTTGTTGCTCTGCGTTGCACCCCTTCCAGCAATCTAATGTCCCTCTTTAGGAAAGGGTGCCAAAACTGAATGCAGTACTCCAGGTGGGGTCTGACCAGCAATCTGTATAACAGCAGAATTACCTCCCTCCTCCTTGAGGTTATACCCCTTGCAATACAACCCAGCATCTTGTTGGCCACTGCTGCTGCTTTCCTACTCTGTGCTGAGTTGTTCATTGCTCCCATAATGAGTACCCCGAGATCTTTCTTCTCCTCAGTCACAGTTACCTGTAACCCCCCCCCCTCCAAGTTGGTAGCTCCTCTTTGGATTCTTTGCCCTGAAATGCAGCACCTTGCATTTTGTGGCATTGAAGCCAAGTTGCCAGATGTCAGACCATGTCTCCAGCCTTGTTAGATCTTCCTACAATCCCTGCCACACCCCTTGGTCATCTACCACTACTCCTATCTTGGTGTCATCCGCAAATAGACTGATCTTGCTATTTATGCCTACTGAGATGTCTGCAATAAATACCCCAAATAACACCGGCCCCAACACTGACCCCTGTGGGATCCCACTCATCACTGCCCTTGGGGATGGTAGTTCACCTCCCACCACCACCATCTGCCACTGTCCCTGCATCCAGTTCTCCACCCATCCCACCAATTTTGCCCCCACCCCTGTGGCCCTTAGCTTAAATGCTAGTCTCTCATGTGGCACAGAGTCAAATGCCTTACTGAAGTACAGGTACAGGACAACCACCGCATGTCCTTTGTCCATTTCCTTAGTCACCCAGTCATAGTAGTCCACTAGGTTGGTCTGGCAGGATCTGCTCTTGACAAAGTCATGCTGCCTACTGTCCTGCACCCCACTGACCTCCAGCAGGGTCACCAGCATCTCCTTCAGGATTGTTTCCATCAGTTTCATCACTATGGATGTGAGACTCACTGGTCTATAGTTCCCTGGTTCATCTTTGGGACTGCTCTCATGGAGTGGAACCACATGAGCCATCCTCCAATCCTGAGGTACTCAACCTGAGTCCATAGAGGCAATGGGTTTGAATCCCATAGCCCCCACTTGCATACTGTGTGACCATGAACAAGTCACTTAACTTCCTTGTGCTCCCAGGTTGCACCTGTAATCAAGCTTTCAGATTAGTGTGTCTCTCCTGGTTAAAAAAAAAAAGGTCTGCCAATGGGCCTGCCAGGACCTCTGCCAACTCCTTCAGTACCCTGGGGTGTATGCCATCCAGTCCCGGTGCCTTGTCCACCCTCAGTGACCTTAACCAGTCTAGCACTCTACCTTCTGTGATTTCCCCGTCCGTCACCCCCCCTCTGATCCTATCCTCCCCCAACCTTAGGTATTCCCCCCTTTCTCTTTAGTAAAAACTGAGCAAAAGTAGTAGTTACGTGCTTCTGCCTTGTTGTCCCCTTTTTCTACCCATTCCCCTTCCTTTTTAATCCTTGCTCTTTGGTCCTTACAACACATTTTCTCCCTGATGTACCTGAAGAAGTCTCTCTCTCTCCCCCTCTTTAATTCCCTTCGCCAGCCTGAGCTCCCTTGACGCCTTTGCTGCCTTTACTTCCTTGGTCACCCCCTTTGCTTCCTACAGGTACTCCTCCCTGTCCTTCTCCCCTTCCTGTTCACCTGCATCTCCTATAGGCAACTCTTTTCCTCTTCACCCTGTCTATGACACCCTTGCTCATCCAGCTTGGTTTCTTTGCCCTAGCCTTTTTGCTTTGGGCCTTGCTGCAGGAATTTGTTGCCTCCACTATCCCTAGCTTAATGAGTTCCCACCTCTGATTTGTGTCCATATTAGGATGAATTCTGTCCAGGAATCCTTGCACAACTTCACCCATCTTTTTGAAGTCAGAGTTTCTAAAGTCTAGCACCTTTGTGTCAGATGCCCCCCGTTCCTGCCCAGCTGCAACTGGAACCATACTGTTTGGTGGTCGCTCCCCGCCAGTGGTTCCTCTACTCTCAGATCCCTCACTCACTCCCCGTTAGACAGTACAAGGTCAAGGGTATTCCCTTCCCTAGTTGGTTTGCTGACCAACTGCATCAGGAAGTTATCCTGGAAGGCGTCTAATGTTATCTGTTCCCTTCTACACTTGGTGGCAGGTGTCCCCCACTCCACTCCCAGCAAGTTGAAGTCACCTCTATCACCACCCCACCCTTCTCACAGTTCCGTAGGATCTGTTCCTCCAATACCCTATCTGTCTTTTCCTACTGGGGAGTGTGGCCTGTACACCACCCCCAACCGTAGTGTCCTATTTTTTGGCTCTTGGCTTTGCATCCATAGATACTCTGTATCTCCCTCCTCCCCCTCTTCCTAACACCCTTTAGCCACTCCCTCATGTACAGCTTTCCCCCCCTTTTCCCTTAACTCTATCCTTGCGGAATAGTCTATAACCTGGTGCCATTCGGTTCCAGTCAAGGTTTTGGGTTGCCCATGTATTGATGATGGTTGCCATGTCCACCACACCCTCTGCCATGAGAGGCCCCTAACAGCTTAGCTGAGTGCATTACACTCTGTGTGCACACACTACAGTACACACTACTGCACACACAAACACAGAACAAAATGGTGCAGCCCAGAAGCAGTGGTGGTGGGAGTCAGATGACTCTGGCCTCAACAAAAAAACAATGTATTCATGCAGTTCTGCACTACTGCTCTTCACTTAGACTAATGAAACTAAATGCTGTTTAGTACTTTGCCCTGTTCTTTGTTTCTGGGAAGTCCAGCTAAGTTACAAACAAAAACTTAAATTTCTGTTTATTAAATAAACCACTACAAAATCTTTTTAAAACTGTTTAAAACACTACAGATTTTGTAAATGCACACTCAGACACACATGCGCACTGCTGGCCTGGGAGACCCCCCCCCCCCACCACCACCACCACCTGTCTCACTCAGAAATCAGCCTTTCTTTAATTTCACTTTCTTCTTACTTTAGCACCTGATAAAAAGACTCATTTTCACACTACAAGTGTACAGAAATTAATCCTCTCAGCTTCAGATTTAGAAAGGGAACAAAAACTGTCTAGATTTCTGCTTTTTGGCTAATTTTAACATGTGGGTGAAAATAGATTGCCCTTTCACAGCAGGCAGACATATTTTTCTCTTGCCTGTAGCTTCTGTGAGTGTTGGGGCACAAGTTGTCTTCAGTGAGCATCCGAACTGGCTTCTAATTGGACAGGAAGTCTAGGGAGAGCTTCAACTCTCACCGAATAGGAAAACATTGAAAAGCCCCAAATAGCGTTGATTATTTGTTTTTCTTCCCAAACGAAAAACAGTCTATTTATTATTCATGGTATTTGGGAAATACCATTCATTACTCGCACATGCTTAATATTCATAGGTATGCATTTTGTGCATAATGCTTTAATTCTGTACAGCGCTCAGAGCTTTTCTGGATTGGCACTTTATAAATAAAAATGCTTTGGACTGAATTCTGGTAAAACAGTAGGTATGAAATGCATATTACACTGTGTTACTGTGACGTGTTCAGTGTATACCCCGCTGATTGTTCACCTGTGTTTGGCACAAGCTGTATCTTGCTGGGTTTAAAATCCTGCACACATGCCCCTATCAAGGAGCTTCTTCAGCTTTTGGAAGGCAGACAGGAAGGATTAAGACTACTAGGTATCTGCCAGTCATTTGAAGAGCTTGAGGAAAAACTGCAGAATTTTTGCTATAGCCTTCCTAGAAATCAGTAGATCATTACAAGGCACCAGAGCAGAGACCATGATTTAACACAGACAACTGCTAGTGCAACCAATATGAATATGTACTGCCTGCTGGATAAAAATTACTGTGTGATCTGTAGTGTAGATTTAGTGACACATAATGATGCTGTGCTAGGTACTCAGGATACCAGCATGCCTGACCTGAAAGATAAAATATTCCTTTAAACATGTTTCGGCAAAGAAAGGGAACTTGTATGTATGTACTGTATGTATGCATATATTTTCTCTGCCTTAAAGGGACAGCTTGTAGATTCAAAGTAGGGATTTTTCAGTGCTGTGTCCAAAATGTGTTTCCCACCCAAGGCTTTCTTGATTAGCCTGGGAGAAAGGTAACTCATCATTATTGATGTCTGTGTCAGTCATGCTGATTTATGGCAACTTTTTCTGCACACCCCTCCTTCCTATCTCCACACCCCTAGCACTCTACTTCCTTTTGGGGGAGATCATGAGGGGCTTCAGGCTTGTTGCTGTGCACGTAAATCCTGCCCTCAGACAATAGACTGTTCTTTTGATGAAGTCAAAAGGCCCCCAAAGGATAATCAGCCTTTTTAAAGTGTAGCAACATACTGAAAAATAAACTCGGGACATTTCTCTTTCTTGCAGCTATGTCCAAGAAGGTAAAGAGTTCTTTGTTGCTAACCACATACAACTGATTCCATATGCCGCTATCAAATCCTTCTTTTTCCACATTCTTGATGAGTTGGTTGTATAACTTAAACAACTTAATCTAGTGGTGTATTTAGACTTCCCATGGCATTAAAGGAGAGGAAGAATGTTATTACAGTGTTCACATCTGACAGCTAGATCTACTGAAACATAGCTACTGTTATGTCAGGTCCAGGAAGTTGTGCCATCTGTCAAGCAAATGAGCATGAATTAGGGGTTGGAGGGTTGGCAAAGCAACCCTGGCCCATGTGGTGGCAAGAAGGCTGCTGTTAGGTTTATGTTATAGTGTTGTCTGTGTCCCTGATGGTCTACCTTTTCCATTAGAATAAACTATGACCATATCTGAAATGAAAATGTGAACACCTGGACTGACACACCAGAGCATTTTTAAAGCTCATTCAAAAGATACATTTTTCTCGGCTTCTTTCAATTTGCCTCACAAAGATTAAAAGCATCACAAAGCTGCAGTACTGAAAAACAAACTGAATCTTTGTGCTGTGTTGCTATTTTCCTCTTTACACAGACACACGGCTTGCAGGACACTGGTAAATATTACCCACCCCTAGAATGCCAGTTGCTCAGGGCTTTCAATATGACACAAATACCCAGACACACCGCACTCTTCAAGAAAACAATGAACATGTATGTTGACTGCTGAAGCTTGACTTATTTTATTCCACGAGCATAAGTCATGGCAAAAGAGCAATGTCCTACCATTACTACAAGCATTGGATTCCTGTGCTTTTGTTCTTTCAGTATGGCATGTTGCTGCCATTTGTCCAGTGGAGAATTGTTTTAACGTTCAGGCTGCTAGTTACAAAGGATGAGAAACTTTAAGAACCCAATTCGTCAACAAGTTGTAACATGTTCCTCACCCACCTATCACCCCAATTTGTGTTAAGCCATCACATACTGGATCAATGGAGCCTTGAATTCTTAAAATCACAACTTTTAGAGCAAGCTTTCAGGACCTGTATAGTCTCTTCAACAGGCTTTCCAGCCACCCTCTCTACGCTTTAGTGGTGTCCCTTTATTACAGTGTTTTTCCAGTATCCAGGAAAATGCCAATACAATAGTGACACAGTTCAGTCTCTATTTCAGTTATCTTGGGTATGTTTCTCCTTTCATGATTTGTTACTGGGTATCTTTGTGACACTCAGACAGCTGGTTCTGATTAATCTATGATTTTTGTAATATAAAAATGTGTTATCGAGTGTCTCTCATGAGACATGCTGAAACAGCCTGTGCAATGCCCCCCCCCCCAAGGTTTTAGATACAAGGTGTTACCTGGAAGGCCAAGAGATACTTACAGGCTAGAAGATACCTAAATTAAGGATCTCCTGTTTATCTAGCTTTATTGTAGCTTGCCAGCTGCTAGGATGGGAAATCATAAACTTTTATAACGTTTAGAGGAATAGAGCAGGTTATGACACTTTAGTGCGAAGTCATAAAAGATTCTTTGATGTGTCCTGGGAAGAAGAGCTCCTTGAGATCAAAGAGGGGATGTTATTTAAAGAAAATCATGTGGAGACATAAGTTTTGCTGAGGTCACCTTTATTAATTTACCTCTTGCTGGATAGACGTCCTGAGTATATAATTTTTAATAAACAGTGGAGGAGCTGGGTGACAGCATGGAAAAGGCAGGCTCAAGACAGTGTTTTAATTATGCTGTGAGTGACCTGTAGAGAATACACATGTTTGAACTTTCTTGACAACATCTGTCTAGCAGCACTATTAGAAGAGATGCATTAGATACATATGTCTAATCATCTGGTGGTAGGAATGTTGCATTTGTTTTTAACCCTTGTTCTTTTAAATGATTATATGTTTTTGTGATATATGGTTCTGTATTTACATTTTACATTTTTGTATCTATTTTTAAGTAAACCTCTACTTTAGAGACTACTTGGTGTGCTTTTGAAATTCTTTTTCTTGACAAATGAAGCATACATGGTTAAAGTTGACACTGTACAAAGCTTACTGGTTTTATCAAACTGGGAAAAGGTAAGAGTTTATTCTGAGGTCTTTAATAGAGTTTTAAGGGTTCCTTTTGTACACCTGGTTAGGTGCTCATAGGTAAAAGATATCTGCCCCTCTGCCGAAGAGCAGAATTATCTGAGCCTGTACATTGGGTACGCTAACAAGAGGTTCACAGTTTGAATCCCTCCAGAACTTGAGACCAAAGTTTGATTCTAACCCACAAACCAGACAGGAAGGTTACCCTGTTCTGTTAACTGTTCACAAGACTGTGCTCAGAGGTTGGCACTGTGGGAGCAGAGGGCCTGACCTGCTGAGTGGGTTTGTGACTATCTTGATATGAAAACAGGATCCTTGTATATCCAGTTGCATCTTATCTTCCTGCTTGTACCCCTGCTGAAGTCCTAATCCACTGTTTATGAGACTATGGTCATTTTTGCTGCAACATAAGATGATGTCACAATCAGAGAATTATGACTGCAGCAGGGTGAGAAGCAAGGTGACTAGATCAGGCAGGGTGGTCTTGTGGTTAGAACACCACACTAGGAACCAGGATATCACAGGTTCAAACTCCACTACAGCCAAATGCTCACTGTGTTGGCCATGGGCAAGTCACATAACCTCTCAGTGCTCCAGTCCACCCATCTGCAGAAATGGTAGAAACAGGATCCCACTGGAAACAAAATGTTGCATCTCAGCTGGCCTATCCTGAGTAAATACGTTAGTGCAAAAAAAAGCCTGGGGAAATGGAAATTTTTTTGTTTTGTTTTTGCCAATGACCTCAGTAATAAAGAATCAGGGGACATATAATGAAATATATGTTGAATTGTGTCTGAATTAATATATATATATTTTAAAAACTTTTCAACAAAATTTTAAAAACATTTTAAGTTGTATACAGTTTAGAGGGTGTCCCCAGTCTATATAATGCATACAGAACATTATCTATTAGTTTGCTGTAAGATTATATCATCAGAATTCAAAATGTTCCAAAGTCATGCCAGAATTTAGTTTTTAAAAGTTTGACTAACATTTATGGTATCCTAGCAAGTTTTATGAAAGAACATTAAAAGGTAATTGGGCATTCTACCTCTATGGCATTTAAGTGAAACACATGGATTGTTGGATTGAATATATCAAACTATAATTGTTAGAAAGGAAGCTGTGTATTTTAAACCCAAATTAAGTCAGAATTCAAAACATGAAATTATTTATTGTCTCATAACTGCAGAAATTTTGAAGCCTGAAAAAAAATTATCTAGTCTGTGGATTTAAATATTCATAGTGACACTTGTGTACTTTATGACAGAAACACTTATAATAATGTGTTAAATAAGAAAAAGTTGAATGTTTGCAGTGGATTTTAGCAGACTAGAATTCTGAATTGATTTATTTAGTTTTTATTTTTATTTCTTTCTGACTGTGTGTTCTTCAAGACTCTGACTACCAGTGTGTACCTTGATAAAGTAGCATTGCTAAGAAATGCTGGTTCACATTTCCTGGAAAAATAAATCTCTTTTGTTTCTGAATCACATTGGAATGGAGTGTTTACTTTGTCATTTAAACTATCCTGGAAAAAGATTTTTGTTTTGCTCATTTGCAAATGGCCACAGTAATAACAAAAATCAGGGGGGCATATAATGAAATATAATTTGAATTATATCTGAGTAATGCATTTTAGAAAATGTTCCCAGAAACTGTAAAAACACTGTGTTTATACCAGTCAGGGCATGTTCTAGTCCGTGTAACTTACACAGTACATTGTCTCTCAGTTTGTTGTAAGATGATAGTATCTGAGTTCAAAATGTTTCAGTCATAACGAATTACATTTTTAAAGGTTTGACTCTGACATTTATCGAATTCCACCCAGGGCTGCAGCAATGGGGGGACAAGTGGGGATGTTGTCAGGGGCCCCAAGCACAGGGGGGCCCACCCGAGGAGCTGGCATTACCTCCTGGCATTAGATGGTTGGGGAGACAGGGGCCTGTCTCAGATGACCTGTCCTGGGCCCCAAAATTCTTAGCTACAGCCCTGATTCCACCATCCAAGTATGAGTCAGGCTTTTGAAATCTGAATCCTTGTAGAAGTTCCTCATATTATTATAGTGGCTTGGTTGTGCCACTATTGTATATGTTAAT
Source organism: Neoceratodus forsteri (assembly GCA_016271365.2). Lineage (NCBI taxonomy): Eukaryota > Metazoa > Chordata > Ceratodontiformes > Ceratodontidae > Neoceratodus > Neoceratodus forsteri. Next base: position 439,599,239 of record CM057453.1, read on the forward strand.
ATGTTCCCTGGAGCCACTCGTTGTTGTATAAGAGTGATTTCACATGCCTTCGGCTGAAGCAAGACCAGCGAAGTGAAGCTGAACTGTTCTGGCTCAAGGTGAAGGCAAGTGAAACCACTCTACTACAGGAATGAGTGGCAATAGGGGAAGTATTATTACTGTATATATTGATTGACAGCGATCAATAATATATAAAAAAACTGTTCCCAGAATGTGACCATTTCCAGGGCATCTGCAGATGAGATGCTCTTCACAGAAAGAGTGTCTCATGTGCAGAGGAAAGGGGTACTCCGATTGGTCAGGAATGCTCCCTCAATCTATAATAAGGGTTCAAAAGGCACTTCCATACAAATCCCAAATTTTCAACTACTTAAATCCCAGCCATTTCTTGATGTGCAGGTATCAAACTTGCATCACTCTCATTTTAGGTAAAGATCTCAGAACCTGTTAATTTGGGGGAAATTCAATTCAGTGGATTTTGTGTTAGGAGGTGTAAGAAATATGAAAACTAGGAAAAATGTCTCTGATAAGGCATATGTCAAAGCTACATTCACAGCAGCCTACAGCAATGGGGTTAGATGCCCAACCTTGATACCACCAAAAAAAATCCATTGCAGCACACACAACCCACATGTAATCTGATGATGGTTTCCCAACCTACGCTTAAAGGCGTGAGGTACGCAAGCCATCAACAGTCATGCCCTAACCTGCCTACCTGCACCTCACTGCTACCCATGGTCACCTAGGTGGCACAATTGCAGTGGAGGAAGCAATCCTCCCTCACTGGAGGAGGACAGCTTCATCTGGGATGCTCGACCCACCCCCAGGCCGGTGCCTTACAAGCCAGGCTCACTTTTGAACCAGGGTCACTGAGTGATGTTTCCTTCAGGAGCAGCATCAATGATCAGGAGCATTGTCAGTGGTTAGGAGGGGTGTCTGAAGTGACATGTTCATTTGGGAGCTGCTTGTGTTTCAGTCAGGAGCATGTGCTGTTGGGAGATTCTGCATATGAGCAGCGTGGAGAGGACAGCACTGAGTGATATGGTGGCAGCTGAGTGAAGGCCCTGCTATTGAGGGACATGTTAGCTGCGGAATGGAGGCCTGGCATTTGAGAAGAATGCTGGAGTACTGTACCAAGGGAAATGGCTGTTCACTGAAAGGCAAAGGGAACGTGTTGCTTTCTGTGTGTCTGCAACTGCAATTTGTTTTTGTGTGTTAAAGGTTTTTTTCCATGTCTGGGAGTCTGTGTCACTGTCTTATGGTAAATACTTTAATTGACATGGGAATTTGTTTAATTAGTTTTTTTAGATGTGTTAATTAATGTGTTAACTGACTGGTAATTGTATAATGGGGGGGAGTTGTTTACAGGTTTTGTTGTGTTTAATGTCCATTAAAGTTAAAGCCTCAGCTGGGCCAGAAGGCCTTGACCCAAGGCTACTTAAGGCGGCTGCCTCAGCCATTGTACTGCCAGTCACATGGCTCGTCAACAGGTCCCTGCTGCAAGGAACAGTACCCAATACATGGAAGCAGGCTTATGTTGTACTGGTCCACAAGGGAGGCCCTAGGGAGCCTATAGGAAACTACAGGCCCATATCCCTCTTATGCATCCTCTCAAAAATACAGGAAAGGCTGGTCTACTGCCAACTCTGAGACTACCTGGAGGCAAATCAACTGCCAGTGGATACCCAGCATGGGTTTAGATGAAAGCACGGGACTGACACAGCACTCATCAGGTTCTCCACTGATGTCCTAAAGGCCTTGGAGGACAGTACCCCTACCAGGGCAATCTTCATAGACTTGACCATGGCCTTTGATCTAGTAGACCACAGCCTCCTGCTTGACAAGCTGAGTAATCTCGGCCTTGATCACTCCTCGACCTGGTTCCGTAACTACCTGACCAACCAGTCACAGCAGGTTAAATGTAGAGGGACTACCTCAGAAGCACTTCCCGTCAAGGAGGGGGTACCACAGGGATCAATACTGGGCCCCCTCCTGCTCTCCTTGTTTGTGAATGACCTGAACAGGCACTGCAGAGGTAGCTCAGTGGTCCAGTATGCTGACAATGCTGTTAATTTACAGAACCTCGTATAATCATGCTGACCTGGGTCCTCAACTACAGTTGGACTTCATGTCACTAGACTCATGGCTCAAAGACAACAGACTGGTTTTAAACACCAAAAGAAACAAAGCCATGCTAATCGGGCCAAGAACCCTAGTCTATGACAGGAGCCCCCTTCTCCTCTTGATCTCCTCGGCAGGCATGCTGATAGAGGTAGTGAAGTCCTTTAAATACCTAGGCTTAACAATTGACCAAGGCCTCACACTGAAACCACGTGTAGATCAAGTGACTAGAAATATACACCAAAAACTAGGACTACTCTATCGCCTGAATGCCCAATTGATCCCTGTGACAAGGATCTCCATAGCAAAAGCATTCTTCTCCCAACCCTGACTTATGCTGCATCGGTAACTCAGGGCATCGCAAAACAGGAGCATAACAGGCTGCAAACATTTTACAATAAAACAGCGCACTTCGCCATGGAGTCCCACCCAAGGAGACATCACTGCGAAGCATTGGCCTCTCTGAATTGGCCATCTTTCTGCTTCCAATTACAATACCCCCTATTATGCAACACATTCAGACTCCTCACCGACCATCCCCCAGCAGCCCTAGCCAACCTACTAGCCCCAAAGTGCTCTGGCAGGCAACTACACACCTCAGGGCAACGTCTCCTGGACTGCAGTTGGCAGAAAATCCTTCACTCATGCAGCTTCTGCACTGTGGAACAAGCTCCCTGACCACCTTCAGAGGGCTACCTCCCTGAGCACCTTTCGCAAAGGACTCCGTGAGCTTCAGCTAGGCAAGAGCACCTGCTTCTGCACCTGAGCTCAGTAAAACAATCTTACTAGCGTCACCGCTAACCCAAATATTAGTTTTGCCTGTTCCTGCAGCCATATTGTAGACTCCTCTCATCAACCCAAAGAAGTAACTTTGCTCCCGCTTGCTCTTCCTCCTACTAACCCCATCCCAGCCTAGAGATCTAGTCCAAATGGGCACATGCACAGACCGTGCCTACAGTGAGCTGAACGAACTCTACAACTCTATGGACTCTCTGACTGGGAACTGTCTGTCACACAGTTGTGAAATGTCTTGACTGGAATCAACATTGCCCTGCCTTTTATGTACCGTATTGCTATCACACTCCTATGAAATGTCTTGACTGTATCAATATGTGGACTGCTCTTTCATGTACTGTATTAGCCATATGCTTCTTACTTTCTGTAACTAATTCTGGGTTGCCCCTGAAAAACATAGAAACATAGAAGTTGATGGCAGATAAGGACCGCAAGGCCCATCCAGTCTGCCCATTTCTTTTTCTACCTTATTAATGTGCCATAGGCCTTTGCTCTCTCAATGGCCCATCTATTCATACTCATCTGTATTGCTCCCTTATGCCTATCCCATGCCTCTTTGAAGCCCTGCACTGTATTCATATCCACCACTTCCTGAGGTAGGCCACTCCATGCATCCACCACCCTTTCTGTGAAAAAGAACTTCCTCACGTTACCCCTTAATCGGCCTCCCTCTAATCTCATGCTGTGTCTTCTTGTCCTGCTATTTTTGTTGTATTGAAACATGTTAGACTCTTTCACCTTGTTAATGCCCTTACGGTGTTTGAATGTTTCAATCATATCACCTCTCTCCCTCCTTGGCTCTAGGGTATACATATTGATCTCTCTTAATCTGTCCTCATATGTTTTCTGATGTAGTCCCTGCACCATTTTGGTTGCCTTTCTTTGGACTGCCTCAATTTGGTTAATGCCCTTGTGAAGGTGTGGCCTCCAGTACTGCATGCAGTACTCCAGATGGGGCCTAACCAATGTCTTGTAAAGAGGGATTATTACTTCCCTCTTCCAACTTTTGATACCCTACTAATACACCCCAACATCCCTCTAACCTTACCTACTGCTTTAGTGGTCTGCTTGGATGATTTCAGGTCATCGGTGATGATGACGCCCAAGTCTCTTTCTTCCCTTGTGACCACCAACAACTCCCCTCCCAGCCAATAGGTGGCTTCAGGGTTTCTCTTCCCTATGTGCATGATCTTGCACTTCTTTGCATTAAACCCCAGCTGCCACTCTTCCGACCATTTTGCTAGTTTATCCAGATCTCTTCTCATTCTGCTCACCTCATCTGGATCATCTACTCTGTTGCAGATCTTGGTGTCATCTGCAGACAAACCTTACCCTCCAGTCCATCTACAATGTCACTGATGAAGATATTGAAGAGGACTGGCATAATACTGATCCTAATTGCCCCACTTGTGACTTGCACCTCTTCTGACTGTGTGTACCATTTTACCACCACTCTGTTTCTGCCCGTCAACCAGTTTGCCACCCAGTTGACCAACTTCGACCACCACAATCCTACCCAGCTTATTAATCAATGTTCTACTGTGGAACAGTATCAAGCTTTGCTGAAGTCAAGGTAGGTGACATCAACTGCTCCCCCCTTGGTCCACCACTCTGGTTACCAGTCAAAGAATCCATGAGATTAGTTTGACAGGACCTTCCTTTTGTAAACCCATGCTGTCTTGGATCCTGTGTTCCTATGGATTCCAGGTGTTGCACTATCCTTTCCTTAAGGAGTGCCTCTATAATCTTGCCCACTACTGAGGTAAGACTGGCTGGTCTGTAGTTCCCTGCCTCCTCCCTGCTACCAGTCTTGTGGAGTGGGATCACATGAGCCCTTCTCCAGTCTTCTGGTACCTCTCCAGTGCTCAGAGACTCACTAAACAGTTCTGATAATGGCTCTGCTAGTTCCACCCTAAGCTCCTTTATTACCCTGGGATGTATGCCATCAGGTCCCATTGCCTTGTCCACCCTGAGCTGATCGAGCTCTTGTAGGACCCTTTCTTTTGTGAAGGGACAAGTGCACACCTCCCTCCCCCCTGTGTCCATGGTGCTGAGCTGTGGTCCCTACCCTACTTTCTCTTCAGTAAATACTGAGCAGAATTATCTATTTAGGATAGTTGCTTTTACATAGTCCTCCTCCTCCTCACATGCCCCCTTATCCCCTTTGATCTTAGCAATACCCCCTCTGGACTTTCTCCTTTCACTAATGTATTTATAGAAAGTCTTGTCACCTTCTTGTATTGTTTGTGCTAGTGTTTCCTTGGTTTGGGCCTTTGCCTGCCTTACTACCTTCCCTGCTTCCCTTAGGGAAGTTTGGTATGCCTCCCTATATTCATCCTGCTGCGTTCCCTTATATTTCCTGAAGGCCAGCCTTTTGGCTATGACCTTTTCTGCTACTGTTTCTGAGAACCAAAGTGGTTTCCTTCTTCTTTTGCACTACGTTTTCTCTCTAACACAATGGGACATTGCTTCAAGTATTGCATCTTTAATGCTTGCCCACTTTGCCTGTACCCTCTCACCTGTATTTCTTTTTGCCAGGACTAGCTTAACTCTGTTGGCCATCTTATCAAAGTCAGCTCCTCTGAAGTCCCATATTTTTGTCTTGGAATGGGATGATTTAGTTCTACTGACCAAATTGAACCATACCATGTGATGGTCACTGGCCCATAGGTGACCTTCTACCTGGAGATCTGTGATCCTTTCCCTGTTAGTCAGTACTAGATCTAGGATAGTCCTGTCTCTTGTGGGTTGTTGTACCAGTTGTTTGAGGCCCTTCCTCTGCAGGGACTCCACCATGTGTCTAGCTCTGGCAGATGTTCCTGCTGGTATTGACCAATCTGTATCTGGCATGTTGAAGTCTCCCATTATCAGAACCTCCCCTTTAGCTGTCATGTTTTGTATATCTTCTAACAGTAATGTGCCTATGTCCTCTCCCTGGTCTGGAGGCCTGTACACAACCCCAGTTTGTATGGCTGTCCCATTTCCTGTTTCCAGGGTGACCCACAGTTCTTCTATCTCCTTATGTGTATTCTGAATTTCTGTAGCTTTGATATTTTCATTGACATAAAGGTCCACTCCACCCCCACCCCTTTTTGCACCTTGGTCTCTTCTGAACAGTACATAGCCAGGTACTGAGGTCTCCCAAGTGTGGTTACTGGTAAACCATGTCTCGCTAATGGCTACTATTTCCAGTTTAACCTCTGTCATTATTGCCTGCAGGTCTGGGATCTTGTTTCCCAAACTGCAAGCATTTGTGTACATTATTTTCCATTGGCCAGATTTTGGTGTGTTAGTTGTTGTGTGAGGTCTGGCATTTCCCCTGTGCGTCATATGGGGAGATGGACCTTTTTCCTTACCTGGTGATGCAAATGAACTACAAACATGCCGCACTCTTGTTTGACCACTAGCTGAGGGGGAAGGGGTGTTCTTCCCATTCGACGTGTGGAGTGCTGCACCCCCTCCGCATTTGCTAGTTTAAATATTCTGCAAATATGTCAAACTTCTGCCCCAATGCACCGACTCCCTCCTTAGTCAGATGCAGTCCATCAAATTTAAAGAACTTTCACTCCCAAAACTGTTGCCAGTTCCTACAAATGTGTGTCCTTTTTCCTGGCACCAGCTCTTGAGCCACATGTTTAGCTCCCCTATCTCCCTTTCTCTGACCTTATGTCCATCTGCCCCCCTCTCCCAGACTGGCAGGATCTCCGAGAAGGAGATGCCAGACTAAATGGATGATAGTTTGTCACCCAGCCTGGTCAGGTGTTCCTTGGTCTCCACAACTGACCAGCTGGCGAGATCATTAGTCCCTTTGTGTACCAGGACGTCAATGTTTTCTCCTGCTTCCTGAACAATTTTAGCAATGCAGTCAGTGTCTCTCCATGCTGATGTACATGGGAGACATCTGACCATTACCCCTGGCTGGAGATACATATCAGCTCCCCGAATTATGGAGTTTCCTATGATCAGAAGGTTTTTGGATTTCCTTTTTGCTTTTTTGGTTTTGGTCCCTGTTTTGGATGAGTTTTGTTGTGCTAGCTCCTGTGCTGCAGTGTCCTGCTCTGCAGTGTTCTCTGCCCCTTTGTTTGATTTTGGAGATAGAGGCAGATACCTATTTGTAGTTTTTATATGGTTTGTGGAGGTGATATGTTGGAGGGACCCTCGGGGCTCAGTGGGCCTACCCGGTCACCAAAATTGAATAAATAAATAATGTGCATGTGTTGGCACATGCCATGGTGTACAGATTCAGTTGAGAGGTATGCAGTTTTACTTGGTGAGGCATACACCTGTACATGGGAGCTATACAGCCTTAATTAGCTCAGTATACAGGATAATACACAATATTGGATCTTATGGAGAAATATTGCAGTCCACGTAATATATTCTTTACAAAAAATTGTGTTAATGCACCAGTTACAGTTCAGATTAAAGTGACTGAAGTAGGGAAATGTGGTGTTACAGTTTCTAACTCTAACTCCCCACCCCCACTAGAGATGCAGTGAAATTTTATTTCTCTGACAAAATTGGGAATTTCGCAGTGTGAAACATTTTGTGAAATTTGCGCATTTTGCTGGAATTTCATCCATGCGAAATATGGAATTTCATATGGGTACTACAAAAAAATGTGCTTTCCCATCCACATCCCTGGTGTCTAGTGTTATCCCCCCCAGGCCGATTGCCAGCCCAAATAGAAAGAATCCCCCCAGATTAAGCCCCCTCCCCTACATCCACATAGTTTTAAATGAAAGAATTTCCCTGGTGTCTAGTGGCCCCACCCCCATGGCCAATCACTGGCCAAATTAACAGTGATCCCCGATCCCCAGAGATCACCCCGTCCCATTGTCCAAAGTGCAGGCTTGCAGCCCGATTCATCATGTCATTAAACAACAAAACACACACACAACCTTGCCCTGGTGTCTAGTGGACCCCCCCACCCTGGCCGGTAGCAGTATCCCCACCCACACACCCCATCATGTACCCACTCCATGTGCCACCGGCTGGCCCTCCACTCACCTCCCAGCCAGCAGGCCAACTGAGCTGTTTTGCCGGACTGAGCCTGCCACTTTCAATGAATGAGTAATTTGGCTGGCGATCAGCCAGAGGGGATAAGGCCACTAGATACCAGGGAAATTATTTAATTTGAAACTATGTGGATAGAGAGGACAGGGCTTAATCTTGTGGGTGGGGATTCTTTCTATTTAGGCTGGCAATCAGCTGGGGAGAGCCACTAGACACCAAGGATATGGAGTCACTTTTCTGGAGGGGGGAAAACATTTTTTTTTTATAGCAAGTTGTTCCCCCTAGCTCTGATTGAAATGTGGAATTTCACCTGCAGGTAGTGAAATTAGCATTTTGCAGGTGAAATTCCACATTTCACAGGTGAAATTCCACATTTCACTGAGGGGGGGATTCACATTTCGCACTCATGAAATATTTGACAATATTTCACATAATGCAGGGATTACGCGAAATATTTCACTGGGTGGAATTTTTTAATTTCGCACAACACTAACCCGCACCCTCAAAGCAGCAAAAGAAAAAAATTCTTGTCACAGGGTGTGATAGGATGATTCATACCTGTAACCTTTATTGGCTCTCCAACTGGCTCAACTTTGAGGGCCGGCTGAAATACCATACCTTCCTCCTTGCCAGGAAGATTGTCAACGGTCAATCCCCCACCGGGCTCCTTCACCTCATTCAACATGCACCATCCACAAGGAATACTAGAGGCTCAGCCAAAGTCACATTGCTTCTGCCATTCTGTAGAACGTCCTTGGGGCAACTTGCCTTCCACTATAGGATTCCACTCTGGCTAAATGATTTGCCCCCGATACCTCATATGTCCAAAACCTTGGTCATTTCAAACGGAAACTCAGAGAGCAACTACTCACTGCCAGTACCTGTGACTGCCCTGGAGCTGTCCACTCACATAGTCGCCCCTCTTTTACTAGTGTGCCAAGCCAAACCTCTGTGCCTTCTGCCCCCCACCACTCTGATTGATTGTTCTGATGTATTGTGCCTTTATCTTAAGTATCTGTTTTATTGGCTTAGGAAACCTTGTATCAACCTTGAAATCAGAATGTAAGCAATAGCTTAATTTGCTTGAAACCTCTGTACCATGCTTAACTCTGGGTTGTTTTATCCTCTGCATTCAGATGAAATACCCTTCAATGTGTTGCTCGTTACCTTTGTACCATACTTGACTCTGGGTTGTTTTACTATCTGCATTCATTTGTAATACCTTTCATTGTATTGTCCATTTCTCTTGTTTTGTACTTCCATGACATGGAGCCTTTGCAAAGGAGTCCCTGACTCAAAGATTTGTAATTCTAATCTCTCAATAAATAAATAAATAAAATAAACATTACAGTTTTGGCTGTCCTGAGTCTTGGCAAATCAGTGGTGGGGTCCTTTTTGGGGTTCTCAGCCCTACTGTTCACCCAATTCCCTGAGCAGATAAATTCAGCTGTGATCTGTTTTCTTTAGGCAGGGTCCACAGGTTGTTGGTAACATGTGGGGAGACACAGTTCTGTACCTTTGAAGACTGTATCAGAATAGATTGAGCATTAGGGTGGAGAACCCCAAGCTAGACCTCACCACTGATTCACCAAGACTCAGGATAGCCAAAACCATAATGTTTATTCCTTTTGTTGCTTTAGGGTATCAGGGTGGGGAGTTAGGGTTGGAAATCCTAAAACCAGATTTCCCTACTTTTGTCACTTTAATCTGAACCCTAACTGGTGCATTAACACAGTGTTTTGCAAATAATTTCCTTTCTTTTTGAGGCAGCAGATTCGTATCCTCATTCCATCTGGCTATAGTAGTGCATGGCCCTTAGGGCCCAGTGCTTCCATGCCTCTATAGATGAACACAGTCCATCTGGCTGTGCAATTGCTGGGCCCTTTGGGCCCTGTGCTTCCATGACTTCAGGAAAGCAATTTATCTGCTTCATTCTAATTGTTTTTCCTTTTTTTTTTCTGTTATTTGTTTTTGCTCCTGGGAGCCTGGCAGGTGGCTCCAGTCCCTCCCGTGAAGGGACTCAGTCTCTGGCTCCCCATTCTCCACCTGACTTCCCCTATAATCCACCACAGGTTCCCCCCATGACAGGGCTGAGATGAAGAGGCACTGGCTTTCCCCCACCCCTGGAGTGAAATCCAGATGCTCAGGGAGCCCAGACAGGTGCAGGAGAGCCATCATGGAGCCCTCCAGCTCCATTTTGTACCACTTTTTCTCTCCGTCCCCCTCCCCACTGACAGCGTACATTGGCAACATGCCTCCCAACTCACATCTTCTCTGATCACCACCAGAGGGAGATCAACAAGCAGGATGGCAATCCCTCCCTCCCCAAGAGAGGAGAGCAGTCCTCCAGATGCTCAATACTCTCTCTCTCTCCTGCACACCCCTGGCAGCCCAGACTCATTACCAAACCTGGGTCACTGGCATGGCATGAGGTGTGGAGTCCAGTGCCTCAACCCTCAGAGCCACCAGGCCAGCCCATTGTAATTGTTTTTTGTGGGGCTCGCCTAAAAGAAAAAATATATTAAGCATGCTTCAAATCCCAGCAATTTATTGTATATGGACAAAAATGCATTTTTAATTGTTTTAGCCATAAGTCAGTAAATGTTTTTGTTGGTTGGGTCTGAAAGTTGCTATGTTTGTAGTACAAGATGAGATATGCCTTTGATGCATTTTTGATGATGATCAGACTTTAATTGTGGATTTGTCACCATGGTGAAATTTGGAGGTAATTTTGAGGTGCAGTGCATACCCACAAATTTCTGGGGAATATTGAGTGATAGTCTTGTAGTACTCATGTTTCTAAATGTTGATGGAGTTGTGGCTTGTTAAAGTTGCAAAGTAATTGATTTGTCATATTAACTGCTTTCCCTTCCCCTTCTACTCCTGGCTTTATCTTTGCTTACGCTCCACTGCTACTCTATCAAATCACTCCTCCCCCCCATATCAGTTGTAGACTGTTGTTTGTTCTAGCTGCCAAAATACTGTATATGTATTGCACACACCAGTCATCATATTTCATTTATCAGTATGCAACCTGTAAATCACTTCCCTGTCTCATATCAATGTTTACCACCTGCGGTCACCCTATGTGGTACCCTTGTATGTATATCCAGCCTGTATCATGTAATGTGCATTTCACGTATATACTGTTATTACCTATCTGTGTTTGTACTTTAAGTGTTTATGTCACAGGACCTCCTTGTGAATGAGCTTGCTCAATGGAGTTTTCCTGCAATAAACTTGAACTTGAACTTGAATCCTTAAAGAATTTTCATTTTGTAATTTGTATATTTTTTATATGCCTATTTTTAGTTGGTATTTCATAGGGAGTTAGTCTTGTAGTGCTCACGGAGACCTTTCTTTTGATATATGGATTGTCCCTTAAGTCCAAAGGCAGGATGGAGTTACAGTGTGTTAAAGTTGCAATGTTATCCTATGGGAATTTTTGAATTTTTATGTTTTTATATGGCTCCAGAATTTTTTTTTTGGGGGGGGGTATTATGTGTTATTTTTGTAGAACTCATTGATACCTTTTTTTGATATGTAGATTGCCCCTTAACGCAAAATATTGATGGAGTTATGGCTTGTTAAAGTTGAAATGTGCAAAAAAAACTAAGTCCGAATTATTCTTTTTTATGAACTCATCTTCTTTCATAAGATTTTTGTGAGCTCATGAAAGAAGATGCCTTCATACGAAAAGATGTAAAAAAAATTTTTCAAAATTCTTCTCTCATTAAAACAAATCTTCTTTTGTGAGATTTTTGTAAGCTCATGAAAGAAGATTGCTTCTCATGAAAGAAGAATGTGAAAAAATTCCAAATTTTTCTTTTGTATGGCCCTATTCTTTTTTCATGTGGCCCTATTCTTCTTTCATGAGCCATATGAAGGAAAAAATTGTTTCATGAAATATGTTTTCAAATGCTCCAAAAAACACATTTAAGGGGGCATTTATCAAAAAGCTAAGCACAGAATCTAGCTAAACAGCTCCTGTTTAGCTAGACTCATGTCTTGGTGTCATTTTTAGGGGTTTTTAAAAACAGTTTTTTTTTTTTGAATGGAAAAAAGATGGCTGCCATACGAAAAAAGAATTTTCTCTCACGAAAGAGGCTTATCCCTTCATGAAAGTGAAATCCTTTTTCATATGGCCAGATTATTCTTTTTATATCAAACATCTATCCAAAAGATCCTACTAAGTATGCTCAGAACCAAGATTTCAAATCTTTACAACTTGGGAACAGATTGATATTTTTTCACCAAACCAATGAAAGGTACCATACTGGTGCAAGTCCTTTCCACCCTGAAAACTTCAGAACAAAATTCCAGATCATCTAGGCACTAGGTGATGACAAAAAAAAACAACAACAAAAAACAGATTTTTCTTAAAAATGCACTATCTAGATCTCAAAATTTGCACACCCAACCAGAACCAAACTTGTCAAATCAAGAGATCCTGCCCCACAGGCTGCACATGCAATATTTTGTGCAATTCCACTGAATGGGGGCCAATCTATTAAGGTGCAAAGTTAAGGGTTTAACATTAAATGCCTTACTCAACCCTAGCTATAGAGGTGCTATAGCACCAGTATTATTTATTTATCTATTTAAAAGTTGCTAACCGGAAAAGGCACCACAGAGCCGAGGCTCATTTCCAGGTGTGACCTGGGGGATTATACATAAGTAAGGTTGAGGGACACAGTAAAAAACAGCAAAAAAAACAGTAGAAGATACAAATTACAAGACATGAATACATGAGTATATAGTAGCAATAAAATATGATCAACGTTAGACAATTAAAATACAAGGTAAATTTCAGACAAGGCAAGGCAAATTTTATTTTTCTGGTGCCCAATCCCAGAGGCTCTGGGCACCGTACAAAACACAGGGATTTAATTTCCACATACATAAATACAAAATATACCACAATACAAACCCAATCACTATATATAAACCCTCTTAAATTTTAAAAAGGACTGATAACACTAGTATCAAATAGAATCTGAGAAGGCCTGACTAAACAGATAACACTTCAGGCGGGTCTTAAAAGCCTCCACTGATGGGGCCTCCCTCACCGATAATGGGAGCGAATTCCACATGACAGGACCGGTGGCACTAAAAGCTCGATTGCCGGCTGTTTTCAGTCTTGTCCTGGGAATCATCAGGAGGCCCATCGAGGAGGACTGGAGGGGATGAACCGAGGCAGTGGGTATAAGAAGGTCAGCCAGGTAACAAGGGCTCAGTCTGTTTAGGGCCTTATAGGTGAGCAAGACCACCTTAAAAAGCACCCTCAGTAGGTTACAGCAACAACAAAACATCTGTACAGGATTAATAAACTATTTACATGTATGGTAGAGTGAGAGTGCTGAGGAAGACCTTCATTTAATTTGGTAAAGTGGCCACTTAAGTAGGTAAGGGTGCAGAACCATGAGGTGGTGTGGGGGAAGGATGGGTAGGGGAGGTAGAGGGAGGGGGGGACAGGTGCAGGGAGCAGAGGGGGAGAGAGAGTATAACAGATTATACAATGAGCATCCAGAATCTGTCATTTTAATTGTCTGTCTGGCACTTTTAGCCATGGATAACTCTCATGACAACCCATGCAAACAGTGCCAGTCAAGCAGGGTAGCAGCAGCACAACAAAAAAAGTCAAAACAAAGTCACAGCTATTTTGTTCCTGCTAAAGCCAAGAAGAGAAAGTAAACAACATCAGGCATGCACTTGTCCACCACCCATCCCACCACTCCCTTACAACTAGCAAAAAAATCCCAAAAACCTTTACAATGAGTTTCTGTGGCACAGTACCTGGTGCTCAGCACTGTCTCCCAGCTCTCTCCCGAATACCCCCGCTCCCTCTGTCTTAGTTTCAATTAAATCAATACACCCACTTCCTGAAAACCTGGAAAGAAATCTGCTAGTTTTTCCCTCTAAAACCAACAGACAGAAAGTGAACATCAGTTATGCCCTTGTCCCACAACTCCCCTGCAGCTAGCAACCACCAAAGAAAAAGAAAAAAAAACTCTAAAATCAGTTTCTGTGCCATAAAACCTAGTGCTCAGCAATGTCTCCCAGCTCTCTCCCAAAATACCACTACCTCTGCCCCTCCCAAACCTCACTTCCACTCCCTTTCTTGGATAACAATATTCTACCTTGAAACACAGAACTATTTCAATGGCGCAAAAAATAAATTCAATAAAACTTTTTCAAAACACCCAAAAAGAACTCTTGTTCTTTATTTTTTTGCCACAGAAAGTAAAGGGGGACATTGTACAATCACAATATTCTACTCCAGGCTGTGGGATATGGTGAGATTTACCCTCTTCCTGTGTTGTTTACTCACTTGGCCTGCAGCCTCATGATCGAGCCACACCAGGCATGAGTAAATCCCACCGTAACCCACACTCTGTCATGGATTATTGCTTAAATAATCCATAGGGGTGTGTAATGAAGTTTTTTTACACACCCAAACTGTGTGATGCCCCATAAACCTCGAGAGTGAAGTTCAAGAGGTTTATGTGGTCATCACACATTTAGGGTATGTAAAAAAATCCTCATAGATACATATGTTTATAATAACTGGTGTAGGTACTTGCTTACAAAACTGCCTATATAAAGAGCAAGCACAACCAAGAGAATCAGCACTACCAGGAAAAAGGGAGGGAGGTAGCAAGCAAAAACCTACAAAAAGTTCTTTTGAGAGCTATGGTTCACTTTAATGAAAAGTTTTCAACTGCTGCAGCAGAAGAATTTGTGCTTCTGCTGAGCAGTTTTAACTGGTTGTGACATCATATCCTTTATTTATTTATTTATTTATTTTTACCAGGAAATGAATGGGCAAAGTCCTTTTTCTGTCATGGCTGACATAAAAGTACAATATAATCACAAAAAAACAAAATATAATCACAAAAAACAATCAGACATAGTATAAACCACAGTCACGTTATGCATTACAATTACATAAATTATTGTCATAGTAAAACACTTTCAGTATTTTTTTAAAGTTCTTAACATTGTTAGCTTTCTTAAATAAAACTAATAGGTTGTTTAAGAATGTTGGTGCAAACCAAGTAAAGGATCACCTGGTTCAAACTAGTTTGGGCACTACAGGATAAAAAAGCATATCTGAATTCTGTTTAGTTACATATGAACCTTTGTGATACAAAAATGTGTTTGATAGGCTGGAAGGCAAAGATCATTGATAGACTGTATAGGCAAAAACTGCCTCAATGTAATCAATCTGTTGGGCAGGTGGCAGGATATTAATTTTTTCGTACAGTAGACAGTGGTGTGTTCTAATTGGAACCCTTAGTCCAAATCTACAAATGCTGTTTAATATACTTTGATTCTTGTTGCCCTGTAGGGGGCAGGCCTTAGACAGCTAGTGTTGGAACCCACTCGGGAGGGAGCAATACTAGACCTGGTACTCTCAAATGGAGAGAGGATCACAAATTTAGAAGTCAGTAGACATCTGGGAACAAGTGACCACTGCACAGTGTGCTTCACAATAAGCACAGCCATGGAGACTAGCCATACAAAAACAAGCATACTGGACTTTAGAAGAGCTGACTTTGGCAAAATGGGTGAATACCTGAGGAATGCACTAGCAAATGGCCAAAAAGGAGGGGTAGAAGAACAATGGAGAAAAATCAAAACTGCCATCATAGAGGCAACAAGCCTTTGTGTGAAACAGATAAAGAAAACAAAGCGGAGTAAAAAATCACTATGGTTCTCAAAAGAGGTGGCAGGGAAGGTTAAGGAGAAAAAGGCTGCATTCAAAAAGTATAAGGCATCACAGAAGGAGCATGACAGGAAACTGTAACAATTAAAGCAGAAAAAAGTGGGGAAGGCAGTCAGAATAGCAAAAGCCCAAACCGAGGAAAAAATAGCCAATTCAGTTAAGAAGGGGGATAAAACCTTTTATAGGTACATTACAGAGCATAGAAAGGTTAAGGGAGGAATAGTGAAGACTAATAAGGGAGAGGGGAGGTGGGCAGAGGGAGACAGTGAAAAGGCAGAGATACTGAATGAATACTTTTGCTCAGTATTCACAAAAGAAGATGAGGAGGAGTTACTACCAGACAATAGAAGCACTCTGGGTAGGGAGGTTGACGCCAGTCCATTTACAGAAGAAAGAGTCCTGAAACTACTCCCAAAACTCAAGGTGGACAAAGAAATGAGGCCTGACGGGATTCACCCCAGAATCCTTTTTTTTTTTAAACTTCTTTATTGATTTTCAAAACTTTAGACAAACATACATATACCTGGCCAAGCCAGGGTACACAGCCCCAAACTGACTGTGAAAACTATATACAAAACACCAATATACATACACAGCACAGGAGACCACCCTCTAAAGTGCTCATATACTCTTATAGCACCTTTATCCCAGAGTAACAAGATCAATAAATGAATTTAATCAAGAGGAAAATGACCCCTATAACCCAACTTCTGTTTTTCTAATGAGGGCATCAAGTCATAAGCTCCTTCTTAGATGCAATCCCTCCAGGTGGTGGCTCCCTGCTGTGTCCTGGAAGAGAGAGAGTCCCATCCCTCACCTATCCTAGCAGACCAAGACTGTCAATCTAATACCCTTATGCTAGCACTACAACCCTTCCCAAAAAGCTGTTCATCTGACCATTCAGATCAACATCATTCTAAACATATCTGTATCATGTTCCAGCATAACCTTCTCCTGCTGATCACATCTCGACAGACAGGCCTGTGTTTGGGTACCTTTACTCTGCAGCAAGTAAATCGCTTCCAATGTTGACCATCTTTTAGCATATAGCCCTCTTTTACCCTCTGAGCCAAGATGCCTCTGTATTCTACCCAAAGCCCCAATAAGATCTCTCACCCACTCATCATATGCATACACCTGATCATCTTTCCAATGTTGTAGCAGAAAAGATTTGACAATTGCTGTCATCAAAGAAAGATGATATTTGGGAGTAGTACCTGAGATTTGTGAGAAATCACCTAAGATACAAATCTCTGGCATTACAAATTCTGAATAATCCAGCAATGGGTCCATACACTGTTTAATTTCAACCCAAAGAGGTGCTATTTTACTACATTCCCACAACACGTGTAGGAGGTCCCCTATTCCCATCTCACATCTAAACACAGGTCTGTCTGTCTGAGATGTCTATCACATAGTTTCACAGAGGTAAAATACATATTAGAGACAATAAAAAATTGCATACTTTTATATTTGGGTATAGATATATACTTGTTACTCTTCCATATATTGTCCCAATCAAAGTTCCTGGGGGCCATCGTCCTGACCCATTATGCAACTTTTATAGGAGAGTTCAGACTAAAAGAATCCAAAAACACCTTGTATACTTGTGAAAGAGATTTAGATATAGGATCAACATCCTTTAATTTGTCCCAAGTGAAAGAATTATCCATAGAATCCCCAGTCCTTTTCCCCACCCCCTCTAACATTTGTGTGAGTTGCAACCTTCTAAAAAAAGACATTCCTTCACACTCAGCTGGGAGGGCCACTCTATTACCCTGGATAACATCCCTTATCTTCAGACCCAACAACTCATCAGCCCATCTTTTGCTAATTACCTGATCCCCAATTACTAAGTTCGGATTGCTTAGCTCAGGTTGGTCTCTAGCCTTCATTTGGTTGTTTCTCTGGACCGGAGTAAGAAACAACCACCAGGCTCCTGCTGATTTCACAATAGGATTCCTGGATATCTTTTTAGGGCCTTTTTCTACGTTAACAAACAGGAATGCCTCCGGAGAAAGGCCGGAATCCTTTAACATTTGCCTCTCAGTTTGTAACCAAGTTGGTACATAGGTCTCCCCTTCCAGATTTCTAATCCATCGAATCATGAGACCCAACTGTCCCGCCTCATAGTATACCTGGAGATCAGGCAATTTAATCCCCCCCATCGCATGTGGCAAACACAAAATACGCAACCTGTGCAATAAATTCATCTTGATGAGACCCAGTCTAGCCGTGAAATTCAAAGGAAGCTTATTCCATCTTAGTATATCCCCCCCTAATCGCTTACAGGACCCCCTCCATATTTGATGCAGCACCCTCCTCATCACTAGATGTAATCCAAATGCCCAAATATTTAATGTTGTCCAATCTCCATTGTACCTGCAGTGGTGCAAAATCTGCTCTACATACATAAGGTGTCAAAGGAAGAATCTGAGTCTTAATCAAATTTAGTTTATAATTCGAAACTTTAGAGTATCTCCCTATTAAATCTATTGTAACCCCTTTGTTACCCAAGGTTACTAGAATCCCAGTAAGACCTAGTGGTAGGCAGGGAAGGCAGCTTGTGAAACTCCAGTTAAATGGGTTTCACACTGTCTCACTCTGTTCTCAGTCTCAGCTGAGACTGAGGGATGACATCACCAATAGAACTATCGCAGCTGCATGAGTAACATTGGAATTTGCAGCAAGGGAGTTGGTATAGAACGTTGGGAAGTTTTAAACAGAGTCAGTCAGTGTGAGTCAGTTCAGTGTGAAGTTGGGAGCTTGCTGAGTAAGCATCTCAGTGAAGGCTCTATGAGCCTCAGTCCTGACAGAGGGCTACTTTTAAGTAAAAGGGTGTGTGTTTCCACCTTAAAGAGAGACACAGAAGATAATTGAAGTGGTGGAGACCATTGTTTTTGGGTCTCAGTGCCCCTTCCCTTCGGGGATGGGGGGGCAGGAAAGGGTTCCCTGCAGATTCCTGGGGCAACCCCCTAGTTCTGCTCGTAAAGGAGAAGCTGCCTATGTGTTCCAGAGTTTATTTGGGAGAATAAGAAGATTTGTGAGTCGCCTGTGGGGCACCTGCAACATGAGGTGAGTGTCTGCTCTTGCTAAAAGGACCTATGTTTTCACCCTGGGACTTGTGACAATGGGGATTGAACTACTAAATATTGGGAAGCCTAGGTAATGGGCTAAGCAAAGTAAAAGTAGGTTCAAGTCCAGAGCTTGTTGGATGCAAATGATATGTAGAGGAGATGTGACAGACGTCTACCCAGAATCTACATTTGAAAGTTTTCAGTTAAGGAATTGTTCAGTTTCCAGAGAAATGGCTGGGTATGGGCTTTGGGAGCTGGAGGTGGGTGGCCCCCCCCCATCTTTGGTGACCAGGTCCACATCTACGGATTTCTTCTGTGGATTTCTACTTTACCTCAGGCACTTGGCCAGTGATGAGGGAAGTACCCAGACATGGGATTGGAAGGAAAATTCTCTCTAGGAGTTGAAGGCTGTAGTGTGGTTTGGGGAGCCACAACAGGATAATTGGTTCATTCCTCAAATGGACCATGGATCAAGTGGCCAGCAGGGGAGCCGGGCCAGTGGGGAAAACCCAAGTAGTGTACAAGTCGGGCTGTATACCCAAAGCTGCATGCAAGTCCAGGCTGTGTGCCTGGTGGGATTAGAGCCTGAAGGCTGGAAATAGTGATAAAGTGTTCTGTAGTCTCTAATCTGCATTACCAGGAATGTAGCTCCATGTGGGGTCCATCTATGCTTTGTTTGTTCAGCTTGGATGTGAATAAAAGCCACACTGAAGAATCCCATTCCTGGTTCTGGACATTACAGTTATTGCTTCCTGTGTTCGGATTTACTTGGGTGCCCTTGTGCAGAGTAGCCAGACCTAGGTCCCCTGTGCCGAGTAACCTCCTCCTCCCCAAACCCAGTCCCCACCAGGTACTGCTGTCAGCTTCAACAGCATGCCACCTGTCATTTTGCTAAAAAGGCAGGGGTGAGGGGTTACACTATTGTTCTTCCAAAACTTAGTGCCGGATCATGTAGGTGGAGAAGTATATCGTCAGCAAAAACGGAAAATTTTAACTCCCTCCCCACTATTTTAATCCCCTTTATTTGTGCATCCATATTAATAGCTTTCAACAGAGGTTCCAAATATATGTTAAACAAAATCGGAGAGAGGGCATCCTTGTCGGGTCCCATTTTCTAGCTGAATCTCTCGGGAAACATAACCATTGCACAATACTCTAGCCGTAGGAGCTGCATATAGATTTTTGATACCTCTAATCAGGCCCTCTGGAAAACCCATCTTCTCCATTGTAGCAAAAAGAAAAGGGTGGGAGACCCTGTCAAAGGCCTTTTCAGCATCTAAAGATATCAAAGCTAAGGGTAATTGAGAGTCTGGTGCATAGCTAAGTATATGGTGTAATTTCCTAAGGGCATCATGTGCTTCCCTCCCTGGCATAAAGCCCACTTATTCGTGACTAATTAAAGCTGGGGAAATACTCAATGTTCTATTAGCCAGAATTCTAGTAAGAATTTTAATATCTTGATTCATCAAAGCTATAGGTCTGTAATTGCCCGGTATATCTCTAGGCTTATCTGGTTTGGGAACAAGTGTGATATATGCCTGATACAATGGTGAATGACACACTCCCTCTCGCATTATAGTGATAAAAAATTCTTGGAGTATAGGAAGTATCGTCTGAATATGTACCTGATAAAACTTAGCCGTAAGACCATCTGGCCCTGGAGTTTTACCTTGGGGCAACGATTTAACCAACTCAGTTATCTCTGATGCCCTTATGGGAGCTGCTAACTCACTAGCCTGTGTGCAGTCTAAGACTGGGAGTGGAACTCCCTCCAAAAATGTTCTGATTTCCTCCTCACTAGCAAGGTTTCTTGCTTGATATATTTCTTTAAAATAGGATACAAAGGCATCCACCATTTCCTGGGGGTCCGTTAAATGTTTTCCGGCGTACTGTATAGAAGTAACTGTTCTGTTAGCTTCCCATTCCTTAACTCTGGCTGCTAAAAAGCACCCAGGTGCATCTCCCTGCATTAAATATTTAGCTTTAATCTTTTCCAACCAGAATTCCACTTTAATATACAGGATATCCACCACTTCCCCTCTCAAGTTCTTATGTTCTGCATCAATTTCCCTGGAGGACCTTTCCAATGGAGTCAGCGATTCAATTGCCCCCATAATAAATTCCTCTTTTGCCCTTCTCATTCTGTTTCTTTACGCTGCCAAACCCTGCGCTATCCCTGCATACAACACCTTACAAGTTGGCCATGCTAAATTTTTATTTTGTAGCATGGGTAACTGTTGCTGGATAATCTCCAGAAGGGCTTCCTCTAGTTTTTCCCGAACTGGAGCTTCCATCAATAAAGAATCATTCAACCTCTACCTATATGGTCTAGGAGGAGTAGCAATTGGTTCCCATCTCAAATGGATAGAGGAGTGATCCGAAAAAACTCTACCCTCGTTTGTCACTTCCTTAACCTCCCCAAGTGCCTCCCTATTTATCAAAAAAAAATCAATACAGGATTGACTCTTATGGGCTGCAGAGTAAAACGTCATATTGTTGCCCCCTGTAGAGCAGATCCTAATTGGATCTACTAAAGCCGTAACCTCCATTAATCTGTTCAGGGCAATCTGAGCCCTAGATAAAGGCCCTCTAGACGGTGGCATCCTATCCTCCAAACTATTAGAATAAATGTTCCAGACCCCTGCCAAGATAAGGGAATGTGAGGACAAAACAGCCATATCCCTCTCTAGTGAAGCAAAGAAATCAGGGTTGGGGGGGGTTGAGCCATAAATAGAAGCAACGGATATTGCCTTACCAGACAAGGTACCAGAGAGATAAATACCTCTGCCATCCTCCCTTACAATTACATGCTCCACCTTGTATGGACAAGTTTTCTTCATTAGGATCACCACACCCCCCGATGCCCTTTCTTTACCCACCCCAAAAACTTGACCCACCCACATTCGCTTAAGACAACTCACCTCCTCTGTCAATAAGTGGGTTTCTTGCAAAGCTGCAATGTGAGCCCCCATCTGCTCAATATGTCTCAAAATTACCATTCTTCTTTGTCTACCCCTAAGTCCTTTGGTGTTCCATGAGATAATTTTAACCCCTGACATTATTAGGTATAAAAATTGTTGTGATTAAGCCTTCATTCTGTACCCTTCCATGGTCTGCTTCCCCATCTCTCTCTCTGTAATGGACTCTCTCTCCTTCCAGTTGCCAGAAACCCAACCCCAGCCCCCCAGTCCCCCTGCCCCCGATCCTGAGATCGCCCTCCTTTCAGATATCGATTCATGGATTAACCCCTTTCTGCACTCCCCCTCCGCCCCTCCAATTAAATAAGCATCTCCAAGTACCCAGCCCATAACCAAAGAGCATCTAGAACATATTTACATCTCTTTCCTATACCCCACACTCCTTCTTACTCCAACCTTCCCTTCCCCCTCCACACCTCTCCCTCTGGATACAAAATCTGCCCATATACATCCTAGATAGATATATTTAACTATTCTCCCTGGGGCTTCAGCCAGAACATTAAATCAACCCAACCAACCAGCTCCCCAATCCCTATATCTCAACTAAGTGGGGTATCCCTTCTCCGTAGTACTAGCTAACAATAAATCCCTAAGCATTAGTTTCTACCCCAATACCGCTCTCGACACCCATCCCGGGATGAGGGGCCCATCTTCCTTCCTCCATCGATTGCCTATCACTCCACCAGTCCCTCTCCTCCTTCCTTAACTTAACCCCTCAGGGGAGGGTCCCCTTAAAACTCTAAGCTATAAGCTGTACCCAACAGAACCCCTCAACATCCAACCACACATTACCCTATCTTCTAACCCCCACCAACCCTCCTCCCAACTATCATGCTCCTGCCTAATTCAAACATTAAAGCTCTAAACTAAAATCAATCTCCCTTCACCCCCAGACTGACCCACATTAACAAAACATATAGATCATAAACGTTTCAACCCAACATGTATATCATTCCTAGTAAAAACCTAAGCATCAAAAAAAGCTTTCCATAGCCCTTCATTCTCCACAGTCCCAGTTTTCAGATCAATCCAGCCTCCTCCTTGTCTGCAGAGATTTAGGTTGGCGACTTAAATAACTCTGGGAGTTCCACCTGCAGGCTCTCCAAGGCATCTCTCGCAGTCAAGTATCTCTTCTCCCCAGCCTGAAGTCGTACCATCAGAGTTACGGGGTACTGTAAACAAAATTTAATTCCTGCGAGGTACAGCTTCTTCTTAATCTCGGAGTACTCCTTCTGCTTCTCCCTAACCGTTGGTGTCTGATCTTGAAACATCCATAGCGATGCACCATTCCATTGTAATGTCTTATTCTGTCTTGCAGTAACCAGCACATGAGACTTTTCCTTGTAGTTCAGAAATCGCATAATTATCACCCGTGGTCTTGCACCCGGAGGGGGCATCTCTCTTAAAGCCCTATGAGCTCTCTCCAAATTATAAGCTTCCCCGAACAGAGTAGAGCCCACCAACTTAAGCAATAGGTCTTGCAGGAAGGAAACACAGTCCGACCCTTCAGCCCTCTCTGGAAGCCCTGCTAATATCAAATTGTTCCTCTAGCTTCTAGACTCCTGATCATCCATCCTCTCTTCAAGCTTTTTAACTTGTTTTCGCTTAGCCACTAACTCCTGATCCATTATGGATACCTTCCTTTCCTGGGAAGAGATCCTTGCTTCTGCATCCCCCATTCACTGTGCTAACGAGTGCAGTGCCGGCTTAACTTCTGCAAAATCAAACACCAGCCTCTGCAGCATTTGTTTTATTTCCTGTATGTCATCAGTAGCCTTGCCAGCACCCCCTTCCTTATCTGACTCACCTTTCTGCTCATTTCAGAAAGGGGATAGGAGCTTTGGTCTTTTAGATGTCGGGGTTCTCGTCACAAGAGGCTTCATAGCCTCCACTTCCATCCTGATGCTGTGAAATAGCCTTTTACCGCAGCTGCAATCGCACTGGCTCAAGAGTCGCCGCCACTTCCTTGTGACACACTCCACTGCAATTCTGCTTTAAATCAAGCCCGCAGCTCTCCCCCAACTAGAAACCGGTATTTTGACTCAGCGCTTACCGGTACTGGAGAGTTTGTTACTCTTTGCTCGTTTCAGGGCCTAGGAGCAGCACAGAGAACGTCCATTCAGACTCAGCTCATCACGTGATCTCCACCCAGTATCCTAAAAGAACTAAGGGAGGACCTAGTGGGACCACTGACCACACTTTTTAACAAATCATAGGAGGATAGAGTGGTACCTGAGGACTGGAGGAGGGCAGATGTGATTCCCCTTCACAAAAGTGGGAGCAAGGCAGAAGCAGGAAACTACAGACCTGTAAGTTTGACCTCAGTGGTAGGGAAAATGATGGAATCACTTCTGAAAGAAAGAACTGTTGAGTACCTAGAGGCCAGCGGGGCACAGGATCCAAAGCAGCATGGATTTACAGCAGGAAGGTCATGTCAGATGAATCTAATAGATTTCTTTGACTGGGTGACCAAAGTAATAGACCAGGGAGGGGCTGTGGATATGGCCTACCTAGACTTTAGCAAGGCATTTGACACAGTCCCACACAAAAGATTAATAATCAAGTTAGCCAGCCTGGGAGTGGGTCCCAGGGTGGTAGCCTGAGGTAGCAAACTGGCTGCACAACAGGACACAGAAGGTAATAGTGAGTGGCACACATTCCAAAGAAAGGGGCTACTAGTGGAGTACCTCAGGGCTCAGTACTGGGTCCAGTCCTCTTTAACATCTTTATAGGTGACATTGCAGAGGTCTGGAGGAAAGGTATGCCTCTTTGCAGATGACACAAAGATCTGTAACAGAGTTGATACACAAGGGGGTAGAAAAGGATGAGAAGGGACTTGGCAAGGTTGAAGGAATGGTCAGACTACGGCAACTTAGATTCAATGCAAAGGAGTGCAAAGTAATGCACCTGGGAAACAAAAACCCAGGAGAAGAGTACACAATGGCAGGGGAGGTACTAACGACAACAATAATGGAAAGGGACCTGGGGGTAGTCATATCAGATGATCTAAAGGTTGGTAAGCAATGTGAGAAGTCAGTAAGGAGAGCCAGGGGGATACTGGGATGCATAGGAAGGGGCATCACAAGTAGAAAAAGGGAAGTGGTTATCCCTCTGTACAGACAGTTGGTGATACCCCATCTGGAGTACTGTGTGCAGTTTTGGAGACCTCATCTGCGCAAGGACATAGACAGGATGGAAGCAGTCCAGAGGACGGCAACTAAAATGGTGGAGGGTCTGCATCAGAAACCATATGAAGAGAGACTGAGAGAGCTTAATATGTATACCCTTGATGAAAGAAGGCACAGGGGGGACATGATAGAAATGTTCAAGTACCTCAAGGGAATCAACAAAGTCCAGGAGGGTAGCATCTTTCAGAAAAAGAGATGTGTAAGAACAAGGGGCACAATTTAAAGATAGAGGGGGATGGCTCAGGGGTAATGTGAGGACATTTTTTTTCACGGAGAGAGTGGTGGATGCATGGAATCACCTTCCTGGGGAGGTTGTTGGGTCTAAAACAGTGGGAGAATTCAAACATGCATGGGACAGACATAAGGCAATTGTAGTGGGGGGTGACAGGAAGTAGGCTGTTGGTTAACTAGAATCTGCAGCTTATCCAGTAGGTAGGGAAATGGGCAGACTGGGTGGGCCAAGTGGTCCTTATCTGCCATCAAAGTCTATGTTTCTATGTTTCTATGTTTCACAAATGCGGTGCCTAGATTCATAAATAAGACTGCTCCACAGTCCAATATTGGCGACAGTATTTGTTTGGCTATTACCATACACACTTTGTCAGTCAGGGCATTAATGTTCGTATAAAGGAAACCCAGTTTTTGATGGATTTTTTTTCTGATGTTCTCTAAGTGCTCAATTAAGCTCACTGAAGGGTCCAAATAAACACCTAAATATGGTTATTACGGCATTTGAAGCAACTTGAAAATTAGTTATAAGCAAGGGTCACCAGTTATTATGTATAGATATATTCATGATTCACGGCAAAAAAAAGTATGTTAATCAATAAGATAGTTCAAGCACAAAGACAAATCTGTGATGTGGTGTTTCTCAGAGTTTGAACAATCGTGTAGTCCAGGATTGCTGTTGCCCTAATTTCTGTACCTTCTCTCCAAGCATTGGTAACCCCCTTGTAGGTTACTCTGCCTTTAAGACTAGCTTGCTACTTGGACATCAGAGGTATTTTATGCCACTGACAGAGCCGACACAGCTCTGTTAATGCTAGGACTGGGAGTTGCAGGGTGAGATGCTACCCAACCAGGTACATTTGCCTGCAGAGAGAACTATGAGGGCTCATGGACTACTGATGGACCTAAATAAAACAGCTGCTAGTTGAGTGACAGACCTTTAGGACTTCCTATTCTGACTGTTAGCCTTTTCAACAAATCAACTCTGCAAGTTCCCCATAAACAGCAGAGGGCTGAGTTGCCATCAAAGCAGATCTGTGTGACATCTCAATGACGCAGTGTGGCTGGGGGCGGCAGAGAGCTGTTCTGCAACAGACTGCACATCTGTCAGACAGGATGAGTTGAAAAATCAGAATACTGTATATCCTGCTTACAATGGAGGAATTGTCATGCTGAGCCAGCACAAATGCAAAGTGAAAAACCAGCTGCAAAGTGAGAAACTGTGTTAATTTGCTGCCCCAGACTGCTGTAGAATCTGCTCGGTGGGTACCATAGCCTGGTATAAGGCTAATACCACCCCAGCAGAACTGGATGCCACAAAGTGAAGAGTGTTGCGAACCACAGAGGCCCAATCAACCAAAGAACAGCAAATCTCCAAACAGCACCTTCAGCCCAATGAAAAATGTGAATGTGAGGGAGAGACTCAAGCAGTCGCATGACTGCCAGAAGGACCCCTGTATGCTATGAAAAAAATCCCATGTATATCAAAGAAGATCCTCCGGTGCAGATGTCAAGATGCTGTTATAGCCCAAGATATCTCCCAGAGGCTTCAGAAAAAAATGGAAAATGTTTGCCTGAGTTTTAGATGCACTCAGAGAGCACCATTTGGACTTTATTTTTACATATACAGTTGTGGTTCAAGTGAAAATGGAGGGAGCAACCTATTCATTCTAAGAAGTAGAGAAGGCTCAGTACTTCATCAAGGAGTGGGACAAGAAACGTGGCTGAAAGACTGATGAAAGACTTTGTTCCTCTAATTTTAGACAGCCAGTAATTGCCCTCTTTTGGACTGTGCTGGTGCTGTAGTGGTGTGACCCACTCCTTGTCCTATCAGATGCCCAGGCACTGGTGTTCTTGGCTCTGGCAGTTTTAATTATCACTTCTTAGTGGGTGTTATGGTTTATTTTAACCCAACTGCCCATCTGAAGCCCACCAGTAGGTTTGCTGTCCTATGGGAGGCTTGTGAGTACTGCCTGGGATTTTAACACCAGAGGGTACAATAGTTAAGAAGGCGGCAGTTACATGGCACTTCAGCTCCCAGATAAAAGATGGATTGTGTGGATCTTTCCCCACTACATGAAAGGTGGAGGGGCCTGGTTCTTCTTCTTAATAACTACTGAATTTAGTACTTGCCACTGCGGGTATGGTCCTGGGGGAGGAAAGGGCAGCAATGTGTGGTTTGGGGAGGAAGAAGTTTGTTTTCTCTCCTTTGGGCTGCATGAATTAACATATCACACACTGTGAGAGAGGTGTGTAGTGGAAAGATGTACATGGCATATAGTTGAAAGAACACGGGGAAGGGACACTCTCTGAACTCAAGCATGGATTTCTATGCAATGGTCTACCTCGAAGGGATTTGGGCCCACACATATTTAACTGCTCTTTGGCAGTAGGGCTGAGTTTGGGCAAGGTATAGATGGGGGGGGGTCATTTGGTGTGTCTGGAGGTGTTGTTGGCTGGCGGCTGAAGGGAATCGCTGAGAGATTTGTGTCAGGTTGTGGACTGTAGACCCCAACTTGGTCCTCTGGAAGCATTGGTTTGCAGATGACCTCAACAGCCTGCAGTGATGGGTGACTGCTCAGGGACATTATATTTGTGGGAGAGAGGAAGGCAAGGTTTGTGGCAGCAGCTTTGAGTGGTCTTGGGCCCTGCCCATATCACCAGGTTACGTGACGGGCGCACAGGTGATGGGGTCTATGGTGGTGTCTCCGCAGGTTGCAGTGGACCAACTTTGTAGCAGTGGTCCTGAGATGGGGAGTTGACTGGACTGAGGCAGGTTTGACTTCTCCCAGCTCTAACTCAGTGATTGCAGGTCATTTTGGAATGGAGATCTGGTGGGAGGGGGGAAGAGTTGGTGCACTACAGCGCAGATATAGTGCCACTTGGTCCAACCTGGAGGGGGATAGGGAGGCCGACTTGAAGAGGCTTCAGGGAGATGGAATCCATGGGTCTGCCTCTCAACATAAGGGCTCCTGGGCCATAAATGGGTTCCGCTGTCGCAGCGGCTTCCGGGGGTTGCATCTGGCTGTTCTTTGTTATGGATTACTGGTTTGAGACTAGTTTATAGCCTGCCCATAACATCAGTTTGGTTCACTGCAGGGAGACTTTCAATTCCTAGTGCCTTATGGAGATCTGGGTAGTCAACAAGTGGAGGATTTTGTAGGGAAGGGCGAAGGGAGGAAGAGCACATACTATTGGGAATTAGGATCATTCATTATTGCTAATATTATCATAGTATTGGGAAGGCTCGATAAGTGGGAAAATTATGTATTCTAACTTTGACTAGTCGGCACAAGGTACAGGCCAAATGAGGGAAAGGAGAACCCATATGGTCATGTGACCATTAGTGCTGGTTGTTACCCTGTTGTTCTGTATTGTTCTTGTTATTGTTCTAGCATTGTTGCAATGTTCCTGACCTATGAGTTATGACTTCATGTTATTTCTGTGATTTTTTTTTGTATATTTGCAGGTGACCGATGGCCTCTTTTACTGGGTACTTGGGCGGTAGGTTGGGGGGGTGCTCTGTGCATCTGGAATCAGGATATATAATCTTGGCCATGGGGTCTAATACCACAATTATTTTGTGGAATGTCCAGGGCTTTTCAGATCCAATCAAACACAAAAAAGTGCTGGTGACTTTACTGTGCCCAGTGACTCAGGTGGTGTGCTCCAAGAAACAGATTTATTGAAGAAGGAGCATAGAAAACTGATGAGGGGGGCTGGGTGGGCTCTTGTTATGCTACTCTATATGTATAACTCCATAGAGTGAGGAATTGGCCATTTTAATTGATAAGAATTTTCCATTGCAGATGGCGAAGGTAGTCACAGACCCTCGGCAGGACAGATATGTTTTTTTGCTGGGCACAGTGTATGACACTCTGGTGACATACACTAGTGTATTCGTGCCCGCTACTTGTGATGTTGAGTTCTACCAGGGGCTACTGGATATTCTACATAGGAAGCAGTTTGCAAACCTGATCATTCAAGGAGACTTTAAATGTGTGATGGAAGCCAGACTGGGCCACTCAGAGGGGACTGTGAGACATAAGGGAACATTGTGGACATGGAAACAGGGAATGCTGGATGTGAATCTATTAGACATTTGGAGGATGGCTAACCCAGTAGCTAAGGAATTTACCTTCTATTCCAACCCCCACAAGATGTGGTCCAGGCTGGATTACATTTATGTCCCCCACAGGCAATGTCCAGGTGTGGGATATCTCACACAGCCCCATTCATGTGTCAGATCATGCTGTGGTCATCCTCAAACTCTTTTGAGACAGAGGGAACAAGGCAACATCAGGGTGAAGGTCCCCTACCTACCTCATGGCAACTGATCAGATTAGGCATTATATAAAAGAGCAATTTAGAGTAGCACCAGCCGAGTCACAGCCCCATCTCACGCACTGTTTTGGGAAGCCAGCAAAGCATATATGAGGGGTATGATCACGAGTTACGTGGCAAGTTATAAAAAAAAAAAGAGGAGGCAGAAGTAACAGGCTCTCAAACAAATATTAAAGGATCTGTAGATGAAAGTCTTGGATGATCCATCCGAGGACCTGCAGAGGGAGATGTTAATGGTAAAGAGGGCTCTTAATATGTTGCTTATAGGGAAGGCAAGCACATCATTATTTTATGCTCAGCAGTGAGTATATGAATGGGGGAACAAACTGGGGGGGGGCTCCAGTGAGGCCTATGCAAGGTAAGAGAAGGTCATCTGCAGTTCTGGCCCTGAGTATGCAAGGTGAGAGAGGGTCATCTGCAGTTCTGGCCCTGAGGGGAGCTAATGGAAAGGTGGAAAATAAGGGGGAGACAATTCAAGAACTATTTTGAATCTTTAATCAGAAACTCTATCAAGCTAAAAGTATAGGAACAGAGCCACAGACCACTGCCTATTTGGATGGGATCCAGATCGCAACACTCAGTGAGGACCAGAAAGCCATCTTGGGGGTGGGGGTGACCCCAGCAGCATTAGAGAGCACTATCAGGGTAACAAAGAAAGTGAAAGCCAAAGGTCTGGATGGGTTTGCTGTGGAATATTATAAGCAACTTCAGGCGGACCTGGTGGGTCCTCTAGCAGCAATGCTGGAGGAGGCAGCTGGGGAGGGGGGGGCTACCTGCATCATGTTTGCAAGCCCTAGTCTGTGTCTTGCCAAAACCTGGTAAGGATTCTCTGGAGTTTGCTTCATACTGGCCCATTTCACTTCTCAACTGTGATTTAAAAATCTATGCTAAACTACTAGCCCAATGGTTGGAGACCTTTCTTCCCTTATTAGTGCATCTGGACCAAACCAGCTTTGTAAAAGGGAATTTGTTCTACCACAACATGCAGCACTTACTAAATGTGATGCATTGGTGCTCTCAACATCCAGGACAAGTGATGGTACTGTCCATAGGTGCCAAGAAGGCTTTGATCGCATTGAGTGGCACTGTTTATTTGATAGTTTGAGAAGGGTTGGGCTGGGCGATGCATACATACAGATGGTGAATCTTCTTTACTGGAATCCTTGTGCATGAATTTTGGTGAATGGGTAAGTATCATGGGACTTTGTTTTGCAGAGTGGGATGAGGCAGGGCTGCCCCCTCTCCCAGCTACTGTTCACTTTGGCCATTGAGCTATTGACTATTCGTATTAGGGCAGAGCAAAGAATTAATGGGGGTGGAAAGTAGTTCCATCGGGAGCACAAGTTCACTTTGTATGCAGACATCTGTTGTTATATGTTAAGAAACTGGAGGAAACAATCCCAGTATTATTGCAGGTTGTGAGGGATGTTGTAACCTTCTTGGACTACAAGTTGAATGTGTCAAAGTCTGAACTGCTCTGAGTATCGAGAGGGAGAAGAGTAGGGCTCAGTAATACTGTAAAACTGTCAATATTCGCTGTCAAAATATTTTCATTATAATCACTATTGGCACCTCCTCCATGAAAATGTTTTTAAAGCGAGCACCAGTTGTCAAGGTACCTGAGCCAATCACATGTTTCCAGCATTCTGGCTGCCTGTGGTTGCCAGTGGTGTTCCGCACCAAGTTTACCAACAGCACACAACAGTTTAACTTTTCCAGAGCACTTTATTTAAATTTTTAAAAGAGTTTCATTTAAAAAAAATAAAGGAACAAATGAGAAAAAAATCAAAAAAAAAAAATCAAAGCGTTTTTCTGTGTCAGACTCTATTCGCAGCACAAGCAAGTGTCCGGTCTTCTGGACCCCATGCCATCTTGGAATCTCTCACTGTGCTAGAAAGGAAAGAGACAACATCAGTAAAGAAAGACCAAACATCAGCAAGGTAGTTGTATTTGTGGTAATAGTGTATCTGTGTCGGTCAGTAAGTAGTTGCTGTGTGCTTTACTAATCTCAGCGTGCGCGAAACCATGGAGGCACTCATCAGTGCGAGCTGATAGCTTGGCACTCGTTACTAGCCATTTCGTATGATAGTTATTCAGACTTGCCATGTGAAAGTCCATATTTACTTTTGAATTGCTTACACCTCTAGAGAGCTGACTTGAAATTTCATTTCCAATCTGTGAATTGGTTTTTAAATTCATCTTTGAATACATTGTAACCGCTACATCTAAGCGTTGTAACAAGTCAGTGTAGGAGGGCAGGATGAATATGGGGATAATGTTGTTCTCTTTCATGACCTTTATAACCTCCTCAGTAGTGTGTCCATGGAACAGATCAAAAATTAACAAGGCACGCTGTTCCTTTGGGAGGTCATTTTGTGTTTTAATGTTATTGATGTAAGGTACAAGCACCTCATGAATGTACTGTATTTTTGTATTTGCGCTGGCCCAGTGATTCTCAAATTGTGTGATGTTCCAGTCGGAAGGGAATTTGTAGGTGGGTTGGCAGTTTCTTGTTTTACCTTTATAGATTATCTGGGGTGGGAAGTAATGGCCAGATAGTGTAATGCACAGAACAACAGTGACCTGTCGTTTGTCACTGACCCCTGTAACCTCCTGCCTAGAGCCAACAGCATCCATTGTCCACTCGGAGCAAGGGATGAGATTCACCCCAGTTTCAGCTAAATTCATAATTAGCTCTGCTGGAATAAGCTCTTGAGCAGCTGCAGTGGCAGTTCTTTTTAGGAACAGTTCCTTGAGCTCAGCAAAATCTCCAGAGGTTATGTGTGCAGGCACTGTGCCTTTTCTTTTACAGAAGCCCATCCATTTAAAAAAAAGCCAGGAACATTGATGAGAGAATGAAAGAGGGCCTCCATTTTCAATTAACAGCTGTGGGTTGGTGGATTTAACAATACCGAGCACAACTGCTGTTAACAATCTGCCATTTATCACTGATCCCTCAGAACGCAGTGACTGCATAGTTGTTTTTAACTCCTCCTCAACATTTTCCATTAGGAGTGTAGGATGACCCCGAGGCTTTATTGGTAGCTCATGTGGAAGCTGTCAAGGGTCTGGGGTATCCCTTAGCTGCTCCAGGTAATCACTCTTAAATTTCCCAACAATGCTTTCTTTTATTTTGGATTTGTGCTGGCTTTCAAAAAAATGAATGGCATTCATCACACCGTGCACTGCTACATGCTGACTGACCTCATAACAGACCTTGGGTGAATAGTGGCCATACTGTGTCCATCTCTTTTTCAAGGATGGACTAGGGGCAGCAGCAGCAGAAGCAGACAACTCTGCAGCAACAAATTCTGTCATGGTGCTCAGAATACTGGCTTTTTCAATGAGTAGCTCCGATACGATTTCAGAAGTTTGAAGGCAGGAGTAATCTCGCTTAACAGCCTTTGGTTTTGTTGAGGTAAGCCACTTGATGAGCGACATTGTAGCAAGGTAGCAAGGTATCAGGAATAGCACCCAATTTGCTCTTTAAATTGAAACTGTCAGCTGACCAGCTGATGCAGTGACTCAGGGATTCAAACCCACAGCACGTGAAACTTGTTTGGCACAAATGCATGCACTCAGCTGACAGCGCTAACATTCTGTTATGTGAATATAAATAGTTTTACAGTAACTAGGGGTTCAAGGAAGTGGAGAACTTTTTCACATATCTAAGTATAACAGTGGGTAGGGATATCGATGGTCTCTGTAAACTAAATTATAAACCATTGGTGCAGGATATTATAGCTGACTTGAAACACTGGAGAGCCTTGTCTATCTCCTGGATGGGCCGTATTAATCTTATAAAGATGAATGTGTTGTCTTGCATTCTGTATGTCTTGCTAAAGCTTCCAATGGGGCTTACAGGGGAGGATATTAAGAAGCTGGAATGAGAATTTAGCCAGTTTATTTGGCAAAAAAGGCAGCCTGAATGAGCTGACAACATACGAAAGGTAGTATGGACAAGGGAGGGTTTAAACTTCCCAGACTTTAAGGGATTTTCTCCCTCTATCCAACATATATATGTTCAAGACTGGGTTAACCAGGGTGAGGCAGCTAGATGGGTTGAGTCAGAAGGGGAGGAAACTACAGCCAAGTTGGCAGCCTACTTAGATCTGGAAGGCAGATGAGTGTATAGTAACACTAAGCATAAGAATCTTTTAGTAGGTCAGACTTTGGAGGCCTGGGAGCAAGTCAGGAAGTGTAGGGGTGCAGGGGAAGAGTAGTCCCTCTTGGTCCTAGTAGCAGGTAACCTGTCTTTTCTGCTGGGACTGCACAACCTTGGGTTTCAACTCTAGGATACTCTCAGGGTCTGGTATGTGGGGTGCCTGTTTATTAACAAGGGAATCAAATCTTTGGAAGAGTTATGGGCTCACTAAGGGATCCCGTCAACTCACCAATATAAGTATTTCCAGGTGGGAGCTTTTGGATGGAGAAGACAAAAGGATCCGTTAGATGAATCAACCCTGTACTCCTTGGAGATGACAGTCTTCAAGCATGCTCCAACCCCCGAGTTTAATTGCACAGATGGTGAAACATGATAGGGACACATTCCTGAACCTTTCAATTAAAGTTAAACACTTGTGGAAAAGGGATTTGGGGGTCATGATTGTGGATGATAACTGGAGGATGGTGCTTAAATCACATATGGGGCTCTTAATTTGTAATAAATTTAAAGAATTGCAATTTAAGTTCCTACATAGGCTCTACTGTACACCAGCCATAATTCATAAATTCCATCCTGCTGTGTCCCCCATCTGTGGCCGTTGCAACAGTTTTCTTGGTACCTACATACATTATTTTTGGGAGCCCAGATCTGAGGCCGTTCTGGTCATTGGTTGCAGAGGAGCGTTCCCAGATTTTTGCCATATGGATGGAGGACATGTCACTTTCCCTGCTTTTTGGAGTAGAGGAAAATTGGGTGAAGAGGGGTGGGCACAGTACCTTAGACCTACTAAAGGTTTTGTTGGTGTTAGCCCAGCAGTGTATAAAGAATACCTGGGTCTCTCATGTAAAACCCACTCTAGGCCAATAGAAGACTCTGGTGAAACACAGTGGCCCTGGAAAGGTTAACTTACACATTACAGGATAGGAAGAACCTTTTCCCCTGGATTTAGGGGAAATATATTAATGCTCTTCCAGTGATGGAGGTGGCCCTGCTGAGACTGGGCATAATTTGAGATGGGGAGGTGGTTTCCTGTAGGGCTTAGGATTCCTAGTTGTCCTTATGGATTTTGTAGTGGACACTGGTCTTCTGCCTCCTCAAGCCGCTATCACCCCCAGAACACATCATGGCAAACATTGATTGGGAAGCATGGGAGGGCACTTCAAAACTAGAGAAAGATTTCCTGCAAGGTATTGATACTCTAGGGTTAGAGCAGTACATAATAAACCCAACAACAGAGGAAAGGATTTTGGATCTACTGTTAAGCATCATATTTCTGGCTGTTCTGTCCTACCATTGCTTGGAACAAGTGACTACATGATGGTCAGTTTTGTATAACTACTGAGGTACATGAAGTACAGGATCTTACTAATAAGAAATGTTTTGCAAAGACAAACTTTCAAGCAGTGCGTAATAAGTTAAAGGATTGGAACTGAGACACTGAGTTCACAAATTTATCTCATGAGGAAATGTGGCAACAACTGATTAATAAAATTGTAGAACTAGAGACTAAGTATGTACCCACAAAAAACAAGTATACAAGGATCAGGATTAAAAACCCATGGATGAACAAACAGATTAAGAGGTTAATAAAAACAAGAAATATGGCTTATAAAACAGCAAAGAATTTGGGTACTGAGATGGATTTATCAACATACAAGGGTCTAGCCAGAGAAACCAAATCCAACATTAGGAAAGAAAAGGCAGACGATGAGGTGGAACAGGCAAATAGAACAAAAGATATTCACAAAGCTTTTGTATGTTAGTATGTTAGCAACATGAAGGGTAACAAAGTGCAGGTGGGACCACTGGAGGATATACAAGGGAACCTAGTGACAGATAATACGCAAATAGCCAGCATGCTAAATGAGTATTTTAGTTCTGTTTTTGGTGATAAAGCAGATCTGGACACTAGTAGTTTTAGTCATGGGGGAGCAGAATCAATAACACTGGATAGGGATGATATAAGGAAAAGGCTTCATAAAATAGACATAAACAAATCTCAGGGGCCTGATGGACTACATCCTAGGGTGATCAAGGAACTGGCAGATGAACTGGCTGAGCCAGTCACATTGATATTTCAAGAATCTTTAGACAGGGGGCACTGATATCTTCTTGGGGAGAGGCTGTCATAACACCTATTTTTAAGTTGGGACCCAGGGAAATCTGCAAAAATTACAGACCAGACAGGTTGACGTCTGTGCTGGGAAAATATTGGAGGGCCTCATTAAAGATCTTATTGAGGACTTTGTTATAAATCAAGGCCTAGCTGATAAAATGCAACATGGATTCACTGCAGGGAGACCTACCTAACCAACATGCTAGAATTATATAATGAGGTAAGCATGGCATTGGACAAGGGAAAAGCAGTAGACCTGATTTCCTGGACATAAGCAAGGCTTTTGATAAGGTCCCTCATGATCTTCTTCTGCAGGCTTTACATAACACAGGTTTAAATATAACACTGGTTAAATGGGTCAGATCATGGTTTTCAGGTAAGAAGCAAAGAGTAGCTATAAGAGGGTACATGTCCAGCTGGACAGATGTTAGGAATGTTGTACCACAGGGCTCAGTCCTGGGACCCTGTCTGTTCAAGTTATATGTTTTATCTGTTCTATTGACAGATGGAAAATGGTTAATTAAGTTTGCAGATGATACTGAAGTGCGGAGGGTGGTCAACAATTTGGATGATGCAAACAAACTGCAAACGTCACTAACAGAGATTGAACTATGGAACCAAATTAAACTTGAGCTAAACGTAGAGAAGTGTGCAGTTATGCACCTGAGGATAAATAAGAAATGTCACAAGTACTTATTGGCAGACAAAGACCTTATAGTAATTAAGGAGGAGAAGGATTTAGATCTAATGATATCTGGGAACCTAGAAACAAAAAAAAACATTGCAGCACCATAGCCAAAAGGGCACACTCCATCTCAGGAAGCATAAGAGGAAACATCAGGAGCAGGGATAGGAGTGTGGTCTTGCAAATATATACATCCCTGGTGAGGCCCTCTCTTGAGTACTATATACAGTTCTGGTCCCCACGCAACAGAACTGAGATTAAGACACTGGAGAGGGTGCAGCATAGAGCTACCAAAATGATAAACATAGTGAATCATCTAAGCTACGATGAAAGACTCGGGAACTAGGGCTGTTTATCCTGGAGTATAGAAGATTAAGGAGGGACTTATGTCTTGTTGATAAAGCTTTCCACAGTAATGACCTATGGGACTGTTTGAACCTAGAGTTAAGAGAGACCAGATATAACACAAGAGCCCATGTACTTCAGCTGAACAGGGAAACATGCAACACTAGAAGGGGGGCACCATGGTTCAATCAAAGGGTGGTCAGTCTTTGGAACTCACTGCCAGTCAAGGTGGTGGGCAGTGGAAGCATGGAAACATTCAAGAAAGGACTAGATGAATACTGCAACATGAGAAATATCAAGTCTTATTCTTTTTAGAGAGCACGTTGTAATGGGCATTGCCTTCTTGGCTTGAGAAACCTATGAAACACAAAGGATGAAGAACTGACGGAATGCTTAGTGAGGGGACCATTGGTCAATCATCTGTTTTGTTGGGTTGTATCAGTTATTATATGTAATTGATATGTGAGTATCCTTATTTATCTTTTTATTTTCTCTTTAGATTGGCTATTTATCAATCATTAGCTTCATAGAGTGTTATTGTTTAATTGTATAGTCTAACGGGTTTGGAAGTTTCTGAACCTGATGTGGCTTTTCTTTTTCTTGTCTATTATCAGTTTTGGTTCTGTATAGTGTATAATAGTGTCTATAAACTGTCCAGTTTGCTGTTGTTCATAATGTGTAACAATTTCAATAACTATATGAAACAAAAAAGGCATGTTTTATGAGTGCTTACCATCTATACAACTCTTTGATGTTGCTGATAGTTTTATCTGCTTCCCTTCTTAGTAGAACTAAAATGCATGCTAACAGTGTAGTTATGCCCAATCTTGTTTTGTTTAAAGTCCTTGATCTACTCTTTTTGCATACCTCATGAACATTTGGAACACCCCAAACGGTGCAGCAACTCATGATGCAATAGTCTGCTCTCATTCCACTGCATCATTAATAGCTGGAGTGTGCTGAAGGTGTTTCCAAGTCCAGGAACGATGCACTGGCAGTTGATCAAGGAATGTAAACAAAGATATTTTGTGTGGTAACAACAGCATGGTTGGCAGTCTGTTTTTCACTTTTTAAAAGAAAAAAAAAGAATCAGAATCAATCTGCCATTTAAATCAGCAGTCTCTACAGAATGTGAGTAATCATCACATGTGTTTTTTAAACTAGGGACACTGAGGTCTAATAGGGCTGACAGTATCCCTTTAAAGTTTTCAACTGTACCTTCAAAAGAGTTTCAGTCACCACCCTTTGAGATATTAAGACTTCTGAAAACTACCATCTTGGCATCCTCTGCTGGCCATTACCCTATTCACTGTAAACTGATTGAGATTTTAAGTTCCAAGCATAAATCACAGGTTTGAGCACACACATTCTCCCAAGTGCCCTTACATTTGGACACCACACCATTTCCTTCAACACATGCACAATGATGACAGCCTTTTCTTCAACTAAACAAGGCTTGCTTCACTTCCTGCTAAGCAGGGAACATGTTTTGACTTAGACAGCTGGAAACCATTTGTTCTCCTCTCTCTCTCTCTCTCTCTCTCTCTCTCTCTCTCTCTCTCTCTCTCTCTCTCTCTCTCGCATTCACTCACTCCTCCCCCACTCACACACACATTGCCTTTTGAAGGTATTAAGAATCCTTTTGAAAGTGTCTCATGCCACCCACCTCACTAGCACCCCACTGCATGAAGCTCTTTGGGCAGCCAAGTTGGGCTTTCCTCAGCCGCACCAGAGAAGGAGAAAGGGACGGCATAGGCAAGCTGCCTTCAGCTCAGCTCTGATAGTGGTACATGTTTGCACTGCTTTAACGCTGACTCTGTTAATCCTGGGGATTTGCCTGGCTCCTGGAGAGCTGGTGCAGGGACAGAACAGTGTAAAAACATGCTTTGTCTATGTATTTTTTTTTTTTTAGTGCTGAGTGATAATCCTATTTATACCCTTGGCAACGTCTATTTTTTTTCCTTCTTTCTCTTGGTGAAACTAAATCTCAGTGCAGTTTCTTTCAACTTTCTTTTTAAGGTTCTTTATGGTGGTAAAAAATTTCCCAGAACAAGTCCTAAAAACAAGTCCTGCTGTTATTCACGGTGCAATTATGCTGATAAAATTAGGATAATGGTTTCCCTACAATTAAAAGGATTATAGTCTCTTGTGCAATTGAGGTTGGATGTAATAATAAGCATCTTCTCTACAAATTGTTTACAAATGGAAATTATGTTTTTGTCTTCATTAAATTAGGCTCTGCTTGCACTGATTGGATTCATTAAATATGATTTAAAAGGTGGCTTAAATCCAGGTCTAATAGTTGACATTTAGGTAATCAGATAATCATATCTTATGGCCTGAAGGTGGCCAAGCAGTGAGACAAGGCAGTTGGTAGGGCCGATGGAATGTTGGGATGTATAGAGAGGGGTGTCACCAGCAGAAGGAGGGAGGTGGTGTCTCTGCTCTATAGATTACTGGTGAGACCCCCACCTGGAGTACTGTGTCCAGTTCTGGGAACCACATCGCTGAAAAGACAAAGTGATGGTTGTCCAGAGGAGGCAACAAAAATGGTGCAGGGTCTGCATCAGAAGCCCTATGATGAGAGACTAAAGGGTATGCCATCACAGCAACGACAATTTACTGTGACTGATGCTACAGTGACACAGCGCCAGGTCACTGTAGTGTTGGCACAGGACCCCAACATCGCTTTCTGGGGGTCTTGCACCCCTTCCCCGAATCAACTCTAACTTGGAGTTGATTATTTTAGTTACAGGGGAGTGTGGGAGCAGAGCTCCTCACATGGGTGGTTTGGGGGTGAAGCCCCTTGAAAAAAATACTGTCAAAAGTGACCAGCTTTATGCTTACTACAAATGCAGTTGACATAAAGGTGTCGCTGTAACATTAGTCGACAACGAATTTGTCGGCCAAATGTCATGCATTTGACTAAAGGTCCTACATTAGTACAGGAAAATAAGGTACAGGGAGGAGTATTTCTCAGTGGAAAAGATGTAGAAAAAAAAGGGGGACATGCAATGAAGATGGAGGGGACTGCATTCAGGCGACATGTGAGGATGTATTTCTTAACAGAAGGAGTGGTGGATGCCTGGAACAGTATCCCTGAGCTCAGGCACAGCCTGGTTCAAAAATTATGAAGAGAAGACTATATGCCATGAAATCATGAAGAAAAAATGGTATTCTTGAAATTGTGAAGAAAAAACTTATATGCCATGAAAACTTGCAGAAAAACAGTATCTTGTTAAATTGTGAAGAAAAAACTGTATCTCTTGTATGATTTATTATTAATACTAAAAAATGAGAATGTGCTGTTATTCTTCATGTTGCTGACCAATCAGAGTTGTTTATGCAGAATAAGATTGCTGATGCTGTAATTTCCTGTATTTTAGGACCCCAGATCTAGTTTGCTGGTTTTCATAACTGGGATCATGATTAAGAATAACGGGGGGGGGGGGGTAGCATTCATACTGTGCCACTAGAGCTGAAATTCATTGACTGGAGCCACACCCCCTAACCTCTCAGCTGCATAATAGGACTGTTGTTCAATAGCTAACACAAATTTCAGCCAAATGACCTTTCACCTCCTGTTTTATGAGAATCTTCCCCATGCAAACACACACATTCACACACACACACATTTGTACCATGAGTGTTCTTGTGACATGGAGGTCATTGATAAACTTGATTGCTGCTATTTTCATAAATTTTCAAACAGAGGTATATAACGTAAATGACTGCCTGGCAAATTGACACATTTATTTTGTAAAAATGATTCATTGAAAATTGATAAGGACATATTTACAATACCAAATGTCATTACTGAGACTTCTTTAGGTTGCTGTGTCATATGTACAGTATATATATATATATATATATATATATATATATATATATATTAGAGGCAAAAACTCCATTTAATGCATTAGTTAGGGTTGTTCCACAGTGACAAAAGTGAGAAGTCGGTGTTAGGGTTGAAACTCCTTGGACCCCCGCCCACCCCCAACTAGCATTGGGGTGTGCATTGGGTAGTCAGCCCTAGCTCTCACCCCATCACATGTTAAAGCAACAGAAGTATAGGAGAATGGAGGAGAGTTAGGACCCGATGACCCCAATGTGCACCCCAATGCCGGTTGGGGTGGGCGGAGTCCAAGGGGTTTTCAACCCCAACACTGAATTTCCCTACTGTTGTCGCTAAGGAACAACCCTAACTAATGCATTAAATGGAGTTTGTTGCCTCTAATTTCCCTTCTTTGAGAATGATAATGAGAAATAGTGAATGTAATGCAGCGGCGAGGCGGGCCCTCCACATGATGTCTTGTGGCATAATACAGGAACAGCAATGCAAACAGAAGCCTAACAGTGGCATACATGGTAGCATGATACGAATGAGAACAGAAAGGGTAATGCACACGGTGGCGTGACTGGAACCGGTGCCACGTGATGTGTTGTCACATAGTAACATGGTGCCTGCAAATGGAAATGTCAATGGGCATGGTGATGCAAAGTGAAACAGAAAGAGAAACAGTACTGTGGACACAAATGGCAAAAAATAATAGAAACGCAAGCACAAATGAAAACGCAAAGGATAACGGACATGGTGGCGTAGACGTCAACAGTAAGTGAAACTGGTACGGAACTGCAAGCGGAAAGGGCAACGGTAACAGTAATATAGCGCACGGGCTGGTTTTCCCCAAAAGCTGCATAGAGAAAGACAGTGAGTACAAAGAATGTATGCATAATAATGGGTATCGGAGCAGAAAATGAGGATTTGGAATACTAAGTAGGTTATATCTCAGGAACCGTATGACGTAGAAAAAAAATTTAAAAGTCATATGATTTACGACTGTCCTGGCTAGTTTTGTGCTAGGGGGCTAAGCATTTTTCCTACGAAAAGTCCGTATCTCGCACCGTTTCCGAGATACGGGCCCTGAAAGGTGCGGCGAACACCATAATGTTATCCTATGGGAAAAAAAGAGAAGTTTGGAGTGCCATAACTTTGCATCCCTGTAATATTTTTTCACCAAACCACTGAAAGGCACATCTGTGGGCTGTTGGCTGTGATCCTTCCAAATTTCAGGAAAAAAGACCAAACCATGATTTTGCAGCAGGGTGCCAAAGGATTCCTGTAATGCGTTGGGCGCCGTAATGTTATCCTATGGGAAAAAGTGTCAACTTTGGAGTACCATAACTTTGCCACCATGCAATATTTTTTCAACAAAACACTGAAAGGCACATCTGTGAGATGTCGGCTATGTTTCCTCCAAATTTCAGCCCAAAACTCCAAACCGTTCTTTTGCAGCAGAGTGTCAAAGAATTGCTGTCATTTTCCCACAGACTGGAAAAGTACTGTGCAATTTGCAAAACCTTTCGCAAAAATTTGCGACACTTTCGTGAGCACGAAAGTACTTTGCGAAAGTACTTTTTCCAGAAATTTGAAAAATATATTTCTGGGTTGTTTTACCCCAAAATACAGACATGGTTAGCATCCTCAGGGTCCGACTAGGTGAATACAAAAAGAATTAGGTTGCTAGAGGGTCCCAAATTTAAATGCCAAGCATTTTTCTGATCACTAACTGAAAACAAGATGGCGGATTTGTGAAAGTAATAAGGCCATTTGCGAAAGTAAAAATGCATTTGCGACACTGTCGAACTTTTTGTTAACTTTTCCCATTGACTTATAATGGGAAATTGTTTTTTGAATAACTTTTAAACCGTTTAATATTTTTTCATGAAATCTTTGAAAGGCACATCGGGGACCCTGGTAGCAAGTTTCCTGAAGATTTCGGGCAGGTCGTGCTAACCGTGCGACCCGTAGG
Organism: Neoceratodus forsteri; assembly: GCA_016271365.2. Classification (NCBI taxonomy): domain Eukaryota; kingdom Metazoa; phylum Chordata; order Ceratodontiformes; family Ceratodontidae; genus Neoceratodus; species Neoceratodus forsteri. The sequence continues at coordinate 439,641,839 of CM057453.1, forward strand.
CGTGACCATAGAATTCCAGAAAAAGCGTAAATGCTCGCGCAGATCATGCTTAATAACTCTGCAGCCATGTATCCAACTGTTACAAAACTTGGCAGATCCCAAGGTGTATGGGTCTTTATCAAGTATTCCAAATTTCAGGCAAATCTGTCAAATGGTTGCAAAGTTATTAAGGTGCAAAATTTTGGGTTTAACATGTAAATGGCTCCTCAACCCTAACTATGGTAGCACTACCGTGCTACCATAATATATATATATATATATATATATATAAAATGTATGGACAGTGTCTATTAACTCCTGTATTCAATCAGTTTATAACCTGATAATCCCATCGTTATGACATCAGTATGCTGTAAATCTTGCTTAACTATGTCATAATGATGGGATTACAGGATAGAATGTCACCACCTATCAAAATTCTTGGAAAGGAAAGGTGATCTGCAGCTTGGACATTCGTTCAAAACACACATTCCATTCAGACAATTACAGACCTGCTGCAGTATAGGTCGTAATGGCTAATTTCAGCACTTCAGTTGCTCAACATTCAAACCAGGAGGCATTCATAGCCGAGCAGGAAAATAAACGCACATTAAAAAAAACTATTTTTTTTCCCCATAGCAGCTAGTTTTTCCATACACTATAAAATACAATGCCTGAGTAACGGCAGTCAACCACAGACATAATCACCTCTCACAGCTGCCATGTGCTGTTGAGGTTTACTTGATTGTCCTGGCAACTGCTTGAGGTGACTACATCGTGGTTAACCACTGTTAATCTGACATTATCCTCTATATAAATAGAGGCTACATTATGGGCATGAGTGTGATATGGAAAATATTTTCACTCCTTTAGAGTGACCTCTGAATATTCATGAGTGGCAAAGCCACTCGTGACTATCCAGAGATCCCTGTGCAGGAGTGAAAATATTTTCCATATCACACAAGTGCACATCATGTATCTGATTTATACAAAGGGGGCCCCTATTGTTGCAAAATTCACCATTTGCACGGGTTTGTCCGGTTTGCCCAGGTTTTGCACAGGTGTGATAAATGTCAGTTCTTACATTTATCACACTCCAGTGAAGGATTTATTACACTCATTTATCACTCACCACCATTGTATAAATATATTTATGCAACAGGTGTTTAAATATAAATTGTGTGGGAAATCCATTTATCTGAGTCACTGTGTGTATAAATTAATTTATCCATACAGTTACTTCACACAAACTTGTGCAAATTCCTATGTAGTACATTGCACAAGTCACCCAAATGCCATGCTAAGTAATAGAAATTCTACACTAAGTCATGCAAAGTGTGCGCTAGCTGGCACTAATGGTCAATATCTCAGTTTTCATGAAAATGGATATAAACCAAAAAAAAAGACTATTGCATAAATGGAATATGTGGGGGTTAACTGTTTGATAACTCATTTATGTGGTACAGTTGCCAGAGACCTCTTGTAACCATCACTATTGGCTTCGCCACTCATGAGGTTACTTGAGGTCACTAGCAACTGTAGCAGATAAATGAGTTAACACACAGTCAACCCCTGCATATGATTCATATATATATATATATATATATATATATATATATATATATATATATATATATATACATACACACACACACACATACAGTATATACACATATATACATATATATATATATATATATATATATTATATTGGTGCTGTCACGCCACTATACAGTAGTTAGGGTTGAGTAAGCAATTTAATATTAAACCCAAATTTATGCACTTTAATAACATTGCAGCCGTTCAAGGGATTTGCATGAATGTTGGGATGTGCTGTTGGAACCCCAAGTACTCTTGATATGCTAAGTTTTGTTCTAATTGAATGTGCAGATTCTAAGATCCAGACAGTGCAAAAATGTGTTAATGGTCAGTACTGTTTACTTGTTGGCCCCAAGAACCCAGATAGTTTGGAATTTTGGTCTGAAATTTTCTGGGTAGAAAAGGATTGTTGCAGAGTAGTGCCTTTTGCTAGTTTGGTGAAAAAATAACAATCAGTTCCAGAGTTATAAGGATTTGAAATTTTGGTTCTGTGCTTGCTCAGTAGGCACATTAGGATAGATGTTTGAAACAAAAAGAATCATTTGGCCATGCAAAAAAGGATCCCTTTTCATATGGGGCCAGTTAAACAGGACCCATTAAGCTAGATTCTGGTGTTGTTTTTTAAGTTGACATAAATACATTTTCTGGGCACCCAAAATCCAGAGTGCCTAGCTTAGCGAAAGGAGCCATGCACCCATGTTCTCTGTTTGAGAAGAGCAAGACTTTCTTGACTTCTACAGCTGCATCTGGAACTCATGCTGCAGACTACTGTGAGAGCAGTAAGCCTCTGTTTCCCTGGTGTCTAGTGGCACCCCACCCCATTGCCATCACTTTATGTATGTAATATTGCCCTGGTGTCTAGTGGCACCCCACCCTCAGATCACAATCCCCATATTTATTTGCTGTTTCCCTGGGGTCTATTGGCAGCCCACACCCTCCGATTGCCATCCCCGAAATATATTTGTCTTTCCCTGGTATCTAGTGGTACACCCCACCCTCCAATTGCTGTTCCCATAATGTATTTGTCGTTCCCTGATGTCTAACAGCACCCACCACCCTCCAATCATTGTCGCAGTAATGATTTGTCTTTTTCTGCTGTTTAGTGGCATGCCCATGCTCCGATCACCATCCCCGTAATGTATTTGTCTTTCCCAGGTGTCTAGTGGTACCCCCATGCTCTGATCACTGTCTCCATAATATGTGTGTCTTTCCTGGGTGTCTAGTGATACCCCCCACCCTCCAATCACCATCACAGTAATATGTTTTTCTTTCCCTGGTGTTTAGTGGCACCTGTATTGTAAGTCACAGCACTCACTACCCTTTGTCTCTTAATGCAAATAATTTGCAATAAGTAGGAGTCCAAAATCAAAGCGCCCTTTCCTTAGTTTTATTAACAGTCCAACACTAAACAGACAGATGCACAGCACCTTGAGGAGCAACAATTGGTAATGTTTCACTGATAGGCTGTGCCAAATGAAAGGTGCCCTCTAGGGCATAGCTGTTTTTATACTGGATTGCTCAGTATGACAGGGAACAGCCCTGTCCCTTGATTTGGACCTTCTTCTTCCTCTAGAACAAAAAACTACTGTTGCAACAGTTCTTTTCTATTCTGTAAACTACCCTGTTAATTTCTAGTTCAGATGGTTGGCCACCTCTGGGCACCCCCTCCCCATCTCCTTCTCTACTGTCTCCTCTGTTTTCCTGTTTCCCCTTGGTCCAAAGACAGGTTTAAAGAGCCATAAGAAGGTCAAAATCGTGACCTTGAGCTATGCCTGGAAAAACCAGGCCCTTTATGAGTACACAGCTGGTGTATGTACAAGTGGAAAATATAAAGCCATAAGCAGGAGTGTGCATAAAAACCCTGCAATGGTCAAATAAAACAAATATAAGTGTAGTAAAGGCATAAGTATTTCCCTTAAGAGAGGACAAAGATTTTGTTCCCTTATGAAAAAGTGTTTTATTTTTCTCTTCAGAAATGTGGTGGTTGAAACGGAGAAATGGAGCGGTGTTCCTGATAAGAGTGCTTTGATTTATTATGTGTTCTTCTAAGCACCGCTCTGTAACCCTGAAAGTGTACTCCATGGTGCACTTGTGTTGCACCTTACCATATGTTTTATGCAGGCAGTCACAGAGCCAAGAGCTCTTAGGTAGTGGCTCCTGTGTACATCTCCTTGCTTCCTGAATCCTGAAACCTTGTCTTGCCACAGACGTAAGGTTTGGCTCTGACTTGAAGGGAGACTGCAACCAGCATGCAAGACATGCGTGGCAGTGCTTTGGAAGGTACTCCCTTCTCTCGAGTCTGCGGGTGCTGTACTAAGCACCCCACTCCCCTGTAGTACCCTTCCCAGTATTACTGAAGGCACTGAAAGCCTGGCAAAGTGAGCTCTATGTTTACCATAAAATGTCTCACTCTGTAAAGTCAGTCCAATTCATAAAAAGGGTCCTAAATGAAATTCAGCCGTCGCCTGAATTGTCAGCCATCGGGAGCTGCTTGCAAAACAATTCATTCATAAATTCATTGTGCCACATTCCTAAAAGGCGGACCCTGTATTTTGGGGACAGAATATAATAAGGCCACTTACTGTTTTTATTTTCAGGAACAATATTTGCAGTAGACTCCTGTGTATCCTGTGTGTCCCCTATGCTGTTGCCAGAATTATGTGAGCTGCACTCTCTATAGGGTGGCAGGGGCCTCTAGTGCCCAATTTTATACTGCACTTTCTGTCAATCAAGACAAGATAGGAGCATTGTGTTCTTTTCTTAACCCACACTTGTTTTTATTAGGAACTCATGTTATGATAGCAGCGCACTAAGGTAATTAGGAGCTCCCTGGTGTTACATGAATTAAAAGGAGCTAGATATAAAATGTTTGAGGTATTTGATGATGCAAAGAGCACATGATCTTGTGGGCGGGTATAAAGGTAGGACCTGAACTGCAGTTCTAGAGATAGGGTCAGTGCTTTCTGGCCTGGGTAAGTGAAAGACTGAGGGGAGTCCTAGCACCCCTTGTGGAAACTAAAGTATAGTTTGCCACAGCTGTGAAGTTTGTTATTGGTTCCAAGATATTCTTTATTTGTTTGCTTACAGTTTAAGCTTTTATTTTTTTCAATGTTTATGAAGTAATAAACATCGCACCAAGTAAACAGTGCGTTAAATCTAAAAATTGGTTGTGTGTATCCATCTGTTATCCCACACCCTATGACACTCAGCTGAAGTGAATTATCAATTAACACATTTTCTAAGCAAATTTAAAAAAAAGTAGTGCCTCAATCTTTACATAACATACACTGAGTGTGCACCATACTCTTAACCCTTTATTAACATACAATAACATATTATGGCGCTGCTATACATTTATTTGCCCATCACTCTTGTATCACTTATACCACTTTTAGTATACATCTCAGCACTTCTTTGCTGTAAATTAAAGAATCATCAGTGCCCTCTTTATTCTTGGGAGCTAAAGTGACAGTAAATAGGCCTGAGAGCATAAAAACAGTAATAGTAGGCTAAAAATCACCCTTACACCATAGGTGTTACTTATGAAATGTATTTTATGCCTAACATTGACTGATGGTTGGGGGCGGGGGTCCATGGAATAAACCAACCTAAGCATACAAATAGGGATTTTCTAGGATGTGTGTGAACCTCCCATACAAAACAGAACAGCTGGGGCAAGAAACCTCGAAGCACACCATCAAGTAGCGGCGGTCAAGGGAGCATATAGGGAATCACAACATACTGTATGTGCAGGATAAAGTTTGTAACATGTATTATATTTTTATAAATTTGTAATCAGGACAGAGATATAAAATATGAAAAAAGGTGCCAACTGCAAGATCCAGTTGTCTATAGACATATATAATACATGTTACAAACTTTATCCTGCATATATGTTTATGTAACCCCAACCCCCTCCAATTTGAGGGCTTACCTTAAGTATCTTCCTGGGCTCCAGCCATGCCCACTGCCAGGCAGATATCCTGCAGAGGTAGTAAATCCATAGTTATTTGTCTGATCCTGTTGATCTGCATGAGAGTGCCATGATGTGCCTCCATGCCTGTCCCTTTAAGACTATAAACAATGTGTGTAGTAAATGGTCTGGGCTTGGTCCGAGTCTTTTAAACCTCGTGACCAGTCAGGCACCACTCTAATTTGCTCCACTCTGAGGTCGATAGTGAAGCGGAGGGAGCTCTAGCTATTACTGTAAGTATTTATTTCTAATGTGTTGTTATATGTGAATTAGAGTGTTTGCTTTAACCTGTCTTCTTGCAGCTTATCCTCCAAGTGGGAGCCAAAATGTTTGGTCCAGGACTTCCAAGAATTTGGATTAGTTGGGACACAGGGGACCTTGAGGTGTCCTTAGTTCAAGTGCCTCGTGGGAAGGAAAACTGTAGTTTTTGTAGTTTTACAGGTTGGCACCTAAACTGACTAATGGGAGCACCAGAACTGTGATTGACAGCTCCCCTAGCCAACCTGATTGCTATAAAACCAGGCTGGTTCAAGAATTGTTAGAAAAAAGATATCAGTGTTAGAGCTGAGGGAGTGAGCAGCTCGAGCCATTTAGAGACATCTCCAGGAAACGAGCTATGGAGATTTGGCAGGGAAAGCAGTCTGACTTGCCTTCCTGCCATTGTTTTCCAGCATTGGACTGCTTGATAGCAGTAATCGGACTAATCTGAAGCTAATCTTTGAACTGTGGCAGTTTGCTTGAGACTCTGAGAAGTGCAGCTTGAGATACTGGACTGACACAAACTCCTGTGAAGAGTTTGGCCCAAGAGTTGTGTGAGAGACTGTTCTGCAAATTGAGAGGTTTGCTCAATGAATCGACTGAAATAGCAAACCGGCCTAAAACTGAATCGAGAGGTAGAGAAGTGAATGCTGTTCTCATTAAATGTGTTGAATGTTTATTGTGGGTCACGGATAACTGTTCAGGGACTCCTGCTTGCCAGAAAGGGGCCTTCTTTACCAGTGACTAAACTGTCTGCCAGCTGAAGGCTTTCACCAGCAAACAAACTGAACTTTGCTAGAAGTGTTTATTCAGCCTTGGGCCTATTCCAAACTCGGCCCAAGCCATCTATTTCTGCACCAGTTACTGTTTTCCCAGTGAGAGACCAGATTGGAGATCCAGTCCCTGTGCAGCAAGAAATCACAGGTTGCAACCACCTGGAGGGAAAGGTTGTGAAGTGGAGGTGAGTCATGCAGGCCCAGCTTCCCCATGCTCTTCAGTTTCCAGCAGCAGGTTTTCATGTTGCCAGACCTTCCTCAACCAACTGGTGTTGTGCATAAACTCAGGGTAGCTCCCTGCAACTTTTCTTTGAATCTTTCTGTGGTACCATCTGATTGCTCCTGTGTGTTTCGGGGTTACAAAGAACTGGACTAACCGGCCCTGGATACAAATAACCAAAGCCTTATTTATGCATGTTTAGCTGCCTTTTCTTTCCATCAAGGGCCAAAACAACAGCTGCAATGCTGGCCACCCCCAGGTACTGATTCTGGCCAGCCAGCATAACAATCTGGGTACCCAGTGTTGTCAGACTGTTTACTTAGGAACTAGAGTATATACATGCATAGTAACCTGAATGAAATCTGTAAAGTAATCATTTTTCTAGATTCAATCAATTAATCAATCAATCAATCAAATCTTTATTTATCCAGGTGAATACCATTGAGCATAGCTCATTTACAAGATGGACCTGGTTAGCACAGGAACACAGGCTATACAATATATAAACAGTCACAACATAGCATACCTCTCAACTGTCCCTGATTTTCAGGGACGTCACTGATTTTGCCTCAAAATTTTACTCTGTCCCTCCTAAAAATTATGTTTAAATGCCCAAATAGCGGGGATTATAAGCACAAAATAATGTCAAACATTAAAGTTACAGACTTGTTCTTCCTTTGAAAATGCATTTTACACTAAGCCCTTTATTCTACCAGCTTCTTGAGTATATATCTTCAGTTTTGAAGAAGTGTCCCTGATTTTAGTCCTTTGTCCCTGATTTTTTAAGCTTTGTCCCTAATTTATGAGGCAGGAGGTTGAGAGGTATGCAACATAGCACCTCAGTAATATTATACAATACAGAAATACAATAGTTAAACGTAGTCAGAAGTGGAGAACAATTTTGAAACAGTGGTTCAATTCCTTCATGGTGTATAATGAATCTAGTAACAGTAGCTGGAAGTACTAATGAGGGCAATTGATAGGCAATGGTATATTACATACAATGCCATAAGTAACAAGACAGACAGTGACTTAAAAAAAAGAAAAAACAAACAGTGTAACAGGGTAGAAGGGGGGTGTGGTAGGCGCTAGATTCATGCCCCCATTCTTGTTCGCGTCCCCTTAATAAACCTGATTTGCTATTTCACATTTAAACTGGCATATGAGCATATTCTTAGTTGGTGTACAGTATTGAAAGTGCATGCTTGCCCTGCTAACATTGTCTTTACAGGGGGTTCCAAGGGAGTTTCTGAAGACCAGTCCCTGGTGGTAAGTGCAAGGGGTGTGTGCATATCATTAATGCTCATTGTTAACTGTGTGGCAACTACTGACAAGGGTTATCTCCTATTACAAGGTATTTGGTCACTAAGTGGGTTTTTGGGTGGTTATAGCTTCCCAGAGGGCAATACCAGGTTAGGTAATTACCCCCACTATTAATATTCTGGGTAGAGGCACCATAATATCAAATTCAGGCCCCTCAGCCTGTGGTTAGAAGTACAGGCAGGGGGTGTAACCTTAGAGAGAGCACCACCTATGGGTAATATGTTGGAGGCACCGCTGGGTTTAGTGTCCCTAGTGGCCAAAGTCAAAGACTGCAACTAAAATGTTTACGGGTACCGCTGAACAAATGGCTGTGCAGCAGCTAGTTAATTGGTGTATGGGGAGTGAAATTGATCCTCACAATGCCCTTTTATTGTTAGATATACCTCTGGGCACTGACAAAGGCACTATCGGGATAAGCCCTCACAAAATCTGAGTGTCTGGGTGAGGCTGTGATAGCAAGTTGAATGACTGACCCAACTGCACAAAGTTTCATGGCTCCAGTGGAGTGCAGCAACCCAGTGGACAGTACTAAGGTGCCCCAAACTATTGCCATTGATGGATCCCTGACAACCTGGAGGGTGGTAATCAAGGATGGTGAGAGTTCTTCAGAGCTCAAACCCCTGTCCCATCAGAGAGTTTTGAGGAAAAGCTTGCCAAATTGTTACTGGATGAGGGCCAAACTCTTGAGGACTTAAAGCTATTTCAGCCTCCTGGGGGTATCCCTCCCCCTGTGACTGCACCAGTCCCTGCACCTGCTCCCATTCCAGCACCAACACTGGCTCTTGTGGTGCCTACACCAGTGCCGGTACCTATGCCTATGCCCTCAGTCAGTCATGACTATTATCACAAGTTAAAAGTGTTTTCTGGCATTTTGCCCACACCTAATGGGGAAGATGATTGGGAGACATGGATAAACTATGTTGCTCCTCTAGTGCAAGAATGGCAATGTTCCGAGATGGAGAAGAGGAAAAGGTTGAAAATCTCTGCAGTCCTGTCCTGGATATTATCCATGCACAGTGGGCTAATAACCCAGGGGCATCTGCATAAGACTATTTAACTGCCTTGGACAATGTATTTGGAAGCCCAGACTCAGGCAAGGATCTTTTGTGGAGGTTTAGAACAACCCATCAATGTCAAGGGGAGCCCTTGTACGTATATGTACCTCAGCTTGAGAAGGCCCTATAAAAATGTTTTAGAAAAGACAGTGTGGCTCCAGGTGAGCTAGACCGAATTAGGCTGGACCAGATACTTAAGTCTGCTTCATATTCTGAACTATTGTTGCCCAAGTTACATCTGGCACTGACTGGATTTGCTTCCCTCCTATGAGGGGTTGACGAGAGAAGTCAGGGAAGCCGAACAAAGGAGGTCACTCTGGGGGGCCCCCCTCATGTATCTACCACTGCCACCCCGGTTACTGAGAGTGATCAAGCAGGTGGAGTTCAAGGGCTGAACGCAGTGCCAGAGGTTCACCCAGAGACTGTTAGGACTGCTCCACCATGGACAGAGATACTTAAAGAAATCAGAGAACTGAAAACTGGTGCCACCACTAAGGCTGTCTCCTCTGATAATGATCCAGATACCCACCAAACTATCTGCTTTGGGAGTGGAAATGCATGCTCAGGTGCCCCCTGTAGATGGCAGCATAAAGACTTAACTAAGTGAATTGTCTGCCATGGCGAAAGAATTAATAGGATGCAGTGTGCAGCTTCCCACATGGCAAAGAGAGAGAGAAGCTGAACCAAGACCCTCTGATGACAGTGCCCCTGCTCAAGTGCCCATTATGTATTCTTACTCACCCCCTAGCCGTGAATGGAGACCAACCTCTAATGTAATATTACAGCCAAAGCATACCAAAGAAGGGGTATTTTGCTACAACTGTGGTAAGGATGGTCATATGAAGAGAGAGTGCCAATCCCCTGAGGATTTGTGGAAGGTGGCTGACAAGTTATGGGAAGAGCTCCAAAAAGTAAAGCGACTCCAGAAGGATGCAGGAAATGACAGTAGTGGAGGTTCAGGCAACCCCAAATCCAATTTCTTTATGGCTAGGTCATTTGTTCAAGCTCCTGCAAATTCTCCACTAGATTGGGAAATAATGGTGGGCCCCTCCATGGAGACTACCATACGTATTGATGGTATTCCGGCCCGAGCCATGTTAGACAAAGGGTCCCAGGTCACTATAATATTTAAAGACTGGTACAACCAGCATCTATCTGACCACCCACTACAACCCCTGGATGGACTGAATGTATGGGGTTTAAGCAATAAATACCACCCTTACCTTGGTTTCTTATGAATATGGTTATCTTTTCCATCCACTGTAGCAGGCGTGGATGAACTTGGGAAAACATTGGCTTTGGTTTGCCCCTCAACTGGACTATATGATGAGATTCCCATATTGATTGGCACTAATGCACACGTGTTTGGCCACCTAGCACAGGTGTGTCAAGAGAAGCAAGCTCAGAAAACTGGATGAGCTTTACCTAGTCATGCAATGGTACAGAATGCTTATAAGATGCAAATGCAGAGCAAAGATAGTGATAAGGATGAGCCAGTTGGGTATGTCTGAAAGGAAGACCCATCACCCCTTGTTCTGCCACCTAATACACAGTGTCACATCAGTAAAGAGGTGCATATCAAGAAAGACCTATCAAACAAGAGTCTTATGCTAGATGCCACAGAGGACGGAAAGCCGCCTGATGGACTCCTAGTTAAACCCAGTGTGCTACCTGTTAGAGCCCATGCCTATGCTAGATGAATAGTAGTGCAACTCTGTAATGTGACTGACAGAGACATTGAAGTCACTCTGGCCTGTGCCCTGGCTACAGTATATTATGCAGATACTGCTGTGTTACTGAGCAAGTGCCACACAGAGGAGGATGGTGATGTGACCTCAGACCTGTTTGATTGTGAAGAATCCCCCATTCCCAATAAGTGGAAAGATAAAATCAGCTGCAAGCTAGCCCAGCAAAGTAAAGGATTTTCATTAAAGGAATGGGATGTCAGATGCATCACCACACTGAACACCATATCAGGCTCCATGACAAGAGACCATTTTTAGAAAGGTCACGCAGATTGGCACCTGTGGACATTGATGATGTTCGACGCCAGCTCCAAGAGATGCTAGCAGCTGGAATCATCCAGGAATCCTGCAGCCCTTATGCATCCCCCATTGTGGATGTTTGAAAGAAAAATGGCTCATTGAGAATGTGCGTGACTTACAGGACACTTAATCGAAGGAACATACAAGATCAGTATATGATGCCTCACATCAAGGATGCCTTTGATTGTCTCAGTGTAAGTCAGTGGTTCTCCATCTTAGATCTCCAAAGCGGATACTACCAAATCCCGATGGCACCAGAGGATAGAGAAAAAAATGCATTTATCTGTCCCCTGAGCTTCTTTGAATTCTTGCTCATGCCTCAGGACATATCTGGAGCACCAGCCACCTTCCAGAGATTGATGGAGCAAGCTGTAGGAGATATGGACCTCCTTGAATGTCTAGTTTATTTGGACGATGTCATCGTGTTTGGCAAAACACTTGAAGAGCATGAGGCTCATTTGTTTAAGGTCCTGGACAGGTTAGAAGAATTCAGATTAAAATGGTCCATCGACAAGTGCCAGTTTTTTCAACAATCTATAAAGTATGTAGGCCACATTGTATATTTGGAAGGCATCCAATCAGACCCGAGCAAAGTAGAAACCATAACCACCTGGCCACAGCCTAACAACCTTAAAGAACTGCAACAATTCCTAGGTTTCTGTGGATACTATTGGCGCTTTGTAAAAGATTATACAAAAGTAATTTGCCCCCTGCTAATTCTGACCCAAGGGTATCCACCTACCAATCAGAAGTATAAAAAGTGTACTGTAAAAGAGGGTGATAAAGTCTACTTCCAACTTAATGAATCCTTTGGAGCCAGATGGACCCCTGATTTCAACACTGCCTTTTACAACATCATTCGTCAGCTTACACATGCCCCAGTACTCACCTATGCTGATACAATTAAACCGTATATACTACACACCGATGCAACCTGAGTGGACTTGGAGCCGTGCTTTATCAGGAGTATGAGGAAGGATTACGCCCATTGGCATTTGCCAGTAGAAGCTTGTCACCATCTGAGAAAAATTATCCAGTACACAAACTTGAATTTCTTGCTTTGTAATGGGCCATAGTTGACCAGTTTCATGAATATCTATGTGGTGCCAAAATACTGGTTGAAACAGACAATAACCCTCTCACATATGTCCAAACCTCAGCCAAGTTGGATGCCACCAGGCATAGGTGGTTGTCAGCTCTTTCAACTTATTTTTTTTTTGTTCAACAGATCTTTATTGATTTTAGATCAACAAACCACTACAGGAAAGAGAAAAAAGAAAAGGAAAACAGATAACAACTAAGACAAAGGACCTGGACAAGCCAGGGTATACAGCCCCAAAACTGACTGTTTGAACTATATACAAACCCCTATCTACAAACGTAGCAGGAGTCCATCTCATAGCTGTAGATTAGTCGGTTGGCAACTCCTGTGTCTAAACTATAACTCATGTTCCCTACTGGCAAAATGTCTCCAGAAATATAGCAAGCATATGTATTGAAAACAGTTCACATTCAATATATGATAAAATGAGAAAAGAAATAAAGAATAAAAAAAAAAAGACCCGTAACAGGAGCAGATTCCACCATATAAACAAAATTACATTTTTGAGCTATTAACCCTCTGGCGGGGATCTAATACAATCCTTAACTTAAATCCGAGATGGAGCCCCGCTACGTCCCCTGAAGTGAGAGAGAGAGAGAGAGTCCCATCCCTACCTAACCCTTGAAAGGCATACATATCAGGCTTGTTCAACCTCCAAGTGAGTCACCCGTATTCTATACCCCAACCCACTTAGACTACCAACACAAAAAAAGAAGAAAAAAACAGAGAAAAGGAAAAGATTTGACTTCTTCATATCCTAAGAGAAACTAAATTCATGCTATTCATGAAAGAGACAGACAGACCTGCAGAGATCTCTGTGGCAAATAGATAGCTTCCAAAGGAGCCCACCTCTTAGCATACAATTTTCTGTTCCCCACCCCAAAGTTGCCTCCTTATTCTGCCCAAGGAAGACACCAGGTTCTCGGACCCAATGTCCGTAGGTATACTCTTGATCATCTTTCCAATGTTGAACCAAGAAGTCTTTCACTAAAGCAGACATCAAAGCTAGGTGAAATTTGGGTAAGGTTCCTTTATTCCTGAAAAATCCCCAGGATACAGACCTCTGGTGTGATATAATCTGAATAATTTAGGACTGGGTCCATATGATCCTTTATGTCAGACCATAAAGAAAAGATTTTGGAGCACTCCCACATCACATGTAGCAGGTCTCCTATCCCCAACCCACATCTAAGACAAAGGTCTGTCTGACTCAGTTTCCTGTCATATAGTTTCGCCGGGGTAAAATATAAATTGGAAACAATGAAATATTGCGTAATCCTAAACTCAGATATAGAGATATACCTGTAATTATTCCAAATTGAGTCCCAAGCAAGATTCTTGGGAGCCAATATTCCATCCCAATACGCTATTTGTGCAGGAGAGGGTGGACTGCTAAATTCCACCAACACTCTGTAAATCTGGGAAAAAGCATTTGCCTTTGGTCTACCCCTTCAAAGAATCCCACATAAATGGCATCTATAAACCTCAATACTTTTCTTCACTTTTTCTAACATACTCGAAAGTTGCAGCCTTTTAAACACCGGCAGCCCCAACCCTAGAATTGGCGCCAAATTCTCTGCACCTTGTATGAGGTCCCTCACATTTAGACCCCTCACCTGAATGGCCCATTTCGCACTTAACATCTGCCCTCCCAACTTGAAGGTAGGATTGCCTGACAGAGGTTGCTCCCATGATCTCAACTGAGCTTTCCTCTGCACGGGAGTGAGGAAAGACCACCACGCCCTCATGGATTTCCCAATTGGGTTCCTTCTCCCCATGATAAATTCTTTCACGAAATTAGAATATAACACTGCCTCCGGGGAGAAACCCTGCTCATTCAACATTTGTCTCTCTATTTGTAGCCACGTTGGGGTATACATTCCCCCCTCTGTCTGCCTAACCCACCGGAGCATGATGCCCATCTGTCCCGCCACATAGTAGATTTGAAGATCAGGCAATTTAATCCCACCCCCTGATTGCCGTAAACGTAACAACTCATATTTCTTCCTGGGGGGTTTGGAATTCCATAGAAATTCAGATAAAAGCTTCCTAATAACCTTGAACCAAGTAGCAGGAATGTCGTAGGGGGCCATATATAAGGGATAAAGTAACCTAGGCAGTAAGTTCATTTTGATAATGCCAAGTCTGGCCATAAAATTCAAGGGGAGTTTGTTCCATCTTGAAATATCGCCTCTGATTACCGATATTACCCCTCCCAGATTTGCTTCAGCCCCCTTTTCCCCATTAGCCAGAATCGAATGCCCAGATATTTGATCTCATCAGACCTCCACTGCAAATTTGGGAAGGCAAAATCTGCCTGGTGCACGTGGGGTCAGGGGAGGACCTGGGTTTTAGTTAGATTCAATTTATAATTTGCTACCCCGGAAAAATGGTCAATTATCACCATTACTCTTTCAAAGCTAAAAGCTGGGTCCTCTAGATGCAACAAGATATCATTAGCGAAAACTGAGAGTTTAAGTTCCCTCCCCCCCAACCTCACCCCTTTTATGAACTGATCTTCCTTTATAGCTCTTAGCAGGGGTTCCAAATAAATGTTAAATAATATTGGTGACAGCGGGCATCCCTGTCTGGTCCCATTTTTCAACATTATTTCTTGAGAGCTATACCCATTACACAAAATCCTAGCCGATGGTGTGGCATATAGGTGTTTGATACCCCTCAGTAGACCTTCCGAAAACCCATCTTACGCATTGTAGCAAAAAGGAAACCATGGGAAACCCTATCGAATGCCTTTTCAGCGTCTAATGAAATTAAAGCTAACGGTAGTTGGGAGTCCGGGGCATAGCTAAGTAAATGGTGTAGCTTCCGGAGGGCATCCTGAGCCCCCCTCCCAGGCATAAATCCTACCTGTTCTTCACTAATTAGACTTGGAGCAATGCGCAGGATCCTGTTAGCCAAGATTCTCGTTAATATCTTGATGTCCTGATTCATTAAAGCTATGGGTCTATAGCTATCCACCCTATCTCTAGGCTTGTCCGGTTTAGGGATCAGAGATATAAAGGCCTGGTACAGCGGTGGATGCGGTAACCCCTCTTGTATAATCGTATTGTAAAATTCCAATAGAATTGGTAGGATAACTTGTATGTGCGTTTGGTAAAATTTAGCTGTAAGACCATCTGGGCCCAGAGTTCTACCCAACGGTAAAGATTGCACCACCTCCAATATCTCCCTGCCCATAACAGGAGTTGCCAAATCTCTGGCCTGCATTTCATCTAGTACTGGAAGGGGTACTCCCTCAAGAAAGGCATTAATTTTCTCCTCCCCCGCTACCGTACCCAGCCCATAAAGGTCAGAAAAATGGGATGCAAACGCTTCTGCCATCTCTTGGGAGTCTGTTAACAGTTCCCCTTCATACCATATAGAAGTAATGGTTCTACTAGCTTCCCACTCTCTAACCCTTGCTGCTAGCAAACGACCTGGGACATCCCCATGTAATAAGTATTTAGCCTGAATCTTCTCCAGCCAAAATTCCACTTTGCCATAGCAAGGTCCACCTCCCCACAGGGATTTAAGTTCTAAATCAATTTCTCCGAGAGCCCTCCAGAGGGACAAAGATTCTAATGCCCCAAAATGAATTCCTCCTTAGCCTTCCTTAATCTGTTCCTTCTGGCGCTATATCCTGGACTGCCCCTACATATAGCATTTTGCCGTTGGCCAGGCCAATCTCTGATCTTGTAGGGATGGTAATTGAGATTGAATGAATCCCTTCAAGGATTCATCCAACTCATTCTGCACTGTGGTTTCAGAGAGCAATAAGTCATTTAGTCTTCATCTAACTGGCTTAGGGGGAGCAGGACATGGTTCCCACACTAGAGAGATGGGAGAGTGATCCGAGAGAACCCTGACTCCTGTGGTGAGGCCCTTCACTTCCCGGAGAACGGTACCACTGACCAAAAAAAAATCAATCCGTGAGTGAATCTTGTGAGCTGCCGAAAAAAATGTCATAGCGCTGCCCTTCTTTGAGTGAGTTTTACTCGGGTCCACCAGAGCAGTTGCCTCCATCATCCTCCTTAGGGCAATCTGAGCCTTACTTGAAGGCCTAACAGATAGGGGCATCCTGTCTTCTAAATTACTGATACATACATTCCAATCCCCAGCCAGAATAAGGGAGTCGGTGGGTAATGCTGATAAATCTCTCTCTATTGAAGCAAAAAAATCTTCGGAGGATGGAGTGGGACCATAAATAGAAGCCAGCCGATTACCTTACCAGCTAGAACCCCAACAGGTACAGCCCCCTACCATCCTCCCTTAATAACACTTGGTCAAACCTGAGGGGACAATTACTACTTACTAAAATTGCCACCCCTCCTGACGCCTTTTCCCTACCCTGCCCATAGACCTGGCCCACCCACAATTTCTTAAGACAACTTAATTCTTCAGTCAAGAGGTGGGTCTCTTGTAAGGCAGCTAAATGAGCTCCCAAGTGTTTAATGTGCCTCAGAATTACCATCCTCTTCCGTCTACCCCGAAGTCCTTTAACATTCCAAAAGTAATGTTAAAACAGGACATTCTTCATAAAAAGAGGAAGAGAAGGGGTAAAGAATAAAAGAAAATAAACCAGAGACATAACGTGTGACTCAGTTCCCAGGCTATCCCATTCTGCCATCCTATACTGAGTCACACTATGGGCTCTCTCTCTCTCTATCCTCCCCAAACCCCTTCCCCGCCCCGATCCTTCGATCGACCTCCTAAAATCTCAGCAGTCATGGATGAGCCCTCCTCCAGACACCTCCGGCCCGCATTACTTGACTCTACTACAAAGAGAGTCTGCCCATCCCTTAACCCCCTATCTTCCTAGTCCCCTCATAGCAAGCCATACTAAGGTATTGAAATAACCCTTCCCCACACTAGAAATACCAGAGAAGACATGTATAGGATCCTCATTAAATCACATCTTAAAAGAAGTTAGCTCTGGTTAAGGCAATATCCAGCACCAATAGGAGGTTCAATTGTACTACTCGGGTGCCTTACTTTAGAAACACCTGGTCTATTCCAGAATCTTGAGATCATCTCTGGAGCACCAAGCAGCCCCACAAGGCCTCCAAATCCCGGCATTGTGGGCCACTCTAATAAAGCTAGACCAGGTTTAATACAAAGACCAAAGTCCCAACCCAGAATAAAATGTAAATAAGGAAAGGGAAAGCGAGTAGCCTTAATTACACAGAATATAAGCACCTACAAGGTCCATATACTGAAAGTCCACCTTTAAGCCAAGCCTTGTACCAGCACAATATCTGAGTAGTCCACCTCAGGTCTGAGGTTTAAATAAGTTGGGAAGTTCGGTGCGCAGGCATTTCAACGCATCTCTCGCCGTCAGGAATCGTTTTTCACCTGATTGCAATCTCACCATCAGGGTTGCTGGATACTGCAGACGAAATTTAATGCCCGCCATATAAAGCTTTTTCTTTATTTCAACATACTCCCTCTGCTTTTCTCTAATTGAGGGGGTTTGATCCTGGAACATCCAGAGTGCTGCTCCATTCCAATGGAGGGCTTTATGTTGCCTGGCCTTCCCCAGCACATGCATCTTCTCCTTGAAGTTGAGGAATCGCATAATGATCACCTGATTGGCGCACCCAGCGGGGGTATTTCCCTTAATGCTCTGTGGGCCCTCTCCAGATTATATGAGTCCCCAAAAGGTGACTGGCCCAATAACTTTAAGAGCAGATCCTGAATAAAGGAAACACAGTCCGCCCCTTCGGATCTTTCCGGTAACCCGGCCAATATCAGATTGTTTCTCCTACTGCGAGACTCCTGATCTTCTATTCGATCCTCCAGTTTCTTAATTAATTTTTTAGCTGTAGATAATTCCTGTTCCAGCACCACTGACTTTCTCTCCTGTGAGGCTATCCTAGCCTCGGCATCTCCCATACGCTGTGCCAGGGATTGGAGTGCAGGTTTCACAGTTGCAAAGTCGGCCACTAGACCCTGCAGAAGCCTCTTAATATCCTGCAAATCCTCGCTAGGTTGAGGCATTACCCCTCCACCATTTAAATCTTCTTCAGTTTCCTTAAAGGTAGGGGATTGTGGTTTAGGCCTCTTAGTTGCTGGTGATCTCGCCGCCAAAGGCTCCACAATTTTGGGATCCATCACAACTCCCAGCCTCGGTCAGCCAGCCACGCTATAGCGCACACCAGCGCGAATACAAAACCCGCGTGCCCGAGTTTAAAACTGATGCGATCGTCGCAAATACTCGGTCACTAGAATTAGCACAGTTAAATACCCCGAGATCACTCACCCACGGGCAGATTCTCAATAGTTACGCTCAAAGTTTACAGCTGGGGCCTAGGAGCGTTACGGAGGATGTCTAGCCCGACTTAGCGCATCACTTGACCCCAAGCATGTGCAGCTCTTTCAACTTATGATTACTCTGAAGAGTACCATCCAGGCCTCGGTCACACTGATGCCAATGCTCTGTCCAGAAGGCCTGTACCAGAGCCTGAGAGGGTGCAAATGTCAAAACAATCCATGAAGGCCCTATGCCACAAGTCTGACAAAGCTGAACACCTGTCTTCTGAAACTGTAGATCGCGTAGTCGATTGTCTGGGGCCTCCAGAAACTTGTGTTCCTGTAGCCTACTGCAACTTTGCGGCCTTTGATCTGAGTGCTCTATCTCAACTCACTCCATCAGATATCCAAAGGGTTGCAGTATCATGATCCCATGATTAAACTTGTTCTGAATGCCACAAACACCAGAAAAAATGTTTCAAATCTACGCTCTAAAGATCAGAGAACTGCTTTGTTATTCAGAGAAAGGCCTAGACTCAAGCTGTGAAAAAAACAACTTTACAGAGAGATCACAGATGGACAAGGCCAAGTTATTAAACAGCAATTACTGTTGCCATCTACATTTAAATGTGTGGTCCTAAGAGCACTGCATGGCCAGATGGGACACTTGGGTTGAGAGCAAACTTAGGACTTAGTCCTTGCCCATTTCTGTTGGCCCAAGATGGGTGTAGATCTTGATCAATATATCAAAACTTGCAGCAGATTCCTCCAAAGGAAGGCCCAGCCACAGAGAGCAGCACCCCTGGTTAACATCGCCACTAGTGCACCCATGAAACTTGTATGTAGTAACCTTTGAAGCTTGAAGCCCAATACGAAGAACACTGGCAATATGCTTATCGTGACCGACCACTTCACCTGTTACGCACAGGCCTATCCAACAAAGGACCAGAAAGCAGCCACCATAGCCAAAGTGCTTGTTGAAAAAAATTTTGGAAACTACAGTGCTCCCCAGCAGATTCTTTCCAACCAGGAAAGAAATTTTAAAAGCCGTTTGATCAAAGAAATGCTCTTACTCTGGCATGTAAGAAAGTCAAGAACCTCTCCATATGATCCACAAGGAGAGCTACAGCATGAAAGATTTAATAGAACATTGCTGGACATGTTGGGCAACCTTCATCCGAAAGATAAGCCAAGATAGAGTCAGCAAATCAGTACTTTAGTGCATGCTTACAATTGTACTTGTAGTGATGCGACCGGGTTTTCCCCATATAAATTAATGTTTGGTCGAGAAGCACATCTACCCATAGATATTTGGTTTGGAGTATCACCAGATGGAATCCAAGCAGATAATTATCTACAGTACGTACAAAAACTCAAAGCCCCACTTAATCACTCATATCAGCTCGCTCATATGATGGCTGCAAAGAAAAACTCAGCCAACAAAGAGAGGCATGACAAACATGTTAAAGCTCAAGAGTTATAACCTGGACACCGTGCATTACTGAGAAATTTGGGCTTTCAAGGGAAACACAGAATTGCTGACTGGTGGAGTCACACCCCATACATTGTTATTAGAAAGCTGGATGATATGCCAGTCTACAAAGTGCATCCTGATAATGACCCATGAGCTGTAAAGAAAATGCACCAAAATCACCTTTTACCCATTGACCAGATTATTATAGAATCTGCACCTCAAACTGATGTTCCCACTGGGCCTGTTACTAGATCTGCTGCTTGAAGGAAGCAATCAAATCAGCCAACTGCTGTTCCAGCTGTTCCACCACCAGTTTCCATCACGTCCTGCTGCAGTTAATGATGACAATCATTCTGAGTCCGATGACAGTGAATATGGGGCTACGTATTATCCTTCTTTCAAACTAGCTCAGTTGTTCCAAGGTAACCCTTTATGTAACATGGGAGATGATGCTGAACCTTCAGAACTGTCTGATAATTCAGCTCTCTCAGCAACACTTGTGCCATCTGATAGTGCGATACACAGTGTAACTTCAGAAGTTGCTGATTCTCT
Source organism: Neoceratodus forsteri (assembly GCA_016271365.2). NCBI lineage: Eukaryota > Metazoa > Chordata > Ceratodontiformes > Ceratodontidae > Neoceratodus > Neoceratodus forsteri. Next base: position 439,662,444 of record CM057453.1, read on the forward strand.
ATGTCTTGTGGAACTGTCCAAAACTGAAATAGCCAGTCCTGATCAAGGTAGTGAGGAACAAAATAGTGAATATTCAGTTAATGCTGAGATATCTGAACCTAGTGAACCTGAACTCACGTTAACCAGTAGTGGTAACTTTGAAAGTACAAACAGTGTGCTAAATGAGTCAAATCTTGTTAAACTACCACTTATGGGTGACCCACAGCCGGAGTCTACAGAATAAGCAAGTTCAAGTACCGCTACCGATGCAAATTCTATGTCCAATGCTGAACAGCAAAAGAATACAGATGCTGAAAGGACTGTGCTACTGCCTACTACTCCCAGAAGATTTGAAAGAGCTGTTATACGTGTAGTACTCTTCATGTATGATTCTCCAGGAAAGCCTGTAGCCCTCCCTATGAATGTGGTCCATAAAGGGGTTTATATTACAGCCAGTTCCCTTCCCAAGATAGGTTACACTGCAGCTTCTATGTTAGTGAAAAAAATCTCCACTCAGTATCCCCAGGGTCATTTTGCAGAAAGTCGGAAGTTAACTGCCAAGGTCAGATTATCAGCCATGTGGGTTAGAGTACAAAGAATGGTGCAAACAAGGGTAATGCATATAACTTACTGTGTTAGAAGAAAAATAAGGTATTTAGAATTAAACCATAACTGTTTAAGTGATATCTGTGTTGATAAAAATGCTGATTATGAGTAAAGCATGCTATTATGAATCGTAATACTGTCTAGTAATATATATATTGATTTATGTGACCAACTGTACATAGTATTAAGTAGCATCTCGCTAATGAAAAAGCGTTTATGGAGTTTAGACTTGATGCAGATACCAAGTTTCCTAGGCAGGGGAGAGTGAAACCCCCCTCCAATTTGGGGACTTACCTTAAATATCTTCCTGAGCTCCACCCTTGCCCACTGCCAGGCAGATGTCCTGCAGAAGTAGTATATCCATGGTTATTTGTTTGATCCTGTTGATTTGCATGAGAGTGCCATGATGTGCCTCCAAGCCTGTCCCTTTAAAACTATAGACAGTGTGTATAGTAAATGGTCTGGGCTGGGTCCGAGCATTTCAAAGCTCACAGCCGTCCAGGCACTGGTCTAATTTGCTCCACTCTGTGGTCAATAGTGAAGCAGGAGGTGTTCTAGCTATTACTGTAAATGTTTATTTCTAACTTGTTATATGTAAATTAGAGTGTTTGCTTTAACCTGCCTTCTTGCCACTTATCCTCCAAGTGGAATCCACCATGCTTGGTCTGGGACTTCCAAGAATTTAACCAATTGGGACATAGGGGACTCTGAGGGGTCCTTAGTTCAAGTGTCTCATGGGAAGGAAAGCTATAGTTCGTGTAGTTTTACAGGTTGGCGCCTAAACTAACTAATGGGAGCACCAGAACTGTGATAGACAGCTTCCCTAGCCAACCTGATTGCTAGAAAACTGGGCTACTTCAAAAACTGTTAGAAAAAAGAGGTCAGTTGCTGTTAGAACTGAGAGAGTGAGCAGCTCGAGCCATCAAGAGGCAGCTCCAGGAAAGGAGCTGTGGAGATTTGGCAGGGAAATGTCTGACTTGCCTTCCTGCCATTGTTTTCCACCATTGGACTGCTTGACAGCAGTAATTGGACTAATGCAAAGCTAATCTTTAAACTGTGGCAGTTTTCCCAAGACTCTGGGTGGCAGAGGGCCCTGTGCATTGACTGACAGATGCACTCTTTGCTCTGTGCATCTGTAGCTGTGGCCACATTGAAGTGTAGGGATCACAGGGCCCTGAACATCCACATCACACCAGACAGCCCCATGAATTCCTCACATCTGTCATTGCACTAAACTGCAGGGCCTGCAATTTGTAGGCCCTGCACTTCTGTAGGTGGACAGAGTGTTTTCTTTGCACAGGGCATCTACATCTGTTCACGTAGGTCCCTTTGGGACCTGCATGAATGAGGATACAAATACGCTATCTCAAAAAGAAAGGAAATTCCTTTCAAAAAATTTGTTAATGTACTAGTTAGGTCATTAGTTCTAAGACTTTGTCATAGTGAGCCTCCCCAAAGCCATGGAAAAGATTTATAACCTTCTCCAAATATTGAAATAATCTTGGGCCTTTCCAAGGAAAAATAACATACTGTACGTTGCACAGTACACTAGAATAAATTAAAACACCTTTGAGTAGTTGGCTCTCATTTTATTCAGCTTATTGTAACCCCCCTTCACAGGCCAGCATACTATTTTGAATCTTGAACCATTGTTACCCCTTGCTGCAGCACCTTCATGGGTCAGACTACTTTCTCCATTTCTTCTCTATCTGGAATAACCTTCTTACATACCTTGCCTCTCCCGTTCTTACTCTGTTCTCAAGCAGCTTCTATACTCAACCCTTGTACTTGGGCTGTTCTGCCACCAGTTTACAAATAGATCAAGTACTACCTCTCCTTATTAGTTTATTGTTCATATTTGTTTGCACTATTGTTCATTGTGTATTTCTTGATTGTTTTGCAGCTACCTTTTGAAATGTATTCACTCCCTACCCTTCCCCATGTATAGCTGAAATGAGCATTGGCTCATTGTACCTTCCCTGGTCACTGATTTGTAAATAAATACATAATTCACCTACTATTATCCTCTTTCAGTTTGCTTCATCCTTTCACACAAAATATATACAACTCAAAATTTAAATACATTACTTTTTCAGACTTCTTGAGCCAGCCCTGGAACAGGTTGGGGCCTCAACAAGGAGGCTGGGAAACCCTAATGCCACATTTCTCTATTTTTGTGGTGTTAAGTTGCCCAAACTGGTGCATTAACAAAGTTTTTTGCAAAGAATATACATGCTGTATATTCATTTTTTGTAAAAAAAAAAAAAAGGATTGTGAAACCACTTACATAAATCCTGACAAGAAACCAGTGTGACTTTCCTTGTAGAATCCAGCTAGATATTACTAAAAGTCTGTTTGATCAGGTACAGTTTCAACCCCTTCTTAAATGGCTCCACCAAGGAATAGTTCTGTAAACAAATGGTAGGGCATTCCAAATTATTGGAGCAGATACAGAGATGCCGTGAAACCTGACTGTTCCACGTGGGAGCTCAGGATGGTAAGCAGATTTGCCTTTCTGGAGTGGAGAGAATAGCCTGGGGTAAACAAGGTCAAGAGGTCTCGTGGCAGCCAGGAGGACCCACCAGTCCATGCAGCACTGTGTACATTGACAAAGCAATCTTGAAAGTGGTGTGGCACCAAACTGGAGTCTAGTGTAGTTTGCACAGCCCAGAAGTGATATGCTCAGAGATTTTACCTCTGGCAATTGGTCAGGATGCTGAATTTTGCAACAGCTGCTGGCAAATCACCAACTATCCAGATAGTTCAAGGGACAGAGCATTACAGTCATTGAGTCTAGATGTCACAAAGGCATGCATTACATTCATCAGGTCCTTATGTGCAAGCTAGAGCTTGATCCAGGCGATATTCCTCAATTTGAAAAATTCACTGCAGGCCATAACTGTCACCTGGTGTTCTAGTGACAGCTTGCAGTTCACAGTGACCCCCAGATTCATAACCCTATCTACAGCTCACAGAGGGAAAGATGAAGATGTTGGTGTCCATTGCTCATTTGCAACCCATGAGGGCTGGACTTGGTTACACCAGTAAAACCTATGACTTTCCCAGATTCAAGCTCAGCTGGTTAGAGACCATCCAGACAGAAATTTCTTTTAGGAATTGGTCTAGCATGGGTACCACATCATGCCAGTCTGATGCAAAGAACAATTATAATTGGGTGTCCTCTGCATAACAGTGAATTCCGGCTTTATACTGCCTAATAAACTATCCCAAAGGCAACACATGAATGACAAATAGCATAGAGGACAAAACTGACCCCTGGGGCATGCAACAGCTGATTGCAACTAGCAATAAAGAGAAAGTTCTCAATGCAATCTGCTGAGACCTTCCAGACAGAAATGACTCAAGCCACCTAAAAGCTGTCTTTCTTGAACCCTCCATAATACCCTGGCAACCCATCAAAACCCCATGATCCACCATATCAAAAGCACAAGAGAAGTCAAGGAGAATTGTAGTAGAGCACACCCTTTGTCTTTCACCAAGAGAAGATCACTGAGCACCTTGACAGGTGCAGTCTCTGTGCAATGGTGATGCACAAAAAAAACTGAAATGACTCATAGATGAAATATCTCTACAGGTGACCCTCAAGTTACACCACAATTACCTTTTCAATAGTCTTCCCCATAAATGGAAAGGTTAGTGACAGACACATAATTTGCAGATCCTGGGTTCAAAGACTTTTTTTAGGAGGGGACTCATCCCTACCCTCTTCATTATGGGAGACATCCCTCTTCCAAGGTATGCTGAGCAATTCAAGCAACAAGCAGACATAGGAGCTCCTAATAGTTTACCAACAGTTGAAGTAAACCAGACAAAAATAGACAGAAAGTTGGGTACAACTCAGATATCACCCAGAATCCTACTTCTACTGAGGCTGGCAGAAGCTCAATCAATGACCTTGAAGGACCTTTCCAGCATCATTGATGTGACACTGCCAGGCCCTGACAGGCTGCTTGCAGATATCTCTGCCCTAATGGATAACATTCAGTCCATGAAGAAATGGCCAAACTCAATGCAATTCACTACTGCCAACACCCCATCAGGCTGCAGATAAGATGGATACAGTAATCTGTATACTGTACAGAAGGGCTGAGGTAGTCAGTTCTTGCTTGAGGAAGTCACCCAAGACTTGAACTCTGATTTTCTATGAGTAATTGCCCCCTGGTACTATCTATAATGAGTCCTTAGTGTCAGCCTGTCAACCAATGAGCCAGAAGTCTTCCAAAAATGCTCAAACCTCTTTCCTGTTGCCTTCTACCATTTTGGGTCATTGTTATACAATGGCACACCACTCTGTGAGGTCAGTGGGTGGACATGGACCAGTACATTGAACTGCAGAGCTACTAAATTGGCCTGATTATAGCCATCCATAGCCATGTCTGCACCCCCTGACTGACTGTTATCATTCTCAAGATGTCCAGTACCACCTTGAGTTTCCCTAGCTTAACATTACATTTAGGGTGGTATTGGACCATCTCCACAGTGAGCATCTTGTCTGGGTGACCTCGACTAGAAATGTTATAATATGGCAATCTGATTTCCTGAATGGAACCACCTCAATGTACAGACTCAGTGGGAAGACCAGGTTCAAAGTGTGGTCCAACTCGTTAGTGGCAGTGGTGATCTCACGTGTGAGACCCGTCACAAACTCACTCCTGGGGTCAGGCCCTCTGCTCCTACAGTGCCCAACCTCAAAGTACGATTCGTGAACAGGGGACAAACAGGGACACCCTCCTGTTTGTTTTGGGTCTGAGCAACTACTAGTCTCAAGTCCTTGGGTCAAACATGAACCCTTTTTAGCTAGTATGCCCAGGTAACAGGTCCAAATATCACACCCTCTTTGGGGAAAGCAGCGCAATACTTGATCCCAGCTGGCATACAACCAACCTGGTTCACAGTCCCCCTTCTGACTCAATTGAGACTCAGGTATTTCCTTACCTTGCCGGTTCGTTGCACAGATACTTATTAGCGTGACTGCATATGGTGACACAATAAGCACTTTAACAGTTATGTCAGAATTATCAATACTGTTCCAACATTCACACTCAAAATGAGAAAATGTCTCAGACAGGATTAAGGAAATCAAAAAGTTTACTAAAATTAAAAATAGTAAATAAATACAAAACACAGAACATATATACATTAATGCTTACAGTCAGAAAGAAATTGAAATTACAAAACAAAATGCCTTGTAACTGAATTACTAGTTCTAACTCAGTTTTAAGTTGTGTGTTACCTATCTTGACAGGAGTGCCTCTTGAATCCAAAACACAAGTGTGTCTGTTCTTTCAAAGTTCAGAACAAGAGTGAGCCTCAGTTCTTTCAGCTAGCTTGGCAATATTCAAAGTTAAAGTCCCAACCTCCTTGTGATGTCACAGCACAGGAGGTCACTTTTTAGCCCTGTAATTAATTTGTAACATCACCAAGTATAATCAAAATGGTTTCATCTTATTGCTTGCTTGAAATCTGCAAAGACAGCAATATCAAATTATACAGACATTCTATCTTCATCAAAGTATAAGTTATGACTGAATTCCCCTTTGATGTTTCAGAAAAACATCCTGAAAAACACTTCTCTTAGCTTTGTGAAATTTCACAGGTATCGGAACTGGCTTCTCTCCTGATGTCATAAAATACAATATTTTATGACCAGTTTCCTAGGTTCAAAGCAGTGGCTTGTTATAACCTGTTTTTTCATAACAGTTTTCAGAAAGTTTAGCAGATAAGTGTTAACACAGAAAAGGAAACTCTAGCTATTTAGCTCCAGCAAGCAACTGCTTTGGGGTCAAAAGGTCAGGCCCCTTTAAAAGCTAGTCTTCCCCATGGGCATGCTGACCCTGCCATGTCTCATAAGCAGAAATTCAAAGAAACATATATATATATATATATCAAAATTTATATACACATAACTAGCAGATGGCTATTCCTTTACAAGACTACTGATATCAGCAGCCAGAGAAATTGCTGAGCATATTGTGAGTTCCCAGGACCTAGGCATTAAAATCACCAAGCACCAACAAGCTGGGTTAGTAACATGTCAGTGATGTACTTCATGTGGCTGTTTAAGCTAAATCTGTGATAGCATTTTCATCAAGCACACATCTTTATTAGACACACTGGATTAGTGTGTTCTCCAAGGCAGCAATTCCTCTTACACGCAGACATGCACATCTCTGTCTGAATTGTGATAAAGGCTCTTCTTTTATATCCTGAACACTGTATAGAGGCAATATTTTAAAAGGGGTTTGCAGAGTGCAAGTCTTGAAATAGCTCCAAGCATACCAACTCTGTCACCTAACTGTGAGATGGAAAAACAAAATGTAAAATACATATGAAATCTTGTCAAAAATTGTTTGTTGCCATATTGGTCCTTGTACAACAAGATGCACAAAACAGGTGGTTTGATACCTTCTATTGAACCAACAGAGATTTACAGAAAACCCTTAAGGCTTCAAACTCACATAGTTCTGAAGAACTTTGTGAGTTCAAAAGTTTAAGGATTTTCTGTAAATATATGTTGGTCAAATAAAAGGTATGAAATCCCCTATTTCATGCATATGAAATCTTGGACCAACAAGCATACAACACAGCAGAAATTAATGTTTTGGGTTTTTTTAACTTAATTTACTAACTTTTTGCAGTGTTACAGTGAAATACAAGTGGCAAACAGAAGATAAGTACAATATATTAAACTGCATTATACAGCAAAGTTGATTCATATTTTTGAAACACGAATGCTGATAAGACACTTATAAGGTTGAGGCAGTATAGCGCAGTGGTCTAAGGCTCTGAGCTGCAATTCTGGTGACATCCAGCAGACCAGACCTGGGTTTGAATCCCACAGCTTCCACTTGCATACTGTGTGACCCTGAGCAAGTCACTTAACCTCCTTGTGCTCCCAGGTCGCTCCTGTAAAAAAGCTTTCAGCTTAGTGTGCTATACCTGGTTGAATAACGAACTAAAAAAAAAAAAAAAAAAAAAAGGTTATTAACTATTATAAGAAATTGTATGCAGGCATTGGTGTGATGCTCACAAAAACTGGGCTGGTTGTATCCCAAGGAATGCGCACAATTAATTCCCTAAACACATATCTATTCTATGTATGCAGAGTGACCAACCCCTGGTGGGAAAGTAAGTAGCTCTCCTAGTACACTATACCCTGTTCCATAGCTCCTAGTCGGGGGTGGGCACATGCTATCAAATGATTCTACTGAGCCATTAGCCCACAGCTGAGCTCTTTCCAATGTCATGCATTCTATTAGGTTTTCTAAGCAGTGACCTATGGGTGGAGGGTCTGCTCCTATCCAGTACTGCACCAACATTTTCCTAGTACTGACCATTTCCAGGCTACATAGCAGGCCAGGTTGTTTATTGTGGTCACCCTGGATCACTCCCAACAAGAATTCCAATGCTGTTGTGAGGAGTGGTTTTCTCAAGACTGCCTCCATCATTCCCCACCTGTGTGATAGCACTCTGGGGCAGAATCAGTCCATGTGTGTGAAAGTACCCTCTGAGACTTTACACTTGGGGTATAGGGGACTAGTGTCTTCTCTGAGCTTGTGTAGTTTGGCTGGCATGATATACATGCAACACAGGTAGCTGTACTGGATCTGATGTGGTTTATTTGACTGTGCACATGTGTGGGTACATACTATTGCCTTGTCCTAGTTTTCCTGAATGATTAGCACTCCCAGATCCTGCTCCCAGGCCTCCCTGTAAGTGCTAACATTAAGACTACCTTCTCTTCTAATTAACATGTAGAATGTGGAGAGAGGATTTGCGTTTGGTTAGAGAATGCAATGGGATATCTAAGTCACCCAGGGAGTCCTCAAGTAGGCATCTAACACATAAGTATATGAAGAAGGAGTTGGACTGCAAGCTAAACATGCATTTTAATTCCAGAAACAACTTCAATCTACTCCTTTTGCATAATTCTTTCACTTGTTTAATTCCCCCTTGCCTGCCAGTTAAGCAACCTTTGGTGTACAAAGACTATGCACCCTGTCTGCCCTTTAAGGGCCTCTGTGATTTCCACCCATGGAGATACATCCTGAGGGTGTCCTGCATGCTGATGTACCTTGGTCCATACATACAGTGTGAGCTTCATGAATGGGTTCCATATCTTCTGGAGAGCAGTTCCCCCCAGAGCTGGGCTCAGAAGGGATACCAACAAGTCCCCCCTGCTCGTGATACTCCATTCCCTTCCAAGAGGGGCCCCTGGAGTCTTCACCTCCACCAAATAAGACAGTTTTGCCACCCAGTAACTGTGTAGCACACTGGGGAATGCCAGCAAGCCTTTTTTTAAAGGTTCCTACAGGGTGGACAGCCAAATTCTTTCCAGCTTTCCTCTTCAAATGAAGGAGTGGAAGAGGTTGTTGACCTCTCTGAAATACTTTAAGTGGATCTTAATAGGCAGGGCCTGTATCATGTACAGCAGACTTAGGTAAAAATACAGTTTTAGTGTGTTAACCCTCCTAGGACTGTGAAAGATAATTACTCCAGGTAATCCTTGTAACAATGATGTGGTCTGCCTGTGACCTACAAAAGTTAAAGACAAAATTTAGTTGATGAAGGGGCTATGAACAAAATAAAGTATCATGAAGCAAAAAAAAAAGATTTGATCCAGGATCCCCGCCCCCATATAGCACTGAGGTCTGTGCTGTAACCCTCCATATTAGATTCTACTGAATAGAACAGTTGTCGGCAAACCCAGAAAAAGTTCAATAAAAAACAAACAAGATAACCAACAACAAACTGCAAACTATAGTCCCAAAATGGTTAACAACTGGTTACACATCGTATTTGTATCATAGACAAGGGTGGCAGTGTGTGGAGTAATTATGATGTAGAAGATAGAGCCCAGTTATGCATGTACCTTGAGTGGAGGAAAGGGGTCCAGCATTTTTCAAACCATATCATGGACCCTTTGGCAAAATTGGACATTCTTTCGAATATGGCTAGTTGACCCAATTGCAGTGTCAGTGGCTCAGCAGTTAGCACACTCGCCTCTGAGGCCAAGAGATCAGTATGCTGTGGGTTCTATCCCCACACCAGGCACTTGTGTTAATATCCCAATACTGACACTGTAGTGCAGCATGAGGGGGGGTGCTGCACTCCTGAGGTGCCATCTTTCAGATGAGATGTTAAACCGAGGTCCCATCTGCTTGTTCTGGTGGTAGGTCAGGTGGATGTTAAATTTCCGCGGCACAATGGCCAAAAAATTTCCTCCATTCATGAAAAATACCACCAACAGCTTAATCTGGTTCAAGGTCAGTTGGCATTCATCTGTATCCTCCTCCCCCGGGTCGTGCCTGAAAATAGGCAGGATTTGTCTAGCGCACTTACCCAGTCAACAAAAACTAAATAAAAATAAAATAAATAAAATCCACTCTGTCAGAGTGGGAGTGTTAGTGGTTCTCCATTTGCACAGAATCAATTACTTGGCAGCCACTCCTACAGCTGTTAGCCACTAAGCCGGAGGGAGATGCCTGGGAACTGTTTCTGGACAACAGCCCAGTACGAGGACTTGAGCATCAACTTAGATTATGGTGCCAACAGTCTCTTGGCAGACCTTCATCACCTGCTGCAAGAAGGGCTGGCTGTGAGTACAGGTCCATAGGACATGGTAAAGCATAGCCCCAGGTTGGCCTCACCTCCAACAGTTGTCATTGTCCATTAGCCCCATGTGGGTTAAAACTCGCAGGATATGATATCACCACAGAGTGAGGAACTCCCTAACCCCCCGTAATTTTAAGCAGGAACTCTGAAGGTACTTAACTGTTCGGAACGCTGCTCCTGTGGTGAGTGTACCCATTCACTTGCCTAACCCGCTTAGCTATTTGCCCTGGCACTTGTTCCATCCCTGATCCCCCTGAACATTACCTGTACCTTTTCCCTCGCACTTGCCCTCTATTTGTACAATGTTGTTAAAGTCATATACAGGGGTTCTGATCTGTCAAATCTTTGGCTAGGCCACTGTACTGTTGTACGTTTGTACTGCTCCTTGCCTGACTCTGGTTTCAGTTTGCTGGTACCTGACTATTATGATTTAGGCTAATTTTATTGCTTGTTGTCACATGATTTATCCTTGTATGCACTATTGTTCTTCCCACCCATTGCATGTAACCTCCCAGGTCATGCCTGAAAATAAGCAGCTATGCTGTCTAGCACACCTACCTGGTCAACAAAAAATAAATAAATAAATAAATGTCTTTGGAAGAATAATTTGGCTTCTGCTATCCCTACAGGCTCTGAGCCACCTGTCCCGGCAGTGCTGCCATTTCCCCTCAGAGCTGGTTTGTCCCAGGTTTGAGTGCCATTTATTTCTGGCCTCCTAAGTGGAGTAGGGTTGGGCATCACAGATAGCCTGTTAGATTTTGCTGGCCTGTCCCTTGGAAAGCTTGCTCCAGCCTACCATAGAAGAACTGGTGCAATGACCCTGCACATGGAAGGGCTTCAGTGGGTCCTGCCAGATGGTCTTTGTGATCTGGAAGTATTTCCAGAGGTCAGTCTGGGATAAGTGATATTTTTGCATGACAGCAGGGAAGGTGTTGATTTGTTCTGTACTGGCTTGATATAATCGCTGACATATCTTATACCCTGTGATTCCCAGAATCTCCAGTGTATCATGGCTCCACCTATCCATATCTTCAGATTGTTCCAGAGTGGGGTAAATTTGAATACACTGGGGTCCTCCCCGAGCCACTGGTGAATTTTGGACCAGTATTGTAATGCTATTTTCACAGTGGAAGATGAGAGCAGAGTCCGATTTTTGGGGATGCATATAGCAGTGGCTGGAAAGGTGCCCCCATCAATTCTCTGCCACTGGGGACCGGACACTGAGGGAGGAGAGAAAAACTGGGCAGTTTGTGCGGATACAAATGCCATGTGATAGTTTAAGTGGATTCCATGTCATAATGGTGATCTGCGGAGTAGCAGTAGCCATTACAGCAAGTGTACATCACCAAAAATGAATTTTGGAGATGCACACTAGCTCTTGAGGATGAAGAGGCCCAAGACCTACAGGTGTTTTTAATGCGGGGGGTGTGCAACCGCACCCTAATAATGGATTCTCAACTCGAGGAGGGTGCATGTCAGGGGGGGGTGAAAAACTTGGAAAAATACAAAGCCACCCACCGGCAAAAAAAAAACCATGCCATGCCAGACCCGAACCCTGCACCTCTCAAGCGACCACCCACCCCACCATGCTAGCGGTCCAGCTCAGCAGCTGCCTACCACACCCCCTCCCACATATCTTCCCTCCTCTTCCTCCCCCCCGCATGCTTGTATACAGGTGTACATCTGTTTGCCCTACCCCGCACACTCACTCGCTACCCTGCCAGGTAACCCTGCACACAGGCATCGTGACTGAGTCACCCTTTTTGTAAGAGCTTAATCACAGTCACCCTGTACACAGCATACGCCCTAGGCACCATGGATGACCATAGTCCCCCTCTGCTCCAGTGCCCTCTCAGCTTGGCTGTGCTATATCTTGGGGGTTTGTTTTCCTATAGAAAACTGCCAAACATCTGATCAATTTTAGTAAACCTTTTTGAGTGAATAGGGATCAGGAGGTATGCCAGAAGATGGAGGAACTTGGGTGCCACCATCAGTTTGATCAGCTCAATCTTTCCCCCTACGGAACGGATGAGGGCTCACCATCATTGGAAGTCATTTTTAGTGGATGCCAATTAAAGGCACTATTTTGTCAATGTTCCAGTGAATTCAGACCCCTAGATATGTCAAGTCATTCTTTGCCCATCTAAGGAAAAGGTCTGTTATATACAAGGAGGAACTCAAATTTGGTTTTAGATGGGTTAACCTTCAGCCCTGAAATTTTTGCAAATTGTTGGAGTAATGGGAGCACAAACTTGATCGAGTCATGTGCATTAGAAATAGTGATGAGGCTGTAATCTGCATATAAAAAAAGTTTTATACTCCTCTTTACCTACCTTTATCCCTGGGATATGTTGGTGTTCACAGATAGCAATGGCTAACAGCTCTATAGCCATTACAAATAAGAGAGGGGAGAGCGGACATCCTTGCCACATCCCTTTCTGTAGGGAGAAGATGGGGGATTTCAGGCCATTGGTTGATACTGAAGCCATGGGGATGTATAAAGAAGACTAATCCAGCATAGAAAGGCTGGGCCTATGCCCATTTAAGTTAGTACTTCCATGAGACAGGACCATTCGACAGAGTTGAAGGCCTTCTTGAAGTCCACCGCCAATGTGGCCATAGGACTTTAACCACCATATTTTTCTAACCAACTTTTCCAGCATGGCAAGCCCTGCACTAGGTTTGTCAGGTAGACCAGGAGGTCATCTGTGAAGAGTAAGACTTTGGCCTGTATTCCCTCCACCACCACCACATATCTCCCCTCAGTCTTTGGGTCATCTCGTATGATGGCAGCCAGGGGTTCCTGAGGCACTACATAAAGTAGCAAGGATGGCGGGCACCCCTGCCTGGCCCGCATCTGTAAGGTAAAGGGTTTTGTGAGGTTACCTTTTACCATTATTTGGATGGTAGGGTTAGTGTAAATCATTTTTACCCATCCATAATACCTCTCCCAGACCCCAAATCTTGCTAATGCTTTGTGAAGGTACCCCCACTCCATGTATTCAAGTGCTTTCTCAGTGTCAAATGCTAATATTCTGGCCCTTATGCCTCTACTCCACTTCCACAGAACATTAAGTGTCCTCCTGATGTTACTCATACCCTATCGTTCATTCACAAATCCTGCCTAATCAAGGTGGATCACATTGGGAAGAATAACTTCCAACCTGCAAACAATGACCTTGTCTGGATTTTGTAATCCCCCATCAATTATTATATCAACCTATAGGAGACACACACAGCACGGGATCCTTCCAAGGTTTCAGTAATACCACTATGATTGAACACTGCATGGAGGGATGTAGATCGCGCAAAGTCATGCTGTCTTGGAGCATCCCTATTAACACATCCTTGACACCTTCCCCAAAGGCCTTGTCGAAATCTACCAGGAGGTCATCAGTCCCAGGTACCTTCCACCCTGTCAACACCTTAATGGCTGACTTTATTTCCTCCCAGGTTATGGGGCTATCCAGACCAGTTCTCTGGGCTTCTGTGATCTGGGGTACCAATGCCATATGGAGGAAGGAATCTAGTTCACATTCACAGGGGTTACATTCTGAGGCATAGAGAGCTACAGCATTCAGAGAAGGCAGTCTCTATACTCTTAACACCGCTGCTTTCTGTTCCATTCTCCCTCTGTATTTCTGTGACCACCACTTGCCCCCTTTTCACTTTTAACATCCAAGAGTGCCATTTACCCATATTATCCTCTCAAAATAAGCCCTGGCTTTGGCCAATAATATTTGCCTCTCAAAGCACCTTGTTTTTAAGGTGTGGTACTTACATCTCACTGTTAACTCCCTCGGGGTGTCAGCTGCTTGGTGTTCCATAAGATTTTTCCAGCCTATTTATTTTCTCTTCTAACATTTATAGTTGTTCCCTATCCACCTTGTTCCTGTAGTGAGTGTAGGAGATCATTACCCACCCCAGCTGGGTACTCCGTGGTGCACTGCCTGAGGAAGGATCGCAGAAGTGGGAGAGTGGCCATCATTTTTAGAGCCAACCTGGGCTTCATGGTGCATTCGGTTGGTAATAGCAGGTCCTTTGAGTGGGTTGCCATGCGTGGGGGTCCAGGTGCAGGTTGCAGGATTCTCCTTATTTACCGCCTTTTGGGGCCAGGAGGAGAATTCCTGCAGGAGGTAGCAGACTTTGACGTCGACCAGGTGTTGGAGTCCCCCAGATGTTTAATCCTGGGGGATTTCAGTGCCTGGGTTGACGACAAATCCTTGCAGTTCAGTTATGACCTCCTCCAGTTGATGTCATCACTGAACCTGACACAAGCAGTTGCTTCTGTGATCCACCAGCATGGCCACACACTCAGTCTGGTGTTCCAGCTGGGTCTTGGGGTTGACAGCCTCAAGACTGATCAGGTCTCCTGGTCCGATCATTGCACCATGGAGTTCGCATTTGGGAACCCCAATAGTCCTTCCCCTGTGGAGATGGTCAGCTACTGCCATTTAAGGGGTTTACACCCAGAAGGACTATTGGTGTTGGCTGACCTATCTAGAGTTGAGGCAGCTTGTGTGATTGGAATCAGTGAGGCGGTGGCCACCTATAATAAGGTGGTGTCCAAAGCACTGGATGTCATCGCTCCAGTTTGTATACAACCCAGATCCTCTCACTTGAGATCCCCCTGGTTTGATGGGGATCTCAAGGCGATGAAGATCAAGGGTCGGAAGTTGAAGCATTGCTGGTGGAAGACCTGGCTGGAGGCTGAAAAATTGGTCCTGCTTGCCCACTACGGTGAGTACCAGGAGGCAGTCTCCCGTAAGAAGGCAGAATTCCTGTAAAGGGAGATTGCAGCAAGGAAGAACAGACCATCTCAGCTTTTTCAGATTGTGGATAGGCTTCTCTCTCCTGCCTGTCTACAACTGAAAAAACCTTTTTCATCCACCTTGTGTAAAGAGTTTGCTGTGTTCTTCTCTGAAAGAGTGTCATCTATCCAGTTGGGGATTCTGTCAGGGAAGCTCATGCCTTGCAGTGGCTGGACTAGTGGGAGCAGAGGCACTCTAGTTTAGGCCAGTGGAGGTTTCCGAAGTGACTGGGGTGATCTTATAGCTGAAGCGTACATTTTACGAACTGGACCCAGCCCCGATGTGTTTCTTAATGGGATGCGCTGAGGCTGTTGGCCTGCTGTTCGCCAGGATTGCCAGGTGCTCGATGGTGGAAGGGGTGTTCCCAGTGGCTTTGAAAGAAGTGCTGCTGAGACCCCTTCTTAAGAAACCTTCCCTTGACCCAGATGTCCTGGCAAATTACTGTCCAATCTCTAACCTGCCATTTTTGAGCAAGGTTGTCGAGAAATTGTTGGCACGGCAGCTTGAGGATCACCTCGTGTCCTCTGACATCTATGAGCCATTTCAGTCAGGTTGTTGGGCTAGACACAGCACAGAAACAGCTCTAGTTAGGGTGCATAATGACCTACTTAGGGCTAGAGCTAGAGGAGACAGGTCAGTTCTTGTGCTCTTTGATCTCTCATCAACATTTAACATCATGGACCACATCATGCTTCTTGATCGGCTCTGTGAGTTTTTGTGGACTCGCCGGCACTGTCATCAGATGGTTTGAGTTCTATCTCACTGATAGGATGCAGTGGGTAGTGATGGGAAAATTCTCTGCCTCCCCAATGCCTCTGTCATATGGAGTTCCACAGGGTTCGATCTTGTCGCCAGTGCTGTTTGTGGTGTACATGCTGCTCCTGGGTGAGATAATTCAGCAATACAGCGTGGAGTTTCACTGTTATGCAGATGACGCCCAACTGTATTTGTCATTTGCATTTGTAACATCTGGTGCTGTCGATGTGCTTAACATCTGTCTGGCTAAAATCAATGACTGAATGGCTTCCAGCTGGTTGAGACTAAATCTAGATAACACAGAGGTGCTAGTGATTGAGCCTGGTTGTGGGCATGATGGATTGCAACCTGGAGTGGACACAGGTCTTTTCCTGGGGTCTGCTCCATTGGTGGCTTCCACGAGGGTGTGTAATCTAGGTGTGATCCTGGACAGCAAGCTGACCTTTGAAGATCAGGTCTCATCTGTAGTTAAGAGTGTTTTTTACCACTTGCGTAACATCACCAGGATCAAGACCCTTTTCCACCCGAGGATCTGCTGGCACTGGTACATGCCTTTGTTACCTCTAGGCTTAACTACTGTAATGCTTTTTACTTTGGGGTCATTGGAGGGACCCTCTGCAGACTGCAGCTGGTGCAGAATGTGGTGGCCCAGTTGTTGACGGGCCTGCCCAGGTCCTGTCATGTGACCCTGGTCCTGCATGCTCTGCACTGGCTGCCGGTTAGGTGGAAGGTCCTTTTCAAGGTGGGCTTGCTCACCTATAAGGCCCTATACTGACTGGGTCCTGGCTGTCAGCTATCTGTCCTGGCTATCTGACACCTGCGACCTCTGTTCGCTCCCTCTGCTGCTCTTCGAGGGGCCTCCTGGATGTTCCCAGGGTTCGGCTCAAGACATCCAGTGACCAAGCTTTTAATGTCTCTGGGACGACCCTGTGGAACACGCTTCCATCTGCAATCCAGGGGGCCCCCCTCGATTGGTATTTTCAAGCAGAGGCTAAAAGTCCACCTTTTCAGCCTGGCTTTTACAGAATTATCTTAAGTCCTACTGTTTTAATTATTATAGGTGATTGTAAAAACTGGAATCTGATTTTTATTTATTTTTGTAATTTCTTGATTTTAATTATTGTTCTAGTTCTCATGATTTTGTTAGGTGCCCAGAGCCTCAGGGATTGGACACCCTAAAAATAAAATTTGCCTTGCCTTGCCCCCCAAAGTGACTTTCAGCACCTCCCAGCAAGCCCATTCAGAGATGTCCTGCTTTATTCACTGTCATGAACTCATGGATGGACTTACAGAGGTGGACATGGTAGTCTGCCTCCTTCAACAGAGTTTTATCCAATCTCCAGGGCTGAGTTGGATCCAACCTACAGGCTAAGTCCCTCCCCCAGTGCTAAGTCCTTGCTAGTCATCATGCATGGTCAGAATGCAATATTGGCACATGAGTCACCCGTCCATCCCCTGCAGGACCCACTGTCTCACCAGGTTCATGCCGATCCAGACCTAAGAGTTGTGAGAGTGGGTAAAAAAAATCATACTCCTCCATGTGGGGTTACAAAACCACTGTACATCAGTGAGCCCATGATCTGCCACCAGGGTCAATATGGCTCTCAGTCCCCTGGTAGCCCTATAGGGGGCCCGCAAGAGGTGATTCGGTGTTCCATCAAGGACATAGTTGGCATTTCCAGCTAATATCCATCCCCCTTTGAAGCCTGTTTTGCCAAATTTTGCCGAAAAGTGCAGAGGTCTGTCTCCTGGCTTTGGTCTGTCACTGGGCATTTGGTGTGTACGCACTCAACCTCTTAGGTTCAGCCTGAGCTGTAGTTTGACTGAGCTTCTGATTGTCAACGAGTCATTTCAAAATGAAGGACTCAAACTCTTGTCCTTCAAAGTCCTCAGGCAGACTGACCACATGGATATTTGATCACCATGCCCCATTTTCCTGAGCATCCACTAGGGCGTTTGGTCATAGAGGTACCCCGTCAATAGGGTGCTGCAAAGAGGGTGCCATAATGTGGGCACCGGCAATAGGGAATGGGCAATTGTGGCGCACAGGAGTTTTGGTCATGGTGAAGTATGCACATGATGCTGAGGGCACCTTCTGTCTTCCTCCCACTCTTGCTGCCTCCCTCAACATTACCCTTTTCCTCACCCATACAGGGCAGGATGAGGTGATTATATATATTTGGAGGGGGTGCGGGGATGTGGAGCAACTTGTATTACAGCTGCATGGGTGAAACACATGCGCCACTATTGACAGGCACCCTCTTTCCTGTGCCCTCTATTCTGCATCCGTATTGCCGTTTCTCTCTTCGTTTTCGCCCTAAAGTATATGAACCATCCATGGACCAGTTTGAGCAGTTGGTCCCAGTCTGCATTCCAGGTTGCTGCCTTATCTTTCATCTCACTGATGTGAGCTTCAGCTTTTGTGAGGTGGGTGGCATGCAAGGTGGTAGTGTTGTTTAGTCCCGCTACGATACCTTGAATGTGGGCTATTTGGGCTTTGAAATTGGAGAAGTCCACTCTCATCTCATTCCACATATTGTAGAGCAGGTTTTGATGAGCTGTTGGTCTCCTCGGCTTGCTCAGCTACACCCATCTCTACTTCCCCTCCCACTCTGCCACCATAATGTTTGATTGAGCCTGAATCTCAGGCAGATTCTTGAGCTTGTTTATGCTGCCAAAATTCAGTTGAGACTGCTTCTTTTGACTTTTAGACATGCTGCTATGTCTCCGGCTGCTGCATACTTGCTTTCTGTGGATTTTACATTGTGGATGCCGCCACTGGGGAGGGGGTTGTTGAACTCATTCAGGGATCTTGGTCCTAGGCGTCTGTCTCTCCCACCAGGCCATGCCACCAATCTTTTGGTGTTCAACGATGTTTTATTGTTAACTTGATTTCTGCTTAAAACTCACAGTGTAAAATGTGGGACAGCACCTTTTCCATGTTGGACAGAAGGGTGCAGAGAAGTAAAATGAGGGATAGCCCTCATAAAGTGGGACAATTGAGAGGTACTGTATGGGTTGCAACATTTTTTAATTTCTGTCAAAATGCTGCAACACATCTATCACCTGTGCTACTTTGGGCCACGTGTAGAACTTCTTTCTGCAAGCGTTTATAAATGGGGGTTGGAGAGAGAGAATTTTAGTAGACTACTGTACAATATTTTTCTAAAATCAACTGCACTAGCCACAGTCCGTGGAGTGTCCTTTCAAACTCCAGCCCTGGCAGTACACACTTTGGAAATAAAGCCTGCAGTGACACAATAAAGCAAAAACAACTGCAATATGTGGAGTAGGAGTTTTAGAACCCTTTAGCTGCTGGTAACAGGCCTCCAACAAATCTGGGAGGGGAGTTTTTCCAGCAGGCCACAGCAAACTCTGGTCAGACTCACAACAACTGTGAATGGTGATAAGGGATTTATTTATTTATTTGATGGATCGGAATACAACCTTTCAGTCAGAGACTCTTTTGCAAATGCTCCACGTCAAGATTTACATGGGACAACAATTTGCAAATGCTGAGTCAGGATATTACACAAAAGTGAGGGTGAAGTTAGACAAAGTTACACAACAGTTGTTACATATCTACAAGCAGGCCAAACAGGCCATAGTTAAATTAAGTATGCAGTTAACACATATTTATATAGAAAGGTACAGCAGGCCAATCGGGCCCTAGTTATACAAAGAGAACACTACTGACAATTTGATCATGGGTTTAGGTGACCCAAACATTGAGATCCAGTGCAGCAGGTGTAAGTTGTTTTACAGAGGAGACCGGATTCATGTGATTGGGTCAGAAGCAATCACATGTGGAGTGCTCAAGTAGGAAGCCCTTTAGGGCCTTTTTAAATTGGCCAAGGGTGGGTAGGTGGGTGATTGATGCTGGGAGTTCATTGAGCCATAAGGGGGCCTGGTAAAGAAAAGCCCTTTGACACAGCAAGGTTCTGCAGCAAGGGACAGAGCAGGATGACCTAGCAGCACTTCTGAAGTTTCAGGCATGGGTTGTAATGGTAACTAGGGGGTCGAGCCACGGGGGAACGAATTTGAAGGATATTTTTTTGGCCAAAATACAAGTATGATATTTGAGTCTATCATCTAGATTCAGCCATCCCGCCAACTTGTACAAATTACAAGTGTGGGTCAGTCTGTCATGCCCAGTGACCAGTCTGCATGCCTTATTCAGGGAAGTCTTAATCTGAGATAGGGAGGTCGAATCAGCTGAGCCATAAATCACCAGGCCAAAGTCAACTAAGGAGAGGACAAAAGAGGATACAGCCAGTTGGAGGGTCTCAGGGGAAAGGAAGTGTTTGTGTCGGATAGCAGTCCTATCCTGGAGCTGAGCGCCGATAATAGGCCTTGTAGGAGAGATGGGTATCAATGGTAAGCCCCAGATATCTGAAAGAGTGGACCTGCTCAATGGGGATATTCCCAGAGTTACATATGTTAAGGGCTAGGTTGCGATGATGGCTTTGACAGTGGGTAAAGGTCGTGGACTTGGTTTTGATACAATTAAGAATTAATTTGTGTTCAATGAACCAGGATTCTATGGTTCAGAAATGCACTTGGAGAATATTTTGGAGTGTGTTGGGGTTGGGATGACATTCAAAGATAACAGTGTCATCCGCATAGAGGAGCATTTTACCAGGACAGGATAGGGGAAGGGGATTTAGGAACAGGCTAAAAAGGAGAGGACCAAGAGCTAAATCTTTGGGGGACTCCAGAGAGGATAGGACTGTGGGAAGAGAGGGTGGACCTGATTCTGACCTGTTGGGTGTGGTCTGTGAGATAGCTGGCAAACCAGGACACCACCTCAGGGGTAAGACCTAGAGAAGGGAGGGATTGGAGCAGAATAGCGTGACTGACAGTATCGAACATTTTGGTAAGGTCTATATAGACAGATCCTACTAGCTGACCGCTGTCAAGGGCTTGATGGATGAAAGACATGTATTCAAGTAGTGCAGTAATTGTGCTATGTCCAGTGCAGAAGCTGTGATGGACAGGGGAGAGTAGGTTGTGGTAGGTGAGATAGTCAGTGAGCTGGTCGGAGATAACCTTCTCCAGAGCCTTGGGGGGGCAGGATGGAGATGGGACGATAGTTATTGGAGGCAGTACAGTCTCCACCCTTATGTAAGGGTGTGATGACAGCACATTTTCAGGCAGATGGGAACTGCCCAAGACAGAGGGATAGATTAAAGATTTTAGTAAGAGGGGGGAGAACTCTGTCAAGCGTGAGCCTTAGCAATTTTAATTTGATGGTATCACCACTATATCTAGATTTGGTGATGAATTTAAAGATATATCTACGAGCAGAGCTGGGGGAGATAGTTTTGAAACAAAAAGGGGGGGAATGATTTTGACGGGGCTGGTGGGGGATTTGAGGTTGAAGGGGCATCAAAGAAGTTCAAGGGCAGTACTTTGCTAAGATTGGAGAACGCCCTGTTGAGGGTGTCCACGATGGTTAGTGGGTCCTGGACTAGTGTACCTTTGATTGAGAGCTGGGAAGGTGGTAAATTGACAACTTTCCCAGTGATTTCTTTAATGTTATGTCATAAATCATGACCAAAGCCCCATGTAGCCGAAAGAGCTTGTCAGTAGTGGCTTGCTTTGGCTTGGTGGATTGCCCAGGTGCACTTGTTTCTGGCTTCTTGGTAGAGTTGCCTATCCCTGGGGTGTCTGGAATCTATTGCCCTTAGCCAGAGGTTATCTCTGTGGCACATCACTTCAAGTAGTTCAGGGGATACCCAGGGATTGCTTCTCATTTTGATGTATTGCTTTTTAAGGGGGGCAAATATGTCACAGGCATGGTTGAAAGTGTTGATAAAGTGAGTGAGGGCAGTAACCACATTGTTAGTGTGGAAAATCTGGAACCAGTCACAGGTCTGAAGAAAGGCTTTAAGTTTAGGAAGAGAGTCCTTTTTTAAGCGTATGATGTAGGTGGGGGTGGGGGAAAAGGTGGGGGACTTATTTGACCGTTGACAAGTGACGGGGGAATGGTCACTAAGGGAGTCAGAGAAAACAGCAACCTGGGAGATGTGTTTTGGATGGTTGGTGAAAACAAGGTCTAATAGGGTGGACAAATCAGTATTGTAGTTTAGCCGAGTGGGTGATTGGACTATCTGGACAAGGTCCAAGGCAGTAGCCGAGTCCATGAAAGGCTTGGCTGATGGA
Source organism: Neoceratodus forsteri (assembly GCA_016271365.2). Lineage (NCBI taxonomy): Eukaryota > Metazoa > Chordata > Ceratodontiformes > Ceratodontidae > Neoceratodus > Neoceratodus forsteri. The sequence continues at coordinate 439,684,397 of CM057453.1, forward strand.
GGCAGCCAGTCAACATTGAAATCACCTGTCATGATGGTTTCTGCATTGTTGGGGAGGGATGATAAGGTAAACAAGATTTCTTCAAAGGCTGACTTCTGGTCCTAAGGGGGGAATATAGGAGACCACGAAGTTTATATTTTTATTCCGATTGCCTAATATGATTTTAGCGGCAAGAGCCTGTCCACCACGAGTAAGAGATGGGAGGGAGAGAGGGAGGGCTTGCAGGGGATTCCTAGTGTAAATGGTGTAGCCCCCAACGTTTTTTCCAAGTCTATTGGCTCTGAAAATTGAATATCCGTCTAAGGACACTGACACGTCTGGGGTGCCATGTGACAGCCAGGTTTCAGTCAGGGCTAGGATGTCAGGGGAGTGTTGAGCTATCCAGGCTTGGAGGGGGGTAATTTTGTTAATCAAGCTCCGGATATTCATAAAGGCTATACGTAGGCCATTAGTACTCATTCCTGCAATGGGGTAGGGTGGGGTGCTGGAGGGCCAGGGTTTAGGTGAATGTTACCTAATAAAAGGAGAAGGGTGAGGGTATGATGAAGTAAGGATAGTTTGAGGAGTTTAGAGGAGCAGGGTGAATGAAAGGACTTAGAGGGGTGTGCAGAGGTGGTAGTGGGAATAGGAAGGGAGAGAATTGATGTGGCTGTGAGGAGGAGGAGGCGGAGTAAAAAAGGGGTGTGAGCAACAGTAGGAGAAGTCAGGATAGTCACCTCAGGTTGGTGGTTAACAGTCCTGATAACAACAAGTATGTGATCAATAGTTGGTTCATATAAGGGCAGACTTGGCTGAGGAACCAGAAGTGGCATAAGGGTGGTTGGGAGTCTACATAGTAGGAAAAGAAGATAAGGCAGACAGCCCATAGGGGAGAGTGAGTGAGCAAACATTATAAGGTAGGCAGGAAGGTAGTACAAATAGGGCAGATCCAATGGTGCAGAGGAAGGGTGTCCGCTTTAGGTGTAAAAGGTACAGGGTTCGATTCCAATTAAGGAAGTACCGGCGAATGCACAGGGATACCAAAAACAAGGGGGAAAGGGAGACAAAACCGGGCTCAAAGGCAAGGAAAAGTTGAGGGAAAGGGAGGAACAACACTGACTCCTAGTGATCAGGCAGTGTAACCTGCAGATGGGAAAATGAGCTGATTAACAAATCAGTTGGTCACATGACCTAGATGACACATAAATTAAGGGATGACCTTGGGTGGGGGATGGCTTGGGCGATCGGGGAGTCGGCGTGAAGTGTCGACTGGTAAACACCCTTAAGGTGTTTGGAGTAAGTCCAGAAGAAGCCTGGTATTACCTCTTGCAGCCCTAAAATCCTCTCCCCATGTGATTGTGTCGGTGAGTGAGGGGGTTCCTGTGGGCCTGCCCTGCAGTCCACTCCCCAGGTGATTGTGTCGGCAATGCAGAATTGATGTGAGACTTGAACTGTAATTTACTGGTTAGATTACTGTAATGTAATAATGCCACACTAACAACAGAACAATAAAATAAACCTTATACATCGTTTTTTTTTTTTTTATTCTGTATTTTTGGTCAAGCTCCCTATCAGACTATCTGCCCGGTCATGGACTCCAGCTGCGGCTTCTCATATATTAGCCATGCTCCCTGTACCCCCTGGTTTGCCCCCAAGGGAGGTCATGGGCACCATGAACACAGGAAAGGTGGGAGTCGGCCTGAGAGCAATTTGCAGCCAGAGCGGGCGTCATCAAGGTGGCAGGAGCAGGGTTTTTCTTCCTCCTTTTTTGTGTGGAGGAGGCGGGGACATGCAATGACATCCTGTGTCCGCCTCACCCTGAGAAATTCTTCAGCGCGATGACTGCGGTACCCCTGGCCTCCGCCAGGGGTTCATCAAGCGCCGGGCACTGTCCCCACCCTCTCCCTGGAGAAGAACAGCAGTCCCAGGAACACTCCATCCTTCTCCCCAGCTGGCCCTCCAGCGACCTGGGTCCATTCCTGAACCTGGGTCGCCAGCGCCGCAAGCAGAAATCCAACCGCTGCGCTGGCGGGCCGGATATCAAGTTAATACAGAAGAAGCTGTTGGTGCGGAAACACAGATATACATACACAAATATGTACTGTACATACACACACATACATACAAGTATACTGTATGCACTCACATTTGCAGGCACACACCCGAGTGCACAGAGAGATGCCCATCGCCCCACTACTCAGACACAGATGCATGCACACCTCAAGTAAGCCATAGCTCTGATGCAGAGACTGTCACTATAGACATGTATAAACTGCCATTTTTGCAGGGCATTAAACTGAGCACACTGGCTGATGCACTCCATAGCTGGCAGTGTGGATACTCACCAGACTTTGCTAGGAGTGCTTCAGATCCATTTTCTGTACTAGCACAGGAGTGGGTACATTTATCAAAGTGAGCATATTATGTGGCAATGTAAATGCACTGCCATGCTCGCTCCAATAAAAGGCAGCCACTCCCAAACTCCTCCACTGCTCCAAACCCGGCCCCATATCCCCACTCTGCTGCAGCCTGCATTGCGCTATGGAGGGCTGTGTGAAAAGTGAATTGGCCCATCTGATGAGAGTGCAGCAGGAGCAGCGTGGCACAAATGTTATAGCAGTGCAGCCATGTAAGCATGGCTTATGCAGCTGCTTCATGAGTGGCCTGCAGGGCCACTCATGAAGCAAGCTATATATCTGGTGCAGTAAGAGTTGCCATGCAGCTGGTTCATAAGTGGTACCAAGGGCCAAACATGAAGCAAGCTACTGGTCTAGTGAGTGAGTGGCATTATGCAGCTGGTGCATAAGTGGTCCCTAGGGCCACTCATGAAGAAAGCTACAGGTCTAGTGAGTGAGTGAGTGGCATTATACAACTGGTTCACAAGTGGTCCCTAAGGCCAATCATGAAGAAAGCTACAGGTCTAGTGAGTGAGTGGCATTATGCAGCTGCTTCACGAGTGTGCCACAGGGCCACTTGCAAAGAAAGCTTCAGGTGTGATGAAGTAAGCTATAAAGAAGCTTTTAGACAGCTTTTTCTAAAAAGTAAGAAAATCGGAAAAAACTATGTTATTGCATCTATTGTGGTTGTAATGCAAAGCATACAAAGTAAGGAAATAAAAAATGTGGGCTGGAACATCTCTGTAACCTTGTCAAATTGGTAGTTTGGGGTTCCTCAGGGTTTCAATGGTCATGCAACTCAGGGTTTGTGTTACCCTAATACAGTCATTCTCTAAGCAAGCATTGCTGTATCATTTACTTGGTATGACAAGACTGTGCTGATATTAGAGTAATGCCAATCCTGCATGACGATCGTTCAAACCCTGAAGAACACCACACCACCGATTTCCCAAGATTCCAAAGGCTTCCAACCCTATTTCCTTAATTTGTACGTTTTGCATTTTCAACCCTAATCAATTAATTAACTTAGTTTTTGGCCATAAATGTAGATATAGATATATCTTTAATGCAGCAGTAGGCAAATCATGAATTCCAGCACTCACTAACTTTGTTGCAGACAGCACCTGCCCTGATGAGTTTAGTGGCAACTGGTGCCTGTCTGGGCCTTAAAGCCATGTTTACACAGCAGTAGCACTTCAGACTTGGAACTGCAACAGTGCAGTCCCAACATTCTGCCACAGATCATCGCACTGTCTGCAAGGCCTCTCTCCACACTGCTACTTTCTGTGCTGGTGAGGGGCCATGCCTCGGGGGGCTGGACATTTGCTCATCAACATAGGCAGTGACATAAACGCGCATTTGAATGCACACATGTCTGAACTCACAGCTGTAAATTTCAACTGGAGATTTCCAGCTGTTACAGCCTCGGTTTTAAATGGCAGCTACATTGCTGCACTCAGGAGAATCTCCTTTTGTGGGGACAGCATTTGGCTCAGTGCACTTGCCAAAAAAGGAGACTTGTCATGCACGAGTCCACATCGCATTGGCTGTGCACGTGCCACAGCGGATTGGTTGTTGCGGTGCAGAGGGTCCACACAGCGGTTTGATCCATTGTAAGTCATTCACTCCACTCAGCATCCCCAGTTTTCCAGAGACTGTGGGAGCATCTTACTGAGTGGATTACCAGGATCTGGTAAGTGTCCACATCAAAGCTTTTGCACTGGAGCAACCCCAGTGATCGGGTTACTCCAGTGAAAAAGTGACCATGCAAACAGGGGGGCCTTAAAATTCACAGACCAGCATGAGCAGTTGTGGTCCCTGGGTCTCAAACAAAATGGACACAGCACAAGTAGCAAGTTCATTTTTTTTATTATTTAGATTAGATCCAAATGGCAGACAGAAGTGCAGCACCATGGGCCGGTCCAGTGCAGTGCGGGGCTGAGGCACCCCATCCACATCGGTGATCTAGGTTCTGGAAATTAGCTACAGAACTAGGTGGTAAACCCATAGGCTTCACACCATCACCCATGGAACCCACTCACCCATTGTGGTAAGTAAGTAGATGGAGTAAGGCCCAGGATGGTGGGTGACAGGGCTGTGGGTGTACATCAGAAGGAGGTTGCTTGGGGAGAAATTGGGAGAAAAAACTGCAGCATTGTGACAGCCCATCCTCCCTGATATGCTGCAATCAGCAAAGTAGAGAAACATATTGATTAACAATGTGTAATACTGTAATGTTTTTACATAAATGTTGTATTGTACTGAATGTATATCTGTTGTATATAGGGATACCTTTCCCCAATGTTTATTCCTGTATAAAAATAAAATGTTATCAATCAATCAATAATGGACTACATAACAACCAGTTGATCCCACATTTAGTAATAACAGTAGCAGTTGCAAATTCACACCTTAAGTTCTGATTCCCCACCACCACACACACACACACACACACACACACACACACACACACACACACACTCACACACACAAATGGATGTCACAGTCAGGGCACAACAGGCAGCAAAAAATATAAGGAAATTAATCAACTGAGTCAGTCTAACTGAACTCAGTGTCTCAATCACAGCGTCATGGCTTTGATGATGGAAACCAGACAGTGACTGGGGACATCTGTGTGGGGATGAGGCAACTTTTGTATTAATAGATGGTGTCCTGCTGACTTGCTCCCCCATCTCTGTAGCTGAAATAGGGAGCAGTAGGCCACCATGCAAATATATGTGTGACCAAGGGTCCTGGCCAGGGAATTGGTCTCACTGCTCCATAATTCATGGCTATTATATATGGCTCCACAAATTGCACTGTGGGGGTTTGTACCACCCAGAAGACATGCACCCACTTTAGTCACGTTATGCACTGAGGCACATTCTTTTTACCACGTCCTCAGGCTCATTCCTAAAACACATAGGCCCAGATATTAAAAAGGGTTGCGCCCTGGCACGATATTCAAACGGGGATTGTGCCTGGCACAAATCCCGATGCGTAGGCGCATCAGTAATGTATGCAGCGCAGATGAGAAGTGCCCCATGCATACTCCGCACATCCCGATATTCAGCCGGGATGTACTGAGTCAATATCTTAACTACTTCGCCACACCTGAGTGAGCCCCAAAAAAGGAACAATGGCTGACCACCCACAGGTGAGCTGCCGTATTGCAAAGGTGCAACACGGCGGCTGCCACCTGGGTGTCGCCACACGAGCTCCGGCTGCACCTCCGTGGTGGTGCCCCCCCATGCCCGATCATAGGCATCTGTTTAAAATAATAACGTCCTATCTCCCTGGTGGTCCAGTGGACCTCTGTCAGCTCGATCGCAGGCATTTGTAATCATAAAATAAAGTCCAATATCCCTGGTGGTCCAGTGGACTGCTTGCAGACTGATCGCAGACATTTGTAATCATAAAATAAAGTCCAATATCCCTGGTGGTCCAGTGGACCACTGGCAGCCCGATCGCAGGCATTTGTAATCATAAAATAAACTCCAATATCCCTGGTGGTCCAGTGGACTGCTCACAGCCCGATCGCGGGCATTTGTAATCATAAAAAATGAAGTCCAATATCCCTGGTGGTCCAGCGGTGCCCCCTCCCCACCCACCACTGAGCCCCACTGTCCTGCTCCCCTCCGTCAGCGGCGGCGGCAGCACCACACCCGCCTACCGCCCTGCTGCCCGCCGACTGACACCGTGGGTGGGGCTGTACACCCATTGGTCCACAGTGGCAGGCCAATGGGCATGCAGCTCTATACCCGTACTACATTGAATATGTGAATAGATCATTCACATATCAGGAATATAGTACAATGCGAGACTGCATGCCCGTTGGCTCACGCTATGAACCAATAGGCGTCACCCGTACCTATGGTGTCAGTTGGTGCGGCGGGGCAGCAGGTGGTGGGTGCTGCCGCCCGCCTCTGACTGGGGGAGCAGGGCGGTGGGGCTCAGTGGGCAGGTGGGGAGGGGTACTGCTGGACCACCTGGGATATTGGACTTCGTGTCTTGCCTACAATGCCCGATCAGCTGCGAGCGGTCCACTGGACCACCAGGGATATTGGACTTTATTTTATGATTACAAATGCCCGGGTTCGGGCTGCGAACGGTCCACTGGACCACCAGGGATATAGGACGTGATTTATTTTTACTTAAGCCCGCGATCGGGCTGTGGGGCACTTTGCCGCACTGTGCAGGGGGCATCAGTCCCTGACGGCTGCTGCCTGGCAGGGCGCCAGGTGTAAGTCACCAGGGATCAGCGCACCTGCATGCAAATGGGGCCATAATGACATGCAAATGGCCCCATTTGCACCTTGTATACATTATGGCCTCATTTGCATGTGCACTTTTGAATATCGCGGTTGTTGTGCATAGCACAACGGAGCTTGCTCTAGCGCATCCCCCTGCTTCACTCTGGTCACTTGCACTGGCGCAGTGCCACTGCACCATGCACACTGCGGGTGGCCAATGTGCGATATTCAATGATGCTGAGCCATGGAACAGCTCCGTTGAATGTCACCCAGTCAATGCCCCTGCGCAGCCAAGTTGCGCTGCACCCAGGCTTGCACCACTGCCTGGCGCAGTCTGAATATCCGGGCCATAGAGTACATGTTGCCTGCTTCTTTTAACCCTTCCTGTACATCTGCATCCATTTTGGCTTGAACTTCTTCATAGAAGGTGATACACTGTCTCTAGACACTCTTATGTGAAACACATTGGTCTATCCCCATAGGCACAGGGAATGAGCATTGTGATGAACCACTTAATTGCAGACAGCACAGGGGGATGGGGTCCTACCAACACCATGGTCAACTGGCAGCAACTTGGGGACAGGGAGGGAGTGGCAGCTTTCAGACTTTAAGACAGATTTCTTTCTCTGTAAAGGGTGCAGGGAAGTGAACTGCTGTTATACTGTGCTATAAATCCCTAAGGGATCTATTGCACTGCAATATAGCTGTTCTGCACTTGATATCCTGCTGTGTGACCATGCCATGGACACAACAAAATGGGTAATTCACTTTTTCCAGTTTATCCATTCCACACCCACCATTCCTCCTATACTAGAAAAATGACTGCTTTTACAGGCAGCCTTAAAAATCCTGCTTTGGGCTGTGCCAAGCAGCCTTCAGCTTTCAGACTGACACAAGACCCTCCTTTAGAAAAATGGTAAATATTCAGTGTTTCAGATTAAATGCATAAATTATATTAATCACAGCTTGTTTAACAGAAACAAAATACTTTAAAGTGATTTGTTACAGCACAAGTAGCTGTCCAGAGGAGTCTACATAAACTGGCCTTTAAGGATAGGTATAACAACACTTAGACCTGATAGACAAGGGTTATTTAGGAAAATAAATAATCAGGACAATCAGATAAGTCCAGAATAGTGTTGACTTGAAAGATCCATTAATATACAAAGAGCTTTCTAAAAAAGAATGCTGTTAACTATTTAAGCAATAAGCCATGAGGGGGTGTGGGTTATGGGGGGATTTACCACGGCTGGAGTGGTTTGCCCATGAGGCGCCAGCCGAATGGGTAAATCTCACCAGCTGTGAGTAATCCCAATCGCCAAGTGACAATTGCAGTGATCGTGATTTCATTTGTTTTTAATGAAATAAAATACGATTCAAGAGGTTGCTTTTTTTTTTTTAGTTTTACTGTATTTCTTGCTATGCTACAAAAAATAGTTTGGTTGCCATCATGCAACTTCCGGGTTACTTTCGCGGTGGTGGAAATGGAATAGGAGAAAAGCAGAACCAAGCACTGTGGGCAGAGCTGCTGATGGGGCTGGCTGCTGGAATGACTGGGGGACGCAGTTTTGGCCGGTGGGAGAGGAGCGGTGAATGTGGAGTTGCAATTTAATTCCAGTACGTTTTGGTCAGGAGAAGGTGTGGTTTTGTTTTCAACATTCAGAAAGATTTTGTCGAGTTCTGTTTCATTGATTAATTTAAACAACGTATCCTTAGCTTTTTTTTTTTATTGTAAGGCCTATTACAATTTCCTTAGTGAGAGGTAACATGGTGGTTTTGAGGCCTCAATCGGGGTATCGGAGTGATACTTTTGGGGACTGGTATGAGGATGTGGCAGGCTAGCACCTTTGCCATTGATTATCAGAGGATTTACAATGGTGGTAAAGTGCCAGCCTGCTAATCTGATTGGCTCTTGGTTAATGTCCATGGTATAATAAGTATTACTGAACTGTAGTATAGGTGTTTTATCAGGTTATAATGTCTGGCATATAATTATATTGTTAAAGTATATCATTGCATCATCTCAATTGTCCTCTAAAAGAAACACACTACAAACTGGGTGCTTTGCAATTAGATGTAATCTGGTCTGTTTACAAGGGAAATGGAACCACTCTTGTCACTGAAACTGCCTCTCCAGTTATGGTGTAAAAAGAAAAGTGCCAGAACTGTATTGCACTGGAGGAATAGTAGTTCCCTGATCTAAATTTCTCCATTGGATGCAAAAAACTGCCATTCCCTCCCAGCAACATTTTTGTTGCCGATAGTTCTGAAATCTCATGATGTTCAATGCTATGCATCTCAGTGCCATCTATATCGTGGCATTATAGCTAAATAGATCTAGGCTACTACTATGTTAGCATCCCTTGGACTGAAAAAATTGGATAATTTGCCTTTTTCCGTTTTGACCACGCCCACCACTACTTCTATGTACCAGCAAAAAGTCTGCTTTTGGCTATGCCAATCAGCCTTACAGATGAGAGGTTTGTGCCAGATTTCAGCCGCTGCAGCCACATATCTGACACGAGCCATACTGAAATCCTGCATATATAAGTAGCTATATGATTGTTAAAAAAAATAATGTTTTCCATCATACAAAGGTACTGAATGGGAAGAACTCATGTCCAACACCTTTTGTGTTTACAAATTAAACATTTTCTAGGCAGAATGACTTAAAAAACAAACTATCCACCCACAAAAATGGTCCAACCAGCAAACTGTCTTTGCAATTGACTCTACAACTAGAAACCTATACCAATGGACCCCAAAATATGGGCCCACATATGCTTTTAAACCTGATTTGGTGATTTTCAAGCCTTTGCCATTTTAATATAGTACAAAAGTATAGAAGAACGTGCCAATATCGAAGGCACATCTATGCTTACCAGATTTATAGTAATGTGGTATTTTATTTTGATTGTATAGGAAGTGAAACTTAATAAAGAATCACCAACATGAGTGTTTAAAGTATACTGAATTGGCTGATGGAGATTACTCATTTAGGCCAACAAAGACAGCCCCTGTGTGATGTGGGACTGACTCTCTAATTTCACTAGATTTGTGACTATGCCAGGGTACTAGAGTGTGCTAAGTAGACAGAGGTAGAAAAGAGCTAGCACACACTACAGACAGATCTGCTATTTCTAGAACAAGACAGCATGGTATTGAAAGGGAGTACTACAAAAACTTGGAGCCTACACTGATTACTACAGACTTGATTAGATAAACTTCTAAGTATCTGTTGTACTGGAGATCCTAGATTAACGTCTGAAGGTCCTGAATCAGAATTTTTGGTCTATTTGTGGTGTTTCAGCTGGTAGCAGTAGTGGCCTGCGAGCTATTCACCGTCCCCCCAAAGCATCTCTCATTACTCACCATCAGCACTTTTTCTGAGAGGAAATAAAAGGACATTATCACCTTAAATGCCACTTACCATCCATCCTATCTTCATACTTGCTGTTATTCAACATAGATAACAGCTTTCCTCAGGGTTGGTTACTTCACTGGTCCACAGATTCTCACCATTCTATTATTAATCAGTGCTAGCAGCAGGAGATGATCCAACAAGAGCAGAACTGGATTTCTTCTGTTTTATAAAAGGAATGCTATTCTAAATGAACCAAGTACTAATGAAAGTGTGTGTGCGTGTGTGTGTGTGTGTGTTTTGCATGACTAAAGGATCAGCACATAACATAGCGGAAGAATGCAGGCAAATTGTACAAGTCTCACTCATGAGTACAGATGTATTTCCATAGTTCGCTCAAACCCATTATATATTCTTTTTACGCAACAGATTGAAAATGAGCAATTTTAATTTTTTTAAAACTCAGATTTATTCAATCAATATATCAGAACACCATTACACTGGCTTTTCCAACCAGTGCAAGTGTCTCTACATAGATGTGTCAATAGTTAAATAGATCTTAGTGGTGTATCTAAATCAACTTTATTCACTAAAGAAAGGTGAACGGGAAAAAACAACAACTAGGAGCTCAACAATGCTCTGACTGGACCATAAATGCTGTCTGAGTGTTATTATACAGTATGACCAAGTCTTGTATCAATCCATAGGGGGTAAGGGCATTGGCTGCATGTCCTGATCACATGTGGGAGGGGCCACAACTTCTCCCCTCAGCTGATGAATATGTCTAGACAGTTGCAAAAGAGTTCTTTACCTCCTGTTATGTCAAAACTGGCAATGCCCTTAGACAGAGTACTCCAGTGGCACTGACCTGTAAGTGTTTCAGGGTCACCAGATAATCCAGAAATTTCTCCACCCGCAGGTACAGCATTGCTGTGATGTGTTCCATCTTTCTGAAGGCCTGAAATTTAGTTATCCAAAACCTCAAATTGAGGAGAGACTTAGGAGAGCCATTTTACAGTAATACATTTATTGGCTACTGGTTACATTATAAACAATAATCTTATTTGTTTAGCTGGTACCATCCCTTCTGTTGGGATCCCCAGCACCATGTCCTGGAATGTGAAAGGGCACACTTTACCCAATACTTCTGTGATCGCCTGAGGTATCTGTTCCCAGAACCTAGAAACCCTGGACACTCCCAAAATGTGTGTGTAAGGGTGCCCCTCTCCCCTCACCCTCTCCAACACTTGTCATTACATGTGTTCCCAAAGTGTTTGGTAATTACAGGGGAATTAAAGTACCTTGCCAATATTTTCAAATGCAAATTCTCTGTAAACTGGTGATGTTGTAACCTTCCAACCCATCTGTTATCTCCTAAGCCATTGTTTTTCTACAATTTGGGTGCCTCCTCCTGCTGCCTAATATGCTCTAAGGGAGTTCCACTCCCCTTGCCGATGGTTAGATACATTTCAGAGATATATCTAAATTTATCTTTCAGTACTACTACTCATGCCAGCCCAGTAGTGCGGAGGGCTAGGTGCTGGGTACCTCACCTCCTGTCACACCAGCAACCCAGTTTTGGAAATAGATGCAGGTCGCTTGGAGGCCAGCCAGGGAGGGAGGATTGGGCATCCCTAGGACAGTTCTCCTGCCTTCAGGAAGGGGGTTACAGTGCCTCACTACTCATCTGCCACCTACAGAAATCTGGAGGCAGCACAGTGGGGTCATGCTGGGGGAAGAGATTACACACAGGATGCCAGGGACATCTCCGTGGAGGCAGACCTCGCACATCATGTCCATAGCACATGCTGTGGTCCCTTGGGGAGAAAATGAGGACAAGAAACCCAGGTGTGCTGCAAATAAAGACTGCATGTGCATTGCCCTGTTGTGAGGGGATGCACTGTTGCTTGCTGTGAAGTTGCTGTTGCTCAGTGTAATGCTGTGGTCAGAGAGAGCAGGTTATCAGCATTATTAGGGAGCAGTGCCATTGGCAGCAGGTGGTTCTGACACTTGCGGAGGATGCACAAGCACCTCCATTGCCATTCAGTGGGTGGAAAGTGCTCCATATCCCCCTGTGACAATCCCTGATTGGGCCTCTGGGGACTAACCTAGTGGTTTAAGTGGTACATGTTCTATGCAGGCTTGTACTGCATATAAGGGCAATGCAGGCAATAAGATAAGGAATGAGGTGCTTGGCATGTGCATGAAACATAGAAATTGTTGGCAGATAAGGACCGCTAGACCTATCCAATCTACCCATAAGCCCTACATTTGTATGCAGCCTCTGACCCTATCAGTCTGTGGTCTTTCCTCCCTCCTTCCTACCTCAAGGTTCCCTTGTGGCTGTCCCAGGCATTTTTAAAACCCCCACTGTTCTTGCTCCCACCACTTCTTGTGGCAGATCATTCCATGCGTCCACCTCCCTTTCTGTGAAGAAAAATGTTCTCACATTTCCTCTTAATCTACCCTCTTCCCATTTTGTATCATGCCCCCTTGTTCTTGTACTCCTACAATGGAAGAAGCCTCCCTCCTCCACCTTGTTCATGACCTTGAGGTATTTCAATGTTTCCATCACGTCCCCTTCTCCCTCCTTTACTCCAGTGAGTACATATTGAGGTCTTTTAGTCTATCCTCATATGTTTTGTGGTGTAAGCCATGTTCCATCCTGGTCACCCTTTTCTGGACCGCCTCCATTCTGTCAATGTCCTTGCGCAGGTGCGGCCTCCAGAATTGCACGTAGCACTCTAGGTGAGGCCTTAAAAGTGTTATATACAATGGCATCACCACCTGCCGCCTTCTGCTAGTGATCCCTCTGCCTATACGAACATACAAAGAAGCCAGCAGAAGAACACCATTTGGTCTATCAAGTCTGCTCGTACTGCAGGGTCCACAGCTTGAGCTACTGTCCCTGCCCTCCATCCCAACTCCTCCCATCCTCCCTACCTATGATCCTTACCTTCCCCCTATGCTTATCCCAGCCTCTCTTAAAGCTTCCCACTGTCTTCAATGAGATCACCTCTTCCAGCAGCGCATTCCAAGTGTCCACCACCCTCTCTGTGAAGAAGTGCTTCCTGCCCTCGATCCTAAACCTCCCACCCACCAGCTTAAGACTGTGCCCCCTTGTGTTATGGTTGCCACTCACCTTAAAGAGACTCTCTTTATCAACCTTATTTATCCCTTTCAAGTACTTAAAGGTCCCAATCATGTCCCCCCTCTCTCTCTCTTGTCTTTCGGGGAGTACATGTTCAGTGCCCTCAACCTCTCCTCATATGCCTTACCATGCTGACCCGCTATCATCTTTGTAGCCCTCCTCTGGACCTTTTCCAGCATCCCAGCATGCCACTGGCCCTTCCCGCCGCCTTTGTGCTCTGCTTTGATACCTTTAGGTCATCTGATATGATAACCCCTAGATCCTTTCCTCTTTGGTGATTGTCAGCACCCCCCATCCTATAGTTCTCCCCAGGGTTCCCGCTTACCAGATGCATTATTTTGCACTTCTTTGCATTAAACCTCAGTTGTCACACCTCAGATAATTTTTCAAGCTTTGCCAGGTCCCTCTTCATTGTCTCCACCCCTTCTGGAGTATCCACCCTGTTGCAGATGTTGGTGTCATCTGCAAACATGCAGACTTTTCCTTCCAGCCCCTCTGCAATGTCACTAATGAATACATTGAACAAGACTGGCCCCAGGACTGATCCCTGAGGTATTCCGCTGGTCACCTTCCTCTCCCCTGATTGGATCCCATTTACCACCATCTTCTGCCCTGTGTCTGTCAGCCGGTTACTGACCCAGTGAATCCCATTTTGCCCCATGCCCAGACTCCCATCTTGTTAAGCAGCCTTCTGTGTGGGACGGTGTTGAAGGCCTTGCTGAAATTGAGGTAGACGATATCCACCACCCGTCCCTGATCTACCTCCTTTGTCACCCAATCAAAAAAATCTGTAAGATTCATTTGACACAACCTTCCTGCCATGAATCCATTTTGCCTCATATCCTGGGCACCGCTGGATTCCAGGTGTGCCAGTATCCTTTGCTTCAGCAGTGTCTCCATGATCTTCCCCACCACAGAGATTAGGCTGACTGGCCCGTAGTTCCCCACTTCCTCCTTACTGCTGCTCTTGTGCAGAGGGACCACATGTGCCCTCCTCAAGTCCTCCGGAACCACTCCTGTGTTGAGCTCCTAGGTGTGATCATTGCAGGAGCTGTGGCCCTGCTACATATGGGTCTACCTCTGTGAACCATGCCATGGGGGATGGTCCATAGTGGACTTGACTGTGCCAGCGTGAGTGCCATATCCAGGCCTGTAGTGTTGACTTAAGCATAGAACATCGAAACATAGACAATGATGTCAGAAGAAGACCAATGATCCATCTAGTCCGCCCATAACACCTCATGATATCCCGACCTTTTGTCCATACAGGGTCTTTGTCTACAGTATCCACCCCCTTACTTCTGTTTTACAACTACCTCCCTGAGTAACAACTAAGTCCTTAACTATGTCCCAAATGTGTTTGAAACTGCTACTGGTTTTGGCACCTACTACCTCCACTGGCAGACTGCTGCATGGCTGAACCACTCTTTCTGCAAAATAAAATGTTCTCACGTCCCTCCTGAACCTTCCCCCCATGAGCTTCCATTTGTGACCTCATGTTCTAGATTCACCACTCTTGTTGAATAGTTCCTCGTAGTTCACCTTGTTCATTCCTTTCAGGAACTTGAAGATCTCTATTAGATCTCTCCTCTCTCATCTCACCTCCAGTGAGTACATGATCAGTGCCTTAAACAGATCCTCATAGAATCTGTTCTCCTGGCCCTGAATCATTTTGGCTGCACTATCTCCAGCCTGTCCTTGTCTTTCCCTAGGTTTGGGAAACCAGAACTGGACATAGTACACTAAAGTATGGTCTCATCGGTGATCTATAGAGAGGTAGTAATGCCTCTTTCTTCCTGCTGTCAAAATCAGTCCCAGTATACCCCAGCAACTTGTTTGCCTTACTGTAGGTCTTGTTACACTGAATAAATTGTTTAAAGGAGACACTTATGATATCTCCCAGGTCCCCTTTCTCTGAAGTGGTGTCCGACTTAACCCCTTCTATCCAATAATCCATTCTGGAGTACTGTTCCCTATTTGCATCACCTTCTACTTCTTGGCATTGAATTTCAACTCCCAAACTCTGGACCACCTCTCCAGCCTCTGCAGGTCCCTCTGCATTTCCCTTACCCCCTTCTCACCTTCTACCCTGCTGCAGAGCTTAGTGTAGTGTGCGAGGAGACACATCTTGCCCTGTATTCCTTCTCTTATGTCACAGATGAACGTACTGAAAAGGAGTGGACCACTGGCCCAGTGGCATGGAGGTCTGAGGCACTGGGCACCTTGCCTCCTTCCACACCAGTGACCCAGGTTCACAAACAGACATGGATGGCTCAGGGGCTGGCCAGGTGAGGAAAGCTTGAGCATCCGTATGACTGCTGTCCTCCCTTGGAGAGGGGGGTTGTTGTGACTCACTGCTGACTGCCACCTGGAGGTATCTGGGTGGTGTAAAGGTGTGGGATAAAACAGACACAACACACCAGATGTCAGGTACATAAAAACGCAAATGTGCATTATTTTATTGAAATCAGAAAATAAAAATAATAAACATACAGAAAGCAAAAGGTTATTCAATGTCCAGTATCCAGCAAACTTTCTAATTTTGGAAATTCCTGAGGCTTAGCTTCAGCCTTTACAAATAGAACTGTGTGAAAACAAGCACACACTTCTGAGGTCCTCCTCACTTGGTAGTCAGTATTCAACTAATTCCCCTATCTATCGTTGTTACTCCAAGTGGTGGGTTTTTATACGTTTCATGGATGACAACTCCGTCAGGTGATCCACCCATTTTTGCTGGGTTCCCCATCAATCAGTAAAGACATACATGTTCATACATGTTAATTTTTCTAGCCTAGACTCAACTCCTCTTTTCTTGGTTAAGGGGGTTTTATATTAAGGGGATTTTATGTTTCCATTTTGTTTAATCTCAAAAGATAGTTTTAATAACATATTACGTCTATGAGGGTTCCACTGCTTTTGCAAGGAGAATGAGAGAATGAGGGCGCATTCCTCTTCTCCCTTCTCCTGCCAACCCTTGGAACTCATCATATCTTTTCCTTTTTATTTCCATTAAATTGTTAAATGTGACACACTAAAATAGACAAGCACACAGCAAACGTATTTCATTTTCATTCCCAGCGTGAGCATCCATCCCACAGAAACAAAGAGCGAAAGGAATGGGGGAGGACCGGACACCCCACACATGGGCATCCACCCCAGACAGGGTTCACCCTGTCACAGGTCGAAGCACAAGTGAGTCACACAGTGGGAAGAGATCCATGTGCAGAGCGCTGAGGGTGTCTCTATGGAGGCAGACCTCGCACATTGTGTTCACTGCATGTCCATGGGCCCGGGGAAGAAACAGTGAAAAAATGGAGGCCTGGGGTCAGTGAAGCTCTGCCTGTGTCCTGACAATCAACCCTACCATTCCAGTCCCAAGGTCATACTGGATTGTCTGTTGGGACAAAGCTAGCCCTCCTACTCCCACTCCGCCATGGGGGGGGGATCTATGACAGTATTTGTTTCCAGACTCGAAGGAGGTAAGAGGATGACTGTGGGGCATGGGGACAGGGCAGATAAACTACCTAGACCTGCCTAGGAGTATAACAACTTTTGTGGGGGAAAAAAAAAAGAAAAGGACTGGACCCAGGACTGATTTAGCAGCCTTCTGTGTGGCACAAAGTTGAATGCCTTGCTGAAGTCGAAGTGGAGTAAATACACTGCATGACCTTTATCCACTGTCCTATTTCTCCATTCAAATAATACTATTAGAGTAGTCTGACAAGACATCCCTGCCAGGAATCTGTGATGTTTACTATCCTGGAGCCCATTTTTCTCTTTAAGTAGTCCACTAGGTCCTCTTTGACTAACGTCTCTGTCAGTTTACCCATCACAGAGGCAAGACTGACAGATCTGTAGATCTTGCCACTGAGCTGCCACTGATGCAGTTTGAAGATGCTGGTGAACCTGGATGTAAGCAGCCTGATAGCATAGAAGTGACCCTGAAGATGGAGGGTGATGTCAATGCTAAATCCAAATGGGGAAGATGCATCAACACCATCCTGCTAGGCTCCCCCCCCCAAATGTCCTCACAGCTGTCTTTGAAGGAGCAGGAGGTTAACATGAAGCTGTCTGGTAGTTTCTTGCGTCATAAGCGGCCAACAGAGATACCTGTGCAGGAGGTGTTTGAAGAAAGACATCCAATTCTATTATGCTATCTACAGCAGGTGTTGCTGCATGACTATCTGACCCACTTCTGGGGTACACCTGGTCCCAAGGAAAGCTGGGCGGAAGACCCAGAACTGGAAAAGTCTGTGCCCAGGTACATCTTCTTGGGAGATTGCCCCACTCCAGAGAGTAAGCCCCACACTTTAGGAGGAGACATGGGCTTGCCCTCTGTAGGGTCCAGCAACACAAGCATCTCTGCCAGTGTCATGGACAGTGATATGCATATGTCCATTGGCCCTGACGTCTTGAAGGACTGTTTGTCCCCTGGCTGAGGAAAGCCCACCCTTCTGAAATTGTGCTTAGGAGGCCAGAAAGTTGCTCAGAGAGTGAGAGAAATGAAGCTGCAATGTTCGATATATGCTGGTGTGGCTGTAACTGATCGGATGGGTGGTTAAGATCAACCAACAGCTTTGCAAAGAAATGAAATGTTTCCCGAACTGAGAAAAGCTGCAAACATTAAGACACAATCCAAATTTCACACTGGGTACCACGCTCATTCAAGGTACTTTTCTTTCAACAACCAACTTATAGCGGTGTCCATCAAATTCAAGTCTGCCATCGAATCCCTCAAATACCAAGGATAGTTGACAAATACCCAAATACTGGGGTGTATTTGAGATATTCGACATCATGTATTCAACAACAATTTGAGATCTTGTGAGAGCTCCTCTGCCAGTCCCCAGGCTACTCAGAGAGCTTCCCAGAGCTTTACTATGTGACCAGCCTTGCCAGTGGGGTGTGCGATTAACGAATATTAAATCCTGAAATACAATAAATAATGCACTGTTTAGTATTCGGAATCTGAATACCAAATAGCAGTGCTATTTAGCTGACATTTGGGTCGGTGTTCCAGTAGGATTTTAAGACCTTACAGTACTTCTTGTCCAATCGCTGAGTGTTTGCCAAAACCAGATCATGTGACTGCCACATTGCAGCAGAGAAAAATGTAGTGGATTGCATAGCAGAGAGAACTTTGGAGTGGGAGAGATTAGTAGTAGAAGAAAATTACATTTTACATCACAAAACCTTTGTTTTTTGTTTTTTTGGACTGTGTTTCTAGTGCCTGGTACTAATGGGGGGGGTCCCAAAAAACCCATCTGATCTAGTGATTTATTGGCCAGGAGCTAGAGAAAGACTTAGTTTCACTACCTTCATTTCAGGGGCATCTGTGTTGTGCTCTGTGGAGGTGAAGGAGTACTGTGTTTCTTAGTGCCTGCCTGGTACTGATGGTAGGCTTTTTTCCCCAGATAAATCATCTGATCTAGTGATTTATTTACCAGGAGCAGCAGAGAGACTTGGACTGCAGTTTTACTACTACCGCCTTGATTTCACAGGCCTCTGTGCTCAGAGGTGAAGGAGAAGAATACTGTGTTACTGAAACTATGTTATATCTGTATTAATTACAGTAGTTCTAACTTCTAGCTTGACTGCTGTACTTATTTAAAAAAAGTTCTGTCTTTAATTTGGTGGTGTAATAAGTATTCTTGGGGGTGGGGGGAGGTTCTCAGGTTTCACTAAAGCTAGTAGCAGCCAGAAATCTCAGAAGGCAGTCGGCATGCACTCTCAATGGCTACAATTTAGGGCCAGGTAATGATGCCACACAGTTGCACTGCATGCACACCCTTGCACAGCATTGCCTGCCCTGCATGCATACGTGATATTTGCAAGATTTGTTTTGTGCTAAAATAAAGCAGAACCTTTGCACATTTACAAATAAAAAATTACAGTAATTGTACTGTAGAAATCTGTCTTTAAAAAATATTTGTGGTGTAATCAGAGGTTGGGCTCAGGTTTCATGAAAGTCAATAGCTGCCAGCAGTCTCGGATGGCAGTCAGCTGACTGCACTCCCACTGCCCACAGTTTAGGGCCAGATGGTGATATTTGCTCTGCGCACACACCATTGCCTGCCCTGCGTGTGTGCTGCTTGCAAGAATTTTTGTCCTAAAATAAAGTAGTACTGCTGCTTGTAAGAATTTTTTTTGCACTAAAATAAAGCAGAAATTTTGTACATTTACAAATAAAGCAATTACAGTAGTTCTGCTATAGAAATCTGTCTTTAAAAAATAGTTGTGGTGTAATCTGAGGTTGGGCTCAGGTTTCACAAAAGTCAGTAGCCACCAGCAGTGTCAGAAGGCTGTCGGCTGTCTGCACTCCCACTGCCCAGAGTTTTCGGCCAGATGGTGATGCTCGCACTGCGTGCACACCCTTGCCTGCCCTGTTGCGTGCATTCTGCGTGCAGTGATTTTTTTGTGCTAAAATAAAGCAGTACTGTTGCTTGTAAGAATTTTTTTGTACTAAAATAAAGCAAAATGTTTGTACATTTACAAAGGATTAAGTACTTGAGAGCATTTAGAACTTATTGGCAGGTAGAGGTGGTAAAAAACGTACTTGGTTCAGCCCATGCAAATCTACAATGGAGGAACAGGTTGGTAATGCTGAACCTGAATGTGAGCGACAATCAGGCCATATTTGGTGCCCAAAATTATTCTTTACCCCTTCCAAGCCTATTCCAGCAACAGTAATACTGTGGCTGGCACAGGACAAAGTGATACAAGAAGCACAAGCTGAAGGACACTGTTCTCGAATCCCACCACAACCACCAATGTGTCCCCATCTCTTAACAGTACCATCACATCTGTCATTCCCACCATCACCACTGTATAGACCTTGTCTTCCACAACAACTGGCAGCATGACTACTACAGCCAGTTCTGCAACTGTGACTGTCACTCCAGGACACTATGAACCCTGCCACTACTGTCACAACTGTAACACTATCACCACAGTCTGGTATCCCTGCCACGGTGTATATTACCAATATGACAACTACAGTTGATACAGCTATGCCTCCTGCTTCCCAGCTTCTTAGTACTCCTGAAAAAGTTGTAGAGGAGGACCAGTCATCTGGTTCTGAGTATTTCCCTTCACATGAATTGTCCAGTGACACCTCATCTTCTTCATCAGATGCAAATGTGAGTGACTTTGAGGATGAGGCAGAGTATGCTATGTACCTAGAGGGCAGAAAACAAAGTGGCTGGCAAAACAGCCTCTAGGAGTAGCACTAGTACCAAGGGTAGTAGAAGTAGCAGTAAGTGTAAGGGTCCCCTTCCCTCTAAGAAGACCAAACAAGCAACACTGATGTTTCTTCTGCAAGCGCCATCACAGTCTGAAGGCCAGCCAAGTGATGGCAGCACTGGCATGGCACCCTCAGGGGCAGTGGTCACAGGGCAAGAACATCAGGACAAGACAGGCACAGCTGTTGAAGACAGAACTGGGGAGATGTGATGCTACCAGAATCATTGGTAACTGCTGTGTTAAAAGTGGTGTGTGGCTGCATTTCACTGTGTTAAAGGAGGACACAAGGAAGGCAGTCTGTTCTTTTTGCAAAACCACTATAAGCCAAGGGAAATCACTCTCTGACATAACCACAACACCATTACAGAACCACTTGAAGCTTAAGCACCCTCAACTGTATCAAAGGTCTTCTGGGTCTGGATCCAGACCCTTGGTTTCACCAAGACCAAACCCCTATGGCAGACAGGCATGCACTGTTGGCAGTGGTGGTGGTACTGACAGATCTGTTTTCGAGCAACCCAGTGGTTATGGCACTCCTTCCCCCTCAGTAACACAGAGTCCATCTACTCCGGTGGTCACTTATGACTCTAGTGATACTACAAGGCAGAGACAATCAGCAGTTCGCACAACACCGTTATTGAAGTGGTCTACATCGATGTCTACCATGGCAGTTCCAATAATGGATGCTCTGCATGCACAAACAAAATATCATGCCTCATATCCAGCAGCACAGCAAATCACACAGCTGATCATTGAGATGATGGCATTGGATCTCCCTCCTATGTCAGTTGTGGAAGATACTGGCTTCTGATGGTTTTTCAACTATTTGCACCCATGTTATCAGATCCCATCGTGTACTACGTTTCCATGGATTATATTGCCATGAGTTGTATGATGGTGTGTGATCTGCTGTTGCTGCTCTGCTTGCAGAGGCTGTTGGTGGTGTTTTTTCACTGCACGTCAGATTTCTGGACTAGCGATAACTCTCTGCATGCCTATCTCTCCTTAACTGCACACTGGTGTGTGCTACACCCTGCTGCTGCTGCTTCCGTTGCATCATCTAATGGCACACCCTTGCCCCCCCCCCTCCACAATCTGGTAGTCTCAGATCAGCTCTGATGAACATTGGACTGATGGAGGAAGACCGCCTAGCACATAATATTCTCATGTTCCTGCAAGACATGTTGCGGTCTTGGACTGGTGTTAACACCAATTTAAAAGTTGGCTTTTTCATTACTGACAATTGCACAAACGTGCTGAAAGCCATCAATGATGACCATTTTGTGAGTATTTGTTGCTTTGTACACACCCTAAATTTAATGGTGACTCATGCACTGCGTAACAGTACTAGGACCAACAACATATTATCCACAGCACATTCCATCTGCAGCAATTTCCATCACTCTGTACAAGCCACTAACAAATTATGAGAAGTTCAGGAACTCCTTGGTCTGCCCCAATATCATGTGATACAAGATGTTAGCACTCATTGGAATTCTTCATACCTGATGCTTTCACAACTGCTGGAGCAAAAGCGGGCACTACACGAAATGCCTATGGAGGCAGACATTGGGAAGCTCCTAGGATGTCATGATTGGTTAGTTCTTGGGGGTATGGTGAAGGTTCCTGTGCCATTTGAGAGGAGTACATGTGATCGGTGTGCTACCACAGCCTTACTTAGTCAGGTCATCCCAGCTGTGCATATTCTCAAAAAATCATTACAACGGTTTTTGGCTGACAATATACTCAGTCCACAAGAGGTCACTGAGCTTGTTATTCATCCCAGTGCAGAATTTAATGCAAGGTTTGCCACAGTCATGGATAACTGCCATCACGTATTCGCTACCATGTTGGACCCTAGGTTCAAATGCGGGACCCTTCATATAGCCATGGACAGCCACAGGATGACTCATTTTAGGCAACAGCTGAGTGAAGAGTTAAATAGTGCCATGCAGGCAGTCAGACACTCGGAAGGGGAGGAACATGCTCCAGTTCAGGTTCCTGAAGGAGACAGACAGGCATGTGGTGGCATGGAATCAGATGGTACTGGTGGAGATGGGGAAAGCTGGCATAGTGGCAGTGCAGAGGAGGGTGACTAGGCATTACTCAGCACATCATTGCGACAACAGCAACATAAACGCTCACAGTCTCAGCCTCTCGCTACAGAAAATTTACTTAATGACTATTTTGCAGAATTAATTGAGCCATTTGAAGTTGATCCACTGGGCTACTGGATTCAGAAAATGAACTCCACACTTGACACAACTTGCTTTAAAATACCTAAGCTGCCCTCCTACAAGTATGCTATCCAAGAGGATGTTTAGCACTGCTGGTGACGTTGTTGAGCCACACTGTACCAAGCTGGAGCCTTAACACATTGAACAGCTAGTGTTAATTAAGATAAACTTACCAGTAATTGGCTACAAATATGATCTGCCTACATAAAACTGGTGCTACAGTACAGCTCTCAATCTGCCTAACGTTATGGCAGTGTAATGTTGCTTTTTTTGGGTCACCTTTCTTTTTTCTATCACATTAATTATTTAAATAAAAGGGCAACATTCCACTACCTGGCAAATAACTGCAGGACCACCATGAGGCCCCTGTTAAACTAGAAACATTTAAATACTGTATCATGTTTTAGTATGCTTACTATTGTGTACCTTAGGTTACTAATTATCTGTTGGAAAAGGACCGCTTGGCCCACACAGTCTGCCCAGATTGTCCATCCCTGCCTTATCGGTCTCATCTGCAGACCCTAAAGCAGCCCTACTGCCTACTGACTGTTTTCAAATACACCCCAGCCCTATGCCTATCTCATGCATGCTTGAAGCCCCACACACTGTTTTCACCACCATCACCTATGCCTGCAGTCTCTGTCATGCATCTACCATGCCTTCTGTGAATAAATATTTCTTCATGGGCAGACTGGATAGGCCTTGCAGTCCTTATATGCCGTCAACTTCTATGTTTCTATGTTTCACATCTGTCTTGAACTCCCCCTTCAGCTTCATCACATGACCCATTTCCCCTGGTACTTCTGCTCTTTCTCATTTGAAAGAGACTCCCCTTATGTGCCGTCTTCACCCCTGTGAGGTACTTGTATAGGTCTCTATCATGGCACATCTCACTTTCCTCTCTTCCAGAGTGCACATACAATGCACTTACGCCAATAACATTTTAGTTGCCCTAAACATAAAGATGTCACCTCATCTGCAGCCTTTGGTCAATCTATGATCACTGTCTGTCACCTGACCACTGACCAGTGCAGCAGTTTTTTGCCTTTTTGGTCGGCTGAAAGGCTGTTGGGGAGTGTTCATGGCAGAATAAACTGTTGTACTTAGAAAGGGAAAGGAATGGTGAGTTTAAAGTGTTACAATGTCTTATTTTAAAAAACAGTTATCTGGGGTTGAATAACAAATATCTGGCATCCCGAATACAAATATTTGTCGGAATATTCGAATTAAGGTATTTGCACACCTCTACTTGCCAGTGTATAGCCACACGAATTGAAAGGAAGCTGTTGTTCTCTGTGAAGGAGTTGTGCTTTTCTAAAACAAATTAGGAAAAAAAATTGTACATATATTTTTTTTTACTCTTCTGTTTTGTGACTCTTCAGTGGAGACTGTGGTGCTGCATTTGACTGAATGATTGATCGCAAAGTTTTTTTTTACAACAGAACCAATCATGGTGTAATCTTCAGGCCGGGGTCTCTCTGCAGTTGCAGGCTAGGCTAGCTTTTTCCTGCTGGCTAGTCTGCTCCTGTGACTTCTTCAGACGTATAGTGCTGAAAAAAATGTTTTTTCATTTTGTAGTAAATATACTACTCTGTATCTGTTTGTGTATGGAAGGCAAACATGTTAATGTGTGTTCTGAAGCTGCTACCAGTGTGCAAAGTCAGATTTGCTTCCTTATTTCCTTTCTGTAGTTTAATTATTTAAAAAAATATGTTTTTTTCTCTCTTGTCACTGCAGTCCTTGTTTTGGCAGTGCACTTAGGCATTTGTTGCCTGTCTATCACCACTGGAAGTGCATAGGCAGCCCTACATTGGAGTACTGTGAACCAGAGGTCCAGCAGACCCCCAGCAGCATTCACAGAAGGGGTGCACACCCCTTGCACACTCAGTCCCTGGCCGATTATGCAGCTACATGCAGCAGGTAGTCCAGGGGTGTGTCTGGGGGGGATCTTCTCATATTACATGCCATTCCCTTAGGCACAGCATGCTGGAAAAGGGGGCACAGGATATGGAAGCAGGGACCCTGCTGCATCTTTAGTGTGCCTCCCCCATGACACCCACCAGCTGTGGTGAGACAAAGAATCCTCCCACCGTGCTGCCTCAGCCCAATGGGCTGACAGTAAGGGCTGAGGGCAGTCATTCAGCCAATCACCCATACTTTTAAAATTGTCTGGTCCCACACCTTCCCAGAATCCCCTGCTCACAAAAACTAGTGGATCCACTTTGGGACCTGAGACGGGCATCCGACTGAATGTCTGCCCATTTCCCTCAATCCGCACCATCATGCAGCTGTGCACCAGAGGCTGGGCCACAGACAGATGCTCTGTGGGGGTGAACAATTGTGCATAACATGCACCCTGCACCTGTCCACAAGTGCAGAGCTACACATGTCAGGTACACGCACTATAGTGCATAGCCCTCATGGAAAGCAACAGGTGAGTAGCAATATCACTTTGCTTTGCAGCTTCAGCTTACAATTGTTCCTGTAGCTGAGCTGTTATTTCTTAAAACAACTGTATAAAAAATAGTTCTGGTCCTTTTGTCTCACCACAGATTTTGTCTGTGCCCTAGGGTAGGCAGGGAACCCTTTTGTTTGCAGACTAGGTTGCCCTAACTTACTGTAGCTGTTATTTTTTCTTAAAACACCTAGGGCTTGCATTAGCATTAGCAAACTGGAGGTGAGTTTGGCCCTCTGCTTCCAAAGATAGGGGTCAGCTGGGAAAATCCAGGGGTCAGATGCATGATGTAATGTCTTTAAACTAGCTTTCCTACCCTTTTATTACAAATAATTGATGCAAGTCTTTCAATGTACAGAGTCCGTGATGAAGCACAACCTTCAGTTTTGTGCTTCAAAATCCTCAAAAACTCAATCTGGGGACTTCGGTAGGGGGGTTAATGCAAGCCCTGAACACCTATATAAAATAAAGTCTTTTGGTCTCTGGCTGCCACAGACTTTCTCTGTGCCCTATGATAGGCAGGGGTAGGGCATCTTTGCGGCTTTCTGACTGCAGCTGTTATTTGTTAAAATAGTAAAAAGTTTCAAACACCAATTTAAAAAAAAATTGTTGAAGTATTTTTGTCTCCAGACACCACAGACATTATCTGTGCTCTAGAGTAGGCAGGAGCCAGGGAGGCATCTTTGTTGCCCAGACTTAGCTTTCTGACTGCTGAGTAAAAAGTCACAAATAATAATAATATAAACAAACATTTGTCAATGCCAAATGTTGTCTTGCTAGCATTGGCATTGGTAGTGCAGGAGTTAGATGCATAATAGGAATGGCAGTGAAGTACTGATCTGATGCCAACTCCACCGCCACCCTGCAGAGACTGACAGGCATTGGGGTGTGCCTTTGGGTCGTCAGCCATAATGCTCATGCCATTTCACCTCACCCTACCCTGTAGACACTGACAAATGTCGCAGTGTGCCTTGGGGTCTTTGGGCCTTATGCTCACCCCATTCCATAAGAAATACGCTGAGATGGGTGCAGTATAGGAGAATGGTGGGAACTTTGGGGCTGAAGAGTCCAAGGCACACCTTGATGCCTGTCACTGGCTGCAGGGTGGGGGTTGGGGTGAAATGGCATGAGCATTATAGCTGACAATCCCAAGTCACACCCATGACACCTGTCAGTCTCTACAGAGTGGGGCGTTATGGTTGGAAACCATAATGCCCTGGGTGTTTGTTGGTATTTTCACTGCATATTTTTAACATGGGCTTTTTGTAACCCCACCTCATGAACAGTGGCACTATCAGTTCATTAGCCAAAAGGTGATTTTGCACAGTGACTGAGCCATTTAGCGACACAGGTGCGAAAACACATTTCAGGCAGGATGTGAAAAATGACAGCTGTACTGTTCATGAGGAGGAATAAAGAAATGGCAATGTTGAAAATCTGCAATGAAAATATGAAAAATTGGTGAAGTCAAGAAAGTGCGTGGAAACTGCGCAATGCACACCTGTAATGCAATTATTTGGGAGAATTTTTTAACCAAATTTTCAACCTAAGCATTTTGGGACCTCTGCTCATGAACAGTGGCACTGTGATTTTGTTAATCTGTCCTGACAGTTGATTTCCCACAGCGACCATGCCATTGTGTGCCAGATGTGTGAAAACACATTTCGGGCAGAATGTGAAAAATGACAGTTGTACTGTTCATAAGGGGGTGTGAAAAAATGACAATGTTGAAAATCTGGAGTGAAAATATAAAAATTTGTTGAAGTTATGAACGTGCGAGGAAACTGCGCAATGTATGCTCGTAACACTGTCATTTTTTGGAATTTTTTCACCAAGTTTGCAACATAGACTTTTTGGGACCCCACCTCATGAACAGTGTCACTGTCGTTTTGTTAACAGGTCCAGAAAGGTGGTTCCATACAGTGACCATGAAATCATCTTTTGGGACTGAATAATGAGATGACAGCACATGGGTTCATGAGGTGGGGTTCCAAGGACCCCACGTTGAAAATTTGAAGCCAAAGTTCCAAAAAATGGCTGAGATATCCACCTAAGTTGAAACCCCTCCATTGATGCCATTAAACAGCTTACCGGCATTTCTTCATTTTGCAGTTCGGCTTTGCAGAGTCCAGACATGTTCTCGCTCCACCGAAGATTGCAACACTGGACCTCTGAAGGTAAGTATGGGGTGAGGGGGTGTGTGGGAGGGTGCACAGAGGGTGGGTGCAGGATGGGGAAGGGCGCCATGCACAACGAGGGACCGTTTTCTGTTTTTCAGGCACAAAAAAGGAAAAACGGACATTGCAGGACCGTTTTCTTTCTTTACAGGTGAAATGAAACAAATGTTGGGCACACTGGGGTGGGCTCCTAGTGTGCCCCATGACTTTTGGGGGGGGAATGCTGGCCACACTAGAGTGGGCACCCAGTGTGTCACACAATGGGGGTGGGGGGAGTATCATGCCGACACAGTCGGCTTTGTGTGAGCAGCGGCACACTGGGAAGGGTTCCCAGTGTGCCATACAATGTAGGGTAGTGGGGGACATGCCGACACATGGATTGCACCCCTGATGTTGGCTTTGTTTGGGGATTGTGTGGCGGTGTCAAGAGCCACCACCATGTTTACTGAAATGTTTCACCAGGAAAGGCACATACGGGAGGCGTGTCATCTATGGCGCTGCATAACGAGCTTGTCTCTGATTACAGCGGCACATTTCTTTCAAGTTGGTGGCACTTTACATAATTTTTGCATCAGCGCTAGTATGCTGGCTAATTGGGGAATGAGGGATGCACCTACTAAGGTGTGCCCTGCATTCGCCAATACTGACACACCTCTCACTATGCTATTACTACCAGAAGATGTTGCTTGCACCTGCGCAAGACAACATAAAAATTATTGAAGTCTTTTTGTCTCCAGATGCCATAGACTTTATCTGTACGCAAGGGTAGGCAAGGCCGGAAGGCACTTTTTTGGCCTAGACTTAGCTTTCTAACTTACTAGGTTTACTATATGTATTAGACACAAGAAGGCCGAGGCTCATCGGGAGTGTCTCCCACATCTTTGTGGGAGAATTATGTGTGTCCCTTTGTCCAATTTAAGTGCATATCTAACCTGTCTTTGAACATGCTGTCATTTTTAGCTTCTACCACCTGTTGTGGCAAGGCATTCCATAGCTTGGCTGCCCTGATAGTAAAGTAATTATCTCTTTTTCGCATATTAGTTTTTGGGATTACTAGCTGTTTGTTACGGCTTCTTAGGTTTACACTTCTTGCATTATATTCAAAACTGCATTGTGCCATAAGGGATGGTTTCTGTAGTATCCCATATATTTGTAACAAATCTCCCCTGCTACGCCTCTCCTCTAAGGTGACAAGCCATGTTCTTTCTAATATTTCATTATATGTTAGATGCCTCAGATTGGGAATAAGTTTGGTGACCCTATGCTGCACTTGCTCTATATGGTGTATGCCTTTTCTTAGATAAGGATTCCAGAAGGGGGAACAGAAGTCTAGGTGGGGTCTGATGTAGGTTCTATATAGGGGTAGGATACACTGCTCACTTTTATTTACAAATGAACATTTAATACAGTTTATTAACATATTAGCTGTTTGTGTGATCTTATTACAATGACCTGTCTGGGAAAATGAATCATTTATTATGATCCCCAGGTCTCTCTCTTTTGAGACTGCTCTTAAATTTTGATTTTGTAATTTGTATGTTAATAAGGGGTTTTATTTTTCCCATACTGTATGAAGTACCACACATTTGCTGATATTTAGGGGCATTTTATTTTTGATTGTCCACGTCTCTGTAGTTTTGAGATCGTTTATAAGAACTGCTTGTTTTGATATTGTGTCCACCTCTCCCCCAATGTTTGTATCATCAGCAAATTTCATGATGGTAGTTCTGATATTTCTGTTTATGTCACTTATATACAAGTTGAACAATGTAGGGCCAAGGACCAAGCCCTGTGGTACCCAACTTGTCACTTCCCCAGACCATACAAATGTCGACCCACCCTTACTGTTTGTGCTCTTCCCAACAGCCAATTCTCAATCCATCTGGTAATCAGGGTGCTTAACTATATGCTGTTTAGTTTTTCAGTCAGTTCCTTGTGTGGTACTTTACCAAAAGCCTTTTCAAAATTGAGCATAATCACATCTACTGGTTCGTTTTTATCCAGGCTGACCCCAGTGCTGTTACAGAAGGCAATTAGGTTTGTGCTACACGAGTGACCCTGGGTGAATCCATGCTGGTTGCTATCTGTATGACCAAGCAGAGCTAGTTTCATTTCTATCCTATTTTTGACTATTTATTCCATAGTTTTGCTTAGTATTGAAGTCAAGCTAATAAGCTGATAGTTTTTAACACTGTCTTTTTCACCCGTCCTAAAAATTGGTACCACAATTGATGTTCTCCAATCTTTTTGTACGTGACCAGTTGTTATGGATTTATTAAATATAGACACGATGGATTTTAGTAAACTGTCAGCTGTTACCACAAGTAATTTTGGATTGATATTATCAGGACCTGCTGCCGAATGTTCTCATATTTTTTTTAATGCAATCCTACACTCTTCTATGGTAGAGGGAGGAACGATAGATTTATTGTCATGCTTAACAGTGCTGTTTGATTTACTGTTGTAGACTGAACAAAAGTAGTCATTAAAGGCCTCTGCAATTATTCCCTTATCTTTTTAGTAATGTTACCAATAGTGAAAGGGCCCAAATTATATGACTGATTTTTTTTTTGCTATTGACATAGGCAAAGAAAGATTTATTATTATCCTTTGTATGAGCTATCTTGAACTCTAATCTATATTTTTCTTTC
Source organism: Neoceratodus forsteri (assembly GCA_016271365.2). Classification (NCBI taxonomy): domain Eukaryota; kingdom Metazoa; phylum Chordata; order Ceratodontiformes; family Ceratodontidae; genus Neoceratodus; species Neoceratodus forsteri. Next base: position 439,714,299 of record CM057453.1, read on the forward strand.
TTTGTTAGCCTCTTTAGAATATTTACTTCTGCCTTATACGTTGCATAATTTTGTGAAGTTTTACTTTTTTGTGGTTTTGAGTATGCTTTCTCCTTGGTTCTAATTTACTTCCTTACTGTAGTTGTTATTCATTAAAACAGTAAAAAGTTATGAACAACAGTTTTAAAAAATTGTAAGTCTTTCTATATCTGGGCCAGATGCCACGTACTTTATCTGTGTCCTATTGTAGGGAAGGGAGCACCTTTACGTCCTAGACTTAGATTTCTGGCTGTTGTTAAAACAGTAAAAAGTTAGAAACAACAATATAAAACAAGCATTTGTCAATGCTGAATGTTGCCTTGCTGGTGTTGGCATTGGTAGTGCAGGAGTTAGAGAGATGCATAATAGGAATGGCAGTGAAGTATGGAACCGACGTCAACCCCACCCCACCCTGCTGAGACTGACAGGCATTGAGGTGTGCCTTTGGGTCATCGGCCATAACGCTCATGCCATTTCACCTCACCCTTCCTTGCAGACTCTGACAAGTGTTGCATTGTGCCTTGGGGTCATTGGGCCTTACGCTCACCCCATTCAATAAGGAAGTACATTGAGATGGGTGCAGTATAGAAGAATGGGGTGAAGTTTGGGGCCAAAGAGTCCAAGGTACACCTTGATGCCTGTGACTCACTGCAGGGTGGGGGTGGAATGGCATGAGCATTACAGCCAACAGTCCAAAGGCACACTCCTGACGTCTGTCAGTCTCTACAGGGTGGGACGTTACGGTTAGAAATCCTAACGTCCTGGGCGTTAGTTGATATTTGCACTCCAAATTTTCAACATGGCATTTTTGTAACTCTGCCTCAAGAAAGCATTTGGGACCTCTGCTCATGAACAGTGGCACTGTGATTTTGTTAATCTGTCCTAAACATTGATTTCCCACACTGACCGCACCATTCTGTGCCAGATGTGCGAAAACACATTTCAGGCAGGATGTGAAAAATAACAGCTGTACTGTTCATGAGGAGGTGTGAAGAAATGGCAATGTTGAAAATCTGGAGTGAAAATATTACAAATTCTCAAAGTTACGACTGTGCGTGGAAACCGCGCAATGCACGCTCATAACACAGTCATTTTGTGGAATTCTTTCACCAAATTTTCAGCATAGGCATTTTGGGACCTCTGCTCATGAACAGTGTCCCTGTGATTTTCTTAATCTGTCCCAAACATTGATTTCCCATGGCGATCATGCCATTGTGTGCCAGAAAGGCAAAAACACAATTCGGGCAGGATGTAAAAAATGACAGCTATACTGTTCATAAGGAGGTGTGAAAAAATGGCAATGTTGAAAATCTGGAGTGAAAATATAAAAAATACTCAAACCTACTACCATACATGGAAACTACGCAATGCACACTCGTAACACAGTCATTTTTGGAATTTTTTTTTTACTGAATTTGCAACATAGACTTTTTGGGAGCCCACCTCATGAACAGTGATACTGACATTTCATTAATTGATCCCAAAAGGTGATTCCACTCAGTGATCATGAAATCACCTTTAGGGACCGAATAACAACATGATAGTGACTGAGTTCATGAGGTGGGGTCTCAAGAACCCCATGTTGAAAGTTTGGAGCCAAAAGTCACAACAATGGCTGAGATATCCTCCTAAATTGAACCCCCCCCCCATTTATGCCATTATACAGCTTACCGGCATTTCTTCAGTTCACGGTTGGCTTAGAAGAGTGCAGACGTGTTCCCGCTCCACCAAAGATCATCGCACCAGGCTCCAGAGGTAAGTATGGGGAGAGGGAGGTGGTGAACGCAGAGGGTGGGTACAGGTTGGGGAAGGGGGCACCGGAGACAACAAGGGACCATTTTCTCTTTTACAGGTAAAAACAAAAGACATCACAGGACGTTTTTACAGGTGTGTTTTGGCACACTGAGGTGGGTTCCCAGTGTGCCACCTGTGTTTTTGGGAGGAGGACTGAAGCCAATGGGATTGGGCCCTCCGTCGGCACACAAAATGTATCTGTGTTTGGGGGGGGCACATGATACCAAGGGGGATTGGACACCCCCTCGGCACACAAATTAAATAAATAGGGGGACGTTATGCTGATGGGGATTGGGCCCCCCTATCTGCAAATGAACTGGGAAGGGGGCATGCCTACAGGGGGATTGGGCACCCCCGACATCAGCTTTCAGGTAGGACTGTGAGAGGCAGACGGCGATAGCCGCCATGTTTATTGAAATGTTACACCAGGCAAAGCACACCCTGCAATGACAGGTCTCTCCCTCATTGCAGCGGCGAAATTGTTTCAAGTTGGTGGCACGCTTTTGCACTGCTGTCTTAAACAGCATGCTATTTCATTGATACCACAGAGCCTAGCCTGAAAAAGCAGTGGCGCCATTGGCCACAACACGACCACACCTCCAAAACCTGCTATTCCAAGCTACCACAATATGTTGTTTTCACTTGCATGGAAGACAGCATAAAAATAGTTGAAGTCTCTTTGTCTGCAGAGTCCAGACACTACAGATGTTGCCTGGGCTGTCAGTTACATTTGCTGACTACTACTGCAGGATAAGTAAAATACAGTAATTCTTCCTGTTTCTGATTCCTGCTGATGTAAAAAATATTTTTTTTTCTTTTTGCATACATGATTGCATTAGAAAAAGTATAGCATTAGAAAAATTTATATTTGAAAACATTATTCCACTTCTCTTGCAATTTATCTGATGCATGAGAAAATGTTACACAAACAGTCAAGTACTGTCAAAAAGCATCTGTGGACCAACCTCTCCAAAAGTGATTCAGACAGGGGTTGACGTTCGACTCATGTTCGCTGTCCTGCTGTCCCCTTCACTCCAACCAGACCAGTTGCTACTTCACCCATTGTAGCACTGCTAGTAGCACTGCCATCTCCACTGTTCAAGGGAAAGTTCCAGCCTTTGTAGTGACCAATGTTGCCACGTTGGCTGCCACCATCACCACCACCACCTGACAACATTACCACCACCATCAAATCCACCAGTACCACCATGACCAGAGTTCATGACAGAAGTATTCAGTTATGGCATTGTGGTTAAATCCAAGCATTTCCTCTAAGCATGATGAGGACAGCGAGACAATATCTTTTGTGTCAGAATATACTCCTACCCCAGAAGATTTAAAAAGGCTTGAGGATGTGTTCCACGACACATCCTCTGAGAACAATGATCTGAGTGAGTCTAAAAATGCTGAAACTGTATCCTCACCTCATTCCACAAGGAAGCACTCGGGTCAAAAGCAATCCCATAAGTCAGCAGCTGAAAGCAGGCATAAAACGTCTGTCACTGAAACATAGAAACATAGAATTTGATGGCAGATAAGGACCACTTGGCCCACCTAGTCTGCCCATTTCCCTACCTAATGGAAAAGCTGCAGATCCTAGTTAACCAACTACCTACTTCCTCCTACCCCCCACTAGAATTGCTTTATGTCTGTCCCATGCATTCTTGAATTCTCCCACTGTTTTTGACTCCACGACCTCCTCAGGAAGGCTGTTCCATGCATCTACAACCCTCTCCATGAAGAAATACTTCCTCACATTACCTCTGAGATGCCCCTCCCCGTATCTTCAAATTGTGTCCCCTTATTCTTGCACATCTATTTTTCTAAAAGATGCTACCCTCTTGGACTTTGTTGATTCTCTTGAGGTACTTTAAATTCACTTATTCCCTACCTGCAACAGTCTATTGTTTGTGTCAGCCTGTGATAAAGACCTTCGTTAGTGACTGTTTCCATTACTTGCTGCATTCTATCAACAATTGTGCCATGGCTACTCTCTGCTACTGAATTGTGAGTGTGCCTCTAACAGTTTGAAATTCCTGGTAACAGCATGGTGAACCGGCCACCAGTGAGAGAGGTGATGATTGGGAGTGCACATCAGCAGAGGAGGAGGGGCAGTTATCTTTAAAAGGCTTGTGCTGCTCTGAACCTGCACAGGTACTTTGAATTCACTTATTCTCTGCCTGCAACAGTCTAACATGTGTGTCAGCCTGTGATGAAGACTTTCATTAGTGACTGTTTCCACTACTTGCTGCATTGTATCAACAACTGTGCCGTGGCTCCTCTCGGCTACTGAACTGTGAGTGTGCCTCTAACAGTTTGAAATTCCCAGTAATAGCATGGTGAACTGGCCACCAATGAGAGAGGTGATGATTGGGAGTGCATGTCAGCAGAGGAGGAGGGGCAGTTATCTTTAAAAGGTTTGCACTGCTCTGAACCTGCACAGGTACTTTGAATTCACTTATTCCCTGCCTGCAGCAGTCTATTGTGTGTGTCAGCCTGTGATAAAGACCTTTGTTAGTGACTGTTTCCATTACTTGCTGCATTCTATCAACAATTGTGCCGTGGCTCCTCTCTGCTACTGAACTGTGAGTGTGCCTCTAACAGATTGAAATTCCCGGTAACAGCACAGTGAACCAGTCGCCAGTGAGAGAAGCGGTGATTGGGAGTGCACATCAGCAGTGGAGATGGGGTAGTTATCTTTAAAAGGCTCATGCTGCTACTGCACAAGCATGGTAGCGTGTGTGTGAGTGGCATGAGCACCACTTGGTGTTAACAAAAAGAAAAGATAAAGTTTATTAAACTGAGTCAGTTCACCATGAAGTAAAGTTGACTAAGGCTAAAGAGTATAATAAAAGCTTTAGAATTCCATTCCAGGATTGGAACTTCAAAGGGGGTGGTTTAACTATAGAACTGTGTTTTAATTTTAACCATGTTGAAACTTTTAGTGCAATGTGTCCTGTTGCGTGTATTATTTAATTCCTTAAAGTCACATGTATGTTCGGGTCAGGAGGTTGCCACGTCCCTTGGAAGGCAGCAAGACAGGACATCACAGTGGTTGCTAATTGTTCCCTTTGGCCCTGCGATAATTCAGGGAGCAAGAAGAAACAGCTTTACAAAGAATTGGAATTTGTATAACCATGTGAGACATCAGAGTCTTAGAGGCTTTAAATTTACATCTTGTAAATTAACTGAACCAACTACCTACTGTATTGTGCTGTTGCTTGCATGTGATGTGGAAACCAATCCTGGACCAAATAAGCAGTTAAGACAAGATTTAAAAATATCACTTGAAAATGCCAGGAGTATTATAAATAAAATGCAGGAATTTAGAATGTGGGATCAATGTTTAGAGCCAGATATAATAGGTATAACAAAATCTTGGCTATCTCAAAAGGTACAGGACACTGGAATAATAATGGATGGTTATAATTTGTTTAGGTCGGATGGGGTAAGCGGGGTTCTCTTGTACATTAAAGATAAAATGGGGTTAGTTGAAGTTGTTTTTCAGGGAGTATTGGAAGGGATAGAATATGTCTGTGTAGTTTTAGAAAAGTTACAACTTTTAATTGGTATCGTCTACTCTCCCCCAAACATAAATGGAGATAAGTTTGAAGTACTGGCATCAAAAATAGCATCTTTGTCAGAGGGTAAAGATATAATTCTAATTGGGGACTTAAGTGCCGCCTGGGGTAAACCCAGGGGCATGAAATTGGAAAAATGTTTTGAGGTTTTAAATGTAAATCAGATAGTAAATCAGGTTACAAGCAGAAGTGAGGTAAACAGTCAGGATAGTATTTTAGATTTAATGTTTCTACCAAACGGGTTTAACACTGAGAAGTGTCAGGTTTTGCCTCCTAATATGGGTGATCATAATCCTGTTTATTGTGTAATAACAGATACATATAAATGTAGTGAAGAAGGAAAGATTAGGATAAGGAGAGATTTTAAAAATTATCATCCTGAACATTTTGTCCAAGATTTGAAATGTGAAAAGTGGGACAGGCTGCAATTAATTCCAGATATAAATGTTGGGGTTGAGGAATTCTCAAAGTCTTTTTTGGAGCTCTGTAATAGGCATGCACCTTTAAAGAAAATTAAAATGAGAAAAAAGCATCTACCCTGGGTAAGTGACTTTCTAAGAAAACAAATATGCATTAAAAATAGAGCTTGGAAAAAAGCTTACAAAACAAGAGATGGGGTTAATTGGAAATAATTACAAAATAAAACAGAATGAATGTCGTAGATTAATTAAACAAGCTCAGAAAAAGTTTTATAATTATAAAATAGAAACAACTCAAGATCCAAAACAGTACTGGAATTTAATTAAAGATTTGGATAATCCATTAAGTGCAAAACAGAAAATAAAAATGTTCCATGATAAGGGAGAACTTCTTGATGTGAAAGCTACAGCTCAGCTGTTAAAATAATATTTTACAATGTTACTGGATATTGACATCCCTGTAGGTAAATTAATGTGCACTGATTCCCATAAAAGAACAAGTGATGAGGAAAATTTTCCCAACTTCTATTTTAGGAAAATAAAAATAAAAGAAGTTAGGGATGAGAGTAAAAAATTAAACATTAAAAAATCTTACGGTATGGACAAAATTGAGTCCAGATTTACTAAAGACGCAGTTGAATTACTCTCACCAATACTGACAGAGTTATTCAATCAGAGTTTGATGGAGAATACTTTTCCCAGTAAATGGAAGATCACAAAAGTAGTACTTATATTTAAAGGAGGAAATCCAAATGACCCTTCAAATTATAGGCTGATCGCGGTCATCTCCATCCTCTCTAAATTAATGGAGTGGATGGGGTTCAACCAACTGTATAATTATTTGGAAAAATATTCCAAGTTAACAAAATTCCAACATGGTTTTAGGGTGGGTTATTTGACAGGCACTGCACTCGTGGACTTTGTGGATAAGGTGGCAGCAGCCCTGGATGGGGGAGTCCAAGGGTGCAGTATTTGTTGACCTGTCCGAAGCCTTTGATTTGGTTGATCACCACCTGCTGTATGAGAGGATGGAGAGGACTGGAATCGCTCCTAGATCTATTCAATGTTTTAAATCCTACTTGGATGAAAGGAAACAACAAGTGGAAATTGATGGTCAATTATCAGACAAAGGTAGATTGACAAGAGGTGTGCCCCAGAGATCAATCCTGGGGCCACTATTGTTTCTGACATACGTTAACAATTTACCCACCAGAATAAAAATTACACATATAAGATTGTATGCGGATGATACCATTTTATTAGCATCATCTAAAACACATGGTGAAATGATGGCAAAGCTACAACTGAATTTCGATGTTTTACAAGATTGGTTATCAAGTTCTAAACTAGTATTAAGTCAAAAGAAAACACAGGTCATGTACTTTGATAAGAAATCAAATAAGGTAATAAAAACAGTGGATGATCGGGAAATACTAATGAGTGATGGGAAAAAATTAACAATTACAAAACAATATAAATATTTAGAAGTAGTAATAAATAGTGCTTTAACATTTTCAGATCACATAAATAATATAATACAAAAAATGAATAATAGGATTGGGGCACTGTGCAGGTCTTCCAGAATATTAAATTAACAAACCCGGAGTGAAATTGCTTTGCAGTTAAAATTGCCCATATTGGAATATGGTAATTTAGTTCATAATTTTGCTGGTCAAAATTACTTGGATAAATTGGTTAGGTCTTATAACCTACTGGCTAGGTTTGTTCTCAAGTGTAGCTATTTAACCCATCATTGCACCATGTATAAGGATCTAAAATGGGATAGTTTACAGGTACGGTATAGGAAACAATATTCAATATCTCTTTATAAGATTAATAAAGGGTTAATAAAGGGTAACATGGACATCGACTTTGGGTATGAATCCCATAATTATGCCTTAAGGGATGTAAAACACAGGGGTTTAACTTTTCCAATAGTTAACTCAAAATATGGTAGCATGACATTATAGGCTCAGGCTGCAAAAGTCTGGAATGAAACTCCCCTGCAAATAAGAAATTTGACAAAATTATCACAGTTCATATCTGGGCTTGATTAAATATTTTATTCTGAATGTACTTGTCTGAAATGATATTATTATAAGGAGGGTATATTGTAAAATGTTTGATACCCAATCAGGGAATAAAGTACCAATTAGATAAATATTAGGTAAAGCAATTGTTATATTTGTGCATTTATTGTATGTATTGAATTATGAAAGATTATAGTATGTTTTGCAATGTATTTATGAATGTTTTACCTTGTAACTTGTATGAATGTATGCACAGGACAACTTTGAAAATAGGTCCCTGGACCTAAAGTTTTGTATATCCTGTCTAAAAATAAATATTTTTACTACTACTTCCTCTGCAACCTAACCTTCACATCAACCTCCTGCTAAAAAACCTAGGCACTCCACCCTTTTGCTTGTCATAGCTGTTCTGATACCACATCTGGTGTCAGTTCACAAAAGTTTTCTACACCACTCCAAAATGAATCTGGTGGTCATGAGCACATGCAATGTACAAGAGGGTAAAGCTCACGCACAAATACAAGTTCCAGTGATATCTGTGCATATTTTTCTCAGCAGGAGGCTGATAAAAGGAAAGCTGTAGTCTCTACCATGGTAAAAATGTTAATAAACTGAGCACAACATGTCTTTGGAATCACCTTCTTGGAAAGCATCCTGAAGTGGCTAACTTGGATAAAGCCCCTGCTGTCTATTCACACCACTGTATGTTGTAGTTCAAAAAATCTAAACCAGTTCCCGACTCTGTTGATGGTGTTGCTGGTGGTGATGGTGGCAGAAGCAGTCAGCATGTGATTGAACACCAGCAAAATCTTGATTGCAGTCCTTGCCCAAGTACACAAGTCCCTCACAAACCGGTTCAGATGGTGAGACAGCAGATGTGCCATATGTGGTGCCACTCCCCCCCCCCCCAGTTTAAATCACTCGCATTTGTCCACTCTGGACCCAGGAATCAGGAGCAAGGCTGCACCATTTCAAAAGCCTACTCTCACAATAAAGGAAGCATTTCAGGCCAGCACAGAGTTCTTGTCAACTCAGCCCACAGCTGTTCAGACCAAGTAGCTCATAGGGGAGATGATTGCACTGGATTTGCAACCTTGTTCTATTGTTGAAGACACTGAATTCAGTAGACCTCTAAATGTTTTGCAACCTCAATACCACATTCCATGAATACTACTTTTTCTCATACAGTCATGCCAAATATCTATTAGGCATGCTGCAGTCAGGTGGAGAATTCGCTGAACCAGGTTGTGGGCAGGGTTTTCCACAGCACATTTGATGTAAGAACCTGTACAATCTCACTACATGCATATCTCTCACTCACAGCACACTAATGTTCACCTACACCAGTAGTACATGGTGAAGTAATTGCTTTTGTCTCCTCCTCCTCCTCTTCCTTTGGCCTTGGCTGTAGCAATACACCATCCCACTTGATGTGCACCCTCCATAGTACTGCAGTCCTTCCAAGTGAGCACACTGGTGTTAACATTTTAAAATTTTTGCAAGAAATGCTTGACTCCTAGATTAGCACAACAGGTTTGAATATTGGGTTCTTTATTACAGATGATGGAAAGAGCATGGTCAAAACAATCCACTGCTTTGATCAAGCATGGAACCTTGTGGTCACTGGTACTCTCCAGAGCAGCGTGGGCACTACTCATATTGTTGATACTTCAAGAGACACCTGTTTGCTAAGGCAACCAATGAACTAAAAACTGCTCAGGACCAGACTGGTTTACCAAACCATCAGCTAATCCAAGATGCCAGTACACTATGGAACAGCACATTTTATATGTTGCAATGCTTGCTGGAACAGAACCATGTTCTACAGGAGTTATCCAGTGAGCAGGATATTGGTTGGATACTGTTACACCAGCACTAGAGGATCATTGATGGCATGATTCACGTCCTGTCTCCCTTTAAGAAATGCACCCATGACCTGAACTCCAATACAGCTTCACTGAGTCAGGTCATTCCAGCTATTCATCTCCTCATGTCAGCCATGGAGAGTTTTCAGGAGCATAGCACTATAGACTTGTTTCCAGAATCTGTCAAAGAAATTTGTTGAAGGGCTTACTAAGGAGTTAAGATCACAGTTCGCAGCCATACATGACAATACTAGCTACATGTTCGCAGCCATGCTAGACACAAGATTCAAATGTGAGGCACTGTATCTGGCCATGAGTCATACAGTGAGTGAGTACCAGCAGCAACTGTGCAGTCAACTTGAGGGAGTCATTTGGGAGATGGACCTGTTCTATTCAGAGGATGCTGGGGACGAGGCAGTGCTGGAACAATTGGAGTGAGTGGCAGTGACAGTGGTGTGGGTGGTGGCTTGCCACAGACAATGAGGTTGCCTGCTGATGCAGGAAGACAGGGCGAGTCAGCAACAGAGGTCCCTGACACTGTGCCTCAGGTTACAAAAGTCCATAGTTATGACTGGTCACTGCTCTCAAATTCTCCACTTGAACGAACAGTAGCAGAGGACACATTTGGTGCCACATTCTGCTCTGCAGATGCTCACTAATTATTTAAATGAGCAGATTGTGGACTTTAATGTTGACCCTCTTACGTACTGGAACACCAAAAGCCTGATTATGTTCTGCTTTGTCCCAGGTAGCATGTAAATCTCTTGTGTGTCCCCCAACAAGCACACGCTTGGAGCACCTCTTCAGCACTGCAGGAGATATTATTCAGCCAGATCACTCTTGTTTGCAGTCTGAACATGTGCAGCAGTTTCCTTTTATTAAGCTCAATGGGGCCTATTCATGAAGGTGTGGAGTGGGTTACATGCTGCGCAACTCCGGCACGTGGCTCACTCCACACAAGCCTAGCCCCTGCATGCATTCATGATGCACATACAACCCCCCTACACACCAAATTCCATGGCCAATCATGGAGCTCCACACCAGGCTGGGCCAGAGGGTGGAGCAGGGCCATGCCAGCACTCCACGTGATTCATAGAACTGCAGAGTGATGCGCACATTGGCCAGTCGCTACGCGAACTCAGGGGAGATGTAACCCCATGCGGCTGGGTATGCGCCCCCCCAGGGATGCAGTTGCCAGCCACAGCAGAGATGGTATGGGCCATCACACCCCCAATATAGAGGCACCAGCCAGCAGGGCATACTGGGAGGGCTGGGGCAGACAACTGGGATACTCCCCCATCACAGTCGGCACTCTGCACATTGGCTGCCAACATGGCATCCCATGGGTGCAAGTACTTCACTGCGGGACCCGGGCCAGGCAGCTGATTGGCTACCTGCCAGGATCTGCCACTCCACACCAGCCAGTCCCCCATGAACCTGTGCGCCGGGGGGGGGCCACGTAAGTGGGCTGGGCAGGGCTAGCATTCACGAATGTGGCACCAGTATGGATCTCCTGAGGGTGCAGAATTGCATGTCTGAACATGCGCTTTTGGCACTGCCGTTAGTGAATAGGCCCCTATATGCATCTGCTTGATTCTGTTATGTGAATAGAGTGTACTGGTCACAGCCTGATGGATGTGATTGAGCTTGGCATTTTGAGTAACCGTATGGCTTTACGACCAGACCATTGTTGCTGTTAAAATGATAATGATCTTGGAAATTACTGAAAATCACTTTCACTTGTTATTTATTTATTTATTTATTTTTGTGATGTAACTTCTTCTATCCTGGAATAGCCAAACACTGGGTTACAAAATCTACTTCTTGTGTCATTAACTTTCAGAACAGACGGCAATCAAAATAACAGTATGCTAGGAAGGAAGGAAGGAAAAAAGAAAGAAAAACATTAAAAAAAAAAAATGAATATTTGCTCCACTGTGCCACTCAGCCTTGCTTTCCTGTCTCCAAAACAAACATAGTATTTCAGTTTTAATTCCCTCTTCTGCGCGCTGTGCAGCTGTTTGCTTTGGTGCTTCCTCCTGGGCTCTAAAACAGATGTTCTCCTTATTTATTTATTTATTTATTTTATTATATTTTTTGTACATTTATCATGTAGAATAGAACATGTAAAGAACATTTTTAATCTATTAATGGAAAAACACCAGTTACATTTGTAAACTCTGTGATATGAACACTGAGTGTCTCTCCCCTAGTTTATTTTTAATTTTTTTTTTATTATTCTTTTGGTAACCGGTTACGGCCCACTAGGCACAAGTGTCTGTTTTCAGGGGTGAAAGAGGAGCACTGGGTTGGTAACTGACTTGCTCAGAGTCACACAGTACCCAAGTGAAGGTTGTGGGAATCAAACCCAGGGTTGCTGGATGTACCAACCTCATTCACAGCTCGTTACTCTAACCTCTAGGCTATGTTGCCAACTCCAAATTACTCAGCCTCTACCAGTTGTGAATGGTTGTTAAGTCAATTAAGTCTGTGTATCAACAAACTAAGGGCCTGATTCTATAAAAGTTACGCATGGTGTAAAGTGACTTGTACCAACCAGAATGGCACAAGTAGCATTTTGCACCATGAGTTGTGACTTTCGGGATTCTGCAAAGCAGCCTGCAACATGTCGCTGGCTGCTTGTGCCAAAGTGAACTTATGCCACCAATTATGCCATTAACCCCTGTGACATGGCACAAGGGGGTTTACAGCAGCAGTTGTGCTCTATTCTGGAAGGGCGACTGCCAGATCACCAAAGTGCAATTCTGAAACAACCCCTGGAGGACATCCATCAAAGTACATTTATACCAGTTATTAGCTGGTGTAAGTATACCTTGCATCCACTGGGGAATTTATTTATTTATTTATTTAGCTTTTGTTTACCAGGTAAGTACACTAGACAAGTAGTATGCCTATTTTCAGGAACGACCCGGGACAGCACAAAACATACAGTATACATACATGGCAACATTGGAGAAACAGCATGATACAGTAAAAAACAGCTATAACAACGCTTGTATAAGGGCAGAGATACTGCCACACATAGTACAAATTATTACAGGACATAGATAGACATTAGAATCACTGAATACGTATTTCATAGACCATCATGGACTCAGAGTGGACAATAGTGGACTGCAGAGTATTACATTACAGAGACTAGGAGCAGTCACATCTTGTCGTTTGTTTTAGGTGGGACCACAGGGAGGAGCAAAAGGTCCCATGGGAAGGGGCAGAGTGAACAGAGTCCGGAATGGAGTTCCAGAGCCTAGGCACAAAAGCGGCAAAGTCACGATCCCCCATAAGGGTCCAAGTAGGGGGAACTTTAAGCAACTCGGCGGTCTGTGACCTGAGCTGGTAGGGGATGGCGTCCAGTTTTGGGAGGAGATGCGCCAGTCCTGACGGTATGCCCATGGCAAGCACTTTCCTGGTGAAGTTTCCTACACCAAGGATCAGGAATTCCGCAGGGGAGAGCCAGCTGAGTTTGTCATAGAGCTCACTTCGGTGGGTGAGTTTGGGAGCAGCAAGTGCAAACTGACAGATATCATTATATGCGTGTTCCACGATTAAGATGGATTTGAGGTGACCTGGCAAATAGGTGGTATCCATAACTAAGGGAGGGAGAAGCACTCCCTGCAAGTGCCAGCCTCGCTCCCGGAGTTAGGTTGTAATTGGCCCTGTAGGCAAGGCCAAGCTTACACCTGGTGGTTCTGCAGATGTTTTGGATATGGCTTCCCATGTCAAGTTGTGGGTCGAGGGTGACCCCAAGATATTTAATTGAGCTTGCTGTTGGCAACAGGGGGCCCTCCATCACAAGCTATTTTGAGCATAGCTGATGGGGCTTTTAACTTGGCCGTGGAACCAAAGAGCATGGCCTGAGTTTTGTTAGGATTCAATACCAGTCTATGGTTGGTAATCCAGGCCGAGACTCTGCTGAAGTCTTCAGATAGGCACTGGTTAAGGTCAGCAGCATTACGAGCATGGGCCACTAGCACAAGGTCATCTGCATAAAGCGTGACTTGGCGATGAGAGGTCACCCGTGGGAGCTGATTAATAAAAGTGAGAATAGGAGGGTCAAGTACCAATCCTGGGAACTCCCATGGTCACAGCCCTAGGCTCCGAGAGGACCTTGTTAAAGCAGGTGCGCTGCTTTCTACCGTTAGGTAGCCCATCATCCAACTCATGGCATGCAGAGAAACCCGAGAGCCCTGAGCTGCTCCCCAGTAGGTCATGGTTGACAAGGTCAAAGCTTTTGACAAGTCAATAAATATAGCACCTGACAGTTTGCCCTGATCCATGGCGGATCTAATACTAGAGGTTACAGTAATCAGGGCAGTGGTGGTACTATGACCCTTCTGGAAACCATGTTGGGCCCCAGAAAGCAGCTCATGGGTATCCACGTACTCCAAGAGTTGCTCCGTCACAACCTTTTCCAGGAGTTTACCAAGGGATGGAAGAATAGCAATAGGGCGATAGTTGTCAGGGAGTTTGGGATTTCCCTGCTTCAAAACAGGGACTATCCTTGCCTCCTTCCAGATGTCAGGGATTATCCCCGAGCTAAGGGATAGGTTAAAGATATGGGCAATCAAAGGGACAATGTAAGCTGCTCCCAGCTTGAGAAGCCTGGGCTCAAGGTTGTCAGGCCCTGCACTGGAGTGCTGGGAGAGGCAGCTAGCGGTTCGAACATCAAGGACAGACACGGCCTTAAGATTAAATACTCTCCGAGGAGGATGTTCACTCTGCATCGGAGGGATATTAAGCGAGTGACCCCCATCGGTCATGAAACGAGAGGTGAGGGCGGAAAGGTCGGAGAAGTGGAGATTGAGGTGTTCGGCTATAGTGTGGGGATTATTGCACGAGACTCCATCAATAATCATGTCCACGACACCAGAGTGAGAGGGCCCATGTGCTCCTGCTGCTGGGCGATGCTAAGAAGCTGCACTTGGTGTGCACCTATAACCCCCCTTGGGGGGGTCTGACAGGACTCACTTACCTCTTAGATGCAGTTAGGCCCAGTATAGGTGACAATTAACTCATTATTATGGGTGATATCAACATGAACTGGGAGTGTGGCAATATTAGGAAATGCGAATCACAACTTGCCTGCCTATCCCTTAACCAACTAATCCATGACCCGGCGAGACAGGCAGCCAATGGTTCCTCAAGTTCCCTGCTGGACTGGATCCTGACCAACCGGCCGGAGAGGATTGCCTCATCAGGCACGCTATCAGACTCCATATCTGACCACTCCCTGGTATACTGTGTCTGGAAAATCCCTTCCCCTAGAATTCCACACAAAATCACA
This sequence comes from Neoceratodus forsteri, assembly GCA_016271365.2. NCBI lineage: Eukaryota > Metazoa > Chordata > Ceratodontiformes > Ceratodontidae > Neoceratodus > Neoceratodus forsteri. The sequence continues at coordinate 439,729,311 of CM057453.1, forward strand.
CAAGTCCGACCGGCCCAGTGGCGCTGAGGGTTGAGGCGCTGGATGCCACACCTCGCGCCATGCCGGCAACCCGTGTTCGGGAACGGGCACGAGTTGCCAGGGGTCAGCGGGGCGGAGATGGATTGAGCGTCCGGAGGACTGCTCTCCATCTCTGGGGTGGGGGGATTTGGTTGGCCGGTGCTTGTTTGACCTAGCGGAGGCTGGGGACCGACAGCACGTGGCCGCCAAAGACTAGGGAGGCGGGGCGTGGCTGGCGGCTTGACTGAGTGCACACCCGGGAGCGTGCGTGCACTCAGTCGCTGGTGTCATTGCACGCCATGGCCCATTGGGGGGGAGAAAAATAAGAAAAAATGGGGCCCAGCGGCACGATGTAGTTCCCTGGTGCCATTCCTGGAGGACGCCTCCCTGGCATGGATCCGTTGTGGTGGGTCGAGTCACTCCTCACCACCCTGCCGCGAAGAGTAAGTCACGGGGTGCGGAAGGAAGGGGGTCTCATGTCTGGGAATGGCACCGGGGGAACGGCGGAGTGCGGGGGGGGGGTAGCCGGAGCTCTGAAAATAACACCTAAAAAAAAAAAAATCATACAAGTCAGAAAATACTCCAGTTTTGACCCTGAGGTTTTCCTGGCTGATCTAGGATGTACTGACTGGACCAGGGTGCTTGAAGCCTCTGACCCCTCAGTGGCAGCCTCCTGCTTCATACATCCCTTTGGTGTTCTCCAAGATAGACATGCCCCCAGGGTCACCCAGAGGGTGAGGGGAACAGCCACCTTCTGGCTGAATGGTGACTTATTTGCCCAGATGCGGGAGAGAGACAAATGCTGGGCAAGTACTAAGGGTTCCAGAGATCCTGCTAATCTCCTGAGATATCAGCAACTTAGGAATCAGTGTAAAAAAAAGCCATTAGGGCTGCCAAAAGTAACTTCTGTAAATTGGCACTACTGGAATGCGTCAATGTGCCCCCAACAAAGTCCCCTATAGGTGTGACCGCACCCCCAGCCCCACTCCTGGTAACAGACAAGAAAAGTCCCGCAGGGCAATTGGTGCCCCCCCCATGCCCCGATCCCGGTAATAAGTTATCTAACACCCCACATGGCAATCGGCTTCCCCCCATGCCCCAACCCCAGTAATATGTTGTGAAAAGCCCCGCAGGGATTAGCAAAGCCCCCCAAGTCCTGATCCCCGAACCCCAATAATTCATCCCGTACGATGATGTATAAAAACAGTCCTGCACCCCGGTAGCCCTGGCAGTCTAGTGGCCCCCCCAACCAGCAGTGCCAGTCCACCCCGCTCCCCTCAATCCATACCCAGCCAGTGACTTGCACAGCCCACCTCTCACCACCATGGCCAGCTGCTGACTGAGCTTTATATGAGTGTGTACTACTGTAAATAGTATGTGCTCAGTGAATGACAGCAGCTGTCATTCACTGAGCGCGTACTATATACAGTACATGCTCATACAGAGCTCAGTTGGTGGCTGGCTGCAGCAGTGATAGGTAGGCTGTGCCAGTTGCTGGATAGGTATGGGTCGGGGGGTGTGGTGTCCTGGCACTGCTGGGTGGGGGAGTGGGGGGCCACTAGACTACCAGGGCTACCAGGGTGCAGGACTGTTTTTATACATCAGGGGATCGGGGCTTGGAGGGGGTCGCAAGCCCTGTGGGGCTTTTCACAACATATTACTGGGATCAGGATATGGTGGGGGTGCTAATTGCCCTGCAGGGCTTTAAATAACTTATTACCAGGATCAGGGCATGGAGGGGTGTCGATTTTCCTGTGGGGCATTTCTGCATACTACTCTGGGATTGAGGTTTGGAGGGGGCGCTTGTGCCGATATTGCCACAGGCTTGCGGCAACCTATATGGATACACCCTCCTTTTGGTGCACCATTCAGGTATCACAAGTCATGGGACTTAGCTGCTGGGACCCTGCCTGATGGAAAATTGGGCGCAGGGTCCTTAGCACAAATGGCATTTGGTGCAAGTTGCTTTTAGCACAACTTGCACCAACCCCGTCTAGAACTGGGCCCTAAATTTCTGCTGTGTATACAACCCTCAGCATCCTCAAGGACTTGGTCCAACTGGTTTCTTCCCTTGGTAGGGCTGAGTTAATAATTATGGATGACTTTAATTTAAACTGGCTCAGCAACACAGCATCATATAAAGTCATTCATGATAACTATGGCCTTACTCAAATTCTTACTGCACCTACTAGGCTTAATGTCAGATCAGGAAATCACACCCTCCTCAACTGGATATTGGTCAGCCACGTTAACAGAGTCAGGCTGTATGGACACCTATCTGACTCAGTCAGAGACGACTCCACTATTTATTGCTTATGGCACAATAATGCAGCTTGCAATCCAGTCTCAAAAGACGTCATATACCGTAATTGTAAAAACTTAAATTCCTTGGCATTCTTGCAAGATCTCTCATATATCCACTGGTCCTTTACGGTTGCAATTCCTGATATCGACTGTGCTGAACCTCTTTATTTCAGACTTTGTGGCAGTACTTGATCAACATGCCAAATCTTAATTACAGATGGCTTACTAAAAGCCATTCCAAGTCAATGAAGGACAGACAAATTGCTTGGGGTACCTTCAAGAAAACAAAATTACACCCACATTCATTTTCATACAGATATTTACAGAATAACTGCAAACACAAGCTCAGCATGGCCAAAAGTGCAAATCTCAAAGCACAGCAGACAGGCAATTTTATTGACTCCAAAAAATTCTGGAGATATGTAAACTCCTTGCTTAACCCCAGAACTGTCACCTCCTCTCCCTCCCTTGAAGTGAATGGCCTCAAGCACTGTGATCCCAAATCTGTTGCTAGTTTGTTCAATGACCACTACAGCAGCCTCAAGAAATACGGACTCCCCTTGTGTGGCACAGTATGTCCTCTGGATTCCATTATGCCTAAAACATGGCCACGCCATCCCTATTTTATTTTAAGGAGGTCACTGTCAAGGAAGTACGCAAACTGTTGCTTTCCTGCTTCATCTAAAAGCTGACAAATCCGTTAACTGTGATGGCCTACTTCCCAAATTCTTTAAAACTGCAGCCACACAAATTGTTCTCCCAATTTATAAACTTTTTTTTTTTGGCACCGGACCCCACCACCACCACCACCAAAGGCACAGCCCCCACACCCCCAGACCTCACCTGGCCCCTTGAACTTACCTCATGTGGTGATCCTCCTGAACTTGCCCCCCCCGAGTGGGGCTGCTGAGCATGATGGAATTTTGAATCATGTTTACCCCCGTTACTGGGATGGTTCCCTGGCTGCCTCCCAGAGTGGAGCCGTGGAGTCAAGCCACCCGATGGAACACTAGACTCAGTCACCAGCCGAGTACCGTGGCAGACAGAGCAGGTCCAGAGGAGTGGAGCATCATTCATGGGGGCTGGTATTTTCAAGATGCTGTTAGCTCCTATGGGAGGCAGGGCATGCAAGCATGTAATGGCACCCAAGCACCAATGTCTGGTACACCTCCCCGCAGTTTGGGCTCCGGCAACTGCTCCCCCCAGCCTCCGCCAGAGGTCAGTCCTGCGCTAGACGTACCCATTTCCAAAATTTTTAATCTTTCATTTGAGTAAAAAAAAATCCTTACCATCTGGAAAGTGGACAAAAAGTGCAAGCAAACTGTCCTGGACAACTACAGGCCTATTTCTACACTGTTGGCTTTGGCTAAGGTGCAGGAAAGGATAGCACATAATCTGCTCACTTCCTACTTAAACCAACACAAGCTACTCTATGTGGAGCAACACAGCTTCAGAAAGGGTCATGGAACATGCACAACATTGGTCAGCTTCATGAACGCAGTACACCATGCTATGGACAATGGCCTGCTGACTAGTACCATGTTTGTAGACCTGACCAAGGCATTTAATTTGGCAGACCATGATTTGCTCATACAGAAGTTGACTGGAGTCAGACTGGGGGGCCCAGCTATTTTGTGGTCTTCCAACAATCTGCAAGACAGGTCACTGGCTATCAAAATAGGACTGGTAAAGTCTTGTCCAGGGCAAATACTGTCTCCTGTCGGGTCCCCCAGGGATCCATTCTACGCCCTCTCCTATTTACTATTTTTATCTGTAATACTGCCAAGACCCTTCTGTATGCAAATGGCACAATCATATTTGCGTATGGGAAAGACACCATCACTATAAATGAAGTCCTTGGGCACAACTTCAGTTCCTTTCAACAGTGGTTCACAAATGAGAAATTGGTTCTAAACATCCCTAAAACAAAAGCCATGTTACTAGTCTTATCCCCAAGGGTTAGAAGATTTTCCCAAGACTTCACTATTTCAACCTTAGAAGGAGTGAAATTGAAACTATTTAATCAACTCAAATACCTTGGTGTTACCATCGATACCCACCTCACATTTGATGCTCATATGACCAATGTTCATCAAAAATCTGGTCTGCTCTGTCATATTGCAAAGTACCTTGCACCTAACACTAAAGTCAGAATTGCCCAAAGCTGTATATTCCCCCTGATGTAGTATGGCTCCATCATTACAGATTCTGCTCCCCTCATGATCTGGGCAAAGAAAGGAGTCTTAGCCCACAAGGGTGCCAAATTTACATTCTCGCATGGCCCATAGTCCAATCACTGCACCAACTTTGATTGATTTCATTGTTTGCAATCAGAAACCAGATCCCAGTTATTCTTAGCACATTTCATGCACAAAATTCTACGTGGAAGTGCTCCCCAATGCCTATCCACACTATTCACATACGTGGACAACCCCTTCTCTTCCTCTTCTACAAACACTATATTGAAAGTTCTATTCATACACATGCACATGGGCCTGAACTCTTTCACAAATAAAGCAGCATCATTCTGGAACACCATCCCTTTCGTTATCAGCGCTGTCCCTGCCCCTAAAATGTTCCCTGCCAAGCTGAAAGCATACTTCCAAGAGTCTATCTGTACCTGCTTTGCATGACTTCCAAAACACTGCTGACCTAATGAACCATCTGAGTGCCTTATTTCTGCACCACATAACTTCATTGTATATTATGATACTTATGGTTTGTGCATGATCCACTTCCTTGTGTACTCTTCTGTACCTGGGTCATGCCTGAAAAAGGCACTTCAGTGTCAGTGCACTTATCCAGTTACCAAAATAAACAAATAAATAAACAAGGCCCCAATTAGCACTTCTGTGTAACAAAATATTTTTTATAACTGCATTTTCACCATTTTGGCACTAAAAATTAAGTTTAAAAAGATGCTAAAAAACTTCCATTTAGCAAGGCTGATGGCAGCTGTCTCATGGGAGTTGCTAGCTAGCTACCCTGTCCAGCATATGCTAATGTGCCTCTGCTGACTCAACACATTGGTCAGCAGAGGCATATTAGCATATCCCGTGTGATGGAGCAAGCAGCTCCCACGAGATGGCTGCCAGTGGGCGACAGCCTAGCTAAACAGAGGTTTTTGAGCACTTTTTTAAACTGAAGTTTTAATACCAAAATGTAGTCAGTATATATATACAGTATATATATTATGGTAGCACGGTAGTGCTACCATAGTTAGGGTTGAGGAGCCATTTACATGTTAAACCTAAAATTTTGCACCTTAATAACTTTGCAACCGTTCAACAGATCTGCCTGAAATTTGGACTACATGATTAAGATCCATACATCTTGAGATCTGCCAAGTTTTGTACTGGTCAGATATATGGCTGCGGAGTTATTAAGCATGATCTGCACACGCGTTTATTTTTTTTGTAATTCTATGGTCATCTCTACAGGTCGCACAGTTTGCGCGACTGGTCCGACATCTTCAGAGAACATGCAGCCCGGGGTCCCCAACCCCCATCCACACCCCCAACCGGCATCGAAGTGCGCATTAGGGTTGTCGGTCCTAACTCTCACCCCATTCTCCTACACCTCTGCTTCTTCACATCTGATGGGGTGAGAGTTAGGGCCCATCAACCTAATGCGCTGCCTGCCAGTTGGGGGTGGGCCGGGGTCCTAGGGGGCTTTCAACTTAACACCAAATTCTCGCTTTGTCACTGTGGAACAACCCTAACTAATGCATTAAATGGAGTTTTTTGCCTCTAATATATATATATACTGTATATATATATGTTTTTTGTTGCTGTTGTTTTGTTTTTTTACACAGAAATGCCAATCAGGGCATAAATATGCATGAAGATAACTGATGTCTTCCTTCAAACTATGCTTACACTGTCTGACTCTCCATTAATATAGTGTTTTCACAACCCAGTAGTACCCTCTACTCATGCTGAGCAGAAAACATCTCATTTGTCTATTCTGGGGTGTTTTTTTTTATGTCAACAGCATTTTTAATAAATGTACTGCATTATGGTTGCATACCAGCACAGTCGAATACTCAAATACCCCAGGTGTATTTGTTGAATATTTGACGAATACACAGTTTATGTATTTGCACTCCCCTTTCAACTTAGATGCATTTGATCACTTTCTAAGTGATGACTTGTTGCCGGGGCTTCACTTAGCCCCATTTTGGGAGTATTTGACTTCCAAAAATAAGACAAAAACTTCCAAAATGAAGAGGAAGGGAGTCATTGATATCCTTGCAGGCTTGGAAGTCAAGAATGATGGATTTTTCTGAAAGAAACTGTATTTTACTACTAATATATTATATTAACATCCATAAATTTGCCCTTCCTAGAATATTGACTTCCAAAGGTGGGATTCTGGAAGTATATTGAGTTCTAAAAAATTGGAATGACTTCCAGATTTCGACTCCTGGAAGTTTTAGACTTAAACTAAAAAGAAATTAGCTGAACCTCTTCTCCTTGTTATCTTTTGTCCTGTTCCAGAGTAGCAACAACCTGACAAGCAGAGGCATATTTCCATTCTTACAAATTACCCATATGATACAGAACTCAGTAGGACAGAGACCATGGACATTCCGAGATGGAAAGGAGTTTCAAAGGCTGATAGGGTTAATATTACAGGATCACATAATATCACTGTTATACAGCCCTGCAAAATATAATAATTAGCAAAGACAAGTCTGAATGCCCATATTGGGTTAAAGAATTTCCCAATCTAAAAGATAAACTAGAGGACTGGATAATATGGAAAAATTACCATACATATATAAAATTAAATAAATGATGGCTGATAAATTACAAAATACTTAATGTGCACTTTATGCTAAATAGGCTTCATGAAATGTCATTTTGACTTTAAAAATGAGGTTTATAAAAGTGCTAGAAAACTTCCATTTAGCAAGGCTGGTGGCAGCCGTCTCATGGGATGCACTTGCTCCCGCACCTGGAATATGCCAATATGTCTCTGCTGACTTAGTGCATTGATTGGCAGAAGCATATTAGCATATCCCATGTGACGGAGCAAGCGGCTCCCATGAAATGGCTGTCACTGGGTGGCAGCCTAGCTAAAAAGAAGTTTTTGAGCACTTTCTTAAACTGAAGTTTTATCAACAAAATGCAGTTAGAAAATCTAGCTTTTTTTTTAACTCAGAAATGTTAATCGGGGGCATAAAAATTGGCAGGAAAGTGCACAAAGGTAACTGATGTTTTCCTTTAAACTATGCTTACACTATCTGACTCTGCAACAATATAGCATGTTTTCACAACCTAGTAGTACCCTCTGCCCATGCTGAGCAGAAATGATCTCATTTGTCTATTTTGGGGTGTTTTTTCATATTTGCAGCATTTTTAATAAATGTACTATATTATGGTCAAATATCAGCATAGTCGATATCTGAATACAGTTGAATACCAGAATAACCTGGATGTATTATTAGTTGAATATTTGACAAATACAAAATGTATGTATTTTCACACCCCTACTACCTTAAATAAATTTGATCACCTTCTATGCAATGACTCCTTACTATCTTTCGTCCTGTTCCAGAGCAGAAACAAGCTGACCTGGAGAGACATATTTCCATTCTTACAAATTACCCACATGATATAGAACTCAGTAGGCCCCAGACCATGGGCATCCTCAGATGGAACAGAGTTCCAAAGACTGATGGGGTAACCATCACAGGGTCACATAATATCACTGTTATACAGCCCTGCAAATATAATAATTAGTAAAAGACAAGACTGAATGCCCATATTAGGTTGAAGAATCTCCCGTTCTTAAAAAGAACCAGATAATTAAACAATAAAGCACAACCCCTGGGAGTGCCTTATTGCTATTATAATAAAAAATGTTTTAAACAGTGTTAAACCTTGTTCAGCATATGATTAAGCTCCACATGTATGTTAATAAAAGATTAACATAAGCCTGTTAAAATGGTGTACAGCCAATCAGAAAGCTCCATTTCTCAGACCCTTTTTATAATAATGGAAAATGCCCATGCATACATAAAATTACATAAATTATGGCTAATAAATTACAAATGACAAAATACTTAATGATGTGCACTCTATCCTAAATAGGCTTTGTAAAATGCAGAAGTTGGGCTGTCTGGTCTGTACAAGATGCCTAAAGATGAAGGGAACTCTGAAACATCCTATGGTGCTACGAAATGTCAAGCCCTCTATCGCAGAATATCCAGGACATACTTGGTCCACTACTGGGCCTGGGCAATGCTTTCAATCCTAATTTATGTCTCATCGGGTTAGGGATTGAAGACTCTGTGGGCTATCAACATCACCAAATGTCTCTCATTTCATAGCAGCCTGTCAACCAAACTTGTCACACTACACCACAGGATAGACCAGGAAGCACAATCAGCAGAGAATGGCATAGCAAAATGCTAGCTGAACTGAGAATGGAAAGAACACTGGCACATTATACAAAGAAATGGAGAAAATGTCATACTTTGCAAATGATTGTCGACCATAAAGGCCATCATCATAGGTATGAATGCCAACCAATGTGAAAGTGTCTCTATTTTTAACTTGAAAAGTACCCAAAAATATTTTATCCAAACCAACTGCTTTTCATACAAAATGTATAATGCACTGAAATTCTGATTTCTGTTTGCAGTTTTTTCTGTCTTATAATGTTAACTATCAGTTTGATGTACTGTATGTGAAACTGAAAAATAAACTCAGAAAAAAGGAAAGGTTTATACCCTGATGAAGGTCCCAATTTAACTTGCAGACCCTCCACTTCTAATATAGTATCTGTATACTTACTCCTCCTGGCAATGGCCAAGCCAATTCTGTGGCGGGGGGCACAACAGTCAACCATGGCCACCAAGATGGTAGCAAGCGAGGGCCAGTTTATAAATGTGATGTGGTCTGCATAATAAGTGTCTTTTATTTATAACAAGTACTAAAAAACAACCTTTCTATAAACTTTGGAAAACTATTTCACATACACAACTTAACAAATCATCTCACCAGCGCCAGCATATGAGGTGTATTAGGAGGGTACTGCTAGGACTTTTAGACTTTATGTCAATTTGGACTCATGGGAGAAGTAACTGTGTCCCTCCATGTAAAAAACTGAGTCCCAAGTTCAACAAGAGGGCTGAAACTGAAACAAACCACGAGGGTCTACTGAGAGATGTACAGTTTTGAGAAGTGAGGCTGGAGACAGAGGCTAGGAGGCATGCTTACCCCACATCACTAGGCGGGCGTAGATAAATACAGCACTGGAAAGTACAGAACAGGAAAGTTTGCCACAGGAAAGTTAGGTACAGGAAAGTTCAGCACAGAAAAATTAAACAGCCAGAAATGTGATCCAAGCAGCCATGGATCACCATTCCAGTGAAATTAATTTCAGGCTTAAGTGTGGATTTACTGTTCTAACACTACACCGCCATGGATCACCACTCCAGTGAAATTTAAGGTATGAGCAAAGATTTGCTATTACAACACCACACTGCCATGGATCACCACTCCAGCTAAATGCATGACCAAATTTCTGGCTGTTTAATTTTCTGTGCTGAATTTTCCTATACCAAACTTTCCTGTTCCAAACTTCACAGTGCCATATGTGCTGTGCCCCCACTAGGCACCCAGCCAAAACCTCTTCATTTCAAACAAAAAGGCAGCCTGGCCTGCCTGAAAGCAAGTAAGCAAATCATTCTACATGCACACATAATCTAACAGCTACCATACCTACCTACCATTGAGTTTCCACATGCAAATATGGGCAGTTTACTCTGCCACACACATCCAGTAGCCAACTGCAGCATCACACAGATTTAGAACTTGATAATGTCGATAACCTGTACATGTTTTGTTTAGGGGCACCAGTTTTACAGCCAGTGGTTCAAGGGGGGCAACTGCTGCCCCAACCCGCCTCTAGCTCTGCCACTACCTCTTGGTTAAAAATGTTGTTGCTGCCTCAGTCAGCTGTTTCCTTGCTCTGATAGTAAGAACAAACTTCAACTGAAGTCTAAATGCAGACAACTGCTTCACTTCTGCCTAAGCCCAAACCACCAATTAGCAACTACCCCCCCTCCTCACAGCTAAGTGCAGAGATTATTTTCACCCATCCCTCCCCCCCAAACTCAGACACCCTGACTGAAGGTCCCAATTAACTTGCAGACCCTACACTTCTAATATAGAATCTATCTACTTACCCCTCTTGGTTACAAATGTTCTAGCTGCCTCTGTCAGCTGCCTCCTTGCTCGGATAGCAGGCTCACTGTTTAACTTAGGATAGTGAATACTGAGGCAGAGAATGCAGGCCCAGAGTGTGTGATGTATCAAGATTTGCAGGGGACATTGCCCTAATGAGAAGACACATGCAGTGCAAGACCATGAAAGGGAGTTTGCAGTGAAGAGAAGAGAAGAGACCCAAGAGCTGCAACACTTGCGGACGTGCCTGCTTCACTATGGAATAAGTTTAAATAAGAGAACAATTGTTGCAAGGGGATTTATCAAAGTTTAAGAGTAAAAGCTTGCTGCAGAAGGGGACAGACATGACTGAATAACAAGCAGCAGGTCAGTTTGCTTAGATAGAGACAGAGAATGATGCATCAGAAAACTCAAAGAGTGTGGGCCTGATTTCCAAAAGGTTCCATTTGACGTATGGTGCCTGCATCAAAGGTGCATCACACAAGTGGCACCTTGCATCAAACTTTGCGGCAATTGTGATTTTCAAACATAGGCTGTGTCAAAATCAAGATGTCTTGCACCCAAGCCACGCTGCTCCACCCTTATGACAGAAGCATCCATGCACCAGGTCACAAGGGGGCTTGTGCCACAACGGGGTGGCAACATCCCCTTTTTTGCTAGTTTGGAAGCCCCACTGTGGATGCAACAAGAGACTCAACCTAGACCAGCCAGGAGATGGTCTAAGGAACTTGCACCAGTTCCATACACTGTGGTGAAGGGGCATCAGACAATGGGTGGCCAGGGGCAGAAGATGCACAGGGGGTGTCCTAGGGGGTGTTGTGGAGACAGTGGGCATGACAGGGAGTGATGTGGAACCTGGCAGTAGTGCAGTTTGCATAGCCCTACAGTTGATCGGCTAGGACTACTTCGTGGGCAGTTGCCAGGGTCGAACAGTGACATGGCCCCAGGTGGGCACAGCCCTGCCAGCTGCCCCATAGGTGCACACAGTTAGGACCCAGTATTTGGGAAGCTTGAGCTGTGTGTTGAGGTCTTCCAGTGGTGGGGGGACCATTCTCTTGGCACCACCACAGTCCCCTAGTACCCAGCCTCTAACGATGTGGCAGGCTGCCTCCCACCTACAGGGTCCTGACCATGTGGACCTATGGGGCAGCTGCTAGGGCTGTGCCCACCTGGGGCCATGTCATTGTTCAGCCCTGGCAATCCCCCACAAAGCAGTCCCAGCCAATCAGCTGTAGGGCTATGCTGCACTTTAGTAGACTTTAGTTTAATAGTAATAACATTTATTTATACAGTATAACGCCATTAGGACAATTTATGCCCTATTTACAAGGTGTACCTGTGCAGTGAACATGTAAACATTCTCAGTTCTATCTTCTTGCCCCGGTCTTCCTCTCCCCACTATACTTACCTCTACCTGCTCCCACCTTATGCATGCCCCCCTCAAGTCCCCTTCTTTCTGCCACACTGTGTCACCTTTCTCCTTACACCACCACTTTACTTCCACCTTCTACCGACCCCTCCTTGCCCCACCAGCCGTCTCTCGGTTCCACCGGCTCGCTTCACTTTTACACTTCTGCCGCTTTGCCAGAACTCTTCTGCTTTTTCCCTCTTACCGACCTTTCTCACCCATGGCTAGCCGCTCGGCTCCACCGCCCGGCTGTACTTTTCCACCTCTTGCCGCTGTTGCCGCTCACTCCCGACCCCTCCTTCCCCTGCCTTGCCATCTCGGTTCCACTGGCTCGGCCTGACCTTGACACTTTTGCCGCCATTGCCATTTTTCCTCCGCTTCTATCCTCCTCCTCTCACTGACTTACTCACCCTCGCCCTGCCGCTCTCCGGTTCTATCGCCCGGCTTCACCTCTTCCCTCCTTCCACTAATGCTGCTTCTGCTGTTCCTCCCCCACTGCCCACCCTCTTCTGCGCCTGCCGTCTTGTGGCTCCACAAGCCCGCTGCAGGTTGGTACTTCCTCCCCGCTGTTGCCGTATCTGACGGCGCCCCCCCTCTTTTCTTTCTCCCTCATCCCTATTACCTATCTGGTGTTTTTTCATGTTGCCTGTACTCCCCTGCCTTACTGTCCTCCACCTTTCACATTTAAGTATGTTGCTTTGATACACGGTTAATATGTATTGTTGATTTTCTGCATTATTATTGTTTCCTATATACTGCAGCGCATTTGTATCTCTCTCTGTTTTGATGGTTCTGATGTTTCAAATAATTCCTGGCTGTACTATGTCTGTATTGTAATTGTACCTCCTGGGTCGTGCCTGAAAACAGTCACTTGCTGGCTAGTGCACTTACCCGGTTAACAAAAACTAAATAAATAAAAAAATAAATAAAATAAAAAATTCATATACGTCACATAACAAACCAGAAATAAGTTTAAATATCAAATCAGTTTACATACAGTAGGAATTTATACCTACAACAAAAGGAAAATAAAATAATAAAAACACAAATATTTTGCTAATACATATAACAGACACCAATATATTCCAATGGATACACTAAACATTTACAAAAACAAATTCAGCATCATGTTTAAGTTCCTATTGCACTGTCTATTGCACTCACATCCAAAGCTGAGAAACTGACTAACCTTTTTTTTTTAAACTATATTCTGTAAGATTCAAGTTTCTCAGATCTGGAGGCAGTGCATTCCAGGTGCTAGCAAAGATAAACTCAAATGTCATGCCAAACAAATGTAAATATCTTGAAAACCATTCATGTTACATACACAAGCACAACCAGTGTCACAGTTGTTCACAAGAAAAAGACCTTTACAACGAGGGCAGTCAACAAGCTGAACTCTGTACAGTTTTTAAAATGTAGCCATCTCTACTGTTGTGAACTAATTGTAAAGCAGTGCTTGCTGCTGAGTCTATGTTCCTGGCTAAATCACTGTGACATGAGACAGGATGCATTGTAGGAACAAGGAAAGCAATAAACTTAGCTGAGATGGAGATCCTCAGGGGTTGTAAAACTGCCATAAAGCTAGCAGGCCAATTTAGGAAAAACTCCTGATAGCAGACAGAGGGAAGGACACACTAGGACTTCACACACAAATCAAAACACACTGCACAACATATGTTTTTACAACTTATTGGTGTACTACTCCTTTAATATCACAGCTCTGCTGTTGTAAAACTGACTCTAAACCAGTGCTTGCTAAATCCATGGTCCCAGATACATCACTGTCAAATGGAACAGGAGGTATTGTAGGAACAAGAAGAGCAATACACCACAATAAGATGGTGATCCCCAGGGGCCATAAAACTGCCATAAAACTAGCAGGCCCATTTAGGAGAAAACTCCTAATAACAGGTAAAGGGAAGGACACACTAGGACCACACATACAAATCAAAACATACTGCACAACATATGTTTTTGCAGATTCTGACTGTAGTACTCCCTGAAGCTGAGATGAAAGAAAAAGTCAAAAGCTGTAGTGACACTACATCGTCGAGTAGGATACTGTGAGTGCCTCTCCCCCAGCAGCTGGAGGCAGGCATTAAGTATGACAGGAGGATCTAGAAGCAATAGACTGGAGGGACGTTTGTAGTGACATGCCTCAGCAAAGGCACAACTATGTGGGCCCTATCCTGTATTTGACTGCATACAGGCTGCTATAAGTATGCCAAGATGGTCAAAGAAGCCTTGAAAGGCCAACAGGAAAAAAAAACAGGACAGAAGCAGTCACAGTCTCCAAATATTATGTCCTTTCCTGGTGACAGCCAATAAGGGATGGCTGTTTCTGGATACAAGAACTGGAGGGGTTAAGTCCCAGCTCACACCGCCAATGGATGGCCCAAAAGAAGGCTTTGTTGGGCAGATTGGAGGTATCTAGATGGAGAGGGTGGCTTCCCTGCAGAGTCCTCGACTGGGTTTGACCACCCCAGTAAGTGACTTCTGTTGGCACTGGGGAGGGACATTCAGTTGATGCACATGTTCAGGGAGTGCTGAGAAGGCTAAGACTTAAGTCAACCCAATGAAGCCTCTCCTGCATGTGTATTGATTCAAACCAGGGCATCAGTAAAGCAGCTCCAGCAGTTGGGACCTAGACAAATGGCTGCTACTGCCCATCAAGATATCAGAGAGTAATATCAGATTTGGGATGGAAGGCCTGCTCAAGTGGATTTGCCCAAAAAAGAAATCCCTGTCTAGTGGAGTTGAAGGGGGCACTTCATCCAGTACCCTCTCCTGGAAGACCCCGACCACTTTAAGATCTGAACCAGTCTGAATTGATGCCCAGTGCTCAGCAGAATTGGAGGTTCTGGGAACTGGGGTAAAGAATATTGTTTTGTTGCCCCTTCCTGTTTCACACCAAAAGTAGGGTTATCTCATCTGCAAGAGGGCTATAAGAAAAGGACCCACAGCCAAAGAGGCTGGCCCTTACAGATTCACCTTGGGCCAAAGACATCAGTGTCCATTTCACTGACCCTCCAGCAGAAAGCAGCTGCAATAGTCAAGGGGCCTTGGGATTGAATCCTCAAGATGCATCCTGGGAAGCCCAGATGGAACAGGAACTACCTATGAAGAGCCCTTGCTCCACCAAAAGGTGATGCATCTCTGGAGAAACCTGGACCAACTTATTGCATGCCACATCAGTGCCAGCAGTCAATGTAGCTGCAGTAACAACTCCTTCTCAAACATGGCCACAGAGAGCTTCACCAACCAGCCCTTCTATCCAGAAAAGGAATGAAACACTGATGACTGAGATGATCAGATATGGCCCCTGCCAGCACTGGTGGGTAATGCCTATCACAAACCCACTCAGCAGGTCAGGCCCTCTGCTCCCACAGTGCCAACCTCTGGGCGCAGTATTCTGAACAGTTAACAGAACAGAACAGGATAACCCTCCTATCTGTTTGTGGGTCAAAATCACCTTTGGTCTCAAGTTCTGGAGGGATTCAAACTGTGAACCTTATGCTAGCATACCCAAATGTACAGGCTCAGATAATTCTGCTCTTCGGGGAATGACAGATATCTTTCGCCTAAGGGCACCTGACCAGGCATCCAAAATGAACCCTAAAAACTCTATGAAAGACCTTACGAAAATTCTTATCTTTTCCCAGTTTGGTATTACCATTAAGCTTATGAACAGTGTCAACTTTAACCATCTGTACTTCACATGTAAAAGAAAGAATTTCGAATGCACACCAGGCAGTTTCTTTAAATATAGATTTACTTAAAAATGGATAAAAAATATGTAAAATGTAAACACAGAACCATATATCACAAAGCATACAATCACTTAAAAGAAAAAGGTTAAAATACAAACATAAACTCCTACCACACTACAATTAGACTTGTCTATCTAATGTATTATTACCTTCTTACAGTGCTTAGATGTTGTTGTTTCAGAGTCCAACAGGAATGTGTCTAAAGATCAGCCACAGAATAGTTTAAAACTGTCTTTAAACCTGCCTCTTCCATGATGTCACCTAGCTCCTCCCTGCTAAATATAAAAATTAATACACACAGGATGTTCCATCTCTCGGGAGGTGTATTAAATAAAATGACATCAGCAAAAACTCATTTCCCAATATGACTCTTCGATCTTGAGTCTTTCCTTTGATCTAGTGTGGTTTCCTGCTTTTCAAAGACATCACAGGACTTTTACAACTCATAGAAACATAGAAGTTGACGGCAGATAAGGACCACAAGGCCCATCCAGTCTGCCCATTTCTTTTTCTACCTTATAAATGTGCCATCGGCCTTTGCTCTGTCAGTGACCTATCTATTCATAGTCATTTGTATTGCTCCCTTATGCCTATCCCATGCCTGTTTGAAGCCCTGCACTGTATTCATAGCCACCACTTCTTGTGGTAAGCTATTCCATGCCATCTACCACCCTTTCTGTGAAAAGAATTTCCTCACATTCCCCTTAATCGGCCTCCCTCTAATCTCATGCTGTGTCCTCTTGTCCTGCTATTTTCTTATATTTAAACATGTTAGACTCTTTCACCTTGTTTATGCCTTAAGGTGTTTAAATGTCTCGATCATATCACCTCTCTCCCTCCTTTGCTCAAGGGTATACACATATTGACTCCGTTAATCTGTCCTCATATGTCTTCTGATGCAGTCCCTGCACCATTTTGGTTGCCCTTCTCTGGACTGCCTCAATTTGGTTAATGTCCTTGTGAAGGTGTGGCCTCCAATACTGCATGGTACTCCAGATGGGGCCTAACCAATGTCTTGTACAGAGGGATTATTACCTCCTCTTACAACTTGTGATACTCCCCTACTACTACACCCTAACACCCCCTAGCCTTACCTGCTTTAGGTCTGCTTGGATGATTTTAGGTCATCAGTGATGATGATGCCCAAGTCTCTTTCTTCCTTTGTGACTGCTAGCAACTCCCTCCCAGCCTATAAGTGGCTTCAGGGTTTCTCTTCCCTATGTGCATGATTTTGCACTTCTTTGCATTAAATCCCAGTTGCCACTCTTCTGACCATTCTGCTAGTTTATCCAGATCTCTTCTCATTCTGCCCACCCCATCTGGATCATCTACTCTGTTGCAGATCTTGGTGTCATCTGCAAACAGACAAGCCTTACCCTCTAGTCCATCTGCGAGGTCACTAATGAAGATGTTGAATAGGACTGGCCCCAGGACTGATCCCTGAGGTACCCACTTGTGACTTGCATCTCTTCTGACTGTATACCATTTACCACCACTCTC
The DNA here is from genome assembly GCA_016271365.2 of Neoceratodus forsteri. Taxonomy (NCBI): domain Eukaryota; kingdom Metazoa; phylum Chordata; order Ceratodontiformes; family Ceratodontidae; genus Neoceratodus; species Neoceratodus forsteri. The sequence goes on from CM057453.1 coordinate 439,746,512, forward strand.
TGTTTTCTGCCAGTCAACCAGTTTGCCACCCAGTTGACCAACTTCTGACCCACCCGAGCCTACCTAGCTTGTTTATCAATCTTCTATGTGGAACAGTGTCAAAAGCTTTGCTGAAGTCAAGGTAGGCGACATCAACTGCTCCCCTTGGTCCACCACTCTGGTTACCCAGTCAAAGAAATCTATGAGATTAGTTTGACAGGACCTTCCTTTGTAAACCCATGCTGTCTTGGATCCCAGCTCCCTATGGATTCCAGGTGTTGCACTATCCTTTCCTTAAGGAGTGCCTCCATAATCTTGCCCACTACTGAGGTAAGACTGACCGGTCTGTAGTTCCTCGCCTCCCCTGCTACCACTCTTGTGGAGTGGGATCACATGAGTCTTCTCCAGTCTTCTGGGACCTCTCCTGTGCTCAGAGACTCACTAAACAATTCTGCTAATGGCTCTGCTAGTTCCTCCTTTAGCTCCTTAAGTACCCTGGGATGTATGCCATCAGGTCCCATTGCCTTATCCACCCTGAGCTTAGCAAGCTCTTAGGACCTTTCTTTTGTGAAGGGAGTAAAGCTCACCTCCTCCCCTGTGTCCATGATGCTGAGCTGTGGGCCCTGCCCTACCTTCTCTTCAGTAAATACTGAGCAAAAGTATCTATTTAGGATAGATGCCTTTACAGGGTCCTCCTCCTCACATGCTCCTTTTTCTCCATTAAGCTTAGCAATACCCCTCTGGACTTTCTCCCTTTCACTAATGTATCTATAGAAAGTCTTGTCACCTTCTTTACTGTTTGTGCTAGTGTTTCTCAGTTTGGGACTTTGCCTGCCTTACTGCCTTACCTGCTTCCTTTAGGGCAGTTTGGTATGCCTCCCTATCTTCATCCCGCTGTGTTCCCTTATATTTTCTGAAGGCCAGCCTTTGACTCTGACCTTTTCTGCTACTGTATTTGAGAACCAAAGTGGTTTCCTTCTTCTTTGCACTTCCTTTTCTGTCTAACACAATGGGATGTTGCTTCAAGTATTGTATCCTTAATGCTTGCCACTTTGCCTGTACCTCCTCACCTGTGTTTCTTTTTTGCCAGGGCTAGCTTAACTCTGTTGGCCATCTTATCAAAGTCAGCTCCTCTGAAGTCCCATATTTTTGCCCTGGAATGGGATGATTTAGATGTAGTAGCCAAATTGAACCATACCATGTGATGGTCACTGGCCCCAGGTGACCTTCTACCTGGAGATCTGTGATCCCTTCTTTGTTAGTCAGTACTAGATCTAGGATAGCCCTGTCTCTTGTGGGTTGCTGTACCAGTTGTTTGAGGCCCTCCCCTGCAGGAATCCACTATGAGTCTAGTTCTGGCAGATGTTCCTGCTGGTATTGATCAATCTGTATCTGGCATGTTGAAGTCTCCATTATCAGAACCTCCCTTTAGCTGTCATGTTTTGTATATCTTCTAACAGTAATGTGTCTATGTCCTCCTCTGGTCTGGGGCCTGTAGACAACCCCAGTTCTTATGGCTGTCCCATTTCCTGTTTCCAGGGTGACCCACAGTTCTTCTGGCTCCTTATGTGTATTCTGAATTTCTGTAGCTTTGATATTTTCATTAACATACAGGGCCACTCCTCCCCCTTTGCACCTCGGTCTCTTCTGAACAATACATAGCCAGGTACTGAAGTCTCCCAAGTGTGATTACTGGTAAACCACGTCTCACTAGCTGCTACTATGTCCAGTTTAGCCTCTGACATTATTGCCTGCAGGTCTGGGATCTTATTTCCCAGGCTGTGAGCATTTGTGTACATGATTTTCCATTGGCCAGATTTTGGTGTGGAGTTGTTGGGTGAAGTTTGGCATTACCCCTGTGCATCGTGTGGGGAGACAAACCTTTTTTCTTACCTGGTGATGCAAATGAATGGCAAACACGCTGAATTCCTGTTTGACCACTAGCTGAGGGGAGGGTGTTCTTCCCATTCGACGTATGGGGTGCTGCACCCCTCTCCCCATTTGCTAGTTTAAATATTCTGCAAAGACGTCAAACTTCTGCCCCAATGCACTGACTCCCTCTTTAGTCAGATGCAGTCCATCAAATTTAAAGAACCTTCGCTCCCAGAACTGTTGCCAGTTCCCTACAAATCTGTGTCCTTTTTCCTGGCACTCTGCAGTTTTCTCACCTAGATGTTATATAGATTCTTTTAGCACCAGTTGAAATTAACTGTCCTTCCTCTGAAGACATTATAAAATGGATATTTTAGTTCCTGGCTTCAAAGCAACACAGATCATACACAAGGCTATAAAATGCGACTTCTTGGAAGTTAATCACATTACAGAGACCTGCTGTTTAACACATCCTGTCATTTTAACTGAAACCTGGGGGGGGGGGCTCATCCCAGGAGCACAGGATGGCTCATGACAGACAATCACACTCTGCATTTTTTATACTATAAAATCATAGAGCAATCAGAACCAGCTGGCCAAGCGTCACAATGGCCACTTACCAAAAAGTAGCCAGGCAGAATGGATGATCTGGAGAACAGTGGAGCAAGAGTTCCAAAGCACATACCCCTACCTCCCTAGGTGGATCTAGTATGAGGTAGAGGAGAGCAGGAGGAGTGGCTCAAGGAGACTGCAATGGACAGCTTGGCTGCCTGGAAAGACCTGTCCTTGGAGTTGGTGAAAAGAGAAGCAAAGAAAACCACCAGTTTGCGGATGCAGGTCTAGAAAGTGGGCCATACCTTGTACAAGGACACAGTCTTTTTTGACAGAACCAGATGGTTTCAAGGTTTCCATACTCTTAGCATGATGAGGCCTGATGGGTAGATGATATAACGGCCTCACCCAGAATGATATGCTTGAAAGAGCTTTAGGCAGTCTGGGTAGCTCCCCACCCACCCCAAAGATGGCCCTAGTTCCTGTCAAACCAAGTTGTCATTGTTGGCAGTAATTACTGAAAAGGACCTGCAGCTACGAGTGCAGTCTCACAATGGGCACTCTGTCCTCTGCAACACAATTTTACTAGCCTGTCTGAAACTGCAGTTTAATGTAGTGAATTAGCTAACTGCAATGCTAATGCATGATTACATTTCTTCTACACACAATTTCAACTTCAAAACCAAAAACAATTGTCACCGTGTTTGTACTCACCCAACAGCCATCGCTGTTTTTGGGCTCTCTGTTTTTCACTCACCCAATTCACATGGAACCTGTGTAGAAGTTGAAGTTGTGTGTAGAATAAATGGGTTCCATGTGATTTGAGTGAGTGAAAAATAGTGAGCCTAAAAATAGTGACAGCTTTTGTGTGAATACAAATACGTTGACCCCTTTACTAAACAGACCAACTCCTAGGTCACAGCACCTTAGGGAGGGGGAAAATCTTTGTCGTTGTTTTTGACTTCAAACAAAAGCTGTTGCTGTTTTTGGGCTCACCATTTTTCAGTCTCCCAAATCATGGGATACCTTTCTACACACAATGAACAGTATCATATTGGAACAGATTATCACAAACTGTCATGGATTCACCAAACAAATATATCTTTAAGAAACAGTAGTGGGTAGGCAGTCACAATGGTTCTCATGGTCTACTTCAGTCCATTAAACCATAATAAACCATAGATTCTCTGATGATTTCTAAAGGTTTCCGATCATAAACCATGCTTTTTTAATAGCTTCTTTCAGTAGCTAGGTCCTTCCCCTGTAAAAATGTGCTGCAAATAGCACTGAGATATGTGAAACTTGAGGAGTTCTCAGTCTCCAGCATTGCTTATTGACTGCTGGTCATAAGGCTTACCAACAACTTGGACATGTTCAGTGTGTGCTTCCTGTTAAAAGTGCTATATCATGAAGTGAAATTGCCAATGTACTGAACATAAACCAAGTTCTTCAGACCTGCTTCACCAGTGTCAAAGCCACTAAATTTCAGAATGTTCACCAAAGTTCACCAGATGGCAGTATAGTGCAGTGGTTTAAGGCTCTGAACAGCAAACTTGAAGACCTGGGTGTGAATCCCACAGCCCCTACTTGCATACTGTGTGATCCTTATCAAATCACTTAACTTCCTCATGCCCCCAAGTTGCACTGTGGAAACAAGTATAGGCTTAGTGTGCCTTTTCTGGTTAAACAATTTCCCTTCCCCTCCCAAATGCAAATCTGGCATCAGCACACTCTTCTCAAAGTATCATAGACTTTTTGCTAAAGCATTGTTTTTGTGGTGCTTAAAGAAGTCCCTATGCTGTTTACTACTTGCTTTGCAGCCTTCACAAAATGTGTGTAGTCTTTGCACTACACTGAAATTTCACAAAATGAAATTTGGGAGACTTTACCCACCATTACTATGGATGCATCACAGCTTACGTACTGTAACAACCCCCTTCCACAATGAAAGAGGCAGTGGTTGTTACTAACCATGCCTGTACAGGGATTTGGTGCTTTTGCGTCAGGCCGTTTGGGTGTAGAGGGTGTGGGCAGAGCATAGCACTATATAAGAGGCCTGTGCAGGCTGAGACAGTAGCTTTTTCATTCATTTGGCAGCAAAATGTCTCATTGAGGAGTGAATGACAAGTCAGACCAGAGTATAGGGAAGGAAATCACAGCTCAGGAGCTGTGCTGAAGGGAAGGAGCCAGCACAGTGCCCTAAGCCATGGTACTGGCTGGATTGATCCTCAAAAATATGCCAGCTTCACAGCTGAATACAGAGGGTATTGACATGCTCCAGTGGGGGTGGGCTATGAGGTGGCTCCTCTATGAAGCTGGTCTGAGAAAAAGGGTTGCACATGTGCAGTTCTCGATGTGGGATCCCACCTGTGACCAGACTGCTTGGACACCCAAAAGCTGGTGGTGGCATAAAGTCAGAACCCGCACAGTAAATCCGGCAGTAGCATGCCACATCTGACACCTTTTTTTTTATTTTCAAATCAAGCATCTACTCACCCATGATGTCAAAGTTAGGGTGGTACAAACTACTTTTCTCCCTCTTCTGGACTATGCTGATCTTATCTACAGCCATGGTCCTAGCACCGCTCTAGCCAAACTGGGCACCTTGTACCACAGGGCTATAAGATTCATCACCTGTGCTCCTTACAACACACATCATTGTGTAACCCACATGCCACTTTTGGCTAGTTGATGTAAGAACTAGTACCTACATATGGCATGCCATTTACTTTGGGCAGAAATACTCCAATTGGTACCACCCCTAGCTGTATAGTGTATACCAGGCTCATTACCTAAAGGAAAGGGGTTGGGGGTACAATTACCAAAAATTAACCTTTGTGAAAACAACCAGATCCGGGGAGAGGATGCTAGGTGGATGCTAGGTGTATGCTAGACCTAACTGCTGAGGGGTCTCCAGTAACTCCACACAGAAAGCAATGATCAGATTGTCCAGTGCAGCAGCTGGGATTGTGCAGTATGGCTTTATTCACAGATGTTACTAAAGCACAAGTGGACCCCCAATGACTGGTCATGGCAAACAAGTACATTCCTTTTCTAGACACTCATTGCTAGGCAGTACAGTTCTCTACAAAACATTTCATTTCTCTTTCCCATGGTGAAAGCACGGGGATTGAACCACACACCCGAAGATTTACATTTTCTAAGAATGTATGCTAGCGGACTGTAGCCACTCACTCAGAACATCTTCTTTTCCCATGAGTGTATTCTTGTGGATTGAACCACACACTCAGAACATCTTCCTGTAGCAATGGCTTTTGCCCAGGTAAACCTGGCACCCATCAACAAACCAGTTAACCCTGCCTTGTAGACTCCAGATGGCATTCCTCCCACCCTTTGCACCAACCGTGTCTGCCATTCCTTCAGGGTTGCACCAAAAGAAGTCTTCAATTCACACTGAATTGCTAAAGACTCCGAACTTTACTTCAGATTAACACACTTAGGTGAACAGGGGTCCTGGAAGGTATGATCTAGCCTTATCTTGGGCACACACACCCAGACAACCTCCTAAATTGAGAACTTGTCTCCCATTCTATACTCAAAGATTAGTTGCTCCTTCCTTTAGGCATGGAAACAACCCAGAAAGCACCCTTTTCCATGATAGCTTGTCAGAAATTCTCACATAAATGTCCTTCTCAAAGGCAGCTGCACACACTCTTGGACCTTCAGGGGATTGCCCCTTGGATCCACTGAACTGGCAGTTCCTCTTACTTTCCTGGAGTGAAACTCAAGGAATCCTTCTGAAAAAGGTCTCCACCACTTCACTGGTGACTGTAGGTTTAATCCACACTAGGGTGAGGGGTGAGAAACACAGGGATCTCTGGGACAGAGCCCCAACTGGCAGACTCCTGCCACTCTGACTGTCACTGCTGAACTAACTGAACATTCTAAACTTCTCCTGAACAGCTGACTCAAAAATGGTTATGCTACTGCAAGAGTTTTAAATGACATAATCATCCCCAGTCAGGCTAGCTGAGTGAACAATGATGTGATTATGTAAGAAGCCCCTAAATGAGCTCCTAACCAGCTGACTTTTCTATTTGCCTAACACTAGTACAAATGGGATTCTAGTAACCCCAGGGGACTGGGTGGTTACAATTGCTCCCTCTACTCGCACCTGGGCTGGCACTCATTAAAAACCAGAAGATTGAAAAACGCAGCTATCTGGATGTACAGAACCCTTACCAGCAAACTCCCCAAATACATTTCCAATCTCCTAGGCAGTACACATGGGAACTACTCTCCTTCAGGAGATATTCTTACATTTTACTAGACGTTCCCAGAATTAGATCCCATCATGGCACTTCCTTTATAAGTCACGCTCTCCCCAAGTTATGTAACAATCTTCAAAAGACTCTGAAACTATCAAACCTTGCTAGATTGGTAACCTTCAAAACTTTACTCAGGGACTTTCTACAGGACACCTGTAACTGCTATGCCTAAGCCCCCAACACCACCTTAAACAGTACGCCTACTATAGCCCTTAGCACCCTTTGCATTTGCCTTGTTGATCTTTACCTTCCAAGATGTCCTGACCTTGGGCCACGCCTCTCTCCATTTTTCCCAAACCACATCAACCCATAACTTATACCATTCATTAGCTATTAACCTCCCAAACCCACTGTGATGGGGTTGTGTCATTATCCTATCCTCGGTAGGCCTCACTTATTTTCAAAACTGACTTTTCCCCCTCTTCATACTTCCTAGGCCTCATTTTGCACTGGGGCCCCTCAGCACAATTTGACAAAATAAATATTATGGAATAATTGGCATTACTGTTTTGCATTAAACTAAGACATACAAATGACTTGTGCATATTATGTAACTATTGTATGTTTTCCAAGATGTATTCATTGTTGTATGTTCTCTATCTTTCATTGCATGATTTCCAAGATGTTTGCATTATTGTATGCTCTATGTGTATCTGTCCAGGCCCACCTTGTAAATGAGTTTTTTCTCAGTGGTGCTTCACCTAGTAAAATAAAGATTGATTGATTGATTGATTGCATGGCCAGGAAAAAGACCCAAGCTCAGACATTCCTTGACCCTGAGAATATTGAAGGAGGGAGTTGAACCTGTGGCCCTAGTGGGACAGTGTGATGGTTTTCCCAGGAAGGCCAGGGAATCCCAAGTGATACACCCAGAAAGCAGACTGCATAAAGGCCTATGGGCCTAAGGAGTATTTTAGAGAAGCAGCATTCAAGAAGCTGTGGCCAAGGGTGGGTTTTGTGTAGGCCTAGGCAGCCAAGTATTCCAGGAGGAGAAAATATGGACATGACCAAGGTTTGGAGCTGCTCCCTGGGGTAGTCAGACAAGTGTCTCTAAGAATGATTTCAGAAACCATCTCAAAGAAAGTGAGTGGGTAGAGGTGGGCAAACCAGAGTAGGCTTGAGCCTGGCTTGAGCTTACTGCCTAGCTTGGCTTGGTTCGACCTCTGTAAGCAATTGAGAGCTAAGGTCAAACCAAACCAGTTATGCTCAAAGTAAGCATTTTTGTCAACCTGAGCAGTTAGTGTAGTGTCTGAAATATTCAACACCTATGTAGAGAGCCAGGATTTGGCTCATGTTTTGGCATGTAGAGTCAAGCCAGACCTCTGGCTCAGCTATGGCTTGGCTCTAGGTGAAAGATTCCTGGCCTGCCCACCTCTACAGATAGGGTCCATGAAGAACAGGTATTGCTGGACATTCACGGCTGCATGATTGGGCAACCACTGAGAGGCTGGGCTACGAGGTGCTGCAGCAAACACGTAGATTCATCTGCTGCCAGCGCTGCCATGGTGTGAGGCACATTTCTGTAAGAGATGCTGGATACTGAACTAAGTTACTGCTGTAGCCACCTGAACTTTTCTAAACACCTTGTTTTGGTGTGCCACCCCTGTGAGCGTTAGCAGATTTCTAAGAAATGAAACAATATGAATTTGAGGTACCAAGATTCCAGTGCAGTTGCTAAGGTGGGACCAGGGAAGTGTTCAATTTATTGGCTGTGCCAGGGAATAACGCGGACTTGGAGATTCCAGAAAAAAGTTTCAAGTCAGGCCGCGGCATCAGTGCTGGGTTCCAGGAATCCTCATTGTAACACCACAATCAATTGTGTAAATGTCAAGCTGATTGGGTCCATGTGACCAGATGAATTAGCTGTTGTGCTCCATGTACCAATTGCCTCTGGTAAAGGAGAGTCAAAGACATTCTCCTTTGTCTGAGTGTTTATTATTAACAGATATCAAGCCTGTCTCAGGAGATCCTCCAAAAAGAAAAAGGATAAACAGGTCTACTTGCTATAATTGTTTGCAAAGGGGTCCTGGTGAGCTGAATACTATCAAGACATGCCTAGTCACTAAAGTACCCTTGAGCATGCCCTGCCCTCCCTATTGGGCACAGTCACGTTGATCAGGAAGCCAAGTGAAAGGGAGGACTGCACTAGGTTACCCCAGTGAGAACATCTTCGCAACCCTTGCAGTAATCTACAGGAATTTTTCTGCACTGTTTATGCATGGGCTTGGGGAAGGGAGGGGATGTACTGCAGTATTTGAAGCAATTGGTGATAGTGAAAATCCAACAGAGCTTTTATTATTAAATGTCTATAATGTTTGACACCGAAGAAAGTTTTTCTCTATAATCCATCACATCTAACCTATAAAATGTAAGCCACAAAAACACGATGTGTTACTCTATGCATGTTTCAAAATGTTGGTAGCCTGAGGTTAAAGACAATTTCATAGTGTTTTTTGGCTTGATCCAGAGATCATCCTTTTTGAGAAAGGCTGTCGGATCCCACTTGAAAGACTGATTTTTCTGTGAAGGGGAAGCCCATATTACCACAAGTGACTACAGTATCTAACCAGCAATTATCATACAACGTATTCCAACAGGTTTAGAAACATGTCATTATTGCATATCATTGTGTATTAGTAATCGCTTTTTATAGAAACACTGTGCGTGAGGTATCACCACCCAGCATGACACAAATGCATGAGACAGTCTGCCTGAGATGTGCACAACAAACATTTCTTGGCTATTTACTATTCAGGAATAAAATGATATAAGTTTAACCACTTAAAAAATAATAACAATGTCAATGAGAACAAAGAGAAGGACCGAATACTCCTTTCTTTATAAGCCTGGTGTCACAGCTGGCATGCTGCCTTTGCAGGGCCTTGTGAAACCCCACCCAGGTGGTGTTATCCATCAAGGCTGGAATTTACGTGCCATTAGAAAAAACAAGTTCTTCATTTACCGCTTGAGATGCAAAGTCTGTAAGTAAACAGAGGCTACTGTTTTTGATAAACACAGTAAAGTGGAGACATAGCAAGTGCCCTCATGTGGAATTGTTTCCCACAAGCCTTCTCAGTGGAAGTCTCCTATCTGGGCTGCATTGTTTCTGATGGAAGCATGTGGCTCACAGACGTTCACAGTGAGCCAGCCCACACGCACAAACACACACACACACACACACACACACACACACACACAGTAGCATCAGTGCACAGGGGGGAAAAGTTTCAGTTCTCAAAGCCTAAACACCAAAAGGGATATGCAAGCTGTGCACATATAACTACAAAACACGTCAGTCAGTAACACAGGATCCTTACATCAGAGCACTTTTAATCATTTGCACATTACAGTTTACAGGAATTGCAGCACAAGAAGCTGAGCCTGACTGCAGCTGGTGGTCCTGAGGTCAGGTTTTAGGATTACTGACACCTCAGCCCTGCCTTTGCAGCTACACAGATCTGCTGACCTTTGAGGAAGACCAGCAAGAGAAGTGGGCATTATCAGTGATTCATCGTTAATACGGTCTGATCCAAAGATTGCAGAAAGATTCCAGCCCTCTATAGATCAAAACCCAGACGGCATCTTAAAGAGTTAACACTGTCAAAAACAGCAAAAAGAAAATATTACACATTTTAAATAACCAGTTACTTTTTGTTTCTGTGGTATGTGGTACATTTCTTTTCCTAACTGGCTGTTTTTTAACCTGACAAGTCTAGTGTCATTTCTCTTCATGCTTTTTCAACACTGTGACCTCATTCATTATGACATGACACGTTACCTATCTGGCAAAAGGGTGAGCAGCTCTTCTTGGTCAGCTATGATGTCACTATCAGTGAGGTCACAAAGCTGGTGGGGTATGAAGAGGAATATAACTAGATGTTAGCTTCCAGGAAGAGTGCTGCTGCGCCACACATCACACCTTGCACTTTCAGGTTCAAAATCTACTAATTAGCAAAATAAAACAGAAAACTTGCTTCAGACACAACAAGTAGCAGCTGCCTACTTTTAAAATGTAATGGTATTCATGTATTTATTTTTGGGGAGGATTCAGCTTTGTGGCCCTTGGCTGTTGCCCGTGCCAGACATTAGATGTTCCCCCAGCCTCCCAGTCTCATCTGCCACTCCCCCCCCCCCAGTGTCATGCCAGTCGGGATCCACATCGGGACCGAAGAGAACCAGCACCTTCATATATGGTGGGTGGTGCATAAAGGGGATTTCTCGGTTTTTTTTCACCCTGACCCTGCTCACCACCCCTGTGGTGCCAGGCAGCAGCCCACTGGGCCATGCTCCATGACCCACCACAGAGATCGCTAATTCTGCAGATCCTGGCACCTTTCCTCTGGGCTGGGAGGGCATCTGCATGGCAGTACCTCCCCAGCATCCTTGGACAGTCCAGCCGCCTCCCAACTCTACAGTAGAACTCAGGTTGCCAGCATTGGAGTGTGATGCACCACCCACCAGGCCATTGAGCAGCCTCCCATTTCATATTATTTCTAGGGGGTGTACAAGCCCCTTATAGATGCACTGACATCGCAGACATAACTTTGTGAAACCATAATATTTAGGCATATGTCTGCTTTCATGGTATCTCTTTTCTGTGTGTTGAGTCTCCTTTTTCTTTATAACTAAGGACTCTAACTCAAAAACAGGACAATTGTCCCCTAGACTTCATCTGTTCTGGCCGCTTGTCTGCACCTGTCATAATCCCTTACTTGTTTCATCACAATCTGCTCTGATGCAGCATGTAAGAGATTGTGATGTCAAGTGTAGACAGGTAGATAAAGTCCAAGGAGCACACTGATGTTAATGTCAATAGTTATGAAAAAAAAAGTAGAAACTAAATTAAAAAATACATCACAAATAAGCATACTGTAACTGTATTTGAAAAGAATGTTTTTCCTCCTCGAGGGGCCTCCTGACGATTCACAGGACAAGTCTGAGAACTTCCGCCGATCGAGCTTTTAGTGTCGCCAGTCCTGTCATGTGGAATTCGCTCCCGCCATTGGTGAAGGAGGCCCTCTTGGTGGAGGTATTTAAAGCCCGCCTAAAATCATATCTGTTTAGACAGCCATTCTCAGATACTGTATAATAATATGGGTTATCAGTTCTTTTTAAACTTAAATGGGAGATTATTTATATATAATGATTGTATTGTTTGTATGTGGATTATTTTTATATATGTATTTTAAATGAAATTTTTGTGTTTTTGTACGGTGCCCAGAGCTTCTGAGATTGGGCGCCAGAAAAATAAAATTTGCCTTGCCTTTTTTCAAAGTCCCTCTCAGGTGTTAGGGTGGGGGTTAAGGGTACAAAAGGAAAGGAAGTCAAGAAACTTACAGTCAACCCTTAAGTCTCTGTTGCATAGAAAATGGGGTTGAAAAGCTTACAATGCTAGCCAAAGTGCAGGCACGTCAAATGTGCTCTTGCTGAAGTTTGGCCCAAATGAGTTATTCTGACAATACAATGTTCTTTCTTGTGATGTTATGGCATCTTAACTGAGGTGCAGTATGTAGTTTTCACTGGGCATCCTGCTTCAACCCCATGTTACAGCTGGAAAGGCTGAAACTCATAAAACCTGCTAAAGGTCACCCAGTGAGCCCATCGCTGCTGTGGAATTCAAATGTGGGATCTCCTAATTTACAGTTCTTTTCTCAAACCACAGGCCCACATTGCCTTCTTGACACATTGGTGTTGCACTTTCAGTTACACTTGTGACCTTGCCTTGCAGAGCGTTTTACAAAGCAATGGGCTGGCCACATGTAATGTCACTGCAGTGACTGTATGCAGGATAAAACAGCAGCCATTGTACAGCAGCAGCATCTCGCATACAATTCTGCACAGTTATATTACCAGCTTTTAACAGCTTGTGAGAAGGACTGTCAATCACCTACTCTTTCTGAATATTAGTGCCAAAGGTTCTTTTGTTCCTCCTGTGCAAATACAAGAACTAGGACGGAGGGAACATCAGCTCAACATTCCATCTGAAGTGTTACACCCCTCCAACCATGCAGCATCACCCCACCCCTGTACTGTAATGTCAGAAGCCAAAGTCCCAATGCTGATTTTGAAAGAGCCATTTCCATTTAAGATACACTTGTGGCCTTATGCAAAATTATAGATTCAGAAAATGAGGACTTACCAGCAGTGGTCTGTGACAGAAATTGAGAATCTACTGCAGCACCTGGAATTCAAGGTAATGTCAACACAATCATCATAATTCCAACATTTTTCAATTAAATCGCTGTCTCAAAAAGTTACAGCACTCACTGTATCAATGGAAAGAACAGGCATTTAAACAGCAATGTAGAGAATAATGTACAGGCAATCATATACAACAAGGCTGTGTAAGCAATAATACCCAACAGGGTGGGCAGTGTTGTTCTATACTGGACCACCAAGCAGTATAAAGAGGCCTGACACCATAGGCGGAGGGCCTTATTGCCCCAAAAAGGTTCAGTATAGCCCAATACCGCCCACTCTGGAAAGTATTATTGTGCTTATAAAATGGGTATCAACTTAAAATTTTATACAGCAGCTAAAACACTGGTACAAAATAAAAAAAAAGTCTTGAAAATACAAAAAAAAAGTTTCATTGTAAAATAGTCCCTGCCTGGCACAGCTGCCAGTAAAAGGCGTTGCTATTTTTAAAACACTTTTTTGGGGCAGAACTGTGCATTGTGAGGTGTGTTCCATTGTTGCCAACATCAACAGCCCCCGCCACTGTATGTCTGCACCCTTCCTGACAGCTTTCCTATTTTTTTGTTTATTTCTGTAATGCGTTCCTTAAACTGTCTCTGTAACCTGAATGTTCGGCAGTGGCAGTTTGACATGGTAGGAGGCTAGTGCATTTGGAAACTCTCCCAGGAATCTCTCTTTCTGTAACCAGAGATAGCAGTGTGGTTTAAAAGTACAGGGAGAGACAGAGAGGAGTAGCAGAGTACGGAGTAGTGGAGATAGACATAAGGATTTGTCAGCTATGGTGAGGAAAGCTGTGCTACCTGATTAATTTTGTGTGGGTCCAGCGTGGGTGACAGAGTGAGCCATGGAAACTGTTGTCGTTAGAGCAGGGCTGATGGCATAGCAATAGTGTACTGTTAATCCGATTGCCAGTTTGCTGACAAAAAAAAAAAAAAGATACTGATAATACAATTGATGCATCCATCCTGTTTGCTGTGTGTTTTTTTTTAATGTGAACTCTTGTATATAACTGGTACGGGTGCTGACCAGAACGGTGACTGTCAAAATTGGGAAACAGACTACAGAGGACACATAGGAATCCATTAAGATGCTATATGAAAAGAAAAAACAACAGGCATGTTTTTGATGGGTGGGAAGAAGTATTTCTTTCTGTGATGCAGACAGTTTACAGTTGGCCTTGCTCGCTCGCTAACTGAGCAAAGTATCAACTGACTTTGAAAATTCAAGATGCTCATTGGTAAGTTTTGGGTTATGTGGAACTACCAGCTGGCACTTTTTATTTCCTGGTTGTCTATTAAAAGTTAATGTACTCCCCTGGCATGGGTACCAGCCAATCAGAAGCTAGGAAATGAAAAGGATGTTTTCTAAGTTTCCATCAAGGGGTTGGAATGACATCATTGGGCCCTCAAGAGTAAAGCTTGAGAGAGAGCTCCATGACATAATCTTAATCCAGAGATGGAAAATGAAGTTTCCATATGTTTGGCAATGTCTTTATGGTATAAGGTTTTTAAAAATTAAAAAGGGTGGTTTTCCCAGCAAAAGATAGTGTCCATTTTTTAGACATTTTGAAAACTCATAAACCCACCATGTGCCCAGTTGTTAATATCCTACCCAGTGCCAGTGATATTATTCTAGTTTAAAATGGATTTCAAAATAATATTTTTTAATTTTTTTTAAGAAGGAACAATTTATGTAGAACAAAATAAGGAAATTATGTTAGAATGTGCACAGCAATACTTTAGAATGTGCACAACAACAACGGTTTAGAATGTGCGTAATAACTTACAAAGTGCACAACATAGAGAACAAGCATTTGTCAATGCCGAATGTTTGCTTGCTGGCATTGGCATTGGTAGTGTAGAAGTTACAGAGCTGCATAATAGAAATGGCAGTGAAGTATTGAACTGAAGCCAACCCCACCACCACCCTGCAGAGAGTGACAGGCATTGGGGTGTGCCTTTGGGTCGTCAGGCATAACGGCCACACCATTTCACCACACCCTACCCTGCAGACACTGACAAGTGTCACGGTGTGCCTTGGGGTCTTTGGCCCTTATGCGCACCCCATTCCATTAGGAAACACGATGAGATGGGGGCAGTATAGGAGAATGGGGTGAACTTTGGGGCCGAAGTGTCCAAGGCATACCTCAATGCCTCTCACTGGCTGCAGGATGTGGAAAGGTATGAGCATTACAGGCAAGAATCCCAAGTCACACCCCTGATGCCTGTCATTCTTTACAGGGTGGGGCATTATGGTTGGAAACCCTAACACCTCAGGCATTCGTTGGTATTTTCACTCCAAATTTTCAACTTTTTTTTTGTGACCCCCACCTCATGAACAGTGGCAATATCAGTTTGTTAGCCGAAAGCTGCTTATGCACAGCGACTACGGCATTTAGCACCACAGGTGCAAAAACACATTCTGAACAGGATGTGAAAAATGACAGCTGTGCTGTTCATGGGGAGGTGTAAAAAATGGCAATGTTGCAAATCTGTAGTAAGGTGGTGAAGTCACGAGCGTGCATAGAAACTGTGCAACGCACACCCGTAATGTAATTAGGTTGGGGATTTTTTTCAGTAGATTGTCAACACAGGCATTTTGGGACCTCCGATCATGAACAGTGTCACTGTGATTTTCTTTATCTGTCCCGAACAATGATTTCCCACAGCGACCACGCATCTCTGCGCTGAAAGTGTGAAAACACATTTCGGCCATGTTGTGAAAAATGACAGCTGTACTGCTCATAAGGAAGTGTGGAAAAATGTCACTGGTGAAAATCTGGACTGAAAATATTACAAAGTCATGAACTTACGAGGGTGCGTGGAAACAGCACAATGCTCACTCGTAACACAGTCATTTTCTGGACTTTTGTCACCAAATTTTCAACATAGCCATTTTAAGACCTCTGCTTATGAACAGTGTAACTGTGATTTCCTTAATCTGTCCCAAACATTGCTTTAGCACACGACTGCACCATTGTCGCTACATGTGCGGAAACACATTTGGGCGACATGTGAAAATGGCAGCTGTACTGTTCATAAGGAAGTGTAATAAAATGGCAGTGTTGAAAATCTGGGTGAAATATTGAAAATTTTGCAAACTTACGAGCGCGTGAGGAACTGTGCAACGCTACCGTAGAAACAGTCATTTTAGGAATTTTTTCACCAAATTTTCAACATAGCCATTTAAGACCTCTGCTCATTAACAGTATCACTGTGATTTTCTTAATGTGTCCCATACATTGATTTCAAGACACCGACCGCGCCATTGTGCGCTATATGGGCGAAACACTGCTTTGGGCAAGATGTGAAAAATGACAGCTGTACTGCACATAAGGAGGTGTGGTAAAATGGCAATGTTGAAAATCTGGAGTGAAAAATATTGAAAGTCGCAAACTTCACAGTGCATAGGAACTGCGCTAGCGCCGCACTATAAAACAGTCACTTTTAGGAATTTTTCCACCAAATTTTCAACATAGGCTTTTTGACAGCCCACCTTATGAACTGTGGCAGTGTCATTTCGTTACTCAATCCCGAAGGGTGATTTCACTCAGTGACTGCAAAATCACTCTTCGGGCCCGATTAATGCCATGACAGTGAGAGCATTCATGAGAAGGGTCCCAAACCCCATGTTGAAAATTTGGTGCAAAAATCTAAAATAACTGAGATATGCAGCAAAGTTGAAAAACCCTATCTATCCCATTATACAGCTTACTGGCATTTCCTCAGTTCGGGTCGGCTTTGAAGAGTGCAGGACGTGTTCCCGGTCCACTGAAGATCGTCATGCGGAGTCTGGGGTAAGTATGGGGTGGTGGGGGTGGGGAGGTGGGGTGCGCAGTGGGTGGGCGCGTGGTGGGGCAGACACAGCAAGGGACCGTTTCAAGTTTCAGTTTTTTTTTTTTGTTGTTAAATGACTACGGGACATTTGCCACGATGGGGTGGGCTCCCAGCGTGGCACAAGGATGGCTGGTGAGGGGGGCGTGGAGCCGACGGGGGACTGGGCACCCCTGTCAGCAATAGCATCTGTTGCCATGCTGGGGTGGGCTCCCAGTGTGGCACCCTGTACTGGGGGGGAGAACAGTGGAGCCGATGAGGGACTGGGCACCCCCGTCGGCTATACAATGTGCGGCCATGCTGGGGTGGGCACCCAGCGTGGCATATGTAACTCTGCTTGGGGGGGCGTAGCACAGCCAACTGGGGATTGGGCACCCCCATCGGCTATGCAGTGTGTGCGTGGGGGAGGTGAGCACGCAGTGTGCGTGCATGTGTGTGTATGTCCGTGTGTGTGTGTGTGTGTAGGGGGAGCGTGCATGAGCAGGCGATATCTAATCGCTGCTCACTGAAGCATAGCTCCCCCTTTCAACTGTACTCCACTGCATTTTGGAGCTGTCATAGACAGCTCCAGCAGGCATTGGAGAACTGCGGCCGCACCTGCAAACACACTTACTGAATTGGAAGAGGGCTGCCACACTTCCGAAAACTCGGATGATGGCACTATGTTTCTTGCACATGCGTGCAAGCAAACATAATAATGGATGGGCAACAGTGAACAACAATGCCGTGTTCTCTTCGAGAGATTATCATGACAACCATGTAAACCTTGAGATCGAAGCTTGAGAGGTTTACCATTGTCATGAAACCTCGAGAAGTGAACACAGCAGTGTTGTTTACTGTTGCCCATCCATTGTCTTTTATAGTATATGGGCAACAGTGAAACAAAGTGTGTCCTTACTTTTCTATTTTTGTTCTGCACTGCTCTCTTTTGGAGTCAGCTCTCTCTACCACAGCCATTTCACAAAGTGCAGAAGTTTGCGGGATGCGCATGCGAAAAGACAGTCAATGTTGTTATACCATAATTGTGACATACTCAAGAGGGTATAACAACCTCTTTGATGTCACAATGATGGGACAATAGCAATAGGAATTCATTGAATTCCATCATTAATAGCCCTCTCCCATACACTACAAGGTTTCTGAACTGGCCAATTTTTACATAGAACAAGCCATGACCATATACTATATAAGAAATTAGTCCTCTATCCAGAGACTCATGGCCCAGCTCTACAATGCTGGATCGACGACACTTTTGTGGACCGGCATCACATCAACAGGATTTGTCGACCACAAGTTGTGGTTGACATAAAACCCGGTTGCCTCACAGTCCATTTTTTCATTGGGGAGCATTGCCCCACAAACCCCTCATGTGGAGGTTTCTGCCCCCTGCACCCCCAATATTTTAGATTCTCAGCTCCGAGTTGGAGTTGATTCAGAGAGGAGGTGCAGGACCGGGAGACATTGTGCCCCTGTGTCATGTGTGCCAGCACAGTGACCTGTCAGCAGACTGTTGATTTTTTCTACAGGTATGTAGTTCGCTGTGTTGGTGCCGCTGATTGGGGCACATACCCTCCTGGCCCAACTAGATCTGTAAACTACAATGTTTCAATGCCCACTTATCTTGATCACATAGCTTGTGATCGAGATGCATGGGCATTGAAATGTACAGGTTGGGTCCCTCCTGGAATTTCTGGGAGGGTAATTGCCCAGTGGCCATTAGACAATCCCTGGTCACCACTTTTCTAGGTCAAAAGATCAGGAGGGTGGTGACCAATGGCCTAGGCCCCAGAGGTGGAAGGCTAGAAGTAGCCTGTAGATGGGAGGGGCTGAGGCCAGGATGATAAGGTTTGGATGGAGGAGGATCTTCCTTTTTCCATCCAGACAGCAGTGAGGAACACTGAACTCAAGGTAGGAGCCCCTATAACCTGCCCCTAACATCAGGGCTCATAGTAGCTAGTCCTCTTTTGTTTGTATCTACATTCATTACTAACTTCTCTCTGCTGCATGCTAACTGTCTTGGGCTGCACCTCTGGCTAGCCCGGGCCACACAGGCATTGGGATAAGGAAGCTTTCCATTGCTTCAGGTTGCAACCCTCTTTGTTCTTCTCAGTAGCTAACAGCCAGATTACAGGACCCCCTCATTCCCTGGTGGTCAGGGCTAGGGACTCCATGCAGCAGACCGAGGGACTTTTCTACTACAGGGCAGTGGTTGATCTAGGTGCGGCCAGCCAGCCCACCTGCCTGGCACACAGCAGCAGCAGGAGAAGGCTCACTGCAGCTCTCTTTGCAAGGCTACAGCATCACCGACTGCCCGGGGGGCTTTCTGCTCCCTTTCCAGCGGCATGTCTTTATTTCCCCCATATTTTATGGGGAACACTACTCTGCAGATCGGCTGCCACCTACCACCTAACCCAGAGTGGCCAAACTCACAAGCTGCGATGTGAGAGCACTCAAACACCCCCCAACCCAGGCAGCCATGGCTCCAGAGTTTCGGGACAGTCCTTCATGGCAACAGGTCCGGAGCTACCGCCAGCCCCCACTGTTGTTTTCTTCCCATTCCCATCTTTCCCATCCCATTTGTGACACTTCCCACTGTACCTCAGGGCCCTTATCTGCACATGCAGGCTCCCAGCTTAGCTCCAGTCCTCCATGGGGTCTTTCCATCTCTCTCCCCAGGGGATTTTCTTGCACTGGGCCGGGGTGGGTGCTCAGCGGGGTGGTTTTTACAGGGGGGTATATCCAGGGCATGGCTTTCCCTTAGCCAGCTGGGCTCTGATGCAGCCCATGTTGATGTTGGGGTACCCACGGATTTGGACAGCAATGTTATCCAGGTCCCCACTTTCTGAGGTACAGACAGGATGGGAAGGTTGCATGATCTATGGATCCTCTCTCACGGACCAGCTTCCCGTGGTGCTATCCCCAGCCGACGGGGTAGCTAGCTGCACTGCAGAGCTCCCATCCTTCAGGCATGGTGAAGGTCCACATTCAGGGGCTGAGGGAACACTCGTGCTCATGCTGCACATGCCCAAAATGGCGCAGCGACCATCTTTCTGTACAGCAATCTGCGGGCCCACCTCCGTCAGTCATGCAAGGATCACAAACTTTGCTTATGCTCATCAGGCCAGGTAGGCTGGGAGGGTGGGAAAGCAGAGCTTTTTTCACCCATGCCCCTCGTTGGCCCCATTAATTGCCACTTTCAGGGGCAACACTCACCCTCTCTAATCAGCAAACTTAAACAGGCGGGATCATTCTCTGTAGCCTTGAATTCTATGTCGCTTGCTTGCTCTCCCTAGTGGGGATTGCTAGCCACCTTCTGCCGGAGGGTGTGCCCATGCAGTGGTATTTCCACACTACCTTTGTTCGCACACAAACATAGGAGCTACAGGGTGCACAGCTCCTCTGGCTAGGAGCTAGCAAACAAATGTAGAACAAGATAGTACAACTCCTAGCCCCCAAAGGGAACTCATATGGTTCAGTCCACATCACCAGGGGTTGCAGCATGTAACAGCTGTGGCC
Organism: Neoceratodus forsteri; assembly: GCA_016271365.2. Taxonomy (NCBI): domain Eukaryota; kingdom Metazoa; phylum Chordata; order Ceratodontiformes; family Ceratodontidae; genus Neoceratodus; species Neoceratodus forsteri. The sequence goes on from CM057453.1 coordinate 439,766,751, forward strand.
ACATTAGTTGAGGCAGAAGGGCACAATCTGCCCAATTGGGAAGGTGTCCACCCCTTAAACTAACAAAAGTAAAAAAAAAAAAAAAAGAAACTGAAATAAATAAAGACACACACAAAAAAAAATAATAACAGACAGTAGAACATCTGCCCTGTCTACGTTAATTCTCGGTTTCATCGGCTTAGCCAGTCAGGGGCATGCAGCAGCAGAGGGCAGGAAACAGGTTTTGAGGCCTGCGCCGCCACCTTTAATTTCAGGACCATATTGGCTTCCCACCCTTATCACCAAGGCCAATAGGTTAATGACGCAACCAGCCCTCGCAGCTGATTTCTCCATTCCCAGGGGACAGTACTCAGACAAGTGGCATCCTTTTAGGCCCCTTGGCTGAGCCAGGGCCACATAGAGTGCAGTCAGCCATTGGGGCACCTGGCTGTTGAACCACATGATTAAAAAAAAAACAGGATAGTGCAATAAGACATCAGCAGTGACTATCTAGTCCAATTCAAAAAATATATATATATACATACAGAAAAACACTTGTGAGAATTCTAAAGAGGGTAAGTCCATAGGCTGGAATGCTCACCCCCTCAATTTATATTTACATCTGCCGCCGCACTTCTGTTGGCAGCCGGCTCAACATAAATCAATAAATATGTACATATAATACTAAACAAAATAATTCATAGTTTGCCCGGGCTGCACAACATCATTGTGGTTACTGTCTCACTACTGAACGTGGACTCGTCGTCCAGCACCGACTTTCCAATCAAGGACTGCAAAGCAGCGAGGCACAAAAAAAAACAAACAAACTGGCTCACCGCATTTACGCCCCACCTCATGATGGTACTGTACCCTCACTGGAAGGTCAGGGACATGTATGATGCCCACAAAAGAGCGCACAAAGCACTGCCAGTTCATGGGCAGTGAAACGGCACGGGGAGCGGTACCTCACTGGTGTCTGGGTGTGCTACCCGCTACATGGGCAGGGACAAATGCATTTCAGCAGCGGATCAGGCTCCTATGGCTCAGGTTGTCAACCAGCCATAGCGGTAACCCCCCCCAAGTGATGGAGCATTAAGGGTCAGGATAGTGGGGTCAGCTTCTTCATATGGTGTGTTAGATCCTTAAACTCACCACAAACGCTAATGGGCAACAAGTAGTTCCTGATGGATATTCCTTTGACGTTTAACCAGCACCTCCACTCAGGGGGAATTTTGGCTATTGGTGGTGCAGCTCTTGGAGCGGTATCACTGCATTGGCGGAATTGGAACCACAGGTGTAATTCCACATTGTTCCCAGTTTTACCATGTATGCCAGATGGCTAGTTTTCAGTGACAGCACTGGAGGCCAAAAACCAAAACAAAACAAAAAAAAAAAACATGGGTACAATTTCACACATGGGTAGATAACATAGAGTGCTAAAGAGTAACCTACTAGGTCTAAAAAAAAAAAAAGTATCCGTGGCATGGACATCTCACTTTCCCTTCCCTACATATTGTTCTAGAGTAGGTGCATCTATGTGAACCTACTAGCAAAGGAAAAAGGGGTCAAATCTGGAGGAAAGACAACACTGGGCCCCTTCTGTTACATATTCCTGCTAACACTGGCTGGGTTTGAAGTTAGCAGCCACGGGCAGCCTTATCTGTAGGTACGCTTTGTGGCAAAAAGGCACACTGTTGCTATTACAGTAGGCAGCCTCCGATTTAAAGTTGCCAGGGGTAGGAGGTTACCAGGCATCAAATTTGGCTATCACTTGCATCAGTGTCCCAAGAAGCCATAGGCACGATCTTGGGAATTAACTATAGCAGGAGTAGAGGTAACGGAGATGGGTGCCAGCCATTCATGGATTTGTCAACATATACTCCTCAAAGTCACAAAAAAAAAAAGGCATACTTATGTTTGCTCCATTGCTAGGCTAGATTTCAATACCAGCATGAAGTCAGGTTCCACAAAATGTGCCTTAGCAGAGTACTCCAACTCACACAATCTCCTGTGGCTGGGGCTGACTAACATGGTCACTTTATTCCTGGGGAGCCTTTGGGGTTCTTTACCAAGATGGCAGGTGAGAGGGCCTATGGTCCTTTGCAAAAAAAAATATATATATATATATATATATATATATATATAATCGACAGGTAAGGGTGCACTTCTCATTCTAAGGAGGCTGGGGTTCGCCCTCAGCTGCCCGCCCTCCTCTCATGTCAATGATAGTCCACTCCAAAAAAAAAAACCTCTGAAAACCGAGTTGGTTTGATAGCAGGTCAGGGAGTACCTGGGACTCACTGAACCTGTTTTAGAAGTTTGCTGCACCACAACAGGCATTCCCTGTACGATCATCATGGGGCTGGTGAGCAACCTACAGTCCAAGGACCATGGCACATCCTACCTTCAGTTACCACAAGATTTGCCTGTCCCACAATGTGGAGTTAAGGGGGTAAAAGTGTGGGGATAAGACAAGTTAGGATGGAATATTACTCTCCAGGTAAGCCCACTAAGAGCAGTTAGTTCTCCTTTGGTCAGGAGCAACACAGGGTTAAGTGCAGAGAGACACAGATCAAGGTCAATGGTAGGACAGTAGAGAAAACAACAGACACCCCACGCAGTGTAAAAACCCGCACTATTAACCTACATAATATCCAACACGGCTAAAGCCGTGATACAGTGATCGGAAGCTATATGTATATCCTTCATGGTTCTCAATGGTTGGGCCTAACTTGCTACTTTTAACCTCTTTCACTGGTAACGAAGGGAGTGGTTGGGTACTATATACACACATATAGGTATACATACTGTATATAGTACATGTTGGTTGTACAGCTTTTAAGGGGGGGGGCTGGTGACACAGCTGCCCATGCGGTGCAGCAGACTCTAGCGGGGCTGATGTACTCAGGTATTCACCAGGCATGCACATGAAGGGTGGAGAGCCTTCTTTGTGCCTTCGTTATTGCAAATGAGTGGTTTCAGAGGCTACAGACAACACAGGTTACATGGCCACGGGCAGGTTTCTGCTCCACATATCAAATGTATAGTAGTCACAGATTTACTCCACCACATTCATGTGGTAAGCATTAGAGATAGTAGTATAGGGCCATGTTATTCTGGGCCCAACATGTATGGTCAACGCCATCGGGATGGGGGGTGACCCGCTCAGTAGTTGGGGTACAAACTTCAGCAGGTTGGCAGGTCTGCATACTTTGGCGCATGGAGCTGGGTCAGGTTTTTCTTCCTGAGCTAGGTTCTAGCCTCACCCCAATTTCCACAAGAAATAGGGTATTTAATACAGGGGTCAAACGGCTGCTGGGTACCCCAACAGTCGGGTAGGCCAAGGCTAGAGACTGCTGCTTGCCCTCGGTAAGGGATATGGTTAAAACCACTCCCCAAAGGTCATAGGTGGGGGGGCCATTTAGAACAGCAGATTGTGGAGTGCAGGTGGCTACATTGATGGCCCAGCACAGGGACAGTCTGGCCACCATTAAGATGTTTCTAACCACGCCGGTCAGACCAGCAGGGCCACTGGTAAGGTGACAGGACTGTGCAGTCCACCAAAGGATCACTTCCTTCACCCCTCAACCTACAATTTTTCCCAACTGGCACAAGAAGGAGGCAGGAATGCACCTCGGTTTGCAGCAGATGGCAGCCCCAGCCTGCATTTACTAGGTAGGAAACTCACACATGGAGTGGGGCAGATTGCCACCCCAGCCTGTTTATTATAATGGTTTCAATACACTGCCACCAGCTGGAACAGGGGTATGCAGTTAGGCTCCATCCCAAAACTGCATGGGTTGACTAGGGATAAAGGAGCACAAGTCCAACTCCATACATAAGTGCTCCTCCATAGGGGCTGTAACGAAGTGACTGGTCTTTACAGAGAATGCAATGCCAATCACATTCGACATTAATAATGACTGGCAGACATAACAAGCAAATTGCTGGAAAGATGCAACTGGTATGCCCCCCATCTCCTTTGGAAATGGGCAAGGATTGAATGAACGCACCATGCCTTGTCAATCAAGGGCCAGCGCCATAATATATCCATTTACGGCTATGCAGGTTACAGGGACAGAAAACATATTGATCTTGAGATGATTACGATAGATACTAACATGCCTTACTGTGTTACAGATTGGTTGTAAGTAACAGAAGTGGCAGGGGCCAATATTGAACACCCATGTTGGAACAGCTGGTCAGGTGACTGAGGTTTGGCACACGGTGCTACTGAACAAACCATTCCAGACGATGGGGAGAAGCAGGCATCAGGCCACGGCAGTCTGGTGACTGGACAAGTTAACAACCTTAGCCAGATTACTCTGTTGGTTTGAGTATAGAGTATTCACCTTGGGGCCAACAAAAAAAAAAAAAAAAAAAAACAGTAGGGGTTGCGTAGGTAGCCACCACAGGGTTTAGTATGCATAGAGGGAGAAATGAGCTGGGGAACCCATCATTGATAGACATACTGTGAGGAATAATGATGGAATCAGGGTGAATATGGAGGTGGATGCTGGTCACCCCCGATTTGCATGGCCTAGGATAGCGCCTCTGCAGGAATGGAAGAAGTGTCAGGCAGCCAGGCTGCTATGGAAAGTTCAGAGGGAGGTGAATGGGGGGGGGGGAGTCACAATTTTGGCCTTCCAAAGGATATATAAGTCATATGACATTGGGGCATAGCTCCAGGGGTAGAGAGTTATTTGGGGCCATTTGGGGGACACTTGTTGGGCATAGGGCAGGCAATTCCCAACCTGTATACTCAAATGGTTTGCAATCTTGGGTACAGTATCCTCCTGGGGGATTGATGGAAGATTCATAAATGAATTTACGGATCTTGTGGCGGACAACTAGTGATCAGGGCTTCAGTCAACTCTATTTTGGGAATATTTGACTTCCAATGATTAGGCAAAAACTTCCAAAATAAAGGGCAAGGAAGTCATTGACTTCCAAATGTCAAAAACAATACTGGATGACTTCCAAAATTGAAGGTACAGAAGTTAAGAAATGATGAATATTGCTAAGAGAAATTTATTTTAACACTAATATTTATATTAACATCCATAAATCAATCCTTCCTGGAATATTGACTCTGAAATTGTGGGATCTGGGAAATATTCTGACTTCCACAAATTTGGGATGACTTCCAGATTTTGACTCATGGAAGTATTAGACTTCCATTACAAATAATTTAACTGAACCCCTGCTAGTGATTATAGGCTAAAAAATGATACTGGATTTGAGAAAAAGATGTGATTGGGGTGGCCCGGTGAGGGCACATTCCAGAAGAAGACATTTGCTTAGCACTGGGAGGAGCATGCTACTGCGGGGGGCGATGGACGGGCTGTTGACGCCCAGTGAGGGCTCAACGGCTCGGCTGTGGCCTAGTGGTACAGGTCCATGGGAGCAGCCTGTCATGGAAGCTGGCTGACCCAGTGGGGGTTTGCTGGGCTTTCTTTGGCAAAAGGTTGGCTCGTTTCATGGATGTGTGTCAGTAGCCGAGGTTGTCTGCTGCCCCAGGAGAATACTATACAATATTATGCAGGATAAATGTTCTTGTGAAGTATTTCTTAATTTGTATACTGTAACCAATATTGATTTATGTTGCGAATGTTTTAGTGATGACAACCATGTCGAAATAAAATTTCGGCCTTTTCTGCCATCACCTATGTCAGTGGTCATGTGTTTTCTTTCTGGGATTTGGGTCATGAGCTTATCTGGGCAAAGTTGAGCTGTGAGTTTCTGGGTGGAGGGCTAATTACCTCTATTGTTGTTTAAGTGCCTGTTCTTTCTGTGGATACAGTGAGTAGTGTAACATTTTTGGACTGAGTGATTTCATTAGGGAGTTGCACAACTGTGGTGGCATTACCTTGGAGTTCAGGTTCTTCAGCAGGTCTTCCAACTCTGTCAGACTATTTCTGGTGAGTCTTCATCTTCTAATATTATTTGCCTTCATGCTGGCACTGACCTCAGTGATCAGAGCTCAGTTTGCTGTACTTTGACTCACACAAAAATAGATTTTAACAAGCATTTGTCAATGCCGAATATTGCTTGCTTGTATGTGCTGTGTAGGTATTTGGAAGTCAGTGGAGTGCAAATATTGAAAATTTGCAAACTTACGAGCTCGCGTAGGAACTGCGCAACACTCGCTCGTGAAACAGTCATTTTAGGAAGTTTGTGACCAAATTTTCAACATAGTCATTTTAAGACCTCTGCTCATGAACAGTGTCACTGTGATTTTCTTAATGTGTTCCATACATTGATTTCGTACACCAACTGCGCCATTGTGGGCTAGATGGGCAGAAACACGTTGTGGATGAGTTATGAAAAATGACAGCTGTACTGCTCATAAGGAGGTGTAGTAAAATGACAATGTTGAAAATCTGGAGTGAAAATATTGAAAATTCGCAAACTTACGAGCGTGCTAGGAACTGCGCAACTCACGCTCGTAATACAGTCATTTTTAGAAATTTTTCCATCAAATTTTTAACATAGGTTTTTTGAGAGCCCACCTTATGAACACTGGCAGTGTCGTTTCATTAATTGGTGTGGAAAGGTGATTTTGCGCAGTGACTGCGAAATCACCCTTCAGGCCTGATTAATGTCATGACAGTGCAAGAATTAATGAGGAGGGGTCCCAAAAACCCCATGTTGAAAATTTGGTGCAAAAATTCTCAAAAATGGCTGAGATATGCAGCAAAGTTGAAAAAACCCTATCTATCCCATTATACAGCTTACCGGCATTTCCTCAGTTCTGGTCGGTTTTGAAGAGTGCAGATGTGTTCCCGGTCCACCAAAGATCGTCACACGAGGTCGGAGGTAAGTATGGGGTGAGGGGGGGCAGGTGCGCAGTGGTGGGTGCGGGTTGTGGGAAGGGGGCAGGGAGAAGTGCCGAGGGACAGATTTTTATTTGCAGTTTTTTAAATGATGACGCGGGACATTTGCCACGCTGGGGTGGGCTCCTAGCATGGCACAAGGATGGCTGGTTAGGGGGGTGTTGAGCCGATGGGGGATTGGGCACCTCACAGCACAGTATCTGTTGCCACGCTGGGGTGGGCTCCAGCATGGCACCCTGTACTCTGGGAGGGGAGGACAGTGGAGCCGATGGGGGATTGGGCACCCCGTTGGCTGCTCTGATGAAGTTACCACGCTGGGGTGGGCACCCAGCGGGCATGTGCTAACTCTGTTTGGGGGTGCAACGCAGCCGGTGGGGATTGGGCACCCCGTGGCTATACAGTGTGGGGGAGGGCCAAGCTACGCGGTATGCATCGTGTGTGTGTGTGTGTGTGGGGAGTTTATTACGAGCAGGCGGCATTTTATCGCTGCTCACTGAAGCATAGCTCCCCTTTCAACTGTAATCACTGCATTTTGGAGCTGTCATAGACAGCTCCAGCAGGCATTGGAGAACTGCGGCTGTGTCTGCAAACACACTGACTGAATTGGAAGAGTGCTGCCACACCTCCGAAAACTCGGATGATGGCACTATGTTTCTTGCACATGCGTGCAAGCAACATAAAAATGATAGAAGGCTGTTTTGTCATCCATCATCTGTTACTGCTTTTTGCAAGGCTTTCCCCATAAGCTAACTATAAAGTGATTAGAATAATTGGGATGCTGTGATTCCTCTAAATTACCCATGTGTAAGATAAATTCTGGGTGCATCATTTTCCCAGTCTTGCTGGAGCTAGTTTAATTTTGCCAGAGCTATGAAAACTGATTCCCTGGGCTGGTACTTAAACCCATGATGTTTTAGCCTTAAGTCAAGAGTTCTAACCCCTGAGCCCTATATTACTACTTCTGCCATGACATTACTGAGGGAACTTTGGAAAATATAACATTCAGACAGACGTCACTTGCAATTTACACATTCTCCCCCTACTTATCATTCTGTTTTTCAGAGCTATGCATATTACCATGACAACAGGATCACTGTCCCTCACACATTATCTACTGCGGCTGCTTATCTGCACCTGATAATATCATGCTGCACTGCTTGTGACATTATAATCATTTCCACAGCAACAGACTGTGATGCTACAAGCAGAGAATTGTGATGTCTGGTGTAGACAGGCAGCAAGAGCAAATGATGCCGAGGGGCCAGCAAATCCTGTTTTCATGCTAATATGTGCACTGCTCTGCAAAACAAGGCAAGGTAAATATAGAAAATACCTGAAATGTAACCTGAAATGTGCCACACATGTTTTTTTTTAGTTTCCCTTGACGAATCAGGAGCTCTTTAAACAGAAAAAAACACTGATTTCAAAATAAAAATAATGTACTGTATCAAAATGTTTCAAAGTCTTTGTACTTTGATTTAAAAGGGGAAGTAGAGAATTGAAAGGCGAGAATGTGGAACTTTACTAGTCAAACTATGTTTATTTATTTATTTATTGAAATGTTTCACCAGGAAGGCTCACTGAACAACAAGTTGCTCATCTCCCGGTGCGACCTGGAAGGGGGGGGGCACAGTTGAATGAAGAATTAGACATACAGTTTAACATTTAACATATCTGAGAAATTAAACATTCAATTACATTTGTAACAAGACATACAGTTAAAAAATATCATAAATAATCATACAATTGCAAACTATGTAACAGTATGGTTAGGACAGCACAAGAGGCCTGGAGGTGCTCAGAAACTAATGTATTGTTCAGTTTCCAGCTTAGGTGAAACTTTTAGTCAACAGGTGCACACGTCAATGGGGTTATAGTTGGAAAGCTGTCAATGAATATGTTGTGTAATTACAAAGATGTTCACCTCGAGTTATATATCTGTCAGCTTGCCCGGGGCAAGAATTACTCAGTGTTAAGTCCATGACTGCTCTTGCCTTAAATAGGAATACACCACGGCAAAGGTCAAATCAAATTGTGACAAAAAGATCAGAAAACAAGTTACCCAAAGGGTTAAATATTTTCTCAGGTATGTTTCTACATTCGGATTTAACCATTTCTTCACTAGATTTCTGGTTACTTTTCATTTTAGTTTTCATTTCAGGATGAACACAAAAAAAATATAATCACTGAGTGCTGGCAAAATGGTACTGGCTTCCAGTGGGACGGAGATTCTGTTACAAGATTCTCTTTCTCACCTTTAGAGCCATGCATGGTCTAGGCTCGTCTGTCGTTGCTGAGCTGTTGAACTGGTATGTTCTGACTCACGGTATAGGGTCTGCCACAGAAACACTACTTGTTGTCCTCACCTCCAGGTTAATATCTGTAGGGGATGGAGCCTTTCTGCAGCAGCCCCTGGTTATGTAACTCCTTGCTTCAGGGAATGCGAGTTACTCATTCATTAGATGAGTTTAAAAGTATGCTGAAAACTCACCTTTTGGTGAAAGCCTTTAAACAAAGTCATTGATTTACCTTCCATGAAGGCATAATTTGAGGGTTTTGTTTTGTGTGTCTGTTTCTACTATAATATTGTATATGCTGATTTTCTTGTGATGCAGTGTGATTGCTCATAGAAAAGCATAGAGAGATTAACATGATCACAAATCCTTGTGGAGGGAATATTTCATGTGATTTTGCTGTATACTCATAATGTTCTTTTAAGGGAGAGATTTTCTTCAACACATGCCATAGAGCATTATTCAATGTCATATATTGCCCAGTGTCACACAGACACACACACACACACACGCACACGCACGCACGCACACACACAAACACACACACACACACAAAGACACAGACACACACACGCACACTTTACTGCATGCAATAAACTCTTTTAGGGGAAGGTGGATGAAATGTTTTAAAGAAAAGGTGTGGCCGGAGTAAATAGTTGGCAATTAGGGCTTGATTCACAAAGGTGAACTGAGCATATCACTCTGATGCCATGCAGGGAAGGACAAGATCCACAGCCCAGTCCCCCTGTACCCCGCACATGTGGAGCCACATCCAGAGGCAGGGGGTGGCACAGGGGGTGATGGTGTACAGGACCCCTGGTATCAATCATAGGTCTGGATTGGGACTGTAGTGGAGCCCCCATTTTGAATGGAGTGGGAAACATGGGCTATAGTAGTTGATGCCAGTTCTTCATGCTTTATTCTCATCAGGATGGCAACCATTTAGTCCAGTGTGTCCAGCTAGTGCCTATAAACCTCATAGTTCTCCCATCCTACACAGGGAGGTCTGGGGCCTGGTGCTATGGGAGTTAATTGTGCCCTAGAGAGTTTATTTATTTATTTTCATTTACTAAGGGAATCAGATGCACCTTTGAACCAAGGGCTCTTTTACAAAGCTTCCATGTCAGGAGTGTACCACTCTTGGACAGAGGGGATACATAGGTGCTATGGTAGCCCCTCAGTCGGTGCAGATCTTGTGCCCTCTTTAGGCCTTGTACACAGCTGATGTATCAACCTGGATACGGTGCAGGCACACCCCACCTCCTGCCCACCCCAACCATGCCTGGCACATAGTAGTGGACATGGCTGGAGATCGGGTGTAGAAGGGGCATGCAGCCAGAGCTGGGGATGCACTGAGGTCTCTGCATATACAGTGCAGGACTTCTGTACACCCCTTGCGCAGATAGGCACCCATCTACCTGTGTGAATACCTTTATGGATACAGGGAATAGGTACATACAGTATAGAAAAAACATAGCCAGCAATTGTTGTAGGCAGTGATAGTTAAAGGAAAGCAAATTCATTATCAAAAACACCCACATTCTTAAAAGAGGGAGATGTAACCAGCATGACATAATGATAAGATGATGACAATGATTCTAAGCATTATTAGGCTTAAATCTATTATATTTAAAGAGCTAGTGGTACAGACTGTAATTAATAGTAACTTTCAAAAGTAGTCAGCTATTACTTCTTATATCTTGAGTATTTTTTCTTTTCTATTTTGTAATTAGAAGATTTTCTACCTGAGAGTACTAGGTGTAATGTGTGAAACAGCACTTCACACAAAGGCTGACATACACCGTCAGTTCTGTATGTGAAACAGCACTCCACTCAAAGGCTGACATACACCGTCAGTTCTGCATGTGAAACAGCACTCCACTCAAAGGCTGACATACACAGTCAGTTCTGTATATGAAACAGCAGTCCACTCAAAGGCTGACATACACAATCAGTTCTGTATGTGAAGCAGCACTCCTCTCAAAGACTAACATACACAGTCAGTCCTGTATGTGAAACAGCACTCCAGTCCAAGGCTGACATACACAGTCAGTTCTGTGTGTGAAGCAGCACTCCTCTCAAAGGCTGACATACACAGTCAGTTCTGTATGTGAAACAGCACTCCTCTCAAAGGCTGACATGCACAGTCAGTTCTGTATGTGAAACAGCTCTCCACTCAAAGGCTGACATACACAGTCAGTTCTGTATGTGAAGCAGCACTCCTCTCAAAGGCTGACATACACAGTCAGTTCTGTATGTGAAACAGCACTCCACTAAAAGCTGACATACACAGTCAGTTCTATATGTGAAGCAGCACTCCTCTCAAAGGCTGACATACACAGTCAGTTCTGTATGTGAAACAGCACTCCACTCGAAGGCTGACACACACAGTCAGTTCTGTATGTGAAACAGCACTCCACTCAAAGGCTGAAACACACAGTCAGTTCTGTACATGTGTAACCCCTAGATGGCGCTATCCCAGGGGCTACTACCCCTGCCTGATTTGCCACTAACAGGTTGAGGGGCCTGGATCCAATGGCGGGTGCCTCCACCCAGAGGTCAGGGTTTGCAATAGTTAAACTTACTTGGTCACAGCCCTCTGGGACACTGCAACCCCCCTTTCTTCCCACTAGTGGCCCACACAATATATCAGAATTACCTTCACAGTATACACTTACCCCCAGGACTAGTTCCGGCACTGGGACCTCCTGTGAAATAAGATACAGTGCAACAATCACAGTACAGTACTTTAACATAGACAAATACCTCAGGAAGTATAACTTTGCTGAAACAAGCAGCTCTGATTTATTTAGGGGGATATAACAAGGACAGGGGGAAATCAGGTTAATTAGCTTATCACTTTACTGTCTACCTATGGCTCTGTGCACAGGCCTATCCCTACCAGTTACTGTCCCTGGGTACCCAAGCCCTAGTGGCTAGTCCAAACCGTGGTAGTTGGTAGGGCCCTTTCACACAGTGAAAAGAAAATTAGTTTAAACAGTCAGCAGTACAGTGATTCCATTTGGATTTAATGTGGCAATTCAACAGGGAGCGACCCTGAATTAGTACTCACGACCTCCAAACAAGATAGGGTCCTTCAACGTCAGCAGGGCTACTCTTGAGCTCCACGAGACTCTTCACGCATTTATATGGTAAAAAAAGAAAGTACTATACCAGGCAGGCTGCTTCTCTATCCCAATCGCAATTACTGCACAATACCCGGGAGAACACACAGCAGATTCAGTTCCTGACAGACCAAGTGCAATTCAACAATTTCTCCAGTCTTCTACAGGGTGAACCTGGTTTCTACTCTTCAGAGATCCTTTGATTCTTTTCACAGGATTTGATTCAGTCCTAACAAGCAGTTACACAAGCTGCAGACCGGAACTCTGGGCCTTAACACGTTTTTTGACTGAAACTGTGCACTGAAGGAGCACAGGGTTTCTTTTCCCTTCACTGCCAGATCTAAACTGAAACTCTAACAGACAAAACCGGGCACTTCCTTTGAGTTCCTCCCAGTTCTTGACTGGATTGGCTGTCACTCACAATAGACTGCTGCTGTTGGTCCAAAAAGCTCGAGTCTAAACTACATCTCCCAGAGTCACTGCCATACAATCCTCTTGTGGCTGGCTCAGATTATGAGTCCAAGTTCTGATTCGTCCAAGGCACCATTTTAGAGCTAGCTTACCCCACACTGATTGGTACAGTTCAGAAGTTCAAAACTAGAATGGGGAACTAGGCAAACACAGTTCTGACTGCAAAGAAAGCAAGTTAGACAAACTGTATTTTCATTATTACTCTAAATGATTTCTGGCAAACAGTTACACCCTTCAGATAGGTTCCCTTTGCACTCCTAGTGACTGCAAAAATGGAGTGAATTGGCAGCAGTTCGAGTGGTACTCAAACAGAGAAGCACACAGTCCCCCCATACAAACTAATTATGTCTGAAAGTAGACAGCTCTTAAAGAGACAGTACCAGAGGCTCTAAAACACTCACTGATAAATGGCTTAAACGCCAAACACCATTCAGGCTTGGAGCATTCAAGCAAGCTCCTGAAGTCTTTTGGGAACCCCCATTTGCAGAAGTTTACCCCTTCTAGCCTGGAGAAAGCTTGACGTCCGCATCAAGCAAGTACCCCCATAAGTTTTAACTGCAACCATATACATTTGCATTAGGCTCACACATGTAATTGTCAGTCAGTGTATCATTTTACCAAGAACACATTTCTGAAACATTGCAGTACGTCACTCTTTACATAGTATTACACACACATTGTACCATAACTCAAGTTATTACCTCTTGTACATGAAATCTGAAGAGAGGGGGCCCTTCCCTATCAGTTACCTTGGGGCTGGACGGGGCAAGGCACCATACTTAGAGGGCAACACAAGTAACTTGAGTTAGCACTGACGCCTCAGTTTGGGCAATGAGCTCGGGACACATACACTCCTTTATGGACAACATTGAGAGGCAAGTCCACAGGCCTCCCAAGTGAATCATAACTGAGGTGCACCACAGGCTTTACAGCTCGACCAGTCTTTCTAGGGGAACTGTTACAGTCTCTGCACTCTGAGCCTCATTTTCAGCATTGTCCTCACTTGTCAGGGGGTCTCCATGGGGGTAGAGAGGCTAGTACTTGGGGCACTTTCAGCTCCAGGAGTTACAGTTTCTGAGTCCACAACATTTGGCTTGCATGGAGAGCTTTCGGACACTGGCAGTGGACTGTCAGGGCACTCAAAATACTCTTCTGGTTCTGGTGTATCACCAGTCTGCCCCAATCCATCATTTTCTTCCCCTGAAAGCTCAAACAGTTCAACCATGCACAATGATTCCATTTCATCTGATCTGATGCTTTGCACTTCACTTTCTGGGAGCATTGGCTCCAGGGATGAAGCTGGGGGCTTAGACAGTCCAGAAGGCCCAGCTTCGTCTCCAGTATTGACTAGGGGATTGCCCAGAAACAATTGACTCAGTTCGTAAGAAGGATAGTATTCAAAGTCACTCTCACTTTCTTCTGATATGGACTGACAGTCATGCTCAACTGGGACTTGTGCAGGGGAACACTTTAACTCTGCTTCTGTAGGTGCAGACTTCTTGATCTTTTCTTAGCAGCAGCTCTAGTCACTGGTCCAGAGGGGCATCTTCTGGGGCTCAGACTCAATCAGGATTTGTCCAATGGGCAGTAAATGATTTCTATGCATTGTTTTTACATCTTTTGAATTGTTCTCAGGCCTTACTTTGTACACTGGCAGATCATCTAGTTTGCCCACTACAATGTGAGGGAGATGGTGCTATCTGTCAGCAATCTTGTGTTGGCATGCAGTCCCAGATTTCTTAGCAATACCCGATCTCCTCCTGGAGTTCCTGTGCTTTCACCTTTTATCATACCTTTCTTTTTGGCCAGATTTCTTTGGCAGCCATGGTTTGAGCCAGTTGGTATGCATGAGTTAGTTGGGCCTTTAACTTTGCACATACTGTAAATAGTTGTCAGCTTGAACCCCATCAGGAGAGACCCCAAAACACACATCTACTGGTAGTCGAGCTTTCTTCCAAACATCAGGCGGTAGGGGAGAACCCAGTGGCATCACTTTTGGTGCAGTTATAAGCATGTACCAGGGTGCTAATTTGTTAGCTCCATCTAGGCTTGTCCTTTGGGTGCAGGTGCCTAGCATATCTAGCAAAGTGCAGTTGAAATGTTCAGGCTGTGGGTCCCCTGGGGGTGTAAGGAGTGGTTCTGACTTGTGCACTCCCCACAGAGAAAGCATCTCTTTGATCAGACGACTCTCAAAGTCTCCCTTGATCAGAATGGATTCTTGTGAGCCCCATAGTGAACAAAAGTTTTCTACAAGTATTTTGGCCACAGTGGATGCTTTCTGGTCTTTGGTGGGGAAAGCTTGGCATATCTGTGAAATGGTCAGTGACCACCAGCACATTACTGATATTTCTTTGATCTGACTCCAAACTCAGAAAATCAATACAGACCAGCTCCATGGGTGCACTGGTGGTGATGTTAACAAGGGGGGCAGCCCTCTGGGGCAAAGCTTCCTCTGTAAGCAGCTACTACAAGTTCGAATGTGTTGCTCCACATCAGCCCCATCTTAGGCCAATAGAATCTGGATCTCACCAAGTCAAGCGTTCTGTCTATACCAAGGTGCCCCATGTGGTTGTGCAAGGACCTCAGTACTGAGTCTCGAAAGGCAGTGGCAGCACTAGTTGTTGTTTTTCTACTTGTCCCCTCTGTCTACTGTTTCTCTGTATAACAGTTTATTGATCAGTTTCAACTTAGGACCTTCTTTGTATAACAGTGCAGTTCTCAAATCAGTGGAGCGAATTTGGACACATCTTTTCCTGCATAGAGGCTTTCTAAAGCTGCTTTGTCATGGGATCGCTGGATTGGAGCCCGCCGAATACTGTCATTGTCCAGCTGAGGCAGTGCACCAATGTCTATTGCAGAAAAGTGGCAATAAGCAGCAGGTATGCAATTCTCAGAGGGTCCCAAGCAATCCACACGCAGTCCACTGCATCCGTGGACATTTGTCTTCCCTGTCAAACTTCTCCAGAGTGCCCGAATGTCAGGTTCTGCCAATCGACCCAATCATTCTGGGGAACAGGCCTCCGGAGAGAGCATCAGCATCTATGTGGTTCAGACCTGCTCGTATTCAGAGCATAGTCATATGTAGATAATGCAGAAAGCCACCTATGGCCAGTGGCATCCAACTTAGTTGAGGTCTGCACATAGGTCAAAGGATTATTGTCGTTTTACTAGTATTTTAGCCCCATAAAGTACTCATGGAATTGGTCAACAATAGCCCACTTCAAAGCTAGGAACTCTAACTTATGTACAGGATAGTTCTTTTCGGATGGGGTCAGGCTTCTACTGGCAAAGGCCACTGGTCTCAGGCCATTCTCGTGTTTTGGTACAACACAGCCCCCAACCCTTGCAAGCTAGTATCAGTGTGCAGGACGTAAGGTTTTCTTGGATCGGCATAGGCCAGCACTGGAGCATGGGTGTTGATGTATGATCTCATGAAAGCAGTCTCACATCAGGAGTCCAGCGGCCCCAAATACTTCACCGGATGAAAATACACTCTTTCAGTCTTGAGGGACGCTGACTTTTGGTATTTTTTGTGGGTTGGGGATACCCTTGAGAAAGGTTAAGTAAAGGGCGGATCACTCTTGAATAGTCCTTGATGAAGCTCCTGATAATAACCACAGAATCCCAGGAATCTTTGCAGTTCTTTTAGATTTTTGGGCTAAGGCCAGGTGGTCAAGGCCTCAACTTTACTTGGTCGGTCTCTATTCCTCGTGGATACTATGTGTCCTATACTTTACTGATGTTTGAAAGAATTGACACTTATCAATGGACAGTTTAAGGCCAGAGTCCTCCAGTCGGTCCAATACCTTAAATAATCTGCTCTCATGTTCCTCCAGTGAGCTGCCAAACACAATAACATCATCTAGGTATACCAGGCACTCTAGTAAGTTCATGTCCCCCACTGCACGCTCCATCAATCGTTGAAAAGTGGCTTGGGCACCTGAAATCCCTTGAGGCATCCTCATGAATTCATAGAAGCCAAGCGGACAGATAAAGGCTGTCTTCTCATGGTCCTCTGGGGCCATCGGGATCTGGTAGTACCCATCATGGAGATCCAACACAGAGAACCACTTGCTCTGCGTTTAGGCAGTCCAAAGCATCCTGAATGCGGGGCATTGTGTACTGATCAGGGATAGTTCGCCGGTTTAAGGTGCGATAATCCACACACATCCTTACTGTCCCATTCTTTTTCCTCACTACCACAATGGGGGAAGCATAAGGGCTTCTGGATTCTTGTATTATACCAGCAGCTAACAGCTCTTGCAGATGCCATCTCACATCATCTATGTCAGCAGGTGCCAGGCGTCGAGACCTCTCACGAAATGGTCTTTCGTCATGCAGCCGGATATTGTGCTCAGCTCCTTGCACGCATCCTATGTCCCATTCCTTTAAAGAAAACACCTGGTCTCTCTGGGCAAGCTTCTCACTGATCCTCACTTTCCATTCAGCTGGCAACGGGGAGTCGCCGAAATCAAACAAGTCAGGTATTACTCTGTCATTCTTCCTCGAACTCTTGCTGCTGGGTAGCACTGCAGTGTCTGCACAATGCACATTAGCCAGGATGCAACCTCTATTTACTCGAATGTCTCTTTCAGACACATTATGAACTTGGACCATTACCCTTCTGGCATAAGCATGGGCTCTAGCGGGCAAAATACTAGGCTTGACCAGCAGTCCCTCTGGCAATTTTCCATCGCCTGGTGCATCCAACATTAATATTTTATTCTTAACATCCTTTCTGATACGGACCTCTCCTGTAAGGTACACTGGGCATTTGGGCCAGGATCAGAGACTCAGGATCCTTCTTCCATACAATTCGACCGGTTCCTCTGGTTCTATTTTTTCAGCATCTCTGTGCCTCATAGGCCTTCTTAATTAAAGCTGGAACTCTTAAAGCTGTACTAGTTTTTGACCCTGTTTTCATAACACAACTGTGCCAGCCTTCCGAACATATGAGCATTTGTTCCAATCAACAAAGGGAAACCATCATACAGTCCAGTGGGGGACACACTAAGGCTAGAGTCTCTACTTGTTCAGCCACTCCAGCCACGGAGGTGGGGAAGACAGCCAAATTCGGATATACCCGAATAGGGTAGGCCTTCTCACTTAACCCCCATACATGCAGTCCTTCTAATGGTTGTAAGGGCACGCCTGACAAATGCTTCTGATACCAATCCTGGAACATAATTGTCACTGGGGAGCCACTGTCTAATACAGCTCTTGTAGACACCCATTCACCTTTACAGTGGTCTCCATGGAGGGACCCACTATTCTGGACCAGTCTGGAGAGGTGATAGTGGGAGCCTGGGCAACTGACCTTGCCACAAAGGACGTGAGTTAGCATTTTTGGTGCCCTCACTGGGATCATTTCTGCACCTCTTAACCACTGATTTGTTCTCCAAGCTCTCCTTGTAGCCTATATGCAACTTTGTCAGTGTCTTTGGGACCGGCATTCCTTTCATGTGCCCATCCTTCCCACAATTATAGCAAAACATACTTTCTGGAGTTTGAGCTGGCTGAGGCGCCACACTGGGAGCCAGGCGGGTATTACTAACTGGAAACCTTGGTGCCATCTCTGTCTGCGGCGTGATAAGCATTTGGAGACATCTCATCAGTTTCTCCACTTCCATGGTCAAGGAATTGAGTTTGGAGCTGTTATCAGCAGGAGATACATGGTGGGTACCTCACCCCATAGCAGATGCAGTCGGATATAGGTCAGGCCCATACTTGTAGGCGTGGCCTTCATAAAGGGACTGTTTTTGAATTCCGGATCTCTCTCAACAGTTCGCCTCATTGTGGCATATCTTTTTCCTTGTCAGAGCACCATTGACTGCCAACCTCTGCCCCTGAACTTCACTTGATGGGCCACCTCAGTCACTCAGGTCGTAGCTCAGCTATTGGTGCAGGTCCTCCCAAGGTCGCCTTTTCTCAACTCCTCAAATTTCTCTCATTAACTCATCATAGGAGGGTGGGGATTCCAGTCGATTTGCTAGGCGTGAATTGAAGCAACAGCAGTTCTGAGAAGGGGCAGACTTAAGGATCCTGTCCAGCCTGTTTCGGTCCAGTTCAATCGCTGGCAAACTACCCTTTCTGAGGCATTCTTGCAACAATTTTTCCAGCCGAGATACATACACACAGACAACAATTCCCCTTGGTACTGTTGTGCATTTCTTACTCTCCACCATAGATCCTCATCAGAATCTGGGCTCCCATACACATTCTCCAGGGCCTCAAGATAGGCCTGTGCAGTCACTTCAGGGTTACTGGACCGTTTAGCACAGATGGTAGCCAGGGCAGGACCTCAGAGGCTCTCACTAACCCTCTTTCGCTTTTCAGCTTCCGAGCATTGCCATTCTAGCACTTGGGGGGCAACATAGTCTATCCAGGTCTCCCAGTCATCCTCCCCTTGGGGGGTGGGGAGGGTGCCAGAGAAGATCCTCAACCTTCGGTAAGAGTCATGACTAATGGCAGGTGCAGAAATAGGAGTCTGCATTGGTTCAGCCACCATTACGGGTACTGGAGCGGGAGAGGGTGTTGGGGGAGGAACACCCCCAGGTGGCAAGAATAGTTTCTTCAAGTCCTCCACAGTTTTCTCTTCCCCCAGCAACCATTTAGCAAATTTCTCCTCAAAAGTTTCAGACAGTGGTGGGGGCTCATTCCCCATCAAGTCTTTACTGTACTTAGTTATCACTCTCCAGGCAGTGAGGGCTCCCTCTGGGGTAATGGTCTGTGGCACTTTGGAGCTTTCTATGGGATTCTTAAACTCTACTAGGGCCAGGAAAATGTGGGTGAGCAGATTAGCATGCCGACCCACCACCACAGGGTTTTGTAAACCTTCCACCTTGGAAAGTACTCCCTGTACAGTGTCCATATTGATACCCAGGGGGATGTCCAGGATAAGCATAGCATTTTGGGGGTCAATCTCCTCCCCAGTACACCACTCCACCAGCCGGTGCACAGCCACTTCTGTCGGGATACCCATTTTTTTTTTCTTAACAGTGGTTCGTAAATATGGCCACTAGAGGGCACACAATCCCAGCGGTGAGCCTCCAAGATGTAACCCCTAGATGGCGCTATCCCAGGGGCTACTACCCCTGCCTGATTTGCCACTAACAGGTTGAGGGGCCTGGATCCAATGGCGGGTGCCTCCACCCAGAGGTCAGGGTTTGCAATAGTTAAACTTACTTGGTCACAGCCCTCTGGGACACTGCAACCCCCCTTTCTTCCCACTAGTGGCCCACACAATATATCAGAATTACCTTCACAGTATACACTTACCCCCAGGACTAGTTCCGCACTGGGACCTCCTGTGAAATAAGATACAGTGCAACAATCACAGTACAGTACTTTAACATAGACAAATACCTCAGGAAGTATAACTTTGCTGAAACAAGCAGCTCTGATTTATTTAGGGGATATAACAAGGACAGGGGAAATCAGGTTAATTAGCTTATCACTTTACTATCTACCTATGGCTCTGTGCAAGGCCTATCCCTACCAGTTACTGTCCCTGGGTACCCAAGCCCTAGTGGCTAGTCCAAACCGTGGCAGCTGGTAGGGGCCCTTCACACAGTGAAAAAGAAAAATTAGTTTAAACAGTCAGCAGTACAGTGATTCCATTTGGATTTAATGTGGCAATTCAACAGGGAGCGACCCTGAATTAGTACTTACACCTCCAAACAAGATAGGTCCTTCAACGTCAGCAGGGCTACTCTTGAGCTCCACGAGACTCTTTCACATTTATATGGTAAAAAGAAAGTACTATACCAGGCAGGCTGCTTCTCTATCCCGATCGCAATTACTGCACAATACCAGGAGAACACACAGCAGATTCAGTTCCTGACAGACCGAGTGTAATTCAACAATTTCTCCAGTCTTCTACAGGTGAGCCTGGTTTCTACTCTTCAGAGATCCTTTGATTCTTTTCACAGGATGGATTCAGTCCTAACAAGCAGTTACACAAGCTGCAGACCGGAACTCTGGGCCTTACATAACGCTTTTTGACTGAAACTGTGCACTGAAGGAGCACAGGGTTTCTTTCCCCTTCACTGCCAGATCTAAACTGAAACTCCAACAGACAAAACCGGGCACTTCCTTTGAGTTCCTCCCAGTTCTTGACTGGATTGGCTGTCACTCACAATAGACTGCTGCTGTTGGTCCAAAAAGGTGCCGAAGTCTAAACTACATCTCCCAGAGTCACTGCCCATACAATCCTCTTGTGGCTGGCTCAGATTATGAGTCCAAGTTCTGATTCGTCCAAGGCACCATTTTAGAGCTAGCTTACCCCACACTGATTGGTACAGTTCAGCAGTTCAAAACTAGAATGGGAACTAGGCAAACACAGTTCTGACTGCAAAGAAAGCAAGTTAGACAAACTGTATTTTCATTATTACTCTAAATGATTTTTGGCAAACAGTTACACCTTCAGATAGGTTCCCTTATGCCTCTAGTGACTGCAAAAATGGAGGAATTGGCAGCAGTTCGAGTGGTACTCAAACAGAGAAGCACACAGTCCCCCCATACAAACTAATTATGTCTGCAAGCAGACAGCTCTTAAAGAGACAGTACCAGAGGCTCTAAAAACACTCACTGATAAATGGCTTAAACGCCAAACACCATTCAGGCTTGGAGCATTCAAGCAAGCTCCTGGAAGTCTTTTGGGAACCCCCATTTGCAGGGGGGTTACACATGAAACAGCACTCAAAGGCTGACATACACAGTCAGTTCTGTATGTGAAACAGCACTCCACTCAAAGGCTGACATACACAGTCAGTTCTGAATGTGAAACAGCAGTCCACTAAAAGCTGACATACGCAGTCAGTTCTATATGTGAAACAGCATCTACTCAGAGGCTGACATACACAGTCAATTCAATGTTTGGGGAACAGCAATGGGGTATTTAGTGCTTGTGGAACTTGTAGTACTTTCTGTGGCTTTACTCTATTCTCACCCTCGAGTAGTAGGTAGTGTTTTGCGAAATTGGAATATTTCGCCAGGAGAAATATTTCGCAGAATTAGCGCATTACGCGAAATATTTTGCCGGGTGAAATTTTGCCCACATTTGAGAGTGACATTTCACCCCCAAGTCGGCGAAATTTCACCTGTGAAATTCTGCCACTGTTGGTGGAATTTCACCATCGCGGGTGAAATTTCCCCATTTTTGGAAGAATTTTGCCACTTGCAGGCAGAATTTTGCCATTGTTGGTGGATTGCTCAGATAGCAAAAATGTGGGTGAAACTGTGAAATTACGCTGCATTTTCGTGAAACATTTTGTGCAGCGAAATTGCTGATTTCACCACAATTTCACCGGCGAAATTATATTTCGCAACATCTCTAGTAGTAGGTACGTAGGTAGGAATTTGTAGGGAATAGAAGGCCCATGAACAAGGGTGAGAAGAGTGCCAGAGAAGGATGAGGAGGGTGATGGTGGTGGACAAATAACACTCCCTAAGCAAGGGAGGTGCATTAGTGGAGGGTTAAGTAGAGGCTGTGGGAGGAGCTATTCCCCACACTGAACCTCGGGCTTAAGCCCTCCCATTCAATGTTTGGGGAATAGTGATGGGGTATTTAATACTTGTGTTACGCCACCCCCATTTGGGGGCTTACCTTTAAGAGCACCTCTGGGTGTTCTCCTGCTGCCACCGGCGTCTTTGCTACCTTCACAGTAATTTGCCACTGAATCCATGTCCCCAAAGTGTTCCCCTGTGTCAGTGAGCCTTGCAGGGCTTGTGAACTGCATTTGCGAGCAGTCGACATGTTTCCTTAGGCTGCAGCTTGCACCATCTTGGAGGTGCACTGCACATCAGACCACCACTGCAGTCAACAGCCACAAAATGTGTCTCCACGGAAGCCTAAAGCGCTGCCTCTGGGGCATAGAAAGCAAAGGGCAACGGTCACAGCATGGAATGCCCTCATAAATATTCATAAGCCCAGGCAGTGTTTCTAGGGACAGTGTGTTATGGGAGCAGCAAAATAAAGGGGCTCTTGGGACAGTGCCAGAAACTTACAGGGAATAACCTGGGGCAAGTTCTAGGTGCCAAAACAAGCCAATTACCAGATGAGAACTGTTCAAGACAGCTTTGGCAGCCAATGAGATCTCTGGAATTCAGCCCCATATAAAAGAGGGCAACAGCTCAGGATCTTCAGATTTGATTTGCTCAAGAGCTCAGTGTGTGTGTGCTCTGGGGAGCTTGCCAGATCTCATGAGTTAGGCCTGCCAGGCTTAGACTTTGTCGGCTGTTAGTCTGTGGGTCCAGGTGTCCAGTTGGCCCACATTGGGGGTAGCAGCAGCAGGGGATTTGAGCAGCAATCAAGCTGTAAAGTGAGGATCAGCCTGCAAGCTATCTGGATGGAACAGAAAAGGACCAGCCTTACATGTAAATGTGCTTAGTTTGCTGAAGTGCTTGCATGACCAGTTAGCTCGAGACATCCAGTTTGCATGTTTCAGCCAGTGTTTGAACTGCTTCTGCATCCCAAGGACCAGCCTTTCGTTGAGGACCATGAGGGAATCTTCCTCCTGCTTCACGAAGTCTAAGCACAGGTCTCATGTCATCGGATCATCTTTCTGGTCTGGGTGGTGTGAGTACAGACAGGGTAGCTCCATGCAACAAAGCTGCAATCACTTGTGTGTTCATCTGATTTGCTTGTTTTGGGTTTTATTGCAATGGACTGAGCCATCTGGCTCCAGATTACAAATATTTGGGTTGAGTGCATGCTAATTGTTTTCTTTCCTAATGGCCCCAAAGATCAGCTGCAACGCTGGCCTACCCCAGGCAACGCTTCAGGCTAGCCTGTCTTCCATTCTGGGTACCCAGGGTTGTAAGACTGTGTTAAAGGAACTCACCATGCATGCTTTATCACTCTGAATTTTTATCAAAACTGCAAATCACTTGTTAGATTTACGCCCCACCCTTGTTCACATCTCCCTGAATAAATCAGATTGTTGGTTTTTGCATTTAACTTGGCTAGTGTGTACTTTCTTGGTGGGGTTACAGTACTGCTATTGTATTGTTGCATCACTGGTCTTATTTTCAAGGGGGTCTCCAGGGCAATTGCAGAAGATCCAGCCCTGGTGGTAAATGCAAGGAGTGTGAGCATAAAATGACTGTCATATGGTAAATGTAAGGGTTCTGTTGCTGTACTGCTTAGGCCACTAGATGGGTTGGTGGGGGAGTTATAGCATCCTGGAGGGCTATGCCAACAGCAGTTACACTACCCGAGGACCATACCTCCGGGTGGAGGCACCCGTTCAGTGAGCTCAGGCCCCTCAACTTGTGCATAGTCACGCAGGCACGTGTAGTAGCCCCTAGGATAGCGCCACCTAGGGGTTACACTTGTGTAACTTGTAGTACTTTTTGTGGCTTTACTCTATTTCCACCATCAAGTAGTAGGTATGTAGGTAGGAATTTGTAGGGAACAGAAGGCCCAAAAAGATACCTCCTCCAACTCATGGAGACTATGACCCTTGACATGCAGGAGAGGAAAAACCCCCACATGGAGGAAACCTCTGAGGATCCATGGGCATTGGTCTGCCCATCCTCTGGGCTTACTAAGAGGAGAAGAACCTAGGTTCTAGTAACCATAGCTAGTTTGAGGAATCTGAGCTTTTTGGAGAGATGATGGTCCATCCTCGAGCCATAGACAATGTAGATTGAATGATGATCCTGAGGTTGAAGAGTAGGACTTTTCTGAAAGAGCAGTAGAATCCTAAATGTGAAGTAGATCCAGCTGAAGAAGGGTGAATGAAGTCCAGATTTCCAAGGTGAGGAAGGATGCTTGTCCAAAGGGACTGCATGGCATAGTGAGCAGGGACAGCATGATTTGATTAATATGTTACCAGACAGTGATTTGTGAAGTCATAGGTGAAAGTTCCAACTTGTGTAAAGTCTGACTTACATGGTAAAGTCTGGAGGCAAATAATTCAGTAGTGAGCAATGAGTTGCTAAGTAAGCATCCATGAAGAAGAAAATGAGTAGAGGAGAGTCTTTGAGTACCTGATGGAAGTAATACCATAAATGATTAGTAGACGAATAGAGAACAATTTGCAGATGCAGTCCAGATGGCAGAGGTAGAAGGATGGAGGCAACTGAGAGGATGAGATCTTGCTCCAGACAGTGTGGCAATTGGGTATGAGTCAGGCCCGGTATGGAATCAGTGGAGTCACATAAACTGTCGACCAAACCAAGTAGCCAGAAGATAAAGACCAACATGCGGTGCCTGTAGAAAAAGTTGGGTGGTAAAAAGCAAATGGGTTGGCCAGCCCAGTGGCACTGAGGGTTGAGGCGCTGGATGTCACACCTCGCACCACGCCGGCTACCCATGTTCAGGAATGAGCCTGGATCACCGGGGGTCGGCAGGGGAGGGGAAGGATTGAGCATCTGGAGGATAGCTCTCCTTCCTCAGGGGGGCCAGGGATGATGCCCGGCACCATGGTGACCTCTGGTGGAGACCGGAGGTACCGCAATGCTAAAGGGCCAGAGAAGAGGGTTGCAGAGCCACAGCAAGATGTTAACTAGCGTCATTGCACTTCGGGGCTCTGTTGGGGAGGTAGAGGGAGTACTAAGAGGGGAAAGAAACCCTCTATAGCTGATAGGCAGTGATGCCTTCCCCCGCAATCCACACTCTCATAGTCAGGCTTGGTCCTCTCTGCTTCCCCTGCCCTCTCTGGCCCGATTAGCTCAATACTGGAAGAAAGAGCACCCTGGTTGGGGGTGACCCTTCCCCGGAGGGCAGACCTGGGGGATGCCCGGTGCCGGAGGGTAGCGAAGGAGGACACAGTGCCATGCAGGGAGGTAGGGATGGCAGAAAGGAAGGTCGTCGGAGAGAGTTCAGCTGTGGGAGATGAAAACTAGAGTTCCAAAAAAAAAAAAAGCAAATGGGTTTCTGAGGCCCCGTTCCCAAAGGGAAGCGGTAACCAGCAGCAAGTTTAGGATGCAGGAGGAAGAAACAGTTGAATGTAGATTCAGACATCCAGCCATGGAGTCAGCATGCTAGGACCGAGAACTGAGGCTGCAGATCATGTGGGATGAAGAAGGCAAGTCGAGCAAAGTCATGTTTCTGAAGGGAGGCAGCATCCGGGTATCAGGCTGAGAATGTGAAAGGTTGAAGCAGTGGAATGGAGATTCAGACACTCATTGGTGATGGTTGAGGTGGGATGATCCTGAGCTGAGGCAGCTAGGCATAATCAGAATGAAGAGGGCACATGGGGTGAACAGTTCCATTCCTGAAGGGAAGTGGCAGCTGGTATGAGGTAGAGAAGGCATGGTATGATTCAGTAGATTGTAGACATGGCTCCCATCCCTGGTAGTCAGAGCACGATAACCTTCACTTGATGTTGTCCAAAAGAGTTAGGGATGGAGGATGTCAGGTTGGTAAGTAGTAGGAGGTAGTTAATGCAACAGAATCCCATCCCCTGTAGACAGAGGAAGCCTGCCTTCACTCAGCACCTCAGAAGGTGCAAGTTAGAGTGGCGCCCAGAGTACTGCTGGTATGGGCTGGCTGAAACTCAGAACGTTGCTGTAGAAGGAGAGTAGATTCGGAATTGAGATGAGATGGGCATGATGAATGAAATACAGGATGGGAAGAAGATGTAACATGATGGGAATAGAAGGCATGGAAACAGGAAGTGCTGTAGAGAAGGTTCAAGTGTGGAAGTAGTAACAATACAGGGGAAGGAAGGCCCCACTGAATTGAAGTGGGAACCAGGGGAGAGAGGTAAGAAGAATCTGGCAATTGGGGATGAAGGCAGTAGTGGTGAGTAGGCCCAGACACCTAGGAGTAGAATAATAGGAGCACCCCCCCATCACACCTGTTCCCTACAACCCCAGGCCCCTTTTCCACAACCCAAACCCCACCACCACCAGATGGAGAGGTTATCCAAGACCCCCATCACAAGAACAATGCACAGAAGCACCTCACCCAGTGCTGCTAAATGATATCCATGGGGGAACAAGATGAAAACAACCCTCCCAACACCCCATACCCCCCTTTCCAAAGGTACTGAAGTGGGAGCACTGAAATATCCACTCAAAGCACTGCTGCCAAGTAGGGTCAATTGAGGAACTGACAGTGCACTCTGACCCCCGATGAATTTAAAGGGTAATCACCAACACAGGTGAGGGTCACATATTGCAGTAGGGTAAGCAGTGTCAGTCACAGTAGACCAGGTAACATGCACTAAGGCCTCAGGGTTGTAGTAGGGTGGTGAGCAGTGAACAATATCAGACAGGAGGAAACAGCTGAGTGTGTACTAGGTAGCATGGTGCAATGCAGTGCCGCTCCGAGTCCAAGGGGCCAGATAACATACCTCAGGAGAAATGCAGTAGAACCATTTGGAACGTGGTCACTGGTAGGATGAGCCATAACAGGACACAGTTCAGGAAGCAATGCAAGGCTTAAGTGACAGTTAAGGGACAAAGGATAGGACGAGGTAGGATGATGCCTGGTGTAGGTGCAGTGGTATGGCTGCATAGCAGGGAGTTAGAAATGCAATGTCCAATGTGAGAGGCTTAGCATAGCCATATAGCAGAGTAAACGGGAAGAGAGTGTGAATGGCAGCAGGTGAGAATTAAACCACTGGAAATGAGACAAAAGTAGTATGAGGGGATGTGATGGGTGGATGAGGCTGAAAGTAGGGTTGGAGAAAGTGAAAATGAGGTACTTACTGCAGTAGAGTGTCATGGAGTAAGTGACATGGATTCCAGCAGGAGCACCATGGATAGGAGGTGTACAGTACCCAGGGAGTTCAAGAGGTGAATGGGATGCTTGCAGGGATGGCCAGGAAGTGGACGTGTGTCAGGAAGAGGCAAGGAAGAATCATCAAAAGTCAAGAGGAACTGGAGACACTCACAGGTGTCGGCGGTAGGGGGGACTGAATTCGGGTGAGAAGTCCCAAAGGAAACAACACAGGGGGAAGGACCTAAACACAGAGGAAGGGAGACAAATGGAGAAGGGGAAGAGGAGACAGAACAGGCAGCTGAGAGATGAAGACAGCCAGGACACAGACAGTAGGTAAGGCACAAAGAAAGAAAACAACGGGAGGGCAGCGGGGGCACAGACGTTAGGAAAAAAGAAAATAAAGCAGCAAGGGGAGTAGAACAGCACAGCCAGATGAGCCAAGCAGGGCGCCCAGGGCACAAAAAACACTCCCTAAGCAAGGGAGGTGCATTAGTGGAGGGTTTAAGACAAGTAGAGGTTGTGGGAAGAGCTATTCCCCACATTGAACCTCGGGCTTAAGCCTCTCTCCCATTCTGTATGTGAAAAAGCACTCTATTCAGAGGCTGACACAGTCATTTCTAACATGTGAAGCACCACTCCACTCAAAGGCTAACACACACAGTCAGTTCTGTATGGAAAACACCACTACACTCAAAGGCTGACATACACACTCAGTTCTGTATCTGAGGTAGCACTCCTCTCAAAGGCTGACATATACACTTAGTTCTGTATGTGAAACCACTCCACTCATAGGCTAACACATACAGTCAGTTCTGTGTGTGAAACAGCACTTCACTCAAAGGCTGACATAAATAGTTCGGAATGTGAAACAGCACTCGACTCTTAGGCTGACCTATACAGTCAGTTAGGTATCTGAAACAGCACACCACTCAAAGGCAGACGTACAGTTCTGTATGTGAAACAGCACTCTAATCAGAGGCTGACATACACAGTCAGTTCTGTATGTGAAGCAGCATTCGACTCAGAGGCTGACATACACTCAGTTCTGAATGTGAAATAGCATTTACTCAGACAATGACATACACAGTCAGTTCTGTATGTGAAACAGCACTCGACTCTTAAGCTGACCTATACAGTCAGTTAGGTATCTGAAACAGCACACCACTCAAAGGCAGACATACAGTTCTGTATGTGAAACAGCACTCTACTCAGAGGCTGACATACAAAGTCAATTCTGTATGTGAAACCACACCACTCATAGGATGACATATAAAGTCAGTTCTGTATGTGAAACAGCACTCCACTCATAGGTTGACATACGCAGTTCTTAATGTGAAACAGCATTCCTTTCACAGGCCGACATACACAGTCAGTTCTGTATGTGAAGCAGTACTCGACTCAGAGGCTGACATGCACAGTCATTTCTGTACGTGAAACAGCATCTACTCAGAGGCTGACATAAACAGGCAGCTCTGTATGTGAAAGAGCACTCGACTCAAGCCGATATGCACAGTTCTGTATGTGCAACAGCACTCCTCCCAAAGGCTGACATACACAGTCAGTTCTGTATGTGAAACCACTCCACTCAACGGCTGACATACACAGTCTGCTCTGTATGTGAAACAACATTCTAAGTTCTGTATGGAAAACAGCACTACTCTCAAAGGCTGACATACAGGTAGTTCTGTAGGTGAAGCAGCATTCCTCTCAAAGGCTGACATACACAGTCAGATCTGTATGTGAAGCAGCACTCCTCTCAAAGGCTGACATATACAGTCAGTTCTGTATGTGAAACCACTCCACTTCTAGGCTGACATATACAGTCAGTTCTGTATGTGAAACAGCACTGCACTCAAAGACTGACATACTGTACACAGTTCTGTATCTGAAACAGCACTCAACTCAGAAGCTGAAATACACAGTCAGTTCTGTATGTGAAGCAGCACTCTACTCAGAGGCTGACACACACAGTCACTTCTGTAAGGGAAGCAGCACTCCACTCAAAGGCTGACACACACAGTCAGTTCTGAATGCATAACAGCACTCTTCTCAAAGGCTGACATATAGGCAGTGCCGTAGGTGAAGCAGCACTCATCTCAAAGGCTGACATACACAGTCAGTTCTGTATGTGAAGCAGCACTCCTCTCAGAAGTTGACAAATACAGTCAGTTCTGTATGAGAAACCACTCCACTCATAGGCTGACATATACAGTCAATTCTGTATGTGAAACAGCATCTATTCAGAGGCTGGCATATACAGTCAGTTCTTAATGTGAAACCATTCCACTCATAGGCGGACATATACTGTCAGTTCTGTATATGAAGTAGCACTCCTCTCAAAGGCTCACATATACAGTTAATTCTTTACATGAAACCACTCCACTCATACGCTGACATACACAGTCTGTTCTGTATCTGAAACAGCACTCTACTCAGAGGCTGACACACACTGTCAGTTCTGTATGGAAAACAGCACTCCTCTCAAAGGCCGACATACAGGGAGTCCTGTAAGTGAAGCAGCACCCCACTCAAAGGCTGGCATTCACAGTCAATTCTGCATGTGAAGCAGCACTCCTCTCAAAGGCTGACATATACAGTCAGTTCTGTATGTGAAACCACTCCACTTATAGGCTGACACACAGTCAGTTCTGTATGTGAAACAGCACTCCACTCAAAGGCTGACATCCACAGTTCTGTATGTGAAACAGCACTCAACTCAGAGCCTGAAATACACAGTCAATTCTGTATGTGGAGCAGCATTCGACTCAGAGACTGACATACACAGTAATTTCTCTATGGGAAACAGCATCTACTCAGAGGCTGACATACACAGTCAGCTCTGTATGTGAAACAGCACTCCACTAAAAGGATGACACACACAGTAAGTTCTGTATGACAAACTACTCCACTCATAGGCTGACAAATACAGTCAGTTCTCTATGTGAAACAGCACTCCTTTCAAAGGCTGACTTATATAGTCAGTTCTGTATGTCAAAAAACTCCACTCATAGGCTGACATATACAGTCAGTTCTGTATGTGAAGCAGCAATCCATTAAAAGGCTGACACACACAGACAGTTCTGTATGTGAAACAGCACTCTACTCAAAGGCTGACATACACAGTCAGTTCTGTATATGAAACACCACTCTACTCAGAGGCTGAATCACACAATATGTTCTGTATGGGAAACAGCATTCCACTCAAAGACTGACATGCAGACAGTTCTGTTGGTGAAGCAGCACTCCTCTCAAAGGCTGACATACACAGTCAGATCTGTATGTGAAGCAACACTCCACTCAAAGGCTGACATATACAGTCAGTTCTCTATGTGAAAACACTCCACTCAAAAGCTGTCATACAGAGTTCTGTATGTGAAACAGCACTCTACTCAGAGGCTGACAACCACAGTCAGTTCTGTATGTGAAACAGCACTCGACTCATAGGCTGACATTTACAGGCAGTTAGGTATGAGAAACAACACTCCACTCGAAGGCTGACATACAGTTCTGTATGTGAAACAGAACTCTACTCAGAGGCTGACATACACTGTCAGTTCTGTAGGTGAAACAGCATCTGCTCAGAGGCTGACATACACAGTCAGTTCTGGATGTGAAACCACTCCACTCAGAGGCTGACATATACTGTCAGTTCTGCATGTGAAACAGCATTCCATCAAAGGATGACATACACAATTCTGTATGTGAAAGAACAATCAACTCACAGGCTGACATACACAGTCAGTTCTGTTTGTGAAGCAGCACTCAACTCAGAGGCTGTCACACACAATCAGTTCTGTATGTAAAACAGCATCTACTCAGAGGCTAACGTGCACAGTCAGCTCTGTATGTGAAACAGCACTCGACTCAGGCCGACATACACAGTTCTGAATGTGTAACAGCACTCCTCCCAAAGGCTGACATACACACTCAGTTCAGTATGTGAAACCACTCCACTCAATGGCTGACATACACAGTCTTTTCTGTAAGTAAAACAACACTCTACTCAGAGGCTGACACACACAGTCAGCTCTGTATGGAAAACAGCAGTCCTCTCAAAGGCTGACATATAGGTAGTTCTGTAGGTGAAGCAGCACTCCTCTAAAAGGCTGAAATACACAATCAGTTCTGTATGTGAAGCAGCACTCCTCTCAAAGCTGACATATACAGCCAGTTCTGTATCTGAAACCATTCCTCTTACAGGCTGACATATACAGTCAGTTCAGTATGTGAAACAGCACTCCACTCAAAGGCGGACTTTCACAGTTCTTTATGTGAAGCAGCACTCCTCTCAAAGGCTGACATACACAGTTCATTCTGTATGTGAAACCACTCCACTCATAGGCTGACATACACAGTCAGTTCTGTATGTGAAACACCACTCTACTCAGAGGCTGACACACACACACACAATCAGTTCTATATGGGAAACAGCACTCCACTCAAACTCTGACATGCAGGCAGTTCTGTTGGTGAAGAAGCACTCCTCTCAAAGGCTGACATACACTGTCAGATCTGTATGTGAAGCAGCACTCCACTCAAAGGCTGACATACACAGTCCTGTATGTGAAACAGCACTCTACTCAGAGGCTGACAAGCACAGTCAGTTCTGTATGTGAAGCAGCATTTGACTCAGAGGCTGACATACACTCAATTCTGCACGGTAAACAGCATCTACTCAGACACTGATATACACAGTCAGTTCTGTATGTGAAACAGCACTCGACTCATAGGCTGACATTTACAGTCAGTTAGGTATGTGAGACAACACTCCACTTGAAGGCTGACATACAGTTCTGTAGGTGAAACAGAACTCTACTCAGAGGCTGACACACACACACACAATCAGTTCTATATGGAAACAGCACTCCACTCAAACTCTGACATGCAGGCAGTTCTGTTGGTGAAGAAGCACTCTCTCAAAGGCTGACATACACTGTCAGATCTGTATGTGAAGCACTCCACTCAAAGGCTGACATACACAGTCCTGTATGTGAAACAGCACTCTACTCAGAGGCTGACAAGCACAGTCAGTTCTGTATGTGAAGCAGCATTTGACTCAGAGGCTGACATACACTCAATTCTGCACGGTAAACAGCATCTACTCAGACACTGACATACACAGTCAGTTCTGGATGTGAAACCACTCCACTCAGAGGCTGACATATACTGTACTGTCAGTTCTGTATGTGAAACAGCACTCCACTCAAAGGATGACATACACAGTTCTGTATGTGAAAGAGCATTCTACTCACAGGCTGACATACGCAGTCAGTTCTGTACGTGAAGCAGCACTCAAATCAGAGGCTGTCATACACAGTCAGTTCTATATGTGAAGCAGTACTCAACTCAGGCTGACATACACAGTTCAGTATGTGAAACAGCACTCCTCCCAAAGGCTGACATACACACTCAGTTCTGTATGTGAAACCACTCCACTCACAGGCTGACATACACAGTCTGTTCTGTATGTGAAACAACACTCTACTCAGAGGCTGACACACACAGTCAGTTCTGTATGGAAAACAGCACTCCTCTCAAAGGCTGACATACAAGTAGTTCCATAGGTGAAGCAGCACTACTCTAAAATTCTGACATACACAATCAGTTCTGTATGTGAAACCACTCCACTTACAGACTGACATATACAGTCAGTTCTGTATGTGATATAGCACTCAAAGGATGACAACCACAGTTCTGTATGTGAAACACCACTCAACTCAGCGGCTGAAATACACAGTCAGTTCTGCATGTGAAGCAGCACTCTACTCAGAGGCGGACACACACAGTCAGTTCTGAATGGATAACAGCACTCTTCTCAAAGGCTGACATATAGGCAGTGCTGTAGGTGAAGCAGCACTCATCTCAAAGGCTGACATACAGAGTCAGTTCTGTATGTGAAGCAGCACTCCTCTCAAAAGCTGACAAATACAGACATTTCTGTATGAGAAACCCCTCCACTCATAGGCTGACATATACAGTCAGTTCTGTATGTGAAACAGCATCTATTCAGAGGCTGACATATACAGTCAGTTCTTAATGTGAAACCATTCCACTCATAGGCTGACATATACTGTCAGTTCTGTATATGAAGGAGCACTCCTCTCAAAGGCTCACATATACAGTCAATTCTGTACATGAAACCACTTCACTCATACGCTGACATACACAGTCTGTTCTGTAGCTGAAACAGCACTCTGCTCAGAGGCTGACACACACTGTCAGTTCTGTATGGAAAACAGTACTCCTCTAAAAGGCTGACATACAGGGAGTCCTGTAAGTGAAACAGCACCCCTCTCAAAGGCTGGCATTCACAGTCAATTCTGCATGTGAAGCAGCACTCCTCTCAAAGGCTGACTTATGCAGTCAGTTCTGTATGTGAAACCACTCCACTTATAGGCTGACACACACAGTCAGTTCTGTTTGTGAAACAGCACTCCACTCAAAGGCTGACTTCCACAGTTCTGTATGTGAAACAGCACTCAATTCAGAGGCTGAAATACACAGTCAGTTCTGTATGTGGAGCAGCATTCGACTCAGAGACTGACATACACAGTAATTTCTCTATGGGAAACAGCATCTACTCAGAGGCTGACATACACAGCCAGCTCTGTATGTGAAACAGCACTCCACTAAAAGGCTGACACACAGTCAGTTCTGTATGTGAAACAGCACTCTACTCAGAGGCAGACACACACACAGTAAGCTCTGTATAACAAAATACTCTGCTCATAGGCTGACATATACAGTCAGTTCTGTATGTGAAACAGCACTCTACTCAAAGGCTGACATACACAGTCAGTTCTGTATGTGAAACACCACTCAACTCAGAGGCTGACACACACAATCAGTTCTGCATGCGAAATAGCATTCCACTCAAAGGCTGATATGCAGGCAGTTCTGTTGGTGAAGCAGCACTCCTCTCAAAGGCTGACATACACAGTCAGATCTGTATGTGAAGCAGCACTCCACTCAAAGGCTGACGTATACTGTCAGTTCTCTATGTGAAAACACTCCACTCACAGGCTGACATACAGAGTTCTGTATGT
Organism: Neoceratodus forsteri; assembly: GCA_016271365.2. Lineage (NCBI taxonomy): Eukaryota > Metazoa > Chordata > Ceratodontiformes > Ceratodontidae > Neoceratodus > Neoceratodus forsteri. Next base: position 439,801,179 of record CM057453.1, read on the forward strand.
GAAACAGCACTCTACTCAGAGGCTGACAACCACAGTCAGTTCTGTATGTGAAACAGCACTCGACTCAGAGGCTGACATTTACTGTCAGTTCTGTATGTGAAACAGCATCTGCTCAGAGGCTGACATACACAGTCAGTTCTGGATGTGAAACCACTCCACTCAGAGGCTGACATATACTGTCAGTTATGCATGTGAAACAGCACTCCATCAAAGAATGACATACACAGTTATGTATGTGAAAGAGCGTTCTACTCACAGGCTGGCATACACAGTCAGTTCTGTTTGTGAAGCAGCACTCAACTCAGAGGCTGCCATACACAGTCAGTTCTGTATGTGAAACAGCATCTGCTCAGAGGCTAACATGCACAGTCAACTCTGTATGTGAAACAGCACATGACTCAGGCCGACATACACAGTTCTGAATGTGCAACAGCACTCCTCCCAAAGGCTGACATACACACTCAGTTCTGTATGTGAAACCACTCCACTCATAGGCTGCATACGCATTTAGTTTTGTATGTGAAACCACTCCACTCAACGGCTGATGTACACAGTCTGTTCTGTAAGTGAAACAACACTCTACTCAGAGGCTGACACACACAGTCAGCTCTGTATGGAAAACAGCACTCCTCTCAAAGGCTGACATACAGTAGTTCTGTTGGTGAAGCATCACTCCTCTAAATGGCTGAAATAGAAAATCAGTTCTGTATGTGAAGCTGCACTCCTCTCAAAGCTGACATATACAGCCAGTTTTGTGTGTGAAACCATTCCTCTTACAGGCTGACATATACAGTCAGTTCTGTATGTGAAACAGCACTCCACTCAAAGGCTGACATTCACAGTTCTTTATGTGAAATAGCACTCCTCTCAAAGGATGACATACACAGTTCTGTATGTGAAACAGCACTGAACTCAGAGGCTGAAATACACAGTCAGTTCTGTATGTGAAGCAGTACTCCACTAACAGGCTGACACACACAGTCAGTTCTGCATGTGAAGCAGCACTCCACTGAAAGGCTGACACACACAGTCAGTTCTGTATGTGAAAGTGCACTCTACTTAGAGGCTGACACACACAGTAAGTTCTGTAGGTGAAACTACTCCACTCATAGGCTGACATATACTGTCAGTTCTGCATGTGAAGCAGCACTCTGCTCAAAGGCTGACATACACAATCAGTTCTGTATGTGAAACACCACTCTACTCAGAGACTGAAACACACAATCAGTTCTATATGGGAAACAGCACTCCACTCAAACTCTGACGTGCAGGCAGTTCTGTTGGTGAAGAAGCACTCCTCTCAAAGGCTGACATACGCCCTCAGATCTGTATGTGAAACAGCACTCCACTCAAAGGCTGACATACACAGTTCTGTATGTGAGACAGCACTCTACTCAGAGGCTCCCAAACTCAGTCAGTTCTGTATGTGAAGCAGCATTTGACTCAGAGGCTGACATGCACTCAGTTCTGCATGTGAAACAGCATCTACTCAGACACTGATATACACAGTCAGTTCTGTATGTGAAACAGCACTCGACTCATAGGCTGACATTTACAGTCAGTTAGGTATGTGAAACAACACTCCACTCGAAGGCTGACATACAGTTCTATAGGTGAAACAGAACTCTACTCAGAGGCTGACATACAGTGTCTGTTCTGTAGGTGAAACAGCATCTGCTCAGAGGCTGACATACACAGTCAGATCTGAATGTGAAACAGCACTCCACTCAAAGGATGATATACACAGTTCTGTATGTGAAAGAACATTCTACTCACAGGCTGACATACGCAGTCAGTTCTGTATGTGAAGCAGCACTCAACTCAGAGGCTGTCATACACAGTCAGTTCTGTATGTGAAGCAGTACTCGACTCAGGCCGACATACACAGTTCTGTATGTGCAACAGCACTCCTCCCAAAGGCTGACATACACACTCAGTTCTGTATGTCAAACCACTCCACTCACAGGCTGACACACAGGCAGTTCCGTAGCTGAAGCAGCACTAGTCTAAAATTTTGACATACACAATCAGTTCTGTATGTGAAACCACTCCACTTACAGACTGACATATACAGTCAGTTCTGTATGTGATACAGCACTCCACTCAAAGGCTGACAACTACAGTTCTGTATGTGAAACACCACTCAACTCAGAGGCTGAAATACACAGTCAGTTCTGTATGTGAAGCGGCATCTACTGAGAGACTGACCTACATAGTAAGCTCTGTATGTGAAACAGTACTCCACTAAAAAGCTGACACACACAGTCAGTTCTGTATGTGAAAAAGCACTCAACTCAGAGGCTGACACACACAATCAGTTCAGTATGGGAAACAGCACTCCACTCAAAGGCTGACACACACAGTCAGTTCTGTATGGATAACAGCACTCCTCTCGAAGGCTGACATACAGGCTGTGCTGTAGGTCAAGCCGCACTCTTCTCAAATGCTGACATACACAGTCAGTTCTGTATGTGAAGCAGTACTCCTCTCAAAGGCTGACAAATACAGTCAGTTCTGTATGTGAAAGCACTCCACTCATAGGCTTACATATACAGTCAGTTCTGTATGTGAAACTGCATCTATTCAGAGGCTGACATACACAGTCAGTTCTATATGTGAAACAGCACTCAACACAGGCTGACATGCACAGTTCTGTATGTGAACCAGCACTCCTCTCAAAGGCTGACAAACACAGTCAATTCTGTATTTGAAATCACTCCACTCATAGGCTGACATATACAGTCACTTCTGTATGTGAAGCAGCACTCCTCTCAAAGGCTGACAAACACAGTCAGTTCTGTATGGGAAACCACTCCACTCGTAGGCTGACATACACAGTCAGTTCTGTATTTGAAGCAGCACTCAACTCACAGGCTGACATACACAGTCAGTTCTGAATGTGAAATAGCATCTACTCAGAGGATGACACACACAGTCAGTTCTCTATGTGAAACAGCACTAGACCCAGGCTGACATACACAGTTCTGTATGTGAAACAGCACTCCTCTCAAAGGCTGACATACACAGTCAATTCTGCATGTGAAACCACTCTACTCATAGGCTGACATATACTGTACAGTCATTTCTGAATGTGAATCAGCACTCCTCTCAAAGCTGACAAACACAGTCAGTTCTGTATGTGAAAGCACTCCACTCATAGGCTTACATATACAGTCAGTTCTGTATGTGAAACTGCATCTATTCAGAGCCTGACATTCACAGTCAGTTCTATATGTGAAACAGCACTCAACACAGGCTGACATGCACAGTTCTGTATGTGAAACAGCACTCCTCTCAAAGGCTGACATACACAGTCAATTCTGTATGTGAAATCACTCCACTCATAGGCTGACATATACAGTCACTTCTGTATGTGAAGCAGCACTCCTCTCAAAGGCTGACAAACACAGTCAGTTCTGTATGGGAAACCACTCCACTCGTAGGCTGACATACACAGTCAGTTCTGTATTTGAAGCAGCACTCAACTCACAGGCTGACATACACAGTCAGTTCTGAATGTGAAATAGCATCTACTCAGAGGATGACATACACAGTCAGTTCTGTATGTGAAACAGCACTAGACCCAGGCTGACGTACACGGTTCTGTATGTGAAACAGCACTCCTCTCAAAGGCTGACATACACTGTCAGTTCTGCATGTGAAACCACACCACTCATAGGCTAACATATACAGTCAGTTTTGTATATGAAACAGCACTCCACTCAAAGGCTGACATACACAGTCAGCACTGTATATGAAACCACTCCACTCATAGGCTGACATATACAGTCACTTCTGTAGGTGAAGCAGCACTCCTCCCAAAGGCTGAAAAACACAAACATTTCTGTACGGGAAACCACTCCACTCAGAGGCAGACATATACAGTCAGTTCTGAATGTGAGGCAGCACTCCTCTCAAAGGCTCATATATACAGTCAGCTCTGTATGTGAAAGTACGCCACTCATAGGCTAACATATACAGTCAGTTTTGTGTGTGAAACAGCACTCCACTCAAAGGCTGACATACACAGTTCTGTTTGTGAAACAGCACACTACTCACAGCCTGAAATACACAGTCAGTTCTGTATGTGATGCAGCATTTGACTCAGAGCCTGACACACAGTCAGTTCTGATTGTGAAACAGCATCTACTCAGAGGCTGACATACACAGTCAGCATTGTATGTGAAAAAGCGCTCCACTAAAAGATGACACACGCAGTCAGCTCTGCATGTGAAACAGCACTCTACTCAGAGGCTGACACACACACAGTCAGTTCTATAAATGAAACTACTGTTCTCATAGGCTGACATATGCAGTCAGTTCTCTATGTGAAACAGCACTCCACTCAAAGGCTGACATATACAGTTAGTTCTATATGTCAAACCACTCCACTCATAGGCTGACATGCACAGTCAGTTCTGTATATGAAGCAGCACTCCTCTCAAAGGCCCAAATATACAGTCAATTCTGTAGATGACACCACTCCTCTCATGGGCTGACATATACAGTCAGTTCTGAATGTGAAACAGCACTCCACTCAAAGGCTGACATACACATTTCTGTATGTGAAACAGCACTCTGCTCACAGGCTGACATACACAGTCAATCCTGATTGTGAAGTAGCATTAACTCAGAGGTGGACATATACAGACAGTTCTGAATGTGAAACAGCACTCGACTCAGGCTGACATACACAGTTCTGTATCTGAAACAGTACTCCTCTCAAAGTCTGATATACACAGCCAGTTCAGTGAGTGAAACCGCTCCACTCATAGAATGACATATACAGTCAGTTCTTTATGTGAAACAGCACTCCTTTCAAAGGCTGACATACATAGTCAGTTCTGTATGCAAAAAAAACTACACTCATATGCTGACATATATCATCAGTTCTGCATTTGAAACAGCACTCCACTCAAAGGTTGACATACACAGTCATTTCAGTATGTGAAACTACTCCAATCATAGGATGACATATACAGTCAGTTCTCTATGTGAAGAAGCACTCCTCTCAAAGGGTGACATACACAGTCAGTTCTGTATGTGAAGCTGCACTCCACTCAAAAGCTGACATATACAGTCAGTTCTCTATGTGAAAACACTCCATTCATAGGCTGACTTATGCAGTTCTGTATGTGAAATAGCACTCTACACAGAGGCTGACATGCACAATCAGTACTGAATGTGAAACAGCACTCTACTCACAGGCTGATGTACACAGTCAGTTCTGTATGTGAAACAGCATCTGCTGAGAGGCAGACATATACAGTCAGCTCTGTATCTGAAACCACTCCACTCATATGCTGACATATACAGTCAGTTCTGTATGTGAAACAGCACTCCACTTAAAGGTTGACATACACTGTTCTGTATGTGAAAGAACATTCTACTCACAGGCTGACATACACAGTCAGTTCTGTGTGTGAAACAGCATCTACTCAGAGGCTGAGATACACAGTCAGCTCTGTATGTGAAACCACTCCACTCAACTTCTGACATACACAGTCTGTTCTGTATGTAAAACAGCACTCTGCTCAGAGGCTGACACACTCTGTCTGTTCTGTATGAAAAATGGCTCTTCTCTCAAAGGCTGACATGCAGGAAGTTCTGTAGGTGAAGCATCACTCCTCTCAAGGACTGACATGCACAGTCTGTTCTGTATGTGAAGCAGCACTCCTCCCAAAGGTTGACATATACAGTCAGTTCTGTATGTGAAACCACTCCACTTAAAGGCTGACATATACAGTCAGTTCTGTATGTGAAACAGCACTCCACTCAAAGGCTGACTTACACAGTTCTGTATGTGAAACAGCACTCAACTCAGAGGCTAAAATACACTATTAGTTCTGTATGTTAAGCAGCATTCAAATCAGAGGTTGACACACACAGCCAGTTCTGTATGTGGAAAAGCACTCTACTCAGAGGCTGACACACACAGTCAGTTCTCTATGGGAAGCAGCATTCCACTCAAAGGCTGACATGCACAGTCAGTTCTGTAAGGATAACAGCACTCCTCTCAAGGGCTGACATAAAGGCAGTGCTGAAGGTGAAGCAGCACACATCTCAAATGCTGACATACACAGTATGTTCTGTATGTGAAACAGCACTGCTCTCAAAGGCTGACAAATACAGTCAGTTTTATATATGAAACCACTCCTCTCATAGCCTGACATATACAGACAGTTCTGTATGTGAAAAAGCATCTATTCAGAGGTTGACATACACTGTCAGTTCTGTATGTGCAGCAGCACTCCTCTCAAAGGCTGACATACACCATAAGGTCTGTATGTGAAACCACACCACTCATAGGCTGATACATACAGCAACTTCTGTATGTGTAACAGCCCTCCTCTCAAAGGCTGACAAACACCCACTCATAGGCTGACATATACAGTGAGTTCTGTATGTGAAACAGCACTCTACTCAGATGCTGACATACACATTCAGTTCTGTATGTGAAGCAGCATTCGACACAGAGGCTGACATACACTCCATTCTGTAGTGAAACAGCATCTACTCAGAGACTGACATACACAGTTGGTACTTTATGTAAAACAGCACTCGACTCATAGGCTGACATATAAAGTCAGGTATGTGAAACAGCACTCCACTCAAAGGCTGACATACAGTTCTGCGTATGAAACAGCACTCGACTCATCGGCTGACATATACAGTCAGTTCTGTATGGGAAACCACTCCACTATTAGGTAGATATACACAGTCAGTTCTGTATGTGAAACTGCACTCCACTCAATGGTTGATATGCATAGTTCTGTATGTGAAACAACATACTACTTACAGGCTGACATACACAGTCAGTTTTGTATGTGAACCAGCACTCTATTCAGAGGCTAACATACAAAGCCAGTTCTGTATGTGAAGCAGCACTCGACTCAGTGGCTGCCATACATAGTCAGTTCTGTATGTGAAACAGCATTCAACTCAGGTTGACATACACAATTCTGTATGTGAAACAGCATTCAACTCAGGTTGACATACACAGTTCTGTATGTGCAACAGCACTACTCTCAAAGGCTGACATACACAGTCAGTTCTGTATGTGAAAGCACTCCACTAATAGGCTGACATACACAGATCAGTATGAGAAACAACTCCACTCATAGGCTGACATATACAATCAGTTCTGTATGTGAAACAGCACTCCACTCAAAGGCTGACATACACAGTTCTGTATGTGAAACAGCACTCAACTCAGAGGTTGAATTACACAGTCAGTTCTGTATGTGAAGCAGCATTCGACTCAGAGGCTGACATACTCAGTCAGTTCCGTATGCAAAAAAGCACTCTACTCAGATGCTGACACACACAGTCTGTTCTAAATGGGAAGCAATACTCCACTAAAAGGCTGACACAGACAGACAGTTCTATATGGATAACAGCACGTCTCTCAAAGGCTGACATACAGGCAGTGCTGTAGGTGAAGCAGCACTCCTCTCAAAGGCTGACAAATAAAGTCAGTTCTGTATGTGAAACCAATCCACTCTTAGGCTGACATATACAGTCAGTTCTGTATGTGAAACAGCATGTATTCAGAGGCTGACATACACAGTCAGTTCTACATATGAAACAGCACGAGACGCAGGCTGACATACATAGTTCTGTATGTGAAACAGCACTCCTTTTCAAAGGCTCACATACGCAGTCAGTTCCGTAAGTGAAACCACTCCACTCATAGGCTGGCATATACAGTCACTCCTGTATGTGAAGCAGCACTCTTCTCAAAGACTGACAGACACAGTCAGTTCTGTATGTGAAGCAACACTCAACTCAGAGGCTGACATACACAGTTCTTTATGTGAAAAAACTAAACTCATACACTGACATATACAGTCACTTCTGTGTGTCAAACAGCACTCCACTCAAAGATTGACATACACAGTCAGTTCTGTATCTGAAACTATTCCACTCATATGCTGACATATACTATCAGCTCTCTAGGTGAGAAGCAGCACTCCTCTCAAGCGCTGACATACAGTCAATTCAGCGTGTGACAGCACTCCACTCATATGCTGACAAATACAGTCAGTTCTTTTTGTGAAACACTCCACTCATAGGCTGACATACACAGTTCTGTATGTGAAACAGCACTCTACTCAGAGGCTGATAAACACAATCAGTTCTGTATGTGAAGCAGCATTCAACTCAGAGACTGACATACACTCAGTTCTTTATGTGAAACAGCATCTACTCAGAGACTGACATACACAGTCAGTTCTGTATGTGAAACAGCACTTGACTCATAGGCTGAAATATACAGTCAGTTAGGTTTGTGAAGCTTCACTCCACTCAAAGGCTGACATACAGTTCTGTATGTGAAACATCACTCTACTCAGAGGCTGAAATACTCAGTCAGTTCTGTATGTGAAGCAGCACTCCACTCAAAGGCTGACACACACAGTCAGTTCTGTATGTGAAAAAGCACTCTACTCAGAGGCTGACACACACAGTCAGTTCTGTATGGGAAGCAGCACTCCACTCAAAGGCTGTCACACACAGTCAGTTCTGTATAGATAACAGCACTGCTGTCAAAGGCTGACATAAAGACACTGCTGTAGGTGGAGCAGCACACCTCTCAAAGGCTGACATACACAGTCAGTTGTATATGTGAAGCAGCATTCCTCTGACAGGCTGACGTTTACAGTCAGTTCTGTATGTGAAACCACTCCACTCAAAGGCTGACATTTAGAGTTAGTTCTGTATGTGAAACAGCATCTATTCAGAGGCTGACAAACACAGTCAGTTCTGTACGTGAAACCACTCCTCTCAAAGGCTAACATACATAGTCAGTTCTGTATGTGAAAAAACTCGACTCAAAGATTGACATATACAGTCCATTCTGTATGTGAAGCAGCACTCCACTCAAAGACTGACATACACAGTCAGTTCTTAATGTGAAACCACTCCACTCATAGGCTGACAAACACTGTCAGTTCTGTATGTGAAGAAGCACGCTTCTCAGACGCTGACATACACATTCAATTCTGCATGTGAAGCAGCACTTGACTCAGAGGCTGACATACACAGTCAGTTTTGTTTTAAAACGCATTTACTCAGAGGGTGACATACACAGTCAGTTCTGTATGTGAAACAGCACTTGACTTGGGCTGACATACACAGTTCTGTATGTGAAACATCATTCTCTCAAAGGATGATACACAGTCTGTTCTGTATGTGGAACTACTCCACTCTTATGCTGACTTATACCGTCAATTCTGTATGTGAAGCAGCACTCCTCTCAAAGGCTGATACACAGACAGTTTGTACGAGGAACCACTCCACTCATAGGTTGACATATACCATCAGTTCTGTATGTGAAACAGCACTCCACTCAATGGTTGACATGCACAGTTCTGTATGTGAAACAACATTCTGCTCACAGGCTGATATACACTATCAGTTTTGTATGTGATGCAGCACTCTTATCAGAGGCTGACATACACAGTCAGTTCTGTATGTGAAGAGCATCCACTCAGATGCTGACATTCACAATCAGCTCTGCATGTGAAACAGCACTCGACTCAGACTGACATACACAATTCTGTATGTGCAACAGCACTTACCCCAAAGGCTGACATACACAGTCAGTTCAGTATGTGAAACCACTCCACTCATATGCTGACATAAACAGTCAGTTCTGTATGTGAAGCAGCACTCCACTCAAAGGCTGACATACACTGTTCTGTATGTGAAACAGCACTCAACCCAGAGGCTGAAATACTCAGTCAGTTCTGTATGTGAAGCAGCATTCGACTCAGAGGCAGACATACAGAGTCAGTTCTGCAGGTGAAGCAGCACTTAACTCAGAGGCTGACAAACACAGTCAGTTCTGTATGTGAAAAAACTAAACTCATATGCTGAGATATACAGTCACATCTGTGTGTCAAACAGCACTCCACTCAAAGGTTGACATACACAGTAAGTTCTGAATGTGAAACTACTCCAGTCATAGGCTGACATATACAGTCGGCTCTCTATGTGAAGCAGCACTCCTCTCAAAGGCTGACATACACAGTCAATTCCGTATGTGAAGTAGCACTCCACTTAAAGGCTAACATATACAATCAGTTCTCTATGTGAAAACACTCCACTCATAGGCTGACATACACAGTTCTGTATGTGAAACAGCACTCTACTCAGAGGCTGACATACATAGTCAGTTCTGTATGTGAAACTACAGCAGTCATAGGCTGACATACAGTCGGTTCCCTCTTATGTGAAACAGCACTGCTCTCAAAGGCTAACATACACAGTCAAATCCATTTGTGAAGCAGCACTCCACTCAAAGGCTAACATATACAGTTAGTTTTCTATGTGAAAACACTCCACTCATGACACACGGTTCTGTATGAGAAACAGCACTCTACTCAGAGGCTGACATACACAGTCAGTTCTGTATGTGAACAGCATTAGACTCAGAGACTGATATACACTCAGTTCTTTACGTGAAACAGCATCTACTCAGAGACTGACATACACAGTCAGTTCTGTATGTGAAACAGCACTTGACTCATAGGCTGACATATACAGTTAGTTAGGTTTGTGAAGCAGCACTCCACTCAAAGGCTGACATACAGTTCTGTATGTGAAACAACACTCTACTCAGAGGCTGACACACACAGTCAGTTCTGTATGGGAAGCAGCACTCCACTCAAAGGCTGACACACAAAGTCAGTTCTGTATAGATAACAGCGCTCCTCTCAAAGGCTGACATACAGGCACTGCTGTAGCTGAAGCAGCACACCTCTCAAAGGCTGACATACACAGGCAGTTCTGTATGAGAAGCAGCACTCCTCTCAAAGGCTGACACATACAGTGAGTTCTGTATGTGAAACCACTGCACTCAAAGGCTGACATATACAGTTAGTTCTGTAAGTGAAACAGCATCTATTCAGAGGCTGACATACATAGTCAGTTCCATATGTGAAACCACTCTATTCCTAGGCGGACACATACAGTCAGTTCTGTATGAGAAGCAGCACTCCCTCAAAGGCTAACATACATAGTCAGTTCTGTATGTGAAACCACTCCACTCATAGGCTAACATACACAGTCAGTTCTGTATGTGAAGAAGCATGCTACTCAAAGGCTGACATACACATTCAGTTCTGCATATGAAGCAGCACTCGACTCTGAGGCTGACATACACAGTCAGTTCTGCATTTGAAACAGCGTTTACTCAGAGGCTGACATACACAGTCATTTCTGTATGTGAAATAGCACTCGACTCAGGCTGACATACACAATTCTGTATGTGAAACATCACTCCTCCCAAAGGCTGACATACACAGTCTGTTCTGTATGTGAAAGTACTCCACTCATATGCTGACATATACAGTCAATTCTGTATGTGAAGCAGCACTCCTCTCAAAGGCTGGCATACACATACAGTTCTGTACGTGGAACCACTCCACTCATAGGCTGACATATACAGTCAGTTCTATATGTGAAACATCACTCCACTCAAAGTCTGACATACATAGTCAGTTCTGTACTTGAAAAAACTCCAGCCATAGGTTGACATATACAGTCAGTTAGGTATGTGAAACAGCACTCCACTCAAAGGCTGACACACAGTTCTGTATGTGAAACAGCACTCTACTCAGAGGCTGACATACACAGTCAGTTTTGTATGTGAAATAGCATCTGCTCAGAGACTGACATACACAGTCAGTTCTGTATGTGGAACCACTCCACTGATAGGCTGACATATACAGTCAGTTCGGTATGTGAAACAGCACTCCACTCAATGGTTGACATGCACAGTTCTGTATGTGAAACAACATTTTACTCACAGGCTGAAATACACAGTCAGTTCTGTATGTGAAATAGCATCTACTCCAAGGCTTACATACACACTCAGCTCTTTATGTGAAACAGTACTCGACTCAGGCTGACATACACAGTTCTGTATGTGCAACAGCACTCCTCCCAAAGGCTGACATACACAGTCAGTTCTGTATCTGAAACCACTCCACTCATAGGTGGACATGCACAGTAAGTTCTGTATGTGAAACCACTACTCTCAACGGCTGACATACACAGTCTGTCTTGTATGTGAAACAGCACTCTACTCTAGAAGCTGACACACACAGTCAGTTCTGCATGGAAATCAGCACTCTTCTAAAGACTGACATAGAGGTAGTTCTGCAGGTGAAGCAGCACTCCTTTCAAAGGCTGACATATACAATCAGTTCTTATGTGAAGCAGTACTCCTCTCAAAGGCTGACATATACAGTCAGTTCTGTATGTGAAACCACTCCACTCAATAGGCTGACATACACTGTCATTTCTGTATGTCAAACAGCACTCCACTCAAAGGCTGACATACACAGTTCTAGTAGTGAAACAGCATTCGACTCAGAGGCTGACACACACAGTCTGCTCTGTATGTGAAACAGCACTCCACTGAAATGATGACACATACAGTCAGTTCTGTATGGTAACAGCACTCCTCTCAAATGCTGATACAAGCTGTGCTGTCGGTGAAGCAGCACTCCTCTCAAAGACTGACATACACAGTTAGTTCTGTATGTGAGAACTACTCCACTCATGGGATGACAAATACAGTCAGTCCTGTAAGTGAAGCAGCGCTCGACGCAGGCTGACATAAACAGTTCTGCATGAGAAACAGCACTCCTCTCAAAGGCTGACATACACAGTTAATTCTGTAAGTGAAACCACTGCAATCACAGGCTGATACATACTGTCACTTCTGAATATGAAGCAGCACTCCTGTCAAAGGCTGACAAACACAGTCAGTTCTGTATGTGAAACCACTCAACTTATAGACTGACAAATACAGTCAGTTCAGTATGTGAAACAGCACTCCACTCAACGGCTGACAAACACAGTCAGTTCTTAAGGTGAAACCACTCCACTCAATGGCTGACATACACAGTCAGTCCTGTATGTGAAGAAGCACTCAAACTCAGAGGCTGACATAAGCGGGGTCAATTCTGTATGTGAAACATCGTCTACTCAGAGGCAGACATCCAGTCAGTTCTGTATGTGAAACAGCACTCGACTCAGGCTGACATACACAGTTCTGAATTTGAAACAGCACTCCACGCAAAGGCTAACGTACACAGTCTGTTCTGTATGTGAAACCACTCCACTCATATGCTGACATATACAGTCAATTCTGTATGTGAAGCAGCACTCCTCTCAAAGGCTGGCATACACAAACAGTTCTGTACGTGGAACCACTCCACTCATAGGCTGACATATACAGTCAGTTCTATATGTGAAACAGCACTCCACTCAAAGTCTGACACACACAATAAGTTCTGTAGGTGAAAAAATTCCAGCCATAGGCTGACATATACAGTCAGTTCGGTATGTGAAACAGCACTCCACTCAATGGTTGACATGCACAGTTCTGTATGTGAAACAACATTTTACTCACAGGCTGAAATACACAGTCAGTTCTGTATGTGAAATAGCATCTACTCCAAGGCTTACATACACACTCAGCTCTTTATGTGAAACAGTACTCGACTCAGGCTGACATACACAGTTCTGTATGTGCAACAGCACTCCTCCCAAAGGCTGACATACACAGTCAGTTCTGTATCTGAAACCACTCCACTCATAGGTGGACATGCACAGTAAGTTCTGTATGTGAAACCACTACTCTCAACGGCTGACATACACAGTCTGTTCTGTATGTGAAACAGCACTCTACTCAGAGGCTGACACACACAGTCAGTTCTGCATGAAATCAGCACTCTTCTTAAAGACTGACATAGAGGTAGTTCTGCAGGTGAAGCAGCACTCCTTTCAAAGGCTGACATATACAATCAGTTCTGTATGTGAGCAGTACTCCTCTCAAAGGCTGACATATACAGTCAGTTCTGTATGTGAAACCACTCCACTCAATAGGCTGACATACACTGTCATTTCTGTATGTCAAACAGCACTCCACTCAAAGGCTGACATACACAGTTCAGTATGTGAAACAGCATTCGACTCAGAGGCTGACACACACAGTCTGCTCTGTATGTGAAACAGCACTCCACTGAAATGATGACACATACAGTCAGTTCTGTATGGTAACAGCACTCCTCTCAAATGCTGACATACAAGCTGTGCTGTCGGTGAAGCAGCACTCCTCTCAAAGACTGACATACACAGTTAGTTCTGTATGTGAAACTACTCCACTCATAGGATGACAAATACAGTCAGTCCTGTAAGTGAAGCAGCGCTCGACGCAGGCTGACATAAACAGTTCTGCATGAGAAACAGCACTCCTCTCAAAGGCTGACATACACAGTTAATTCTGTAAGTGAAACCACTGCAATCACAGGCTGATACATACTGTCACTTCTGAATATGAAGCAGCACTCCTGTCAAAGGCTGACAAACACAGTCAGTTCTGTATGTGAAACCACTCAACTTATAGACTGACAAATACAGTCAGTTCAGTATGTGAAACAGCACTCCTCAACGGCTGACAAACACAGTCAGTTCTTAAGGTGAAACCACTCCACTCAATGGCTGACATACACAGTCAGTCCTGTATGTGAAGAAGCACTCAAACTCAGAGGCTGACATAAGCGGGTCAATTCTGTATGTGAAACATCGTCTACTCAGAGGCAGACATCCAGTCAGTTCTGTATGTGAAACAGCACTCGACTCAGGCTGACATTCACAGTTCTGAATTTGAAACAGCACTCCACGCAAAGGCTAACGTACACAGTCTGTTCTGTATGTGAAACCACTCCACTCATATGCTGACATATACAGTCAATTCTGTATGTGAAGCAGCACTCCTCTCAAAGGCTGGCATACACAGACAGTTCTGTACGTGGAACCACTCCACTCATAGGCTGACATATACAGTCAGTTCTATATGTGAAACAGCACTCCACTCAAAGTCTGACACACACAATAAGTTCTGTAGGTGAAAAAACTCCAGCCATAGGCTGACATATACAGTCAGTTCTGTATGTGAAACTGCACTCCACTAAAAGGCTGACAAACACAGTCAGTTCCGTATGTGAAACTGCACTACACTAAAAGGCTAACATACACAGTCAGTTCTGTATGTGAAACAGCACTCCACTCAAAGGCTGACATATACTGTTCTGTATGTGAAACAGCCCTCTATTCAAAGGCTGACATACACAGTCTGTTCTGTATGTGAAGCAGCACTTGACCCTCTGGCTGATGTAAACAGTCAGTTCCGTATGTGTAACAGCATCTACTAAGAGGCTGACATACACAGTCAGTTCTGTAAGTGAAACGGCACTCGACTTAGGCTGTGATACACAGTTCTGTATGTGAAACAGCACTACTCCCAAATGCTGACATACACAGTCAGTTCCGAAGGTGAAACCACTCCACTCATAGGCTGACATATACAGTCACTTCTATATGTGAAGCAGCACTACTCTCAAAGGCTGACATACACAGTCAGATCTGTATTTGAAACCACTTTGCACATAGGCTGACATATACAGTCAGTTCTGCATGTGAAACAGCACTCCGCTCAAAGGCTCACATACACAGTCAGTTCTTAATGTGAAAGCACTCCACCCACAGGCTGACATATACAGTCAGTTCTGTATGTGAAACAGCATGCCACTCAAAGGCTCACATACACAGTCAGTTCTGTATGTGAAACCACTACACTCATAGGCTGACATATACAGTTTGTTCTGAATGTGAAGCAGCATTCAACTTAGAGGCTGACATACACAGTCAGTTCTTTATGTGAAAAAGTACTCTACTCAGAGGCTGACACAACAATCAGTTCTGTATGGAAAGCAGCACTCCCTTCTAAGGCTGACACACACATTCAGTTCTGTATGGATAGCAGAACTGTTCTCAGAGGCTGACATACAGTTGGTTCTCTAGGTGAAGCAGCACTCTTCTCAAAGGCTCACAAATACAGTCAGTTCTGTAGGTGAAACAGTATCTGTTCAGAGGCTGACATGTACAGTCACTTCTATAAGTAAAGCAGCACTCGTCTTAGGCTGACATACACAGTTCTGTATCTGAAAGAGCACTCCTCTCAAATGCTGACATACACAGTCAGATCTGTATGTGAACCCACTCCACTCATAGACTGACATATACAGTCACTTCTGAATGTGAAGCAGCACTACTTTCAAAGGCTGACAAACAAGGCCAGTTCAGTGTCTAAACCACACCACTCATAGGCAACACAATCAGTTCTGTGTGAAACCACTCCACTTATTGGCTGACATATACAGTCAGTTCCATGTGAAGCAGTACTCTTCTCAAAGGCTCACATATACAGTCAGTTCTGTATGTGAAACAACTCCACTCATAGGCTAATATATACAGTCAGTTCTGTGTGTGAAACAGCCACTCACAAAGGCTGACATACGAAGTTCTGCAAGTGAAACAGTACTCAACTCAGAGGCTGACATACACAGTCAGTTCTGTATGTGAAACCACTCTATTCATATGCTGACACAAACAGTTACTTCTGTATGTGAAGCAGCACTCCTCTCAAAGGTTGAAATGCACAGTCAGTTCTGAAAGTGAAGCCACTGACATATACAGTCAGTTTTGTATGTGAAATAGCACTCTACTCAAAGGCTGACATACACAGTCAGTTCTTAATGTGAAGCCACTGCAATCATAGGCTGACATACACAGTCAGTTCTGTATATGAAGCAGCACTCCTCTCAAAGGCTCACATCTACAGTCAGTTCTGTATGAGAAATTACTCTAATCATAGGCTGACATACACAGTCAGTTCTCTATGTGAAGTAGCACTCCTCTCAAAGGCTCACATGCACAGTCAGTTCTGTATGTGAAACAGCACTCCACTCATAGGCTGACATATACAGTCAGTTAGGTATGTGAAACAGCACTCCACTCAAAGGCTGAGACACAGTTCTGTATGTGAAACAGCACTCTACGCAGAGGCTGACATACATAGTCAGTTCTGTATGGGAAACAGCATCTGCTCAGAGACTGACATACACAGTCAGTTCTGTATGTGGAAAAACTCCACTCATAGGCAGACATATACAGTCAGTTTGGAATGTGAAACAGCACTCCACTCAATGGTTGACATGCAGAGTTCTGTATGTGAAACAACATTTAACTTATAGGCTGAAATACACAGTCAGTTCTGTATTTGAAATAGCATCTACCCTAGGCTGACATACACAATCAGCTCTTTATGTGAAACAGTACTGACTCAGGCTGACATACAGTTCTGTATGTGCAACAGTACTCCTCCCAAAGGCTGACATACACAGTAAGTTCTGTATATGAAACCACTACTCCAAACGTCTGACATACACAGTCTGTTCAGTATGTGAAACAGCACTCTACTCAGAGGCTGACACACACAGTCAGTTCTGCATGGAAATCAGCACTCCTCTTAAAGACTGACATACAGGTAGTTCTGCAGGTGAAGCAACACTCCTCTCAAAGGCTGACATATGCAGTCAGTTCTGTATGTGAAGCAGTACTCCTCTGAAAGGCTGACATATACAGTCATTTCTGTATGTGAAACCACTCCACTCATAGGCTGACATATACAGTCATTTCTGTATGTCAAACAGCACTCCACTCAAAGGCTGACATACACAGTTCTGTATGTGAAGCAGCATTCGACTCAGAGGCTGACACACACAGTCAGCTCTGTTTGTGAAACAGCACTCCACTCAAACGACGACACATACAGTCAGTTCTGTATGGTAACAGCACTCCTCTCAAATGCTGACATACAAGCTGTGCTGTAGGTGAAGCAGCACTCCTCTCAAAGGCTGACATATACAGTTACTTCTGTATGTGAAACC
This sequence comes from Neoceratodus forsteri, assembly GCA_016271365.2. Classification (NCBI taxonomy): domain Eukaryota; kingdom Metazoa; phylum Chordata; order Ceratodontiformes; family Ceratodontidae; genus Neoceratodus; species Neoceratodus forsteri. The sequence continues at coordinate 439,818,986 of CM057453.1, forward strand.
TCTCCACTTACAGGATGACAAATACAGTCAGTCCTGTAAGTGAAGCAGCGCTCCACGCAGGCTGACATAGACAGTTCAATATGAGAAACAGCACTACTCTCAGAGGCTTACATATACAGTTAATTCTGTAAGTAAAACCACTCCAATCACAGGCTGACACATAATGTCACTTCTGAATGTGAAGCAGCAGTCTTCTCAAAGGCTGACAAACACAGTTAGTTCTGTATGTGAAACCACTAAACTTATAGGCTGACAAATACAGTCAGTTCAGTATGTGAAACAGCACTCCACTCAACGGCTGACAAACACAGTCAGTTCTTAAGGTGAAACCACTCCACTCAATGGCTGACATACACAGTCAGTCCTGTATGTGAAGAAGCACTCGACTCAGAGGCTGACATACACAGTCAGTTCTGCATGTGAAACATCGTCTACTCAGAGGCAGACATCCAGTCAGTTCTGTATGTGAAACAGCACTCGACTCAAGCTGACATACACAGTTTTGAATTTGAAACAGCACTCCACTCAAAGGCTAACGTACACAGTCTGTACTGTATGTAAAACCACTCCACTCATATGCTGCCATATACAGTCAATTCTGTATGTGAAGCAGCACTCCTCTCAAAGGCTGGCATACACAGACAGTTCTGTACGTGGAACCACTCCACTCATAGGCTGACATATACAGTCAGTTCTATATGTGAAACAGCATTCCACTCAAAGTCTGACATACACAGTCAGTTCTGTAGGTGAATAAACTCCAGCCATAGGCTGACATATACTGTCAGTTCTGTATGTGAAACTGCACTCCACTAAAAGGCTGACACACACAGTCAGTTCCGTATGTGAAACAGCACTCCACTCAAAGGCTGACATATACAGTTCTGTATGTGACACAGCACTCTATTCAAAGGCTGACATACACAGTGTGTTCTGTGTGTGAAGCAGCACTTGACCCACTGGCTGACGTAAACAGTCAGTTCCGTATATGTAACAGCATCTACTAAGAGGCTCACATACACAGTCAGTTCTGTAAATGAAACAGCACTCGACTCAGGCTGTGATACACATTTCTGTATGTGAAACAGCACTACTCCCAAATGCTGACATACACAGTCATTTCAGAATGTGAAACCACTTCACTCATAGGCTGACAAATACAGTCACTTCTGTATGTGAAGCAGCACTACTCTCAAAGGCTGACATACACAGTCAGATCTGTATGTGAAACCACTTCACACACAGGCTGACATATACAGTCAGTTAGGTATGTGAAACAGCACTCCACTCAAAGGCTCACATGCACAGTCAGTTCTTAATGTGAAACCACTCCACTCACAGGCTGACATATACAGTCAGTTCTGTATGTGAAACAGCATGCCACTCAAAGGCTGACATACACAGTCAGTTCTGTATGTGACACCACTACACTCATAGGTTGACATATACAGTCTGTTCTGTATGTGAAACAGCACTACGCTCAAAAGCTGACATACACAGTCAGTTCTGAATGTGAAGCAGCATTCAAATTAGAGGTTGACATACACAGTAAGTTCTTTATGTGAAAAAGTAGTCTACTCAGAGGCTGACACACACAATCAGTTCTGTATGGGAAGCAGCACTCCCTTCAAAGGCTGACACACACAGTCAGTTCTGTATGGATAGCAGAATTCCTCTCAAAGGCTGACATACAGTCGGTTCTGTATGTGAAGCAGCACTCTTCTCAAAGGCTCACAAATACAGTCAGTTCTGTATGTGAAACAGTATCCATTCAGAGGCTGACATACACAGTCACTTCTATAAGTGAAGCAGCACTCGTCTCAGGCTGACATACTCAGTTCTGTATGAGAAAGAGCACTCCTCTGAAATGCTGACATACACAGTCAGTTCTGTATGTGAAACCACACCACTCATAGGCAAAACAGTCAGATCTGTGTGTGAAACCACTCCACTTATTGGCTGACATATACAGTCAGTTCCATATGTGAAGCAGTACTCTTCTCAAAGGCTCACATATACAGTAAGTTCTGTATGTGAAACCACTCTACTCATAGGCTAATATATACAGTCAGTTCTGTGTGTGAAACTGCACTCCACTCAAAGGCTGACATACACAGTTCTGTATGTGAAACAGTACTCTACTCACAGGCTGACATACATTCAGTTCTCCATTGGAAACAGCTCTCATCTCAGAGGCTGACATACACTGTCAGATCTGTATGTGAAACCACTCTATTCATATGTTGACACAAACAGTTATTTCTGTATGTGAAGCAGAACTCCTCTCAAAGGTTGAAATGCACAGTCAGTTCTGAAAGTGAAGCCACTCCACTCATAGGCTGACATATACAGTCAGTTCTGTATGTGAAACCACTCCACTCATAGGCTGACATATACAGTCATTTCTGTATGTCAAACAGCACTCCACTCAAAGGTTGACATACACAGTTCTGTATGTCAAACAGCACTCAACTCAGAGGCTGAAATACACAGTCAGTTCTGTATGTGAAGCAGCATTTGACTCAGAGGCTGACACACACAGTCAGCTCTGTATGTGAAACAGCACTCCACTGAAACGATGACACAGTCAGTTCTGTATGGTAACAGGACTCCTCTCAAATGTTGACATACAAGCTGTGCTGTAGGTGAAGCAGCACTCCTCTCAAAGGCTAACATATACAGTTAGTTCTGTATGTGAAACCACTCCACTCATAGGATGACAAATACAGTCAGTCCTGTAAGTGAAGCAGCGCTCGACGCAGGCTGACATAGACAGTACTGTATGAGAAACAGCACTCCTCTCAAAGGCTGATATACACAGTTAATTCTGTAAGTGAAATCTCTCCAATCACAGGCTGACACATACTGTCACTTCTGAATGTGAAGCAGCACTCCTCTCAAATGCTGACAAACACAGTCATTTCTGTATGTGAAACCACTCAACTCATAGGCTGATAAATACAGTCAGTTCAGTATGTGAAGCAGCACTCCACTCAATGGCTGACAAACACAGTCAGTTCTTAAGGTGAAACCACTCCACTCAATGGCTGACATACACAGTCAGCCCTGTATGTGGAGAAGCACTCGACTCAGAGGCTGACATACACAGTCAATTCTGAATGTGAAACATTGTCTACTCAGAGGCAGACATCCAGTCAGTTCTGTATGTGAAACAGCACTCGACTCAGGGTGACATAAACAGTTTTGAATTTGAAACAGCACTCCACTCAAAGGCTAACGTACACGTTCTGTTCCGTATGTGAAACCAATCCACTCATATGCTGACATATACAGTCAATTCTGTATGTGAAGCAGCACTCCTCTCAAAGGCTAGCATACACAGACAGTTCTGTACCTGAAACCACTGCACTCATAGGCTGATATATACAGTCAGTTCTGAATGTGAAACAGCACTCTACACAGAGTCTGACTCACACAGTCAGATTTGTAAGTGAAACAGCACTCCACTCAAAGGCTGACATGCACAGTCAGTTCTGTACGTAAAGCAGCACTCCACTCAAAGGCTGACATATAGTCAGTTCTGTATGTGAAACCACTCCACTCATAGGCTGAAATATACAGTCAGTTCTGTATGTGAAGCAGAACTCCACTCAAAAGCTAGCATACACAGTTCTTTATGTGAAACAGCACTCCATTCAAAGGCTGACATGCAGTCAGTTCTGTATGTGAAGCAGCACTCGATTCAGAGGCTAACAAACACTGTCAATTCCGTATGTGAAACTGCATCTACTACCAGGCTGACATACACAGTCAGTTCTGTATGTGAAACCACTCTACTCATAGGCTGACATATACAGTCACTTCTGTATGTGATGCAGCACTCCTCTCAAAGCCTGACATACACAGTCAGTTCTGTATGTGAAACAATTTCACACATAGGCTGACATATACAGTCAGTTGTGAATGTGAAACAGCACTCCACTCTAAGGCTGACATACACAGTCAGTTCAGATTGTGAAACAGCACTCGACTCAGGCTGACATACACAGTCACTTCATAATGTTAAAAAACTCCACTCATATGCTGACATTTACAGTCAGTTCTGTATGTGAAATAGCACTCCACTCAAAGGTTGACATACACAGTCACTTGTGTAAAGAAAGTACTTCAGTCATAGGCTGATATATACAGTCAGTTCTCTATGTGAAGCAGCACTCCTCTAAAAGGCTGACATACACTGTCAGTTCTGTATGTGATGCAGCACTCCACTCAAAGGCTGACATATACTGTAAGTCAGTTCTCTATGTGAAAACACTCCACTCATAGGCTGACATACCCAGTTCTGTATGTGAAACAGCACCCTACTCAGAGAATGACATACTCAGTCAGTTCTGTATGTGAAGCAGCATTCGACTCAGAGGCTGACATACTCTCAGTTGGGTATGTGAAACATTATCTACTCAGAGACTGACATACACAGTCATTTCTGTATGTGAAACAGCACTCGACTCATACACTGACATATACAGTCAGTTAGGTATGTGAAACAGCACTCCACTCAAAGGCTGACATACAGTTCTGTATGTGGAACAGCACTCTACTCAGAGGGTGACATACACAGTCAGTTCTATATGTGAAACAACATCTGCTCCGAGGCTGACATACACAGTCAGTGCTGTATGTGAAACCACTCCACTCATAGGCTGACATATATAGTCAGTTCTGTCTGTGAGACAGCACTCCACTCAAAGGTTGACATACACTGTTCTGTATATGAAACAGCATTCTACTCACAGCCTGACATATACACTCAGTTCTGTATGTGAAGCAGCTCTCCTCTCAAAGGCTTAAATACACAGTCAGTTCTGAATGAGAAACCACTCCACACATAGGCTGACATATACAATCAGTTCTTTAGGTGAAACAGCACTTCACACAAAGACAAACATAAGCAGTCAGTTCTTAAGGTAAAACCACTCCACTCATAGGCTGACATATACAGTCGGTTCTGTATGTGAAACAGCACGCCACCCAAAAGCAGACATACACAGTCAGTTCTGTCTGTGAAACACCACTCTACTCAGAGGCTGACATACACAGTCAGTTCTGTAGGTGAAACAGAACTCCACTCAAAGGCTGACATACACAGTCAGTTCTGTATGTGAAGCAGCACTCGACTCAGAGGCTGATATACACAGTCAGTTCTGTATGTGAAGCAGCACTCGACTCAGAGGTTGACATAAACAGTCAATTCTGGATGTGAAGCAGCATGCAACTCAGAAACTGATATACACAGTCAGTACTGTATGTGAAACAGCTTCTACTCAGAGGCAGAGATACACAGTAAGTTCTCATGTCAAACAGCACTTGACTTGGGATGAAATACACAGTTCTGAATATGACTCAGCACTCCACTCAAAGGCTGATATACAGGCAGTTCTGTATGTGAAACAGCACACCTCTCAAAGACAGACATACACAGTCAGTTCTGTGTGTGACACAGCACTCGATTCAGGCTGACATACACAGTTCTGTATGTGAAACAGCACTCCACTCAAAGGCAGACATACAGTCAGTTCTGTATGTGAAAAAACTCCACTCATATGTTGACATATACAGTCAGTTCAGTATGTGAAACAGCAGTACACTCAAAGGTTGACATACACAGTCAGTTCTGTATGTGAAAGAGCACTCGACTCACAGCCTGACATATACAGTCACTTGCGTATTTAAAAAAGCACTCCACTCTAAGGCTGACATATACACTCAGGTATGTGAAACAGCACTCGACTCAAAGGCTGACATACAGTTCTGTATGTGGAACTGCACTCAACACTAAGGCTAACATACACAGTCAGTTCTGTATGTGAAACCACTCCACTAATAGGCTGAGATACACAGTTCTGAATGTGAAACAGCACTCTACTCAGAGGCTGACATACACAGTCAGTTCTGTATGAGAAAAACAGCACTCGACTCATATGCTGACATATACAGTCAGTTAAGTATGTGAAAGAGCTCTCCACTCAAAGGCTGATATACACTTCTGTATGTGAAACAGCACTCCACTCAGAGGCTGACATACACAGTCAGTTCTGTATGTGAAACAGCATCTGCTCGGAGGCTGACATACACAGTCAGTTCTGTATGGGAAACCACCCCACTCAAAGGCTGACATATACAGTCAGTTCTGTATGTGAAGCAGCACTCCTCTCAATGTCTGACATATACAGTCAGTTCTGTAAGTGAAACCATTCCACTCATAGGCTGACATATACAATCAGTTCTGTATGTGAAACAGCACTCCACTCAAAGGCTAACATACACAGTTCTGTATGTGTAACAGCACTCAACTCAGAGGCTGTAATACACAGTCAGTTCTGAATGTGAAGCAGCATTTGACTCAGAGACTGACATAGACAGTCAGTTCTGTATGTGAAACAGCATCAACTCAGAGGCTGACATAAACAGTCAGCTCTGTGTGTGAAACAGCACTCCACTAAAAGGCTGACACACACAGTCAGTTCTGTATGTGAAAAAGCACTCGACTCAGAGGCTGACACACACTGTCAGTTCTGTATGGGAAACAGCACTCCACTCAAACCTAACACACACAGTCAGTTCTGTATGGATAATTTCACTCCTCTCACAGGCTGACATTCAGGCAGTGCTGTAGGTGAAGCAGCACTCCTCTCAAAGGCTGACATACACAGTCAGTTCTGTATGTGAAGCAGCACCAACCTCAAAGGATGACATATACAGTCAGTTCTTTATGTGAAACATCATCTATTCGAAGGCTGACATACACAGTCAGTTCTGTATGTGAAACAGCACTCAATGCAGGCTGACATACACAGTTCTGTATGTGAAACAGCACTCCTCTCAAAGGCTGACATACATAGTCAGTTCTGTAAGTGAAACCACTCCACTCATAGGCTGACATATTCAGTCACTTCTGCATGTGAAGCATCACTCCTCTTGAAGGTTGACAAACACAGTCAGTTCTGTAAGTGAAACCACTCCACTCATAGGCTGACATATACAGTCAGTTCTGTATGTGAAACAGCACTCCACTCAAAGGCTGACATACACAGTAAGTTCTTAATGTGAAACCACTCCACTCATACGCTGAAATACACAGTTAGTTCTGTACGTGAAGAAGCCTGCCACTCAAAGGTTGACATACACATTCAGTTCTGTATGTGAAGCTGCACTCGACTCAAAGGCTGACATACACAGTCAATTCTGCATGTGAAGCAGCATGCAACTCAGAAGTTGTATACAGAATCAGTTCTGTATGTGGAACAGCTTCTACTCAGAGGCTGACATACACAATCAGTTCTCATGTGAAACAGCACTCGACTCAGGCTGACATACACAGTTCTGTATGTGACTCAGCACTCCACTCAAAGGCTGACATACACAGTCAGTTCTGTACGGATTAAAGCACTCCTCTTAAAGGCTGACATACAGGCACTGCTGTAGGTGAAGCAGCACTCCTCTCAAAGGCTGACATACACAGTCAGTTCTGTATGTGAAGCAGCCAGAACAGTATGTGAAACCACTCCACTCATAGGCTGACATATACAATCAGTTCTTAATGTGAAACCACTCCTCTCATAGGCTGACAGATGCAGTCAGTTCTATATGTGACACAGCACTCCACTCAAAGGCTGACATACACATTCAGTTCTTAATGTGAAACCACTTCACTCATAGGCTGACATACACAGTCTGCTCTGCATGTGAAGCAGCACTCGACTCAGAGGCTGACTTACACAGTCAGTTCTCTTTGAGAAACAGCACTCGACTGACATGCACAGTTCTGTATGTGAAAGAGCACTCCTCACAAAGGCTGACATATTCAGCCTGTTCTGTATGTGAAACAGCACTCCACCCAAAGGCTGACATACAAATTCAGTTCTGTATTTGAAAAAAGTCCAGCCATAGGCTGACATATACAGTCAGTTCTGAATGTGAAACTGCACTTCACTCAAAGGCTGACATACATAGTCAGTTCTGTATGTGAAACTACTCCAATCATAAGCTGACATATGCAGTCAGTTCTGTATGTGAAGCAGCACTCCTCTCAAAGGCTCACATGCACAGTCAGTTCTGTATGTGAAGCAGCACTCCTCCCAAAGGTTGACATATACAGTCAGTTCTGTATGTGAAACCACTCCACTTAAAGGCTGACATATACAGTCAGTTCTGTATGTGAAACAGCACTCCACTCAAAGGCTGACTTACACAGTTCTGTATGTGAAACAGCACTCAACTCAGAGGCTAAAATACACTATTAGTTCTGTATGTTAAGCAGCATTAGAATCAGAGGTTGACACACACAGCCAGTTCTGTATGTGGAAAAGCACTCTACTCAGAGGCTGACACACACAGTCAGTTCTCTATGGGAAGCAGCATTCCACTCAAAGGCTGACATGCACAGTCAGTTCTGTAAGGATAAAAGCACTCCTCTCAAGGGCTGACATAAAGGCAGTGCTGAAGGTGAAGCAGCACACATCTCAAATGCTGACATACACAGTATGTTCTGTATGTGAAACAGCACTGCTCTCAAGGCTGACAAATACAGTCAGTTTTATATATGAAACCACCTCTCTCATAGCCGGACATATACAGACAGTTCTGTATGTGAAAAGCATTTATTCAGAGGTTGACATACACTGTCAGTTCTGTATGTGCAGCAGCACTCCTCTCAAAGGCTGACATACACCATAAGGTCTGTATGTGAAACCACACCACTCATAGGCTGATACATACAGCAACTTCTGTATGTGAAACAGCCTCCTCTCAAAGGCTGACAAACACCCACTCATAGGCTGACATATACAGTGAGTTCTGTATGTGAAACAGCACTCTACTCAGATGCTGACATACACATTCAGTTCTGTATGTGAAGCAGCATTCGACACAGAGGCTGACATACACTCCATTCTGTAGTGAAACAGCATCTACTCAGAGACTGACATACACAGTTGGTACTTTATGTAAAACAGCACTCGACTCATAGGCTGACATATAAAGTCAGGTATGTGAAACAGCACTCCACTCAAAGGCTGACATACAGTTCTGCGTATGAAACAGCACTCGACTCATCGGCTGACATATACAGTCAGTTCTGTATGGGAAACCACTCCACTCTTAGGTAGATATACACAGTCAGTTCTGTATGTGAAACTGCACTCCACTCAATGGTTGATATGCATAGTTCAGTATGTGAAACAACATTCTACTTACAGGCTGACATACACAGTTAGTTTTGTATGTGAACCAGCACTCTATTCAGAGGCTAACATACAAAGCCAGATCTGTATGTGAAGCAGCACTCGACTCAGAGGCTGCCATACATAGTCAGTTCTGTATGTGAAACAGCATTCAACTCAGGTTGACATACACAATTCTGTATGTGAAACAGCATTCAACTCAGGTTGACATACACAGTTCTGTATGTGCAACAGCACTACTCTCAAAGGCTGACATACACAGTCAGTTCTTGTATGTGAAAGCACTCCACTAATAGGCTGACATACACAGATCAGTATGAGAAACAACTCCACTCATAGGCTGACATATACAATCAGTTCTGTATGTGAAACAGCACTCCACTCAAAGGCTGACATACACAGTTCTGTATGTGAAACAGCACTCAACTCAGAGGCTGAAATACACAGTCAGTTCTGTATGTGAAGCAGCATTCGACTCAGAGGCTGACATACACAGTCAGTTCCGTATGCAAAAAAGCACTCTACTCAGATGCTGACACACACAGTCTGTTCTAAATGGGAAGCAATACTCCACTAAAAGGCTGACACAGACAGACAGTTCTGTATGGATAACAGCACGTCTCTCAAAGGCTGACATACAGGCAGTGCTGTAGGTGAAGCAGCACTCCTCTCAAAGGCTGACAAATAAAGTCAGTTCTGTATGTGAAACCAATCCACTCTTAGGCTGACATATACAGTCAGTTCTGTATGTGAAACAGCATGTATTCAGAGGCTGACATACACAGTCAGTTCTACATATGAAACAGCACGAGACGCAGGCTGACATACATAGTTCTGTATGTGAAACAGCACTCCTTTTCAAAGGCTCACATACGCAGTCAGTTCCGTAAGTGAAACCACTCCACTCATAGGCTGGCATATACAGTCACTCCTGTAGTGAAGCAGCACTCTTCTCAAAGACTGACAGACACAGTCAGTTCTGTATGTGAAGCAACACTCAACTCAGAGGCTGACATACACAGTTCTTTATGTGAAAAAACTAAACTCATACACTGACATATACAGTCACTTCTGTGTGTCGAACAGCACTCCACTCAAAGATTGACATACACAGTCAGTTCTGTATCTGAAACTATTCCACTCATATGCTGACATATACTATCAGCTCTCTAGGTGAAGCAGCACTCCTCTCAAACGCTGACATACAGTCAATTCCGCGTGTGAAGCAGCACTCCACTCATATGCTGACAAATACAGTCAGTTCTTTTTGTGAAACACTCCACTCATAGGCTGACATACACAGTTCTGTATGTGAAACAGCACTCTACTCAGAGGCTGATGAACACAGTCAGTTCTGTATGTGAAGCAGCATTCAACTCAGAGACTTACATACACTCAGTTCTTTATGTGAAACAGCATCTACTCAGAGACTGACATACACAGTCAGTTCTGTATGTGAAACAGCACTTGACTCATAGGCTGAAATATACAGTCAGTTAGGTTTGTGAAGCTTCACTCCACTCAAAGGCTGACATACAGTTCTGTATGTGAAACATCACTCTACTCAGAGGCTGAAATACTCAGTCAGTTCTGTATGTGAAGCAGCACTCCACTCAAAGGCTGACACACACAGTCAGTTCTGTATGTGAAAAAGCACTCTACTCAGAGGCTGACACACACAGTCAGTTCTGTATGGGAAGCAGCACTCCACTCAAAGGCTGTCACACACAGTCAGTTCTGTAGATAACAGCACTGCTGTCAAAGGCTGACATAAAGACACTGCTGTAGGTGGAGCAGCACACCTCTCAAAGGCTGACATACACAGTCAGTTGTATATGTGAAGCAGCATTCCTCTGACAGGCTGATGTTTACAGTCAGTTCTGTATGTGAAACCACTCCACTCAAAGGCTGACATTTAGAGTCAGTTCTGTATGTGAAACAGCATCTATTCAGAGGCTGACAAACACAGTCAGTTCTGTACGTGAAACCACTCCTCTCAAAGGCTAACATACATAGTCAGTTCTGTATGTGAAAAAACTTGACTCAAAGATTGACATATACAGTCCATTCTGTATGTGAAGCAGCACTCCACTCAAAGACTGACATACACAGTCAGTTCTTAATGTGAAACCACTCCACTCATAGGCTGACAAACACTGTCAGTTCTGTATGTGAAGAAGCACGCTTCTCAGACGCTGACATACACATTCAATTCTGCATGTGAAGCAGCACTTGACTCAGAGGCTGACATACACAGTCAGTTTTGTATTTAAAACAGCATTTACTCAGAGGGTGACATACACAGTCAGTTCTGTATGTGAAACAGCACTTGACTTGGGCTGACATACACAGTTCTGTATGTGAAACATCATTCCTCTCAAAGGATGACATACACAGTCTGTTCTGTATGTGGAACTACTCCACTCTTATGCTGACTTATACCGTCAATTCTGTATGTGAAGCAGCACTCCTCTCAAAGGCTGGGATACACAGACAGTTATGTACGAGGAACCACTCCACTCATAGGTTGACATATACCATCAGTTCTGTATGTGAAACAGCACTCCACTCAATGGTTGACATGCACAGTTCTGTATGTGAAACAACATTCTGCTCACAGGCTGATATACACTATCACTTTTGTATGTGATGCAGCACTCTTATCAGAGGCTGACATACACAGTCAGTTCTGTATGTGAAGCAGCATCCACTCAGATGCTGACATTCACAATCAGCTCTGCATGTGAAACAGCACTCGACTCAGACTGACATACACAATTCTGTATGTGCAACAGCACTACCCCCAAAGGCTGACATACACAGTCAGTTCAGTATGTGAAACCACTCCACTCATATGCTGACATAAACAGTCAGTTCTGTATGTGAAGCAGCACTCCACTCAAAGGCTGACATACACTGTTCTGTATGTGAAACAGCACTCAACTCAGAGGCTGAAATACTCAGTCAGTTCTGTATGTGAAGCAGCATTCGACTAAGAGGCAGACATACAGAGTCAGTTCTGCAGGTGAAGCAGCACTCAACTCAGAGGCTGACAAACACAGTCAGTTCTGTATGTGAAAAAACTAAACTCATATGCTGAGATATACAGTCACATCTGTGTGTCAAACAGCACTCCACTCAAAGGTTGACATACACAGTAAGTTCTGAATGTGAAACTACTCCAGTCATAGGCTGACATATACAGTCGGCTCTCTATGTGAAGCAGCACTCCTCTCAAAGGCTGACATACACAGTCAATTCCGTATGTGAAGTAGCACTCCACTTAAAGGCTAACATATACAATCAGTTCTCTATGTGAAAACACTCCACTCATAGGCTGACATACACAGTTCTGTATGTGAAACAGCAATCTACTCAGAGGCTGACATACATAGTCAGTTCTGTATGTGAAACTACAGCAGTCATAGGCTGACATATACAGTCGGCTCTCTATGTGAAACAGCACTGCTCTCAAAGGCTAACATACACAGTCAAATCCATTTGTGAAGCAGCACTCCACTCAAAGGCTAACATATACAGTTAGTTTTCTATGTGAAAACACTCCACTCATGACACACGGTTCTGTATGAGAAACAGCACTCTACTCAGCGGCTGACATACACAGTCAGTTCTGTATGTGAACAGCATTAGACTCAGAGACTGATATACACTCAGTTCTTTACGTGAAACAGCATCTACTCAGAGACTGACATACACAGTCAGTTCTGTATGTGAAACAGCACTTGACTCATAGGCTGACATATACAGTTAGTTAGGTTTGTGAAGCAGCACTCCACTCAAAGGCTGACATACAGTTCTGTATGTGAAACAACACTCTACTCAGAGGCTGACGCACACAGTCAGTTCTGTATGGGAAGCAGCACTCCACTCAAAGGCTGACACACAAAGTCAGTTCTGTATAGATAACAGCGCTCCTCTCAAAGGCTGACATACAGGCACTGCTGTAGCTGAAGCAGCACACCTCTCAAAGGCTGACATACACAGGCAGTTCTGTATGAGAAGCAGCACTCCTCTCAAAGGCTGACACATACAGCGAGTTCTGTATGTGAAACCACTGCACTCAAAGGCTGACATATACAGTTAGTTCTGTAAGTGAAACAGCATCTATTCAGAGGCTGACATACATAGTCAGTTCCATTTGTGAAACCACTCTATTCCTAGGCGGACACATATAGTCACTTCTGTATGAGAAGCAGCACTCCCCTCAAAGGCTAACATACATAGTCAGTTCTGTATGTGAAACCACTCCACTCATAGGCTAACATACACAGTCAGTTCTGTATGTGAAGAAGCATGCTACTCAAAGGCTGACATACACATTCAGTTCTGCATGAGAAGCAGCACTCGACTCTGAGGCTGACATACACAGTCAGTTCTGCATTTGAAACAGCGTTTACTCAGAGGCTGACATACACAGACATTTCTGTATGTGAAATAGCACTCGACTCAGGCTGACATACACAATTCTGTATGTGAAACATCACTCCTCTCAAAGGCTGACATACACAGTCTGTTCTGTATGTGAAACTACTCCACTCATATGCTGACATATACAGTCAATTCTGTATGTGAAGCAGCACTCCTCTCAAAGGCTGGCATACACATACAGTTCTGTACGTGGAACCACTCCACTCATAGGCTGACATATACAGTCAGTTCTATATGTGAAACATCACTCCACTCAAAGTCTGACATACATAGTCAGTTCTGTACTTGAAAAAACTCCAGCCATAGGTTGACATATACAGTCAGTTAGGTATGTGAAACAGCACTCCACTCAAAGGCTGACACACAGTTCTGTATGTGAAACAGCACTCTACTCAGAGGCTGACATACACAGTCAGTTTTTGTGAAATAGCATCTGCTCAGAGACTGACATACAGTCAGTTCTGTATGTGGAACCACTCCACTGATAGGCTGACATATACAGTCAGTTCGGTATGTGAAACAGCACTCCACTCAATGGTTGACATGCACAGTTCTGTATGTGAAACAACATTTTACTCACAGGCTGAAATACACAGTCAGTTCTGTATGTGAAATAGCATCTACCCAAGGCTTACAACACTCAGCTCTTTATGTGAAACAGTACTCGACTCAGGCTGACATACACAGTTCTGTATGTGCAACAGCACTCCTCCCAAAGGCTGACATACACAGTCAGTTCTGTATCTGAAACCACTCCACTCATAGGTGGACATGCACAGTAAGTTCTGTATGTGAAACCACTACTCTCAACGGCTGACATACACAGTCTGTTCTGTATGTGAAACAGCACTCTACTCAGAGGCTGACACACACAGTCAGTTCTGCATGGAAATCAGCACTCTTCTTAAAGACTGACATAGAGGTAGTTCTGCAGGTGAAGCAGCACTCCTTTCAAAGGCTGACATATACAATCAGTTCTGTATGTGAAGCAGTACTCCTCTCAAAGGCTGACATATACAGTCAGTTCTGTATGTGAAACCACTCCACTCAATAGGCTGACATACACTGTCATTTCTGTATGTCAAACAGCACTCCACTCAAAGGCTGACATACACAGTTCTGTATGTGAAACAGCATTCGACTCAGAGGCTGACACACACAGTCTGCTCTGTATGTGAAACAGCACTCCACTGAAATGATGACACATACAGTCAGTTCTGTATGGTAACAGCACTCTCAAATGCTGACATACAAGCTGTGCTGTCGTGAAGCAGCACTCCTCTCAAAGACTGACATACACAGTTAGTTCTGTATGTGAAACTACTCCACTCATAGGATGACAAATACAGTCAGTCCTGTAAGTGAAGCAGCGCTCGACGCAGGCTGACATAGACAGTTCTGCATGAGAAACAGCACTCCTCTCAAAGGCTGACATACACAGTTAATTCTGTAAGTGAAACCACTGCAATCACAGGCTGATACATACTGTCACTTCTGAATATGAAGCAGCACTCCTGTCAAAGGCTGACAAACACAGTCAGTTCTGTATGTGAAACCACTCAACTTATAGACTGACAAATACAGTCAGTTCAGTATGTGAAACAGCACTCCACTCAACGGCTGACAAACACAGTCAGTTCTTAAGGTGAAACCACTCCACTCAATGGCTGACATACACAGTCAGTCCTGTATGTGAAGAAGCACTCAAACTCAGAGGCTGACATATCGGTCAATTCTGTATGTGAAACATCGTCTACCTCAGAGGCAGACATCCAGTCAGTTCTGTATGTGAAACAGCACTCGACTCAGGCTGACATTCACAGTTCTGAATTTGAAACAGCACTCCACGCAAAGGCTAACGACACAGTCTGTTCTGTATGTGAAACCACTCCACTCATATGCTGATATACAGTCAATTCTGTATGTGAAGCAGCACTCTCTCAAAGGCTGGCATACACAGACAGTTCTGTACGTGGAACCACTCCACTCATAGGCTGACATATACAGTCAGTTCTATATGTGAAACAGCACTCCACTCAAAGTCTGACACACACATAAGTTCGTGTGAAAAACTCCAGCCATAGGCTGACATATACAGTCAGTTCTGTATGTGAAACTGCACTCCACTAAAAGGCTGACAAACACAGTCAGTTCCGTATGTGAAACTGCACCACATTAAAAGGCTAACATACACAGTCAGTTCTGTATGTGAAACAGCACTCCACTCAAAGGCTGACATATACTGTTCTGTATGTGAAACAGCCCTCTATTCAAAGGCTGACATACACAGTCTGTTCTGTATGTGAAGCAGCACTTGACCCTCTGGCTGATGTAAACAGTCAGTTCCGTATGTGTAACAGCATCTACTAAGAGGCTGACATACACAGTCAGTTCTGTAAGTGAAACGGCACTCGACTTAGGCTGTGATACACAGTTCTGTATGTGAAACAGCACTACTCCCAAATGCTGACATACACAGTCAGTTCCGAAGGTGAAACCACTCCACTCATAGGCTGACATATACAGTCACTTCTATATGTGAAGCAGCACTACTCTCAAAGGCTGACATACACAGTCAGATCTGTATTTGAAACCACTTTGCACATAGGCTGACATATACAGTCAGTTCTGCATGTGAAACAGCACTCCGCTCAAAGGCTCACATACACAGTCAGTTCTTAATGTGAAAGCACTCCACCCACAGGCTGACATATACAGTCAGTTCTGTATGTGAAACAGCATGCCACTCAAAAGCTCACATACACAGTCAGTTCTGTATGTGAAACCACTACACTCATAGGCTGACATATACAGTCTGTTCTGAATGTGAAGCAGCATTCAACTTAGAGGCTGACATACACAGTCAGTTCTTTATGTGAAAAAGTACTCTACTCAGAGGCTGACACAAACAATCAGTTCTGTATGGAAAGCAGCACTCCTTCAAAGGCTGACACACACATTCAGTTCTGTATGGATAGCAGAACTGTTCTCAGAGGCTGACATACAGTTGGTTCTCTAGGTGAAGCAGCACTCTTCTCAAAGGCTCACAACTACAGTCAGTTCTGTAGGTGAAACAGTATCTGTTCAGAGGCTGACATGTACAGTCACTTCTATAAGTAAAGCAGCACTCGTCTTAGGCTGACATACACAGTTCTGTATCTGAAAGAGCACTCCTCTCAAATGCTGACATACACAGTCAGATCTGTATGTGAACCCACTCCACTCATAGACTGACATATACAGTCACTTCTGAATGTGAAGCAGCACTACTTTCAAAGGCTGACAAACAAGGCCAGTTCAGTATGCGAAACCACACCACTCATAGGCAACACAATCAGTTCTGTGTGTGAAACCACTCCACTTATTGGCTGACATATACAGTCAGTTCCATATGTGAAGCAGTACTCTTCTCAAAGGCTCACATATACAGTCAGTTCTGTATGTGAAACAACTCCACTCATAGGCTAATATATACAGTCAGTTCTGTGTGTGAAACAGCACTCCACTCAAAGGCTGACATACGAAGTTCTGCAAGTGAAACAGTACTCAACTCAGAGGCTGACATACACAGTCAGTTCTGTATGTGAAACCACTCTATTCATATGCTGACACAAACAGTTACTTCTGTATGTGAAGCAGCACTCCTCTCAAAGGTTGAAATGCACAGTCAGTTCTGAAAGTGAAGCCACTGACATATACAGTCAGTTTTGTATGTGAAATAGCACTCTACTCAAAGGCTGACATACACAGTCAGTTCTTAATGTGAAGCCCCTGCAATCATAGGCTGACATACACAGTCAGTTCTGTATATGAAGCAGCACTCCTCTCAAAGGCTCACATCTACAGTCAGTTCTGTATGAGAAATTACTCTAATCATAGGCTGACATACACAGTCAGTTCTCTATGTGAAGTAGCACTCCTCTCAAAGGCTCACATGCACAGTCAGTTCTGTATGTGAAACAGCACTCCACTCATAGGCTGACATATACAGTCAGTTAGGTATGTGAAACAGCACTCCACTCAAAGGCTGAGACACAGTTCTGTATGTGAAACAGCACTCTCACGAGAGGCTGACATACATAGTCAGTTCTGTATGGAAACAGCATCTGCTCAGAGACTGACATACACAGTCAGTTCTGTATGTGGAAAAACTCCACTCATAGGCAGACATATACAGTCAGTTTGGAATGTGAAACAGCACTCCACTCAATGGTTGACATGCAGAGTTATGTATGTGAAACAACATTTAACTTATAGGCTGAAATACACAGTCAGTTCTGTATTTGAAATAGCATCTACTCCTAGGCTGACATACACAATCAGCTCTTTATGTGAAACAGTACTCGACTCAGGCTGACATACAGTTCTGTATGTGCAACAGTACTCCTCCCAAAGGCTGACATACACAGTAAGTTCTGTATATGAAACCACTACTCCAAACGTCTGACATACACAGTCTGTTCAGTATGTGAAACAGCACTCTACTCAGAGGCTGACACACACAGTCAGTTCTGCATGGAAATCAGCACTCCTCTTAAAGACTGACATACAGGTAGTTCTGCAGGTGAAGCAACACTCCTCTCAAAGGCTGACATATGCAGTCAGTTCTGTATGTGAAGCAGTACTCCTCTGAAAGGCTGACATATACAGTCATTTCTGTATGTGAAACCACTCCACTCATAGGCTGACATATACAGTCATTTCTGTATGTCAAACAGCACTCCACTCAAAGGCTGACATACACAGTTCTGTATGTGAAGCAGCATTCGACTCAGAGGCTGACACACACAGTCAGCTCTGTTTGTGAAACAGCACTCCACTCAAACGACGACACATACAGTCAGTTCTGTATGGTAACAGCACTCCTTCTCAAATGCTGACATACAAGCTGTGCTGTAGGTGAAGCAGCACTCCTCTCAAAGGCTGACATATACAGTTACTTCTGTATGTGAAACCTCTCCACTTATAGGATGACAAATACAGTCAGTCCTGTAAGTGAAGCAGCGCTCAACGCAGGCTGACATAGACAGTTCAATATGAGAAACAGCACTACTCTCAGAGGCTTACATATACAGTTAATTCTGTAAGTAAAACCACTCCAATCACAGGCTGACACATAATGTCACTTCTGAATGTGAAGCAGCAGTCTTCTCAAAGGCTGACAAACACAGTTAGTTCTGTATGTGAAACCACTAAACTTATAGGCTGACAAATACAGTCAGTTCAGTATGTGAAACAGCACTCCACTCAACGGCTGACAAACACAGTCAGTTCTTAAGGTGAAACCACTCCACTCAATGGCTGACATACACAGTCAGTCCTGTATGTGAAGAAGCACTCGACTCAGAGGCTGACATACACAGTCAGTTCTGCATGTGAAACATCATCTACTCAGAGGCAGACATCCAGTCAGTTCTGTATGTGAAACAGCACTCGACTCAAGCTGACATACACAGTTTTGAATTTGAAACAGCACTCCACTCAAAGGCTAACGACACAGTCTGTACTGTATGTAAACCACTCCACTCATATGCTGCCATATACAGTCAATTCTGTATGTGAAGCAGCACTCCTCTCAAAGGCTGGCATACACAGACAGTTCTGTACGTGGAACCACTCCACTCATAGGCTGACATATACAGTCAGTTCTATACGTGAAACAGCATTCCACTCAAAGTCTGACATACACAGTCAGTTCTGTAGGTGAATAAACTCCAGCCATAGGCTGACATATACTGTCAGTTCTGTATGTGAAACTGCACTCCACTAAAAGGCTGACACACACAGTCAGTTCAGTATGTGAAACAGCACTCCACCAAAGGCTGACATATACAGTTCTGTATGTGACACAGCACTCTATTCAAAGGCTGACATACACAGTGTGTTCTGTGTGTGAAGCAGCACTTGACCCACTGGCTGACGTAAACAGTCAGTTCCATATATGTAACAGCATCTACTAAGAGGCTCACATACACAGTCAGTTCTGTAAATGAAACAGCACTCGACTCAGGCTGTGATACACATTTCTGTATGTGAAACAGCACTACTCCCAAATGCTGACATACACAGTCATTTCAGAATGTGAAACCACTCCACTCATAGGCTGACAACTACAGTCACTTCTGTATGTGAAGCAGCACTACTCTCAAAGGCTGACATACACAGTCAGATCTGTATGTGAAACCACTTCACACACAGGCTGACATATACAGTCAGTTAGGTATGTGAAACAGCACTCCACTCAAAGGCTCACATGCACAGTCAGTTCTTAATGTGAAACCACTCCACTCACAGGCTGACATATACAGTCAGTTCTGTATGTGAAACAGCATGCCACTCAAAGGCTGACATACACAGTCAGTTCTGTATGTGACACCACTACACTCATAGGTTGACATATACAGTCTGTTCTGTATGTGAAACAGCACTACGCTCAAAAGCTGACATACACAGTCAGTTCTGAATGTGAAGCAGCATTCAAATTAGCGGTTGACATACACAGTAAGTTCTTTATGTGAAAAAGTAGTCTACTCAGAGGCTGACACAAACAATCAGTTCTGTATGGGAAGCAGCACCCTACTCAGAGAATGACATACTCAGTCAGTTCTGTATGTGAAGCAGCAATCGACTCAGAGGCTGACATACACTCAGTTGGGTATGTGAAACATTATCTACTCAGAGACTGACATACACAGTCATTTCTGTATGTGAAACAGCTCTCGACTCATACACTGACATATACAGTCAGTTAGGTACGTGAAACAGCACTCCACTCAAAGGCTGACATACAGTTCTGTATGTGGAACAGCACTCTACTCAAAGAGTGACATACACAGTCAGTTCTATATGTGAAACAGCATCTGCTCCGAGGCTGACATACACAGTCAGTGCTGTATGTGAAACCACTCCACTCATAGGCTGACATATATAGTCAGTTCTGTCTGTGAGAGAGCACTCCACTCAAAGGTTGACATACACTGTTCTGTATATGAAACAGCATTCTACTCACAGCCTGACATATACACTCAGTTCTGTATGTGAAGCAGCTCTCCTCTCAAAGGCTTAAATACACAGTAAGTTCTGAATGAGAAACCACTCCACACATAGGCTGACATATACAATCAGTTCTTTAGGTGAAACAGCACTTCACAAAAGACAAACATCACGATCAGTTCTTAAGGTAAAACCACTCCACTCATAGGCTGACATATACAGTCGGTTCTGTATGTGAAACAGCACGCCACCCAAAAGCAGACATACACAGTCAGTTCTGTCGGAAACACCACTCTACTCAGAGGCTGACATACAGTCAGTTCTGTAGGTGAAACAGAACTCCACTCAAAGGCTGACATACACAGTCAGTTCTGTATGTGAAGCAGCACTCGACTCAGAGGCTGATATACAGTCAGTTCTGTATGTGAAGCAGCACTCGACTCAGAGGCTGACATACACAGTCAATTCTGGATGTGAAGCAGCATGCAACTCAGAAACTGATATACACAGTCAGTACTGTATGTGAAACAGCTTCTACTCAGAGGCAGAGATACACAGTAAGTTCTCATGTCAAACAGCACTTGACTTGGGATGAAATACACAGTTCTGAATATGACTCAGCACTCCACTCAAAGGCTGATATACAGGCAGTTCTATATGTGAAACAGCACACCTCTCAAAGACAGACATACACAGTCAGTTCTGTGTGTGACACAGCACTCGATTCAGGCTGACATACACAGTTCTGTATGTGAAACAGCACTCCACTCAAAGGCAGACATACAGTCAGTTCTGTATGTGAAAAACTCCACTCATATGTTGACATATACAGTCAGTTCAGTATGTGAAACAGCCAGTACCTCAAGGTTGACATGCACAGTCAGTTCTGTATGTGAAAGAGCACTCGACTCACAGCCTGACATATACAGTCACTCATATTTAAAAGCACTCCACTCTAAGGCTGACATATACACTCAGGTATGTGAAACAGCACTCGACTCAAAGGCTGACATACAGTTCTGTATGTGGAACTGCACTCAACACTAAGGCTAACATACACAGTCAGTTCTGTATGTGAAACCACTCCACTAATAGGCTGAGATACACAGTTCTGAATGTGAAACAGCACTCTACTCAGAGGCTGACATACACAGTCAGTTCTGTATGAGAAAAACAGCACTCGACTCATATGCTGACATATACAGTCAGTTAAGTATGTGAAAGAGCTCTCCACTCAAAGGCTTATATACACTTCTGTATGTGAAACAGCACTCCACTCAGAGGCTGACATACACAGTCAGTTCTGTATGTGAAACAGCATCTGCTCGGAGGCTGACATACACAGTCAGTTCTGTATGGGAAACCACCCCACTCAAAGGCTGACATATACAGTCAGTTCTGTATGTGAAGCAGCACTCCTCTCAATGTCTGACATATACAGTCAGTTCTGTAAGTGAAACCATTCCACTCATAGGCTGACATATACAATCAGTTCTGTATGTGAAACAGCACTCCACTCCAAAGGCTAACATACACAGTTCTGTATGGTAACAGCACTCAACTCAGAGGCTGTAATACACAGTCAGTTCTGAATGTGAAGCAGCATTTGACTCAGAGACTGACATAGACAGTCAGTTCTGTATGTGAAACAGCATCAACTCAGAGGCTGACATAAACAGTCAGCTCTGTGTGTGAAACAGCACTCCACTAAAAGGCTGACACACAGTCAGTTCTGTATGTGAAAAAGCACTCGACTCAGAGGCTGACACACACTGTCAGTTCTGTATGGGAAACAGCACTCCACTCAAACCTAACACACACAGTCAGTTCTGTATGGATAATTTCACTCCTCTCACAGGCTGACATTCAGGCAGTGCTGTAGGTGAAGCAGCACTCCTCTCAAAGGCTGACATACACAGTCAGTTCTGTATGTGAAGCAGCACCAACCTCAAAGGATGACATATACAGTCAGTTCTTTATGTGAACATCATCTATTCAAGGCTGACATACAGTCAGTTCTGTATGTGAAACAGCACTCAATGCAGGCTGACATACACAGTTCTGTATGTGAAACAGCACTCCTCTCAAAGGCTGACATACATAGTCAGTTCTGTAAGTGAAACCACTCCACTCATAGGCTGACATATTCAGTCACTTCTGCATGTGAAGCATCACTCCTCTTGAAGGTTGACAAACACAGTCAGTTCTGTAAGTGAAACCACTCCACTCATAGGCTGACATATACAGTCAGTTCTGTATGTGAAACAGCACTCCACTCAAAGGCTGACATACACAGTAAGTTCTTAATGTGAAACCACTCCACTCATACGCTGACATACACAGTTAGTTCTGTATGTGAAGAAGCCTGCCACTCAAAGGTTGACATACACATTCAGTTCTGTAGTGAGCTGCACTCGACTCAAAGGCTGACATACACAGTCAATTCTGCATGTGAAGCAGCATGCAACTCAGAAGTTGTATACAGAATCAGTTCTGTATGTGGAACAGCTTCTACTCAGAGGCTGACATACACAATCAGTTCTCATGTGAAACAGCACTCGACTCAGGCTGACATACACAGTTCTGTATGTGACTCAGCACTCCACTCAAAGGCTGACATACACAGTCAGTTCTGTACGGATTAAAGCACTCCTCTTAAAGGCTGACATACAGGCACTGCTGTAGGTGAAGCAGCACCCTCTCAAGGCTGACATACACAGTCAGTTCTGTATGTGAAGCAGCCAGAACAGTATGTGAAACCACTCCACTCATAGGCTGACATGTACAATCAGTTCTTAATGTGAAACCACTCCTCTCATAGGCTGACAGATGCAGTCAGTTCTATATGTGACACAGCACTCCCTCAAAGGCTGACATACACATTCAGTTCTTAATGTGAAACCACTTCACTCATAGGGCTGACATACACAGTCTGCTCTGCATGTGAACAGCACTCGACTCAGAGGCTGACTTACACAGTCAGTTCTCTTTGAGAAACAGCACTCGACTGACATGCACAGTTCTGTATGTGAAAGAGCACTCCTCACAAAGGCTGACATATTCAGCCTGTTCTGTATGTGAAACAGCACTCCACCCAAAGGCTGACATACAAAGTCAGTTCTGTATTTGAAAAAAGTCCAGCCATAGGCTGACATATACAGTCAGTTCTGAATGTGAAACTGCACTTCACTCAAAGGCTGACATACATAGTCAGTTCTGTATGTGAAACTACTCCAATCATAAGCTGACATATGCAGTCAGTTCTGTATGTGAAGCAGCACTCCTCTCAAAGGCTCACATGCACAGTCAGTTCTGTATGTGAAGCAGCACTCCTCTCTAACGCTGACATATACACTCAGTTCTCTATGTGAAAACACTCCACTCATAGGCTGACATACACAGTTCTGTATGTGAAACAGCATTCTACCCAGAGGCTGAGATACACAGTTAGTTCTGTAAGTGAAGCAGCATTCGACTCAGAGGCTGACATACACTGAGTTCTGTATGTGTAACAACATCTACTCAGGGACTGACATACACAGTAGAGTTCAATATGTAAAACCGCACTTGATTCATAGGCTGACATAAACAGTCAGGTATGTGAAACAACACTCCACTCAAAGGATGAAATACTGCTCTGTATGTGGAACAGCACTCAACTCCGAGGCTGAATTACACAGTCAATTCTGTATGTGAAACAGCATCTGCTCAGAGGCTGACATACGCAGTCAGTTCTGTATCTGAAACCACTCCACTCATAGGCTGACATATACAGTCAGTTCTGTATGTGAAACAGCACTCCACTCAAAGGTTGACATAAACACTTCTGTATGTAAAACAGCATTCTACTCACAGGCTGACATACACAGTCAGTTCTATATGTGAAGCAGCACTCAACTTCAGAGGCTGACATACACAGTCAGTTCTGTATGTGAAGCAGCATTCAAATCAGAGGCTGTCATACACAGTCAGTTCTGTATGTGAAACAGCATCTACTCAGAGGCTGACATACACAGTCAGTTCTGTATGTGAAATAGCATCTACTCAGAGGCTGACATGCACAGTCAGCTCTGTATGTGAAACAACACTCCACTAAAAGGCTGATACACACAGTCAGTTCAGTTTGTGAAAATGCACTCTACTCAGAAGGCTGACACACACAGTCAGTTCTATATGGGAAGCAGCACTCCACTCAAAGGCTGACATACACAGTCAGTTTTGTATGTGAAGCAGCACTAACCTCAAAGGATGACATATACAGTCTGTTCTTAATCTGAAACATCATCTATTCGGAGGCTGACATCGACAGTCAGTTCTGTATGTGAGACAGCACTCGATGCAGGCTGACATACACAGTTCTGTATGTGAAACAGCACTCCTCTCAAAGGCTGACATACATAGTCAGTTCTGCAAGTGAAACCACTCCACTCATAGGCTGACATATTCAGTCACTTCCATGTGAAGCATTACTCCCTTGAAGGTTGACAAACACAGTCAGTTCTGTAAGTGAAACCACTCCACTCATAGGCTGACATATACAGTCAGTTCTGTATGTGAAACAGCACTCCACTCAAAGGCTGACATACACAGTCAGTTCTTAATGTGAAACCACTCCACTCATATGCTGACATACACAGTTAGTTCTATATGTGAAGCAGCTTGCCACTCAAAGTCTGACATGCACATTCAGTTCTGTACGTGAAGCTGCACTCGACTCAGAGGCTGACATACACAGTCAGTTCTCTATGTGAAACAGCACTCGACTCAGGCTGACATACACAGGTCTGTATTTGAAAGAGCACTCCTCTCAAAGGCTGACATACAGTTCTGTATTTGGAACAGCACTCAACGCAGAGGTCGACATACACAGTCCGTTCTGTATGTGAAACCATTCCATTCAATGGCTGACATATACAGTCAGTTCTGTATGTGAAACAGCACTCCACTCAAAGGCTGACATACACAGTAAGTTCTTAATGTGAAACCACTCCACTCATACGCTGACATACACAGTTAGTTCTGTATGTGAAGAAGCCTGCCACTCAAAGGCTGACATACACATTCAGTTCTGTACGTGAAGCTGCACTCGACTCAGAGGCTGACATACACAGTCAGTTCTCTATGTGAAACAGCACTCGACTCAGGCTGACATACACAGGTCTGTATTTGAAAGAGCACTCCTCTCAAAGGCTGACATACAGTTATGTATTTGGAACAGCACTCAACGCAGAGGTCAACATACACAGTAAGTTCTGTATGTGAAACCATTCCATTCAATGGCTGACATATACAGTCATTTCTGTATGTGAAACAGCACTCCACTCAAAGGTAGGCATACACTGTTCTGTATATGAAACAGCATTCTTCTCACAGTCTGACATACACAGTCAGTTCTGTATGTGAAGCAGCACTCCTCTCTAAGGCTTACATACGCAGTTAGTTCTCTATGTGCAACCACTCGACACATAGGCAGACATATACAGTCAGTTCTGAAGGGAAACAGCACTCCACGCAAAAGCTGACATACACAGTCAGTTCTTAAGTTGAAACCACTCCACTCATAGGCTGATATATACAGTGAGTTATGTATATGAAACAGAAAGCCATTTAAAGGCTGACATACTCAGTCAGTTCTGTATGTGAAATCACTCCTCTCATAGGCTGACATACACAGTCGGTTCTGTATGTGAAATAGCACTCTACTCAGATGCTGACACACACAGTCAGTTGTGTAGGTGAAACAGAACTCCACTCAAACGCTGGCAAACACAGTCAGTTCTGCATGTGAAACACTCTACTCAGAGGCTGACATACACAGTCAGTTCTGTATGTGAAAAAAGTCCAGCCATAGACTAACATATACAGTCACGTCTGAATGTGAAGCAGCACTCCTCTCAAAGGCTGACAAACACAATCAGTTCTGTATCTGCAACCACTCCAGTTGTAGGCTGACATACACAGTCAGTTCTGTATGTGAAGCAGCACTCGACTCAAAGGCTGACATACACAGTCAATTCTGCATGTGAAGCAGCATGCAACTCAGAAGTTGTATACAGAATCAGTTCTGTATGTGGAACAGCTTCTACTCAGAGGCTGACATACACAATCAGTTCTCATGTGAAACAGCACTCGACTCAGGCTGACATACACAGTTCTGTATGTGACTCAGCACTCCACTCAAAGGCTGACATACACAGTCAGTTCTGTACGGATTAAAGCACTCCTCTTAAAGGCTGACATACAGGCACTGCTGTAGGTGAAGCAGACCCTCTCAAGGCTGACATACACAGTCAGTTCTGTATGTGAAGCAGCCAGAACAGTATGTGAAACCACTCCACTCATAGGCTGACATATACAATCAGTTCTTAATGTGAAACCACCTCTCATAGGCTGACAGATGCAGTCAGTTCTATATGTGACACAGTACCCACCAAAGGCTGACATACACATTCAGTTCTTAATGTGAAACCACTTCACTCATAGGGCTGACATACACAGTCTGCTCTGCATGTGAAGCAGCACTCGACTCAGAGGCTGACTTACACAGTCAGTTCTCTTTGAGAAACAGCACGACTGACATGCACAGTTCTGTATGTGAAAGAGCACTCTCACAAAGGCTGACATATTCAGCCTGTTCTGTATGTGAAACAGCACTCCACCCAAAGGCTGACATACAAAGTCAGTTCTGTATTTGAAAAAGTCCAGCCATAGGCTGACATATACAGTCAGTTCTGAATGTGAACTGCACTTCACTCAAAGGCTGACATACATAGTCCAGTTCTGTATGTGAAACTACTCCAATCATAAGCTGACATATGCAGTCAGTTCTGTATGTGAAGCAGCACTCCTCTCAAAGGCTCACATGCACAGTCAGTTCTGTATGTGAAGCAGCACTCCTCTCTAAGGCTGACATATACACTCAGTTCTCTATGTGAAAACACTCCACTCATAGGCTGACATACACAGTTCTGTATGTGAAACAGCATTCTACCCAGAGGCTGAGATACACAGTTAGTTCTGTAAGTGAAGCAGCATTCGACTCAGAGGCTGACATACACTGAGTTCTGTATGTGTAACAACATCTACTCAGGGACTGACATACACAGTAGAGTTCAATATGTAAAACCGCACTTGATTCATAGGCTGACATAAACAGTCAGGTATGTGAAACAACACTCCACTCAAAGGATGAAATACTGCTCTGTATGTGGAACAGCACTCAACTCGAGGCTGAATTACACAGTCAATTCTGTATGTGAAACAGCATCTGCTCAGAGGCTGACATACGAGTCAGTTCTGTATCGAAACCACTCCACTCATAGGCTGACATATACAGTCAGTTCTGTATGTGAAACAGCACTCCACTCAAAGGTTGACATAAACACTTCTGTATGTAAAACAGCATTCTACTCACAGGCTGACATACACAGTCAGTTCTATATGTGAAGCAGCACTCAACTTCAGAGGCTGACATACACAGTCAGTTCTGTATGTGAAGCAGCATTCAAATCAGAGGCTGTCATACACAGTCAGTTCTGTATGTGAAACAGCATCTACTCAGAGGCTGACATACACAGTCAGTTCTGTATGTGAAATAGCATCTACTCAGAGGCTGACATGCACAGTCAGCTCTGTATGTGAAACAACACTCCACTAAAAGGCTGATACACACAGTCAGTTCAGTTTGTGAAAATGCACTCTACTCAGAGGCTGACACACACACACAGTCAGTTCTATATGGGAAGCAGCACTCCACTCAAAGGCTGACATACACAGTCAGTTTTGTATGTGAAGCAGCACTAACCTCAAAGGATGACATATACAGTCTGTTCTTAATCTGAAACATCATCTATTCGGAGGCTGACATAGACAGTCAGTTCTGTATGTGAGACAGCACTCGATGCAGGCTGACATACACAGTTCTGTATGTGAAACAGCACTCCTCTCAAAGGCTGACATACATAGTCAGTTCTGCAAGTGAAACCACTCCACTCATAGGCTGACATATTCAGTCACTTCTGCATGTGAAGCATTACTCCTCTTGAAGGTTGACAAACACAGTCAGTTCTGTAAGTGAAACCACTCCACTCATAGGCTGACATATACAGTCAGTTCTGTATGTGAAACAGCACTCCACTCAAAGGCTGACATACACAGTCAGTTCTTAATGTGAAACCACTCCACTCATATGCTGACATACACAGTTAGTTCTATATGTGAAGCAGCTTGCCACTCAAAGTCTGACATACACATTCAGTTCTGTACGTGAAGCTGCACTCGACTCAGAGGCTGACATACACAGTCAGTTCTCTAAGTGAAACAGCACTCGACTCAGGCTGACATACACAGGTCTGTATTTGAAAGAGCACTCCTCTCAAAGGCTGACATACACAGTCACTTCTGTATGTGAAACCACTCCACTCATAGGCTGACTTATACAGTCAATTCTGTTGTGAAGCAGCACTCCTCTCAAAGTCTGGCATACAAAGACAGTTCTGAACGTGAAACCACTCCACTCATAGGCTGACATATACAGTCAATTCTGTATGTGAAACAACACTCCACTCAAAGGCTGACATACACAGTCAGTACTGTAGATGGAAAAACTCCAGCCATATGCTGACATATACAGTCAGTTCTGTATGTGAAACAGCACTCAACTCAAGAGCTGAGGTACACAGTCAGTTCAGTATGTGAAACTACTGGCACTCATAGGCTGACATATAAAGTCAGTTCTCTATGTGAAACAGCACTCCTCTCAAAGGCTGACATACGCAGTCAGTTCTGTATGTGAAACAGTACTCTACGCAGAGGTAGAAACACACAGTCAGATCTGTACGGGAAGCAGCACTCCACTCAAAGGCTGACATACAGGGTCAGTTATGTATGTAAAGCAGCACTGCACTCAAAGGCTGACATACATTCAGTTCTGTATGTGAAACCACTTCACTCATAGGCTGACATCTACTGTCAGTTCTCTATGTGAAACAGCACTCCACTCAAAGGCTGACATACACAGTTCTGTATGTGAAACAGCACTCTGTTCAGAGGCTGACATACACTGTCAGTTCTGTATGTAGAAGCACTCGACTCAGAGGCTGACATACACAGTCAGTTCCGTATGTGAAACAGCATTGAATGAGAGGTTGACATACAAAGTCAGTTCTGTTTGTGAAACAGCACTCCTCTCAAAAGCTGACATAAACAATCAGTTCTGTATGTGAAACCACTCCACTCATAGGCTGACATATAGTCACTTCTGTATGTGAAGCAGCTCTCCCCTCAAAGGCTGACATACACAGTCAGTACTGTATGTGAAACCACTCCACACATAGGCTGACACACACAGTCAGTTCTGTATGGATAACAGAACTCCTTTCAAAGGCAGACATTCAGGCAGTGCTCTAGGTGTAGCAGCACTCATCTCAAAGGCTGACATACACAGTCAGTTCTGTATGTGAAGCAGCACTCCTCTCAAAGACTTTCAATTACAGTCAGTTCTGTATGGGAAACCACTCCAATTATAGGCTGACATATACTGTCAGTTCTGTATGTGAAACAGCATCTATTCAGAGGCTGACATGTAGAGTCAATTCTATAAGTGATACAGCACTTGACGTAGGCTGGCATACACAGTTCTGTATGTGAAACAGCACTCCTCTCAAAGGCTGACAGACACAATTAGTTATGTGTGTGAAACCACTCCATTCATTGGCTGACATATACGGTCATGTCTGTATGTGAAGCAGCTCTCCTCTCAAAGGCTGACAACTACAGTCACTTCTGTATGTGAAACCACTCCACTCATAGGCTGACATGCACAGTCAGTTCTGTATGTGAACTAGCACTCGACTCAAAGGCTGACTTACAGAGTGAGTTCTGTATGTGAGGCAGCACTCCTCTCAAAGGCTGACATACACAGTCACTTCTGCATGTGAAACCACTCCACTCATAGGCTGACATATACAGTCAGTTCAGTATGTGAAACAGCACTCTACTCAAAGACTGACACACACAGTCAGTTCTTAATGTGAAACCACTCCACTCTTAGGCTGACATACAGTCTGTTCCCTATATGAAGCAGCACTCCTCTCAAAGTCTCACATATACAGTCAGTTCTGTGCATGAAACCACTCCACTCAAAGGCTGACAGATACAATCAGTTCTATGTGTGAAACAGCACTCCACTCAAAGGCTGACATACACAGTTCTGCATGTAAAACAGCACTCTACTCACAGGCTGACATGCACAGTCAGTTCTCTATGTGAAACAGCATCTACTCAGAGGCTGACATGCACAGAGAGTTCTGAATATGAAACAGCACTCGACTCAGGCTGACAAACAGAGTTCTGTATGTGAAACAGTAGTCCTCTCAAAGGCTGACATACACAGTCAGTTCAGTCCGTGAAACCGTTCCACTCATACTCTGACATATACAGTCAGTTTTTTGTGTGAAACAGCACTCTGCTCAAAGGCTGACATACACGGGCAGTTCTGTATGGGAAAAAACTCCACTCATACGCTGACATATACAGTCAGTTCTCTATATGAAGCAGCACTCCTCTCAAAATCTGACATACACAGTCAATTCTGTATGTGAAGCAGCACTCCACCCAAAGGCTGACATATACAGTCAGTTCTCTATGTGAAAACACTCCACTCATAGGCTGACATATACAGCCAGTTCTGTATGTGAAACAGCACTCCACTCAAAGGCTGACATATACTGTTCTGTATGTGAAACAGCACTCTCTTCAGAGGCTGACATACACAGTCAGTTCTGAATGTGAAACAGCTTCTTCTCAGAGGCTGACATATACAATCAGTTCTGAATGTGAAACAGCACTCGACTCAGGCTGACATACACAGTTCTGAATGTGAATCTGTACTCCTCTCAAAGGCTGACATTCACAGTCAGTTCAGTATGTGAAACTGCTCCACTCTTAGGCTGACATAAACAGTCAGTTCTTTATGTGAAACAGCACTCCACTCTAAGGCTGACATACACAGTCAGTTCTGTATGTGCAAAAACTCCACTCATACACTGACATATGTGGACAGTTCTGTATGTGAAACAGCACTCCACTCAAAGGTTGACATTCACAGTCAGTTGTGTATGTGAAACTACTTCAATCATAGGCTGACGTATAAAGTCAGTTCTGTTTGTGAAGCAGCACTCCACTCAAAGGCTGACATATATATTCCGTTCTCTATGTGAAAACACTCCACTCATAGGCTGACATACACAGTTCTGTACATGAAACAGCACTCTAATCAGAGGCTGATATACACAGTTAGTTCTGTAAGTGATGCTGCATTTGACTCAGAGGATGGCATGCACTCAGTTCTATATGTGAAACAGCATCTACTCAGAGACTGACATACACAGTAGAGTTCGATATGTAAAACAGCATTTGACTCATAGGCCGACATATACAGTCAGTTAGGTATGTGAAACAGCACTCCACTCAAAGGATGACATACACAGATCTGTATGTGAAACAGCACTCTACTCACAAGCTGACATACACAGTCAGTTCTGTATTTGAAGCAGCATTCGACTCAGAGGCTGACGATCACTCAGTTCTCTATGTGAAACAGCATCTACTCAGAGACTGTCACACACAGTCAGTTGTGTATGTGAAACAGCACTTGACTCATAGGCTGACATATACAGTCAGTTAGGTTTGTGAAGCAGCACTCCACTCAAAGGCTGACATACACTTCTCTATGTGAAACAGCACCATACTCAGAGGCTGACATACACAGTCAGCTCTGTATGTGAAACAGCACTCAACTCAGGCTGACATACACAGTCAGTTCTGCATGTGAAACCACTCCACTCATAGGCTGACATACAGTCAGTTCTGTACATGAAGCAGCACTCCTCTCAAAGTCTCACATATACAGTCAGTTCTGTACATGAAACCACTCCACTCAAAGGCTGACAGATACAGTCAGTTCTGTGTGTGAAACAGCACTCCACTCAAAGGCTGTCATAGACAGTTCTGTATGTGAAACAGCACTCTACTCACAGGCTGACATGCGCAGTCAGTTCTCTATGTGAAACAGCATCTACTCAGAGGCTTACTTACACAGTCAGTTCTGAATGTGAAACAGCACTCGACTCAGGCTGACATACAGAGTTCTGTATGTGAAACAGTGCTCCTCTCAAAGGCTGACATACACAGTCAGTTCAGTCCGTGAAACCGCTCCACTCATAGGCTGACATATACAGTCAGTTCTTTGTGTGAAAAAAATCCACTCATTCGCTGACATATACAGTCTGTTCTGTATGTGAAACAGCACTCCATTCAAAGGTTGACATACACAGTCAGTTCTGTATGTGAATCTACTCCAATCATAGGCTGACATATACAGTCAGTTCTCTATGTGAAGCAGCACTCCTCTCAAAATCTGACATGCACAGTCAATTCTGTATGTGAAACAGCACTCCACCCAAAGACTGACATATACAGTCAGTTCTCTATGTGAAAACACTCCACTCATAGGCTGACATATACAGCCAGTTCTGTATGTGAAACAGCATTCCACTCAAGGGCTGACATATACTGTTCTGTATGTGAATCAGCACTCTATTCAGAGGCTGACTCACACAGTCAGTTCTGTATGTGAAGCAGCACTCCTATCAAAGGCTGACATATACAGTCAGTTCTGTATGTCAAACAGCACTCGACACAGGCTGACATACACTGTTCTGTATGTGAAACAACCCTCCTCTCGAAGGCTGACTTACACAGTCAGTTCTGTACTTGAAACCACTCTACTCATAGGCTTACATATACAGTCACTTCTGAATGTGAAGCAGCACTCCTCTCAAAGGCTAACAAACACAGTCAGTTCTGTATGTGAAACCACTTCACTCATAGGCTGATATATACAGTCAGTTCTGTATGTGAAACAGCACTCCACTGAAAGGCTGACATACACAGTCAGTTCTTAATGTGAAACCACTCCACTCATAGGTTGACATACTGTCAGTTCTGTATGTGAAGCAGCATGCTACTCAAAGGCTGACATACACATTCAGTTTTGTATGTGAAGCAGCACCCAACTCAGAGGCTGACATACACAGTCAGTTCTGTATGTGAAACAGCGTTTTCTCAGAGGCTGACATACACAGCCAGTTCTGTATGTGAAACAGCACTCGACTCAGGCTGACATACACAGTTCTGTATGTGAAACTTCACTCCTCTCAAAGGCTGACATACACAGTCTGTTCTGTATGTGAAACTACTCCACTCATATGCTGACATATGTAAACCCCAGGGGGCGCTATCCCAAGGGCTACTACCCCTGTCTGATTTGCCACTAACAGGTTGAGGGGCCTGGATCCGATGGCGGGTGCCTCCACCCAGAGGTCGGGGTTAAGACAGTCTGATATGACTTGGTCACAGCCCTCTGGGTCACTGCAACCCCCCTTTCTTCCCACTAGTGGCCCACACAAATCAATCACAGTACCCTTGCAATATACGCTTACCCCCAGGATTGGTTCAATCAGCTTGACTCTGGGAATCCCCTGCAAAGTAAGATGCAGTTATACCATAATCACTGTACAGTAATTCAACATAGACACACAGTTCAAGCAGTGTAACTTTGTTAAACAACCAAATCTGATTTATTTAGGGGATTATAACAAGGACAGGGGAAATCAGGTTAATTGACTCAGTCACATTAATAATCACAGTACTGTGCACATATTTCAGAGTCCCAAATGTCTCAATTGTCACTCTTACTGGGTACCTAGGCAATAAGAGGCTAGCCTATTTGGTGCAGCTGGTTGGGGCCCTGAGGATGGAAAATGCATGCACAATACCCACTTTGTAATCCAGAGCTGGTAGGCTCAGTTCGTGAAGAAAGAAAGGAAAAGTAATGAGATGGAACACTTGCAATTAGATGATGGCAGAGAGCTACCCTGATTTGTACTCACAAATTTAATGCTGAAACTGAATGGAATGCAGATGGTCCCGGACTGCCAGGAGAAACAGAATAGCTGGCCCAGCCCTTGTGGCAGGGCTCATTTACACTCAATGCAGGCAGATGCAGTCCAAGTGATGCTGGATGCAACTTCCAGCTCGCTGCACAATTTATATGTACACAAAACACTACCAGGCAAGCAGCTGGTCACCTCAGGAGATTGTGCCTGGCTACCAAGGCATTCTTCTCTGACACAAATGCAGATTCAGTTCAAACCCTGCTAGGGAATCACACTCCCAGCACAGCACACAGTTCACAATATGGGGAATTACTCAGAGCTCAGTCCCCACAAGCACTCACAGACACATTTATATGTAAAGGTCAATTACTGTACCAGATCACAAAGTCCTGACAGGCCGATCGCAATTCTGCACACTTTCGGTCTTCTTCAGGTTAAGTCTGGTCCCAAAATGACTTCTGCTTCTTCTGTCACTCTGAAAGCTCGGAGTCGCTGTCCGAATTACACTTGTTAATGGATGCAGGCCAACTTTATGGCCTCACACACGCTTCCGCTGGGTGAATCTACGGCAAGACAACGGCTGCA
Organism: Neoceratodus forsteri; assembly: GCA_016271365.2. Lineage (NCBI taxonomy): Eukaryota > Metazoa > Chordata > Ceratodontiformes > Ceratodontidae > Neoceratodus > Neoceratodus forsteri. The sequence goes on from CM057453.1 coordinate 439,854,174, forward strand.
TCTAACACTCGGGCAGTTTGCCCCTCAGCTTCCAACTTCAAACACAGTTCTCTTCTGCCCCAAACATCTGGGCACTTCAGCATCAAGGTTCCTCTTCAGAATCTCTGTCTGAAAATCAAGGTTTTCTCTTCAGAATCTCTGTCTGAAAATCAAGGTTTCCTCTTCAGAATCTCTGTCTGAAAATCAAGGTTTCCACTTCAGAATCTCTGACTGAACACTTGGTTGCCCATGATCTAGGCCACAACACTGCTTTCCTTTTTCACATAAGTTCAGATACTTGATCCGAGAAAACACAGTCCTTTTCTCTCCCTTCAGGAGAGCTGACGAAAAACTGGCCTCTTTCAGGCCTCCCGCTCGGTTCCTGCACTGCCCCGTGGGCAGCAGCCCCACAAGCTGCTCACTCTTCCAGCTCCATGCTCAGACTGACTCTCCCAGCAGACAGTCCGGGCATTTCTCCCAAATCCAAAAGGTTGCAGTTGGCTGATTCTCCTTGTCAGGCACAACAGGCTCCCTCTATTGGTGAAAAAAGGTGCCACGGTCCAAATTACATTTCCCAGAGGCTCTCTCCATACAAGCCCCTTGTGGCTGGCTCCATTTGAGAGTCCAAGTGCTGATTTACCAGCAGGCTCCATTTTAAGGAGCCCCTCCCCATTAATTGGACCTATTCAGCAGTTCAGATCCGAAATGGAGAGGCTAAACACACAGAGTCCCAGCTGTAAGAAAGGCAGGTTAGATAAACTGTACTGTCATTATCAATCTAACAAATTACCAGCAGATAATTACATTGTTTGAAAGTGCTCCCCCTGCGCATATAGCGACTGCAGAATGGAGCGATCTGCTCAGTGGCCCAAGTGGGACTCAAGCAAGGAAACACACAGTCCCCCCAAGTTCAAATTAATTCCACTGCAGTTTGGCAGCTCTTAAAGCGACAGTACAAGGAAGCATTATGCACTCTCACTAAATTATTTTTTAAATGAGCTGAAATACAGGACACCAGCCGGTCGGAGAGCTTTAAGGCTCACCCAAGGAAGGATTTTTAGTGATCCCCATTTGTAGGGGGGTTACACATATACAGTCAAATTCTGTATGTGAAGCAGCACTCCTCTTAAATGCTGGCATACACGGACAGTTCTGTATGTGGAACCGCTCCACTCACAGGCTGACTTATACAGTCAGTTCTGTAAGTGAAACAGCACTCCACTCAAAGACTGACATACACAGTCAGTTCTGAAAGTGAAAAAACTCCTGCCATAGGCTGACATAAACAGTCAGTTCAGTATGTGAAACTATACTCCACTAAAAGGCTGACATGCACAGTCAGTTCGGTATGTGAAACAGCACTCCACTCAAAGGCTGACATACACAGTCAGTTCTATATGTGAAACAGCATCTACTGAGAGGCTGACCTACACAGTCAGCTCTGTATGTGAAACAGCACTCCACTAAAAGGCTGACACACAAAGTCAGCTCTGTATGTGAAAAAAGCACTCTGCTCAGAGGCTGACACACACAGTCATTTCTGTATGGGAAGCAGCTCTCCACTCAAAGGCTGACACACACAGACAGTTCTGTATGGATAACTGCACATCTCTCAAAGGCTGACATACAGGCAGTGCTGTAGGTGAAGCAGCACTTATACAGTCAGTTCTGTATGTGAAACCACTCCACTCATAGGCAGTCATATACAGTCAGTTCTGTATGTCAAACAGCATCTATTCAGAGGCTGACATACACAGTCAGTTCTATATGTGAAACAGCACTCGACATAGGCTGACATACACAGTTCTCAATGTGAAACAGCACTCCTCTCAAAGGCTGTCACGCACAGTCAGTTATGTATGTGAACCACTCCATTCATAGGCTGACATGTACAGTCACTTCTGAATGTGAAGCAGCACTCCTCACAAAGGCTGACAAACACAGTCATTTCTGTATGTGAAGCCACTCCACTCATAGGCTGACATACACAATCAGTTCTGTATGTGAAGCAGTACTCGACTCAGAGGCTGACATACTCAGTCAGTTCTGTATGTGAAACAGCATCTACTCAGAGGCTAACATACACAGTCAGTTCTGTATGTGAAACAGTACTCAACTCAGGCTGACACACAGTTCTGTACGTGAAACAGCACTCATCTCAAAGGCTGACATACATATTCAGTTCCGTATGTGAAACCACTCCACTCATAGGCTGACTATATACAGTCACTTCTGTATGTGAAGCAGCCCTCCTCTCAAAGGCTGACAAACACAATCAGTTCTGTATGTGAAACCACTCCACTCATAGGCTGACATATACAGTCGGTTCTGTATGTGAAGCAACACTCTTCTCAACAGCTCACATATGCAGTCAGTTCTGTACGTGAAACCACTCCACTCATAGGCTAACATAAACAGTCAGTTTTGTGTGCACAGTTCTGTCTGTGAAAGAGCACTCTGCTTACAGGCTGACATACTGTCCTTTCTGTATGTGAAGCAAGACTCAACTCAGAGGCTGACATAGACAGTCAGTTCTGTATGTGAAACCACTCTATTCCTAGGCTGACACATACAGTCACTTCTGTATGTGAAGCAGCACTCCTCTCAAAGGCTGACATACACACTCAGTTCTGTATGTGAAACCACTCCACTCATAGGCTGACGTATACAGTCAGTTCTGTATGTGAAACAGCACTCCACTCAAAGACTGACACACACAGTCAGTTCTTAATCTGAAACCACTCCATTCATAGGCTGACATACACAGTCAGTTCTGTCTATGAAGGAACACTCCTATCAAAGGCTCACATATACAGTCAGTTCTGTACATGAAACCACTCCACTCATAGGCTGAGATATACAGTCAGGTCTGTGTGTGAAACAGCACTGCACTCAAAGGCTGACATACACCGTTCTGTATGCGAAACAGCACTCTACTCACAGGCTGACGTACACAGTCAGTTCTGTATGTGAAACAGCATCTACTCAGAGGCTAACATACACAGTCAGTTCTGAATGTGAAACAGCACTCGACTCAGGCTGACATATACAGTTCTGTATGTGAAACAGTACTCCTCTCAAAGACTGACATACTCAGTCAGTTCTGTACATGAAACCACTACACTCAAAGGCTGACATATACAGTCAGTTTCTTATGTGAAACAGCACTCCACTCAAAGGCTGACAAACACAGTCAGTTCTGTATGTAAAACCAACTCCACTCATATGCTGACAAATACAGTCAGTTCTGTATGTGAAACAGCACTCCACTCAAAGGTTGACATACATAGTCAGTTCTATATGAGAAACTACTCCAATCATAGGCTGACAAAAACAGTCAGTTCTCTATGTGAAACAGCACTCCTCTCAAAGGCTGACATACACAGTCAGTACTGTATAAGAAGCAGCACTCCAGTCAAAGGCTGACATATACAGTCAGTTCTCTATGTGAAAACACTCCACTCATAGGCTGAGATACACAGTCAGTTCTGTATGTGAAACAGCACACTATGCAGAGGCTGACACACACAGTCAAGTCTATATGGGAAACAGCACTAAACTCAAAGGCTGACATACAGGCAGTTCTGAAGGTGAAGCAGCACTCCACTCAAAGCCTTACATACACAGTCAGTTCTGTATATAAAGCAGCACTCCGCTCAAAGGCTGACATACAGTCAGTTCTGTATGTGAAGCAGCACTTAACTCAGAGGCTGACATAGACAGTCAGTTCTGTATGTGAAACAGCATCTCCTCAGAGGCTGACATACGCAGTCGGCTTAGTAAGTGAAACAGCACCCGACTCAGTCTGACATATACAGTGCTGTATGTGCAACAGCACTCCTTCCAAAGGCAGACATACGCTGTCAGTTCTGTATGTGAAACCACTTGACTCATAGCCTGGCATATACAGTTAGATCTGTATGTGAAACCATTCCACTCAACAGCTGATATCCAAAGTCTGTTCTGTATGTGAAACAGCACTCTGCTCAGAGGCTGACACACACAGTCAGTTCCGTATGGAAAGCAGCACTCCTCTCAGTGGCTGACATACAGGTAGTTCTGCAGGTGAAGCAGCACTCCTCTCATAGGCTGACATTCACAGTCAATTCTGTATGTGAAGCAGCACTCCTCTAAAACGCTGACATATACAGTCAGTTCTGTAGGTGAAGCCACTCCACTCATAGGCTGACATGTACAGTCAGTTCTGTATGTGAAACAGCACTCCACTCAAATGCTGACCTAGACAGTTCTGCATGTGAAATAGCACTCAACTCAGATGCTGAAATACACAGACAGTTCTGCATGTGAAGCAGCATTCGCCTCAGAGGCTGACATACACAGTCAGTTCTGTATGTGAAACAGAATCTACTCAGAGGCTGACATACACAGTCAGCTCTGTATGTGAAACAGCACTCCACTAAAAGGCTGACACACACAGTCAGTTCTGTATGTGAAAAGCACTCTACTCAGAGGCTGACACCAACAGTCAGTTCTGTATGGGAAACAGCACTCCGCTCAAAGGCTGACACACACAATCAGTTCTGTATGGATAACAGCACTCCTCTCAAAGGCTGACACACAGGCAGTGCAGAAGGTGAAGCAGCACTCCTTTCAAAAGCTGACATACACAGTCAGTTCTGTATGTGAAGCAGCACTCCTCTGAAAGGCTGACATACACAGTCAGTTCTGTATGTGAAGTAGCACTCCTCTGAAAGGCTGACATATACAGTCAGTTCTGTATGTGAAAAAGCATCTATTCTTAGGCTGACATATGCAATCAATACTGTATGTGAAACAGCACGAGACGCAGCCTGACATACACAGTTCTGTATGTGAAACAGCACTCCTCTCAAAGGCTGACGTACACAGACAGTTCTGTATGTGAAACCACTCCACTCGTAGGCTGACATATACAGTCACTTCTGTATGTGAAGCAGCACTCCTCTCAAAGGCTGACAAACACAGTCAGTTCTGTATGTGAAACAACACTCCACTCAAGGAATGACATACACAGTCAGTTCTTAATGTAAAACCACTCCACTCATAGGCTGACATACACAGTCAGTTCTGTATCCTGAAGCAGCACGCTACTGAAAGGATGACATATACTTTCAATTCTGCATGGGAAGCAGCACCCGACTCCGAGGCTGACATACACAGTCAGTTCTGAATATGAAACAGCATCTACTCAGAGGCTGACATACACAGTCAGTTCTGTATATGAAACAGCACTCGACTCAGGCTAACATACACAGTTCTGTATGTGAAACAGCACTCCTCTCAAAGGCTGACATACATAGTTTGTTCTGTATGTGAAACCACTCCACTCATATGCTGACATATATAGTCAATTCTGTATGTGAAGCAGCACTCCTCTCAAAGGCTGGCATACACAGACAGTTCTGTACGTGAAACCACTCCACTCATAGGCTGACATAAACAGTCAGTCCTGGGAGTGAAAGAACTCCAGCCATAGGCTGACATATACAGTCAGTTCATATGTGAAACAGCACTTTACGCAGAGGCTGACACACACAGTCAGATCTGAATGGGAAACAGCACTCCACTCAAAGGCTGATACACAGGCAGTTCTTTAGGTGAAGCTGCACTCCACTCAAAAGTTGACATACACAATCAGTTCTGTATGTAAAGCAGCACTCCACTCAAAGGCTGACATACAGTCAGTTCTCTGTGTGAAACTACTCCACTCAACGGCTGACATACACAGTTCTGTGTGTGAAACAGCACACTATTCAGTGGCTGACATACACAGTCAGTTCCATATGTGAAACAGCATCTACTCAAAGGCTGACACACACAGTCAGTTTTTAAGGTGAAACCACTCCATTCATAGGCTGACATAAACAGTCAGTTCTGTATGTGAAACAGCACGCCACTTAAAGGCTGACATACACCATTAGTTCTGTATGTGAAACCACTCCACTCATAGGCTGACATATACAGTCAGTACTGTATGTGAAACAGCACTCCACTCAAAGACTGACATACACAGTCAGTTCTTTTTATGAAACAGCACTCTACTCAGAGGCTGACACACACGGTCAGTTCTGTAGGTGAAACACCACTCCACTCAGAGTCTGACATACACAGTCAGTTCTGTATGTGAAGCAGTACTCGATTCAGAGGCTGACATACACAGTCAATTCTGTATGTGAGCAGCACGCAACTCAGAAGCTGTCATACACAATCAGTTCTGTATGTGAAACAGCATCTACTCAAAGGCTGACATACATAGTCAGTTCTGTACGTGAAACATCTCTCAAAGGCTGATATACAGTCAGGTCCGTGTGTGAAACAGCACTCCACTCAAAGGCTGACATACACAGTCAGTTCTGTATGTGAAACAACACTCGACTCAGGCTAACAATCACAGTTCTGTATGTGAAACAGCACACCTCTCAAAGGCTGACATACAAAGTCAGTTCAGTACGTGAAACTGCTCCACTCATAGGCTGACATATACAGTCAATTCTTTAGGTGAAACAGCACTACACTCAAAGGCTGACATACAGATTCAGTTCTGTATGTGAAAAAACTCCACTCATACACTGACATATGCAGTCAGTTCTGTATGTGAAACAGCACTCCACTCAAAGGTTGACATACACAGTCAATTCTATATGTGAAACTAATCCAATCATAGCCTGACATATACAGTCAGTTCTCTATGTGAAGCAACACTTCTCTCAAACGCTGACATACACAGTCAGTTCTGTATGTGAAACCACTCCACTCAATGCCTGACATATACAGTTCTGTATGTGAAACAGGACTTTATTCAGAGGATGACATACACAGTCAGTTCTGTATGTGAAGCAGCACTCGACTCAGAGGCTGACATACACAGTCAGAACCATATGTGAAACTGCATCTACTCAGAGGCTGACATACACATTCAGTTCTGTATGTGAAACAGTACTCGACTCAGGCTGACATACAAAGTTCTGTATGTGAAACAGCACTCTTCTCAAAGGCTGACATACACAGTCAGTTCAGTATGTGAAACTGCTCCACTCTTAGGCCGACATGTACAGTCAGTTCTTTATGTGAAACATCACTCTACTCAAAGGCTAACATACACAGTCAGTTCTGTACGTGAAAAAACTCCACTCATACGCTGACATATACATTCAGTTCTGTATGTGAAACAGCACTCCACTCAAAGGTTGACATACACAGTCAGTTCTGTATGTGAAACTACTCCAATCATATTCTGACATATACAGTCAGTTCTCTATGTGAAACAGCACTTCTCTCAAAGGCCGACATACACAGTCAGTTCTGTAAGTGAAGCAGCACTCCACTCAAAGGCTGACATACACTGTCACTTCTGTATGTGAAGCAGCATTCGAGTCAGAGGCTGCCATACGTAGTCAGTTCTGTACGTGAAACAACTCTGAAAGACTAATATACAGTCAGGTCCATATGTGAAGCAGTATTCCACTCAAAGGCTGACATACACAGTTCTGTATGTGAAACAGCATTCCTCTCAAAAGCTGACATACGCTGTCAGTTCTGTATGTGAAACCACTAGACTCATAGGCTGACATATACTTTCACTTCTGTATGTGAAGCAGCACTCCTCTCAAAGGCTGACAAACACAGTCAGTTCTGTATGAGAAACCACTCCACTCATAGGCTGACATACACAGTCAGTTCTATATATGAAGCAGCACTCCCCTCAAAGGTTAACATATACAGTCCGTTCTGTACATGAAAACACTCCGCTCATAGGCTGACACTGAAACTAATCCAATCATAGCCTGACATATACAGTCAGTTCTCTATGTGAAGCAAAACTTCTCTCAAACGCTGACATACACAGTCAGTTCTGTATGTGAAACCACTCCACTCAATGGCTGACATATACAGTTCTGTATGTGAAACAGGACCTTATTCAGAGGATGACATGCACAGTCAGTTCTGTATGTGAAGCAGCATTCGACTCAGAGGCTGACATACACAGTCAGAACCATATGTGAAACTGCATCTACTCAGAGGCTGACATACACATTCAGTTCTGTATGTGAAACAGCACTCGACTCAGGCTGACATACAAAGTTCTGTATGTGAAACAGCACTCTTCTCAAAGGCTGACATACACAGTCAGTTCAGTACGTGAAACTGCTCCACTCTTAGGCTGACATATACAGTCAGTTCTTTATGTGAAACAGCACTTCACTCAAAGGTTGACATACGCAGTCAGTTCTGTATGTAAAACAGCACTCCACTCAAAGGCTGACATACAGTCAGTTCTCTTTGTGAAGCCACTCCACTCATGGGCTGACATACACAGTCAGTTCTGTATTTGAAACGACTCCACTCAATGGCTGACATACACAGTTCTATATGAAAAACAGCACATTATTCAGTGGCTGACATACACAGACAGTTCCATATGTGAAACAGCATCAACTCAGAGGTTGACATACAGTCAGTTCTGTATGTGAAACAGCACGCGACCCAAGCTGAGATACACAGTACTGTATGTGAAACAGCAATCCTCTCAAAAGCTGACATACACTGTCAGTTCTGAATGTGAAACCACTCCACTCATAGGCTGACATATACAGTCACTTCTGTATGTGAAAAAGCAATCCTCTCAAAGGCTGACAAACACAGTCAGTTCTGTATGAGAAACCACTCCACTCATAGGCTGACATATACAGTCAGTTATACATGTGAAGCAGCACTCTTCTCAAAGCCTCACATATACACTCAGTTCTGTATGTGAAAACACTACATTCATAGGCTGACATATACAGTCAATTCTGTGTGTGAAACAGCACGCCACCCATAAGCTGACATGCACAGTCAGTTCTGTATGTGAAACAGTACTCCACTCAAAGGCTGACATACACAGTTAGTTCTGTATGTGAAACTACTCCACTCATAGGCTGACATATACAGTCAGTTCTGTATGTGAAACCACTTCACTCAAAGGCTGACACACACACTCAGTTCTTAATGTGAAACCACTCATCTCATATGCTGACATACAAAGTCAGTCCTGAATGTGAAGCAGCACTCCTCTCAAAGGTTCAGATATACAGTCAGTTCTGTATGTGGAAACACTCCACTCCTCTCATAGGCTGACATATACAGTCAGTTCTGTATGTGAAACCACTCCACTCATAGGCTGACACACACAGTCAGTTCTTAATGTGAAACCACTCAACTCATATGCTGACATACACAGTCAGTTCTGAATGTGAAGCAGCACTCCTCTCAAAGGTTCACATATACAGTCAGTTCTGTATGTGAAACAGCATCTATTCAGAGGCTGACATACACTGTCAGTTCTTTTGTGAAACAGCATTTGACTCAGGCTGACATACACAGTTCTGTATGTGACACAGCATGCCTCTCAAAGGCTGACATACACAATCAGTTCTGTATGTGAAACCACTCCACTCATAGGCTGACATATGCAGTCAGTTCTGTATGTGAAACCAGTCCAGGCTGACATATACAGTCACTTGAGTATGTGAAACAGCATCTATTCAGAGGCTGACATACACGGTCAGTTCTGTATGAGAAACAGCACTCTATTCAGAGGCTGACATACACAGTCAGTTCTGTATGTGAAGCAACACTTGACTCAGAGGCTGAGATACACCGTCAGTTCTGTATGTGAAACAGCATCAGCTAAGAGGTTGACATACAATCAGTTCTGTAAGTGAAACAGCACCTGACCCAAGCTGAGATACACAGTTCTGTATGTGAAACAGCACTCCTCTCAAAAGCTGACATACACTGTCAGTTCTGTATGTGAAACCACTCCACTCATAGGCTGACATATACAGTCACGTCTGTATGTGAAAAAGCACTCCTCTCAAAGGCTGACAAACACAGTCAGTTCTGTATGAGAAACCACTCCACACATAGGCTGACATATACAGTCAGTTCCGTATGTGAAGCAGCACTCTTCTCAAAGCCACACATATACACTCAGTTCTGTATGTGAAACCACTCCATTCATAGGCTGAAATATACAGTCAATTCTGAGTGTGAAACAGCACGCCACATATAAGCTGACATGAACAGTCAGTTCTGTATGTGAAACAGCACTCCACTCAAAGGCTGACATACACAGTTAGTTCTGTATGTGAAACTACTCCACTAATAGGCTGACATATACAGTCAGTTCTGTATGTGAAACCACTTCACTCAAAGGCTGATACACACAGTCAGTTCTTAATGTGAAACCACTCAACTCATATGCTGACATACACAGTCAGTTCTGAATGTGAAGCAGCACTCCTCTCAAAAGTTCACATATACAGTCAGTTCAGTATGTGAAACTACTCCACTCCTCTCATAGGCTGACATATACAGTCAGTTCTGTATGTGAAACAGCATCTCCTCAGAGGTTGACATACACAGTCAGTTCTTTTGTGAAACAGCTCTCGACTCAGGCTGACATACACAGTTCTGTATGTGACACAGCACGCCTCTCAAAGGCTGACATACACAGTCAGTTCTGTAAATGAAACCACTCCACTCATAGGCTGACACACGCAGTCAGTTCTTAATGTGAAACCACTCAACTCATAGGCTGACATACACAGTCAGTTCTGTATGTGAAACAGCATCTACTCAGAGGCTGGCATACACAGTCAACTCTGAAGATGAAACAGCACTCCACTAAAAGGCTGACGCACACAGTCAGTTCTGTATGTGAAAAAGCACTCTACTCAGAGGCTGACACACACAGTCAGTTCTGTATGTGAAGCAGCTCTCGACTCAGAGGCTGACATACACAGTTAGTTCTGAATGAGAAGTAGCAGTCAACTCAGAGGTTGACATACACAGTCAATTCTGTATGTGAAGCAGCACGCAACTCAGAAGCTGACATACACAGTCAGTTCTGTATGTGAAACAGCATCTACTCAGAGCCTGAAATACACAGTCAGTTCTTCTGTGAAACAGCACTCAACTCGGGCTGACATACACAGTTCTGTATGTGACACAGCACGCCTCTCAAAAGCTGACATACACAGTCTGTTCTGTATGTGAAACTACTCCACTCTTAGGCTGACATATACAGTCAGTTCTCTATGTGAAACCACTTTACTCATCAGCTGACACACACAATCAGTTCTTAAGGTGAAACCACTCAACTCATATGCTGACATACACAGTCAGTTCTGAATGTGAAGCAGCACTCCTCTTAAAGGTTCACATATACAGTCAGTTCTGTATGTGAAACCACTCCACTCCATTCATAGGCTGACATATACAGTCAGTTCTGTATGTGAAACAGCATCTACTCAGAGGCTGACATACACAGTCAGTTCTTTTGTGAAACAGCACTTGACTCGGGCTGACATACACAGTTCTGTATGTGACACAGCACGCCTCTCAAAGGCTGACATACACAGTCAGTTCTGTATGTGAAACCACTCCACTCATAGGCTGATAAACACAGTCAGTTCTTAATGTGAAACCACTCAACTCATAGGCTGACATACACAGTCAGTTCTGTATGTGAAGCAACATTCACCTCAGAGGCTGACATACACAGTCAGTTCGGTATGAGAAACAGCATCTACTCAGAGGCTGACATACACAGTCAGCTCTTTATGTGAAACAGCACTCCACTAAAAGGCTGACACACACAGTCAGTGCTGTATTTGAAAAAGCACTCTACTCAGAGGCTGACACACACAGTCAGTTCTGTATGGGAAATAGCATTCCACTCAAAGGCTGACATACACAGTCAGTTCTGTATGGATAACAGCACTCCTCTCAAAGGCTGAAACACAGGCAGTGCAGAAGGTGAAGCAGCACTCTTCTCAAAGGTTGACATACACAGTGGGTTATATATGTGAAGCAGCACCCCCCTGAAAGGCTGACATATACAGTCAGTACAGTATGTGAAAAAGATACAGTCAGTTCTGAGTGTGAAAAAGCTTCTTTTCAGAGGCTGACATACACAATCAATACTGTATGTGACACAGCACTAGATGCAGCCTGACATATACAGTTCTGTAGGTGAAACAGCACTCCTCTCAAAGGCTGATGTACACAGACAGCTCTGTATGTGAAACCACTCCACTTGTAGGCTGACATACATAGTCACTTCTGTATGTGAAGCAGCACTCCTCTCAAAGGCTGGCAAACACAGTCAGTTCTGTATATGAAACCACTCCACACATAGGCTAAGATTTACAGTCAGTTCTGTATGTGAAACAACACTCCACTCAAAAGCTGACACAAACAGTAAGTTCTTAATGTGAAACCACTCCACTCATAGGCTGACACACACAGTCAGTTCTGTATGTGAAGCAGCACGCTACTCAAAGGCTGACATACATTTTCAATTATGTATGTGAAGTAGCATTCGACTCAGAGGCTGACATACACAGTCAGTTCTGTATGTGAAACAGTGTCTACTCAGAGCCTGACATATACAGTCAGTTCTGTATATGAAACAGTACTCGACTCACGCTGACATACACAGTTCTGTATGTGAAACAGCACTCCTCTCAAAGGCTGACATACACAGTCTGTTCTGTATGTGAAACCACTCCACTCATGTGTTGACATATATAGTCAATTCAGTATGTGAAGCAGCACTCCTCTCAAAGGCTGGCATACACAGACAGTTCTCTACGTGAAACCACTCTACTCATTGGCTGACATATACAGTCAGTTCTGTATGTGTAACAGCACTCCACTCAAAGGCTGATAAACACAGTCAGTTCTAGGGGTGAAAAAACTCCAGCCATATGCTGACATATACAGTCAGTTCTGAATGTGAAACAGCACTCCTCTCAAAGGCTGACATACACAGTCAGTTCTGTATGTGAAACTACCTCACTCATAGGCTGACCTATACAGTCAGTTCTCTATGTGAAATAGCACTCCTCACAAAGGCTGACATACACAGGCTGTTCTGTATCTGAAACAGCACTCTACGCAGAGGCTGACACACACAGTCAGATCTGAAAGGGAAACAGCACTCCACTCAAAGTCTGACATACAGGCCGTTCTGTAGGTGAAGCAGCACTCCACTCAAAGGTTGACATACACAATCAGTTCTGTATGTAAAACAGCACTCCACTCAAAGGCTGACATACAGTCAGTTCTCTTTGTGAAGCCACTCCACTCATGGGCTGACATACACAGTCAGTTCTGTATTTGAAACGACTCCACTCAATGGCTGACATACACAGTTCTATATGAAAAACAGCACATTATTCAGTGGCTGACATACACAGACAGTTCCATATGTGAAACAGCATCAACTCAGAGGTTGACATACAGTCAGTTCTGTATGTGAAACAGCACGCGACCCAAGCTGAGATACACAGGACTGTATGTGAAACAGCACTCCTCTCAAAAGCTGACATACACTGTCAGTTCTGAATGTGAAACCACTCCACTCATAGGCTGACATATACAGTCACTTCTGTATGTGAAAAGCAATCCTCTCAAAGGCTGACAAACACAGTCAGTTCTGTATGAGAAACCACTCCACTCATAGGCTGACATATACAGTCAGTTATACATGTGAAGCAGCACTCTTCTCAAAGCCTCACATATACACTCAGTTCTGTATGTGAAAACACTACATTCATAGGCTGACATATACAGTCAATTCTGTGTGTGAAACAGCAAGCCACCCATAAGCTGACATGCACAGTCAGTTCTGTATGTGAAACAGTACTCCACTCAAAGGCTGACATACACAGTTAGTTCTGTATGTGAAACTACTCCACTCATAGGCTGACATATACAGTCAGTTCTGTATGTGAAACCACTTCACTCAAAGGCTGACACACACACTCAGTTCTTAATGTGAAACCACTCATCTCATATGCTGACATACAAAGTCAGTCCTGAATGTGAAGCAGCACTCCTCTCAAAGGTTCAGATATACAGTCAGTTCTGTATGTGGAAACACTCCACTCCTCTCATAGGCTGACATATACAGTCAGTTCTGTATGTGAAACCACTCCACTCATAGGCTGACACACACAGTCAGTTCTTAATGTGAAACCACTCAACTCATATGCTGACATACACAGTCAGTTCTGAATGTGAAGCAGCACTCCTCTCAAAGGTTCACATATACAGTCAGTTCTGTATGTGAAACAGCATCTATTCAGAGGCTGACATACACTGTCAGTTCTTTTGTGAAACAGCATTTGACTCAGGCTGACATACACAGTTCTGTATGTGACACAGCACGCCTCTCAAAGGCTGACATACACAATCAGTTCTGTATGTGAAACCACTCCACTCATAGGCTGACATATACAGTCAGTTCTGTATATGAAACCACTTCACTCAGAGGGTGGCACACACAGTCAGTTCTTAATGTGAAACCACTCAACTCATAGGCTGACATACACAGTCAGTTCTGAATGTGAAGCAGCACTCCTCTCAAAGGTTCACATATACAGTCAGTTCTGTATGTGGAAACACTCCACTCCTCTCATAGGATGACATATACAGTCAGTTCTGTATGTGAAACAGCATCTCCTCAGAGGCTGACATACACAGTCAGTTCTTTTGTGAAACAGCTCTCGACTCAGGCTGACATAGACAGTTCTGTATGTGACACAGCACGCCTCTCAAAGGCTGACATACACTGTCAGTTCTGTAAGTGAAACCACTCCACTCATAGGCTGACACACACAGTCAGTTCTTAATGTGAAACCACTCAGCTCATATGCTGACATACACAGTCAGTTCTGTATGTGAAGCAACATTCGCCTCAGAGGCTGACATACACAGTCACTTCTGTATGTGAAACAGCATCTACTCAGCGGCTGGCATACACAGTCAGCTCTGAATGTGAAACAGCACTCCACTAAAAGGCTGACGCACACAGTCAGTTCTGTATGTGAAAAAGCACTCTACTCAGAGGCTGACACACACAGTCAGTTCTGTATGTGAAGCAGCACTCGACTCAGAGGCTGACATACACAGTCAGATCTGAATGAGAAGTAGCAGTCGACTCAGAGGCTGACATACACAGTCAATTCTGTATGTGAAGCAGCACTCAACTCAGAAGCTGACATACACAGTCAGTTCTGTATGTGAAGCAACATTCACCTCAGAGGCTGACATACACAGTCAGTTCTGTATGAGAAACAGCATCTACTCAGAGGCTGACATACACAGTCAGTTCTGTATTTGAAAAAGCACTCTACTCAGAGGCTGACACACACAGTCAGTTCTGTATCAGAAACAACACTCCACTCAAAGGCTGACATACACAGTCAGTTCTGTATGGATAACAGCACTCCTCTCAAAGGCTGAAACACAGGCAGTGCAGAAGGTGAAGCAGCACTCTGCTCAAAGACTGACATACACAGTGGGTTATATATGTGAAGCAGCACTCCTCTGAAGGCTGACATATACAGACAGTTCTGTATGTGAAACCTCTCCACTCATAGGCTGACATATACAGTCAGTACTGTATGTGAAAAAGATACACTCAGTTCTGAATGTGAAAAAGCTTCTATTCAGAGGATGACATACACAGTCAATACAGTATGTGACACAGCACTAGACACAGCCTGACATCCACAGTTCTGTAGGTGAAACAGCACTCCTCTCAAAGGCTGATGTACACAGACAGTTCTGTATGTGAAACCACTCCACTTGTAGGCTGACATATACAGTCACTTCTGTATGTGAAGCAGCACTCCTCTCAAAGGCTGACAAACACAGTCAGTTCTGTATGTGAAACCACTCCACTCATAGGCTGACATATATAGTCAGTTCTGTATATGAAACCACTTCACTCAGAGGGTGGCACACACAGTCAGTTCTTAATGTGAAACCACTCAACTCATAGGCTGACATACACAGTCAGTTCTGAATGTGAAGCAGCACTCCTCTCAAAGGTTCACATATACAGTCAGTTCTGTATGTGGAAACACTCCACTCCTCTCATAGGCTGACATATACAGTCAGTTCTGTATGTGAAACAGCATCTCCTCAGAGGCTGACATACACAGTCAGTTCTTTTGTGAAACAGCTCTCGACTCAGGCTGACATAGACAGTTCTGTATGTGACGCAGCACGCCTCTCAAAGGCTGACATACACTGTCAGTTCTGTAAGTGAAACCACTCCACTCATAGGCTGACACACACAGTCAGTTCTTAATGTGAAACCACTCAGCTCATATGCTGACATACAGTCAGTTCTGTATGTGAAGCAACATTCGCCTCAGAGGCTGACATACACAGTCACTTCTGTATGTGAAACAGCATCTACTCAGCGGCTGGCATACACAGTCAGCTCTGAATGTGAAACAGCACTCCACTAAAAGGCTGACGCACACAGGCAGTTCTGTATATGAAAAAGCACTCTACTCAGAGGCTGACACACACAGTCAGTTCTGTATGTGAAGCAGCACTCGACTCAGAGGCTGACATACACAGTCAGATCTGAATGAGAAGTAGCAGTCGACTCAGAGGCTGACATACACAGTCAATTCTGTATGTGAAGCAGCACGCAACTCAGAAGCTGACATACACAGACAGTTCTGTACATGAAACCACTCCACTCATTGGCTGACCTATACAGTCAGTTCTGTAAGTGAAACAGCACTCCACTCAAAGGCTGACTTACACAGTCAGTTCTAGGGGTGAAAAAACTCCAGCCATATGCTGACATATACAGTCAGTTCTGAATGTGAAACAGCACTCCTGTCAAAGGCTGACATACACAGTCAGTTCTGTATGTGAAACTACTTCACTCATAGGCTGACATATACAGTCAGTTCTATGAAATAGCACTCTCACTAAGGCTGACATACACAGTCAGTTCTGTATCTGAAACAGCACTCTACGCAGAGGCTGACACACACAGTCAGATCTGAATGGGAAACAGCACTCCACTCAAAGTCTGACATACAGGCAGTTTTGTAGGTGAAGCAGCACACCACTCAAAGGTTGACATACACAATCAGTCCTGTATGTAAAACAGGACTCCACTCAAAGGCTGACATACAGTCAGTTCTCTTTGTGAAACTACTCCACTCATGGGCTGCCATACACAGTCAGTTCTGTATTTGAAACCACTCCACTCAATGCCTGACATACATAGTTCTATATGAGAAACAGCACATTATTCAGAGGCTGACATACACAGACAGTTCCATATGTGAAACAGCATCTACTCAGAGGCTAACACCCAGTCAGTTCTTAAGGTGAAACCACTCCACTCATAGGCTGACATTTACAGTCAGTTCTGTATGTGAAACAGCACACCACTCAAAGGCTGACATATACAGTCAGTTCTGTATGTGAAGCAACACTCTTCTCAAAGGCTCACATATGCAGTCAGTACTGTATTTGAAACCACTCCATTCATAGGCTGAAATATACAGTCAGTTCTTTGTGTGAAACAGCACGCCACTCAAAGGCTGACGTACACAGTCAGTTCTGTATGTGAAACCACTCCACTCATAAGCTGACATATCCAGTCAGTTCTGTATGTGAAACAGCACTCCACTCAAAGGCTGACATACACAGTCAGTTCGGTATGTGAAGCAACATTCGCCTCAGAGGCTGACATACACAGTCACTTCTGTATGTGAAACAGCATCTACTCAGCGGCTGGCATACACAATCTGCTCTGAATGTGAAACAGCACTCCACTAAAAGGCTGACGCACACAGTCAGTTCTGTATGTGAAAAAGCACTCTACTCAGAGGTTGACACACACAGTCAGTTCTGTATGTGAAGCAGCACTCGACTCAGAGGCTGACATACACAGTCAGATCTGAATGAGAAGTAGCAGTCGACTCAGAGGCTGACATACACAGTCAATTCTGTATGTGAAGCAGCACGCAACTCAGAAGCTGACATACACAGTCAGTTCTGTATGTGAAGCAACATTCACCTCAGAGGCTGACATACTCAGTCAGTTCTGTATGAGAAACAGCATCTACTCAGAGGCTGACATACACAGTCAGTTCTGTATTTGAAAAAGCACTCTACTCAGAGGCTGACACACACAGTCAGTTCTGTATCAGAAACAACACGCCACTCAAAGGCTGACATACACAGTCAGTTCTGTATGGATAACAGCACTCCTCTCAAAGGCTGAAACACAGGCAGTGCAGAAGGTGAAGCAGCACTCTTCTCAAAGACTGACATACACAGTGGGTTATATATGTGAAGCCGCACTCCTCTGAAGGCTGACATATACAGACAGTTCTGTATGTGAAACCTCTCCACTCATAGGCTGACATATACAGTCAGTACTGTATGTGAAAAAGATACACACAGTTCTGAATGTGAAAAAGCTTCTATTCAGAGGGTGACGTACACAGTCAATACTGTATGTGACACAGCACTAGACGCAGCCTGACATCCACAGTTCTGTAGGTGAAACAGCACTCCTCTCAAAGGCTGATGTACACAGACAGTTCTGTATGTGAAACCACTCCACTTGTAGGCTGACATATACAGTCACTTCTGTATGTGAAGCAGCACTCCTCTCAAAGGCTGACAAACACAGTCAGTTCTGTATGTGAAACCACTCCACTCATAGGCTAAGATTTACAGTCATTTCTGTATGTGAAACAGCACTCCACTCAAAGGCTGACACACACAGTCAGTTCTTAATGTGAAACCACTCCACTCATAGGCTGACAAACACAGTCAGTTCTGTATGTGAAACAGTGTCTACTCAGAGCCTGACATACACAGTCAGTTCTGTATATGAAACAGTACTCGACTCAGGCTGACATACACAGTTCTATATGTGAAACAGCACTCCTCTCAAAGGCTGACATACACAGTCTGTTCTGTATGTGAAACCACTCCACTCATATGCTGACATATATAGTCAATTCTGTATGTGAAGCAGCATTCCTCTCAAAGGCTGGCATACACAGACAGTTCTGTACGTGAAACCACTCCACTCATTGGCTGACCTGTACAGTCAGTTCTGTAAGTGAAACAGCACTCCACTCAAAGGCTGACTTACACAGTCAGTTCTAGGGGTGAAAAAACTCCAGCCATATGCTGACATATACAGTCAGTTCTGAATGTGAAACAGCACTCCTGTCAAAGGCTGACATACACAGTCAGTTCTGTATGTGAAACTACTTCACTCATAGGCTGACATATACAGTCAGTTCTCTATGTGAAATAGCACTCCTCACTAAGGCTGACATACACAGTCAGTTCTGTATCTGAAACAGCACTCTACGCAGAGGCTGACACACACAGTCAGATCTGAATGGGAAACAGCACTCCACTCAAAGTCTGACATACAGGCAGTTTTGTAGGTGAAGCAGCACGCCACTCAAAGGTTGACATACACAATCAGTCCTGTATGTAAAACAGGACTCCACTCAAAGGCTGACATACAGTCAGTTCTCTTTGTGAAACTACTCCACTCATGGGCTGCCATACACAGTCAGTTCTGTATTTGAAACCACTCCACTCAATGCCTGACATACACAGTTCTATATGAGAAACAGCACATTATTCAGAGGCTGACATACACAGACAGTTCCATATGTGAAACAGCATCTACTCAGAGGCTAACACCCAGTCAGTTCTTAAGGTGAAACCACTCCACACATAGGCTGACATTTACAGTCAGTTCTGTATGTGAAACAGCACACCACTCAAAGGCTGACATATACAGTCAGTTCTGTATGTGAAACAGCACACCACTCAAAGGCTGACATATACAGTCAGTTCTGTATGTGAAGCAACACTCTTCTCAAAGGCTCACATATGCAGTCAGTACTGTATTTGAAACCACTCCATTCATAGGCTGAAATATACAGTCAATTCTGTGTGCGAAACAGCACGCCACTCAAAGGCTGACATACACAGTCAGTTCTGTATGTGAAACCACTCCACTCCACTCATAAACTGACATATCCAGTCAGTTCTGTATGTGAAACAGCACTCCACTCAAAGGCTGACACACATAGTCAGTTCTGTACGTGAAACAGCACTCCACTCAAAGGCTGACATACACAGTCAGTTCGGTATGTGAAACCACTCCACTCATAGGCTGACACACACAGTCAGTTCTTAATGTGAAACCACTCAACTCATATGCTGACATACACAGTCAGTTCTGTATGTGAAACCGCTCCACTTATAAGCTGACATATCCAGTCAGTTCTGTATGTGAAACAGCACTCCACTCAAAGGCTGACACACATAGTCAGTTCTGTACGTGAAACAGCACTCCACTCAAAGGCTGACATTCACAGTCAGTTCTGTATGTGAAACCACTCCACTCATAGGCTGACACACACAGTCAGTTCTTAATGTGAAACCACTCAACTCATATGCTGACATACACAATCAGTTCTGAATGTGAAGCAGCACTCCTCTCAAAGGTTCACATATACAGTCAGTTCTGTATGTGAAACAGCATCTATTCAGAGGCTGACATACACTGTCAGTTCTTTTGTGAAACAGCATTTGACTCGGGCTGACATACACAGTTCTGTATGTGACACAGCACGCCTCTCAAAGGCTGACATACACAATCAGTTCTGTATGTGAAACCACTCCACTCATAGGCTGACATACAGTCAGTTCTGTATATGAAACCACTTCATTCATAGGGTGGCACACACAGTCAGTTCTTAATGTGAAACCACTCATCTCATAGGCTGACATACACAGTCAGTTCTGAATGTGAAGCAGCACTCCTCTCAAAGGTTCACATGTACAGTCAGTTCTGTATATGAAACCACTCCACTCCACTCCACTCATAGGCTGACATACACAGTCAGTTCTGTATGTGAAACTACTGCACTCATAGGCTGTCATATACAGTCAGTTCTTTAAGCGAAAAAGCACTCCTCTCAAAGGCTGACATACACAGTCAGTTCTGTATGTGAAGCAGCACTCTACGCAGAGACTGACACACACAGTCAGGTCTGTATGAAAAACAGCACTCCACTCAAAGGCTGACATACAGGCACTCCCATAGGTGAAGCAGCATTCCTCTCAAAGGCTGACATACACAGTCAGTTCTGTATGTGAAGCAGCACTCCACTCAAAGGTGACATATACAGTCAGTTCTGTATGTGAAACCACTCCACTCATAGGCTGACATATACAGTCAGTTCTGTATGTGAAACAGCACTCCACTCAAAGGCTGACATACACAGTTCAGTATGTCAAAAAGCACTCTACTCAGAGTTTCACATACACAGTCAGTTCTGTATGTGAAACAGCACTCACTCAGGCTGACATACAATGTTCTGTATGTGAAACCGCACTCCTTTCAATGGCTGACTTACACAGTCAGTTCTGTGTGTGAAACCACTCCACTCATAGGCTGACATATAAAGTCCCTTCTGTGTGTGAAGCAGCACTCCTGTCAAAGGATTAAGTACACATTCAGTTCTGTACATGAAATGACTCCACTCATAGGCTGACATATACAGTCAGTTCTCTATGTGAAACAGCACTCCTCTCAAAGGCTGAAATACAGAGTCAGTTCTGTATGTGAAAAGCACTCTACTCAAAGGCTGACACACACAGTCAGTTCTGTATGCGAAACAGCACTCCACTCAAAGGCTGATATACACAGTTTTGTATGTGAAGCAGCACTCTACTCAGAGGCTGACATACACAATCACTTCTGTATGTGAAACAACATCTACTCAGAGGCTGACATACACAGTCAGTTCTTATGTCAAACGGCACTCAACTCGGGCTGACATACACGGTTCAGTATGAGAAACAGCACTCCACTCTAAGGCTGACATACATAGTTCTGTATGTGAAACAGCACTCTACTCAGAGGCTGACACACACAGTCGTTTCTATAGGTGAAACAGCATTCCACTCAAAGGCTCGCATACACAGTCAGTTCTGTATGTGAAAGAACAGTTTACTCAGACGCTGACATGCGCAGTCAGTTCTGTATGTGAAACAGCACTCGACTCAGGCTGACATACACTGTTCTGTATGTGAAACAGCACTCCTCTAAAAGGCTGACACACACACAGTCATTACTGTTTGGGAAACAGCACTCCACTCAAAGGCTCACATACAGGCAGTTCTGTAGGTGAAGCAGCATTCGACTCAGAGGCTGACATGTACAGTCAGTTCTGTATGTGAAACAGCACTCCACTAAAAGGCTGACACACACAGTCAGCTCTGCATGTGAAAAAGCACTCTACTCAGAGGCTGACTCTCACAGTAAGTTCTGTATGGGAAGGAGCACTCCACTCAAAGGCTGACTCACAGTCAGTTCTGTATGGAAAACAGCACTCCTCTCAAAGGCTGACATACAGGCAGTTCTGTAGGTGAAGCAGCACTCCTCTCAAAGGCTGACATACACAGTCAGTTCTGTATGTGAAACAGCACTCCACTCAAAGGCTGACATACACAGTTCTGTATGTGAAACAGCGCTCTTCTCAGTGGCTGACATACACAGTCAGTTCTGTATTTGAAGCATCATTCGACTCAGCGGCTGACATGCACAGTCACTTCTGTATGTGAAACAGCATCTACTTAGAGGCTGAGATACACAGTCAGTTCTGTATGTGAAACAGCACTCCACTAAAAGGCTGACACACACAGTCCTGCATGTGAAAAAGCACTCTACTCAGAGGCTGACTCGCACAATAAGTTCTGTATGGGAAGCAGCACTCCACTCAAAGGCTGGCTCACAGTCAGTTCTGTATGTGAAACAGCACTCCACTCAAAGGCTGACATACACAGTTCTGTATGTGAAACAGCACTCCTCTCAAAGGCTGACAGACACAGTCAGTTCTGTATTTGAAACCACTCCACTCATAGGCTGACATACTGTATGCAGTCAGTTCTGTATGTGAAACAGCATCTACTCAGAGGCTGACATACACAGTCAGTTCTGTATGTGAAACAACTCTATTCATGGGCTGACATATTCAGTCGCTTATGTATGTGAAGCAGCACTCCTCTCAAAGGTTGACAAAGACAGTCAGTTCTGTATTTGAAACCACTCCTCTCACAGGCTGACCTATACAGTCAGTTCTCTATGTGAAACTGCTCTCCACTCAAAGGCTGACATACACAGTTCGGTATGTGAAACAGCACTCTACTCAGAGGCTGACATACACAGTCAGTTCTGTAAATGAAACAGCATCTACTCAGAGGCTGACATACATAGTCAGTTCTGTATGTGAAACCACTCCACTCATAGGCTGACATATACAGTCACTTTTGTATGTGAAGCAGCACTCCTCTCAAAGGCTGACATACACGATCAGTTCTGTATGTGAAACCACTCCACTCATAGGCTGACATATACAGTCAGTTCTGTATGTGTAACAGCACTCCACTCAAAGGTTGACATACACAGTCAGTTCATAATGTGAAGCCACTTCACTCATAGGCTGACATATACAGTCAGTTCTGTATGTGAAACAGCATGCCACTCAATGGCTAACATACACAGTCAGTTCTGTATGTGAAGCAACACTCAACTCATAGGCTGACATACACAGTCAGTTCTGTATATGAAAAAGCACTCCACTCGAAGGCTGACATTTACAGTCAGTTCTGTATGTGAAACCACTGCACTGATAGGCTGACATACACAGTCATGCCCTTATGGGTCCCAGCACAATCCTCCCAATAAACCACTGACACTCTTTTAAGGTTTTGGCAGAAAAGGCCAATGTTTAATCGACAAATAATTCTCACAATCAAACAATATAATAAGGCATAATACCGACATTATTACATCACTACTGTATTGTATTGACTATGAAGTACTACTATTCCCTGGCATTCACCCTGAGGTAGCAGACTAATTTGGTTGTATACATCCACCCCTTATTACCCAAATCTATCCGCTCCTTGGCCAAGGGTTCTCGGCAACTCTACACTGCCGATCAGTCTCTCCTCGACAGGCTGACTGTGATGGAAATTGGTGACCCTCTGAGCCATAGCCTCCAAGCAGCGCTCTCACATGGCCTCCACTGGTCATCCAGCCCCTCCCACTGGTCCCCTGCTCCACCCAGCGTTGATCAAAACTCACTGGTGCACCCTCACAGGGCCCCACCCCCTTACATTTTTCAAGGTACCCCCTTACCCAGGCACCCCCTTTTTTCAATTTTATGACAAATTTAATTTACTTCACCAAATTATTTGCTAAAAACCTATGCCCTTAGTACCATAGCAGTGTGAGAAAAACACCCTGGCCTAAATCAACCAAAACTGGGCTGGATGGGGAGGATTTCTTCAGACTAGTTCCTTCGGGACATCCAGGCAGAAAAAGGAAGGATCTTTCCTGCCTAGACGTAATAATGTGAGCCATTGTCCCTCCCTCCCCAGGGGCTGCTCCTTGCCTCTAAGGGTCAGGACTCTGGCCAATTGGCCCAGCTTCCCCTGGACCCTATGCCTGGCAAGGTCGGGCCAGGGGATTGGTTCTGGGCCCAATGGCAAGTGGCCTGTGGTAGATAGCCAGTAGGGCATATGCCCTTATGGATCCCAACACAATCTCCTCAATAAAGCACTGACACCCTTGTAAGGTTTTGGCAGAAAAGGCCGATGTTAAATCGACAAATAATGCTCACAATCATACAACATAATAATTCATAATGCAGACATTATTACATCACTACTGTATTGTATTGCCTATGAACTACTACTATTCTCTGGCATCCACCTTGAGACAGAAAACTAATCCGGTTGTAAACATCCACCCTTTATTCCCCAATTCATCTGCCCTTTTAGACAAGGGTTCCCCCGGCAACCCCCACAGGGCTGGCCAGTCTCCCCCTTGACAGGCTGACTAGGATGGAAATTGGGGACCCACTAGGCCATAGCCTCCCAGTGGTGCCCTCACAGGGCCTCCACTGGTCGTCCATTGCCCCCCGCTGGTCCCCCTGCTCCATTCTGTGTTGACCCAAACTCAGAGGTGCAGCCTCCCCCTTACACTCTTCTGGGTGCCCCCCTACCCAGGCTCCCTCCTTTTTTCAAGTTTAATGACCAATTTAATTTACTTCACTGAATTGTCCACCACAAGATACATGAGTAATCATGTATCTCCCAAATGCTTCAAGGCTACTGCCCTACAACCACTTCTCCAAAATTTCCTGAATGTTGCAGTTGAAAATGGCAGACCGTATGTCTGACAAATGAACCCAATCTTGCTCATACAAATCCCAACAGTCAACTGTGATGTAGCGATGGTATACCAGTTGGATACCCCAGGCCAAGCAGAATAGAGACACCTCTCAGTTCACCTCCCTGCATGCCTTCTTCATAGGCAAAGCAGCAGCTTGCCTCAACCATTGTAACCTTGGCATAATCCTCGACTAAGCTAATTGCACATTGGGCATTCGCTGTTTCAACCAGAGTAAATCTGTCAAAATGCCCCTATGCAGATCTATGTAAGACAGGCTGCCCAGGTCATTCCCCCTGAGGTGTATAATCAGCCCCTCTGGTGGGTTGTCAAGGTAACCCATTTTCTGTAGCCTAGGGATCAGATCCATCCATTTTATTCCTCCAACACCACACCAAATGACTGTGGCCTTCATCATGGGGAGATCCAGTTGTATGCCTTAAGCCTGCCTTGCCGCTTGGTCACTGGCTCTTTCAACAAAAGAGTGTCCGATCACCAAAAACCAGTTGACTGTCTGAGAGGTATCTCTGGGAATGAATCAGATCAAGTTAACATTCCTTGATCCCCCCCACACACACTGCTCAGCCTCCTCCTGGCTGTGTGGCAGAGGGCCTGATGAAACCTTGATACTCCCCCGATTGCCATCTGCCAATGGTCTTAATCTTGCTTTCCGTATACCCCAGCCTAGCTGCCTCAGTTGATGCCCCAATCTGGAATGAGTGGGTGTTAAAATCCTTTGGGTCCCTCCCTGCAGCCCATATACCCTTTCTCAACACAGCTGCAAAGTGATATCTCGTAACAGGTTTACCATCCATATGTATGAAGAAACTTTCCTGATTATTTCCCTGGCTACAAATGTACTCCTTAATCGATGCCCACGGGTATAAATAGTGGCTGCCAGCCCTGTAGAGTGTGATTAGCTGCGGTGGGCTCAACTGGTCTGTCTTTGATCACCACAAGCTCAAGATAACCGTGTCCCCTGTTATTTGAACATCACTCCAATGTAAATTGTGACCCTTTGTCAGCAAACCACCCTCCACCAGCTCCGATACCCTGAAAGCCCCAAAGAATGTGATAAATGTGATAATAAAAAGCACCCTAAACAGCCTAGCCTCATCTAGGGATGAGCAGACCTGTGGTAGTACATGCACAATGTTTTTCAACAGTGTAGCATCATTCTACCAGCTGTCTAGGGTCCTTTTTGGGTCCCTGTAATCAGGCCCATCCATCTATCATCATCCTTATAACGAATGTTCCGGTGACATCCTGCAGCCCACATACCTTTGTCATGAAAGCTATCCCTGATAGGTGGCTGCAGATATATGAGGGCTCCCTGCCCTTGTCAATTAGCGCATGTACAAATGATTGGAGTAATGTGGCATTTTGCAACGCGGCAGGCCATTGGTCACCACAGGCACCAAATTGCAGGAATGACCTCACATGCATCTGATACTTATGCCAGGTTCCTGGATCCAATGCATGCTGCAGCAGTTTGGCCACTCGAGTGTCGCCTCCTGCCATAAGAACCCAGGCACTTGAAATGGTGCTGCATCTGCCAGTGGCACCATCTGCTGCAGGGTGAAACTGCAGACAAGACAATGCATCTGCAATTACGTTCTTTGCCCCCGATATGTGCTTTGCCCTGAATGACAGGCTAAGCTGCAGGCAATGCAGTACAAATAGCCTTAGCAACCTCATGACCCAAACTGAATTAGATGACTGAGTGTTGAGTATTCCCACAACTGCCATATTATCAGAGTGGAACAACATCTTGTGGTTCTTAAGTCTGTCACTCCAGATGAATACTGCTGCCACTATTGGGAATAGCTCCAGTATTGTCACATTCTTAGTGAGGCCTGCCTCCCGCCTGCGGTTGTCCCATGGGACAGCAAACCATGAACCTTGAAAGTATGTCCCGCACCCAAAGCCTCTGGCTGCATCCATTGCCAGTTGGCAGTCCAGTGTGAATTCCATCTGAACTTGCCACATGGAGACCCCATTGAACTGTTTAAGGAAGACCTCCTACACCTCGCGGTCTACCCGCATGCTTGCAGTCACTCTGATGTGATGATGCGGTTGAAGGCCCCCTTTTGTCGCTCATGCCAGTCATCTGATGAACGGCCTCCCTGGTGTCACTGTCTTGCAAGCAAAGTTAAGATGGCCAATCAATGACTGCAGTTGTCTTAGCATGACCTTCTGAAGATTTTTAACCTCAGAGACCAGTTGTTTTAAGCTCTCTAGTTTGTTGTACGGTAGGCAAGACACCATTGACTGGGAGTCCATTTCAATCTCTAAATAAGTGAGTATAGTCACCGGTCTCTCTGCTCTGTTTTTTCATGTGCTAACAGCACCCCAAACCATTGCATTAACTTGCTAAATCCATGAAGTGTGGTTCCTCATTCTGGTTCTTTTGGGGCCCTAATGAATAGGAAGTCGTCCAGGTAATGAGTGATTTTACTGTTACCTCTAAACTTGATTGCGGCCCATTCTAAGAAATGGCTGAAGGTCTCGAAGGCAGTGCATGAAACAGAACAGCCCATTGGCATTGCCTTGTCAAAATATGTGGCCCCTTCAAACTTGAAACCTAGGTGATCAAAATCTGCTGGGCAGTAATCGAAAAGCTGATTTTATGTCTCTTTTTGCCATACAATCTCCCTTGCTTGCTTGTTGAGTCAGCTTGACTGCCTTACCAAATGATTCATAGCTAACTGTGCTATCCTTTGTGCTAATGTAATAATTCACTGATGCACCCTTGGGGTATGACAAGTGATGGATTAGCCTAAATTCCCTGAGGACTTTTTTAGGGACCACCCCCAAAGGCGAAATTCTAAGTGGTTCAAATGGCAGATCCAGAAAAGCAGCACTTGACTCAAAGGCTGACACACACGGTCAGTTCTGTATGTGAAACAGCATCTACTCAGAGGCTGACACACACGGTCAGTTTTGTATGTGAAGCAGCACTCTACTCAGAAGTTGACTCACATGGTATCCTGTGATAATAGTGACTGAATATGTGCGACAATCAAAACAGCAACTCATATAAAGCGATATTATCGTGGGCAACCCACAAGGGTAGCAACTCACTGCTACTTCGAGGGAAGGGGAGGGCGACTGGAAAGGGAGGATGGCATGGGGAAGGGGAGGGATAAGGAAGAGGTTAATACTGTGTAGTGCGCCTGCTGCCACTGAGCCAGCTGTGTGGTGTGGTGGTGAGGGAGGCTAGCTCTGGCACCACAGGTACTTGGTTTGGTGCTGGGGATGGGAGGATTAGAATTTTGCTGCTGTCTGCGACTTGACTTCATTTTTTTTTGCTTGTGACTGCCCCTTCCCGACATACCATGCCCCAGAGTTAAGAATCTAAAATCAGGGGTGCAGGGGGCACAACACCCTGCTAAAACATATTTTTTTTTTATGGCTGTCTGTACCCGGCAAGTGTATATCACTGATTTGCTTTTCGGTGATATACACTCACGATAATAGCATTCGCTATTATCACATAGAAGCGGCACACACAGTCAGTTCTGTATGTAAAACAGCACTCTACTCAGAGGCTGACACACACACACACACAGTCAGTTCTGTATGTGAAACTGCATCTACTCAGAGGCTGACACACAGTCAGTTCTGTATGTGAAACAGCATCTACTCAGAGGCTGACACACACAGTCAGTTCTGTATGTGAAACAGCATCTACTCAGAGGCTGACACACACAGTCAGTTCTGTATGTGAAACAGCATCTACTCAGAGGCTGACACACACAGTCAGTTCTGTATGTGAAACAGCATCTACTCAGAGGCTGACACACACAGCCAGTTCTGTATATGAAACAGCATCTACTCAGAGGCTGACACACACAGTCAGTTCTGTATGTGAAACAGTCTCGACTTAGAGCTGACATACTATACATAGTCAGATCTGTTCCTCCCTGTATATCTTAAGCATTATGACTTTGTTGTTTGTGACATCACTTGTAACCAAGAAGAACCAATGTTCTGCTGTTTAACTGTTAACTTGTGGCACGTTACTAGTCAGGCATCAGGATTTGGGATGCCGGAACAGATCTAGATATATCTGCTTCCAGGCAAGGTACTGCTTTTCACATCCCACTCAATACTATAAGGTAGAAAACTATCTAACATAGAAAAAGATAAGTAAAAAATAATAAGGGGCTACTTTTGAAAATTACTAAAATTGTCCACTTCCTATTTTTATTTATTAAAATTTTTGTTTACTGGGTAAGCAATATGAGCCAAGGCCCTTTTTCAAATGCGACTGGGACCATAATAAAAACAGTCAAGTTGTTATAAACAAAATACAATGAAAACAAACAAGTATGACAATCTAACATGGCATTAAAAAAGATCACATTGAAAAGAATCAACATAATGATGTCTCAACATTGCTGAAGTAACATGACTAACAGTTTGTTGCAATAAAGTTGGTAACTTATTCCAATAGGTAAGGGCATAGTTGGAAAAGGCATGCATACACATCTTTAATTTAACCTTAGGAAAAATAAGCTTAAAGAAGAATTCAAGCATAAGGCCCTGTCTGAGATTTTAATATCTAACAAAGTAAATAAGGGAGAAGATGGACCTTGGGTTAAAGTATTGTGGATTAAATAATTTAAACTATATTGACGGTATAGACCAGGGGGAAGCCAATCCGTCAGAAGATAAAGAGTACAGTGATGGGTCCAGAATGGCATTTTCAGAGCAAACTTGCATATTGCATGGAAAGTGGTGGTAAGTAATGATGTTTCAGACTCAGCTAAATTTTGAAATAAAAATGAATTATAATTTAATGCTGATAATAATACGTTAATTTGCCACAGCAAATCTAGCCTGCTTGGTTAACCAGTTCTTCAATTTAAATAGAGCACTCAGCCTTTGATTAACTTTTCTGCATACTGTATTTACGTGTAAAGAATAAGAAACAGGAATCCAAGATGATCACTAAATATCTAAACTAAAAAACTTGTTCCAGTCCAACACCTCCCTGATCCACAATTACTAAGTGGCTTACTTCTACTTAATCTTTGTTTTGAACCAAAGGGCATGCTTTTTGTTTTTTTGTTATTCAATAGTAGATGATGTTTTTTTTAGCCAGTGATCAAGGGCCTGAAAGTCAGCGGTCAAATTAGAATTTATTTCGTTCTCTGAGGGTAAGCTACTAAAACGAACAATGTCATCCGCATACATCAAAATATCAGTCTGACAAATAAGGAGAATAAAAGGGGCCCCAGGATAGAACCCTGGGGCACACCTACCTCCAACATTCTACTCCCAGGCATCATTCCCTGGTAGCACATCCACAGAGGTCAACCAGTTTGATAGCTAGCAAGTCACTGAAGTGGAGAGTTCCCAACTCCAGTGCTCCCCAACCCCCCCAAGCAGCAAGCGATGATCAACAAGATCGATTACCTTGGACAGGTCCATGGACACAGTACTGGTGAGCTTACCACCATCCATAGCCCTACTGATGTGGTCCGTGGACTTGGCCAAGGCCATCCCTGTACCATGATGTTTACAAAAGCCATGCTACTCAGGGGATCAGAGACCAGAGGCATCCAGAAACTCAACCAATTGTTGGTTTACAATTTTTTCTAGCAATTTTCCCAAAACGGGGGTAGAGAAATGTTTCGATAGTGATATAACTCAGTCACTGAACCCCCTTTAAATATTGTTTTAATAACAGTATTCTTCCACTGAGTAGGAAATTCTCCCATTATATAAGATAAATTAAAAATTTTGGTCAATGTAACGTAAATATAATTAGTGATTAGTTTTAAAAACCTGGGTTCGAGCTCATCTGCACCAGATCTTTTATTGGGGGACAGTTACTTTAACAATTTCAAAACTTCCCTAGGCTTAATTAATCGAAAATAAAAAGGAGATTGAGTAGCTGCACCATCCGAACAGGGGATGTACGTATTACCTATGAGAGGAAAATCATTGGTAAAACAAGTTAAATCAGTAAATTTGACAAAAAAAGCCTCAGTTATTTCAATCAAAGCTGACGTACTGTAGGTCTTCCCTTCAAATTAAAGAAATCAGTTTGATTCTTGTTGTTAGGAGAAGTTAAGTCCTTAATAACAGAGCAGCATTTCCTGGAGTTATTTAAATTAGCCTGCTATTTTTTCAAATGAAACTCTGGTTTGCTTAATCTCAACCTAATTTTGCATAAATTCTGTAGCCATGATAATTATAAAAATCTATCTCTGACTGGGATTTTTTTTGTATAGACTCCAAGCAGCATATCTTTTTTTCATAAGTTGAAACAAAGCCTTAGTGATCCATTTATTTATAGTGCCTCTTACCCTACGAGTTTTCAAAGGAAAATAACTTATTCTGGAAGTCAGTTAGTATACTGGTAAAATAACGTACTGCCAGGTCAATCTCTGGGAAGGCATCCAAATAGGACCAATCTATTAAATGTAACTCTCTCATAAGATGGGTGTAAATTTCCTGAAGGATATAAATCTAGGAGGGGGCTTTTGATTACTATACCTCCAGGTGCAAAATACTGCAGGGTGATCACTCACCACATCGCAGAGTTTACCTTTGCTTACAACTCTAGAAGGGTTATTTGCAAGGACCCAATTTAGGACAGTGTGTTTTTTACTTACTAAATTAAAACTAGTGTATGTAGTAATTAGTTGTACAAGTCCAGCAATGGCTACAAGTGATTCCAATTCAGGATTAACATCAGGAGCCAATTAATATTAAAATCCCCAAGGACCAATAAATCTCCAGTTTTACACTCGGTACCTAAAAATCCTAAAGAGGTGTTTAATCCCTTTAAGGCCATCTTTGGAGTATTATAAACTGTACATATCGTTAACTTGTATAAACCACAAAGTAACACTTGAAACATTATCCATTCACAGTCAGTATTGGTTCTACAATTAGGCCTAGGTTCAATTATCTCTAATCCCTCTTTATACTATATTAAGATTCCACCTCCTTTCTTTTTACCTCCCCCTGTCTTTCCATATTACTTTGCATCCATCTATCAAGTAAAACTTATTATCACTTGAGGGTTTCAGCCAAGACTCTGTTAGACGCAAAATGTCTGGGCAATATTGGTCAAAGAAAGCCTCAATTTCATGTTTCTTAGATGTAACACTATGAGCATTTTGATGTATCAAATGCAAGCCCCTCATTTTTCTAAAATCACAGATAGGGGAATTAGCATTTGCTAGAGGGCCTGGGTTGGATTAAACATCTCCAGACAGCTCAAGAAGACAGAAAGATAAAGAAGGAGGGGTCAGAAGAAGCAATCACAATTTAAAAGAACTGACATAATACCCAGTATCATACAATTCCTTCTTTTTTAAAACACCTAAAAGCTTAATGTTGGATGAAATAACAAAAGTAAAATTCTGCAAACTGTTAGAGAACAGAAATTCAGTTTTAGAACATCCTTGACCATTCAATCCCAAACAATCATGGCTATGCCAGTCAATGGTTAAATGAACTAACCCATAATCCAGTACTAAAAACCCCAAGATGGTAAAATATAAAATGCCATTCATTTTGGTAGTTAAGATGCCTCAAAATACCTTGGCCCGGTGCTAAAGCTCTTTAAGAAATTCCTCCTTCTTCTAATGCTGTAGATTACAGTTTCATCCACACTGAGTGGGTGTTGTTCCACATTATTTTTTCAAATTTGGAAGCAGATGCCAGTTAATGACTTAGGGCTTGATCCACAACAGTGGCCGATATATGTTCAGATTCTCTGCAGATCATCAGGGTGCCGGCATTAGAGTGCAGAGTCACTGAAGCACTGAATGTTGGGTTCGCCACCCCCTCCCTGAGATCCAGCCCCCCGGAGTTAGTATATATAGTTTGGGAGTGGGGAGGCATGGAGGTGCTCAGCCCCCCCTGCAAACAAAAGGGTCAGCGACAAAGTGGTTTGGCGCCACAGTGACTTGGCACCCTAACGTTGGCACCACGAGAGTGAGGAACGATTTAAATTGAGTGTATCCCAGCCATGCCTCTGCACACTCCAGTGCTATGTAGTGAAGGATGAGAAGTATAGCCCCATCCCTGGATGCCCCACATGTGTGAAGCAAAGTGCAGTGGAAGGGGGTGGCACTGGCAGCAGTACTCTCTAGGATGCCAGGCATCCAATTAGATATCTGGGTCAGCACTGTAGTGGATTCCACACTCCATATGGAGTGGGGGAACTATGGAATGTGACAGTCCATGTCAGTCCTCTACTAGGGTTGCCACCTTTGGATGAGGTAAAAACCAGATGCTAAACCGCACCCCAAACTCCGCCTCTGGCTCCACCCCCTTTTTATGACTGGCGAGTATATCGCTCCTCCTCCAAAGCCATTTGTAATGTTGGAATAGATGTTACTAGTGACAGGAAATCATTTTTGTACTGTTATTTATTTAATTTATTTATTCAGGTATTTATTTTTATTCTTTGGCAACCAGGTTAACTCCCATAGGCCAATAGCCCATTTTACAGGAGTGACCCAGGAGCACAGGAAGGTTAAGTGACTTGCTCAGGGTCACACAGTAAGTGGAGGTTGTGGGAATCAAACTCAGGTCTGCTGAATGTGCCAAGCTCATCCACAGCTTATTGCTCAGCCCTCTGTTAAACACTCCCATTTTCCTTTCCATGTCAGTCAGGCATGTCCCATGACCAATGTCCCTTTGACCAATTTTTGATAACTTAATTATCAATGCTTATGGTACCCTTAAAACTGCACTGTGCCCCCCTTTACCTCAGCAGCTACTGCTGTTTCTTTTCATATTTCTAAGACATTCCACAATTTCAGATACACCATTCCACTCTGTTTATCTGAGTGACCTGTAAAAGTGCTCACAGCCTGGGAAATAAGATCCCAGACCTGCAGGCAATAATGTCAGAGGCTAAACTGGACATAGTAGCAATTAGTGAGACGTGGTTTACCAGTAACCACACTTGGGAGACTTCAGTACCTGGCTATGTATTGTTCAGAAGAGACCGAGGTGCAAAAAGGGGGGGAGGAGTGGCCCTGTATGTTAATGAAAATATCAAAGCTACACTCATCACTGATGACCTGAAATCATCCAAGCAGACCTCTAAAGCAGTAGGTAAGGCTAGGGGGTGTTAGGGTGTATTAGTAGGGTATCACAAGTCGTAAGAGGGAGGTAATAATCCTCTGTACAAGACATTGGTTAGGCCCCATCTGGAGTACTCATGCAGTATTGGAGGCCACACCTTCACAAGGACATTAACCAAATTGAGGCAGTCCAGAGAAGGGCAACCAAAATGGTGCAGGGACTGCATCAGAAGACATATGAGGACAGATTAACGGAGCTCAATATGTATACCCTTGAGCAAAGGAGGAGAGAGGTGATATGATCGAGACATTTAAACACCTTAAGGGCATAAACAAGGTGAAAGAGTCTAATATGTTTAAATATAAGAAAATAGCAGGACAAGAGGACACAGCATGAGATTAGAGGAGGCGATTAAGGGGAATGTGAGGAAATTCTTTTCAGAAAGGGTGGTAGATGCATGGAATGGCTTACCACAAGAAGTAGTGGCTATGAATACAGTGCAGGGCTTCAAACAGGCATGGGATAGGCATAAGGGAGCAATACAAATGACTATGAATAGATAGGTCACTGACATCTCAAAGGCCGATGGCGCATTTATAAGGTAGAAAAAGAAATGGGCAGACTGGATGGGCCTTGCGGTCCTTATCTGCCGTCAACTTCTATGTTTCTATGTTTCTATGTAGCTAATATCATGGAATGTTCAGGTAATACAAAAAATTAGAGCAAATGTGGTGATAAAGGCAATAAAAGTTAGATTATTAATTTAATAAAAATGGGTCAAAAACATACCAGACTATAGGACAAACAAAAAGAAATGCATGACAGCACATAAAGGTGTAAAAGCTGTTTCCTTTCATAGTAATAGAAGACCGTACTTAAAATGCAGAGTTGAAAACATTAGGTTAATTTACTGCTAATGATCTTAATGGTCATACTTTACACCTCTCAGACAGTCTGGTTTTACAAACAAAGGCAGATCTGAATGACTGTGACATCAGAACTTCTTTGTAACCTGGACATGCAATGCAGCCAAAACAGTGAATGATTTGGTACATCAGTTTTAAGAGTGTATGAACACACAAAATGGCCCAAAAACCGGACTGCATTTAATCAAAACCGGATGACCAGATAAGGACCCTAAAAACTGGATTATCAGGTCAAAAACTGGATAGGTGGCAACCCTATCCTCTACAGACTGCCATGTCCTTGTTGGTATGGCAAGATATCATGCTGGTGTGTCCGGCCAGTGTCTGTGGACCACACAGTCCTCTCAGCCTATGAGGAGGGATGACGGTTGGTGGTGTGGGAGCAGATCAAGCCCCAGAAAGTGTTCCTTGTTGGACGAGAGGTCATGTAGTCATTATGGCAGTCTTTCAGGCTGCATAGCCTCTGCCAAAGACACAGAATCAGCCATGCTGACCTTGGACCAGTGCTCGATAACTTACACAGAGACCAAGCACTCCAACCATCAGTTTAGATCCATTTTGTTTTGTTAAAGTGCTGATGTAAGTCATATAGTGCAAGAAGATAAAAATTGTACAAACCAGGCTATTCAGCCATCCAAACCAACAAGCACAGCCTCTTCCCCCTCTGCAGGCTCTCTGCAGTGCCAATTAGGTCACTGGGATCAGGTGCAGGCATGCCCCTGCCCTGACCAAGCACTTGGTTGTGTGCACGACCAGGGATTGGGTGTGGATAGGAAGCACTGCCAGGGCTGGTGATGCATCGAGGTCTCCACATGTGTGGAAAGGGGCCTTTGTTGACCCCAACTGCTCATAGGTCCTCCTTTGTGGGTGTATATCCCTCTGTGGATCAAGCCCTATAGCTGTGCTCACTGCATGTCTTGCCTGCTCCAACATATCCTTCAACAGTTATCCTCCTTATTCCCCTTTAGGAAAATTGAATTACATGAAGTTCTGGAGATTTTATTGGAACTAAAGAGTAATGGGAGCTGTGGACCTGATGGTCTGACCTCAACTATGTTAAAATATTCTGCTTTTCAGATAGCCGGTCCTTTGACATATTTGTTTAACCAGACTATTTTCTTGGGTTATCTTTCACAGGCTTGGAAGCTGGCCAGGGCTGCCTCTATTTTTAAGGGGGGAAGCCCTGGTAACCTATCCAACTATAGACCTATTTCTTTACTTCCTATTGTAAGCAAAGTACTTGAATGATCGCCAGCTAGGCAACTTGTGGAATATTTTCAAGAACGTAACCTTTTTGATCAATATCAATCTGGATTCCATAAACTTCATGGAACTGTGGTCTCCATGTCAAGGGTCTTGGATGACATCAGAAAGGCAAATGACAGCCAATGTTTTAGGGGGCTATTCTAGTTGATCTCTCCAAGGCCTTCGATACAGTTGACCACCAACTTTTGTTACAGAGACTTTATGAAGTGGGTTTAAGTAGGGAGGTATTAGCATGGCTTTGCTCATACCTAAACCACAGATGTCAAATTACAGCTATAGATGGTGTTGAGTCTGTCCCATTGTCTGTGGTTAGAGGTGTGCCCCAGGGCTCTGTCCTGGGTCCCCTCCTTTGTTTTGATTTACTAAAAAGATCTGGGTAAAAATGTGTGTGTGGGGGGGCTCTAGCTATCATCTATATACTGATGATACAGTAATTTATATTTCGCAACCATCAGTATCTGAGATACAGAACGAACTCCAGAGAAGCTTCAATGGACTCCCAGTGTTTTTCACAGGGTCTAAGCTGAAATTAAATACTACTAAGACTAAATCTATTTTATTTGGGCTGCCTGTCAAATTGTAGTCATGTGAGAAGTTAGTGGTATTGGATGACATCAGAACTGCTTTGGAGTGTGTTGACGCATATAAATATTTGGGGTACTGGCTTGAGCAAAATGGTTCTGGGAATAGACATGTGGACAAATTAATTACTGAAGTTGGTAAGAGGGTGGGTTTCCTGTATAGAAACAGCATTGTCTGGATGCAGAAACTTTAAAAACAATAGTGCAGGTTCAGATCTTACTTTTGTTTGATTGACGTTTTATATAATAATGCTTCTCTGGATCGGCTTCACAGACTGGGTGTATTTTAAAATCATTTAGCCAGATTGATCTTGAAATGTCCTATGAATGTGCATCATTGTAAATTGTATCAGAGGCTTGGTTGGATTTCTTTAACAAACAAGAGGAAATTACACAAATCTATTTTTGGCTACAAGAGTGGACTGGGACTTGTTCCAGATTCTTTAAGTAATATATTATTTTTTAGAAACATTGATCCATCCTTGAGAAATTCTAATGCACAGGAATTATTAGTGCCAAGTTCCAAAACTAAAAGATCTTTGTATTTTTTTAATCAGTTTGTTCCCATTTATTGGAAAAAAAACTTTCTTCTGAATTTAGAAGACTACATGTAAAACCTTTATCTGTTTCAGTGCTGAAACATTGTCTAACATCTTCTCAACAGGCCTGCACTTGTTTTAGTTAACTGTAATTTTTTTGTATGTGTGTGTGTGTTATTTATTTTCTCCCCTACATGCTACCGCCTCAGCCACTCCTTCAGGCTGTGCCAAGGCTGCATCTGATCCATCTTGTTCCCGAGTCCCATCCTCATATTGCAGTCGCCCCAGGATAACACGGATATAACACTTCGCCAGGTGAGTCCCCCTCCTCTGAAGGGAAAGGCACCAGAGGGGCAGGCTAGCACAATACTTGGCCCTCAGGGAACTGCTGAGGGACCGGGAGCTCTGGGACATTGATGGCATCAGATCACCAGGCGGCCATAATCCGGCTGAATGCAGAGCCATGTTCCGATTTTTCTGGTAATGTTCCCTCGCGTTGTGTCTGCCCTGCCCCTGGTCTCTTCCGGAGGCCACTGCAGAGTGATGCATCCCAGCTACCCACCCAAGGAGAGGAGAGCAGTCTTACAGGCACTCAATCCTCCCCTTCCCCTGCCAGCCCCTGGTGTCCTGAGTCTGTTCCCGAACCCAGGTCACTGGCATGGCTCGAGTTAAGGCGCCTGTGCCTCAGCCCTCTGTGCCACCGGGCTGGCTAAACTGTAATTTATGAAGGTAACTATGTGTACAGTGTTCGTAAGTTATATGTACTTTCATTTGTATTTGTATTGTACTAGGAGGTCACCATTGTGAATGAGCTTTTTGCTCAATGGTTGCAGTTTATTGAAAGTATCATTAGTAAACTATTTTTAGAAGGACACAGTTACAGCAATCATTGTCATCTTATTCAATTCAATTTTTATTTAAAAGCAGAGAATAGGCCATTGAGCCGAGGCTAATTTTTAATGGCATCTTGGTGCCACAAGACACATGGAAAACATATTTACAGAAATATATCATATGATCCACAAGACAAATACAACATTATGCATAATAGTTCCTAAAGCCATTATATTGTATAGTGGGCCCTTGTTCAGCATAAATTTCCATCCTTGTTGAAATGTTATTGTACTGTATTGTACCGGTCCTTTTTAATGTCTTTATAAGTGACATTGCAGAGGAACTGGAAGGAAAAGTATGTCTCTTTGCAGACGACACAAAAATCTGCAACAGGGTTGATACACAAGATGGAGTGGAAAGGATGAGAAGGGACTTGGCAAGGTTGGAGGAATAGTCATATGTATGGCAGCTCAGATTCAATGCAAAGAAGTGCAAGGTAATGCACATGGGAAACAAAAACCCAGGGGAAGAGTACACAATAGGGGGTGAGATACTGACAACAGTAAAAATGGAAAGGGGCCTGGGGATAATTATATCAGATGACCTAAAAGTGGGCAAGCAATGTGAGAAGGCAGTAAGGAAGGCTGGGGGGATACTGGGATGCATAGGGAGAGGCATCAATAGTAGAAAACAGGAAGTTATTATCCCTCTGTACAGACAGTTGGTGAGACCCCATCTGGAGTATTGTGTGCAGTTCTGGAGACCCCATCTCCTCAAAGACATAGACAGAGTGGAGGCTGTCCAGGAGGGCAACCAAAATGGTGCAGGGTCTGCACCAGAAGACATACGAAGAAAGACTAAAGGAGCTTAATATGTATACCCTTGAGGAAAGAAGGGAGAGAGGGGACATGATAGCAACTTTCAAGTACCTCAAGGGAATCAACAAAGTCCAAGAAGGTAGCATCTTTCAGAAAAAGAGATGTGCAAGAACAAGAGGGCACAATTCAAAGATAGAGGGGGGATGGCTCAGAGGTAATGTGAGGAAGTATTTTTTCACAGAGGGTTGTGGATGCATGGAACAGCCTCCCTGAGGAGATCGTGGAGTCAAGAACAGTGGGGGAATTCAAGATTGCATGGGACAGACATAAGGCAGTCCTAGTGGGGGGGGGTAGGAGGAAGTAAGCTGTTGGTTAACTAGGATCTACAGCTTATCTGTTAGGTAGGAAAATGGGCAGACTAGGTGGGCCAAGCGGTCCTTATCTGCTGTCAAATTCTATGTTTCTATGTTTCTACAGTTTGAAGGTCATGGAATAAGGTTGTACCCTTCTGTGGTACATCAACATATCAATTGATCTGAAATCCATGGGCCACCTGCACTGAGAGCCACCATGCACACAATTTTTTTTTCCTTAAACAAAGCTGTTGAACTGCCAGGTGTGGGAGAGGTAGGCCAGACCAACACAAACTCATAACAGAACAAACAGGTAAGTCCTTTGTTAACTTTTTTCTTTGTTTTTTTTTTATCTTGCTGCTTTTAAAACAAGACTGTTGTTAAACAGTCATTTCAGAGTGAGTCCTGGCATGGCTCCCACTATTACTTTTGCCAGTCACTCAGGGCTCCCCTAAGACTAAAGAAAAAAAATATACACTATAAAAAGTACTGGTTGGGCAACCACATGCCCAACCAGCCTGTGCTGTCACCTTGGGCTTCTGATTACATTGGACCTCTTGAGCTTCACTCTCCAGGTCTCATGTAATCAGAATCCCCCTGTGGCAGCACAGGCTGGTAGTGCATAGTTGTCCAGCAGGTATTCTCTGTATAGTTAAGGCTGATGTGATTGTGTATGGAAATCCATACACTGGAAAATGTTGCTGTGCTTCAGTTGTGACGAACCTACTACAGCATGAGTTTTAATTGTGCTGCAGTAGATACGTCATCAAACAATGCTTCTGATGAGCTGTTTCAGACACACTATGGAGGGAAAGTACACAGTCTGTAGCACTTTTAAATGTTAGAGAATGAGAATTGAGTGGCAGCATGAGCGGGAAGGACAGGCATATAGACTTTGCAGCATAGGAGCAGAATAATCAAACATTTGGTATGGTG
Source organism: Neoceratodus forsteri (assembly GCA_016271365.2). NCBI lineage: Eukaryota > Metazoa > Chordata > Ceratodontiformes > Ceratodontidae > Neoceratodus > Neoceratodus forsteri. The sequence goes on from CM057453.1 coordinate 439,894,574, forward strand.
TCATTGAGAGTGGTATCACATCTAGTTCACATGGACCGAAGGAGCATGATCAAGAATGCATAATGAAAAGCTTGAAATATGAAGAAGCAAGGCATGCATAACAGCACTTGTGTGATTGTGCATATTGAAGAGGAGCTTTAACCATGCAGTGTTAGAGTCACATTAGGAAAGGTGGTGATCCATGGTGGCATGATGTGGTGATAGTAAATCTACATTGTTTGTGTTTGCTCATGGAGTACTGTATTTCACTGGAGTGGTGATCCATGGCGGCATGATGTGGTGATAGTAAATCTACATTGTTTGTGTTTGCTCGTGGAGTACTGTATTTCACTGGTGTGGTGATCCATGGTGGCGTGGTGTTGTGATAGTAAATCTACATTGTTTGTGTTTGCTCATGGAGTACTGTATTTCACTGGAGTGGTGATCCATGGCGGCACGATGTGGTGATGGTAAATCTACATTGTTTGTGTTTGCTCATGGAGTACTGTATTTCACTGGTGAGGTGATCCATGGTGGCGTGGTGTGGTAATAGTAAACCTCCACTGTTATGTGTTTATTTGTGAGTACTGTATTTCACTGCCATAGTGATCCATGGCGGTGTGGTGTGCTATTAGCAAATCTACCTTTCTCTGTGTTTATTCATGGAGTACTGTATTTCACTGGAGTGGTGATCCATGGTGGCATGGTGTGGTAATAGTAAATCTACACTGTTTTGTGTTTGCTCATGGAGTACTGTATTTCACTGGAGTGGTGATCCATGGTGGCATGGTGTAGTAATAGTAAATCTACACTGTTGTTCTATGAGTGGCCAGTGTGCAAGGCTTTTTCCTTTACACCATTTTTGCTTTAGCTGTATTTGAGAGGCACAGTTTTGCCTTGCAGCATTTTGCTGGCTCTATTTTTTACTGCACTGTTTTTTTTTAGCTCAGTTCACATGGAACCATTGAGAGCAGCTGTGTCATTGGGGTGGGGGTGGGTAGTAATCCAACAGCCAATGTGGCAGCTCTGAGAGCAGTGATGATCTGGGACAAGAGAAGTAACTAAAAAAGTGTACTAACTGGACCAACCAAAACAGTAAGTTCTGTTTTGGTTTTTCTTTTTCATGGTAACCCATACACTATACATAATAAGGTATGGCCAACCATACACACAAAGGCTGATTCAACCTCCGGGTTGCCATGATAACAGGAACTCTTGAACTTCACTCTCAAGGTCACTCTGTTGTCAAGGCGACCCCTTTATGGACATGTAGCCTTGTTGTATATAGTTGCCTATACATGATTCTAAATAAGTAATACAATATAAGATCCAAGCACCTAGCAATCATGTCTGTTAAGAACTACATCAGTTAATAATAAGTATACAATATTAAATAAATTATACACTTCAGTTTGTGTATGCTCCTTTAGGAGATTATTGCAGGGAGAAGTAAGTGTGCAGTCTGGTAGTAGGCTGCTGACTTTTTTTTTTAACTCACTGGAGTAACTTCAATGAATTCGTTGGCAAGTAGGGTCTGAGCATAAACCAGCATGAGTCCAGTAACTGAACCACCACAGTAACAGGAGAGATGATTACTGACACAAGCACTATGTAGAAGCTAATGAACTCAACAATCACGTCACAAACCTCAACATCACCCCACGATCATGTAACAATGATGTTGCACTAAACAACTGCATTATACCAGACCTCCTTGCTTGAGCATTTGAGCACCACCTCCTCCCACAGTCAAAGGACCCCCATTTTGTTTATACCTGCTTTCTCACTTCAGAGTCTCAGGAGTACTCCATCATAATAAAGTGTGCAAAGGCACTGGGGTTGACTATCTAGAACCTGGATTTCTTAGATTGGCTGATGCATGTGTAAGCGTCGAGATCTATCCCCCACAAATCCATTTTCTTTGTGAGGAAGGAGAAGTAACTGCCCACTAGGACAGTGGCAGAGGTTGTTTCCTGTGTAATCCTCTGCCAGGGTTAAAAGGCAGAGTTAACCATAAGAAATTTGACTTGTGTGTGTGCATGCCTCTGTAAAGCAATATAAAGACTTTTAAAACTACAGAAGAGACTGTGGTTCCATGTCAATAAAGAATTAAGTGAATACTCCTAGTGGGCACTATTCTTGCAAGCACTTAGATTCTGGAAATTGTAGGTGTTCTTCTACCGGTGAGTTCAGAAGGGGGAGAACCCAGTAGCCTCTCTACTCCCCAAAAAGGAGATAACTGGTGACCCAGTCCCAGCAAAAATAAGACTGCTGTTATTTTCAGACCTGTGGAGTGTGGGATAGTGAATGAAAAGTTTCCTCCAGAGAGTCCATTAATTGAGGGTCAGACTCCAGTAGGGGACATGCTTGAGTGCATTCCACTGCCTCTACCAGGGTAATATGTTCAGTATCTATGGAAGAACCAACCTTGTCCAATTCCTAGTGGGAGCTCTTCTTCCCTCTCTGGGATTAGAATGGGGTTAATAAGGGTATGGTTCATAATTACCAGTACCTATAGCCCCTGGAACCTTTTTTCTGTATGGAGCTGGCAAAGTGTAAGGGGGTAGTCTAGAATCTGTTTCCGTTGCCATCCTCCATTGGAAAATAGACACCAGCTAAGCCAAGCGAGTTCATCTACAGCATAAGGTTATGGGAACCAAAGGTAACATTTATTGTCTGAATGAAGACTATCCCTGTAGTTTCTGCTGGGGCTACCATGTCCTAATGAGAAGTAAAGATGTGGTAAACATCAATAAGGGCCAGCTACTCTACTCTATACTCACCCCTCAGACTTACCCTTCTCCCTTCCTTCAATGCCCTCAATGGTACTGCGATCGAGGATGTCTCTTCCTTTAAGTACCTCAGGGTCTGGCTGGACTGCCATCTCAATTTCTCAATGCATGTAGATGAAGTCCACCATAAGCTCCACCCAGAGTGTGCTCTACAGGAACAAAGCCAATATCCTGCTTCTTGCCTGCTGAACGATCGTTATAAATATGATTCTATCTTCAGCTTTGCTAACATCATCTGCAACACCTCTCCCAAGTTCACACTTACCAGACTGGACCTCCTCTTACACTCCTTTTGCCTTGGATTGTTTTCACTGTACTTGCCACTGCTCTCTTTACTTCTCCCTCTCCTTCCCCTTCCTTGATGCCAGGTGCTTCACTGCTGTGCCTTATTCATATCCAAATTCTGGCTTGACTCCCTCCCTACCTTTCCTCTCTCCTCTCTACCCCCTTACCTCATACCCTCTCCATAACAATGTTTCCCATTCCATTTCCCTCCTGCCCCCAGGAAATCTACTTCTGACCAAGCTACTTTCTCATATCACTTTCTTTAGCACTGGGCCTCTCTTCCCCTATCCATCTGCTTAACCTCTTCCCCCTTCTCCCTCAAGTTTCTTCCTTGTGACATTACATCTCCCTTCTGCAACTATTCATGACCCCTGACCTTACTGCCATACTCCACACAAGGTTTGCACAATTGCACTGCTATGCTCTGGGAGTCCTCCCCCACCCAAGGCTTGTGCAATGGCACTGCTATTCTGGGAGTCCTCCCCCACTCACTTTTACTTGCACCAAATTTTGGTGCGCTTATCTATTGATGTTTTGTACTTTACACATTACTTCACACTGTTGTACCTGGCACTGAATTTGTGGCCACACAACTGTTGCATTGTCTACTCCCCCCCCCCCGGCACATCTGGAATGAACTGTTACCAGCTTGGTATGTCTTCCCTGGTAAAACTTTTTAAATAAAATAAGTAAATAAATAAATAAATAAATTGTCCAGTGTAGACTGTGATGTGTGTTTCTGTGTGTTTACCGGTCACACCTCGTGGTTCCATACACCCATACTGCCTATGTCCCCAAGACCTGATTTTAACAAATATAAATGTTCATAGTGTACACTCCTCCCTGAGAGCTAGAACCATCCTCACAAAGCCCCTAGACCAGGTAGGGGCCTTACACATATATTTTAAAACCTACTATAGTTCTTTTGACTACATCTCTATCAAATAGTGAAGGTCCATGAATTTGGAAGTGGGGCAGGGTAACCCCTGGTGCAGAGGAGGGAGTCAAATGAATCTCAGCCAATAACAACCAAGTTCTGTTAATTTAGTGCTACTCAAAACACTTCAAAAGTTTGTGCATTTTCAAGTCTGTCTTTACATGGAACCTTCTTATGCTAGTAGAATTTTGTTTTAGGGATGGATTTTTCACCACCATGCACATGTGTCTTAAAAGATCAAATCTGCAAAAAAACACAAGGGATTAGTTACTCAGTTTTTTTTTTTTTACTGCGTAGGTGCACTAGACAATACAAGGTAAGACCTGGGAGAATACAAAGAGTGAAAAACAGTTTTACAAAACAGTAGAGGTTACAAAAACATAGTGTGACAATGATACAAAGGATCAAAAGAGTTTTATAAGAATGGTAGAATTTTCAAACACAATGTAACAGTGTTACATAGATTTCAGAAACATATTACAAGATGAAAGCAGGCAGTGAGATACAGCCCAGGTACACATTCATTGCATAAGTAATTGTGATTTGGCACTCAAGAAACAAGAAAGTACCTCAGTTACAGTGAAGCTATTTGAGGATCTTTGGAACCTGTGTAACTTCCTTGTAAAATGAATATGGTGGGTAAGTTGAGTCGTTGACAATGTAAAACAACAGATATTGTAGTAAGTGGTATGGCATTTTGTTGGGTTACATAGAAACATAGAAATTGATGGCAGATAAGGACCGCTAGACCCATCGAGTCTGCCCATTTTCCTTGCCTACTATAAAAGCCGCAGATCCTTCTTTGAACTGCCTCCACCCTGTCTATGTCCTTACAGAGATGTGGCCTCCAGAACTGAACACCGTATTCCAAATGAGGCCTCGCCAATGATCTACACAGTGGCATCACCACTTCCTTCCTCCTGCTGGTGATACCACTCCCTATGCTCCCCAGCATCCCCCTGGCTCTCCCCACAGCCTTGGCACATTGTTTGACCACCTTTAGGTCATCGGATATGATTACCCCAAAATCCCTTTCCTGTTTGGTGACCATCAGTCCCCCTTCCCCCATCATGTTATCCTCCCCTGGATTCTTGCACCCCAAATGCATGATTTTGCACTTTTTCACATTAAATCTCAGCTGCTACACTCTGGACCATTCACCTAGTTTACCTAGGTCCTTCCTCATTTTTTCCACCCCTCCAGAGTGTCCACCCTGTTGCAGATCTTAATGTCATCTGCAAAGAGGCACACCTTCACCCTCCAGCCCCTCTGCAATGTCATTTATGAAGACATTAAACAGGACTGGGCCCAGGACTGATCCCTGTGGCACCCTGTTGGTCACCGTCCTTTCCTCAGATTGAGTACCATTTACCATGACCCTCTCTCTTCTATCACTCAACCAGTTCCTAACCCAGTGTACCACCTTGTGACCCACTCCCAGGCTTCCCAGCTTATTCACAAGTCTTCTACATGGAATGGTATTGAAGGCCTTACTGAAATCCAGGTAGGCCATATCCACCACTCCCCTGATTCACCACCTTAGTCACCCAATCAAAGAAATCAATTAGATTTGTTTGACATGACCTTCCCGCTGTGAATCCATGCTGTTTTGGATCCTGTGCTTCACTGAATTGAAGGTGTTCCACAATCCTTTGTTTAAGTAGTGATTCCATAATCTTTCCCACTATCAAGGGGAGGCTTACTGGTCTGTAGTTTCCAGCCTCCTCCTTATTGCCACTTTCGTGAAGAGGGACTACATCTGCCCTCAACCAGTCCTCTGGAATCACCCCTGTATTGAATGACTCATTGAACAGGGCTGCCAGTGGTGCCACCAACACCCCCTGTAGTTCCCTTAATATTCTAGGATGCATCCCATCTGGTCCCATTGCCTTGTCCACTTTCAGTTTTGTGAGTTCTTTTAGGACTCCCTCTTTCGTAAATGGACTGGTGTCCATCTCCTTTGATTATTTGAGAGAATAAGACAAACCCATAGGCAAGATTAGGTAATAAGGCACCCTGAGCGATGTTAAGTCTGGCAGCAGGAGTCAAGGCATACTGTACTCTATGGACAAGTCTGGGCTTGGTGTTGACAGACTTGCTTGAAGTAGCAATATGCAAAGGGAAATCTAGGGCTGGATCAAGGGTGAGACCTAATTATTTGAAAGATTGCACAGCAGCAAGAGGGGAGCCATCAATGCCATGGCAAGCCAGGCCATATGTACATGCCTTCAGCATAGGAGCTGACCCAAATAACATGGAGTGAGTCACACTAGTGTTGATGTGCTTGTTCTGTAATAGCCAAGACTGAATTTCACAGAAATCGGCATTGAGCTGCAACTTAATACATGCTGTGCTCTTGTAACTACAGCATAACACCACATTATCAGCATTATCCAGGTGGAGCATGAGGCAGGAACTCTAGACATATTATTTATAAAAATGTTGAAAAGTAAGGGGCCAAATATGAAGTCTTGAGGGACTACAAGCTTAATAGTGGTAAGATCTGATTTGGAGTGATCTTTACCAAATTGCTGCCTATTGCCAAGATAGCTAGTGAACCAATTTATAGTGGTTGCCAAAATATCAATGGACAACAATTTGGTCTTGAGAATAGAGTAATCAACAAGCTCAAAGGCTTTTGTAAGGTCAGTGAAACCCAACCCTGTGAACATACCAGTTCCCTATCATATGGTCGAATGAAAAGCAGTGACCCATCAGAAGGGCAACAGACCCCCAGGGTGACAACATTTGGAAAAGTGTTTTTATGTGGGGGGTTGCCCTGCACCCCTTCGGGAGGTTTTGCCCCTCTACACCCTTACTATAGATTCCTACCCGAGGGGTCCTAACTGGGAAGGGCACCCATGTTGCCCAAATTGTCGGCGCATTATTCCGTCGCCCTTCTGATGGGTTAACATTGTTCAGTCAACCTCTTGACGTGTTACCAAACATATCCCTGCCTGTGCCTCCATTGTGTTGGTGAACTGGATGAGGACTGTTGAGATACAGTGACTCTGTCTAAAACCATGTTGGACAGGAGATTGTAAGCTGTAATTATGTAGGTACTCTAATTTCTATAGCCACTAGTTTCTCAAGAATCTTGCTAAGAATGGACAAAATTGCTATAGGATAATAATTTTCTAATAGTCCTGGACATGATCACTGTCAGTAGATCAGATTATAGTTTGCCTTGGGTACTGCCAGAATCCATATTGGTTGGCCCCTCAATTTATATACAGTGGATTCTGGATGTATGCATGCACAGGCTCGGGATAGCCTGTTTTTGTGCATTCATCCGAAATGGCATACAACTGAAATGCCACTGGAAATAATGGGCACCCTAGGAATTAATGCTAGTTACATCATACCCACCCACCACCATAAAACCCACAAAACTAACAAAGCACAAGGTTTTCTGTAAGTGCTTAACTGGGTTTAGTCATTTTGCCATTTTCTGCTGATCTTGTGACAGGAGCGCATGCTGAAAATTCTGATGCCAAAAATACAGTATGTGGCTCAGTATACTTTTGCTGCATAGATGCTGAAAATTCCAACTTCTGATTGAACACCGAAAATAAGGACAGAAAATCAGAACATCGGGGGGCAGTATTTCAAAAGAATATTTTGACTTTCCAGAATATGAAAACACAGTACTGCCAGTTACAGATTAGGTGATCAGCTTTTTAGTTTTTGTTTATTGTAATGCCTAAGACCTTGCTTCTGTGACCAGAAGATCGGGGGTTTATGAACAGCAGCAAAACGCCGGAGAGCAGACATAGATTTACTCTGAAGCCCACTCAGCTAAGTTGGAAGAGTACAAAATATAGGACTAGAAAATCAAGACATCTTGGGGGGGGGGGGTGTCTCAAAAGGAGATCGTAGTGGAAGGTCAGTGTTTTAGAAGTCTACATGATTCAGTGTGCTGTTGCTACCTAGATGCTGCTTGCAGTTAGTGAGGCAGTCTCCAGTAAAAAGCAATTAAGGGCCATTGGTGCAACTGTTAACAACAGCCACTTTACAAGTAATTAACAGTGAAGTGCAGCTTAATGCAGCTTAAAAAAAAAGGCATAGAACTGAAAATCTATGTACACACAACCAATTAATTTAACATTATGAGTATAGGGAAAAAATTGTGACTAACTCCATACCAGTTGCAAAGAAGAAGAAGGGCAGTCAGCGCCATAGCAAGGCATTTTTGTGCTCAGGGCAAGCCACACATTTTGCACCCTCAGCCCATACTGTACAGAAAACAAAAGAAACCCTTTTCATTAAGGCCATGAACAATGAGTTTGCATGCCAGCAACAGGACAGAAGCACAATATGGCTGAAACTTCAAACTTGAATTTGGCTACTTCAGAAGTTCAATTCAAATTCTGAGCAGTCGAGTCAACTACTACCCAATGATGATTGTGTGGAGGAGTCAGGAGTGTGAGTGCCAAGCTAGCTGACAAGACAGCCTGTCCTGAGGACAGGACTCATCAACTCACACTCCTAACCATGCGACCATCAGCACCCCCCCCCCACCACCAGTCACAAAAAAACTCGACTTCTGCTCATAATTAATTTATTCTTTTCTTTTTTTATAAATTAAAACCTACTTTGTTAAGTGTGATCACAATGAGATTGACGAGAGAGGGTGAGGTGACTCACATGAGAACAGCAGCAAGCAGCAGCAAAAGCATACAAAGCAGGGTTAGGTAGGCAAGAAATAAAAATTTAATTAAGGCACCTGACCTGACGGCAGGCAGCAAAGCAATTTTATTCTCTGGGGCAGTTGTTGGCAGCAGAGCCAGAGGCAGACTGAGGGAGTCAGAGATGAAGACAAGGAGCAGCAGCCAGGCAGCAACAGACAGTTCAGTTGAGTTTCGACTTTAGCACACAATGCAAACCTGGCTGGCAACTAGTCTAGCAGCATGACTGGACCACCACCACCAGCGTAGCAGTTTTACTAAAAAAATCTAGCTGCTAATTACAGTACTGGGCCTGGTGACTGGAGTCACGTTTTTAGAGCTCTCTATGGCCTTTGACACTATCAATCATAAGACTATGGTTAGGAAACTGCAATATATGGGTTACAGTGCTGATTCTAAGGATTGTTTTATCATTTATCTGTCGAACAGAATGCAGCTAGTATATGTTTAAGGGGCAGGGTATGACTGGGACTCAGTGCAGAAATGTCCCTCAAGCATCCGTGCTTGGTCTGGTGCTTTTCTCTCTGTACCTGAATGATACTGGACATCTAGTGTAGGACATCCATGTACAGTACATCTGTACTGTGATGATGCAGCCATGTACTATCACAGATGTGCCAAAAGTGCTGCAGAAGGGTTTAGTTCAGTTCAGGTTGATTGTTCGCCTTTTCATAGACTTTGCAATTTAAAAATATATTTATATATTACACAATACAATTCACAATACTAATAATCAGTAATGACATTAGTATCCTAGACGTATAAATACAGCACCCCATAACGAGCATTTAATTGTGCAATATATCATGCTGGTACAAGTATTCTGTGCAAATCACGCCTATACATAAGAACATTAAATTGCTAATGCAAGTTTCAAATCTCTTAAAGTGTCAATACCCCTATCTTACTGTATAAAAGGATGAATGGGTATAGTTTTTAGCAAATTCCAATATAATGCCATAAAGTAAACTGGACCCTGCAAGGTTCAGGCCTGGTTATCTACATCGCCTGACAGTGTATTCAGCCAGTAATCAATCACCTGTCTGTACTAGCAGACAATAAAGGTCCTTTGACCATAAAAAACTTATTTGCTGTACTTCGCTTTATTCTTTAAAAACTCTATTATCTGTTACGGTCATTCTAACCTACACACCTCTTCTACCATATTCACTTCTATGCTACTTCCCTATTTCAGTGGCCTTCCTCATATACCCTCTTCTCCCTCTTCTTATTTTCAACCCCTTTAAAGAATGCTATGACATCTTGAGCCACAAAACTAATTGCTGGATTCATTAATCCATTCACCACCTGCACATCTCACAGATATAAAGTACTACAATACGTAGCTAACCATTTGGACTTACCCTCCTTATATCTTGGGCAATTTAGTAATGTGTGCGCAAGATGTTCTAGTTCCCCTTGATTGCAGACACATATGGCATGTCCTCCACTAAAGGCTCTCTCATGTTTTTATAATATCTTGCTTGTTTGGTGTTTGACCAAAAGAGTTCAAACCTATATTTTATAAAAACAATATTTAGTCCTTTTTATCACTTAATAATAATAGATAGGATTCAACCTATGTTCCCTTTCCTTTTTATTATACCAGTTACTTATCTTTAAAGTTTTAATCATCCCTAAATCTTTTAATTTAGGCAGTTTCCATATTTTAGATTTTAAAGAACAGTCAGCACCAAAGACCTCACACCCAAGTGTGGGACTGGTCCCAATGTGCACTTTGTGTGCAAAAACATTTGGTTTGCTTACTGTTTATAGTAGTATTGTGGTGTTTTGGTGCTGATCTGCCACTTGGACCCTAACCTTCTCTTCAGGTCTGCCATGCCCATATCTTGCTACTCTAGTGGGTGCCATCTTGCTGGACTGTGCAAATAACTGAGTTAGACACATAAAATAAAAGTAGAAAATGTTTATTCATCACAGGATACTTCTGCACACCATGAGGCTATGCCTCAGACTGAGGGGCTTCCCAGACTGTCCCTGGAATAATATAGCACTGTCAGGCAGTGCAACAACTGGCAACATACATGTTTTAAGAGGTCTTAAAGAGGCAGTAGCTAAACATTAAGCTACATGCTTAATTGTGTACATCACATCGCTCCCGGGGTCATGAAAGTGAGTACACTCAAACAAGCAATAATAATAACAATAGAAAACATGAGAACTGTTGAAAAATATCAAGCAGTACATGACACGACCTGAACTTAGGAGTACTCCAGTGCTGGGGAAGGGGGGCAGTATCTGGAGTACAATTGTGATCACTCACAGCAGTATCAGGGAAGGGGGAACACCGTAGTGACACAAAGGCTTGGTCAGAGAAAGTGCCACAGTGCAGCTCAGAGAAAAGGAAAGAAAGAGAAGGGACAGCAACTGGAGATTACCCAGAACTGCAGTATGCAGACTTTCAATAAACTGTTGCAGAACATGAAGACATAACATGGAACTGTCCTTTTGGAGAAGATATTCCTGTAGAGAAAAAAGTTAATGTGGTTGCAGTACCATTGGCAAAAACATTTATGCATAGAAACAGGTAAATTAGGACATTAACTGCAAAAGAACAGTTTAGACACAGACAGAGAGGAATACCATGAGCAACAGAACAAATAGTCCCTGAAACACTGAGACTGGCTGCACTAAAAGTTCAAGACTTCCATTGACTTTTTCAGTCAGTAGGAATAGTGCTATGAGTTCTCAACAGGACGAGGTAAAGTCCGCAAAAGTAACCCAAGAATTCTGTGAACTGTCAAAATTATACCATTTGACTCTGTAAGGCTAGGATCCATTCAGTCACAAATTTCTTTCAGAGAATCTTCTCAATCTGGTACACGGGTGTGCACAAGAGAGTCCTGAGAAGAAGTCTGAGAAGTCCCAGGAAGTTCATGTGAGTAAAGGTCAGGTACAACAGAATCTGGCTGGAGAGAGTTAGGAGCATGATGATCTGAATTAACTGGTTTCAGGTTATTTGAGGGAATTTCTGATTTTGGAAGAAGGGCGGTCTCAAGTGTAACTTCATTAGTGGAAGGACTGGGATCATCTGGGAGGGTGTTGCTCAAGTACTCACATTCAGATGATTGAGGTGGACTTTGTTAAACACAAGCTTTCCATCTGACTTGCATCATAGGCAGACATAAACTGGAGAAAGCTTTCTCACAATATGGAAAGGACCACTCCTATGGCAGAGCAGTTTCTTTGTGGCAGCCAGAACTAAGACAGGTCAATGCAAATAGACAGTGTCCCCCACAGAAAATGAAGGTTCATGTGACTTGGCTGCTGACATTTTCTGCATGGCAGATTTTCTTTGCTCCAATGTAGTTATTGCAAAACATCTGGCAAGTTCAAGCTGTTCCAGTACAGGAATGATGCAGGAGGAAACTGGTTCTGGAACTTCTAGCAGTGAGAGTTTATGCCCTGTGGAGTTATTGGATGGCATCCATGAACCAAAAAGAATGGAGCATACTCTGTACTGTCAACACAAGGGCTTGTGCTGCAGGTGAACTAAACAAAAGGAACAAAGTGATCCTAAGTGTCAGGGTTTCATCCAGGTACGTGGAGAGTGCATTTAGAATGGTAGACGTCATTCTTTCACTTTGCCCATTGTGGGTGATAGCTTATTGTGTGAGTCTTTATTATGTCAAGGAGTTTGCAAGTTTCTTGAACAATGGTAGAAAGATAGTGCTTCTGTCTGAATGCAGATACAATGGGGTGCCATGACAGCAAATATCTGTGTTGAGCAAGGCATTTGCTATAGTAGCAGCTTTGATGTCATTTAGTGGAATTAGTTCTAGGTATTTTGTAAGGTAGTCCACAAAAACAAGAATGTGGGGGGCGTGGCCTGACACCAAGCAAGATGGAGGCTTAATCACAGAGCTCTTCACTGACTGACTGAATCTAATATCATCCTCTGTCATCCAAGGTCATGAATATTATCTAATACAGGAGAACAAAGTAAGGAAGGATATTATCGCTACCAGGATTATTTTTGTCAAGATATTTTTTATAATTTCATATAATTTTTCTGGAGAGCTCACTGAGACCCTACAAGACATAACTATGGCCTACTCTGACAAACAATTTGATCCATTGGAAAAATTAGAAAGCATGTTTAATAAACTATCTATGGATATGCAAGATATAAAAACTGCTACACAATATAACACACAAATGATGGAAAGTATAGACACCAGACTGGCCTTCACAGAAAATAAAGTACGTCTCAATGAAAAAGATATACAAGAAATGCAAGCTACTATTAGATCTCAGGATCGGATAATTAAAGAACTACATATGAAAATGGAAGACCTAGAAAACAGAACTCGTAGAAACAATTTATGCATATTTGGCTTCCCTGAAGGAGTGGAAGACAAAAACACCACTATTTTCCTACAACAAGAATTACCGCATATGCTGCATCTTCAACCCGATGAAGACCTAACTATAGAACGCAGTCACCGCTCACTAGGCCCAAAGCCCTCTACAGAACAAAAGCCACGAGCTATAATTGTAAAATTTCTTAATTATGCCAGCGTTGAGCTAATTTTGAGGAAAGCACATGAAATAGGTAAACTTAAATGGCAGGATCACAAAATATACATTTATTGAGACTTTTCAAAAGAGCTATCTCTGAAACGTAAGGTGTACACTAATGCTAGATGTCTAATGCACCAGATGGGAATTCACTTCAATTTAAGGTACCCAGCAAACATGCAGCTTTATTTAGAAAATTCAACAAAAGATTTTTATGACCCTGACTCCCTTATGTAATTTTTGAATAATTACTCAGTAACCGCTAAAAAGGAAACTAATAAACAACAAAATGAACCTGCAATTTCTGCCTCTGAAAATCTGGCTTTAAAGGGAGCAAGCGTAACAGATCACCACAACGAAAGGGAGCATATGATAACTTCAACTGATAACTCACCAAAGGAGAAATCTCATCATGGACAAACAACACCCAAATCGCAACAAATTACTTCATCGATGAACGAGAGCAACCATAAATCTATTAATAAGGATGCCTCTAAATGTATTTCAAAGCCTATTACCTTTACTGGCGTTACGATGCAGAACAAGTATGCCGTACTGCAACATCTACCCTCCCAATGCGATGATACAGAAGCAGATGCTGGCATGCCGATGGAGAAGAGGCCGCTTTACATCAAATTGAAACTTCAAGTGTTATGAAGAAAAATCCCTACTAAAAATAATGAACCTCCTAAGAAGAAGGCCGAGGCAAAACAAATATAAAATGATAGCTTCAATTAAACACTTAAAGTGATCTTCAAAGTGAATTTAATTTAGTAATTTCATCTAGCTATCGCTGTGGGTATTATAAGTGGGAGCCTTGATTTAAGGAAATGTATTAGTCCTAATACCTTTAAAGTTTGAAAATTAAACAGAACTGTGAGATAACCCATATTCTCTAGAGGCAACCGCATGAATAAGTGGCTGTGGCGGGACTAGAAGTTAGGTACTGCTAGTTATACATTTAAAAGCTCAATATAGTATAAAAGCAAGTCTTACAAGAGAGATCTGTAATTAACTCTGGATGGCAACCAAATTACAGTTAATGGATCATAAAATAAGTCGAGAAGATTGCCATTTCTTATACCTGGACTGAGATGAAACAGATACACGGGTGCATTCTCTTAGCATTACATAAATGTTCTCTGATTAATCAATCGTCAGCCACTAATAAAGAAACCAAAAATTAACAAAATATATTTGAACTGCTGTCTCTGAAAATATGGGCTTGGAGGAAATAGATGGGAAAGGTTCCCGTAAAGAGAGGAATCGTCCGCTAATTATAACCGAGAACACAATACAAGAACGGTCTAATTAGGGACATGCGAAATTAGGACCGCGGCGAGCCATAAGATTAGAGAGTAAGTGAGATCTCAAATTTATGATTGGGGATACTGCCACTTTTGTTTTAAGATTCATCACCTCTGTTGGCATTACTGTGTAGAGTGGTTACGCCGCATTGCAGCATTTGCCTTCCCATAGCATCTACCTAGAAACGGACTTCGGCTTATCGAGGGAAGAAGAAGCCGATTGTGATTATGCTGAACTACATGAACAAGCAGTGGAAAATATCCCCTGTTGAAAATCAAGATTTACCAAAGAAAGAGCATTGAGATAAGGGCGGGTGTGGAGTTAGCATTTCTCTATCTGGACATCTGGGGAGAACATCGCGAAGTAACTTAATTCACTTTTCATATTTAACTGCTGCCAAAATATTGTAGCTGAGATCGCTGTCTTATGTAATATAACAGTTTTAATACCTCGATAATATGGAATTTAATTAGAGCTATGGGATCTCGAAACTCTAATGAGATAATAACAGTCGTAAGTGGCTGTGGCGGGACTAGCATCTAGATACTGCTTGACATAAGTTTAAAGCTCACCATAGTATAAAGGAAGTTTTCTTTTTTTACAAGAGAATCTTATCATTGATATTTGCCAATAACAATATCATAATCATTGGATTATAAACCATGACAAATATGGCATTTTTCTTTCCTAGTTGATCGTGATGAGTCAGTTATATTAATACAATCTCACAGTATTCCATAACTGATCTAGAAAATGTGCGCGCATAACATTGTATCTTGATGCATAAGTTGGCTTAATATGATTTATTTTATAGATCATTTATATAGAGTGCCTGCTTATATTTAATTGATAACTATATAATTAATAAGTAGGCTGGTACAAAATCTCTACGATGCAATATCATTTAATATAAATTACCTATATAGGGTATCCTTACGGCTTGCCAAGTTTTAGGCATTAAATTTATTGATTATTGTTTATACCTGGATCCCTTTGATTTTTTTTTCTCTAACATATTGATATTAATTTCTGCCAATGACATAGGAAAATTAATGTGTCATAATGCAGCAACAATATTTAATACAGATGGGCAGAAGGAAATTCAGCTCTTATAGATTACATGATGTAAAATTAATATACTCTTTCGGTACAAATGTAAATTTTTTTTTTTTCTCTTCTCTCTTTTCTTTCCTTACCAGAGATGATGATAGATTCAGTTAGGTTAGGGAATTATATCTACAACTTTAACAGAGCTAATTATATAACCTTTATAATCCTAATTTAAGGATTACGTTAAACAATACAATATAGACATTGTTGGTCATATTAATTTGATTATTACACTTAGGAAGATTGGATTAGTCCCTTTTCTCTGTTCTTTTTTTTTTTATTATTGGGATTTCCTCTCTTCCAGATATAAAAGCTGTGTCCTGATATACAGGGAGGTGGTCTTGGTCTTTTTGTATTTGGCTGTTTCTAAGACCGACCTTTCCACTCTGTATATCTGAGATGATAATTTTATTTTACGCTTACATGTTGTGGATGTTTAATTTTGCTAAGACTACAAATGTTAGAGAGAGCTGCATAGATAATCTTCAAAAAGAGAAATGTAAGCTTGTTAACTTAAGAATAGTTAAAATACCTGCCAACATGATAATAAGTTACAATATATATTATAATTCGTTCTATAGATCATTGCTGCATTTTACTCTGCATAAGAGTCACTTGATATATACTTATTACTCAAATTGGTTAATAACTTAAATACATAATGTCCAATCTAGCATTTTGTACTTGGAATGTCAAGGGACTCAATGCACCAAATAAACGCAAACAAATTCTAAATTATCTCAAAAAACACAAAATACAAATTGCGTTACTACAAGAAACTAAACTATTAGATGCAGACAATGACAGATTAAAAAGAGATTGGGTCGGTCAAGTGAATGCAGCATCGGCTACTACAAAAAAAAAGAGGTGTGGCCATACTGTTACATAAAAATCTGAGATGGACACCTTCTAACATACAGAAAGATACTGATGGCAGATGGCTTATCATAACATTTAACACCCCATCAGGGCCATTAACCATAGTCAATATTTATGCACCAAATTCAGATGATCCTAAATTTTTTTAGAGTTTAACCCAAATGTTTATTACATCGAATATGTACAATTCCCTGATGTTAATTGGAGGGGACTTTAACTTTACTTTAGAAGCATATATGGATAGAAGCAATGGTTCATTAGACAGTCACCCAAAAAGTTTATCTATTATCACTCAATCTATGCAGGATTTGGGCCTATCAGATATATGGAGAACTTTCCACCCTAGAGACAGAGAATATACGTTTTATTCTTCACGTCATCAGACATATAGTAGAATAGACTACTTGTTAACCTCACCTATAATAACTGCAAATACAATTGACGTCAACATTTTACCATTAATTATATCAGATCATGCTCCAGTTAAACTTCTAGTCACTTGGGGCCTTCCCCTTAAAAAATCCTTTGCATGGAGACTAGACCCCTTATTATTGAAGGATCCGAATTTATCCCCTGGATTAAAACACAAATAGAAGAATTTATACAAATTAATGACCCAAGAGATACGTCCATGAGTACTATATGGGAAGCACTTAAAGTTACACTTCGAGGCAAAATAATTAGTTATGCAGCCCATAGACGGAAGCTCAGGGAACAGCGAATTAATAACCTTGAAAAATTACTTGAAACAAAGCAAAAACTATATTCTAGCAACCCTCATCCCAATCCTTCCTCGAATCTGCATTATGAAATCTTACAATTAAGAATGCAAATCAATGAGTTAATATCTAGAAAGACGGAAATTGCTTTACTGAGAATAAAACACAAATTTTGGGAAGGGGCCGAGAAAGGAAGTAAAATTCTTGCTTACAGACTTAAGATGCAACAGACAGAACGTTACATAGCCGCTTTAAAGGATGATAAAGGGAAGATTCAAACTAATGAATCTGATATTAATCAGATAATGACATCTTTTTATAAAAAACTGTATTCCTCATTCCATACATCATCAAGTCTGGACATTTCTTCTTTCTTAGATAAGATAGCACTTCCATGTCTCTCGCAGGAGATAATACAATCTTTAGATACACCATTTACAGTGGAGGAGATAAGAAAGGCAGTTCATTCTCTCAAAAATGGACGATCCCCAGGTGGGGATGGCTTCCTTGTGGAAATTTACAAACTCTGTGAAGAACAATTGTGTCCTTTATTATGCAAAGTATTTCATGAATCATCTTTATTAGGCCAACTCATCGTATACTATGACAGATGCAATAATTACGATCCTTCCAAAAAAAGACAAGGATGCAACTAATCCAGCTAATTATCGCCCAATATCCTTACTTAATACAGATGGAAAGATTTTCGCTAAGATTTTAGCAAATTGTATAGAACCATATATCCCGCGAAACTAATTCATAAATCTCAAGTGGGCTTTGTCAAAGGAAGGATGGGTTATGTTAACTTACGTTCATTAATAAATCTCATTTACAAAGCCAAATCTCTTAAATCTCCCACAGCAGCGATAGCAATAGATTTCGAAAAAGCCTTCGACTCTTTAAGTTGGAATTTTCTTTTTCAAGTACTGTCTCGTTTTGGCTTTAGTGAACAATTTTGTTCCTGGATTAAACTACTTTATACCAATCCTCATGCACGAGTACTTACTAACTCTACTTTATCACAGACATTCAGACTAGAAAGGGGTACCAGACAAGGATGCCCTCTCTCACCTTCACTTTTTTATTCTAGCCCTGGAAACTTTTGCTGCCTTTATTAGACAGAATAACGAAATTAAGGGTATTAACATCGGTCATATACAATATACAACCCTGTCATATGTGGATGACATGTTAATTTTATTAGAAAATTTAAATACATCTGGAAAACTACTTAAAAACATTTTCGCTTTGTTCTCAAGACTTTTGGGATTAACAATTAACACTCAAAAATCAGAAATATTGCCATTGAATAAATACTGTATACCGAATATGAATATACATTTAGGTTTTCAATGGGCCCCACATTATATCACCTACTTGGGGATTAAAATTTCAACTGATTTCGACAAGATATGGGAAAACACTCTTCGGCCATTACTTACTAAAATTAAAGCAGACTTGGATAGATGGAAAAGTTTGAAATTATCCCTACTCGGCAAGATATTGGTAATTAAAATGAATATTACTCCTAAAATCTTATATTTGTTTGCCTGTATCCCTCTTAAGATATCTCCTTCCTTGTTGGAAAACATTGACAAATCTATAGTAAACTTTATATGGGAAGGAAATATTCCGAGGTTTAATCATATCAAATTACGACTACATTGGTCGCAAGGTGGATTTGGCCTACCTTGGTATATGGCCTATATGTGGGCTTTTAGAGCTCACAAACTATTAAGTGGTTTATGAAACCTAATCATAATGTTCCGTTATGGTGACGATATGGAAACTGCTCTATCTATAGGATATACACCTAATAGTAACATCTACTTCCGTTATCTCTAAACTAAAAACCCCACAATTAATGCATCAGTTCATTACTGGTTTAAAATGCATAATTGGCTTAAATCTGACCCTTCCCCCTTACCTTTTGCACCAATATGGGGCAATCCAAAATTTATATTAGAAAACAAACCAATATATTGTAAATCTTGGAGATATAAGAATATCCTATTTTTATACGATATTCTAACTGATAATGACAACTCATTAAATTATTTTAATAATATTCAAACAAAATGGAACATTCCTAAAGAAGAATTTTGGAAATATCTACAAGTACGTACGGCCATACACTCTAATTTTCAACAATTTAGTAAAACAGAAGTATCAACCTCATATATAAATACATGGATTAATATCTCTCATGGCTTAACCAGCAAAATATATAAGCAGATTAGAGACATATTACCAAATCAATCACTTTTGGCAAGAGATAAATGGAATCGGATATTAAATATAAGTATTACAGATTCTCAATGGAGTAGCTGTTGGAGAAGTTGTCACGATTCCTTTAAAGATATACGTAGTAGGTTAATTCAATCAAAATTTTACATTTATGGTACAAAACACCAGCTCACTTATACAATATAGGTCTAGCCCTTAACAATAAGTGCTGGCGATGTGATGCACCAAATGGAGATCTCTTACACATATTATGGACCTGTAAACCTATATCTGACCTATGGCACACTGTTCATATATTAGTCACCCAAATTATTAGACTTGATATTACTTTCGATCCTAAATTTTGCTTGTTAGGAATAAGGAATAATAATACAAAATTAACAAAATACCAATTCAGATGGCTCCAGATCTTATTTATGCAAATTAAGAGATTAATTTTAATCCAATGGAAAACTCAACTTATACCTACTTTAAAAGATATTTTTGACAACCTGACTCACATCGCATCTCTGGAAAGAATCTCATACCTGATAATAGACCGACTCAATGAGTATTACTTGTGCTGGCAGGACTATTTAAATTTTCTTCAAACTCAGAAAGTTATAACAGATATTACCTTTCTCTTTTCTTTTTCTTACTTTCAGAAATATTTTTAATATGGATATAGAGTTAAAATTAACTTTCTATGCAGCTCTAGGTTAGTATAGATTATGTTGTTCTTTGTATTTTTCTATATTACTAATTGTAATAAAGGGTGAACAGAATAAGTAAAAAGAGAAAATAATTTCGAATATACAATTACATAACCTTTTTAGGACACCATCTACGTGTACTAGTATACTGGTATTTTGGCAACACATTATATTTTATATATTATCATCTGTTGTATCTTGTATGCAAAATGTAATAGCATTCATATTTGATTTTGTACTATGTACCTGTGTAAATGATAATATCTATTAATAAATAGATTAACTGCAAAAAAAAAAACAAGAATGTGTTTGTTGCCAGAGTCAGAGCATGTTGGTAAAGGTCCAAGAATGCCTGTGCTGACTCGGTGAAATAGTTCTGTGGCTACAGACATTGGAATGAGGTGTGCCTTAGTTAGTCTGGCAGGAGGCTTTCTTTGGGAACAGGGCTGGCAGGATTTGACAAATTGGACAATGTCTTTGTCCATGTGAGGCCAGAAGAAGTGGAGCCTTGTCTTTTGGGCAGTTCTGTGGATTCCCATATGACCTCCAGAAAGTGCAGAGACAAGTGTGGAGAGAAGAACTTCAATGATTAGAGAGGCAGGCAGAACTAACTGTTCATGACTTATGTCCATGCAGTGGCCCTTGCTTTCCCTGGTCCAGATAAGAAAAAGCACACCATTATTGAAGAAGTATTGTGAAGCTAGGAAAAGAACATCCTGGCAATGTTACTTCTATTGTGGAAGATTTCCAGACTTTAAGTAAATGATTATGTCTGAGAACTGAGGATCTAATCTTTGTTGCGTTTTGACAGTTGCCAGGGAAAGTACATGTGCAGACCAGGTAAAAAGCTTTTCGGTGGAGTGCAGTAATTGAGGATAGGAGCTGCTACCTGAAGAAGCATTTGGGAGCAGCAAAGCAACTTGGGGTGCTGTAAGAAGTCACACACATAAAAATATATTGCAAAATAAAGATATTTATTTGTGGCTAGTAGTGAAGCAGTGGCAGGAGCCAAGTAACCCCAGCACTTTGGCAAACCACCTTCATCAGGGGGTGTGGCTGGAACAAATTGCACATCGCTTTCATAGAACCCCAAATAAAAATTCATCAGGTGCAAACAATTACAGAAAAGTTGTGTATACAAAAGTGAGTAAATTATATCAGACCATGTTAACCAATCCTGAGCTAACAGTCCTGCTTGGCAATAAATCCAGTTCAATCAGTTAAAATCTGGTACTGTATAAATTCTAGCAGAAGTAACATGGTTCTTAGATCACAGACACTTAGTAAACTTAATTCTATTCCATTCAGTCATTTGTCCTTCAACAGAAACATCAGTAGTCTATGATCAGTAATAGAATTTAACTATTTGAAACAAAGGTAGAGGGAGAGTGTGAGATGCTGTGATCACCCAAAGGGAATTTCAGGGAAAATCCCATTAAAATTTGAGTGGATCCACAAACTGCAGAAGATGTACAGGAAGAGCCTGTAAAAGACAGAAAAAAGATACAAAATATAAATAAATTGAATTGAAAGTCAGCGTTCGTCAAACTATCAGGTAGAATAAATATCTCAGGAATTTTATGCATTATCATGAAAGTGCTAATCAAGATGCTATATTCCTAGAAAAATGCCTACGTAGAAATCATACAGAGTTATTTGACTCCTAAGAATTCATAAGTTTACCCACATAAGGCAACATTCAGTCAGTTAATACCATCATCTGGTGATGGCCACTATTATTTCCTATGGGATTAAGTCATTTAGAAGCAAGCTGGTGCTCTTAACCAAGATGGCCACCAAAATGTACATTCAATAGAACATTTCCTGTTTGATATGCCCCCTCCAAGATGGTGGCCAACAGATGTTAGAGAGTTATTTCCTGCTTGTAGTATGTGTCCCACACAAAGAGGAAGGCTGAGGTGCTCTCCCTTGGAGAAAATGGCGATTGCCACCACAAACCTCCTCCTGGTGCTTTGGAGGGGAAATCATGACTGAGGCTTTGTGGTTGCCACTTGTTGCTAGGGAAATTTCTGTATTTATTTATTGCTCCCAGCATATATGTTTTTGGACTCCCAGGCTGCCCCTTCTATTTACTATTTTTATTGCCACAGTTATTGATTTATTCCTGTGCCCCTCAAGAGTTTGGCTGTCCTGTTATTTTTTTTTTGTCCCCAGTATGCAGCGTGACCAAGCAATTGGCTGAAGCAGCTGAGTGTGTGAGGTCTGAGAGCACAGCCATGGTTGTAGTGGAACTGGAGCCATGCAGTGCAGAGCAGAGCTGCAGACTGCTCTCTGAGGACACAGTTAGTTGTTGGTTTTTACCTAAGGAAAGGTGATGTGGCTGCTATAGTGTTGGACATAGGTGGGAGGTTGAAACCATTTCAAGGAGACTTTCTAGTGGAGTCGCAGGTTTGAAAAGGACCCGGCTCTGTGTGCAGTGGCAGCTGCAGGGCAGAGTGGGAGTCCCTGTGTAAGACAGCAGGGCAGTCTTTCGGTGGGAGTGCCTCATGGATCAGTGCTGGTACTGGTCCTGTTTAATGTCTTTATAAGTGACATTGCAAAGGAGCTGAAAGGGAAGGGCTGACTCTTTGCAGATGACACCAAAATATGCAATTGGGTGAACATTCTGGGGGTGTGTGTGGAAAAGATGAGCAGAGACCTGAGAAAACAAGATGAGTGGTCCAGGGTATGGCAGCTGGGTTTCAATGTAAAAAAGTGTGAAATAATGCACTTAGGGCACAGAAACCCAGGGGTGGAGTAAAACATTTATGGAATGCTATTGACAACCACCAAGCAGGAAAGAGTCCTGGGGGTAATCATAGTGGATGACCTAAAGGTGGCCAGGTAGTATGGCAAGGCAGTCAGGAGGGCCAGGGGGATGCTGGGGTGCATAGGGAAGGGGTATCCCCTGTCAAAAAAGAGAGAGGTGATGTTGTCTCTATATAGATCACTGGTAGGATCCCACCTAGAGTACTGTGTCCAGTTCTGGAGACCACGGAACTGATTCTAGAAGGTGCCTGCGCCAGATGCAAAGTGAGGCACAATGGGGGACTGCATCTGGTGCAGATGCGACAACAGCAAAATGTGCTATCCCAGAAAGATTGCCACTTGCAGTAAATTATCTGGAATAGCCACAAATTGTGGACCTGCACCAGAAGGAGTGGAGCAAAGAGCAGCATTGTCGCAAGTTCATGATGAAGCCAAGGACCAGGTCACAGAGGCCCACCCAAGTGGCCCAAAGGCAGAAAGCATTGTATCTAGCACAAACTGGGAAGCCACTGCAAGGCTGTGGAATGGGGCATTCAGTCCCCATAGGGTACTGTCCCGGTACTGCCAGGGCACCCATGTGTCTCCAAAGTAGACTGCCTGCTGTGGCAAGCTATTGCCAACCCCTGCAATCCCCGTTAACTGTTGTGGTGCAGTTGCCCCCCCCCACTGAGCAGTAGCCAGAATCCTTGGTCCTGATCATACGAAAAATCCAATCCCAGTCCATGTCCCCCCCCACTCTTGTGCTCCGCCCACCCCGGTGCCCACAGAACTGTCCAAATGTTACCTGGTGATCTAGTGGCACTATACAATACTCACATAACCCATCTTGTGGCTGGCCATGGTGGTCTTAGGAGGGAAGTGCCAGTCACAGAAGTGGGTCAGGGACGGGGGGAGCAGGTTGCTCGCCACTGCCTGTTGGGGTGGGGAGGGTGGGATCCACTAGACCACTAGTAAGCATGACAGGAATTTTGTTTAGTTTGTCAGGAGATCGGGGGCACTATCCACACTCCCAGAGGAGAGTGGAGATCATGGGGAGGGGTGCACTGTACCACCAGGGCTGTGTCTTCATCATCGGGATGTGGGGGCTATGCTACCAGGGAACAAGTGTGTTGACAGTAAGGGCAGGATTTAACAGGGTTTTTCCGGGGGTTCCATGTCAGTAGGGGTGACAGACAGCTCTGCCACAACATCCACCATGGCTCCTCCCCTGCTCCTACTGCACCCCACTGTACACCGCTATCCCACTGTCCCTGTGGCACAACCACATAGACCACCTCCTGACTGGTCTAAGTGGTGCCCCCTGCTGCTTCCATTGGTGGGGCTTTGAAGATACAAAAAAAGGGGATGTAGTAGCCCCACCATGGTGCAAGCCCCCTTGTGACCTGGCACACTGGGTTATTGGATGCAGCCCTGGCACAAGGGGCCTTTGGCACAGTGTGTCTGTGGCAGACACAGGCTGTCTTCCAGAATCACAGTTTGGTGCAACTTGTGATGCAAGTCACCACTTGCATCAAACTCATTCTGACACAAGTCCCTTGCGTCATTCTAACCCCTTTTAGAATCTGGCCCCACATCTCTGGAAGGACATACTGTAGAGTGGAGCTGGTACAGAGGAAGGCAACTAAAATGGTTCGGGGTCTGCATCAAAAGCCTTATAAGAAGAGACTAAAGGACCTCTCTATGTGAACCCTGGAACAGAGGAGGGGGGATATTACAGAGGCCTTTAAATACCACATGGGGTTAAATAAGATACAGAAGAGAAGTATTTTTCAAAAGAAAAGGTGCTCATGAACAAGGGGACATGCTATGAAGCTGGTGGGGAGTAAATTCAGGAGAGATGTGAGGAAGTACTTTTTCACAGAAAGTGTGATGGATTCCTGGAAGAATCTTCCAACAGAGGTGGTGGGGGTGAAAATAGTGGTGGGGTTCAAGAATGTATAGGACAAGCACAAGGGAATCATAGTGGAAAGGAAGGGGGGAAGGGTGGTAGATCAGGTACAGTCAGCGGGAAAAGTGTAGATAGAATGGAATGGGCAGAAGGGATTGGACAAGTGGTCCTTATTTGCCATCACATTCTATGTTTCTATATTTCTATGTGAGGGAGGGTCCATTTGTACCGCAACTGTTGGCCAGTATGCTTCCTTTTTATTTATTGTTTTTTTTTTCTGCCAATGTAGCATGGTCCAAAGCACCGGGTGCCTTCGTGGCTTCTGGTTACTGGTGAGCTGAGCCCTGTGGCACGAGGCAGGAGGAAGCAGGACAGAGTTGCTGTCCTGAGTGAAGATCAAATAGCAGTCATGAATTCGGGAGTGGGGCCAGTCCTTGGGGGAGCCATGGTTTGGCTCTAGTGAGGTGAGTAGGTGAAGCAGCAAAGTGCAGCCACAGTCTTGAAGTGCAGCCAGTGCTTAAGAGGAAAATGATGAGTTTCTGCTGCAAAGCCAGGAGGCAAAGCTGGATTGTAGCAGAGGTTACTGTAGGCCCTGAGCAACTGACAGTGTGGGAACCATCAGGGAGATGGGTGCATAGAGGAGTGGCCAATGTTAATGGGCCTGCCATGACAGCGATGTTGACTTGCAGAACAAATGGGGGGCCAAGGACAAAATGGAGCTGCAGGTGGGGTTGTGTTCGTGCAGCTGAATGGCTGTCATCACAGGTGTACTGATTAATTTTCTCTTTTTGACAGAGACTGTGGACAGTGACTGCAGCTGAGTTGTGTAGGGAGATCACTATTTACAAAATGGTGTTCTATGCAGGTCTTCTGCCATTAAGTTAGTGTTGCAGGAGGGGGGATTTGTAGGTTTGAAGATCCAGTGGTGCTTATAAAGAACTGCTGGCAAGTCATTAATTTATGAGGTGGCAAGCGCTGTACCATATTTTAACATAGAAACATAGAAACATAGAATCTGACGGCAGATAAGGACCACTTGGCCCACCTACTCTGCCTATTTTCCTACCTAACAGATAAGCTGCAGATCCTAGTTAACCAACAGCTGGTTCACAATCTTGCAGATGGGCTTGAGAGGACAGCTGGATGCATTTAGTATTGTTGCTTCTCTGCAGCTAGGGTTTCTGCGTGGGTGCCTGGGGGTCCACATCTAGCAGATGCTCAATGAGGGATAGTGACTAGGTACCCAACAATGCACTTAGTGGCGGGGGGGGCAGGTGTTGGCAGTTGAGATAGGGCCTGGGCAGAGAAGGGACACACATTCTCCACCATGAGTGGCATTTTGGTGTTGCTCTGCCACTAGGAACTTTACCTTCTCTTCAGGTCTGCCATGCCCATATCTCGCTGTTCCAGTGGGCGCTGTTTTGCTGGACCATGCGAATAATGGAGTCGGACACATAAAAATAGATAACGTTTTTCCTCACAGAAGACTTCTGCACACCAAGAGGCTATGCCTTGACTAAGGTGTTTGCCAGACTGTCCCTGGAAAAACATAGCACTGCCAGGCAGTGCAACAATGGGCAACATATGTGTTCTAAATGCTCTTAAAGGAGTGGCAGTGAAACATTAAGCCACATGCTTATTTGTCTTCACAGTATAGTAGATTGTATCAGTCTAATTTTGCTTACTTCTAGGTTGACTTCTGTAACTACAAATCCCAGAATCCCCTGCAGCTGACATCAAAGCAGTATTGCAGCAGTGGGAGATTCAATAGCCTGCAGTGCATGTTAGAGTTTATACAATCTCTGATCTTTTGTTTGCTGGTTCTGCTGTCCTCCTGGGGCTAAGTACAGTCATAGAGGACTGTACTTAGCCCTGGAAATAAGCAAAACAGGAAGACATCTGACTGGAGATTATAACTGCTGTCGGTTAACTAGGATCTGCAGCTTAATCAGTAGGTAGGGAAATGGGCAAACTAGGTGGTCCAAGCAGTCCTTATCTGCCATCAAAGTCTATGTTTCTCTGTTTCTATGTAAAAGCTCTAACATGCACTGCTGCAGTACTACTCTGATGTCAGCTGCAGGGGTTCTGGGAATTGCAATTACAGAAGATATCAGCCTAACAATAAGCAAAATTAGTCTGACACAATCTAATATACTACAGCAAACAATAAGTAAGCCAAAATGTTTTGCACACAGAAAATACACATTGGGACCAGTCCTGCACTTGAGTGTGGGGCCCTTTGTGCTGACTGTCCCCCTTTAACAGGTTGACATAGGCTTTGCCTTCCACCACATGCCTCTGTCAATCATTCCATAGACGTTCTGTATTTATATCTTGTAGTATGTTCTTAATCATTACTAACCATGGTGAATGTGTATCTAAACTAAACCAGGATTTTTTCCCTTTTAAACTTTGTTTTGTTAGCCTATTTTCTTCATGTAGTATTACTATAATCTAATAAAATGGCATTCTTTCTCTTCCATTCTTATTCTTCCCATTTCCGCTTTCAATATCTCTGCCAGAATTGATTTTGTTTACTTGCAAGATAGCTCTATAAGGAGAAGTAAAAGGCTGCTTATTATTTCCTGTACCTCTGTAACCCCAAACTTCCACTATGTACAGGAGAATACTATTTAATTTTGCTTCTGTAGCTTTTTATGCTGCTTCCAGACAGAAACCCCCATACGTACTACAGTGTTAAATCTTAAGAGATGTGATTTACTTTGATTTACTCTTGCCATAGTATATTTTTACATCCTATTAAAACTGAAATATAAACCCATATAGCAGAATGTTTTAACCTCTTCAAACCTTTTCCCTTCTATAAACCATCGTCTCGTGATTTTCTTTTTCCCATATACCATAATCTTACTTTTTCCTTTGTTCATCTGTAAAAAAGATTCTAAACAATATTTTTCAAATAATGCCAATTTTCTTCGAAGACCTATTGGAGTAACTGAAATTATTAACAAATTGTCTGTGTACATCAGCGCAGGTACTGAAGTCCCTCCAATATTTGAGGAGTTTCCTTTTTTATCTTCTAGGTCCCTGGAAGATCATTTATGTATAAGTTACAGTAAATAGTACAGGGGCTAACAAATATTCATGCTTCACTCTCACATTGGTTTTAAAAGGGTAGGTTGTGAGATCACCTTTTAAGTAAAGATTTTGTATTATTCTTAATAGAGTTTAGTCTATGGAAAGCATTCTACATCTATTCTTAAGTAAGTTTTGTGACACCAAGTCAGATGAACCCTTAAACTCAACAAAGACCAAATATAAATTGATTTTTTTCCTTATATAATATTCTTCTATTAAGTTGCACAAGGTGTAACATCAGTCTGTTGTAGAAAAGACTTTCCTAAAACCTGCTTGAACTCATTTCAAATTTGATTTTCTTCAACCCAAGCAATTGTTTTATTTAATATAATCATTGTAAAACTTTTGGCAGAGCAGGTAGAAGGTTTTAATAGATTAGAGGAATTACAGAAATTTTTAGCCCAGAAGGAATTAGTTCTTAATGCCAAAAAATGCAGGTGATGCTACTTGTCACGGAAGAGAAACAACATACCATAGCATAGCTGATCCTTTTACCATCAACACAAGTGGCAAAGAGTCATTGACATTTATTCACTCATATAGACGTATATGTGGATATATATAGATATATATATATATATATATATATATATATATATATATATATATATATATATATGTATACTGGCAGGCTCTGACTGCTCATTGGGTAAGCTAGACTTTCTAGTAAATAGACTGGACCAATATATTTTGGACACAATTAGAGATACATATCATTGTGATGTGTATCCCAAACTAAATTGGTTGCTACTTAGTAACAGGTAAGAGCTTTGTCTTTTAGACTTGATGGTAAGATCTGTCAAAATATGAAATTCCCTTGTACTGTATATAAGTGAATTATTGCAGGTGACAAAGGCATGACCAGAGCTACGTTCAGCCTGGGGACTTGAATATGATGTACCACAACACAAATACACAAGAGCCAGCAGCCACTCTCATTTCATGGCCCCTTGGTACAAAATCACATTCCAGTTCTGAGGCCCAGAAATGAACCAAGCCCCTCTGTTTATAAATTGCAATATTAGTGTACAGTGAAGGGCTTCTGTTGTGGAAATGGCTTTTATAATAAATAATTCAGGTACATGAATACGCTAGATTATGATATACTTTATGAAATGCTCTTGATTTGATGATGTTCCAACTTCTGTGACTGCAAGTACTGTATGTTTTTCACTGAACGTGTATGTGTATTTGCATACGTTAATTTTTGTAATATGGTTATTTGTAATGTATGTATATTTTTATGTTACCACCTTATATTCTGCATTTCATTTTTTTGTTTGGGATGCCTCTGGAAATGAGCCTTGGCTCAATGGCTTATGTGAAGTTTCCCAACATTAAACTTAAACCTAACCCATTTTCTTTAACCTCTTCCAATATTCACAACCGTGTGTTTGCTTGCACCCTTCTAAGGAAATATTTGCATTTATGTAGCTTCTCTCTGTACAAATCCCTGATGATCTCAGTGTGGTAGGGCTGGTCATCCTACCTTGGAATTAGAGGGACTCTATTCTAATTTATTTTTCTAAAGCCTGTTACAACAGCATTTTAACTATTCTATACTGCACTATCCTCTCCCTGTTCTGTCAGGATGGCCACCTACAGACCCCCCCCCTTGTTTTAATACTTTACTCTATGTTTCCTTTTCAAGTCCCTCTAAAATACATGCTGCATAGCTCAAAGTGACCAAACAATGTAACAGCTAGTTAACACAGTTTCATTTACCAATATAAAAACAGTTTCAATGTTTGTGGAATAGCAATGGGGTATATATAGTGCTTATATAACTTGCAGTACTTTTTGTGGCTTTACTGTATTCCCACCCTTGAGTAGTAGGTATGTAGGCAGGAATTTGTAGGGAATAGAAGGCCCATGAACAAAGGTGAGACAAGCACCGGAGAAGGAGAAGGAGGGGATGGTGGTGGACAAAAACACTCCCTAAACAAGGGAGGTGTGTTAGTGAAGGGTTTAAGTAGAGGTTGTGGGAGGAGCTATTCCCCACATTGAAATTCGGGCTTAAGCCCTCCCATTCAATGTTTGGGGAATAGCGATGGGATATTAGTACTTGTGTAACTTGTAGTACTTTTTGTGGCTTTACTCTATTCCCACCCTTGAGTAGTAGGTAGTAATTTGTAGGGAACAGAAGACCCAGGAACAAGGGTGAGAAGAGCACTGGAGAAGGAGGAGGAGGGGAAAGTAGTGGACAAAAAACACTCCCTAAACAAGGGAGGTTTATTAGTGGAGGGCTTAAGTAGAGGTTGTGGGAGGTGCTATTCCCCACACTGAACCTCAGGCCAAGCCCTCCCATTCAATATTTGTGGAACAGCAATGGGGTATATATAATGCTTGTGTAACTTGTAATACTTTTTGTGGCTTTACTCTATTCCCACCCTTGAGTAATAGGTATGTAGATAGTAATTTGTGTGGAACAGAAAGCCCAAAAAGATACCTCTTCCAAATCATGGAGTGTATGACCCCCCCCGGCACTCAGGAGAGGAAAAAACCCCAGGTGGAGGAAACCTCTGAGGACCCATGGTCAGTGGTCTGCTCATCCTTTGGGCATACTAAGAGGAGAAGGACCTAGGTTCTAGTAACCATAGCTAATTTGAGGGCGGTGAGCTTCTGGGAGAGACAATGATCCATCCTCGATCCATGGATGATGTATGTTGAATGACGATAATGGGGTTGGAGAGTAAGTCTTTTCTGAAGGAGAGATAGAATCTAAGGTGTGAAGTAGATCCAGGTGAAGGAGGGTGAATGAAGACCAAGTTTTCAAGATGATGAATGATGCTAGTCCCAAGGGATTGCAAGGGTGTAGTGAGCAGAGGGAACAAGACTTGATCGCTAAGTTACTAGACAGAGAATGGTGGAAAAGCTATGGCATAGAAAGTCATGGTGAATGATCCAACTTGTGAAAGGCTTGATTCCGAGGTACAGTCTGGAGGCAAATAATTCATTAATGAGTGAGGAGTCGCTAAGGAAGCTTCCATGAGTAGAAGAGAGACTTTGGGTGCCCTGGAGATGATGGCTCATTCTTGATCCATGGACGATGCAGGCTGAATGAGGATCCTGAGGATGAAGGGTAATTCTTTCCCCAAAGGTGTGGTAGAATCCTAGGTGTGGAGAAGATCCAGTTGGAGAAGGGCTAATGTAGTCCATATTTCCAAGGTGATAAAAGATGCATGTCCAAAGGGATTGTAGGGGCATAATGAGTTGGGAGAGCATAATATGATCGATATACAACCAGACAGTAATGGTGGGACTTGCAATGTTTTGTAAAGTCATGGTGAATGATTCAATTCATGTAAAGTTTGACGTTCAAGGTAGTCTAGAGGTAAGGAATTTATTAATGAGTGATAAGTTGCTAAGTAAGCATTATAGAGTATAAATGAATAGAGGAGAGTTTTGAGTGACTGAGGGGAGTAATGCCATAAGTAATTAGTAAACGAATAGGAAAAGAATTGGGAAGCAGTCCAGATGGTACCCTAATGTATATGGGGAATTATTGGAAGTGTAACAAGGGATAAAGAAGTCTGTCCCTATATTTCAGCCTAACCTCATTTGGTCTAAAATATCATGTGTCTGTGTAACAAATGTTGGCCTATATAATTGGATCATGCAAAGCTTGTGAAGCCACAAGACAAACTAAGCCACAAGTTGCAATATTAAAGTGCCTTTTGACATTTGTGCTGACCATGTAAGTAATAGCAAACATTTGGCCAATGTGACTGCAAGACAGGAACACAGAATAGTGTCCAGATTACCCTTTTGACTGTCTCTAGTGTTTGTCCTTATCAGGACAGGCCAAAATGCTTGTATGCACATTCCTAAGTCCAAACCTATTTCTTCCTCCTGGATTTTGGTAACTGGTAGTAACAGCTGTTGCTAGCCATATATGATAATAGAATGTACACTATCTATACTTGTGCTGACCAAGGATGAGCTCATACATATACCAAAGAAAGAGTATTACCTTATAAGTTGATGTTTGTGCTTGTTTTAAACCAATCATAGAAAACCATAGGAAATTATGATGCTGTCTTCCACTATATAAGCAAGCCAGCACACACTTTTATTTTGAAGAATGTACCACCTGTAACCTCTCGCTGTGATTATTGTTATAATCATTAAATTCTTCCGCCATCAGTCTCATCTCTGTTCGTCTCCTTTCTAAGTATCTGTAATTAATAATTTACTAACTGTAATTTTTTCACAATGCTACAGGAAGTTTGGTATAATGGATGGATGGCTTCTTTGGTCATGCCGTTCATAACTTTATATGTAAATACTCTGCTGGTATGCTGCTTGAAGTTACTGCAGGTATTTCTGTGGTGTACTTGTCTGGAAGACGCACTGTGGTGGCATATGGTTGGTTAAGATTACAGATAATCCGATGCCGAAATACTTGAGAGAAGCTAATATGTGGATATAAGGAAGGGTCTGTAGACTGAATTGGTAGTGAGGGCGATTAGTGTAGGATGTCATAGGATCTTGGTGCTATGGCTGATTAAGACCTGTTGGGAGGCAAGACTGAGTTAGTGAATTTGCCTTGACTGTTATGGATTTCCGGGTAGAATTCAGGAGACCCAGTTCTCAGTGCTAGTCTTTAATGCAGAGATTAATGAAAGTAATTCATGAAGAAGAGGCTGTAGCATCCTCTGGAAGAGTGGTTAACTCAGACGAAGGTACTAGATGGAAAGGTGCAGATGATTGTATAAGAGATGGTGATGTTTAGGAGTGAAAACAATGGTTTGGATGGTGTGGAATTAGTAATCAGCTAGGCGGTGGAGATCCCATGATGAATGTTCTGGAAGACATCTGTGAAAATCTTAAAACAAGCAATGTCTGTTGAGAAGTAGGACTCAAGTAACTTGGTCAATAGAGTTGGTGTTGGTAGGAGAGGCTGCAGAAGGTAAAATTAATGATGATAGTTGAACTGGTTATCTTGTGATTCCTGGTATCAGAAGAAGCAATACTGATTACGAAGTCAGAGCACAGCAGAAAGATTTAAGTCCTTTCCATGTAGGAGGATAGCCAGTGAGGCATGATGACAGAGAAGTCACGATGATTGAATGGACAGGAGTCGGAGGGTATATACAATAGAGACAAAGAAGATCTTCCTATTGTCCAGATGAATGGGATTCCATGAATGATCTTGAGGGGCTGATTAGGCAGTATATAAAACTCTATGATGATGTAAGTATCTATGAGGCATGTTAGCCAGGGGATGTTTGTTGGCAGTAGTATTTCTCCAGAGTAGTGAATAAGTGATCCAATGAGTAGTGGAAGGGTACTGTTAGAATGGCCAGAGTAGGAGTATGAGATGGATAATATGGAAGAGCAGTTGACTGGGTAGGAATACTGGTTGGAGACAGGGTACTATGCCCAAAAGAGCCACAGAAAACAGTACAAAGCTCCGAGCCAGCAAGGCAGAGGTGATAGGCAGCCAAGCAAATGGAAACAAAGTCCGGATTGAATCCTGATGCACTGAAGGAAAAATCCGGGAAAGACGATGGGCTAGACGAAGCCAGATGACAAACTGTGCAGGAAGGAATGGGACCAGGTCGGCCCCTCAGCGAACAGCAGCAGGATGCATGAAGACTGTAGCAGTCACTAGAAGACAATCCATGGAGGCCAATGAGTGAAGTGCAGTACTCAGATCAACTGGGTTGAGATACCAAAGTCCTACAGCTGACAAAGGTGTTAAACAACTAGGGAAGGGATGGAAGGAGTTGGAGCGAAGAAAGATAAAGGTTCCACATCTGAAAGAGAAATTAAACTCTGACATCAACTGGACGGGTGACCTGCAGCAAGGAAGTCTCAGAGGCAGTCAAACTGGACAAGAGATATACCAAACCAGCTGGAAAGATTCAAATCATGAGGGAAAGTAAGCCAAGGGGATGAAGTATGATGCTCCATGAATGAGCGGGATATTGAGTGGTAAGGAAACTGGAAGGTAATTGGAGGAACTGGGTCCTGAGACTGGAGGGAAGTGGTAATGAGGCAGGAGATGGTCATTGCATAAGGCTCCTACCTGACATAGATGAGGGGAAGATGAAGAGCATGACACTCCAGATAACTGGTAAGGGTGAAGGCACGGTAGGGAAATGCTCAAGTCCAGGAGGGAGCAGCAAGTGACAGTCCAGTAGAGAGCAAGTACACTCGAGACAGTTGATTGTAGAAACAAGCTTCCAGGCATGGTAAACAGGAGAGAGAATTAGTCTTTGATATCACTCTGCAGAGGTAGGAGGATGGAGGCAAATGAAAAACAGAGGTTCTCTTCAAACTGGAAGCAGCAACCAGGCAGAGACAGAGGATACATTAGCCCAGTGGATCCAGGGACAGGCTACAACTCCATGACATTGATGAGAAGATGTGTAGTCAACATCCACAGGCAAAGATGAGGGTGGAAGGTAGGTGGAGTGAGATGGTCCCATCCCTGAAGGGAAGCGGCAACTAGTATAGGGTAGAGTATGGGAAGTAGACAGTGGAAACAGCAATGCAAACTCAGGCTGTGGACCAGGCAAGGTAGTGCAATGAGGCTGGAGGGAAGGCTGCAGGCAAGGGGAATAGGAGACTACTAGCAGGAGGAGGTCCGGTTCCAGAAGGGATGTGGCATCAGATAGCACGTGGAGAATGAACACATGGGAAGCAACAAAATGGATGCTCATGCAACCAGGCATGACAGTCGAGCTGAAAGACCATGAATCAAGGCTGCAGACCAAGTAGGAAGCAAAAGACAAGTCAGACAAAGTCATGTTCTTGAAGGGCAGCAGCAGCCGGGCATCAGGCCGAGAAAATAAAATGTCGCAGCTGTGGAATGGAGAATCAGATACCCATCTGTGATGACTGAGGCAGGACAATCCTGTCTTGAGGCATCTAGACATAGGTAGGATGAGGAGGATGCATAGTGAAGAAGTTCCATTCCCAAAGGGAAATGGCAACTGGTACGAGGTAGAGGTCAGGGTATGACACAGTAGATTGTAGCCATGGCTTCCATCCCTGGTAGTTGGGACGAACTGACCTGCACTCTATGCTTCCAAGCAGAGTTAAGGATGGAGGATGTCAAGTTGGGAGATACAGTAGCAGCCACAGACACTGCCAGCTATTTCCCAAAATGTCTGTGATATTTCCAGAAATATCTCATGCTTTCTCCATTTCCACAGTAGGATCAGCAGAGAGAAACTCATTAGACATTTCATGAAATATCTGGAAATAGCTGGCAATGTCTGTGGCTACTACTGTAATAGGAAGTAGTGACTATAACGGACTCCCATCCCCGGTAGACAGGGGAAGCCTACCTTCGCTCAGCACCTCAGAAGGCACAAGTTGGGGACAGAGTCCGGAGTACTGCTGGTATGGGCTGGCTGAAAGCGCAGAATGCTGCTGTAGAAGGAGAGTAAAATACAGGACTGTGATGAAGCAAGTATGATGAATAACACACAAGCATGATAAGACAAACATAGTATTATGGGAATGGTAAGCACTGAAACAGGGAGACCAAGGTGGGCTCAGGAAGGGAGAGGGTGGTGGAACAGAGTTGCATTCCTCCAGTTGCACCTCTCCACAATTTGTACGCTGTTCTGGTGGATAGTGGTTCCTCTATTGAGGCACCTGCAGTGGAGACCAAGGAGGATGCTGGGAACCTCCACAAAGGAGACCCACAGGAGGGTGGCATGGGACCCCACAGGGGAAGAAAACAACTCCTGGTAGGGGACTCAGTTATTGGGGTGGTAGAACTGGGAGAGGAAGAGGAGAGGGAGGTAAGATGCCTACCTAGCACCATGGCTTGGGGGGACAGGGAGCAAATTGTCAGGTTCAGGGGAGCAGCTGCATGAGGGAGTAAGCTGGATGTCATTGTCAACCTAGGAACAAATGATCTGGCTGGGCATGGGGTCAGAGCAGTGCAAGAAGAGTCTGAAGAGTTAAGGAGGGGCCTTATACAAGTAGCACATATGATAACCTTCTCGGAGGTGCTGTCTGTCTATGGCAAGTGTGATGCTAGGGTACTCTGCACCATGGGATTCAATGAATGGTTGAAAAACTGATGCAGAGCTCAGGGTTTTGACTTCATTGGGGACTGGGGGTCCACCTAGAGGGATGCAAGCCTATACTGGTGTGATGGTCTGCATCTGTCTGGAAGGGGTACTAGGATCCTAGGTGATAGGTTTAACTGCTTCACTGGCAAACATTTAAACTAGCCAAGGGGGGAGGCACTGAAAAGGAGAAGGGAAAACCCAGCCTCCCCCACAAACACAGTAGTTAGAGAGGTAAACACCAAAGTAGAGAAGTCAAAAAGGAGCAGGACATGGGTAAATGCAGAAAAAGGTAGTAAGGAGAGGGATAGGGCTAAAATGGGTAAGGCCATCAAAAAATGGAGGGTGATGAGTACCAATGCCCATAGTCTGTGTAACAAGCCCCCTGAACTAGTGGCCTTAATGGAAGAGGGACACCTGGATATTGTGGCTGTCACAGAAACATGGTACACCAAGAACCACGAATGGGATGTCAACATACCAGGGTACACAAGGTACAGGAGTGACAGGGAGGGTAAAAGAGGAGGAGTAGGAGCTCACTATGTAAAGGAAGGGATCAAAGCAATGGAACTAAAGGATAAATAAGGAGTAGAGGAGGCACTGTGGGTCACCCTGGAGACAGGATATGTCACCACAATCCGCATGGGGGTTGTATACAGACCCCCATCTCAGGGGGATGCAATGGACAAGGAAATGATAGAAGGCATCCTTAGAATGGCAGGGAAAGGGACGGTATTGTTGATGAGGGACCTGAATATGTCAGATGTTAACTGGAGCACCTTTGCTGCACATCCAAGAGCAAGGTTATTCTCAATGCCCTACAAGGGGCATGCCTCAGACAGCTAGTGGTGGAACAAACTCGGAAGGGAGCAATCTTAGACCTGGTACTGTCAAATGGGGATGGAGAAAGGATCTCGAATTTAGAAGTGGGTAGCCATCTGGGAACAAGTGACCACCAAACAGTATGGTTCACGATAAACACAGCCATAGAGTTAAGCCATACAAAAGCAAGAGTATTGGACTTTAGGAGGGCTGATTTTGGGAAAATGGGAGAGTGCTTCAGAAAAGCACTAACAAATGGGCAAGAAGGAGGGGTGGAGGAACAATGGGGAAAAGTCAAAACAGCCATCACAGAGGCAACAAGCCTTTGTGTGAAGCAACTCAACAATGCAAAACAAAGGAAAAAAACACTATGGTTCTCACAAGAGGTGGCAGGGAAGGTTAAGGAGAAAAAGATAGCATTCAGGAAGTATAAGGAAACACAGAAGGGGCAGGACAGTGAACTGTACCAGTTAAAGCAGAAGGAAGTGGGGAAGGCAGTCAGAACAGCAAAGGCCCAAACTAAGGAAAAGATAGCCAACTCAGTTAAGAAGGGGGATAAAACCTTTTATAGGTACATTAGGAAGCAAAGAAAGACAAAGGGAGGAATAGTGAGGCTTAATAAAGGGAAAGGAGGGTGGGCAGAGGGGGACAGTGAAAAAAGCAGGGATATTGAACAAATACTTCTGCTCAGTATTTACAAAAGAAGAGGAGGGGGAGGTACCTAAATCTAAGAATAGAAGCACTCCGGATAGGGAGGTCGACACCAGTCCATTCACAGAAGAAAGGGTTCTGAAAGAACTCTTAAAGCTGAAGGTGGACAAAGCAATGGGGCCTGATGGGATTCATCCAAGAAGTCTAAAAGAACCAAGGGTAGAACTAGTGACACCACTGACTACCCTTTTTAACAAATCATGGGAGGATGGTGTGGTACCTGAGGACTGGAGGGGGGCAGATGTGATTCTCCTTCACAAAAGTGGGAGAAAAACAGAGGCAGGAAAATACAGACCTGTTAGTGTGACCTCAGTGGTAGGGAAAATGATGGAATTACTTCTGAAAGAAAGAATTGTTGAATTCCTAGAGGCCAGTGGGGCACAGGACCCAAGGCAGCATAGATTCACAGCAGGAAGGTCATGTCAGACAAATCTAATAGAGTTCTTTGACTGGGTGACCAAAGTAGTAGACCAGGGAAGGGCTGTGGACATGGCCTACCTAGACTTTAGCAAGGCATTTGACACAGTCCCACACAAAAGATTAATATACAAGTTAACTAGCCTGGGAGTGGGTCCCAAAGTGGTAGCCTGGGTAAAAAATTGGCTGAACAACAGGACGCAGAGGGTAATAGTAAACTGAGTTCACTCTGATGAATGGGGGGTTACTAGCATGGTACTGCAGGGTTCAGTACTGGGACCAGTCCTCTTTAATGTCTTTATAAGTGACATTGCAGAGGGACTGGAAGGAAAAATATGTCTCTTTGCAGATGACACAAAGATCTGCAACAGGATCGATACAGAAGGTGGGGTGGAAAAGATGCAAAGGGACTTGGCAAAATTGGAGGTATGGTCAAATGTATGACAGCTTAGATTCAATGCAAAGAAGTGCAAAGTAATGCACCTGGGAAACAAAAACCCAGGAGAAGAGTACACAATGGGGGGGTGAGAACCTAACAACAACAAAAATGGACAGGGACCTGGGGTAGCCATATCAGATAACCTTAAGATGGGCAAGTAATGTAAGAAGGCAGTAAGGAGGGCTGCCGGGATACTGGGATGCATAGGGAGAGGCATCACCAGTAGAAAACAAGAAGTTGTTATCCCTCTGTACAGACAGTTCATGAGACCCCATCTAGAGTACTGCGTGCAGTTCTGGAGACCCCATCTTCACAAGAACATAGATAGAATGGAGGCTTTCCAGAAGAGGGCAACTAAAATGATGTCAGGTCTGCACCAGAAGACATACAAAGAGAGATTAAAGGAGCTTAATATGTATACCATCGAGGAGAGGAGGGAGAGGGGGGACGTGATAGAAACTTTCAAGTACCTCAAGGGAATCAACAAAGTACAGGAGAGTAGCATCTTTCAGAAAAAGAGATGTACAAGAACAATGGGACACAATTTGAAGATAGAGGGGGGACAACTCAGAGGCAATGTGAGGAAGTATTTTTTCATGGAGAGGGTTGTGGATACATGGAACAGCCTTCCTGAGGAGGTAGTGGAGTCAAAAACAGTGGAGGAATTCAAGAATGTATTGGACAGAGATAAGGCAATTCTAGTGCTGGGTAGGAGGAAGTAGGCTGTCGGTTAACTAGGATCTGTAG
Source organism: Neoceratodus forsteri (assembly GCA_016271365.2). Classification (NCBI taxonomy): domain Eukaryota; kingdom Metazoa; phylum Chordata; order Ceratodontiformes; family Ceratodontidae; genus Neoceratodus; species Neoceratodus forsteri. The sequence goes on from CM057453.1 coordinate 439,933,680, forward strand.
CTTATCCATTAGGTAGGGAAATGGGCAGACTGGATGGGCCAAGCGGTCCTTATCTGTCATCAAATTCTATGTTTCTATATTTCTATGTAGCCATAGAGACGGTCCAGTCATAGAATGAGCAGCAATATATGGGAAGGAAGGCCCTACTACAAACTGAAGCAGGAATCACAGGAGAGGGAATAGGGTTGCAGTAGACTGAAGACATAGGCAACAAAAGTGGGTATGTCACGACAGCTAGATACAGGGGAATGGGAGCACCCCCCCGCACCCCTTCCCCAGGCCCTGGTGTCCTAAGGCAGGCAGTGCAATGATCCAGAAAGGGAACAGTTATTGGAGCACCCAACTAGGAGAGCAGAGAAGTCAGGAATAGAATACGAGAGGAGTCAGGAGATAATATGGTTTCCCAAAGGACTGTGTTCCGAAATGCAGGTCAAGTCGGCCCAGGGCGGCCCAATATACTAACACCTCCCATCCCCCCTGACCCACCCACCATCAGTACCATGCAGAAGCAGAGCAGCAGAACGTAAGCTGCCCACCATCTGTTGCAGTCTGGAACCATGGCATAACAAAGAATGGTAACAACAGGAATTTTGGCAATAATGGGTGGACTGACATTGATTGTGGTAGTTGTATAGCACTAGCACCGCAACTGACGAAGTCAGCATGACGAAATGGAACGAGTGGGGATCTCAGAAATAAATTGTTACAGCAGGCCACCGGCAGTAAAGTGGAGCATTCCAGGGATACGGTGCTCGGTCCATGGGTAGTTTAATGTATGGGAGAGACAGGATGACATGTGTACAGTTGAACGAGGATATTTTGTAGTGTGAGGTTCGAGTACCAATTCGGTCATTAGTTAAAGAGGCAAGTAAGCATAGGTAAGGCTGAACAATTGAAGTCAATGAGAAATAGGAGGGGGCTTGCAGGAGGTGATAATGAATATGAATCAGTTTGGGGAGCTACAAGCATTATCGCCAGTACGCTGACCGAGGCAGTCAGCAGAGCTGGAAACTGGGAAGCTTCCAGGCACAGCACATTGGTAAATTACATGTTGGTCAGGCATAGCAGCTATAGATGTATCGTGTAGATGGCAGGTAGCAATAACACTGTCAATGGGTACTTATGGTTGGCAGGGCGGCTTGTGTAAGTCGTAATACATTATGTGGGCCAATGGAAAGGAGGCAAAAGAGCTCCAGATTGAGTGCTGAAGGAGACAGCACATAGCAGTGCAGGAGTAATCAAGGATGTGGACAGGAAGTGGGTGGGCATGCGTCGGTGGGGGAAGGAGGAAGCCCACTATGGAGAAGGAGCAGAGGACGCTTGGAAGTATCGTCGGTAGAGGGAACAAAGCATGGGCAGAAGCCCAAAAAGAAACGTGGGAGAAAAACCGAGAGCAAACAGAGGGAGACAAATAGAGGAGGGGAGCGGGGCAGCAGAAGGCACCGAGCAAAGGGAAACAGCCAGGACACAGGTAAGCAGGCAAGAAACTAGGGCAGAGGGAAACCATGAAAGAAAAAGGGGAGCACAGAAGATAGGGGAACAAACAAGAAAGAGCAGCAGGAGGAGCAGGAGACAGCATAGCCACATGAGCCATGCAAGGAGGCCAGGGACAAAAAGCACTTCCTAAGCAAGGGAGGTGCATTAGTGGAGGGCTTAAGCAGAGGTTGCGGAAGGCACTATTCCCCACATTGAACATCGGGCCAAGCCCTCCCAATACCTGTTGTTATATATTTGTACATTTAAAACATGAGCCATTTTTTGCTGCACTGTTGTTATACAGCTCATACAGTATAAAATATGTTTGACTGCCTACAGTACATTGAAAATATTACATACTACATAGTGGTGTGGCATCTGAGAAACATAATTTAGTATAAATTAAGTTTCCCTTGATAGGGAAAAGGCTGGAGAATGTATTTGTTTTATATAATGGTTTCTGAGGCAAACAAGCTTTGTTTTTCCAGTCAGCCCAGAGCCAGTTATAAACAGCCTTGTTCATTCAGACAGCCCAGAACCTGGGGGATGATATATAAATCCCCCTGAAATTAACTGTGTAGAGCCTGGGGGATGATATATAACCCCCCCTGAAATTAACCATGTAGAGCCCGGGGGATGATATATAACCCCCCCTGAAATTAACTGTGTAGAGCCTGGGGGATGATATATAACCCCCCTGAAATTTATTGTGTAGATCCTGGGGATGATATATAACCACCCTGAAATTAACTGTGTAGAGCCTGGGGGATGATATATAACCCCCCTGAAATTTATTGTGTAGAGCCTGGGGATGATATATAACCACCCTGAAATTTATTGTGTAGAGCCTGGGGATGATATATAACCACCCTGAAATTAACTGTGTAGAGCCTGGGATTTTCAATCTGCCCGAAGCATGAGAGAGGGAAGGTCATGCAGTCTTCATGTTCTCAAAGCAATCTGAAGCACATATGAGAAAAGGATCCTAGCGATGTTGAGTGATTTTGACTGTTGCAGCTTGACAAATGCTGTCTAATGATTTCTTTTCTTTTTCTTTTATTTCCTTGAGTTTTTAGTTTTTTTGGAACCTTGTTGAAATTAAATCACACAGCAAGTGTTTTTAGCCTTATACGAACGGAATCGGTGCCTATCTTTTACACCCACACCCCACGACTCTCATTTTGTTCCGTTTTTGTAGACCCTAAAATGTCCCACTTTCTACTTTTTAGTTCTCTTACTGTCGCATCAAGTCATGTTGGCTTCCTTAGCTCCCTTGCCGTCCTTTCAAACTGGGAGCGTTTCTGGTCTGCTTCTAATAATTGATACACCCCTTTAATTTCCACTCTCTTTTTTTCTGCACCCACTACCTCATTTATGTTTCACAACTGATCTATAATTAGTGCTACCATTCAATCACAGATAAGTGTTCCTAACATCAGGCAACAGTTCTGGAAATCAGTTGCTGTGAACCCAGCAGGGTGTTGAACTTCACAGTATTGTCATCACTCTGTCCTACTGGAACTTCAATTCTAATTTTATTTATTTATTTAAAATTTAGTAACCAGGAAAGGTACACTGAGCCAAGGCTCATTTCCAGGTGTGAGCAGGAGGTGAAGGTAAGGATATAGTCAAACAATAGCAATTGGGTTCAGCAGTACAATACAAGTAAAGTGCAAACAAAAAACACTAATGTCTCTGATAATGTCCCACTTATAGTATAAGTTGCAAGGTCTATGACTGTCTCACACTGGTTACCTCCCTCAGTCATTGTGTGAGGAAGCAGTCCTGTGTAACATCTACAAACATTTGACTCTTTTTTGGCTCTTTTCCTCTAATGTATACCAACCTATACTGTATGTGGAAGATTGAAATCTCCCACAAATAATATTTTACTGTGGCTCACTGCCATTCTAATTTTCTATACTAGTTCTTTGTCAATTTCAGCTGACTGATTAACTAACCTGTAGCCTGTACCACACCTAATCTATACATTTCCCCCTTCCTCAGTCACATGGAGCCATAGTGGCCCCACTCTCTCCGCTATTAAAATTGTCTTGTTCTCTGAGAGCCATATGGTTTCTTTTACATACGCTGACACACAGCCTCCTTTGATGTCCCCTATGCCCTGCCTAAATAGTGTATAGCTCAGAATATACATGTCCCAGCTCTAGTTTTGATTACCCCTGGTTTCTGTAATAGCCACCAAATCCAGCTTCTCTTCCACCATAATCATCTGCAGCTCATCCATTTTGTTTCCTAAGCATTGTTATACATCATTTTCAACATGCTTTTCTTTTCCCATCCAGACTTCCTAGCCTTATTGACTGTTAAATGCCGCTTCTACTACCCTCACCCCAACCAAACCAATGCTTTTTTTCCTCTGTCCTGACTGTTTTGGGGAAGGGAGCCATCATGACTCCCTTTGTGTCTAAGTCTGTTTAATATGATATATAGAGGACCATGTATGAGCAGTTATACACAACAAGGCAGTTTTTAATCAAGAGGTTTCTGTGGTAACAAGTGACCTCGAGAATGGAGCTTGAGAGGTCCATTACCACGGAAACCTCAAGGTCGTTAAACGGCTTTGTTTGTGTATGATTGCTTATACACAATCTTTTATAGTGTATGGGCTATCATACTTTGTCTCAGTTTGTAAAAAAAGAAATGCATCCCCAGCGCTGACAGTTACCTTTGTGGCATGGTTTGTACATGTGCCACTTGCTTTCAGGTTTCCTTTCACCGCTGCAGCCCCTTCATTGCACATGCGCAATGATTTCGATCTTGTGCTGCACCAGTGATGTACTCAGTGCAGCACAACAAGATCGTGATGCACTCAGTGCAGCAGAACAACGCTGTTGGGAGCATGGATTTCCATGCTCAACAGCGTTCTACCATACACTATATCACTGCTCTCCCCCCATCTAATTTAATAACTTGCCAGTTATTACATCTAACTTTTGCCCTCATTGGTCCCCCTCTGCTCAAATGTAGCCCAGCTTTTGTGAACAGCCAACTATCCTCCCAAAAAGATCACCTAGTCCCTGGAGAAATGAAACGCTGCCGCATTACACCAACCTTGCAGCCATGTATCAAACTCCCATATATTATCCTTTCTATTCTTACCTTCACATGGCACTGTCAATCTCAAAGAAGAGACCCTTTATCTGCAACTGCCCTCACCTTGCCACCTTATTTCCTGAATCTACACTTAACTTCTACAATGCTATTCACCAGGTCATTGGTACCTAGATGCGTCACAATGTCTAGGTTACCACACTCTGTTCTTTTAAGCATTTCCATCTATGGGATTATCTTTTCTGTGATTGCCCTCGGTCAACACAGAATGGATATATCCACCCTGTAATACCAATCCCTCCATCCCTCTAAATCTGGCATTCCCTATAACACACATGCCCTTCTTATTTCTCCTATTTGTACCCAAAATTTTCACCCCTAGCATGTCCTTATTGAAAAAAGCCTCCCTTGCTGGGTTACTGACTGCTGCCAGCTTACCAGCACAGTCTTCCTGAACTACTTTTGCCAATACCGTGAAATGGTTCTAGGCTGCCACTTCTGGGGACCAACCCTTGATGGCCTCACTCCTCCTTCCCCTTCTGCATTCCCTGCTAAAGTCCAATCTCCAGTGTGGACTCGTGGTGTCCTTTGCAGCAGTAATGAGAAGTTCACTGCCCAGTGTCTTTCAAGGTCTTCAATTTTAAATAAAATGAACAAACATGTCTGCAATCTGTGCCTTCTGGTGTAGCAATGGGGGTACACAGTGCAGTTTTGAGATACTAACAAACTTGTCATTCTTGCCCCCTTTCTCTTCATCATGCAAAGAAAGTACAGGGGCAACTTGTATACAGTTCTTTTTTATCTACTTTCAGAGTTGCAGGCAAACAGTCAAATTAGGGGCGCCATCAACAAACATCTTATTTACTCAGCAGCACATGCAGTGCTTAGAAAATGTATATTAAAACTATGCCCTCTGTAGTCTCATGTTGTGGGGCATTGCAAATGATATCTTTTTGAATATTTAAGGTGATTTGCCAGTATCCAGAAAACCTTTTAAAACACAATATTCATAGACAATACAGCCTATAAAGTACACAGTAATTTACGACTGGAAGGGACACTGGGTCCATGATGTCTCTCCCCCCGCTTCATAAGCGGGGATGAAAAAAGTATTCTGTGCAAACATAAACCAACACATGGAAAATCCCTACCCATATAACATTTTCAATATTCTTTTTCTCTCAGTCTATATGATGGGGGACATTTGCACAAAAGCAGCATCATCTTGCATCAAACTTTATCTGCACCTCCTGTTCGTTCCTCCACTGTAGTTATAATTCTCTTTTGGAACACCATAATCTGTTGCTGTGGAAATGTCTATGATCTTCCCATATACCCACAATTTGGTAATTATCAGCACTATAGTGAGAAGAAGCATGTAGGGTCAGAGCAGGCCAGGAGTTCTGGAAGCTAGTGGATTTTCTTCATTTAACCCTGGCACCATTATATCAAGGGCTACTACCCTTGTCTTGGAGGCCACTAACAAAGTTGAGGGGCCTGGGTTCTTACTTTAACTTAAAACTGGTTCTTTCCCAAGATATACCATTTTGTGCAGTGCTTTCACCCAGAGAGTATGCTTTTCAGTGGGCTAGCTTTAACCTGGTACAATCCTCTGGGATGCTGTACCCACCCACATTACCTAAATGCCAACCCAAGCATGACCCATTAAACAAAACCACACATTTCATAACATTTGCAATTATTGACTCTCTACTAATAACATGCTCATGAGACAAGGTAATGCAAAAGCATCAAACACCAATTTATTTACAGAGGGAAAGGATTAGGAAGGGTGAATTGGAACAGAGGACAAGCTATTGACAGTATTCACATCTGCTTTGAATAAGCGGTTTGGATTGGTTTGGCTGGCATAAATCACATAATTATTAGCAGGTTGCCACTTTACCTTTGAATATCAATTGCAATGGCCACCCACCAACCTCTGAGACAGGCAGATTCCTGGCTATCTATCTAGCTAGCTACAATTAGAAAATTAACACAGTTGTTAGAATACAGCAGTAAACACCCACGCTGGTACCAGTCCCCAAACTGTATAAGACCCCACAATCTCACACATTAACCTGGGTACCCAGTAACTAAAGTTCTTAAAGATCATATGCAACAGTTTTTACATATTTTTAATAAAAGCTTAAAAGGTTGCAGTTCAAGTCATTGTGTCATGATTAGTGTTTCCTGAAAATTTCATGCTGTTTGGTTTTGTGGTTTTCTTTAAATCAACATTTGTTAACTTGCTGTATAGTGGCTGAAAACAGTGGCATCATTTATGTCCTCTCAGTCAAGCTCAGAGTGCAATGACATCATTTTGGAGTAGCTTGCTGTTTGATTCCCAATCAGATTCCAATCAGAGCAGCACTCTGTAGAGTTTATGGTTTGCTGAGTTCTCTAGGTTTCTTACAAACCCAATCTCTGGTTTGTGTTTAGATAGATCAGCTTAAAATATATAATCCTCTTCCTTTAAAAAGCTGATCATTTCAGTTTCAATGCTGAACTGAAGTAGTGGAAATCTTTTTCTGTGAGAAATCAGATTGTCTGTATCACAGCTCTGTTCTTTCTAATCAAACCTCAATTTTTTTTTTCTAACTATATAACACAGGGCTGTTTAATGAATATAAAATAAATCTAAATGTTGTTCATTCACAGAAAGTTTGTCTTTGGTGTAGCCTTCATAAATACAATCATGTAAGAATTTTTTTTTTTCATGTCAGATTAACAACTCTGTTACAGTATTTCAAGCACATGTACTGTCACAACTCACACATTTCAGTTCTTTGGTCATTTCTGTGTGAAAATGCATCATGTACGTGTATAACTAAAAACACTATGTGGCATCCCGATGCACTGTGTCTCTGCCCCACAGTTGAGGCAGCTGCAGTCTACTGCCACCAGTCCACTGCCCCACAAGCCCTCTGTCTTCTGCTCCACATTCGAGGCTGCTGCACTTTGCTGCCCACTGTCTTCTCCCACAGAGTCAGGGATTATGCACCCTGCTGCCTCCATCCCCTGTCTAAAGAATCAGGACTACTGCATCCTGCCGCCCCCTGCCCAAACACTTGGGGTTGCTGCACCCTTCTGCCGTCTCTCACCTACCCTCGCAGTTAGGGATGCTGCACCTGTTGCCCATTCCTGTCTCCACAGTCAGTGCTGCTGTGCTGTGTTAAGCCCTAGAGTACCAGGCTCCCTGCCTCCACAGCTGGGGCTACTGCACCATGTTGTCCTGGCAACAGAGGTGGGGCTTTTGCTTCATCCTGCTACCCACTTCCATTGCTCCAAATGATCAGGGCTGCTGCACCACATGTACCCCATCTCACAGTCAAGGCTGCTGTACCCTGATGCCCCATGTGTCCTGCCCCACAGTCGAGGCTTCTGCACAGTGCTGAAGTCTATCCCCTGTCACTACTGACAGGGCTGCTGCACCCTGCTCCTTTCTACACATTTGGGGTTGCTGTGGCCTGCTGGGCCCTAGAGCCCCATGCCTCTGCAGTTAGGGCTGCTGCACCATGCTGCTACTTACCACAAGATTCAGTGCATTTGCTGCACCCTGTTGCATGCCTCCATAATTGAGGCAGTTGCACCCTGCTGTCCCCCTGCCACCAGAGTCCGATCCTTTGCTACACCCTGCTGAGACAGAAACAGGGGGAAACATGTGCAGTGTCCCTGACTGTGAGGGTGAGAGAGAGGGTAGCAGGGTGCAGCAACCCCAGCTGTTCAGAAAGGGTGCAGCACAAGAGTAAGGGCATTTGCTGCATCCTGTCCCTTGCCTGTGGAGGCAAGGGGCTGTGTGGTGCAGCAGGGCACAATGGTGGCAGGGGACAAAGGACAGCTTGGTGCAGAAGCCTTGACTGTGGGGCAGGACACAGGTGGGCATCAGGGTACAGCAGCCCTGACAATAGCACAGGGTGTACATTGTGCAGCAGCCAAGCCCATTTGGGGAAATGGAAGTACCTAGCAGGGTTCAGCAGACCCAACTGTAAATGCAGACAGCTTGAGACTCTAGGGTGTAGCACAGCACAACAGCCCTGACTGTGGAGATGGGAACAGGGGGCAACAGGGTGCTGTGGACCTGACTGTGAGGGTGGGGACAGAGGGCAGCAGGGTGCAGCAGCCCTGAACGTTCAAGCAGGAGACAGGAGTGGCATCAGGATACAGCAGTCCAAACCAGGGGACAGGATGCAGCAGCCATGACTGTTTGGGACAAGGGATGTGGGCAGCAGGGTGTTGCAAAGGATCCAACTCTGGTTGCAGGAGGACAGCAGGGTGCAACTGCCTCAACTCTGAAGGCATGCAACAGGGTCCAGCAAATGCCCTGAATCTTGTGGCAAGTGGCAGCATGGTGCAGCAGCCCAAACTGCAGAGGCATGGGGCTCTAGAGCACAGCAGGCCATAGCAACCCCAACTGTGTAGAAAGGAACAGGGTGCAGTAGCCCTGTCTCTGGTGACAGGGGATAGACGACAGCATGGTGCAGAAGCCTTGACTGTGGTGCAGGACACAGGGGGAATCAGGGTACAGCATCACTGACTGTGAGATGGGGTACAAGTAGTGCAGCAGCCCTGCCCATTTGGGGCAATGGAAGTGAATAGCAGGGTGTAGCAAAAGCCCCACCTCTGTTGGCTAGGGCAGCATGGTACAGCAGCCCCAGCTGTGGAGGCAGGGAACCTGGCACTCTAGGGCTTAGCACAGCACAACAGACCTGACTGTGAAGACAGGAACAAGGGGCAACATGTGCAGCTTCCCTAATTGTGAGGGTGGGGGAGAGAGGACAGCAAGATGCAGTAATCCCAACTGTCTGGGCAGGGAGCGGCAGGGTACAGCAGCCCTGATTCTTTAGGCAGGGGATGGAGGCTGCAAGGTGCACAATCCTTGACTGTGTGGGAGAAGATAGTGGGCAGCAGGATACAGCAGCCTCAAATATGGAGCAGAAGGCAGGGGGCTTGTGGGGTAGGGACTGGTGGCAGTAGACTGCTGCTGCGTCAACTGTGGGGCAGAGACATGGTGCATCACAATGCCACATAGTGTTTCTAGTTACACCTAACATGATGTATTTTCACACAGAAACCACCAAAGAACTGAAATGTGTGAGTTCTGACAGGTGCCTGTCATACTCTGCTACAGTATTTCAAGCACATGTACTGTTTGTCAATCTGACATGAAAAAAATGTTCTTACATGAATGTATTTATGAAGGCTACATCAAAGACAAACTGTTTCTGTGAATGAACAAAATTTATATTTATTTTATATTCATTGAATAGCCCTGTGTTATATAGTTAGAAAAAAAATCTTGAGTTTTGATTAGAAAGAACTGAAAGTTGTGATTTGGACAAGCTGATTTCTCACAGAGAAAGATTTCCACTACTTCAATTCAGCATTGAAATTAAAATGACCACTACTTCAATTCGGCATTGAAATTAAATTGATCAGCTTTTTATGAGAAGATAATGATATATTTTAACCTGATCTCTCTAAACACAAGCCAGCTGACTGGGTTTGTATTAAACTTGGGAGCGCTCTGCAAACCATTAACGTTACAAACTACTGCTCTGATTGGGAATCTGAAACAGCAAGCTACTCCAAAATGATGTCATCGCACTCTAAGTTTGACTGAGAGGACTGAAATAACTCCACTGTTTTCAGCCACTGTAGAGCAAGTTAACAAATACTGATTTAAAGAAAACCACAAAACCAAACAGCAAGAAATTTTCAGGAAACACTAATCATGACACAGGGACTTGAATTTCAGCATTTCAAGCTTTTATAAAAAAAGATGTAAAAACCATTGCACATGATCTAGTTGCAGGCCGGTAGTTCGATGCAGCTGTACACTGGCCGGCTAGATGGAGCCCTTAAGAGGAAAACAGATTTAGCTTGCATTTGCTTTTAAACACACACTGATTGTAGACTACAAACTTGGAAACCTTTATCTACAAGTCCCTCCTTCTGATTTAGGGTGGACCCTACATTACTTACAGTCTGGTAGTCATCACTGGTCTGTACAAGGCAGGATTAAGTGCTTTCAGCAGGTGGTCTCTGTCTCCAGAGGTTAAAATGCTAGCAAAGGCTTGCAGGCAGGAGACCTGAAACTGACTGCAGAGATCTTACTGCTTTTGCAGATGGAGAAAAACTTTAACTTCTTTCAGCAGTGCCCCTTTCTGGGCCGAAATCACTTCAGTGGATGACCAGGCTGGGACCTGGGCTGGCACATCTCAGCCCCACATCTGGGCTATATCCCTCAGGAAAAACGCATATGGCAGTGCCTTAGGTGGCACACTATCAGGCTGTGTCCCAAACCTAATCTAAGCTGGATACATTACATTCAGCACATTTATTAATCAGCATATTTATTTCTATCACTTCAACCATGGGCCAGCGTGGCCCCATGGTCTTCTTAGCTTTCAGATACTTGGATGGGTGCTTGCTCCCTAAAGCTAGGGTGACCTGATTGCTCACAGTCCACATCAGACCAATATACTTTCACACCACTGTATCTTAACTTGGCAATTCAAAACAGTTACTGCAGCTTCTCTCAAGCATATTCTGCAAAATTTCAGTCCAGTGTGGCTTGGCTGGTGTTCACAGCTCCCACTGGACATCACAACCATTAAACAAGTCCCTCTTGGCAGTGCTGGCTTTAGCAGCTCCAATGGACAAATACTGGACCTCCCTGGCAATGTCAGGAACAGCCCCAACCTTTGAGTATTCCTCTTTCAATCCTGAAGGCATTTATCAGATCAGTCACACTTACATATTTTAACTGGACCCGTCACTAGTCACTAAGCCAACATCTGCCCTTTCTGTGCTTTTGGTTAAATGCAGGGTGCAGACAAGTAGTCACAATTAGCACACTTTGGGCTTTGCTGCCCCTCAAAGATCTCACACTTGTCAGAAGCAGTTTACTCACGCACGACACCTGCAGAAATGGCTTTCTTTTATCTAAGGTTTCAGGCTTTCTTCAGCACTCTCACTGCTGAGGTAGAACATGGGTGCAGCTGTCTCACAGCTGAAGGTTGAAGTTCACCCATGTTTTCCCAAAAATGTGGAAAGTTGCTGGCCAGTGCTGGAGGACAATCTCTGGCATCCCCAGGCTAGCGACTTCTGTTGCAAGCAGCCACTTATCTCTCTGGCAGAAAAAAGCCCTCTCCCTTGTGGAGGGGCTTGCACTAGATCACCAGGCCCATTCTGGAGCAAAGGGCCTAAGCCCCCTCCCCTGTGGGGAGGGGGCTCCTGCTCCAACACTGTTCAGCATGGAAAACACCGTCTTTTATGGAGTCCTTTTGAGGTTCCTGATTGGCTGAAGCTACCTGTTGTTCCCACTCTAATTGGCTGATCCTGCTTGTCAGTCCTTAAAATGAATATTCATTAGCCTCACTCGATATACAATAGGCTCCTTGTTTTTGCGCCTGAATTAGATCCTTGCTTTTCCCCCACAAGCACTGGATAAAGTCTTACAAGTCCCTGGCATTGTCCCAGCACTTATTGCTAGAAATCCTGGCTTTCTGATTGGCTGTTACTGCACTAAAACAGCTGCTAATCACACAGTCCCCTTGCAGGTTTAACACAGTGCCAACTTTAACATTCTGGTGCAGCCAGGATATTTACTTTATTTAATTATTTTCCCCCACAGGTTTGTAGCCACAACTGTGCCTTTGAGAACTCTGCCCAGATCAAACATTTTATTTAAGTTCCTAGCCCGTCGCTGCTGTCGTAATCAAGTGCCCCTAGGCAGCAGACAGGCCTTTTTCTGAGTCCGAGCATTAACCTCCAGTGTAGCCAGTACATCAATTTTATTTGAATTGTTTCCCCCTTAGCAAGTAGCCCCATTAGTGTCCATGGGGGTGCTGCCCAGAACACACTATTATTTAATTTTTTTAATGGCAGCAACCCTCAAAACTTGCAGCCCCCTGACATATGGACCCGCTCATGAATATTAATGCCACTATCATTATTATTCATTATGCTGGGCCCAATCCTGCAGTGCACATGGTGCTTTTTTTATTGAATTAAATGAGAGGCTCCCTCTGGGCCATCCAAGTTACTGGCCACTGCCCAGCATCCCATGGGGACCAGGACTACCAAAGGAGCCAACCCTTTTGCCGCGATCGTGGCCACAACCAAATCATCCTTCCTTGCGCGTGAAGGAAGCCCACCAGCCTGCCCAAATGCTGGCAGCTCATAATCCTGGTTTTCAAGCCCAGGAGGGGCTGAAGCAGCACAGGAGCCACTGGGGGAACCTCAAGGCACACTGTCTGGACCTGGGATGAGGCAGTGATATGGGGAGCACATCGGGGGAGCCTGCAGGCTTTGAAATCTGCTGAATTAAAGTACAACAACAAACAGATGATCTGTAACCTACTTGACTGACATCATGACATCAGCAGTTTGATGATTGAGGGAGTGTTAAACACTCAGCATTTGGGAATTATCAGGACTTTAATAAGGGAAAGCAGGAAGGGTCAGAGCAGGCCATAAATTTCAAAAGCCAGTATAGACACTAGAACCTATGGGTGCAGGGGCTGTAGCACCCCCACTTTTGCCCATAAGCATTCAGAGTGCCTCTTTGCTTACACAGGCTACTTTTTTCAAGCTGTGCCCTTTCAAACTTTAGCACTCCCACTTTTCCCCAAGATTTTGGTACTCATGCAAGTGTATTTTCATCAGCTAAGTAGTTACTGTTAATAGTCTAGAGCCTGATCGATAGACTGCGTAAGCCAGTTTCTAGTCTGCTGATTTAAAATGTTAACTTTAATTCAGAAAAGCAATCAAGACAGGAAGTGGTGCAGTTACTTCCTGGTTCAGGAGTATAAAGGTGCAACCTCCATAAGCGGAAGTGAGTTGAGTGTCTGTGTGTTGTGCAGTCATTGAAGTCCCATGAGGTTAAGTGCCATACATGCATGTGACAAAAGAAGGACTTGAAGGAAGAGGGGCAGGAGACTGTGCCAAAGTAGAGGAAAAGCTCAGTGCCTCAATTCATTTGTAACCCAGGCTATAAATGGTGAGTTGCCTTAAAACCCTTTCTGGTATAGGGTTAATTAGCAAATAGGGAAGGGGATTTGGCAGGTCACTGCAGGAAGGGATTATAAAGTAGTAAGTAGCAGCTAAGGGGTATGATGCAATGTGGAGGGTAGGTAAGACTGGGGGATAGTAAGGATTGTGGAGCAGCATCCCCAGTCTACACTCTGGAGAGTGGGTTGCTGCCCCATCCTCAGCAGATTTGTGGAACTCGAGTCACAGCTGGTAGTGGCATGGGAGAAAATATGCTGACTGTACTAACAGCTGGATTGTAGTCCGCAACCACATCTCACCCTTCCCCTTCTCCAGAGGCCCACTGGCCTGGGGGGATGGAGAGTGGTGGGAAGGGGGAAGGGGGAAGGGGATAAAACAAGGCATGCTGGTGGTGAAAAGGGTACTTTAATCTCAACTGTCTCAAAAGTGCAAGGTCATGCAAGTAATAAAGAAAAATCCAAGAAAGGAGTATTACCTAGGAGTCAAAAGACTGGTGGCCTCAAACCAGGAACGAGATCTGGGAATTATAATTTCAGATGACTTGGAGGTTAGTAAGCAGTGTTAGAAGGCAACATTGAAGGCCAACAAAATGCTGGCTGCATTGGGAGGGGAATCACGAGCAGGAGGAGAGAGGTGGTACTAGCACTGTATAGATCGCTGGTCAGGCCTCACCTGGAATAAGAAGTCCAATTCTGGAGGCCTCACCTCAGGAAGGACATTGACTGGGTGGAAACTGTACAGAGAAAGGCAACAAAAATGATTCGGGGTCTGCAGTACATGTCCTATGAGGAAAGACTTAGGGAACTGAATATGTACTCCCTGGAGACGAGAGAGAGGGGACATGATTGAAACATTCAAGTACATAAAAGGCATTAACAAAGTACAGGCACAGGAATTTTTTCACTTCAAGAAGGGCTCCATGACCGGGGACATGACCTCAGGCTGCAAGGAGGGAGGTTCTCCACCAACACCAGGAAGTTTTTCTTCACAGAAAGAGTGGTGGACACCAGGAACAGCCTGCCTCAAGAGGTTGTGGGGGTTAACACTGTGGGGAGATTCAAGAATGCATGGGATAGATACAAGGGAGCCCTGACTACAAAGGGCAAATAGAGTGTCAAAATAGGTCTAAAACAAATGGGCAGACTAGATGGACTTAGAGGTCTCCTTCTGCTGTCAACTTCTATGTTTCTCCCCTTGGGACAAGCTTAAAGAAAGCAAAGTGGGTGGTCAGAAGGGCAAAGTTAGACACAGAACTGCACATTGCTAAGGGTATCAATGGAGAGGGAGATTTATTTTAGTATATCGGTGAAAAAAAAGATGAGGGGAGAATTGTCAAACTATCAGAAGGTGGAGGGTAGTAGAGGTTGACATGTTGAGGGCTAATATTTTAAACGATTACTTCTGCTTGGTAGTCACGGTGGAGGACGAAGGGCTTTAATCAGAGATTGGTACTAAGGCCTCTGCTTGGGGCAGGGGGGGGATGCAGGAAATGGTGCAGGTTTTGGTCACAGTTTACAGGGTAAGAAAAAAACTTGCAGCCCTAAAGGTAGATAAGACCCCGGGACCGATGGCTTACACTTGTGTCCTGATGCACGGGCACAGAGTCTTGATTTTACTTTTCAAAGCCTTCTTGACTCCAGTAGACCTCTCCCTTTAAAAACAGAATTAGATTGCCAAACTCGGGAAACAATGTACTTTCAAGTAATACGCTTTGTTGCTACAACCTAATAAATTAAGAATTTGTGCATGCACAAGTTTATTGGTACCTCATGTGCCATATTGCACTTACAAATGTGCTTAACGTATATATGTTTATGAAAATTGGTGGCTTGGTATATATTTTCTTATAAAAATGTTACTATCAGATACCATTCGCTCTCCCTGAACACAAAATCCCCTTAAAAGCTGACTGTGTCTTTAAAAAAGGGACCTTGGGGGGCACTGTTGAGCATTTCTACTGAACAGGTGTGGCTTCCATCTGCACTGCATCATATAAAAGTTTATTTGATATTTTTACCTGTTGCTGTGAGATTTGCAGCAAAAAGTCAGCAATTTCGGATTCCTGGTATCGTCTGGAATATTTTGATACCAGAAGTGAATATGGGGCGAACGAATGAAAGCAGTCCCAGTGGAGCAAAAACACAGGTTCCTCAAGATCAACAGGCCATATCTACCACGCCAGCTAGCAATGTCGGAGAACCACCCTGGAAAGCATTGCAGTCTGCCATGCAAGCTATAGACGGGAAGGTGGAATCTGTGCTGCAATGTTTAGGTGAACAAGAAACAGAAATCAAAGTAGCCACAAAAACTGCAACTGCTGTGTAGAACCAGGCAGTTAAAGCCCTGTTGACTGCTGTGAAGCTGGTGCAGCAAAATAGACAGCTTCACTATCATCTCACGGTGCTTTAAAATGCCAATCAGGAGCCGAATGTCAGACTGGTCAGGCTTCCGAAGGGGTCAGAGGATCTCGAGCTCCTTATCTTCTTAAAAACCTAACTACCTGCAGCTCTGCATTTATCCTTGGATTTCAGTGCACAGTTCATTAAGGCATACCACATTTCTCCAAGATCTGCTGAGGCACAGAGAGACTTACCTCAAACCGTTCTTTTGGTCACTACCGGGGCAGTAATTAATGAGCAGATTCTCCAAGCGGCTCGAAATGCGGAACAGCTTAACTATGAGGGACATATTTTGCATTGCTTTCCTGATCTTTCACATGCCACGAGAGCTCGCCAAAAAAGATTTGATGGTGTTCGTGCCACTCTGAAAAGTTTGGGGAGTGGCCAACTCACTTTTGATGCATGCACAACTGCAGATCTTCTATGGGGGCCACACATTCTTATTTACTGACCCAAGTGAAGCAGGCAAATGAGTGCAACAGATCCAGTGGGAGTTCAAGGCAGCAGGCACTTGGACTGGTCAAGAGCAGGAATCTGATGAGGAGGAAACCTGAAAGGGGTAACAACTGAGAACCTTCTCACAAGACTAAGCAGGATTGCTTCTCTTTGCCTAGCAACATTAAGGCAGTGACAAAGCTTTGACTGTTAAGTTGTTTACAGTTTTATTCTTATTATTTAAGGGGACTATTTTTGGTTTAATCAAGTTATCCTGACCTGTAAACAAAGAGGCTACCTTCTCTAAAGTTGTTTGTTGCTCACTACAGTATAATGTTGCTCCTTTTTTTATATTTACCTCAAGTTTCACAGCATGGAGTTGTTAATATAATATATTGGGTATCCTTGGTGCTAGAGTGGTTGGGGGCACACTAACATTACAGACTCTTGTTATGTTAGCTCGTGCTTGCATGCCAGCCAACATATTGCAGTAGTAGTAGATTAGGAGGTGCGGTCACTGTGGGTGAATGCAGGGCACACATCAGTAGGTGTGTCCCTCATTCCCCAGTAAGGCAGCTGCAGGCACTGACACCAGCAACAAGTAAACTGGCCAGCAAATCTAAGAAAAGGTCCGCTGCAATGAGAGCCAAGCTCGTCATGCAGCGGCATGCCTTTCCTGGTGAAGCAGTTCAATAGACATGACGGCATTGACTGCTGCCGCACAAAGTGCCGACTTCAGGGGTGCCCAATCCCCCTATTGGCATGCCCCGACCCACTTCATTTGCCAATGGGGGAGCCCACTCCCCATCAGCATAATGCCCCCTCTCTCCCAGTTCACGTGTATGCCGAGGGGGTGCCCAATCCCCCTCAGCATTATGCACCCCCCAACAGTCTTTCTTTGCTGACAGGGGGACCCAATCTCCATCAGCTTTAGTCTCCCTTTCCCAGTTTAATTTGCCGATGGGGGAGCCCAATCCCCATCGGCATAATGTCCCCCCCATTTGTTATGTGCCGATGGGGGTGCCCAGTTCCCCTCAGCTCTTGTCTCCCTCTTTGCCTTGGTATGTGCCAATGGGGGCACCCAATCCCCCATCAGCTACAGCACCCCCAAACACTCAGGTGGCATGCTGGGAGCCCACCCCAGTGTGCCAAATGCCCCTGTAAAAACAAAAACATCCAGCTATTTTTTTTTTTTTAAACCTGTAAATCAGAAAACGCTCCCTCACAATCTGTCCTGCTCCCTCCTTCAATCTGCACCCACACCCTCTGCATACCTCACCTCATCACACACACCCTCCTCACCCTATACTTACCTCCAGAGCCTGGTGCAACGATCTTCGGTGGACGGGAAACACATCTGCACTCTTCAAAGCCGACTACGAACTGGAGAAATGCCGGTAAGTTGTATAATGGCATAAATAGGGTTTTTTCAACTTTGGTGCATATCTCGGCCAATTTTGGAGAATTTTGGCACCAAATTTTCAACATGGGGTTATTGGGACCCCTCCTCATGAATTCAGTCACTGTCATGGCATTATTCAGTCCTGAAAGGTGATTTCACGGTCACTGCACTGAATCACCTTTTGGGACTGATTAATGAAATGACAGTGCCACTGTTCATGAGGTGGGCTCTCAAAAAGCTTATGTTGCAAGTTTGGTGACAAAAATAAAAAAAAATGGCTGTTTTACGAGCATGCATTGCGCAGTTTCCACGCACGCTTGTAACTTTGTGAATTTGTAATATTTTCACTCCAGATTTTCAACATTGCCATTTTCCCACACTTCCTTATGAACAGTACAGCTGTCATTTTACATATCCTGGCCAAAATGTTTTTTAGCATGTCTGGCGCAGAATAGCATGGTCACTCTGTGAAATCAGTTTTTGGAACAGTTTGACAAAATGACAGTGACACTGTTCATGAGCAGAGGTCCTAAAAAGCCTATGTTGAAAATTTGGTGATGAAAGTCCAAAAAATGACTGTTACAAGCATGTGTTACGCAGTTTCCACGCACCCTTGTAACTTTGCAAATTTGCAATATTTTCATGCCAGATTTTCAACACTGGCATTTTTTTCACACCTCCTTATGAACAATACAGCTGTCATTTTTCACAACCTGCTTGAAATGTGTTTTCGCACCTGTGGCATACCATGGCGTGGTCGCTGTGGAAGATCATCTTTTGGGACAGATTAAGAAAATCACAGTGCCACTGTTCATGAAGGGAGGTCCCAAAATGCCTATGTTGAAAATGTGGTTTAAAAAACAAAAATAATTGGGTTACGGATGTGCGTTGCGCAGTTTCTATACATGTTCATGACTTCATCAATTTTTCTTATTTTCACTCCAGATTTTCAATGTTGCCATTTTTTTAAACCTCCTCATGAACAATACAATTGACATTTTTCACATCCTGCCCAAAATGTGTTTACGTACCTGTGATGCCAAATAGCACAGTCGCTGTGCAAAATCACCTTTCAGCTAACAACCTGATACTGCCGCTCTTCATGAGGTGGGGTCACAAAAAGCCCATGTTGATAATTTGGAGTGAAATTACTAACACACGCCTACAGCATTAGGGTTTCAAACTGTTACACCCCACCCTGTAGAGACTGACAGGCATCAGGGGTATGACTTGGGATCATCAGCTGTAATGCTCCTGCTATTCCACCCCCATCCCCGCCCTGCAGCCACTGACAGGCATTGAGGTGTGCCTTGGAGTGTTCAGCCTCAAAGTTCACCCCATTCTCCTATACTGCACCCACCTCAGCATATTTCCTTATGGAATGGGGTAAGTATAATGCCCAAGGACCCCAAAGCGCACCACGACTATGGTCATATTCTGGTAGGTCATTAGCACCATGTACTGTGCTTTCATAGCCCCAAAATCAAACAGCGTTCTCTGGTCTGAATGCGCTGAAACCCAAATCTGCCCTTCCTTGTCTCATGCACAGCGCTACTGGGTGTGCAGTGCACACAGATGGTTCTGAATATTTATTTTTATTTAAACATTTGGTAAGCAAGAAAGGCACACTGAGCCGAGGCTCGTTTCCAGGTGCAACCAGGGGGGTATATGAATATGAGGTCTAAGATTTTATTTTCTTACAGATTTCCTCTGTAACGGCAGGAAGGAGAAATCTTAGGAGGATGTATGTAATATAAACTGAATTATACCTAAAGAGTACATTTTTTAAAGTTTTTACTGAGGTGCCTGCAGAATTTTACAGCTCAGGTTGTACCCAAAGATTTTTTACAGCACCACGAAGACAAGCATTCTTACGTGTACATATACCAAGAAGAACACTCTTACTTACACAATTCTTACAAAGTTTAATTATGTACCATAATCCTTAAACACTACATTTTTATGCTTGCTTGCTTGCTTCTTGACTAGTCCAAGTAGTTTTTTTCTTTCACTGTTCTTACAAACATACTACCGCAATATTTTGCATCACACTGCATTTTAAACTTGCAGATATCTTAGCTGATGTTAAAACTTAAATTGTGATCTTGCAAAAACCTTGCTATACTTGCAACAAACTTGTGTTTATACAACGCAAGAAAGATGACAGTCTATTGTATCTGATACAATTCTTATGCCGTCATGCAAAGAAAAGTACAATAATTATGATACTAAATTATGTTATTCTTACAAATCATGCAAAACAGTGTAAATGTCATGGGAGTATTGCAGGTGACTCCATTGTGGTGCAGGTTAGTCACTATTTTGATTGGGAGCAGGTGTGTTTTTGTTGTTTTTTTTTCTGGTGTGTAAACCTTTCGGTCTGTCTGCACCGGTGCAGCTCTGTGCCACACCACGCCATGCTGAACTTCCCCCTACACTGCCTTACCTTGACCTGTTGAAGATAGTTACATTCATTCTTATGATTTATGGAAAGCCATACCCCAAACTGTCTTGTGTTGCTAGCACGTCATGACACAGTTTTGTTCCGGGCATCATAACTGAAGCTTTAAAGCAATTTGTATCAGAGTGGGTGGCCACTGCAAAACATTGAGAGCACACCACAATAACTAACTCTCAAACAGTTGTTGTCTTTTAAGTAAATATGACCCAAGGCAGCAATAAATGCTATTTATTAGTTTATTTTATTCCCGATACTTTCTCCATCTCTTCCACTAAACTGCAGCCTGTCCCACAAAACCTGGTGAAAATACAGTGGCCACACAGGAAGTCCAGTATACTGCCCATGCAATGGTGCACAATGCTGTGTATGTAAATGGCAGTTGGCATCTATGCAAGAGGAGTGGGAGGAGAGTGACGCAGACTGTAGAAGAACAACAAGATATACGCAAGTGCACCTACAGAAACATAGAAATGTGCCAGCAGAAGAAGGCTGTGCAGTCTATCAAGTCTGCCCAGTGTGAAGGTGCATGCCCATTAGAGGTTCATGTCCATCCAGACCCAGCCTAAGCACCCCCTCAGAAGCCCCCTATGCCTGTCCACCTCTTTGTGAAGCTCTCCATGGTTTACGTATTAACAAGTGCCTCTGGGAGCTTAGCCCACCCTTCCACCACCCTCCCCATAAACTAGTACTTCTTGGCATCCCTCCTAAATTTACCTCCTACTACTTTGCTACCATTTCTCCTGGTGTTTTTTATTTTTACTGGTCTTGAACAGTTCATTAGAATCCACCATGTTTATACCCTTCATGTATTTGAATGTCTCTGTCATGTCCACCTCTCCCTCCTAGGCTCTAGCAAGTACAGTTGCAGTGCATGTGAATTCCACTGCTGACCATTTTGGTTTTCCTTCTCTCAATTGCCTCCAACTTGTTTTTGTCCTTCCTCAGGTAAGGATTCCAAAATTGAACACAGTGTTCAGGTGTGGCTGACTGTACCAGGGTTCTGTGCAGGGGCAGCATAACCCTCATTCTTCTTACTGCTGACCCCCCTCCCTATGTACTGTATCCTCTTTTCAGTACCTTGGAGTCTGACTGGACTAACATCTTGATTTCTCAGTGCATATCAATGCCATACACCATAAACTCCACCCAAAGCTTGATGCACTCTTCAGGAACAAAACAAGTATCCTGCTTCCTGCTGCCAAGAAATTGTTTTAAAAATGATTCTCCCTACTTTTGACTATGGTGACATAGCTTACAGTGGAGCTCCCAAATCCTCCTTTGACAGGCTGGACCCCCTCATTCACATGTTTTGTCCTTTGACCTTCGACTGCCCCCCCTCATGCCCACCACTGCTCACTCTGGTCTACCCTTTCACTCCTCTTTTTTGAAACCAGATGCCTTTCCCATTGTGCCTCTTTCATATCTAAATTCTGATTTGCTTTCCTTCCCTCCTACCTTACCTCCCTGCTGTCCTCTCCCCCTCCTTCCTCTTACCCTCTGCACAGTAATGTTTCCCATTCCCTTTCTATCCCACCTAGGAAATCTACTGTTGCACAAGCTGCCTTCTCATATTGCTTTCCTAAACTCTTCCCCTGTCAATCCACTCTGCTTCTTCTGCCTTCTCCCTTACATTTTTGCTTCATTACTTTTTTACTCCCACCTGCATCTGTCCGCGACTTTTTACCTCTTGACTTCCTCCACTTCTTTCATTTTGCCCTGGCCATTTTACTATCCTCCTCCCCCACTATACATGTATGAGTAATTTCCCCCTGCCTATCACAGCTCCATTTTTTTATCTATTACATGTACCTCTTGTACCAACTTGCTTTAAAATGTTTGTGATTATGCTCCTTTGCAATGTTGTTAATACTATTTATTTTCTTTCTTCTTTTGAACTAGCTCCCTTACCCCTCACTCCCAGATGCATCTGAAAACAAGCTGTTATCAGCTCAGTATGTCTTTCTTAGTGAAATATTTGAAATAAATACATATGTAACCTCCCCAGAGGTGGGGCTTACCTTACGCTATCTCCCTGGGCACCTCTTTGCCCTCCATCTGCCCTTTTTCAAGCCCTGCTGCTCTGCCCTCTTGAACCTGGACTAATGTCCAGTTTGAGGTTTGAATCTGTGTCACATAATTGTGTATGCATAGATTCTGCACGAATGTGCAAACTGGTGCCCTTGCGCTATAGCTTTAAGAGCTCTGTGTCTGTGTGTAGTGGCAATAGACTATGCTGGGTCCGAGTGCTTCGGCAATTGCGACCAGCCAGGGAATGCTCTTTTAAATTCCTCTATTACACTGAATAATAGTGCAGATGGATCCCTATTGAATGTTGTCAATGTATAATTTTAAAACTGAATGGATTGTTTATAAAATGGACTTTAAAGCTGGACATTTAGCTGTCTGCCCTCCAGCAGCCATCTTGTTACTTTGACCTTTTGTTTTAGCCAATCAGGACTCTAAGGGTCTTCAAGGGGTCATTAGCTATGACTGCTGGAAAGAATAGAGGACTGTGTGTTTGGCACCTTCTGAATAGCTAATCAGAAAGCCAGAACTGTGATTGACAGCCTCAATGACCAGATTACAATATTGTGTTTTCTTCGGTCAGAGAAGGACCGTTGAACTGGGTTGTTGCCAGAAGCTCTCATGAAGAAAGAAGGCTTCTCTGTGTGTCTCTCGGCTTGCGGCCTGGGGCCTACCAGTTAAGCCAGACTGGCCCCTTCAGCCTGGAAATGATAGAGACTGAGTTTACCACTGGAGTCTAGATTTCCACTGGTTAGAACTGGTTTTCCAGAGCAAAAGCTGCCAGAGTTAGACTTGCGGCCGAACCTGCCAAAGCCAGTCCCCAGAGCCAGAGAACTGTTTATCCTGAGAAAAACTGCCAGAGTGGACACTCAGAGCTGAATGTTTCAAAGCTTGTTCTCTTAGCCTGAAAGTGTCAGAGACTGTATCCTGAGCCCAGAGAAACAGTTTCCAGAGACTGCATTCAGAATCTCAAAGCTACATCTTCAGACAGACCAGTTTAGGGAGTCAGCCACTAGCACAAGGGTTAGTGCTAGTTTGTAGCCACCTCAGGGGTTATGCCCAGATGTGGGGGAGAGTCATGCAGGCCCTGGTCCCTTCATGCTGGTCCTGCTTCAGAATCCAGAAGCCTGAATACGAGACACCGGAGGTTCAAACCTGCCCAAGGGAGCCAACCATTTCTAATTCCAAACAAGAGACTGAGGGCCTTCAGAACTGTGAGTGACTTCAGGGCTAGACCTGCAACAGTGTTTTCCAAGTTGCCTTTGAAATGTACTGCAGGCCATCAGGCCTGGGATTACAAATACCAGTTTGCATAAGAGTTCAGCCACTAAGTTCTTTCTTTAATGTTCAGTCACACTTGCATGGCTAAAAAGATAAACCAAATCATTTGTTTATGTGCGCCAATGCTGGCCATCCAGCTGCAATGTGTATCAGGCCTGCAACAGTTCAAGTCTGGGTACCCAAGTGAAGTTAACAGGGAGTGTCTACCTAGACTGTTAATTTATGAATTGTATCTAAATTGTGCCATACTGGTGGAAGGCAGAATTTCAGTTGTTAATGTGTTTCAAAACGAAGAGTAATCTGTACAGCCAAATCTCTAGTTTGCACTTCCTTATTCTCCCAAATATCCCCATAATAAAAAGAGCTAATTTTTATTTTAACAATGTCCAGGAGCATATAATTACTGGGTGCAACTTTACTGTGTCTACCTTTAAGGTGTATTGCTGTTGTTGCTTGCTGTTCTCCGCAGATAACTGGGTGTCTCAGCAATAGCCAGAACCATTTGGTAAGTGTAGCCTGTGTGAGCATATTGTTAGCTATAGTCATTAATTGTATGACTTTAGCCTATTTGAACTACTGTGTGCTAATCCATGTGTGGGACCACTGTGAGGGGATGTAGGTAGGTACAGCACCCCAGTGGACTGTACTAGGGAGCTGTTGAATTGGTCATCATTGCCAATACCTGCGCCATTACCCTCAGTACAAGACAGTGTACCCGTCTGACCCTAGAGATGTGTTTACCTTCAGGGCTAAGAGTCCATTTAGGACCCTGTCTGTGACAATGGGATCTGCACATAGCTTTTTCTCCACTTTTTCTACCCATCCCCGGGAAAGTGCCCCCTTATCTTTCATAAATACTGAACAGAAGTATTTGTTCAGTATTTCTGCCTCTCCCTTGCTATCCACACACTCCTTACAACATTTCAACTTGATGATGCCTTACTTTGTTTGCCTTTTTTCTCTGATATAATGGCAGAATTGCTTGCCCTCTGCTTTGGCACCCTCTGCTATTCTTAACTTTCTGATGGCTTTGGCCCTCTTCACCTCTCTGTTGGCTACTTTCAAGTTACCAAAGTAGTCCTCCATCTCCTCCTTCTTCTGGCTCCCCTTGAATTTCCTGAAAGCTGCTCTTTTCTCTTTCACTGCTCTCTCTACCTCTCCTGTGAGCCATATTGGTTTCTTATGTCCTCTCTGCTTACCCACCTGTCTCAGACAGGAGCAGATAACAACCTGGAGGCTCATTCTAATAATAGAGAACAACAGAGGGATGTCAATCTGACTCACAAATTGCTGCTTCAAAACTTTTATTAAATGCTAATGGTCATAACATCGCTGGATGCATGACTCGATCCATCCATGGCCAGCTTGCCCTGGTGCTTCTCCAGTAAGGCATTGCATAGTGTTAGGGAAGGCAACCCCTAGTTCTGGCACCCAAACCAAGGTAACTAGCATGTGCGCACTCACTTCCTGGCTGTGTATTTCTAATAATGTCCCACATTTATCCGCCACAACCCCTGGACCCGCTTGATCCCACCCACTTGTTCTTAAAGTTTTTCCCTCATGACATTAATGTTTTCCTTCCTGAAGTCAAAGACATGCATTTTGGAGTTCAAGTGCTCCCTTCCCAGTTCTACTGTAAACCACATTGCTAGATGGTCACTATTGCCTAAGGACTCAGCTATTCTGACATCCCTGATACAATCATTGTTTGTCAGCTTGAGGTCCAGTGTCCCATATTCTCTTGTTGGTTCCCTGACCCCTTGGACTAAGAAGCCCTGCTGGAATGTGTCAATGAATAACTGGCTTCTGTTGCTGCTAATCTTTGGGATGTTCCAGTCTATATTAGGTTGGGTAGATTGAAGTATTCCATGTTCACCACCTCCCCCTGGGTTGTTGCTTTCTTAATGACACCTTCTAATTCCCTGCTGGGCTTTTTTTTCTGGTTTGGCAGTCTATAGACCACCCCCAATTTCACCTTTCTTCCCTTGCCTAGTTCTACCTAAACCCATATTGTCTCTGTCCTGACATTTCAGTGTGCCTTCCTTGTGGTCTTTATGTCCTCCCTCACATACTAGGCAACCCCTCCGCCTTCCCCCTCCTCCCTATCCTTTCTATGAAGTGAAAAGCCTGGTATGGTGAGGTCCCAGTCATGTTTCAGAGACAGCCAGCTCTCAGAATGCCACCAGGTCTAAGTGGCCCTCTGCTACTAGAGCATGGAAGTTCCCCATCTTATTGCTTAGGCTCCTGCCATTACTACAGACAACGCTACATAATACCTGCTGACCTCCCCCTTATCCCTGTGGATGCGGCTATTTAACTGTGACTAGGTGTAATCTGCACCAAGATGGTGTGTTCTGGGGAAACTGCCTGTCCTGTATCTCTCTTTTCCTTGCTACGCCTCCTCTCTTCTCATGTAACCCCACCAGTGATGACAGAAGTGTCATTAGGTGGAGTCTATTGTTGCCTCCTTAAGAAAGCTTTCCATCCTGTTTTCTAATGAAGCCCTCCTCCCTCTCTGATTTGCATTTCTGTTGATCTACTCACGTAAATACCCCCAGGTCCATCCCAATCTCTTATTTCGAGATGGATATATCCACCACTGTTTCTACTACCAGGGTTAGAAATTAGCTCTAGTTCTGTGCCTTCACTTGAGTCCCAACACAGGTTCCTGGCACTTCTCAATGAAGCTGCAGCACATGACCTGTAGGCGGAGTGGTTATCCCCAGTTTCTTAGTCTATACAAGTGCTGCTAGTCTTGACAGATTGGCCACAGAGCACACTGCACTAGGGATGGCATGCACCCTTAACAGCATTTAGTCAACTGCTTCAACCAGCCACATGTGCAACTGCATCCTGTGCAGGCAATTGTAAATAAAATGGTTTCTGTTTTATTGCAGTACAAAGTCTGGCATGTGCCCTGTTTGTGTCTGCCTAATGGCATCAGCTGAGAAGCTGAGGTGCTGAGGAATGCACTGACGACCGAAGGTAATCTGGGGAACTGTGGTGTAATGAAGCTCTAAGCCAGTCACCATAGGCATGTGAAGTTCCCAGCCATATAGAAATAGCAAGTAAGTCAGAGGAAACAAGATCCCCATACACCAGGAAAATGCAACACTGAGTGCCTCTTATACTATGATGTATTTCCTGAGGGACAGCACCTCTAGACTTGCCCTAGAAAGGAATGGCCTTGGATGGAGACACTGCACCACTGGAACCATGAACCTTACTAACAAGCCCAGGGCCATCTGCCCAAATCCCCTTGGTATGCATTATGTGCCAAAACATTTCTCTAGCCCTTTCTTCTCCAGCAACAAAAAATAAATTGTAAATCCTGAGAGACAAGAATCTTATTTTGCTTTAAATGGGAAACTTTGGAACTGTTGGGCCTGGAAACCTTTTTTTTTTTTATAAATTTGAAGTCAGCAAAGTTGATATATTAATACAAGATATTGCAACAGCTACCATATATTTTTTCCATAGACATTTTTCCCAAAATGGACCACTGGGGTAGTTTATCAGCCCTGTACCTGTCCCTACAGAATAGCACATGCCTCACTGGGTCCTACCTTCAGTAAGGCCCCCCCATGGATTGCCCCCTGTAACAGGGTCAGGGGAAAGAGGGCTGCCCCCATCCCCGGAGACAGAAATCCAGTTTCGGACCAAGGAGGGGTGAAAGTGCAGATGCACTGTCAGATGCACAGGGATTTGTCAAGCTCAAGCTCCTTTTTATGTTGGCTCGCATTTATGCAGCCAACATATTATACTAGCAGTAGAGTTGGAGGAGCAGTCACTGTGGGGCAGCTGCAGGTGCTGACACCAGGCATACATCAAGTGGCTACCAGATCTAAGAAAAGGTCCACTGCAATCATGCAGCGGCACAATAACACACCCTCCTGATGTGCCTGTCCTGGTGACAGAGTCTGCAGAGTGCCCTGACCCACTTCTTTTGCCAACGGGGAGCCCACTCCCCATTGGTATAATGACCCCCCTCCCATTTAAAATGTATGCCAAGGGGGTGTCCAATCCCCTTCAGAATCATGAGCCCCCCAACAGACTTTCTTTGCTGATGGGGGGCCCAATCCCCGGCTGCTTTAATCCCCCTTCCCCATTTATTTTGCTGACAAGGGAGCCCACTCCCTGTCAGCCTAATGCCCCTCCCACTTTTGTTGTGCGCCGAGGGGGGTACCAAATCCCCCTCGGCTCTTGTCCCTCCCTTCAGTATGTGCTGACAGGGGTGCCCAATCCCCCATTGGCTACAGCATCCCCCCCCTTAGGTGGCATGCTGGGAATCCACCCCAGCATGTCAAATCCCCTGAAAAAGTAAAACCATCGCGCAATGTCTTTTTTTTTTTTTAAACCTGTGAAAGAATAAAACGGTCCCTCATGGTCTCCCTGCTCCCTCCCCCAACCTGCACCCACCCTCTGTGTGCCCTGCCTCCCCACACCCCCCTCACCCCATACTTACCTCGGGAGTCCGGTGCGACAATCTTTGGTGGACCAGGAACACGTCTGCACTCTTCAAAGTGGACTGCAAACTGAAGAAATGCCAGTAAGCTATATTATGGCATGAATAGGGTTTTTTCAACTTTGGTGCATATCTCAGCCAT
Organism: Neoceratodus forsteri; assembly: GCA_016271365.2. Taxonomy (NCBI): domain Eukaryota; kingdom Metazoa; phylum Chordata; order Ceratodontiformes; family Ceratodontidae; genus Neoceratodus; species Neoceratodus forsteri. The sequence goes on from CM057453.1 coordinate 439,961,859, forward strand.
TTTGGGGAATTTTGGCACCAAATTTTCAACATGGGGTTATTGGGACTCCTCCTTCTGAATTCAGTCACTGTCATGGTGTTATTGGTCCCGAAAGGTGATTTTGTGGTCACTGCATGGAATCACCTTTTGAGACCAATTAATGAAATGACAGTGCCACTGTTCATGGGGGGGGCATTCAAAAAGCCTATGTTGCAAATTGGGTGGAACAAATCCAAAAATGGCTGTTTTACAAGCGTGTGTTGTGCAGTTTCCACGCACTCTCGTAGATTTGGAATTTGTAATATTTTCACTCCAGATTTTCAAAATTGCCATTTCCACACACCTCCTTATGAACAGTACAGCTGTCATTTTACATATCCTGGCCAAAATGTGTTTTCTCACGTCTTGCTCACAATAGCGAGGTCGCTGTGTGAAATCAGTTTTTGGGACAGTTTGAGGAAATGACGGTGGAACTGTTCATAAGCAGAGGTCCTAAAATGCCTATGTTGAAAATTTGGTGATGAACGTCCGTAAAATGACCGTGTTACAAACGTGCGTTGCGCAGTTTCCACGCACCCTTGTAACTCTAAAAATTTGCAATATTTTCATGCCAGATTTTCAACATTGCCATTTTTTCACACCTCCTTATGAATAATACAGCTGTCATTTTTCACAGCCTGCCTGAAAAGTGTTTTGGCACCTATGGCACACAATGGCGTGGTCGCTGTGGGAAATCAACTTTTGTGACAAATTAACAAAATCACAGTGCCACTGTTCGTGAGAAGAGGTCCCAAAATGCCTATTTTGAAATTGTGGTTAAAAAACATCCTGAAAATAACTGGGTTACAGACACATGTTGCCCAGTTTCTATGCATGCGCATTACTTCGCAAATTTTTCATATTTTCACTCCAGATTTTTAACGTTGCTATTTTTTTACACCTCCTCATGAACAATACAGTTTGATGTGCTTATGCAACTGAATGAGATAATATGAGATGATGCTTGTGTAACTTGATTTGCTTTGTGGCTTTCCTCCTTTCTATCTGTGGGATATACCATCCTGTAGGGGTACGACACAAGGAACCCTAGAGGAGGGCTCCCCCCTACAGGTGCTGGGAATGAATGAGTTGACTAAAGGTAGGTTAGGAAGTAGCCCAAAAAGAATACCCAAAGATGTCAAGCTTTGAAGAGGTGAGGATGATGAATGAATGCATTCTGTGAGAAGAAGGGCTAACTTCCTGAGGAGAGAGGTGAAAACAGGGCCACCATCCATCTCCATCCAACAGCAGAACCTAACTAACTAATGAAAAGAAAGCACTAACTTTAACTAATATTATGACCATTGGCACAGAGGAGAGGAAAAACCCTTTTGAAGAGGAAACATCTGGGGATCCAAGGCCTAGGTCACCTTCCCTTCAGGCTGATGACGTTTGATTTGAGGATGTATATCTTTAAAAGAAAAGGGTTCAGTAACTCAAGGGATACGAGTAGGAAGGATGATGATGGAATAGGGAAGATCCCTAAAAGAAAGCACAGATCGAGGATGGAACATGAGGCTGCATGCAGATCGAATACGAACATGAGGCAAAATTAATACTGATGGTGATTATCACTGCAAGAGGTCGGCAGGTCAATGAGGTAGTATAAGATCCGATAATAGGTATGATCGATTGAATAAGACGAGGAAGTAGACATTGAGGTCGATGAGGCATGATTATGCAATGTGAATAATTAGATCCTGTTGTTGTTGTCAATGAGTAGCATCAGAGTCAATGATGGAATGCTCGAGGGAATGACGAAACTAGATAAACCTTGCTGGACCCAAGGAGGGTATGCTTGAGTAGTCGATGAGATATGGTAGATCATGAATCAAGGATGGGAGGGAGTAAATCCATGTATAAGTCAGAGCTGCAAGGGTATCCAGATGTGCTCACGAGGATATTCCAGATGTGCCAATGAGGAGATGAATAATACTACAGACTGGCTTGATGGAGTGATGCGCTTGACTGAACAATGCAAGTGAGCAGACACTGAGGTTGAAGAGGCATGCTTGATTATGCGATGTAAATGATTAGACCCTGAATGATTAGACCCCAAGGTTGTAGTTGATGAGGTAGTATGGAATTGAATGATAGGAATGTTAGAGTAAGTGATGTAAATAGATAAGCTTTGAGGTAATGCTGAGTGAATGATGACTGGATTTATGAACTCGATATGACTGGAGTTATGAACTCTACACATATGGCAGGATGGCCGTGGTTGATAGGCATTATATGAGTTATGATAGGCATGCCGAAAAAGAAATATCGACATTAGGCCATGAAGGAATTGAATCTTGAAGAGTTGGTATGGAAGCGGAAGAGGAGACGGGTAGGAACATAAAAAACAACACGAATGAAGGTATCGTACGCCATGGAGTGACCTGAACCATGCTGCTCCTCAAAAGGAGGCAGACTCCAAAGCCAAGAAGGCGAGACAGGAACCAAAGGGTATGTGAATCAGAAGGTAAGCACAGGACGCTATCACGGTGAGACAAATCAGATGATGAATGAAGAGGAGGGAAGCCATGAGTGGAAAGAATCTATGAAGATCAAAACAAGAATAAGCGATAGGCTGAGGAAGGCAACAGGAACGGATGAGTAACGAGAAGGGATTGATGCCATGAAAGCAAGTACTGGAAGCGAGATGTGAAAGGACGAAGGACAAGAGGGAGGGCAATAGGTTAGCATAGGACCCAGTCGGTACGAGATGAGAAGGGTATGGGGTGAGTTAGAGCAGGAGGAATATAAGCCATGATAGGTACATCTAAAGAACTATCGATATCAGGTCAGACAGAGCAAGTGAATAGCACAGACCGGCAGCAAACAACACCAAAGTAGACTGATAGAGATGTTCAGAAGAATGCAAATGGACTCTAAGGTCAGACTGACAGAGAACCATATGGAGGCATCGGAACGTCAGATGGACAAGGGGAATATACAGAGATAGGGGAAACCCACATAAGCAGTGGATAAGAAATGAATGAGAGCACTCATCAAATCCAAGGATAGGTTGACAGGATCAAGCAATGTAAATGAAGGGACCCTGAGGACAGACAGAGAACCCAGGGCCAGCGAATGAGAACAGGACTCCATCGGGGATGAGTAAGACAGGTTGACTGCAGGAGGTGAAAGAAGAGAAATGTAGTGCAGGAGGTCAATACAGGCAGGAAACAGTGAATGTAAGAAACAGCAGAAAATGCATACCGCACAACAGTCCTGAGTAGTCTGGGATGTCCTTGAGTATACCGTGGATCAGTTCTCTGTCCCACATAAAAGATGTGGTCTAGGGAACCGAACAGAAAGCACGGATGGAATATGGAACAGGATGCTGCGCATGAATCGAAAGAACAGGAGGCAAGAAGAGTACAGATGGTGAATGCCACAAAAGGGTGGCAGGTCGAGGATGTAGTAAAAGATCGAAATAGAGGTACGTCCAATTGAGCAAGTTAAGGAAGTAGACACTGAGGCTGAAAAGGCATTAACATGGGATGTGAACCAAGAGACACTGATGGTTTGAGCAATCAGATATCAAAGGAGTGAAGACAACGATGCAAGGAAGGATGCTCCCCAAAATTATATAGACGCTGAGGCCAAGAAGGCATGTCCGGAACCATAGGGTATGTGAACTAGAAGGATGGTAAGCTTAATAGAGCAATGTGACCAAGGAGACTCTTTGAAAAGAGGTAGCTTCGGAAATGAAAAGAGCGATGTGAGGAAGTAGGCTTCTCAAAAGGAGGTAAACTTTGAGGCTGAGAAGGGAGATCTAGAACCAGAGGCAACTTAGGTGGAGTGATTGAGGATCGAAACTGGACTAGGTATGATGAGGAGCGAATAAATTGGACAATGGATGATGAGGAGGGAAGCTAAGAGCAGAGTGAAGCCATGAGGGCTGGTACTAGAAAAGGTACTAGGACAAGGAAGGTAAAAGGAAGAAATGGATGAAATACAATGAGGGAATGAAGCCATGGAAGCTGGTACTGGAAGCGAGGCATGAAAGGACAAAGGACGGAGGGAGGTCAAAGTGGTAGCATAGGACCCAGCTGATACAGGATGATAATGGCAGGAAGGTGAGCTGGATGAGTTGATGCATGAGCCAGATTCAATGGAAGGCCAGATGGAGTCAGCCGTAGATGGCCCAATGATGAGAATGAGAGCAAGCTAATAGAAAAACGTGGCATGATGAGATATAAAGCTATGACTGGAGTGAATCCTTGACGGCTTATGATGGATAAAATCAGGAACCTAATACATGCAGAGTGAGGGTCGTGGATTGGTGAGGTGAGCATATAAGCAATGATAGTTACACCCAAAAGAAATATTGAATGCGAGCCAGACTAAATCAGCCTAGGCTGAGGGCACGATATGGACAAGACCTAAAATTTAAAAGTAGTCAAAGAGGAACGATGGCAAGAAGGACTGCAGAAGACCAAAACGGAGGCATGATGAGGAATGAGGTAAGGCCTGGGGTAACAGGGCAATGAGGGAATGCGAGTGCCCCAAAGGCTCAGGAATACGGATGAAGAAGAGTAAAGCAAGGCCCTGTAGGTGACGAGCGCCATGGAAAAGAGAGGTTGCTGGGCTGAGGAGGAAAGCAGGCTACACTGTGAAACAAACAGCTTCCTCAAACTTTGCATCATTCAAATGAAAGCACAAGCCTACCAAACAAAGCTATGGCTAGAATATGCAGCACAGCCTGAGAGGTTCCAGTGCACGCCACTGATCAACCCACTGGGTTGGTCTTTGAAAAGCCCATGGACAAGACCCTAAAGCATGTGGTAAGCACTGTCGAAGACTGAGATTGGCAATATTATAAGGCAGACATCGAAGCCCAGGAGTAAAGGTGTTTGCAAGAAAAAACTATGAACCGGCTAACTGGAGTGGGGGGCAGTGAGGTTGTCGTGGTTGGCAGTGCACATGAGGCAGACACCCAGCACCAGCAGAGCAATGAGAAATGTAAGAGGAGCAAAACCAATGGCCAAACGCAAGTTGGCAAGAAGGAAATATACAGGTCTAGAAAAGGGAGCACCAACGTGGCACGACACAGAAAACAAGGAGGGTTCCAGGAGTGCTCAGGCAGCCAAGGCATGAACAGCAGGCAACAGCCACGCAAGGCATATGGTGAGCAGGACGGGAAGCGAACATGGAATATGACTGTTACTGAAATGAGGAGTAGAGGGGATGCCTGCGAGCAGCATCCGGGATCGGTGCACAGCACCACCGAAGCAAAACCAGAAGACCACAGCAAAAAGCAGCACAATGGGGAAGCAGACAAGAAGACACCAAGCAACAGAGAGGCAGATCCTAAGCAACCAACAGTCCACGTTCTTCCACCCACCACGACAAGTCCTCCATATCCATCCCAAGCACTCTTGCAGATAAACTCCTCCCATGGCAGAAGCTCGGCTGGAATAAGGCACCTAGAAATTGTGAATCGAAGGCCTCTACACAGCCGATAAACGCTAACAGCCACCAGCTAACACCGGTCAGGTAACCACAATAACATCTGAAATTACATACGGATGACAGGAAATTGGAATCTTACCATGCGGCATGATTGACTAGCGATCGTCGTCAATTGCAAAAGCTGCATGAGTTTCAGGCGATCGTTGTCAAGGGTAACATGAGGGAATGAAATGTAGAGGGGTGCAACAAGGTAGCAATGAAGAAAACAGTGGCAGGCAACAGATCCGTACGCTGACAAAGGTGGAGCCAAGAAGATTCGCCAGGTCCAGTTATGCATCCAGCCCATAAATTGATTCCAGGGTATCACATCATATAGGGGCCAAATCAATCAATCGATCAATCAATCAATCAATCAATCAATCACTTTAGTTAACCAGGCATAAACACCATTGAGCAAGCTCATTTTCAAGGTGGTCCAGGGCATAAATACAATACTGTACATTTCATAAGATTACAATTACGGTGGACAATGGTGCAAAAAAAAAAAAAGGAAAAAACATTGTAAAGGTGATGGTCAATATGGGCCTATACATACCGGTCAACATAATTAACATGCAAAGGTACATAATGATAAGCTTTACTGAAATGAGAAGAGACAACAATCCCATATAGTCTCCACTGAGTAAGAGCTCATACCTAAATGATAAAAAATAAGAAGGTATTAAGGAATAGGGTAGAAATTGGGGTGAAAGAGTAGGCAGCCAAAAGGGATACCAGAATAGGTAAAAGGTAGAGAATAGGCAGGGTCATCTTGGATTAAGGGAACTAGGCTTGTAGGTCCTAGATTTCTGTTGTTAGGAATGTGGGGTGGATGAGATACTTAGGCGTAGGATTTAAGAGTGGCACCCAAGGCTTAGGGGTCATCTGCATCTGAAACAGTTGCATGATTCCTTCAGATAATCCATTAATAGAGCTTTGAATGTGAAAATGCTTGGAAGTGAGGATAATTTTAATGAGTCTTGCATAGTGTTCCAAAGTGATGGAAGTGAGAAGTTGATTGCTGCTGAGCCAAGGGTAGTTTTCATTCTAGGAATCTGGAAGCAGATTAAGGAGAAGCATCTCAGGCCATAGGAACCTTTAGCCCATTTGAAGATGTTCGAGATGTATGCAGGGAGATTATCAGATAATGCTCTAAAAAAACCAGAGGAGAGCATTCCTTTTTCTTCTAGTTGAGAATGAGGTCCATCCCGAAACCTGGTATAGACGACAGTGATGTTTACTACGGGGTAGATTTAAGATAAATCTTAAAGCCCAGTGGTAAAGGGTGTCCAGTTTGTTTAGCATCAAATGGGTGATGACTGTAAAGGAAGTCAGCGTAGTCCAGTATAGGTAGGAATGTAGTTTGTACTAGTCTCATTCTGGTTTCTAATGTGAGTAGGTGTTTAATGCGATAGAATAAACGTAATTGCTGTCTTAGTTTCTTCAAGGTTTCATTTAAGTGGCACAGAAAGTTGAGCTTGTTATCCAGCCAGAACCCTAGGTATTTAAAGGTATCAACTACTTCAAGGGGTTCATCTAAGAGTGTTCGGATCTGTGTGATATGTGGACATCCGGAAGTAGACTTTGGTGAGAGAATCATTGCTTTAGTCTTTTGGCGTTGAGGAGGAGCTTATGGTGAAAGGTTGTATTGGAGGGTACAAAGTCTTTCTGTAAGTACTCATAGGCCAGATCCAAGGATGAATTTGTGGTATAGAGTACAGTATCATCTGCGAATAAGTGCACATTTGCTGTGCCCAGCTGTGAGTCCAGATTATTGATGTATATTGCAAAGAGGATAGGGCCAGGATGGAGCTTGTGGGACTCCTCGTAACAAGGATTTTTGTGGGGACAGATCTCCTATGGCTTTGACTTGTTGTAACCTATTGTTTAGGCAGCTGGTGAACCATTTAATGGCAGAACTATCAAGTCCGATGTTACTCAGTGCAGTAAGCATGATGGTATGATCCACAGTATCGAAGGCCTTACTTAGATCAAGGAAGAGGGCAAATACATGCTTCTTAGAGTCCAAGGCCATTTGCCAGTCTGTAGTTACTTTGGCAAGAGCCGATATTGTACTGTGTTTGGCTCTGAAGCCAGACTGAGCCTGGTTTAGGAACTTTTGTGAATCCAAATGTTCTCTAAGTTGGATGTTGGCAATTCTTTCAAGTAATTTAAAGAGGATGGATAGTATAGAAACAGGCCGGTAATTGTTCAGATCACTCAGATCCCCAGTCTTGAATAATGGTAGGATGTGGGCAGTTTTCCACAAGACAGGTAGCTCACCTTGAATCAGAGGGGTGTTGAATAAGTTTGTAATGGGGGCGGTCAGATAGGTATGGCCGAGTTTTAGGAAGTAAGGTTCAATATTATCTGCACCCGCACTCTTTTTTGTATCCAGAGAAAGGAGGAGGTCCTCCACTTGCTTGAATGTAATTGTGAGGAAGCTGTAGGGGGTGGGATGCGGTTGGTTATGGTTGTGATTATCAGTGAAGCCAACAGTGTAGTCTCTTGCTGGGCTAAGTTTGCTGATAGGTGAGGTGTCAAAGGCAAGCCCTGCAGTGGCAAAGTGATCATTAAGCTTTTCTAGTATATCAGCTTTGTCCATATGGGTGGTACCATCAGACACAATTTTGTTTGGAAGGGGTGTTGCAGTGGACTGACCTTTGACTTCTTTGAGGATGTTCCAAAATTTGGCATAGTTGTTTTTATTGTCTTCTAGTTCTTTTTGGAAGTACCTAGCTTTTTCTGACCTAATTAGCTTGGTACAAGCATTCCTAGTGGTATGGAATGCTAACCAATCAGCCTCCAGGTGGGATCGCCTCCCTTTTTTCCACCAGTAGTCCCTATCCCTAATTGCTTTCTTCAGGATGGGAGAGAACCAGCCAGGAGTTTTATTTTCTGATTTGATCAGTCTTAGTGGGGCGTGTTTGTCTATTAGCTCCAGTAAGAGGCTGTGAAAGATGTTAAATGCCTCGTTAAAGGTGGGGGCTAGGTAAAAATCCTGCCAACGAATGTTGCTTAGATCTTTCAGGAAAGTGTACTGGCAGAACTTTTTCAGGCATCTTTTCAGTTTGAATTTGGAGGCTGTTTTTATTTGGGAAGGATGTCTGATGCAGGCAGTAGTGCAATGGTCGCTTATATCATTGAAGAATGTTCCAGTATGCAAGATAGTGTGAGGTTTGTTTACTAGGATAAGGTCCAGGAGGGTGCTGCGCTCAGGGTTTTTTCTGTTAGGTCTGGTTATAGCAGTCACCATTTGTAACAGACCATTAACATCGCATAGATCCTTCAATTTCTTAGAGCTGTCATCATTCCAATTTAGATTGAAATCCCCCATTAGAATACATTCAGTATCAGCAGAGTCAAGAAGGTTTTGAAGGTGTGGGAGAAGTGCCCAGCCACCAGACGGTGGTCGGTAGCATGCTGTCATAAGGAGTGATTTCTCACTGGAAAGTGATAATTTTAGAGCAAGGCATTCAAATTCCTTAGCCTTTGAGGTACAGTCAAAGACTGTGACTGTGAATTTGCTTTTGACATATCTTGCAACCCCTCCCCCTCTAGTCGGTCTATCACAGAGGTAGATGATATATCCGGGTACGTTGATAGATTTGTCCAGGGTTGAGGGTGTGAGCCAGGATTCAGTTATCATAAAGAAATCAGGAGATGCATGTAGAGCCCAGGTCTGTATAGAGTCAATCTTCTTTAGCAAACTACAGACATTGATATGGAGAAAGCTAATCCCTTTATGTTGAGGGAGGTCTGCAGGGGCATCCAGAGAAATAGGTGGATCTGGGTTTAATTCAACATTTCCCGAACAGAGTAGGAGAAGCAGTAATAGTTTTTTAAGGTGGTGTCTTAGCCTGCTAAACATTCTTTTGTTACTCCTTCTAGCGTACATTGGTTTAGCGATGGCTGTGTTAAGGGCAGGATTGCTATTTGCTAGGGATAAAACATAGAGAAGTGATAGACCCGACACCATCCTTGGGAATTGCACGTGAAACCCTCGAAAGGGCACATGGTGAAGTAAATAAAAAAGTATATATATATATATATATATGCCACAGACCACATGCATCCAATGGACAGGGAGGGAACTAGTTATACTGATCTGAGTCACTATAAAAAAGAGACAAATTGGCTATCTCGGCACGAATTCCCTCTAGAGAAAAGCACACTGCCACCTCCCTGTAAATTTGATTCCTGCCACTTATAAGGTCTAATTACAACAACAAGCACAGCATTGAAAAACATTAAGCAAGCTAAAATTACAAACAGAGATAAAATTGAACCAGCATGAACTGGTGATCCATTACCCCCAGCTGTAATGTCAGCTTCTCCAGCTTCATGGAAGTTCAAGGAAAGCAAGCCGTGGAGTCAGGTAGTGAACCGCTAAAGTGATGCGGAAGCAGGAAGGGGCCCCTCCAACAGGACCGCACCTGAGTTTTTTTTTTTAATCTGTGGACGATGACTAAGGATACAGCAGGAGTGGCAGGCATCACTGATAGAAGGGAGAATCGAGCAAGGTAGAGGGATGTAGCGAAGATGCCCAAAGTACAGGGAAGCGGAACGAGGAGGACACGGGCAGTCCAGAGCATGCCAGCAGAACATGAAAGAAATGCAGTGGCAGCGGACAGCCACCGGGGTGAAGAAGTACTGGGGGAGGATAGGGAGAATGAGAAGATGGGAATGAGAGACGGAGAGCTGCAGGAGGCAGGGGAAACATGGACAAACAGGAGGAGCAACAGATGAAATAGGTGCAGGAAGGGGGAAGCAAGAATGAGGAAAGGACTGAACAGTGCGGGCGCATACGCTCGGGCAGCAAAGGTAGAAGATGGCCACAGAAGCAGGCTGACAAACAAGACAAGGCAGTTGAGCGAAAACAGAAGATAAGGAGGCTTCTAAAACAGGGGAAAAGCAGAGCACGGCAGGGGCGCAGCAGCTAGAAATAGAGACAAATGAGGACAGATGAATGCAGCACGTAGAACCGAGCCACCAGCTGCAACAAAAAAGAATCCTGGCAAGCCCAGGATATTGTGTTGCTTTTCAGCTCGGTGGGGGAGTGACGTTTGTTGCTCCACCCATTGAACCACGGGCTTAAAGCCCTCCCATTGTCATTTTTCACATCCTGCCCAAAATGTGTTTTCGTCCCTGTGTTACCAAATGACATAGCCACTGTGCAAAACTACCTTTCAGCTAACAAAGTGATAGGGCCTCTCTTCGTGAGGTGGGGTCACAAAAAGCCTATGTTGAAAATATGGAGTGAAAATACCAACAAATACCTACGGCGTTAGGGTTTCTAAATGTAACTTCCCACCCTGTAGAGACTGACAGGAGTCAGGGATGTGACTGGGGATCATTGGCAGTAATTCTCAATTGTCAGTGTCAGTGGCTCAGTAGGTAGCACACTCGCCTCTGAGGCCGGGAGATCAGAGGGCTGTGGGTTCAGTTCCCACATCTGGCACTTGCGTTAATATCCCAGTACTGACACTGTAATGCAGCATGAGAGGGGTGCTGCATTTCTGAGGTGCCGTCTTTCGGATGAGATGTTAAATCGAGGTCCCATCTGCCTGGATTGGTGGTAGTTCAGGTGGATGTTAAAGATCCCATGGCACTTATCGAAAAGAGTAGGGGAATTTCCCGTGTCCTGGCCAAATTTCCCTCATTCACTAAAAATACCACCAACAGCTTAATCTGGTTCAAGGTCAGTTGCCATTCATCTGTATCCCCCCCCCTCCCCGGTGCTTGCCTGAAAATAGGCAGGATTTGTCTAGTGCACTTACCGGTCAACAAAAGCTAAATAAATAAAAATAAATAACATTCTCACCATTCCACCCCCATCCCTACCTGCAGCCAGTGACAGGCATGAGGTCTGCCTTGAGTGTTTGGCCCTAAAAGTTCACCCCATTCTCCTATACTGCACCCACCTCAACTTTTCCTTATGGAATGGTGTAAAGTATAAGGCCAAGACCCCAAAGCACACCACAACACTTGTCAGTGTCTGCAGGATGAGGAAATAGTAGAAATGGCATAAGCATTTTAGAAAATGGGCTTTTTATTTGCTGGGTTCTGATTGGCTAGTACCTCTGCCGAGGGGGTACATTAACTTTCAATAGATGCCCAGCAAATAAAAAGTGCCATCCAAACCTGCCTCATGCCCAGCCATGTATCCTTGTGCCCAGCCTGCTTTCTCATTGATAGAAGCACTGGGCACACAATTTGAAACTACTGCCATTTTTCCCCCTCAGTAAGCCCCACACCACTCCTCCAAGCAGTGTACACAAATAAAAAAACAGTGCCCAACTTCAAAAACTCATCTTATTTTTCCCCCATTAAAAACCACACTCGACTCAGTGAAACAACTCCCAGCCTTCAGATTCACCCCCCTCCACTCACTCTCACAACCGCCGTGACCCAGCAGCGCGACTCTTTACCAGTGGGAGTCACTTCAAATGACTTCTACTCCTACGGTTCCTCGACGCACTTCCCACTCAGTGTAATTGCTACCTTACCTTGCTTTTTATGCCAAACCCAGAGACAGTGAGAGCTGTCAGCACCGTTATCTGTTGCACCTGACCGAGTATGAGAGCAGCGGTATTTTCTTGAGTTTCCATACCGCAGATGGACGTCCATCTGCGGTACAGAAACTCAAGAAAATACCGGTCCTCTCATGCACAGTACGTCTCCTACACAAAGTAGCTTCAAGGAAAATATTGCTCCCACTAACCTTGGCCATAAGTCTACTTCCCGCTCACAACTTTCAGTTGTTTTCTTTTTTGTGTGTGTCCAGAGACCCCTACAGCCACCATCTAGCCCTTAATCTTTACTTTTCTGACTCTGCCAGAACTACACAGTTAGTTGCTCCATCGCTCTGTATGAAATTTACCGCAATCGGCGATCGGGCGCTCCATACATAAAAGAAGTAAAGCTTTACAACTGTCTTTTCTGTGTCTTGCATTCCTCTCACTTCTACTGCCAAGGAAATAAAAAATAACACTGTCAGGAATTCAAACTAAACAAGAAAGGAGCAGAATACTAATGGGACTGATGTGGGAATGAAATAGCACACTACCATAGGGACTACTTTACCTTAAAACAATAAAAAATGGAACTGTAGTCATTTTATAGAATTACTTCACATTTTTCTTTGTAATCCTATAAAAAATGACACAGTTAGCCCATTTTCTAAGTGCAATAATACCCTCCAGGGTGGGTGGTATGGGCAATACTAGACCTTCCAGGGGCTATAAGGCCCTCCGCCTTTGGCGTTGGGCCTCATTACACCCCTGGGCGGTCCGGTATTGCCCAGCCTACCACCCTGTCAGGCTGTGTGCTTACATAACTAATGACCAAAGGCACACCCCTAATGCCCGTGAGGTCTCTGCAGGCTGAGGGTGGCATTGGCTTCATGTCAGTACTTCACTGCCATTCCTATTATACATCTCTAACTCCTGCACTATCAATGCCAATGCCAGTGAGACAACATTCGGCATTGACAAATGCTTGTTCCACTTTTCAACCTGTTCCCATGCTGCGGCCGATGCGAATGCATGTGTGTGAAGGCAAGCATGCATCACAAAGCTACAACCCCTCATTGCATGCCGCCCGCTTCTGAATCCAGATTGCTCATGTGGCAACAGATAAGGCACCCAGCATCGTAGCCCTCCACACTACTGAGCCGGTCAGCCACCACATATCGACATATAGAAACATAAAATGCTTCACTAAATTTTTAAAGTCCTGTCATTTTTACCAACATATTATAAGACATGTATAAACATGTAGAGGTACATGAGAACTGTATCGTTAGCATATATACATATTGATCAGACTTCAAGCTTTCATTTAAAAAAAAGCCTAAGTTTCTATAATTAACAGTTCAAGTTTTGCTGCTTTCAAAATGTAACTTCGAGCAGTATAGAACATCAATTCATATAGGAATTTTGGGGGAATGATCAGAAGATACTAGCAGTTGTTTTGTCTAAGAATAAACACATTCTTTTCTTGTTTCATAGTATCTCTTTTGGTGACTGCCTTTCCATTTTAACTTTGTTTTGTTTTAACCCTTTACCTCCCATTCACCTATTAGAGTGAACACTATGTAAATAGGGGGTCTGGCCACCAGTACAAGAATCATGGTTGACATCAGTAGAAATCAGCGGCACTGCATTCCAAACCAATCTGCATTTTAAGCCCTTCTGTTCCTTATTACTAAGCATATGCTTATGAAACACAGGAGCTTTTCCCTTACACTTGATCTATTGCTGAGGCACAGTCTGGTACAGTACTCATAATACCCTTCTTGTGACATTCTTGAAATTTCCACAGCAGCCCTCTGTTATGTCACTAGCAGGAATTATGACTTCAGCTCCAAAATATGCATCAACTACAAATGAACTGTACAGGGCATTGATCCTGTTTGAATGTAAATATCCTTAGTGGTGGCAAACAGAATGTCTTGGAATTCAGCTTTAGGACCCACATATTCAAACGAGATGTGCAGCCCAAACTGGAGATGCGCAGTGCATCTCTGAAAATGCATGGAAGCACGATATTCGAAAAGGAGACAAGCATCGCGCATTTCCGAATGCACGATCACACAGAAATAATGTATGCAGCACAAAAAAAGGGTGTGTGTACATGAATATGCCACACATCCGTATATTCAGCCAACATGTGCAGCGCATCTGCTGTGCATCTTAGAAGTGTGCCATGCAAAGTTAGGCAGACAAAACAATGATCTAAATTGGCCAGCCACCTACAGGCAGGCCATGGAACTGCAGGCAGGCCATCCTGACACAGCCCTATGAGGTGTACCAGGATGTGCCCCAGGCACCCACACACAGAAGACATGCCAGGACAGAAGCACCCAAAGCCACAGGGGCTGGGACACTACCGGCACCGCGCAGAGAGCCATCCACCACACCGCACCCAGAACGTAGACACCCAGCAGCCACATGCCAATATTATTAGATGCCCCCCAGCACACCAGTGGAGCAGACAGCCACTATGCAGTACAAGTACTAGGAGCCATGGCCTGCACCCATGTGACATGCAGGGCACCACCCAGTGGTGGCAAGCAACCATAGAGACATCTGGGGCAATGGTGCCCTGGTAGCCTGGAGGTACTACTTGCAGCATGGCATGGACCAGGGACTGACCTGTGGCACACACCCATGGCAGTACACCACAGGTGCACACAGCATTCCCATGCCAGGCCCACACAACAAGGAGACGCAGACATGTAACCGATGCCTGCCATGCAGTGTGACACCACCACAGGGGTACTGCGGTGAGTCTGTGTGGTGTTCCTGTGGTAGACATAGCACAACAGTGGGCAGCGTGGGGCAGGGGTGGCACAACCTGTGGCCTGGGGGTGATATGGGCATGCCTCATGGACACCCAACCCCTCCGGTGTTGGACGTGCAGCCACCATAAGTACATACATGGCCAGTGTCAGACTGACCCTCTGGGTTACCTGGAGTGGTTCAGATGGGACCCACACACTCAGATACCTGGTCACCTTCTGAACACTGACATTCCTTGCATGTCTTGCCATGTTCCTATCATATGGTGGGGTGGGGCACTGCAGGTGACTGTACGCTGCAAACGTAGCTAATGTATCACATTCCTGTGGCATACGGATCAGAGTGTGTCACCCTGTGCCCTCCCGTTGCTTGACCAGGTGGAGCCCCTGTACTCCAGGCTGACCCTACACATGGCCATGGGTGATAGCACTGTACTCAGGTCAAAGCAGCCCACCCACCCACACATAAACATTCCACCACACCTGCCTGCTAGGCTGCAGTACCTCCTGTTTACCTTAGTGGAGTGGTGGGGCAGCCCTGCAAAGTGGAACTGTGCATTCCTTGGATATGCAGATGGCCTGAATACATTCCAGTAATGAGCTGCGCATGTGGGGAATAGGCTCAGAATCTTTAATGAGGGCATTTGCATATCCAGGCTGAATATTGCAATTGTGCACACCGCACATGTGGCCGCCTATCACGCATTTCCCTATGTCCCACACAGGTCTCAGAGCACCAACCGTGCATCTCCCACTGTGCGATAGTGCATATTTGGGATACTCAGCTGGACATGCGCAATCGCATCTTATGGTGCATGTTCTGAATATACCATTATTTTGTGCTGGCACAGCCACTTGCATGATGCAGCCTGGAGCTTTGGAATATGGGGCCCCAGATTTCTCTTTGGAATGCTGAGTTACAAAGTTTTCTGATGCCACCTGTTTTTTTATTTCCATCCATCCATCCATCCTGACCTAACCCTACTTACCCAATGTAACACAAAAACATAGAATTTGACAGCAGATAAGGATTGTTGGCCTAGCCAGTCTGTCTGTTTTTCCCTGCCTATCCTATCATGTCACTGCAGACCTTATTTGATCTCCGACTCCCTACCCCCCTTTGCTTCCTAACTAAGATTCCCTTGTGCCTGTTCCATGAATATTTGAAGCCCACT
Source organism: Neoceratodus forsteri (assembly GCA_016271365.2). NCBI lineage: Eukaryota > Metazoa > Chordata > Ceratodontiformes > Ceratodontidae > Neoceratodus > Neoceratodus forsteri. Next base: position 439,977,801 of record CM057453.1, read on the forward strand.
ATTTTTTCACCACCATCACCTCCGCTGGAAGATGTTCCAGGCATCCACCACTCTTTCAGTGAAGAAGTATTTTCTTATATCTCTCCTACATTTCCATCTTTCCAGGTTACTTGCATGCATGTCCCCACGTTTTCATGCATAATTTGCTCTGAAAAATGCTCTCCTCCTGTATCTTATTTAATCCTGTGAGGTATTAATAGATCTCTGTCATATCCCCCCTCTCCCTTCTCTCTTCTAAGGTGTACTTATTCAGTTCCTTTAGTCTCTCCTTATAGGGCTTCTGATGCAGCCCCTGTACTATTTTAGTTGCCCTCTTCTGGACAGCCTCCACCCTGTTTATGTCCTTTCTGAGATGTCATTTGCAGAACTGGACATAGCACTTTAGGTGGGGTCTCTCCAGTGATCTATACAGTGGCAACACCTCCTCTCTCTCTTTCCTATACACCCCAGCATCCCACTACCCGCTGCCTTCTCACACTGTCTCACTACCTTGAGGTCATCAGATATTATTAACCCCCCCCCCGGTCCCTTTACTGTTTGGTGACCATCAATACCTCTTCTCCCATTTTGTACTCTACCTCCGAGTTTCAGTGCTCTAGGTGCATGATTTTGCACTGAAACCCAGCTGCCATGCCCTTGATCACTCCTTGAGTTTTCTCAGGTCTCGGCACATTATTTCCACCCCCCTCTGGAATTCCTACTCTTTTGCAAATTTGAGTGTCATCTGCAAAGAGCCATACCTTCCCTTCTGGTTCATCTGCAATGTCACTTCTAACATCATTCAAGAGGACCGGACCCAGTACTGAGCCCTGAGGCATTTCACTAATCACCCTCCCTTCCCTGGAGTGAAGTCCATTCACCACCACCCTCTGTCACCCGGCTTATCCATTAACCAATCTCTTACCAGTTAACTACCTCAGGATTCACCCCTAAACTGCCTAGTTTCTTTAGGTGTCTCCTGTGTGATACAGTGTTGAATGCCTAACTAAACTTTAAGTAGGCCATGTCCACCAGCCCACTCTGATCTATTTCCCTGGTAACCCATTAAAAGAACCCTATCAGATTTATCTGACATCACCTCTCCCCCTCCCCACAAATCCATGCTGGTGTGGTGGGAACATACAACATTGGAATGTGTCGGAGGAAACACACTCTCAGAATCTGGTGAGGTGATGCAATTTCAGGACGTGGATACATATCACTTTAGAATGAGGGGCACGCTATCTCAAAATGTGGAGAGAATGCACGATTGTGAAATGTGGTAGGGACACATACTTTTAGAATGAGGAACATGCAATCTCAAAATGTGGTAGGGATGTGCAGTCTTGGAATATGTTGTGAATGCACAATCTCAGAATATAGAGGAGACATGCAGTCATGGAATATGGCAAGGATGTGCAATCCTGAAATGGGACAGAGACACAAACATTTTGAATAAGGGACAAGCAATCTTGAAAAGTGGCAGGGATGCACAATCTCAGAATCTGGCAAGGAAATGCATCTAGGAATTTGTTGGGGACAGACAATCTAAAAATACAATGGGGAGGCACATTATCATAATGTGGCAGAGCATGCAATTTTGTTCTGAAATTGTTTGTCCCTGCCACATTCCAAAATTGTGTGCACCCACTACATTTCAAAATTAAGCATTCTATCAACATTCCAGCATTGTAATGTCCCTGCCACATTACAAAGTTGCACATCCCAACCATATTTCAAAATTTCATGTTCCTGTCACATTTTGAAATTGTGTGTCACTGTCACATTCCAAAATTGCTTGTCACTGCCACATTCTGAAGTTGTGTGTCCCGGTACTCCAACACAGTGGGAGAGTTTAGATAAGGTACTGCTGGAAGCCTTTAGCACAACAGCAGAAAAATGGCGGTGCAGCTGCTAGGGTACTTCAATCCATCAGATACAGATCGAAGTCTGCCAGCCACAGCTTCTGCTAGAAGCAGGGACATCCTAGACTCCCTGAAAGGGGTGTTTCTCAGGCAGACAGTTCAGGAAAGCTTGTGCTTTCCAGTGCAGGATCTGAGGTGTCACTGAGAGGAGGAGCAATCCTTAAGAACAACACAGCAAAGCAGGAATACAACAGCACACCAAGCCTGGACTTCAGTTACCACCAATGATGAAATGATACCACTCCAAGATTTCATTTGTAAGTAAATGTATTGGACTATTACAGACTATGGTGACAGTGCAATAAAATGCTAACATAGACCCATCACATTACTGGTGCCCCAACACTTCGCTCAGGCAGAGCCTCATCAGTGGGTGTATCTCAGGCAGCTAGTCAGGAAGTCCACTCAAGAGGGAGCAATACTGAACCTGGTACTCAGAAACAGGGACAGTATCGCAGACGTCAAGATGGGAGGCCACCTGGGGACCAGCGATCACCGTACAGCGTGGTTCAACATAAGAACAGCAGTAAAAGCAAACCACAAAAGGATGAGGGTCTGGACTTTAGGAGGGCAGATTTAAAAAAAAATGGGTGAATGCCTCAAACTTTGTAGGGGTGGGGATGACCTGGGAGGGGTGGAGAATCAGTGGGCTAAGTTAAGAGAAGGCATAGTTAAGGCAAGAAACCTCTGTGCAATGAGAGTAAGCAAAAACAGGAGGAAAAAAAAAGATTGCTATGGATCTCAAAAGATGTGACTGAAATGGTAGAGGCTAAAAAGGTAGCATTCAGGAAGTATAAGGAGATGCAGAAGGAAGAGGATAGGGAGGTTATCAGGAAAAGCAGAGGGAAGCAGGGAAAGGGTTGAGAAGTGCAAAGGTGCAAACTGTGGAGAGAATAGTCCAAGGGGTAACTAAAGGGGGCAAGACTTTTTGTAGGTACACAAGTGAAAAGAGGAAGACAAGGAGATGGTTGTGAGATTAAGAAGGGTAGGGGAGGACTGTGAAGAGCGAGATCAGGAAAAAGCAGATATCCTGAACAAATACTTTTGTTCAGTCTTCACAGTGGGAGGGGGTGGACCACATAAAAGCAGCAGGAGCACATGGGGAGGGAGGTAGACACATGTCCATTTACAGAGGAAAGAGTCATGTAGGGACTTGCAAATCTGAAAGTGGACAAAACTCTGGAGTCAGATGGGGTACAACTAGGGGTACTGAGGGAGGTCAGTGAGGGACAGGCTGCACCTCTGACAACCCTATTCATCAACTCACTGGAAACAGACGTAGTTCTGGAGGACTGGAAGAAGGCAGATGTAGTCCCAGTTCATAAAAGCATTAGCAGAGAGGAGGCTGGCAACTATAGGTTGGTCAGTCCGACATCAGTGATAGGGAAGTTAATGCTGCTAAAGGAAAAAATTGAGTACAGTATCTTGGATCCAGTGGGTTACAGGACATGAGGCAGCACGGATTCATGGGGCGGGGGGCCATGTTGAACAAATAGATTTTGACTGGGTGACCAGGGAAATTGATCAGGGTGGGGCTTTGGCTGTGGCTTACTTAGATTTTAGTAAGACATTTGACACCGTACCAGGTAGGAAACTCATAGGGAAATAGGGCAGCTTAGGGGTGAGTTCTAAGGTAGAACACTAGGTAAGAAATTGCTTAATGGATAGGTGACAGAGGTGGTGATAAACAGAGTTCACTCCTGGGAAGGGAGGGTGATAAATAGGGTGCCTCAGGGCTCAGTACTAGGACCAGCCCTCTTTAATGTCTATATAAGTGGCAGTGTAGATGAACTAGAAGGGAAGGTATTCCTCTTTGCAGATGACAATAAAATGTGCAATAGGATAAACACTCCAGAAGGGGTGGAAATAATGTGTAGAGACCTAAGAAAACTCAGGGAGTGGTCAAGGGTATGGCAGCTGGGTTTCAATGTGAAAAAGCCCAAAATCTTGTACCTAGGGCACAGAAACCCAGAGGCACAGTACAGAATGGAAAAAGAGGTATTGACGGTTACCAAACAGGAAAGGGACCTAGGGGCTAATCATATCTGATGACCTCATGGTGTCGAGACAGTGCAAAAAAGCATTGGGTAGAGCCAGTGGGATGCTGGGGTGCATAGGGAGGGGTATCACCAGCAGAAAGAGGAAGGAGGTGTTGCCACTGTATAGATTACTGGTAAGACCCCACCTGGAGTAATGTGTCGAGTTCTGGAAATGACATCTCAGAAAGGACGTAGACAGGGTGGAAGCTGTCTAGAGGAGGGCAACTAAAATGGTACACAGGCAGCATCAGAAGCCTTACAAGGAGAGATTAAAGGAACTGAATATGAACACCCTGGAAGAGAGAAGGGAGAGGGGGCACAAGATAGAGACCTATAAATACCTCATGGAGTGAAATAAGGTACAGGAGGGGAGTATTTTTCAGAAGAAAATATGCAGGAAAATAAGGGGACATGCAATGAAGCTGGAAGGTGGAAAATTTAGGAAAGATGTAAGGAAATACTAATTCACTGAAAGAATAGTGGATGCCTGGAGCACTCTTCCTGCAGAGGTGGTGGGGGCAAAACAATAGTGGGCTTTTAGCACACATGGGATAGACACAAGAGAATCTTTGTTGGGAAGCAAGGTGGCAGAGGGAGAGAGATCATGTAGAGTCTGCAGTGACTGGATAGGTAGGGAAAAATGGGCAGACTGGGAGGGCCAAGTGGTCCTTATCTGCCATCAAATTCTATGTTTCATTTTCACAGACATTGCTTTATGACTTCTGAAGCAGGGAATTACAGTAACTACTCAGGGAATCTTTTTCTAATTCTAAAATGAATTTTATAGAGACAGAGAGGGAATTAAATAAAGTGCAATCCAGTACTTTTAATGTTACCATTTTTTGCCGGCCTGGTGGCACTGAGGGTTGAGGCGCTAGATGCCACACCTCGCACCAGGCCGGTGACCCACGTTCGGGATCATGCTTGGGTGCCAGGGGTCAGCAGGGGAGGGATTGGATTGAGCGCCTGATGGGCTGCTCTCCGATCCTGGGGGGGGGCATTGGGGTGCCTGGCTCTCCGGCGGCCCCTGGTGGAGAGGAGCGGTGCCACAGAAGTGTGGGTGGCATGTAATAGCATGCCCGACTCTGGCAGGGTTGCCGTGCACCAAGCATCGGGGGGGTGAGCATGCAGGAGGGAGGGGATGGGCAGAACAAGAAAAAAACCCAGCTCGATGGGATAGGCGATGGCACCTATCCTCCATGCCCAACGCCGGGTTGATCTCGGTCAGCCTCATTGCTCCTTCTCCCAGGCCCCACCTGCAAGCCAGAGTCTGCCTTGATAAGACAGCCCAAGGTAAGGAGTCAGGCTACCCTTTCCGGGCAGGTCAAACTGGGGGTGCTGGCTGCGGGGGGGGGGGCACAGGCCGCAGCGATCCTCAGGCAGGGCAGGCACAAGGATATGGTTGCCTGAGAGAGTTCCCATAAGCTCTGACCGGAGGGAAAAAGAATAAAAAAAAAGTTACCATTTTTTAGGTCACAAGCTATGGCCTGCAGCACCCCTTATAGCCATGCTTTCTCTTTGTGAAGACTTCAAAGATTATTGTTACATTAAGAGTGTGAGCTAGCTGTGGTAAGGTCTGACTAGTGACATGGCAAGCGTAATGTAGTTACCAGTTGAGAAAATTCCTAGTCAGTTTATCCCCACCACCACCACCACCAAACACATGGATTTGCATACCCATGATGCTTTGTACTGTGTTTGAGGCTTTTAATTCTATGTGTGTTTACAGAAGCCACACAAATTGGAAAGTATCTGCTTTCTTGTATCGTATATGCATCCTACATATTGTTCTTCTTTCTTATCAACATTTAAATTACTTCACCTATTCCAACTCACTGCAACATTAAAAAGAGTTTAAATATATCTGCGTTTATGCTCCCAGAAAACTAACTTAACAACTGCCCCTGTTGTAAGATATTCCATTTGTGTGAGAAGTTGATGTTAGCAATGAAGGATTCTTTTTATCCATTGAAGTCTGGCTCCAGAAGAGATACATAGAATTTGTTGGCAAAAAAGACAGCTTGGCTCAGTAAGTCCACTGACATGATAACTGCTTAGTGTCTCTACAGACAGTACCTCGTTGTTGGTGCCTCTTCGTGCTCCCTGCCCACTTACTAATAGTCACCTATGTCTATCCCATACATGCTTGGAGCCTTCTACTGTTTTTGTCTCCTCCATATTTGGTGACATTCTATTTCAGGCATCCACCACTCTTTCAGTGAAGTTGAACTTCCTCTCATTCCTCTTAAATGCCCCTTCCAGCTTCACTATATGCCCTCTGATCCTTATGTGCTTTCTAATTGGAAAGAGACTTCCCTTCTGCACTCTGTTCACCCTTGTGAGGTACTTGTTGGTTTCTATCATTTCCCCGCTCATTCTCCCTTCTTCCAGGGCGTAACTTTTGAGATCTCTCAGTCCCTCCTCATAGGCCTTTTGATGTAACCATTACATCATTTTAGTTCCACTCCTTTGGACTTACTCCACCTGGTCTATATCCTTTCTTGGGTGCAGCCTCCAGAACATAACATAATACTCATGTCACAAGCAAACAATACCATGGCAACACCATTTCCCTCCTCCTGCTGGAGATACCTTTCCCCTATGTATCCCAGCATCCCACTGGCCCTACCCACTGCTTTATCACACTGCCTGCCACTTTGAGGTCCTAGATATGATAACCCCAAGGGCCCTTTCCTGCTTGCTAACTGTCAGTACCTCCCCCATCCAATAATCAGCTCCTGGGTTCCAATGTCCTAGATGCATGGTTTTGCACTTTTTGGCATTGAACCACAACTGCCATGCTCTTGACCACTCCTCAAATTACCCAAGGTCCCTATACATTCTTTCTTCACTCTCTTGAATGTCCACTCTATTACAGATTTTGGTGTTCTCTACAAAAATGCATACCTTCCCTTCCAATTCTTCTGCAATGTCACTTATAAAGACATTGAAGAGGACCAGTCCAAGTACCGATCCCTGTGGCACCCCACTGGTCACTCACACCTCATTAGAGAGTGCCATTAACCACCACCTTCTGTCACCTATCCATTTACCAGTTCCTTACCCAATTTACCACTTTGGATCCCACCCCAAGGCTGCTCAATTTCTTTATAAGTCTCCTGTGCGGCACAGTGTCGAAGGCCTTGCTAAAGTCCAGATAGACTGTGTCCATTGCCCTCCCCGATCTATTTCCCTGGTCACCCAGTTGAAGTCATCAATCAGATGTGCCTGGCACCTCCACGAATCCATGCTGCCTTTAGTCCTATAGCCCACTAGATTCAATATACTCTACCAACCTTTCCTTTAACAGGGTTTCCATTAATTTCCCCACCTCTGATGTTAGACTCTACTGCCTATAGGAGCTACCCTTCTCTCTGCTGCTGCTTTTATGCAGCGGGACCATGTCTGCTCTCCTCCAGTCCTCTGGAGCCACACCTGTTTCCAGTGAGCTGTTAAATAAAGCCATCAGTGGGGCAGCTAGCACCTCCTGGAGTTTTTTTAGTACCATTGAGTTTATCTCATCTAGTCCCATAGCCTTGTCCATTTTTAGAGCTGCAAATCTCTTCAGGACTCATTCCTCTGAAAACGAACTTGGGTACACCACCCCATCTTTGTTTCTGCTGTTCCCTTCTGGTCCTTTCCCTCCGCTGCTGTGAAGACTGAGCAGAGGTACCTGTTCAGGATGTCTGTTTTTCTTTATCCTGTTCTGAACAGTCTTCCCCTACCCTCTCCTTATCCTCAGTATCCCTCCCCTTGCTTTCCTCTTCTCACTTATGTACCTGAAGAAAGGGTTATCCCCTTTAGCTGCCCCTCTGGCTATCCTTTCCTCTGTCTGAGGCTCAGCTACCCTCACTGCCTTTCCTGCTTCTCTCTGTTTTACTAGGTATATCTTCCTGTGTTCCTCTTTCTGCATTTTCTTATGCCTCCTGAATGCCACCTTCTTTTCCCTCACTACCTTGGCCACTTCCTTAGAGAACCATAAAGATCTACTTTTACTCACCTCCTTCACACAGGAGTTGGTTGCCTTAATTATGCCCTCCCTTATTTTTCCCCACTGTTCCTTCTTCCCTTCCTGGCAATCCCCCAATGAGGCATTTTCTGAGGTAGTCTCAAATTTCTTTAAAATATGCCCTCCTAAAGTCCAGGAACTTCATCCCTGTGTGGCACCACTGCACAAGATTGGACATGGGATGACCCTGGGAACTACAGGCAGATCAGTCTGACCTACACTGTGTGTAAACTGAAGGAAACCATTCAGAAGGAAAGACTAGTTGATTTCCTTGAATCCAGTGAGCTACAGGATGAGATACAGCATGGGTTCATGTCAGGGAGGTCCTGACACACCAACCTGATCAACTTCTTTGGATGGGCAACAAAGGTAGTGGACAAGGATCAGGCATTGGGATTCTATATTTTGATTTCAGAAAGGCCTTTGATTCAGTGTCCCACAAAAGGTTGGTCAAGAAGCTGGAGGACCTTGGGACAGTGAGCAAATTAATCATGTGGGTGGCACATTGGCTCAGTGATAGGACTCAGAAGGTAGTGGAGGGAGGACTCTCAGGAACAAGGGAAGTTACAAGTTGTGTCCTGCAGCTGTCAGTTCCCAGATCAGTGCTGTTTAATGTGTTCACTAACGACACTGGGGATGATGTTAAATGCAAAATCTGCCTCTTTGTGGATGACACCAAACTCTGTGGGATGGTGGATACAGATGAAGGGGCACAGGACCTAAAGAAGGACCTAGAAAAGCTGGAGAGGTGGTCAGGTATCTGGCAGTTGGGGTTCAATGCAAAAAAGTGGAGGGCCATGCACATAGGAAGGAAGGAAGAACCAGAGGGCTGAGTACAGTCTATGAGTGTCGATGTGACTGAATCCAAGGAGGAAAAGAAGTTGGGCATAGCCATCACCAGTGACCATAAACAGGTTGCACAGTGTAGGAAGGCAGTGGCCAAGGCAAACAAAATACTAGGCAGTATTGCTAGAGGGATCTCAAGCAGAAGGGAGAAAGTTATATTGCCACTGTGCAGATCCTTGGTGCATCCATACTGGGAGTACAGCATGCAATATTGGAGCCCCTACCTGAAAAAGGATATCAACAAGCTTGAGGCAGTTCAGAGGAGGGTGACAAAGATAGTTCAGGGACAGCAGGGCAAGGCATATGAGGACAGACTGAGAATTCAACATGTACTCACTCGAGGAGAGGCGGAAGAGAAGGAACATGATTGAAACCTTCAGGTACCTGAAAGGTATTAAACAAGCTGAACAGTGGAGACTTTTTCTGTCTCAGTGAAAACAAGACCACAAGAGGGCACTATTATAACCTGGCAGGTGGGGGGAAAGTTCATGAGTGAGGTCGGGAGACACTTCTTTATAGAGAGGATGGTGTTGGGATGGAATGAGCACCCATCTGATGTGATCACTCAAAAGATGATGGGGGGGTCAAAAGAGGGTGAGAAAGGGTGAAGGGAAGTGTTATGATTGTCAGGGAGAGAGGTAGGGCCCACTGTAATCTCTGGATCAAGGGCACCACAATAAGCTAGACAACATAGACAATACGCAAAAAACAAACAAAAAAACACATTCAAGAAAAAAAAATCACCATCCAGAAGCTAGGATAAGTTACAAAATATTTATTTATTCCAAGTGGAAGACTGCCAAAGCCCTGGGGTTTCAACCATTACTGGCCTCCTGCAGATATGCAGGTCATCACCTCCATAGAGACTCATATCCTTCCAGGTTGTCCCAAAATCCCCAGTGTAGCTAAAGCTCACCTCCATGCACCATGCTTTCAACCAATTGTTAAAAGCCCTGATCCTAAGTAGCCTATCCTCTCCCTGGCCATATACAGGTAGCACTTCCACAAAAACCACCATACATGCACCTGCTTTCAGACCCTCCTCAGCTCCCTGAAATTTCTTTGTACTACCCCTGCCCTGTCCCTTGTCAGGTCATTTGTCCCCAGGTGGACAATGATATCTGGCTCCCTCCCATCTCCTGCTGCCCTAGCAATCCTCTGGATAGTCTTTTCATCCCTTTGAGCCAAAGCACCTCTCAGGCACCACCTCCCTCTCCCTTTGTGTCCTTGCCCCAAAGTCTATCCCCTTAATAATATAATACCCCACCAATGGCTGCTTCCTCCTCAGCTGGGGGGCCTCTTCCTCACTCTTTGGGGCCTTCTGTTCTGAGAAACTCCCACTTCTTCCCTTTCCACTGCAATAGGTGCCTCCTCCCAGCTGCCCTGTTCTGCCAGTATGGTGAAGGAATTTTGCAGTGGTACAGGCAGAGGAGTCTGTATTCTTCCTGTGTCGCCTACCCTCTGGGAGCCCACCAAAGTCCAGCCACTCTGCCTGTACATGGGCATCCTCTGGTGAAGCAGGGGCAGAATTGTTGGCCCCTGGCTGGGACAAAACTTTCTCTGCAACCTTACCAGTTTGACCTGGAGTCCACCAACTTCTTCCCTCAACCTAGAGAGGTGTACAAATGAGACAGCACCTCTGTCTCTAGAAGGTATCCCAAAAGACTGCAGCCCCACACCCACTGCACAGTGCAATCACAGGTGTTGTTTGTGGTTAGGGGCTGCTTTTACCATTGTCAGATGTCACCCCTTTCTTGATGCTGAAGATATGAAGACACTGGTGCAGCCCTATATTTTCTCAGTCACAAAATAAAAATATGTAGCAGGTACCAAAGGTATTTCTGCAGGTCCATTTACTGTGGCTCACTATGGAAGAATAAATGCACCTGCTAAAATACCTTTTAGCAGGTGGCTCTACCTCTTCCTCAGGATGGCTCCCTGAGGAAAGGGTAGTGCACCCTGAAGTGCCGGAGCATGTGTTCTTTGCACAGTGAGCCACAATAAACACATCTGCTAAAATACCTTTGGTACATGTGTCATACTTTTTGTTTTTATTGTTGTTTTCAGTGTCAATGGTATACCGCTGCATTACCTTCCCTTGTGGAACTCTGTTTTGTTCTGTTGTCAGTGCTGTCTGAAATAGAGGAACATATTTGGCCAGCTGAGGCACCTGCAGCTGGTGCTGAATGCTGCAGATTGTCTTCCCAGTCCAGCACTCTGTATCTTATCCATGTGGATTTTAGTAGGAAAGAAGCTGAGACATTTCTTAGTTAGCTTATCGCCATCTCCAGCCACACACACATGGATTTATATACCCATGATGCTTTGTGCTGGCTTTGAGGATTTTGACTGTACGTGTTTCCAGAAACCCCACATACTGGAATGTATATACTTTTTTTAACATGCAGTTCTTTATTCCTGCTGTCAAGTTCTTTAGCTCCTATCCCATCCTCCACTTGGCCGGCACCCACCTTCCTTGGACTTACTTTAGGGGCTTGATTCCCCCATGGGTTGCCCAGCCCCAAGTTGGGACCAGAGGGGAGAGGATTGTCCTTTCCCCAGTACACAAATCCAGATTAGTTCCAAGTGGCCAGGTGGCAGTGCAGGTTTCGAGGGAAGACCACAGGGCTTCATCCTGATGCAAGATCCCTTTTGCATTTTCTCCTGAATCCCTGCCCTAGCTTACACATCAGGACAAGCACATGAAGTCACACATGTCCTGCAGATTCACAGCCCTGCCCCTGCGTCGCTCCTTGCTTGCACTGCCACCGGACCTCCACCCACTGGCAATCAAAGGTCAATATGGCTGCCACCACTTCCCCGGGATAGGAGAGCTGTCCTTGGGATGCTCAGTCCTCTCCCACCCTGCCGACCCCCAGTAACCCATGCTTGTTCCTAAATATGGCTTGCCGGCATGGTAGGAGGCAATGCATTAGATGTCTCAGCCCTCCAAGCCACTGGGCCGGTTGGAAAGTGTACACCTTATTGTATCATTTATGTATTTATGCATCCTATATATTGTTCCTCTTTCTTAGCAGCATTTAAACTACTTCACCTCTTTCTACTCATGACAACAATAGAAAAGAGTTTAAATGTATCTGTACCCAATGAGTTGAATCAACAGTAGCTGCCCATCTTTATGGAATGCTGCTTGTAGGAAAAAGGAGTTGTCAATGATTTGGGAGTAGTTCTTCATAAAAATCTGAGCATGGGTTCCCAGTTGTTGGCTGTAGTTAGGGAGCTGCTTTCACCATTCCAGATTTCACCACTTTTTTGAAGCTGAAGCTATGGGAACAGTGGTGCAGACCTATGTTGCCTCACATAGTGTAGTGCAATGCAGTGTATTTGGACTGATCAGACAACCACAGCTGGTGCATAATGCTGCCGCTCGTCTCCTCACTCTGGCATGTTGCATGTTATTTGTGTGGCTTTTAGCAGGAAAAAACATTGTGCAATTAGGAAGATTAAAGAGGGACTCTGGCCACAAATGCTACAAAGCAGAATTAGAATAAGCACGCCCCAACAAAGCTCATAAGCAATATTAGGTTTCTACGTTACTTCATTTTAAAGTTATGAGCTGTTTTGTAACCCGATTTCACTACCTGTTCAAAAAAGCCAGTTTCAGCGAAGAACTGCTGATGATTTCATCTCCTGAACTCACAGGCTAGTCATCCCTGTCAGCAAGCTTATAGGACCTGTTTCTCTAATGGTTTAAGATCATTGTGCAATGGTTTTCACAAGTAAAACAGGCAGCACCATTCTAAAAACATTGCTATAAAATCTGTGTTTCAGGTTTGTAACAAAGTTGACAAATATGTATTTTTAATGCCTTTTTGGTGTGGTTCATTTCTCCAGTGCTGCAGGATGCTGAGTTGACATGCCTCCAGGCTGCTGACACCATTTATGATGTTTCTCTACCATGCTTGTTAGGACATTGTATTGCTACAAGTGTAATGTTGGTAACTTCACTGCTGTTTGCCAGTGTCTGCTTTACAATAAGTTTTAATAGGGACCTTCTATGTATTAATTCCTACTGGGGTGAAAGTGTTAGTCCTGGTAAAACAATCATTTTAATGTAAAGTACAACACAGATGCGCCTGAATGCAGGTCAAGTAACAGCCTGCCAGGGAGAAAACAGAAAATGAGCTCTGCTCAAATGAGTATCCCATGCATTCATACTTTGATGATGAATAAAACAGTGATTGATTGATTGATTGAACATTGAGCTGACTACTGCATAGAAACTTAAAGTTAGGTTTCAAAACAGTATTACCTCTCCTACCCCCATTTACAGGGTAATGGGATAATTGATTTAAAGGGCCATCCTGAGCAATCACCTTAATTGAATGACATAAATGTGAATAATCACAGCCTTTCACCACATCACAGATATCCAGTCTGCAAATCTCATAGCAGTGTGCTATGACTCAGCACCCAGCAACCATGGAGAAAAGGAACACGACAAAAAAGCATCATAAATGATAGGAGAAAAAAGAACAGTTTCAGGCAAAGATTGAGCAGGTTCTCAAGACAAACAAATGCCTCACCATTATAAACAACAGATAGCACCACTAAGCCTTTAATGGCTGTTGCCAACTCTTGTTTTGCATGTAATTAATTTCCAGTCACTTAAACATTGGCACCTCTCAGTACATTTGGTACTTTGATTAACAACTGGCCGTACCTGGACTCATACCTCTCAACCTCTCAGCATTAAAAATCATAGCACTGGCCTTCAAAAATCATAGCAAAGGGCCAGAATGTGTTGCACTTTCTTATTTTAAACAATATTATGTCTACAGATAGTGGGGCCCATGTAGTTAGTGATAAGGACTGTTTCTATCAACTTAATTCAATGCTTTAATACTTTGTGTCTCCAGAAATACCTCTAACATTATGAGGAACATCAGTAAACCTATGAGGAGCACGGGTAAATTTGAGTGTGAAAATCATAGCGTTATGCGGAATTCATAGCAGTTGAGAGGTATGCCTGGACTAAAGAATAATGTAGAATATACATTTATGTAGCACTGTTCTTACACTGCATCTCAGAGTTTTTAACAAGCAATTTATTTGCACAGAATAGCCAGGGTGGGATGCCACATCTCATTTCCAGTGGGTTCCTGCTTCTGCTTAGGGCATCTTGATGCGTCTCAGTACCACTGATCCTTTTTTTATTTTTTTAACTATCTGTTTATGCCCCCTTCCAACACCACACCAACTACTATCATCAGGGTCCTCAAGTGTGCCCTGCCGATTGGTATGTGAAGGATATTGCTCCCTGCCTCCCTTTGCCCCATAGATCCTTTAACATGCTGGATCCCCCCCCAGGTAAGAGGTGGAGGGTCCCCCTAACCCCCTCCTTACCTCAGATGAGGCGGACACACAGTACAGGAGCTCCTCCAGTCATCTGGTCATCAACACTGAGGCCCATCTCCAGGAGCCAGTGTAGGGCTTTTTCCTGTTTTCTGGTCCTGTCCCATAGACGTCGGCATGCGGGGAGGGTTAAGAAGACAAAGTCATGCTAAGACATACCTTCGCTCAGACCCTCGGCTGACATCCAACCTTTCCATCTGCTTTTCCTGACTGCACCATCACCTGTGGTCACCCAGGCGATGGTATAGCAGCAGGAACATGTAGCCCTCCCCACCCGGAGAAGGACAGCAACACTTTGAGTGCTCAGTCCTTCTACCCCCGGCTGGCCCTCCAGCAACCCAGGCTTGCTACCGAACCCTGGTCATTGGTGTCACATGTGGTAGCTCTACTGCTGCGCAGGCAAGCCGACCTAGTAGCACTGACCCTTTGATTCATTCTTATCTTCTGATGTTTTTAAAACAGCCTGGGAAAGTATTGAAAGGTACTGATGTTGCCCAAAGGGGAAATGAGTATTTCTGAATAATACAGTTAGACAACTTTGGAAACACATTTTCATAGCAAATATCATAAGAACTAAGAACACCGGGAAAAGTCACTCATTTTAAAATAGTTTATTTCTGATTTCATTCTGATTTATAATCACAATTACAGTCACTTTTTGCCAGAATCCCACCAACATTTCATAGCCAGAAATGTTACTTACTTGAGTTGGGTAACTGTAGAAATCAATTTGTTTTTGTTTTGAAAAAAAAAAAACACATACACGTGCACAAACAAATATTTTAAGTCATAAATGAATACATAGAAAGTTTATTTATTTTACAAAGTATTCAAAAATGTATTTCCTTTTGGTGTACTTTAATTCTTACACAAGGAAATTATGTAATGTCATATTTTTGCTTAGTAGTCTTTTTTTTTTGAATTTATAAAAAATGAAATAAACAACACAACTACGATTTTTAAGTCATCAGTGAGAGAGGACTTGGGGGCCTCAGTGAGAGAGTGGGCATGGTAGGGACCAGCTGGCTGAGTTGTCCTGGCTGGTTCTGGGCTAGCATTCTGCTGCTCAATAAAGAAATAAAAGGAGTATGGTGAGGGTGCATGCCCCAATTTCCTCTACTGATTATATTTCCATAGGGCCTGGTGAGAGTGGGCTAGCAACTGTACTTTGAGTGGTTTTTTTGGGGGGTCCCCTTTTTTCCTGCATTCCTTACCTTAGTATATAACAAAGTTTCAGTTAATGATCATTACTGTACTCCTCTCAGTGGTACTGTGAGGGCTGTAACTGAACTTTTTGGAGATATCTACAGTTTTTATTGGCTGGCTTCATACTAAACCAATTATAGTGTGCTGCCCCCCAGCTGATATCCTCAAACTTTTGATTGGTTCATGGGGCCTGTTGTAAGCAGGCCTGTGGCTGCCTTGTGGGAGTTATTCAGTCTTCCTCCTTCACTACAGTACGTTTGGGGTTTATTAAAACTTTGAGATATTTTCCCCACACAGTGGCAGTATGAGAGTTAATTAACCCTTTGAGACTTATTTATAGCCTGTTACACGCACCATATTTTTTTTCTGTCATCAAGGTGCACACCCACTTGTACCGGTCATTTTGGGGCATTATACTGACATCCCTGTTTCTCTGATTTGGTTGAATAGGGTATGAATGTGTACATTTTTAGTTTATTTAATGTGCAATTGTGGTGTGAGTGAGGGGGTTTGTTTTCTGTGTGTGGGATTAGATTTTATGTGTGAGACATTTATAACTATGGATCGATGATGAATCTTCGCTATTTGCTCAGGAGCTCATTTAATTGATGTCTTCAATGGGACTGACACAAGCTGTTACCTCTGTTACCCATCAGCATGGTCACACACTGGACCTGATCTTCTTATTGGGACTTGAAGTTTGTGTAGTCAAGGTTGATCTAGGCTTCTGGCTGGATCATCATGCAGTGTCATTCCAGTGTAGGGTCCCCCATTTGAATACTCCCTCTGTCAGACTATCCAGTGTCATCCTAAACATAATTTGGAGCCTCACAAATTCCAGGAGGCACTGGATGTCTTGGGTACATTGCTGGCCTTTGCACAGAGTCTGGACATGGCCGTGGAGCATTACAACCTGATCCTTACGACCACCCTGGGTTTTATTGCACCTTTCCACATTTGGCCCTTGCCCTCCAATCGTAGTTCACCTTGGTATCATGCTGAACTGTGTCAGTCAAAGTCTAAGGGGCAGAGGTTGGAGCATTCGTGGAGGAGGTCCAGGTGTATGGAGGACAAACTGGTGCTGAAAATTCACTATGCTGAATATCAGCGGGCAAACATCCTGAAAGAGGCAGAGTTTCTGTCCCAGTTCACTGCTGTGGGAAAAAATCTGCCAGCTCATCTCTTTCATACTATAGACATGATGCTGAATCCTTCCTGTCTGCAGTCTGTTAGGGCATGTACTGCAGAAATTTCCTAGGAGTTTGGTCGATTTTGTACTGATAAGGTGTTTGCCATTATTTTATTTATTTATTTATTTATTTAATAGTTTTACCAGGCAAGCATACTGAGTGCATAGTCACTCGTTTCCAGATGCGGCCTGGGGGAAGTTAGGGTACAGTGAGCAGAGGTTAGTAAATACATATAGTACAATATATACAGCAAGGATGCAGACAGTGTTACGTTGGTGACTCACAAATAATGCGGCAGAAGAATCCACATTGCTAACAGGTGCAGAGCAGCGACAGACGATTTTTACATACAGTACAAGTTAATGCAGTTAAAAGCGCAATCAGATTACCCAGCACACCAGGACAGTAGGGCTTAGGTATTATGGTTGCTAGGTGCAGGTGCAAGTGGAAGTGAAGTGTTCTCGGAGGAGTGAGGAGAGTTGCCTGGGGTTTGTTGCACACCTGATGTCTGCAGGCAAGCCATTCCATAGTTTGGGCATACGGTATTTCAAGGTGAATTGGCCTTTGGATGTGTGCATGAATGGGACTTTGAGAAGCCTGGAGTCGGTGCTTCTGAGGGAGTAGGTGGGGGAGGCAGAGCTGATATGGTGGCACTGCGATAAGGGGGTAGGGACTGGGACCAGAATTTAGCAGTGACTCTGGCACAGTAGATCTGCCTACAGGCCAGGAGTGAGGGCAGGGCTAGAGAGTTATAAAGGTCTCAGTGGTGGGTCATTTGTGAGCAATCCAGGATGAAGCGACAGAAGGAATGGAAAAGTGTGTCCAGGCTGGCCAGGGTGGATGGGGTGCAGTGCTATAGACAACATCGCCATAGTCAAGTAGTGGAAGAATCATTTTTTGTACTATCTCCTTCCGGACCGGTGTTGGCATACAACCTTTGTTGCGATAAAGAGCCCCAAGTTTGGGGTGGAGCTTCTTGTGTAGGGATTTGATGTGGGTGGAGAAATCTAGGTTTTGGTCAAGCCAGACCTCCAGATATCTATAAGAGGTGCAGGACTCCAGGGAGGGCCCATCAAGGGTTAGGAATGAGGGGCGAGCGGTTAGACGGGACAGTCATGACTGCGATCCGAAGGTTAGCAAGATGGCTTTTTTTGTGTTTAGGAATAGTTGGTTGGACCTAAACCAGTGCTGTACAGCGTTGAAATCCTGCTGTAACACATTGGTCACTTCACCGGTGGAGTGGCCTGAGGCGTACAGTATGGTGTCGTCCACGTACATATGGATAGATGAATGTGTGCAGACCGTCGGGAGGTCATTCAGGAATATTGAGAAAAGTAGCAGGCCCAGGACTGGGCCTCGGGGGACACCCATAGTGACTGGGAGGGGGTTAGAGATGTGGGAGCCGATTTTCACCGATTGGTGTCTGCCTACCAAGTAGGCATGAAACCATCTTGTGGCATGGCTGGAGAGGCCAGCATCATTTAGTTTGGCTAGTAGCATAGGGTGTAAGATGGTATCAAAGGCTTTGGCCAGATCTATAAATAAGGCCGAGGTGATCTACCCTTTGTCCATACCTGAGAGGATGTCATTGGTTAGCCTTAATAGGGAGGTGATGGTACAGTCTGATTTGTGGAAACCAGACTGATAGGGGGTGAAGAAGGAGGAGGATGCATCTAGGTCTTGGGAGAGTTGGGCAAGGGTAAGGTGTTCCTGAATTTTGGCTAGTATTGGGAGTAGAGAGATGGGGCAGTAATTGTCCAGCGTGGAGGGGTCACCGCCCTTAGGGAGGGGGATAACAGTTGCCTGCTTCCAAGAGGCTGGAATTTTGGCCAGAGAAAAGGAGAGGTTGAGGAGGTCGGCTAGTGGAGTGGCTATGGCAGGGACAGGTAAGTGTAGCATTTTGGTGTCCACACCAGAGGGGCATTTGCCTTTGTTGGGGTTGAGAGACCTCAGTGCTTGGAGCACTTCGGTCAAGGTGACTGGACAAAAAGAGAACCTGGTGGACTCGGAGGGGTTCTGAGATTTCGGATAGGTATTAGGCATGTGTGTGGGGCAGTGGGAGACCAGATAGGAGAGAAGCTGTGCAGCTGGTGAAGAAGGTATTAAAGGCTGAAGCCACTTTTCTAGGCTCAGCGACGGTAGTGCCATGGATAGATAGGGTTGGGGTTGGTGGTGGGGCAGGAGGGAAGAGGAGGAATTTGATAGTTTTCCAAAAGTTAGTGGGGTGGTTAAGGTTTGAGTTCAGAGCCGACGTGAAGTAGTTATTTTTGGCCTGGCGTATAAATTTTGTGTAGGAGTTGCGGAGGGTACGGTAGCTTTGTTGGGATACTTGGGAGCCTGTTTGCTTATGTTTTTTCCATGCCAGGTCCCTGGTACAGCATAGGCTAATGATGTCTGCAGAAACCCAGGGGAGGTGGGAGCCCCTTACTCTTGTAATTCTTAGAGGGGCATGGGAGTCCCATATTGCGAGAAAGCTGGCCCTGAAGGTTTCAAAAGCATAGTCAATGGAAGGGGCCTTCGGTATGAAGGACCAGTCAACATGAGCCAGGTCATGCAGGAGAGAAGGTAGAACTAGAGATTTGTATGATCTTGTGAGAATCGTCCTTGGGGGGGATTCTGAGGATCTGTGTACTTTCCTGATCATGTATATCATGTGGTGGTCACTGAGGGAGTCGGGGAGAAGGCCAGCATTAATAATTCTGTGTGGGTGGGAAGTGAGGGCCCAGTCCAGGAGGGAGTGGTTAAGCGTTTTAGGGTTTAGTCAGGTTGGTCGGGAGATTAGTTGGGATAGGTTTAGGGCATTTATTTTTGTGCGCAGTTTGGAGCAGTCTCTCGTGAGCCAGTTGAAATTGAAATCACCGAGGATATGGAGCTCACCAGTTGAAACAGATGATTTTAGTGTGGCCAGGTGGTCTTGGATGCTGGGTAGGGGGGGTGCTAGGGGCGCAGTAGGAACCCACAACATACACAGGGGTGGAGTAAGGGAGTGCTAATTTGATTAGTAAGGACAATATTCCTGGTGAAGGTAAGGGGATTTGAACTGGGGTGAACTGAAGCCTGGTGGAGATAAACATGGCAATGCCATCACCTCTTTTTCTGCCCTGGCGGTCTTGCCTGATCAACGAGTAGCCAGGGATGATTAAATCTGAAACCGCGTGGTATGGCTTTAACCAAGTCTCCAAAAGTATGAGGATGTCTGGTCATAGAGATAGGGCAGTTAGTTGTAGTGCTGGTATTTTGTTCATGATGCTGCAGATGTTAAGGTGCAGTAGTCTGAGACCCTTGAGGAGGGTCATTGGGACGGGGGGATTGGGGTTGTAGGACCAGGGTTGGCTTTGATATCCCCTGCCAGGAGAAAAAGCAGTATTAGAAGTTGTTTGGTATTGTACCAGTAAGGTCTAGTCTTAAGGCAGGACATAGGTTTGGGAAGGGTGGACTCAGTAACAACAGTGGCAATGATCCGTAGGACAGACTGCCCTGGGTGAAAGGAAGGAGGTAGGATCAATGCACCAAGTACCCAAGTATGAAAGGGGCCATGTGGCTGTTGATGTAAGAAGGTGGCTGAGGGTAGGGACAGGGGAGTTGTGATGGTGTAATAGGAGGGGTAGATTGGGTGCCGTTGTGGTTGGGTTGCTGGGGGGAGGGAGGCTATGGGAAAAAAAAGGAGGAATAGTGGGAGGGAAAGTAGTAACATTTTGCCTATTGTTGTAGTAACAGGGGCTGGGTGTAGCGGCTGCTAGTGGTGACAGCAGAAAAGTTGCTAATGGGAGAGTGGGCTGATTGGTTTTCGTGATCTCGAATGGTCACTTGTCAATTAGTATAAATCTGAAAGCCGACCAAGGGTGGTAGGGGTGGTAGGGAGCCGGCATGGAGTGCCGCCGGGGCAAGCTCACGCCGACTGGTAAGTGGTGGCACTGGTCCTGAGAGTGCATCCTGTACCTTGCTCGCTCCGGGGGCGGGGTGTGGCGCGTGCTGTGGTGCACCTGTTGGGAAGGGCAGGCAGTTGGAGGCCCTCACGACCCTTCGTAGTCCTTCTGGGGAGGGCTGGCATCTCCAGGCCCTCTCGACCCCTTAACTGAGAGACAAAGGAAGAGAATGGGAGAGATTTATAAGCAGGATGAGAGGCGGGGCAAACTCAACTCTACAGATAAGATCCAATAACATGCTAGGCCTGAAATTATACGTGAGCAGTACAATTAAACTGTGGAATACTTAGTTAAAAATTTCGCTACACTACTGATGGCTAAATTAATCTAAACAATTTAGTCGCAGTAAAAGTTGTAGTCTTAAGGAATCGTAGAGATTGCTTTAAAGCAGTAGTCTTAAGGAACTGCAGAGATTGCTTTAAAGCAGTAGTCTTAAGGAACTGCAGAGATTGCTTTAGGATACTGGTGTCTAAGCACACTTTAAGCAGAGCACTAGAGATAAAGCAGTTGTCCTAAGGTAAACGCACAGATTACAGTAATTTCTGGTGGTTGTGAGGTCAAAGCTTAAGTAAAAAACAGTCTATACTGCTATGCCGACAAAAACGCTGACAAACAGAGGCAAAGTTCATTTTTGAAATTTGTTATGTTTGGCGCTAAAAGCATACGCTGACTGGTAAGTGGTGGTGCTGGTCCTGAGAGTGCGTCCCGTACCTTGCTCGCTCCGGGGCGGGGGAGTGAGGTGAATTGCTGTGGTACTCTGATTGGGGAGGGCAGGCAGTTGGAGGCCCTCACGACCCCTTTTTGGGGAGGGCTGAAATCTCCAGGCCCTCTTGACTCCTTAGCTGAGAGACAAAGGAAGAGAATGGGAGAGATTTATAAGCAGACTGAGAGGCAGGGCAAACTCAACTCTACAGGTAAGATCCAATAACATGCTAGGCCTGAAATTATACATGCACAATACAATTAAACTGTGGAATACTTAGTTAAAAATTTCAGTACACTACTGATGGCTAAATTAATCTTAAACAATTTACTTGCAATAAAAGTAGTAGTCTTAAGGAATTGCAGAGATTGCTTTAAAGCAGTAGTCTTAAGGAACTGCAGAGATTGCTTTAGGATACTGGTGTCTAAGCACACTTTAAGCAGAGCACTAGAGATAAAGCAGTTGCCTTAAGGTAAACGCACAGATTACAGTAATTTCTGGTGGTTGTGAGATCAAACCTTAAGAAAAAAACAGCCTATAGTGCTATGCCGACAAAAACGCTGACAAACAGAGGCAAAGTTCGTTTTTGAAATTTGTTATGTTTGGCACCAAAAGCACATGCCGACTGGTAAGTGGTGGTGTTGGTCCTGAGAGTGCATCCTGTACCTTGCTCGCTCTGGGGGGGGGTGTGAGGCAAATTACTGTGGTGCTCCAATTGGGGAGGGCAGGCAGTTGGAAGCCCTCATGACCCCTCGTAGTGCTTCTGGGGAGCTCTGGCATCTCCAGGCCCTCTCGACCCCTTAGCTTGCTCGCTCCGGGGGTGTGTGTGAAGCGAATTGCTGTGGTGCTCTGGTTGGGGAGGACAGGCAGTTGGAGACCCTCATGACACCTCGTAGTCCTTCTGGGGAGGACTGGCATCTCCAGACCCTCTCAACCACTTAGCTTGCTCGCTTCGGGGGGGGGAGGTGAATTGCTGTGGTGCTCCAGTTGGGGAGGGCAGGCAGTTGGAAGCCTTCACGACCCCTTGTAGTCCTTCTGGGGAGGGCTGGCATCTCCAGGCCTTCTCGACCCCTTAGTTTGCTCGCTCCGGGGGGGGTGTGAGGCGCATTGCTGTGGTGCTCCAGTTGGGGAGGACAGGCAGTTGGAGGCCTTCATGACCACTCGTAGTACTTCTGGGCAGGGCTGGCATCACCAGGCCCTCTAGACCCCTTAGCTAGCTCGCTCCGGGGGGGGGGTGGCAAATTGCTGTGGTGCTCCGGTTGGGGAGGGCAGGCAGTTGTAGGTCTTCCCGACCCCTTGTAGTCCTTCTGGGGCAGGCTGGCTTCTCCAGGCCCTCTCGACCCCTTAGCTTGCTCAATCCGGGGTGGGTGTGAGGCGAATTGCTGTGGTGCTCCGGTTGGGGAGGGCAGGCAGTTGGAGGCCTTCACTACCCCTTGTAGTCCTTCTGAGGAGGGCTGGCATCTCCAGGCCCTCTCGACCCCTTAGCTGAGAGACAAAGGAAGAGAATGGGAGAGATTTATAAGCAGGCTGAGAGGCGGAGCAAACTCAACTCTACAGGTAAGATCCAATAACATGCTAGGCCTGAAATTATCCGTGCGCAGTTTGAGTAAGTTCTTGGGTTGCCCAACCCATGCCAGCAGCGGTCATGTCTTGTGTGATGTAAATCTGCCTGGGACAAGTTTCCTGTTTCAGAGGCTGAGGTACTCCGGGTGATCTCCAGTTTGCACTCTACCAACTGTATGCTGGACCCAGGACCTACATGGCTGATTCTCGGCTGTGGTGAGTTCCTTGGCCCAGTGTTCATTTAGATTGTTAATGGGTCCTTTAGAGAGGGTGTTTTCCCAGCAGCCTTAAAAAAGGATGTGGTTAGATCTCTTTTGAGGAAACTGTCTTTGGATGCTGACACTCTTTCAAATTACAGACCTGTCTATAAGCTTTCCTTTTTGGGGAAGGTTATTGAGAAGGTGGTGGTGGAGCAGCTGACAAACTACCTGGAATCTTTTTCCATCTATGAACCTCTCCAGTTGGGTTTTCAGCCCTTGCATAGCACTGAGACTGCATTTGTTAGGGTAACTCATAACCTCCTCCTAGCAAGGGATTAAGGGCAATGTTCTTTTCTGGTGCTCTTGGACCTTTCATCAGCATCTGACACAGTTGATCATGGGGTACTTCTGGATCAACTAAGGGACTATATGGGACTCCCTGGTGCATTTCTGTGCTAGTTTGAGTCCTACTAAGAAAACAGCAGGATGTATTTGGGTAATTTTACCTCATGGGGCCTATGTGCTGTCCTGTGGAGTCCCATAAGGTTTGATCCTTGTCCCCATTTTGTATTCTGTGTACATGCTACTGCAGTGGTAGATCATTAGATGGTATGGAGTTGGGTTTCACTGCTATACAGATGACACTCAGCTGTACCTGTCTTGTTCCCCAGTGATGATGCTGCAGCCTCAGTGCTGAGTTAGTGCCTGGCTGAGATCAATGACTGGATGGCCTGGAATTGGTTATGTCTCAGCCTGGACAAGACAGAGGTCATGGTGATTGAGCCAGGTCTTTGGGGGATGGCTGCCGGGGACGGTATGGCTTTCCATAGCTGGGCGACTGTCCCCTCTTGGCAACTGATATAGTAAAGAATAAGCAGGTATCATCTGTGGTCCAATCTGGCTTTTATCATCTTTGGAATTTCACCAGGATCAAGTCATATTTTGTGCACAATGACCTAGCAACGATCGTCCGTGATTTTGTCATTTCAAGGTTAGACTATTGTAATGCTCTTTATTTAGGGATGTCTGGAGGTTTGCTTTAACACCTGCAGCTAGTCCAGAATGTTGTAGTCTGGATGACTGTGGTCTCCTTACTGAGTAAACATATCATGCCAGTCCTGCATGTGCTGCACAAGCTACCTGTGTGGAAGTGCATCACCTTCATGATCTGCTTGTTAACTTACAAGGTCCTACATGGGTTGGGTGCCGACTGTTACAAACTCCCTCCACAGGTCAGGCCCTCTGCTCCCACAGTGTCACCCTCAGAGCACAATAGTGTGAACAAGTAATGGACAGGGTAACCCTCTTGTCTGCTTTTGGGTGTGAATCACCTTTAGTCTCAAGTTCTGGGGGGATTTAAACTGTGAACCTTATGCTAACGTACCCAAATGTACAGGCTCAGATAATATTCTCTTCAGGGGGATGCAATCTATCTTTCACCTAAGGGCACCTAACCTAGCATCCAAAATTAACCCTTTTAACTCTATAAGAGACCTTAGGTATATTCTTACCTTTTAACAAGCTTAGTGACACCATCAAGCTATTGAACAGTTTGTCAGACTTAACCCCCTGTGCGTCACATGCAAAAAGAACTGGCAGACACCAAGGCAGTCTTTCAAAGAAAAGGTACTTTACTAAAAGATGATAAAAATTTGAAAAATGTAAACACAGAACAATATATCAAAGAGCTCACAATCACATAAAAAAACAATGGAAAACTACAAAGCAAAACTCCTACCACAATACATTTAAATTTTTGTTATCTAAGGTATTACCTCTGGAAGTGTGTTTTAAAGTTAGATCAGAGAGCCGTGTCTCTTTAGAGTCCCAAAATGATATGACATTCACTTCAGACACAAGTATCAGTTTACACTCTGTGTCTCCACACCCCTTCTGTGAGTCATCTAGCTCCTCCTTTTAGAATATAAAATTGCAAAAAATGATTTCCTACCAGGAGGTATGTTAATAATGTGACATCAGCAAAAATCCATTTCCTAAATTATGAGTCTTTGATCAACCAGATCCTTTGAGGTTTACAACCCTGCAGTCCATCACCCAGGTGTGAGATAGCCAACAGGAATCAGCTAAATGATGTCTTGGTCCCGATGTAATAAAATATATATTTAGTTTCCAACCTCAAAAGCATGAGGTCATAAAAAGGCCATAAAATGCAAATTCTCAATGAAGTTAATTACATTACAGAGATCTCCTGGTCAGTGTAATACATTCTATGATTTCAGTTGCTGACACCTTGTAATTTAAAAGGGCCAAATCTCATAGACTGACATTTCATACACTGACCATTTATTTATAATACCAATATCATACAATAATCATAACCAACTGGCCAAGCATCACACTGACTGCTTAAAAGAGCTCCTTTTTCACTACCATCCAATTTGCTCCCTCCACTCCACAGATGCAGGCCTGCTGTTGCCCCCCCCCCCCATCTAGACTGAAGCTATCTGGGACAGAACTTTTGGAATGGCTGCTCCACTGCTTTGGAACACACGCCCTCTGAACATCCATATGGCCAACATGGTGGAGGCCTTTTTTTTTGTATAGGTTTTTCTCCCTTTGGTTCACTGGGCAGGTTCTGCTCAGGTTCTCTCCTTGAGAGATATCATTCTGCCCCCCAGCTCTGAGGCATCATCCTGCTCCATTTTTCTGTTTTCTCCCTGTTATCCCAAGACCCTGGTACATGGGCTCACATGTACATGGAGGTGCACATGTGCTCTGAGGCTCCAGTGATGGCCTCTTCTTCCAACCCATCCTAGCACCAGTTCCACCTTAGGTTTGGTGTCACCATCAAGTCTCCATCTGGTGGCAGCCAAGATCCAGGGAAACCCCACATCCCTCCCTGGAATAGCAGAACTGCCTGGCCCAGCAACCAACTACCCAGTGACCCATGCTCATTCCGAAACATGGGTTGCCTGCATAGGAAGAGGTAAGGCACCAGCTCCTTAGCCCTCTTCATCACTGGGCCAGCTCATGGTGGAGGCCTTTAAAACCTCCTTGAAAACTTATTTATTTCAACAAACATTCCCAGATTGTTTGCCTCTACTTATTTTATAGTGTTTTTTCAAATCAGTGTTTGATTTTATGTTTATTCTGTACAGCACTCAGAGCCATTTGGAGTGGATGCTTCATAAATAAATGTTGCCTTGCCTTACCTAAACTGGTTGTTTAGTAACTTTAATACAGGGAATGCATGTGTACTGTCTGCTCATCAGAGCAATTACAGAAGTTGAGGCCTTTTTGGTGACTACCTTGCTACCCTTACTGCCGAGGTTATTGTTTACTGCAAGGGGTTGGGTGTCCTCTGGGACAGCAATTCAACTGCCAATGGAGTGAATAAGACTGGTAGTGTGAGATCTAGGAGGCACCCAGGGAATAGATGATACCAGAAGAGGGATCCATCCTACCTGGTGCCTATTCCCAGGGCCATCCCTTTTTCCAATGAGCATGTAACTACAGGGTCAGTCAACCTAGCTCTTCCCCTTAAGGTGAGTTTATGTAACACCAGGTCACTTAGGAATAAAACCACAGTGATGGAGAGGCCTTCACAGATTCCTCAGCTGACCAAGTATGTATCATGGAGACCTAGTTGGGGGATGGCTCTGGACCTCTGCTATAAGCATCCATTCCTCCAGGTGATTCTGTGGTATATTCTCCTGGGAGGGACATGGGAGGTGGGGGGGTCATCTGTTTAGATCTGTATTGGAACTGACAGCATACCCCATGGGTATGTCCAGGTCATTTGAATGTGAGTTAATGTTAGTGAAATTTGGGCTGGGTACAGGTTGCAGGATTATTTTCGTGTACCGACCTCTGGAACTCAGATTTCATGGCTCACTTGATGGTGGACAAACCTAGAGTGCTTGTGCAGGGTGATTTCAATGCCTTGGTCAATGATGAAACCTCTGTATTTGTAATGCAGTTCCTTCAGATGATGACATCACTGGGTCTCATACAGGTAGTTGCTTCCAATACCCACTAGCATGGCCATGCCTTGGACTTAGTCTTCTCATTGGGTCTTGACATTGGCGATGTCAAGGTTGATCTAGTTGTTTTGTCAGATCATCACGCAGTACAGTTCCTCTGCAGGCCCCCTTGGTTAATTACTCCCCCACTGGAGATGGCCAGATACTGCCAGTTCAAAAACTGGAGCCAGAGAAGCTCCTGATGGTACTGAAAAACTTGGATATAGTGACAGCCTGTACTGAAGGAGAGGAGAAAGCCATAGAGAGTCATAATCTTGCTCTTATGGCTGCCTTTGATTCTTCGGCACTGTTCCATGTTTGCCTATTGATTTCCCACCACAGGTCACCATTTTATAATGATGACCTGAGGTGGCTGAAAACAAAATGATGGAAGTTGGAGCACTCGGAGCATTTCTGGCAGAGGTCCACATTTGACAAGGATAGGTTAGCTCTGATAACTCACTATATATTTAAACAATAAGTCATGAGGGAGTGTGGGTTATCAGGGGATTTATGCTGGAGTGGTTTACCCATGAGGCACAGCCGAGTGGGTAAATCCTCGCCAGCTGTGGTAAATCCCCCGATAACCCACATCCTCCAAGTGGCTTACTGCAATTATACCAAGGTTAATTTTTTTTTACTATAATAAAATACAAATATTAAAGAGGTTGATTTGTTTTTTTTATTTGTATTGTATTTATTCCTATGCTGCAGAGGATATATTGGATTATAGTCTCATCAACAGCCATTGGTTATCAGAGGATTTACACCAGTGGTAAACTGCCAGTCTGACAATTTAATTGGCTGTTTACTTATGTCCATGGTATAACAGTGGACAATTACCATGAAAAAAATCAGCATTTCTGTCATAGATGACTGCTGCTATAAAGAAACAACTGGCTCAACTCTTCCACACTGTGAACAGATTGTTAAATTTGATATGTCTGCAGTCAAGAAGAGTATTTTCAGCAGATTTGTGGGAGGAGTTTAGTTGGTTCTTCCTGAATATGGTACCCTTGACTTGGGCTGGGATCCTATCAGGTGGTCTGTTACAGGCCAGTAGTGCCCATTTAATGCTGGGCGCAGGCACTCTGTATTGGCAGGAGGAATTTGATCCAGTTCTGGTTTAAAATGTCTTCCAGGTGATCTTGGGGCTGCATCCTAATTACTGTATATTGGATCCAGGGTCCACCAGACGTCTTCTGAAGTACTGGTGGGAATTGGGTCCAATATTCATGGAGCTCATCAGGTTTCACTTGAAAGAGGGTGTCTCCCATCACACTTAAAAAGGTGGTGGAGAAGCCCCTCCTGAAGAAACCATCCCTGGGCCCTGACATTCTCTCCAATTACAGGCCTGTTTAAAATCTTCCCATTTTAGGGAAGGTTATCAAAAGATAGTAGCAGTGCAGTAGGTGAACCATTTGTAACAGTAGGACATCTATGAGACTTTCCTGTTTGGTTTCCTGCCTCCCTACAATACTGAGACTGCTCTTATCAAGGTGCACCATGATCTCCTACTGGCATGGGATAGCGGACAGCATTCTATCCTGGTCCTGCTTGACCTTTCCTTGGCACGTGACATGGTGAACCATGTGGTGCTGTTGCTATGGCTGAGCCACTTTGTAAGACTCTCAGGGATGGTGTTGAGATGGTCTGTGTTCTATCTATCTGACAGAGAGCAGTAGGTGGCGTTGGGCTCTTACATTTCGGATAGCAATGTGCTTTACCGTGGAGTTTCTCAAGGCTCAATCCAGCCTCCTACACTGTGCACTGTGTACATGCTGCCATTGGGGGAGATTATTAAGCAGTACAGGCTGGGTTTTCACATCTCTGCTGATAACAGGCTGGCAGTATAGCCTAGAGGTTAGAGTAATGAGCTGTGAATGAGCTTGGTCCATTCAGCAGACCTAGATTATATTGCCACAACCTCCACTTGCATACTGTGTGACTCTGAGCAAG
This sequence comes from Neoceratodus forsteri, assembly GCA_016271365.2. Taxonomy (NCBI): domain Eukaryota; kingdom Metazoa; phylum Chordata; order Ceratodontiformes; family Ceratodontidae; genus Neoceratodus; species Neoceratodus forsteri. Next base: position 440,006,705 of record CM057453.1, read on the forward strand.
TCATTTAACCTCCCCAGTACTCCCAGGTCACCCCTCAAAACAGGCATTTGTGCCTAGTGGGCCTTACCCATTTACCAAAAGAATAAATACCCAGTTGTACCTGTCATGTGCTCCAGACGGGGATGTAGCAGTTGCAGGGCTGAGTGAGTGCCTAAAAGAGATTCAAGACTGGATGGCCACCAGCTAGCTTAGACTAAATCCCACAAAGACAGAGGTGCTACTGGTGGAACCAGGCCATGTGGGTCAGTAATGAATGGCATTAATGTCACTTTCTCTCTTTAAATGACATCACGCTTGAAGCTGTGTATAGGTTTAGGAATTCGGGGGGGGGACGGCATTGTGGATTCCAAACTTACTCTAAATGTTGGTGCATGCCTTCAGCATATCTAGATTGGACTACTGCAATACTCTTTACCTAGGGTTCTGCATGAGGTTGGTGCATTGCCTACAGTTTGTGCAGAATACATCAGCCTGGACTTCCGGTGTGATGGCTGCCTGAGTTGGTTCGATCGCGAATAGCTCCGGTAACAACCTCGCTCAAATCGAGCTCTACAAACACTTTTAAATGTCACCTGCAGTTTTCATAAAATCGGGGAGAAAGCAGCAACTAACCCGAACGTTTTTTCAGGCTGAAGAGGTGAGAATTCGAGGAAGATGGATGCCGAAATGAAGAAGGCCACACTGAAGCACACACCTCCCTCTATCCCGCCTGGTGTCACAGATATACCTGGTACTTAATTCAGAGGGGTTGGGCCAACCTAGTTACTGGATAAGGCAATTCCCACAAGAGAATTTTCTCTGGGAGAAAATTTGAGAGGGAGTTTATCAGTATATCAACAATGACCACTTAAGGCTAATGCAGTTTTATATTCTGCATAATATTTACTACACTCCGGCTAAGTTGCACAGAATGGGCAAGACACAGAGTAACTTGTGTTTTAGGTGTGAAGCAGCCCCCGGAACACTACTTCATACACTATGGGACTGCCCCAATTTAGCATCCCTTTGGAGTGCTATTAGGGACAGAGCAGATCCACTGTTAGGGCTGCAAGACCTTTTTTCACCACAGATTTGTATTCTGGGGGACTACTCTACTGTTTCTTTCAAAGAAAAAAAATACTATATGGCCATTATTTCCTGTCAGTAAAACGGCTTGTACTTCGACATTGGAAGGACCGGCATGTGATATCTTACCTTGAATGGGTCAAGGAGTTATTATATAACCTAGGAATTGAAAAAGCAATTGCTAGTTTAAGGGGTAAGCTTCCCCAGTATAAATCTAGATGAGACAAATTTCTTACGCTTTGGTCTCTCTCCATTTCCTCCAAAAGAAGCAGGTTGGAGTTAGGGTAGGAGTGTAGGGAGGATAAAGTCCCAGTAGGCTGCCCAGTAGCAACTCTAAGAGGGAACATTTTAGGGCTCAGGTAAGATTGAGAGATGGCACCACTATTAGATGTATTTGTGGCTCTGGGGATAGGGTGGGAGGGTAAGGGGTGGGGAGGTAGGGGAGGGACTTTATACTACTTGATTGGAGGGCATCTAGTGGTTCTCTTTTTCCTTTTCCTGTGTTATGTGTGATAAGCAAATCATTGAGTCATAACTGTATGGCATTTGTATTTTAGACTTTTCATGCCCCTGTACCATTGTATGTCTTTATACAAGATGTAGGACTAAGGTTGAAGTGTTGTACTTGTTGTTAAAAGAATAAAGTTTACTTAATTTCAAAAAAAAGAATACATCAGCCTAGCTGATTGCTGAGACCTTCTGGTCCATGCACATTACACAGGTGCTCTGTGGGCTGCACTAGCTGTGAATTCAGTGGTGCATCAGCTTCAAGCTGTGTTTGTTGTCCTTCAAGGCCTTGCACAGTCTGTGCCCAGGCTATCTGAAAGACCTCATGGTCCTGTAAACTCCCAACCATTCTCTCCGCTCTTCTGAGGTGGGTCTCCTCTGCACCCAGAGATCTCACCTTAAGTCCTTGGGGAATCATGCATTCAGGATTGTAGTTCTGGATGTATGAAATGCACTGCTCTCCAGAGATTAGAGGAGCCCCCTCAGCAGATGTGTTTAAAAACCGACTGAATACACATCTTTGTGACCTTTGTTATGGGTCTTGTGAAATATTTTAATACTGCATCGATTTTAATCTATATATTACATTTTTATCTTTTTTATGTATGTAAGGTGCCCAGAGTCTTTGAGATTGGGTGCCCTAAAAATAGAATTACCTTTCTTTTCCTTGCCTAAGTATAGATATATAGATAGACAGATAGATAGATAGATAGATAGATAGATAGATAGATAGATAGATAGATAGATAGATAGATAGATAGATTTCTTTGTATATTGACACGGCTATACAGTAACATGTTGAGGTAAGGCCAAGCTTTCATTTTAAAAAATGAAAAATCCTAGTCCTATCATTTCCAAAGTTAGCCCTATTCATAGGCATTATCTTTCAAATGATAATTTACCACTGGAACTGCTAAGGCTAGGAACTTCATTTTTGACAAGTCACCATGGTTAATAATATAGTTTTCATGTATCAATGCACACCTCAGAATAGAACTACTGCTTGCCCATATTTTTGCTACACTGATTATATATATATATATATATATACATTTATCTATAAAATGAAACTGAATCTGTATGCTTTGGCCACACCAAGCCCATTCCAGGCTTTCTTTCAAAAGAAAATAAGGTGAGGGTCACGTGATGCAGCCAACTGAGTAGGACGTGCTCCACAGAAGCTCCGCTCACCCGACTGCTTCATTTAATTCAAAACTTCTCTATTTTCAAAATAAATCTAACTCTGAACATCTACAAGACTGCTGAACACTGTCTGCATCCTGTGGAAAAGATTTTGGGACAGAGATGGAAACAGAAATGCGACAGGCAGCGCCTCGGCACACCCCGCCTGCCGCGCCGGAAAAACAGCCCAGGAAACCTAGGGTGAACCCTGCCACTACAGGCCACAATCAGTCTGCTTCAATCTCCTCTTTGGCAGTAGTGGATTCAACCCCTCTTAGCCTGGAATGATTTCTTTCAGAGTTCCAGCCATTCAGGGATGAAGTTCGTTTTTTGGTCTCTGAAGTGAAGGCAATATCCGAAGCGCTAGATGATACCACAGGCACACCACTCACAACGAGGCCTGCATTTTCTCCATTGAGAAGCAGACCGATAAAATAGAAGTCCTAATCACCACCAATCACCAAATTATAAAGAGGTTGGAGAGCAAGATCGAAGATTCAGAGGGGAGAAGCCGACCCAATAACTTAGTGATAATCGGAATCCCAGAGAAGGAGGAAGGTACTGTTATTCATGCAAAAACTACTGTCCAAAATAGCTGGGCCTTCCCCATTCGGGCCAGCCTATACACTGGAGAGAGCTCATCGTGCCCTAAGGCCTATGCCTCCACCATCTGCCCAACTCAGACCCCTATTATGCCGTCTCCTCACTTTTCAGGAGAAACAACACATTCTACAAAAAGTAAGGGACTTACAAGATGTTCTGTGGGAAAGGCAAAAGATCAGGATCACCCAAGACTTGCCAACCAGCGTCAGGCAACACCGAGCCTTATTTCATCTGATCATCTTGAAATGCATTGCCTTGGGCATAGAATTTTGTATGGTGTATCCAGCAAAACTTCAAGTTCACCTGGATGGCTCATGGTCCTCATTTGAAGAGCTAGACTCTGCAATGGAATTCCTCAAACAGAAGCGTCCCGCTTTATTCTCTGACCGCTGAGACCACTTGGAAAATCTTCAGGCAATACATCTTTTAAAAGTGAGACTTTTAAGCTGTTGTTTTTGGCTTCATACTGTCTTAACCTCTTGCTGCCTGGGGTAACTTATCTGTTTCTCAATTACCCACTGTTCCACATTTTAGAGCACATTTGCTTCGGTATATCTCCCTAATAGCTATCCTTTTGTTTTAAAATATGAAGCAAGGTTGTTATGCTGTTCAGGGACAAGTTTTGTTCAGGTCTTACTGGACTTCCAATACTTATTTTTAGTCTGATAGCAACCCGGAGTTGGACACATTGGATTCGAGGGCAAATCCCACAGCTTGGAGGTCAAATCCAGATATTGGATTAACAAGGGACATAATTAACCTATTTCGGGGGTGTTGGCCCTTGGGGACTCTTTATTTTCAATGTATGCAAATAAAGGCATTAATATTTAGAAGTCCCTTACACAGTACGAACAGGAAGGTTTTAAATCAGAGTTACAATCTGGTAATTCATAGCTGCAGGGGGCCCCATATTTACTTCACACCACTCCACAGACCGGGAGATGTTCACCTTCCCTATAGGGCATTGTACTTCTATACTTTTGTACTCTTCATATTTAGTAAAGGAGCCGAACTTAAATTAACAAATGGCTCAGAGCCAAAAGGTTATGTTTGTTCAAGCTCCTCTCTTTTATTGCCATTCATACCATTGGCTTCCCTTTGAGCACTTATGGCGAAATAGGTGCAGGTAAATTTGGCTTTAAAACGTTTAAAGCTATGAAGCTTCCTTGTAAAAGGGATAGTTAGAGCAACATAATGGTTTATGTATTTAGTTTTAGTTAGTAAGGTTATACACTTGTTTATGGTCGGGTGAGCGGGGAGGGGAAGGGTCTTCAGTCTGCTGATCGCCATGGACCAGCGCAGTGGAGGGAAGGGGGGTTCCTATGATTATGCTAAAAATTACAGGAAACAACTCTGTGTATGGGGTGTTATTATTCTCATTTGGTTTCTGGTTTCTGCATATATAAGGGGGAGGAAATAGGGAGGCAATAAAGGGTAACAATGCGAATATGGGAAGAAAGTATCTACAAGGGAAATGTTTATCTTATTTATATAATGTTGGGGGGGCAAATGGTGCCAAGGTAAAAATCTTATCTCACAATTTAGCTGGTTATTGTTCACAGTTAGTAATCCTAGACGAAATTTACAGGAAACAATCCAGTTAAATGGCACAGCCATTTAGGTTTAGTACGTGGAACGTTAAAGGTGCAAGACACCCACTCAAACATATGTGACTTCTTAAACACTTAAACAATATACGAAGTAATGTAATTTTTTTGCAAGAAACCCATCTCCTTCAAGTTGAAGAGACTCTTCTGAGGAGACAGCAGGTGGGACAAGTGTTTGCTGCCAGAGACTCCAGAAATAGTAAAGGGGTAGCTATTCTTCTCACTAGGGCTTTTCCCTTTCAATGTGAACAGTGCATTAGAGACAAAGAGGGAAGGTATATACTGACCATAGGCAAAATTTATTCATATAAAATTTTACTGGGCAGTGTTTATGGCTCAATGTAGATTCTCCATCTTTTTTTATGGAGTTACTTTCAGTTCTGACACCTTTCCTTAATATCCCAATGTTTATAGATGGTGATTAGAATTTACCCGTTGATCCCAATATGGATAAATCACCAAGCTTCAGGACCAGGGGTCTATCCCCAGCCCAGAGAGCCTGTAGAGACATGATAGATCACTTAGGTCTTTGCAACCCTTGCAGGACTCTGCATCCTAACACAAATGAATACACCTTCCATTCTAATGTTCATAGCTCAGACTCGCGCCTTGATTATTTCTGGATGAGTAAATTTCTGATCCAGGGACTATTAGACAGTAGAATGGAACCGGGTATAGGCTCAGACCACTCCATAGTAACCTGCCTCCTCTCTTTTGTCTCTAAACTGGGAAACAAGTAAGCAGTGGAGACTTAATAACCAGTTACTGAAGGACAAAAAGGTCATGGAAAGTATATTGTCTGCCCTTGATTCTTACAAAGATACTAATTGGGGCACCACACAATCTCCCTCTATGGAATGGGGTGCACTAAAATGCTTTATAAGAGGTGAATTTATAAAATGGGTAGTTACCAAAAAAAGGAAATAAACTAAGGAAGTAAAAGCCTTGTTAGATCAAATTAGAGAAAAGGTGAAATATTTGACTAAAAACACATCTGACTCTGAGAAAGAGGCTCTTATAAGGTTACAGAACAAGTACTCTGAACTTCTCAGAGAAAAGGCAGAATAGGCTATATTAAAATCTAAAGCCACCTATACCGAACAAGGGGAAAAGCGGGGCCGCTTCTGGCTCTCCGGCTTAAAAAGATTGAAGCCTCAAAATGTATCACAGCGATACAAAAGGACCCTCAAAGACCACCTTTAACCCAGGCTATGGACATTAATAAAGAGTTTCAGCAATACTATAAGCAATTATATGCACGGATGCCAAATCGCCAGTCCCAATTAAAGGTAGACTCTTACTTGGAGAACTTCCCCCTTCCCACTCTTACTCGCATCCAAAAAGAAAAATTAATTGTTCCCTTTACAGAAGCGGACATAATTCAAATAATTAAGGACCTCCCATCAGAAAAGGCCCCCGGCCCAGACAGCTACTCCCCAAACTTCTACAAAAAGTTTGCATCCCAATTAGCCTCTTGGCTACTAGCAGTATACTCTAGTATGCTGAATGAGGCAGACTATGACCCAAGGATGTTCGAGGCCACAATTGTCATACTTCCCCAAACCCGGCAAAGATCTGACACAGGTTATCAATTACTGCCCCATATCCCTTCTCAATACTGACCTTAAGATCCTTGCTAAACTACTAGCCCTCAGGCTAGAGCAAGTGCTTCCTTCCCTCATTAGTTAAGATCAAGTGGTCTTTATGAAGAGTAGGTCCTCCATGGACCACCTCCGTTGCCTCTCCCATGTCTTCTCCGCATCCAGAGATTCCCCTCAGGGTGTAGCATTGGTCTCTCTGGATGCAGAGAAGGCCTTTGACAGAGTCGACTGGCAATTTCTATTTAGGATTCTTCATATGTTTCATTTTCCCACTGAATTCATTTCCTGGATACAAATATTATACTCCACTCCCACTGCATGAGTGTTTTGTAATGGGCTTCTTTCTTCCAGTTTCCCCTTAGAAGCTGACACTAGACAGGGATGCCCTTTATCCCCCCTTTTATTCAACCTACATCTACAGCCTCTCATAGTCTCTATAAAAACATCTCCGAGGATACACAGAATGCAACTGGGGTTGCTTAATACCAAGATAACAGTATATGCAGATGATATACTGCTTCATATTACAGAAAGCAAACCTTCCATACAAAAATGTCTATGCCTAATAAAGGAATATAGCTCCCTCTCCAACTACAAGTTAAACACAGAGAAATCCTTGATTTTCCCATTAAACTCTAAGTAAACAAGCAAGAAGCTCCGGAGCTGGGATTTAAATGGACCTCAAAATCCATAAAGTATTTAGGGATATATCTTTCCAGTAGCATTACCCAGATCCAAAAACGTAATCTAGATAACTTGCACAAATTTTTTTTTTTTCAATTTTAGTTTTTGTTGACTAGGTAAGTGCACTAGACAAATCCTGCCTATTTTCAGGCATGACAGAGGGAAGGGGGAACAGATGAATGCCAACTGACCTTGAACCAGATTAAGCTGTTGGTGGTATTTTTAGTGAATGAGGGAAATTTGGTCAGGGCACCGGGAAAATTCCCCTACTCTTTTCAATAAGTGCCATGGGATCTTTAACATCCACTTGAACTACCACCAATCCAGACAGATGGGACCTCGGCTTAACATCTCATCCGAAAGACAGAATAGTTCAGCAAGACTTAAAAAGATGGCAAGATCTCCCTTTAACCCTATGGGTCAAGTGAACATCATTAAGATGAACCTCCTCCCACATATTTTTTACCCTTTGAACCTCCTAGACATATGGCTACTCAAAGCCTGGTTCAAACTTATTCATAATAGTATATTGACTTTCCTTTGGAATGGAAAACCCCCAAGGCATGCACACCATAAATTAGCAGCTCCTAAAACTCCCAGACTTTAATATATATCACTGGGCAAGCCATCTAAGTAAGCATCTCCGTTGGTCTACACCCTCTATGCCGGTGGACTCACTAAACTATACCCCCACCTGGCTCATAATAGAAAATACTTAATATCTACAACTCAGGTAAGCCCCTCAGCTCTACTCATCCTGAAATCTAAAGATCTCCCTCCTTCTCTCCGTTACAACCCGGTGGGTCATTCAGTACACACCCACCTACAACTGTGTTCTACTTTAGGATACAACAATGTATAAGATCCCTCTCAACCCATATTACAAAACCCAAATCTCAAATTAGGAGGGAAGTTAATTCCAGGCAACTTGATCCACTCCCTAAAAACTGTGTTGCTAGAGATTTTCGTGTCTCAACCAAGAATAGTTAAATACCACTTACATATTAGCAAAATTTGGACTCGCCAATAAATGGGTATTTCAAGTATTTCAGATCTGACATATGCTTATTGCCTATTTTGGAGGGAAAATCATTATGGATGATCCACGGGATTGGATCACCACAGGCAGATTATTACCTGGCCCCACATGCTGTCTCCTCATTATGTACCTTGTTGTATCCACTGGTGTTCCCAAAAGTAGATGGCATACCTCATTGTTGGAACGCCTTATATCCTAATGTAAATTCCAGATGGCCTAAAATTTGAGAATCTTGTTACAAACATATCACACAAGATAGACTACGATTAATGCAAATGCAATTTCTTAATGACGTGTACTTAACTCCTTATAAATTGTACAGAATGGGAAGGGCAGAACCCCCCACATGTAACATATGTCTTAATGGCTTAGGTACTCTTTTCCATTTATTTTGGGAGTGTGCAAAAATGTCTCCATTGTGGGAACTCATTAAATCTAAAATGGACCCACTATTGGGTTTGCAAGGCTACTTCACTCCAGAGGTGTGTCTGCTAGGGGATTTTACAGGTTTTCCACTAATGACCAGAAATTATCATATGATATTGATTGCCATGTCGATTAAGAAAATAGTATTAAAACATTGGAAGGACTCTCTCCAGCCCTCCTGTGTAGAGTGGCTACAAGAGCTTCTTTACAACCTATGAATGGAGAAAATGATGGCCAGCCTTACTGAATGAATGGGTATCTATAAAAAGAGATGGGAAAGGTTACATGTCTTGTATCTGTTATAAGCTCATATGGTAGAATACTAACCAGCTGTTCTAGATCTGTTTTATCTTATTTATTTAGCTTTTATTTACCGGGTAGGTGCACTAGCCAAAAGACTATTTTCAGGCACGACCCGGGAGGATACAGAGACAAAACTTCAAGAGGAACATTTTTGTACATAATTCAAGATTACATGTAGATGTTGAAACAATTAACAGTGGTAGATATGACAAAAACAATACAGCATTTAAGTTTACAAGTGACAAATACAGTCAGGTCAAATTTTTAAAGTGACTGAGCAGTATATAAACAATGAGGAATAAAGTGCTGTGAGAGCAAGTAATAGACAGGCAGAGTGTAGTGAAGAGGAGATAGTGAGAGTGGTGGAGAGAGGGGGAAGGCAATATATGGGGAGAATAGGTATGGTTAGTAAAGTACAGGTTATCAAGTAAGGATCAGCTGACGATGAAAGAGGAAGGCTGTGATATTTTTACTCACTCTACGTATAGAACTAAATGACTGTTGGCACTTTGGGGGAAGGGAGGGATAAAGTGAAAGGGGTGAGGGAGCTGGTGGGGAAGGAAGGAGGGAGGGCAAGCAGGTTTTGTTCATTTTAATCCCATGTCTGTAATCATTCACTGTAATCCACTGTTGGGATATATTCATGTAAACCCAATAAAGTTTGAATTAAAAAAAAAGAAAATAAGGTTCCTATTCCCAACAGTTCCAAAGTTATCCCTTTTCATAGAACTTATCTTTAGAAAGGGTTAACTTTGAAATCATGAGGGTTAGAAATTTCATGAGCCCCATTTTCAGTTTCTATAGGTTGCAATACTAAAACGGATGGAAACTGGATGCACCATTGCACGACCACCTGACAGTGCCTTACACAAAGCTGGGTGCATGTTGCAGGGTGGAGGCATCCCTCACTGTAACAGAAATACAATGCAAACTGCAAATCCAGCTGGTAAATGATGCAAACTGCATTTGCACCCACTAGCAAGCTGGACTGCACCTGTGACTAGGTCTCAACATGACATTAAGCCAATCGCATGATCATGTGACCCTCTCCCTACATCCACTATGTTATGTGGGTCGAGGTGGGCCAGTGATGCCCCTTCCTGACATAATGTTCAGTCTTCATGTGGTGAAATGAGTCCACACTCACCGCAGGCAAAGCTAAGTTCCCACTACTCCAGCGAGTCCCTTCACCTCAACATTCTGTGGCCTGATCCTGTTCCTTTCTGTGGGCTGCTACACCAATTAGCAGCACTATACCACACACTCATTACCATCTACTTTTATGCTGGCTCACATGCCAACGTATTGCAGTAGTAGCAGATTTGGAGATGTGGTCACCATGGGCAAATGCAGGGCACGCATCAGTAGGTGCGTCCCTCATTCCCCAATAAGCCAGCATGCAGGCGCAGACACCAGCTTACGTAAAATGGCCACCACATCTAACAAAAGTTCTGCTACAATGAGAGGCAAGCTCCTCATGCAGTAGCACAATAACACACCTCCCGACAAGCCTTTACTGGTGAAATTTTTCATCAAACATGGCGGCACTGACTGCCGCTGCCTGACTTCAGGGGTGCCTAATCACCCTGTCATGTCCCGACCCACTTAATTTGCTGACGGGGAAGCCTGCTCCCCATCGGCATAATGGCCCCCCTACTTCAAGTGTGTGCTGAGGGGGTGCCCAATCACCCTTGGCATCATGTGCCCCCCAACAGTCTTTCTTTGCTGACAGGGGGCCTAATCCCCATCGGCTTCAGTCCCCCATCGTAGTTTCATTTGCCGATGGGGGAGCCCACTCCCCGTCAGCGTAATGTCCCCCCCATTTGTTGTGTGCTGACAGGGATGCCCAATCTGTTGTCGGCTACAGCCCCCCCCAAAACACTGAGGTGGCACACAAGGAGCCCACACCAGTGTGCCAAATGTCCCTGTAAAAAAAAAAAGTCCTGCAATGTTTTTCCTTTTTTTTCACCCTGTAAAACAGAAAACAGTCCCTCACGGTCTGTCCTGCTCACTCCCCCAACCTGCACCCATCTTCTGCGTACCCTGCCTCCCCCACACACCTTCACCCCATACTTACCTCTGGAGCCTGTGCAATGATCTTCGGTGGACCGGAAACACGTCTGCACTCTTCAAATTCGACTGCGAACTGAAGAAATGCCAGTAAGCTGTATAATGGCATAAATAGGATTTTTTTCAACTTTGGTGCATATCTCTGCCATTTTTGGGAATTTCAGCACCAAATTTTCAACATGGGGTTATTGGGAACCCTCCTCATGAATTCAGTCACTGTCATTGTGTTATTCCGTCCCAAAAGGTGATTTCACAGTCACTGCATGGAATCACCTTTCGGGACTGATTAACAAAATGACAGTGCCACTGTTCATGAGGTGGGCTCTCAAAAAACCTATGTTGCAAATTTGGTGAAAAGAATCCAAAAAAATGATTGTTTTACGAGCGTGCATTGCACAGTTTCCATGCACCCTTGTAACTTCATGCATTTGTAATATTTTCACTCCAGATTTTCAACATTGCCATTTTTCCACACCTCCTTATGAACAGTACAGCTGTCATTTTACATATACTGGCCAAAATGTGTTTTTGCACTTCCGGCACAGAATAGCGTGGTCGCTGTGGGAAATCAGTTTTAGGGACAGATTAACAAAATGACAGTGCCATTGTTCATGAGCAGAGGTCCTAAAATGCCTATGTTGAAAATGTGTTGACAAAACTCCATAAAATGACTGTGTTACAAGCATGCATTGCACAGTTTCCACACACCCTTGTAACTTCGCAAATTTGCAATATTTTCATGCCAGATTTTCTTTTTTTACTTTATGTTTCTATTGATGTTTTGAATACATAAAGAGGAACAAAACATACAATACATTTGGAAGATATCCATTATAAAGAAACAGAACATCACATTATACATAACAATATATGGGTTATAGAAATACAGAGATCTCTTGCATGTTTATTCTTAGATCTCAAACCTAAACAAATGTGCAGGTGGATAATGTCGGGGTTAAAATCAAGCAGAGCAACTGTTAATTCAGAAAGATCCACCATATATAAAATGAGTACTAGTAAATGCATTAACCTGGATTTTAAGTAAAATGCATAAAGTGATATATAAGAGAATACAATCGGTGCACAGTATTAGGAGGATAAGAGTAGAAATGTAATGTGTGAAAGGGAGATAGTAAAACAGGGGGAAATGACTGTGAAGAATTAAAAAGAAAGAGAAAGAAGACAACAGAGATATCTGTGCATAGGAACAGAGATGACCCTAATGTAAAGTTGGTATAAAAGGGAAGACTTGAATACCCATAGATTAAGGTCTAGAGGCGCCGAAGGTTTCGATATAACTAAAATAGTCCTGCCGGCATTTATCATATACAGTGAGTCGGTCATGGATGACATGAGATAGTCGATCTAGGGATGCATACTGGAAAAGGTTTTGCAGGATATCTGAAAGGGTTGGAACATAGGTTGTTTTCCAGTTCATGAGAATCAGGCGTTTAACAAGGAGAAATAGTATGTTTAGCCATCTAAAATGTGCATGTGAGAGGGAAGGGTTACTTGAGATAAAGATAAACAAAATGGTTATATTAAATGCATGCTGAAAATAGAAAATAGAGTTAAAAATCTACGTTTCGACCTTAGGTCTTCTTCAGGAAATATCTAAAAGAGAAAAAAAACAAGTTAGTGTAGAGGAGAGGTAAAATGAGAGAGATATATATGTGGAGAAAGAAGAAGGGGGAGGCTAAGGGAGAAGAAGTGATAAATGGTAAGATTAAGAGAGAATCTGTGAAACAAAAAGGTGATGATGGGAAAGATAAAACATAGTGGGAGAGAAAGAGCTGGGGAAGTTTCCAGGTAGAGACTGATTAACAGGGCCTTGTAAGAAGGCTGAAAGGTGACAAATGTGTGAGAAGGAGACAGAAATGGAGACATATGGTGAAAATGAAAAATAAATCAGTACAAAAACAAATTGACTTTAGGGAAAAAAAGGGGAGGCTGAAAGATGTTAGTGGAAAATAAGTCTATCATTTAAACCAGAGGGCTGCTGGGAGCCAAGGCGGATGATCAGCTTGGCTTCCATGTTTTTTCTATAGTTAGGATCCCGGAAGCCCTGCTGAAGGACACAAACAGAAAGGTCACTGACATTGTGGTCCCTGGAGATAAAGTGGGATACAATGGGTTTAGCAGTTTCACCATTCCTGACCGCTCTGTAATGTTCCCTGAAACGGTCAGCAAGATGCCTACCAGTTTCTCCGATGTAAATAGCTGAACACCTCCTGCAAAGAATACAGTACACTACATTAGTGGAGGTGCATGAGAACTCCTTGGTGATGTGAAAAACACCTGTAGGCCCCAAATCTCAGTTACACTGGAAATAAATTTGCAGGTGTAGCAGCGAGCCCTGTTGCAAGGTTTGGTACCTGGGGGGGAGGAACTGTTAAGAGTGGGTAGGCTGCTTTTTACCAGGAGATTGCGCAGGTTAGATGGCCGGCGGTAGGAGGCAATAGGTGGTTCTGTAAAGGAAGCAGCAATGTTAGAGTCAGTTTGCAAAATGGGAAAGTTACTAGTGATGATCCTGTGAAGAGAAGGTGTGCTCTGATGGAAAGGAAGAACTAGTGGAATTCACCGTTGTTCTTGTGTGACAGTATCCCTCCTGCGGGGGTCAAGGTTACGGGCATGTTACTGACCCGGAGAGTGCTCTGTCCACTGTGCTTTTTAGGTATCCCTGTTGATAAAAAACTATGCATTATTTGGGTCTGCTCAGCAAAATCATCCTCTTCACTGCATAACCTGCGAAGTGTAAGAAACTGTGAATAAGGCAGGCCATTCTTGACATGTTTAGGATGGAAGGAGCTATGGAGGAGGAAACTGTGAGAGTCAGTGGGTTTGTAATAGACTGATGTCTTCAGACCAGTGTTCTGGACTGAGAGCTGGATATCCAGGAAAGGCAGTGTAGAGGATGATACTTCAACAGTGTACTGAAGGGAAGGATGAGCCGTGGTGAACTTGTCAAGGAAGACTTGGAGGGTCTCCCTGGAGCAGGAGGTGGCCCCACACAGTCATCAATGTAGCGTTTGTAGAGTTCAGGCACAGTCCCTGTGAATGAGAGAAAAACATTCCTCCACCCAACCCACAAACAGATTAGCAAAGCTGGGACCCATCTTGGTACCCATGGCAACTCCACTGACCTGCTGAAAAAAACTGTTATTAAAAGAAAAAGCATTGAGTGTTAGAACCAGTTCTGCCAGACGAGTAAGTGTGTGTGTGGGTGGCTGCTGGACTTCCCGCTTGTTCAAGAAATGCTGCAAAGCTGTCAGACCATCATCATGGGGGATCACTGTGTAAAGAGATTTGATGTCCATGGTGAAGATGAGCTGATGAGAGTCATTGAATCTGAACCTGTCAAATAACTGGAGAGCATGGTTAGTGTCTTTAACATACGAGGGCAGGGACTCAAGAGATAAAGATACCTAATAGAAAAAGTTTAGGGTCTAAAGGAATATTTTGTCCATTGACTCTGGTAGCCAATAAATAGACTTGGTGCCAAAGCTTATTAATGGGAACACAAGACCATAAAATGTGAAGTAAATCCCTATTAGGTGAGTTACAGCACCAACAACTGTTATTATTTAAAAGTCCCATGCGATGAAATACAGCAGGAGTTCTGTAACATAAATGTAGGATTTTAATTTGTATTAAGGAACTAGGGGCATCTTTGAATGTATTGTGGGATAGATGCCAGCAATTATGCCATTGTGCATCTGTAATATTATAGTTAAGTAATACACTCCATTTGTTTTTGGTTGGAAAAGAATGGTCAGGTAAATTGTCTATGGTATCCTTATAAATGGAGCTATTCCATTTTACAGACAAGTTAGCCCAGTTAGAAATATATTGATCTTGGAGAGTATGTTTATACACATAATGGGAGAGAGAATTATAAGCAGCCCTAATTTGTAAATACTTCCAGAAGTCTTGTTTAGGGATCTTCCAGATACTCTATAAGTCTGAGAACATTTTGAGAGTGAGTGAATTCTGGTCAAGGATGTCTCCTAAGAAAAATATACATTTGTTTTTCCAGGAACAGCAGAAAATTGGGTGATTATCTAAAGTGAGTGTTGGGTTGCCCCAGAGGAGGGCATACAGCCAAGGAGTTGGGTTAGATTTCAAAAATTTGTGAATTAATTTCCAATAAAGAACAGAGGATGATACAGTTGGATGAGATTTTAACTTAGAAGGAAGAGGGTTAAAGATGAAGGAAATGGGAGCTCCTCCAGGGCACAGTGCAGATTCCATTGCAACCCATAATGGGGAGTGAGATGAGGGTTTCTGAAACCACTTAATGGTTTGAGTGGTTCAGAAGGCCCACAGGTAACCTTTGAACCAGGGGAGTCCAAATCATCCTTTTTTCTTTTATGCCTGAAGTTTGCTATGGCTGAATCTTGGTGGATTCCCATCCCATAAAAAGTTACCAATTTATTTGTCAATTTTAGATAAGAAAGAAGATCATAAGATCAAGGGAATGTTGGTGAAAAGGTAAAGAATCTTGGGAGAAATGGTCATCTTAATGGCAGCGATTTTCCCCTTAAAAGAAAGGTTAAGAAGCTTCAACCTATCGAGAACTGTCTTGATGTTATCAATTAAGGGGTGAAAATTAGTGTCCCAGATTTTTTCCAGGTTTCAGATTATTTTGATTCCTAGGTATGTGATGCCTTGTGGGAACCAACAGAATCCTAGGGATAGATTAATAGAAGGTTTACAATGGTCATTAAGGGGTAATGTTTCTGATTTCCCATAATTCAAAGCAAGGCCTGAAATGTTAGTGAACTAATTAAGTAAGTCAACCAGCGGTAGGCCAGCTTCATTTAGGTTTTCGAGTAAGATTAGAAGGTCATACATGAAGGAAAGGGAAACATATCTTGAATTGCCAACAGGGATTCCCTTAATGTCTGCAGACTGACAAAGACCAGCAGTCAGGGGTTCCATAGCTAAAATGAACAGAGAGGGTGACAGAAGGCATTCTTGTCTGGTTCCTCTTGCCAATTGAAAGTGAGAAGAGAGGGTAGAATTAGTAAGAACTTTTGCCACAGGGGAGGTATTTAATAATTTGATCCAAGAACAGAAGGTGTGAGAGAAACCAAAGTGAGATAGAACTTTATAAAGATAGTCCCAGTTTAAGGAATCAAACGTCTTTTTGAAATCAATGACAATGGCAGCCACTGGTGATTTAAGAGATTTAGCTTTGTGCATTAAATTAAATAGAGAACGTAAATGGTCAGAGCCAGATCTGTTCTTAATAAAACCAGCCTGCGAACAGTGAGTTAACTTGGGAATCAGGGATTCGAGTCGAGTTGTTAGTAGTTTAGCGAATATTTTCCCATTCGTATTTAATAAAGATATTGGTATATAGCTCGCAGTAAGAGTAGGGTCTTTATCTTTCTTTGGGATTAAGGTGATAATTTCTTCAGTGCATGTTGGCAGGAGATTGCCGTTAGTGGTGGCTTCTTGAAAGACATTAAACAGAAGAGGACAGAGAGTATCAGAAAGCATTTTATAAACATCTATGGAAAAACTATCTCCTTTTTGGACTTAAAATATAATTTCTCTTTGGATTTAAGGGATTTTTCCAACTCAGCCAATTGGTGCTCTCTTACTTTTTTTCTGTGGGCAGCATAGCTGATAATTTTCCAATGGATTGTGGCCTTTAAAGCTTCCCATATGGTGCTCTCAGATGTGTCAAAGGGTTTATTGTGGGAGAGGAATTCCTGAATCTGTGATTTAACCATAGATAGATAGTCAGGATCTTTGAGGAGGTGAGGATCCAGACACCAAAAAGAAGATTTGAGAGTTGGAGGGCCCCACAAGAGTTGTAACTGAAAAAGGGAATGGTCCAAGGTTATAATGGGTGAAATAGATTAATCAATAGTTTTTTCTGTTATAGCGGGGGAAGCTAACCAGTAGTCAATTCTACTGTATGTCTTGGGCAGGGAAGAACAGAAAGTGAAATCTCAATCATGGCGGTGAAGGAGATGCCAGACATCAGCTAAACCTAGATCTTTCATTAGTAGAGAGAGAGCTTTAATATTGTTTGGGTGGGCATCCATGGATAAGTTACTTCTATCTATACCAGCTTCTAAAGCTAGGTTAAGCTCACCACCAAGAATTATGGGTGTGTCATCAGTATTAAAAGATAGTATCTGTTGAGCTAGGTGATGGCAAAAGTCTGGAGAGTCGGAGTTAGGCGCATAGACATTAACAAGCAGGAGAGGACCGGAATGAGTATTTAGTTTAACCATTACCCATATGCCTTCTTTATTGGAGATGGAGGTAATAAAAGACCATTTGAGATTTTTGTGGACATGCCAGATATTCAACACTGGCATTTTTTCACACCTTCTTATGAACAGTACAGCTGTCATTTTTCACATCTTGCCCGAAAAGTGTTTTCACACCTGTGGCATTCAATGGCATGGTTGCTGTGGGAAATCAACTTTTGGGACAGAGTAACAAAATCACAGTACCACTGTTCATGAGGGGAGGTCCCAAAATGCCTATGTTGAAAATGTGGTTAAAAAATTCCCCCAAATAATTGGGTTACGGACGTGCTTTGCGCAGTTTCTATGCATGCTCAAGACATCACCAATTTTTCATATTTTCATGCTAGATTTTCAGTGTTGCCATTTTTTACACCTCCTCATGAACAATACAGTTGTCATTTTTCACATCCTGCCTAAAATGTGTTTCTGTACCTGTGGCACCAAATGGCGCAGTCGCTGTGCAAAATCACCTTTCGGCTAACAAACTGATAGTGCCGCTCTTCATGAGGTGGGGCCACAAAAGGCCCATGTTGATAATTTAGAGTGAAAATACCAACACATGCCTATGGTGTTAGGGTTTCCAGCTGTAACACCCCACCCTGTAGAGACTGACAGGTGTCAGGGGTTTGACTTGGGATCATCAGCTGTAATGCTCCCGCCATTCCACCCCCACCCCCACCCTGCAGCCAGTGACAGGCATCAAGGTGTGCCTTGGAGTGTTCGGCCCCAAAGTTCACCCCATTCTCCTATACTGCATCCACCTCAGTGTATTTCCTTATGGAATGGGGTAAGTATAAGGCCCAAAGACCCCAAAGCACACCACAACACTTGTCAGTGTCTACAGAGTAGGGTGAGGTAAAATGGCATGAGCATTATAGCTGACAACCCAAAGGCACACCCCAATGCCTGTCAGTTTCTGCAGGGTGAAGGTGGAGTTGGCGTCAGTTCAGTACTTCACTGCCATTCCTATTATGCATCTCTAACTCCTGCACTACCAACGCCAATGCCAGCGAGACAACCTTCGGCATTGACAAATGCTTGTTATAATGCTGCAGCACTGTAAGAGGTGCAGGAGGCTATAACTGGGCTTGTGAGAGCCACCATGCATATGTGTAGGTCCTACAGGCCATTTGCATACCAGCCCACAAACCTTTTCTCAGTTTGTAACAAATACTAAATGTAACTGCTTAGGATGAGACTGAGAATCCCACTGAGCAGCTGCATAGTTCAACAATGTCCCAAGGTCACTGGTGGTTGCAAAAAGCACTTGAGTTGCATTGCTAGATGCTGGCTTACAATGCAGTCTTGTGCTCTATTAAAGAAAACTTTGAGTCCCTTTGACATGATTATGTCATGTGAATACAATTGATATTTATCAATATATGCCCCTCTAATGGAGTATGTATATCTCATTCAGCTTAGTTCAGTAAATTGGTAAATTGCAAAAAAAACCTTAAATACATAAAAACATGAATAACTGTACAGTTTCTAAACTGTGCACAGGGAATTGTAACCATAGCTGTATATATGGTTTTAATGGGTACATTTTACGTTAGCAATAAACTTTAAAAATCATAAATATAATTTGTATTGAGTCAGTACAGTTTAAAGGGATTTACCAACATATGCAATAACAAATGGAACTAGTAACCTGTAGGTGTTGTGAATCAGTTTCTTACCATTCAAACTGCCAAATAGTGCTGTTTTCCATGAAAAAAATCCTTTTATCTTTGTGCTCTGCTTCATTTGCATAACCTGAACTTTTTTTTTTAGTGCTGCAACACCCATCTGTGACATCATACTAGGGAAGCAAAGTTATTAAAGGGATGGTATCTCTTTTTAGTTGTAGATAGACAAATCTGCTATGTACTGTACCCACAATGCCTCACTATGTAAATTAGTATACAGGCTATCATATTTCTGTGCTCACTGCAGAAATAGGACACTACATCTCTCAGTAGAGAAGTCTTGTACCTAGATACAATATTCACAGTGCCTTGGTGTGAAAATAAGCATACAAAAACTTATATTGTTGACACCACTACAGAAATATAAGACAGCATTGCACAGTAAGGAAACTGGAAAACAGGTTCTTAGTATTGCCCACAATGCCTTGCAATGTACATTTACATATAAGTGTTCACCACTATCAACATATGGGACTGTACTTCTAAGTAAGGCACATTTAAGTCACCATTATAAATTACCCAGAATCCCTTGTTGTTGTGGGGTACCGCAGGGTTCAGTATGAGGACCGGTCCTCTTCAATGTCTTTATAAGTGACATTGCAGAGGGACTGGAAGGAAAAGTATGTCTCTTTGCAGATGACACAAAGATCTGCAACAGAGTTGATGCACAAGGTGGGGTGGAAAGGATGAGAAGGGACTTGGCAAGGTTACAGGAATGGTCAAATGTATGGCAGCTTAGATTCAATGCTAAGAAGTGCAAGGTAATGCACCTGGGAAACAAAAACCCAGGGGAAGAGTATACAATGGGGGTGAGATACTAACAACAACAAAAATGGAAAGGGACCTGGGGGTAGTAATATCAGATGACCTAAAGGTGGGCAAGCAATATGAGAGGGCAGCAAGGAGGGCTGGGGGGATACTGGGATGCATAGGGAGAAGCTTCACCAGTAGAAAACAGGAAGTTATTATCCCTCTGTACAGACAGCTGGTGAGACCCTATCTGGAGTACTGCGTGCAGTTCTGGAGACCCAGTCTGCGCAAAGACATAGACAGGATGGAAGCTGTCCAGAGGAGGGCAACTAAAATGGTGCAGGGTCTGCACCAGAAGACATATGAAGAGAGACTTAAGGAGCTTGATATGTATAGCCTCGAGGAAAGGAGGGAGAGGGGACATGATAGAAACTTTCAAGTACCTCAAGGGAATCAACAAAGTCCAAGAGGGAAGCATCTTTCAAAAAAAGAGGTGTGCAAGAACAAGGGGCACAATTTGAAGATAGAGAGGGTGGCTCAGAGGTAATTTAAGGAAGTATTTTTACAGAGAGGTTGTGGATGCATGGAGCGGCCTTCTGGAGGAGGAGTTGTGAGTCAAAAACAGTGGTGGAATTCAAGCATGCATGGGACAGTCATAAGGCAATTCTAGGGGGTGGGGGTAGGAAGAAGTAGGCTGCTGGTTAACTAGGATCTGCAGCTTATCCATTAGGTAGGGAAATGGGCAGACTGGGTGGGCCAAGCAGTCCTTATCTGCCGTCAAATTCTATGTTTCTATGTTTCTATGTAAAACATTGACAGCTCCCTGGTATGACATCATTCTGGGGGTGTGGCCATATGCAGCAAACTGGTGGACAAAATGCTGGCAAAACATTAAAAAGAAATGACTATGACAGATTTTTTACAAAACAAATTGCAGCTGCAACATCTGACACATGGCTGGCAATGGCATACTATGTGAAAAAGGCATTTGGGGAACCTTACTATATCACTTTAAGATAAATAGTTAATATGGGTGCCTCACTGCCAGATGGAGTGGGATGCTGCTTTATATAATATTGGTCACTGCACTGGAAGATACTAATGATATTCTGTAACTAAGACCCACACCTAGATACATAGATACATAGACAGTGTCGGCAGATAAGGGCCTATGGCCCACCCAGTCTGCCCATTTGAGCTCGTAAGTTCAGTTTGTTTTCCTAGAAGTCTGTTTCCCCTTAACCCAGACCTCTAGAATTCCTTTATGTCTATCCCATGCATTCTTAAATCCCATGATTGTTTCAGCCCCCACCACTTCCTCTGGCAGGGTGTTCCACTTGTCCACCACCCGTTCTGTGAAGAAATTCTTTCTCATGTTTCCTCTGAATCGTCCTCCCTCCAACTTCATCCCATGCCCTCTAGTCCTGGAACATCTTTCGCTTAAAAATAGTGTTTTCCTGCACCCTGTTCCTCCCTGTAAGATACTTGTATGTCTCTATCATATCCCCTCTCTCCCTCCTCTCCTCCAGGGAGTACATGTTCAGTTCCTTCAACCTGTCTTCATAGGACTTGTGATGCAATCCATACACCATCTTTGTTGCCCTCCTCTGAACCTTCTCTACCCTGTCTATGTCCTTAAGTAGGTATGGTCTCCAGAACTGTACACTGTACTCCAGTTGGGGCCTCACTAGTGTCTTGTATAGCGGAATTATGACCTCCCTTTTCCTGTTGGTGATGCCCCTGCCTATACATCCCAGCATCCTATTTGCTTTACCTGATGCCTTGTCACACTGTTTCCCTACCTTGAGGTCATCAGAGATGACAACCCCAAGATCCCTTTCCTGCTTGGTGCATGCTATATCCTCACCCCCCAACTGATATATTGTGCTAGGGGTTTTGTGCTCCATATGCATTATCTTGCACTTCTTTGCATTGAATTTCAACTGCCAAACCCCTGACCATTCTTCAAGTTTCTGCAGGTCCCTTCTCATTCTGTCTACACCCTCTGGTGTGTCTACTCTGTTACAGAGCTTTGTGTCATCAGCAAACAGTGAAATTCTGCCTTCTAGATCCCTTAATGTCACTGATGAAGATGTTGAATAGGACCGGTCCCAGCACTGATCCCTGTGGTACCCACTGGTCACTCTTCCCTCTGTGGAGTGACAGCCATTTACCACCACCCTCTGTGTCCTGCCACCCAGCCAGTTACCTACCCACCACACTACTGTCCTGCCCACCCATATTCCCCAGTTTGTGTAATAGTCTTCTATGTGGCACAGTGTCAAAGGCCTTGCTGAAGTCCAAATAGGCCATGTCCACTGCCCTCCCTGATCCACCTCCTAGTCACCCAGTCAAAAATTCAATGAGGTTGGTCTGACACGGCCTCCCCTGGTGAAACCATGCTGCCTTGGGTCCTGTAGTCCATTGACAACCAGATGTTCCACCAATCTCTCCTTCAGTAGTGCTTCCATGATCTTTCCCACTACCGAGGTGAGGCTGGCTGGTCTGTAGTTCCCTGCTTCCTCTTTGTTCCCACTTTTGTATAAGGGGACTACATCTGCTGTCCTCAGTCTTTGGGTACCTCCCTGTTTCCAGTGATTGGCTAAACAGGATAGCCAGAGGTTCAGCCACCACCTCTCTTAGTTCTTTAAGGACCTGGGGTGCACCCCATCTGGCCCCATTGCTTTGTCAACTCTTATTACTTCCAGTTTCTTCAGGACCCTTTCTCGTGTAAAGGGACTTGTGTCATTCTGCACCATTCTCACCCCTTGTACTCCTTCAGACCCATTCCCCTCTTCCTCAGTAAGGCCAGGCAGAAATACCTGTTCAATATGTCAGCTTTACTGTTGTCATCCTCCACGCGGCTCCCATCCTCCCCTTCAGTTTCACTATCCCTCCTTTGTCTTTCTTTTTCACTTATGTACCTGTAAAGGTTTTGTCCCCTTTACCCACTGATTTTGCAATGTGTTCTTCTGTCTGAGCTTTGGCTTCCCTTACTGACTTCCCTGCCTCCTTTTGTTTCTCCTGGTACTTCTCCCTATCCCCTTCTGCCTGTGTCTTTTTGTATTGCCTGAATGCAATCTTTTTGTCCACCACCCGTTCTGTGAAGAAATTCTTTCTCATGTTTCCTCTGAATCGTCCTCCCTCCAACTTCATCCCATGTCCTCTAGTCCTGGAACATCTTTTTCTCTTAAAAATAGTGTTTTCCTGCACCCTGTTCCTCCCTGTAAGATACTTGTATGTCTCTATCATATCCCTCTCTCCCTCCTCTCCTCCAGGGAGTACATGTTCAGTTCCTTCAACCTGTCTTCATAGGACTTGTGATGCAATCCATGCACCATCTTTGTTGCCCTCCTCTGAACCTTCTCTACCCTGTCTATGTCCTTACGTGGTATGGTCTCCAGAACTGTACACTATACTCCAGTTGGGGCTTCACTAGTGTCTTGTATAGCGGAATTATGACCTCCCTTTTCCTGCTGGTGATGCCCCTGCCTATACATCCCAGCATCCTATTTGCTTTACCTGATGCCTTGTCACACTGCTTCCCTACCTTGAGGTCATCAGAGATGATAACCCCAAGATCCCTTTCCTGCTTGGTGCATGCTATATCCTCACCCCAACTGATATATTGTGCCAGGGTTTTGTGCCCATATGCATTATCTTGCACTTCTTTGCATTGAATTTCAACTGCCAAACCCCTGACCATTCTTCAAGTTTCTGCAGGTCCCTTCTCATTCTGTCTACACCCTCTGGTGCCTACTCTGTTACAGAGCTTTGTGTCATCAGCGAACAGTGAAATTCTGCCTTCTGGGTCCTCGCAATGTCACTGATGAAGATGTTGAATAGGACCGGTCCCAGCACTGATCCTGTGGTACCCCACTGGTCACTCTTCCTCTGTGGAGTGACAGCCACCACCACCCTCTGTGTCCTGCCACCCAGCCAGTTACCTACCCACCACACTACTGTCCTGCCCACACCATATTCCCCAGTTTGTGTAATAGTCTTCTATGTGGCACAGTGTCAAAGGCCTTGCTGAAGTCCAGATAGGCCATGTCCACCGCCTTCCCCTGATCCACCTCCCTAGTCACCCAGTCAAAAAATTCAATGAGGTTGGTCTGACATGACCTCCCCCTGGTGAAACCATGCTGCCTTGGGTCCTGTAGTCCATTGACAACCAGATGTTCTACCAATCTCTCCTTCAGTAGTGCTTCCACCTGTCTTTGAGTTTTAATTCTGTTTTTCCCTTAAAATAATATAGATTAGCTCTATAGACAGTCCTCACTACATAAATATATCCTCCCAGCAGCTGAGCTATGATCACCAAAATTGTCTCACATGTGCCCTAAATCTTTATTGGGATCCTTTTTTGATTCGATTTAGGATACCACCATTGCACAGGTGTCATTTACAATGGTGTCCTATGGGTACATCTTGCACGAAAGTTACAGGTTTACACACTACAAATAATAAATATCAGCCTAGTATTACAAAACGTGTAACATCTACCATATATTTATTTAATTATTTAGTTATGTATTTATTTCTAAAGCTTCACCAAGGCAGGCATACTGAGTTTGTAACAGTTCATTTCCAGATGCATCCTGGGGGAATGGGTGAAGGGGAGTATGCAATACATGATGCACAAGTGAAAATACACCATGTAAGGTGCAGTAGTAATAAAAAAATAACAGAGTGTAATAAAAAAAATAATACGTCAGATAATGGCCCCAGATTCACAACAACATGATAAAACATGGGGAGTGAGTTTATAAAGCAAGACTGATTCTTTCTTAATATAGTGATTGGCTAACATTGCAAGACTAATTAAGCCACCCTGTCTTGCCAATGCATTCTGCATGGCTGTTTTTTGGGGGCTTTTTTTGTTACTTTTGCAGGTACCAGAAAACTGTGCCAAAGTCAGTCCTTATTAATACATAACTTCTTATGGGAAGTTAGCGTCTCTTAAAGTTCCCAGAAGCAACACTGAGTCTACCATGAATCAGCCCAAACTAGGGTGGGGCTCATGTGTGAGTTATTTATTGCTGTGTGAGTGCAATAGTTATTCATCATACAGTGTCCTGCAGCCAGATACATAAGGCTATCTCTTGCTGTTTACACATATAGGGTGTTGTCTCAAGGAATGTTTGTGAATCAGTTACAGAGGATGAGGGGTTCTAAATTTTGTGTAAGTTAGTGTTGTGTTACCTTGTCATTTGCTGCATTTGCACAGGGTTAGAGGCCTAGCTTTCTCAGTTAAGTTATCTGTATCCTCCTCCCCCACCCTCCCCTTGATATGGGTTACTGTGCTTTTGCAGTGCTCCTGGTGACAGAGGACCTGAAGTTCTACTAAGTGCAACCCATGAAATCAGACATCTGGCAGACCATCTTACCTGAGGTTGACTGCTGTAAAATACTTTGTGGGGATGACTGTTAGTTATCAAGTCTTACTTTGTGGATATTATAAGAAGTTGTCTTATTTGCCATCATATATCTTCTGTACTAAGCGAGTCTCATTGTAATTTAATAAAATTTTCAAACATAATTTAGCAGATAGCTCATTAATTTTCTGTATCTCCACCGCCATTCATTATTAAAGAGGACATCTGCAAGAAAACAGGATCTGTGTGCCCCAAACTCCAGCTCCGTCTCCTGCTTTTCCCATCAAGATGCACAAATGAACAGTGCACAGCAAAATGCAAAGGTAAAAAAAGATTTTGTTAAGGCATCACAGATCTGGTGGTTGAGGCAGTGCTCTAGATTTCCTTCTGATGTTTTTATGTGTTGTACATTGTATTGTTTGCTGTCTCATGCCTTTTGAACCCAAGTCATCCCTGTAAACAGGACTGTGTACCCCAATGAATTTTACCTGGTTAATAAAATGAAAATGAAATGAAAGTGTTAAAGGCTGGGCACCCCCATATGTCAAGGGGTATATGGTGGCACTTCCCATTCAGAGGTTCGCCTGTCTTATGCTATGAATACTGTCTCTCTGCCCTTATCTTCTCCACTGTGGGTCAGGGTAAATGAGGACCAAGGCAACCGACACATATTTTGGGGCACCACAAACTATGAGACCGTGCATAAATGAATGGGAGCTGGGATCAAGCAGATTGCACATTTAGTAGGCTGTAAAGATGCAACACAGCTTTGAAGGGCATTACATTTGCCTTCTTCAGTCATCAGTCATCACATACCATTAAATTTACCACAGACTCCTTATTCACCCAGTACATAATCTTGTTCGCATATACACAGCTGTGCTGTGTGATGATGCCTGTTAAACTAGTTGTAACTCTTCACTTACTCAGACTCTTTCTTTGTTATGCTATGTTTGGTTTCAGTACAGTTTGTTTACATTGTAAACTGCACTGCATTTGTGTGTGTGTGTGGCATATTTGTTTCTTGTTTGCTTTGTAAATGCTGTCTCTGTAGAAAAGTCACTATGTCATCTCCCAGGTCATGTCTGAAAATAGGCATTTTATTGTCTAGTGCACCTACAGGTGGCTCGTTAATACAAGCATTTGTCAATGCCGAATAGTGCTTGATTGTATGTGCTGTGTAGGTATTTGGAAGTCAGTGGAGTGCAAATATTGAAAATTCGCAAACTCACCAGCGTGCGTAGGAAGTGCGCAATGCAGGCTCATAAAACAGTCATTTTTAGGAATTTTGTCACCAAATTTTCAACATAGCCATTTTAAGACCTCTGCTCATGAACAGTGTCACTGTGATTTTCTTAATGTCCCATACATTGATTTACGCACACCGACTCGCCATTGTTGTCTACGAAGTGATAACTACGTTTTTGGGCAAGATGTGAAAAATGACAGCTGTACTGCTCATAAGGAGGTGTGGTAAAAGTCAATGTTGAAAATCTGGAGTGAAAATATTGAAAATTCACAAACATACGAGCGTGCGTAGGAACTGCGCAACGCACGCTCGTAAAACAGTCATTTTTAGGAATTTTTCCACCAAATTTTCAACATAGTCATTTTAAGACCTCTGCACATGAACAGTGTCACTGTGATTGTCTTAATGTGTCCCATACAGTGATTTCGCACACCGACTGCGCCATTGTGCGCTACATGGGTGGAAACACGTTTGGGCGAGATGTGAAAAATGACAGCTGTACTGCTCATAAGGAGGTGTGGTAAAATGACAATGTTGAAAGTCTGGAGTGAAAATATTGAAAATTCGCAAACTTATGAGCGTGTGTAGGAACTGCGCAACACGCGCTCGTAAAACAGTCAGTTTTAGGAATTTTTCCACCAGATTTTCAACATAGGCTTTTTGAGAGCCCACCTTATGAATACTGGCAGTGTTGTTTCATTAATCGGTGCGGAAAGGTGATTTCACGCAGTGACTGCGAAATCACCCTTCAGGCCTGAGTAACGCCATGACAGTGCAAGAATTCGTGAGGAGGGGTCCCAAAAACCCCATGTTGAAAATTTGGTGCAAAAATTCCAAAAAATGCCTGAGCTATGCAACAAAGTTGAAAAAACCCTATCTATTCCATTATACAGCTTACCGGCATTTCCTCAGTTCGCGGTCGGCTTTGAAGAGTGCAGATGTGTTCGATCCACTGAAGATTGGCAGCGCGGACTCCAGAGGTAGTATGGGGTGGGGGTGGGGGAGGCAGGGTGCACTGCAGTGGGTAGGTGCAGGTTGTGGGGGGCAGGAGACTCGAGGACCGTTTTTTTCTTTACAGGTTTTTTTGTTTTAAAGACACAGCGGGATGTTTGCCACGCTGGGGTGGGCTCCCAGCATGGCAGCTGGAAAACTGTTTGGGGGCCTGGAGCCGGCCCGGGGATTAGGCACCCCGACCGGTCATAACTGACTTTGCCACGCTGGGGGCGGGCTCTGGCCCGTGGCACGTCTTCTTTCGAGGGGGGTGACAGTGGAGCCGATGGGGATTGGGCACCCTCGTCGACTATACAATGAGTTGCCACGCTGGGGAGGGCACCCAGTGTGGCATGTGCAACTCTGTTTGGGGGGGCGCAGCACAGCTGACGGGGGATTGGGCACCCCCATCGGCTATACAGTGTGGGGAGGGGTGAGCACAGCAGTGTGTGTGTGTGTAGGAGGAGCGCGCATGAGCAGGCAATATCTTATCGCTGCTCACCGAAGTGTAGCTCCCCCTTTCAACTGTACTCCACTGCATTTTGGAGCTGTCATAGACAGCTCCAGCAGGCATTGGAGAACTGGGGCCGTGCCTGCAAACACACTGACTGAATTGGAAGAGGCCTGCCACACCTCCGAAAACTTGGATGATGGCACTATGTTTCTTGCACATGCATGCAAGCAACATAAAAAACTAAATAAATAAATACTGCACTGTGCACCGTCCATCACCTCTCCAGGTCTTCCTCCCTTTGCTTTAAAAGAGGTTCTGCTGCTGTTGTTACATTCATTACTGTTCCCATTAACTGGTCAGCACTCACTACATTACACGGTTCATACAATTTTGTTACTGGGATACCTTCTCCTTGCTCTTACAAGGGGCACTGCTGCTGTTATTACAGCCACTTCTTTTCCATCAACCCTATCACCTATTTTGGGGGTCCCTGGAACCCTGGCACTCCCAAGACCATTTGCACATGGCATGCTTCCAGGCAGGATGAGCACTTCCTTGGGGGCAAACATGGCTGCACATATCCTAGTGTGTCAATAAGTGACATCCGTTGGAATACAGTACATCAGCACTATGATCTACTCCTAAGTTAGATATACAGTTGGTCCAGCTGTGTGTGTGTGTGTGTGTGTGTGTGTGTGTGTGTGTCTCCCTCAACACCACACTGATAGCATTAGTGTCCCAAAGGAACAAACTCCCTTACCCAACACCATCCTGGGGACTTACTGACCCCAACTCTTTTCTGGCCTCCTCCACCGGATGACCATTCATTCAAGCCTTCCCAGAGTGTTATATAATTTCATGCCTAGGCCTTTATCTACTACAGAGAAACTTCAATGAAAGTTAACTTACATATCTGCTCTATTTCTTGCTACAGATATGGGATTAGATCCTCACAGATCCTGGTTACCTCCCTTGAGGGATGGCCCTCCACTGCTTCTCCAATCATCAGGACTCAATCTTATGATTCTCTAGTGACTAGACACTGGATAACATCCGCCAACTACTGTTCTGGGGGTGTTCTTCCCATTGGGGCCCTGACTGCGTCCCAAGTCTCTGAAGACCTTGTCAGAGGGGACCAATGCTACCCAGACCCAGGGACCCTGCCACCATCCCTGAGGCTGCAAGCCCCTCAACTCAGTCGCAGCCAGGTCAGCTGGACTCTCCTTGCTGTTCTTCCTCTGTGCTCCTTCTGCCCTTCTCTCCCTCTCTCACTCCCTTGGCCCACAGCTTACCTTCTCTTCTTATAGTGTAACTGGGAAAGGCAGGGCAATGAATACATAAGCCCAAGTTTCCCACTTCTTGCTGAGCCGAAAAGCTCTAGGCCCAAAGCCCTGACACCACATCTCCAAGCTGGAACCCACTAGAGAACATCTCTCAGAATCAGGCTAAACCCTTCGAGTGCTTCTCTGGTAACCTGCCTCAAGCTGGATGAAGAGACAACAGGTTACAAAAGTCATAATTCTCTTTGACCTAGAAACATAGAATTGATTACAGGCAGAACAACACTAAAGGTCCATCCAGCCTGTCCTGGCCCTGCCTACTTCCACACCAGCCAATCACTCGGCATCATAATCATTTCCACAGAACAGGCTGTAATGACCTGAACAAAAGATTATGGCTACAGCAAGCAGGAGGAATCTCAGTGTTGGAATTACAGGGGAGCTTGCCAGGGTTCAGCCCCCCCCCCCCAGCTCTGAAGTGAGCCCGGGTAGCTCATGCATCACTGCCATTGACTTATAATGGGAAGGGGGTTCAATTTAAAGATAACACCCTTATGGGCCCCCCCCACAGCTCCCAAAGCATAATTATAACACTGAGGAGGATGAGATTAAGTGTGGAGGACACAGTACCAGTTTACATGCAAATGCCATTAGCAATAAAAAAGGAAGCAAGAGAAATTCAGAAAATTAATTAAATATAACTGAACTGGGTCTTGAATATTATGTTTTTGAAGGTTTTTCTGGATACTTGAAACTCAGTTTAAACAAACATGTTTCCAGACCTTTCTGTTGTGGCAAGGCAAGACAATTTTATTTGTTTGGCATCCTTTACAGATAGCTCAGGGTACCTTACAACAATAAAAAACAACACATTTCAAACAGAAATTAAATAAAATAAATACTGTAAGTAACAGCTAATAAATTACAGTATACTAATTTGGGTAGGTCTGTGCAAACAAGTATGTCTTCAAGTTGTTTTTAAACCCCCCCATCATAACGGGAGATCTTACTACCTCTGGCAAGGAGTTCCAGAGTAGGGGGCAGCAACCTTAAAGGCCCTGTCTCCAGACTGATCAAAGTGGGAAAAAGGGAACGGTGACAGGCACTTAGTGTAGCAGAGGGAGCAAGTAGGTGTGGTTCACCATAAACACAGCCATAGAGTCAAGCCATACAAAAGCAAGAGTATTGTACTTTAGGAGGGCTGACTTTGGGAAAATGAGAGAGTGCCTCAGAAAAGCACTAGCAAATGGGCAAGAAGGAGGGGTGAAGGAACAATGGGGGGAAAATCAAAACAGCCATCACAGAGGTGACAAGCTTTTGTGTGAAGCAAATCAACAAAACACAACAAAGAAAAAAAACACTATGGTTCTCAAAAGAGGTGGCAGGGAAGGTTAAGGAGAAAAGGATAGCATTCAGGAAATATAAGGAAACACAGAAGAAGCCGGACAGAGGACTTTATCAGTTAAAGCAGAAAGAGGCAGGGAAGGCAGTCAGAATAGCAAAGGCCCAAGCCAAGGAAAGGATAGCGAACTCTGTTAAGAAGGGGGATAAGACCTTCTATAGGTACATTAGGGAGTGAAGAAAGACCAAGGGAGGGATACTGAGGCTTAATAAAGGGGAGGGATTGTGGGCAGAGGGTGACAGTGAAAAAGCAGGGATACTGAACAAATATTTCTGCTCAGTATTAACAAAGGAAGAGGAGGGGGGGTACCTAAACCAAACAAGAGAAAGACTCTGGAGATGGGGGTCAATACCAGTCCATTTACAAAAGAAAGGGTTTTGAAAGAACTAGTAAAATTGAAGGTGGACAAAGCAATGGGGCCTGGCGGGATTCACCCATGAATTCTAAAAGAACTAAGGGTATAACTAGAGACACCACTGACTACTCTCCTTAACAAATCATGGGAGTATGGGGTGGTACCTGAGGACTGGAGGAGGGTGGATGTGAGTCCTCTTCACAAACATGGGAGCAGGGTAGAGGCAGGAAACTACAGACTGGTTAGTTTGACCTCAGTAGTAGGGAAAATGATGGAATCACTTCTGAAGGAAAGAATTGTTGAGTACCTAGAGGCCAGTGGGGCACAGGATGCAAGGCAGCATGGATTCACAGGTGGAAGGTCGTGTCAGATGAATCTAATAGATTTGTTTGACTGGGTGACCAAAGTAGTAGACCAGGGAGGGGCTGTGGACATGGCCTACCTAGATTTTAGCAAGGCATTTGATACAGTCCCACACAAAAGATTAATAAACAAGTTAGTCTGCCTTGGAGTGGGTCCCAAGGTGGTAGCGTGCATAAAAAATTGGCTGGACAACAGGATGCAAAGGGTAGTAGTAAACAGAGTCCACAGTGAAGAAAGGAGGGTTACTAGCGGGGTACCGCAGGGTTCAGTACTGGGACCAGTCCTTTTTAATGTCGTTATAAGTGACATTGCAGAAGAACTGGAAGGAAAAGTATGCATCTTTGCAGATGACACAAAGATCTGCAACAGGATTGATACACAAGATGGAGTGGAAAGGATGAGAAGGGACTTGGCAAGGTTGGAAGGATGGTCAAATGTATGGCAGCTTACATTCAGTGCAAAGAAGTGCAAGGTAATGCACCCTGGAACAAAAACCCAGGGGAAGAGTATACAATGGGGGGTGAGATATTGACAACAATAAAAATGGAAAGGGACCTGGGGGGTAATTATATCAGATGACCTAAAGGTGGGCAAGCAATGTGAGAAGGCAGTAGGGAAGGCTGAGGGGATACTGGGATGCATAGGGAGAGGCATCAACAGTAGAAAACAGGAAGTTGTTATCCCTCTGTACAGACAGTTGGTGAGACCCCATCTGGAGTTCTGTGTGCAGTTCTGAAGACCCCATCTCTGCAAAGATATAGACAGAGTGGAGGCTGTCCAAAGGAGGGCCACCAAAATGGTGCAGGGTCTGCACCAGAACACATATGAAGAGAAACTAAAGGAGCTTAATATGTATACCCTTGAGAAAATAAAGGAGAGGGGGGACATGATAGAAACTTTCAAGTACCTCAAGGGAATCAACAAAGTCCAAGAGGGTAGTATCTTTCAGAAAAAGAGATGTGCAAGAACAAGGGGGCACAATTTGAAGATAGATGGGGGGATGGCTCAGAGGTAATGTGAGGAAGTATTTTTTCATGGAGAGGGTTGTGGATTCATGGAACAGCTTTCCTGAGGAGGCTGTGGAGTCAAGAACAGTGGGGGAATTCAAGAATGCATGGGACAGACATAAGGCAGTCCTAGTGGGGGGTAGGAGGAAGTAGGCCGTTGGTTAACTAGGATCTGAAGCTTATCCATTAGGTAGGAAAATGGGCAGACTAGGTGGGCCAAGCGGTCCTTATCTGCCGTCAAATTCTATGTTTATATGTTCTAGGATGTCATAAGGTCTTTCAGGTAGCATGGGCCTAGTCCATGTAGGGTGATGAATGTTAACAAGCATATCCTGAAGTTGATGTGCCACCAAAAAGGCAGCCAGTGCAGACCTCACAACACCGGTGTCATTAGACCCTTCCGAGAAGTTCCCACCACCAGCCAGGCTGCAGCATTCTGGACCAATTGCATGTGGTGCATCACACCTCCAAATAACCCTAAGTAAAGAGTGAAGATATCCATACAGCAATACAGTACATCAGCATTACTACTGCAGCCTGGCTTCTCTGATCTTTTCCCCTCATCCTTAGCCACTGTTATACCAGGAGCTATACAAAGTGGGGCTGATAGTCTCTATTTGCCCTACTGGGGTGCTAAATTTAAAGTTTTCTTGTGGGATCTAGAATATATTTTCAGGACTTAAATGGTTACTTATATCAAAGGATAAAATGAAAAATGAAAACTCCAGCACCAGGCTTCAATACCAGTATGCCCAGATTCTCTAGAATCCATCCTGTAATGTGTCCATCACAATGTGGGAAATTCTTAATTTCGACTCCAGTTCAGTTCCACTTACATGAGTCTGAATCAGAATTCCAATTATGCCTCCAAATGCCAGTGAGTGTAAACAAGTTAGCTACCCCAACCCCAGCCCACCACACCCAGTACTTTGTATACATAGAAACATAGAAACATAGAAGTTGACGGCAGATAAGGACCGCAAGGTCCATCCAGTCTGCCCATTTCTTTTTCTACCTTATAAATGTGCCATCCGCCTTTGCTCTGTCAGTGGCCTATCTATTCATAGTCATTTGTATTGCTCCCTTATGCCTATCCCATGCCTGTTTGAAGCCCTGCACTGTATTCATAGCCACCACTTCTTGTGGTAAGCCATTCCATCCATCCACCACCCTTTCTGTGAAAAATAATTTCCTCACATTCCCCCTTAATCGGCCTCCCTCTAATCTCATGCTGTGTCCTCTTTCCTGCTATTTTTCTTATATTTAAACATGTTAGACTCTTTTACCTTGTTTATGCCCTTAAGGTGTTTGAATGCCTCGATCATATCACCTCTCTCCCTCCTTTGCTCAAGGGTATACATATTGAGCTCTGTTAATCTGTCCTCATATGTCTTCTGATGCAGTCCCTGCACCATTACATGAAAAAGTCATTGACATGAGGTATCCTGCCTGACCCTCCCCCCATGTCAAACTCTTTCCCTTACCCCCACTCACCTTAGTGGGTTGGACTGCCCTGCTGTTGCTTGTGTAAGCACTGCATTTGTAGAACCTGTAGTGGTCATGGATAGTGCGTGTGATGTGCCATGACAGTCCTCTTGAGTGTCCAGCCTGGTGCCATCCTCAGCTGCCACTAGTGCTACAGCTGACTCCAGCACTCCAAAGAACCAGCAGAAAAAGAAAGACCTTAGCACACACCCCTCACTTGTGCCTGCTGCCAAAGATGGTCTAGTTCAGCACAACAACATCAATTTATTTATTAATTAAAATACTGCATAAATACACTCTGCGACACACCAATGCAACACCACCTATAAGCTGCTGTCTTGTGAAAGACCCCATGACCCTCCCTGACTCAGAAGCGGCCCATCATCACAAAACCCTGGAGTGAGCCCCTCCACTCTAACTGTGAGAGGACAGAGCAATGCCTCAATTTTTCCAGGGTTCTGTGTTAGTAGGCCACTCAAGAAGGGTCATGTGTCTCACTCTTGAGTCCTGAGAAGCCTGATGGCAGGAAAACAAGGAAAGCAGGGCTTTGGGTTCATCACAGTCTGTGGACTTGCAGTTCTTTTTATTTTTTCTAGGGGCAGCGCCAGTTACCAGGGCTTGGGATTTGATGGATTGGTGGAGGACACACACAGTGCCATGGCAGGAGTAGAGCTGGTCACCAGGAGTGACCTCAAGGCCCATTCCCAGCAGCTGTCCGCTGAAGGTACTGGTAAGAAGGGAGAATGGGCAGGCTCTGGAATATGGATGTTGTTCATTTCTCTTCTCCTTCTCACTGTACGGTAGGTGGGGGGAGGTTTTAAACAATTTACAGGTTAATGAAATCAGATGCAGAATCGGAATCTATTTTGATTCTGTATTCGATTTCAAAGTTGTTGTTTGTATTCAGATTTTTGCACCTGAATATCAAAATTCCAAATAATGGAAAAATGAATGGAATCCAAAAAACCCAATTCCATCAGACAGATTCTAAGCAACCCTGCTCTATACCTATTCATGGCTCACAACTGTACCGTTGATCATGTGATTTAAAAATGGTGGTACTTTGTACTAGTGACTTATTGTTCTGAGCACTGCCTTATATTAAAGATTTACATGTTTTAATTAACCCATACATATGCAATATGATACATTTTTGCATTTAATTATGTTCTGTGTCTTTTCCAATATGACCAAGTTGTTTCAGCTTTCGACAAGTACAGTAGAGTCCTGTTTATCCAAACTGCATGGGCGACAGAATTACAGTTGGGATAAATGGGAATTTGTAAAAGTGAAACTGCACTGAATTTAATTTGAAATCCATGGAGAGTGCTAGGGGAGTGCTAAGGAAATTAAGTGTGTTGACATTTGTGCTTGTGCAGTAACTTTTATTCAACTTTATTCAACTTTTTTCACTTTGTTTTTTTAATTGATTTTTTTTATTAAAATCTCTGTTCTTATCTAATCCCAACTGAACCACAGCCGATACTCAGCTGGGCAATTTGCAGTTAAAGAAGTCCTTTGTGGATGTCTGCTACAGGACACCAACATGCTCTATAGCTGCTTTCCTGCTTAGATTCCTTAGCAGCATCAGGTGAACTGGATTGCAGTTCATCTGTTTCTCCACCCATAGCAGGCATTTTGTGAAGCATTCCACTGCTTTGGGCTGAGTTGGTACTGGTTCTAGCATTGTTTTAGCCACACTTTCATGGCTTTCCATTTTCCTCCCTCAGTGGCTGTGTTCTGGTGAACTATATCGATGATGGACTCTTCAGTCATGAATGTATGGCCATCTTCCTTGCTGTCACACTGAACCCACTCTTCGACTTCATCACCGCTGAGACAAGTTCAAGCATGACATGAGGCTTTCTGCTGAAGGAGCAATTTCAGTGTCTGTATTGGAAGTCATTGTTTCAGGCTCTGTCTCTGCCTCTGACTCCCTTGCCAAGTCCAGTTCCATCTCTTTCTTACTCTAATGCCAGGCTTTTGCAATGGTTTCTGGTCGCAACTGATCCCAGGCTTCACCTTCCATATAAATGACATCTTTCAGGAGTTTGACTTTACAGTCTCCTAAAGTCTCATGTCCTCATTTATATCAGATGGAATTGCATGCAGTAGACACTTTATAGTCTGGTGCTTAAGGGTTGAAGTTTAGATGTTGTGTTGGGAGGGCAGAAATAGATGTCTAATACTGCCATCTTTAGTCTTAATTAACAGCATTTTGGGATGTGCCAGAGAGTTGTTAAGCAGTAAAATGGTGTTGAGAAGAAAATCTCAAGAAAATAGGTGGTGCTTTGCAGTTGGGAAAAAGTTGTCCTTAAACAACTTAGTAAATGTCATGCTGTCCATCCAGGCATTTCTTTGACTGCATGCATCATAGGCAGACCTGTCACGTTTTCATGCCTGAAACATCTTGGTATAACCCCTAGGTGGCGCTATCCCAAGGCCTACTACCCCTGCCTGCTTGGCTAGTAGCAGGTTAAGGGGCCTGAGTTCTGAAACGGGTGCCTCCACCCGGATGTCAGGGTTGAAAGTGGTCAAGCTAACCTGGGCACAGCCCTCCGGGACACTGTAACACCCCCTCTTTCCTTACTAGTGGCCGGAACAATACACAATAATCACTTTCACAATACCCCTGATACACCACACAAGTACCCACACTGTTTGCACTTACCACCAGGGCTTTCCTCTGGCCCAGCCCTGGGGACCCCCTGTAAAACAAGGTTATACACAGCAAATAACAGCAGTACAGCATTCTTGCAAAAGAGTTAGATCTGATTTATTTAAAGGGCTTGAACAGCGGAGGGGCATAATCAGGTTAATTTGCTTAAAGGCTCTATCAGTCAAACTTTTATGCATGCACTTCAGGGTCCATAAACAGTCACACACTCTGGGTACCCAGATGGAGAATAGTGGGCTAGCCAGGAACGTTGCAGCTGGTTGGGGCCCTGTGATGGCAGAAAACAACATGCACAACACACACTACTTGTAATCTGGAGCCGGAGGGCTCAGTTCATGAAAAGAAAACAACAAGACAATCAGATGACACACTTTTAGATTAGGCTGTTGTTACAGGGAGCTACCCTGATGATTACTCATGATACCCAAGACTGGACACAGGCTGGACAAAAATCGAGACAGCAGGTGGTTATCTGGAGTGCCAGGAGAAGCAGGGCCCACATGATTCGCCAAGGTGTCGTTCCTGTTCAAGCGTGGAGCAGGGGGCTGATCCCCAGGCAGGTCTCTCATCAGTGGCTTTTGCTGTGCAGTGGGGTAGTCTGGCAGGGCCAGCATGGCATGGCCCAGGATGAATGGAGATGAAAGTGGATTCAGTCCAATAAGGCTGGATAAAGCTTCCAGCAAGCAGAACACAGTTCATACAGTGGGGAACCAAATCACGACCCACTTTCAATAGACAGCACATTTACATGTAAAGGATTCTACAGTACCAGCAAGCAGAACACAGTTCACACAGTGGGGAACCAAATAATGACACACTTTCAATACACAGCACATTTACACGTAAGGAAATTCTACTGTGCCAGGTGAACCGCTCTCCAGTCACGATCGCAAAGTCTCTGCACAAACCGGGGATTCAAAACCAGGTGGAAATCCTGACAGGCTGATCGCATTCAGAAAATCTTCAGTCTTCTTCAGGTTAAAGCCTGGTCACAGTCCAGTGGTTTAAATTGTCCTCACAACTCGGATTCAGTCCGAATAAACTTTATTTTCCCTCTCAGGGACAGCAGGTAGACAGACAGACCAAAACTCAGCCCTTTCACAGTTCTCCCATGCAAAATTACACAGAACTGCTGCTCAAAAATCACTTGAGCTATTACTTCTTCACTTCTCAGCTCAAAACTGCAACTAGCTGCAGCAGCCCTGGAAATTCCTCAAGATCCAAAGGGTTCGGTTGGCTGAGTCTCCTGTCAGTCACAACAAAGGCGCAAAAAGCCCAAAACTACAATTCCTACAAATTTTGACTGCAGACAGCTCCTGTAGTCTGGCTCCATTTTAGGTCCCACCAGTACTGATTGGTCCAATTCACAGTCCAGGACCAAGATAGTGGAGATAAACAAAACAGTCCTTGCTGAAAAGAAGACAGGTTAGACAAATTACATTATCATTATCACTCTAAATGATTTTCAGCAAATAGTTACATCTTTCAACAGAGCTCCCTTTCAGATTACTTATGACTGCAATCCAGGCAGCTTTTAAAGAGACAGTACACAGAGGCTATACAGGCACTCTCTGGCAATCACAATTAAACTGATAAAATGCAGGACACCAGCCTGGCAGTAAGCATTTAGGCAAGCTTGAGGAAGACTTTTCAGGAACCCCCATTTTTAGGAGGGTTACATTGGTTTCTTTGATTTGTCTATTTTGAATAACTATAACTTGTGACTGCCAGGATCGTAACACGTGGTCCCATTCACACTGTAGATCTGTTTGAGGGTTAGGGATTCAGCCTTTATTAGATCATTTAGCTGCTGCATAAAGGGGACTAAACCATCAGCAGCAGCACTCAGATGCTCCCCACACAGTCGAAGCTGGTAAATTTGGTGGCATTTCTTGAAGCGGTCCATCTAGCCATCAGTCGCTGTAAAACTGCCATGATTGTCACCAAGCATCTTATGAAACTGTAAAGCTTTCTTGTTCAGGAGAGGGCCAGAAATAGGGGTTCCCATCTCCCTAGCCTGACAAAATCAGAGACAGATAGCCTCATCCCTCTCATCACCCTTGCATGTACATATATTTTTGTGCTTCTCAGTTCTGGATGATCCCTTCATTACCATGGCAAAACCTCGTAGTTTTTCCTTTGCCTGTTTTATATCACTGATGATAGATTTGTGACCACTATACTCAGAAACTAAAAAAATGGCATGCTTTCCATTTCCAGACCACTCCAGAATCCTCAGCTTCTGTCCAAGATCAGGACATTTCTCTCTCTTAACACCACTCATGGTCAGGTATGTCCAACAACAGTGACAGGAAGAGAGTAAGCAAGCAAGTGACCAGCAACTGCAGGCCAGTTAGCAATCTGAGATAAAATAGATAAGCGGGTGAAACAGCTGATTGAGGAGAGCAAATAGGTGGGCAACAAATTGGCAGTTCATTAGACAGGGTTCTGTGTAATAACAGCAATTAAAAAAAAAGGCAATGACAAACATTGCGACTGCTTACATACCTTTCAACCTGCTAGGACCAAAATTAGAGACAGTCCCCCCAAAAATCAGGGACAAATGACCCAAATCAGGGATACCATATTTTACTCAGTGTGGTGCAGTGCCATCACATGACATGTACATCACACGATGTAGTACTGTACATATGAAAAGTACATTTAGTTTATGCTTTTTAAATGTCTAATTCAGTTGCATATTACCAAATGGTACAATAAAAAAACACAGGCAAATGTTCTGCATGTAAGTTCTCTTCATTTACATACTTGAAACTAAAGTGGAACAAAGGCACTGCTAAAGAAATATATATTTTTTTATGATTCAGTGTTAAGTTAATTTCCAGGCTTTTAAGGATCCACTGTTATTACTTTCCAGACTTAACTGAACGGAAATATACTATATTGGAATGTAGTGTGTGTGTGTGTGTGTGTGTGTGTGTGTGTGTGTGTGTGTCTCTCTCTCTCTCTTTCTCTCTCTCTCAGTAGTCTCATTAGAGAAACAGATGACAATGTGTAATGCTGGGAGGGGGGAGAGTGGCTCCTACAACCTCCTTTTTTCTGTATGGACAAGTTTCACCCTTGCTGTGTTGTTGACTGATATAGCAGTCCAGAGTTCCTCTACTTTTGAATTCTGTTGCTAGCCTAAGGGTTAAACAGGTCTGCTAGTTTTAAACTGGTATTCTAAAAATCCATACCAGAAGCAATAAATTCAAGATTTTGGGACAGGGAGTCTAAATTTGGGAAATCCTGGAAAAAATGGGACAATTGAGAGGTATGACTGCTTATCACCAGAAACTGAAATGACAATAAGCAGTTCAGTGAGGAGCAAAAACAGGAATGACACCTTCCTCTCTGTATTAGGTGCAATATTTACTTAGTTGTTATGTTGGGGGTGCTATGCCCCCATGCCTTCCTTTGTGGGGGGCTTCACCCTCTGCATCCCCATAATAAATATAATCACCTCTGGGGGGGTGACAATGAGGGAGAGGGGGAAATGTGGAAAGTGGGCTATTCAAAAGGTGGGCACAAGGCAGAAGCTGAGAACGTTGGGGTGGTGGCAAAGTACCGTCAGGGGAGATGAAAGCTGGGAGGGCATGGGGACAAGAGTGCAAGCAGAAAATAAAAAAAAAATAAATAACAGCCAAAAAAAACAAAAACAAAAAACCCTATCCCCTGCACCCAGTCCAAAACCTGGGACCACTAGCTACAGAGGCAGTGACCACAACCACTACTGCACACGGCCTGCTCAAAACTTGTCTGACAAAAACACCATCATATAACTACTCCATACAGAAATGACAAAACGAAAGCGCTGAACTTGCAATGGGCTGTTAAGTACACATAGCCTATTTTACACTCACTATTTTGACATTGCTGAGATTGACTCGTTCAAGTTGATTTGCTATAATCACCAGGGAACACCAGAGTTCGAGTGGTTCGGGTGATAAAAGGACTGCACTATAAATCCCTTCACAAAAGGCTTACATTAATGAATTGTTTATTTTATTTTGAATATTTGTGCAGGGGGCACACTGAGCTGGCAACAACTCTTTTCAAGATGTGTGCTTGTGGTAAGCAGAATGGAATGTACAGCACTATATTTATAAGGGAGCACAGCTGCAGAATTCCTCGTGAATACAACAAACATTATAATGGTGCAACTGTTGTTCTTTTAATGAAATAAATAACCAGTTAGAAGGGAATTTAGAAGGAAATGATGGCAACACTGTGCAGGACTATTAATTGGAGCTGGGGAGGAGGGAGAGCAAGGGTAAAAAACAGGGAGAGAGGAATACAGAGTTAGGTGCAGGATTAGAGATGAGTAGTATAGTTGTAGAGAAAGGCTTTCAGAACTGAATGGGAAGAGGATGAGGTGAGGGAGGGAGGGAGGGAGGGAGGGAAGCTGAACCATAGCCATTGGAGTCAATAAGATAAAGCCAAGGATTTGGGTAGGAGAGAGAGAGAGAGAGACAGAGAAGATTGAATGGTTAGAGTTAAGGAACACTGAAGAGGAGAGGACAGTTTAGAAAGAAGTAGAGATAGGAAAGAAGAAAGCTGAATTAGAACTTAAAGGTGAGAGAGGCATTATGTGAGAGCCATCTGCCCACCAGAGAAAAGAGAAGTGGAGAAAAATATAGAGAGCAGTGGGAAGGGGAGGGCTACAGAAAGAAAACATAATGAGTAGAAAAGTGAGTCCAGTCTAGCCAGGGTAGTTTTGGAGACATCTTTATATAAAAAGAAACTAAACTGAATACTTTATACCCCATCGCCACAGTCAAACAGAGAGATTAATTTTCAGAGCAGTTATGTGGTAGGCAGGAAGAGGGGAGACAAGATGTGTTCCAGTGTAGTTCCTCTAGTTTTAGGAGAAGTTTCTTATGGATGGCATCTATGTGACATGAGCTGACAGGGTGGCAACCCAACCAGACTCTCAAGTATTTGAAGTTGGGGACAACATACAGGGTGGCACCATCCAGAGTTTTGAAGATGGGGGGGGTGAATGTTTGCCAATCTGTGCCTGATGACAAAGGTCATATATAAATATTTTTCTTGGCATGTAGGTAGTACAAAAAGAGTATTAGACACTGTCACCTTCTCTGAAACAGAAGGGCCATGGGCATATCGCACTGTGTCATCCACATCCACGAGAATAGATGAGGAGACACCAGTCATGAGGTCATTTCAAAACTGGAAAAAAGGATGGGGCTGAGGACAGAGCCTTGCAGGACACCTCAGCTAATTGGAAGGGGAGGGGAAATGGAGTTTTATTTTATTTTTATTTATTTACTTAAAAGTTGATAACTGGGGAAGGCACTGAGCCAAGGCTCGATTCCAGGTGCGACCCGGGGCAGGGGGTGAGGATACAAGGTACAATTATACACATTTTATACATACAACAATATACAATATAAACATAAGATACACAGAAGTTACGATAATAAACATTGAGAACTGCTTGTTCATGAAGATGTGACTAACATAGGGTTTAACAGAGGGCTATTAACTACCTGAGCTAACATAATAAAGCTAGATACATTGATACAGCTGGGAGGGCACGAGTGTTGAGCAGC
The DNA here is from genome assembly GCA_016271365.2 of Neoceratodus forsteri. NCBI lineage: Eukaryota > Metazoa > Chordata > Ceratodontiformes > Ceratodontidae > Neoceratodus > Neoceratodus forsteri. The sequence continues at coordinate 440,048,715 of CM057453.1, forward strand.
CATCAATGTATGCACCGTAACAGATAAAGGAAGCACAGCAACTGGAGGGACTGTTGAAGGAGAACCAGGAGCTGGGATTGGCAGGTAGAAGAAGGTTAAGGGCTGGCGTAGTCGCTAGGACCTAGCAGCTAAGGGGGGGGTGAACACATTGGCAAGGAGGTGGTGGGAGGTGCTTGAAATGCTTTTTGATGGACTGCATGGTAGACAAGCTGCATACATTAAGGGGGGAGGGTGTTCCAGAGAGCAGGGAGCCAACAGGTGAAGGCTAGTTTCCCTGAGAGTGAGCAAGCTGTGGCCAGGGCAAAGGAGCAGTAGTCATGGGAGTGCAGGGAGTAGCCAGTTCTTGGGGATGGGCAAGTAAGGAGGAAAGGTAGGAGGGAAGGGTGTCAAACCAAAGCTTAGTGATAAAGGTTGCACAGTGGGCTAGACGATGGTTAGCAAGTGAAGGCAAGGAGACAGAGTGGTATAAAAGGCAATGATGAGTGTGGTACTGGAGATTGGAGTCACATTTGCACAAAGCATGAAACAAGAGGTCAAGCTTGGCTAGGGATGACAGCAACGCTGAGCTATAGACCATGTCCGCATAATCATTGTGGGGAGGATCAGCTTAGTAATTATTTCCCTCCAAATGGGGGGGAGAGACAGTTCTTGTGTCTTTAAGGCATTCCTAGTTTAGGACGTAGCTTGCTGTGAATAGAGTCCAGGTGAAGGGAGAAGTCCAGTTTAGGGTCAAGCCAAACTCCCAGGTATTTGCATGATTCAACAACTGTGATTTTGGATCCATCAAGGGCATGAAATGAGGGGTGAGATGGCATTTTGGCTAGTTTCTGAGCTGTGCCAAAAGCTATGGCGACCGTTTTCTTGGCGTTACATTTTAGTGGTTTATCACTGAGCCACCTTAAGGTGTTCACAAAATCAGAATGGAGAATGGATTCAACCCAGGCCAGGGAGGGACTGGAAGTGAAGATGATGGTGTTGTTGGTGTACATTTGAATATAAGAGACTCAGCAGGTAGGAGGGAGGTTGTTTATGAATATGGAGAATAGGATAGGCCCAAGTATTGACCCCTGAGGTACGCCAGCAAGAAATGGAAGGGGAGCAGATCTGGTTTCCCCAGCTGGACGAATTGAAACCTGTCTGGCAGGTAGGCCTTGAACCACTCGGTGGTAGTTGGGGATAATCCTATAGTAGACAGGTCTTCAAGGAGTAGTTTGTGAGCAACAGAATCGAAGGCTTTAGCTAAGTCAATAAATATGGCAGGTGTTAAGTGGGAGTTACCAGCTATGAACACTTGGGACCAGTCTGCCATGTTTAAGCTACACTAATTGACTGGAAGGTCAAATAGTCTGGCTTTGGTAAGCTTGCTGAGTAGGAGGAGGTGAGCTACAGTATTGAATGCTTTATCAAGACTGATAAAAATGACAGAAGCATCCTGTTCCTGATCCATCCCCTTCAGGATGGCATTAATGAGTCAAAATAAAAGTGGCAGTGGAATGGATCTTTCACTGGCTAAGAAAGAAGAAACACTCAAGGTGAGAAGAGAGCTGGGACAATACTAGCTTCCTCTGGAATTTAGCTAGTACAGGGGAGAAGGAGATGATACATTAGTTACCCGTAGCCAAGGGTCATCTCTTTTTGAAGAGAGAGCACCTTAGCCATACTCAATGCAACAGGAATTTTGCCCATGAGGAAGAAGAGATAGATGAGGATGCTGCAGAAATAAAAAGGTAAAGGAGGCAAGGCAAGGCAAGGTTTATTTCTTTGGCACCCATTCCCGGAGGCTCTGTGCACCTCACATAAAAAATATGTAAGGGAGTAAAAACATAGATAAATACACATTAAAACACAATAAAACAGTAATAAAACAGATATCGCAAAGTCTGTAATAAATTAATTTCAGCAGTTTCTATATCATATTAAATAACTATGTCTGAGAAGGCAAGCGAAAAGAGATGGGTCTTAAGGCGGCTTTTGAACACCTCCACTGAAGGGACCGCCCTGATGTCTGGAGGAAGCAAATTCCACAGGACAGGGCCAGCAATGCTATAGGTCCTGTCATCTGCAGTTTTACATCTCGTCCTGGGAATCACCAGGAGACCCCTAGAAGAGGAATGGAGGGAGCAAACTGGGGCAGCAGGTGTTAGGAGATCAGACAGATAGCTGGGGCCGAGTCCATGTAGGGCCTTAAGGGTGAGTAAGCCCACCTTGAAGATAACCCTCCACCAGACTGGAAGCCAGTACAGCTCATGCAACACCAGAGTTACATGGTAGAACCTCGAAAGGCCTGTCAGCAACCTGGCAGCTGCGTTCTGCACCAGCTGCAGTCAGCGGAGGTTACCTCCTGAGACCCCGAAGTAAAGGGCATTACAGTAATCAAGCCTGGACATTACAAAGGAGTGGATAAGAGTGGGCAGATCCTCAGATGGAACTAGGAGTTTGATCCTGGCAATATTCCTCAAGTGGTAAAAAACACTTTGGACTACCAGTGACACATGAGATTCAAATGTCAATCGGGCATCCAGGAACACACCAAGATCTCACACCCTAGAGGAAGCCATCAACAGTGTTGGCCCCAGGAAAAGATCAGTTGCCATACTGGAGGCACTCCTATCATGCCTTTGGCCTGGTTCCACTATGAGAGCCTCTGTCTTGTCAGGGTTCAGTCGCAACCAGCTGGAGGACATCCAATCATTGATCTCGGCCAGGCAGATGTTTAGCACAGCCACAGCATTGGGTGTTCCAGGGGCAAAGGACAAATACAATTGGATATCAGTGGCATAGCAGTGAAAACCCACATTTATTTCCTAATGAGCTCACCCAGGGGCAGCATGTACACTGTGAGCAACACTGGCGACAAGATCAATCCCTGAGGTACTCCACACAACAGAAGCTTCAGGGAGGAGGAGAAATTCCCCATCACTATTCGTTGCTTCCTGTCAGCAAGATAGGACTCAAACCAGCAGATGACAGTGCCAGCAAGCCCACAGTACTCTCAGAGATGATCAAGCAGCACAAAGTGGTCAACAGTGTCAAAAGCTGAAGACAGAGCGAGGGGAATGAGAAATGACCCATATCCTCTATCACTCATCCTAAGGAGGACATTGTGCACCCAAACTAACGTTGTTTCTGCGCTATGCCTAGCTCGGAAACCAGACTGGAATGGCTCATAGATGTCAATGGTCATGAGGTGCTCCTCAAGCTGTTGCACCACAATCTTCTCAACAGCCTTTCACAAAAATGGAAGGTTGGAGATAGGCCAGTAATTCACCAAGATGTCTGGGTCGAGAGATGTTTTTTTCAGAAGAGACCTCATCAGAGCCTCTTTCAAGGAATCCAGGAAGACCTCCTCTGACAACAAGCATTAAACAATAAAGGTGAACACCAGACCAATGGCATCAACGCATCCCATTAAGAAACACGTCAGCACCGGGTCCAGTTCACAATATGTGTGCTTCAGTTTCGAAGCAACCCCAGTGACCTCAGCCACACTGGTTTAAACTCCCCTCAGACAGGCGGAGTGCCTGTATTACCTCCAAGGCAATCACTGCGAGTCATCGTATGGCTCACTGGTAGGATTCCTTGCTGGACAGAGGAATGTGAGGTTGGCCCCATTTGGGTTGTTACACTTTAATGGACTGATGATCAGAAGAGAGGTAGCAGTGATGGTAGGTGAGGAACAGAAAAGAGGGAGCAGAGAGCAGAGGAAAGAAGGGACAGGGGTGCTAGGGAGGGAAGCAGAGAGAGGGCACATGTTATGAAAAGCCATTAAAACTGGTAGTAATTTCAAGAGAGTCAGACACAGAGGAGACTTCTAGTTATATGACTGCAGTGGTTAATAGGTCCAACTAATCTATGTCTGTATGTGGTTAATAGGGAAAAGTCAAAATGGTCAGAGAGAATGACCCTCTAGAAATGAAAGGGCTGCTTAGGTGGCTCTGGAGGTTGGAAATGAAGTATTCAGATTAAATACCTTGCCTTATTCAAGTCATAAGCTAGTCAGTGACCCTGGAGGGATGGGAATCTTTAATATGTGTCCTGTGAAAAGGAAAGGAATGTTTGTCCCAGACAGAGGTGAATAATATTTCTGGGAGTTGCTGAAGGCTTTTTTTCGTATCAGTGGAGGTTCAGATGAATGACTAGTCAGTATTATATAGGTCACACAGCAGTCTGGACAGGTTCTGAAGTACTGGAGCTAGATAACATTTGAGGAGGAGGCCTGGGTTAGATAAATTAGTTAGTTAGTTAGTCAGTTAGCTAGTTAGTTGGTTATATGCAATTTATGACCAATAAACTCACACTAAGTTGTGACAGCTCATTTCCTGGTATGAGCTGAAGGGGGAGGCTGAATTATTTGGATCTGCTTTGTTGACAGTGGGGATGTTGGCCAGGAGACTGGGAACAATCCCCTAAACTTATAATAAGTGCCAAAGGATCTTTAACTTCTAGTTGGACAGCCACCAGAGCTGGGTAGAAAGGACCTCAGTTTAAAGTCTGATCTTAAAGATAGCTCCTCTGCAGTACCCCCTAAGTGCTGCACTACAATATTATTATTTTGCATTATCCCAAGTTCCTGGTGTGGAACTACAATCCAGTACAACACACAGCCTTCCAATCGTCTGGTCCCAGAGATGAGCATGTACTCTACTGAGCTCCTGACACTGCTGATTTTATGCACACTATAAATTATACAATGGCTTCAGAGTGCATCAGGGAGGGTATCCTCTTCCAAAATATGACAGTTGAGAGGAAATACCCCAGTTAATAACGGAGTGGTTTGGATGAGGAGGGATTTTACCAGATTGACTCAGTGATTTGTTACAAGAGGTGTAGGGCCTGAAGGTTTTATGTTGTCTTTATTTAGATCAGGAAGTCCAGATGATGTTTAAAGTCACCCCATGCCAAGAGTTCACAAGAAGATTCAAGGGAAACAGTAGAGGAGTTCAGGTCGTAAATGATTCCTGGTTTGAACCCTGAGCAGTACTAGGTTCCAACAAGGAAAACAGAGTGTGAGAGACAGATAGAAAGGGAAAGGATAGTGAGTTTACCCAGTAGGTGTTCATGTGAGATGGGAAAGGAAGAGCAGTGTACTATCGTAAACCACAGTCAGCGGGAGGCATACACAGATATGCATCCACACATTTTGCCAGCCTAGACTGTACACAAAGTGACTTGGCTGGGAAATGTCTGCAGCATCACTTATCTTGAATGACAGTCTTGCGTCACACACAACCAGAATGTCAAGTTTAATTTGGAAGGGTCACAGCATGAGGTTGTCTATTTTGGGAAGGAGACCTTGGGCAATAAAGTGGATGATCTTCAGCCCCATGGGAAGGAAGAGGAGGAGGATATGGAGCTGACTTCAACTCAACCGCACCACAGAGCAATATCAGTAAGGAGATGATGAGTCTGAGGGAGCTAGCCAGCTATGGTAAAGGGAGGGCAGTGGATGAAGTAGTGGGATAGACTGTAAACAGAGACCCTTCCAGAAGAATTCAAACTGAATCTAAGAGACTAATGTCAAAGGGTCAGAGTGTATGAATAGGAGTAAAAGGGGAAACCAGAAAGAGAGTGCAGGAGGTGAATAAGAGGGAAGGGAGGACAGGGGAGAGGGGTGGTGACTTGATGGGTAAAAAGAAAAGTAGGAAGAGTAACAGAAACATCACAGTGGAGGGTGAAAAGAGAAGGGGAGGTTAGAGGGGAGATAACAGCTAGAAGGAAAGGGGCATAGATGAAGGACTTGTAAAGGAAGAAGGCATAAGGAAAGTCCTGGAGTTAGTTTTAAGGAAGGGGAGACAGGAGGAGGAACAAAAGGGTACAAAGTCAACAATAGGGGCATAAGGTACTTGACCTGGGAGTAATCAACAAAAGGAGTGACACCATATGAAGAGGCATATGGCACCTAAGAGTAATTAAAAACTGACCAATGTACCAGGGGGTACTTGGTACCTGGCAGTAACTTAAAAGCAGGCCAGTGTACCAAGGGGCATATGGTGCCAGGGAGTAATCTTTCTAACTGGTGCTCATATAAGTAAAATTTTAACCAAACAACAGAGTATATTAGTGTAACTAGTCTCTAATCACTCATCTTGAGGCCAGTTACTAGATAGCACTCAAAGGGTTAAGCCTGACCCAGAGAGTTCTCCTCTAGGGGGCTCCCCGATTGAAGACAGGGTGTATGGATGTTTGTGAGCAGAATGTTCTGACTTAGCTAGAAGCGGGAAACTCTGTCGTGAATATTCATGACCTGCCTTTCTCCTTCAGAGTATAATAGGGGAAGGCAAACAGAAAGGAGCCAGTCTGGAAGAAGAGAAAGATCAGCAGTGGGAGCCCAGCTGTTCAGCAGTGACTCAGGCCCAAGGATGGTGGCAGGGTCCCTGGGTGTGGGTGGCACTGGACCCTTGGTGAGGTCTCCAGAACAACAGTAGGCAGCAGCCAGGAAGATGGAGCATCCCAGGATGTTTGCCTCAAGGACCCAAAAGATTGAGACCAGCATGGAACCACTGGGAGTAGTATAGGGCCGACCCCCAAGGGAGGACTTTGGGATCCATGAGGATCTATTTCTGCCATGGGAATGCTTGAAAAATAGCCCTAGCTTGAAAGAAAGCACATTTATTTATAAGCCCCTTTCCCTGTGTCTAGGGGTATGGTGGAAAAAGTCCAAGGGAGGGGGCACTATACAGCATTAAGAGTTCACATACTTGGATGGCCTGGCTTACCAGACCTTGGTGGAACTGGGGTGCCCTATTCTTCTGGGGGTGCAGAGCTGATACTGGAGGGATGAAGAACAATGGTCTTCACCTGCCTGGCCTTGTCACCTTTGCCTCAGAGGTCTTTCTAAGCGGTCTTCACCATTCAGGCCTCTCAACATCCTCCCCCATGGTAGATCTCTGGCTGTCCTGTTGCACACCCTGGAACACACACTGGGGAGCTGGGCTGTGGGGGTAAAACTCTCTTTAGCAGCAAACAGTCTATCCAAAATAAATGAGACCAACACTGAAACTGCAGAAACAAGGCATACCATTTAATGAACAGTTACTTCAAAACAAGAAAAGTCACTCCATGGAGCAGTAGAACACACAACAGGTTGCTCTGGACCAAGAAGTCACATCAGAAACTCAATTAGTGCTCTGGACCAACAATGTCACATCAGGAGCTAATTTCCAGGCAGTTATCATGCAGGCTAGGCAGCTACAGACCAAACAGAGGCAGCATAATTCATGACTGAATCAGGCCTTTAAACATCAAACCTCATTGGTTCCTCCTCAAATGCAGAAACTAAACTGTCTGTAGCCAAGGCTGTGTGGAACTAGGGGGATGTCTCCGGACCCCTCCCCAGAACCTAGTGGCACCCCTATACACAGTCTCTCCATAAGTGGCATGATAGCAAACAGTATCTGGGACCAGAGGCTTGCCCAGACCCCTGGATCCCCTCACTTCACAAGTGCCATTCTCCTGCTCCTTCATCTCCTCGTCTGGTGCCTGCAAGCAGAATGCCTTCTCCCTCTGCTCACTCCTGAGTGAAGATCCTCACAGGTGGTCCCAGTCAGTAGTGGTCCTCTGAGCTGACAGAAACAGTCCACCACCCAGGCAGCAGGTCCCAGCCTCAGTCTCCCCTGTTTTGCTCTGAGGCAGTGATCCCATAGTTGCCTCAGGACAGGGGCTCTAAATGTACAGGCCACTGCCACATCCACCTTTCTTACAAACTTAAGCCCCCACTTCAAAGAAATAAAACAAATATAGCAGTCTCACTGACCAAAAAGGGCAATCACCCCAACTCAGTCCTCTCTCCATCTCGCTCTTCCCCCAAAGGAGTCAAACCCTTTAATCTCTTCTCCGGGGCACCAAAACTCACCCACCAACCAGAGATTCAATTCTGGACCAACTTCAAGGCACCAAAAGCAACTGTCCCCCCCCCAATGTCTTCTGGGAGTTGTAGTCTCCAACATAATTATCTACACAGGGCTCCCCCTGGCACTCAATGGCACTGAAACTACCGGAGCAGCTGCTCCATCCAATGCCCCCCACCGAGGCAGCCACACATGCTCAGCAGCATGGACCACCAAACTATTTACATTTTTTTTTCTTCTTTTTCTCCTTTTATTTCTCATGGGGTCCTGTACCCGTCCAACCATGAAAAATTAGACCCAAGACCTGGAGCAGCCATTTCGCTACATTTATCTTCGTCAGCAGCCACACATGCACTCTAAGGCGTGGCTGCCATAACTATTTATATATATGTGGTCCTGTGGCCATGGCAACCCCCCAGGACTGAATCCACCCCAAAGCCCAAGCCCAGAGGTGCGGAAAACAATAGAGTAGTGCCCAGCCTGCCCACCAACAGCCAGGACACCACCAAAGGGCAGCCGGAGCCGCCAAGGATCAACTGAGGACCAACTGGGTCCAAATCCCACCACAGCCACTGATCTGACAACAGTGGAGAATGGGCAGCAGTTCCGAAAAGGTAAGTCCATTTTGGGTGGCTTACACATTTATTTTATTTATTTATTGGATGCTGATGGTGGTCCCACTGAGACTAAAAGTCCCTTTTTCAGGGGTGCCTGGAATCAGTTAACAGATGAGAAGTAATTCATAGCAGCAACACCATACAGTGAGAAGACAGGACATTACAGTACATTGCAATAGTTGTTGGCTAATTTATAAGTAATCATTCATTAAAGATGCTCTGGGAAACAGTTAAAACCTAAGTGACACAGGGTAGAACCCCCTGGCATGGAGGCAAAATGAAATGAGTCATCATGAGGAAGGTGCCTGGCAAGAGCTGGCATCAATGAGTCCCAGGGATGGATCAGGCATGGTAGCCTGTTCTTTGGGCCACTAGGACTATCAGTGTAATTGCCAGAGGGAGGCAAGCACAGCCAGGCCAACTTCTCTTCTCAACTTAAATGTAGTAGTAATGTTATAGTCTGACTTGCTTTTCATAGTGTTTTCCCTTGTGAGCACAATGAGACACGTGCTGACTCAGATTTGCCCCCAAGGGAAGTTCTCGCCTTGCCTGGAAGTGTGCAGCTGTATGAATGGTCTTGGGAGTGCCAGGGCTCCAGGTACCACAGCACGGAGGTCAGGTATTGCATGTGAAACTGAAATGACTTTGGCATGGTTCCAGTGAAACTATAGCAGCAGTGCTCTGTTGATCAATGGAGGTAACCTGGCAGCAATAATGGGAACTAGTGTACCCATAACCAACACTACAAGTAGGTTAAGAAATCTCCTGTTTGGACTTGTTTTAATAACAACCCAGTGGAAAGTAGTGTGGTCTTCTGTAAGCTGTGTGACACCAGAGTGAGGCATGGAAAGATTGTCATGTGGGAAATGGTATCCAGCAGGGCTGTGAAATTTAGTAGGTATGCAGTACTTTTATTGAATTTCAGACATGGTACAGTGGTGCCCAACAAATGCAATATTTTATCTCTCGGTATGTAATATTATAAAATAGCAAGACAAATTTGGGGGCTGTGATTGGTCAATGCTAACCATCAACAGTGATGTTATCCCAGCTCAAAATTATCCCAATTCAAAAAGCAACTAAAATATATTTTAAAATGTTATCTTTTCACTTTTTCTTTTCCTTTTTTCACTAGTAAGCCATTTTATAATGGCAATAATGCACTCCAGGGCATGTGTTGTGGGATAACGTCACTTCTCAGGTGTTGGACATACTTGACTTGTGGCCCCCTGTCAAACCACTCAAGGCGTGATGTTATCCCAGCACGGCAAATGCCCTGTCATGCATTATTGTTTAATTATTACTAACTTTCAGACATGGGCCAGCAGTCCCCGTCACATTACATATAATATTTTGTCTCATAGGTATGTAGTATTTTTCCAAATGTGGACCAGTGGCACACAGCAAATGTAATATTTTATCTCTCAGGTATGCACTATTATCAAAGGAGTACTATAGTCAGAATTTGCAAAAATGGATTGTGCAGTGTTTTGATTTGAGTGTGTAGTCCTAGTGTGTCCTTCCCTTTGTGTGCTATTAAGATTTTTTTTTCTCAATTAGCCTGCCAGTTTTATGGCCCATGGAGATCCCCATCTTAGCATGGGTTGTTGCCCTTCTTGTTCCTACAATGCGTCCTGTCTCATGTGACAGTGATGTATCAGTGACCATGGATTCAGCAAGTAAAGAGGTTTACCTGCATGAATGAGGATACGATTCCACTACACTAATGAAATGTTAAGGTTTCCTGCCTGAAAGGAACTAAACCAAATGTACAACTGAGCTTATTTTTCAGTCTTATAAATTCAGGAGAGAGCATCAACTGGTCAGGAAGGGGTAACATTCTTTCTTCTTTAAAACACTAAGCACAGGCTGGCTGTAAGTGCAGCAGTAGCACTACCACTTGCAATGCTGGTGACCCAGGTTAGGGAATGAGCTTAGAGAGCAGGAGGGTCAGCTGGGGGGGAGGAGGATTGAGCATCCATGGGGTGCTCTCCTCCTCTGGAGAGGGAGGGATGCCTCTCCACCTGCATTGGGTGCACACAGATGGACATGCAGCAGGGCACCATGTGGGTGGCTAGAATATTGGATGGGGTCCAGAGAGGCATCCTGTCTCAGCATGCACCTTCTCTATGGACCCCCCTCAACTGCCTACGTCCTCTGGGGCATTGGGAAGAAAAAGGAAAATGGCCCTGCAGCTCACCTGATTACGGGGCTGGTGGGAGGAGATGGGGTCAGTCAGAGGCCCCACACATGGCACAAGTGGGGGTAGTTACCCCTCCCCGATTTCCCACCTGGGGGGTTATCCAATCAGGATGGGGGCCGAGGACTGAGATGGGATTCATCCCCCCCTCCGCCAGGTCCCCGATGGTGAACAAGGTAGACAAAGAGGGCATGAGCATGTAAAATATAACTTATTAAAAAAAAAAACAGTAAGCACTAGTTATTATACAAAAATAAAACATATATGACCAACGACTTCCTGACACCGAGGGGCCGAGGTTCTCAAACACTGCTGTACCCTCTGCACAGTTTGAACTGCCCTGTGAGCATCCAGGCACCCATAGTTTGCCTTTTTAAAGGCAGTGTATTTGTCTTCTATGTGCTAGTGCTAGTTTTGGGTTACTTTATTGACACAGGATTAGCAGAAGTGACCGGGGAAGGCACTTCTGGTCCAGCACTATTAAAACAGCACGCATAGTGAGCAGAGGTGAGCGCACAGTGGAGGCGATGCAGGGCAGAGGCAAGCAGCATCTGCCTGCATCCACCGAGTAAGACGAGGAAGGCGGCAGGGTATTTTAGAGCACCACCTATATATAGTGTGGTGAGAAGCAGATTCCTATTTGAGGACAGAGCAGGGGGAGCCAGTTAAAGCTACGAAAGGATGGAGTCTTAGTGGTGTCTATGTAAGTCCTGTAATATGTACATTGCAATTCCAAATCTATTAAACTATAACTGTGGTAAATGTATGCTTGTTATAGTACAGCAAACAGAAATAGATAATCTTAGCAAAAGATTAGATATGTATGGACCACTAAATAGCATACAGCAAACAATGCACCAAATATTGTAAGTGGAAGTAAAGAGATTTGGTAACTAGAAATATTTACTGACAATACGGTCTAGTCCCTTGACCAGAATGGGTTGCATCAGAGCACAAAAAACACCAGGGAAGAGGGCAATGATAAACATAAGAGAGTGCACCTCACAAGACAGGGTAGTTCTGGGGCATTGGTGGAGGACAACTGGTATAAAGTAACACGGGTATGTAAAAGACATAGAAGGCAATCATTTGGGGGGATGGATATCTCATTATCCAATAGGTACCAGCCATTAATGAATGTGACTAACCAGATTGACAGTAGTGATAATGGTCAGAAGGATGACCATAGAAATGATGGAAAGGATACCAGGGTAGTTACCCTTAGCACTGATACAATAAAGACCTCACAGGGTAAACTAGGCACAAATGAAGACATGATGGAATTCAGTGTTCCAAGTACAAGTTCTCAAAGAACAGCTGCTAGAAAGGCAAGTATCTCAAAGGCAGTTAGCTGTGCTCAAGACAAAACAACTGTTTCTATACCCACCATGGATAGGAGTACAAATGATAGAGAGAGGGATAATCAAAGAGTAAATCATGACAGCTTGAATGTGACCAATAGCAGTTACTCCTCACAAAGCAAAAAAGACATAGTGGTTATTGGGGACTCAATGCTAAACTTCACAGACATAGTCATCTGTGGGGGCACAAAGGCCTACACACATGTAGCATCATTTTCAGGTGCAACAACAGCGGATATTAAACAAACAATAGGTGGATATATAAGTGGTGTGGCAAACTCAATACTGCTCCTACACGTGGGTACAAATGATGTGAGGAGAAGGAGTTTGGAGGAAATTCAAAAATATTTTGAAGATCTAGGTACCTTCTTAAAAGAGAAAGGATGTATTATAATCATGTCTGAAATGTTACCTGTACCTAAGGATGGAATTGAAAAGAACAGAGCAATCTGGCAATTAAATATTTGGCTCATACACTGGTGTGCAGGGGGAAGGTATTACATTTTGAGAAAATGGACAACCTTTAAAAATACTAAGTTATTTAGGCATGATGGATTACACCTTAATAAAAAAGGTACTCAAATCTTTGCCCATAGACTTAAGAGAAGTATTGATATGTATTTAAACTGATCATGCTGGGGGATGGGGAAAGAAATCAATTTATCAAAAGAGACTTTAGCACCTCCAAATAAGGCTAAAAATAAAAAAAACAGTAATGAATGCAACTGTTTATTAATAAACGCTCAAAGTTTATTAAAAAAAAGAAAGGAGGAACATGAAACTTTAAATTCAGAAGACATTTCATTATGTGCCATCACAGAAACTTGGTGGAATAAATCACATAGCTGGGATAGGAAAATCCAGAACTATAAACTTTTTAACAAGGATAGGGATGGTAGGACCGGAGGAGAAATAGCCTTATATGTAGCTGAGAGTATCAAAGTGGAATCCATAATAGACCTGGGAGAAAACATTCTAGAAACAATCTAGGTGAAACTAAAACTACAAAACAACAAGCAGATTTTGTTTGGATTGATGTACAGGCCCCCCATCATATACTCACGATATGGATATAAAGCTTTTATAACAGTTATATAAATTAGATGGGGAATAGTTTATATTGGTCTTAGGTGATTTCAACTTCCCTACAATAGATTGGCTTAAGGGTTTGGGTAAAACCTCAGTGGAGGGTGAATTCATCAGTGTCCTTGAGGAATTTGGTCTAGAACAGCATGTTAAAACATCTATGAGAGGTGTTTATGTTTTAGATCTTGTAATAAGCAACTTAGATGAATAAATCATTAACAGTCATGCGACACATCCTCTTGCTAATAGTGACTATGGAATGGTTAAACTTGGAATTAAAAAAGAACATATATCTAATTTGGGGACAGCAACTTATAAGTGCTTTAAGGAAGCTAATTATACATCCATGAGGGAAGATCTGGGAAAGTGGAATTGGCAGGAAGCTTTTATTAACAAAACATTAAATGAGATGTGTGTAACACTCTCAGACAAAACAAATACTGTAGTTGAGTCATATGTTCCCACTAAACATAAGTACAATTCTAGAGGCAGGATCCCAACTTGGTATAATAGGACAGTAATCAAGGCCACAAATAAAAGAGAGATATTATAGAAAAAGGCTATGAAGACAAATTCAAATGGGAGTTGGGAAGCTTGTCTTAAGCCTGCCAGAAAATTTCCCTGTACAAAAGGGCAGCGCACTGTTAGCACTTTTAAATGCTAGTGCAGATTTATTCAAAATTCATATTGGAGACTCAGAAACAAACCATGACTGACTCTAGTGCTTCAAGGTGCTCTGATGCTTTGTCAGGGGTATGGTCACAGGCATTGTAGCTACTCCCTTTTGTGTCAGCCAGATTCAATATTTAATATAGATTAAGAAAATATCTTTCATAAACTGTACCGTTGATGAATCAGTATCCCTTGACTGTAGCGTGATCATGCAGAGTAACGAACATTGCTGGTACAGAGCTTTAAATAAGTGTCTGTGCTTAAAGAACTTGTTATGAGCCGATAACATGGTTTACTTAATAGCGGATCGCCTTTAGCATGAAGTAGCAGTTCGTTTTAGGGGTCAGATGGCGTATGCTGCTATAGCAACACACACCGCGCCCTTCCTGTTTTTGTGCAGACTACCGCCATTGTGCTTTCGCTGGTAGAGACGGTCCCTTCTATTAAGTAAACCATGTTATCGGGACATAAAAGCCAGGATTTTCTTTAAAGTACAGACACTTATTTTAAAGCTCTGGTACCAGTAATCTGCTCGTTTACATGCCGCTTGGTCACACTACAGTTTTGGGGGAAGTGAAAGTATTACAGGATTTTGTCGGTAGCACAGGGGGACAATCAACCAGGTACCTCTTTACATTATTTTATTTAATTACAAATGATGGCAGGATTAACCAGATAGGTTTGAGAGGTGTGTGTGTCTTTTTTTGTGGGGGGGGATGAAGCAGGAACTAGAGAGAGACTTCTCTGTAAAAGAGAGTGAAACATACTTTCACTTTCTTTGCAGTGACATATAGGAACATAGAGATATCACCATGATGTATAGGAACATGGAGATATCACTATGACGTATAGGAACGTGGAGATATCATTGATATCTTCATGGCCTATCTGAGATATCACTTTTTATCCCCACATTTATCCCAAAACACATGTTGTATAAATGTATATATATATTCATGGCAAAAAAAATCCATTTAATGCATCAGTTAGGGTTGTTCCACAGCAACAAAAGCAAGGAAATTCAGTGTTAGGGTTGAAAGCCCTAACTCCAAATTCACCCCCCCAGCACCACACACACATGCAGACACACACACACATGCAAGTAGGGGGGAGGACCAAGGCAACATGACCAATGACAGACAACCAGCAGCAGGTGACTGAAGTAAAAAACAATTGTCTAAATGTACTACAAGACATTCCCACCCACCTGAGCAGGTACTGCATGCTCAGTTGAGATCAAAAGCAAAACTGAGGCCATGTACACCAAACATACACATCCTTGATTGTAGGTGCACACAATGTACCACACTTAGTAGTTGCATGGCCTTATCTAGTGATGCCCCACACCCTACCACACCTGGTAGTCCACCTCAGCCATAGACCACAGCAAAAAACTAAGTAGTTGTACAGGCATAATATGTGTGCTTGATTTCATGTATACACAATCTCCCACTGCTAGGCAATGGAGGAGCTTTGCAAGGCAGTGCCCAACCCACTCAGACCACGTACTGCGTAGTCACTGGACAACCCCAGTTAAAATTAAGCCATGAAGATCAACACTGTAACTCAATGATTGCAGCTATGCAAAGCTTAGTACAATTATGACTCACAGAGTCTGTGATAGAGAATGCCCCCTCCCATGCTACAACACTTATCCCATTGTGACTAAAAGCTATACTAAAAGAAATTCTGTTTATATCTACAGTATACCTACTTGATTCCTATTGTACTACAATTTACATAGTTATCACTTTGATGGCGTCAGTGACAGAATGGTCTGCCAAACCCAAAGACTAGGTAGTACAACCTGAGTGTAGACCAACTACAAAGAAAGTGAGGCTGTGGGCATAAATGGTATAGATCACTCATTGCAACAATACTAAACTTGCCACTATTTCAATAAGTGAGGCATCATAGAGGCAATGCCATTGTCTTTACCAGGTAGTACATCCTCAGTAAAGAGCTATAGGAAAATTGAGCCTATAGACATCCGTAATACACCTACGTCATTGTAGCTAGAGTAATGTTAGGTTATTTAGAAGTTGCTTGGCCTCAGCCAGGTAATTACACTCTTTGTTAGACAGAACAGTTGCTGCATTTGTAGTATACGGACACACTGAAGGTACATATATGTACAGCAACAGTACACCTACATCACTGAAACTGTATACCTGATGCTGACATTAGGAGTTGCACATCCTTGTACAGGGAATAGTTTTCCCATACCTCGAGATCAGCCTCTGTATCTTGAGTGGACAGCTGCAGTAAATTTAGTACTACATCAATTACACAGTGAATGCAACAGTTCTTGTATCTTCATGATGGATGTGTCTTGTAGTAAATTTATGTTGTCTTTATTTCTGTTTACTCAGAAGTGTACAAACTTTTGTACAGCTGCAATCAGAGACTTGCATAATTGATGTCCAGTCACGGTGCAGTACCAGGTGTGGTGGGGTGTGGGGAATCACTAGGTAAGGCCATACAACTACTAAGTGTGGTACATTGTGTGCACCTACAATCAAGGATGTGTATGTTTGGTGTACACGGCCTCAGTTTTGCTTTTGATCTCAACTGAGCATGCAGTACCTGCTCAGGTGGGTGGGAATGTCTTGTAGTACATTTAGACAATTGTTTTCTTATTTCTGTCACCTGCTGTTGGTTGTCTGTCATTGGTCGTGTTGCCTTGGTCCTCCCCCCTACTTGCATGTGTGTGTGTGTGTGTGTGTGTGTGGTGTTGGGGGGGTGAATTCGGAGTTAGGGTTTTCAACCCTAACACCGAATTTCCTCACTTTTGTTGCTGTGGAACAACCCTAACTGATGCATTAAATGGATTTTTTTGCCATGAATATCCTGTCTTTTTGAGAATGATAAGTACCAATAGTATATGAATTGTTTGTTGTGGCAGGACCGTACATACATAGGCAAATGCACCAAAATGAAGAACACAGTGACTCATCTAACAGATTTTTTTGTTATGAAGAGTAAGACAACATCCATCTCAACCATATGCCTCTTTATATTTATCTATTTACTTTCACTTACCACTCTTATGTCAATACTAATTTATTATGTTGCAGTGTTTTACTCACTATCTTTTTGCAGCCAATGAATCTACTCTTCTGAGACATAAAGAATGTGGTAGTCTATTTCTAAGCACCACTTTTAAATATTCAGATATCTTACATATTCCTCTTCTGTACCTTTACTAGATAAATATTTTGAACATGTCATACTTACTAATGTACCTACAAAAATGTTCTCATAACACTGCAACATGCGTAACACAACAAGAATTTAAATGTATCTGTTTAAACCTTAAATGCTGTCTATAACAACCTTTTTAATCAAACTAGGTAAGCTGAATGGTTTGTTATAGAACAGGGGTTCTCAAATGGTGAGGCCAGCCTCCTTGGGGAGGCCCCGACCTGTTCCAGGGGAGGCTCAAGCAAGTCTTGAAAAAGTATTATATTTCAATTTTGAACTTTATAGATTTTGTGTGAAGGGATAAGGCAAACTGAAAGAGGATAATAGTAGGTGAATATATGTATTTATTCACAAGTCTGTGACTAGGGAAGGTACTGTACACTGAGCCATAGCTAATATCAGGTGTATCCAGGGAAGGGTAGTGAAAGAATACAATTCAAAATGTAACTGCAGAACACTCAAGCAATACAAAATGAACAAAAGTACAAACAAATTAAGAACAATAAACTAACAATGCGAGGAACAATTGATCAATTAGACTGGCTGCAGAACTGTCCAAATACAAGGGTTAACCATACAGGTACTAGGAATAAGAGCAGAAGGGAGCAAAATTATTCCTGAGAAGTTGCTTAAGAGCTGGGTGAGAGGAGAGAGGCAGAGGTCAGCAGGAAGGTTATTCCAGTTAGAGGGAAACAGAAAAGCAGTCTGACCCATGAAAGTATGGCAGTAAGGGTAACAATGGTTTGAGAGTCAAAATATTGGAGCAAGTAGATTGTGCTGTTTGGGGGGGGGGTTACAATAAGCTTAATACCATGAGATCCAGCTATGCAATGAGGTTTCAGTTTATTCCCGATGTACTGTGAAAAGTAAACTATTTTACTATGGGGAGGCCCAAAAATATTTCAGTATTTTTGGGGGGGGGGCTCAAGATCTTTTCCATGGCTTAGGGGAGGCTCACTATGATAAAGTTTGAGAACTGTTGTTATAGAATATTTAACCAATAAGGCTTGACCAACAGTTGTGTTAATGGTCTGTTAATGACCTGCTACTGATGTAGTGCGACACAACATGTACCGACTAACAGATGCGCTTAGAGGCTGATTAACTAACCATTAACATAATCCCTGGAAGTTCCTTATTGCCACAATTATAAAAGTAATTTTAAATAGTGTTAAACCTTGTTCAACATATGATCAACCTCTATATGTATGTAAATAAAAATTTTACATGAATCTGGTAGAATGTTTGAAGAAATGAGAAAACTACATTTCTCTAACCCTTTGTTATAAATATTGATGACAAACATCCCCACAACTGAATAATACCACAAACAAAATGTTATATTAAAAAAATATTTATTTTATATTTTATAAAAGTAAAAAAAATATTTTTTAAAAATCTTAAATGAAAAAATTCAGTCTTCACAAAAAATTGTTAAAACATTCAATCTCATAAACAGTAAAAGTAACAAAAAACATTAAACTATATTGATTTTTTCTGATTTAGAAAAAAATAAATAATACATAAAAAATATATTTTTTATTTATAAAACTTATAAAAATATAAGTTACAAAAATATATACAACAATTACTACCACAACTATTCAACTATTTGCATCCACTATTTGCGAGAGGTGTGTGCTGCTTGAGGCAGTCCAACACGTAAGCTGGACTCAATGTGGAGGTGCAACAGAAGTGGAAGCTGTTGCACCCTCTAGAGAAGATACTGGACTGGTATGGAGAGTGGTCACTTTGTCCCAGGGAATCTGGATGCCACAGTTGGAGGTGGAGGTGAAGTGCTGGTACCGGCCATGGTGTCCCCAGCCGCTGTCTCCACAGGCTCGAGCACATGGTTGACAGTCCGCTGTTGCGCTTCCATGAAGGACAGCAATCTCGGCTGTCCTTCACGGAGTGCAACATTATCTTTAATGAGACTGTCAATCTTGTGCTCCAGCCTGCGATAACAGCGGCAGTGGCCAGTACAGCGTTTCATGTGAAGGCATTCTGCAAATAGCCAAAAAACATAAATCAATGTATCAGCTTCAAAAGAGTGATTACCTGTCTTTCACCTTACAATATTGATATCTAATTCAATAATTGTTATACATTTTGTTGTCACTATTAACACTATTTAGAACTGTGATACAAATTAGAAGTCCTGTCTTGCCAGTTCAGTTATCATACTTTTTCTACCATATTATGTCCTTTGTTGACAACTTAAAAAGATTTATAAGAAGAGTATACTTTCTACACTATTCTTGTATTTTACTTACTATATGGCAACACTCAGTACCTAAATGTTTTACCATAATAAACAACACAGTCTCATATACACTGATACTAGCTCTTCAATTGTGTATGAACAACTAAACTTTAGCATCTGTGCCTATATTATTTCTTCATACCTGCATGACAGTAATAGACTGCCTGTACACCGACAGTGTGATTTCATCATCTAATGTTTACATAATCATCTGTTTAATAACTGCTACAAAAGAGGCACACATGTCAAATAGTTATTTACTCTGTGTACATATTTACATTCATACAAATCATCTTTTACTGCTGTAACATTAATTAAGCAGCAAGGCATGACCAAGTGTTATTGAAATGTTCTCTTGATCACCTGTACGGCTGTAGTGTGGCAGGAAGTGTAACCAAATACCACAATGGCCTAGATGGTGATTAACTGACCACTGAAACAATCTCTGGGAATACCTTATTTGTATTATAATAAAACTACTTAATAACACTCTTAAACCTTGCTCACCATATGTTCAATTTCTACATTTATGTTAGTGAAAGATTTACATAACCTGTTAGAATGTTAACAGAGAATCAGAAAGCTCTATTTGTCACACTGTTTTTATTATACTTGAAATCATCTTACACATTTACTAAGCAAGAGCTGAGTTACTTTGGTGACTACTTTATGTAATACATTCTTTACACATCATGTAAATAAAGAGTGGGTGACATATTCAGAAGTGTTGTGCAAGATGCACAACAGTGACACCATGCACAACACACTGATGCATGACAGTGTGATATTCAAAAGTGCTATATGCCTGGTACAAATGCTGATGAATGAAAACATAACAGTAATGTAGCAACACAATTAGCAGGTTCATTCCCATTCCATGTTACATACATCCCAATATTCATCCCAGGATGTAGTAACACATACAGTCACAACTACTACTTGTACTTCACAGAGTAGATCCCCTCATTAAAATGGTCAACAGCTGCCACCACAGCTGAGCTGCCAATCACGCTTGCGAACATGACAGCTGACAGCTCTGAGTGACCACCCAAGCTACAGCAGTACCTTTTCATCCTGACACCCCCCATGCTGACTGTGGGTATTACTATAGAAATAATGGTCCATGTCCTGGTGTTCCAGTGCACCACTACAGGCCTATTGCAGGAATCCTGCAATATAATCTCAAAGCAATCCATCCTTGGTTAACGAAGTGCTACACCCCCTCCTCTCCCACCCACTAAGCCGCACCTCACACCCACCTCACCTGTCAGTGGTAAAGTAGCTGCTTCGCCAACTTCAAGCCTGATGCACAGTCACTGACTCTGTGGAATAGGGCTGTACACCCATTGGGCCACAACAGAAGCCAATGAGTTATAAACTCTGTACCGCACTACACAACAGAGATTTATGAATGGATTCACTTAAATTTCTGTACAGTGTAGTACTATACAGCCTTCACAACCATTGTTTAGGCTATGAATCAATGCTGTACACTCCTACTGTATGAAGTCAGTCAGTACGCAACAGGCTAGCAAGCAGACAATGTACATAACAGACATTCTAGGTTCAGGGTACTGTGATACTATATCTTGTATGAATATCTGTTGTGATGGTACTTACACAGAGAGCTGGTGCCTGGCTCATGCTTCACCTCTACAGGTGTGACAGCCACAGCTTCTCTGGGCTCTATAAAACATACAAGTGAAAAATATGATTACATATAGCACAATATATTAATCTAGCACTATACTTTTATTGTGAGATCCATTGTTTCATACTGTCTAATTGTGTAATTAAACCATGTAAACGCATTTCCCTTTGCAATGACACTTCTGTGTTTCTATGATGTTGTGTCACTAAACAACAGTGACATCCACTCATCAACTGTTCTCGTGTGCAGTAAGAAAGTGAATTACATGAACAGTAACAGCAATGTCACAAATTATGTTACACAGAAATTCCTACAACTTGTGACCACATCATCACTGTACACCCCACTGTAATTCTGAAACTCTCCCTGTACAGTACTGCACATGGCCATTGAGCTGTTCAGTGATGCCCACCCCATTTCCAGCTAGTACGCCAGTGTTACCATAGACATAGAATACTGTCTATTCAGTCATTTACAGATTCTGGCAATATGTGACAAGGACATAACATAGAAACATAGAAACATAGAAACATAGAAACATAGAAGTTGACGGCAGATAAGGACCGCAAGGCCCATCCAGTCTGCCCATTTCTTTTTCTACCTTATGAATGTGCCATCGGCCTTTGCTCTGTCAGTGACCTATCTATTCATAGTCATTTGTATTGCTCCCTTATGCCTATCCCATGCCTGTTTGAAGCCCTGCACTGTATTCATAGCCACCACTTCTTTGTGGTAA
The DNA here is from genome assembly GCA_016271365.2 of Neoceratodus forsteri. Taxonomy (NCBI): domain Eukaryota; kingdom Metazoa; phylum Chordata; order Ceratodontiformes; family Ceratodontidae; genus Neoceratodus; species Neoceratodus forsteri. The sequence goes on from CM057453.1 coordinate 440,070,352, forward strand.
GCCATTCCATGCATCTACCACCCTTTTCTGTGAAAAAGAATTTCTCACATTCCCCTTAATCGGCCTCCCTAATCTCATGCTGTGTCCTCTTGTCCTGCTATTTTTCTTATATTTAAACATGTTAGACTTTTCACCTTGTTTATGCCCTTAAGGTGTTTAAATGTCTCGATCATATCACCTCTCTCCCTCCTTTGCTCAAGGGTATACATATTGAGCTCCATTAATCTGTCCTCATATGTCTTCTGATGCAGTCCCTGCATCATTTTGGTACTCCTTCTCTGGACTGCCTCAATTTGGTTAATGTCCTTGTGAAGGTGTGGCCTCAATACTGACTGCAGTACTCCAGATGGGGCCCTAACCAATGTCTTGTACAGAGGGATTATTACCTCCCTCTTACGACTTGTGATACCCTACTAATACACCCCTAACACCCCCTAGCCTTACCTACTGCTTTAGAGGTCTGCTTTGATGATTTTAGGTCATCAGTGATGATGATGCCCAAGTCTCTTTCTTCCTTTGTGACTGCTAGCAACTCCCTCCCAGCCTATAAGTGGCTTCAGGGTTTCTCTTCCCTATGTGCATGATTTTGCACTTCTTTGCATTAAATCCCAGTTGCCACTCTTCTGACCATTCTGCTAGTTTATCCAGATCTCTTCTCATTCTGCCCACTCCATCTGATCATCTACCTGTTGCAGATCTTGGTGTCATCTGCAAACAGACAAGCCTTACCCTCTAGTCCATCCATGTAGGTCACTAATGAAGATGTTGAATAGGACTGGCCCCAGGACTGATCCCTGAGGTACCCCACTTGTGACTTGCATCTCTTCTGACTGTATACCATTTACCACCACTCTCTGTTTTCTGCCAGTCAACCAGTTTGCCACCCAGTTGACCAACTTCTGACCCACCCCGAGCCTACCTAGCTTATTTATCAATCTTCTATAGCCTTCTATAACAGGCTCAGAATCATAATCTGTGACATATACATGGGTCATATCCCCCAACCTCATTAACAAAGATAACTATTATTGCCTTCTCATATCACTATGTGCATAACAGAAAATTCTCTTGTGTACATTTTATCTGGTGACATCAGTACGTCTCACATAAGTGAGTAGTATATCAATATGTAAAAACACTTTTCATATACTATGCAAGATCTAGATAACAGATATATTGGACTGAGTATCTCTATTACTCATTTGCAAGATGACATGACACAAAAATACAATTCAAATCTGTACAATATCTTCTTACACTGGGAATAAACACAACATTCACTTATTAAACAACTGAAAAGAAATTCATAGCACTACAATACTTCATATGTCATTTTTGTGTACAAATGTCACTACCAGTTGTGGATCATGGTCAGTTAAACCAAACCGAGATGTGTACAACTAACGTACATCTGTCTATAATATCTGTTCCTTTTGAATCACCATTTTTATAATGAAATACCACACCTTTTTTTTTACAATTCTCAAGCAACATATTCCAACAGGGTGTTTGTTTACTGGAGATGTCTCATGACTGCTGTAGTTCAGTCACAAAGTACAGCTTAGAGACTTAACCATGCCACATGTGGGACATCCTCCAGTATACCCACTCCCTTAGCAGTATATTTCAATTAGACAAAAGCCCAGATATTCAAGCTGTGCCAGTCTGTGGTGCAAGCCTGGGTGCACCTCAACTTGGCTGTGCAGGGGCATTGACTGGGCGATATTCAACAGAGCTGTGCCATGGCTCAGCATCATTGAATATCGCACCTTGGCCACCCGCAGTGCGCATGGTGCAGTGGCACTGCGCCAGTGCCAGTGGCCAGAGTGGAGCATGGGGATGTGCTAGCACTAGTTCCATTGTGCTAGGCACAAGAACTGTGGTATTTGAAAGTCAACATGCACATGGGGCCCTAATGTATGTACAGTGCAAATGGGGCCATTTGCATGTAATTATGGCCCCATTTGCATGCAGGTGTGCCAATCCCCCACGACTTATGCCTAGTGCCCTGCCAGGCAGCAGCCATTGGGGAACGACACCGCCTGCAGTGCAACAATGTGCCCCACAGCCCAATCACAGGCTGAAATAAAATAACATAAACCTATATCCCTGGTGGTCCAGTGGACCTCCCCAGCCGATCGCAGACTGAATTAACATAAAATGAACCACTATCCCTGGTGGTTCAGTGGGCCTGTCTGCCCAATCGTGGGCTGAATAAAAAATAAAAGAAACCTATTATCCCTGGTGGTCCAGTGAACACCTCCCACCCACCCAGTAATCCCTACTGCCCTGCTTCCAGCCCCCGTCAGCAGTGGGCAGCAGCACTCAGCCACCACACCATTTGCGACCGACACCATTGTTAGGTTGTATGCTTCATTGGCCCACAGCATGAGCCACTGGGCGTGCAGTCATTATACTACACATTCCAGACATCGGAATGACCTCACCCACAGATCTGCAATGTGTGGTATGACATGAGCTGTACCACCATTGGTCATGCCAGACCAATGGTCATACAGCCACCCACGGGTGTCAGCGAAGGGCGGTGGGGCGGCAGAGGTGGCGTGCTGTCACCATCACTGACCGGGGCAAAGCGGGCAGTGGGATCTAATGTACAGGTGAGGAGGAGGGGTCCATTGGAACATCAGGGATAATAGGTTTCTGTTTTTGTACTTCAGCCCACTTATTGGGCAGACAGGTCAATCCGGACCACCAGGGATGCATAGGTTAATTTTATGTTAATTCAGCCCTCAATCAGTCAGACAGCTCCACTGGACCACCAGGATAGTGGTTTATTTAATTTAATCGGCACGTGATCAGGCGGGCAGCAGTCCACTGGACCACCAGGATATAGAACAACTATTTTAATATATTTGCCCACGATCAGGTAGGCAGCAGCCCACTGGACCACCAGGATGTAGAGACAACTAAATATGTTTTATTTAGCCTAGGATCGAAGGCAGCAGTCCACTGCAACACCAAGAACATGGGACAAAGATTTAATATACGTGAAATCGTAACCCATAGCCAGCAGGGCAGTCCACTGGGCCACCAGGGATGTAGGACAAATATTTTAATATACTTAGCCCATGGTCAAGCGGGCAGTGGTCCACTGTACCATCAGGGATGTAGGACAAATAAATTTATTTACTTAGCCCATAATTGGGCATAGGGTGGGCGCCACCACAGAGGTTCAGCTGGAGTTCGGGTAGCCACCCACCGACTGGCAGCTGCCGTCTGCACCTTGTAATACAGCGGGTCACTGTGCGTGAAACGGCCGTTTATCCTTTTTTGGGCATCAACTTTTATGCGCTGTAATAGGGTTGCGATGATGATGCCTGAGCACGTCATCCGGCTGATTATCGGTTGTGCAGAGTATGCATGGGCACGGTCTCCTCACCTGCACCTGCATACGTGTTGATGCACTCTGGTATCGGGATTTGTGCCACATGCAATTCCTGTTTGAATATAATGTCAGGGCGCATCATGGGTTGTGCATGTCTAACTGTTGCACCATGCACAAGCCTTTCAAATATCTGAGCAAAGTGTTTAATTGTTTTTTCTACAACTAAATTTATTTTATACATCCATTTGCTCTCAAACTTGCTTCTTTTTCTGTGACATACATCCATTAGCTTTCCAGTGATCTTTTGCAATTAATATATGCATTTGACTTCAGAGTTCTGATGTGGTTGACTGGTGACAGGCATCTTTCACAAGTACATTGTGTATTATCTACAACACTAAAAGCGCTCCAGGTACACAATCAAAACTCAGAATTCTATAGATCCCATTTGCTGCTTAATTAATAATACAAATATTACAGGGTGCTTCAAGTAATAACAATCTACTAAATAGTATTTCCAAAAAAAAGAAGTGAGTTAAGTAGGCAGGTTACACCTACATGATAGCATCATACCACCCCAATTACATATTACAATTATTTCCATCAGTATTTTACCATCTGACTCGGCTAAGCAATGACACTATCAGTGCCAGAGTGACCAGCCTCCACAGCTTCAGACTCTGCTGGTAGCTACCTCGCTTGCAGGTCAGAAGCCCTGCATTGACCTGTCAGAAGAAAGATAATAAATAGATCACTAAGTCTTGCTATGTAAATTTCATCAGATTATAACAGCACTTTATGTAAGTAATATTATATTTCAGGCAACTCAACATTGCCTGTCATCAGGTACACCACAAGTTTTCGCAGGCACATATTAAATAACATGTACTGCAAATATCAAGGATAATGCTTGAACAGCAAGTGACAACAACTCTTTAATCACCTAGAGTGGTTGGTTGGCAACATGAACAACCTTGGACTACAACTTGAGAGGTTTACTGTACCGTAGTAACCCACAAGACGTGATTTTTACCAGATTTTACAACAGATACCCGTAGACATCATCTTTCATATCTGCATGGTCAAAAAGCATGATTTGCATTCTTTCTGTTCCTGACTGTATTAGGGTCCGGTATATAAGACCAATATTAAGAACGGACTGGTGGGTCATGATTTTGATCCATATGGACTCATTGTTAAGTTGATTTTGATAAAATTCATAAGCTGTGAGGGAGTCCTGCATATAGAGGGCAACACCACCACCTTTTTTGTTACTCTGTTTTTGCAAAATTTTAAATAGCCTGGTATATCGGTATTCCAGTCCCCATCCTTGAACCATGTTTCGGTTACCCCACAAATATGGATGTCTTTAGATACTAACAATTTGTGTAATTCATCCTTCTTATTCTTCAAACTTCTAGCGTTGAGTGACAATATTCTTAGGGATTTACCAGAGTTGTTATTCTTGACAGTAGGGTTAGTATCTCCTGTGTTTTTTGATAGTTCTATTCTGAGTTCATTGCTACAGTTTAACCCTTCCCCCCTGCCTATAAGTTTAAATGTTTATTGATGGTTGTAGTTAGGTATTCCCCAAGTAGTTTGTTTCCTCTGGAGTTCAGGTGCAAACCATCCCAGGCATAAAGATCCGATCTGTTTATGAAGTCTTCCCAGTGTTTTATAATAGTAATGTCCTGTTTGACACACCAGCCCCTTAGCCAGTTGTACACATTTCTTTGTTTAAAAGTTTGCACATGATTGGCCCTAGGTGTAGGAAGGATTTCAGATATAATGGGAATGCAACCTAACTGAATTATTTTATTAGTAAGAGAAACAAAGTGCTCTTTGATGCTTTGTTCTGAGTTACAGGAGATGTTGTTAGTGCCAACATGAATAATTACGATAGATGCATTCAATGAACTGGATAATATGTTTTCCAGTATACGCGTAATATCCTGGATTTTAGCCCCTCTGAAGCAAGATAAAGTTCTGTGCTCTTTGTCTGGGTTACAAATGGTCCTGTCTAAGTTTTTTACCATTGAGTCATCCAGCACAAAAATTTCAGGCATTGTTTTGTTAGCTGAGTCTTGGTAAGACTGGATACTACAGGGGATATCAAACTGAATTAAAGATGTCAAGTCATCAGTTACAGGAGACCTTTGTTGTACTGTGAAGTTGTTAGGTGTACTAAGTTTGTTAGTTATCAGTTCGGTCTCAATCATAGATTGGTCTTGAGCATTGTGAAGTGGGAGGAGGGGGTCAAATTGATTAAGTAATGGTATAGAGAACTGATCCGCCCTTCTACCTCTCTTTGGGGCCTTGCCGTGTTGAACTTCATACCACTCATCGTCACTATTCGTTTCAACTTCCCTATTTCTTTCATTGGTTTTGTTTGGGATACAAGATGTGGAACCAGATCGTGTGCCATCAGTATCCTTGCTAGCTTTTTCCCTAAGGTATATTTAAAACATAAGCGTTTTTAACTTGCTTTGTTAACTTTTTCTTTTTCTTACCTTTCTGAACTTGTTTTAAAGATGAGGTGTTTGGTGCTACTATAAACATTTGAATTTGTTGGAGCGATTTCCAAACCAGCATTACATCTATTCAACAATTTTTTCTGGCTTTCTTCCAAGCCCTAAGTCTAATATTGAATGTGTTAACCTTATTTATGAGGCAAGCATTTTCTATGCATTTAGGACATGTGAAGTCTGTTGTTACTTGTTCTAGGTTGTTTTTTATAAACATGTTACACTGGGTACATCCAATTAACTTGTGACCGTTTATAGTAATGAGCTCTCCCATGATTAATTTGTTTAGGGATCGAGATTAAGAGTACATGCTGGGTTTACAATGGTGTGTAGACTTTTGAATCTTTCACCAATGTAGCTGAATCAGTATACTAGCATCTATTAAACAAATTAATGCTTCTTACACCGATTAAAACTTCTTATACCACCAGTCCCAATAGTAACGCAAGACGCGCTATTCTGTGTTCTGTTTAATTGTTTTGATTTCTTGATTTTTGATTATTTGATGTTTGTACCCTCTATCTGTACTGTCTCCCTCCTTCCCCGGGTCACACCTGGAAACAAGCCTCAGCTCAGTGTGCCTTTCCCAGTTATCAAAATTTTAAATAAATAAATAAATAAAACTCTAGTAGGACCATAGCAGAAGACAATGGATACAGTTAATTTATCTGACACTGGTTACTGTTAAAGTACAGTAGAGTAATACAACAGTTAAATGAATACAGTGTTTTGTTGTTAAAGTTTATTGTTTCTGTTTGGTTCTTCATGACCAGTTGGGCAGTTTTCAGTAAGTTTGAAAAAGACACCCTTGGTTGTAAGTGTTCAGATATTTGCTTCTTACAAGAAACCCCTTTATCTGTCCAGAATATTCAATTTGTCCCTGAGTGAAGGTGTGGTACCTGATATATGGAAACTGGCCAGAGTCACACCAGTTTTTAAAAAAGGTGACAAAAAAGATATAGCTAATTATAGGCCAACAGCTTTACTCTCAGTATTAAATAAAGTCCCTGAGAAGCTCATCTCAGCACAGATCTCAGACCACCTCTCCAAGTATAACCTCCTCCGCACAAATCAATATGGTTTTAGAAAAGGCCACAGTACTCAAACTGCTTTATTACAGCTAACAAATAATGTTTTTCATGCCATGGATCAGGGTCATCAAACTGGCGCAGTATTTATCGATCTGATGAAAGCTTTCAATCTTGTTAACCACCCTCTTCTGTTTGCTAATCTCCAAACCCTGGGTTTCTCAACTGAAGTTGTAACCTGGTTCCGTAGCTGCCTATCGAACAGGACTCAAGCTGCAAAATTTAGCTCGGCCACCTCTGAAAAAGCAGTCATTAATGTTGGTGTACCCCACAGGGATCTATCCTTGGACCCCTTCTGTTCTCAATCTTCATTAATAATATAGCACAAAACATATCCTCCTGCTCATTGTTGCTATATGCCAATGACCTTGTTCTTTACACTAGCTCAGATAATATTCAATCTATTAACCATAAGCGCTCTATGGATCTACTAAATATTCAGTCCTGGATCACCAGAAATAAGGTTGTTCTCAATGCTGGCAAGACCCAGGCTATGCTCTTTGGGTCTTCTATTAAACTAAAATAGAGCCGGGAATTTTTCCTGGTCTCTGGGGCTGATGGTTCCCCACTGGAGATGGTAACTTCTTTTAAATATCTGGGTGTCTTGCTTGATGAATCCCTCACTTATGACACCCATGTAACCTCCACATGTAAGGCTGTCAATGCCAAACTGGGATTAGCCTACAAAACAAGCCATATTCTAACCTCTTCTGCAAGGTTGGCCATTGATAGAGGAATCCTACTCCTGTCACTCTCATATGGATCTGTAATCTATACTAACGCATCAAAGGCTACTCTTCAGAGGTGGGACACAGCTTATAATAATATATGCCGATACGCCTCTGCATCCTCTAGGTTAAGACATCACTGCCTACTGTATTCAGATCTACAGTAGCCCTCCCCTATTGAACACCGGCTCCTCTCTCTCTCTCGGGAACCTTCTGGACAGTATACTGCAGTCCAGTATGCCTCCTTACCTCACCTCCATGCTGACCTCTCAGCCCATCTCCTACGGTCTCCGATCTTCTGACCTCTCCTTGCTTAGCATCCCCAGATGTAGTACTACCAAAGGGAAATCAGTATTCTCGCACATAGCTCCCAATTACTGGAATTTGCTGCCCCTAGATGTATGCCTGGCACCTAGTCATGCTACATTTAAGAAGAGGCACCGCTCCCTCTTTTCCGCACATGCCCAATGCACCTGCTTCAACCCTCTATAGATCTTGGATCTTTCTGCTTGAGCTGCCTCGCAGTTTCCCTCATTTTTTCTGTGGAATGAGCTGGCACTCTGCTCCTTTCCACTTCCCCCACTTTTTCTATCCTACCCCCTTCTTCCCATCCCTTTCCCTCTCTCTTCCTCTCTCTCACTGGGCTATATCTCTGCATTACCTTTCTCCCTACCTCATCCCAAAACTGTTTTTTTCAGTTCAGCTGGTTGTATGATACTATCACACTGTAATGATACACTGTGGTATTTGTCTTGCACTTTAAATGTGATATTACTATAACTGTTTACTCATGGGGCACCTACATTCTATTTATATAATACACCTTATGTGCCTTGGTACCACTATTGTTTTAATCTTGTTCACTTCTGATATGTAATGTATTGTATATTTCTTGACACTGTATTTCCATGTACCTGTATCTCTATGTGTTGTTGACCTCCCGGGTTGTGCCTGAAAATAGTCACTTTTGTGTCTAGTGCACCTACCCGGTCATCACAAAATAAATAAATAAATATCTAAAACAGAAAATAGCTGGCAAAAGGACTGGATGATGCAGTATACTCCTATTCCCATCTAACAGGAAAAGGTGCGGAGTGTCAATTCTCCTTCATAATTATCAACTACAGTACCTGTGAAGTATTTATCACACAAGGAAGTCCTTGATGACAGCTATTTCATGGTTAGATGGGATCTGTATAGGCACCCAGTTCAGACAGTCTGGTCTTCATAAGAACAATTTTCCAGAAAATAGAGGGCCCTGAAGTTATGCATATAATAGTGGATGATTTTAGCTATGTCCTTAATGTGAGGTGGGGCATGTCAGCTCTCACAAATCACACAAATATTTAGATGTCAAGAACCCAGAAAAGCCTACTGGTGGAAAATGGATATACTGATATGTAGAGTTTTCTTCACATGGGATAAAAAGATTATACAATTTTCTCAAACCCCCACCAAACTTACTCTTGCCTGTGGATATGATACTTGTACAAACACTGCATTTGTATATATTTTTTTCCTTTCCTTGAATCCAGCTTTTTTACTCAGTCCAGTGACACTCCAGTAGCTGCACAGCTTCATTTAGACATACCTAGGAGAACCATGATTTGGGGCCTTGTTTAGTTATTAAATAAACCTGTCTTCAAAGTTAGACTCAAAAAGATTATAACTATCAGGAGCGACATCATGATACAGATACCCTAGGTTTATTTGGTATGCTTCTAATCGACTGCTCCGCTCCACCAAGGGTCTTTTTCTGGTCATCCTGAGGCCAAGTCTGAAACTTTTAAGTGATAGAGTATTCTCTGTGGTGGCCCCACTTTTGTGGAATTCTCTTTCCTACCATCTGAGGAGTTCCCCCTCAGTGTAGAGGTTTAAAGAGGAAATGAAAACCCACCTTTTTGATTTGGCTTATAATTTAGATTCTAATTAATGACACGGTCACTATGTTTAAAATAAATTTGTTTACTGTAATTACTGTTTTATGTTTTGATCTGAATGCATATACTGTATGTTACGGTTTTGTACACATGCTTTGTGACATTCCCAAAACCTTTTGAATGGGGCGGGGGCAATATGGAAATAAATGCTTTGCCTATTTGAAAAGGATTTATGGTTGTCCTTAGGGGTTGAGGTCTTAGCCTATTCCACCCTCCAGAAAAAAACAAAGAGAAATGACATGAAAGTGGAAACTATTCTATTGTGCAGAAAAATCACACACACAACATGAGAACTATAGCTGTCCCACTGATGAAGCAATAGTGCTACTGCCTGTGACACTTGTGACCTGGGTTTTGGAATGAGCCTGGGTCATCAGAGGACTGACCGGGGGAGGTAGGATGAGCATCCACAGGACAGATATCCTCTGAGGGGGGGTAGGCTGTGGTTCCCAGCATAAGTGTGACTCCCAGTGGAGGCTGGGAATGTGGTACCAGCATGAGGACCACATGGTTGAGGAGGAGGAGATATCAGTGGACATCTTCAGGATTCATATGGGAGTAAATGTGCCCTGCATTAATATTATTGCATGTCTGTATCTCCTGCAGCAACCTTAGGAAGAAATTCCCTGATGCAGTCACACAGTGACACCGGGGACTCTTGCAAGTGTCGCCTCTAGCCCACTTTGGGGAATGCTGGGGGGACTGTATTAGCATCTCAGTACTTCCCCATGGGGGCCAGGGGGAGCCCCACCATGGGGGGCAAGCCACAGTCTCCTGGATTCTCAGAGTAGATCCTAGAGTTAACATGAGCCCAGAGGCAAACCTATAAGGGGTCATCTGGTTGACACTGGGTAAATCCCCAGCTTCATCAGGCAACTAAACAGAATTGGCAACAAAAAAAAGAGAACTATGTTACCTTCTACATGGGCCAGAAACAATTTCAGATACTGTATTTAGGAATTTGTTTAGCACAACATAGCTCAGTTATATAACCTTAATTATGGATAACTTGTCGCTGCCATTACAAGGGACTATCTTCATTGGGATGTCTTACCTCTGTTTTTCATAGGTCTGATAGAAACAGTCTGAATGAATATATTTCAAGAACATTAGTTTCTATTTGGGACACTGTCTATTAAAATACCAGCAGTTACATGGAAAGGACTATGGAAAAACATTCAGATTTGTTTGGTGCACTAAGAAACCCAAAATTACATGGAATATTTTAATGTCAAGAAAAGACAACGAAGCACTGAGACTCTCAAATCTGTGAAGTTATTTCAAGGCAAAGCAGCTTGCCAATATCCCAGACATGATCACTCAAAACTCTGACAAAGGTTGGTACAACATGGAAGTTAGTGAGACTGTGGAGTATCTCCTGTTAGTTATGCCACTGATGGAACTACATATGCCTCAGATATGACATCATTTTAATCCATGGATGAAAGTATCACTGGAGGTCTGGAAGTCAATGAGAAACTGCGCTTGGAAACTGCAATCTCAGCCCCCACACCAATTAAGTATTATCTAGGCTTTGCCACAGCAAGAATGGATGTTGGTTTTAGTAACTGAGGAAAGAAAGGGTTGTGCAAATTAGGCCAGTTGTTCCAGGGTAACACCATAATTACCTTTATAGAACTGCAACATAATGTTCCGGCTTCTGAGTTTTATAAATATCTTCAGATCTGGGATTACCTTTGTAAAGAACCACCAAAAAGAAAACAAAAAATACACCTTTGATACAAAATCTCCTCTCTTATGATGTATCTGATGACATTTATCAAGACATAGCATAGCAGGGGGCATAACTCAAATTATAGTATAGAGAAAGCTTGTTCTGCATGGATTTTCATCGGCAGCAGAATGCTGTTGTACCACAGTGCAAAGATCATGGAACACTGTTGTACCCTTCTGGGGTACGACTGCGTTCCATGAGCTAAAAATGACCATGAGCCCAGACCTGAAAAGAAGCGTGTGGCCATCACACTCAAACTGCTATGGAATTGGAGAAATGGCCACCACAGTGTTTTCAAAGGAGTGCAGTGAATGGCAAAAATCCATTGAAGAACATGAAAACAAAAAAACTCTGCAGAAAATGGAAAACAACCTCCACGTAGTTACTTCATATTTACATGGTGTAGGCAAGCATTGACCAATCCAGGAAATCCCCATAGATGAACTGGACCTCTTGCTTGCCGACTTCATTTTCAAACTACTAAGGATCAACGGATCCGAGTATGTGCCCATTACTCTCCGTGGCTTCCTGGGCAGTGTTGATAGGCAACTAACTAAGCATAATTATAAACATTAAATCTTCCATGACAATACCACAGATTTTAAAGAAACCCATAAAACATCAGCAGCAAACTGAAGTATCTTAAGAAAATTGGCAAAGGAAACAAACCCAGTACAGCAGAGTCCTTCACAAATGAAGACATAGATCGTCCATACAGCATAGGAACCTCTGCGCTGCAAAATTCAACCTCATTACTAAACATGCTGTTCTTCAACATCAGTCTCTACTTTGCCCTCAGAGCTATTGAACACTATAATCTGAAGTGGGGAGATTTACAGTTGTGGCAGGACTCTTCCAGGGAAAAATACATACTGTATAATGAGCACCAAACAATGACGCGTTCTGGTGAAAACCCCAGAGATGTGAGGACTGTGCAACCTTGTATGTATGAAAGCACCAAAAAAAACACTGAGAGACCCTATAGCAGCATACATTAAATATGACTAACAGAGACTAAGCAAAATGAAGCACCCCCACTCTCCATTTTATCTTGCCCCCAATCTCAACTACAGTATGTGCCCAGTTCAACTGGCTGCTTATGGTGCAGATGTATGACTGTTGGCAAAAACAAACTGAGGTCACTAACGAAGCAGATGAAAGTAACAGCAGGCCTCCCAGAAGAAAAAAGATAAAAAACCACTCCATCTGCAAAACATTGATCCAAAGGCTGATTGATAAGCATATGCTCCCAAATGAAGCAGCACAAGTTTCTCAACATCAGAAACTCCAGTCAAAAAGTAATTACTCAGTGTTGTCAGAAGAAAAACAGAGACAAAACTCCATGACATTTGCCAGCACTTCCTCCAGCAACAGTGTCCCCAAAACAAACACATCAATAGTGCCAGAACTATTTACCTTCTGCATGGATGAAAATCTGAAGTCAGATCTACCGTGATCCCTGAAATCTCTCACCTTGTTTGGTGGCCACTACATCTTCCAGCAGGCTGTGAACATAAATGTTATCTAAGTGTAACCAGGTATCGGTATAAGGGATTTGATGTTATTTAATGCCTGGTGCCTCCATTATTATAACCCATTACCTGGTTAACCTGGGTTCCGGGAGAAAACATTTGCTCAGCATCAGGGCTAGGTTTGCACTTCTGGACAAGGGCACCCAAGTAACTTAGGACACAGGAAGCAAGAACTGTGAATGTCTAAACCAGGAGAAGGATTCTAAAGTGGGGCTTTTATTCCCTTACACACAGGAATACAAAACAAGATGGACCCCCATGGGGCTACACTCACTGGTTATGCAGAACTATAGAGGTCAGAACACATCTTCTTCATCATCACAACAACTTTTACCCTCAGGTTCAGAACACACTGGGCTCTCAGCCCGATCTGGTACTCTCTCTATCCTGGATTCCCTGGCATGGCCCTCGGCCATCACTGGAACACACTTTCCATATGGCATGGACATTTCTGCTGGTGGCTCCCTCTACCACCCATGAGCACTTCCTAGCTCTAAGGGAAAAACACATATCCTTAATCCCATGTCTGGGTACTTTCTGCAGACACTGGCCAAGTGCCTGGGAGAAAGTTATAGGTGCCCAAAGTGAATCCGTAGAGGTAAATCTGGTTACTCCAGATGGGGGGTCTCCCACATCTTGTCCCCAAATCCATACCCGGCCATTTATTTGGAGTCAACACCTTTCCTTTTGAACCTCTCAGTTTGTAGAATGCTATCTCGAAATGTATGTCACATTTAACAATCTACTGTCTCTGGTAACTGGTGTCCTGACTTGCAATGTTCTTTAAGTGGCTATGTCCATCCCTGTAGACCCCCACTGTTTAGATGCATTTCAAGTCATACACATAACTTTAAAGCACTGTACTTGGCTGTCCTTTCCTGACCCACAGTAGCAGATGCTTTACACTACAATCTCGGTGAAAACATAGGCTCTCTGGTGGAGAAGATTCACCCTGGTTCGCAGGTGCCCACAGGCTTCTCTCACAGGAAAAACAAAACATACTTCTCGGTGCCTCAGCACAAATCTTCTCAGGCAGCTTTTCTTCCTCCAGCAGGGCCAGGGGATTGCCCCTGAAAAGTTGGTCTTGTTCCCCCCATCCATGTCAGGGATGGGGCACTGGAACAAACTGGGGAATGGTCTCAACCACTTCAGCAAGAATTCTTCTGTGTCCTTCTCTAGGGGCGAGAACACACACCCTCTTCTGTGGTAGCTCTGAACAGAGCTGGGGGCTATGAGGGACTGCCAACTGCAGTGCACCTCCTCCCTCCACTACAGACTGCACAACTCTCCTCTCAAGACTGACTTTGAAACCCCCAACATTCTAACCTAACTCCCAGCTGCAACATTCCATTGTGGCTTATGCTGCTGAGAGAATTCTATATGATGTCACCCCTCCAGCTCAGCTGAGACTGAGGACAGAGTGAGACAGTGTGAAACCCATTTAACTGGTGTCTCACCAGCTGCCCATCCCTGCCTGCCACTAGATCTAAGTGGGAGTCTAGTAACCCCAGGTGACAAGGGGGTTACACCCACCCTTGGCCAGGAAAATGACTGTCCGCAGTCATTACTTACTTGGCCTAGGCCATCCTACCCCCTGTGCTACCTACGGAGAGGGGTGATATAAGGCCCTGTCCTACCATGTGCTAGGCACAGGCAGGCAACACTAAGAGCCCAGAGGCCATCGGCTGATGCATCAGCCTCTACTCTATGGTCTTTCTATGGTTACCTAGTGGCCCTGGTAGAATTGCCCATAGCATAGCCCTAATAGATCTGTACTGTGGCCCTTACTGCAGGTCAGGACCACAGCCTGTCTATTCCCCCTATCCCTCTGGGAAAACCTATCTGACCATAACCCAAATTTACCCAAAAACAGGGGAACCTCCCCCCAACCCTGGACAACTGCAACCAAACACAAGGAGCTAATACTATACCCTAGGTATTACTCCCACACTCCCCCACAACCATACCTGTGGAAGGAAAAGTTAAACACAGTAAACAACAACCTGCACTTTAAACACTTCTACTTTCAAAGCATATTAAGGACTCTGCTGAGTTTCTCTTCCTCTTCTTGCCTTCTCTTCTTGTCTTCTTCAGGATCACCTGCAAGAGAAAAGACAAAACAACCCCTATCTGCAAACACAGTACTATTTAACCCCTACCATCTAAACACTGAAGAATCCCAAAAAATATTTTTTTAGAAAAGTAGAAAAACAATGACATTATTTACAATACACATTATGAGGATGGAGTGCCCTAAAAGTCCCATCTAGTGACAACAGTGCCCAAAGGTAAGTCCAAGAAAGAGTCTCTCCTGGGTCGGAGCCCCATGAAACACAGTTCTGGTAGGACTGTAATCCCAAAGGGGAGAGTCTTTGAGGATAGTTCAAACAGTATGAAGTCTGCTAGGTGTAGGGTGTGTACTGCAGTGTCATTAAAATGGAGAAAAGTCTGAACTTACCAGTCCCTTGAAGAACGAAATCAATACAACACCTGGATTTCTAGCCAAAGACTATCCCTGGCAGCATTCTTCTGATACAGCTGGGCAGACATCTTCTGGAAAACGACAGGATGGCACATCTGGAAACTGCTGGGATGATGTCATCTAGGAGATGAAACCTTGGAACAGGACAGGAAATAGCTGGTCTGAAGTCATCCGAAATCACAGGCAATGAATCAGGATACAGCTGGGCTGGTGTCCTCTCTGGATATGAAGTCATCTGGAAGGCCCGTCGATGGAATCTGGAAAGCCAGTACACTGCAAGGATGATGAATCTGGGGCACCTGGTTCCTGGAATGCCAGACTGGTGAAACAACATAGATATGGCAATGGCTGGATGGCAGCACTAGCTACCACTGCTCTGCTTTCCACTTGGTAGGTATGGGCCCATTCGCAGGATGTTGTCTGCACTGTGGGAAATAGCACAATGGGTCAGGTGCAAGAATTATTACACTGTCTGGGTGCTCATAATTCACATTGAAGAAGGTTCCATGTCCCCTGCATCCACGATCCGAACAGTGTCTATAAACAGTGTTCTGCCCACTTTTCATTGTCTGAATTTCTCTTGCGACACTCTGTCTCAGACATACCGACTTGCACCAGGATGGACAAATCTTGTGGCCTCTTCCACTATCCAGGCTTTCCTGTTTCCTTCAATCTCCTTCCAGACTCTCCGAGGAAAGGTAGGAAAGGATATCCCATAGATCTCATTCGCCTTTCTACGAACCAGTCTTTCCTCTTTACTACACTTGGTCAACTTGAGACCTCTGGGTTTGGGGGCAGCCAGTCCTGGTTCTGCCAGCTACACATACTTAATGCAACATAAAATAGATCTTTGACTCCTCCTTGTGGGGGCAGGGCTGTGGAGTCACCAGTCTCTCCTTCCTTTCGGTCCTCTGAGGCAAGAGCCTGAGTCTGTGGATCTGCACCTTCTTCATAAGGCCACATAGGTTCCCCCTCATCCTCTTCCTCACTGAGAATCTGAGCCCAAGAGTGTGCAGTCATCCTCACTCCTGAGACTATCCACTCCTCACTGGGCATGGAGGTCGACACCTCCCATTCAAGGGTCTCCCTCATCTCATCTTCTCCTATGAGACTTGGACTAGGCCCTTCTCTCCAAGGATCTGCTGATGCTCCCTCTGCAAAGTCTCTCTGTGACTCAGACTCGGATACATCAGTACTTTGCTCTGTCTGTAGATCTGCACCCTTCTGCTTTGTGCCACACTCTACTGAGCCTCCTCCAACAGGCTCTACCTGGTGCTGTGTGCTGCCAACTGCAGGTTCTTTAATTTTTTGTCCATGTGGGAGCCAAACGAATCTTGGGTGCTTTGGTTAAGCCATGTCTCTCTAGGCACCCAGAACGGAGAGGAACTACGAAGACATCCCTTCCAGCCTTTAAGCACATTATGCACACTCTTACTGGATATCCAGGAATTGCCACATGAGGAGGCAAATGTCCCCCATAGTAACATCTCTCAATATCTTTCAATCTGTTAACTTCTTCTACTATCATAGCCTGGGCATGATCCAGGTAGCAGGATGATCCCAAAGCCATGACTGCAGAGAAAAAACAAAAGCTCACTGTTATCTCAAGTCCTACTCTGTTGGAAAAACTTTTACAAAATGGCTCCCCTGCTGCTGTGTTTACTTTACTGCCCCACCCTCTAATGGCAGCAGCAGCACTCCTGCGCATCAACGTTCTGTTTCTGACTCAAGCCACTGGGCATCTGATTTACACACTCTACTGAAAAAGTTCACTCAAACTGTTTAAACTGCACTGTCTGTTCTCTTAGCACATTTATATGATTTTTTACTGGACTTTCTACCTGCTGTAACTCACTGTTCTTGCTTAAAAGTCCCTAAAGCCACAGTATTTCATCGTACAGGATTGCCTGTATTTCTTGTTGCATCTTTCCTACAACCCACAGTCTTTCACATGGCTTTGAAAATTATACTGTTGCTGAACCCACAATTATGGCACATTCCTTCCTTGCAAAATGATTGCACTGCTACACACAGATTCAGCTGGCTTTAGTTAAAATTGCACACAGTTTGAGTTGCTTTTAGGGTGGTACTCACTTAATTAGTAGCTGGTTGTTGCGATGGAAAAATTCAGCCTACAGCCGGTCTTGGAGGCCTCTGGAATGAAGCGGGCTGGCAGTCCTGCCGATTGTCCCTCTGAACACCTCACTTTCTTCCCTGACGAATCAAAATGTGGGTTGAGCCCGATTTTAAATGGAAATGTCAGATTTTACTACTTTTAATGTATTCAGTCACAGCGACACTCCTCCTGGCAAGCCAGTTCACACACTACTCCCTCTCTCCCTCTCGAACACTGTGCAGTCACTCTAGAGCTGGCTTGGGGGCTTGACTGATTGCAGTCTCACCAATTACTCGATGCTGTGCAGATGAGCCTCTTTCTTCTCGTGCTCTTCTCCTCCACGGTGATCGTCAAGCAGGCAAAATTTAAACTGCATACCCCACTTTGTTTTTCAACTGTAGCTCCTCGGTTGGAGCACCATTTCCACCATTTTTCATTGCATTTCACTCAGTGACTCTCTCTGTCCATACAACAAGCACTTCCAACGTCTAGGGCACAAATCTCTGTTTGTTTCCCACAGTTTTCCACACTTTTCTTGTCACACAATACTCTAAAAAGCTGGCAAATGTTATAAGTTTGCTGCAGGACAAGGGGCATACACTCAGGCTTTACTGCTCCTCGGTAAACTGGTGGCACAATTACAGCAGCACATGAACAGCAGCACACAGCAGGACATTTGGGTGACA
Source organism: Neoceratodus forsteri (assembly GCA_016271365.2). Lineage (NCBI taxonomy): Eukaryota > Metazoa > Chordata > Ceratodontiformes > Ceratodontidae > Neoceratodus > Neoceratodus forsteri. The sequence goes on from CM057453.1 coordinate 440,088,530, forward strand.
ATGCTTCCACTTTTTGGGCTACCTTCTGCCAGACAGCCAAAACGTTAGCCCTAATCCGAGCAAATCTTTGTTGTTCTCTCCCAAGATTCCAAACCCAAATCCAAGTGGTGCCTCCAATTTGTAACCAGGTGTCGGTATAAGGGTTTTGATGTTATTTAGTGCCCGGTGCCTCCATTATTATAACCCATTACCTGGTTAACCTGGGTTCGGGGAGAAAACATTTGCTCGGCATCAGGGCTAGGTTTGCACTTCTGGATAGGGGCACCCAAGTAACTCCGGGCACAGGAAGCAAGAATTGAGAATGTCCAAACCAGGAGTGGGATTCTAAAGTGGGGCTTTTATTCACTTACACACAGGAATACAAAGCAGGATGGACCCCCATGGGGCTACACTCACTGGTTATGCAGAACTATAGAGGTCAGAACACATCTTCTTCATCATCACAACAACTTTTACCCTCAGGTTCAGAACACACTGGGCTCTCAGCCCGATCTGGTACTCTCTCTATCCTGGATTCCCTGGCATGACCCTCGGCCAGCACTGGCACACACTTTCCATATGGCATGGACATTTCTGCTGGTGGCTCCCTCTACCACCCATGAGCACTTCCTAGCTCTCAGGGAAAAACACATATCCTTAATCCCATGTCTGGGTACTTTCTTCAGACAATGGCCAAGTGCCTGGGAGATAGATTTAGGTGCCCAAAGTGAATCTGTAGAGGTAAATCTGGTTACTCCAGATGGGGGGGGTCTCCCACATCTTGTCCCCAAATCCATACCCGGCCATTCATTTGGACTCAACACCTTTCCTTTTGAACCTCTCAGTTTGTAGAATGCTATCTCAAAATGTATGTCACATTTAACAATCTATAATAATAAATAATAATAATTTAGTTAGTATAGTGCTTTTCAAAATGTCTCTGGTAACTGGTGTCCTGACTTGCTACGTTCTTTAAGTGGCTATGTCCATCCCTGTAGACCCCCACTGATTAGATGCATTTCAAGCCATACACATTACTTTAAAGCACTATACTTGGCTGTCCTTTCCTGACCCACAGTAGCAGATACTTTATACTACAGTCTTGGTGAAAACATAGGCTCCCTGACAGGGCAGATTCACCCTGGTTCGCAGGTGCCCACAGGCTTCTCTCACAGAAAAACAAAACATACTTCTCGGTGCCTCAGCACAAATCTTCTCAGGCAGCTTTTCTTCCTCCTGCAGGGCTGGGGATTGCCCCTGAAAAGCTGGTCTTGTTCCCCCCATCCGTGTCAGGGATGGGGTACTGGAACAAACTGGGGAACAGGCTCAACCCCTTCAGCAAGAATTCTTCTGTGTCCTTCTCTAGGGCGAGAACACACACCCTCTTCTGTGGTAGCTCTGAACAGAGCTGGGGGCTATGAGGGACTGCCAATTGCAGTGCACCTCTTTCCTTCACTACAGACTGCACAACTGTCCTCTCAAGACTGACTTTGAAAACTACAACATTCTAACCTAACTCCCTGCTGCAACACTCCACTGTGGCTTATGCTGCTGTGAAAATTCTATATGATGTCATCCCTCCAGCTCAGCTGAGACTGAGGACAGAGCAAGACAGTGTGAAACCCATTTAACTGGTGTCTCACAAGCTGCCCTTCCCTGCCTGCCACTAGATCTAAGTGGGATTCTAGTAATCCCAGATGACAAGGGGATTACATAAGTACAAGAAAAAACTCCAAAATTCAGAATTTGCATCACTGAATCCTCCTACAGCAAGTGAGATAAGCTACCACTTACACTAGGCCTAATGCAGGAGGGTGGTTCAGCCATGATACGTACCGAATAGGAAGAGACGCATCACGGCACAAACGCTGACGGAAGGCGGTCTTTTCTCAAGGCTGCAATGAGAGGGTTTTTGCTGTAAAGCAGGAGTATCCAGGGAATGTTTAAAAAAAAAAAAGTACACCAATAAACAAATAGAAGACACAGAAGCCTGAAGTAAGAGTGTACTATGGAGAAAAAAAACAACACCCAGAGCAAGTAAACTATATAATTTTTCTTTTCATTTCTTTCTCCTAACAGGTACAACAAGAAGACACGGGACAAGCACACTCAGGAAATAACTTTATGTATGGACTTTAGTTAATGAAAATGTTTTTACGGTAAAACAAATTTGCATATTTAAATGTCCAGTCAGTTTAAAAATGGTTGAACAGTTTCAGTGTGTGGGAACATCCATGAGCGGGGATAACTTCTCTGTCACAATGAAATCTTCCAGTAAACCAAACAAAACAAACTTACACCATTGTTTAGTACTTTTAGAAAAAAACTCTAGTTTTTGCTCTGTACACTATAAGAAATACTGCTTGGGCAAAACCATGCCCAATCAGCCTGGACTGCCACCTCAAGTTCAGATTCCTATTGACTTCTTGAGCTTCGCTCTTGAGGTCAATTGGAACCTGAACCTCTCCTTTGTAGCACAGGATGGTTGTGCATAGTTGCTCAACCAGTATTCTCTATGTAACTTTGTCACCATGTAACTTTCAGGTAATACCCCTGCCTCGTGGGCTCAAGCAAGGTTGAGGGGCCTGGGCTCTGTTGCTCTGTATAGGGGAAGTTTGATTCCAGATATAGTACAAATAGTTCAGTGCCTCCACCTAGAGTTAAAATATAGTGGGCCAGCTGTCTGAATGGTTCAACCCCCTAGGATGCTGTACCTACCTACCACCCTTTGCAGCCACCCCACACATGCAATTCCATTGACAGATGCAATACTTTACAGTGCATGCAATTCATGGCTATCGCTAAATAAACAGAATCAGGAACTGTAATCACAGTTAACTGGGCAACAAATGAGTGAAATATATTTGGAAATTCACAGCACTATCCACATGGCTAGATGGAAGGAATTTTGATGACAGGTAGTGCAGTGCTTCTTCAGAACTCCAGTTATAGAGCAACATGTCCACCGGACATACACCGATGAATGTTAGAGATTATGTGGCCAAAGGGGCATGCTCATATTCTGCACCTCCAACTCATAAATCAGTAGCAAAGTGGTCAGTAGAAGTTTCTTTGATGGCAGCAGGATGGATAAGTGTGGTAGGTGACGTCTCATGGATTCCAAAAGATAAGGACTGTTATCTCTCATCCAGTCAAACTCAACAGAAGGAGGTAAGCAGAAGGGTTTACATGGAGAACTCCAAGTCTGGGGTGGAAAATACAGAAACAACTATGGGGGGGGTGAAGAAGCACCCTCACAGAGGAAAATGAGGCAGTACAAAAGCATGTAGTTATTCATGATGTACCTAACCAGGCTGTGGATTCTAATGTAGTCTTTGAACTATAATTGAAACTGAGCTAACGTCTTGCATCTCATCGACAAAGTCCCCCCTCCACCACAGCAAAACTGCTCTGCCAGAGACATTGTTTCTCCCTGTACCAGACACATGGAGCAGTTGATGATGAAGGCACTTCAGGAGGCATCAAAGGTACAAGACAACCAGAACCCTTGTCTCACTCTTGTGGCCCACTATTGACCCTCCAGGAGGGTAAGAAAGACATTTCTTTGGCAGTGTCATATAATACATTGATTCTGCGTAGACATTTGAGAAGCCCTAAAATGATCTTCAGTCTATATAATGAACTCTGAGCTTAGCATCTGAAGCGAACATCTGGGACCCCATATTCAAAGGTTTGCACGGACGTTAATGGGTCTTTTCCCATGCAATCTGGGGTCTGTGCTGGATGTCCATATTTAAAAGGGGCTGCTGCATGGACAAAGAGTGTTAGTACCTGCACAAAACATAATGTATGCATGCAGGCAAGGGGAGGGGCATGGCCATGAATAGCCACGTTACCCCATATTCAGTGACTTTGCGCCAAAGGGTTTAGTGTGGGCTTTTTACGCAGCACAAATCCTGCCAAACAAAACCCCAACTTAACTCCAGGCAACCCCAATGGCTGCCAGAAGTAATTCAGCCACCTAGCCAGTTGGCCTCTGGTGGAGCACAACCACACCCTGTGGTCCCTGGCACCCCCCCAACCCCACCGATTGCCTGCCCCTAATGTACAACTAAATTCTCTGGTGCTAGTGGCCCCCCCACCAATGTTTGACAGCCCTACAGTAAAACACAAAATGTCGCTGCTGCTAGTGATCCTCCCCCCTGTCAATCGCCAGCTCGTATTGCAAAAAAATCCCTGGTGGTAGTTGTCCCCCCGCCGATCACTGGCCCGTAATGTACAAAGTAATATCCTTAGTGCTAGGGGTCCCCCTTTCCTCTGATTGCCGGCCTATACTGTAACAAACTATATCCCTAGTGCTAGTGCCCCCCCCATGATCACTGGCAGTAATTTACAAAATAATGTCCTTGGCACTAGTGTTCTCCCCCCCCCATGATTGTCGGCCCATACTGTGATAACATGAAATCCCTGGCATCTAGCCCCCCACCACCACAACACCAACCACCCAGTCACCTTGCCAGTTTCCTCAGTGCCATGGGTGCATACAATGACTGGCACACCCCCTCCTCACTCCTCCTCGGCCAGCCACCATATGTCCAGCCAGAGCGTGCTTCATATTTATAGGACAGGGTGATGTGCCCTGTCCTATAAATAAGGGGCATGCTCTCTGCCTGGACATACAGCAGCTAACTGAGGAGGTGTAAGGAGGGCTGTGCTGATCGTCATATGCACCCCGAGTACCAAGGGAATTGGGAAGGTGACTGGGGGCAAGGTTGGTGCTGCCATGTGGTGGGGGCTGCTAGATGCCTGAGATTTCACGTTATCACAGTCTGGGTCAGCAATTGGCAAAGAGGGATCCACTAGCACCAGGGATATTATTTTGTACATTATGGGCTGGCATTCAGTGGGGGAAGTGGACCACAAGCACCAAGGATATATTTTTTTACAGAATGGGCCATCCATTGGGGGGGACCACTAGCACTGGAATATTATTTTGTACAGAACAGGCTAATGATTGGAGGGGGGCCACTAGCATGTTCGGGACTGGGCAATTGTGGGGGCAGTGCAGCACTAATCTGCTTCACTACCCATGCAAACGAGACCATAATGGGCATGCAAATAGCCCCTTAGCACCTTGTATGCCCAATGGGTTCATTTGCATGGGTCCCTTTGTATATTGCAAAAAGCACTCTGGTACTATCCATTCTGGCAGCATACTTCTGGAGCCCTATCGGGGTAACACTAAGTGACTTAGTGCTGGGCTGTCATGGTCTTATATTCGGTAGAACAGTGCCAGTGCACTATTTGACTGAATATAGCATCTTTGGGCATCACGGCAATCACAAGGCACAGTGCAAATTTTTGTGCTCACTTTTCTCAAATGTGAATATCGGGGCCCTGATCTGAGATCTGCATCTCACTGGCATTAGGTGCCACAAAACAAATATAATGTTCAACATTTGCATAGCTGCTGCAAATAAATTCATCACCAAAACATCACTCACTAGTGTACCTGCAACAAAAGAAGGAATAAATAAAATAATAAAAAAAGATCTGAAAGAAGTTTAAAAGACAATCCCTTGGATTCACACTCAGGAGAAGATTTACAATGCCAGTCAGATGCCATTGATTGATTTCATTAACACAACTGAAGGTACTGTATCCACACAATTATTCAGCTGGCAGGGAATAATACATAACCATAAATACTGCTCTAGGTAACTCAATATTGTTTCCCCCATGTCAGCACCCTGTTTCCTTATGTGTACAGGTAGCAGAACAGAGATTACTTTGTTGGAAAAGTAGAAATCTTTCCAAACTAAAATGGGTATATCTAATTAGAACTTTGTTGCTTCCTCTTCTCACCTTCCTGCATTATGACTCCCTCCTACCTGAAGTAGAAACAAAAATACGTATCATCAGCCAGTCAAGTGATGCAAAGAGCTGAGGCTCTATGTGCCTTACCTCTCCCATGCTGGTGACCCAAGTTCAGGAATGAGCTCAGGGCGCCAGGGGCAGCTGCAGGGGAGGTCTGGGAGACGATTGAGAGGCCGCCAGGCAGCTCTCCTTTCCTGGATTGGGGAGGTTATCCCTCCCACCCTTGTCTGCCACTAAGTGGATGCTTGATGGTAGTGCAGGCAGATGGGGGGGCCTAGGCACTAGGCCAGGTGGGAGGATCAGGGCCATTTGGGCCAAAGCATGCATGCATGCCTCCACGCACATGCGCAACCTTGCACCAAGACTCTGGGGAAGTAAGGGGAGAATACCAGGAGGAAAACACCCTGGGCAACAGGATGAAGACTGACCCCTCGCAGATTCTGCACTGATGGCCAGGCACCCACTCTAGTCCTGTGGCAGAGGATGATGGCAGTAAGGTAAGCCCCAGAGTAGCCGGTGACGGGGCTGGGGGGTGGCAGTCAGAAGGGGGTAGCCGAGGTGCGAGGAGCAGAAACACAGAATGTACTTTAGCTCTTGACCTGATTGGCCTGCACTAAAATCCAGCACTTCTGACCTCCGGGACTGAAACCTATGGCACTATACGGCCATACAGTAATTTTAGCTGCACCTTTACTTTGGGGGGGAATTTTTTTGGCTCTCTCACCCACCCCCACCTCTGTCCTTTATTAAATACACCTTCTCCCTGCCTGCACTTGATTGTGGCTTTCCAATTAGTTGGCTGGAAGGCTGCTTGGGGTCTCCTGATTGGTGCATACCTTTGGCTGAACTACTCAGCTCCCTGAGTCTGTTCCCTTTGACCATACATTAAGCTTACCTTGCACCATCATGAAGGGTAATATTCTCCTGCTCTGTCACTTAGTTGGCCTGTCCCTTTTAATTCTCAACTGTAGTACCATCCAGAAGCAAACTCATGAACACTACACAAACTCGTGTCTCATTGCCCCCCTTTACTCAAATCTGGCCAGCAACTTTACTTATGGCACTGCACCTTTTTCCAACCACCTTCCACCACTGCAACCCGTAGTCTGGTTTCAGCACTCTTCATCCTTCAATGCCAGGGTGCTCCTCCTTGCATCCTTGGGGTGCCTTAGACCTTAACCTGCTTAGTCCTCGAACCCCTCCTCCCGTACTCCCAGGAAGGGGCAGGCTAGGATATTGAAATCGCTACTGTATTATGTTAAAAAAATCTGCTCGGGAGACATTGAGCTCAATCCTGGCCCACCTACCTCTATTTCTGCTCCCTCGGAAATGGCAAATCTTAAGGGTTTGAAAATCTGTAGCCTTTTAAGAAAAATGGACTTGATCCAAACCTGGCTGAACCATTCATCCCCAGATGTTCTTATCACTGAGTCCTGGCTTAAACCTTCCACTCAGGATACTGAAATTAATTTCCCTTCTTACAAAGTATACAGAACGGACAGACAGGCCAGAGGAAGCAGAGTCACTATCTATCTACAGGATAAGTACAGTGTCTCTATTACTAACTCCACTTCAGAGCCTAAAGAATTTGAGAGTCTTTCCATTAAGATACCTAGCTCTCCCTCCCAATCAGTTGAAATGATTAGCTGTTGCAGGCCCCCTTCGGCTGGTCTAAAGTTCCTTCAGCATCTCAGCACCCTACTTGATTCTTCATCCCCAGAGGTCATAGTAGTGGGCAACCTAAACCTTAACCGGTACTCTTTCTGTTCAAAACCCCTTAAGGACTTGTGCTATGATTTTGGGCTCCATCAACTCATTATGGAACCCACCTGACCTAACACAAAAAACCCTGCCAACAGCTCCCTACTGGATATCATTCTAGTAAACAAAGCACATCTGTTCTCCCATGTGGGTGTCTTTTCTAGTGATCCCAGTGATCACTGCATTATTGCATGTGTAAGGTCCCTACCAAAAACTATCTCATCCTCCAGGTACATCTTCAAAAGGTGCCGCCAGAACCTTGACATTCCCACCTTCCTCACTGACTTGCAACATGACTGGCAAGAATTCTTTCTTGCACCTTCTGTTATCGAAGCCTATAATATATTCCATAACATTCTAACAGACACTATCAACTGGCATGCCCCAATAAAAAAAATCAGAACAAAGAAAATCTCCTGCCCTTGGTTCTCAACCAGCCTTAAGAAGGCTCTTCTACCTAGGGGTGCCTGGTGGAAAAAGGCAAGAAAGACTAAGTTTCCGGCTGACTGGACTGCCTTCAGAGCAGCTGGAAATCAGTGCACAGAGCTTACAAGGGTTGCTAAGTCCAGTTACTATAATAACAAACTAGATGCATCTACCCACTGCTCCTCCTCATTTTGGAAGACCCTTAAAGAGGTCGAGGATTTCAGGGCTTCCAACTCCCTTCCCTCCAAAATCTCTGACAGCAATGTCATGTACACAGACAAACATGATATACTTAACACGTTTAACAATCACTTTGCCTCAGCAGGCCTGGCTTTTGACTCCTTCCCCACCAACGCTCTGCATAAACAACTATGTGGTCAAGACAAAGCTAACCCCGCCCACACAATGGCTGTACAACCCTTCTCCTTCAGCCCAATCTCCCTGAAGCAGGTAGAAGATGTGCTTTTCAAGTTAGACACCAGAAAAAGTGCCAGCGCAGACCTTATAGACCCATACTTTCTAAAAATCAGCTCCCATATTCTAGCCGTCCCCATAACCCACATCTTCAATTTGTCCCTCAAGCAAGGTACCCTTCCTGAGAACTGGAAAACTGCCCATGTCATCCCCCTGTTCAAATCAGGCGATCCTGCCAACCTGAATAATTACAGGCCTATCTCTCTACTTCCCACCCTGTCCAAAATGCTGGAAAAACTAGTTAACCAACAGATCAGAGACCATCTAGACTTACATGACCTACTCAACCCTTTACAGTCAGGTTTCAGACCCCAACACAGTACTGTCTCTGCTTTTGCCAAAGTTACCAATGACTGGCTGAATGCCTTGGATGACAAACTCTATGTGGGTGCTTTGTTTTTGGATTTAAGCAAGGCTTTCAACAAGGTGGACCATGCTCTTCTCTTGGATATCCTCCGCAACATTGGCCTTGACTATGCCTCTCTCAATGGTTCATCAGCTACCTCTCCCCCCTAAAAATCCTTCCCAGAGGTGTACCCCAAGACTCTAGCCTGGGCCCCCCTTCTTTTTGCAATCTATATCAATAATATAAACGTTGGTATTCAACTAGCTGATATTCATCTATTCGCCGACGATACTGTCTTATACATCTCCAGACCTACCACTGACAAAACTTGCTCTGACCTTCAACTCGAGGTCAATCACCTCCAGAAAAACCGCTTGCACCTAAAACTACTTCTTAAAGCAAATAAAATGAAGGTTATGCTCTTCTCACCTTATTACAAATCTCCCCCTTCTACTTTGGTGGGTACACAAATTCCTATTACCACCCTCCTCAATGAACCCCTGGAACTTGTACATAAATTCAAATACCTGGGGATTGACCACAAATTGACCTTTTTTGATCACACAGAGGAACTATCCAAAAAACTCAAACAGACACTTGGCATATTCTTCCGCATCAAGCATGTACTAACCTTGGAAGTGAGAATTAGAATCGTACAATCTACCTTCCTCCCCCTACTCAACTATGGGAACTTCCTTTACGGACAAGGGACTAGCACAGCTTTAAAAAAGTTGGCCATTCTATACCATCGTGCCCTACGCTTCATTTCTGGAGCTTCTTTTACTACTCGTCACTGTTCCTTATATGCCCTAGTTGGCTGGATCTCCCTCAGTCTAAGATGATACAGAAATGCAGCAACCTGGACTTACCGGGCTATTATTAAGAAACTGCCCCTATACATCTGCCTGCCCATTTGTTCTCCTGGTCTATATGCACTAAGAAGCTCATCCTATTTCTCCCTAGTTATTCCTAGAGTGAAAACTCATTTTGGCAAAGCTTCTTTAAGCTGCTCCCTTCCCTCCCTGTGGAACAAGCTGCAAAAAAACATTCATATCCACTCCTCTTACCATGACTACTTTTAAAACTTTAATTGCCAGGGCTCCCACATAAATTTGCAAGTGCGTGTCCTAAATCTTAGTGCTACGCTTATTCCCCCTCTCCCACCTCTATTTCCCTTCTCCCTACATTAGCTCTGTATCCTCATGTAATATCCCTTTTCTCCTCTCATGTATATGCTCCCTATGTCTAACTCCTACCCGAGGTGTACTATATTATAATTTACCTCTGTTTTCACGTCTTTCTACTTCCCTAGTAGGCACCTGCCCTATATAGTGATCCTGCCTTACCATTATAGGAAGCTACACTGTATAAACTGAACTGTACACCAAGTTAGATGCCATGTTGGCTTATACTGTATGGATCATACTGTGTATACTGTATATTATGTAAATTGCTATGCTCTTGCTCTCTTGAAAATTATCTTATTATGCTGAATACACTTCTTGTCCTAATGTTAACCTTGTAACTACTCCCAGGTCCATCTTGTAAATGAGTTTTGCTCAACGATGTTTCACCTGGCTAAATAAAGATTTATTGATTGATTGAAAAAAAAAAGGAAAACAAATAGGTGTCATCTTTTTTCAGGGTCTATGTAGGTCTTGTTTGAATCGTATTAAGCCACATGCTACATACAGAAACTTGGCCGGGGGGTGTCAAAATGGTGAACCCTACTGTATTCCTGATATCTAAATTTTGTATTGTAACAGCCCCTGTTTTGAAAGGTTTAGAGAAGCCCTGGGTTCACATGACAAAGGAATGGCTTCTATAGATGTATCAGGAATGGCAAAAGGTGAGAACAAAAGGATTTCACATCCTGCATATGCGCAGGCACAGTTCATCCCTTTCAGGAATTCTAGCACATTCTGTGACTGTGGACCTCAGCTGTTGATAATTTCTTTTAGCTTTTGACTTAACCACCAGGTATCAACATTTTCAATTGAAACCAACTCTTAATGTACTTGTCTCTAAGGGCTATCTATCCAACAACCATTTTGAAGAACAAATGAAACTTTTGGCTTGTTCTGAAAACCACTGCAACTGTGCCCTTACAGCTCCTTGCATTACTAACTGGTCACTACCTCATGCATCATTCTGATGGAAAGGAACCTGTTAAAAAAAGGGCCCTGCTGCCCCAGAGAAGCAACTTTAAACCCCTTTTAAAACATCTAATACTGCTGCTGTTGCTTCTCTCTGGCAACATTCACTCTAACCCCAGCCCACCACGACTTGGCCACAAGGTTACCAGCAGTGCAGGGTCACTCTTCTTGGCAAGCATTAACATCTGCAGCCTCCTCTCCAAACTTGATACCTTCTCTGCCTGGGTTTCCCAACACAATCCAGACATCCTATCAGTGCTGGAAACATGGCTGTCTCCGAAGATACCTGACTCCGCAATAGCAATTCCCGGATATGTAGTTTTCAGACAGGACAGACTTACCACGAAAGGAGGAGGCTGTACCCTCTGCCTCAAAGAGTCCCTCATTGGTCATGTCATGCCCATGCCCATACCCAGAAATGACATCCAAATCCTTGCTGCCAAAGTACTTCTCAGAACTCATAACAGGATCCTGACTGTTGTCTCTGTCTATATACCACCCAAGTTGAGCAATCTGGGCTTTCACTCCCTCCTTGACTGTATCAACTCCCTGGATCAGAATACAGACGTTATCCTGCTTGGTGATTTCAACATCAACTGGCTGGCCTCCAGCTTGAATAGTTATAAGGATGCCTTAGCTGCTGCTAACTTCTCTAAATGGTCAAATCACCTACTAGAGTAAACTACAGAACAGGGACCTGTACACTTCTAGACTGGGTGCTAACTAATCGTCCAGAGCACATCTCCAAAGCAACAGTCCTCCCAGACTCCTTAAGTGATCATTCCCCTATCTTGTGTATCTGGACCAACAAATACACCAAACTCCCCCCCAAAATTATTAACAGGACCCCCGGTCATCTTGAGTCACTTAAAACACTCCTTCGTGAACATGACTGGTCACCAATTGATATAGCTCCTGATGTAGACACAGCACTTGAATACTTTATCACCTGTTTCAACTCAGCCTGCGATGTTCATGCTCCGTTCAAGAAGCGTAAGATCAAGGGTGTCGATAACCCATGGATGACACTAGGCCTCCTTAAGCAAATGAAGTCTCGAGACCAGCTCTGGTATTGTGCTAAGGCTACTGGCACCCAGACTGATATCCAGGCCTACAAAACAACAAGGAATGCATGTACCAGAGCAATCCGCCATGAGAAGGCTAACTATTACAGGAACGCCTTAGCCTGCACCTGGAATGACAGGAGTAAATTCTGGCGTAACCTTGCTGAAGTGACTGGATAGGATCCCAAAACAACAACCACAATGTTGAACATAGATGGTACCATCACTGTTGACCATGTAATCATTGCCAACGCATTTAACACCACTTTTGCTGACCTTAGTCATGTGCTACCCCCTAACATTTTTGATCCCACAACAGTCAACCCAGCTCCTGTTAGTTCAGGTTTGCCACCAGGGCATCCTCCTTTCCATTTCAAAGCAACCCCAGAAAGCCTAGCTAAAAAACACATTCTTAAAGTGCTTGGAAAGTCTAGGGTCAGTGGCGATTCACTGGATATGAAACTTCTCACCCTCACCATTGACAAAGTCCTGCTCCCACTAACCAAAATCCTCAACCATTCCCTCATGCTCTCCCAGTTCCCCGAAAAGTGGAAACTGGCAGTGGTGACCCCAGTCCATAAAAGTGGTGGCAAGACTCTCACGAACAACTACAGGCCTATATCCATCCTCCCTCCTCTATCCAAAGCATTGGAATGGATAGTGGCTGATCAACCCACAGAGTACCTTGTAAAATACAGCCTGCAATGTTCCCAGCAGCATGGATTCCACAAAGGGCACAGCACTACCACGGCACTCCTCAAATTCACTACACATATCCAACATGCACTTGATGAGGGCCAGTTGGTTGGCGCCTCTTTTATTGACCTGACTAAGCCATTTGACACTGTCAATCACTCCATTCTCCTCAAATAATTATCCCTCCTTGGTCTTTCAAGTGAAACTACCCTCTGGTTTCAAAGCTACCTCAGTAACCGGACCCAACAGGTCAGGATTGGTGAATTCCTCTCGTCATCCCTACCAATCCACTCGGGAGTACCCCAAGGTTCTATCCAGGATCCCTCATTTTTCAGCATATTCCTGAACAATCTCCCTGCCTCCTGCCATGACAGAATGTTACTGTATGCAGATGATGCAGTAATCTTCAATTGCCACACTGACCGCACCTCCCTTCAGTCTCAACTACAGCAAAGTTTCACAGAAGTGGAAGACTGGTTTTGCTCACATAAACTCATCCTTAACCACAAAAAAACTAAAACAATGTTGTTGCATGGAACCCACAACAAGTACAAGGACCATGAGTTCATAATTAACAACCACGAAGGCATCGCTCTTGAGCAGGTGGATACGTTTAAATATCTGGGCCTGACCCTTGACTGCTCCCTCTCGTATACCAAACACATTGACAATATCGCTAAAACTGTGAACTCCCGTATAGGGCTACTATACAAGCATAAACATTGCCTAACGGCTGAAGCCTTGAACCTAGCTATCCAGAGCTCTGTTATCTCAACTATTGACTACGGGCTTGTTATCTACGGATCCGCTACCGATACTGCACTCTGGCGCATAGCTGTAGCCCTTAATAAGGCATGTAGACTCCTTATTTCATCTGCCCGCCTTTCTCACACATGTGACATTTACGAGCAGGCTAACTGGGTCCAGCTATCCGGCAGCCTAAAGTACCAGACCTGCATCCTAGCTAAGAAGACATCACTGGGCCTTATGGCCCCCCAGAGTCCAATCAACATTGACCCCGCAGTGTGTCCGCCGCCTAACTAGAAGATCGGACAGTCTAACCTTTACAATACCTCGCTCTCGGACCTCTCAAGCTCAGCGTTCTTACTTTGTCGGAGCCTCCACCTGGTTCAACTTGCTACCTACAAAAATCTCCAACATTGCCACGACTGGTGCTTTTAAGTGTAAACTGCGTCAACACCTTGTGTCTAGTGCCTTCTGTGATTGCTTCTTATAATCCCCTCCAGGCATACTACCCTCAAGCATCCCTCCTCACTGCCTCAGCTCCTCCTCTCTTATCCCCCATTACTGGGTATAGGATGAATCTGTCTCCTTTTCTTTTTCATCCCCCCCTTTCCTCCTCCCTTGCTGTTTTCCATCTACCACATACCCAAAGCAATGCCCTCCCCATTTCTCCCCTCCCCCCTTCTCTCTCTCTCTCTCCCATACCACCCCCTCACCACCACTCTTCTTTCTCTTTCCCCACTAACCCACTCCTAACAAAGCATCACTGAGCTGCCTATGACTTGTACTGTATAATTAACTCGCAACACAATTCCTTAACAATGCCTTTGGCTGCTATTATCGTAACCTTACTTGTCTTTTTTTTTTGTAAGTTCCATTGTAATGATCATGTTATGTTTTGTACCTTATTGTCCTTATTGCCTTGACGTGGAACCTTTATAAAAAAAGCCCTCGGCTCAAAGGTGACAGACAAAATACAAATAAAATAAATAAATAATAAATAGTAGTATGCACCAGGATAACAGGTTTTCCTCCCCAAATACTTTAGAACAGTATTCCATAAAGTTAAACAATAGAAATTGTTCCTGAAACATATGGCTACACTACAAAGAAAACTGTTATACTCTCTCATTTTGGAGAGGAACTTCTCCCTCCCCCCATCCCTTGGAGTAGAAGCAATGCCCAGAAGGTAGAGTGTTTGAAGGTACACACTAGTTGACTAACTCCTCATTCCAAGACATATGTAGTACGTCCTATGGCTTGGAATTCATGGCAAAATGTCCATTAGAGAGTGTCCCTAAAACATAAGAAATTGGCAGTAAGGAAATGTTTCTGTGTAACGTGATGAAATGTTTGAGACTCAACAAAACTTTCTATCTCAGTGTCCTTTTGCCTTGCTTCTCTTGGAGTCACTTAGCCTAACTTGCAATGAACCTATCATCTGGTCTGGGGGAAGATGAGGGAAGGGGAGGCCTGGAGAGAAGAGGAGGATATAAAGAAGAGTCTAGATGGGCTGGTGTGGTCCTTTTCTGACTTCAAATTTCTGTGTGTAATCTGTGTAATCTGTGTTACTAGAAGTTGTGCTAGGAATCTACTAGGGCCCATGGAAAGTGTTTTTTCCAAAATCACCCTGCAACTCTGTTTTGCTGCATGCAGATAATACATGTGGCAAACGAGATGTGCCCTCACTATACAACAGAAGGATGTTCTCCCACAAATAATGGTTGGAATGGTGAAAGAGTGCCTATGGAAAATATATTATCAGGAACAAGCAAAATTACCCAGGGGACAAGTGTCTGCTTCGTGGAGACCCTGTCACTGGATACCATGAAAAAAACTACTGAGAAAAAAACATAAAGATATGGCACAATTTAATTTATTTTTCTTGTACTCCAGGTTTTGAATGTGTAAATGAAATATCAGAATTAGTGGCCTGTTTAGACTTCTTCTAAATGATTTTGGTTGTGACTCCTAGGTGGCGCTATCATAAGGGCTACTACCCCTGCCTGTGTGACTATGTCCAGGTTGAGGGGCCTCAGTTCAGTGAACGGGTGCCTCCACCCGGAGGCAGGATCTTGGGGTAGCGCAACTGCTGTTGGTATAGCCCTCCAGGATGCTATAACCCCCCACCACCCTTATAGTTGCCTAAACAGTATAGCAACAAAACATTCACATGGACCGTATGGCAGAAATGACTTGCTCACACCCCTTGCACTTACCACCAGGGTTGGATTCTCTGCAGCTACACTGGAGACCCCCCTATAAAATAAGACCAATGATGCAACAATATGATAACAGTACTGTATCCCCACCAAGAAGGTACACACTAGCCAGCTTTAAATGTAAAAAACAACAATCTGATTTATTTAGGGGGATGTGAACAGGGGTGGGGCATGAATCTAGCAACTGATTAGCAGATCTGAATAATTCAGGCTGAACAAGCATGCGCAGTGAGTCCCTTTGATACAGTCTCACAACCCTGGGTACCCAGTATGGAATAATAGGCTAGCCTGAAGCGTTGCCTGGGGTAGGCAGGCATTGCAGCTGTTGTTGGGGCCCTTGGGAAAGAAAACAATTAGTTTGCATATCAATCCAGAATTTGTAATCCGGAGCCGGATGGCTCAGTTCATTGTAATAAACCCAAACAAACAAATTAGATGGTAGACAAAAATGATTTGCAGCTTTGTTGCAAGGAGCTACCCTGCTTGTATTCACACTACCCAGACCGAATGATGATCCGATGAAATGAGATCTGGTATAGATGGCTTGGTGAAGCAGGAGGAAGATTCCCTCATGGTTCTTGTTGAAAGGCTGGTCTTAAGGATGCAGAAGCAGGTCAAACACTGGCTGAAACATGCACGGCAAATGTCTCAAACTGGTAGGCCACGCAAACACTTCGGCAAACTAAGCACATTTATATGTAAGGCTCTGTACTTCTTTGGTCCTTCCAGCTAGCTTACAGGCTGATTCTTCATTTCAGCTTGATTGCTGCATGAATCCCCTGCTGCTGTGACCCCAACGTGGGCCAACTCTGGACACTCAGACCCGCAGACTGACGACCGGTAAAGTCTAGGCCTGGCAGGCCTAACCCCTGAGAGCTGGCAAGATGCCCAGAGGCACACACACTGAACCCTAGGGCAAATCGAATCTGAACAAACTGAGCAGTTACTCCCTTTTATATGGGGCTGAGGTCCAGAGATTCTATTGGCTGCCAAAGCTGTCTTAAACAGTTCCCAGATATTAATTGGCTTGCTTTTTGGCACCTAGGAAATTCCCCATAAATCTCTGGCATTTTCCCAGAAGCCCCTTTGTTAAATCCTGGCTTCCGATTGGTTATTGGCTGCTAAAATGGTGGCTGCAGGTGGTTTCTAAAGCAGTCTATCTTACTGTCCCCACAAATAAAGTTCTGGTGCAGCCAGAAGCAACATTATTTTTATATACATTCCCCACTGTCTTGTAGCCCCAATAATTCTCTCTGATACAAGTCCACTTTTAATTAAATAAACAGTTCCCTCGGGGAGTCGCGGCTCCCATAACACACTGCCCCTAGAAACACTGCAGAGCTTATGAATATTCATGAAGGCACTCTAGGCTGTAACCTTTGCCCCTCACCTTTGTCCCTTAACTGTCTGGTGCACCAGAGGCAGCGCTTTAGGTGTCTGCCTGTTCATTTATTTAAAAATACTTTTCTGCGGCTGTGTTTTGTCCCCGGTGCCTATTTTAACTTAGGCATGGCAACGGGAACCATGGAAGACACATTTTTAACTTTGACCACAATGGCGGTCAGATGCGCGGAGCATCCTTCACAAGCGTCACGGCGGCAGCTTGAGAGATGCCGACCGCTGGAGTGGAGCCCTGGAGGAGGCGCAGGGCTCATGTCAACCAGAGCAACACTCGAGGAAATGGAGAGCAGCCAAATGCCACGGAGGAACAGGACGGATGGCAGGAGACAGTGGGAGCATGCCCGGAGGTGCATTACAGGTAAGCCCCCAATTGGGGGGGTGATACACTCTCCCCTGCCTAGGAAAGCTTGGTGTCTGCATCAAGTCCATAATAGATTGGCAACCATTAACACATTACTAGATATACTCTTACTAATACTCTAACAGTATCACATAGTAGAGTTGTCATCTACCACAGTTAACCATAGCATTTCACCTTATTCCCATCTTACTATACCCCTTGTCACACTGAGTGGGCACCTTAACTTGGGTAGAGGCTTTGGTCTGGGTGGAGGCCTCGAACACTATTTTGGGCAAGGAATTGGGCGTGACATAGACTCCTTTGTGCACAACATTCATGGGCAAGTTAACAGGCTGTCCTGGGGTGTCATATGTGAGTTTTAAGATTGGTTTCACCGATCTTTCTGAGCGACGTGGCAAAGTTGGCACTGTCACTTCTTGTTGTTGAGGCTCACTGTCTTTTGTCAGAGGTATTTCCGCAAAGTCAGAATCATCCAGGACATATCTTTCCGGTTCTTGATAAGCACTTTCATTAACATGGAACAGTTCACTTAGCCCACTTAGTTCATTAACACTTGCATGGTCACTTGTAGATTTACTACTTGCTTCATTGTGTTCAGGTTCATTAACTGCATCAGTTCCACCATGCCAAGGGATTCCGCCTTATCAGGATCCACGCTGTGAGCATCACTTTCTGGAGGTTCAGGCACAATGAATGAATTGGGATCTGTTAAATCAACTGGAGGTTCAGAGTCATCACTGTAGTTAATGGAAGGAATTCCCTGAAACACTCTCTCATGTTCAAAAGATGGGTAGTAGACAGTACAGAACTCATTTTCATCATCACTCTCAGCATTTTCAGTATCTGCAATGTCTGCAGGGGTGGAGACATTATTAGGAGCAACAGGCTGGGAAGCAGGAGTTTGCTCATTTTGTTGCTTGGCCCTAGTAGCAGACCCAGTTACAGGGTGTCGAAGGAGCTTCAGTCTCTTGAACATTACTGATTACTATTTTGCTGATAGGTAACAGGTGGTTCCTGTGAATGGTTTTGACAGCACGAGGGTCTCCCTCTGGACGTACTTTATACACAGGCAGATCATGTAGCTTACTACTATGTATGGAATGTGAATCCAGCAGTCGGCTATTTTGTGTTTACCTGGAGGTCCGAAATTTCTCATTGGTACTCTGTCACCTACTTGGAGCTCCTGGGCTTTAACACATTTGTCATGGCAAGTTTTTTTGGCCAGGTTTCTCTTTGCTGCCATGGTATTTGCAAGCTGATTCTTAATATACTGCAGGTAATTTTCTGACTGAACACCATCAGGAGACACTCCAAAGCATACATCCACTGGGAGATGAGCTTCTCTGGCAAACATAAGGTGGTACAGTGAAAAGCCAGTAGCATCATTCTTTGTGTAATTATAGGCATGTACAAGTACTCTTAACTGTTGGCTCCATTTTGACTTGTCTTTCGGTTGCAGGGTGCCCAGCATATCAAGCAAGGTTCGGTTAAACCTTTCTGGTTGTGGATCTCCTTGTGGATGATAAGGGGTTGTTCTAGATTTTCTTACACCCGATAGGGACAACAGTTCTTTGATAAGTCTGCTTTCCAAATCCCTGCCTTGATCCGAATGAATAGGTTGGGGGGCACCGTAATGTACAAAACACTTCTCAACAAGAACTTCGGTCACAGTTGAGGCCTTTTGGTCTTCGGTTGAATAGGCCTGTGCATATCTCGTGAAATGATCCGTGACTACCAGTACATTTGTAATGCCTTTTGAATCTGGCTCCAAACTGAAAAAATCGATACAGATGAGTTCCATTGGTGCACTTGTGATAATATTGACCAAAGGGGCTGCTCTTTGTGGTGGAGCTTTGTACGGTACTCAACACATCTACTGCAGGTTTTAACATGTTGCTCAATGTCTAGGCCCATTTTAGGCTAGTAGAAGCGTGAACGGGCTAGATCAAGGGTTCTTTCACTACCCAGATGTCCCATTTGGTCATGTAAGGCTTTTAAAACAACATTCTTGAACTTAACTGGCAGTACTAGATGTTTCCTCACAATTTCACCTTGGCTGTCAGTAAGCTATCTGTACAATTGCTGTTCACAAAGCTTGAGTTTGGGCCCCTTTTGAAGAAATAAAGCAATTCTGGGGTCACGGGACCGCATCTTAGAGATAGCTTCCCCTTTTCTTAAAGCATCAACTACTGGTCTGATCATTGGATCATAGTATTGGTCCTTGCAGATGTCAGCTGGAGTTAGCTGTGGTAAGGAACTTAAGTCTAAGGCTGCAAAATTACAGTAGGTAACTGGTATACAAGTCTCTGGAGGTCCCAAGCAGTCTGCCAGACAGTTTACAGCTTCAGAGGACAATGTTTCTTCCTGGCCAAACTTGTGGCATATTGCTTTCACAGATTGCTCAGGGATATGGTCGGAAACAAGTCTTCGTGAAAGAGCATCGGCATCTACGTGGTTTAGGCCTGGTCAGCACTCCACCGCATAGTCATATGTTGCTAGAGCAGAAAGTTATCTGTGTCCAGTAGCATCTAGTTTAGCTGTTGTCTGAACATATGTTAATGGATTGTTATCGGTCTTGACAAAGATTTTAGCACCATACAAGTATTTGTGAAATTGGTCAACTATGGCCCACTTGAGAGCGAGGAATTCTAATTTATGCACTGGATAATTTCTCTCTGAAGATGTCAGACTTCTGCTAACAAAGGCTATGGGACGCAGCCCTTCCAGGTATTCTTGATAGAGTATGGCTCCAAGGCCACTCAAACTGACATCTGTATGTAATACATAGGGCCTTGATGGAACAGCATACGTGAGTATAGGAGCGTGAGTCAATCAGTATATTATTTCCTCGAAAGCAGTGTCAGAATCAGGAGTCCATCTCTGTACAAACAGCTCATTGGGTCTGAAATTTTTTTTTTCAGTGTCTCTGCCAGAACCTTTCTTAAACTTTTTGTGAGTAGGTGGGTACCCTTGAGTTAATTTTAAGAGGGGGCAGATCACCTTGGTATAGTCCTTGACAAATCGACGATAATAGCCACAGAATCCAAGAAACCTTTGAAGTTCTTTCAAGTTGTTTGGCTTTGGCCAGCTGGTTAATGCTTCCACCTTACTGGAGTCGGTTTGTATGCCTTCTGATAACACAATGTGGCCCACGTATTTGAACTTTGAACGTATTGAGCCAGAACTCTGGAAAAACTGGCACTTGTCATTGGATAACTTAAGACCAAACCCTCAAGTCTGTCCAACACTTTGAATAAGCAAGCCTCATAGTCCTCGAGGGTTTTTGCAAAGATTATGACATCATCAAGGTAGACGAGGCATTCCAAGAGATTCATATGTCCCACTGCACTCTCCATTAGTCTCTGAAATGTTGCTGGTGCACCTGATATGCCTTGGGGCATGTGTAGAAACTCACAGAAACCCAGCGGGCAGATGAAGGCTGTTTTTTCATGGTCCTCCTGGGGCATCTGGATTTGATAGTACCCACTCCAGAGGTCAAGTACTGAGAACCGCTGGCTTCCATTGAGGCAGTCAAGGGCATCCTGGATACAGGGCATGGTGTACTGGTCCGGGACAGTCCTCTGATTCAATGTCTGGTAGTCACAAACATCCTCACCAATCCATTCTTCTTTTGGACTACCACAATCGGGTAGGCATAAGACCTCTGAGACTCTTGAATAATCCCTGCAGCCAGCATCTCTTGAAAATAACATCTAACATCATCATCATCATCTAAGGCGACAGGACCTCTCTCTCTGAATGGCCTCTCATCATGAAGTCGAATGTGGTATTCAGCCCCAGTGACACAACCTACATCCCACTCCTTCAAGGAGAATACTTGGCTTCTCTGGGGCAACTTCTGGCTGATTCTGGCTTCCCTCTCGGCAGGGAGGAGGGACTCCCTGAAGTCAAACAGGTCAGTGGTTACCTCATCACCCCCGTAGGGGCACTTCTTGCTGGGTAGCACAGCAGTATCCGTACAATAGACAGTGGCTAGGGTGCACCCTCGTTTCACCTGATCCTCTCGATCTGACACATTCTGGACTTGCAACTCTACCTGCTGAGCGTAAGCATGGGCCCAAGCAGGCAGAATGCTAGGCTTGACCAACAGTCCTTCAAGTAGTTTCCCCCTCTTCTGGGGCATCCAGCATAAGGATTTTATTCTTAACATCTGTCTTTAGGTGCACTTCACCACTGATAGTGCACTGAGTATTGGACGGTAGTACCAGTGAGTCAAGATCCTTTTCCAGACAACCCCCACAGGTTCATCCTTCTCGATCTCCTGAGTTCACATCTGTAAGTCGTAGGCTCGCTGTACTAGGGCCAGGATGTGTAGGCCCCATCCAATCCGCTTAGCTCACTTTTCTTGACAAAGTTGAGCTAACCGCCCAAACATATCAGTATTGGTACCAATCAATAGAGGGACACCATCATACAGTCCAGTCGGTGGGCACACCAAAGCCAGGATCTCCACTTGTTCATCCACCCCTGCTACAGCACTAGGAAAGGGCAACCAAATTTGTACATACACCAAGCAAGGATAGGATTTCCCACTCAACCCCCATACGTGCAGTCCTTCGAGGGGCTGGAGTGGAAGGTCAGATAAGTGCCGGTCATACCAATCCTGAAATATAATGGTTATCTGCAAGCCACTGTCCAACACAGCTCGAGTGGAGATGCCATTAACTGTCACTGGAGTTTCCATGGATGGGCCCACCATTTCGGACCAGTCTGGGGGAACATTAGCAGGAACTTGGACAGACGACTTAGCCACAAAGAAATTGGATTTGGGACTACCCGAACCTCCACTGCGATCATTTTCTGCATCCCTCTGTAGTTGCCTCATTTTCTGGAGCTCCCCTTGTAGTCTGTTTACCACTTTTTCTAAGTCCCTTTGAGACTGGCAATCTCTTTTCATATGCCCATCTTTTCCACAGTTGCAGCAAAACATGTTTTCTTTGGTTTGCTTTGGCTGCAACATCACATTGGAAGCAGGTCCCCATTCACTACTTTGGGATGGGGAGACATATGCATTTTGTGCTGGATCCGAAGCACTGACCATAAGAGGCCTTGACTTGGTCTCTCTCTCTCTCTCTCTTTGCCATGCCACAGGTGGTGCAGCACATCTCATGAATTCTCTTAGCATGGCAGTCAATTCACTTATCTCAGCCTTTAAGCAGCCATTCTCGAGGGATGCCTGAGCATAAGCTTCCACTCCCATAGCAGATGCAATTTGAGGGGGGTCATAGTCCTTATCAATGACAGCCCTAGTAGGGACACTAGGTTTCAATTGTCTGACCTCTTTTGAGCTGCAGTTCCTCCCAGGGAAGGATATCCCTAGCAGTCCTTGTCTCACTGGACTCCCTGGGGCTGGCACCAGCGTTATGGGGTTCTTGAAAGTCAGAGCCATCTGAGACTGACCCCTTCCCAAGAGCAGGAGCCACTGTAGCTACAAGTGCACAGGGCTCCCCAGAGTTCTCCTCCTCCTCAGCTTTGTGTACCTCTTTCATCAGCATATGGAAGGGCAAAGGATCAGAGCTTCATTGGTGCAGCTGCAGTTTGAGCAACACCCAGCTGGTATGTATGGCAGAGTGAAGTATATGATCCACTGTTATCTGGTCCAACTCACTAGAGGGCCAAACACCTTTTTGAAAGATTGTTTATAGGAGTTCCTCTAACCGACTCAGGTAAGCTGATAACAATTCTCCCAGCTGTTGTCTAACATCCTTGAGTTTCCACTTTAGGGCTTCGACACTAGAGGTACCCCCAAGTACATTTTCAAGGGTGACTAAATACTCTTTGGTGGTAGCATTGGGTTTAGAGGACCTCAGGGAATGGAAAGCACGTAGGGCGGGCCCCTGGAGGGTTTCCACCAAGCGTGCCCATTTTACGGCCTCTGAGCATTGCCAGTCTTGTACTAGACTAGTAGCTGAGTCCATCCAGGTCTCCAGATTGGCTTCCCCATTAGGTGTGGGGAGGATACCAGAAAACATTTTAAGTTTGCGGTAAGAGTCATAACTTGCTGGGTTGGGCGCAGGTGCAGGAGCCGGGAACAGGACACTACCCAGAGGCTTGAATAGCTTCTCTAAGTCCCTGAGGGTCCAGCCCTCCTCCAGTAGCAAGCTACCCAGGTTCTCCTCAAAACCCTCTGACAAAGGTGGAGGCTTGTGCTCTGAGGGATCCTTGCTATCTTTAGTTACCACCCTCCATGCAACTGGGGACCCATCAATGACCATAATTTTGGGCACCTTAGTGCTGTCCACAGGGTTGCTGCACTCCACTAAAGCCATTAGGATTTGGGTAGTTAAGTCAGCTTGTTGGCCTACCACTACAGACTTTCCCAGACATTCAAATTTTGAGTGGGACCCTTCTATAGTGTCTTTGCAAGTGCCCAGGAGAATATCTAGTATTAACAAAGTGTTCTGAGGGTCAATTTCATGCCCCATACACCAACTGACTAACTGATAACACAGCCATTTTCAGGAGGTGCCCATAAAAATTTAGAATGCAATCTTTGGTTGTGGCCACTAGAAGGCACAAATCCCAGTGGTGCCTCCAAGATGTAACCCCTAGGTGGCGCTATCCTAAGGGCTACTACCCCTGCCGGCATGACTATGAGCAAGTTGAGTGGCCTGAGTTCAGTGAATGGGTGCCTCCACCCAGAGGTAGGGTCTTGGGGTAGCACAACTGCTGTTGGTATAGCCCTCTGGGATGCTATAACCCCCACCACCCCTCTAGTGGCCTAAACAATATAGCAACAAAACATTCATGTGGACCGTATGGCAGAAATGAC
The DNA here is from genome assembly GCA_016271365.2 of Neoceratodus forsteri. Classification (NCBI taxonomy): domain Eukaryota; kingdom Metazoa; phylum Chordata; order Ceratodontiformes; family Ceratodontidae; genus Neoceratodus; species Neoceratodus forsteri. The sequence goes on from CM057453.1 coordinate 440,112,791, forward strand.
TTGCTCACACCCCTTGCACTTACCACCAGGGTTGGATCCTATGCAGCTGCCCTGGAGACCCCCTATAAAATAAGACCAATGATGCAACAATATGATAACAGTACTGTATCCCCACCAAGAAGGTACACAGTAGTCAGCTTTAACTGTAAAAACCAACAATCTGATTTATTTAGGGGGATGTGAACAGAAGTGGGGCGTGAATCTAGCAACTGATTAGCAGATCTGAATAATTCAGGCTGAACAAGCATGCACAGTGAGTCCCTTTGATACACTCTCACAACCCTGGGTACCCAGTATGGAATAATAGGCTAGCCTGAAGCATTGTCCGTGGTAGGCCGGCGTTGCAGCTGTTGTTGGGGCCCTTAGGAAAGAAAACAGTTAGCATGCACATCAACCCAGAACCCGTAATCTGGAGCCAGATGGCTCAGTTCGTTGTAATAAACCCAAACAAGCAAATTAGATGGCACACACAAATGATTTGCAGCTTTGTTGCAGGGAGCTACCCTGCTTGTATCCACACTACCCAGACCGAATGATGATCCGACGAAATGAGATCTGGTACAGATGGCTTGGTGAAGCAGGAGAAAGATTCCCTCATGGTCCTCGTCAAAAAGCTGGTCTTAAGGATGCAGGAGCAGGTCAAACACTGGCCGAAACATGCATGGTGGACATATCGAACTGGTCAGCCATGTTAACACTTCGGCAAACTAAGCACATTTATATGTAAGGCTCTGTACTTCTCTGGTCCTTCCAGCTAGCTTACAGACTGATTCTTATTTTCAGCTTGATTGCTGCATCAATCCCCTGGTGCTGTGACCCTAACATGGGCCAACTGGACACTCAGACCCATGGACTGACGGCCGGTAAAGTATAGGCCTGGGAAGCCTAGCCACTGATAGCTGGCAAGTTCCCTAGAGGCACACACACACTGAACTCTAGGGCAAATCAAATCTGATCACACTGAGCAGTTACTCCCTTTTATATGGTGCTGAGGTCCAGAGATTCTATTGGCTGCCAAAGCTGTCTTGAACAGTTCCCAGATATTAATTGGCTTACTTTTTTGGCACCTAGAAATTGTCCCAGATAATTCCCCATAAATCTCTGGCATTTCCACTAGGGTTGTCAGAACCTGCTGAAGTTCTGGGTTCTGGTTCTGGGCTAGAACTTTGCAAATAGTTCTAGGGTTCTAATCTTCTTTAGAACTCGAACTCTTTTGTGTGTAGGATTGAAGAGAAAGAACTGATAAATATACTGAAAGGAGAAAAAACATACATAAAAAGAGCTGCACTCTCAGCACAGCCATAATATCGGTTCACTGCACATGCAGAAAAGAGAAACACATTGAGCATCTCAAAGTGCAAATGCCAAGTATCACAATTCCATGCCTTTAGCACATCTGTATATGAGCAGCACATTCTCTCATTTTTTTTCCCTCTAAAACATGTTTAGAATGTAATTCCCAATACTTAGTTTGTTTTCCAGGCTGGCATCCCCTGTTTTTGAAATGTATGAAGAAAAAAGGCTTTTTTTTAGCAATTAGAACCCTTAACCCTTAGAACCCATGGGTGTTCTAGTTCTAAATTAGAACTCGAACCCATGGGTTCTAAAAGGGTTCTAATCTTTCTAGAACTAGTTCTGACAACCCTAATTTCCACAGAAGCCCCTTTGTTAAATCCTGGCTTCTGATTGGTTATCGGTTGCTAAAATGGTGGCTGCAAGCAGTTTCTAAAGCATTCTATCTTACTGTCCCCACAAATAAAGTTCTGGTGCAGCCAGAAGCAACACTTTCTTTATTTACATTCCCCACTGTCTTGTAGCCCCAATAATTCTCTCTGATACAAGTCCACTGTTAATTAAATAAACAGTTCTCTCGGGGAGTTGCGGGTCCTGTAACCCACTGCCCCTAGAAATACTGCAGAGCTTATGAATATTCATGAGGGCACTCTAGGCTGTAACCTTTGCCCCTGACCTTTGTCCCTTAACGGTCTGGTGCCCCAGAGGCAGCGTTTTAGGCATCTGCCTGTTCATTTATTTAAAAATACTTTTCTGTGGCTGAGTTTTGTCCCTGGTGCCTATTTTAACTTAGGCATGGCACCGGGAACCATGGAAGACACATTTTTTAACTTTGACCACAATGGTGGTCAGATGCACAGGGCATTCTTCACGAATGTGTGAGTGGCGGCTCTGAGACATGCCAGCTGCTTGCAATTAGATTTTCCGAGCCACGCAGGGCTCATTTCAACCAGGGGAACACTCGGGGAAATGGAGAACTGCAGAATGCCACAGAGGAATGGAACGGATGCTGGGAGACAGCAGTAGCACACCCGGAAGTGCATTAAAGGTAAGCCCCCAGTTGGGAGGGGGGTCATTACATGGTTATTACGAGTGTTTTGTTGTAATTACTGACATTATTCTTTTGGTGGAATTGTATGTGGGAATGATTATGGTGCATTTTAGTTTGCATAATTCTTTCTTTTCAATAAAATTCCGCTACTCATCATTGATAAGTACAATGGGATCTTTTACATTCACCTGGACCGTGACAGGAGATGGGCAAAAAGGGACCACAGTTCAGCATCTCATCTGAAGGACAGCACCTCAGTAGTGCAATACCCTCCTCATACTTCACTACAGTGTCACTCGTGGAAATTACCTCAAGTGCCTGGTGTGGGGCTAGAACCCATAAACTTCTGATCTTCCAGTGCCAGAGGTGAGCATGCTAACTACTGAGTCACTAACAGATCGCTTCAGGTTGCTTGTGATTACTATCCCTATCCCTAGCTCATTCTCCTCATCCAAGACTATGACCTTCACCCCCCCCCCACCCTACAGTCTGTACTCAGCCCTGGGGTTCTTGCTTCCTATGTGCATTACATTGCACTTTTTAGCAGTGAAGCCCAGTTTGCAGATTTCAGACCACTTCTCCAACCTGGTTGAAACTGAAGAATTTGATCAAATTTGTCTGGCATTACCTCCCTGACATAAATCCATGCAACCTGCTATCCTGGAGTCATTTTGCCTCAAGAAACTTGACCAACCTTTCCTTTAGGAAGGTTTCCATCAGCTTTTAAAACTTGATGTCAAGCTGACTGGACTATAGTTCCCCAGTTCATCTGTTTGTCCATTCTTGTACAGGGGCACCACATCAGCTGTCTTTTACTCCTGCTGACCACCCCTGTGTCCAGTCAGAAGTTAAGCAGGCCAACCAGGGGCACTTCAAAGACTACCAACTCCCTCAGCACTCTCAGGGGCATGCCTCCTGGCCCTGGGGACTGGTCTGCTGTGAAAGCCTTGAGCTCTCTGAAGATTCTGCCTCTGTTATTGCTTTCTCTCTTATCACCACCACCCCACCCCACCATCCTGATTTTCCGCTGTGGAAGTGGTCCACCCTCTTTTGTGAAGACTGAGCAGAAGTATTTATTTAGTACTTCAGCCTTCTCCCTGGTTTCCTCCACCCACTCTGTCCCCATCTCAGCTTCATGATGTCCTCTTTTGTTGTTCTGTTCTGCAGGATATATTGGAAGAAGATCTTACCACCCTCTTTGGCACTCTCAGCTATTATAAGTTCTATCTCAGCTTTGGCTTGACACACTGCAAGTTGATTTCAGCTGCACTGCAACCCTGCCCTCTTTTCTCTAGGTCTTTTTGTATTTCCTGTATGCAGCCCTTTACTCTCTCACTGCTCTGCCCACCTCCTCTGTAAACCACAGCGGCTTCCTCTTTTTGTCTTTTTCCCTTCTGCTTAAAGGAGTAGTACAGTCAGAATTTGTAAAAACATATGTTGTGCAGAGTGTTTTGATTTGTGTGTGTAGTCCTAGTGTACCCTTCCCTTTGTCTGCTATTAGTTTTATTCTAAATTAGCCTGCTAGTTTTACGGTAGTTTCATGGCATCTGCAGTTCTCCATCTTAGCATGGTTTATTGCTCTTATTGTTCCTACAGTGCCTCCCATCCCATGTGACAGTAATGCATCTGGGACCTTGGATTCAGCAAGCACTGGTTTAGAGTCAATCTGCAACATCAGAACTATGATATTAAGTAATGTTCCTTATCCAGTGAGCACTAATAGCTACATTTGCAGTTTAACAATACGTGAGGGCTAATTGTGTGGGTTATTCTGTAAGAAAACAGCAAGAGTCTTTACTAATTAAAGCATCGATGACCTGGGGTGATTTGTGTGTTTTTTATGCCTGTGCGTAGTTTGATGAAATGAAAAGTATTAAAAGCATCCTATTTGTTCCTGCTGGCTATACCTGACACATATATAAATCAAAAACTATTGATTTAGAGCTATTTAGCAGAGGTCAGAACATTAGGTTCCTCTCCGTAGTACTTGCTGAATCAGTGGTCCTGGATGCATCACTGTCACATGGGACAGGAGGCACTGTAGAAAAAGGAGAGCAATACATTTTGCTAAAATGGAGATCCCCAAGGACCATAAAACTGCCCTATATCTAGCATGGTAATTTAGAAAAAATATTTTATTAGCAAACAAAGAAAAGGACACACCTGGACTGCGTGCACAGATCAAAACACTGCACAACATATGTTTTTGCACATTTTGACTGTACTACTTTAAAGGGACACTGTCAACTACTTTGACATCATACTACGTCTAGTTGAAAACCCACATTTTATGATTGCATACTGCCTCTAAAATTCACTGATGTTGCTGCTTGTTTTATTTGCTTCTTTTCTTAGTAGAACTGAAATGCATGCTAATACTGTAATTCTATCCACCCTTGTTTTGTATTGTATCCTTCATATAATCCGTATTGCATACTTCTTGAACATTAGGAAAACTTCCAAACAGTGCAGCCACTCCTGATGCAATAGTCTCTTCTCCCCACTGCATCATGAGTGTCTGGACACTCTTAGAGGTGTTCCCCAAGTCCAGGAAAAATGCAGTGGGAGTTGATCAAGGACTGTATACAAACATTTTTTGTGTGGTAACACCAGTATGGTAAGCAGTCTGTTTTTCACTTCTAAAAAGAAAAAAGAATGATAATCCAACCGCCAGCCACATCAGCAATCTCTACAGAATGTGAGCAAACATAAAACGTGTTTTTGAAACTAGGGACAATTTGAGGCCTAAGGGGGTTAATAGTATCCCTTTAACACATGTTGCAGTGACTGCCTGGACCTTCTCCTTAATTACCATCCACTTTCTTCCACATCCATGTCCTCCCTGAGTTCACCCTGTTTTTCTCCCACGCATAGTCCCCATACCTACAAAATCTGTCAATGTTTTCATGTTTAGCACTTTATGTACCATATCCACCTGGAATCACAAAGACTGGTGGCTGCTCCTTCCCAGGGAATCAGTGACCCTGATGCTTTTGACATGCCCAGTATTCATCAGTACTAGGTTCAGGATGGCCTAGTTCCTTGTTAGATTGATCACTCCCTGCATCAATAATCCAGCCTAGAATGCATCTAAGATCACTTGGATCCAGCTGTTGCTGGTCACTGGGATGCTCCAGTTCACACTGGTCATGTTAAAGCCCCCTCCCCATAACCAGTTCCCCCACCTCTGCAGCCTTTCTTATCTCATCCCAAGCTTCCTGTCTGTGATTTCATCTTAACTTGGCAGCCAGTACACTACCCCCATCCTTATTTTCTTCCCTATCCCTGATGGCAGCTGTGCCCAAAGTGTCTCAGCCCCCTCATGTCTTCCCTTGTGACCTTAATACCATCTCTAAAATAGCTGTACTACATTGCATGTGTCACCAATAAAAATCTCATTTAAACAAAAGAACTTTTCATGGGTTTCTAAACTATGAGGGTCTGTGTTCATGCATGTTCTTTAATATTACTTCTTATTGTCTTAAAGGGCAACAAGCAGCACTAAAAGCCCCATACCCAAGTGTGTGGCTGATTCCAATTTACACTTTGTGTGCAAAAACATTTTTTTTTACTTACTGTTTACTGCAGTATCGCAGACTTAGCAGACTCATTTTACTTACTTGCAAGCTGACATTTTCTGCGTAAGCTCCCAAGTTGGGCTTACCTGTCTGGGCTATGGCTCCACACTGCCATGCAAGTGGTCCTGGGTGGGCTCTGGACCCTTAGGCGCCCCAATGTCCCTTGCAGTTGTGGCCACCGATCTGTGGTATCTCGGCCCCATGTATGGGAGGGGACCAAGCTCCGTGACTGCGTTCTGTGCCTCTGTGCGCTTAGGAGGGGATTCAGCGGTCTGGTGGCTGACAGCACACCAGACCACAAATTGTAAATAAACAAGGTGGTGGCCCATGCCCCACTGCACATGCACAGCCACAGAGAGACAAAATTTAAAGAAGCCGTGGGTCCAATGTAAGAAAGCACCACAAAAGGGCACATAATGGAGCAATGTGCTTCGGGAGCCCCAGTAAGGTAAAGGGGCTCCCACAGGTTAAATAAAGGGTGTCCTGGTGCCAGGTGAGCAAGGAGAGCCAGGACATACAAAAAAAGGTGAGAAACAAGTAAATGCCTGAGCAGGGACTTGAACCCAGGCTGCCTGGAATACCATTCCCACTGCACTAACCAGCTGCACCACTGAGACAACTGGAACCTGTATTGTCCCCGAGCACATTACTCTTTCTCAAATGCACAACCCAATGGCAACACAAATATTTACTTGTAACAATCACACAGGAGTGCAGTGTACATATTTATGGAACATATATAAACAGTATTCTGGGTGTCCTGGATTCAAGTCCCAGCTCAGGCACTTACTTCTTTCTCACCTCTGTTTGTATGTGTTCCATAAATATGCACACCACACTCATGTATGATTGTAACGAGAGCCAGGACATGTAGTTACCAGCCCATGAATGGGCTTAAATAATAATGTATGGGGCAGTGTGTGTTGGGGGATGAAAAATAAACTAAAATGGCAGCCCCATGGGGCTACAAAACATAGGAGGCTGCTGGGATAGGATCAGAGAGCATTGAATTTGACCATGCGAGCAGCAACCAATCAGGAAGGGACTGCTGGAAGACTATAAAATGCTGCTGATCAACCCGACAAAAGGATTAGATTGTGAGACTTTATTTATAGAGTGTTGGAGTGATGGAGAGACAGTAGACAGGCTATTCAGCCCAAAGCCTGCACTCCAGACTAGATGGCAAGCTCAGCCCTAGCTGTCCTATGGAGATCGTGAGCCGGATGCGCCTGGAAGAACAGAGAGTTGGAGAGACTGGAACTTGGTTGCTGACCAGTAAATTGTGGAGTCTGCAGCTGGAAAGCTGGAAGGGAGAGAGAGAGATCAACAAGTGCTACACAGAGAATAGTGTGCCATCCTGCAAGTGAGTTCTGCAGCTGTGGCAAAGTACAGCGTGAGCTAGCTGTGTAGCCCTTGGTGGGGCAAGTTAGGAACTGAACTGCTGAAATCCTGACAGACAGTGTGTGTGTGTGTGTGTGTGTGTGTGTGTATGTTGTTGTGGCTAGAGACTGTGTTAGAACCAAGTCACTGAGAATAAGAAAGGAACCAAGTGAGAGCACAGGGGTTAGAGACTGAGCCGGAGCCCCAGCCACTACCTGTGTCCTGCAGAGTGTGCAAAAGAGGGGTCCAGAGGACCACTTCTGCCTATCCCTGGACTGAAGAGGATGGAGACTGGCGAAGATGACGAGAGGCCTGCCTGGTGAGCACTCTCAGCAAAGGCCTCTGAGGCGAAGACTGGAAAGGCCTGGCAGGTGAAGACCAGCATTCTTCAGTTTCTTTGGCCAACTCTGCTGCTGTGGTGGTGCACCAGCGACCTGATACCTTCACGGTACAGCAAAATCAGATCACTGAACAACCCCCCCCCCCTTTTGAACTTCTGAACTGTAAGTACCTAGAGCTGCATTTTTGGTGAGTCTTTATTTAGCTAGATAACTAGGTTGAAATTAAAGGGGGTTAAATCCTGGGCAGAACTTTGACAGAAAACTACAGCCAGGCCTGAAAGCTAAAGTTAAGAGTTGTGAATTCAAAGTTTGGGCCCCAACGAAAGATCCCCACATCAACTTCTGAGCCATGGTGTGGTACCCACCAAAGAGACTAGACACTGTCTGTCAGATGCTATTTCGGGGTTGGGTGCAGCCAAGGAGATGAGGATTCAGAGGGGCACTGTATGCTAGCCAATTATTACTGTAGTTGTTGCTTTGCCTCCCTCGTCCCCAAAAATAAAATACTGTTATTGTTCATGTTATTTGCTGTTCTAGAGTGTTATTGTAAAGAAAGGTGGTACTGTTTCTGGGGCAGCTAAAGTATTTTTCTGGAGGATGATAACCTGCTATTTGCCCACAGGTATTATCTCTCACTTCCTCGGGTGGAGGCACTGCACTACCCTACAACTAACCCTTTCAACCCAGGCTGGCTCCCTCAGAGGTGTATGCTCTGAGGACCTTGAAGGCTCCGGAACAGCTGAAGGTGAGTAAAAGGGGTGTTACAACTGGAGGCACCACTACCTCACCAAAGTGCAACTTTGAAATTTTGGTACCCCCTCCCCCAAAAGAAGGAAATGGCAGTCCAAGAGATAGAGGAATGGTACCTGTTCATGGGTTTGGACCCCCAGAAATTGCTCCTTATAAAAAATGTGGTGGAGGAGCGAGACAAAGAGTCTATTTTGGGAGTGCTGGAAGAGGTTCTAAAAGATTTGGGGAGCTTACAGATACAGAAAGTGACCAAGGAACCAGGTGCCAGGTTCAGAGCATTAATTTTGGAAACTGGGACAGACACAAGGACTGTTAATATGCTGGCCACAGTGTCCTCAGAAGGGTCCCAAGAGACTTGGGTGGTGATCAGCAAAGGGAGCATCAGCAGTTGTTCCCTCTCTTCCCCTCACCCTGGATGGGGGAGGATTTCAAGACCAAGCTCAACATGTTGTTGGCCACTGAAGACAAGACCATGCAGGACCTCCAGGCTTTGTTCCCCGAGAAAGGGGCTGTCCCCATAGTGCTCCCTAATAGGGTGACCCCTTATGTAGATGCCCTGTACAAGCAATATAAGAGGCTGCAGACTTCCTCGGGGGCCCGTCCAACTCCTGAAATTTGGCTGTTAAAAGAATTTTTGGCTGCCTACGGCATAAAGAAGTCCAGAATGACACCCTACCACCCCAAGGGGGATCTACAGCCCCAATGCTTGAACAAGACTCTCCTTGATATGTTTGGTACCCTGGACCCAGCAGACAAAAGCTAATTGAGCCAAAAGGACAGCTACCTTGTCCGTGCATACAATTGTACAAGAAAGGATGCCATGCACCGATCCCCTTTCTTCCTGATGTTCAGGCATGAAGCCAGGCTGCCCGTGGACTTATGCTTTGGAGTCTCCCCTGACAGTGCTTCAGAAGAGTCCTATCTTGAGTACACTCGCAAGCTCCAAGAACAGTTACTACAAGCCTACCAGTTGGCAGCCGAGGCAGCAGCAAAGTCCAACAAAAGCAATAAGCAAAGATATGATAACCGGATGAAGCATCAAGTGCTACAAGTGGGAGATCAGATGTTGTTTCGGAATCACAGCGTACAAGGTAAACACAAGATTCAGGACTGGTGGGCCTCAAAGTCCACTTAGTCATGGAACAGTTGCCAAATCTACCCATGTACAAGATCCGCCAAGAACAGGGGAGAGGTCTAGAAAAGACTGCACAGAATTCACCTGCTCCCCATTGATGAAATCATGGCAGACCCTACTCCTGAAGCTATGGCTCCCACTTGAAACAGGCCCAGAACAAGGAGCCAGACTCCGAGAACAAGTCAAGGAAACATTGCACCACATGGGCCTCCTGAAAGGTCTAACTCAAACCTGAACACTGGTTCGCCTGGGCCTTATGAGCGGTCTGCATTAGACAAAAAGCAGAAAGAGATTGTTGGTCCCTACAGGCCTCCTGAAAGGTCTACATTGAACCTGAATACTGGTCAAATCAGGCCTTCAGAGTGGCCTGCTTCAGATACAGATTCAAGTGACTCAGAGCCTTCTGAATGGGAGAAGACAAGTCCTACTGGCAGTATGTGCCAGAGGCAAGTCAAGAATTGGACCAGTGGCAGATGGACTGTAGGAATTTACAGACCTCCACAAGCATAGCCCCCACTGAACCTAGACCAGCTTTGAATCCCAATGCAGTACCCTTTACCCCCATGAGAAGGCCCAGTACCCCAGTATCCAAACAAGAGATGGACATTGAAATGGACAATGCAGTTGACTGGGGCCCTGGTGAGCAAGTTCAAGCTAATATTGTTTTGCTGCACAATATCCCTATGCTGCCAGCAGAGCCAGGACAAGTAGAGGTACCCCCTGCCCCTACAAACACTCTCACACCAGACCTAGCTCTGCTAAAGAGGTCTGAAAGGCAGCACAGACCCATTATCAAGCTCACCTATGATACCCTTGGTGCCTCCACCAATACCCCTTTGTTTGTTACCCATAAACATATCTTACCCCAAGTGCATTCCCCTGCCACCATGCCCAGGTACTGCTCAGAGATAAAGTTCAATGCGGGGAAGTGTGGGCTTCTGTTGCAAGTGTAGCCTGTGATAGATAGCATTCGATGTCTAGGTAGGCAATGCTATACTGATTTCTTGTTCTGACTATTTGCATGTTGATAGTTTATTTTGATAGACAGGAACCAGGTGTCTACTTAGTGATGTGTTGTGTGTTATTGATTTAAATGTTTGGGATTTTAATGGCTTGTCGGGATGTCAAGCATTGGGCAAGAGGAGTGTGTAAGCCACCTATTGGGCTTGCCTGTCTGGGCTATGGCCTCCACTGCCCTGCAAGGGCAGTACACTAGGGAGGCAGTTTAGCACAGTGGTTTAAGGCTCTGCGCTGCAAATCTGGTGACATCCAGCAGCCCAGACCTGGGTTTGAATCCCCCAGCTTCCACTTGCAGACTGTGTGATCCTGAGCAAGTCACTTAACTTCCCTGTGCTTCCCAGGTCACACCTGTAAACAAACTTTCAGCTTAGTGTGCTAGTCCTGGTTAAACAACTAACAAAAAAAAAGTGGTCCCGGGTGGACTCCAGACCTTTTGATGCCCTGATGTCTCTCATGGTTGCAGCCGCTGATTTGTGGTGTCTCTGCCCCATGTATGGGAGGGGGCCAAGCTCCATGGCTGCATTCTGTGCCTCCGGGTGCTTTGGAGGGGATTCAATAGTCCAGTGGCAGAGGGAAGGCCGGACCACAAATTGTAAATAAGCAAGATGGTGGCCCACCCCCAGTCACACATGCGCAGCTGCCGAGAGCGAAAATTTAAAGAAGCCGTGGGACCAATGTAAGAAAGACCACAAAACGGCAAGTAATGGGGGCAATGTGTTTCAGGAGCCCTGATAAGGTAAATGGGCTCCCACAAGTTAAATAAAAGGTGTCCTGGCTCCAGGTGAGCAAGAAGAGCCAGGACATGTAGTTGCCAGCCCATTAATGAGCTTAAATAATAATGTATGGGGCAGTGTGTGTTCGGATATAAACAAAAATGGTAGTCCCTATGTGACTACAAAACACAGGGGGCTGCTGGGATAGGGTCAGAGAGCACTGAATTTGCCCAGACGAGTAACAGCCAATCAGGGAGGGACGGCTTGAAAACTATAAATGCTGCAGCTCAGCCCGACAAAGGGATTCGGTTTTGAGACTTCAGAGAGTGCTGGAGTGCAGGAGAGATGATAGATGGGCTATTCAGTCCAAAGCCTGCACTCCAGACTAGATGGCCAGTTCTGTCTCAGCTGTCCCAAGGAGAGTGTGAGCCAGATGGGCCTAGAAGAACAGAGAGTTGGAGAGACTGGGACTTGGCTGCTGACTGATGAATTGTGGAGTTTGCAGCTGGAAAGTTGAGAGAGAGGGAGAGAGAGATCAAAAAGTGATGCACGGAGAATAGTGTACCAGCCTGCAAGTGAGTTCTGCAGCAGTGGAAAAGTACAATGTGATCTAGCTGTGTACCTCTCGGTAGGGCAAGTTAGGAACTGAACTGCTGAAATCCTGACAGACTGTGTGTGTGTTGTGGCTAGAAACTGTGTTAGAGCCAAGCCAATGAGAATAATAAAGGAGTAAAGTGAGAGCGCTGGGGTTAGAGACTGAGCCGGAGCCCCAGCTGCTACCTGTGTCCTGCAGAGTGTGCAACAGAGGGGTCCAGGGGACCACGTCTGCCTGTCCCTGGACTGAAAAGGATGGATACCAGTAGAGAAGACAATGAAAGGCCTGCCTGGTGAACACTGTCGACAAAGGCCTCTGGGGCAAAGACTGGAAAGGCCTGGCAGGTGAAGACCAGCATTCTCCAGCTTCTTCGGCCAGCTCTGCTGCTGTGGTGATGCACCAACGACCTGATACCTCCACAGTACAGCAAAGTCAGATCATTGAACCCCCCTTTTGAACTGCTGAACTGTAAGTAATCCAAGCTGTGGCTTTGGGGGGTCTTTATTTAGCTAGATAGCCAGGTTGAAATTAAAGAGGGTTAAGTCCTGGGCAGGACTCTGACAGAAAACAACACCCAGGCTTGAAAGTTAAAGTTAAGAGTTGTGAATTTAAAGTTTGGGCTTCAACGAAAGATCCCCATGTTGACTTTTGTGCCGCAATGTGGTACCCACCAAAGAGACTAGACACTGTCTGGCAACTGTTATTGGAGGGTCGGGTGCAACCGAGGTGAGAGGTGGGGATTCAAAGGGGCACCGTCTGCTAGCCAGTTATTACTGTAGTTGTTGCTTTGCCTCCCTCTTCCTCGTCCCCAAAAATAAAATACTGTTATTATTCATGTTATTTACTGTTCTAGAGTGTCATTGTAAAGAAAGGGGGTGCTGTCCTTGTATGTGGGGAACTGTTTGGGGGGCAGCTAAAGATTTTCCTGGAGGGTGATAACCTGCTATTTGCCCACAGGTATTACCTATCACTTCCTCGGGTGGAGGCACTGCTCTGCCCTACAACTAACCCTTCCAGCCCAGGCCAGACCCCTCAGAGGTGTATGCTGTGAGGACCTTGAGGGCCCTGGAACAGCTGAAGGTGAGAAAAAAGGGTGTTACATCTGTAACTACAAATCCCATAATCCACTGCAGCTGACATCAGCGGTGGGTTGCAGCAGTGGGAGATTCAGTAGCCTGCAGTGCATGTTAGAGCTTTTATTGTCTCTGATCAGATGTTTGCTGGTCCTGTCACTCTTCCCAGGCTATGTACAGTCCTCTGTGACTGTACTTAGCCCAGAGAAGACAGCAGGACCAGCAAACAAAAGATCAGAGCTTATAAAAACTCTAACATACAGTGTAGGCTGTTGAATCTCCCACTGCTGCAGTCCACCTCTGATGTCAGCTGCAGGGAATTATGAGATATGTAGTTACATAGGTATCAGGTTATAATAGTGAATCCTGAACAACGCCATCTAAACCACTCTGTCAGGACCGAGCAATGCCAGAATAGCAACAGGGGTAGAATAGCATATATCAACTATCGCTATGCCTGTAGCTATTCAGGCACTGATGAGGATGCAGAAGTAGCAGAAAAGTGCAGTTGCTGGCTGAGCTGCTTCCATGGCAGAGAGGGTTAGGGCAACAATAATGGCTTGATCAGAACAAAGCAGGAGACCAGGGTTCTGTTCCTGGTCTCCTGACACATTGGTTTCTCATTTCCCCACCTGAAGTGTATTGTTATTTTTTTCTAATCGCTGAAAACTGAGATTCCACGGCCCCTGAGTTTCTCCTTTTCCCTGAAATCAGTCCCCCCCTCAGAGTTGGATATTTAATTTGCAGGGGGTGTGGGTGCAGAGTCCCCTGCAAAACAAAGGTGAACAATGTGGTTGTTGCCAAAGGTAGCGGTTGTCAGTGTAGTGCACGACCACTATCATTGGCACTGCTTTTCGGGAACGGTAATATGTCCTGGTGATGTTGCTGGCAGCGCTGTTTATACTGCGCTGTTCTTGCCAGTGCTTTTCTTGCCAGTGCTGTTCAAATCTAGTGCCATTACAGAAAATGTCAGCTTGCAAGTTGTCAAAATGAGTTTAATACAATCTACTATACTGCGTAAGCAGTAGGTAAAAAAATGTTTTTGCATACAAAGTGCAAATGGAGACTCACTAGACCCCCTCTTGGGTGTGGTGCTCTTAGTGTCCCCCTTAAATGAAACTCTCTCTCAGCACTTGAACCCTCTAATTTCCCAATATATTATACATCCCCCAAATTGACTGGCCACAAAGAAAGCTCTTGAAGGTCCGTCAATGCTGATATCTACAAGACCATTTATGTAACTCAGCTGACAAGGGGTGTATATGTGTGTGTGTGTATACATTTGTGTCTCACATGCTGTCACATGCAGGCACCTTGGCTACAGTCAACTTCTGTTCTCAAATGCATTGGGGTAGGATGTTTTCTCCTTCCATTTTAAGAAACTTGAGGAAACTGTCAAGCATAATTTCTGTTTTGTACACCATTGCCATAGGAAATACTATTACTGCAGGAAACTGCCTGTGTTCAAAAATTGAGTCTTGCTGTCTAATGTAGAGAATATGGCCCCTTCAGAAAAGAAACATGGCACAACTAATTTCATGAGTGTTAAAATGGCCATGTACTTCCTGTTATGAATCTGTGATGAAGTACAGTAGCATAGGTAAAACAAGCATTTGTCAATGCCAAATGTTTGCTTGCTGGCATTGGCATTGGTAGCGTAGGAGTTAGAGAGATGTATAATAGGATTGGCAGTGAAGTATTGAACTGAAACCAACCCCACCACCACCCTGCAGAGACTGCCAGGCATTGGGGTGTGCCTTTGGGTTGTCAGGCATAACGGCCATGCCATTTCATCACACCCTACCCTGCAGACACCGACAAGTGTCACGGTGTGCCTTGGGGTCTTTGGGCCTTATCCGCACCCCATTCCATAAGGAAATACAATGAGATGGGTGCAGTATAGGAGAATGGGGTGAACTTTGGGGCCAAAGAGTCCAAGGCACACCTCGATGCCTGTCACTGGCTGAAGGGTGTGGGTGGGGGTGGAATGGCATGAACATTACAGGCGACAATCCCAAGTCACACCCCGATGCCTGTCAGTCTCTACAGGGTGGGGCATTATGGCCGGAAACCCTAACGGTGCAGGTAAATTATTTGTATTTTCATCCAATTTTCAACACGGGTTTTTTGACCCCCACCTCATGAACAGCGGCAATATCAGTTTGTTAGCTGAAAGCTGATTTTGCACAGCGACTATGCCATTTGGCAGCACAGGTGCGAAAACACATTTTGCACAGGATGTGAAAAATGACAGCTGTACTGTTCATGAGGAGGTGTAAAAAATGGTAATGTTGAAAATCTGGAATGAAAATATAAAAAAACTGGCGAAGTCACAAGCGTGCGCAGAAACTGCGAAACGCATACCCGTAATGTAATTAGTTTGAGGATTGTTTACAGCAGATTGTCAACAGAGGCATTTTGGGACCTCCACTCATGAACAGTGTCACTGTGATTTTCTTAATGTGTCCCTAACACTATTTCCCACAGCGACCACGCATTTCTGCGCCGGAAGTGCGAAAACACATTTTGGCCAGGGTGTGAAAAATGACAGCTGTACTGTTCATAAGGAGGTGTGAAAAAATGCCAGTGTAGAAAATCTGAACTGAAAATATTACAAATTCGTGAACTTACGACGGTGCGTGGAAACTGCACAATGCACGCTCGTAACACAGTCAGTTTATGGACTTTTGTCACCAAATGTTCAACATAGCCATTTTAAGACCTCTGCTCATGAATAGTGTCACTGTGATTTTCTTAATCTGTCCTAAACATTGATTTTGCACACGACCACGCCATTGTGCGCTACTTGCACGAAAACACATTTTGGGCAAGATGTGAAAAATAACAACTATACTGCTCATAAGGAGGTGTGGTAAAATGACAATGTTGAAAATCTGGAGTGAAAATATTAAAAATTTGCGACATTATGAGCGTGTGTAGGAACTGCACAACGCACACTCTTAAAACAGTCATTTTGGGGAATTTTTTCACCAAATTTTCAACATAGGGTTTTGGGGGGCCTACCTCATGAACTGTGACACTGTCATTTCATTACTTGGTCCTGAAAGGTGGTTCCGCACAGTGACCATGAAATCACCTTTCGGGACGGAATAACAAAATGACAGTGCCAGAATTCATGAGGTGGGGTCCCAAGAACCCCGTGTTAAAAATTTGGTGAACAAATTCTCCAAAATGCCTGAGATATGCATCAAAGTTGAAAAAAACCCTATTTATTCCAGTGTACAGCTTACCAGCATTTCCTCAGTTCGTGGTCGGCTTTGAAGAGTGCAGACGTGGTCCCGGTCCACCGAAGATTGTCGCGCCAGACTCCAGAGGTAAGTATGGGGTGAGGAGGTGTGGGAGGCAGGTGCACAAAGGGTGGGCGGGGTGGGGGAGGGGGTCAAGACAGTCAGGAGGACCATTTTTCTTACAGGTCATTTTATTTTAAGACAAAGCGGGACTTTTGCCTCGCTTGGGTGGGCTCCCAGCATGGCAGCTGGAAGGTTGTTTTGGGAGGGCAGTGGAGCTGGCGGGGATAGGGCACCCATCAGCCATATGGACGTTTGCGCTGGGTGGGCTCCCAGCGTGGCACCTGAAAATCTGTTGGGGGTGGCGGCGCCGCGAGGATTAACACCCCGTCAGCCAAACAGTGTGGGGGACTTCGAGACTGCATAAGCACACTGGGGTGGGCTCCCCAGCATGCTACGTGGAGCCATGTGTGTGGGGGGCAAACTGTCTATGACAGTTCGGATGCAGTGAGCGCTGACGTGTAGGCAATTTGCATACTGCCGACGGACGACAGTATGCAAATTGCCTACATGAGTTGCGGTGTTTTCCTTTCAACTGTATGCCTCTGCATCTGAATGGCTGTCATAGACAGCTCGGACATTCATTGGCGCGGTGCAGCCGCGCCTGCAAAAAGGAGCAGGGCAATGGAAGTGGAGGAGGCACACCTACGAAAACTCGTATGGTGGCACTATGTTTCTTGCACATGCGTGCAAGCAAACATAATGAATCAAGTATAATGAACTTCTGATTCATGCACTCTAGCAAATCAGAGTGCAGAATCAGTAGGGAATACAGTCCATCTAGAAAGCTGGTGATTGGCCATTTGAAGTACTGTCACGTAGCAGTAATTCACATCTTAGTTCACAGGCTCCTATCTTAGAAGTCAATAAAGACTCTTGCATCTGGCATGGACCCTTCATGTCTTCTGTGAGCATTATCTAATAATGAAGTCTGCTTAAATACAGCATTTAATCAGTGAAATATGCATTGCATGCCATACCGTTTAGGAACTGATTAACTAATGGTTTGCACGTCCAACAAAACTAGTCAGACATTTTTGCATCTATTTAAGTTGTTCATTGCTACTTTTGTAACCCTTTTAAAAAACAAAGTGGTTCTACCTTTGCACTGGTTCAAAAGTTTATTGAAACCGTATGCCATCTTTTTACACCCCTAATACCTCACCATATTTCCCGTTTCCATTCCTGTAGGTGGCTCATTTTCTGTTAAATGCATAGCTACCTGTAGGGAGTAAGTGACTCTGTGGCTGTCTACCTTATCTCACACACTTAGCTTTGCCACTGTTTGCCACTAACCAACTAGTGAACAAATGCTTGTTCATTTAATGCGAAGCCTCCTGCATCTTTTGGTTTGTCCTTCTCCAAGAGGTAGAGCAACTTCTATGAGAGTGATCCCCTCTGGCTAAAGTGTAGAGTTGAAAACTTTCCAATAGAATGCAACCAGGGACATCACTCCAAGAAACGTTTGGGTGGGGACACACAATTAAAATGAAATCAAGGGCCAGCCCACTAGTGCAGTGGTACGTCTTCCGACTGCGACGCCAACACCTCGGGTTCGGAAATAGACCCGAGGAGTCAGAGAGCCAGCAGGGAGGAGGAGGAGGATTGAGCATCCAAGGGACTGCTCTCCTCCTCCGGGGGGAGGGTGGGTTAGTGTTTGGCACATGGTTGACCCCTGGTGGAGGCTGAGGGGAGTGGCAACAGATGCTTAGTGTTCTGGGAGGTGTGCCGGATGTCGGGCTTCTGCACACCACATCACTACATGCCATGCCTCCCACTAGGGATAATGCATGAAAAAATGGCTGGCCCCACTAATGACACCTTGCTTCCCATCCCGCAGTGCCCAACATGGCCCCCAGCAGCAATTGAGCATAGTCTTCCACTCAGATCGGCCCCACCTCATGGCCTCACCCTGGGAGGGCAAGTCAAAGAAGACCTGCTGATAATCTGAAAACATCTCCATTGGGGGAGGTGCCAGTTTGGCGTCCCCATGCTGTGGGGGCAAGACCAGGCATATTGTTAGCTCGGGTAAGTACCAGTGGGTGAGTGGAGACAGGGGAAAAGTCAAGGGCTGAGCAGCACTGGGGCAGCGGCAGCACAAAAAAGAATGTAATCAAGGGAGGGCACTAAGTTTTACAGACCCTTCTCCATTCAAAAGCAAATACTTGGATGGGAATCTGAGATGTACCTCACCCTCCCCCCTCGAGTCTATGGGCATGATGGCCCTGAGTTCAATGCTATTTTATATAGCATATGTAAGCCCCCTGCAAAAGTGGGGCTTATATTTCCACTTTTTAGGCACCCCTTTCCCCTTACCCTCCCCCCGAGCTAGGAAATGTTTTTAGTGCTCTGGGGTTAGTGCTCTGGATGCTTCAAGGGGGCAGCAGAGGGCAGCAGATAGGGTATATAAAGGAGCTTACAGGAAGTATCTGGGCCTTTTCCAGCCCAAGCTGTAGGCCTGGGGCTGGAGGGGGTAGGCTGGAGAGTAGAACCAGGACCAGGTTAGGTGGACATAAGAAGGAGCTTGGTGGACCCGGAGGGCCAGTGGGGAAAAGCCCCAAAGTGAAAAACAGGACAGTTTCATGCGCTGTGGCCAACGAGGAGTGGGGGTATGAAGCTCCGGTGGGGACCAGGTAGCCAAGTTTTGTGTCAAGTTGGGCTAGGGCAGTAGAGAGGCTTTAGCAAGCCACTTGAGAATGTAGGAGCCCTTTAGGAAGCCCAACTGGTGTTTTCCCAGGTTGCCAGGGCTGACAGGACTGTGGCAGGGCCCTCTCAGGAGGGGAACTGGTGGCAGAGGTTCCCCTCATACCCAGTGTGGCAGGGTGGCCTCGGGGTTCGAGGGAACTGGGGAGCCTTTCACCTATTTGAGGGGCCTGTTAAGAGGGACAGGTCCTGGGGCGCCAGACCAGCAAATGGCCGGGTGGGCTGTGGACCCACCAATGTGGTAGGCCTTGGAGGGTGGTCCTTATGCTGGGGGCTTAACGCAAGCCCAGGAGTCATTAGTAAGGGATGTGGGCCTGGCAGGAATGCCTCATTGGTGGAGGTGACAGCAGAACAATCCCTTGAGAAGAGTTGGAGCCATGGAGACTGTGGCGGAGGACAGTGATCAGGGTAACAGGGGCCTCTGCCTAGGACATTTGAAGCCAACCATTTGGAAAAGTGGTCAGGGCCTGGGTCATCAAGAAAAATCCTAGATGCCTCAGGGGCATGGGCCAAATGCCCCGGGGTCCGGGTGGGAAGGGCAGCTCACTTTTCCACACCAGTGTTAGGGGAAATGACCAGAGTCAGTGTAAAGGGAACCCAGTGCAAACAGAAGTAAAAGGAAGGCTTGGCTTACCAAATCTTCATTTGCCAGGAGATTGCAGGGATCTGGGTTCCAGAGTTTGGGGTAAAATACCTGAGACAGGAAGGGTAGGAAAGGAAGGCTCTTTCTGGTGTCTGCTGATATTGTTGTTCTGCTGATTAAAAGGTCCAGCCATATTGTGTAAAAAGTTTATAGCCCCAAACCAGCTCGGTGGCGCTGAGGGTTGAGGTGCCGGACACCACACCTTGTGCCATGCCGGCGACCAATGTTCGGGAATGAGCACAGGCCGCTGGGGGTCAGCAGGGGCGGGAGAGGATCAAGCATCTGGAGGACAGCTCTCCTCTCCCTGGGAGGGAGGACTTGCACTCCTGCTGAACAACTGCCCCCGGGTGGAGGCCAGAGGGTAGTGCGGGACAGAGGGGCCAGAAGAAGGAAGGGTGCTGCGGGACTTCTACGGATGCATGCACACCTCCATGTTCGCATGTCCTGTATGTGCACCCCAGCAATAGGAAGGGAGAAAATGGAGGAAAAACACATCCAGCTGTGGATGAAGATGGACCCCTCACAGTGTCTACACCCAGTGACCAGGCAGGGGTAAGTCTGGGTGAAACCGGGGTGACGGGGCTAGGGGGATTGGTCAGAAGGGGGCAGACAAAGAGCATAAACTACATATATAAAAAAAAAGTTTATAGCTCCATGGAGCTGATTAAGTATTGGCTAAAAACGAATGGTGACCCCTGTATAGCTGGAATCATTTGCCATGCAGGTGGCAATAAAGTTATTCAGGGAGAAAACAGTGATTCATGCTTCATTTGATTATAGAGTGGGAGTTTTAATGAAATTAAATCTTTTGTTTTCCCGCTTCATCTTGCAGTCTGATTAATTTGCCGCGAGTCTGTATTCCAGGGAAAGAATCCAGCCTCTGGGCCTTTCGGGGCTTTTCTGGACCTCTGAGAGAGAAGAGGGAGGTCCCGATCTGGTTGGTGGGTTTGGGGAGTGGACCCATTGCTGAAAACAGGAGGTAATGCAGCAGCTTGAAGACAGCAACATGTAAGGACCATCCATTTTTCCTGGTCCAGTAAATGCAATGTCTCATATGGTAGCACTTTGGGAGTGCTCCTTTCTTTCTGCCCGGACCATCTGGGAGATTTTAATTATGCCCCTAGATGGGGCAGGAAGGGAGAGGTTGCACATTTTTCATACCAGCTGTACTTTTGCTGAGCCCTAACAATAAAAATACACGTGGCACAGCAGTTAAGTAAACAAAAAGGTACGAAAAGATAGAGAGCAAGAAACAGTCATCAATATGCTCCGCTGTAGAGCTGAAGCATTTGGGATGGACTAGTCATTATATGCAACAGGAAAAAGATGTGTTTTGAGATTGGAGTAGGGGGAAACAAGGTCAAAGAGATGATCTGTGGGCAGTCCAAGAAGGCTCGTGAAGGTGAACACTAACCAGCAATGAAATTCCCATACTCTGGGAAACAACTCACATATTATTTCTTTTCAAATATGGGGAAAGATCCATTGCAAGCAATTACCGGCCTATATCTATACTTTCCGTATCAGCTAAAGTACTGGAAAAACTAGTCAAGACCACGTTCGAGAGTACCTCACCAATAATATATAGAATAATGCATGGGGAAGTGTGAATAACAAGGATTTTATGCACACCCAAGTTGTATGATGCCCCTCTCCCCTGGGGTTTATTTGGGCATCACACATCGAGGATGCGCATAAAATCTGAGTTTATACACTTCCCCTTGTTTTATTTTTTATATTTACTGGTTAATTTGGTTATGCCTTTGTCATTCTGTTACATGAAATAATGAGTGATGCTGCAATGTGGAACTGTATGCAATGTTTATTGAACAGAACAAGTAATTTAATATAAATAACTGTTTCACTCAATCAATCAATCAATTAATAAAAATCTTTATTTTTCCAGGTGGAACATAATTGAGACAAGCTCATTTACAAGATGGACCTGGGGCAAAACAATTGCCTACAGGGTTAAGACATAACAGGTTGAGCGAACATACTGTACATAACAATTACATAGAAATAATAACAACATAATAACATATAACCATCACATATTTCAATGTAATTTTTTAAAACATTTTTAACATTTGATAACATATTTTAACCATCTTCAACAGTGTCACTTAGCCCCATCTCCACACACCTATCTCACGTAAGTAATAACTAGTACTAGTGAATGGAGCTGGAGTTTTTAAAAGGAAACATGTTTTTTCTGCAGACACAAGTCATTGTTAGGAATGGTTTCTCTTTCCTCGGCTAATTTTTGATGTTCCATTTCATTAGGTGGTACAAATCGTGATGAAGCTGCCATTTTTCTTTTTTTTTTATGATGGCTTTATTAGAAAACTGTGCCCTGCTTTTGTTTATTTGAACTGACAAGATGTCTATCATTCAAGCTGGCTGTTTTCATGAGAGCGCACAAGCGACCTGCCAGCACAAGGACAGACCCTGGCACAGGTGGTCAGCTGGAATAAGAGGTATTTTTAGAATTTTTGGAAAAAGATGGTTAACAGAACTTCGTTATTCATGGTCCGTTGTTCACACGTGTGAAAAACGAGTTTGTGAGGTTCTGCCAATGGCTGATTATGGGCACTAACCAGTAAACATAATTTAATTACTTCAACTCAGTCTGTTTTTTGGGACATGCATAGTGCTAAACTGTGCTTGTCAAAGTAACAAATGACTAGTTTTCTGACCTGGATCAAAAGCTTGCAATGGTAGTTATCTTTCTTGACCTTAGTAGGGCCTTCGATATGGTCTATCATCAGATTTTCCTGCAAAAGTTATCTGCAGTTGGTACTGGTCATTGTGCTCTGCCATGGTTTAGAAACTATCTGACTGACAGGAAACAGTGGCTCAAATCTGAATGCCTACTTTCCTCCTGTTCCAAGATCGCTAAAGGAGTTCCTCAAGGATTTGTTTTACACCCTCTCCTATCCACAATCTACACAAATGATCTAGGGAATAACATAGGCGTTGTCAAGCTCCACTGCTACAGTTCTGTATAGAAACATAAAAAATGTAGAATTTGATGGCAGATAAGGATCACTTGGCCCACCTAGTCCGTCCATTTCCCTACCTAATGGATAAGCTGCAGATCCTAGTTAACCAACAGCCTACTTCCTCCTACCCCCCCACTAGAATTACCGTATGTCTGTCCCATGCATTCTTGAATACCCCCACCGTTTTTGACTCCACAACCTCCTCAGAAAGGCTGTTCCATGCATCCACAACCCTCTCCATGAAAATATACTTCCTCACATTACCTCTGAGCTACCCCCTCCTCTATCTTCAAATTGTGCCCCCTTGTTCTTGCACATCTCTTTTTCTGAAAGATGCTACCCTCTTGGACTTTGTTGATCCCCTTGAGGTACTTGAAAGTTTCTATCATATCCCCCCTCTCCCTTCTTTCCTCGACGGTATACATATTAAGCTCCTTTAGTCTCTCTTCATATGTCTTCTGGTGCAGACCCTGCACCATTTTGGTTGGCCTCCTCTGGACAGCCTCCATCCTATGTCTCTGCAGAGATGGGGTCTCCAAAACTGCACGCAGTACTCCAGATGGGGTCTCACTAGATCTAGTGTACCTGACACTCTAAATGACCCGCAATCTGCATTCAATACCACAGTTGACACTGTGTGCATCTAAATTTCTCCTTAGTGCCACAAAAATGAAATACATGATCTTGCTCCTACCAGTAAGTGAGGAGCTAGCTCCACCCTTCCAAGTATCCTTACATGGGTGATATCCTGATAGACTGGAGCTAGTAGATGCTTCAGATATCTTGGCCTGTGGCTAGACAGTAAGCATTTCTTCACCATCCGTATTGAAACTTTGTGCAAGAAACTCTGCATTAGGATGGGATTCTATAAGAGAAATATGTTTAATCTCTTTTCTGATGTCCGCAAAAGCCTAGTCAGGGCCACATTCCTAGTGCCACTTGATTACACAGACCTGGTATATAAAGGCACTGCTACCATGCAACTATGAAAATTAGTTGTTCTTTACCACAGGGCTCTGCGATTTGTTACCAGGCTGCCTGCTAGAACCCACCACTGTACCGTGTCAGTTGCTCAGACATCTCTGTAGGAATATGACAATTTGGCATAAAGAAAATATTGTAAAGTGTTAGCAGAAGTAGGCAAAGGGCTAATGAGAATATTTCTGTACTAAAGGCTTTCTCTTTGTTTTGTGCTAATGTCCTTACTATTGCAAAAATTGAGTTGGTAGCTAGTACGCTGAACACAGCTTGTTACTGCTAAACATATAAACAAAATTACAGATAGTGAGGGCCATGTGTGTAAAACGTACAGTCTCAGACTGGAAAAATACAGTAATGTACCCAGCAAAAGATTATCTTGTATGGACATATGCCAAGTTCTGTAAAGCTAACAGCTAGTGGAAAATGCATACAAGATAGATTGTGAGAGGCAGAGAATGAGGAACTACTAACCTCAAAATGAAGTGCTGAAGCCTCCATGACACCTGTCTGTTTCTTCCTCCCAAGGGAAGTTGACTGATCATTGATAGCACTTTGTAAGCAGGACTGCCAGGGCTAATGCAGTATATGTGTATTAGCTGAATAAACCTTTCTTTGCGGTGTGCAATTCCTCATTTCCAGTGTAATTATTGGCTCAAATATCCAGCATCTTGGCACTAGAAAGTTAAAAAGCCTGTATTTAAGGTCCTTCAAGACCCTTCAAAATGACATACCACATTACATCTCGGACATTTGGCATTAGGGCTTCTAGTCTATACAGCCAGAGAACATGTACTTCCATTTTGCTAGAGGTCCTCAGCTACACATCCATCTATGGCAAAATGGCTTTCAGATGACTTGCCCCCATGTATTGGAATAGTTTTCAAGCCTAGCTCAAACTGACTCACTGGTGAGTCTTCACATGTTCAAAGTACTGCTAGAAACTCACTGTATCGATAAATTTACTTGTCACTAGATTATTCCTAGTCCTTATTATATGTGGACTGCTATATTTTCTGACTTGTTTGTAATATCCTGCTATTTTAATATATTGTGTTTTATACAGTGCCATTTTCTGGTGCTGCTGTTCATCATCATATCATATTTTTGTGTATCTGCTGCTTGTAAATTCCATGTAATAATATGTTCTATTTTCTGTAATACTGTTGATTCTTTTATACTGTTACAGTCCTAACCAGGATGCAAATGAACATTTCTCAGTGGAGCTTTTTCCTGATAAAACAAATAAATAATCCCACTTTCAGGAGCTGGTTGTTGAAACAGACAGGAGCATTCTGAATAAACTGGAGTCTGCAAGCTGAGGCTTAAAAGAGCCCATAGAACAGGTACTGTAGCTGCTGTAGTCAGGGCATGGTGAGACACAAGCATGAATGGGGATTTCAACAGAGCAGACAGAAGTGACAAGGGAGAAGTCAGAGTCTACAGGAAGGTGAAGGTGAAAGTTATGTGATTGAGGATGTTACTCTTGCCCAAAAATGCACCCTCCATCTAGACACATTATACTGGAAGCAGTTGGGATAAAATTGCAAATTGGCCTGCTTCAGGCACACACATAATATTTAAGACAGAAGGAAACAGCATAGGGGTCAAAAGATGCAAATAATAGTGTGTCGTCTGCATAAAAGCCTACCGAGTCAAAATGTTGCATGCTCTACAGCACACGACATGACCACGTGGTAGGAACAGCGCGGTAGGTAAAAGCGAGAGGGTGCAAAACCGTGAAAGGAAGTATGCATTAAAAATAGGGGTGGTATACAGACCCCCCACAATGGAAGTGGAACTGGAGGATGATCTGGCTGAGAACATCAGGGGTCACTGTGGCCTCGGAAAGGGCAGGGTGGTGATCATGGGCGACCTGAACATGCCAGAGGCAGACTGGGGCATTATGACATCCTCGGCACCCAGGGAGCAGAGGTTGATGGATGTCTTCCAGGATGCCTTCCTAGTCCAGCATGTGGGGGAGCCTACTAGGCAGGATCGGATCCTGGACATTGTCCTGGCAGATGGTGGCCAGATAAGGGGCCTGGAGGTGAGCATCCCTTTGGTAGGCAGTGGCCATGCCACTGTCTGGTTTCTTATGTTCCTAAGGGGAGAGGAAATTTACACTATCACAGAAGTAATAGATTTCAGAAGGACGGACTTTGAGGGCATGGGAAGGATTCTTAAAGGGTGCTTGGATGACATAAGGCCAGACCTGGATGCTGGTAGCTTGTGGGAGACCATTAAGAAGGGGGTGCAGGAGGCTTTGAGGGCCTGCGCAAAGGTAATGGCAAGCAATGTAGGGCCAGTAAGCCGTGTTGGTGGACCCGGGAGGTGCAGGAGGCAGTGAGGGAGAAAAAGGCTGCCTATGCGCGCTTAAAGCACTCAAGGGGAGCTAGGGAGAGGGGAGAGTATGATTTCCTGGCTAAGAGGGTCACCAGGGTGGTAAGGGGGGCCAAGGTGAAGAAGGAGCTTAACCTGGCCAGGGATATCCGTGGGGGGGGGAGACGGGCGCAGGAAGCTGGGGAACAAGCAGATGTGCTAAATGAGTACTTTGCATCTGTCTTTACTGGGGGAGGTGGGGGATCTTTCCAACCCGATGGGAGGTTAGAGGAGCCCACTGAACTAGGAGGTCAGTTGGAGACTGAAGGACTGGATGAGACTAGGGCAGGGGATGGGTTATATCTAGAAGGGGAGGAGAGGATGCATGTGGAGGGGGATGGGAGGACAAAATCACAGCCGATAGGGTGAGAGAGGCCCTCTGGTCGCTAAAGACTGAGAGGGTGCCAGGGCCAGGTGGGCTGCATCCAAGGGTGCTGAAGGAACTGGCGGATGTGCTTGCAGCTCCACTGGCCTCACTCTTCAACATCTCCCTGATGACATGGTGGGTGCCTCAAGATTGGAAGGTGGCTCATGTGGTGCCTATCCACAATGGGGGGAGGGGTCCAGAGAGGAGATGGGGAATTATAGGCCTGTTAGCCTAATGTCTGTGGTAGGCAAGGTTATGGAGGGCATTATCAAGGAGAGGCTCGGGGGGCAGCTGGAAAGGTTGGGGCACCTGGATGACAGGCAGTATGGTTTTGTTCCGGGGAGGTCGTGCCAGATTAACCTGGTGAAGTTTTATGATTGGGTGATGGGTGCCCTGGACCACAATAGGCCAGTGGACATCCTCTATCTGGATTTCAGTAAGGCTGCAATTGGCAACCCTCAACGCCTACTAACAAAGCTGGGGGGATGGGTGGGGGCAGTTGCTCAGGTGGGTGGAAAACTGGCTACGGGGCGAATACAGCGAGTAGTGGTTGGAGGGATAGTCTCCTCCTCCTCCAGGAGGGTCATCAGTGGGGTCACCCAGGGTTCAGTCCTGGGGCCACTCCTGTTCAATTCCTAGGTCGTGGACATAGGGTGGGGTGTTAGGAGTAGATTGAGTCTCTTTGTGGATAACTCAAAACTGGGAACACTGGCTGATGGGCAGAGGGGGAGAGAGGCCCTGCAGAGGGATCTGGATATCCCGGGGGGGTGGGCAAGGAAGTGGGTGTTGAAGCTCAATGCAGGGAAATGTAGGGTGCTGCATCTGGGGTTCAGAAACCCGGGGCATGCATACACCCTGTGGGGGACCACACTGCAAGTCACATCGGGTGAGAGGGACTTAGGGATAGTGGTGGATAGCAAAATGAATAACACAGAGAATTGTCGAAGAGCTGCAACAAAAGCAAACAGGATACTGGGCTGCATAACCAGGGGGATTACCTGCAGGAGGAGGGATGTGATCCTCCCTCTGTATAATGCCCTAGTTAGGCAGCATCTTGAGTACTGAGTGCAGTTCTGGAGACCCCATCTTAAGAGGGACATAGTGCTGCTGGAGAGGGTCCAGAGGAGGGTGACAAGGATGATTCAGGGCATGGAGGGTAGGACATATGAGGAGAGACTGGAAGAACTCAATCTGTACGCATCAGAGGAGAGGAGGGACAGAGAGGACATGATAGAGACTTTCAGGTACGTAAAGGGGATAAATAAGGGTGGAGCCAGGGAGGTGTTCGAGCAGAAGGTGGGAACTACCAGGGGCACAAGTGGAAGCTGGAAGGGGAAGTGCGGGGAGCACAGGAGACACTTCTTCACAGAGAGGGTGGTGGAACCATGGAATGCACTGCCCAGGAGTCTGGTGGAAGAGACCATAATGGAAGGATTCGAGAAGGGTTGGGACAGGTACAGGGGAAGCTGAGGCCAGGGAGGGTCACCTCTGGGGCTGGGGGGTGGAGGAGAGAGCTCCCAGTACAGTAGACCATGGGGCCTATTCTACTGGCTTTTACTATGATACTATGATAGTGCACCCTCTCACTCTTCCCAGTGCAGGATAAGAATCCTGCTGGGAAAGGATTCACTGAGCAGCTGCCATGGCTCAATGGGATGAGCCACTGGCAGCAAGGGAGACAAGCAGTGCATTTGGGACTGGGTTTCGATTCCTGGTCCCAGATGCATGGAATTTTTTATTTTTTCACACTTTGTGCAATATTAAGTGTTAACCTCCCCCCCCCCCAGAGTTAGTTATATTAGTTGGAGGGGTTCGGGGGTGCCTGCCATTTGCAATATATTGTGCTGTATTGGCAGTGCAGTATATTGCTCTGGCATAATGGCTTGCGACATTATGACCCCGTGCCCATAAAAGTGATTTCCATGGTTGAGACGAGGTAATCAAGTGGGAGAATGAAGATAGTGAAGGGTAGACTTCTGAGGATGATACTCATAAATGAGTGGTCTGGAATCAGAAGAGAAAGCACTATTAGAGACACAGAAGGAATAAGTAGAAAGGGAAGATTAACACCAAGCTAGAAAAACCTCAGAGACACAACCCACACCCACTCAACTCTTCGACTTTCATAAGAAACTCTTAAGTACAGTACCATTACCAATTAGTTATACCTGTGGTGGCAGCTACTGTCCACTTCCATACCTATCAACCTTTTGTCAGTGATACTCAAAATGTGGGACACATCACTAAGCCCAGACACAAGCTAAGAGCATTGTGGAAACTACTGCCTTTGTGCAAAGTTTAATTTTGTTTAGTATCATGGGGCCAGATATTCAAAAGTTAGCCCAGGCGCTAAGGTGTGTTTGTCCATGCTAACCAGATTTTGCGACTGACTCATGGGTAGGGTCAATATTCAGAGCCCCCTACAGAGTGGACAAAACCTGTTAGCACCCGAATGCTAACTTGCCAATGCACCCATGCAAATGAAGGGGTCCACCCCTGCACACTGGCGCAGCAGCACATTCAAAGGTTTGCACAGGCAGTAACTGCGACCCATGTATGTGCAAGTTGCCACCTTTGCAAACCCTGACATAATGGGTTAGTGGAATGCAGCCACCTGCCCCCATCACCTGAACCCAGGCCTGTTGAATCAATGCAAGCCCTGCTATCCAGTGGCACCCCACGTCCTCCAATCATCTGTTCCAGTAATAAATGTGAGTTCCCTGCTGTCTAGTGGCACAATTTCTCTCCAATCACCCTTCCCCATAAAAACATTTTTTTTCTGGCATTCAGTGGTGCTCTGACCCTTCAATTGCCTGTCCCTGTCTGATTGGAGTATGCCCTGATGGCTAGTGGAACCCCCCCCCCCCACTCTTCAATCACTATCCCTGTAATACTGATTTTTTCCTGGTGTCTAGTGGCACCCACCGCCCTTTGATCCCCATCCGTGTAATGATGAGGTTTTCCCCAGTGTCTAGTGGCACCCCCTGCCCTTTGATCCACATCCCTGTAAAGATGAGGTTTTCCCGGTGGCTAGTGGCAACCCACCCTCCAATTCCCCAGCCTAACATGCTGACTGACTCCCTGGGATCTAGTGGTATGCCCTACCTACTGAGCACCTATTCCAGTATGATACTGACATCCCCATGGCTAGTAGCCCCCGCACTGCCTGCACTGAGCACCCCAACCAGCCAACCCCCGTACCTATGTAGATAGCACTGTGTGGAGGATCTGATACAGTGACTGGCACAGCCCTCTTCTCACCTTCTCAGCCGGCCACCTTACAGGATGACAGGGAATGTGTGTACAGTATACACTGTCTATTCTGTAAGCACATTCCCTGTCATCCCATATGGCAATCAGCCGAAGAGGTGAGAGGAGGGCTGTACCAGTCCCACCACCTCTGTCCTTGTACGAGTCGCCGTATCAGACCCTCCATGCAGCACCATCTACATGGGTACTGGGTGGGTTGGCTTAGTGAGGTGCTCGGTGTACGTGGTGCAGGGGAGGCTACTAGCCACCAGGATGTCAGGGTGGCACTGGGATGGGTGCTCAGTGGGTGGTGGAATGCCACTAGACACCAGGGAGTCACTCAGAATGTCAGGCTGAGGGATTGGAGGGTGGGGGTTGTTACTAGATACTAGGAAAAGTCTCATTATTACAAGGACAGGGCCAAAGGGGGATGCCACTAGACACTAGAGAAATGACACTTTTATGGGGCTGGGCGATCTGAGGGCAGGGGGTGCCACTAGCCACCAGGGCCAACTCTAAGCAGATAGAGACCTGGAGATCAGAGGGGGGTGCCACTGGACAACAGAGAAGATGGGAATAATATTGGGATGGGTAATTTCAGGGTGGGAATGCCACTCTACACTAGGAAGGATATTTGCATTATGGGACGGACATTCAGGATCGGGGAAGGGGCTGCTCACAACCTGCCTGATGTGGCGTGCGGCCACAGGATGGACACAGACCAGCCACCACTTCCCATGCAAATGAGCCTATAATGGGCATGGAAATGGCTCTTGATGCCTTGCATGCCCAATGGGCTTGTTTGCATATTGCGGACTGAATATCGCACTGGGGGCTCCCAGCGCTATCTGGTCTGGGGGAGCAGTTCCTTTAACTTCTAAATTTGCTGCATACAGCCCAGGTCCCTGTCGAGGCAGCACTACTCAACTTAGCACTATGGTGATATTGCCCTATATTCATCCGGATAGTGCCAGTGTGCTATCTGATCAAATACAGCATCCTCAGGGTCGGGCACAGGGGCATGTGCAGCACAAACCTTTGCGCTGTACTAATCCACATATTTGAATATCAGACCCATGGAGTTTTATTAATTTCTACTTTAACTTTGTGGAGGGACTGGAAGGAAAAGTATGCCTCTTTGTAGATGACACAAAGATCTGCAACAGGATTGATATACAACTGGGGTGGAAAGGATGAGAAGGAACTTGGCAAGGTTGTAGGAATGGTCAAAAGTATGGCAGCTTAGATTCAATGCAAAGAAGTGCAAAGTAATGCACCTGGGAAACAAAAACCCAAGGGGAGAGTACACAGAGTGAGGGGTGGTAATACTTATTTTTATTTTTTTATTGATTTATTTCAACAATTCGAATTAATACCTTTGAGCACATCAAGCTCTTTTACAAAGGCTCCAAGTCAAGGTGAGTACATAGATCACAAGTCAAACATATGACAGCTTAGGACAAAAAACAGAGAATCAGGATTACATAAAATACATTTTACATAAAGAACAGGTAGACCATAGTTGTTGCTAAGCGCATTCTATAAAGTGGTGTATTCAGTTTCAAAATGCAACCTGTGGGAAGAGGAGCAACCAAGAAGTACAGGCATTGTCAGGAGGAGAGCTAGGGGAGGAGAGGATAGGGGTGGGTGCAGGTGAGTTACATGAGGAGGAAAATGTGTACCACATAAAGTTAGAGGGAGCAGAATAAGTTGGGGGGAGTTAAGCAAAAAGGCAGTGCAGACTTGAAGAATAGGGGACAGCAGGCCAGGGTTGCAAGGCCAACGGGTTAGGTAAGTGTCTGGTTTGCAGCCCAAGATAAACCTTGTCTGATGAGGGGAGAGGCAAGGGGAGGATGGGGAGAACACTGGGGTTGCTAAGGAGGGGGAGGGGGGAGAATTAATGACAACAAAAAAGGAAAGGGACCTGGGGTAATCATATCTGATGACCTAAAGGTAGGCAAGCAATATGAGAAGGCAGTAAGGAGGGCTGGGGGATACTGAGATACACAGGGAGAGGCATCACCAGTAGAAAACAGGAAGTTGTTATCCCTCTGTACAGACAGTTGGTGAGACCCCACCAAAAGTACTGCATGCATTTCTGGAGACCCCATCTCTGCAAGGACATAGACAGGATGGAGGCAGTTCAGAGGAGGTCAACTAAAATGATGCAGGATCTGCACCAGAAGCCATACAAAGAGAGAGACTAAAAGAGCTTAATATGTATACCCCTGAGGAAAGGAGGGAGAGGGGAGACATGATAGAAACTTTCAAGTACCTCAAGAGAATCAACAAAGTCCAAGAGGGTAGCATCATTTAGAAAAAGAGACGTGCAAGAACAAGGGGACACAATTTGAAGATAGAGGGGGGACGACTCAGGAGCAATGTGAGGAAGCATTCTTTCCCAGAGTGGGTGGTGGGCACATGGAACAGCCTTCCTGAGGAGGTTGTGGGGTCAAAAACAGTGGGGGAATTTAAGAATGTATGGGACAGACTTAAGGCAATTCAAGTGGAAGGTAGGAGGAGTAGGCTGTTGGTAAAACTAGGATCTGCAGCTTATCCGACAGGTAGGAAAATGGGCAGACTGGGTGGGCCAAGTGGTTCTGCCATCAAAGTCTATGTTTCTACTTAACTTAAAGTGAACCTTTCCTGCAATTTCTTTCTGCTAAAAGGCAGAAACATGGAGCTCCATTTCCTCAATGAGAGCTCCACCACAATGTTTTAAAGTTTTTTCTATTAGCCCCCCAAAGGAAAGGAAGGGATCATAATTTGCCCCAGAGGGGCTGGCAGCATGATCCCTTTCCACTTTCTGACTCTGTGATCTGCCCTAGCACTTTGACATTTTGTGACATCTCTGTAGTGAGATTGCAGGGGAGTGCTCCGTTCACTTCATACTGGGTTTTGGTATAATTGATGATAGGGGTTCAACTAATAAGAAGAACCTTCTAACAAGAACCTTGTTTAGTTGAACCCTGGCATCAATTGGTACCAAAACTCAATTTGTAATCAGGAAATTAGCTTTGAAAAAGAAGCTCCATTAAAGAGAATGGAGCATACCCCTGCACTTTCCCTATGGAGATGTCATCACAAAACGTCAGAGCACGGGGGCGGATCACAGGGTCAGGAAGTGGAAAGGGATCATGCTGCCAGCAGCTCAGAGGGAAAATTACAATCCCTTCCCTTCCTTTGAAGGCTAATAGAAAATGTTTTTAAACATCGTGGTGGAGCTCTCATTCAGTTAAGGGAGCCCTACGTTTCTACTTTTTAGCAACAAGAAAGATGCTCTTTAAATGACTGAATTTACATCACTGTCTCTGTGTAAGCCCTCACCTTTTCCATGTGGAACAGATGTGAGAAGAACAATTCTGAGGGGTACAGTGAGGGGCGTCATCATAATTTGGACCAGTTGAGAGGTATGCCCTATTACTTACATTAGCAGTGGGCGCAACAACACTAACACTCTAACTTCCAGTAAAACCTGTGGGTCAACAGGGAATTTATTTTAACAGCATGCACTACAAAATGATTTCCATTCGTTTCTATACATATAAACGTGAATGAGCTAGCAGAAAAAGACCTTGTAATCCATCAAGTCTGCTCGAGTTTGCACATCCTTCAGTATCTACTGAGGGATCTGCCCCCCCTCCCCATTATTCCATTCCTCCCCCAACTAATGCACTCCCTCCCCTAACATGCAACTATCCCTTTTACTGTGGCCCATTCTCACTTGAAGCTGTCCACCGCCTTTAGGAAGACAACTTCTTCCAGTAACTTGTTGCATTTCATCACCACCATCTCGGTGGAAAAGGGACTCCTCTTGATTCTTCCCCCAACCAGCTTGAGACAGTGCTCCCTAGTGGTGCTGTTCCTACTAAGACTGAAGAGACCCTCAAAGCTCACTCTGTTGAAACATTGAAGTTATTTAAAGATTTCAATCATGTCTTCCTCTCTCTCCCTTCTATCCTCTAGGCAGTACATGTTGAGATCTTTGAGTTTCCCCTCATATGATCGACTCTGCTGACCCTGGATCATCTTGGTTACCCTCCTTTGGACCATTTCCAGCAAGCTGATGTCTTTCTTTAAGTAAGGGCACCAATACTCCACACTGTATTCCAGATGTGGCCGAACCAGTGATCTGTACAGTGATAGAATGACCTCCACTTTTCTGCTGGTAATACCCCTGGATATATACTGCACAGCATCCAATTTGTCTTGGTGGTCACTCTTCTGCAGTATGCTGTGTACTTTAGGTCACTTATAATGATCACACCCAAGTCCTTCCCTTCTTCTGACTTGGTAACTTGTACCTCCCCCAGCCAGTATTTGACCTCGGGGTTCTTTGCCACTGCTGACCAGGTGCATTACTTTACACTTTTTTGCACTGAATCCAAGTTGCAAAATACCAGAGCACCTCTCCAGTTTGGCCAGGTATTCTCTGATATCAAGTCTTCCCTCTTCCATGTCCACTTTCCCACAGAGCATTTTGTCATCTGCAGACAAACATTTCTTACCTATTATCCCATTTGCAATGTCACTGATGAAGATGTTGAATAACACCGGCCCGAGCACCAAGCTCTTTGGGACCCCGCCAGTGACTGATCTAGCCTTAGAGAACTCCACCACCACTACCCTCTGGCTTCTATCTTGCAGCCAGTTACAAACCCACTTAGCCTATGTTGCCCCTTCCCTAGGTCCTCCAGCTTCCTAATTATTCTCATGTGGGGAACAGAGTCAAAGGCCTTACTGAAGTCCAGATACAGTATGCCCACTGCTTGGCCCTTGTCCACTGTTTGGTTACCCAGTTGAAGAAATCAGTCAGGTTGGTCTGACAAGACTGCCCTGACAGAAACCCATGTTGCCTCTTGTCTTTGTGCCCATTATCCTCCAGAAAGCTTACCAGTCTTTCCTTGAGTATGGTTTCCATGAGTTACCCCTCTATCGTGGTCAGACAGACTGGTCAATAGTTACCTGTGTCATCCCTCATCCCACTTTGGTGTAGTGACACTGCATGTGCAGCCCCCAAGTCTAGAAGAACCTCCCCCCTCTCCAGGAAAGTGCTAAACAGGTTCACCTGGGCACCCTTCAACACTTTAATCAACTCCCTCATCACCTTCAGGTGTATGACATCTGGTCCGGGGGACTTGTCTACCTTCAGAGCCTTTAAACCTTTCCTCACCTTATTAATTTTAATATTCATGTCCGTGAACCTCCCCCCTTTTCTGCCTCCCTTCTTCCCATGGGGTACTGGGCCATTCTTCTCCTTAGTGAAGACTGAACAGAAGTACTTGTTAAGTACCGCCTTCTCACTACTGTCCTTCCCCCTCCCTTCTCAACTTGACTATACCATCCTTGATATCCCGCTTCTCCCTAATGTACTGAAAGAAGGCCTTCTCCCCTGTTTTCACCCCCTCTGCTAGCTGCATCTCCCTCTTGACCTTGGCCAATCATACTACCTAGCCCGCTTCATTTGCCTTAGTACAGTACTCCTCCCTGGCCTCGTCCCTCTGGGTATGTTTGTACTTTCTGAAGGCTGCCTTCTTGCTGCTTACCCCCTGAGCTATTTCTCCACCAAACCAGCTGGGCTTCTTCATTCTAGACTTTTTGCCCTTTATTTTGGTGCACTTATTAGTAGCTGCCAACAGTCCCTCCTTGATAATGTCCCATTTCTGGTCTACTCCCATTTCCTTCCTTATTCCAACAATATGTCTCCCCAGGATATCCCCCATCTTGCCATAGTTTGCCATCTTGAACTCTAGCACCCGTGTTTTTGTCACAGTCTTTTCCATGCCCATGTCCCGATGAATCCAAACAGTGTGATGATCGCTACCTGCAAGTGGTGCTTCCACTTTTAGTTTGTGGACATGTGCACCATTAGAATGGACCAGCTTCAGTATGGCCCTATTTCTGGTGGTCTCCAGGACACAGTGAGCCAGGAACCCACTCTGGAATTCATCTGCCCTGCACTACCACCACCTCCTCTCCTGCTATGTCATTGGTTCCAGGTGGATGACTAGGTTAGGTTTTCCACCAACCTCCCTTACAACTTCCCTGATTTGTAGTCCTGCCTTCCCCACTGTCATTCCTGGCATACAAACCACTCTCCTTCTTGCTTATGGGTCCCCCTTCCTTGCCCAGTAAGGACCCTTAATTATGGACTCACCAATGATTACCATCATTCCTTCCACTGCAACTGTGTTTTCCATCCTCCCTCTCCTAGGATACCAGCCGCTCCACCACTCAACTGCACCCCCTCCACTCTGGTTAGCTTTCTGCTGCCTCCACTACTGTCCCCCCATCTACTTCACTGTCTCTACCCCAAACCTCTTCCTCCTTGGCTAGCCATGCTTGCTACCGCCTTTCCCTCCCCTTCCCCCCATTTCCTCCTCCCCCCTCCTCTGCTCCACCTTAGGACAGTAAATCCAAGCCTGCACTCACACCAGAATATACAATGGATACTTTCAAAGGTTTCAAATGCCTTATTGCAAAATCAGCATTTACCAGTGTACAAACATGCTCACTGGACCACTCCCCTGATGAAGGGTTTGTTTAACTCAAAGCACCGGGGCAAGTAGTGGCCAGTGAGCATGTCTGTACACTGGTGAATGCTGATTTTGCAATAAAGCATTTGAAAATTTTGAAAGTATCCAGTGCATATTTTGGTGTGAGTGCAGGCTTGGACTCGCTATCGGTTGTGTTTTTGGCTGGCTGCCCCATCCTGCCTGCACCCTTCCCCACCTGTGGATCACAGCTTTACCTTTGGATGTGTTCACTTTGCTGCACTCTGACTGCTTCTTCTATCCTGCCTTTCCATACTCAACCCCTCTCTCCACCCCCTACCTCCGACATTTGACTCTGGTTCGTTCCAACCTTCCTTCTCACTACCTGATTCCCTCTCCCCTATACCAGTCAGTACTGCATACCTGTTCATTAAGGGCCCCCATTATCATTTCCCTTCCCTGTTCTTCCTCCCCCAGTCCCTCCCCTTCCCACTTCTGCTGCTGCTCTTACCCTCCTACCTGTTTCCCCACCACCTGTCACTCCTCCACTCTGGACTCCTTGGATCTCTGAGGAAGAGATATCCCTGGACACTGGGTGATCATCCCTGCTCCTTTCTGATACCTTCCATGCATGTTCCCCCACCCCATACCTGCCCTTTTCTCCACTGCTCTGCTTCCCTGATTCCCCACCCCATCCTTCCCAGCTCCCATCTAAGCATTCTTAACTCTGCCCTGAGCTGCTTCAGGATCCTGTACACTGGACAGCACCCTGCTCTCCACACTGTCATGATTTGGCATGACCATTGTCTCCATGAGGGCAGCCTTGTCCACCTCTCCCTCTGCCATCAGTAGTAGTAGTAAAAAATGTATTTTTATACAGGAAAAAGAAACATGTCATTTGGATTTTAAAAATCCAGTTTACAAGACAGTTCTGTACACTATCTAAGTTTCACAGTAATTTAAATACAGTTATAAAAAGAAATTGTACAAAACTGACATATACACATTAACATAGTATAATTTAAAATAGACAGAGGGTAGTCCATATTGTAAAATAGGTGGGGGAGGGGAAACATTAACACAGGGATTACCTCATACAAGTACACGTATCAACACAACACCTACTTAATGCCCTAGCAAATTTTTTGTGATTTTGCTCAACTCGTACTGGAGGAGGGAGTGTATTCCAGTGTACAGAGGCTTGCGGTACCAATGTTCTATCCCCAAACTTATTATTTCGCTTATCTGGATAAATCTTGTTTTGACGTATAGTCCTAGCTGGACCTTTCCTAATAGCAGAGCCCTTATTGATTAACAATTTAGAAATGTTATGTTTAAGGTAGTTAGTTTTGTATTTGTGAATGAAAGTTAACCAATGGTTCTTGTAATCCAAATCAAAAGGTAACCAATCTAACCTGGCCAATATAGTACAATGATGACTTCTGAAGTCACAGCACAGCACGTACCTTGCGACCCTGTAATAGAGTTTATCTAATTTATTTAATAGTTGTTTATTTGCTGACCTGTAAGTAAATTCACCATGCTTCAATACTGGTAATATGAGCTGTTCCGCAATCTTTTTTCTGTCCTGTAACTTCAGACATCCAGTTGTCCTTTTCAAAGCTCCTATTTTTTTATTTATTTTAGTAATAGTCATTTCAACATGTCCATTAAAGGTCAGCTAAGAACCAAATGAATGCAATAAATGCAGCTCAGCCATTTTGTTATGTACATAGTGTCCAGGGTAACCAACAACATGTTTTGTGTCTTTGATGAAGGACTAGTTTCCCTAGAAATTTTTTTAGACTTGTCAAAAGTTTTTGAAACTGTTGACCACAATAGTCTACTAAACAGGCACAAAACTTCTGGATTGGGCGTCAATGCACTACTGTGGTTTTCAACCTATCTGTGTTCCAGACAGCAGTGTGTCTGGGCAGGGGATCTCTGTTCTGTTCTGGCCTCTATCAACGAAGGGGCACCCCAGGAGTCAGTCCTAGGGCCCCTCATATTTTTAATTTATGTCAATGAGATTCCACAACACAGTTCTGAAGATACAAAGTTATTCTTCTATGCAGATGACACTATCCTATACATGCTCAATAAGGACATTACCGATGCAATGAACACTATCCAAGGCGACTTCTATAACATTCAGAAGATTCTAACAGAGTTAATACTGTTGCTTAACACAAAGAAAATGCAATTGATGATGAACAAGAAAGCTGTTGACTCTATCCACTTTTCCCTAAATGCAGTAGGCAGAGATGTAATTGCTAAAGTAGCCACCTGTAAATACCTGGGTATTTACTTAGATGAGCAGCTATCATTTAGCGCCCATATCCAACACCTGTCTATCAAACTGAAATGCCTACTAGCTTTCTTTTCTAGAAACAAGGCATTTTTGCCTACCAGTTAGAAATAATCTGGTCAACTCGTTATTTTTGTCCAAACTGAACTACAGGAACTGCATTTTTAGAAATGCTTCAGAAACACTGGACCCTTTCTGTCATAGTGCCTTGAGATTCATAATAGTCTAGGGGCCCAGGCCTGAAATTGTTGGCAATGTAGCACCCATGGTACAGAAAGCAACAACTATGTTATTTTGATAGAAGTGTCCCTTAGGTACTTATCTAGGGTGGATGTGGCTTGTAAAGTGGTAGCAAGGTATGTCAATGCAAGATTTTTGTATCCATGTCAAAACAACATTTTGCGCAAGTGAAAAGGCCACAAAAATGTATTAAAGTTGTCAAGACAAGTTTGAAAGTAAAAATGACCAATAAAATGGGATTTAGACAATTTATTTTAGAAGGCAGAAACACATTTTAGTCATGCAAAAGGTCTCTTTGACACAAATTACTACTAATTTATTTTAAAAGACAAAAACAAATTTTAGTCATACAAAAGGTTTCTTTGGCACAATTTATTAATAAGGCTTATTACTTAAAGAATGTCGGCTTTGTGATTTGTATTGATAAATGCACAGATTATTCATTGACATAAAAGTTTTAAATACCGTATTTATTATGATAGAAGCCAGGTGTACTATTGCACACCACGGTGCTAGCAAAACATTAATATCCAATGGACTTCCTCTCAGCGATGGGCAATATGACAGTATATATGTGTGTCTAGCCTTTTTCAATATATTTGTCATATACTACATGTCTAAGTCTAAATCATCTGTAGTATCAGACTCATCTGGATCCACACTGGCAACTTTATGAGGATTATAACAGTCCTCACCACCAGCACACAAGCAAGCCTGTGTGCACGCCATGCTCTACCCGGAACAACTGCAATTGCGCTCACACTTGGCTTTTTTACACCCTCCTGTAACGAGTTCCAGGAGTGCTACAGGGGCAGGTGTCTGTGTCATCAGTGTTGGAGAAATGTATTCATCCTTGTCATGATGCCAGCCTTTTCCAATTGGAGATGGGATGTCAGGCTGAGCCTCTAGGGCATGGTTCCAGATAAGGGTCTGGTATTTTGCATGCTTGATAAGCTGCAGAAGACTATCAGAAGTTGGGGAAAAGGCTTCATTCCAGGCCTATTTGCAACACAAAAGCTTATATCGCACACCATTTACATCTGCTGAGTTAGCTGTTGGGTCAAACAGAAGGGTTAGCAGAAGTTCTACTGATTTCAGTTGTGCAGAAGGTATATCCACTATAGTGCAAAACTTGGTAAGACTTCTAAATTTGTGTGGCTTCTTCCTGACAAGCTTCCATGGCTTTAGTTTGCCAGCCCTAGCAAGACTGCTAGTTGAATCACACCCTGTCAGTGTGTGTACTGCTGTCAACATTCTGCATAGTTGTTGGCTAGGTTCAGCTGATATGCTGTGAGTTGATATAAACCTGGCTTTATCCTTCACACTAGTATGAAACCAAAGCTCTTGAGTTGCTTCCAACTTGTGAATAAAATGTACACAGAGAACTGCAACATCAGTGTCTGAAGACCACATCACTGCATTAGAGTATTCTCGTGAAGAATGTGCAACATGAAGTAGAACCCGAGTATCTGCTTCTTCATGCGATGAGAATAGATCGTCTTGGTCTACAGTTCCATCTGAAGTGATCATGTGAGCGATGAGACCATCCTTGAATCCACCTGCAATAACAATTTTCTGATCTGGGCCAAGTAAAGTTTCTGCCATATCACACCATGATTCTGACAGGAATTGTGCCAGATGTTCTTTATTCTTGGGATTTCCAATTAACTTACTCCACTGCATTGGGATGGGTGTTTTGGGACCATGGATTTTGACTTAATTGCTTTGTGAGGATTGCCTTCGTGCACGCTCAAAAGCCTTAATTGAATCATTGACATCATATCGATCAAAGACGATATCTACTCTTCTGCAACTCTCATAACTCTGTAGAGGCTGGCATGCAATTCTGAAGATCAGTTTAG
Source organism: Neoceratodus forsteri (assembly GCA_016271365.2). Classification (NCBI taxonomy): domain Eukaryota; kingdom Metazoa; phylum Chordata; order Ceratodontiformes; family Ceratodontidae; genus Neoceratodus; species Neoceratodus forsteri. Next base: position 440,153,259 of record CM057453.1, read on the forward strand.
CAAGTTCTCCAAAGCTAGTTGCACCTCCTTGCTTGACCGTTTGTATAACAGCCATGCCATCCACAATCCAAGCTGTGGACGTGTTGGATGCTGGCAGTTGATACATTGACTCTGCTTCTTTTTCTAATTCAGGTAATAGTGTACTCTTTGCAGTTTTGTTCAAGGTACCATTCTGGTTCCTGCTGTCTCGGTTTATCCCCTCCATTCCTCCAATGGGGGCCTCCTAGCAGATCCCAGGTCGAGGTTAAAATCGGCTGGTGACAGGGCATTTAGTGTCGCCACCCCAATCCTGTGGAACTCCCTCTCTTCCGGGGTTAAGGAGGCCCCGACGTTGGAGGTTTTTAAAGCTCGCCTTAAGGCCCACCTATTCACCAAGGCATTTTTGGATTAAACTGAGAATTGTCTGAACTCAGATTTTAATTAGAGTTTAATTGATTATTTGCCGTATTTTAATAATTTTATAAGTGTAAGTGTAATTATACTTTGTTATTTTGTTGATGCTTTTGAATATGTGTTAATTTATTTACAGAGCCTCCGGGAATGGGCATCTTCAAATAAAAATTTTGCTTACTTACTTTACTTACTTACCATTTGAGTTTGCTAGAGCATATGGAACTGTGGAAAGCTCATGTGTGAAAACATTCCTTCAGATCAGTCTCTCTTGTTTGTGCAGCTACTACAAGATGGCTAAAGAACTCCCTTTCTGCATTGATAGTCACTGTCTTACCATGATTAACTTTAGGTTTGATCTTCTTGTTTAGAGATGCAGATGTCTTGATGTTGAGCTTGTGCAGTGGTTCAAAGAATCCAGTGGTACAGTATTCGAATTTAGTCTGTCTTCCACAAACTGTTTTATTGCTTTTATTCCTGTATCATTCACAGTAGCAAGCTGGGTGGCAACCTCTGTGGGTGCAACAATGCCAGTTGCAATGTCGGTGAGTGCTATCAAGTCAGCATTCAAATCAAATGAGTTTGTCATGGAGCCGGTGATTGCTTTGACAATCTTATTTACATCTCCTTTATCTCGTTCCACGTGATGTGGTGCAGTCTCCTTGTGTTTTCCTTGTGAAACGTCTGAGTCTACCATATCACACACTACCTTCATGGAAATTGTGATAGCTGAGCACTCATGAGCAGTAATGAACCATCTAGCCAAGGCTTCTGGTTTCAAAGTGAAACCCACTCTACCCCCTTTTACTTTACTATCACAGCTCCCTGTCTGTTCCAGTGCCGTGTCTATCCAGTCTTTGCTTGAATTTATTTCTAGACTGAGCTACAGCATGATCTTCTTGCACAAACGGCTCATGAACTTTGGGGGCACTATCTGGCAGAAGCTTCATATCACTGATGTACACAGATACCTAGTGGGCATAGCTGGTGTGGTCAAAGGCAAAAAATAGTGATTGCATCTCTACAACCTCCACAAGATGCAGGTCCCAGTTGCTTTCACATTCTGCTGTAATGAGCCGCATTAAGATGTTAATCATTTTGATGTAATCATCCCAGAATGCAAATGTTTGGGAAGTTGCTTTTCCAAAATTGCGGAATCTGTGTAATGCTTCTTGTACATTCTTAAGGGCATCACTGAGCTGGGAAAGTGTTGCTGTTAGACTTGTTGTATTATTGTTTGATACCACATTTTGACATTCTTGGAGCTTACTGTTGATGAGGTCTACATCATAGTCAATCTCATTGTCTCTTACCCAGTTACAAAATGCCTGCCACCTCAGTCTGGACAGAGCCTCCATTACAAGCTTGTGGGCCGTCACTCCATGGTTGTAGGATTTGCCTTTAAACAGATTGCTTGCTGTGTTGTTGCCATATACCTGCAATTCTATGAGGATGTTTTCCAGACAACTCTCTTCATGCTTCTTTCCAATTGCAGCCAGAAATGTCTGTGCTATGTGGAAACCACCCATTCTCAAGACTGTTTTTTGAAATTCCTCCAGGCACCTCCACTGAATCTCTTTGTCCTTACAATATATAGCCTCGTCAAATATCAAGACACTGTAATCTTGGCCAAGTGTCCTAGACATCTTGCAGACATTCTTCATTACAGTGAAAACTGTACTCCATTCAGTAGGTGATGCTGGCAGCATTGGACAGTACCCAACAGATGTTACTGTTGGTATGGTAGATGAAATCATCACAGTAAAAGCTGTCCATCCTGGTACTTGCTGAGCATTCACCTTTTCAAACTCAACTTCAAATAGCTTGTTCAGGCAGCATCTTAGAATTAGCCATTACAGATCAAGGTTGGTGACTTGTCGACAAGCTTCAACATCAGCATACCAGTTACTTTTTACTTTTACCACAAGATTTGGTGTAGGGCATCTACCATGAGGATTGTACTCCAGAATGGCTTGGCACATTGCAGGAGTTTCAAGTAATCGTGTTTGCAGTGCTATTTTCTTTGCTTGAACCTGAGCTGCCACTGTGCCAAAGCTGCCTTCTAGAATTGTGGTAGTCTGACGCTGATATACTACCATAGTTGTGGCATGAGTTGTGTGCATTTAATCTAACATTTCCTCATTTATATCATTATTGTCAGCAGCAAACTGAACAAACTCCCCATGCTGTATGTTTGATGGAATTATGCTATTGTCCCAGGCAGCTTTTTCATGCTGATCCATTGCAAAAGCTGTGTCAATTATCTCTAGGGCTTCATAACTGGCACAGTGTGCTAGCTTGTGCACCATTGTTATTACCTGTTTAGAGCCTGCCATATGTCATATGGTGTATGGACATTGCAAGCCCAAATTGTTTGGATCACGTTTTGCACCTCTGGATACTATATGGATGAAGTCCTCACCATCTGATAATATCTGTCTATGGAGGGTCTTGTTAGTGGCTGTTACTAAAGGACTGCAATCTTCAATAGGTTCATCACCAACATCCCTTTGGAATACCCATTTCAGGAACCTATACACATTGTCAGGAATCATGGCTAATGCTTTTTCTAAATTGACAGTGGAATTATCTATTTGATTGATATCCAGTCCCTCACACATTTTGAGTTCACTACAGAGGACTTGTGCTGCATGAAACAGTGTAGATGCAGTTGAATATTTATCTTTATTTTCAGAAGTAGGGAGAGGGTTTTCCTCTTCATACTGTTGCTTTGAATGCAACCGGGAAGCTATGTTGATGACATCTTCCAAAGACACAGCACTGCTATATGCAAGGTCTGGTTTACTTGGGTCATGCTGCATTCACAAAATGATTTGGTCACCAAAATAGTTTGTTAGTCTCTTCTTTAGCTTCTCACTTTGGTAACTGTCACTGCTAGGAACTTTGCCTTTCAGAATATCCCAGTATCTCTGTAACAGGTAAGACATGGACAAGGCTTTTCTGCTGATAACAAGGTCATTCTCAATTTCAGAAATCAGTTCACTGAAACATGCTTTATACACAGACTCATCTTCCTTGTCTCCAGATAGTGAAAATGTTGTCTGTATGTTTCTTTCCCTGGTAAAACTACTATGGCAATCTTTGTGGTACTTTGCTTCAAATGCAATTAAGTTCAGTTCAGCTGTTCACTTTAAGACTGTCGTCTTCTCTGGCTTTAGTCACATCAAGCAGAGTTTCTTGCCCTCTATAGGTTACAATCTGTGATAGATTTTTCTATTTTTTGTGATACACCTTCTGGCATATTTATACACAAATTCCAGTTAACAGGCTGGCAAGTCAATCGCCTACTCTGTGAGATTGAACACTGACCAGTATCAGTAGAAGAGCCAGGACTTGAGCTTCTTCCTCCACTTTCAGAATGCTTCAGGTTTGTTTGCTGGTGTAGGACTGATGACATCATGCATGATAATGTACTGCAGGCAAAGCTAATAATGCATCAATGTCTAATGGCTGCAATCGTTAATAAACATGGTCTTTTCTAACAAGTAGTAGTAAAAGATTTATTTTTATTCAGAAGAAGTTCTTTCTTCACATCTTAGGCCGAAGCCTTTTCTCAAGATGGTCTTGACATCAGGGCTTTAAGAGTACATCAAATACAAACACAGTACAAACATCACATTCAGTCTCCAGTACTTTTAAACATCTAATAAATACACTTGTATTTCAACAAAATTTATACAATTCATTTCACTACATGAAATATAAATTTAAAAAACTAGGAGATGTCTTCTTCACCCTTTGCACATACATCTAACTTTCAATTCCTCTGTCAAGAATTTGGTAACAAATAATGGTTTATAACCCGTTTTTTTTTTTATGACATTCAACAATTGACAATTTGAAGCGTATTCAGCTTTAAATGTCATTTCAGTAAATTGATTTCTTTACCTTAGGCATATAAAGGGTCTCCCCATTACCTCTTAATTTATAATTATGCTTAACACTTTTCTGCTCTATTTTAACCCCAAGTATTTTGATTTTCCTGTCATTTGTAATCTATGTGTTTATAAGGCCCTTATCAATTTTCTCCTATTATCAAGTGTTAACCAGTCCAATGTCAAATACAATTCACAGTGATGAGTTTTATAATCACACTGTAGGATAAACCTAGCTAAGTTATTATAAGTAACCTCAAGCTTTCTTAAGAGAAAGCCAGAGGCTTTTCCATATACATGACTGCCATAATCTATTGTAGGAATTAATAGCTGGTTTACAATTGATTTCCGGATTCTAACATCTTTACAAAGCCTATTTCTTCAAAAAGCTGCTAATTTTCTATTTACTTTACCTACTAGTTCTTTTATATGTATATCAAATTTCAAGCCGTAATCTACCCAGACCCCTAGATGTTTGTAATGGGGAATAGGCTCTAATATTTCCTGTTTTGATGTGTTTATATTCAATTCCTGTTTATGGTTTACTTTACCCTTCTGCTTTGAAAAAAGAAGGGTTTTAGTTCTTTTGCTATTTAATACTAATCTTGAATTTGCTAACCAATTTTCCACCCCAATAGAATCTTCATGGAGCCCCTTTTCAACCTCTTTAATATGCATACATTATAAAATGTCTGTAGTCCTCCAGGGGTTGCAGTCCTCAGGTGTTCCTGTGTTGCTATTTGGCAGATCATACACTTGGACCAGTCACTAGTTAGGTGTTTTTTGGTTATTTTTGGTGAGGAGGGTCAAAGTCGAAACAGGGTCTTCAGCCATGTTGTTGCCTCTCAGTTGTTATTATCTGACAAAAAAAGAGAAATGCTATTAGAAATATTTTCATTAGTACATTATTCATCTTGTAAAATTCTAAAAAGAAAACACTCTTTGTCCATGTTTTATAGATGTAAAACATGATCTTGAAAAAAGCTATTTTTTTATAAATTATATAGTGTAAGCGGTTCATAAATTACACTTATATACAAAACAAAAAGCAGAGAACATAGTTAAAGTAAATTTGCCATAATGAAATCAATATAGGATTAAGACACTGTAAAATTATACACGTTAAAGGAGAGTAATTATTTTTACTTTTTCAAGAAATTTGTGAAGGCAATTTACATGATTTTGAAAAGCATCCGTATTTCTCAACGCTACCACTGCATAATACCATAACCCCCTAAAATCACTCTTGGGGGTTCATCCCTTAATAAAAAAGTGTTAAACCTTTTCTGTAGGGGGTGCTAGCAATTTTTAATTTAGGTGGGGTTTTCCATTTGAGCCCCAGACTATAACAGATCTGCCATGGAACACCCATCACTGCCACTTATATGAGGCTGTGGGCTGGACCTCTCTAGCTGTGCCGAGACAACTGCACTGGTATACCTTTGGATATAAATTCATTGCAAATTCAGTCCCATCCTACTTACTGTGCAAGCTAAATCCTAGATCACTAAACAACTACAAACTCAGATCCATCTCACTCACAATGTTGCACTGCTGGAATTTTGTATGAAGGCTGGGGAGCATGCTCTTGTAACAACGGTCCCATGCACATGGGAGTCCGTTTGGAAAACATTTCAGATGACTAACATACCAATCATCCAATTCAAGGCATCTTTAAATAGATTGCTGCATTGCCGTTTTGACTGTTACGGTTGATCCCTCACCTTCTTTGTGCACTTATTATAATAACTTCTTACCATCTATAATTATGTAATGCAACTGTATGTAATTACATATTGTTCCTCACTGTTAATGACTTTGTATACTGGATGCAATTGCAAAAGACAGCTCCTGCTCTCAATTTGCCTTCCAATAAACATTGATTGAGTGATTGAATCATTGATTGATACTTAGGGCTTCTTGCATTCAGAGACACAACCATCTGCCATGACTCAAGTCTCTCCCCACTCCTGAAGAGCCTGCCCCCCAGTCCTAGTCCCATTCACCTGCCCATATTATTCTGTCCCTCACTTGACCCCTCCTTTTCCCTGATTGGGAGGGAGACCAGTCAGCCTCCTCTCCCTCCAGGTGACTGGGCATACTTTAACCCCTGCTGCCCCCCTATAAGTTTAAACTCAGGTCCCTACCCATATACTCCTCAAATCTGGCCTTCAACAATGTCACACCCTCCTTGCTTAGGTGTAGCCTGTCTGGTGCATAAAGGTCCTTATTCTCCCATGTGTTCCTCCAGTCTCCTATTAGTCCATATCCCTCCTCTCTGCACCACCCCTGAGCCAGACATTGAACTTCTGTATCCCTGCCTTTCTTGCAGTGCTGGCCCTTGGAACCGGTAGCACCTCCAAGAAAGCTACCAAGCTCCCCACCTTACTGCAGAGCCTCCCCACTTCCTGAACCTCTCCTGAACCATCTCCATCTCACTATCAGCCAAGTCATTCAGACCCAGGTAAAGAATGATGTGAGGATGCCCCCCTTTCTTTCCCATGTTCCTGTTTATTCATGGACCCACCACCCCTGCTGTCTTCCTTGGCATACACTGTACCCTTCTGTGGCTTGCCTTAGCTCCTGTGTCACTCCATATTACTCCCTTTATTATGGAGTCCCCTCAGATTGGTACCCAGTCAAAAGAGTGCTACATTAATAGTGCCAGTCAAGGGATTGCTAGTCTGTATAGTGCTACCAGGGACAGTGAGCAGGGATTTACAGCACTAACCATATGCGCTCCACTGGTTGCTGTCCATGGTACCACTATACGGACATGGACATCAGAATCTAGAAGCCTGGCTGAGCTGCTTCTGTGATGTGGAGGGCTGGGGCACAGAGCAGCTTGGCCAGCAGCAATGGAGATCAGGGTTCTAATCCTGGTCTCTGACATTTTGTGCACATTGGGACTTAAATTTATTTTACATGGGGCAGTGGAAATGGTATTCCACGGTCCCACAGTTTTTAACTTTCCCTGGCATCTGCTCCCCCTCAGAGTGAAAATCCTTAAGATGGGGGGTGTGGGGGGGCACAGCCACCCACAAAAGAAAAATCAGTGCCTTTTTCTCCGTGCGGTCCTAGTCAACACTATTCTTGTCAGCACTCTTCTGACCCAGTGCCCCCAAGATCATGACCCACCACTCTATGCCTGCCCCTTGAGTTCTCTCCCACCACCTCTGTCCCATTTGTACTTCCCTGTCTGCTCCCTTCTGCTTGTTCTGGGTCCCCCCAAACCCTGCTTTCCTCCTGCCTAATCTGTATCCAGACCTCGTGCCCCTCTCCCGCAGCTTTCAGCACTTTTCACCGGCCTGTCTCACCCCTCTGCCCCACTACCACTATTCCTACTCCTACCTGCCCCTACCCTCTCTCCCTCTGTGATCTCTTCTAGTACAGAAAACCTCTACCTACCGTTGCTACCTTTCTTTCACACAGATCTTTCCTTTACCCTCTCTAGTCAGTGGGAGGACTCTATTTCACATTGGCACCATCCTCCCCCTCCTCCCTTGTGCTCCCCATTCCTCCTATTAGTGTCCATTCTCCCTCCCCTTTGTCCCCTCTTCTGCTGGGGAAGAGGGGCCCAGGGAGTCTGAATTAGCTCACCCTTCACCCCCCAGCATGCCAGCTCCTCTACCTTGTCTGGGCTCCACCACTGCTTCCCCCACCAGTCCTCTTGTCCCTCTCCTCCCACACCTCATTTGGAGATCCCCTCCTCATTAATGCTCCTACTGCCATCCAAACTGCACACCTCTGCCCTCAGTTGACCTAGGCTCCTACAGACTGGACATCCCCCACCTCCCAAAGAGTATCCAGGAACCTCCCCCCAGAAATGCACTACTCAAGCCACCCACTTCTTGCCCTCTTAGCAACCTACCACTCCACATTTTGCTAATCTGACCCCTGCGTACGGAGTACCTATATAGCCCTTGCTACCCTGTGCAGCATGCACTATATAGGGGTTTGCTACATTTCTCTTGGAAACCTTCAATTTGAACCTTGTGGTTTTATCTAGGATGGGATTGCTGAAAAGCTGCACCCCTTGGTCATGCCAGCCTTTTATCCTTGATAGGAACCAACTAACCTACTGTATATGGGGATGGCTGTAAAGCTCCAACCCCTTACCTATACCATTTGCTGACTCTAGATAGGGTCCAGCTGCATTCCCTGTGAGATTCCCATCAACCAACTCCCTTGTAAGCTGACCCCAGATAGGGACCAACTGCAACATCTTGGCAATGATTAACCTAGATATAAGCCTACTAACCTATACAGGGATGGCTATAAAGCTGCATTCCCTTTACTTACACTGTTTACTGACCCTCAATAAGGACCTGCTGCATTCCCCGTGAATTCCCTGTTAACCAATGCCTTTGTAAGCTGACCCAAGATAGGCACCAGCTTCAACCCCTTGGCAATACCTGCCTACTAACGTCATTCTCCCACCTCTACCTTACCTGACCTCCATTGGGCAGTGTGGCCCTGAAGACACCCCCAGATGTGACTTAGTTCGATGCCACACTCTTGCTTTGTGTCACTCATGCTTTGTGGTTGCTCATGTGAAGGGTTGCTTGGACCTCTGGGAAATGTATAGGGTCCACAGTCACAAGGCTCTCCCACCTTCAAATATCATCACTCCTGGCATCTCTTAACCCTACCTCAGCCCATTCTCTAACTCCTTCCTCTCTATTACCCCCTCCCTTCCTCACACTGAATCAGCACAGCATTCTCAGTCACATTTCTGCAGTAAAAAAGCACAATACAAGAACTGCACTTGCTTTGCAAACTTATCTTCTGCTCATGGCCCTATTGGCATCCCTACTCAAATGGCCAAATTTGGCTGCATCTTGGGTTTTTGAACTATCCAATTCTGTTGAAAGAACTACAGCTGCCCTACTGGCAGGTTGTAGCCATGAAGCTCTCCTGGATCCAATGGTCCCACTTCCAGCATTACTTAATCCTCACTCAGTCTGCCCTCTGACCCCTTCCTCCCTTTTACTCACACTGCATCAACACAGCATTCTCAATCACATTTCCACAGTAAAAAACACAGTACAAGAATCACACTTGCTGCACAGACTTATCTGCTCCTCATGGCCCTGCTGGCATCACCGCTGAAATGACTGCTGCTGGCCGATGGTTATTAAGCTTATACCTTGCAAGGATCTGTATTTTACTTTTTAACTTATTTTGCCAGGAGGGCACTCTGACCTAGCTCATTTACAGGTGCATCCTGGGGGAAGGAAACTGGTATACACTACCAAATAAAAAATACAGAAATACATCAGAATAAGAGATACATTATTAAACAGGGGAATAACACAGAAATCAGGGCTCAAAACATGCAACAAGGACATAAATATAAATCCATACACTATCTAGTGCAGTGCAATATGCTAGTGAGCAGTTTCAGCCAAGAGGGCAGTAAACAATATAGTCAATGGGACACAATAGTATTTAGGGCCACAGTTGACAGAGGAAGGGGTAACCTCGAGTAGGGACCAGAGAAAAGTAGGACAAGGGGTGAGGGACTGGAAGTGACATAAAAAGTGACAAGGTAGCTATAGAGCAGGGAAGGGAAGGAGTGCAGCAGCAGGGTGAGTAACAGAGATAATGTTCAGTACATGAGTTGAGGTGGGAAGTGTGGTTGTGAAGCAGGGTTTCAGAGTGGTGGAGGAGGAGGAGAAGGATATTATCACCATTATTCTAAACATTTTGATAACATTTGTTTCTGTTGCATTAAACATTTCAGTCTTTTTTTATTTTAGAGCTGATGATCAATGGTATTAACATTGAGGCTAGAATGGGCAGGGGGCTGCCTCCTTTTTGATATAGCGAAACAGAAACCTCACCTGGGATCTGAACCCAAGTCTCCTGCATGTATGGTCAGTACAAGCTGACTGTACAATTTGCAAAGCTATTTATTGGTGTCTGTATTTTACGTTTTCCTCACTGATCACTTTGGCAAAGTATTCCAAGCTCAGTTTTTGATACATAGCTTGAGGAAAATATCATGATGTGTGGTTTCTAAAAGAAAAGCATTTTTTTACTACACATGATGCTACCCCCTAGCAGTTCCGATGGGGGATGACTTTTAAAATAGCGACATGCCTCGCCCTTATCTGAGTACAAGATTAATCACTGGAAGAGAGGGCAGGCCACTTTTAACTTAAAACATTTGTTGTCCTTAGGGCATCTTCTTGAACTTCAGAAGCACAGCTAGTAATTGCTCTGCCTTTCAAAGGAAACCCAATATTTCACCTGAGACCTCCTTTATCTCATACTATCATTTTTAATCGTTCATTAATTATAGAAAATATTTAAAATTTAATATTGTCTCAGAATCTTTTACTGTTTGAACTTTTATTAAAAAAATGCAAAGAACTATATCTGGGTGGTCATTTTGTTTTGCTCATTTAAAAGATAACTGAATGGAATTTACTCAGCTTTATTTAGCCATAATATATTATTATGGGCCTAAGTGTAATCAAGCAATATGTAAATAATTAGAAAATGGTACATTGAAATTTGTAAATTCTTGGTTATGTTTAGCCTGTTTATGCAGCCCATATATATAATGTAGATAGATAGATAGATATATAGATAGATATTATAGGGGTGCAGTAGCACACCTATATTTAGGATTGAACAGGGGTTTCCATGTTAAACCTCACATTTCTCACTTTAATAACTGTGCAGCTGTTCAATGGATTTTCACGGAATTCAGCAAGCACAGTCTGGTGGGGGTAGATCTCTTAACGTGCCAAGCTACATTCTAGTCAGATGTGTGGATTCCAAGATGCACATAGTGCAAAAACATTTTTTTTAAAAATCACTTTTTTTTTTTTTTTTGTCATTGCCTTGCACCCAGATGGTCTGGAATTTTGGTCTGAAATTTTCAGGGTAGAAAGGACTTGGCCCACAGATGTGCCTTTGGCTAGTTTGGGAGCAAGTATTAATCCATCCCAACGTTATTCATTTTTAAAAGTTCGATTCTGAGCGTGCTCAGTAAGCACTTCAAGATAGCTGTATGAAACAAAAATACAGTCTTTTTTTGCATGGGGCCAATCCTTTTTCATGAGGAAAAATATCCTTTTTTCATTTGCCGCCATCTTGTTTCCATTTTTTCCCCAAACAACATTTCAAAACCTACAAAAAGGACATCCTGCAGTGAGACCAAAGACATCTGTCTTGCTCATCAGAAGTCCATTAGGTGGATTCTGAACTTAACTGTTGGAAAACTGACCCCCTAATTTTTTTATTTTTTTTTTACATTTTAAACCCTTTTTCATGACTCGCTTCTGCTTTTTCCGTATATCTTTTTACATTCAAATGAAAAAGGATCCTTTCATATGGAAAAATATTTTGGATACTTTTTTTTCTTGATGTCTAGTGGCACCCCCCTACCACCACCATCCCTGTAATGATTTTATTTTTCCCTCGTGTCTAGTGACACCCCCTCCTTTTGATTTCCATCCCCAATTATTTCATTTTTCCCTAATGTCTAGTGGCACACCCCCCACCCTCTGATCACCGTCAGCATAATATTGTTGTCCTTCCCTGGTGTCTAGTGGCACCCCCCCCCCACTATCTGATCACTGTCCCTGTAATGCTTTTGTCTTTCCCTGGTGTCTAGTGGCACCCTCCACCCTCCAGTCACCATCCCCATAATGATTGTATTTTTTCTAGTGTCTAGTGGCACTCCCCACCTTCCAATAACCATGCCTGTTAAGTTCTGTATTTCCCTGATGTCTAGTGGTAGTTCCTGCCCTTCAAGTGCCTTCCCCATTAAGAGTTTTTTCTTTCCCTGCTGTCTAGTGGCACCCCCCCACCAATCACCATCCTGCCTTAAATAAAGGAAACGGTCCCTCGCCAATCCAACCCCCCACTCTGACCTCCCACTGAGCACCCACCACCTTACATCCCCCACACCCCCTCACTCACCTAAACTGGTCCCAGGGTGATGATCCACTCTCCAGTTGAAGACATTTCTTGCTGCTGGAACCGTCAACTGCATTATGAAAAACTGAGGTGAGTGTGATTCAGGGTATTTCAATGAGGTTTTCAACTTTGATGCATATCTTGGCCATTTTTGCATATTTTGACACCACATTTTCAACATGGGCTTTTTGAGACACACCTTCTCCAATGGTGGTGGAAGTATGCAAATCCAGCCCAAAGGGCAATTTCATGATTGCTTAGCAAAATTACCTTTTAGGTAAGATTTAATCATTTTCACTGACCTTGTGCATGATGTGGGGTTGTGAGAAGGTTATGTTCAAAATGTTGGGCAAAAATATGTAAAAATGGCAAAGTTACATGCATCCATTGAAATTTTGCTATGCTCTTTTGTAACTTTGGTAATTTTAAATATTTGTATCAAAACTTTTCAACACAGGAAATTTTTTACACCACCTCATGAATATGACAGCTGTCATTTTTCAAATCCTGGCAACCAAAATGTATTTTTGCACCTCTGGTGTGGAATGATATTGCTGTGAGGATTCAAACATTTTCAGTACTGGGTTCATGAGGTGGGGCATATGAAATGGGGTAATAAGACAGCTATGCTGACAATGTGGTGGCTGTTTTGCTTCAAGTGCAGGGCCTTCACAGCAACATACATGTACACATCTATGGAGGAATGAGATAGCATGGCCCCCCAGGCCCTGTGCTCCCACAGGCAAATAAGGATACAATTACACTATCTCAAAAGGTATGAATGGATGGGAGTGCAGGGCTGGCTCCCACAGGCAAATAAGGATACAATTATACTAACTGAAAAAGTAAGGAAATTCTCTGAAAAAATGCATTAATGCAACATTTAGTGTTCAGGCTAAGGCAACAAAAGCAGGGAAATGTGGCTTTAGGGTTTCCAACAATAAAACCCCACTACCACACCTACAAAGAAACCAGGGTGCAGTTTTCCTTGGCATTGTCAACCCTAAAGCTGACCCCTTTTATTTATTTATTTGTTTATTTAATTAAGAGTTTTACCAGAAAAGCATGCTGAGCAGGTAGCTGCTCGATTCCAGATGTGTCCTGGGGCAAGACCCAACAGTAATATGTAATTTTGTTTTATATAGCTACAATTAAATGTGAAAGGCAGAAAGTACATTTATACAGAGAGACATAGGATCACATGATGTTCCTGTTGGGTTAGCAGCATCGCGAACCGGCTCCTGCTCAGAACCCAGCCCTTCTTGGAGAAAGCAGCTCTAATTCTGCTATTTTTTCTCCTACTATACATCAACTGTCTTCGGATAGTCTCCCAACATATAGGAGGCGAAGGCTTTTTTCGGAGAGAAGCGGTATGCAGCGTGGAAGTGTTCAGCACTAATCCAGGGCCTACTGCACCAATGGAGGCAGAGAAGCACCAGGTGCCCCCAACTCACACTCCACCGCAATCACCCGAGAAGGGGCTGAAGAGGTCAAAAAGCCACACTAGGGCCTCATCTAAAGTTTCTGTTTCCTCGGCAATATCTTCAGCCTCTTCTCCCCTCACTGAAAATACATTTTTAGAGGAGCTGCAACCCTTCAAGCTCGCTTTGCAAGAAATTACAACAGAGTTTAAATCTATCAGGGGAGAGCTTGTAGACACCAATCAAGCTATTGCAGACACCACAGTTCATGTGGCTTCATTAGAAGGATGGAAGGACAAACTGAACCCCAAGATCACTAGTCTGAGGCAGCAACTGCATAAAACTGAAAATAAGTTGGAAGATCTGGAAGGCCGAAGCCGCCGTAACAACATCATTATCTTCGGCCTTCCAGAAGATGCGGAGGGCTCTGCCCCTATTTCATTTCTACAGAAATTGCTCACTAAAATAGCAGGGCCCTCTCCCAATAACACTACCTATGTTATAGAGAGGGCTTACCATTCCCTGAGGCCGAAACCAGCTTCTGGCAAATCACCTCGGCCACTGATATTAAAGTTTCTGAACTATCTGGATAAAGCTCATGTTTTGGGGCAGGTTAAAGATCTATAGCAAGTTCTTTGGGAGGACCAGCAACTACATTTTGTACGGGATTTACCCGTTTCAGTTTGGCAGCACAGAGCAGAATACCATCCCTTGGTTTCCAAGCTTATCACTGCTGGTATTAAGTATAAAGTTCAATATCCATCCCACTTTGCCGTGGCTGTCTCGGGTGCCTGGCACAAAATTGATTCTGCTCAATGAGCCCTTCCGGCTTTGCAATCATTGCTCCCAGACTTGTTTCCTCCTCTCTGATCTATTTGGTGACAGGTGGCATGCTTCTTAATGGAGGCTCCAGCTCGAGCATTGATTTTGTTTCATGTGGTGGTGCAGCAGTGGTGTTCTATGACCGCTAGAGCACAGCAGAGGACTGTTGTAAGTGTCTTCATGAGGTTTGTTGTTTCCCTTCTCATATGATTGCAGAGACACTAATCCCTTCTGCTTTTCTCTGCCTCGTAGATACTCCGAATTTGATCCGAGTTTACCCAAAGACTGGGGAATAAGGGTTTGAGTGCTAAGCTATTCTTTATTGTTTGAAGAAATGGATTTGTAGAAAAATCTTTGTATAGCAGCATTGTTGAGATTTAAAGGATCTTACCACAAGTTGTTTATAGTGGGAGATCTCATTTCATTTTTTTTTTCTCCATTTGTCCAATATTATTCTCTGTTGGTATTAATCGAATGCGGCTGTGCTCTTGGAGTGGGAGGGCAGTGGGTGTTTGCAGCTGACAGATAATTATGTGCTTGATTAGGGGGTGGGGGTTTTCACAGCTGCTCCATGTGCATATATCGGACTTACAATTTCTTTTTTATTATATGTTACTCAGCCAGAAGTAATATTTGGCCAGACATTTTTTCACCCCATGGAGGGTTTCTTTTGTCATGCTGTGATAGTGATGTATGGGGGGATAAGGGAGAAAGGGATTGGGGGATTTGGAAACCAACATCGTTTACATCTCTTATATATGGACCATCTGGGAATGTTTTGCCTCAGAATGGGATATATTTGTTGGGGGTCGGGGTGGGATGCTGGTACACACTGAATATATTACTATCTTGTTTTTGAGGAGATATCAGTCCAGGCTTGTTTAGTTTATTTCACTGGGATGTTGTTAGACAAGCCTCTAAATTGTGTAATATGGTATGACAACATATAAAATCTGCTCCTGGAATGTGAGAGGTGCCTAATCTCCAGCGAAGAGAACAAAAATACTCCTGCATCTGCGAAAGTTGGAGGTGGATATTGCTCTTCTACAAGAGACTCATTTACCCCCTTCCCAAGTTCTTCTATTTCGGCAAACCTGGGTGGGTCAACTTTTTGGAACAGCCCCTAATTCTCGTAGAGGAGGAGTGGCCATTCTTATAGCTAGAAAATTACCTGTCCGCCTGTTGGATACACTGATGGATATTCACCATAGGTTTATCATAATAAAAGTTTTAATTGGCCACTCTGAATTGGTTCTTGGATCAGTGTATGGACCAACTACAGAAGATCCTTTGTTTTTTACTACTCTCATGGATCTGCTGATTCCCTGGTCTAATTACCCTCTCCTGCTTGGAGGAGACTGGAATCTGGTTTTATGTAACATTTTAGATCGCTCCAGTTCCTGTGCCCCCTCCCTTTCCCGTGCACAGTTGGCCATCCGAGAACTGATGGATACTTTGGGTTTCATAGACCCATGGAGGGCCCTTTTTCCTTCTAGGAAGGAATATTCCTTCCACTCAATTCCCCATAATTCATTTTCTAGGATAGATTATTTCTTGCTGGACATTGGCCACCTTTCCTCTGTGTTATCCTGCTCATATCTCTCTAAGGTAATTTCTGACCATCATTCCACATTACTTCATTGGGATTTAGGTCCAAATGTCAGTTGGACCAAAGTTTGGAGATTTAACCATCTACTGCTGAAGTGTGATAAAGTTAAAAGTCATTTTTAGAATTTTTTCACCACTTTCCTTACATTAAACTCCCCCTCCATGCCCAAGTTAGATATACTATGGGGGTCTTTAAAATGTTCTCTCAGGGGCAAAATAATTCGCTTGGCCACTATTTAGAAAAAGTTAACCTCTCAGCTTACATCTCATCTTTTCCAAGAGATACAGCATATAGAGCTGTCGCTTTCTCCTTCTTCTTCCCAGGCCACTCTCTCCAATCTGGAGATTCTCAGGGATCATTACAATTCCTTATTAATGGATGAAGCAGTAGATCTTCTCCAGAGGTCCAGAATTTGCTACTTTGATCAGGGTGACAAGGCTGGCAAACTTCTCGCTGTTTGATTAAGAGCACAAACTGCTGATAGGACAATACCCTCCATATATAACACTACCGGTCTCTTAGTTACTTCTCCACAGGATATTCTCCTTTCTTTTCAGGAGTATTACTCTAACTTGTACTCCAGGCCTCATACCCCCTTTGATCCCACAGAAGTGAATCACTTTCTGCACGATATACAACTCCCACATTTGGATGAGCTTCAAATTGCTCTTTTGGAGGCCCCTCTTTCAGTTTCCAAAATATGTGCTGCCATTGAAGCTCTGCCGCTAAACAAGGCACCTGGTCCTGATGGATATACGGCAGAATTTTGTAAGGCTTTTAAGCACCAACTGGCTCCTATTTTATTAGATACTTATAGTTATATCAATGAATTTGGTACTCTGGATCAGTCCCTTTTAGAATCCACTATTATAGTTCTTCCTAAACCAGGAAAAGACCCTCCATTTGTTTCCAATTATCGCCCTATATATTTAATAAATGTGGACTTTAAAATACTAGCAAAGATTTTGGCCAGTAGACTAGCTAAAGCATGGCATAGATTAATAAGTCCAGAATAGGTGGGTTTTGTTGCTGGCTGACATTCTTCCGACCACATGCGGAAGCTTTGTCACCTTATCTCTGCATCTAGGGATTCCCAGACACCTGCTTTTTTGATCTCCCTGGATGCAGAGAAAGCTTTTGATCGGGTCGCCTGGGATTATTTGTTCTATCTTCTTTCTAAATATCATATTCCCCAGCAGTATAGCCAATGGGTAAAAGTCTTATATACTCATCCAACGGCCCGCGTACTGTGTAACGGCATGCTTTCTAACACTATTGTCTTGCAGCACGGCACCAGGCAGGGCTGTCCTCTTTCTCCAGTTTTATTTAATTTGTACTTGGAGCCACTTATTCATTATGTAAATGTCTTGCCTTTAGTCTCGGGTATCACTATTGGTCCCCAGCAGTATAAGCTTTCAGTTTATGCTGATGATACACTCCTTCACATTCTACATCCTTCAGCCTCACTTAGAGCCATGTTATCCATTACAGAGCAATTTGGTAAATTCTCCAGTTACAGACTTAACTTAACTAAAACGGAGGTAATGCCCCTAAATGTTAAAACATAATCCTCAGACATATCCCCATTTGGTTTAAAATGGGTTAAAGATCATATGAAATATCTGGGGATTTACCTCTCTATTCATAGCTCACATATGAAACATCAAAATCTGATAAAACTCTCACCCAAATTAGTACTGATCTTAATCGTTGGACTGCACTCCCCCTTTCTTTGTGGGGGCATATTAATGCAATAAAAATGAATATCCTCCCCCAATTGTTATGCCCCCTGCAAATGAGTAATTTACTCCTTCCCAAATCCTGGTTTCTTCGAGTGAATCGTATCATTTCTAAATTCATATGGTGTAATAAAAAACCTAGGAAAGCAATTGCCAAATTGCAGCGTAGTAAAGCTAATGGAGGCCTACAATTACCAGACCTCCTTCTTTATTACTATTCAATGTTTTATTCAGTGCTTTTACAATGGTTTAAAGAGATTCCCCAGATTCATCCCTAATTAATATCCCACAGTGGCTCCAACCTGAAAGATCCCTATGTGCTCTCTATGGAATTAATATTGGCACACTTCCATATGCTTTACATAAGAACATACCCAAGGACTTACTCCGTACGCCTATCAAGACTACTCTCAGGGTATATGCTATGTTAAGTGCAGCATCCCATATATCCATGGTGAAAGAAACATTGCAGCCAATTCTTAGGAATCCTAATTTTAGGATAGATGGTAAAGTTCTTAATGAAAGTTTCTGGCCTTTTCACCCTCAGCTCAAAGTAGTGGATTTATTGAAGGATCACAAACTGTTAACATTCCAGGAATTACAAGCTAAATACAAGGTGCCATCCGGCTACTGGTTTAAATACTTTCAACTGTCCCATATGCTGCTTGCTCATTTTGGGATGGGGCCTTGGAACCAATATCTAGCTGGACCTCTACTACAAGTAATTTCCTCTCCTCCCACATCCCACTTCATTTCTTATTTCTATTGTCTTCTAAGAGACTTCCTGGAGTCAATTAATGGTTGTACGATATATTCGTGGGACTATACACTAAATACTCCCTCTACCGTAAAAAGACCCTGGCCCAAGATATGGCAACACTTGTATCAGGATGTGAGATGAGATAAATACCATTTGTTACAATTTTTTATAATTCATGACCTATATTATACTCCAGATAAGTTACATAGAATGAGCTTGCTTCCCTCTAACTTATGCTGTAGGTGTGGGTCACAACTTGGTACCTTATTACATATATTATGGGAATGTGATAAAGTTCTGCCTTTCTGGTCTACCATTAAAGCTAACTTAGATCTCTTGTTGGGCCTTGCTGATGCGTTTACCCCTGACATTTGTATTCTGGGTAATTACAGTGCATCTTTAATGGGGAATCAACGTAAATATATGACTCTTATTGCTTTATGTGCCAAGAAAATAATTATGCGCCACTGGCTTGACCAGGTTGTACCTACTACAGCTGAATGGTTGAAGGAAATTATCTTTGCCCTCCAGACCGAAAAGCTCATTGCCCAAATGTCTGATAGACTTCATTATTATACTACTGTGTGGCACCCCCTACATACTCTGTTAACACTTTAACTATTTAATTGTCCAAATGACTTTCTTCATTAATCTAGTGAAGGTGTGTACCAAGGAGGGAGGTGGGTGGGGTTGAGGGTTTTGGGTTGGGGGATGGGTGGGAGTGGGAGGAGGTGGAAGGGGTGGATGGTGGAGACTGGTAACTTTAATGGTACCTCTTTTTGTTGCTCTCTGCTGTGTAGCAAATGAAAATGTCAATAAAGTTTACTAAATGATAAAAAAAGAAATACAAAGAGGCATAGTAATACAGGTAGGTGCATTGCTCCCACCTTTGTCTGCAGTGGTCTAAAGGAGCCAAGACATCCCCTTGAATGCAGCATATCAGGTGAAACCTCTATGGGTCATAGGAGATCTGGTGGTCATGAGTTGATAGACCCCCTTGAATGAATTGCCATGTTACATGAGCAAGCTGTATGTATCATACGAACTGCCTGCTGCTCTCTTAATGTGAGGTGGAATTGTTTCTGACTGTGCCATGCTGAATAACATTGAGTAACCGTTTGCTGCTACTTCAATTGTTTGCCATTGTTACCTGTTTAGCCACTGAACACTGTGAATGTGCAATAATTCTACCACTGCAATTCTCACAACTGTCTGCCAATTTTGTCTGCTCTGCTGCTGACTACCGTGATTGTGCAATAATTTGCTGCTTCTATTTTTAAAACTACCTGCCAATATTTGTCTGTCCTGCCGTTGAATACTGTGACTAAGCAATCATTTATTGCCGCAATATGTTTACTGGCCAACGCATTATTATTTGCTGCTAATTATCTCTGTTGCTGCTGCTGAGATAGCTGACTTTGCGAGGATACCAAAGTTATTGCAGTGCTGCTTTCGGCTGACTTCTTCCACACATTACATGCATTCCAGGCCCTGTTTCTGGTTATCCCATCACTGACCTAATTCTCAGTCGCGCCCCCCTTCCCCGCTTGGTGGTGGCAGCCTAGTTGGGTTGGTTCGAGGGCATTAAATCTTGTACTGCTCAGATGTGGCAGCGTCTGTGGTGGTGGCTCAGTGGTGGCAAAGTGTGGATAACTGCAATTGGAGTCAGTGGAGCCCATGGAAGATGTGAAAGGCTGGGGCACACAATACTGTTAAAATTGAAAGATTATAGGTTGCATGGTCAAAAGGAGGTATTTGCAGTACTATCAAATGGCTGCTGTACATTCTGTGGTTGGCTGGGGCTGAGCCCTTTGGGTTTGTTGCTTAATATGTAATGCTCTCATTCCTACAGCTGACAGCGAAGATGGGCTGCCAACATGTAATAATCGTAATTACACAATGGCAAGAAAGAATCCCGGATTCTGATTGGTCAGTGTGTGTTTGAGACAATGATGATATCTCAGTATAACATCACTGTCATTGATTAGCATTAGTTTTGTGTGCTGTCCTCATTGATTAGCATTAGCTTTTTTCCCCTCTTCTCTTAAGAAACAAGATATACTGCCTCACTAAAAACATTTTTTAAGTTTTTTTTTTTATTTTGTATAACAAAGAACCATTGTATAATAGCAAAAAGGCACTCCAGAGTGTGTGTTATTGTGTAATAACGTCAGTCCTGGGGTGGTGGAAGCACTCAGCTTCACCTCGTGCTTTAACCCACCCCAGAAGTGATGTTATTACACAATAACACACACCCTGTCATACCTTGTTGCTTAATTACAATGTGTCAGAACTTTAGGTTAAGGGATTTAGCAGGTTTCCAACATTTTGCTTCTCATTTACTGATAAATTTGCACTGCATCTTTGTGGTTTGATTCTTGCTTGTTGCACAATCAGTTTGGCTTTAAAAGGTCTAACAGGTGTTTGGCTGTGTAAGAGATTTGTTGTTCCCATTCCATCTTCTCCAAGAGATTGCCAATCCTCATGGTAGACTTATATTTGTCAGGGCCTTACTAGGTCATCTGGAAGTGATCCTGGGGTCAGTCTATGGGCCTAACATGGAGAGCCCCTCCTTCTTTTCCCAAATTCCCCCAATTGTATCCCAGCGGGCTTCTCTCCCTATGATACTTGCTGAGGATTGGAATACAGTTATGGATAATGACCTGGATAGGACTTCTAGATACAACCAACCCCTCACACTAAGTCAGTTGGCCTTATGAGACCTTATGGAATCACTCGGCCTGATAGACCCTTGGAGGATTACGCATCCTGATGCTACAGAATACTCCTTTTACTCTGTCCCACATAACTCTTTTTCCTATTAAGTGCTGAAGCCTTATCAGGGGTCCCTGCTAGTTGTTACAGTGCTAAGGTTATATCTGACCATCACCCAGTCATTCTAAAGGTTAATCTGGTTCCATCACTGAAAAAAGACAAAACCTGGACTCTAAACAATTATTTATTAAAATGTCCAGAAATAGTCGAGAGGTTACAGCTATTCATCTCAGAATTTTTTTCCTTTAACCTACCTACGATGCCCAAGTTTGATATTCTCTGGTGCTCCTTTAAATATGCCCTTAGAGGTGAAATAATAAGATTGGTAACTAGAAGGAAAAGAGAACTTCCTCAAGCTTCAGCTTCTCTAGTATCACAGATTGGGACAGCTGAGAGAGAACTCACAAATTTTTTCTCCAACAGCAGCCTGGGGGCACCTTGAAGCCCTTAGAACAAAATACTATGCTCTTATAGGGGAAAAGGCAGGACATCTTTTGAGAACCAAGACTCATTACTTTGACCAAGGGGAGAAAGCCAGGAAGCTTCTTGCCCTGCATTTGCACAGCCAACGAACTGACTGAATTATCCCATCTATCAGATCTGATAAGGGACAGTTGCTCACCTCCCCCAGAGATATTGTCTCTCAGTTTCAGAGCTTTTATTGCTTTCTCTACATGGCCTCCTCGACCCTTCTAGACCCCCCCATATTAGATGCCTTCATCCAGGATCTCGAGTTGCCAGTGTTAAACCAAGCTCAGGCAGCCTTGTTGAAGGCTCCCCTGACAACGGAAGAAGTCAAAACAGCAATTGATTCCTTAGCATCGGACAAATCTCCCAGCCCAGATGGATTTTCCTGAAATTTTTATCAGAAATTTAAGGACCTGTTGGCACCATACCTTCTGGAATTATACTGATACCTCTTCTCGAAAGGTCTCAGACACTTCTCCTACAGAAGCCACTATAGTTGTTCTGCCCAAACCTGGAAGAGATCCCTTACTGATGCCCAATTATAGACTTATATCCTTAATTAATGTGGACCTAAGGATCTTAGCAAAAATACTAGCCACTAGATTGAATTCCCGTTTGGGAATGCCTTCTCAGTAGAGAACAAGTGGGCTTTGTTTCAGGCAGGTTGTCAGCTGATCATGCCCGGAAAATCCTGCACCTCATCGCCACATCCAGGGACTCTTCAATACCTTCTGTTCTAGCATCCCTGGATGCGGAGAAGGCCTTTGATCGAGTCTCCTGGAATTATTCATTTAACCTGCCTCCTGGATACGGCCTTCCCCATGAATTTATAACATGGATCAAGGTTCTTTTTACTAAACCCTCAGCTCATATTTTTCTGTAATGGGGTACTGTCTGGTGCCATTTCCCTTGCAACAAGGAACCTGTCAGGGGTGTCCACTGCCCCCCCTTCCTGTTAAATTTATATCTTGAACCCCCTAATTAGGAAAATTAATTTTTCTCCACAGGTTCAAGGGATAATCGTAGGCCCCTCACAATATAAAATATCTGTTTATGCAGATGATATTCTCTTACATATCTCCTCCCCTTTAACTTCTATACTGGAAGTCTTGAATATCATAAAACAATTTGACGCTCTCTCCAATTATAAATGAACTCTGTCAAAAACAGAACTCATGCCTTTGAATGCCTCCACTCATCACACTGGTGTAAAACATCTGGGTCTTCTTTAGGTTAAAGATAAATTAAAGTATTTGGGGTTGTATCTTAGCACTGATCTGCTTAAGCTCATAAAATATAATCTGGATCAAATACTCCTCCAAATTCAAAATGACCTCAATCATTGGTCCTTGCTGCTGTTGTCACCATGGAATCATGTGAACAACCTCAAAATAAATGTTCTCCCAGAAATTCTATATCCCCTTCTCATGTTTGGGCTGGCCCTTCCCAAAAAATGGTTCCTTCAGGTTAACAGAAAGTTTTCCTGTTTCCTTGGGCAGGTAAAGCCTCTGCATAGAACCTTGATAAAACTAATGACATCTAGAGAGGATGGGAGTCCAAAAGTCCCAAATGTTTATCTTTACTATCTGGCCATACATTGTTCCCAACTCTCCCTTTGGATTTGCCCCACTTCTGGTACCCCAGATACTGCCTATATTCCCCAATGGCTGGATATAGAAGGTTTCTGGTGCCATCAGTTGGGCCTACATCATAGTTCTTTACCATACATCCTTATCAGGAAGATCTCTGATCCCTTAAAGGACACTCCAACTGATTATTTGCTTTATGCCCATCATCAATTATGTCAACTGCTAGCCGTAAGCTTTTATTACAATGTTACACAACCTATTCTTGAAAACCAAAACCTAAAGATTGCTGGGAAAACACTGACCTAGTCCACCTGGTCCTCCTTAGAATTCCTTTCAGTCAAGCACTTGCTGTCTTCCAATAAGCATATTACCTTTAAGGAGACACAGCAGAAGTTTGGCTGGCCCATACCTATGTGTTTTAGATATGTACAAGTTTGCCACATGTTGCTTAGCTACTTTGGGTCAGGTAACTGGCCCAGGGACTATGGCAATACACTACGTCCCTTACTATCGCCCCCCTTGCCAACCTCTCATATTATATCTGTATTCTACTATTATTGGGACCAGGTGTTTCTTCCTCAGGGTCACCTTCGAGACTGGTCTCATATCTGGAGAAGAACTTAGAAATATATAAAGTGGGACAGGTACAATTTTATGCAATTTCAGATTTTGCATAATATGTTTTATACTCCTTTTAAACTTCATAGAATGGGGAGGCTGTCCTTGGAATTATGCACTAGATGCCAGAAAGATTGGGGTTCATTATTTTACATTCTCTGGACCTGTGATAAAGTTAAAGCCTTTTGGGATGACAATAGTCATCATATAGACCCCCTTTGGGGCCTTGATCAGGCCTTCACCCCTGAGATTTGTATTCTGGGTAACTTCTCTAATACCTTACTTGGCAACCAGAAACCGCACATGGCTCTAATAACAGCTTGTGCCAAAAAGGTTATCCTTCGACACTGATGTGACCAGATTATCCCTACCTACAGGGAATAGTATCAGGAAATTCTTTTTGCACTTCAGATTGAGCGTACCATTGCTAGTATGTCATATTCATACAAAAAATTCACACAAGTTTGGGAACCCCTTTATACTCTGTTATCTCTGAACCCTGGGTGAAGGTTGGTTGCATATCCACTACCTGATATCCATGGCTCCCCATTAATGTCTACCATAAATGATTTTACACCCTTTGCCTTATGGAAAGGGCATAGCTATACTAAGCCACATATTGATGCCTTCATCATTATGTTTAATACTGTTACCTATGTGATATTGGTCATACCTTGATTTCCAGAGATGGTGATAGAGGAGGAGGGGTTGGGGGTGGGGGAAAATATCATTATAATTTTAATTTGGTTGAGAAACTTGCAAAATCATTGAATACTTTTCCTTCTCTTGTTCTGGATATTGACATGTAATATGGACATATATGTATGTATCCATCATGTTCTATGTATCTTCTCTCAACCAAAACTGTTCATAGCATTGGTAACTCTATGTATATAGTTAGTTTCTATTCTAATTGTGTTTATGACTGCTTGTGTTATGTTCATCTGGTTCTACCTGATTCTGTGTAATGCCTAACTTGTATCATGTTGTCCTCTGTATGAACTTGTATTTCATTGTACTCTCCTGGGTTGTACTTGAAAATAGGCAAATGTCTTGTCTAGTGTACTTACTTGGTCAACAAAAGCTAAATAAATAAATAAAGACTAATAAAGTATTATAAATGTTAAATATTTGTTGTTCTCCTATTTTTAATATTACTTTTTGGTGATATTGAATTAAATCCTGGCCCTGGGCATTCATAGTTTTTGCCTCATGGTAGGTCTGTCACACCTTGGTATAATGCCCATGGAATTAAAATACTGTAAGTTAACACTAGAAGTGTAGTACCTAAATTATCTAACTTGGAGGCCTTGACTTGTTGTTATAGGCCTGACATTGTTGTCATAACAGAATCCTGGCTGAAACCATCAATACCAACTGGAATGTGTATGCTTCCTGGATATAGCTTAATAAGAGCAGACAGAAAAGGAAAAGAGAAAGGTGGGGGTGTTGCTATTTATATTGTGAAGCATTTAGAAATGTCTGTGTTGTCAATTAATATGACCTCTGAATCTATCAATGATTGGCTTGTATTACATTTAATATTGAGTGATTGTAAAAATGTCATTATTGGATGTTTATACAGCACCCCCTCCCCCCAGTCCGGCTTACCAGGGTTTAAGGAGTTTTTAGGAGTTGCATCTAATTTCATGTTAAATTGTATTTTTGTTTTGGTTGGGGATGTCAACTTGGATTGGTTTAGAAGTGACTCCTTGGGCTTTGAACCTCTTTTGAATTTATTTGATTTACATCAACTTGTGACTGAGCCCACTCAATTTAATACTCAAACTAATAATCATTCTATTCTGGACTGGATAGTTATGAATAAGCCCAACATCATTTCTTCATGTGGAGTACTCAATGATTCTATAAGTGATCATCAGGCCATTTATTGTACTCTAAATTTCAAACGTCCAAGGATTCACTCTTGAACCATTCAATTTTGAAATTTTAATAAAGTTTCTTATAAAACCTTAGGTCTGAATTGTTGAAAATAGATTGATCATTTATTGACGTAATTCCTGATCCAGATTATGCAATTGATTATTTTTGTAACCAGTTATTGGTTGTTCAAAACTCTTTATTTTCATTGCGAACATTAAGGGTAAGGGGTTCTATTAATGCTTGGTTCTCAAATGATATCAAGAAGTGGATTAGGCATAGAAAGTTAGCATGGGATGCATATTAACAATCTCCCTCTCCATGTTTGCTATCAGCTTGTAGGTTCCTAGAGAATAAAGTTAGTGAAATGATAAAACAGACCAAAACAGATTTTGTTGAATCTAAATTTAAAGCGACAATGTCTAGTTCAAAGGGTTTGGGGGATGTTGTTCATTCATTTTTAGCCCCCAGGATAAGGTTACAATCAAAGGACTGAATACACCTAATAAGAAAGTTACTGATATTTCTGAAATTGCTGACATACTCAACTTGAAATGTTCAGATTTGTCTAGCTTTAAACAAAATGTTCATGGTTTTTCACAGGATTTCCCTATTGGTAGAGATAATGATCTGCCTGTTTGAAAGGTAATAACCCTGTGTATTATTTTTGTGAGGTGACTAGAGTGGAGGTATTGAAACAATTAAGATTGTTACCAAATAAACACTGTGATTGTGGTGGGGGCTTGGATGGTAGATTCTTGAAGTTGGCCACCCCTTTTATTGCAGGTCCCCTTTGCAAAATATACAATTTGTGCTTGACTACCAGTGTGTTTCCATCAGTATGGAAGTGTGCCAGGGTGGTGCCAATACCCAAGAAACATAATGCCACTTCCACCAAAGATTTCTGTCTCATTTCGATTTTGAACCCCCTGAGCAAAATTTTTGAAAAACTCATTGCTGGTCAACTTACTAGCTTCTTAGAAACAAATAAAGTTTTGTGTGTACAACAGCATGGATTCAGGCATGGTCATGGGACTGCTACTGCCCTGGTTAGCTTCACCAACATCATCCTTCGGGGGTTTGATGATGGTCTCTTAACTGGGGCAGTGATCGTAGACCTCACCAGGGTGTTTGATTTGATTGACCATCCCTTGCTTTGCCTTAAACTGTCTGAGCTGGGTATGTTGGCAAATGTTGTGAGCTGGATTAGGGACTATCTGACAAATAGATCTCAATATGTGGCTATAAATTATGTGTGTTCTAGTTTGAGAACTATAGACCGCGGTGTGCTGCAAGGGTCCATACTTGGTCCCCTATTATTTCCCTTATTTATAAGTCAGGTGCCTTCAGTTTTTAGTAAATATGAATGTCTTTTATATGGTAATGATTTAGTTTTGTTTTATCAGGCCCCTTCTGTCTCTGAAATTAATTTTGTTTTAGAACCTGATTTTTTGTCCTTATGTTCCTGGTTGTCTAACAACATAATGATTATGAATGTTAAAAAGACTAAATTGATGCTTTTTGATAGTTCATACATGCTTAAGAATAATCCATGTTTGGTAGTCCATGATTGCAAAGGCAATACTATTGATCAGGTTAATGAGTTTAAATCCCTTGGGGTTTTATTTGACCCCGTATGACCTTTCATTCTCAGTTCTGTCAGTTAGTAGAGTAATAAATCAAAAGATTGGTTTGTTATATAAATTTAAACACTTCCTTACACTTGATGCACATGTTGCCATTACCTTGGGAATCCTTATGCCTCATTTTAATTATGTTTCTTGTTTATATTATAATTTGGCTATAAGGGAGACTCACATTCTTATTGTTGTATACAATAATGTTTGCCATTTTGTTCTTGTAGCTCCATTTAGAATACATCACTGTATGCTGTTCTCCACTATTGGCTGGCTTTCCCCAAGGCTTAAGTTTACTTATTCTCTGGGTTGCAGGATTTATCAGATTATTAATTCTGGTTTATCTTCCCCCTTATCTAACTTACTAACCAGTCATGGGCCAATTACAAACTTAAGGTACACCAGAGGTCTCACATTGGTTATAAGAACCCACATGAACAAACACGGTCTTCATTCCTTCATTTCTGGGTCATCATTGTAGAATGGGTTACCTTTTTATTTACATTCTGCAACCTCATTGTCAAGTTTTAAAGTACATTTTAAAGCTTACCTGTTATCCTTGAATGTATGTCATTGTAATATTTATTTTTTTTATTGATTGTCTTTAATGTATTTTTTGTTCATTGTTGTGTCTTATAATTGTCCCGGGGCAGTCCTGAAAAAGGGCTTTGCCCAGTGACCCAACCCAGTTAACTAATTAAAAAATAAAATAAAAATACATGTTTCTGGAGTGTACAGACTGGGGCAAGCATTAGGGTTGACAATGCCAAGGACGACTGCACCCCTGATTAATTGTAGGCATGGGGGTGGGATTTTAGGGTTGGAAACCTTAAAGCCACATTTCCCTACTTTTGTCTCTTTAGCAGGAATTCTAAATGTTGCATTAAGGGAGTAGTTTGCAAAGATTGTCCTTACTTTTTGAGATAGTATAATCATATCCTTATTTGCCTGTGGGAGCACAAAGCCCTCCGGGTCCTGCACTCCCATCCATCCATACTTTTTCAGATAGTGTAATCATATTCTTATTTGCCTGTGGGAGTGCATTCATCCCACCATAGATGCATATATGTATGTTGATGTGGAAAGCCAGGGCCCTCTGGGCCCTACACTTCGATTTGTAGGACAACAGCAACCAAATTGTCAGCATAGCCTTCTTATTACCCCACCTTATGAACCCAGTACTAAAAATGGTAAAATCCCTGCTGAAATATCATTCCTCACCACCACAGCGTCATTCTGTGCAAGAGGTGTAAAAATATATTATGGTGAGGATTTGCAAAATGACAGCTCTCACATTCTTGAAGTGGCATAAAGAAATGGCTATGTTGAAAAGTTGGGGAAAAAATATTTAAAATTATGAAAGTTATAAGAGAGCATCAGTAAATGTCAATGGATGCACATAACTTTGTCATTTTAATATATTTTAACCCAGATTTTCAACATACCTTCTCATGACCCTACTTCATGAATAAGAGTGGTGAAAATGTTCAAATCCCAACTGAAAGGTGATCTCACCAACCAAGCATGAAATCCCCCTATCCTCTTTTGTGCTGGATTGCTATAATTCCACTGACACTGTTCGTAAGGTGAGGTCTTAAAAGGATCACGTTGAAAATTTGGTGTAAAACTATGCAAAAATGTCAAAGTTATGGACTGACGTTGAAAATCTCACAGAAATACATTTAACTGCATTTACCTTAGTTTCTCATATTGCAGTCACTGGTTCCAGCAGCAAGACGTGTCTTCAGTTGGAGAGTGGATCTGCACCCTTGGACCTGTTCAGGTGAGTGAGGGTGTGATGAGTGTGTGGGGGGGTGCGAGGTGGTGGAGTCTGAGTGGGGGAGGTCAGGGTGGGGAGATCAGATCAGCAAGTGACTGTTTTTTACAGGTTTAAAAAAAGATGTTGAGGGACTGTTTTCTTTATTTAAACAAGGACAGTGATTGGACATGGGGGAGGGTGCCACTAGACACCAGGGACATGTCCAGCACTAAAAGGGATGGCCATCCAAGGGTGGGGGTGCCACTAGACACAAGAGACAAATAAAAGAATAAGGATGAAGCCAATTGGATGGTGGGGGGTGCCACTAAACACCAGGGAAATGTATAATGATTATGGAGATGGTGATCAGAAGGGGGAGGTGCACTAGACACCAGGGAACAATGTAACTTTTAGTGGGACAGCCATCAGATAGTGGGGGATGCTGTTAGACACCAGGGAAATGCATAGTTATGGGGTTGGGGCTCAAAAGATGGAGGCTGCCTCTAGACACCTGGGAAATGCATTTAAGATACGATAGTTGATATGGCAGTTTGACTCAGAAGACGAAGTTTCACAATAAAATAACTTTGGAATGGACTCATATTTTTTCAGCAAACCTGTCAAAAGCACATCTGTGGGCCAAGCCCATTCTACCCTGAAAATTTCAGACCCAAATATCAATCCACAAGACAATGACGAAAACAGCCACAAAACACTGTTCAGTCCACATTGTTCATATCAATGGACTATGAAACAACTTTAGTGAGTCACAAAAAATGATTTAAAAAGGAAAAAAAATACCATTGTGGGGTCTTTCTTCCAACAGTTAACTGCATAATCCACCTAAAGGGGTCCCAATGAACAACATACATGTGTTGGTCTCCCCCATGATGCCACTGCTGGTCTTTAAAATTTATTTATTTATTTATTTTATTTTTTTGATAAAAACAAAAAAGAAGATAGCAGAATATGAAAAACCTCATGAAAAAAGATACAAAAAAAATTCCCATACAAAAACTTCATACAGCTATTTTGAAGCACTTACTGAGCATGCTCAGAACCCAAATTTTTAAAATGTAATAACTTTGGAACAGAGTAAAAAAAGTTTCACCAAACCAGTGAAAGGCACATCTGTGGGCCAAGCCCTTTTTACCCTGAAGATTTCAGAACAAAATTCTAAGCTGTCTGGGCGCAAGGCGATGAGAAAAAAACAGCAAAAAAACAATGATTTTTTATGTTTTTTCACTATCCACATCTTGGAATCCACACATTCGACCAGATCAAAACTTGGCACATCAAGATATGTACCCCACAAGACTGTGCATACAACATTTTGTGAAAATCCATTGAACAGTTGCAAAGATATGAAAGTGCAAAATTTGAGGTGTAACATAGAAACCCTTCTTAACCCTAAAAATAGTGGTGCAGGTTTATATATATATATATATATACACACTATATATATATATATATATATATATATATATATGATCATTTTTGTGAAATACTTTCAAAAACACAATTCATAACTGTGGTACCTTTTACCAAACTTAGAGACTGATACTCAGAGCCAGCCAGTTGCATCACTCACCCATTAGAGGGGTGCATTAGATAACACACAGATGGATGGTGTACTATATTCAGAAAGACAGTGCACCTTGTCCAATGGGTGCTGACTCTCTGAATATCATGGTCTTATTCTGCCATTCGTATGGGGTAGAAAATGACACCACTGTGTGATAGCTCCTCTTAAAAGCAATGTTTTAGTTATACATGTTTATATCAATGTCATATTCTGGAAAATGGTTTGCCTGGTTCATGTGTCAGTTTGGCTTTTTATCTTAAAAACCACACAACTGGTATTACAGTATGATATCAACAACTACATACTTACTATTGATATCATAGTAAACCTTTCTGCTTGCAGAAAACTGCTTCTTAGTACAAAGTACTAAACACTGTAAGCTGTTAATCAATGCTACATATGATATTATACAATGTTAAACTAAAAGAAGTCAATTCTGCTCCTTCCTTTAACACTGCAGAACTATGCGCTGCACAAAAATAGGTTAGTGTTATAAATGCCAGACAGGCATAATTTTTAGAAACACTGATGGCCTATCATGTGTGCTGTTGTAACTTCTTTACACCTTATGAAGCCAGAATAAAATATATTGGTTTACATGTCAGACAGGAATAAGGTTTTGAAACCTGGATGGATTATCTACCCCATGGGCTACTGTATCTGCCATTATACCCATAAGATACATTGTTTTTACATGTCAGACAGACATAAGCATAATTTTTGAAACAGTGGCAGCCTTCCCTTTGGCTGCTGTACCTGACTTTCTACCAGCAAAAATATGTTGTTTTTAAAAATGTCAGACAGGTATAATTTCCAGAAACAGCAGTGGCCTACACTCGTGGGTTTTTATATGTACCTGCATTATCCTGACAGTGAATGATGAGTCTCTTCCCAATCTCAGATCACTTCACTTCCAATCACAGCTACCAGCACTGAGAAAGCGGTTCGTAATTTTACAATTTGTTCACCCAGGAGAGCCCTGCTGAGATACAACAGTTCGCCTCCAGTGGGGTCTTGCTTCTGACCATTTCTGCAGCTGGGCAGACTGGAGCACTGGGAGATCAAGTGACTTTCCCAAGGTTGTGCAATGAGTATTTGGCCATTGTCATGTTTGAGCCTGTGATCTTTTGACTCCAAATTATACTGTCTTTTTTGAAACCCAAGGTTACTCCAAAACCAGCTTGAAGCTCTGACAGTAAGCACCAGTATAACTGCTCAAGTATCTATGCTAAGAAAACTTTATTAAAACCCATCTCACATCCACTCACTCTTAAAAGCGCTCGAAATACAAACTATGAAAAAAATAGCTGGACAAAACAAAAAAGGTTTCGGTTTCTGTCTGATGTGCTTCACAGCACAATGGTGGCATCCTACTCCTTCCAACAGTCTAGGACTGCACACTGAGGAGGAGGAGGAGGAGTACATGATTCACTGGGTGATCGCAATCATAAATACTGGATGAGTATGAGTTCTGTTTGTGGAACATTAAGGATTTGTTTGGCTATATCTCTCCATACTGATAAATTTTTTCACCTTCAATACAGGGCGCCAGATGGAAATGGTGCTAGACTGAGGAAACAAAAAGGCCCAAAGGGGGCAAGAGGGTGATGTAGAAAGAAATGGGGAGGGAGGGAGGGAGGAGGCATGAGCTCTAGAGCCCTGATGTCGGGGCATGCCTGGTTTATGTAGGAGAATTAGGAAGGGTCTGATTCTGCTCCCCCACTGAACCCCAGTTTTAGCCTTCCAAATTCACTGGGTGATTGGAATCATAATTTCTGGATGAGTATAAGAAATGTGCTTGTGCGATAGTAGGATTTAATTGGTAGTAGTCTTACATAGTAATACATTTTCTGCCCTCAGTTGAGGGTGCCAGATGTATATGGCCCTAGGCTGAAGTAAAAGAAAAAAGGCCCCAAAGAAACATGGAATTATACCATCCCCACCTCCTCCTTCTCAAGGAGTAAAGACCTTTGGCAGAAGAGAGGAACCCCCTTTTAAATGAAACTTCTGGGCATCCAGAAACTCAAGTCACTTTTCCTCGAGGCAATTAAATGAAGGAGAATAGATTCCGAGTTTAGTGAATTTCATCATAATGATTTTGAATGGATAGTTGACAGCAATCTGTTGCCCAACAGCACAAGATCTTTATGATGCAGTGAGATATCTTATTCTTGATGCAGATGTTGCCACTTTAATACAAATGGAGTGACTTGAGTACTGAGCGGGATTGAGACCCAGGTGTTTTAATAGGATTCAGAGATGAAACATGAACCAGGTAGTTGACATATAATAGAACCATCTTCCTTGGTAAATAAAAGCATTGTGGTTGGTGAAGGCTTTAAGGATGAGAGAAATTGATCGAAGATGCTCACAGAACATAGCTTGTTGTGTGGCTGGTAATATCTAAACAGGACTCCCACACATAAGTGGTCTGTGTTTGAACTTTTCAGACATAAAATATAATAGTCAGTAGAAACCTTTTGTAAGTCGCAGATGCATAGATGATTGAAAGAACTGAAACTAGGAGTGACTGCTGAGAACTATCTGGGGTCCAAAAATCCATAGAATGCCAGTACAATGTCAGACTGCATCTGAAGGTCACAGGGAGGATTAAACACTATGAATCAAAGCAGATTAAGTAATTGGTTACGAAACATTGATCAGATTACCAGCTGATTTATCCTTGGTGTCTGAATTGCTGTTTTCATCTAAAGAAATATTGTTTAATAGGCAACCATGACAGAATGTTTGAGAAGTCTAGTTACTTAAGGTAAAGGTAGAATTGAATTTATGTAAGATACTGTTTCGTGAGCACATGACTCCAAGAGACTTTGCAAAAGGTAGTGTAGGCTAGAAAATGTTCTGTTGAAACTTAATAGACCAAAACAGGAACAAAAGGATGATAAGAATTTCCAAACCCTTGAATATGAAAATTGGGATACAGGAGCCAGGGAATGCTAAACCAAGTCCTGTACCACATTTACGTTATACATTAATGTCATTATTAATTACTGCAATGGTGGAGGATGAGAAGGTAGCAGATGGGCTTGAGGTGCTAGGAATCTGAATATCTGAAACTGAACTCGAGATTGCTAATGAATTAAATGTGCCAGGAATGAAAATGGCTCTAACTATGAATTGGTTTTGTAAAGACATCCAGGTGAGCTGTGAAGGAATGTCATAAAAATAGGAGAAGATGATCTTCCTTTACTTATTATCCAGTACCCACTGTTGCTTTATTATCACAGTGAAACAAAACTCAAAGGGATTTCCAGATGGGTCCACAAGGTACTTCAACTGCCACTGTAGGTAGGATTTCAAAAATACAAGGAGATTAGTTTAAACCCAGGGACAGTACATAGTTCAGCTGGCCATGGTTCGGTGAACCAGTCTATAGTGTATGGAACAGCATGACTCTTAATGGAATTCAATGAATTCTTAGGCTTGTTGTACCATCGTAGTGATGTCAAACTGTTGTTGTACCATCTTGAGGATGTCACTATGATGTTACAACAACAAAGAATGCCCTTGTACTCCTATAACCCTGGCAGCTGCACCAATCACTTTTTCCCCATTTCTTCTGACAGTAGTATGGAGAAAAAACAGTGATTGGCAATGGCTTATGCTGTATTTTCAAAACCTCCCTATATATCCACCTATGTACTGGCAATGCAATTACACTGCCTGATTCTCCTCCATTTGAGAAGCAAATATTTTAAATCAGACTGTCATCAGAGTCAGCTTCATTATATTTCCGGAGAGGTGAATTCAGACTTCCCCCTTCACGTCTAGCAGGAAGGTATCCACAGCTGCTGCTCACAGGTGAAAGCAACTCTCCAGAAAATAAGCCCAGACTCCCTGAAGCCAGGAAAGAGGGGCCAGTCAACCACCTCTCAAACTTTTCAAGAAATGCCCCATTATTGCAGTGTTGCCCATGCACTATTAAGGACAATGGATAGGCAACAGTGAACAACAATGCTGAGTTCACTTCTCGAGGTTGTCATGACAACCATAGACCTCTCAAGCTTCGCTCTCAAGGTCTGCTTGGTTGTCATGACAACCTCTTGAAGTGAACACAGTGTTGTTGTTCACTGTTGCCCATCCATTATCTTCCATGTGATGATATCTGGCATATCCAAAAGATGGGGAAGAATTTGAAAATACCTCAGAGCGTGCACTGGAGGAGGGTCATCATAGCTTTGGAAAGCAAGTAAGTAGTTGCATGTGAGTCTGACAGAGCAGACTGGAGGGTCAGGCTTTCCAGAGATGAGCCAGGCAGTACTTGAATCCTGGTATGGAACCCATGAAGAGAAACCTTGGAGAAAGTAGGAACCAAAGAGGTCTTAGGATGACCCAAAAGGAGGTCAGAGAGGTGTGATACTTGCATGGGAGTGAAAGGATGCAGTGACAGTCATTTTATTTATTTATTTATTTATTTTATTTTTATTTATCTGTACATCAGAGTACCTTTGAGCTGTGTGCTCATTTGCAAAGGTTCCATGTCAAATGTTATAAACAAACACATTTGCATACAGGCAGCATAATGAGCATGTGTCGATACATACAGTTGCTTTGGTTACAGGCAGCTCAGGTGAGCATTTGTCAGAGCAATAATAACAAATACACAATACAAGGTTTTAATACATCAGTAGGTTACAGTATGTACCCATTGGGTTAGGAGGAGGAAGGACAGTCGAGAGAGAGAGACAGGGTGTGAGGGGCTACAGGGTTGGGAAGGGGATGGGTAAAAAAAGATGGGTCAGGTTGAGGTTAGGGTTAGGGTTAGAATAGGCATCTGTATGAGTAATCTTGTGTGAGTTCTGTCTTGAGAGCCCCCTTGGAACAGAGACATTTTAGGTAGCTCTGATATAGAGGTGGGAAGGTTGTTTAGACAGTGCACAGCTCGGCAAGCCAAAGCTCTTTGGCCCTGGATGGTTCTGTGCTTGAGGACTATCAGTGCATGTCTTGCCATGCTCCTTGGGGTATACTGGTTATGGACTGGGTGGAAGAGAGAGGCCATGCTGGGGGGGGTGCCAGGCCACCAAGTGCTTTTTTGGCCAGTAAGATGCTCTGGTACTTTATGCATTCTTGAAGAGGATGCCATCCCATGAGGGAATATAAGGTATAGCAATGAGTGAGACTGTCAGAGCCTGTGATGAATCTGCAGGCCTTATTGAGTAGAACCATCACCCTGTTCAAGACAGTATGGGAGGCAGTTCCATATACTGCAAGACCATAATCAATGAGTTTGAGGACACAGCTAGTTATGGCTAGGCTCCTGGCATCGTGGGTTAGGTTCAGGCACTGCCTGAAAAGGGCTACTAGCTTTCTGTTGGCCATGCCAACCATGTTATCCACATGCTCAGCAAAGGTGAGAGATTCATCTAGAGTGACCCCAAGTATCTGAATGAGGACACCTGCTCAAGTGGGAGACCCTGATCATTCAGGATGCATAGTGGTGGAGCTTTGCTTCTAAGATGGGTGCTGGCAAAGGGCATTGTTTTAATTGTTTTGTAATTAAAGACAAGCTTATTCTGCTTGAACCAAAGTTTGAGGGCCCCAAAGCTGATTTGTAGCTCTGTGGTGATAACCTCATGTTGAGGGCTGCTCCTGAAGAAGACTGCATCATCAGCATAGAGCAACATCTGTGTTTGGGGGAAAGCACCAGGAAGGCCATTGAGGAATACGCTGAAGAGAAAGGGTCCTAGTATTGACTCCTGGGAACTCCAACAGAGACTTCCTTTACTTTGGAGAGCACCCCGTCAATTTTGACTTTCTGTGTGCATCCTGAGAGGTAACAATGAAACCAAGACACAGTCTCAGAGGAGAGACCAAGGCACTGAAGTTTTATCAGCAGAAGGGGGTGATCTTCAAGGTCAAATGCCTTGGAAAGATCAACATGTGAGGCACCTATTAGCTGTCCTTTGTTCAGGGCTTCGTATAGGTGTGTTGTGAATTCGATGAGTGCAGTCATGGTCCTGTGCAGTTTTCTAAATCCATGTTATTGGCAACACATCAGACTGTATTGCTTGAGGTAGGAGATCAGCTGATCGGATACTATTTGTTCCAGTGCTTTAGACAGGGGACATAATATGGAGATGGGTCGGTAGTTGGCCACATCAGTCCTAACCCCACCCTTATATACTGGTGTAACTATGGTGGCCTTCCAGATCTAAGTGAATTGGCAGAACCACAAAGAGATGTTACATATCTTTGTCAGAGGTAATGCCACCTCTTCAATGGCCTGGCCCAATAATACCATATCAATTCTATCACTACCCACTCTAGTTTTCCCAATAACTTTGCTTAGGGATTTGACTGTTACCTTGGTGGAGACCTGTTTGAAGTAGAATTTAGGGGGGTTACTGCCTTGCTGCCCTGTGCCTCCTGCTTCAACATCCATGGTTCCCAGACCAGTAGGCAGTACTGAGGTTAGGTCAGTTAATGTATTATTGAAGGCATTTACTACGTTTGCTGGAGTTGATAGTACTTGGGTGTTGTTGATGAGAACACTTGGGGGGAGACTGGCCACTACTGCCCATTAGGTCCTTTATACACTGCCAGAATTTCTTCCCATCCCCCCAACTCTGTCTTTTCAGTGTATTGTGGTCTTAGTGATGTTACCAA
Source organism: Neoceratodus forsteri (assembly GCA_016271365.2). Lineage (NCBI taxonomy): Eukaryota > Metazoa > Chordata > Ceratodontiformes > Ceratodontidae > Neoceratodus > Neoceratodus forsteri. Next base: position 440,190,770 of record CM057453.1, read on the forward strand.
AGAGGAAGGCTGGGGAAGGAGATACCACAGGGACTTGGAATACAATCTCTAAAATAGCTGCAAACAGGCAGATTATGAACAGTACAAGTCATTGAAGTAATTATATAACTGGTATCTGCGTAGAGAATAACTTGACACTCTCAATTACGTAATTCTTTGGCTTCAAGAAAACCATGGGCTGAGAGAAGTAACAGTTGTGGTTCTAGGTGCTGGTGGAGGTGGCTTGTATAGTGAGTGTATGTAGAGATGCCTGATGGGTTAGTGAAGAACAAATAGAATAAGATAATGCCTTCTGGACAGCAAAATATCTGCAGAATAATTAATTATCAATCAATTCTCAATTCATACGAATGTTGAACTTCTGGATTGCAGTTGCTTGTTTGGCACAGAATGCTTGGTAGACATCATAAGACGCTCTGCCACCATTCTGTATTGCTAAGTCCACTATCAGATAGAGATAGGCATCCAGTTCTTTGCTTCTGGCTGAAAATATGTGGCAGACTTGGGAATGGAAAGTTTCTTTAAAAGATGTGCATCTTTGGCTTTGACTATTATTGGAACATCATCATGTGATATAATACAATTTTCTACAGTATTATGTGATGATACAAACAAAGAACAAGATTGATATCTGTCCCTCTATTACTGCTATTGAAGGTGAGGCAGAAGTTAGAACTACATGAATGGGACACAGTGATTGTGGATTAGGAGAAACAATAGCAGTGGAAAGCATATGAGGGACTGCCAGTGTACCTGGGTAGCTTGAGCCATAGCAAGAGGTTGCATCAAGTTGAATGCTTGCTGGACTGAAGGAGCCAAGCTTGAAACAGATCCTGAGCCTGCAGGAAGAGGAGGAATCTGGTTCAAATTCTGAACTTGGGAAGTGGGAGCATGAATAGAAGGCACTTGTGGAATTGGTTGACCTGCATTGAATTTTTGCACCCGCACGTTATGTATCTTTGGTTGGGCTTAATTAAGCTGTGTCATTGCCACCACAGCCCTGGAATGTGCAGTGTGTTTTATTCTAATATAGTTGTATTTACTTTGAGTGCACTCTTTCTTTTCAATACATGTGTTTATCCTGTAGAACCAGATGGAGACAAGCTAGTCAGCTCCATTCCTCAGGGCACTCCTGACCATCTGTTTCCTCCCTCCAAGCTGGAGGGCTAGTTCCCCTTTAGATTCCCCCCTGAAACAGTGCCAGGGGAGGGAAGGCCATCCCCCCCAAGTATGCAAGTACAGAAGGACAACCGGCTGGAGTGGAAGGGTGGGTCAGGGTGCTTTGGCAGGCATTATGATGCCCCTGGTCTGCTCATTTTTCCATTTGTTTGTCTTCCCAGAGCTGCAGCAAACATGGATGATGCATGCATGTGGAGGTACACATATATTCTGGAACTATGGCTTCTTCCACCCCACTCCCACCCCGAGCCTCATGTCTTTGCCTCCCATGTGTCAACGCTACCACTAGTCCTCCACCTGGTGGCAGCCAAGAAGGCCCACCACCCCAGTTCAAGAGAAGAGAGCTGCCTGATGGCCATTCGTTCCTCTCTTCCTCTCTCAACCATCTCCACCTTACTGGCTCCCAGTGACCCAAGCTCATTTCCAAACATGAGTCACCAGCATAGGAAGAGGTAAGGCATGTTGATCACCTTAGCTCTTTATGCCACCAAGCCAACAATTGCATCCTTTTTTGAGAGTCAGTCATTTCTGTATGGGTAGCCATTCCAGGGTAGCGCTAAGCTTTGTCATCTCAAGCTTGGTTAAATTTTTTGTGGAATAAATAACATTCCTGTACTCTGTGCAGCAATGTACCATGCAATCAGCCTTTTTCATAGCATATCCAGTATTTCACCCTTAGAATAGCATTGATTTTGCTGGTTAAATCCCCTTGTACAGTTTAGTAAAGTGCAATACATTCTAAATATGGTCAAGAGGGAACATACTGCAAGATCTTTGTGAAGAGTGAAGATCAAGACTTTGCCATATCTTCACTGATGAAGAAAAGTTTCACAACATCTCTATTAAAGAAGCAGTTTGCCACAATAACAATGTGTTTGCTTATTTAAAAAAGAAGCCACTGAAAGTAAGCATATTGCTCAAAGGCAGAGCTACAAAACAAAAAAATTAAAAAGATTTTTTCTAAACTTGCTTTGCCTATTGCAGTCCTATGCAGACCCTTGCCAGAACTTCTTCCACTGTTGAAGGGGGTAACATCATATTTGAGAATATGTGTTGCTATTGCTACTTGCTTCTTCGAGTCACTGTCCCGCTGACTACCTGCTGCACAATGACAACAGGTTAAAGGACAGCGGGGAAGGAAAACAGCAGCACAGGACATCAGGTTCTACATTGATACTATCCTGTATTTAGTACTGATTGCCTGGAAATACTTTCTTTTGGCGAACAATGAAAAATGTTTTAGATCTTAAACAGTATGTTCAATCTCTGAAGCTATGGACTGAAAACATCAATTAAAGCAATAATCTGCCAATAACATAAATGGCTGCTTTACTACAACTAGTAATCATGACAAAATGCAGAAACATTTGGTTCAAAATATATCCCAGAATAAGGCCTCATTATAAATCATAATAGCTCATAAACACCCCCATATTAATACTTATCAGTAAATGGAGAACTATTCCTGGGGTCAGGTTGTACAGTTAGCTGTTTATTTAATTTTTTTCTTGATGTGTTTATGTATTCATTTATTTATTGATATGCTTATGTGTTCATGTATGTGTGTATGCATTGATTGGTTGATTGATTGATTGATCTGAAACACAGTCATTTCAGCAGAAAAAGTCCCAGTAGACCAGTTCATGGGATTACAACAATTGTCACACAGATTTCAATTGTGATTCACCTTTACTTCTCCCTTGAGGACAACCTGCTCACTTTTCTAACGTTTGACACTGCTGCTTTACAAATCTGGACTTGGTTGAACAATATGACCCACTATTTTTTTTCATTTGGCCCTCATACTTTATAATCAGTGGGTCAATGTCCCATATGGACAAATATCTAAAATGGGAACTGTCCAGTCTTCCCTTGCCTGCCTCCTTGGAGGATTGAGCCCTTGTCGAACCCCATGTTCTCCCCTTCCATTGTGACCTACCACAATTCCACCATATTCTTGTCTCATCCCCTCTTAAACCCTTCCATTGCCTCAGCATGTATAACTTTATCTGGAAGTTTGTTCCATTCTGCCATCACCCTTTCAGTCAGGAATGGGAAAAAGCTTCACCCTGGAAATAAATCTGTCTCGAACTTGGGTGGCTCATATTTAAGCAAGCCTGAGCTGAACAGCCTAGGTCCAACTTGCTGTGTTTTTCCTTTCACTTCCCTGATGCATGTTTACATGGAGAACAGCAAGTTGGGACCAGGGAGATACAAGCAGGCATGAGAGAGTGTCTGAAGTGAGTGCCTTAGGAGCAGGGTTTGTGCAAAAGTGTATAATTACAAATGCCATTCTTACACAAACACCTCCCCCAAACAGCATTACAGATTCCACTATCACAAACCATGTTTACATAGCTGACCTTGCTCCTTCAGTGGAGAGTTGCAGAGCTGCCCTGACCCAAAAGACACCTGTCTCATGCGTCTACACAGCCCCCATCAGCGCCAATGTAAGATGTGCTGGAGAGGGTCTGGGAGTCAGAGCAGTCGGCTGATGGAAGCACCTGCAAGGTGTTTCATGTGGGAGCGAGTGGTGCAGTTTGTCCACATGGGCACTTAATCTGCTCACTCCCGAATGCATCCCCAGACTTTCTGGGAATGTGGAGCAGAGCAAGGGAGTAGCTTACTGTGATTGATGGCGTCCACCACGGCAGCATTTGCACAGCAGCAACCTGAGCGCTCAGGTTGCTGCAGTGCAAACTCTTTGCCTCTTCTATAACTAAAGTGTGCACTCATCTGTTCTTCATGTCAAGCCATGTTTGTGGCCATTTCCCTTCACTGCTCCCCCCCCCCACACACACACACAATGAGGCATTGGGAGGGAGCTTTTAGACTTAGGGGGATAGAAGGGTTAAAAAGATGGGGCAAATGCAGCTGTGCTCCCAGGACAGCATATACATATAAATATAAATAGGGGGAACCAAGACTTGAAGGGCAATGCATGGCGCTCATCATCCCCAACCCCCTGCTAACATATGGCCAAACAGCAGTTGGAGGCTGGGGGCAGGCATAGCTATGCTCCTCTAAGACTTGACAATTTATATTTTCTACAAGGAGGAAATCTGAAAATGGGAATGTGGCCCTATGATGCTCCTCCCACACTGAATGTTGAACATTTGGGTTGTGGAGTTGGAGGATGGAGGACATACACTGTTCTGTAATTGCACTTTACTTTGCACCAAGAGTTGTAACCATATAGCATTTAATTTTGTACCATGGCTGCACTTTAATTTGTACCAAGACGTGTGACTGTGTTGTGCTCACTATTGCTCCTGTACCTTTCCTCCGGGTTGCACCTGGAAATAAGAATTGGCTCAGTGTGCTTTTCCCATTCACCAGTTTTCAAATAAATATACAGCTGTGCCCACCTGAAGTTTTTACACTGCATGATCCTGTTGTTGCTGCAGCTTACAGAGGAGAAGATGGGGCACATGAAGACTCCAAAGACATCAAGCAGTAGGGGGGCAGCAAAAGGAGGGTTTGGCTGGTGGAGGTTAACTCATGGGATGGGGTGTTATAGTCCATTACATTTTATTTACCTAGGGATAGTTCAGATGAAAAACGGTTACAAGGTGGCCAGGTTATTACAAAGGTACCTGATTTAATTGAGGGTGAAAATGAATGCATATGGCACCAAATACTGACCCCCTTGCCCCAGCATTTCTAGTCTGAATCCTAATGACTCTTCATCTTGGAGCCACTGATGAATGGTCATCCAGACTCAAAGCACTTGGGTGAGTGTTCATTGCTGTATGCCTTCTTTTTTATGTACAAGTAAATCGATTACCATTGCAAAAACCTGTCCATCTAGTGACTTTCTTTTTGAATTTGGGTGCATTTTTTCTTGTGTGTACTGTTTTGTGATAAAATCTGAATTTGAAGCAAAATATTCTCCATTGTTATCAGTCTGTCATCCAACATTGTGTGATATGATTTATTCTGTTTTTAAGTACATAAAACTTCAGGGGGGGGATCAGAAAGCATGAGAAGCTGTTATTCTTTTGTTTTGTTTTTTTGACTGAAGGTGAAAAAAGGTGGCACGGTAGATTTTATGTACAGGTTTATCATTATAATGTGTCTTGGAAAATATCTTCTGCAAAGGTAAGAAAAATTATTTTATATAAAGATTTTAGCAAGTCAATTGGGGGGGAACATACAGTAGTATAGAAGTACCAGAATGTGAGTGGAGGAAATGCAGTACCAGAGGTATCAGACTGTCTGGCAGTCAATGCCAAAAAAAAGGAGACTTGTACCTGAGTATATAGGTGTGTGGAGAGAATACTGCTAGCCGCAGTACTGGTGGCATTAATGTGGGAGGGGAGGTATATGGTATATATAGGCCTGGCCCACACAAATCCAAATCCTTTGCAAAACCAAATTCAAGCTTCTCCTAGATTTGGAAAATCCAAAACTAATAATGACAGAGGCTAAACTGGACATAGTAGCCATTAGTGAGAGATGGTTTACCAGTAACCATACTTGGGAGACTTCAGTACCTGGCTATGTATTGTTCAGAAGAGACCGAGGTGCAAAAAGGGGGGTGGAGTGGCCCTTTATGTCAATGAACATATCAAAGCTACAGAAATTCAGAATACACATAAGGAGCCAGAAGAACTGAGGGTCACCCTGGATACAGATTGGTCAATACCAGTAGGAACATCTGCCAGAACTAGACACATAGTGGATTCCTTGCAGGGGGAGGGCCTCAAACAACTGGTACAACAACCCACAAGAGACAGGGCTATCCTAGATCTAGTACTGACTAAAGGGGAAAGAATCACATATCTCCAGGTGGAAGGTCACCTAGGGCCAGTGACCATCACATGGTATGGTTCAATTTGGACACTAGAATTAAATCATCCCATTCCAAGGCAAAAATATGGGACTTTAGAGGAGCTGACTTTGATAAGATGGCCAACAGAGTTAAGCTAGCCCTGGCAAAAAGAAATATAGGTAAGGGGGTGCAGGCAAAGTGGGCAAGCATTAAGGATGCAATACTTGAAGCAACATCCCATTGTGTTAGAGAGAAAAGGAAGTGCAAAAGAAGAAGGAAACCACTCTGGTTCTCAAATACAGTAGCAGAAAACGTCAGAGCCAAAAGGCTGGCCTTCAGGAAATATAGGGAACACAGCAGGATGAAGATAGGGAGACATACCAAACTTCCCTAAGGGAAGCAGGAAAGGCAGGCAAAGACCCAAACTGAGGAAACACTAGCACAAAGTATAAAAGAAGGTGACAAGACTTTCTATAGATACATAAGTGAAAGGAGAAAGTCCAGAGGGGGTATTGCTAAGATCAAAGGGGATAAGGGGGCGTGTGAGGAAGGAGGAGGACCATGTAAAAGCATCTATCCTAAATAGATACTTCTGCTCAGAATTTAGTGAAGAGAAGGTAGGGCAGGGCACACAGCTCAGTGCCATGGACACGGGGGAGGGAGGTGTGCTCTAGTCCTTTCACAAAAGAAAGGGTCCTACAAGAGCTCGATAAACTCAGGGTGGACAAGACAATGGGACCTGATAACATACATCCCAGGGTACTAAAGGAGCTAAGGGTGGAACTAGCAGAGCCATTATCAGAACTGTTTATTGAGTCTCTGAGCACAGAAGAGGTCCCAGAAGACTGGAGAAGGGTTCATGTGATCCCGCTCCACAAGAGTGGTAGCAGGGAGGAGGCAGGGAACTACAGACCAGTCAGTCTTACCTCAGTAGTGGGCAAGATTATGGAGGCACTCCTTAAGGAAAGGATAGTGCAACACCTGGAATCCATAGGAGCACAGGATCCAAGACAACATGGGTTTACAACAGGAAGGTCCTGTCAAACTAATCTCATAGATTTCTTTGACTGGGTAACCAGAGTGGTGGACCAAGGGGGCAGTTGATGTTGCTTACCTTGACTTCAGCAAAGCTTTCGATACTGTTTCACATAGAAGATTGATTAATACGCTGGGTAGGTTAGACGTTGGTCAACTGGGTGGCAAACTGGATGACAGGCAAAAAACAGAGAGTGGTGGTAAACGGTATACAGTCAGAAGAGATGCAAGTCACAAGTGGGGTACCTCAGGGATCAGTCCTGGGGCCAGTCCTCTTCAATATCTTCATCAGTGACATTGCAGATGGACTGGAGGGTAAGGTTTGTCTGTTTGCAGATGACACAAAGATCTGCAACAGAGTAGATGATCCAGATGGGGTCGGCAGAATGAGAAGAGAGCTGGATAAACTGGCAAAATGATCAGAAGAGTAGCAACTGGGGTTTAACACAAAGAAGTGCAAGATCATGCACATAGGGATGAGAAACCCTGAAGCCACCTATAGGCTGGGAGGAGAGTTGCTAGCAATGACAAAGGAAGAAAGAGACTTGGGCATCATCATCACATATGACCTGAAATCATCCAAGCAGACCACTGAAGCAGTAGGTAAGGCTAGGGGGGTGTTAGGGTGTGTTAGTAGGGGTATCACAAGTCGTAAGAGGGAGGTAATAATCCCTCTTTACAAGACACTGGTTAGGCCCGATCTGGAGTACTGCGTGCAGTATTAGAGGCCACACCTTCACAAGGACATTAACCAAATTGAGGCAGTCCAGAGAAAGGCAACCAAAATGGTATTGAAACCACAAAAGCAGCTCCACTGCTATAGGAGGGTGCATGAAGCAGAAACAAATAAAAAAAACAACAATATCCAGCACTCCTCCACTTGGTGCCACACAGGGCACACACTGATGATGTACTGGTAGTGCAAAACCGGTCGGGGTTCTGCGTTGCAGCTTCCTGTTTTTTGGCTGGTTGTAGCATCTGCTATATTATGGAATAAAGTTTATGCCCTGTGTGGCACCAAGCGGAGGAGCACTGGATTTTTTTTTCAACCAAAATGGTGCAGGGACTGCATCAGAAAACATATGAGGACAGATTAATGGAGCTCAATATGTATACCCTAGAGCAAAGGAGGGAGAGAGGTGATATGATTGAAACATTCAAACACCTTATGGGCATTAACAAGGTGAAAGAGTCTAACATGTTTCAATATAAGAAACATAGCAGGACAAGAGAACACAGCATGAGATTAGAGGGAGGCCAATTAAGGGGTAATGTGAGGAAGTTCTTTTTCACAGAAAGGGTGGTGGATACATGAAATGGCCTACCTCAGGAAGTGGTTGATATGAATACAGTGCAGGGCTTCAAACAGGCATGGGATAGGCATAAGGGAGCAATACAGATAAGTATGAATAGATAGGTCATTGACAGAGCAAAGGCCGATGGCACATTCATAAGGTAGAAAAAGAAATAGGCAGATTGGATGGGCTTTGCAGTCCTTATCTGCCGTCAACTTCTATGTTTCAATGTAAATTTAAATCCACCCTGGATTTGCCCATTCCTATTTTCAGTACAAAACTACTATCTGACATCATTTGATTTTGGCCCTCCCACAAGCCCATTTCATTGAGTTACCTCTGCTGGAAGTATTAATATTTTTTGTGAACAAGTCACTAGTGTCTACTCTATTCAATCCATGGAGGCACTTAATTTTCCCAATCATGACCCACATTTCCTCCTGTGCTCCAGATTATACATGTTCAGATCCTCCAGGTGTTCCTCATAAGTCCACTCATGTTGCGCAGTGACCATTTTAGTAGTATTCCTCTGCACCACCTCCAGTCTGATCCCTTCTTTAGGTGCAGATTCCTAGACTGTACACAGTTCTCCAAGTAAGGTCAGACCAGTGATCTCTACAAGGACATTATTTTATACATGGATACAAATGGATCATACAGTATACAGTATTTATATCCAACATGGGATCCAAATACTCTGCCTCCAATGTCTGAATTCATCTTGGGATTTCTGAATCAAGCTTTAGATCAGTGGATCCAACCTCAGATTCATAACAATCTGACCATGGATCCAAAATCTGACTTGGTCAGTTTACTTTCAGATCCAAAGGTGAATACTGGCACTATCTGACAGAGGGTAGGCAGATCCACAAAACCACTATCCTAACACTGAGATTATGTGCTGGTGCTGGAGACCATGTAATGCTGCTTGTTGTTGAGGAGGAGGAGGAGAATGAGAAGACAGTCTATGAAGCCACTGATTTCTGTGGTGGTGCCAGAGACTTGGTGGTGCTGGTTGTTCGGGAAGAGGATAATGAGAAAAGAGTCTGTAAAGCCACTGGCCTCTACATTGGTGCCAGAAAACAGGTGGTGCTGCAGGTTGTTGAGGTGGAGAACAATGAAAAGAGAGTCTGTGAAGCCACTGGATTACACACCGGTGCCAGAAACTGATTGATGCTGCTGGGTGTTGTTGAGGAGGAGGAGGAGGAGGAGAATGTTTTGAGTCTGTGATGCTGCTAACTTCTACATTGGTGCCAGAGACTGGATGGTGCTGCTGGTTGTTAAAGAGGAGAATGAGAAAAGAGACTGTAAAGCCACTGGCCTGTACACTGATGCCAGAGACCAGGTGGTGCTGTGGGCTTCAGAGGTGAAGGAGAATGAGAAGAGGTCTGTTAATCCACTTGCTTCTATGCTAGTGCCGAAGACCGGGTCAAGCTGCTTGTTGCTGAGGAGGAAAATGAGAAGAGAATCTGTGAAGTCATTGACTTACATTCTGGTGCTGGAGACCGATTGGTACTGCTGGTTGTTGTTGTGGAGGAGGAGAATGTTTTGAGTCTGTGATGCTGCTAACGTCTACATTGGTGCCAGAGACTGGGTGGTGCTGCTGGTTCGTTAGTTAGTTTTTGTTGACCTGGTTAGTGCACTAGACAAATTCTGCCTATTTTCAGGCACGACCCTGGGGAGGGGGATACAGATGAATGCCAACTGTCCTTGAACCAGATTAAGCTGTCGGTGGTATTTTTAGTGAATAAGGGAAATTTGGCCAGGACACTGGGGAAATTCCCCTACTCTTTTCGATAAATGCCATGGGATCTTTAACAACCACCTGAACTACCACCAATCCAGGCAGATGGGACCTCAGTTTAACGTCTCATCTGAAAGACGGCACCTCAGAAGTGCAGCACCCATCTCATATTGCACTACAATGTGAGTACTAGGATATTAGCCCAAGTGACAGATGTGGGAACTGAACCCACAGCCCTCTGATCTCCCGGCCTCAGAGGCGAGTGTGCTACCTACTGAGCCACTGACACTGACGTTGCTGAAGAGGAGAATGAGAAAAGAGACTGTAAGGACACTGGCCTCTACACTGATGCCAGAGACCAGGTGGTGCTGTGGGCATCAGAGATGGAGGAGAATGAGAAGAGGTCTGTTAATCCACTTGCTTCTATGCTGGTGCCAAAGACTGGGTCAAGCTGCTTGTTGCTGAGGAGGAGAATGAGAAGAGAATCTGTGAAGTCATTGACTTACATTCTGGTGCTGGAGAATGTAAGTCAATAACATTCATTCTGGTGCTGATTGGTACTGCTGGTTGTTGTTGAGGAGGAGGAGAATGTTTTGAGTCTGTGAAGCTGCTGATTCTATGCTGGACTGGTGCCTGAGACTGGGTGGTGATGCTGGTTGCTGAGGAGAAGTAGAATGAGAAGAGAGTAGGTGAAGCCACTGGTTTATATACTGGTGCCAGAGATTGAGTGGTGTTTCTAGTTGAGGAGGAGGAGGAGAATGAGAAGAGAGTCTGTGAAGCCACTGGCTCATATGCTGGTGCTAGAGATGGGTAGTGCTATGTGGTTATCAAGAGTGGCCTTGAAGAGAAACCAGAAGAGGAGGAGGAGGAGGAGGCAATAGGCATTTTACACTGGTGCAGGCCGGGTTACTGAGTTGTGTTGATGGTAGCCACATGTAAAGACAAAAGAATAAACCGTGTTTGTTGTTGTATTTACTTTGCAATCAAGACCCATGAGTGCCAGATTGTTAGGCCTTGATCTCTTAGTGCTCTCCTTTACTTTGACCTTCTGCAAACAGGAAAAAACAAGACATTATCCTATTGCTGTGCTTTGACAGGTGGAGTACTGTAGTCTTACCTTGGTAGCTAAAGAGAGATATCAGTGAAGAGGGACTGAAGGAGGAGGCAGGAGGATTTTCACACTTGTGCAGGCCGGGTTCCTGGGATGTGCTGACAGTTGCTGCTTGTTAAGACAAAAGAAAATGGGGTGTTACAGTGCTGAAATCAATGCCATGAGCCCCAGTTTGGAAGATCATGATCTTTTGCTGCTACCTTTCACTAAAGACTATTAGCAATACGAAAGAAAGCAAGACATTATTGCTATTTTTGTGCTTTGGCAGGTGTAATACTGTGGTCCTACCTTGGTAGCTGAGGTGGGATGGCCTTGAAGAGAGACTGGATGGGGAGGCAGGAGAGTTGCTAAGCTTGTAGAAACTGGGTTAATGGGATGTGTTAATGCTTTCTGCCTTTTAAGACAGAAGAAAAGACTTTAAAAAAAGTGTATTAGTATGTGTTAGTCAAAGATTATGTGCCAAGTACCTCTTGAACAACCTTGTTGTCCTTTGCACCACTTTGAAAATGCCTGTTGAGAATGGAAAACAGACAACTTCACAGTTCAGTTGTGCTTTGCTGAATGCTTACCCTGACAGCTGAGGAGAGAGGGTCCTGAAGAGAGACACCATCTGAGATGGTGCAGTAGGTGGCTGGAGATCACATCATACATGCTGGTACAAGACACCAGTGGTGTGATAGTTGCCAACTGTAGATAAAAAAGAGGCTGTTGAGATGACCACTATGCTGGTTCCCATGGCTGGACTGCTGAGGAGAAGGAGGATGTCACTGTCAATGACCAAAGCCAGGTTGCACTGGTTCTTGAGGCTGGATTGCTGAGGAGGAGGATCTTGCTGTCAGTGGCCAAAGCCAGGCTACACTGGTTCCCAAGGCTAGATTGCTATGGAGAAAGAGGATGTTGCTGCTGACTGGATCCATGAATAAATCCTAAATGAGTTGCTAAATTAGTTACTGCAGAGAAGGGGTATGAAAATCATAACATGTTGTTAGTATGATTACTGATGAATGAAACAGCAGTTCTCATGCACAAGCACAGTCATAGCATAAATGTGACATCACAAAGAGAATGCACACAGTCACCCACACACAATTACTTGTGTAATTTAGCACAAATGAATTAGCCAAACAAATTAAATGAAGGTGTTGTTTGTCTTACCTTTGCTGCAGATGAGTGAATCAGTTACATTAGCCTAATTAAAGACTGAGCAAAGCTGAAGTAGCCACATCCAGCCATCAGTGCTTAATAGACAGACTGGTATATTGTTGGTCAGGTCAGATTATTTATTAATCTTCCTTAGCAGTTTGCAAGATGAAACAAAATGAATCGCATTGTTAAAGTGCAAGAACATGTCGCACTTCAACAACTCAACCTAACATTCCCCCTTTCTTTCCCTGCCTCCCCCCTTCCAAGTCATCACCTCGCTCTGCCCCTTGCAGGGTTCTCTGCATCCTGGAGGGGTTAGCTCTTGGCTTGACTCATCCTTCCCTGACCTACTCCCTCGCCCCCACCTCCCTCCAGCCCCTCCTCTCTACCACTCCACACTTAATCTTGGTTTTATTACATTTGCACCAACTACTTGCACTGTTTGCCTAGTCTGGGTTGCTTCCAGCTTGCATTAGCCTGGTACTATCCTCAGTCATCTTAAATTGTTAAATGAATTCTTTCTATAAAAGTATTTGAATGTGTCTTTCTATAAATGTAATTGAGTGTGTACACTAAATGTACATTGTTGTATAATCCTCAGTCATGTTAAATAGTAACTGTATGTCATCCTACAAATTTAACTATATGTGTCTTTCTACAAATGTAAGTGAATGGATATTCAACAGGTATGCTAATATTAACTGTATGTTTGATGTCACATCCATATGTAACCCCCCCACCACCACCTCCGGTCGCACCAGGAGAGGAGCAACTTGTTGTTCAGTGTGCGTTCCTGGTGAGACATTTCAATAAATAAACTTTCACTGTAGTGAAACACAGATCTAGCTTATTCTCCAAAATGCTGTGTAATTGAAAACAATGGGGAGACACTGTCAGGATCAGCAGTAACAAATGAAAAGAAAACATCTTTTCCAGTGTCAGAACATTGTTGTAAGTGTCAATTGAAAAATGAAGAATATAGTAATCACTTACATTGAGATGTAATGAAATGGGACCAAGTGATTTTTAACAATTATGTTGCCACTGCCAGTCGAATGGAGGACGCCAGTCTGGAGGAGACTATGGAGGAGAATGTATGTGTTCCAACTGGAGCTGCAGGACCTGCAATTTTGATGGAGCAGGGGCATATTAGGCAATTCTTGCCAGATGAAGTACGAGGGTCTGTACATCCAACTGCCTTACTGGAGATTGTCGGACAAGCTGTGGGAATCCTTATCCCACCAGAATTGACCACCCTGTCGGAGGCGGAGCGGTGCCTACATTTAGATCTACAAGAAAAACAGAGCCAGCTTTTGAAAATGACGGCTGAGGCTGAATTGGATTTTCATTTAAAGAAACAGATGTTGGAGGATGAACGCAAGTGAAAGAAATTGGTGGCCAGTCCAGGTGAGGCTGTAGGTAAATGGCTCCATTTGATGGAGCCTGCTCTGGATTTGAACTCAGCTTCAGGGCCGGTGCCTGATTGCTCTGACAGTCGGGATTACCCAGCGATGGACGACTGGCAACCAGGCCCAGCGCTTACTCATGCTGGATGGGTCTGGGAGCATGATCAGTGGATCCCAGACCCTGCTTTCCCTTTACCGTGCAGCCCACAGCCACATGATTTTCATGCTGGAGACTTGGTGCCTTTGCAGGCAGGAGGAACAAATTGAGGAGGAGCGGTGGTGCCTGTGTCTCAAACTGTTTCTCCATATTCAGTTCTGGTGAATCTATCAGAGGAGGAGGAGGTGCTGGATGAGGCACTCTTGGATCACACAGTGTTAGACCAGTAAGCTGGTGGTAAGGAACTGAACGGGGATATCTGCCATGATATTCTTTCTCCAGGTATGGTCCCTGTTACTTCTCAGGGTCTGGGAGCAGAAAGTCCTGTGTGGCAGTTTCGGTCCCCTCCTTGGGGGTTGGGAAGACTCCCCCACCATTGTCTAAAGGGGCAACTTATGCTAGTTTATTTCAACATCCCTCAGAGGCCGCAAAAAGACGCGATGTGGTTCGTCTGTGGTATGGGGGGTTACCTCACACCCCAGACCGAAATTATGTGGGCACACATTTGATAAAAGAATCCCTTCTCCATTGGAGGTTTATGCTTTCATTCATGCCCCCAGGGATGCTAACTTTGATATCAGTTTTTGTTCTCACCAACACCTGGACAAGTTTTGGAACTTGTACCATTCAGTACAGGATTCTCCCCTATGGGTTCCCTTCCTTGCGGTAGCCTGTGACATGGGTGCCTAAATCAAGACACTGTTCGAAACAGCGACGTGATGTGGGCAAAAGCCCAAATGGTGAGGAGGCAGGGAGGGCGACAGGATGTGGTGGAGTGAGCGACCCTAGCGACAGGATGTCGCTGTATATACATGTGCACAGGAAGGGAGAGCGAGCATGGTGAGCGTGGCCTGGGAGGAAGCGAAGGGGATGTAGGGGGTGGCGCTGTGGTCAATTGCCAAGCTGCGCCGTGGTGTCAGGGGTTGGCCTCTGCTTGCGATGCGTGGAGTTCTGGTTTCGGGTCTGGGTCCAGGCGCTACTGCATTTTATTCGCCCGACCTAAAACTTGTGTTGTTTTTGCTTTCACCCCAACATACCCCTGGAACTGAGAATTCTTAAGTAGAGGGATGCGGGTGAGGGCTGCAGCCCCCCCACAGAAAGCAAATGTATTGAGTCTCTGGCGCCGTTCCTCCGTGCGCCAAGGTTGTCAGGGTGGCGAAATTATTTTCTCCACCCTGACTTCGCGATAATGCGGGTCACCGTTTGGCATGCACCATTATCACATAGAACCCTTCCTTGCTATTTCTATTACAAAGCCCACAATGAAGACTGTTACTATCTTATTTCGCAATGAAGGGGTCTGTGTGAGTGACATTATATTCTGGCTTGAGAAGAGATGTGATTTGGAGGGTCATCTGACCCAGTTATGTATGATAATGGTTTTTGGACTGGATGATGGAAATTTCGTGCCCATCTGAAACATACAGAACATGGCATTCGACATCTGCCGAATTGTTTTTATCTGAGCTGTGACTGGGGCATTTTATTCTATCTGGGGCAGCCGAGGTCGTGTTATCGCTGTGGTTCCTTGACTTATTTAAATACAAACTGTGACCAGGTTAAGTGTTTTCGTTGTGGTACTTTGGGTCATTCAGGGAATGGGTGTAGAGTCCACCCTTATGCAATTTATGTGGGGATGATGAGCACTCCTTCAGGGATTGCCCTTGGGCTGCTCATAATTCAGATGTCTCTACTGAACAAGATTTCTTTTTACATCAAGTCCAGAGGGCCTTTCAGGCCTCTCCAGTAGAGCTTGTTCAGCCTAGCCCTGAGAATTCTGCCATGGTTATTGACAGAGAACCTGTACCTATGGGTGTTCCATTGCAAAGGGTAGCTTTGTCTGCCGCTTTGGTGGAGCAAATTGGGAGTCCTGAGGTACTACCTCAAGAGGAACCTGTACTTGAACCTTCCCTTTTGGGTTTGGCCTGTTTGCCAACCCTTGGTTGTGGATGATGGGTTTACTAAGGTTATAGGGAAATCAGTGAAATCCCGGAGTTCTAGAAAACAGAAGGAGCTTCCTGACCCTGGGGTAGTGCTGGGTAATAGATTTGAGCAGTTGCATGATTGGAGTGACCAGATGGAAGCAGAGGATCTGACCTCTTTGGCAAATTGCCCCCATGAATCCCCTGAGGTTCCTTTGCTGGACCTGCTGGATCCATAGGTTCCTAGATCTACTAAATGTGTGACAAGGTCCAGTACTAAGTACCCCCCTTCCCCTCCTGTATGATTCTATACGGCCTCTTAGGCTAGCCAGCCTCAATGTGAACAGTGTCAAATCAGCAAAGAAAAGGTCAATGACCTTCTCCCTTTTGTCACAGTTACCATATGATATTATGTGTCTGCAAGATACTAGGTTCCACTCAGTTCTGGAAATTGATTCTTCTACCCGTGAGTGGTTTTCTGGGGCTTCCTACAGGTCTATTGGTGAGGACTTGTGCAGTGGGTTGGATATATGTTTTTTGACCCCTGATATACATGTTACCAGGTTGATTGATGTTTCCCCTGGTAGGGCCCTGATTCTTGATTTTGATTTTGAGGGTACAGATTTCCGTTTAATTAATATGTATGGTCCACAGTCAAAATCTCTTAGTATTGATTTACTTCTTCTTATTCAACCTTATCTGTATACTTGAAAGCAAGTTTTGTTTGGAAGGGATTTCAATATCAGTTTGCATAATTCGGACAGAACTGCATCACAAAATAAAACTTACTGTGATATGCATTTTTTTAAACAGTTATATATAAAATCTAAATTAAAGGATGCCCATGGATTCTTCACCAGCACACACTTTTTTTAAAAGAAAACTTTCAACCCAGATAGATGATTGGTTTATTTCCAAATTACTTCCCATCTCATGTATAGAAGTACTGCCAGTAGAAACACCTGATCATGCTCTTACAGGGAAACATGTAGCATTGTCTCTCTTCCCCCCTTCCCGGTCCTTTGGGGAAGGGGTGTGGAGGATGAATATTAGCTTGTTGTCTGATTCTAAGGTATTACAGGATCTGGAGGTTATACTTGGGGATAGACAGTCTGTTTTTTTTCTTTATGATACCCCTTTGGAGTGGTGGGATGATACAAAACTCTGTATTACAATGTATTTTCAGTGTGTCTCCCATCACAAACAGAAAACTAAGACACAGGCCTATTATAAGCTACGTACTGAATTGTATACCTTATATTCACAGCAGGTGGCCTTAGGGGTGGATCATTCTATGCAAATTGCTGTCATTAAGCAAGAAATGTTAAAACATCAGTATAATAGATCCTCCTACTTGGAGGTGGAACAACGATTTGGGACACATGGGAAGAAAAATCAAACATCCTCTTATGAGGACTGTATGTCCCATGTTGGTAAATGATCCATTTCAGCCCTTCGGCAGAAGTGGGGAATGGTGGTTTCTGACAATGATGGTATTCTTTGTGTTATGGGAGATTATTTAACTGACCAGCAAAGCATGGGAGATCCAGATGGTACCTTTTTGGCACGGATTCTCCAGGCTGTCCATCTGCCGGGTTTGTCTCCTGATCAGCAGACATTACTAATTGCTCTACTCACATCAGAGGAGCTTGCAGTGATTGTCTCAGGTTTTCGGTCTGGGGTTGTCTCTGGGTCAGATGGCCTCCCTGTTGAGGTCTATTGAGAAGTATGGAGAGTGTTGCCTAAAGAACTGTTAGAGACTTTTCTTACAATTAAACTTTTTTATTGATTTTTCAAAAGATATACAGACAAACCTCTTACAGTACAGTACAATGTGAGGATTTTTTTTTAAAGAAATTGAGGCAGCATATAATAAGAACATTGCTACAATAATACAAGGAACTTTTGGTTTAAAATATAGTAAACAATACAGGTCATGTAATTAGCATATACTTGACATTTGTAGTGAACTCAAAGCGGATAGTATGATTAGATACAGTTTATATTAAAATGTTACATAATTATATATGATGCTGCAAAATGGAAAAAAGTACATTCGTAAAAGGATTGTGGAGTAATAAAGAACGATTGAGAACAGAGTATAGGAAAGAAAAGATATATAAGAAAGTTAAGAAGAGAGAGAGGGAAACTATAAAAAAAAGGGAAAAAAAGCGAGGCTACAATGATGTATCAGTAAAAGGGGAAAATCCATATATATTAAGTCCACACATTGGTGTTGGAAGATTTAGTTGATTCCAAAAAATTAAAAGATATATGTCATACGGTCCAGAGAGGCATATTTCAATAGTTGGTTAATGATACCGGGAAGGGTAGGGATTATGTTGGATCTCCAATGCATGAGGATTGTGCGTTCAACTTGAAGGAAGAGTATATTTAACCATCTGCTCTGTGAATATGAAATTTTATAAGAACGGTGATTAAAAATACCAAGAATGCAATGTTTAGGGTCCAGTGTAAAAGGTTGACCTACCACTTTCATTGCAAATCTGTGAGTACAGTGCCAAATATTTTGTATGAGGGGACAGTGCCATAAGATATGCAATAAATCCCCATTGGGGGAATTGCAGCACCAGCAATTGTTATTGTTCACTAAACCCATTTTTTGTAATACAACAGGAGTTCTGTACCACAAATGAAGGATCTTGGTTTGAATGAGGAAACTGCATTTATCATTAAAGATTTGTGACAGGAGAGCCAACATCTGGACCATTGTGCATTGGTGATATTATATTGTAGCAAAGTACTCCATCTGTTTTAGCATTGACAGAGTAGTCAGGAAGGATATCACAAATACCTTTGTAAACAGTGCTATTTAAATTGGATGTTGTTTTTATCCATTTAGAGATGTGCTTATCATACAGAGAATTGATAGAGAAGGGTGTGAGGTAAGAGTTGCATGCGGTACGAAGCTGTAGATATTTCCAAAAATCCTGATGTGGAAGATTCCATATGCCTCATAGGTCGGTGTAAGATTTTAAATTTAATGACTTGGGTTCAAGTATATCCTGCAAAAAGAGAATACCTTTATTTTTCCAGGTACAACAAAAAATGAGGTGATTATCAAGAGATATATGGTGGTTACCCCAGATGGGGGTGTAAGCTAAGGGTTTGGGGTTAGATTTAATATGCTTGTGAATGATTTTCCAATAGAATATAGAAGCAGCTATGGTAGGGTGAGACTTTAAAGAAGAGGTAAGGGTGTTATAAAGGAAAGAAGTCACCACATTACCAGGACATAAGGATGTTTCCATATTGACCATAAAGGAGACTGGATGTTGGGTTTGTTAAACCATTTAATTGTTTGAGATATTGGAAAGCCCATAAGTAGGCTTGAACCAAGGAAGGCCAAAGCCACCTTTGACCAATGGGATCTAAGTTTAATACACTAAATCTAGGTATTTTGCCTTCCCAAATGAAGCTGCCGATAATGTTGTCTATTTTGGTAAGAAAACTAGAGGGAAGTATCAAAGGGATATTGGAAATAGGTATAATATTTTAGGAGTTATAGACATTTTAATGGCGAAATTTTACCATTAAAAGAAAGTTTAAGTAGCTGCCATCTATCAAGTGTTGTTGGATACTGGTTAACAGAGGGAAGATTAGCATCCCATAATTTATTCAATGTCGGGGTGATCCGAATGCCAAGATAAGATATACCTTGGGGGGGCCCAACGAAAACCTAATGAGTTGTTCATGAGGGGACTACAAAGGGTATTCAGTGGTAGCGCTTCGGATTTGTTAAGGTTTAGAGCTAGTCCGGAGTGGGAGGTGAAGTCATTCAGTAGTTTAACTAAAGGTTGCCCAGAACTTTCGAGGTTTTCAAGTAAAATAAGGAGATCATCTGCATATGAGAGTGAAGTATAGTGAGAGTTATCAATAGTAATGCCTTTAATTATACCGGATTGACGTAGGGACGCAGAAAGAGGTTCCATGGGAAGTATAAACAATGAAGGTGATAAGGGGCATCCTTGTCTGGTGCCTCCTGCTAAGTAAAAGGAGGGGGACAAAATAGAGTTCGTGAGAACTTGAGCTGAAGGGGAGGTATACAATAATTGAATCCAAGCACAAAAATTATTTGTAAAGCCAAAATGAGATAGCACCTGATATAGATATTCCCAATTGAGAGAGTCAAATGCTTTCTCAAAGTCAATGGCTATTGCAGCTGCAGGGGTTTTAAGAGTTTTTGCTTTGTGAATTAAATTGAGTAATGAGCGAAGATGATCGGAACTGTTTCTATTTTTGATAAATCCAGATTGAGAGGTATGGATGAGTTTAGTCATTAAAGATTCTAAGCGGAGAGTTAATAATTTGGCAAAGATTTTTCCATCAGTATTAAGAAGTGAGATTGGTCTATAGTTTGAAGGAAGAAAAGGGTCCTTGTCTTTTTTTGGTAAGACTGTTATAATGGCTTCGGTCATTGTGCATGGGAGTTTCTTTATTAAGGTTCCTTCTTGGAATACATTGACCAATACAGGACAAAGAGTGTCAAATAGGGTTTTATAAAAATCAATAGGGAACCCATCACTGCCAGGTACTTTACCGTTTTTTAATGATGATAAAGCAGTTTGGATTTCCTGTAAAGTGATTGGTTTATCAAGCATAGCTTTGTCCTGAGGGGATAGGTGGGGTAGATTCAATTTTTCCAGAAAATGTTGCATTAGGTTGGGATTTGTAGTATTAGGTTACAGTATAGTTGATGGTAAAAGGATTGCATAATACGATTGATTGAAAGGTTGTCTGTGTGTGTCTGACCTGATGGATCTTTAGACCTGCTATATGTCTCTGCATCTGTTGAGTTTTAGCTGGTAAGAGAGCAACTTTCGCATTTATCCCTTGTTCCCAATAACCGTGTTTAATCCTAAAAAGGGCAAGTTCAGCTTTCCTGGATATCAACTCGTTAATTTTAATTCTTAATTGTAGAATTTCCAGATGAAGCTTTGAATTATGATTGGGTTTATTTAATTTATAGTATGGGGTTTCTTTTTCTTTAAGGGATCTTTCTAAATTAGCTAATTGTTGTTCTCTTAATTTCTTTCTATGAGCTGCATAACTAATAATTTTACCTCTAATAGTGGCTTATAAAGCTTCCCAGATAGTACCTTGAGACATATCTGGAGTATCGTTAATAGAAAGAAAATCTTGAATCTGGGTTTTAATCCAAGGAGTGAATTCAGGGTCTCTGAGTAAAAGTGGGTCTAAACGCCAAGATGGGGATTTAGAAGAAGGTAGACCCCAGAGTAAATGCAAACTGATAGGGAAATGATCACATATAACAATAGGGAGAATCGATGTATCAATAATATTTTCAGTAATGAGGGGAGAAGAGAACCAATAATCAATCCTACTATATGATTTATGTAAAGAGGAATAAAAGGTATAATCTCGTTGTCTGGGATGATGTAGTCTCCAAATGTCAGAGAGACCTAAATCCTTCATAAGCATTGATAGAGCATTAATACTACGGGGGTGGGCATCATGTGATGAGTTACTTCTGTCTAAATATGCTTGTAGTGCTAAGTTAAAGTCACCACCAATAAGAATAGGTGAATTATTTTTATTATTAATCATAATTTGTTGGGATAGATTATGGAAGAAAATGGGTGAATCAAAGTTGGGTGCATATACATTCACAAACATAAGCGGACCTGCTGTGGTGTTTAATAGGTTATAATCCACCTACCATCTGGGTCTCTAATAATTTTATGGGGGGCCAATTAAGAGATTTATGTATTAAGATAGCAACCTCATGTTTTTTGGATGGAGAAGATGACGCATATACTTGACCGACCCAGTCTCTTTTAAGTCTGTCGACATCCTCTGATAAAAGTTTAGTTTCTTGTAAGAAAGCAATGTGTTTTATGCTTTTTAAGATAGGTAAGTACTTGCTTATGTTTACAAGGCGAGTTGAGTCCCTTGACATTCCATGAATGTAAGATTAGATCGCTCATGGTACTAGGATATAAGGTAATTAGTTACAAATAGGAATGAGGGACTCAATACCATTAATTTGGAGGATGTCACAGATTCAAAAGGTAAATATACATAATAAACAAATGTATGCAGGGCCCTTAACTTGTATGGGTTCGAGATGATTGAGTATTTGTATTCATTTTGTCTCGCAGAGGGAGAGTATAGAGATAGGAATATCAAGTAATTAAACATTAGAACCAACAAACGTTAGTATAAACTCAGTAACAAGAATATTAATTTGAAACTTTTATGAAATGCAGAGCAATAAGAGTCAGTAAATATACCAGGACTCTCACTCTACACTACTAGGCGTGTAGAGTAATTAGTGAATCTCAAGATACGGTTTACCCTATAATCTTAAGATACTAAACTTTATGGAACAGTATATTAAAGAAGTGTAATTGAGATTTGTGCTGAGGTAATTAAAGCATTACCCTGGAAAAAAAAAAACATCATTCTACCAAATAAAAAAGGATAATTATGTAATAGTGTTAAATTCCAAACATAATGAATTAGCTTGGACCTAGCAATAAGTCCAATATTAAATAAAGTATACCAACATGATGGTAGATAATGCTGGATCAGTGTGAGCCAGATAAAAGGATGCCCAATGTGTATTAATCCACATAAGCTAGGTTAGGGAATGCAGTACATACTATAGGTTCATAGTGCATCAGTGTATTGTGGAATCATTTTTATAAGTTCCAATGATTTGGAAGAAAATGGGATGAAGAATAATGTGAAAAGGCGGAAAAACTCAATGTATAGAAATACAATTGGAAGCATACTTTGGTGCAAAATCTGTGAGATATAATGGGAAATCACCTGATGCACTACATGCCAGAAGTGATGAAAAATAAATATTAAATAAGTAAATAATTTTAGAGTATTTGTCTAATCATCCTCCACATGATAGGATTTATGTGGAAAAATGCTATAATAGTAGGGGTTAAGGGCACACTGATATGAAATACAGAACTCTATATATGTATGTATGCGCCTGACCACATGGTGGTGCTAAAGCTTATGAAAAATTAGACTGTAAATAGCAATCATATATACTAATGTCTGGCACCACACAAGGATTAATTAGAAGAGATCTTACAAAAATTGTAATATTTATTCTTTCTCTTATTTTTTTTTCCATTGAATACATTGAGAGTAACTCCCGCATGGATTAAATACCTCCAGTGTCAATTGGCTCACCTCCCACAGACAGATACAGGCTTCTCAGCAGTGATAGCGATTTACTGCATTTAAGTGCTCCAAACCTGTTGGGTGCGATAGAGACTGCGCTTTGTGGTAAATGTACTGAAGGAATCGAGTGAGGTGGTGTGAAGAGGAGGGATTCTGGTGAGAAACTGCTATACCACATCTAATTATGGGCCATAGTATTTATTATAATTTTTTTTTTTTTTTTAGTGGGAAAAAGCATCAGGTAGCCTTGCTCTTTGATTTTCTTCTCCTTTTCTTTTTGGGTGGTTCAGATGATTTAAGGGGAGAGCTAGACACAAGATCAGCCCAGGAAGAATCGGTAGAGTCATTACCCATTGAGAGCTTCTTCGGGTCTTGAGTAAACGTGTCAGATACAGTCTGTCTCAGATCCTCTGTAGATGAGTGCAGATCTTCTTGGAGCAGATCTTCTTTGGAGTGGGAGAATTTGTTAGACAAGGTAAGAGAAGTAGAAAAAAACTGATGTGACGTTCCACATGGGAAGCTGGAGAGGTGGAAATATTATTTAAACAGCAGGTATTATTATTTAGAGAAGAACCAGTTGCTTTTTTTTCTTGTATGCGTGCGGAGCTTCTGGCAGGAGCTACAGTGGCAGATATAATGGCTGAAGATTTCTCAGGGACCTGAAGGACAGTTTTAGCAGGACGGGCAAGACATTGTAATTGCGAAGTGCTTGTGCTGGAGCAGGAATAAGCTGCATTAGCATCGCAAGGCAATGTAAGTGCGGGCTGTGTTCAATTCAGAAATTCAGAGAAAGATTCTTGGGTACTGAAATCTCTGGTAGAATCATTCAAAAAAAGACACATTGTTGCAGTGTAACGCAGTGCAAACTTAATTCCATGTTGATGAAGGATCGTTTTAATGGGGTTGTAAGCTTTTCATTTGTTAGATAATTCTTTAGAATAGTCTCTGAAAATTAGGATTCTGTTTTTTTGCCAAGTAAGTGCACCTAATTGCCTCGCTTTTTGAAGAGTCAGTTCAGTATGTGCGTGGTTCAGAAATCTGGCAATGATGGGCCTAGGTTTCTGGTCGGGTCCAGGCCTCGGATTTAAGGTGCGGTGAGATCTCTCAATGGTTAGGTCTTGGCTGGCTGGTAATTTAAGCAAAGAAGGAAGTACATGAGTTAGAAGAGCACTGGTATCTCCTAGTTCAACACCTTCAGGAAATCCGAGAAATCTATGGTTGGTACATCTGTTTCTATTGTCAATATCATCTATTTTGTCCTGAAGGTTCCTAATAACTCTGTCCTGCTCCCTGATGGTAGCCTGTAATGTGTTAATGGAATCTTCATTTTGAGATGCTTTAACATCAGTAGCGCTGATTTTTTGATCAAGTGCCTGCATGTTATTGATATTTTGTTGAGGTGCAATTTTTAATACATTGATTTCACTTATTAGTTGCTGGAACATTGCCTCCACTCTATTAAGAGAACTGTTATGTGGAGATTGGTCCGCCATTATTGTAGGCCTTAATAGAGAAATTGAAAAGCTGTAGATAACTCGTTCAGTAATTATGAGGCAATAAAAATACTTACCAGAGCTGTTCTGCGATGTACATATAGTAAGATCTCAGATGTTGGTGAAGGTAGGATGTCTGGAATCTGTAGGATGGATGATGATATTTGGTGAATCCAGGGAGATGAAGAATCAAGCAGCCATCTTCAGCACAGTGCCCTCTGACTGTCGTTACAGACTTTTCAATTTATGTTGATGGATATGAAGTTGACTCCCCAGATGTATGAGGGTTTGTTGACCTTCATTTTCATGAAACGTGATAGATTTTACCTGGACAGTTGGAGGCAGAATACTTTGCTTAATGTACATTTTAAATTATTGGCTAAAATTTTCGGAAATAGGCTTTCTGGGGTTTTGGATTCCCTTATTCACAAATGTCAGGCATGTTCCATTCCAGAGTGGAATATTACAGATCATTTGTTTTTGCTCTGTGAACTAATGAACAGAGGAAAGATTGCTGGTATGGAAGTTTTTCTGATTTGTTTAGATCAGTCAAAAGCCTTTGATCGGGTTAGACACGTGTGGCTGTGGGAAGTTTTGTGAACTTTTTGTTTTCCTAAACTTTTTTGTCTTGGAATCAGTTAATTTATGTGAAGACCTATAGTTAGCCTTTTGATCATGGCTGGATTGGGAAGCTTTGTCATATTCAGTTGGGGTGAGACAAGGGTGTCCACCCAGTCCTCTGTTGCATGTTTGGTTTTGGACCCTATCTTGAGAATGGTGCTTTTGTCCCCTGCCATTCAAGGTATTTCTTTTGGCCCTTTGGCTCCTCTAAAAGTACTAGCCTATGCAGATGATACTGTTTTGGTGGTGGCAGATCAAGCTTCTGGTTCCATTGCAGTGGATTTGGTTCAGTTTCTTTCAGAAGGGGTAGGCGCTAAACTAAATTTACGTAAAAGTGTCTGTCTTTCCATTTCTGATACAGTTATAGCAGGTCAGCAGGTGGCTAATATATCAGTGCAGAGAGAACCATGTAAAGTTTTGGGTGTCTTCTTTGGTCCAGGGGATTTAGCTTACTTTAACTCGGATGCAAAAATTACCATTGCAACACGGAAGGTGCAAAATTGGAATAAATGGCATATGCGTTAACATAAAAGGAATTTTTTGATTAAAACTTTTTTGATCCCCTTGTTTTTATTTTTGAGTTATGTTTATCCTGTTCCGAAATGTTTGGAAACAGCCTTATATTATTGTTTTATTTCCAGCCTTTGGGGTAGTTGCTCGAATCCGATCAAACAAAATGTTACCTACCTCACCCTAAAGGAGGGTGGTCTTAGTATGGTGCAGCCAATTGTTTTGTATTGGAGTATATTTATACATGCAAATGTCTGTCCTCTCCTCCAGCCTAGGGGAAAAGGTTGGAAAAATTGGGTATTTCCGCAGCTGGAGGAGATTATAGGTCAGTAGCATAGAAATCAATTCACACATAAAAATAAAAGGATGTTAAAATTGAATGATTATTGGACTTATGGGTTTGATTATATTGTGAAGTGGGGGATTTCAGTCAATCAGATTTGTACTCTCCCTAGGAAATTTTTTTACTCATTCATGTTGGGAAATCATTTTACTGCTAGTCCTTTTGACCTGTTGACAAACGGGGAGACAGAGTATGTTGGTCTTTTGTTAACTGATCCCCAGAGCCCAGCTAAGATGAGAGATGTTGTATGGCTTGGTGTACATGGTAAAATTAATGTTATGGGGAATCAGAAGCATAAAGAGGTTAGTGAACATTACTGCCCGAGGGAGTCCTGCAGCATGGTAGAGGAGAATATGGACCATTTGTATTTTGATTGTCCATTTGTTAAACAGTTTTGGGCTGAGGTGGAATGTCACTGGCACTCTAGGCTGGGTTTGTCTCCCCCCCCCCCGCTTTATAGAGACTTCATGACTCTTAGATGGCAGGTTTTTTATCATAGCGTGGTCAGACTGATTATGGCAACCTTTTTATATTGGATTTGGCAAGCTCATTGTCACTTGGTGCTTCAAAAACAAGTTATGTCCGAGGCTGAACTCCTTCAGATTCTTGAATCAGATTTGATGAAAATTAAAGAGGCTGAGAGATTGGACGTGACTCTCACTAGGTGGCACAGCTATTGGGGTGCCATAATATGGTTTTAAGGGTGGAGAAGGGGGTATGTTTTTCATAAATTATGACTGAGGATAAAGTATGCAGTTAGGGTTCCTTCTAGTGTTTCCATATGTATGCTTCAATTTTATGGTATGATGCAATACTCTGAGTTTTTTTTCCTTCCCTTTTTATGTTCTTTGTTTGGAAAACTGTTGATTTGCTGATGGGTTTTTCTATGATATGTGAAATATTCTCCTACTTTTTTAGTGTGTTTGTGGGGGGGGAGATGACTTTTCTTCAGTATTTATTTGACCAGGTTTGGGATAAGGAAATCTGGGGAAGAATGATGTAATACTTGATTTATTTATGTTAATTTATGATGACTGGTGTGTACACACATTTTTTCTGTGTATAGTATGCCTTCAAGTTTAAAAAAAAAAAGCAAACCTTTTTCCCCCTACTCCTTTAGTGGGAAAGGAAAGGGGGGTTTGTAAAAATATGGGTTATCTATGTTTGAATTGTTTTGTATGATGTATACTTATTTATGGTTTTGATTTCTTCCATTCTGATTTTGTATGAAGAAATACAATTTTGTATATTTTGTTTTAAGTTATTGAATAAAAATTCCCCTACTCTTTTCGAGAAGTGCCATGGGATCTTTAACATCCACCTGAACAGGCAGATGGGACCTTGGTTTAATATCTCATCTGAAAGATGGCACCTCAGGAGTGCAGCACCCCCCCCCATCCCCCATCCCCATCCCCCATACTGCACTGCAGTGTCAGTACTGGGATATTAACCCAAGTACCTGGTGTGGGGCTAGAACCCACAGCCTTCTGATCTCCCAGCCTCAGAGATGAGTGTGCTACCTGCTGAGCCACTGACACTGCAAATACACAAATGCAGCAACTCACATATGCTTTTTTTTAAATGTTCTGTATTTTCTTTTATTGAGGGAGCGCACACACACCATTTCACTGTGTACAAAATAATTTTTTTGTGGTTTTATATTTTTGGAGACGTGAAAGCTGGGGAAGCACAAACAATAGAACAATATACATGAATAATGCTTTTTGTGGGTCATTTGTGTTTCTTTCAGGAAAGAACACAACAGGATAAAAACATTTTCTTTTATGTATTTTTTGATTGGAGGGGTGAGACACACATGAAATATATTACTAACTATATATATATACATATATATATATATATATATATATATAGCATTTTGAATTGTTTAAGGGGGAAGGCTGGCATCAAACAACATAACAGCAATATTTGGGGTGTTGGGGTAAGGCAGACATATTTTATAACAGTCACTACACCAACTTAAGCACTTGGAGACACTTAAACTTTCAAGCATTAGTATATACAGTCAAAATCCTATTTTGGGTACTCAGTCAGTGGGCAATGAGCACTACCATCATGAATCACTTTTATCAAGTGATTGCATGCTGCTGTTCCCCTGCTACCCATTTCAGCAAGTCACTCACAGCTGGTTGTTTGAAGTCACCTAGTTGTCATCACCAGTCAAAATCATCCAATTCCCAAACTAATCTTAAAATGAAATGAAGCATTGTAAAAACAAAGAAGATGCGAAGGCTGTCAGACATCAGGCTACACAGCAGAAAACATTGTCTGTTAAGTTTGCTTTCTTGTCCTGCCTTGCTTAATCAAGTGAGATGAAAGATTTAGTATAAGGAGTCTGGAGTCAGATTAAGGGGTGATAACTTTCCGAGGCCAGCCAGTTAAAGATAAAAATGCATGATGGATTTTTGCTGCAATTCACATACAATATGAAAATCAGAACAACAGGAAATATCAAAGGCAATCATGATGGGGAGATTGGAGGTGGGACATGGGTGGGGCATGGTGCAATGCTAAATAGAGAATATTCAGGTGTGTGTTGAGAGGATTTGTGATAACCCATAAACTTTGAGAGAAAAGCTCAAGAGATTTATGAGATTATCACACAACAAGGGTGTATACAATATCTTCATAACACAATTTGCACATGCTATATTTTTTATAATAACTGATGCAAGGTATTTTGAGTTTAACAAAAAGTGGTAGAATAAGGAGTGATATAATTAGGCTTATTTCTATCTTAAACTGTTTAGCCTGCAAGGATTGAAACATGTTATAATTGTTTTCACATAGTGACTACTGCTACATAGAAACAAATGATTAGATCAAGTAATCAAGTAAAAGTCAGTACAGGCTTAGTATTCATAAATACATTTCAGTTATCAGATTTGGCTTTGTTAGATTTAATCAAAGTTGCTTGTGATTCTGGTCAGTATCTGGTGCAACTGCCATTAGTTAGAAACAAACAGGTATAGGTTTCAACACTAAACACATTAAAAGCTGGTTTTAAAACATTTCACTTGTTTTAAATGTCTCTAGATCCTTTTCCTTTGCGATGGTTTCAGGTGAGGGGATCAGTCCATGGGATCCGTGATGACCATCTGTAAAACAGTAAGGGACCAGAGTAAATAAGTGAAATGGCTTTTCTTTTTTTTTTTCTTTTAAGTAGCCATTGCTGTATGGAGAATGGAGAATTCCTACACAATGAGAAACAGCAATGTGTTTCGAAACCATAGTTATAGAAGTGGTTAGAGAAAACTGTCTCAAGATCATGTACTTTCATGCCTTGACAGAATGGACAGAGCAAGCCTAGAAATGCCATAACTTGGTATGATATCATACTGAGTTATTACAGCATTTGGAAAGTTTCTGAACTGAGTTATTACATGGATCGCCAGTTAATACTGTACAGTTTGAATAAACAGAATTTTAAGGTTCAACTTGGAGGTAATGTGAGGATGGTTTGAAAAATGTGGAATCAGAAGTAAACACCACGTGGGAAGATATGACAGAAATGTGCACTTTAATGTGGACAAATAAAAAAAAGAATGCCCTGCCTTGCCCATAGTTTTCATCCCTTCAGACATAAAGATCTGGCTACAAAGTTGTCCCTGCAATGTCCCAGACAATATCCAGCACTTGTGATGGCTTTTCCTTGAAATCATGAAGAGTCAGCTTGAGAAAGGTCAGCTTTGTCAAGTTACTGGGACTTGGGCACATTCTGATGTCACTTACTGTTGTACCAACAGCACTAAACACCCTGTCTGATTACACACTTTAGTATGGGCAGGAGAGGTAGTATACTGCCACAGAATACAGCTCAAATCATGCAGTTTTCTTTGAATGGCAGTAATTCAAAGGAGTTTCATCTCAGTTCATGGCTGTGCCTTCAGCAACATACGTTCCTATGTGCTCATGGATGGGAAGGCAATGATGCTTGGAACTGCATGCAAACATCAACTCAGCAGATGGGAGGGGATCAACAAGAAAGTACCCAGACTCATATTTAGAAACTTATCATCACCCTCCTCTTCAGAAATGCCTGTCTCTTCCATGACATATTTCTTACTTGCTCTCTCTTCCCTCCCACTGCCAGACGATGTCCTTTTCAGTGTGATCGATGGTGATGGCTCCTCTTCCTTGCCGATGCACTCATCCTCAGATAGAACATGCAATAAAGAGCAAATGATAGTTAATTTATCAACATTTTTCTTGGGGCCCCTTCGCTAGGCCATAAATATTGGCCATAAAAAACATATGCAGGTGTTGTAACTGTGATAGTACTTTGCTTAGGCAGTACTATGCTCAGGCAGGATGGCTCACTGCTGACCTCATGTGTAAATGCCTCAAAAGACTATAGAATTCAAGCTAGCATATGAGCTGTCGTTGAATCCCAGCCTGATAGTATGATGTCTGCCCCACTGATCTTGTAATGGAGCTGAAAATCATGCACCACTAGCTTCTGTTCCTGGAACCTCAATATCATAGAACAAACAAACTACAACTCCATTTAGGACCTGGAAACCTGGTGAGGCATATTATTTGTAAAGAAAGGGAGCTACGCTTTCTACAAAAAGTTTCATTTTTTTTTCCTTATTGGCATTAAGCAGAGAATTGCAGGATTCCATTAAGAGTGTAGTAATTTTATAACCAGAGGGAGTGAGATACAACTGAATTTGCTTGATTGTTGGGGTTGAGACCTAGGATTTGGAAGGATATTTTTGCAACATTTTAAAAGTGTCCTGCTGGCTGAAGAGTGAGTTAATTTTTATCCCTGGACTCAGTAGAGTGATTTGTGCAGGAGACGTGGTCTAGTAAATTGTGGTGTTAGTTGAAGTACTATAAAGGGCAATACTCACTAGGGTGGTGGAGCAGTTGTGTATTTGATTGTTTCTAACAGTCACCAGTGGCTGTGGACTACCCACCCACCCTACCCCACACCCGCCCCCAGGCATGGCATTTCCTTTATAGCCACAGTTCTGACATCACTTCCTCAACAGGTCTTGGGGCAGAACTGTCATATCCTTAATAACCCTGCACAGTGCAAAAGGGTAGGTACACCACAAATAATAATATATATATATAGTATATTATAAGGGAGAGGGACATGTGGGAGTGGTGCAATGCACTGGCTGTGGGGCAGCAGTTTTCCAGGAGACATTCTGGAAACTGCATTGCTGTCCTATTTGCAGGCAACTGTCAACTCTGAGGGAGGAGGTTGCCCACCTCCAGGCTGAACTAGCAAGGACTAAGGAGGCCTCCCCCTTCCAAAGAGCACCACTGCAACAACCACTGCCTCAGAGGTTGCCACGTATGAAGAGCAGTTGGACCGCAGTGGGTTCTGGGAGGGTGTGGGTGGTGGACCAGAGGTGAAGCCCCCTAGTTGTACCTCTACACAAATCATATGCCATTCTGGCAGAGCAAGGTTCCTCTATAATGGCACCCTCAGTTGAGACCCAGAAGAAAGCTGAGGACATCCACAAGGGAGACCCACAAATGGGTGGCAAGGAACACCACAGAGGAAGGAAACAGCTTCTGATAGGGGACTCTATTGTTAGGGGGGTAAACCTGGGAAAGGGAGAGGAGAAGGAAGTAAGGTGTCTGCCTGGTGCCATGGCTTGGAGGGACAGGAAGCGAATCCTCAGGATTGCAGAAGCAGCATCACAGGAGAGGGAACTAGATATCATATTCCACCTTGGGACAAATGACCTAGCTAGGCATGGGATCAGTGCAGTGCAGAATGAATTTGTGGAGTTGGGGAGGGGCCTCAGATGGGTAGCAAGCACGGTAACCTTCTCAGAGGTGCTACCAGTCCATGGCAGGAGTGAGGCTAGGGTACTGCACACCATGTAGTTTAATGAATGGTTGCAAAACTGGTGCAGAGCACAGGGCTTTGGCTTCATTGGGGACTGGGGGGCCACCTGGAGAGATACAGGTCTATTCTGGCATGATGGTCTGCATC
The DNA here is from genome assembly GCA_016271365.2 of Neoceratodus forsteri. Classification (NCBI taxonomy): domain Eukaryota; kingdom Metazoa; phylum Chordata; order Ceratodontiformes; family Ceratodontidae; genus Neoceratodus; species Neoceratodus forsteri. The sequence continues at coordinate 440,222,671 of CM057453.1, forward strand.
TGTCCATGACTGGAACCAAGCTCCTAGGTGATAGGTTTAAATGCTTCCTTGGCAAGCTTTTAAACTGGCCAAGGGGGGGAAGGAGGCGCTGATAAAAGGCAGGAAATTTCAAGCCTCCCCTCACAAAACATGGCAGGTGGGAAGGTAAACACTGAGGTACAGAGCTCAACACAGGGCAGGACAGTGGTAAATGGAAAAATAGACAAGGACAGTAAGAGCAGGGATGGGGGAAAAAAGGATAAAGCCAACATTAAATGGAGGGCAATGAGTACCAATGCCCGTAGTCTGGGAAACAAGCTTCCTGAGCTAGTAGCCCTGATGGAAGATGAACAGTTGGATATTGTGGCAGTCACGGAAACATGGTACACCGAGAACCATGACTGGGATGTCAACATACCAGGGTACACAATCTACAGAAGGGACAGGGAAGGTAAAGAGGAGGTGGAGTAGCTCTATACATGAGGGAAGGGATCAAAGCTACAGAAATAAAAAGTAAAGGGGGAGGACAAGAGGCACTCTGGGTCACCTTGGAGACAGGGAATGGCATCACAATCTGCACAGGGTTGTATACAGACCCCAGTCTCAAGGGAGAAATGGACAACAAAATGATAGAGGACATTCTCAAAATGGCTGAAAAGGGGAGATACTGTTGATGGGGGACCTGAATATGCCAGATGTTAACTGGATAACAGGTACTGCAGCCACATCCAAAACAGGGTCATTCTCAATGCCCTGCAAGCATCTGTAGACAGCTTGTGTTGGAACCCACTCGGGAGGGAGCAATATAGACCTGGTACTCTCAAATGAGAGAGGATCACAAATTTAGAAGTCAGTAGACATCTGGGAACAAGCGACCACTGCACAGTGTGCTTCACAATGAGCACAACCAGGAGATTAGCCATACAAAACAAGGATACTGGACTTTAGAAGAGCTGACTTTGGCAAAATGGGTGAATACCTGAAAAATGCACTAGCAAATGACCAAAAAGGAGGGGTGGAAGAACAGTGGAGAAAAATCAAAACGGCCATCATAGAGGCGACAAGCCTTTGTATGTAGCAAATAAAGAAAACAAAGCGGAGTAAAAAATCACTATGGTTTTCAAACAAGGTGGCAGGGAAAGTTAAGGAGAATAAGGCTGCATTCAAAAAGTATAAGGAATCACAGAAGAAGCATGACAGGGAACTGTATCAATTAAAGCAGAAAGAAGTGAGGAAGGCAGTCAGACTAGCAAAGGCCCAAACTGAAGAAAAAATAGCCAACTCAGTTAAGAAGGGGGATAAAACCTTTTATAGGTACATTAGGGAGCACAGACAGGTTAAGAGAGGGATAGTGAAGATTAATAAAGGAGAGGGGAGGTGGGCAGAGGGAGACAGCGAAAAGGCAGAGATACTGAATGAATACTTTTGCTCAGTATTCACAAAAGAAGATGAGGAGGAGTTACCAAAACCAGACAATAGAAGCGCTCTGGGTAGGGGGGTTGACACCAGTCCATTCACAGAAGAAAGAGTCCTGAAAGAACTCCTAAAACTCAAGGTGGACAAAGCAATGGGGCCTGACGGGATTCACCCCAGAATCCTAAAAGAACTAAGGAGGACCTAGTGACACCACTGACCATGCTTTTAACAGATCATGGCAGGATGGGGCGGTACCGAAGACTGGAGGAGGGCAGATGTGATTCCCTTCACAAAAGTGGGAGCAAGGCAGAGCGGGAAACTACAGACCTGTAAGTTTGACCTCAGTGGTAGGGAAAATGATGGAATCACTTCTGAAAGAAAGAATTGTTGAGTACCTAGAGGCCAGCGGGGCACAGGACCCAAAGCAGCATGGATTTACAGCAGGAAGGTCATGTCAGACGAGTCTAATTGATTTCTTCAACTGGGTGACCAAAGTAATAGACCAGGGAGGGGCTGTGGATATGGCCTACCTAGACTTTAGCAAGGCTTTGACACAGTCCTGCACAAAAGATTAATAATCAAGTTAGCCAGCCTGGGAGTGGGTCCCAGGGTGGTAGCCTGGGTAGCAAACTGGCTGCACAACAGGACACAGAAGGTAATAGTGAATGGAACACATTCCGAAGAAAGGGGGGTTACTAGTGGAGTACCTCAGGGCTCAGTACTGGGTCCAGTCCTTTTTAACATCTTTATAGGTGACATTGCAGAGGGTCTGAGGAAAGGTATGCCTCTTTGCAGATGACACAAAGATCTGTACAGTTGATACACAAGGGGGTATAAAAAGATGAGAAGGGACTTAAGGTTGGAGGAATGGTCAGACATGTGGCAACTTAGATTCAATATAAAGAAGTGCAAAGTAATGCACCTGGGAAACAAAAACCCAGGAGAAGAGTATACAATAGCAGGGGAGGTACTAACAACAACAAAAATGGAAAGGAACCTGGGGGTAGTCATATCAGATGACCTAAAGGTGGGTAAGCAATGTGAAAAGTCAGTAATGAGAGCCAGGGGGATACTGGGATGCACAGGAATAGGGCATCACAAGTAGAAAAAGGGAAGTGGTTATCCCTCTGTACAGACAGTTGGTGAGACCCCATCTGGAGTACTGTGTGCAGTTTTGGAGACCTCATCTACGCAAGGACATAGACAGGATGGAAGCAGTCCAGAGGAGGGCAACTAAAATGGTGCAGGGTCCGCAGCAGAAGCCATATGAAGAGAGACTGAGAGAGCTTAATGTATACTCTTGATGAAAGGAGGGATGGGGGACATGATAGAAACATTCAAGTACCTCAAGGGAATCAACAAAGTCCAGGAGGTAGCATCTTTCAGAAAAAGAGATGTGTAAGAACAAGGGGGCACAATTTAAAGATAGAGGGGGGACGGCTCAGGGGTAATGTGAGGAAATATTTTTTCACAGAGAGAGTGGTGGATACATGGAACAGCCTTCCTGAGGAGGTCGTTGGGTCTAAAGCAGAGGGGGAATTCAAACATGCATGGGACAGACACAAGGAAATTATAGTTGGGGGTTGCAGGAAGTAGGCTGTTGGTTAACTAGAATCTGCAGCTTATCCAGTAGGTAGGGAAATGGGCAGACTGGGTGGGCCAAGTGGTCCTTATCTGCCGTCAAAGTCTATGTTTCTATGTTTCTATCATTTAGCATGTTGATTTCCAGCAAGTGGTAATATCCTTGTTATAAGGCACTCTCAGGCAGGTGCTTGTCAACTTGAATCTAGCACAATTCTTTATGGTACTTTGTGGAGTGTGAAAAGTGACCACAGATAGCCTTTACTGTTATGGTCATTTCCCTCACCATCCATTTACTTCTGAAGAAGTCAGTGGCCACCAGGTTCATGCATTGGGCAAGGCAGGGCACATGGGTAAAGTGTCCATCTATAGTGGCCTTGACAATGTTTCTGGCATTGCCAGTCACAGTCATTCCTGCTTCCAGACCATTACACATAAACCATCTGTAAAATATTTCATTTACCTTAGCCAGGAAGTTTGGTGATGTATGATCCGATGGGAAATCACTCATGCATAGTGGTGCCTGCCTCCTGTACACAGGCTTCCCAGATCTGGATAGTTTTGCACTCAAAGATGGGCACTTCACCTCAAAGCAGACTAAGTGTACAGTCATTGTCATACAAATGACAACTTGCTTATGTCCACTTGTCCATGTATCACTAGTTATACGTGCACTCTTGCACAAAGAGCTCTTCAGGCACCACTAAATCTCCTCACAGATGTTCTCATACAATTTTGGCATTTGGTATGATGGTACATGGCAATGGGGTTTAAAAGCCACCATGAATTTTCAGAATCCTTTGTTGGAGACAAATGAAAATGGGAGATTATTGATTCTTGACTCCATCAGTGCTGCATTCAGGGACATGGAGTTCAGTTGCCAGATGCCCTGTCCTTGTCTGCTGGGAACCTGCATCACAAATTCCAGACGATACTGTGTCCTCCAACTCATCCTCCTCTAGATTTATGGTTGGAAGTGATGAAATGTCTCTTCATCCTGGGCCGGCCCAAACAACTAGGATCATTGATTGTCATGGCTCAAACTCTCACCACATAACATACAAATAGCATGGGCCCAATTTTCAGAGGGCTGCTAGATCAGCGCATGTTCCACCAATCCATGGCTGCAGAAAACTCTGAGTGCATCAGAGACCCTGTGCCTGAATTCAGTTCAATGGGAGTCCCTGCGCCAAAGTCCCTGGAGTTGCCGCAGTTAAAGCATTGCAGCAAACATGTGGTAGAGTGGAGAGGTTTGATAAAGTGTCCTGTCAAGCCCCCACCCACCCAGTGCAATGCCGGACCAGACTTGTGATGTTGGGGTGGGCCTGCGTGTACACAGCAGCCAGACTGGAGGGGGTGCCAGTAGTGGGTGACATGGGCATGGCAGAGTGTGGGAGGGTACATTATTGGCATCAGGGCAGGCATGCACTGGACTGTGCAACAGAGCTGTGAACTGGGATCAAAGCTTCCACACTCTATTTTATGTGCTTTCAGGTCCATTACATGCCTATTGGGGTGCCCTACCCACCTGCTGTAACAGCAGTATGCCAGCACACAGACTGCTACCTGAAGTATGTCTCTCTCCAACTACAGCACCTCATTCCATGTCACCATGGACTGTCACCCTCTGTTGGGGAGGTTGCATGCTGCTGGATAGCTGGCAGGGCTGGTAGCATCAGGGGTCTAGGATACGGTCCATGCCAGCATACATCCCATTAACCAGTCTGTGGCTCTGTTGCACAATCCAGGGCATGACTGCCTCAGTGCAACCACTGTACCCTCGCACACCCTGTCATGCCCAAGCTCTGCCCACTACTGGCACCCTCACTGGTCTGTCTGCACTGTACCATGCAGGCTCCGCCCCCCCCAATGCAGCTCACTCCAGGAACCCCAGCACAAGGGCTGTTAGACCAGCTCATGGCTGGCCTAACCTCAGCCCCAACTTTCAGCTAAAGTGGGGCTTCCAAAATCTCAAATAAGGGAATGCTTGCAGCCCTGCCTTGGTGCAACCCCCCCCCCAGCCTTATGACCTGGCGAACTGGCACTTCTGGCACAGGGGTGGTGCAGAGCTGCTTCAGAACACAACATCCTGATTTCAACACAGCCTACACTCAAAAATCAGGATTACCACAACATTTGTGACAAGGTGCCACATGCATTGAATCCTTTTTGGCACAGGCACCTTGCGCCAAATTCCGCCCTTGAAAAATCAGGCCCCATGTGTTTTTTTCTTTTTGGCTTGTATGGAAAAAGAGCCACACATCAGAAGTGTCATGGCCTCCTATGGTTCAGAGGGCAGACTTTGTAGGGGCAGCAGCAGCTCCACCCTCCACATCTTCTTCTTTTACTGTCTGGGACCCACCAATGGGAACAGCACCACCTTTCCTCAAATACCTCGGTGACATCGCCTTCCTCTTCAGAGCTGTCGTGCTTCCTCTTGATTTTTGAGATGAAGGAGAACAGCTGGGTTGGAACCCTCTATCTGTAGGTCATGTGTAAATATTATGACAGTGTGGAATTCTGTATTTTTACTGTGCACAAAGTATTATTATTACACAGGTTCCTGATTGTGTAGAATGGTATAATAACATCTGTCACACTCATTTATTTATTTATCATTTATTTATTTATCAAGTCTAGGATTACAAATACCTTTGAGCCTTGGCTCTTTTACAAAGGTTCCACATCAGAGAAATACAAATTATGGGGAACATCAAGGCAGACATTACGACAATGTGGACTTTGCAAACAGAGTATAGATTAATACAGTTCAAGGGTAGCATTGTAACAAGGCAGCCAGTGGCATTTGTCAGAGAAAATAAACAACAGATAAGAAGTGCCAGAGTAATAGGGAGAGGGAAGAGGGGAGGGGGGGAGAAGGAATGTAGGAAGGGTGGGGAGAGGGTGAAAAGTGCAGCATTTCGTATACCAAGATGTGACGGTAGAATCCAATGAGGAGGGGAGGGTGGGCCACTAAAGCAGGAAGGGAAGTGGAGAAACAAGGTTAAGTTGGGCAGTCGCAGGAGCTGTTGGTAGTGAGATAGTCCCGGAGCCTAGTTTTAAACATACCAATTGTTGGGACAGAGGAGATGGTTGGGCTGAGGCCATTGAACCAGAGTGGCGCTCAATAAGCAAAAGAGCATTGTCCCTGTGAAGTGTGACAGTGGGGGACTTTCAGTTATTGTAGCGTGGATCTCCGAAGGCACCATTTGTTAATTCGGTGTTGTAACAGAGTTGAGACCCCAGAAGCTGCAAGGCCAAGGTAGATTTTTTTCGCTATGGAGCAGGTGAGAAACTTTATGCAGTTTGATAGTTGGAGCCAGACGGTCTGAGTGTACAGGTCACATGTTTGGGTGCGACGGTGAGCACCAGTGATGAGCCGACATGCCTTATTTAAGGCAGTTGAGAGGTGTCTAAGGGTTGTGGTTGTGGCCGAGCCATAAATGATGAGACCATAGTCTATTACAGAGATCACAGAGCTCAGGACTGCAACCTTCAAAGCTTCCGGCGCGAGGTGTGGTCTGTGTTTGTAGAGAAGACCAAGCCATGTATTAGCAGCTCTAGCTGCATTATCTACATGAAGTCCATAGGAGAGATTAGGGTCAAGCTGTATACCTAAGTATTTGAAGAACCCCAGCTGATCTAGAGTGTTCCCCTGGGTGGTGGAGATAGCCAAGTGGTGTAGCCACTTGATATTCGAATAAGGTGATCATTCAGAGCCTGCTGGCTCATTGTGCTAATGATTATCTATACAGCTTGGGATAAATCTAACTGATGAGCTCAGGGGCTACAGGGGTTCAGGTAGTAGGACTGAAATTTGATTCTAGGTCACATGTGCCTCTCTCAGCCTATCAAGTGAACATAAACCAGAATGTAAGGAGCTGTTGTGCCATGGGTATACTCTAACTGTTACATAATCAACTTTACCAGGTAAGTAAATTATCACGATTGGTTAGACTGGGATTGGAGCCAGGATGCTATCCCAGCATAACATCCCATCTCTGGTCCCAGCATAGCCATGACCGCATTAAATGTTAAAACAGAAAAAATCAAAGCGCTGCTGTCCCTGCTTCACCACTCCCCACTCCTGCTCCCAAACTGAAAGCCACATTGCCTATAAGATTCACTTCACACTACTGGAAATCCCTGCACCTCCATTTTTTTAAGTATTTTTTTTATTTATTTAGTGATGACTGGGATTACAGTGACCCTTGAACCAACGGTTCTTTTACAAAGGTTCCGCATCGAAAAAGTAAATCCCACAGTGTCCCATAGTGGTAAAAAAAATAACCTCCCACCACCTTGATTGCCTTCACCAGATTCCTGCTCCTCTCCCGGTCCTCACTGAACGCCATGACACAGCTCTCCTGCTCGCCCTGAAGAGACTCTGAAATCAGTGAGTGTGCTGGAAAGCACACTGCGCTTCAACTACTTTCAGTTTCTTTGTTTGTTTTTTTTACTTCTCCTGGAAAAAAATGGCAACTATATAAATGTCACAACAGAGGCAACATAAAACCACGATGCTAACATTGAATGACCTGGGGGGGGGGGGGCAGCTTTTGCCATAACAAAAAAAAAAAAGTTACTGTGAAAGAAAGTCAAACAGAAAACATGATTTTAATGTAGTGCTAACAAGAGATGGGGCAGCTGTGGTGGTGGGGAGACAGAGAGGGTAGAACAAAAAAACAAGTGTATCAACAATGTATACAACCCTTGGGAAACAAAGCCACACTAACAATGCAACAGCTCAACCAACTGGCCACAACAGTCAATCAGAACTATTTTTTTTAAAGTATTCCTGCCCATTCAAAAAAGAAAATAGACTACTATATGTACTTTTTCTTCTTTTTTTTATACCAGAGCCATTGTATAATAGTAATAATGCACTCCAGGGTGGATGTTACGCTGGGATAACATCCCTTCTCAGGTGCTGGATGCCCGAGGCCGCCACCCAACACAGAATGTTATCCCAGCCACCCTGTCATGCATTATTCCTTTATTTTCTGGCTTCTCTTACTGCTACCTCTGTCTGACTTAATTTGCCCACAGATACCACACTCATCTTCTAGAAATTAGCCTTTTTATGTTGATTGTGCGCATGCGCAAGAAACATGTTGCGTCAGCTTTCTCCACAAGCAGGTTGTGGAGGCGTGGCACTTTTGTGCCCAATGCCCCCACAGCCTGCAGAGGCTTGTCCCCCATCCCCCAATGCTGTGTCACACTGCTGCTGACACTAGTTCAGCCAGCATGCCAAACCTTCTAAAAAAGTAGCCGCTGCAATCAGGGGCCGCCTCGTCATTGCAGCGTCAGCCATCAGCTGCAATGAGGGAGTGACCCGTCATTGCAGGGTGGGCTGTGAAACCACTGATATTGTTTGTGAGCATGGCAGTGGCTTGCCGCCGTGTTCACAAACAATATAACACCCCCGACCATGTTTACTTGTTGCCGACGGGGAAGCCCACTCCCCGTCGGCATTTTGTAACCCTCCCGCTTTGTTCCTGCTGACTGGGTGCCCAATCCCCATCGGCATAGTGAACCCCCGTTTCTCATGCCAACGGGTGCCCAATCCCCATTGGCATAATAACCACCCCCATTTTGTTCCTGTCGATGGGGTGCCCAGTCCCCATCGGCATAATGACAACCCCCCCCAGGGTTTTGTTCCTGCTGACAAGGATGCACAATCCCCTGTCGGCTACTGCTTGCCCCCAAACTGAAGCCTCTGCTGGCATGCTGGGAGCACACCCCAGCATGCCAGATACCCCTGTGAAGGGAAAAATGGTCCCGTGATGTCTTTTGTGTTTTTTTCTGTCCTGAAAAAAAGAAAACTGTCCCTTGGCGCTCGCCTTGCTCCCCACCCGCAATTTGCACCCACCCACTGTGCACCCTGCTTCCCCACACCTCCCCTCACCCCATACTTACCTCTGGACCTCGGTGCGATGATCTTCGGTGGACCAGGAACATGTCTGCACTCTTCAAAGCCTACTGCGAACTGAGGAAATGCCGGTAAGCTGTATAATGTAATAAATAGGGTTTTTTTGACTTTAGTGCATATCTCAGGCATTTTTGGGAATTTTTTCACCAAATTTTCAACATGGGGTTTTTGGGACACCTCCTCATGAATTCTTGAACTGTCATGGTGTTAATTGGCCCTGAAAGGTGGTTTTGCGGTCACTGTGTGGAATCACACTTTGGGGCTGATTAATGAAACGACAGTGCCAGTGTTCATGAGGCGGGCCCTCAAAAAGCCAATGTGGCAAATTTGGTGGAAAAAATCCCAAAAATGACTGTTTTACGAGCGTGCGTTGCGCAGTTGCTATGTACGCTCGTAACTTCACAAATTTACAATATTTTCATGTCAGATTTTCAGCACTGACATTTTATTACACCTCCTTGTGAGCAGTATAGCTGTCATTGTTCACATCCTGGCCGAAATGTGGTTTTGCACTTCCAGCGCAGAATAGAGCGGTTGCTGGGGAAGGTCAATGTTCAGGACAGATTAAGAAAATAACAGTGACACTGTTCATGAGTAGAGGTCCAAAAATGCCTATGTTGAAAATTTGGCAACGATACTCCATAAAATGACTGTGTTACGAGCGTGCATTGCGCGGTTGGCATGCACACTCGTAGCTATGCAAATTTATAATATTTTCACTCCAGATTTTCAACATTGCCATTTTCCCAGACCTACTTATCAACAGTATAGTTGTCATTTTTCCCATCCTGGCTGAAATGTGTTTTCGCACTTCCGGCGCAGAATAGAGTGGTCGCTGTGGGAAATCGCTGTTCGGGACAGATTAAGAAAATGACAATGATACTGTTCATGAGCAGAGGTCCTAAAATGCCTATTTTGAAATTTTGGTGATGATAGCCCAGTACTGTAGGAAGGGTGGGGCGGGTGGTGCAACCGCCTCGGGCGCATGCCTCCCTGGGGCGCCAATTAACCTGAGTCCTGACTTATTCACTTACGCATGCTACAGCTGTATGCTGCAGCTTTAATTTTTTTTTTTAAGTGACAAGTGTAATGACTGAAACCAACAGCAGGGGGGCATCCACAAAGGACCAGCGGGGGGGGGAGAGATAGTCACATGGTCCTTGCTGTCTCAAGCGGTTCTCTGTCTGTTCGGTCGTCCTCCTCCGATTGAAAAAAAAAACATGTCTTGTCTCTGGAGTTGCAGCAGGCAGGCTTAGGCAGATGCTAGGAAAGTGAAATCAGTAGCATAGAGGAAACGTGCAGCAGCGGAGCAGCTCAGTCGCCGTTTTGGTTCCCAGAAGCACTGGAGGGCAGAGAGAGACAAGAGTGTGAGTTCTCTGCAGGGTACAGCAGCAAACGACAAGCCAAGCTGGGTTGTACCGCTGCAGGCAGGGATCAAGTGGGGCCACGTCAAGAGTTCTGGTGAACTGTGGGCAGAATCCGGGAATCAGGACCTGTTCCTGATTGGTGACGATGACCCTAGTACCACAACCCGAAACGGAAATATCGTAGCAGCGGAGAGGTATCCCTATTGTTTATTACTTGAGCATCCCCCTTTTTAGAAAATGTAACTTTCACCCCACCCTATAATAAACTTCCACACTTTGCATTCCAAGATGAACCAAAGGAAGCAGCGGTATCAACTCATAACACAAGTGTTAGCGGGGCCGGGGCTGGTGTCCATTACTACAAGTACACACTTGGGCGGGAGGTAGCAGAAAATACTGTATGTTTACATGGGGCCAGGGGGCTCTTGCAGCTTCAATTTCTGGTGGAACGAACTCTCCTATAGTAGCAGAGAAATATGACATAGGGGCTTAAACTTTTAATTACAGTATTTACAAAGTGGTGGAATTGAGTTCCTTTGGGCCCATGCTGCCCGGTTAAACCCACTTAAGCTGCTGTTCGAAACTGAAATCTGAGAAACTGAGGAGAAACGGTGTAGACTGCCTCTGCCTGTGAATCTTCATCATTGGGCACCGCCTTTTAAGAAGCCCAAAGTGGGACATTTCTTAACTAAAACATGATTTTTCTTGGGACAATATCCAACCTCGACCAGTGCAACATACATGTGTTCTTTATCACCAGAATTAAGCCCAAGTGTTATAGTTTTTTTTTATTGTTTCTTATAATTTTAAGATATTTTAGTAAAGGTACTGCTGTGATTGAATCGGATTTGCCAGAGATGGAGAAAAGTGCGAAGAACACAAACACATTACATTACTTTCTGTGACTCAGACAGAGACATGCCCAGCCTTGCCCTGTGTGTGTTTGCTGAGAAAGTTAGTAGTCGCGGCAAGGGCGGGAGCTCCAGTTTGTCTGAGTGGTGCATTCGGACTAACAGTGTAGCGGAGACTGAGAGAGGCTGAGCAAAGTCAGCATCTCTCCATCTCCGTTACACATTAGTCCGAATGCACCGCTCAGACAAACTGGAGCTCCTGCCCTTGCCTCGACTGCTAACTTTCTGTCTTCTTTTCTTGACAAATTGCTTGGATTGCTCAGCTCCTGTCCCAGTCCCAGCCAGACACACAAGCTCCCAAACCATGCTGCAGCTGGCACTGCTTTAATTCCTAAAGTCCAGGCAGGGGTGGCGGATGGCCCGGTGGGTGGCCGGGCAGCGGGCCCGTACCATAGTAGTACTATAGGTGGTTTTTAAAGGCTGCTGTCCTGGCCTGATGAATCACTGGCTTTGGGTTGTCTTCAAATGCAAGGCACTAAGGCAGACAGGTGGCTGCAACTCCTTTACCCCTCATTTTAATGTGGAAGTGCCCAGGATGGAATCAGGATGTCTACAGTCTAAGCTAGGGATGTAAAGGGCACACAGTATTAGCAAATAAATAACTGGCCTGGCTTGCTGACACTAGTGCTGAATCACTTTGGTTTTTGGGTTGTCTTGTCTAAGTGCAAGGCACTAAGGCAGGCAGGCGGCAACCCCTTTACCCCTCATTTTAAAGTTGAAGTGCCCAGGATGGAATCAGGATGGCTACAGTCTGTGATGTGACGGTGATAGGCAGGCTGTTAGCCAGAGCTAGGGCAGTAAAGGGCATACACAATGAATATTAGCAAATAAATAAAATCATGTGACAGTGATAGGCAGGCTGTTAGCCAGGGCTAGGTGCTAGGGCAGTAAAGAGCTCACAATGAATATTAGGAAATAAACGGTATTATGGATAGTTATGTTCCATGGCACAAGCACAAAACAGTAGAATGCAACACAACTTTTTTGAGGTAATAAAAATGCCTTTCCCTTGAGTCTCTTGTTTAAATGTATAGATATACATTCAAAAGCTTTGAATGTATGTGATGGGAAATAGCATTTTTATTTCCTCAACAAATTATAGTGTGTGTGTGTGTGTATCAGTCAAGCCTGTTCTAGTCCACTGTCCTGTCATAAGGACTTTATTCGTTCACAGATTAATGAGATTATTTTCCATATTATGTGCCTTCTATCATGATGTGGTACCCTTACCAGGTGGAGCACTGTCTGCAAATTACACTGCATGCAAGACGGCATCCTTCCCAGCTGACTGGGTGGCCCAGTCAGCTGGGAAGGATGGCATGCAGTCATCGGTCATGCAGTATAATTTGCAGACAGTGCTCATGGGGTCATAGGGAAATGAGACACATCATGATGAAGTAATTTGTACTTGTACTGTATGGGGTAGCAGGCTTATTGAAGAACATTGTTTTGTCTCTTTAAGAAATAGGTGCAGTAGGCTTTTCTGGGAGCTGAGCAGACAGCAGAATAACACTGTAACTGTACACAATTGGCTATCACCGTCCGGCCCAGTCCCAGAGAAAGCCAGCCAGTCAGTCCAGTAGTCACTTCAGTTTAGTGTGGTGACAGTGTCACCTGACTCCAATAATTAAGTTTTCTGACTATTTGTCATCAGCCTAGAGGGTAGCAGCACCAACCCAGTGGTACACGGTAGTACTGGTACACTGTGCTTCTCAGGTCAGGTTTTGTTTGGGAGGAAGTGAGTCAGTAACAGTTGCTGACTCACTCCCTCCCAAACAAAAATGGAGGGACCTCCCCGACCAGGGAAGTACAGTGTACCAGTACCACTGCTACCACTGCCTAGTGGTGCTGCTACCCTACTAGGCTGATGATAAACAGATAGGGTGGGTGATTGATGGCACTGTTGGTCAGCCACTTGTCCACTTGTGGCTGCACACTCTGATGCTAACCAGCCAGTCTCCCACATCTCACATTCCATGGGAGCAAATTAAATATTCCTTGAAATCAGTGGTAGGGAACATATAACAAAAGTACATTTTTTTCTTCCAGAAAAGCCCCAAAACTCAACACAAAACATGCTAATCTCACAGAGCTTCTGGGGGCCTTGCAGCCCCAGACACCAGGCTTTTTTCTGGGGTGGGGGGCGCAAAATTTGTCTCTTGCCCAGGGCACCAAAATGCCTTCCTACGGCACTGTGATAGCCCATCTATTGACTGTGTTACAAGTGTACGTTATGCACTTTCCACGCACCCTTGTAACTTCGCAGATTTTCAACAGTGCCATTTTTTCATACCTCCTTATAAGCAGTACAGCTGTTATTTTTCACATCCTGACCGAAATGTGTTTTCACAGTTCTGGTTCAGAATAACATGGTCACTGTGGGAAATCAGTGTTCGGGACAGATTAAGAAAATGACAGTGGCACTGTTCATGAGCAGAGGTCCTAAAATCCCTATGTTGAAAATTTGGTGACGAAAGTCCATAACATGACTGTGTTACATGCGTACATTGAACTATTTCCATGCACCCTTGTAACTTCACAAATTTGTAATACTGTCACGCCACATTTTCAACAGTGGCAGTTTTTCACAACTCCTTATGAACACTACAGCTGTCATTTTTCACATTCTGGCTAAAATATGTTTTTGCACTTCTTCCAGACAATAGCACGGTAACTCTGGGAAATCAGTGTTTGGCACAGCTTAAGATCGACCGAGTGAGAGGGGGGAGTGACCGAGCTCAACTGAGCTCTGTCGGAACTGCTGCGGATTTGTTTGTGTTCAGACAAAGGCCCAAGCACAAGATCCCAGTACAAAAGGGCAGCCTGCAGCACTGGGAGAAACAGAAAGAGAGACAGCGAGTGAGGGAGGGGGAGTGAGTGAACTCACTGAAGCACTGTCAGGACTGCTGCGGATTTGTTTGTGGGCAGAAAAAGGTGTCAATACAGGCAGGGGCCCAGTACAAAAGGTCAGCCTGCAGCGGTGGGAGAAACAGTACAAGCGAGTGAGACAAGGGGACTTAGTGAGCTCAACGGAGCTCTATCAGGACTGCTGGGATTTCTTTGTGGGCAGAAAAAGGTGCCAATGCAGGCAGGAGCCCCGTACAAAAGGGCAGCTTGCAGCACCAGGACAAACAGAATGAGTGATGAGAGAGGGAGACTGAGGACCTCAATGGAGCTCTGTCAGGACAGCTGCGGATTTCTTTGTGGACAGACAAAGGTGCCAATGCAGCCAGGAGCCCCATTGAAAAGCGCAGTCTGCGGCGCCAAGAGAAACAGAATGAGCGAGTGATGGAGCGGTAGTGAGCGAGCTCAATGGAGCTCTAGTGTGACTGCTGCAGATTTATTTGTGGGCAGAAAATGTGGCAACTCAGGCAGGAGCCCAGTACAAAAGACCAGCTTGCATCGCCACCAGAAATGGAATGCAAGAGTGACAGAGGGGGAGTGAGCGAGCTCAGTGGAGCTGTGTCAGGACTGCTTCAGATTTCTTTCTGGCCAGAAAAAGCCACCATTGCAGGCAGGAGCCCAGTACAAAAGGGCAGCCTGCAGCACCAGGAGACACAGAACGAGCGAGTGAGGGCGGGGGAGTCAGTGAGCTCAACGGGGCTCTGTTGGGACTGCTGCAGATTTCTTTGTGGGCAGAAAAAGGCAGCAATTCATGCAGGGGCCCAGTACAAAAGGGCAGCCTGCAGTGGCAGGAAAACCAGAATGAGCGAGTGAGTGAGTTCAACAGAGCTGTATTGTAACTTCTGAAAATTTATGTGTGGGCATAAGAAGGCAGCAACGCAAGCAGGAGCCCAGTAGAAAAGGGCAGCCTGCAGCACCGGCAGAACAGAATGAGCGAGTGAGAGAAGGGGAGTGAGCAAGCTCAACGGAGCTTTGTCGGGACTGCTGCAGATTTCTTTGTGGGCAGAAAAAGGCGCCAACAGAGGCAAGAGCCCAGTACAAAAGGGCAGCCTGCAGCACCAGGAGAGCCACAATGACTGAGTGAGACGGTGGAGTGAGCGACCTCAACGGAGCTCTGTTGGGACAGCTGTGGATTTCTTTGTGGGTAGAAAAAGCCACCAACACAGGCAGGAGTCCAGTACAAAAGGGCAGCCTGTAGCGTCAGGAGAAACAGAATGAGCGAGCGAGAGAAGGGAAGTGAGTCACCTCATTGGAGCTCTGTCAGGACAGCTGTGGATTTCTTCCTCAGCAGAACAAGGTGCCAATGCAGGCAGCAGCCCAGTACAAAACAGCAGCCTGCAGCACCGGGACAAACACACTGAGCCAGTGACACAGGGCCACTAAGCGAGCTCAACAGACAAATGCAATCAACATTAGGCATTGACAAATGCTTGTTTATTGTTTTCATGCAGTTTTGAGTCACAAAAATTTCTCCCACTTTCTTTAAAGATTGCTGGAGGTTGAAATCCCATCCCTGCTGCTGGCAGCAGACTGATCTCCTGAAGTAGGACCAGTGGTCAGGAGCCCATCCCACCACCAGCACCAGGTCCCCCGCCCAAGTTTGTCTAGAGGTTAGGTGCCCAGCCCCGCTGTCGGTACCCTCCACCCACCTGAACTGTTGAACAGCCTGCAGTGGGTGCCCACCCCCACTGCCTGTATCCCCCCATGCCACCAACTCAAAATTTCTCCCCCTCTCTTATAGGCAAAGTCTGCCTCCACACACTCTTCTCCTATCCATCCCTCGCCCACCCTCCAGCACTCATGACACCCTCCTCCCCCACAGCACCCTGTCACTCTCATTCTCCTCAAAGCAAATCCTCAATGTTCCATATCTTGATTCCTCAATATCCCTTGCATGATCCCCAGTCATTTCTCTATGCACTCCTCTTCCTGTCAGTAGGTCACGTGCCATGTACAAGACCACTGAAGGGCACAGCTTGAAGCATTCTGCAGATGCAGGACCATGTCTGACAGGTGTACTGCTTCCCATACAGCCAACAGAGCCATGGGAAAAGCAAGCCACCAGTCAGATGTTCTGTTAATGAGATGTTCAGGGCAGTGCTCAAAGCAAGTTATAGGTCCAGCAGCATGTCTGACAGGTGTACGGCTTTATGTAGGGCTCACGGGGCCCATGCCAAGTGGATGTGCTGCTTCATTTCCTGTGAACCCTTTGCAAATCAAGCTACAGGTACAGCCCCTCACCCAATGGAACAGCTGCTCTGCATACAAGAAACAGAGCCTTGCACAAAGCAACCTACAGGTCTGTGGCTATGCTTCATGGGCCTGCTTCTTCCTATAGAACCCACATGGCCCTGCACAAAGCAAGCTATGAGTCGGTCTCCTCTCTGCCTAACCGAATGCCTGCTTCATGCACTGCCCAAAGTGCTCTCCCAGCAGTAGGAGTAGCTTGTTATAAATCTTTTTTTTTAAATGTAAGGAAATGCAAAAAAATGATGTTAATACAGCTATTAGGGTTGAGGCACAGTGTCAAAACTCAGGAAAATAAAACTTAGAGTCAGAAGTCTCTGGAACCCTGGTAAATTAGTGGTGAGTTGTTCCTTGAGGTTTGAATGCTCATGTAACACGGTGTTGGTATTACTCTAATATCGGCACTGTCTTGTCAGGCAAAGTAAATGACACAATATTGCTTGCACAGGTAGTCTGATATTAGGGTAATGCCACTACTGCAAGCACATGATCATTCAGACCATGAGGAGCAGTACTCTAGTGATTTTGTAGGTACCTGGTTAGATTAGCACTACATTAATAGTCGCTGTAGTGCTACTACAGACAGCGAGCGGAGCTGTACTGTGCTTGCTATATGCGCTCCTCTGGTCGCTGTCCGTGGTGCTGCCACAGGACAAGAGCAGCAGGATGCCAGGGTCTGGCTGAGCTACTCCCATGGCATGGAGGGCTGGACATGGAACAACACGTCCGGGAGGCAGTGGAGACCAGAGTTCTAATCCTGGTCTCTTAACCTTTTTTCCTGAGTCGGGGCTTGTTTTTTTTACAAGGGGCCGTGGAAACAGTATTCCATGGCCCCACAAATTTAACTTGCCCTGTGATCCATTCCCCCCTGAGTGGGAATCTTTAAGTTTGAGGGGTCCAGAGGGCAGAACCTCCCATGACAGGGGGTGTGGGAGTGGATCCCCCCGCAAAAATAAAACTGGCAGCATTTTTGCTGCGCTGTTAATGCTGATGACATTGTGGTCAGCTATGTTCCAACCCAGTGCCATGTTACCAAAGCTCTAGGGCCTTCTAGCCCTAATTTTTCATTTACAACACTTTGGTACTCTAATAGATGCATTAACATAATTGTTTGCTAATATATATATATATATGAGAGAGAGAGAGAGAGACAGAGAGAAAAGTTACAAAATATACAGCATCCTGCCACTAACATTGAAATACATCACATATATACTGTTCTAAGGTCATTGCACTATATTTATCTTTTATGAATAGGTTACTGAATAAGGTTTAGCAATACCTGTCTATCTTGTCCTGACCATAAAGATACCCACTTGCTTTCTTTGTGATTTTACTGCTTGACAAGTCTAAAAGGAGATAAGATTTCCAGGCACAAAATAGAAGGGGAAAATGCCTAATCTACATGGAGGTGTTTGGTTGGGGTGGCTCTTTCAAGGCAAGGCAATCTTTATTTATAAATCACCCTATCCCAAGAGTTTAGGGCACTGTACATACACTGTATATCCATAAAAAGTAACATCAGAGTTATGTGAGTTATCAGAAGTGTAACTTACTTTAAAACCAGTGAAACATGCTTTTAATAATGAGAAAGCAGCTGTAATCACTGTAAGCATGTTTCAGTCAGGAAAGCTACAATAACATCTTATTTCTTTGTGTTTCCCGGGGCATTAGGAGAGGATTTTAAGATTGAGGGGGCCCACATTCTACCTCAGCTTAGGAGTGCAAGGCAGTGACCCAAGAGGAAAATGTATTAGGTATCCCATTATCAAGTCCTGTCAATCATCTTCTTGAGAATAACTCATGCAAAATTAAGTAAAATACAAATCTATAAAGAAGCTGACAAAGACGAATGGTATATAAGGCCTGGCTACAGAATTCTGCATTATAGTTAGCCTCCCTGTATCCTACAAGGCAAATGGTAGCTTGTAATAGAAAACAAAATAGTATGCTACTTATGAGAAACTTAACAGCTGAAATATTGTTACCTTAGAAAGACATTTAATATTATGCATTGAGAGGAACATGCTCCGAAAGAAGAAAATAAGTAAATGCACACTATTTACAGCGTAGTTCTATAGCTGAAGTACCCAGCCTAGCCTTTGTAACATCCACCGTTCAATTATACAGCCCATCAGAAAATTTAAATTCCGGTCAACACACAGCAGGAACAGTACACTTTGATGTGAGGTCAATGCTGGTCACATCCATGTACTCATTAAGCAGGTCATTCAGCTTTAGTGCCATAAATATGCAAGGAATACTAGAGTCCCATTCAATCATCTTTAGCCCAGTAAGCCCTGGAAAACATTATTACAGTTTGCGTTTGATATGAAAGAGTTGTTTCTTTTTTACATGTTTATTAAACGGTGCTACTGTAGGACATCTGCGCCTACATTCACAAGCCTGTGCAATATGTGTATTTACATATATATTTTAATAACTATCTTCTGTTTTATATGTGTTCATAAAGATAACACATATATAGGGTTTTACATGACAGAGTCATCTGATTGTTATTAAAGTTTACTCAGATTTTAAAAAGAAAATATCACTAAACAAGACACTGTATAGGAAACTACTTGTTCTTTGAATATATTATTTGTTGTTGATGTATAACATTTAATTATGAAAATACTGTTTGTCATGTCATCTGGTTTACACAGTGGCTGGAGGAACCACTTACTATGCTTGTATTCTGGGCTCACGCTCCAGGATTGGAACAGTGCAGCAGTCCCACAGGAGGTGGTCAGAGCATACCACTGGATATTATTCCTCCTTTTGGTAGAGTGGGAGGAGCTTCCACCACCACATTGTGCCCTGGTGTTCCAGGGAGCACAGTGTTAGTGAGCAGTTGAGTGCCACATTCTATAGGCTGAGGTGAGACATTGGGCCAACTCAGAGTGTGAGTGAGAGCCCTAATTGGTGGAAAATAGGAGGGCATGACCAATTGGATGACATCACCACATCCGCCATGGCCAGAAAACCAGGGTCTGGGCAGGCTCCACTGCAAGGCAGTGAATCTGCAGAGGATTAGAGAGGGGTCAGCGAAGGACCCCTCATAAAGGAGTGGATGCCTAGGACTGGAAAGGACTAACAGTAGAAGGAAGGTGAGCCCTGAGCCTCCTGGTAATGAGGCATAAATTGAATGTAACAAAAAAGTTTGTATAGTGAATGCTACCTTTGCAACTACGCAATGAACTGAATGTGTATGGTGGTTATGACTGCTGTATACTGCTTTCTCACTAGGGCCGTCTTGGAAAAAAGTTTGGTCTTGGTGGTGCTGTTACCCTGGTTTAATAAATTAGGCTAAACTGGAAAAACAAATGTGGATCTCCTTGACCGAATACCACTAGTATTTTGGGATGCAAAGGCCAACACAATATCAGTCGGTGTTCATCTCCATGTCACACAGTTTGACACCTGCTGAACTTGTTTGTTTGTTTTTTGTTTTGTTTTTTTTTAAATAAAAGGATGGACTCAGGTCAATATGGATAAGTTCTAATGATACATGCCAATATACATTATTTATTTATTTATTTATGTGTGTATGTGTTTGTTTGTTTGTTTGAGTTTGTTTTGCCAGTTAAACTATACAGATGCACCAACCTCATTTACAGATGTAACCTGACTGGGGGAAGGGTGAGGATAGGTGTGGAAAAAAGCAGGTATAAAATGCAATAAAATCAGAGCAAAGAAATTTACAGTAGATTATCAATACATAGCAAAGAAGATACACCAGCTAAGAAGGGAATTCACAGGAGGAAATAAAGTGCTGTTGAATTTTCAATTTATATGCATGGAAAGAGGGGGAGAACAAGCTACAGTGAGGGCAGAGTGTTCCAAAGTTTGGGAAGTCAAAAATTAATATCAGATTGCCCAGGGTTGTTTTTTGTAGTAGGAATAAGCAGTCTAATCCAGCTCTGAGTACAAAAGGTAGATAGGGTTAGCGGCAGGCGAACACAGGTTATTTGGATAAGTAGGGAGCTTGTTAGCCTAGAATGCGGCTCCTAGTATTGCAGTATGACCTCCACACCTAAGGTCAAGCCATGACCAATCCAGATTTAAGCACATTACCCACTGATGTGGGCAGAAAGCACAGTTCAAGGGAAACCTACAAAGTGCATTGTAAAATAGGTTGAAAAGTTCCTGCTTCCTGAGAGGCTAAACACATTCTGAGACCCATATTCTAATTCTCCACAACTGCACAGATTTGAAAAAGTTCAGGCAGTGCGGTTCAGAATTTGAACAACACAACTCACATACAAAATTCATGAGCCATTTCACTCATTCCTGATTTCTATCACAAACATGGCTGCTAACCTTTACTTGTACTGTATATAAAACCCTTCAACTAGGCCCTAAAAATAGAAGTCCATGAAACTGAACAAAATAAGTAAAGCACTGAATGTTCTTCACACTCATGACCCCTGCCTTACACACATAAACAAATTTAAAAAAAAATGTATTATTCAGAGTTTCCATTGCTGATGACGCTTTGATTACCATGATCCCCCCACCCTTACCAGTTTGACAGAGAACTCCCTGCTCTTTACCCATCAACAGATGAAATTGAGATTCTGGCTCCACTTGAGGCTTGATTATTGGTCTGTCCAATGAAACTCTACAGAATTCTGAATTTGTGTATTCCATGTTACTATTCCATATGTGGAGGCAGGGGGAGAGCAGGGAGCATTCTACTACTAGAATACATCAGAGCTTAGAATTCTGGTATTCCATGGTAAACAATCACACAATATATTGAATGTGTGGAAAGACAGATGACTGACAGGTGAAAGCAGTCTGTGGAGAGACTATTTTACTTTTTTTTTCAATATGTTTTTACATTTGTTGTGGCTTTTAAAACTTTCAGAGTGTTCATTTTTTAAAAGTTGCCTATGGACCCATTTTTTAAGTGCAATAAGACCCTTCAGGGCATAGATTGTGCTGCTCTTGCCACATACTTCCATGGGCTGAAGACACTTGGCTTGCAGCCCCATTCCTTACTATGCTCCTGGGTGTTTGACAAAACCAATACAACCAACACCCCATCATGTCTTATTACTTATGTGAATAGGCCATCAAGTTTATAGAGTGTTAAGTAAGGGGTAGCCACATGTACCAAACCACCATAGTCTAATGAGGACAGAGCCATTACTACTAATGTACATCTCCTGGTAAACAAATAAGAGACTTCCCTGCATACTATAGAGTGCACCTAGTTTGGCAAAACAGTCTGAGAGAATGACATTAATGTGAAGGACAAAATTAATTTCCTGGTCTAGTATTAGGCCCAGATTTATACTGAGTCACATTGCATAGCATAACACTGTTAGATGATGAGGCGCATAGGTGGTCTGAGTTCTTCAGCCAGTGTTTGGTCCCATATAACATGGTGACAGTATTTTATTGATTTAGTACAAGTTGATGTACAGAGAACCAGTTTGGCAGTTTAGTGAAATCAGATTGTAGATTGTAATTCAGGATCGATGACCTCAGATCAAACATAAATAGGATAGTTTAATTTGCATAAAGGTGTAAGTTGCAGGAGCTGATACAGTTAGGGAAGTCATTTAAAAGACCAAGAATAGAGTCCCCAGTACTGAGCCTTGCAGCACTCCCAGACTAATAGGGAGTGGGAACAATAAACACTGACCCACTTTCACAGCCTGCTGGGGATCAGAAAGATATGATTTGAACCAGAAAAGGGATTTACCAGTTATATCAAAGGACTCTAATGTATTGATTAACAGGTAGTGATTCGCTATATAAAAAGGCTTTGCAAGATCAACAAAGGCAGCATCATAATGTTATGGATAAATGTGCATTGATGTACATCGACGTGTATATTGACATGTTTTGATGTTTATTAATCCAAATAAACTGTAATGACAGGACACAGTCTTGCTGACCTCACTCCAAGGTTTGATTTAAAAAAATTGTCTGTAGCCCAAATGGTTTCAAAGTTAGCCCTTTTCAAAGAAATTATCTTTAGCGTGGGCTAACTTTGAAAATGTTAGAGCTAGGAACTTTTTTTAAATGAAAGTTTGGAGCCAGAGCCACCTGACAGTAACATTTCAATACAGCATTTATGTATCAATACACCTAGGGACTGATATTCAAAAGCGGCATTTGAATATGGTACCATGCATGAGATAGCACACCGTTTTCTGGGTTCCATATTCCTACAGGTTACCAGCCCTGTTCAGGACATGCTGCCTGCATGAATATCAGGTCATGGTACTGCTGGGCAAAGTGCAAATATGCAGTTTACCAGAGTCCCTGCTGGTAACAGGCACCCAGGAGCAAAGGGGGATAGTGTATCTCAAACAAGATAGCGCCTTTGCACTTGAGAGCAATATTCAGTGGCTGGCATGCTAATGACCACATATGACATGAAGGATGCTAAGGAGTCATTAGCATGCCATTATGTAGCCAATGGTAGCTCTGAAGCATGCTTTCATGTTCAAATGCCCAGAGGCATTGAGTAGCACCTTGCCCATTGCCCCCACCCTTACCCGATCCCTAACACAATATCCCCGACAGTCTAGCAGTCCTCTCTCCCAATACAATCCCCATTATAATACGAATGAACTCCCTTGAAGTCAAATAGTAGTAGTAGTAGTAGTAAATTTATTTGTTGAGTGTACATTCCTGGAGGCACAGAGCACGTCACACAGACAAAAAAATCATCAATAAAGCAGTTGTGTACACATTTTAAAACACTAAAAATAAATAAAATAAATATCAGCAATAATAAATACAGGTCAGCTAAAATAATGGCACTAGACTGTAGAGGCATCTAACTAAGACCAAAAGCCTCCCTAAAAAGTCAAGCCTCTCTCCCACCTCCAGTCCTTGTTATAATATGAATTATCTGCCTGGCAGTATAGAGGTCCCCCTCCCACTCTGACCCTAGTATAATATGAGTAATTTCTCTTGTAGTCCAGTGGTACCTCCCCCTTCCCAGAACCCAATTATATCAGTCATAATCCTCTCACACCCTCCCCGGCCCACCAACTCAGCATCCACCACCACCCCACCTAGTTTTTCCCATCTCACCCACCAAGAGTTATTTCAGGTCCCCTGGTATATGTACAGACATCAACCAGCACAAACCTTCCTCACACCACCTTGACCAGCTGCTGTCTGAATAACAGTAAGCATGTGTATGTGCACTGTAGAAACATGTTAGGGCCGCACTAACCTTCCAAGTATCAGGGCCAAAATATTTACTTTGATGTATTGTCTTGATATCAATAATGACATTTCCAACTCTACAAGCCAATACAGTATCTATTAAATCATATAAGCCAGGGCCTTATGCTATACACTGCTGAAAAGTATAGCCATAGTCCTTTCCAATGGTATATTGTATGGGCTTCTAAGAGGTACACTTGCGGTGCATTTGTCCTCTGCATTTACATCAAGCACAACAATGCATTGATGTATACATTAGATCAAGTCATTCAGTACATCAATGTAAACATCTAACAGAAATAAAAATTTTTTTTTTTACTTTTTTAACACATCCTACGTTTTCTGATTTTTGATTCATATATATGAAAAATAAATTGTAAATGACATACATTTGGGAATAGTAAAGTAGTTCCAAAGTAGTCTAATAGTGATACATGAAATCCCCGTTTCCTTTTCTGGTAACCCCAGAATCTATTATGCTTTCACAGGATTTGCCTGCAAAAGCATCAGGCAGTAATAAATAAAGTAAAATAGCCAAACAGTGTTGTCCTTTGATAGGGCATACATGTGTATCTTCTGAAATGTTCACACTCTCTCACATGAACATTGGCATTAATGTCAATATGTGTTTATCAATACAGCATCCTATTGCTCTGCTCTGTGATACTCCTGTATTGTATTCTGTACCACTGCCATGCAACCTCCTGGGTCTAGTCATTCACATGGCTAGTGCACCTCACTCGATTAACAAAAGCAAATAAATAAATAACATTTTCTGAATTGGGAGAGTTTTCTCTGAGAGTAGCAATATGTTTAATGTAACTAATATTTATTTCATATCTACAGCCTTTTGCCATCTAAAAACACATTGTCCTGAAAATTATACCTGAAGCAAATGTGTTTCATACAAAGTAATGCCTCTAATGATTAATACGTTCTGTAGTTTTTAATTTTCTAACTTTATTGATAACAGGTTATTAACCCTAATACAGTGAGGGATTGTATTTTAAACAATTTAATGATTTTTTTTTTCATAAACTAAGCATTTCTGGTATTTGTTTACATCATATAATTAATATCTAGCACATTCTGAAAAGCATCCAATTTTATCTAATAGGTCTACTCAAGTAACATACATTTCAGTATCCATTCTAGTAACCGTATAACCTTACTTGCTAAGCCTCAGAAAATAAAAAGGAAATCATTTCTGGGTAGGTATGATTACAACATAAAAGCAGCATGTGTAAATCTCTGTTGCACCCCTTCCCCATTACACATGTACATGTGTAATGGAGATTACCTCACACACGTCCTAGATTTTTTGAGACATGCAGTAACTGGTAAGCCGCTTGCGCTTCCTCACATGGGAAACACAAAACCAGTAATTATACAGACTAAAGTAAGAGCAACAGTCAAACTCATTTTTTTTTATACACACCCACGGTGTATGATATGTAAACAAACCACTGGAGCTTTGGTCTTGTGATGTATGTGGTATCACACACCTCAGGTGTGTAAAAAACATGTTACAAACAGTTGCCCATACACTAGTCTCTATATAATTACTAGTGAGCATTTTGAAACCTCAGATAACCAGTTTGTAAAAATGCATTATAAATGCCCAATTGCAATAATTTGTTACAACGGGGCTGTTATAATCACTTCCTGTCAATCAAATTTGCACTGTGAGCACTGCAGTGTGAGCACTAGTAACATAACTGCTGCCAGCTACCTAAAACAAAATCCCCCTCAAAACACAGCTTTCACTACAGCAAAGTAAAAGTCTTTTTACAGTCGAACAGTTCGCAGTTTCAGAGCTGTAGTTTACATAGTAAAACAATGCAGTTGAGTAGGGTATGACTGCACCTGGGAGCTACAGTGCCTCTGTCAAAAACATGAAATGTAGTACAAAATCTGGAGAATGGGCACCTGCAAAAGCTTGGGTTGTATAACAACTTCCAAAAAGCTTTGCAAAAGCACTATATGTGTGAAACATGTCAGGTGATGTGAAGAGGGGCCGGGTTCTATTGGAGTGAACACTCAGAGGAGAGTTTTGCTACTCGAGCAACGGGATTTTCTTTCTGTCAGTACTTGGTATACAACCTGGTCAATCAACTTATGGCATGTGAGTTTCTTTCATTTGACACTTCAGCACTGTGTGGCACTTTACAATAAAATGTGACAGTATTTTGGAATGAACGTTGCAGTCCAGTGTATTCCTGTGAAGCTTTGTGGAAGTTGTTGCACAACCCAAGCCTTTAAAGGTGCTGGTCCCACAGATTTTATACTACATAGTAAAAACAATGCAGTTGAAAGATTATTTATTTATTTATTTATTTATTTATTAACTTTTGTTTACTGGGTAAGCACACTATACAAGGAATGCCTATTTTCAGGTATGACCTGGGAGATTGCAAGAGCATGGTTTACAGAACAGTGCAAGGGAATTACAACAATGTGAAATACAAGCAGTGAGCAGGGTGATACAAATAAACAGGTACAGGATGAACAGATAAACATATACATCAAAGGTAAGAGCAAGCAAACAATAGTTACATTTTGTGGAAATAATACAAGTGCAGTTTGTCCCATTTTGAGGATGGTAAGTGCTGAGATGAAGAGCACGCAGGGTAGATAATTCTCCTTACTAGAGCTCAGAGAGGGTAGGGGAACCAGAGAAGCTGAGGGTACACCACAGGGTCCAAGCAGGGTTAGGGGATATCAAGCAGCCTTGGAACAGTTACATGCTGAGGCAAACTTCAGGTGCAACCAGATGGCCCCTTAAGATGGGATGGGTGGGGGTACATCTGATGGTTGCAGGTAGGGTACTCCAGAATCTAGGGGCACAGACAGCAAAGGCACGATCACCTGACAGTGTATGAGTTTTTGGGACAAAGAGAGGTTGCAAGTCAGCTGACGTTAGCTGGTATGATGGTAGAGCCAGCTGAAGGAATTTGGACAGGGTGGGTGGGGTGGCATTGCAGACGATTTTATCGGTGAAACAGCCCAAGACAAATGAGCTATAATCACCTGGGGACAACCAGTGTAGCTGATTGTATAAATCACAGTGATGGGTAAGTCGAGGGATGGCAATGGCAAAGCGACAAATATTATTCTAGGCCACATCCCATTTAGCAAGACTAGTTTTTGCAGCACGGGTAAAGATTGTCAGCCCATAGTTGAGAGAGGGAAGGAATAAACCTTTAGCAAGGGCAAGCCATGCAGCAACAGTAAGGAATACACGAGCCCAGTATGCAAGTCCAAGCTTGATATTTGTTGTCTGCAGACATTTTGAATGTGTAGAGACAGGTCTAACTGAGGGTCAGGAGTACCTCCCAGGTATCTAAAGGAGTATGTAGTGCCAACTGGGACACCATGAAGACTTAAGACATTGAGCGTGACAGGACACTGTTTGAGTTTGGCAGAGGAGCCGAAAAGCATGAGTTGAGTTTTCCTTAAGTTCAGCACTAGCTTATTTGTCAGGAACCAATGTTGCAGTTTACTGAAGTCAGCTTGTAGGTTGTGATTTATGGTATGGACATCTCCTGAGCTATAGGCAGTTTCTTGTTTTTATTTAATGCAAGCACCTCACCAAAATCCAACATTAATTAAAAATGCTCATTAGTAATTATTTAAAAAAAAACAAGACATGAATGGGTGGGTGAAAAACAGAATTTTGCACGCAGCCAGTGTGGTATGCTTTTATAAACCCCTCAAGCTTCACTCTCAGTGGTTTATGTACCATCCCACACCAAGGGTGTGTATAAAATTCTGGTTAGACACATCCACCCATGTAAACTTTTTGTGTTTCATTGTTTTCTCTGCCCTTCTCTGTCATTGCAAGCAATGTGTCCTGGATAACAGAAGAGTGGTCTAGTAGATCCAGGAGTTGAATCCTCTCAAAGCTACTTAATGACTGTGAACTTAACCATGTTGTGTGACCTCTCTTGCCATCAGTCTCTTCCAAGACTCCACTGAAAATATGATTTTGAATATTACCTGAGTTACAGTGCCCTCTGTATATAAAAAAAATGATAAAGGCCAAAACAGATGTTCTATAGCATGGTGGAGCAATGGAAAAAACACAACCAGTACTTCACACAATCGGAGCTGAAACACCTATCACTGGAAGCAAAAAAGAGCACAAAATGCAAGCGTATTGCTCAAAAAAATGTTGTGTTGCATTTAGCAAAGAAACAAGGTTAAAGTGCAGACATAGACACAAAGCAGCAGCAGATGAGTTTGTATCTGAAAATCTGCATTTTGATCTTGTTTTTATGCTAAATGCAATGAAAACATTTTGCACTACATACTTGCCTTTTGCACTCATTTTTGTTTCCAGTGGTGGGTGTTTAAGCTGGGATTTCGCACAATACCAAATAAGAAAATAAAATGAATTTAAAAGTTTGCCTGTTGCTCCTAAAGTGTTCAGACTAAAGCATGGTGTATACCAACATGACACTGCTACTTGTTATCCATGTTAAACTAAAATTTGCAAACTATTTGGAAAAATGTATTTATCTATTTTTAAAGTTGATAACTGGGAAAAGCACCATGAGCCAGGGCTCATTTCCAGGTGCATCCCGGGACAAGGGAACAAAAAGGAGAAATAAATGCAATAGCAAGTAAAAATGCAAGACAAGGAAACAAGACATGGGCAGGGGCTACAAAGGCAAAACATTTGTATAAGCAATAAACAACAACAGCAAAAATTACACAGCAATGTCAAGTGGCATGTTACATATCGGATCACATTGTGATGAGGGGTTGAGTTGCACAGACCCCCGAAAACAAGAAAAATAAGCACCCCATCTGGATGCAGGCAGAGCGAGGGGAAGTATAAAAATACTAAAGCGGTAGAGGTTGGGAACATAGAGGGCATAGTTGAAGGGGAAGGAGTCTGAGGAGCCTTTTGAGTGAGAAGAGAGAGGAGCTTTGGTGGAGATCAGGGGGGAGTTTGTTCCAGAGAGAAGGGAAATGGAAGAAAAAGGCAGACTGACCAGAGACAGAGTGTGGGCAAGGTAAAGAGAAGGTACGAGAGTCTTTGTAATGAAGGGAGTAATTTGAGGTGACAGCTTGGATGAGATGAGAGGAGAGATAAGAGGGGAGGGAGCCAAACTAGAATTTAGCAATGAAAGAAGCACAGTGGACCATTCTCCTGTGAGGCAAGGGAGCCAGTGATAAGGCAGAATACAGAAGGCAGCGGTGAGTGAGGGGGGGATGCTATAGCAAACCTGCAGCAGGAGTTTAATAGGATGTCAAGTCTGCTTAGGAAAGTCTGAGAGGCAGTACCTTACACCACATCGGCGTAACTGAAAGTGAGTAGGATCATTTTGGTGACAAGCTCCCAGAAGGTAATGAGGGGGAGGCTGGACTTGTGCAGATAGAGGGCACCTAGTTTGGGACAAAGCTTAGCGCAGATGGCATTAACATGTGTGGAGAAATCCAGGTTTGCATCCAGCCAAACCCCTAGTTACTTAAAAGCCGAGACGTTCTCAAAGCTGGACCCATCCAAGGTAGTAAAGTTTGGAGGCTGCTGCAGGATGGATAGCTTATGTCTGGTGCCAAAAGCCATGGCCACTTCTTTTTTTTTTAACATTGAGTTTGAGTTTGTTGTCCTTGAACCAGGACTGGCCTCTGCTTGAAAGCATCCTGGAGTGGGGCCTGTAATCTATTTACTGAAGGCCCAGAGAGGAAGAGAATAATATCGTCAGCGTACATGTGGATTTCAGTGGACCTACAGACTGAAGGGAGATTATTTAAAAAAAGGAAGATGAGGATAGGGCCAAGGATAGAGCCTTGGGGGACACTGGAGAGGATTGGGAGAGGAGAGGATAAAGCATTGCTTATTTGACCTGATTGTTCCCTATCAAGCAGATAGGAACAGAACCTATTAACAGCAAAAACAACAAGGCCGACAGAACTAAGAGTTTGTAGCAGGAGGGGTGAGAGACAGAATCAGAAGCTTTTGCCAGATAGATGAAGATGGCAGCTGTAATTTGGCCCTTGTCCATCGCAGTGATTATGGAATCTATGACATGCAAGAGAGAAGATATGGTTGAATGATGCTTCCTGAAGCCAGACTGAACAGGAGAGAGAGATAGTGTTAGAGGAAGCAAGGAAATCTGATAACCTGGAATAAATGAGTGATTCTTGTAATTTGGCTAGTGAGGGGAGAAGGGAGATAGGCCTATCATTCAGAGGGTTGGAGGTGTCCCCTCCTTTGTGGAGGGGAAGGACTTTAGCTGATTTACAGGCCTTGGGGACAGTGAAAGAGGAGAGAAAAAGGTTTAGGATGTGGGTGAGCGGGGCTGCTATAGCAGAAACAAAGAGGTGGAGCAGTCTGGGGTGGAGACCATTAGGGTTAGACTTAGATGGGTTGAGGGTGAGAAGAGCAGAGCTGACTTCAAGAGGAGTGAATGGGGGGAAATGGTAAGCAAGGGGCTGGTCAGGTGTCCCCAAAAACCCCAGCATGGGTGATGGTTCTATATATTCTATGCCAACATGAACTGTAAGAGCCATGTTCAGCAACACTTGTGTGGTACACAAAAATGTATGCTCCCATTTCCCCACAGAAATTAAATGAGGGATACACAGGCAAGTATCACACATTGGCTGTTCAGGCTTCATCTTTATCGCCCTCCCATTCCCAAGTCATTAACCACACTGTTGTGTATTTATTTTATTTATTTAAAATTTGATAACCTGGAAAAGCATGCAGAGCCCAGGCTCATTTCCAGGTGCAACCTGGGAACAGGGGTACAGAACAAACAGGATGCCAAAAAATGCAAAAAATACAGTTATTGCACAGGCACACAAAAATAATACAATATATAGTTGGGTTACAAAGTCATTTCTACACGAGACAATTGGAGAATAGTATCGCTAGTCAAAGCAAAAAGTTTGCAACTGAAGTTATGATAGAAGGCAGAGGGAGAGACAAAGGTTTGTCATGAGGTTGAACTGAGGACAGCAGCAGGCTGTAACTGGGAATGGTCTGAGTAGGTGCTTAAGTATAGGACAGGTGAGGGATGGAGTGGGCTGGGGGAAGGAATTATTCTGGGGGAAGGGAGTCAGGCAGGAGAAAAGCAGGGAAAGTTAGGATGACCTAGCACAAGAGTGGGTGAGAGAGTAGGGAAAAGATTTTCAGCAGAGGGTAGGGGGTGGCTGATCTGTGAGAGAAGAGAGGTAATGCAGAAAAGAGAAATGAGCAGCAAGAATGAGAAATGGATAAAGCAGCACCCAGCAGGGTGGGACATACAGCTCGGCCAGGAAGGGCAACAATAGGGAGTACAGAGCATTAGGGTGGTGAGGAAGGGGGACACTGGGAGCAAGGCTGGAAGGGGAGGAATCTAAGGAGCCTCTTGAAGGAGGGGATGGAGGAGGATAGATGAAGGTCGGGGGGAGTTTATTCTAGAGAGAAGGGAAATAAAAGAAGAAAGCAGATTGCCCTGAAGCAGAGTGGAGGTGAAGGAAAGAGAAGGTTCGAGTGTCTCTGTGGCGAAGGGAGTAGTTTGAGGTGGCCACCTGGGAGAGATGGGAGGAGTGATATGAGAGGAGGGTACCAAACCAGAATTTAGCAATAAAAGAAGCACAGTGAACCAGTCTCCTGTGTGACAGGGGAGCAAGTGATAGGGCAGAGTAAAGTACACAGTGGTGGGTAAGAGGACGGGAAGCTGTGATGAAGCAGCAAAAGAAGTTTAACAGAGTATCAAGTTTTTCTAAGGAGGCCTGAGAAGCTGTGCCATACATGTTGTTGACTTTAGTTAACATGACTCATATTATTATTCATGAGCGTTACAATCTGTATGGCATGCACAGGTGGGAGTCTTTCCAGGGAAATCCATTCCTCAGTGCATTCATGCCCATAGACTGTGGGGGGGCACATATCCCCCCCCCTGCAAATTCTCATCCAAATAGTGTTTTCTGAACTGAAGAAGGCTGTAAAAGTGTAATTTAGGGTACATGTTAAACTAATTTTTAAATGTGTGCCCCCAGAAAATGTCTTGTCCTGATGTCCCTGTCAGTCCCCTTAGCCAAGAAAATGAGAGCCACAGCCCACCCCACCTCCCACTCCCCTATTGCCTGGCTGTATCCATGGGGTGAAACAGGAAGAAGGAGCACTTCAAGTAGTCTGTTCTGGTTGCAGCTCTTGGCCAGCCTCATTCTTCCTCTGCATGAATATCACAGACTTGTAACAGGGAGAAGCAGGAAAGGGGAAACAACAGGGAGAAGCAGGAAAGGGGAAGAGCACCACCATGCACCTGTTTTTAACACTTACCTGCTCCTCCCGTCACCTGGCTGTTGGCCCTGCCAGTGGGCACTGCTGATAGCCACTCTGCTCTCACGTTGCCTATAGAACTGTCCTTACCCCTGCTCTTCAAAAGGTGGATCCTTCAGGGTGGGGGGCAGGTTGCACACTAGCTCAGACTGGCTGCTAAGGTGAGATATGTGTAGCCTAAAACCAACCCATTCCTCCAGTCAGTGCCTCCTGGAAAGCACATAAACCTAACTCTTGCTAGACACTACCAGAGACTTATGTGTGGTTTTGGTAGAAGTGGTGAGATGTTTACTGTTTACTGAATATTGAGCAAAAAATAGTGAACTGGCTTCCTGATTTCAAGTCTGCATTGCAATGCCACTCAACATCATTTTATTTATTTATTTATTTACGAGATTTACCAGGAAGGCATACTGAGCAAGATGCTCGATTCCAGATGTCATATCATTTTACATGGATTATGGCCCAAAGTGCAATTCATTATGGGTAATTATGTCACTGCCTCATAGAAGTATTATGATAATTTTTTTTTCAAGCTAATCCCATCAGTCCTGTGGCTATATGTAGATGTCTACATTTTTAGCTACACTTCCAGGTAAACTGAGGAATATCAAAGCGCCCCCCCCCAGACTTAGAGATCTATTAACATCTAAACCCAACAGGTGGACCCTCAGAGCCTCAAGCCAGTCATTCCTCCAGGTCCCTAAAGTCAAGACTATGACAGGCAAAAGGTCATTTGCAGCCACAATCCCAATCATTTGGAACATCCTCCCTAGCAGTTTACAAGAAAGCTTCTCACTCAGGGGCTTTAAGAACGATTTTAAGGTGTATCTATTAGAGCCTAGCCTCTGCAATTGCTACCATTGCCAGGCTCCCTCAGAACATCTGAGACACTGGCCTGTGATACAGTGATAACATTTTAATAACATTAACCTCTGCAGGGCACCAGACTGCTCAACAAAGTTTATAAGTGCCATACGACGATGTTATATGTAATTAAACCTATCTTTTGCTGTATAATTATGCTTAATATATGTCATGGTGTACTGTTGTCATCTTATAAATTGTTAATGTATGTAGATCATCTGGTCAATGTTTCTCTGTAATCAATTGTTCATTATAGTGCAAAGTGTCCAATCAATGTTTCCCTGTAATCAGCTGATCATTGTACTGTTAAGCATCTGTGTAACTAATTCCAGGTTGCCCCTGAAAAAGGGACTCCAGTAGGCCCAGTGGGTTTACCCAGTAACAAAGTTCAATTAATCAAATAAATAACATAAAGGGGTTCAAACAATCCAGAGCATACTGCAGGCCACTGTGAGTTGAAGTGTGCAGAGTTGCTGACCCTGGAGATTCATACATTCATTCATTCATTAAAGGAGGCAAGGTTGGAGGAATGGTCAAAAGTAAGGCAGCTTAGATTCAATGCAAAGAAGTGCAAAGTAATGCACCTGAGAAACAAAAACCCAGGGGAAGAGTACACAATGAGTGGGAGGTACGAACAACAACAAAAATTGAAAGGGACCTGGGGGTGGTCATATCAGACAACCTTGAGGTAGGCAAGCAATGCGAGAAGGCAGTAAGGAGGGCTGGGGGGATCCTGGGATGCATAGGGAGAGGCATCACCAGTAAAAAACAGGAAGTTGTTGTCCCTCTGTACAGACAGTTGGTGAGACCCCACCTGAAGTACTGCATGCTGCTCTGGAGACCTCATTTCTTCAAGGACAAAGACAGGATGGAGGCAGTCCAGAGAAGGGCAAATAAAATGGTGCAGAGTCTACACCTGAAGCCATATGAAGAGAGACTAAAAGAGCTTAATAGGTATACCCTCGAGGAAAGGAGGGAGAGGGAGGACATGATAGAAACTTTCAAGTATCTCAAGGGAATCAACAAAGTCCAAAAGGGTAGCATCTTTCAGAAAAAGAGATCTGCAAGAACAAGGAGGCACAATTTGAAGATAGAGAGGAAATGGCTCAAGGGCAATGTGAGGAAGTATTTTTTTTTTTACGGAGAGGGTGGTGGATGCATGGAATGGCCTTCCTGTGGAGGTCATGGGGTCAAAAACAGAGGGGGAGCTCAAGAACACATGAGACAGACATAAGACAATTATAGTGGGGGGGTAGGAGAAAGTAGGCTGTTGGTTAACTAGGATCTGCAACTTTTCCAATAGGTAGGGAAATGGGCAGACTAGGTGGGCCAAGTGGTTCTTATCTGCCATTAAAATCTATGTTTCTATATTCTGAGTACTGTAAAGATTTGCAAAAATATATGCTGTGCATTGTGTTTTGATGTGTGTATTTAGTCCTGGCGTGTCCTTCCCTTTGTTTGCTATTAGCAGTAGTTTCTAAATTTGCCTACTAGTTTTATGGCCTCTGGGGATCTCCATGTTAGCACAGTTTATTGCTCTTCTTTGTTGCACAGTGTTTCCTGTTTCACGTGACAGTGATGCACCGGGGACCACTGATTTAGTGAGGGGAAAGTACTGCAGCAGTAATATGAAGATAGGAGCCTGATGTTTTGGCTTCAACTAAATAACTCTAATTCAGTATTTTTATTTTCTATATGTTTTTCTAGGGCTAGCTAGCAAGAGTAAAAGCGTTTAATTTCATCATACCACACCAGCCATAAAAAGCACACAAATGATGCTAGGTCATCGATGCTACATTAAGTAAAAACTCTAGCTGTTTTCTTACACAGCACCCACCAAATTAGACCTCAAGTTATTGCTAAGCTGTAATGTAGCCTTCAGTGCCCCCTGGATAAGGAAATTGACTTTGAATCACAGCTGTACTGCTGTAAAATTGACTGTAAACCAGTACTTGCCGAATCTATGATCCTGAATGCATCACTTTCACATGGAACGGGACTGATAGTAGGAAAAATAAGAGCAATAAACCATAGTAATATGATGATCCACAGAAGTCATAAAACTAGAAGAGGCCATAAAACTAGTAGACAACTGGAGAAAAAACTCCTAACAGCAAACAAAGGGAAGGACACACCAGGACTAAACACACAAATCAAAACACTCTGCACAACATATGTTTTTGCAAATTTTGCTTATAGCACTCTTTTCAGTTTATTCAGAGAGAATCAGAAAGCTGATGAGCCAGGCTCATTTACAATGGTATCCAAGGTAAGAGCAGGTGCTATGTTACATGAAAGATATAGCTGGGGTGTTTCAGTAACAGTTAAAGACAAGCCGCGGGTACAATAATGGTTCAAAGTATACAGGTATACAAATAAATGATAAGATAGCATGCCCTCAGCAGCAGTTGTGAGGAGCACTTGGTTGATTCTTGAACCAGTGGGATAGTAGTGAGACCGATGGTAAGAAGCCACTGTTGGAGTACCAGCTGACTGGCAGTTCCAGGTGGTGGATATGGCAAATGAGAATAATTGCTGGCCAAAATTGCTTTTCACTGCTGGGCTTCCTGGCTAATGGCTAGTAGCAGACAGCCCAGAGTGAGAGACCTTTATTGCAGGCAGATTGCACAGATAAGGAGGGGCAATGCCCTTTACACATCTGTGAGCCAACAAAAGTAGGTGCATGGATCTCCAGTCAGCCAACAAGGACCAAGATGCATTTTACAGTAATGAGAGTCCCTCAGGGCAGCCAGTATAAACTGAGTCACGGTGTTATACAGGACGTCACAAACTCCAACGCCCTCACTGCATGCACACAGTGGATGGAACGGGGTGTGCTGAATAAGGGCAGTCAACCCTAATGAAATAACCAGTTCAGGAACACCACCGCTACTCCATTTCACAAACCATAAAGAAGGGTACTGGAACCATTTAATGCAGCAAAGCTTTTGCGTTTTTATTGAAAGCAAAGAAGTGGTATATAGTACAAAGCCTCTCACCCTGTGTACACATAGCTTCAGCGCTTCAGCACTCAGAGTTCCTCAGGGGGTGTAACCCTTAAAAAACACATTTCTCTAATTTTATAGGCCGTAGCTTATGCCATCATCACACATTTCAAAAATTCTTTCTTCAAAATACCTTACAGGAACATTGTCCCTTCTTTTCATAGCTTTGTCATACAAAGTCTAGGGTTATCAAATGAAGTTACATGCTCAAGACACCTTGTGAAGTTTACAAAATTATAAAAATAAAAAAGAAATTATATACAATGAAGTTAATGTCATACTGTGGGTAAACCAACCTCTACAGATTAGTTCAACCTTAACAGCATTTGAAGGAGATGATAATATGAACTGAATTAACTCCCTATTTAAAGTCAAAAGTAACTCAACATCTTGTAATGGCTGAACAAAAAGGAGCCCAAATCAAGGTAACTATGATCCTTTTATATACCGTAGTGTCCAAGGGATCTAACATCACAGACTTTTTCTTGGTTCCATATGTAGTCATTAATTAGCCTCTCTAAGTCACTTGCAGTGAGCAAGAGACTAAAAGATATAAAAGTAGCAAGGCGAAAGGTTTATTGAATACTAGTGTATATTCAGTTCTTACGGATGGCCACGTCTCTGGAGACTCAAATGTAGAAGTGCAGATCAGATTACCTTAAAAAACAAAAAGAACGTGACTTTTGTTAGTGAAACAGTTCTTTTGGTCAGGACAAATATCAATAATCAGGTTTATCTCCTACATGTTGATGGTTTGTTGGGGGTTTCAGAGAGAAACAAAGGAACTCAAAATTCAATATTTATTACTTTCTGTCCTTTGATATGGTTTTATGTCCCATGCATCATTTAAATCATTTGGTTTTACAGTATTTAATGTAAAAATCCAATAACTTTCCCTCTGCAATAACAGATTCTGTCTGTCGCCCACTCTTACAGGTTGTAGTACACATTCCAGTCCCATGAATTTCTGTGTACTGGTGTCCAAACTGTGGATCTATAAAAAAATGCCTGCTTACTGGTGTATCTATTCTCTTTTGTACAACTGAACATATATGTTCCTCAATTCTTTCTGTCAACATTCTGGCAGGCTTCCCTATATAACATAAATTACAGCCACACCATAGTTTGTAAACAACAAAAGTTGCTGTGCATGAGATGAATTTCTCTAATTGAGATCTTATCACCAGTGCTGGGGGAGACACATTCTGTACCAGTTTTTGCATGTTGGCAAACATTACAGTTTTGGCACTTGTAAACCCCTCCTGGCCTCACAGGAAGCCATGAATTTTGATTTCTTTTGTTTACCCAGAACTGACTATGTACTAGTTTGTCATTCAAACTTGCAGTTTTCCTAAATGTGATTCTGGGCGTGTCCCCCACTATTTCATTTAGAGTTGCATCACTCTTCAGAATGTTCCAACTATGCCAAACTATGTTTCTAATTTGTCCAGAAGCTCTGTTAAATTCAGTGGGGAAGGTTACTGCCCTCCTCCCCCCAACCCCGCATTACTACTCTTCCCAAGATGGACCCCTACTTTAGATTGTAAGAGTTTTCCCTGTGTCTTCTTTTTCACTATGTGAAGTGCCTCATTCAGAACTGTATCTGAATATCCTCTTTCCCTAAATCTCTGTAGTAATCATTGGCCTGTTGTGTAAAATCACCATCTTTAGTGCAATTCCTTCTTATCCTAGTCAGCTGGCTATCTGGGATGGAATTTTTCAGTTTAACTGGACATGAGCTATTATTATGTAGTAATGAATTGTGTTGCTGCCTGCATCCTAAAACATCTGGCGGTAACATCTTCAGTTCCTGGGTTACCTGCAAACATAACATCCAAAATCAGTTCCTTCATGGTGTACCTTCGAGGTGAATTTCAAATTCCAAGTGTTGCAGTTTAACCATTTTACAAACCCATTAGCATACTCCAGTGTGCCTCTCCATGCACACAGACAATTGTCTATGTATCACCCCCATTTCACAATGTTTTCAAAATATGGGTTAACTGCCTTGTTGAATAATAGTTCCTCTTCCCAAAGTCCCATAAAGAGATTTGCATATGTGGGGGCCAGGTGACAAGGAGTAGTGCTGGTGTTCCTGAACCTGTCACACTGGGTGTCCAGCCAGACATCGAGGTATTTGTAGGATGGTGCTACTGACAGCAGGATACCATCCAGAATGTCAGCATTAGATGTCCCTCTTTTCTAAGGGTGGCTGGGGGACTGAAGACCATAAGCAGCTTCTTCTTTTTTCTTTTGGTGGTTTTTTTGTTTGTTTTTGGCATTAAAGACCAGCTTCTTTCTCTGTAGGAAGTACGGAAACCTGCTAAAGTCATTCAGTAGCTTCGTTTTGGATGCTGCTCATGTCTTTTGCACTGAAATACATGACAGTTTTATCTGCATATATCCAAAATGTCAAGGGCCCAGAATCATACCCTGTAGGACTCCAGTACAGACATGAGAACGACTAGACTTGGAAACCCTGATGTCAACAAATTCATTACAGTCACACAAGTAGCTTTGAAACAATTGCCTAGTGTAGGGGCAAATCCATAATCACCTAGTGCTCTTACGTGGATGGTGATCAACAATGTCAAAGGCTTTAGTCGGAATAAGAAAGACACTCCAGATCATTAATCGCTGATCAATAGAATTTAGAATGTTTTGGGTAACTGAGGCTACAGGTGATAGGATGCCAAGTTTAGTGTTGAAGGCAAACTGTCTAGAACTAAGAAATTTATTGTCTAATAGGTGGCTGGTCAGCTGTTTGAAAATAAGTTTCTCAAATAATTTGGAGATAGTTGATAAAAGTAGTAGTGGTAGTATTTTATTTCTTAGGCACCCAATCCCACAGGCTATGGGCGCCTTACAAAAACATTTACAACAACACACAGCAGTACTACCAATCAATGAATTAATACTTTCAGAAATGATGTTAGTACACTATTAAGTAAAGGAGGGGTATGCTGTTAAGAATAAATAATGTTTCAAGCCTCGTTTAAATGAGTCAACAGAATGGGCCTCTCTGAACTCAGGAGGGCAGCTGATTCCAGAAAGTAGGTGCTGCAACAGCAAATGCCCCATCCCCGGCAGCTTCAAGGGCAATCTGAGAACCTTCAGAAGACCCACCTATGAAGAACGGAGGGGTCATCAGGAACATATGGACACAGGAGCTCTTTTAAGTAGCCTGGGCCCTGATTGTGTAGGGCTTGGTATATTAACAAACCTGTCTTGAAGAAGATGTGCTGCTTCACAGGCAGCAAGTGCAACAGTCAAAAAACAGGAGAGATATGCTTGGAATGAGACACCCCAGCAATCAATCGAGCCACAGCGTTCTGCACCATCTGCAAGCAGCACATCAAATCTCCAGATTGCTCGCTATACATAGCATTACAACAGTCCAGTCTGGTTGTCATAAAGGCATGCGCCAGTGTCTTTAGGTCCTGAGAACTTAGATAGGGCTTGATCCAGGTGATATTCCAAAGATGGGAAAATCCACCATGGACCACCACCGACACCTGATGTTCTAGTGTCAGCTTCTGGTCCATGATGACACCCAGATTCTTCACCCTGTCTCTGGCCGTAAGCTGGGTGGAGCCAAGATGCAATCCAGCAGCCACCCCACTCAATCATGCCACACTCCAGATACCTGCATCTACCATTAGTGCTTCAGTAGAGGCAGGTAGGAGGGAGATAGACTTATAACTGGATAATAACCTGAAGTCCCCATCCTTGCATACTGGTATCACCTGAGCAGTTTTCCAGCTGGCAGAGAAAGTAGCAGAGGCTAGGGATAGGTTCATTAAGTACATCTTAGGGTGAAAAATGACTGGAGATTCATACTTATCAATTTAGTGCTGAGCCCATTGCAGCTGCCTTCCTTATTGGGCCATTAGGCCAGAATGTCATGAGGGTTAAAGACAGAAAGGGAGAATTTTTTGAGCTAGGGTACCTAGAGGACTGAGAATCAAAAGAGGTAAGGGAATCACAATGGTCCTGAGGCTGGACTATATCACAAACTTCAGAGAAGTGTGGATGGTAAATTCTGTTTGGGAGGTCTGATTCTGAACATCACAGGGATCCTAGACAGCACAGAACATGTATGCACAGTATGCTGTGGCCTTGCTAGTAGCAGAACTTTGGATTAGACACTTATAATCATACCATCCTGGCCTCTGAACCCTACCTGTGAGTTGCTGTAGTTAAGAAGTCAGTCACTTCATCTGTGCTGCCAATTATGGTTCCGATTAGGGATGCTGAGAGATGTTGTAGTGAATTATAGCACTCATGAAAAGTACAAGATTCAGTGCACCATCAGCAATGTCCACTCCTTAACATGTTTACCTGGATAAAAGGAGACTGAGACAGACAATGATCTCAGTCTTCTGCATACTACTATCAACCTTGGGGTCCCCCAGGGCTCTACCCTTGGGCCCCTTCTGTTCTTAATTTTTATCAACAATGCAGCTGAGGTCCTGGAATCTTGCTCAGCTATTCTCTACGCTGATGACCTGATCATCTATACTAGTTCTTCTAGTATTGCCTGCATAAACACATCACTTACTTCAGACTTTAATAAGTTCTTAGACTGGCTACTAGACCGTTAGCTTATACTAAATGAAAAGAAAACGAAAGCCATGCTCCTAGGTTCCGCACCGAAGATTAAAGCCTGTTCTAGTTTGCTGGAGGTTCTTCACCCAGGAGGATTTCCACTTGAAAATGTTACTTCCTTCAAGTACCTTGGGATCCTGCTGGACCAGTCCCTGGATTTTAATCTTCACATTCAGTCCTCGTGCAAAGCTGTAAACTCAAAACTGGGAGTAGCTTACAAAACAAGCTACATGCTTACACCCTCGGCCAAATTAGCAATTGCCTGAGGTATTCTTCTCCCAACCCTTACTTATGGTGCCTCTATTCTTACCTCTGCCCATAAAACCTCCCTACTAAAAAGGGACGTAATTTATAACAATATATGCCGATCTGCCTCTTCGTCGCCTCGACTCAAACATCACTGCCTTCTTTATAAGGATCTGAATTGGCTCTCACCTTCTGCCAGTAGACACTACTACCTTGGATCACTAATGGACTCGATCATCCGGAAAAAACCCATCCCAGCTGACGGGCGTTGTTGGTCCTCAACCATTTTCCCATGGCTCATGCATCAGCTGACAAACTTTGTTCTATGTTCCGAGACGTTGGACGACTAAAGGCACAGGGGCCTTCCACTCTCTGCTCCAGGCTATGGAATGCTCT
This sequence comes from Neoceratodus forsteri, assembly GCA_016271365.2. Taxonomy (NCBI): domain Eukaryota; kingdom Metazoa; phylum Chordata; order Ceratodontiformes; family Ceratodontidae; genus Neoceratodus; species Neoceratodus forsteri. The sequence goes on from CM057453.1 coordinate 440,263,611, forward strand.
TCCACTCAACCTCCGGCTGTCTCAGTCTCACTTTGGATTTACTGTAAAAGTGAATATCGTCATTATCTATCCTTATCTGATGCTTGTACATGCTTTGACCCAACCTGAAGCTCCTGAGACTTACTACTAATGTCACCCCTGCTCTAATCCAGCTCCAAGACTGTCTCCTCTTCCCCTCCCCATATTTTTCCTTCTCTTTGTAAATAACTTCTTGACTACTCGCTCTCTTCCTTCTCGAACCTTGTTGCTGACCATCCACTGTTGTTTTGCCAATTACCACCCCTGACCTTCCTTCTGTCAGTCTTTCTTGTTAAGTTTGAACATTCCTCACATTTCTCTCTACATAAACTTGCTATCTTATTAACCCTTTCACTCCACAGGTCGGGTCCATGGTTTCTGCACTTATTATATATCTTACTGCCATTATCTGTATAATGCTTGCCATTATTTTTTGTTGTTTCTGCCCATTGTATTTTGTAGCACTGCTGTACTGCTCCTCTATTTGTATTATTGTACCCATGTTGCTGTTGTTCAACTGTTCTCTATTTGTTGTACTCTCCCAGGTCGTGCCTGAAAATAGTCATTTTATGGCTAGTGCACCTACCCGGTTAACAAAAACTAAATAAATAAATAAAAAATACTCAAGGGTACTGACACCCAGGTCGCTCCTGAAAAAGAATTGAGTTCAAGGGCGCCTACCCAGATATCAAACTAAACTAAGATTGAAGAAGTGAGTATGTTTGACCTGGTATGCTCCAAAAGGATGCAGGGTATACCCTGAAGAGGTTGTAGCCTGTACTGCTGAGCGGCTGTGCATATACTATGCACTGATTAAAGATTTTCATATACCTGAGGTGCCGTTGTTTTTTTTTCCTTTTAGATCTTTGGTGGTACAGTCAAGGGTACTGTTGGAAGGTGTTTCTTATTTCAGAGGGTGGTGAACCTATGGAACAACATACCAGTGAAGACAGTGGACATTAAGGCAGTACAGGCCTTCAAAGTAAGCCTGAACAAATTCCTGTTTACCAAGGGAATCACACGATGCCCTTGGTAGAATAGTGAGTATGGGAATCACTATAAATTAGTACATACGTAATAATCCCTACTTATGAAGTGGGAGGGGGATAGACCTGATGGACCTAGAGTCCCTTTAGTCCTTAACTTACTATGTCACTATTTAGTCACATGGCAGGTACAGCAGGGGTGCTGATTGTGCAAGCTTTCCCACAGTGCCTGACCAGTGTGCCTCAACACCCTGAAACTTGACATGGATAGGTATCACATAAAGTGGGTAACAGGGTATGTTGCATTCATTCAGCCCTTGACCTCTCACTTGAGGGTTCCAAAAAGAATGCTAATTAGTGCAAGCTGTGATGGCAGTTTTGTGATATGGATACCTGTCCACTAAGATTCTTTCTTTTACACCTGGTTAAGAGTGTTCCATGCTGATTTTGAAACTATATCTGGCAGAGACTAAGAACTGGATGGCCTTCAACTATCTCTCAACAGAGGAAAACGGAGCTGCTGTAGGTGGGATTAGATCACCAGGTATTCACATTAAAATATAGCCTCAAGCTCCCAGTCTTCAATGGGATGCAAATTTGAGGCTAATAAAGTTGTTCACAGCCAGGATGCAACTCTTCATGAGAAGCTGGCTCTGGATTTTCAGATGTCATCAGCTGCCAGAAATTGCCTTTTCCCTCTGAAGAATATTGCCCATCCACACCCTGCTTAGAACCTGGTTCTCTGAAGACCCACGTGCAGGCATTCTTTTTTGGCCTGACGTGAATACTGCAATGCGCTCTGCAAAGGCTTGCTTTGTGAAGATCCAGCTTGTACAGTTAGTTCAGAACTACAAATTGAAATGGCTGCCAATCAGACAGAGAATCAAATACAGGGTTCTTGTGTTGGTCTGTCAGGCCCTATACAGATTAGGCCCTGCACAGCTCCGCAAAATTCTGACCCCTTTAGCACCTCACAAGAGTTCTGAGTTCATGGGATCAGAGGCTGCTGATAATTCCTGCATCTCACCTTAAGTTAGCTGTTGCTAGGACTTTTTCTATTGCAGCCCTGGTCCTGTAGAGCACTCTTTCTGTAGCTATGCACCAAATGGTTGGCTCCCAGTCCACTGTATTGGTGGTGTTGAATCTGATATAACATGCAGTGTCAGTGGCTCAGTAGATAGCATACTCGCCTCTGAGGCTGGGTGATCAGAAGGCTGTGGGTTCAGTTCCCCCATCTGGCACTTGGGTTAATATCCCAGTACTGACACTGTAGTGCAGCATGAGAGGGGTGCTGCACTTCTGAGGTGCCGTCTTTTGGATGAGACGTTAAACCGAGGTCCCATCTGCCTGGACTGGTGGTAGTTCAGGTGGATGTTAAAGATCCCATGGCACTTATCAAAAAGAGTAGGGGAATTTCCCTGGTGTCCTGGCCAAATTTCCCTCATTTCACTAAAAATATCACCAACAGCTTAATCTGGTTCAAGGTCAGTTGGCATTCATCTGTATCCCCCTTCCCCGGGTCGTGCCTGAAAATAAGCAGTATTTGTCTAGTGCACTTACCCGGTCAACAAAAACTAAATAAAAATAAAATAAATAAAAATGATGGTCGGTGGATGTCGGAGTCTCCATTGCCCCACTACTTTTGCAGTCCTGCCTTGGCCTGCAGTTCTACCAGCCATCACCTTGGGGCAAGAATAGGGGCAGTGTTTCTTGGGCTCAGGGTCATGGTGCTGTACAGGGGCAGAGGCCTGGATAGGTCTGTGCCCAGGTAGGCTTCTGGTGGAGTGTAGACTGGAGGATGGTGTGCACCTTGGGTGGGGGCTGGAGGACCTTCTCCTCGGGGACCTTGGATTACTGGTAGCTGACTGTCCGGGTCTCAGGCTGTAGGGGGCATGATTCGCAGTCCTGAAGATTGGTGGAATTTGGAGCCAGGAGAAGATCGGAAGACAGCTGGCTACGAGTTGTTTCAGTGCACCACTGATTGTAACGGTGTCATTGACCTGTTTTTTAACCTCTGACTTTGTGCATAGTGGTTACAATCTGGTTTTGTCTCCATTAATTCCTTGAACATCTTTCCTGTGGTTTTATACAGTAAACAGAACTCAATATCCTATTGGAGGAGATAGTGAGACTACCTCCAAGAGTGGGGTTTGAAGTGAATTAATTTTTGTTGTTGGTGGTTAGAGAGGAGCAACACTGGTCTATGATTACATGCACTGGGGAGAGTGAGAGCCTCGCCCTGTCTAAACACATTTTTCAAAGCCCTGGTGTGCTTCATAGGCACAGAACTTTTATCTTTGTACTGATTTTTCTTCTGAACATTTTGGCACCTTATTTATAGGGACTTTGTTGGGGTGGGTTTAATTTAAATTGGGGTTTTTGATTCTAAAGTAGGGGTTAGAGGATAGTTTTTCTTAAGGGAGGCTGGATTGTGTATTTGTTGTTTATCTTTTTGGGGGTCTGGCTTTGGGTTGTAAGACAGTATGTGCTGGCAAGGGGCTCTCCCAGTCAGGCGCTACTCCTCCTCAAAGCTTTGGGGCCTCCGCCCTTTTAATTGTCCATCTTTGCCCGCTGAGGTTTACTTTCATTGTCAGGCTCTGGGGATAGTGGGTAGGAGGCATAAAGGGTGGGGTCATGGACAATTGGGAGGAGAGGACCAGAGAGGCCAGATTGGAGTTGTAGGGACAAGAAGACACCCTGGGGTGAAATGAAGACTGGAACGGGGTCCCCTCTGTCTAGTCCCCATACCCAAGGGCTCCCCTTTAGGTGGGCAGGCTCCTCAGGCGGCCTCAGAACCCCATCCTACCCAGGTGGTGTTATGTAATGCCAGGTCCATTAAAAACAACACGACTTTGATTGCTGATTTTGTTACATCATTGGACCTGGCATGCATCACCGAGACCTGGCCGGACATGAATGCAGGCCCAGTTCTTGAGCAGTGCCCACCAGTTTCTTGGTGATACATTGCCCAAGGTTGGATCGTAGGGGCGGGGGTGTTGCCATTTGTTTTAGAACAGAGCTGGGCCTGGTAGATATGCCAGTTGAGGAGACACAATCCTTTGTGTGCATCCTGGGCGATGGTGTGGGGTGCAAACTTCTTCTCATTTATCATCAACCCATGGATGGGAAGCCATTTTTTGCAGGAAGTCACGGACTTCGTCATTGACACGGTGTTGGAGACACCCAGAGTGATGGTGCTGGGTGACTTCAATGTCTGGATCGATGATGAACTCTCACATTTTGGACAGGACTTACTCCAGCTTATGTATGCATTGGGCTACACACAGGTTGTTTCCTCTGCGACCCATATTTCAGGCCACTCATTGGATCTGGTCTTCCTACTGGGTATGGAAAGCGTTGACTTGGTGGTGGAACCAGTCAGATGGTCTGACCATCACACTATCAGGTTCAGTCTTCAGACATCCCCTATAGGTCTGCCCCTTTGAAGATGGTCCAGTACCACCCATTGAGGGATGTGATCCTAGATGACCTAGTGGCAATATTGAACCTATCGGGATGTACGAGTGCAGGCATGGGTCCAGAGATCTTACTACAGGCCTATAATAAGGCCGTGGTGGCAGCTCTGAATTCCATAGCTCCTGTCCAGGTTCACCCCCTCTCCCTTCATCCTTGATCCCCATGGTTTGATTGGACTTTGAGGGAGATGAGGAGAGTAGGGCATAGGCTAGAGCGATGCTGGTGCAAATCGGGCCTGGAGGCTGACAGGCTTAGATTGATGGTACATTATGGAGATTATCAATCAGCAATCTCCCATAAAAGGGCAGAATTCCTGTCCGGAGAGATCTGTGCTGCACTGAATTGACCTGTTCAGCTTTTTCGCACTGTGAACAGACTGTGCAATCCAGCCTGTCTGCAGTTGTGAAGAGAGTTGTCACAAGATAAATGTGATGAGTTTGCTTGATTCTTTACAGATAAGGTTGCCGGCATCAGGAATGAGATCTGTTTGGCATGCTCTAATGGGGGCTGCAGTGACCGGTGGGAGGTCACAGAACCTTGGTCTGGTTGGTCAGCGTTTGGCCAGGTGGTGATCTCAGATGTCATGAGGATCATCCAGAGTACGCGCCGACCTACTGTAGTTTGGATCCAGGCCCAACCCGCCTCCTTGTGGGGTGTGTGGATGCCATCAGCCCGGTCCTGGCAGAGATAGTCTGGTGCTCGTTAGAGACTGGGGAATTCCCTGACTCTTTGAAAGAGGTAGTGGTGACTCCCTTTCTTAAGAAATCCTCTCTTGATCTGGATCGTCTTGCCAACTACAGGCCCATCCCTAACCTTTCCTTTGTGGGGAAGGTTATTGAGAAGGTTACTGTGCTGCAGCTGAAGGATCATCTTGCCATCCATGACATCTATTACCCCTTCCAGTCAGGTTTCAGGAAAAGGCACAGTACTGAGACTGCCCTTGTTCAGGTGCTCAATGACCTCCTTGTTGTGAGAGATTGGAAAAGCCGCACTATCTTGGTCCTCCTAGATCTCTTGGCAGCATTTGACACTGTGGACCATGGGGTACTGCTTGAGCACCTGCAGTTGGTCTGTGGACTGTCTGGTACAGTCCTCAGATGTTTCCATTCTTTCCTCACTGGCAGGTCTTAGAGAGTAGTGTCAGGGATTTATTCCTCCGATACTTTCTCCCTGCCACGTGGGGTTCTGCAGGGTTCAGTGCTCTCCCCCATGTTGTTTGCAGTGTACATGTTGTTGTTGGGGGACATTGTAAGGTGGTACAGACTGATTTTTCACTGCTATGCAGATGATACTCAGCTGTACATGTCCTTTGTGCCCAGCCAGGATGTTGTGCTTTCAGTATTTAACAGCTGCCTATCCGAGATGCAAGACTGCATGAGTGCCAACTGGCTGAAGCTGAATTCTGACAAGACTGAGGTTTTGGTTGTGGACCTGGGTCACTGAGCAGGGGGGTCTTTGGCAGGGCGAGTATCCGGTTTGGTGCTAGGAGGATGCCAGCTGAGAACCTCTGAACAGGTGTGTAGTTTGGGCATTATTCTTGACGAGGGATTGACCCTGAAGTCTCAGGTGTCATCCATTGTCAAGACCTCATTTTACCATCTGAGGAATATCACCTGGATTAGGCACCTGGTTCTGCCTGACAACCTTCCAACACTGGTCCATGCCTTTGTGACCTCTTGCTTGGATTACTGTAATGCTCTTTTCCTAGGGGATATGTGCCATTTGCATCAAGTGCAAAATGCAGCAGCCAGGTTACTGACAGGGCTTTCTTGATCTAGCCACATTACTCCTGTGCTGTATGCACTGCACTGGCAGCCAGTGCAGTGGCAGATCACCTTTAAGGTCGGCTTGCTGACCTATAGAGCCCTACACAGACAGGGTCTGAGTTACTTGCAAAAGCTTCTCTGCCCTTATTGCCCCCTCCATCCTCTCCATTCCGCCAATGAGGGATGGTTAGAGGTTCTCAGAGTTCAAAGGAAGACATCTGGTGCTCATTCTTTTGCCTTCGCAGCACCTACCCTGTGGAATTCTCTACCTCATCAAGTTCGAGAGTGCCAGACCATGGAGAGTTTCAAAATGGCACTGAAATCCCATTTATTTAATCCTCTCTTTGCTATTACTTCAGAATAATCAGTTGATATGGTGTGACAGGATTTTAATTGTTACTGTTTTTAAAGTTTTTTATGATTTTATATTTCTGCACAGCGCTTTGATATTTTGAATTGTGCTTAATAAATAACATTATTATTATTAATAATAATAATAAATAAAATATATTTCTGTGGTTAAATCTTTGATATGGTGCTGGTTCCTTTCCTCAGCATTCCCCAACAAATATTTTGGGTCATTTGTATAAGATAATAATTCTGTGCTAGCACTTTGTTTATGTTTAATATTTCTTTCATGTGTTGACATTTTTTATTTCTGTTTTTTTGGATTTTATGTAAAGCAAAAAAGTGAAAGTGTGAAGTATTGACACAAAATGTCAGTGACTTTTAGGGGTGCTGCCCCATTTTTGCGTTTGCACAACAAATAGCATCATTTTAAACTGCTCCAGTATAGTGGAATTTTTTTCTGATCTCCAGAGTGTAGTTAACCCGGCTTCATTTGCAGTATGATTTTAAGGAAAGTGCCTTGAGCTGTTGGAAAGACACTATACAAATGAAAACGACCTAGGAACTAGATGAAGACCACCACAGCACGGTCTTGTCAATGATACTATCAATACCACTGGGTTAGGGGCCTTCAAATCCAGGCTCCGTAACACCCTGGTCGCTTCCAGCATCTGTGACTGTCATGGATAAAGTCTATGCAACTCCGCTCTGCTACCGCTCTTTCCTATATCTAGCTCCTTACATAACGCACTTGCCCTAGTTTGGCCTCTGCCCCACACACTCTACAGCACCTGACAATATCACCTTCCTGGCAGCTCCACCCCACCCACCCCCTTATCCTTACCTACCCCCCACCTCTCCTCTCTTCTCATTTTCTTACTCTCCCTTGCCCCTCCCATTTCTTTCTACCACCCCCTATTGTCCTCTCCCTTTCCACTTTACCCTCTCCCTGTCTGTTCGAAATTAATTTGATATCCTTTACCCTTATTTGTGTAACAATTTTGTCTATTGTCATGTGATACCTATGTCTTGACGTGGAACCTTTGTAAAAGAGCCCTGGGCTCAAAGGTAATTGTAATACTAGAATTGAAATAAATAAAATAAACAACAACTCATTTCATATTTGCCACCAAATAGCCATCAGATGATAACAGCCTTCCACCACTACAAACTTAGATTGGATTCGTGGGGGATTAGGTTTTAATGGTACAGAATAAATAAGATCCAGACATTCAGAAGTGTTGTGTAGCGAAGAAGCCCCTACTACCCCCTTGAGAACACCAACTACAGTTGTTCCCACCTAATCTAAATGACAGAATAGTCACTGATATTTTTTCCTGGGGAAAATGCCATGCTTTTAACATCCTGGATCCATCCCTGAAGCTCTGTTGCATTTTAAGGGCTAAGAATCAGAAAATGCTTTTAGAAAACTAATTTCTGTATTACAGTGATTCCATTTATTAACAAAATGAGACTGTTAGCCCTCCAGAAGCAATTAAAATGTGTTTTCATATGAGGTTGATAAGTACCATATTATTATTTTAACTGGTTCAAAGACAGTACAGCTGCATTAGTTTACACTGAGTAGTGTTGAAATGTAAACTCCTTCTTGACATAATAAAATAGTAGCAAATAAAGTGGGTAGTCTCCTTAAATAAATCATTCTTTCTGAGGCATTTAGTGTCCTTTAAACCAGATGCTATGGGATATTCTATGCAGAATTGTGCCAGGTTACAATGTGTCCTTTTGAGGTTTTTCTCCATATCGGAAAAGTTGAATATTTTGAGTTTCTATTTTTCCTTTCCTATTGAAATTCTTGCATCTCAGAGCTCTTTGCCAACACAAGACAGATACTGGTAGTGCAGTAACTATGTGTGGAGCAATGGAGTAATCTTTTCCTTCTTACCAACATCCCACATGCAATTGGAAGCGATCATATTGGAACCCGTTTTTGAGAAATGAACCAGGAGTGGCAAAGAGGGTAATCCCTTATGGTTTTCAAATACTGCCAGGGGATGTTTAACTTGGACCTGTAAAACAAGTCCCTTGTGGCAGTAACATTCTTATCCCCCACAGAGGGTGTGCGTAAATGACAGCAAAGAATGTATTTAAGAGGTTGTACCAGAGTTTAATGAATAGTTTGCAAGATGCCAGTAGAAATGTAATTCCCAGCGATACCTTTTAGTCGCTCAACATTTAGGTGTCAAAATTATAGGAACATAGGCTGCTGCAGCCTCTGTGTTCTATAAAACTATTTATTGATTTTTCTATTAATTGATTGGTTTATTGATTGATCTGAAATGTTTACCAAGAAAAGCAAGCTGAGCTGTGGCAGCTCATTTTCAGGTGTGTCCTAGAGGTTGGTGACATGGACTTATTTTATGGACAGAGGGAATGCTGGCCCTGACACCAGGGAAACTCCTACTCTTCATTTATACTTTCTCTTTGTTTTTTTTTCTTGCATACAGCAATAAGATGATGCAATCTACCTTTCTTGGTTGTACAGTTCACGTTTGCTTTTCTTTTAATTCACTTAAAATAAAATTCCTCGTACTCTTCATTTGAAAAGCGTTGTTTTGGACAGTGACCAGAGTCAGGCAGAAGGGACCTCAATTCAATGTTTCTTTCAAAGGATGGCACTTCAGCAGTGCAGCACCTGTCCCCCAACTGCCCTACCGTGTCTGTTATGGGTATTACCCCCAAGTATCTGGTATGGGGCTAGAGCCCATGACTGTCTGATGTTCTGGCTCCACTGGTAGGTATGTTACCTACTGATGTTGCATTCATTCTTGTTTTCTAAACTTGAATCTACTGAGGAATAAGATAATAATACTGCATACACAAAAAGGCTTACTTAGAATATACTGAGAATTCAGCTAAGTTCTGAGGGGAAAAAAACAATGAAAGCAAAAAGAAGACAGCATATGAATGATTCAGTTAATTGGCACTAAATAGTTACCCTGAATGTCATTAACCCTAACATAACCTGAATGATGGTGTGCTGTATGTTGCCCAGAATCAGATAGTGACCATTACCCACAGAGCTCCATATTTTATTCTGAAATATTTCAGGCCATAAGCCATCCATTCCAGTTAGAGTTAACATTACAATATGTTAAGCTAGTTCATGTGGAGAGGCATTACTGGGTCCAGCCAAAGCCTTAACCATTTTCACAATATTTAATAAAATTCAGGTAAACCATTTTCCAAGATTCAGCCTTACTTTAGCAAGCCAATCATAAGCCACGACTCTTGCACAGTGTGACTCATGAGTTGATCACCATCATGGACAAGACTGAAATCTCCTTACAAAGTGACACAAAACAATGTGTATACTAAGCTTGACCATGACGGGACATGGGGTCTTATGATATAGCTCAAATACTAACGGTCAGTCATGAGCCAGGACGTGCATCAGTAGGCCATCATGACCAAGATTTTGATTCCATCACAATCTACCCACATTATTGACATTACTTCTGCAAGCAAGCAAGCAGCTTGTCTCCAAATTTGTATTGTGGGAAATGGACAAGGGAGAAATGAAAACCAAAGTACAAATATGTGTAAAAAATTACAGCTGGCACAAAGCAAACGAACATAGCCATCATTCAGTGGTGTAAGACTATTAAAAAAGGTAACAAGACATACTAGCTGCAGAATCACTTTTCATACATTTATTTAATACTTACACCATTGAACCCTTGCGATTTGTGTTTAATATGCACTTATATTAGTTTTGCCCCTTCTTGTACCTTATGTTTGCATTTTTCACTGTGTGTGTGTGTGTGTGTGTGTGTGTGTGTGTGTGTGTGTGTATGTGCATGTGTCTTTTTTTATTTTTTAATTTTTATTTATTGAGATATTCGGAAAGACCTTTGAGTCAAAGACTCATTTACAAAGGTTCCACGTCATACACAGAAGAGAACAGGGACAATATTTTTACAGGTTGCTGTACATTACATTATATTACAATTATTTAACATGGTTACACATTTGTTCAGTGAGTGACTACTCTTCTAGGATAACATGATTTACAGTGATACGCACAGCCATAAGGTAGCAGTGAGGTTCTGAAGGAGGTTGTTTGTCAAAGATAAGTTAGCTTGTAGAAGCCATTGGCAAAGGAGGACTCAAAGAAGTTCTGGGTCATCGGGGGAGGGTCAGTTGCAGTCACATAGGTTAGAGGCCTGTAGGTGATTCCTTAGTCTGGCTTTGAAAGGACCAAGCCTAGTTTCATCAGTTATTAGGCTAGGGAGTGTGTTAGTCCAGGAAGGGGCTTTGTAACTGAAAGTTCGCTGGAATTGGGAAGTCTGGCAACGGGGTATCCATAGTAATGGTTTGTGTGAGCTACAGGTGGTTCTGCCAGGAGAAGTTTGGAGGATAATTTTGTCAAGGGCAGGGGGATTGAGGCCTAGGATTATCTTTTTGGTCATTAGGCAGGTGTGATACCTGATTCTGTTGTCTAAGTTTAGCCAGTTTGTGGTATTGTAGAGGGAGCAGGTGTGTGTGAAGCGATCACATCCAAGGATGAGATGGCAGGCTTTGTTAAGTACAAGCCAGAGTCTATTGAGGGCTGTGGAGGGCATGGCACTGTAGATGAGAATGCCGTAGTCTAGCAGAGATAGGATTGAGGAGTTTATGGTTAGTTGTAATACTTCAGGGGTGAGGCAGTGTTTGTACCGGTAAAGTACGCCTAGTCTGGAGCTAAGGGCAGTTGATAGGTGCAGGATATGTTGATTAAAGTTGATGGCAGGGTCTAGTGTGATCCCTAGGTATTTAAAGCTGCTTACTTGTTCTAGGGGGGTCTGATTAGCTGTGCAAAATTGGGGGCAGAGGTTCTTGAGTGGGTTCTGGGGATGGGAGAAGATCATGACTTTTGTCTTATTATAGTTAATTATTAGACATTGGGTGGTGAGCCATTGTTCGATTTCACTGAAAGAGTGTTGGAGAGTTTGGTGGAGTATGAGGGGTGCCGGGTGAGAGGTGAACAGGACAGCATCATCCGCATATAGGAGCAGGCTGATGGGGCAGGCAAATGGGAGGGAGTTAAGGTATAGACTGAAAAGCAAGGGGCCAAGTATGGAGCCCTGCAGGACACTGGAGTGGATAGGGAGGTGAGGGGACAGGACTATGCCAACCTTGACCATTTATGTTCTATTGGAGAGATAGCTGGTGAACCAGTTCATGGCATCATTGGAGAAGCCAGTGTAGGCCACAGTGTTCAGTAACAGGGCATGGTTGACAGTATTGAATACCTTAGATAGGTCCACAAAGGTGGCGCCTGTGAGGTGGCCATGGTCCAAGGCTGAGTGGACATGGGAGGTAAATTCAAGAAGGGCAGTGGTGGTACTATAACCCTTTCAGAAACCGTGTTGCTGGTTGGATAGAAGGTTATATTTATTAAGGTGGTCAGTGAGTTGGTCGGCGACTATGCATTCTAGAGCTTTAGATGGGGGGGGAGAATGGAGATGGGGCAGTAGTTGTTAGTTGATGTGCGGCCCCCACTTTTATGGATAGGTGTGATGGAGGCCGATCTCCAGCATGTGGAGAATTTCCCTTGACAGAGGCTTCCCTCTCTTGGGCATTCATTTTGATATCGTTAATACATTTTCACTTTGCATTATTTCTGTGAGGAATGCCAGTTTTTGTCCTGAGTGCAGACACTTTTGTTTTATCTTTGCTTCATAGCTAGCTGCTTCCGGTGGCATGCCCTGACCTTGGTGCTGTGTGCAGCTCCTGTGTTGGCATTGAGTGTCCGAAGGGATAACATAACAGAAGGTTGCTGACCAAGAGGCATTAAATGAAATTGAAAAGCTTTACACTGTAAAAATTAAAGAAATTGATACAAATTACACACATATGCATTGGAGACTGAAAAAAGCAAACAGAAATAAAAATGTGCAAATTAAACATGCAAAAAATGGAACAATAAAAAAGTAAAAGACAAACAAATATGCATGTGGTAAAACAAAAAAAAACAAATACTATATTCCCCCACTAGAGATAGCCACCACACCTGGGCTGCAGAAGAGACCATTGATTAAGATTTCACCGAAAGATGGCACCACCAACAGGGTACCACACACATGCACTGTGTATGAATCCATTCCCCAGATATCACAAATATTGTTTTGTTATGAAAACACTTGCTTTTCCTAAGAGCAGAAAAATTACAAAATATTTTGAGGTTCTGAATGTCTCCTGTTTTTTTTAACTTTTTATTTATTGGGGGCCAGCATATAAATGTCATTAAATGTACATTGATTAGAGATATAAAAAGACAAGAATATTGCATCATATCTTCTGAAACCCAAAGATGGTATCTTAGGTATATTATAATAACTGGGCTTCATTTTTTCTTTTTTTATTTAATATAGTTAGCGATCTATAATAATTTTTGGGTTCAGTTGGAGGGTCTCATATGGATATAAGAGTGTCGCCTCATGCATCTTTAGGACTACAGAACTGCTTACCTTCAGTTTGCAGTCCTCTGGTGCTAAGAGTACACAAGGCACTCCAACTGGATCCATAAAATTATACTAATGAGGCATTGTATGTGTGCAGTATGTTGGGTGAGGAGCATTCTGCCAGTGGGATTGTGCAGAATTTTGAATCTCTATATTCCATGACAAACATTCCATCTTTTGAATTTGAGTAAAGACAGAGAAAAAAGTAACAGGGTGAGAAAAGGAGGTAATATGCTGTTTAAACAGAAGACACACTTATATAGGCAGAGGCAACCCCAAACTGCTTAAAAATGTTTGAAGTTCATAAAAAGACATTTATTTGAATCATATATGGGTGTTTTCAGGAGAAATCTACACCCCTCCCCCAAACAACCTGGCAGGTTCAACAGTTTTGAACACATTTCCATTAAAATAACTGTATTGGTTTGAAATGCATATAAGGTAACACATTTGTTTATAAAAAAAAAGTGTGCCACATATTGCTGTCATTGTCTTTTATTGTTTTAGCTAATACAGAATATGGATATTTTTTGTCTCTGAAGTTAAAAAGGATGCATATTTCAATGAAAGGGCTTAACTTTTATCTTTTTAAAATAATTTATTTTTATTTGTATTTATTTTAAGAAAAAATATTTATATGCCATTTTATAAAAGAATAAGACACTCAGGGGTATGCCATTATGGTGATATAATCACATTTCTCGGGTGCATTTAATGGCACTTGGCTGCACCTCATGCCTAACAGTGCTTCTGAGGCATGCAATCATATTACCACAATGCACACCCTGCCATGTGTTATTGCTTACTTATATGTTTTGGAAAGTCCAAGTCAAAGATAAATTAAAAAAAGAATAACTGGGGTACCATAGTCTTTTATATTAGCTATGAAAGTAAATGTAAAATGGTGCACTGTGAAGATGGTGGTGCTTGAGCACAGAAAAGCAACCAGCTTGCAAAAGCAAAACAAAGGGAAGCTCAGCACTCAAGTTGAATTCAAAGGTGCACAAGTGTAAATTTTATTTCGGCAAGGAGCCTGGATAAAATCAGCCCTTGCGCTTCAACCCTATAGTGGGTCTTCCTCAGAGGGTGAATCTGAGGAGTAACCAAACATGCATACATTTATACAAAAATAATTAAAGTGACAGTACACCACAGCAATAAAAAAACACTATGGGCTGGATATTCAAAAGGGTTGCGCCTGCGCAAGTCCGAAATTGCACCATTCTGCCATATTCAGCAGAGGCAGTTGCGCCCCCCCAAGGCAAGCTGAGCAACAGCGCAATACAAATGAATGCATGCTGAACTGGAGGGAGGAACTATGCATAAACTGCACAGCCTGATATTCAGTGGGCTGTGCAGAGTTGTCAGGCGCAACCCCAACCTGCGCCTGCACAACTTAGCCAAAAAAAAGAGTAAGTTGAGGCCACCCACAGGTGAGCTGCCGCATTGCAGGGCACAACACAGCAGCTGCCATCTGTGGCTGGCCCTCAACTCTCCTAATACTTCCCCAGCCTGATCGCAGAGCAAAATTGAAAAATCCCACCCCAGACTGGCCCGATCGCGGGCATAAGCTAAATAACCCCCCACTAGCCCGATTGCGGGCATAAAGCTAAATAAACCCCCCACTAGCCCGATCGCGGGCATAAGCTAAATAAACCCCCCACTAGCCCGATCGTGGGTAGCACAGAGTCAACCCCCAAGGCGTGTCCCTGGTGGTCAGTGGACCACTAAACAATTCTGAGGCTGCAAAATGTTGTAACACCCCAAGAACAGATCCTGATGGTCAGTGGACTGCTAAGCCCAATCGCGGGCTGCAAAATGTTACAACACACCCCCAAGACCATATCCCTGGTGATCTAGTGTCCCCACCCCACCCACCCACGAGCCCCACCCGCTCCCCGGTGGCTGGCGGGCGGCAGCATCCCACCCACCTGCCACCTCCTGCACGCACCGACGACTGCCCGGTAGGGATGCCGCCCATTGGTGCAGGCAAGAGCCAATGGGCGTGCAGCCCTCCCCGTACCTGGTGGGGCAGCGGGGGTGGGATGTCGCCATGGCTGCCGGGGGAGAGGGGGTGGGGCTTTAAATGGTGGGATGGGGACACTAGATCACCAGAAGTAATGTTGAGAGTGTCGACCACAACATTTTGCAACCAATCAACAACAGATCCACTGAACCCTGGACCTAATTATGAGAAATTCTGACTGCTCACTCAATGCAAGACAGTCCAGATGAATGAAATTGATCATATCTGGACTTCTATATCTGTGTAGACTGCATGCCATTGGCTCTTGCTCTGCACCAGAGGCGCACAGGCTGGTCAGTCGGTGGGCGGCAGGCGGGTGGGATGCTGCCCCGCTCTGGCTGCGAGGCGGGGTGGTGGGGCCAGTGGGTGGGTGGGTGGGGACACTAGATCACCAGGGATATGGTCTTGGGGGTGTGTTGCAACATTTTACAGCCCGTGATCGGGCTTAGCAGTCCACTGGACCACCAGGGATCTGTTCTTGGGGGTTACAACATTTTGCAGCCCACGATCGGGCTTAGCGGTCCACTGGACCACCAGGGATATGTCCTTGGGGGGTTGGACTCTGTGCTGCTGAGTGATCGGGCTGGTGGGGGTATTTTACAATTATGCCCGGTCCCGGGCTAGTGGGGGGTTTATTTAAGCTTATGCCCGCAATCGGGCTAGTGGGAGTTATTTGCTTATGCCCGCAATCGGGCCAGTCGGGGAGTGGGGATTTTTACACTTTGCCCACAATCGGGCAGCAGGGGGGCACAGGAGTAGGTTGAGGGCCAGCCACAGGTGGCAGCTGCTGTGTTGCACCCTGCAATGTGGCAGCTCACCTGTGGGTGGCCCCAGGTCAGTCAGCGGGCAGCGGGCAGGCGGTGGATGCTGCCACCGCTGCCGGGGGAGCGGGTGGTGGTGCTTCGTGGGTGGGTAGGGTGGGGACACCAGATCACCAGGAATATGGTCTTGGGGTGTTGCAACATTTTGCAGCCCGAGATCGGGCTTAGCGTCCACTGGACCACCAGGGATCTGTTCTTGGGGTTGGACTCTGTGCGCCACATCGGGCTGGTGGTGTGTATTTGACAATTATGCCCGCCGATCAGCCTAGTGGGGGTTTATTTAGCTTCTATGCCCACGATCAGGCTAGTGGGGGGTTATTTAACTGTATGCCCGTGATCGGGCCAGTCGGGAGGGGATTTTACTTTGTCCTCAATTGGGCTGCAGGGGCATGGTTCCAGCGGCTGCTGCCTGGCAGGGTGCCAGGCACAAGTCCTCAGGGATCGGTGCACCTGCATGAAAGATGAAATGGGGCCATAAATAGATGCAAATGGCCCCGCCTTTGGCATGAATTATATTCCCATTTGCATGTCACTTTTGAATATGGGAAATTTGTGCATGGTGCAATGGTACTTGTGCCACCGCAACAGATGCTCCACTCTGACCACTTGCAGTGGTGCCAGGTTCCACTGTGCCATGCACAGTGGCTGGCAGAGGTGATATTCAAGGTTGCTCAATAGCGACTCCTCTGAATATCGCCTCCACACCTCTGCAACTATTTTGTGCAGTGCAAAGGCTTGCGCCACAAAATAGTGTAGTTTGAATATCCAGCCCTATATATAAAAAGTTACTATATGCATATTACTTGTGCCTCCTGGCTGATGGAGGCAGCTCCAACATGGTGGCAAGCATCTGCTAGCATTTAGAGCTTGTACAAGTTTACGTGTACAAACTAAAGTTATTGAATGGTGGATAAATGAAAGACAATAACATCATCTTCTTATGAAGAAGAAGAATACTCCTCACTGCATATTAAGCCCCTTAAGAAGTATTTTTGGCTTGAGAAGCACTCCAGCAAGAGCATTGGTAGGTCAGGAGGGAAGAAACTCTCATTCCTTAGAGATGCCAGCTTTGGACCAACATAGAACCGCAAGACAAACTGGGTCAAATCACTCTGATGGCATCGGTGAGCATGGCTCCTTCCCTTCACCTCTACCCCCGAACATAGCACAAGAGACAGAGCATAAGTGGTCTAGATCATTAACTGATACTTATAACCTCCCAGTGGACTATAATCTTACAACTTTGGAAACAGGGGCTGCAGATTCTAACATAGGACAAGAGAACCAGCCGCAGGTGGTAATTGGTCCATTGGCTTCTGCTGCTAATTTGGAGGATGACATAATGATGGCTGCTTCAGCTGTTTCTGCTGAACCCTTATCCAGGCATATGATCGATTCTATAGCAGATACCATAGAAAAATTGTTCAAATGGTCACAGTTCTTCAATAGAAAATTTTAAGCGCTTTCTAACAAAGTTGATTTCTTGCAAGCAGATGCTAAGCAGAGTAGAGAAAAGAAAAATTTGGATTTAAACAAAGAGGAAATTAACAAAAACACTAATAAAATCATTGGATTGGAAGTGACTATGGCAAACTTGATCAGGAACAATTACTCGATGGCACAGAAGATTGAAATCCTTGAGAATCAACAGCATTACAGAAATCTTAGAATCGTGGGACTGCCTAATACAGTAGACGAACCTTTTGAAACCGTTCAGGACATGCTGAAAGATATGTCTGTTTCTTTATTTGAGCTGTCAGAGGATAATCTTCCATTTATTACAAAGGCATACTGAATTGCTCCAAAAATGCGAGGCAACAATTCCAATCCTCAGCAGAAAACTGAAGTTCCCATCTACAAGAAAGCAACAATTTTTGTTTCTTTTGCGTATGATACTGACAGAGATCTAATAATGAGACTTTCTTGGATCAAAGCAGCCTTACTTTATAAATCTTTTAAGTTTAATATTTTACCTGATTATGCTTATTCTCTCAACAGAGGAGACGTCATTTTTTGGGTTACTGTCAGAAAACTGTAGAAATAGGAGCTGAGTTTCAATTATTGGCACCAGCAAAAGTCAGGGTTAAACATAAAGGAGTGCAATATCTGTTTTATGAAATAGACCAACTTACTTCATTTATTCATAGCCAGTATAATGAAAATAATAAAACAGAGTCCCCTACACTTTCCGAGGAGGAGATGATAAATCTGTGACTTTTTTGGGAGGAGGCATTGGAATTAAATAGGCGACTATTAAGTAAGACTGGGTGGTGAGGGAAGGGAAGGGCTACAAAACTTATCCTCATGATATTTGAGATTAATTTAAAAAAAATGGAAGTGCTGTGGTATTAAATAAATAATGTAGTAATTTTATAAGCCTGAAATTGAATTAAATAATTGCAGCTATTGTACTGTCGAGAATATTTTCTTTAATTCATCCCCCCCGTAAGATTTGGACTAGACACGCCAACATTTAGGTATAATAACAACCACATATTTTAGGATTAGAGCTCTGTAAACCCAGAGGGATTCATTGCAGCACCTCCTGACACTAAGGGATGGCCAACCAACCTGCAGATAAAGGGAGCAATGGTGGGTGTTGAAAGGAGCATTTGTAATGAATCTTAAGGCCCTATGATAGAGTGTGTCAAGGGTAATTAGGGATGACTTTGGACTATAGCTGATGAGAAAGCCCACATAGTCAATTAAAGAGAGAAAGGTTGTTTCGACCAACCTTAGTTTAACATCCTGGGTAAGCAAGTGCGTTATACGATAGAAGAGACCGAGCCCTTGGTGAAGTTTTTTGGCCATTTCCCCTATATGCATTACAAAGGGTAGTTTTCAATCCAGCCAGAAGCTGAGATATTTAAATTTCTCAACTGGTTCCAGTACTTCTCCCAGGATGGTCTTAATCTGAAAATTAGCATTCAAGGAATTAGTGGGAACATCTTTGGTATTACGGGACAGGTGCATAATTTTTATCTTTTTAGCATTGCGGAGTAGTTTGAGATTTAATAAGTTGTGTTGAAGTAGGTCAAAGTCACGTTGTAACTCGAGGCAGGTGAGTTGGAGACTAGGCCTGGCAACATATAATATAGTATCTTCTGCAAATAGTTGTACATTTGCTGTGTTGACATTGTTGTTAATATTATTAATGTAAAGGGCAAATAGTAACAAGCCTAACATGGAGCCCTGCGGAACTCCTCTCAGGATAGGTTTTAAAGGGGAGAGGGTGCCATTGGCTTTAACTAGTTGCCACCTGTCAGTAAGATAACAGGAGAATCAACTGAGCGAGGTGTCATCTAGACCGAAATTATTTAATGTGTCCAATAGTAATAGGTGGTCAGCAGTGCCAAACACCTTGCTTAAATCTAAAAAAAGGGTGCAAACATGGTGCTTAGCATCAAAGGAGGTTAACCAGTCATCTGTAACTTTTGCTAGAGCAGATACCGTACTATGTTTGGTGCAAAACCCAAATTGCAGGGGGCCCAGTAGATTTTCTGCTTCTGGGTGGTCTCTGAGTTGGGCATTGACCAGCTTTTCAAGAAGCTTAGATAGAATGGGCAGAAGCAAAATAGGCCAGTAATTATTGAGGTTGTATTGGTCACCAGATTCAAACAAAGGGATGACATGAGCAGTTTTCCAAATGGGAGGGTTAATACCTGTGGAAAGTGACAGACTGAACAAGTGGGTGATAGGCAAGGCCAGGGCACAGTATCCTATCTTTAGAAAGTAAGGTTCAACCAGACCATCTCCTGCACTTTTTTTAGGTTCAAGAGTGAGCAAGAGATCCTCGACTTGCTTGAGTGAGATAGGGCTGAAACAAAATTATGAAGAGCCAGGTCTAGTTTTGGGGGAAGGTGGTGAAAGGGTGCAAGCAAGTGGCTGGGATGATTTTTTTTTTTACAGGGTTTCTTGTGGATTTTACTTGGTAGAAGGGTATTTCTTTTCTTTCTTTCTTACTACTTCTAAGGGGCTACCACGGTAATGTTTTTGGGGCTGTTGGAAGTTTGAAAACTGGTTTGGTGGCTGTAAGTGGGCTCATTTGTTGGATGTTTCACTGTGTAACAGGCTGCGCTGGTGGGGGCCTATTTCTTCTGATTTAAAACCTATTTGGTGGGATTTGCTTGGGGCTGTTTCTTTGGTTGCAGGGCCTGGAGGGTCAGACATAGGGCTGATACACTCTCTCGAAAGTCGGGTGTAGGCCCTAATCCCACCATCCCCCACCCCTTCCTCAGCAGAGCTCTGCTTGTTTATAGGGGAACACCTGCCCTGCAATTGGAGGAAAAGACTGCAGGTACAGCTCATGTAGTTCTAGCCACTGGATGTTGGATTTAAAGGCTGGGAGAGAGGAGCTTAAGGAGTTGTTCACTTTCTTTATAAGTTTACTGTGTTGTACTGCACCTAGTAACAGGGTTACCAGTTTACTGTGGGACTGTATCTAGTATTAGTGGGTGACCTGATTAGTCAGTAGGGGTGTATCTTGGACTAGTGAGGAATGGTGGCTCACCCAAGAAAACCTACTTGGAGGGGCATGGGACCACACGTCAGTAGGGCCGGCATCTTTGGGAGGGTGGTGGGGTGCACAGGGTGTGGGGCAGCCATGATACTGGACTGGACTTGGAAGTTCGGTGGTTGCCCAGTGTGCTACCAGCTGGCACAGCTTAGGGAGGAGGTTGCGTGGATTAGGAGACAGCTGGGGGAAGGGTGGAGGTATGGTTGGGGAAGAGGGCAGGAGATCTCCCACGGGGTTGCACCAAGCACTAGGGGCGTGGACATAGGGAAAGGAGTGTAGAAGAATACTCTGGGGTCACATAGGGACCCTGGCAGAGGGGGCCCAAAAGGAGGACACTACCAAGGAAGCAGGCAGGTAACTGGGGACCTTCACAAAGGGGAGGCCAGAGGGACAACATTCTCAGGGACATAGGCAGATGGCTGGGGCTGGACAGAAGGAAGCAAGGTGGGGAGGTGGATCGGACCTTACGCTCAGTAACCGCTTCAGTCCTCTTCTTCTGCCTGAGGATGAGGGGGGTGATGTAGCCATGACAGGGGTGGTTAGAGATGGAAAGGGAGTGGGGGGCAGGAGGCAGGGGCTGGATAGCAGAAGGAAAAGGGGGGAACCTGGAATGCAGGAAAATGGGGGGAGCAGTGGATCAGAGCAGGAGGGGCAGGGGGAAGAGCGATTAAAGCTCAAAGAGAAGGACCAGTTGGGGGGAAAGGGCAAGGAGAAGGACCAGAAGTACAAGGAGGATACAGTAAAGGGAGCTGAGGGTTTAGGCCAGGAGAGCATGACAAGCAAGAAGGGACTGAACGGAGACAGGAAGGAAGGGAGGATGAGACAGGCTAGTTTAGCGGATGGGGAGAAGGACCATTCACAAGCAGTGAGGGGGGGAGTTAGCGAGTCACAGAAGGATACTCCGGAGGAGGAGAGGCATAGGATGGGAGAGGAGGGGGTGGCCAGGGTAAATGAGGGGGCAGCATGTGGCACCCAGATAGGGGGAGGAACAAGGAGCCGGCTGGGTGGAGGGGCCGGTAGAAAGGATGAGGGACATGGAAGGGGGGAAAATGGAGGAAAAGAAGCTGTCAGAGTGCTCCTGTTGGGGGATTCTATGATCAGCGGTATCAAATGGGATAGGGAAGGGGAAGCCTGGCCAGTTAGAACAAAATGCTTCCCTGGACTAATGATACACAGAAACATAGAAACATAGAAATATAGAATTTGACGGCAGATAAGGACCGCTTGGCCCACCCAGTCTGCCCATTTCCCTACCTACTGGATAAGCTGCAGATCCTAGTTAACCAGCAGCCTACTTCTTCTTACCCCCACCCCCCAGAATTGCCTTATGACTGTCCCATGCATGCCTGAATTCCACCACTGATTTTGACTCCACAACCTCCTCCGGAAGGCCGTTCCATGCATCCACAACCCTCTCTGTGAAAAAATACTTCCTTAAATTACCTCTGAGCCGCCCCCCTCTATCTTCAAATTGTGCCCTCTTGTTCTTGCACACCTCTTTTTTTGAAAGATGCGGGCCAAGCATGAGGTATATCAGCTGGCAAAGGATTGTGGGGGGTTCCCCAGACATACTGGTCCACCTGGGTACAAATGACATTGAGGGAAATAGTGAGCTAGAGATACAGGCAAGGTTCAGGGAGCTTGCCAGGGTCTGTCATGACATAGGGTGCATGATTTCCTTCTCGGAAATCCTGCCAGTGCCAAGGGCTAGTGGGGAACACAAAAGGAAGATTAGGGAGATAAACCAGTGGCTCAGGGAGTGCTGTGAAGCCAGACAGTATGGGTTGATGGGGGATTGGGGGAAGACCTGGGAGGATAAGGAGCTGTATGTTAGAGATAGACTACATCTCAATTTGGAGGGGAGGGGAATCCTTAAGTTGAAAATAGAGGGGTTCATTGGTAAAAAAGTGGGGTTTAAACCTTGTGAAGGGGGGAGGGATGGGAGAAAAAGGCTGTCGAGGGGTCCGATAAAGGAGACTCTGTCTCCACCCTGGGGAGCTGGAGGAATGCGGGAAAAGGACGACTGGTAAAGTGCAGACCAGGGGAAAATGGAATCTCCATGGGAACACGAGCAGGGGAAATGGAAGTATAGGGAAAGGGTGGAAGGTAGTCCTGCTAAATGCCAGGAGCTTGGGCAATAAAATGCCTGAGCTCCAGGCGATGCTAACTGAGGGAGCAGTGGATGTGGCAGCGGTCACTGAGACCTGGGCCATCGCAAGACATGACTGGGACCTGAACCTGGAGGGTTACACTATGTTCAGGAAGGACAGGGGGGAGGGAAGGGGAGGAGGGGTAGCTATGATAGTCAAAAACTGCATTGGCATAGGGGGAGTAGAGGAGGCGGAGGGAACCGTGGAGGCGATTTGGGTCATGTTGATAACAAGGGGGGGCAAGAGAGTAAAAATAGGAGTGGTGTATAGACCTCCTGCTCTGGCACAGGAGCTGGAGGAGAGTCTGCTGGCAGATGTTGGAAGACACTGCAGATTGGGCAGGGGAAGGGTGGTGGTGTTGGGGGACTTAAACATGCCAGGAACAGACTGGAGGACTATGACATCCTCGGTGGCCAGGGAACAGAGGTTGTTGGATGTCTTTCAAGACGCGTTCCTAACTCAGCAAGTGGGGGAACCGACCAGAGAGGCGCGGGTACTGGATGTGGTCCTGGCAGACAGTGACCAGATTGGGGGCCTGGAGGCAAGGGACCCATTGGCGGGGAGTGACCATGCCACGGTCTGGTTCTGCCTGGACCTAGGAGGGGTAGAAGGCTGCACAAAGACTGAGGTAACTGACTTCAGGGGGGCAGATTTTAAGGAAATGGAAAGGATCCTTAAGGAGCATTTGGATGTGATTGGGTCAGACATGGACGCTGCCAGTAGGTGGGAAATAATCAGGAGAGGGGTGCAGGATGCTACCAGCACCTGTGCCAGAGTAAGACAAAAATGCGTTAGGGCCTGAAAACCTTGCTGGTGGACCAGACAGGTCCAGGAGGTGGTGCGGGGAAAGAAGGCAGCCTATAGGCAATTCAAGAGCTCAAGGAGTGAAAGGGATCGAGGGGAGTATGAACTGATGGCTAGAAGGGCCACTAGGGTGGTGAGGGCGGCTAAGGCAAGGAAGGAGCAGAATCTGTCCAGGGAAATTAGGAGGGGGAACAAGGGGTTCTTTAGATACATTGGGGGAAAGAAAAGGATGAAGGGGCAGATTAGCAGGATTAAAACAGGGGAGAGATGGGCACAAGACCCAGGGGAGCAGGCTAAGGTACTAAATGAGTACTTCATCTCAGTTTTCACCAAGGAAAATGGGGGTGCTGCATCATACATGGGAGGAAACAGTGATACTGAGGAGGGGGGGACCCTTACCGATCGGCGGGTCTGGGGAGAGGGGGAGGCATCACTGGCAGGAGGGGGGAAGGCTAAGCAGGAAGAAGAGGTAGCGGAGGTAGAAATCACAGCAGAGAGGTGAGGAAACCCTCAGGTCCCTTAAGATGGAGAAAGCACTGGGGCAGGATAAATTACATCCCAGAGTGCTGAAGGAACTTGGATGTCCTGGCAAAACCCTCTGAGACTTTCACCATCTCTCTGAGGACAGGTTGGGTGCCCCATGACTGGAAGGTGGCGCATATAGTGCCTATCCACAAGGGGGGATCAAGGGAGGTGGCAGGGAACTACAGGTCTGTCAGCCTGACATCGGTGGTGGGCAAGGTGAAGGAGGGCATTGTCAAGGAGAGGCTGGGGGAGACCTGGAAAAGTCAGGGTGCCTGGACGATAGACAGCATGGATTTGACTCAGGGAAATCATGTCAGACAAACCTCGTGGAGTTCTATGACTGTGTGACAAGTGCCTTGGACCTGGGTAGACCAGTGGACATCCTCTTTCTAGACTTCAGCAAGGCATTTGACTCTGTTCCTCACGCGGGCCTGTTGGATAAGCTGGGAGAAATGGGGGTTGGGAACCAGATGATCAGATGGATAGACAATTGGCTCCAGGACCATACCCAGAAGGTTGTAGTTGGTGGGATAGTCTCATCCCCAAGGAGGGTCATTAGTGGGGTCCCACAGGGATCAGTCCTTGGGACCCTCCTGTTCAACGCCTATGTCTCTGACATAAGGACAGGTATCAGGAGTGAGATGAGTCTCTTTGCGAATGACTCAAAACTGGAGGCAGTGGTGGATGGGGAGTAGGGGAGGGTGGCCCCACAGGGGGACCTGGAGGCTCTTAAAAGATGGTCTAGAAAATGGAAGCTGAGGTTCAATGCAGGGAAATGCAAGGTACCGTACTTGGAGGCCAGAAACCTGGGCCAAGTGTACACCCTGGGGGGGGAATGCTACAAGTCTTGATGGCTGAGAGAGACCTGGGGTTGGTGGTGGATGTCAAGATGAACAACTCGGAGACTTGTAGGAGGGTAGCAGCCAAGGCCAACAGGATGCTGGGATGCATCACTAGGGGGATCACCTCCAGAGGGAGGTAAGTGATACTCCCTCTGTCTAACTACTTGGTTCGGCCACACCTTGAGTATTGCGTGCAGTTTTGGAGGCCACACTTAAAGGGGAACATTAAACTCCTGGAGAGGGTCCAGAGGAGGGCAACCAAAATGATTTGGGGCTTGGGGGACAGGACCTATGGGGAGAGACTCGAAGAGCTAAATATATACACATTGGAAGAGAGAAGGGACCGGGGGACATGATAGAGGTGTTCAGGTAGATGAAGGGGGTAAATGGGGAGGAGCAGTCAGGGTGCTTTGAAGGAAGGAGGAGGGGGCAACTAGAGGGTATGGGTGAAAGCTGGAGGGGGGAAGATTCAGGGGAGAAAGGAGGAGGTGCTACTTCACTGAGAGGGTGGTGGAGCCATGGAATGGACTGCCAGGGGGCTGGTGGAGACAGAGATTGTAGAGGGGTTCAACAGGGGGTGGTACAGGTACAGGGGAAGGGTTCTGGAAGCAAAATCCAGTGCAGCGAGAATATCCAGAACTGGGAAGAGAGAAGCCAGAGAAGGTGAGGGGGGCAGCAAGGTCAGCTCCCAGGGTAGAGGCTGACCAAATGAGCAGACACGAAAGACCGTTAGGCCTATTCTGCTGGCATTTTAGTATTTTAGTATAGCTTGCTGATGGGAGAAGAGTCAAAAGCTAAGCCGGCTGTGGCAAAATGATTATTTAACTGGTCCAGTATATCATCACTATTTCTGAAGGTAATGTCCCCTGAGACTATTTCAGTTGGGAGGGATGAAGGTGAACTATGCCCTTCGATTTCCCATATAATATTCCAGTATTTAGCCGCATTGTTTTTTGCATGACTCCAAAGCAGGCTGGCAGAACTTGCTCTTTTCTTCCCGAATGTGTCTGGTGCACTTGCTTCTTGCTGCTCTGAAGGCAGCCCAATTGCCTTCAGATTTTGTCTTGCGGGCTTTTTTCCATAGGTGATCTCTGTGATGTAAGATGGATTTCAAAGAATTGGGGGACCAAGGACAGGCTTATTTCCTAGCCCTTAGTTTCGTCATTGGGGCATGTTTGTTAATGACCTCCAATACAAGGTTGAGGAAGTGGGTGTATGCCTCATCAACTATTGGAGCCAGGTAAAAATCTTGCCATCTGATCCCATTCAGATCAGACAGTAACTCAGAGATATTAAATTTGTGGAAATTCCTTTTGTAGTTAAAATTAGGGGACTGGTTGTTTTGGGGGAGTGCCTCACGCAGGCAATGGCGCTGTGGTCATTAATGTCCTTATGAAATACCCCAGTGTAAGCAATTTTATGGGGCCTGTTGGTAAAGATTAGGTCTGGGAGAGTGCTGTGTCCAGGATTTTTAGTATTAGGGCAGGTGGCATCATAGATTAGTTGCATCAGTCCATGTCCATCACAGACATTTTTTAGAGGTTCAGAGCAATGAGAATTCCAATCCAAGTTGAAGTCCTCCATACAAATAAATTCAGAGACAATGGTTCCTAGTATCCTGTGGAGGTGGGAAATTATCCCCAGTCCACCAGAAGGGAGTCTGTAGCAGCCTGAAATGTAGATTGACTCATTAGCCAGTAGAGAAACTTTTGAGGTGAGACTTTTAAATTCCTTGGGCATTGTTGTTGAGTCGAGGACAGAGACCGTGTATTTGTCTAGAACATAAATTGCTACCCCTTCACCACAAGATATCCTGTCTGCTCTGTAAACATTGTAGGATGGGATATTGATAGCTTGATTAGGTGTGGAGGATTTCAGACAGGACTCCGAAACTACAAGTACACCTGAGGTGGTGTGGAGTACCCAGGCTAGAATTAAATCCATTTTCTTTAGCAGGCTGCAGGCATTATTCTGTATAAAGCTGAGACCTTTTCGTTGAGGTAGATCTGAGGGAGCAGGAATAGGTAGAGGTGGTCCAGGAATTAGTTCAGTGTTTCTTGAACAGAGTAGCAAGAATAGGAGAAGCTTCTTAAGCCCCACATACAGGCATTTGAGTAGCGAGTGGTGACCATGTTTGGGGCAGGGGGTCCTGGAGGAGGATAGCCATGGTAGAGAGAGGAAGCGAGGGATACTAAGCTGAACACTGCAATATGGACAGGAGTAGTTTAGCAGTGTCAGTGGCTCAGTAGGTAGCACACTTGCCTCTGAGGCCGGGAGGTCAGAGGGCTGTGGGTTCAGTTCCCACATCTGGCACTTGGGTTAATATCCCAGTACTGACACTGTAGTGCAGCATGAGAGGGGTGCTGCACTTCTGAGGTGCTGTCTTTCGGATGAAACGTTAAACCGAGGTCCCATCTGCCTGGATTGGTGGTAGTTCAGGTGGATGTTAAAGATCCCATGGCACTTATCGAAAAGAGCAGGGGAATTTTCCCGGTGTCCTGGCCAAATTTCCCTCATTCACTATAAATACCACCAACAGCTTAATCTGGTTTTCAAAGTCAGTTGGCATTCATCTGTATCCCCCCTTCCCTGGGTCGTGCCTGAAAATAGGCAGGATTTGTCTAGTGCACTTACCTGGTCAACAAAAGCTTAAATAAATAAAGTAGTTATGAGAAAACTTCTGATAATTTATTTCAAAGTGTTGGCAGGAAAGACATACTGAGCTGATAATGACTTATTTCCAGATAGGCCCTGGGATAATTTGCCAAACTTTATGAACACCTTTTTGATGTTTTTGTTGATTCAAAGTACATAACGAGTAAACAGTAATCAAAATGAGACCAACGTTTTGTTTTGGAAGTAGCAGTGTGATAATATACTACCCCCAAAATTAAAAGCTGTTTTTTTTTTTAAACTTAAAGATAGTGTAAACAGCTCTCCCCACCCCCACCCCACCCCACCCCCAATTCTGCTACACCTCCATTGAAAGTGCTGCAGCCCTATCCTCCAAGTTTTTTTTTGTTTGTTTTTAATGGCTTACAATGTATTTACCCAGGAATGCCCAGC
Source organism: Neoceratodus forsteri (assembly GCA_016271365.2). Taxonomy (NCBI): domain Eukaryota; kingdom Metazoa; phylum Chordata; order Ceratodontiformes; family Ceratodontidae; genus Neoceratodus; species Neoceratodus forsteri. The sequence continues at coordinate 440,291,423 of CM057453.1, forward strand.
TGAGATATAAGTTATCATTTCCAGTGGAGTCCTGCTTCTACCCATTTTCACAGTTGGGTGCACTGCACCACTGGGAGTTAAGTGACTTGATGAAGAACACACGGTAAGTATTGTAGATTGCGTAGGGTTTGAACCTTTGATCTGCTGGTTCCCCAGCTGGGGCTCTAACCACTAGACCATGCTCCCTCTCTGATGTTATCTAATGTCACCAAGATGTTCTTTGGGGGTAGGGCAACAGCACAAGCTCTGAAGCAGTGCACAACTTCAGAATTGTGATAGGGCACCAAAAAAATGGAACAATTACTTAATTACTGGCATGGCAAAAATGTAAATCATTGTTTTTAGATCCTGGAGCAGGTAGCACCTTGGAGTTACTTGCCTTCTCCAGCACAGAAATGTTGCCAGCTGCTCTTTATTTTATTTATTCATTTAAAAGTTGTTGACCAAGAAAGGCACACTGAGCTGTGACTCATTTCCAGGTGTGACCCAGAGGAAGCGAAAAGTAAGGGGAACAACTTATAAAACAGAATAAAGATGCAGTATACATTTCAAAAATGCAAAATACAGGATACAGTGAAAATTCAGAGACACAGTAACGGAAAATAGCATAGCATAAAACAGCACTGAAAAAGATGGACAACCATGGGTGTAAGTAAAATGCACAGTGCATGCTGGAGTTGGGTCAGCACTGAAAACATCAAACTGGGGAGGCTGAATGGTAAAGGGTTGGAGAGAGGATAAGACATTAAGGTGGAGGTAGAAAGGAACAAGAGAGAGCAGGAAGCCACCTTAGGAGATGTCTAAAGGCAGGAAGTGAAGAGGAGAAGCAGAGGTGGAAGGGGAGCAGATTCCAGAGGGAAGGGAGGCGGTAGGAGAAGGTTGTTTGGCCAGCAGAAAATGGAGGGTGGGGAATGGAGAAGAAGCAGAAATCCCTGGAGCAAAGAAAGTAGGAAGAGTGGGGCATGGGGGACATTAGTGAAGAAAGGTAGGATGGAAGAGCCCCAGACCAGTATTTGGCAACAAAGGAACTGTAGCAGGCCTGGCAACATAACGACAGAGAGAGGATGAAGAGGGAAGAGTAGAGGGAGCAGTGATGGATACAGAGGGAGGAACTGGTGGCAAAACAGCAGAAAACATTGCACAGGGTGTCCAGTCTGGCAAGAGAAGAGGGGGAGGGCTGTGCCACAAATTATGTCTACATAGTCAAAGGCTGGGAGAATAATTTTAATTACTAAGTCCCTGCAGACCTGGTGAAAGAGGCAGTCTTTATTTTGATACAGGGCACCAAGCTTGGGATGGAGTTTGGCATGGATGGCATCTGTGTGGGCAGAGAAGTTGAGGTCACTGTAGAGCCACACACCAAGGTACTTGAAGGCAGGGACCACCTCCAGAGTGGTGCCATCTAATGTAGAGAAGGTAGTAACATGGTAGAAACATTGTCAGATGCTCTTAAACAACTACATTCCTTAGAAGACATCGGGAAACAAGGACAAAATTGTTTTTAAAACTACATTGGGAGATATGAGGAGGTAGCCGCAAGGATGTGGATGTTTCCTGGGCTCTTCACTTTTGTTATGGAAACCACTAATGAAGGTTCACACAGGACCTCTGAAGCACTAGGGTGGTAATGAATTGGGTCCATTATTTTGAGGGTGATGCATACTTCTTCCCTGACCAGAAGAGAACATAGATGGAGAGTTGTGATTCATTATTTTAGTCAGAACTCTAGTAAGCAGAAAACGTGATTTGACTTTTGTTAATTTATTGGTTCCAATGTGGACAGCAAGCAAATTATAGCTATGCCATCTGGTCATGCCCGGTGTTACATGCTTATTGGTATCTATAGCAGCTGCATCTCAACAGATATTTAAATGTAATCTTATGAATATATGAACATAGAGAAACAGGAAAAAAGAAGACATTTGGTCTACCAGGTTCTCACCAACTCCATGAGGTATAACCCTGTATTCCATTTTTCTCAAGGTACTAATCTACCCTTACTTTAAAGACATGGACAGTTTCAGCTAGTACTACTTTTGATGAAAGTCTAACAAATCCACCACTCTTTCTGCAAAATATTGCCAAACAAGCTTTCTAAGTCTTATTGCCTTATTGTCCCACTTATGTCCTTGAATTCTCTCATCATTTAAAATATTTAGGGACTTTATCTTATCAAACAGAATTATTCATTTCACCCTTGTCAAAAAAGCTATCAGTCTCCTCTTAATCTTCTTCTTGCCACACAGAAACCTAGTTCATATAGTATTTCCTCATAGTTTCCATCCTCCTGCCATCCATGTGTATTGCTTTACCTTGAACTCTGTCAAGCAAGTCTATAACTTTCCCACACTGCGGAGGTCAAGACTCCTTCTACTCACCTCAATACAGATGCATATCAGCAGTATTAATTTCAAGGTGCATCCTGATAGAAAATAAAATGATTACTATGCATTGGCTACAAGGTTCACCTCCTCTTCAGTCTATGTGGATGCAAACAATGCAGGAATTAAATGGATGGCAAAGAATCACTGCAGTGCTGAGACTCACACCTGATGAGAAACATGATAGTAGTGACCCCATACACAATCATAAAACAGTGTGGTGGCAGTACATTGGATAAACAGGTGCCTCTTACTGTCAGCACACTCTTTTTCCTATACCCATAACTGGAGCGCACTAAAGGGAAGAAATCCCCCACCTCATGACTGGGTTGCTCACCACTAAGTTAAACTTAGGTGAGCTAGATATTAGTGGACACAAACATAGATGTGTACCCAGTAATATGCTTGTCACTGGCCACTAATGGATCTGTGTGTATGGCACAGTGCCAGCCTATGGTCTTGTGCCATGCAACAGGACCATGGAAACATGGCACTGCCATCATTGCTTCCCTCAGCAAACTATTACCTTGATGCCCACTTGTGGGCTGGTGTCCATGACCTTCAGCTGTTATCCCTGTAGTTCGATAGGCCCACCCAAGTATGCATGTAGTATGTCCCATCCCCTATTGTGCACTGCACCACCCCCTTCCATTGCCACATCCCTTCTTCCTGGAGGTCAGCAGCACTGTACGCCAGTTCACCCTTTTCCTTCCAGAACTTTGGTTCGGGTTTGCAAGCCTGAGTCCCTGTAGAACAGTGATGTTGGAGCACCGCAAGCAAGGGTGTAGAGTCTGGCAAGAGTCTGAATCTAGCTTATTATCTAGTTTACATGCTAGACCCAAATAACCATGCCCAGCCCTACCCCTTTCTACACACAGATGCAATACTATGAGCAACCAGACACACAAAGGCAAGGCAGTTTTCATTTTGTGTAGTGGCCCATCCAAAGGGCTCTGGGTACTTTAAAAATAGTACGGTGTAAATAGCATCAATCAGGATAGTATACTGAAATAATAAAAAGACTTTAATATCAAGGAGGTCAAGGACCAGAAGTACAGTTTCAGATAGGCTTACACAAGATCAAATGCCTGCATGAACAAGCCAGTCTTCAGCCCCTTTTGAAATTCCTCCACCAAGGGTGAATTCCTTAGGTAAGATGATGATGAATTCCATAGAAGTGGAGTCTCCACTGAGAAGGCCCTATCTCCCAGTTATCTGAAGCACGATCTTAGGATAGCCAAATGGTTGCCCTCAGTGGGGCAGAGAAGGAGGCCATGTGTACATATGGCTAAGAGGTCTTTCAAGTGGCTCAGGCCCAGTCCATGCTAGGCCTTGTATGATATCGCTGTCTTGAAGGTGGTGCTGAAGCCTTGCAACACTGTAAATGGGGGCAACACAGAATATTGACACAAAGTGGTTGTTTCAGCCACTTTATACCAGTAAAGTGCAATTGTGTGGAGGGAATCTGATGACTTCACCTTACACTATGGAGAGAAAAGAAGGCAGTGTCAGCTGCAGGAAATGGGTCTCCAGATGCCATATTACTATTAATATTGATATTTACACTATGTCATTAGTTATAATTATACAGAGGTCAATTGGTACAGGGGAATGTGCTGCATATAGATAGGGCCATCATTGTCCCCAGTGGTCATAAAGCGTAATTTCAGCAGCGGCACTACAGAGTCTGAATAATCTTACAGAAAAATCACCATATTCATGCTTTGAATTGTCTACATTGTTCTGTATGTAACATGTACACTGTATTGTTATTCATTGACTATTTCTGTATCTTTTGCTTTGCTTGTCCTAGGTCATTCCTAAAAATGGGAAGTTATTCTCAGTGTACTAGCTGAGTTAAAGCAGCAGTGCAACAAAAAATATTTTTTCCAAAATGTTTGAGCTACAGTTATTAAAAATATTAGCATACTTGTCATTTCCACTTTACTAGGTACCTCCTATGCTGAACACCAACACTTTTTTAATGTTCTCGATTCTAACCCCTGCCAGGTCTACAATGAGATTTCAAAGCTAAATGTGGTGGCCAACATTTTTTCCTGAGGAAAAAAAAACTAAGTTGAAACATTTCAAATACTTAACTGTAGTGGAACTAGTAACTTTTACCAGCACATAAAACTGGAAGATGCCTGGAACCTGTTACTGTGAAAAAATGGTAGGGTCAAGTTTTTTACCCAATTTCATTGCACTGCTGATTCAAATAAAATTAAATTTGAAGTTAATTTAAATCACACCTATCCTAGGATGATAACAGTGTTAAGGCAAACAAGTCCCAGATCTTGACACTTTTAAGGGATAAAGTAAATTTCCAGCTCCAGCCTTAAACTATTCCAGCAGCTCAAATTATTCTCATACCAGCTTGATACAGTGTCTGCTGTTAATTAAATGGTGTGGTGCAGGGGTGTCAGAACATTGCAAAAAGTGGGAGGTGGTGGACATTTCAAAGGGCACTGACAGCTGGTTAAAGGTGTGGCAGGGGATGTATGACAGGGCAATTAAAGCTTAAAGTGCAGAAAGGGCTCCCCTCCCCCACGCTGCTCTATTTGTCTGGTGCAGATGGTATAGTAGTTAACCAATACTATTACATTTGAAAAATTAGGGTGGGCTCAGTCTCTGGCCAAGTTCTAATGGAGTATTCATTGACAAGCTGTCTATCAGTCCAGAGAGCAGGAGAAATCTTTCTAGCTAGACGTGATTGTTGGTATAAAAACTAGAAACTCATCTGATTGAAAAGAGAATCCTCATTGTTTTAACTGCTAAAAAAGAACAGTAAAAACATAATTTATTCAAGCTCTAACCTTCTATCCAAGCTAACTATGAACTGTAGACTGTACATTTCTGGGTACAGTGAGGAGGGCCCTTCACAACCTACAGTAGCTGCTGCCTTTCCAAATCAATGATGCACACTGCCACCTCATTGCCGCTAGCTTACCTGTAGTCTGGTCTTGTGGATTCAGTGATTTAGGATGGCCCTAATTAACTTTCCCGGCTGCCCCTCTGTTTCAGAGTCATTGCTCCCTCATACTGCATACTGCATTCAGGGTCCAGTTTCCTCCTGTGACTCTCTTGTTCCATCTGTAAAACCCAAGATCCCTGTGGGTTCCTAGATAAGGAAAAAGGGTTGTTTAGGCACCTAAAGGCTAATCACAGGGCTCCCCCTGGCTTCAGTGCCATGAGTCAAATGCATTGGTGCCCCGGTGGGAGAGGCTTATTGCAGCACCACATGTTAAGCTGCAGGGTTTCCAGAGCAGTCTGTCTGTGAAGATCCTCATAGACAGAGCAGTCGACATTTTTCCCTGCTTTGTCAGACTGCATTTCTCCAGAGAAGGGACAAATCCAACTTGAAGATGACGTGACAGCAGATGTTCCTTCAATAATCCACTTATCAGGGGTGAAGGCAGACGTTTGATGCCATGGGATTTGTGAGTACTCTGTACACAAAGCAAAAAGACTTTTGAATGGTGTCAGCAAATGAATGGTTCTCTGTACTCCAGTCTGACTAATAAGATATCTCTTTTGGGAGCTGTATTTTGCAAATACTTGTATTCTGGGAATTCAAGTCAGTGGCAGAGCCAGGTTTGGGAGCATTTGGGAGCCAGGGGAGGCCATTCAAGTCAATCACTGGCTCCACAATGGGCACAAATCAGTGAATAAAGATGGTGGTGGGGTGCCACTACTCACACTGGGGCAGCCAGGAGGGGCAACCGCTCCCCCAGCCTCCCCCCAGCTCCGCCACAGATTCAAGTATTCCTCTAAGTTCAAGACAAGAGGGAGGACCCAACAGTCCATTTATTTTCCTGTCTGGAGGTAGACAGTGACCCAGGCTCAACAGAATGAGTATTCCTGTATTGGATATGGGGAAGGTGAGAAAGTGAATGGATTGCCACCTCCACAGCTGCCCCTTAATCGAGGATCACAGTCTCTCATGGTCCTTCCTGAGATCAGGTCTCTGTGCTAGGAGAAGTGCTCAGTGCCTGTAAAAGGAACAACACTGTTTGAAGTTTAAATTGCTCATGCTGATTGCAATGAAGTGAGATGTCAGTGAACAAGAAAAGTAATGGCATACATTATGGGGGGCTACAGTAAATAATGGACTAGTTATGCTTGTCCTGACCCACTATGAGGCACCCACTGGTGCCCTGATTTTTCATGGAATTGTATCAACTTTTAGACAGAAAAGTGGAATTTCAAAATTCATGTGAACTGTAGTGCCCTAAATGAGTGCAGCCTCCTGGTGGGTGTGGTGACAGACAGCCAGCTCAGAGATAGAAATTTGGTAGAAGGTGGCAATAAAGAGGTACTGATGGACTCTGCAGTTTTGGGTGGACATTGGAATTTCAGGGTGTTAACATTCAATGGTGGCCCTCTGAACCCTTTGTCGGTATTCCTCCAAATTTTGACTTTGTGTTCGAACCTGTGACAGCTCTCTCCCATGATTAGGATGACCCTTCTGTAACCATACTATCAGGGGCTATAGGTGTTACACATTTCAACTCCTCCAACTCCTTTGTCATAGCACCTTGTCCTCCCTTCACATATCTGGCCCTTTCTATTGCTGCAAATTCCATTCTACCCCCCCAACCCAACCCAACCAAGTATTCTTTCTCTGTTCTTTCTTCACAATAATCCTCCTGAGTGAAGAACTGCCAAGGGAGTATATTGAACACCAAAACTACATTTTTAATAATTAACTGAGTCACTCAGAAAAAAGCTTCTGAACAGCCCTTTTACATGACACAGTACTAGTCTAGGAGGGTTCTAAAGTTATCTACACTGCTTTCCTGTCCCATCACTACTTATTCTAATTCATGACTGGAACAATTTTTTTTATTTTGTTGTTTAACCAGGTATAGCACACTAAGCTGAAAGCTTTTTTACAGGAGCAACCTGGGAGCACAAGGAGGTTAGGTGACTTGCTCAGGGTCACACAGTATGCAGGTGGATGCTATAGGATTCAAACCCAGGTGTGGTCTGCTGGATGTCACCAGATTTGTAGTTCAAAGCCTTAGACCACTGTGCTATACTGCCTCAAATACAAAGTACAAGTTCAAAATTTAGAAATCTGCATGCATAACCAGCAGTATTAATTAAAACAGCTATTACTTCTTTAGAAATGTAAAAAAAAACACTGTGTAGGTATTAAAAATGAACTTGACTCTTCTTCGGGGAAACAGAGTGAGAAATGCCAAAGGCTGCAATAACTATACCAGTGCAGTCTGGCCAGGAGTGCCGAACAGAACGCATCCAAGAGATGATTTATGGCCATCAGTTTGTAGTCTGGCATAGTTCTGTACAAACTACTTACAGTATTTGATTAAAAGAATATGAATGGATTGTAAAGCAATTAACTATTCATAAGGACATCATTGAGAGACAAAAACTATTACTTGAGTTTATTACTCTTTATAAAATGGGACAGCGGTGGGGCCAGAGGGTGGCCATGAGGTAGCTTGTCATGCTACCATGCAGGTGGCCTGAGTTTCATTGTGATGTCAGATATCTGTATTCCAAAGTTCAGGAGGTATGTGCTGCCCATGGCAGCGCTTTTCCTCTCTGGGGGCAGGGAGCACATTGTGTCACTCCACAAGCAACTCCCATGGACGGGCTGAGAGCCATCTGGCACATTATGTGCCAATGCTCCAGCTGTGGCAATGCATGGAGATGGGTGCATCAGACAAGAAGGGAGTGGAAGAAGAAGACAATGCTGGGAGCACATGTATGTCAGTTATCAGACACACGTGTGCTAGAACTGCAAAAGCAGGTCAGAGAGAAAGAGAAAACAAATGGAAAATGGCTCCAGGACAGGGTTTCTGGTTCTAGTGCTGCTTCCCCAGATCCTCAGACACTGCCTGGCCCATCAACTCCACATGAACTTCTCCTTCCAAGGAAAGATGTAGTTGACAATGCTGTTGGGGAAGGGGAGATAAGTCACAGAGTGCCACGAGACAAGGGCAGATTTGAGGCAGGGTATACAGGAGGCAAAATAGGTCCAGGTGCTGGTCCAGCATAGTGAGAACAATACAGAATTAAAAAAAAATGACACAGACAAACCCTGCACTGTCATTGGTGGAATGGGATCATATGACCATGCAGACATAGACCACTGTACCTTCCCTCTATATCTGCATCTCCATGAGTGAGACATCAGTCATCCACTACAAAATTATAGTTTCAGCAGTCTTACAGTTTTAAATATGTGCAGGAGATCAGTTTAAGCTCAGATTCAGTTCACTGCATGGCAGTATAAATAAACTTCTGTATCTTAGCAATGCAAAAAGCAATACTCATAATCTAATAATCATAATCTAAGAGTTGTGTAGAACTCTGTGGTAATAATACACCCTATTTCTAAAAAGAGAAACAAAACAACCATACCACAGCAAAATGAACAAATATCAATTCACTGTTGAAGTTCATTTTAGAAAGAATTTGGCTTGTTTCTTACATTTTAGGCCAAGACCATTTTATAAGCATAATAACACATTCCAGGTTGCATGATTAAGCTGTACTGCTGCACTTTCTGGTTAGTGGAAGGCATTTAACTGCACCTTGTGTTTCACGATGCAGCCAGGGTGTGCAGTAGTATAGCTTATGGCATGTGCAAGAAGAATCCCATACAGTTATTGCAAGACTCAGTCATGATTGCAGGTTAATTAAGCAGTAAGGCATGATGGGGCATGGGTTATTGAGGAATTTACCCACACCTCATGTGGTGTGCCACGAGGCACAGTTGAGTGACTTTACCTCATGAGAAGTGGATAATCCCCCAAGTACTGACATTCTGGAGTACCGTATCGTAATTGTACAATGGACCCATATATAAAAAAAATTATAAATGTAAATGAAAGCTCAAGAGGTTTAAGCTGCCATGGCAACCTCGAGATGATTAGACAAACTGGTTGCCAATAAATGAACCATACATTATCTTTTATAGTGTATAGTCCCATAAAGAGAGGAAAAAAGGAAGCAGGTACCTTACTTTAAAGTTATTTCTGTCACCGCCGCTCTGTTACAGGTCAAGTTCTCACTGCCGCAGCCATTTCAGGAAGGCTGTCGCTTCATGTAGCATGCATGCACAGAGCAATCCCCATTGTTATACCATCAATGTGAAGTACCATTGAGGGGTTAACAACAAAGTGAGGTCACATTGATGGTATAACAACCCTGGTAAAAGATTTTGGCAGATAACAATGTTCTACCATACTAACATACTAAGAAGCTAGCAGAGTAGGCCTTATGGTCTATCGAGTCTGTTTGGGGATCAGTGCTCGTTTAGGGCACCATTTTCTGCCCTCCCTCCCCAAAGTCCCCCTTCCCTTCTCCTGACTGTGCCGCCCCCCTCAATGCTGACTCCTGATACATTATCATGTTTTTTATAAATGCCTTTCCTCTGCCAAGGGTTACTGCAGAATTTACCCACAGGTAAAGACCTAAACTGACCTATCAGGTTACAGGATTTTGTTATGTTCATTGTATAATACTGAGGCCACCTGAGTGTTGCGTTGGTTGTGAAGGTGGGACGCTTGGCTCCTACAGACTGCTGGCACAGGCCACATGGCATTTGTGTACTCCTCAGATGGGTGATCATAGAGCAGGAGGTATGATCATTTGCTGGGAAAGCAGCATCTTGCCTATCCTCCCAGTTGGAAGAAGATTCAGTCATGGCTGTGATGATCAATTGGTGATAGTGGGACTTGGTGAACTGGGGTAAATTATGAAGAAAACAAAAACCAAAAACCAACACAATCTTAATAAATATCTCCCTAATTATCAAAATTGCCAAGTCCAAAAATGTCAGTGGGACTTCTTCTCAGTAGAAACTGTTTTTCTGCATTCCAAAGGGGGGTGGGGTAGTTCTACCATCACAAGGTTGATTCCTTAGGAAAAGAAGAACTGATTTGCATCCTCAGTGCAAAGCGAGAAAAAAGCAAAAGGAATTTAATTGTCTCTTCACAGTTTAGAAGCTCATCACATTTACAAATTGAGGGAGTGCTCCCAACCAATCGGAGTGCTCCTTTCCTCTGTGCGTGAGGCACTCTTATTCTGTGAGGAGTGTCTCATGTACAGCTGCCCTGGGAATGGGCACATTCAGGAAGGTCTTTAAAAACAAATGTCTTATTGATGGAGCGTGATCAATAATATATTAATACCGCCAACGAGCCCACTCTTACGGTGTAAGGGTGGTCTCACTTATACTCTTAGGGAACCAGAACTGCTCATTTTCAGTGCGCAGTTCTCATACCCTAAGAATGCATGTGGGACCACTCTTACAATAATAAATGTTGTCTTGGCAGCAGTAGTAACATGCATTAGAAAACTACAGGAAAAAAGTTAGAATGTTGCTGAAAACTCAAGCTGAAACCTACTGTCGGTCTCATAGAATAACAGTTTGAGGTGAGGGATAAAAGATTGACCCTACTATAATACAGAAGTGACTTTTCTGGAAAAATCTACAGATTCCATGTCTTGTTTATCAAGGACCCTGAGGAACCCTAAGGTGTGAGCATCTGTCTTTGGTTAAATAAACACCTGGCTTGTCCCAATGTATTTTAAAACCTTTTCAATACATCCGTGACTTGAATGGCTTTAGAGCTGCAGTGCCTCTCATCAGGACCCTTATTTGGATCTCCAATTTGGCATTAATTTCACAAGATATTTACCTAGGATTCGCCAACCTATATGCAACATCTTATTTTCAGTAAGATCCAGATGCAGCCCTGTTGTAGAGTTGTGTGAACTACAGAAGAGGAAGGTCAAATGACCTGCATGTGATCATACAGTGAGTGATTAGTTTGTCATGGGATATAATCATGGAATCTGCTGTTTCAAAGTTCAGTTCAGCCACTAGATTCATGATGCCTTCTACCACAGTACCTCCCCTCATGTTCTGCAGCTCCATGAGCAAGACATCACTTATCCACTCCAAAATGACCATTCAGATAATCTCGCTGTTTTATGTATGGTCAGTAGACCCTTTAATCCACCTCACACTAGGTATGTTTTTGTATGATCAATAAATCCTTTAATCCACCACACACTTCACAGAAACGTAGAAAATGACGGCAGATAAGGACTGCTAGGCCCACCCAGTCTACCTGTTTTCGTACCTGCATCAGCTGTCGCTGACCCTACTTGGTCATCTTCTTTAGCCTCTCATTCCCACCTCTAAGGTTCCATTATGCTTATCCCATGCATGTTTGAATCCCCCCACTGTACTAGCTCCCACCACCTCCTGGGATAGGCTATTCCATGTGCCCACCACCCTTTCTGTGAAGAAAAGCTTCCTCACATTCCTCCTTATACTGCACCCCCTCTAATCTCATATCGTGCCCCTCATCCTTGTACATCTCCTATACTGTAAGATGTCTCCCACTTGCACTTCATTTATGCCTTTAAGATACTTGGAGGTTTCTATCATATCTCCCCACTCCCACCTCTCTTCCAGTGAATAAATATTGAGGTCTTTTAATCTCTCCTCATACGTCTTCTGCAGGAAGCCCTGCACCATTTTAGTCGCCCTTCTCTGAAGTGCCTCTACCCTGTCTATGTCCTTATGTAGATGTGGCCTCCAGAACTGTACTCCATACTCCTGATGAGGTCTCACCAGTGTTTTGTACAGTGGCATCACCACCTCCCTTCTTCTGCTAGTGATCCCCCTTCCTATGCACCCCAACATGGCTCTGGCCCTTCCCACAGCCTTTGTACACTGTTTGGCCATCTTTAAGTCATTTGAGATGATTATCCCTAAGTCCCTTTCTTCCCTGGTGACCGTCAGTAGCTTCCCCCACCCCACTCCACCCCCACATCATCATGTAAAACTCCTCTGGGTTTCTGAGAACCAGGTGCATGATTTTTCACTTCTTTGCTTTACAGTTTAGTTGCCACACTTGGGACCATATTTCCAGCCTTCCTAGGTCCCTCCTCATTTTCTCGACCCCCTCTGGAGTGTCTACCCTGTTACAGATCTTGGTCTCATCTGCAAATAGGCAAACCTTCCCTTCCAGCCTTTCAGCATTGTCACTGATGAAGATATTAAAAAGGACTGGCCCCAGGACTAATCCCTGAGGCACTCCACTGGTCACCCCCTTTCCTCAGATTGGATCCCATTTACCACCATCCTCTGCTTCCTGTTTCTCAATCAGTTTCTAACCCAGTTCCCCACCTTGTAGCCCACCCCCAGACTACCCAACTTATTAACCAGTCTTCTATGTGGAATGGTGTAGAAGGCCTTACTAAAATCAAGGTAGGCGACATCCACTGCTCCCCCCGATCCACCTCCTTCGTCACCCAATCAAAAAATGTCTATCAGGTTTGTTTGACATGACCTTTCTGCTGTGAATCCATGTTGCCTCAGATCCTGTGCTCTGCTGAATTCCAAGTGTTCCACAATCCTTTTCTTAAACAGTGCCTCCATAATCTTGCCCACTACTGAGGTGAGGCTGACCAGCCTATAGTTTCTTGCTTCCTCCCTGCTTCCACTCTTGTGAAGAGGGACTACATGTGCCCTCTTCCAGTCCTCTGGAACCACAGCTGTATTGAGCAACTCAGTAAACAGGGCCACCATCAGTGCTGCTAGCACCATCCATAGTTCCTTTAATATCCTAGGGTGTATACCATCTGGTCCCATTGCTTAGTCCACCCTTAGTTTTGTGAGTTCATCTAGTGCCCTCTCTTCATTAAGCGGACTGGTGTTTACCTTCCTCCCCCCTTTCTTTCTAATGCCTAGCTGTGGTCCCTGTCCCTCCCCTGCTTCAGTGAATACTGAGCGGAAGTATTTATTCAGTACTGTCACTTCTTCTAGGTCTCCCTCCACACACTTCCCTTCTTCCCCTCTTAGTCTTACAATCCCACCCCTGGCCTTCCTTCTTTCAATGATGTGCTTATAAAATGTCTTGTCTCCTTTCTTTACCATCTGTGCCAGTCTTTCCTCAGTTTGCACCTTGGAACTCCTAACTGTTTTCCCTGCTTCCTTCTGTCTATCTAGATACACTTTACTATACTGGATACACTTTACTTTACTATGTCTATCTAGATACACTGTCACTCTAGATAACCCTTTCCTCTTTTGTCTGTGTCCCCTTGCATTTTCTGAAAGTCACCTTTTTGGCCCTTACTTCTCTGCCACCTCCCTCAAGAACCATAGTGGTCTATTCCTTCTCTTGCCCTTGTTTCTCAGCCTAATGCACTGATTTGTCACCTCCACTATGACTCCTTTTAGGTGTGCCCACTGCTTCTCAACGCCCTCCCCCTCTTGCATCCCTTTCCTCCAGGGCTTCTTTGATCCTTATCCCCATCTTGGCAAAGCCTGCTCTCCTCAAAATCCAATACCCTTGCTTTTGTGTGGCTTGACTGTGCCACGATACCAATATTAAACCACACTATGTGGTGGTTGCTGGTCCCTAGGTGCCTGTCCACCCTGAGTTCTGTGATTCTGTCACCTTTGGTCAGTACGAGGTCCAAAATTACCTTGTCCCTGGTGGGTTCATACACTAACTGTCTGAGGCCTGCCTCCTGCAAGGATTCCATGATGTCTCGGCTCCTGGCTGAGGCAGCTGCTGGGCTGGTCCAATCCATGTCTGGCATGTTAAAATTGCCCAGCAGCAGTACCTCTCCTTTTGCTGCAATCCCGTGTATTTTTTCCACTAGCTCCCTATCTACCTCCTCCCCCTGTTCTGGAGGCCTGTAGATCACTCCTGTGTGAATTGCTGTGCCATTGCCTGCCTCAAGAGTGACCTGCAGTGCCTCAGCCTCCTGCTTACCCTGTACTGCCATTGCTTTAATGCCCTCCCCGACGTAAAGAGCCACCCCTCCCCCTTCTTTCCCTCCTGATCCTTTCTGCATAGAGCATAACCTGTCATACTTTCCTCCCAGTCGTGGTTTCCAGTGAACTGCGTCTCGGTAATTGCCACTACTGGTATGTCCAGGTCCACCTCTGCCATCAAGGCCATCAGATCTGGGATCTTATTTCCCAGACTGCAGGCATTTGTATACATGGCTTTCCAAGTTTCACTGCTTAGCTTCCCTTCATTTCCGCTTTTGCCTATTTGTCCCCTCTTTTCAAATTTATTTTTTATCTTTTGTTGCCTCCCTTCCTCTTCCATACCCCTTATAATGAGTTCCGGTATATCTGCCATCAACATTTCCTCCTGATCCTCCTCTCTGGGCTCTCTAACCCGTGGGGGTGAGCTTCTTGAGTCCCTCTGCACCAATCCCCCCCTCCAGCTAGTTTAAATGCTTGCCAGTGAAGCATCTAAACCATTTATTAAGTACGTTGGTCCCCTTCCTGGAAGTATGCAGGCCGTCACCCCTGTACAGGTTCACATAGCCTCAGGTTGGTCCCCAGTCCCAAATGAAGTTGAAACCCTGCTTTCTGCACTGGATCTCCAACCAAGCATTGAAGTTCCTGGTGCGGAGATCCCTAGCCTCCCCCTTGCTATGGACAGGCAGCATGCTTGAGAAGGTCATGGAGCTTGCTGACATCCCAGGCCACTCCCCAGCTCCCTGAAATCCTCCTGCACTCTTCCTATCTCTGCCTTATCCCCAGCCAGATAATTGGTCCCCAGATGGACAATGACATCCAGCTCCCCCCCACCTTGCTACTGCCCTAGCGATCCTCTGCATCTATTTACCATTTCTCCAAGCTGTGCCTCCTAGTAGTCACTTCACCTCCCTTCCTCTCCTTCTCTCTACCTGCCCCCAACTCCACATCATGGATGATGAAATTCCCCACCAGGAGTAGCTTTCTCTTCCTTTGGGGTCCTCTATCACTAGCCCTTGGGGCTCCATCAAGGAGGTCCCACTCATCCTCCCTGGGTATAACTTTGGGTGTCCCTGTGGGGCCTTCCCATTCCTCCAGCACAGTGTAGGAGTTTTTCAGTTGCACTGTCTGGGGAATGTGTCTCTGACCCACCTCCTACCCTGCCTAAGCCCCTCATAGTCCAACCACTCCTCCTGCTGGGCAACCTTTGAGGTTGTGAGTGTGGATTCAGTGGCCTCTGGGTGAGGGAGGACACTCCCTGAATCCTGGCCAACTCAGCCTGGAGACTGGCAACCTTCACCCTCAGCCCAGAGAGGTGCCTGCAGATGGGGCAGCACCACAGCATCCAAAAGATCCTCCTAAAGACTGCTGCCCCACAGCCACTGCACTGCACCATTCCCAGCATCTTCCCCTTTTTGACTGCCTGTCACTACACTGACTGTTCTAAGGGTACCCTCTGTCTGCAACTACGGTGCCCGCTATCCACAGTATTTCTTGCTTCAGTAATTTTACCTCCTAGCCCCTAGTCCCAATCTTAGTCTAGACCCCAACTGTAATTATGTTTTTTTTCTTCTTCCTCTTTTCTAATTTCCTTCTACTCTCTTACTTTTTTTTGCCCTCTTGAATGAGAGTTTTCCCAGTCGAGGGCACAAATTACACACTATTTAGGTGACCTCAGTTCAGTTGGCAATCTGTTCCTCCTCTAACCTGTGTTTGAGCAGGAAGTACCCAAGTGCCTTCTGGATATTTCACCAGAGGGGTAGACGAGCCTGGGGTGGGTGGGATGGAGAGGGTGGGTAGGTCTATCAGCCTGAGCTTCCTCAGAGATGCTCTGTTCCCAAAAACAATCAGCTGCAACAAACCCACAGTGTAATACAAGCAGCTGTAACAAACCCTCAGGATAATATAATCAACAGCAACAAACCCTCAGCATAATACAAACACCAGCAATAATGAACCCTTGGCACAAGACAACAGTAAAATGTCTAGAAAAATTGTATCCCGATGCTGTAAGTAGATAAAACAACAAAAAATCTGTAGCTTATCTCCCGGTCTCCTAGCCCCTCAGTGTTGTCTCTCTCTCCCTCCCTCCAGTCTTTTAGGAAGTGCAACATCCCATGAATGTAGTGAAGGTCAGGTTTTCCAAGGTTCAACCATCAATCCCCTGACCTGTAAGACACTGTGCGTGTTTTATGTATGGTTAGTAGATCCTTTATTCTGCCTCACACTAGCCATGTTCTTGTATGGTGAGTAGATCCTTTATTCCACCTCACATTAGGGATGTTTTCACATGGTCTATAGATCCTTTATTCTGCCTCACACTAGGCATGTTTTTGTATGGTCTGTAGATCCTTTATTCCACCTCACACTAGGCATGCTTTTGTATGGTCTGTAGATCCTTTATTCCATCTCACATTAGGCATGTGTTTGTATGTTCTGTAGATCCTTTATTCCGTCTCACACTAGGCATGTGTTTGTATGTTCTGTAGATCCTTTATTCCGTCTCACACTAGGCATGTGTTTGTATGTTCTGTAGATCCTTTATTCTGCCTCACATTAGGGATGTTTTCATATGGTCTGTAGATCCTTTATTCTGCCTCACACTAGGCATGTTTTTGTATGGTCTGTAGATCCTTTATTCCACCTCACATTAGGGATGTTTTCATATGGTCTGTAGATCCTTTATTCTGCCTGACACTAGGCATGTTTTTGTATGTTCTGTAGATCCTTTATTCCACCTCACACTAGGCATGCTTTTGTATGGTTTGTAGATCCTTTATTCCACCTCACATTAGGGATGTTTTCATATGGTCTGTAGATCCTTTATTCTGCCTCACACTAGGCATGTTTTTGTATGGTCTGTAGATCCTTTATTCCACCTCACACTAGGCATGCTTTTGTATGGTTTGTAGATCCTTTATTCCATCTCACATTAGGCATGTTTTTGTATGTTCTGTAGATCCTTTATTCTGCCTCACACTAGGTATATTTTTGTATGGCAGTAGATCCTTTATTGTGCCTCACATTAGCCATGTTTTTGTATAGTCAGTAAATTCTGTACTCCACCTCACACTAGGCATGTTTTTGTATAGTCAGTAAATTCTGTACTCCATCTCACACTAGGCATGTTTTTGTATAGTCAGTAAATTCTGTACTCCACCTCACACTAGGCATGTTTTTGTATAGTCAGTAAATTCTGTACTCCACCTCACACTAGGCATGTTTTATGTATGATTAGTAGATCCTTTATTTACCTCATACTAGGCA
Source organism: Neoceratodus forsteri (assembly GCA_016271365.2). Classification (NCBI taxonomy): domain Eukaryota; kingdom Metazoa; phylum Chordata; order Ceratodontiformes; family Ceratodontidae; genus Neoceratodus; species Neoceratodus forsteri. The sequence continues at coordinate 440,308,847 of CM057453.1, forward strand.
TGCTTTTGTATGGTCAGTAGATCCTTTATTTCATCTCACACTAGACATGTTTTTGTATGGTCAGTAGATCCTGTACTCTACCTCACACTAGCCATGTTTTATGTATGGTCAATAGATTCCCTTATTCCACCTCCCACTAGGCATGTTTTTGTGTGGTCAGTAGATCCTTTATTCCACCTCACACTAGGCATGTTTTTGTATGGTCAGTAGATCCTGTACTACATCTCACACTAGGCATGTTTTTGTATGGTCAGTAGATCCTGTACTACACCTCACAATAGACAAGTTTAATGTATGGTCAGTAGATCCTTTATTCTACCTCACATTAGGCTTGTTTTACATATGGTAAGTAGATCCTTCACCCCACCTCACACTAGGCATGTTTTATGTATGGTCTGTAGATCCTTTACTCCACCTCACACTAGGCATGTTTTTGTATAGTCAGTAGATCCTTTATTCCACCTCACACTAGGTATGTTTTTGGAAGTTAAATTATTTAGTACACTTTTTCTTGAACGTTTTTAACTGAACTGACAGGCTACTGGGCATGTTAGATGTTCTATAGACTGGTCGTCTTCTGTTGTTTTCTGCTTGGAAAATACAACAGATAAGGCACATCTTGATCCCTGCAGAACATGTTTGGTAGACTTTAAAGAGCAGCTGATGCTTTCAGGAGAACTTTAACAAAACGTAATATTTAGACACAGTTCAGCTTGTATTTCACATTAATTCTATATTCCTACTCCCCATTATTTATTACTGATGTAATTTGCATGAAAACAGGATGTTTGCTTCTGAAGATTTCACCTATTCCTGTTACTTTCACCCTACCTGAAGTCAGAATGTGCTGCTTATCACATAACAGTTACTCCCATGTAAACAGATTGTGATGTCACAAAAGAGGATTATGACTTGAAGTAGGGAGTAAGCTATAGGGGCAGATGAACTTTGAGGTTTACAGATTATGTATTCATCAAAATTTCCTCAGTAATAAATAATGTTAAGGAGAAATCTATAAAATATATATGTAATACAAGCTGAATTGTGACTAAATTGGGCTGGTAGTATAGCCTAGAGGTTAGAGGAATGAGGTGTGAATGAGCTTGATACATCCAGCAGACCAGACTTGAATTTGATTCAGACAACCTCCCCTTGCATACTGTGTGACTCTGAGCAAGTCACTTAACTGCCCAGTGCTCCCAGGTCACCCCAGAAAACAGGCATTTGTGCCTAGTGGGCCTTACCTGGTTACCAAAGACTTAAATAAATAAAATTTAAAAAATATATATTATGTTTTTCAACATTTTCTTTGAGGCATCAGCAGCTCTTTTAAGCAGTGACATTGTGGCCATATGGCATTGTGATGTCATAACAGTGAAAATATGATTCTGACTTCCAAATAGTGTGCTGCATTAAGGCATCCAGGCTAGCAGCAAGCCATGAACTCCCAAATGCAAGATTTCCTGCGCTCTCGGCAGACTCCAAAATCAAGAAACTAAGACATGTAAGTAAACACTAAATAGGACTAAAATAACCTCTTGTCCACATGATTCTGACATTTTCCAGCTCTTCATTTGGGGCTATCAATAAGCAGAGCTGAAGAATATAATGCTGAATTAAAATAACCCTCACGTGTATCCTGGCATTGCTCCATAAACTCGCAATGTTACCCTTCTGTTACATATTGTGAAGCCAGTGACTGAGTAAAAAAGTAACTGCATCCATCTGAGCTGATTAATCATTTGGGAACACAGTACTGAGTTCAGATTGAGGAGCTAATGGGTTACAGTATGTAGTGGAATATCTCCTTTCATTCAGCAGGCAGCCATTACACAGCAATAAACAATACCCACAACCTTATCTAACTGGGTGGCCCCATGAAGTCCTAAATAAAAATCTCCAGTCACAACATCGCCTCAGTTCGAAATGCTGACCTGCTCTCCCCTTCCTACACATTTGGAGCCACATATTAAAAACATTCATACAGTGAAATGTGGTTGCCCCTGCAAAATTTCACAACACTTTTATTTTAACCAAACACTGCCAGCCCAGAATTTTTGGAGACATCACTGGAATTTACAACAGCTACAGATTCTGCTGATGCATGTCCCAGGATACCCAGGGCAGACAGATATCTAACTAAAAAATTGTTAAATTTGCTAGGACAATCAGATCGCATGTGTGAATGTTTTGGGTCCTTAATTTTTGTTTGGCATGAAGCTTTTTGTAAAGGCGATCGGATGTTCAGCCCTTCCCCAACAGTGTCTTAACCCACAATGATTGGAAAAATGTCGGAAGCTGTCTCATCCTTGTTTCTCTTTAAATACATCCCATAGGCATATCCAGGAAACAGCAGTTCCTTGCAGTGATGGAAAATGCTGTGGCATATTCACCCTATGTCGTGCCAGCTGTATTTGTGTATAGAAAGCTGGACACAGGGGTGGGTGGAGGGGAACTTGGGAAGTGGGAAGGCATAAATAAGCTATTGTTATGCTTATCCTTACCAATTCATGTTGTGTAAAAAGGAACGCCTTCCCATGCCATATTAATAAATTATTGTGAAATGCTGGTGAAGCAATTCCTGGTCCCAACAACTGAGAATTTAAATGTAATCAGCTATTTCTCACGACACATGTCTGTTACATTTAGAAATCTGGCACAGGGACCCTTTGGAAATAAGAAACAAATCTCCACCCCTTAGTTTGCTTGTTCGTACCTCTGTTTCCCAACATACTGCTCAGAGAACCCTTCACTTTAAGCAGGCTTCTTGTCAGTAGCATCATTTCATCAGAATCATAAGGGTTGCAAAGTCCCATTTAAGTAGAATCATAGGGTCTGCAAAGCTCCCCACTCACAACATTGTATATCAATAAATACTAAGGAAACCTTGTTTTATGGGTTCCCGGGGGGTGCAATGGCCATCATAGGGGTTGCAAAGTAATCATAGGGGTCTCAACCGCAACCACTGGCTACCCCCTAAATGACTCCCCTGCTCTTGTTTCAATTTACATAAAAAAAAACAACTTTTGAACCATCCCACTGTTATGTAAGGAAATAAAACAAGCATTTGTCAATGCCGAATGTTTGCTTGCTGGCATTGGCAGTGGTAGTGTAGAAGTTACAGAGCTGCATAATAGAAATGGCAGTGAAGTATTGAACTGAAGCCAACCCCACCACCACCCTGCAGAGAGTGACAGGCATTGGGGTGTGTCTTTGGGTCATCAGGCATAATGGCCATGCCATTTCACCACACCCTATCCTGCAGACACTGACAAGTGTCACGGTGTGCCTTGGGGTCTTTGGCCCTTATGCGCACCCCATTCCATCAGGAAATATGGTGAGATGGGTGCAGTACAGGAGAATGGGGTGAACTTTGGGGCTGAAGAGTCCAAGGCATACCTCGATGCCTCTCACTGGCTGCAGGATGTGGAATGGTATGAGCATTACAGGCAAGAATCCCAAGTCACACCCCTGATGCCTGTCATTCTCTACAGGGTGGGGCGTTATGGTTGGAAACCCTAACACCTCAGGCATTCGTTGGTATTTTCACTCCAAATTTTCAACATGTTTTTTGTGACCCCCACCTCATGAACAGTGGCAATATCAGTTTGTTAGCGAAGCTGCTTATGCACAGCGACTACAGCATTGACATTTAGCACCACAGGTGCAAAAACACATTCCGAACAGGATGTGAAAATGACAACTGTATTGTTCATGGGAGGTGTAAAAATGGCAATGTTGCAAATCTGCAGTAAAAATATTAAAAAAACTGGTGAAGTCACGAGCGTGCATATAAACTGTGCAATGCACACCCGTAATGTAATTAGGTTGGGGATTTTTTACAGCAGATTGTCAACACAGGCATTTTGGGACCTCCGATCATGAACAGTGTCACTGTGATTTTCTTTATCTGTCCTGAACAATGATTTCCCACAGCGACCATGCATCTCTGCGCTGAAAATGTGAAAACACATTTCGGCCATGTTGTGAAAAATGACAGCTATACTGTTCATAAGGAAGTGTGGAAAAATGCTACTGGTGAAAATCTGGACTGAAAATATTACAAAATCATGAACTTACGAGGCTGCGTGGAAACTGCACAATGCTCACTCGTAACACAGTCATTTTATGGACTTTTGTCACCAAATTTTCAACATAGCCATTTTAAGACCTCTGCTCATGAACAGTATAACTGTGATTTTCTTTATCTGTCTCAAACATTGCTTTCGCACACCCACTGCACCATTGTGCGCAACATGTGCGGAAACACATTTGGGGCAACATGTGAAAAATGGCAGCTGTACTGTTCATAAGGAAGTGTAATAAAATGGCAATGTGGAAAATCTGGAGTGAAAATATAGAAAATTAGCAAACTTAAGCGTGCGTAGGAATTTCACATGGCATAAGCTAACAAAAATAAACAGTAATTTTTAGGAATTTTTCACCAAATTTTCAACATAGCCATTTAAGACCTCTGCTCATGAACAGTGTCACTGTGATTTTGTTAATTGTCCGATACATTGATTTACGCACACCAACTGCGCCATTTATGCTACATGAAATGGAAACATGTTTTAGGCAAAGATGTGAAAAATGACAGCTGTACTGCTCATAAGGAAGTGTAATAAGATGGCAATGTTGAAAATCTGGGTCAAATATTGAAAATTTGAAAACTTACAGTAAGCTTTGTTAGGAACTGCATAGCTAAATAAACAGTCATTTTTAAAATTTTTTCACCAAATTTTCAACATAGCCATTTTAAGACCTCTGTTCATTAACAGCATCACTGTGATTTTCTTAATGTGTCCCATACATTGATTTTGCACACCAACTGCGCCATTGTGCGCTACATGGGTGGAAACACGTTTTGGGCAAGATGTGAAAAATGACAGCTGTACTGCTCATAAGGAGGTGTGGTAAAATGGCAATGTTGAAAATCTGGAGTGAAAATATTGAAAATTTGTGAACATACAAGCGTGTGTAGGAACTGCACAACACACGCTCGTAAAACAGTCATTTTTAGGAATTGTTCCAACAAATTTTCAACATACGCTTTTTGAGAGCCCACCTTATGAACAGTGGCAGTGACATTATTACCGGTCCCAAAAGGTGATTTCACGCAGCTTATTCTGCAAAATCACCTCGGCCCGAGTAACGCCATGACAGTGAGAGCATTCATGAGAAGGGGTCCCAAAAACCCCATGCCGAAAATTTGGTGCAAAAATTCCAGAAAATGGCTAAGATATGCAGCAAAGTTGAAAAAACCCTATCTATCCCATTATACAGCTTACCGGCATTTCCTCAGTTCACGGTTGGCTTTGAAGAGTGCAGACGTGTTCCCGGTCCACCGAAGATCGTCACGCCGGAGTCCGGAGGTAAGTATGGTGAGGGATGGTGTGGGGAGGCGGGGTGCACAGTGGGTGGGAGCAGGTGGGGCAGAGACAATGAGGACGTTTTAAGTTTCAGTTTTTTTAAATGATGGCAGGACGTTTGCCACGCTGGGGTGGGCTCTGGCGTGCGCTGGCGGCAGTAAGGGGCGTGGAGCCCGATGGGGATTAGGCACCCCGTTGGCAATAGCATCTGTTGCCACTCTGGGGTGGGCTCCCAGCGTGGCACCCTCTACTGGGGGGTGGGCGGTGGAGCTGACGGTACTAGGCACCCCGGTCAGCTGCTCGATGTCCAGCCACACTGTGTGGGCACCCAGCACAGCATATGTAACTCTGCTTTGGGGGCGAGCACAGCCGATGGGATTGGGCACCCCATCGGCTACACAGTGTGTGCATGGGGGGGGTGAGCACACAGTATGCATGCGTGTGTGTAGGGGGAGCATGCATGAGCAGGCAATATCTTATCGCTGCTCACTGAAGCATAGCTCCCCCTTACAACTGTATGCCACTGCATTTTGGCGCTGTCATAGACAGCTCCAGCAGGCATTGGAGAACTGCGGCCGCGCCTGCAAACACACTGACTGAATTGGAAGAGGGCTGCCACACCTCCGAAAACTTGGATGATGGCACTATGTTTCTTGCACATGCATGCAAGCAAACATAAAAAGGAACCTAAGGTGGATCTAAAGCAGCAGTGCAACAAATTTTTTTTTTCCAAAAAAGCTAGTTTCAGCTACAATTAATAAAAATATCAGTATGCCTATCAAATCTACTTTATTAGGTATCTCCTATGCTGTGCACAGCAGTTTTTGTTTTTATTTTCTCGATTCTAACCCTTACTAGGTTTACAATGATATTTCTAACTCAAATGTGGTGGCCATCTTTTTTGTTTTTCTTGAGAAAAAAACTAAATTAAAACATTTATAAAAGACTTAAAGTTTGGTGGAACCATAAAATGTTACCCCCAGATTAAACTGGAAGATGCCCAAAATCTTTTATAGTGAAAAAAAAGGTAGGGACACATTTGTTGCCCAATTTTGCTGCACTGCTGCTTTAAAGATATTGTATACTTTCTAACTGTAAAATGAGAATTGTCTTCACTTTACAACTAGACAATATTAAATTGATGATTAAAGCCCGTGTTCCTTTTTTTTTTTTTTAATAGAAGATGGTCTATCCAACATAACATCTGCATGATGTTGCCTAGGGTTCTAACCAACTGGGTTTAAGGACTGACAGGCTCAGCTCATGATATACTGTAAGATGGTTTATAAAAGAATACAGTCACAGCTGTTTCACATTTGTATATTATTCCACCTAAAATCATCATTATTATTATTATTATATTCAGTTTACTTATTTTTTAATAACCAAGAAAAGTGGGTTGAGACAAATAGTTCTGTTTTTGATCATGACCTGTGGCAACAGGTTACAAACAGCAAGCAGTGCAAAATGATTATGGTATCACAGTTAGTGATTATCAGGGCTTTGAGTGAGCCAGACCTTGAAGGGACTCAGACCCAGAAAAAAAATGGTGAGTGACTTAAGGGGGTGTCACGGGGTCTTAAGCCAGGGCCCTCTCTTCATGTTTGATCCCTCTAATCATGACTTCAAAGTGGGAAGTATACAGAGTTATGGAGTACTGACAGTTTCATTTGTTGTTTTTTTTTACGTTTTTGAAATTCTTTTCCCTCCACCACATTACCCTTCCTTTATTCCTCAGTGTCCTACTGTACTTTTGTGGCTGAATTTTGTGTTTTTAATGAACAACAGACTGGGGATATGAAAATGCAAATTCTGCCCTTCAAAGAAAAAAGGACTTCTGTAACAGAAATCCATCCATCTTCCTTTTTTCCCATATTCGTGACTGAAGTGGACCTGGCATGTTTTTATGCTTGATTTTAGCCCTACTGATTATATGGTTTATATTTTTTATTTACCCAAAATAGCCCAGCTGAGATGCAGCATTTCATTTTCAATGGGGGTCCTGCTTCTACCTGATTGGGTGAACTGGACCACAGGAAGGTCAGTCATCTTGCTCAGGGTTCTCACAGTGGGTCAGAATATGTGCAGGAATGTTCCACTGTAATAAAATCATGCAATTCATTTTTAAAAGTCATGAAGTTTTTCCAGTTTCTTAGAAGGGATGTACAATAAGTCTGTTCCATTTTTTAGGGTTGGTCTGCATAGACTAGTTCCTAATAGGACCAAAGTCAGGAAGTGTTTGCAGCTGTCTCTTTGAAATACACTGGGGGACTAGGATATGCCTTTTTAAGGCTGTTAATGAGCAAGTGCTGTACCTTGCTACTGCTCCTTGCAGCTGTCTGTAACTCTTTGCTAGCTTTCTGTTGGCTGCAAGGAAGGAGGGTGCATGAGAACCTGTGGAGTAAGTGGGGCTTATCTTCTGAAAGTGCAGCTGGCCTAGGTGATACACTGAAGAAGTCCTCGGGTATTTTAGCCTAGTACACACACACACACACACACACACACACACTGTTATGACAAGGAATGAGCTTAGAGAGGAAGTACTAATAAACGCTCTTGTCTGCACAAATCATGAATGGAAAGTGAACCTTTATTTTTACTGGTAAATTGCCTATATAAAACTGAAAGTTTTTGTGTTACTAAATTACTGCAATGCAAAAGGAATAAGAATAGCATAGCTGTGGCACCATTTGATGCTGGTAGGAACTAGGCAGTATCTCTCCCAACCTCTCTGTATAATGAGAAAACAGCTGAGTTTCCAGTCAGTCCAAGTAGCCTGATCATGGACTGGGAAAACTAAGTGGGAGAGTCAGTTGCTGAAGCAAGAGGGGGGCCATGGTGAGGCAACTTGCAAAACAACACTTAATCAACATGACTTTCATGTACACTGTATCCCAAAGCATTTTAGAAGGCACAGGAATCGCATACTGGTAGTGCAAGGAATGTAGAACAGAACAGAATTTCTGGTTCTCAACCAGGCCCAACAGGGAATAAAGAAAATCTGTCCATCTCTCCCAGATACCTTATGGGTCTGGTGAGCAGTTCAGCCCATCATAAAAAAAAATAATCTGTCCCTCTCCCCCACCTACTTGATGGGTCCAGTATGCAACCCAACCAATCAGGGAATAAAACAAATCTGTTCCCTTCCATCAGAAACCTGACAGATCCAGTGCCCGCCTTGACCCACCAGGGAATAAAAAACAAATCTCACCCCCCAACTATCTGACTGGTCCAATACCCAATCCAGTCTATGGGGGAACAAAGAATGTACCTCTCTCCCAAACTACCTGATTGGTCTGGTATGCAACCCAGCCTGTCAGGGAATAAAATAATATGTCCCCCTCCCACCAACAACCTGACAGATCCAGTGCCCAATGTGGTCCTTCATAGAATGAAAACACCTGTCCCCCTTCCCAAACTACCTGTCCTACCCAGCTTATCAGGGAATACAAAAAGAAGAAAAAACTGTCCCCTTTCCAAAACAGCCTGAGAGATTCAATGCCCAACCTGGCCTGTCAGGGAATAAAAAAAATGATAACCTTCCCCCAGCAATCTGACAGGTCTAGTGTTCAATCAGGCCTGTCAAGGAATCAAAAAAAATCTGATCCTCCCCCCAACAACCTAAATGGTCCCATGCCCCCACCCTGCCTGGTAGCGAATAACATGGAAACATAGAAACATAGAATTTGATGGCAGATAAGGACCGCTTGGCCCACCTAGTCTGCCCATTTCCCTACCTAATGGATAAGCTGCAGATCCTAGTTAACCAACAGCCTACTTCCTCCTACCCCCACTAGAATTGCCTTATGTCTGTCCCATGCATTCTTGAATTCCCCCACCGTTTTTGACTCGATGACCTCCTCAGGAAGGCTGTTCCATGTATCCACAACCCTCTCTGTGAAGAAATACTTGCTCATATTACCTCTGAGCCATTCCCCCTCTATCTTCAAATTGTGCCCCCTTGTTTTTCACATCTCTTTTTCTGAAAGATGCTACCCTCTTGGACTTTGTTGATTCCCTTGAGGTATTTGAAAGTTTCTATCATGTCCCCCCCCTTTCCTCGAGGCTATACATCTTTAGTTCCTTTAGTCTTTCTTCATATGTCTTCTGATGCAGACCCTGCAACATTTTGGTTGCCCTCCTCTGGACAGCCTCCACCCTGCCTATGTCTTTGGGAGATGGGGTCTCAGAACTGTACACAGTACTCCAGATATGGTCTTACCAACTGTCTGTACAGAGGGCCAACAACTTCCTGTTTTCTACTGGTGATGCCTCTCCCTATGCATCCCAGTATCCCCCCAGCCCTCCTTACTGCCTTCTCACATTGCTGGCCCACCTTTAAGTCATCTGATATGACTACCCCAGGTCCCTTTCCATTTTTGTTGTTGTCAGTATCTCACCCACCATTGTGTACTCTTCCCCTGGGTTTTTGTTTCCCAGGTGCATTACTTTGCACTTCTTTGCATTGAATCTAAGCTGCCATACATTTGACCATTCCTCCAACCTTGCCAAGTCCCTTTTCATCCTTTTCACCCCACCTTGTGTATCAACCCTGTTGCAGATCTTTGTGTCATCTACAAAGAGACATACTTTCCCTTCCAGTCCCTCTGCAATGTCACTTATAAAGACATTAAAAAGGACCAGCCCCAGTACTGAGCCCTGCGGTACCCCACTAGTAACCCTCCTTTCTTCACTGTGGACTCCATTTACTATTACCTGCTGTGTCCTGTTGTCCAACCAGTGTTTTACCCAGGCTACCACCCTGGGACCCACTCCTAGGCTGGCTAATTTGTTTATTAATCTTTTGTGCAGGACTGTGTCAAATGCCTTGCTAAAGCCTAGGTAGGCCATGTCCACAGCCCCTCCATGGTCTACTGCTTTGGTCACCCAGTCAAAGAAATCAATTAGATTTGTCTGACATGACTTTCCCACTGTGAATCCATGCACAAAATCTGGACATCTTCCCCCCAAATATCTTACCTGTCCTGTGCCCAATCTGGCCCATCAGGGAATAAAGCAAGCTGTCTTAGCTATAATGCAGGGTTTTGTCCTTTAAACTGCATTGTCTGTGTGCTTCCAGAAAGTTTTTTCAGGTTATGTGTACTTTCAGCATATTATGGCATCAGGTACCAGAGGACTGGAGGAGGGCAGATGTCGTCCCTCTCCACAAGAGTGGAAGCAGAGAGAAGGCAGGCAATTACAGGCCTGTAAGCCTGACCTCAGTAGTGGGGAAACTAATGGAGTCCTTACTTAAGGAGAGGATTGTGAAGTTTCTGGAGGATAGCAGGGCACAGGATCCAAGGCAGCATGGATTCACAATGGGAAGGTCCTATCAGACAAATCTTATAGATTTCTTTGACTGCGTAACCAGGGTGGTAGATCAGGGAAGAGTGGTAGATGTAGCATAACTGGATTTCAGCAAGGCCTTTGACACCATCCAGCACAGGAGATTGCTAAATAAATTGGGGGAGCCTGACAGTGGGTCCTCTGGTGGTAAAGTGGGTTGGGAACTGGCTAAGGGACAGGACTCAGAGGATGGTGGTAAATAGCATGATATCTGAGGAGAGGGAGGTGACCAGTGGGGTTCCATAGGGGTCGTTGCTGGAGCCAGTCCTATTCAATATCTTCATTAGTGACATTGCTGAGCATCTGGATGGAAAGCTGTGCCTCTTCGCAGATGACACCAAGATCTACAACAGAGTGGATACACTGGAGGTGGTGGAAAGAATGAGAAAGGACCTAAGCCTATTAGAGGAGTGGTTAGGTGTCTGGCAGTTGAGTTTCAATGCTAAAAAGTGCAAGACCATGCACCTGGGTCGCAGGAATCCAAGAGGAGTAGAGAATGGGTGGGGAAATTCTGGCCACCATAAGTCAGGAGAAAGACCTGGGGGTTGTCATATCTGACAACCTGAAGGTGACCAAACAGTGTGAAAAAGCAGTGGGGAGAGCAAACAGGATATTAGGGTGAATAGGGAGGAGCATAACAAGCAGGAGGAAAGAGGTGGTGATGCCACTGTACAGATCACTGGTGAGGTCTCAGCTGGAGTACTGTGTCTAGTTCTGGAGACCACATCTCTGGAAGGATATTGACAAAATAGAGACAGTCCAGAGAAGGGTAAAGAAGGTGGTACATGGACTGCACCAGAAGCCCTACTAGGAAAGACTTAGGGACCTTAATATCTATTCACTGGAGGAAAGAAGGGCGAGGGAAGATATGATATAGACTTTCAAGTACCTTAGAAGAATAAATAGGGTACAGGTGAAAAGCATATTTCAGAGGAAACTCTGCACAAGAACAAGGGGACATCATATGAGGCTGAAGGATGAAAGGCTCAGGGGTAATGTTACATACTAACATACTAATTGCCAGCAGATTAGGCCTTATGGTCTATCGAGTCTGCTTGAACCTCAGATCTCCTGTTGGGAACCGAGGCCCCCCTTGTGTTCTGATGCCACTTTCTGCATCTGCTCCACCCTCACTTGAAGCCCTCCACATTGGAAATCTGGACCAGCTCACCAGGCAGTGCATTCCAAGGATCCACCACCCTCTCCATGGAAAACCTCCTCTTCTTTTCCCCCCGATCCTTCCTCCTTCCAACTTCAAACCATGCCCTCTGGTGATACCTCCCTCCTTTAGTCTAAAGATCCCCTCCATGTTTACCCTATTTATTCCCTTGAGGTACTTGAAGGCCTCAATCATGTCCCCCCATATCTCCTCTCCTCCAAAGTATACAGGCCAAGCTCCTCAAGTCTGTCCTCGTACGTCAACTCCCCAGTCCTCAAATCATCCTGGTAGCCCTCCTCTGTACCCTCTCCAGGAATGTCCCTCTTTAAATGCAGCCTCCAGTACTGAACACAGTACCTGAGGTGTGGCCTCACCTGCCTATTGTACATAGGCAGAATTTTCCTGCTCCTAGAGGTGATCTCCCTTACAATGCATCCCAGCATCTTGTTTACTTTGCTAGCCACTCTCCTGCACTGCTCAGAGTTATTCATACACGCATCCACCATGACCCCTAGGTATTTTTCCCCAGATGAGGTCTCCAGCACCACCACCACCCCCCCAGGGTGTATCTGTGTTTGGTGTTTCCCCACCCAAGATGTAACATCTTGCACTTGGTTGTATTGAAATTTAACTTCCCTGCGAAAGCCCAACTTTCAAGGGTGTCCAGGTCTCCTTGCAGTGCCAACCTTCCCTCTTACCCCTCAACTACTGCTCCCACCTTGGAATCGTCAGTGAAGAGACTCATCTCACAGCCTATACCCACCCTGATGTCAGATTATGTATGCATTAAACAGGATTAGCCCCAGGACCAAGCCCTGCGGAACTCCGCTACCGACCTCTCTAGGGTTCAAGAGCTCCCCACCGATCACCACTCTCTATGTGCATCCAGCTAGCCAGTTTCCTATCCATCTGACCATCAAAGGGCACACTCCCAACCCCATCAGTTTCTCCACCAGCCCATTGTGGGGGACCGAGTCAAACTTCTTGCTGAAGTCCAAGAATATTACATCCACAGGCTTCCCCCTGTCCAATTCCGATGTTACTCATTCGTAGAACTCCACAAGGCTGGTTTGACATGATTTATCTGGCACAAACCCATGTTGTCTATTGTCCAGCCCTCCCTCCTCCTCCTCCAGGAACACCTCCAGTCGTTCCTTCAGTATACTCTCCATTACTTTTCCCACTACTGAGGTCAAGCTGATGGGTCTATAGTTATCTGGTACTTCCCTCGACCTCTCTTTATGGATTGTCACCACATGTGCCTGCCGCCAATCCCTAGGTACTGTCCTTGTCTCAAGCGACCTGTTGAAGCGCCCCACCAGGGGTGAAGCCAGTACATCTGCAAACTCCCATAGTACCCTCAGATGAATGCCATCCAGCCCAGGAAATTTATCTTTCTTCAGGGCCTTCAGGGCTTGCCACACCCGTTCGGTGGAGATAGCTTGGTCCCCCCCCCCCACTGGCCTTTCCATCCTTATCCTGATGTAAAACCCCAGGGTTGCCTCTCCTTCCCTTATGCTCCCTTTCTGTTACTCCCCCATCCCACTCAATTTTGCTTCTATCCCCTTCATGCCTAGCTTAGCAAATATCCCCTCCCTAGTGAACACCGAGGCAAAGTGCTTGTTTAGTACCTCCGCCTGTTCCCTCACCTCTTCCACCCACCCTCCACCTGTTCTCAGTCTGCCAAGCTTGCCCTTATTTTTTCTTCGCTCCCCGATATACTGGAAAAAAACCTTTTCCCCTTCCCGAATCCCCTGTGCCAGCCTCTGCTCTTTACTGGCCTTTTTTCCCCCACACCATCTGGGTGACTTTTCTAGACACAAGATGGTACATTTCCCTTTCCCCTCTCAATGTTTTGTATTTTTTGTAGGCAGCCTTCTTCTCCCTGACCGCTCTCTGAACTTCACTGGTCCACCAGCATGGTTTATGTGACTTTGCTCCCTTGCACTTCACCTTAGTGCAGGTCCTGACTGTCTCTTGAAGCCCCATTTTATGACCTCCCATCTCAAGTGTTAGGAAGTACTTTTTCACTGAAAGGGTGGTGGAGCTGTGGAACAGCCTTCCAGCAGAAGTGGTGGGTCTGAAAACAATATGGGGGTTCAATAGTGCATGGAATAGACATAAGGGTACCCTGGAGATGTGCAAAACAAGAGAACCGCAGATCAAATAGGATCTGGGGCTGCAGCAGTGAGTAGGGAAATGGGCAGACTAGGTGGGACATATGGTTCTTATCTGCCAACAGAGTCTATGTTTCTATGTTCTCATATGCTAGCACAGCTCTCAGGGACAATGTGATTTCAATGACCAAACAATGGAGACACTCAGGCTAGTTACAGGGGCTGATATGAGCAGTGAAAATAAAGCAAACAAAGACATATATCCCCAACAACTACATGAAGAGTTGTCTGTTGACAAGGAAACAAATGACATTTACAAGATATGAGGGTGTAGTACTAATTTAAGTCCTTTTGAAATTGCAGGCTGCTCTAGCAGCCTCAGAGTGGTGTATCCCTTTAGCAGTTGTAGTCCTTACCAGTATACACATCTGCAACTGTTAGCTGAAAACAACTGGAACAAAACACTCTTTTTCAAACAAGTTATTGGTTTGTTTTCTTTTATTTTTATTTTATTTTACTAAAATGTTGGTGATTAGCTTTGAGCACAAGTGCTCATTTGCAAAAGTTTCACATCAAATACATAGTCATAAAAACACCACAAGCACAATGAGCAGTTCCAGAGGAAATGCAGTTGAGTCCGGCTCAACAAATTTAAGACAGAATAATTACATACAGTTTCAAAAAAAAACATGCAGATTGTTGTATAAAAAGTCACAATGCACGTACAAAAAGTAACTGAACAAAACAGTTTAATGGTTACAATTGCACTGGGTGTCATGGGCAGACCACAAAGATCTCTTAAACTGGTTAATGTTGGGGAGATTCAGCAGTGTAAAAGGCAGTTCATTTAACCAATTAGCAGTCCTGACTGCAAATGACGAATAGTGCGTAAGCAATTTATTAAAGCAGGGGGTTTTAGGCCCAGGAGTGCCTTTTTGGCTAGCAAACATATTTGGAGCTTTATTCTGCTGGGTAAAGGTAACCAGTTACTGAGTGCATAAGGGGTACACCTCTGAGTGTGGTTCTCTGCACCAAGCACAAAGCAGCACACCATATTACATATCAGCTTTACTCTGTTTAGCACCGTGTTACAGGCAGCTGTGTAGACAGGGAGGCCATAATCTATAGGTGAGAGAATGGAGCTGGCCACAATAAGGCACCTAACATCTCCAGTAAGACTGTTCTGGTTACGGTACAGGGCACCTTGTCTTCTGTCAACTGAGGTCCCAAAATTGTCAACTTGCAAGGAAAAAGATAAGGTGTCATCCAGAGTTACTCCAAGGTATTTGAAGGCCTCCTCCTGTTCAAGAGTTTGTCCCTAGCCATTTCGGATGATAAGGGGTGGAACTTTTCTCCTCTGTGGGAGGCTAGAGAAGAGCATGGTCTTTGTTGTTTTGTAATTGAGGGCCAGTTTGTTGTTGGAGAACCAGCTTTCTAGTGTCCTGAAATACTTTGGAGAGTGGTGATGTGGCTGTCAAGGTCAGGCCTTTGGAATAGATGGCAGCATCATCAATGTAGAGGAGTATGTTGGCTATCTGACAGACATCAGGCAATTGATTTATGAAGAGGCTAAACAGGAGTCAGCCCAAGATGCAGTCCTGTGGGACACTGATTGATGCTCCCCTAGTGTTGACAAGGATTTACTGATCTTCACATGCTGGGAGCACCCAGGCCAAGGAGTTTGTTAAGTAGGAGCTTATGACTGAGCAGGTCAAAGGCCTTAGTAGGGTTGGCATATATATATATATATATATTCATTGCAAAAGAAATCCATTAATGCATCAGTTAGGGTTCCTATTACAGCAACGAAAGTACAGAAATTTCGCAGTAAGGTTCCCAACCCTACCACCCCACCCTCCACACTCCCAACAGGCATCGGGGTGTGCCTTGGGGTCGTCGGCCCTCTCACCCCATTCCATGTGTAAGGAAGCTGAGATGGTACAGTATAGGAGAATGGGGTGAGAGTTAAGCCTGACAACCCCAAGGCACACCCTGATGCCTGTTGGTGTGTGGAGGGTGGGGGTGGGTGGTAAGGTTGGGAACTCTAATACTGAATTTCCATACTTTTGTTGCTTGGCAGCTGCTAACTTCTCGCAACTTGTACAGTCACCTACCAGGATCAATTACAGACCAGGAACCAGTACACTGTTAGACTGGGTGCTTACCAATCATCCTGACCACATCACTAACACTAAAGTCCTGCCAGATTCGATAAGTGATCATTTCCCCATTCTGCACCACTGATCTAACAAATTCAAGAAACCCCCGGCCAAAACTATCAACAGTAGATTGCTTACCTGGGGACATCTTGAGCCCCTAAAAGCACTCCTACGGCAACAAGACTGGTCTCCATTAGACTCAGCCACTAATATAGATACCACTCTGGACTTCATAACTATATTCAGTGTGGCTTGTGATATCCATGCCCCCAGCAAAAAGCAAAAGATCAAGGGAATAAACAATCCCTGAATCTGATATGGCCTCTCAGAACAAATGAAAGCTTGTAAGCATCTGTGATACCAGGCTAGGGCTACTGGCGAACAAGTAGATATGCAAGAACACAAGGCAGCTAGGAATGCCTGTACCAAAGCCATCCACTTGGAAAAAAACAATTACTATAGAAGCGCTCTAGCCAGCACATGGAATGATGGAAGGAAATTCTGGGGTAATATCTTAGAGGTAGCAGAGAAAGACCTGAAACTGCCTCCATCCATGCTCAGCATTGATGGCACCATTACCCTCAATGCCTCAACCATAGCCAATGCCTTCAACTCTGCATTCACGGACCTGAATCACATGCTACCCCCAAATTTCTTTGACATCACCATAGATGTAGTCCGGCGAGGTGAAGCAGAAATTAAACAAGCGCTTCCGCCTTTCTACTTCAAAGTGGTATCTGAAGGTGAAGCAAGAAAATACTTAAAGTACTAGGCAAGACCAGATCAAGTGGAGACTCACTAGACCTGAAACTCATTGCCCTCACACTCAGTGAAGTCCTGTCACCTCTCACCAAGATTATAAATCGGTCACTAAAGCTCTCCCATTTCTCCACCAAGTGAAAGTCAGCACTAGTCACCCCAGTCCATAAAAGTGATGACAGGGCATTACACAGCAACTACAGGCCTATCTCTATTCTGCACCCCCCCCCAAAGCTCTCAAAAGATTTGTTGAGGACCAGCTGGTTGACTTCCTTGAAAAATATAACTTACAATGCCCACAACAGCATGGGTTTAGAAAAGGGCACAGTACCACCACTGCCCTTCTAGAATTTACAAGTTTTATCCACAGTGCTATTGACAAAGGACAAGTTGTTGGCACCACCTTTATAGACCTTACCAAGGTTTTTGATACGATCAGTCATGC
The DNA here is from genome assembly GCA_016271365.2 of Neoceratodus forsteri. Classification (NCBI taxonomy): domain Eukaryota; kingdom Metazoa; phylum Chordata; order Ceratodontiformes; family Ceratodontidae; genus Neoceratodus; species Neoceratodus forsteri. The sequence goes on from CM057453.1 coordinate 440,326,204, forward strand.
CTTGTTGATCAATCAATTGACCGAACTAGGACTGTCTTCGGAAACCATGAAATGGTTCAGCAGCTACCTCAGTGACCATTTGCAACAGTTGAGAATTGGTGATGTTCTCTCAATGAGGCTACCGGTCTGGTCAGGTGTCCCCCAGGGGTCAATCCTGGGCCCCTACTCTTTAACATTTTCCTAAACAGACTCTCTGCTTCATGTCCAGATCACATTCTCCTATACGCATATGATGCAGTAATTTTCTCGAGCAACACGGATCCTTCGCTTATGGGGAACTAGCTTCAAAATAGTTTCACAGATGTTGAGGCCTGGTTCAAGTCATAGAAGCTCGTGCTAAATTACAAAAAAACCAAAATTATGTTATTCCATGGTATGCACAGAAAACATAAAAATAGGCAGCTGACCATAAGAAACAATTCGAACGTTGCTCTAGAACATACGCAACTGTTTAAATATCTTGGTGTGAACCTCGACTGCGCACTGTCATTTACCAATCATATAGATAATGTCACCAGAGCCATTAACACCTGAACAGGGCTGTTTTTCAAACATAAGCACTGCTTAACTACTGAAACCCTTAATCTGGCAATCCAGAGCTCAGTAATCTGGGGAGGGTCAATGGAGGGGAAGGGTGGAAGGGAGGGGCAGCTGCAGAATAAGGGATGCTAGCTGCACATTCGAGTAGACTTGATAGACTTCTAGGCCTTTATCTGCTGGCAAATTACGTATGTTCGTATGTTTGTAATCTCTCTTATTGACTATGGACTAGTGGTCTATGGAGCTGTCACTGACACCGCCCTACATCAGGGTCAGACTGGCCTGCCTGGATACCCAGAAATTTCCGGGTGGGCCCCCCCCAGCTGTAAGTCCATGCGTACTGATGCTGGCTATGGGGGGGGGGCAAGGAATCGCAGTCATGGATAAGATTGGCTGTGGCAGTGAATGAAGCGCTACATACCTTACTGCATAGCGCTACATTCCCAAAAAGTTACAGGCACAGCAGGAGATCCAGACAGCGACAGTGTGATAGTGTCTGTGGGGGCTGGGCCCCTTTGTCTTGTGTACAGTGAGTCTGCCTGAGCGGAGTTTCCAGTTTCAAGGGATCGGGGAGGAACCAGTTAGGCAGGTAAAGGGGGGGGTGTTGTGTACTGATTGGCTGGAGTCACCAACTGACGCTCAACACTGACGTCACATGGCGCGACAGCAGGCACCTCAAAACCCTGTAGTGTGGCAGTCTCTCTTACCAGCTGGTAGTGATCCTGATCCTGAGTGTAGTGACCGACTAGTGTCCAAGCTATTCTTTGTCGCGAGACTGTAGTTCTTGAGGAGTCGACAGAAAGTACGGACCCAACCGCGTGGCCTGTAGTGCCGTTTGATGTGGCGTTCAAGACTCTGGAGCCGGAGGCTGGGTGAGATATTCAAAATGACCTAGAGGAGCATCTGTCTGGTAGAAACAAGAGAAATGTAAAAGCTTTTCAGTTGGGACTTGGGAGGGTCAGGGGAGGCCTGGCGAGCCGACCGAGCATGCAGTTCCAAATGAAGTAAAACTTTTAACAGTTCAAACATCAGACTCATTAGTCGTTTGTGTCCCTATACGTGTATGCAATATCACTACAAAATAAAATGTTTCCAGGCCATTATTACTCTCAGCAAACACTCATTCTTTCCCTTACATTAGGGAATGCATTTTGTTGAAATGGGACATTAGAGGAACATATAGTATTCTCTCTCTTTGGCATTATCTGCCATAGTTGGCACCTGGCAATGGTTTTATTTATTTATTTCAAATGTTTTACCAGGCGAGACATACTGTGAGCTGGTAACATCTTGTCTCCAAATGCATTGGGGGGAGGGGGAGGGAGAGTCCAAGTAATCCAACTAACAAATGGCAGCTATGATATTCCTTCAGCTACCACAGTGCCAATTGTAATAACTGACTGGGCTTCAGAAGCTTAAATGCATTATAGGAGCACTACACAAGTAATGTATGCAACTCAGGAGTCTGGTCCATAGTTTGTGGTCAAGGTTGAGGCTAAGACCGCTAAGGGCATTCCAGGAGTAAGGTGTAGGCCATTATTTTTTTCAGTAGAATTAACACTGAGAGCAGTGCAAGTATCCTTTTCTGATAACCAAATAAAGTACTGTATTTGAAACACTTTAAGCAGTGTGTCTCAGTATTTAAGAAGCTACAAATACTATACTGATTATGATGCTTGGATCCTGACCTGTTAAAATTAACAAGAAAAAGAGGAAGTAATGTAATATTGGAGGCAGTATAGCGCAGTGGTCTAAGGCTCTGAACTACAAATCTGGTAACATCTAGCAGATCAGACCTGGGTTTGAATCCCACAGCTTCTACTTGCATGCTGTGTGGCCCTGAACAAGTCACTTAATCTTCTGTTGCTCCTGTAAAAAAAACTTCCAGCTTAGTGTGCTATACTTGGTTAAAAGACAATGCAGAGTTCCGTCTGATGGTCAAAGCTGAGATCACAAAATGCCACATACAGTCTATAACTCTAACTGCAGTGTCCCTTTAGATAAATGTTTAGAGCTGTTGCCTCTGAGACTACGGATGCAAGATCCAATCCCAAAGTTAGAGAGGTTGCAAAGTTTTACTTCTTGAGTGAAGCTAATGTGGTTAAATAAAGTGTTAAATAAAGTGATTGATTGACTGATAATGTGAAGTCAGGAACTTTGTACTTCATTAAGACTTAATGAAGTTTCTGACTGCTGCACCAACTTAGCCCTTGGTTTTCACAATTTTATTAGCAAAAAAAAGTTAATCAACCCCACCCTCTGTGTTTATTGTAGTTACCCCTTCCACCACACAACTTGTTTTTCTAATTGAATCTCTCCCCTCCCATTCCTCACTGGCTCCACTTCCCTCCCCAAACGCCCAGTGAAGCTTAATATAAAATATGACACCATTGGTTCCTTTCCCTGTACCACATAAAGCAAGGTCTACACCTGCACCCTACCCATCCCTTTTTTGCATCATATGTAGATAGAAGTAGATGGCTGAAAAAAGTTGACTGCTGGTTATTAGTATTACATGTATGAGGGACTTATGATTTTTTTTATTTAAAACTGGGGTAGATTTTGGGAGAGAGAAATGGTGGGAGAGCTCCATAGCTCTTCGTAGAGTCTGTGCTTTTGTGCTTACCCTGGGACTGAAATGGTCTGCCTAGATCTGAAATGCCCCCCACTGAGCTGGAATGCCCACCCTACATGCTTGAATGACCTAGGGCTGTAATTCCCACCCTAGGGGCCAGAATAATTACTTTAGGGCCAGAATGCCCATCCCAGCAGCTGGAATGAACAATCTCTTGCCTCAGTGCCTACCCTAGGGCTGGAATACCCACTCTGGCGGGTGGAATGAAAACCTTCTGTGACTCACCCACCACCCTTATGCCAGAATGCCCACTTTTGGGGGCTGGAATGACCATACTATCTGCCTCAATGCCCACCCTGTGGACAGAATTCCCTTCCTGGGTGCTGGAATGACCTTCCTAAGGCAAAAGTTCCCACCCTGGAGCCAAAATGCCAACTGTGTTCCTAATTGCCCACACTGGAATCAAAATGACCACTCTAGGGACAGAATGTCCACCCTGGTGTCTGGAATGACCACCCTCTGTGCCTTATTGTCAACCCTAGGGTTGGAATTACCACCCTGGGGCTTAAATAGCAACTCTAGAGTTGGAATACCCTCACCTGAGGGACAGAATGACCAGGCTCAGGCCAGAATGCCCACCGTGGTAATGAAATGACCACCCAGTGGCCAAGAATGCCCAAACTAGGGCTGGAATGACTACCCTCTCTGCCACACTGACACCCCAGGCCAGAATGAACACTTGAGGACAGAAATGTGTACCCTGTCTGCCTCAGTACCCACATTAACAGCCAGGATGACCACCCACTTGCTGGAACACCCCACCCTTCCACTGGAATAGGCCCCTGCCCCCAACAGAATTCAGTTCAGTTTTTTAAGTTTTCAATTTAGTTTTATTCTGGGAAGATACATTGAGCACAATACTCATTTATAATGGAGACCCTGTGGAGCACTTGTTACAGACACAATTAAGCGGTTAAAAACTATATTACATAGCACACAATTACAAATTAGAAAATGGACATGTTAAATACTGTATTTGGATTGTCTGTTGCCATTCCATTGACATATGTCTATGTGCCAATACCCGCTCTAAAGAAGAAGGTCCAACATGTGATCTGAAATTTGAACACATCACATGCAAAATTCATGAGTCACTTCTCTCATTTTTTAAATATATTTTTATTGAACACAGAGAACAGGGCAGGACAACAAAGTATCACCAAGAACAGCAGAAAAAAGCAAATACATTGGTTACAGCAGGCGAATAGAGATAATTACCCAGATATAAACTAGTAAAAATATTTAGAATAACGAAGGCCATGAGGGCTAGTCAGGCCCTAGTAACCTGGCAAAATAAGGTTTACTTAGCATGAAAACAAGCAAAATGTTCATCAGAACTGCAACTAAGGCACAAATGAAGCATCTATGTCCATGATACCCATGACACAGCCTTGCCATTCAGTATGAAATTGGGGAAGCCCAGGCCCCCCCTGTGACTTTGTAGCGGGGACCCCTCCGAAGGACCAGTACCAAGACCACTCTGTGACTTTGTAGTGGGCCCCCCAGGAGCCAGTACCAAGGCCCCCTCAGACCCATTTCCAGGTGGGCCCTTTGCTTCCCAGTCCGACCCTGCCCTACATCAAATCTCCATTGCCCTTAACAAAGCCTGTCAACTTCTTACTGGGGCCACTTGCCTCACACACGCACACTTGTGACATTTACGAGCAGGCAAACTGGCTCCAATTTCAAAGAAGAGTCTTTTACCAAACTTGCCTACTAGCAAAAAAGATCTCCCTCAGCCTTGTGCCACCAGGAGTGCAGAAGCTCCTCAGCTCAGCATGCCCCAACTGTCTCACAAGAAACTCTGACAACACTGCCTTCCTAATCCCCTGCTGTCACACCGCACAAAGGTAACAGTCATTCACTGTCCGAGACCCGAAGTGGTACAACTCCCTTAATAGTGACATCACCAACACTGCCTCACTAGGCTTATTTAAATGCAAACTGAGCCAACACCTTGTGACTTGTGCCACCTGTGACTGCTACTTATGAACTTGTGAAAGCCAGGCCACTGCCCTGCTTATTTTTTTACCTAGCATTCTCCCTCTTCCCTCACCTCCACACCCCTCCCTCTCTTCACTATTCTGCCTCTAACTACTCCTCACTATTTCTCCTCTATTCCTCCTAGCCCACCCCCCTCTCTGATCCTCTTCTTCATCACCTGACAATGCCCCTAGGCTGCATCTTTCCTACTTGTTACAATAATGAATTAATGCTAGATATACTGAACTCTTTGTATTTAGGTCAAGTCTTATTATTCTTAGCATAGGCGTACTCTCCCCAGTGCCTATCACTGTTTGCTTGTGATACTGCTTAGTTTTACTTGTTATGTCTGTTTAGTTACTAGGTCAGGCATACATTGTCCAATGCCTGTGCTCAGTTTTATTATTCTGTATAACATTACTTCTACTTGACATGGTCTTCGGGCTGCAATTCTCTTTGTAAACAATGTATGTCTCTTGATTCTTGCTTACCCTACATTGTACCTGTGTATGTTTCTTGACATGGAACCTATGTAAAAGAGCCCCTGGCTCAAATATATTAATCCAAAATTTTAATAAATAAATAAAAATAAAAGTAACAGGAACCCTAACTGATGCATTAACAGAGTTTTTTTGCAATGAATTTCCCTTCTTTTTGAGATAGTATAATAGTATCCGTATTTTACTGTGGGAGCGCAGCATCCAAATCCCTCTGTAGATGCACATATGTAGGTATGAGGGGGTTCATGTTTCATAGTTTCATAGTAATGTGATGGCAGAAAAGGACCATCCTGGTCCATCCAGTCTGCCCATTTCCTCCCTCCCTCTACCTGTTTCCCTTTATCAGAGATTCCTTTTGCTTCTCACCCACCAACCTCTTATACCTGTCCCAGGCTCTCTTAAATCCTTCCACAGTTTCAGTACTCACCACCTCCTCAGGTAAACTGTTCCATAGCTCAACCACCCTCTCTGTGAAGAAATACTTCCTCACATTACTTTTGAATCTACCTCCTTCTAATCTCAAACTATATGACCCCTTGTTTTTACTTTGCTTCCTTTTAGATATACTGCCATCTGTTACTCTGTTTATTCCCTTGATGTACTTAAATGTCTCAATCATATCCCCTCTCTCCCTTCTAATCTCCAGAGGATACAAATTTAACTCCTTCAATTTAGATTCATATGTTTTATCCTTCATTCCTTGAACCATTTTAGTTGTCCTGCTCTGAATCCTCTCCAATCCATCAATATTCTTCTTTAAATGAGATCTCCAAAACTGGACACCATACTACAAATGTGGTCTGACCATTGTCATATACAATGGCATCAATACCTCCCTTTTTCTACTTGTGATTTCCCTACTAATACATGCCAGCATCCTATTTGCTTTACCTGCAGCCTTACAACATTGATCGCCTACCTTCAGATTGTCTGAGATTATTACTCCAAGGTCTCTTTCGTGCCCTGTTATTTTTAACTGTTCTGCACCTAGAGTATACTTTGCTTTTATATTATTCTATCCCAAATGCAAATTCTGTCCCAAATGTGTCAAACAACAGTGACCAAATTGTTAGCATAGCCATCTTATTAAACCACCTCCTATGCTCCGATACAGAAAAATTGTGAAATGCAAGGCAAAATGTAAATATGCGCAACTGCAAAGCCATTCTACATCACAGGTGCAAAAACACATTTTGGGCAGGATGTGAAAATGACAGATGTACTGTTCATGAGGGGGTGTGAAAATGGCTATGCTAAAAGTTTGACTTCAAAAGACTGAAAAGTAGTAAAGTTATGCACGTGCATAGAATAAATTCAATGGACGTATGTAACTCGGGCATTTTCAGGAATTGTTTTCACCAAATTTTCAACATGGCCTTTTAGGGACTCCACTTAATGAGCACTGGCACTGTAATTTCATTAATCTGTCCCAAAAGTTGACTTACCACAGAGACCGCACCATTCTGCGCCACAGGTGAGAAAACACATTTTGGGCAGGATGTGAAAAATTAATACGTACTGTTCATGAGGAGGTGTAAAAAATGGCAATGTTGAAACTCTGGAGTGAAAATATTAAAAATTGATGAAGTTACGAGCATGTGTAGAAACTGCGCAATGCACGCTTGAAATGCAGGCGTTTTTCAACATTTTTGCAAAAAGGTCTGATAAGGGAACTTCTCTCAGGCTATACACTGAGGCTCAGCTATAGGGAAGCTTTCCCTTGCAGTCCAAGAATCCCTCAGCAGCAACTTCCATCTGTCTCTCAATCTGTAAACAGCTGTCTCCTCCTCAGTGACTGCAAAAGGACACTTTTCCCTTCACAGTACAGTACTGTATCTGTATAGTGTCTGCGTCCAGATAATAGGTCTTCTCTCCTTCCTGTCTCCTGCAGTCTCTTAAGGTAAGTTCTGATTCCAGTAGATGAGGGGTCTCTATTCACACCCCAGAGCAGAATGAGGGCATACTGGAAAATGACTCAGTCACCCAAGAGAAGACAGGCTCCCTACTGACTCCATTAGCTGACAGTAGGTCTTCTTCTCTCCACACTCCACAGCAGACTGATGATGTGCTGGAAAATTCCTAAGTCATACAACAGCAGACAGCTTCCCTATTGATTAAATCTTTCTGTCAGTCTCATGGGAGGGGCAGACTGACTCTCACACAATGATTGTCTGTTGAACTCCTGGGTGAATTTTGAAATCCTCATGTTTCCCTAGAGCCCTGTTGTGGCTCTGGCTCAGGCTTTGTAGCATGATTGACTGATTCTTGTCCTTTGACCCAAGTGGCCATTTTGTCAGGACTTAGAGGGAAATAAGATTTAGCTGTCAATTTGTAGTCTTAAAATGCTTCAGTCCCAAGTCTTATTTTAAATAGAGCTCCTGCCTTTAAAAAATTTCTTTGATGCCCCCTGGTGTGTTGCTCATGACTGAACTAGTGTCTGATTCAGTCAAGCATTGGTCAGGGGGATTTTTCCACTTGTCAGATGTATGATCGCCCCTACATCAGTGGCAGTGGCACCATCTTTGATGTGTGGCAAGGAGTCACTGTCACTGTGTCACAGCTGGTATGAAGATGTTCTCCTCCTCCTCCTCCACTCCCAATGCTGTTCTCCCATGCCACTCAGGTCCTTTGACACAGAGCCTAAATCTTCGGGTGCCAGAGAGAGAAAGTGCTGGTACTAGCAGTCTGGACTGAGCCCTAAGACAAGCCTTATATTTTAGGGGGGTTCCATATCACTGATATCAGTCCTTAAAAATATTTATCTTCAGTTTAAATATTTAAGTAAAGTGCTTGGCACCACTTTATTCTGTTCTCTGACTAAAAACCATTAGGCAGTATATTCAAAACATGTTCAGACTCAGACACTAAGGTCTACTTATTTTTTATTATAGAATTCAAGCACCGGTCTTTGCAAGATGGTGGCCATGCGGGGCTAGCTACCAGTAGCAGCAGTACCTTAGAGTATTCTAGAGTTCTGGTTTTAGTTTTTGCTATTTTATTTTTGTTAGTTATTTTAGGGGCAGTTAGTCAGGGTCCTGAAGTGAGATAGTGAAGTAGGAATAGCGTCTTCGGGATCAATAGGTTAAAAAAATCTTTCTTCCTGTATATTGGTTAAACAGAGTCGCTAATTCTATATAGCAAAGTTCTGCTTTAGACTAGCACTGTTAGTCAAAATACGCTAGTGTCTGTATGTTCATTATTTAACCTGCCCTACCTGCCAGTGGTGTCTCTTGGTTTGAAGTATCGAGGGTTTGGTGGAGTCCGTGGATTTCGTTATGGATTTGTCACTACAGGAAGAGAGATCTTGAGAAGCTGAGGAGGAATTGCTGAAGGAGGGTGGTTCAGCTGGAACACTGAACGAGGAGTTTTGATGGCTGGACTTTACTGGAACATCGTCAGTTTGATATCATCAGCAGACTGTGTGTAGCCCGATAGTCCCTGAAGCGTTGCTGGACAGGCAAATTTTGGAGGTTGGTGGGAATATTTGGGGATTCTGCTCTAACACATCCAGAAGCGGCTGCTGTGTGCTGGTCCATAACAGGAGGCGCCAGTTCAGGTCTGCTGGAGGTCTGTTACTGGTGGCCTCTAGCTTCCTCAGGAGGCAGGGCCAAATTAAGGCGTAGGCAACACAAGCATGTGCTTTGGGGCCCTGCCTGCCTGAAGGCCTACAGCAATCTGCAACATAGATTTATTATGTATCATTTTCTTCTACCTGAGATGCATTTTTTGTGTAAAGGCCCTAACTGCTAGGTAACTTGAGCAAGCCAGGGACTGAACTGTGACATGGTTGTCACCTAACTGATTAGGTGTTAAGATTGCTTCAGGGGCCCATGGCCAGGTTGTCCTGTAAGGTGTGAACATGCCCATTTCCTTTTCTTTGTTTCTCCCTTCCACTTAGAATCTCCACTTAACAAGTTTTATTCTTAAATATAAAAGATTAACAGTGCAAGTTAATATGCATGCTTTATATTTAAAAAGCCCCTGAGAGCATTAGGAAAACTTTTAAAAAAAAGTAAGATTTATAATCAGCTCCATTCCATTTTCTTTATTACTTCATATATTTAAGTAATTCATTCTCAGTTTTCTTTATGACTGAAAACAGTTGCATGAAAACAAGATCCCTATCCAGAAGACTAGTTCAAGTTTCAAGTTTATTGCAGGAATAACTCCACTGAGCAGGCTCATTCACAAGGAGAGCCTGAGGACATATATCAGGAACACATACAGATAAAAGGCAGGTAAAATACATACAGTACCAGCACATAAATAAAATGGGGTAAACAATGTTCAATTAATACATGAGGAGTACAATATTTACAGAGCAAAACCTTGAGAATATGTTACAGAATATAGAAACTGCCAGACTAGGGAATTTTATCTACTCTGACTGTTTATCTACATATTGCATCATAATCCCCTATTTATGATAACATAAATATCTTCACAGCAACATATTTTGATGTCACAATTATGATGTCAGATTTAGACTGCCAGCCAGAGATAAAAAGGGTAGAGATAATGTATTCTTGCAAATACTCTTGATAGTAAAATACAAAATATAAGCTACGTCTATGCCCAAATGTTACATTTTTCCAGCGTTGTCTCAACTGTGTCAGGAACTCATTAATCTCACTCCAAACATCAAGAAATCTACAATGCGTTTCAGTTGTACTGTTAAAAATCTAACTTTTTTTTATTCCCTCATCCCACTCATTTTGATGTTTTGGCGCTGATGTAGTTCTGTTTTCAGGGTGAACCACTGAGTATCGTTCCAGAGTACCATCAATAAATCTTGCCAATATTTGATCCTGGCTTATTATCAATAACATAAATGTATGATCCCTGAAATTATTTCTTCCAGCAATCACTCACTTTGCAACATAATCTCTATAAGTCACTCTATTCTCACTATTCCCTCACTATTTCTAGCCTACAGGCTCCTCACCTCCCTCGGTTACCATATAGTTGCACTGGACTATGAATGCATTGTATTATGTATAAGACAAGGCCTCCCTGAGGTGACTTACTACCAGCTCATATCATGCATTGCTTTAGCTACCAATTGTATAGGTCTTAACCACTCATTAGGCAAATATGTCGATAGCTCTTCCCTGTTTTAGCTACCAGATGTATAGGCATTAACCAGTGATAATTGTACTTATACTCTGTACTTATACTCTGTATGATTGCTCACCCACATTTATTCTATGTATGTGCTGTATGAATGTCTATGTTTTATTCTGACGTGGAGCCTTTGGAAATGAGTCTATGACTCAAAGGGTTGTAATTCCGATTTCCTAAATAAATAAATAAATTCATCATAACTCCTTTAGTAAACCATCAGTTTAACTCCTATACCACCCAGGACCTATGCGTTTTCAGAGATGGACCCTACACTACCCAATAAAACTCCCAAGTCCTGATTCACACTACCTGACAGGACAAAATGTTAACACCCAGACTGTGAGTGCACATGATTGTGTGTGTGGATTTGGGAAGGGGGGGCAAAAGTGCAAATCAAGACATTTCATATGATTTTCTCTAAATGATCAAAACCAGGACCGATATTTTTTCATAGTGATATTATTAGCTTAATTCATTTTGAAGCATTTTAGTTGGGTTATTTAGGTTTTATGCCACTTTTTAGGGACAGTAAGAAAATGTTTTAAAAATGTCAGTAACTAATATGTAATGACCAAGGAGTGTGGTCACAGTTAAGGGGCACTGATGCGGTGAGGGGGGCCTCAGATTTCTCCTGGGCCTAAGGCCCCAGGTTGCATTAATCTGGCCCTGTTGGGAGGGTCTGCTGGTGAAAAGACACTGGGCTGGGTGCCACAGTTGTGGGTTCAATTGGACAGGGTGGCTGTTTCCCAGGGTGAGTGTTTTGAGGGACCTCTCCTCTGTTCCTAAATCAGCGCTCCAGCCTGCTGTCAGTGCTACATCCATGGTAGCAGTGGAGGTGGTTATCGCTGGGAAGGACTACATAGTGTGGCAGGCTAGCATTGCAGTGATTCCAGAGTGAAAGACACCAGAATTGTGGAGAAGACACCAACAGTCCACAGCAAAGTACACTGGAAGGACTCCATTTTGATAAACTGCTGGTCAGACCTTTTCTTGGGCTTGGTTATATTACATACTTTTTAGGCAGTGAGAGTGCCTGTAAATATTTTTAGTTTCAAATAATTTCTGCTTGCTCATTATTAAAGTTCACAGTGAGAGCTGAATTTTGGTTTTGGGCTTTTTAGTTTCATTGGTCTGAAGAGATGAGAGCTCTGATGGACTTTTATTAAAACTACTCAAGAGAATCAGTGACTGTTATTGATCTGCAAAAAGACTGACATACTGACATAAGACTTTATTTTACATTTAATTGTTTTTTGTGTTTTCATCTAGTTTACTGCCTTTAAATAGTTTGGAGTTATTGTTTAAGGGGAGGGTAGAAGTTATTGTTGCCTTTGTTGGGGATTGTGGGGAGTATAAGTTATTGTTTAAGGGTGGGTAGTTGTTTGGGGGGTTGAGGGAAATTTTTATTTTACTTTTTATTTATCTTAATTTTTTTTTATTTAGTTAGTTATTTAATTGGGGATTTCTTGACAGCTTAGGTTTGTTTTGTTGTAGCTGGGTTTTTCAGTATGTGTAGGAGGCCTGCCCTCATGGTCGTGTGATATTCGTCCTCCGCCCTTCGTGCCCTCTGCCCTTTCTGCCCCCCCATTACAGCTATCAGCATACTAGCACTGTAGAGCACTGGGTATTGCTCGTAGGGGAGGGGGGTTGGGGGTGCGAACAGTGGAGGTCAAATGGGTAGGGCCATCATATTGGGATAGTAAGACCCAGAAGACACCCTGGAGCAAAATGGAATCTGGAGTATGGTCCTTCATGCCTAATTTCCATACCCAAGGGCACCACCAATATTGGTGGGCAGGTAGCCCAAGCAGCTCCAGAGGCCGGTCCTACCCGAGCACTGTTGTGTAACGCCAGATCCATCAAAAATAATACTGCAGTTATTGCAGATCTTGTTGGGTCAGTGGATTTGGTGTGCAACACTGAGACCTGGTTAGACGAGAATGCAAGCCCCATATTAAAGGCTGCTATTCCGGCTGGGTACTCGGTGTTACACTACTCGAGGTTGGACCACGGGGGTTGGGGTGCGATCTGTTTTAAGACCGAGCTGGGCCTCACAAGTGTACCAGTCGAGGAAGCTGAGTCATTTGAGTGTACTGTAGTGGCGGGTGTGGGTTGTAGGATCACCCTCATCTACCATCCACCAGGTGTCGAGAAGCATTTCCTGCAGGAAGTAGCGGACTTTGTGATTGACATGGCATTCGAGTCACCCAGGCTGATGGTCCTGGGCGACTTCAGTGCCTGGGTCGATGATGAACTCTCACAAGTTGGACAATGTTCCTCCAATTGATGACATCTTTGGGCCTTACACAAGTTTTTACTTCTGCCACTCATAAAGGTAGTCACTCCCTTGACTTAGTCTTCCTCCTGGGGATCAAAGCCTTTGATTTGGGAGTGGAACCTGTTGGATGGTCCAATCTCTACACCATGGGGTTCAGTTTTTGCACCCCCTTCATAGGCCTACCCCTGTGGAGAAGGTCAGGTACCATCCTTGGCGAGATGTAAGCTCTGAGGACCTGGCGGTGGTACTCCACCTATCAGAGCTTTCTGGAGTGAGCAATGACCCAGATGCCCGGGTTTTGGCTTATAATAAAGCCATTTCCTCAGCTCTGGATATCATTGCTCCTGTCCATGTGCATCCTCTCCCCCTTCATCCTCGGTCCCCATGGTTTGCTGGGACCTTGAGGAAGATGCAGCAACAAGGACGAAGATTAGCGCGTTGTTGGTGAATATCCGCCCTTGATGCCAACCATCTTAGATTGATGGAACATTATCAAGTCTATCATTCCACAATCTCCCGTAAGAAGGCAGAGTTCCTATCTGGGGAGACTGCGGCTGCTCAGAACTGACCAGCTCAGCTCTTTCGAACTGTAGACAAACTGTGTAACCCAGCCTGCCTGCAGGTTCGAAGAGCCTTTTCACAAGTAGAGTGTGAAGAGCTTGCTCACTTCTTTGTGGCTAAGGTGACTGACATCAGGGCGGTGCTCCAACCTGCACCATCTATGGGAGAAGCTATGGATCGGTGCTTGGTCACTGTCCCCAGGCTCTTCTGGAGTTCCTTTGACCAGCTGGAATTCATTGATGTCATGCTGATTGTCCAGGGTATGCTCCCTACATGCTATAGTTTAGATCTGGTCCCAACTTCCCTGATTAAGGGTTGTTGGGATACTACTGACCTGGTCCTAGCCCAGATAGTCTGGTGCTCCTTAGAGACAGGTGAGTTTCCTAGCTCCCTGAAGGAGGAGGTGGTAACGCCCCACCTGAAGAAAGCTTCTTTGGACCCAGACTGCCATGCTAACGTCAGACCAATCTCTAACCTTCCCTTTGTGGGAAAGGTGATTGAGAAAGTAGTGGCCATACAACTGGAGAACCATTTCACCATCCATGACATTTATGAACCACTCCAGTCTGGTTTTCAAAAGAGGCATAGTACCGAGACTGCACTGGTTCGGGTGCTCAATGATCTCCTGATGGCGAGAGATCAGAAGAGCCATTCCATTTTGGTTCTTCTTGATCTCTCTTCAGCATTTGACACTGTGGACCATGGGGTTCTTCTCGAATGCCTGAGGTTCATCTGTGGCCTGTCTAGTACAGTCCTTGGGTGGTTTAGATCTTTCCTCACTGGCAGAACTCAGAGGGTGGTGTCAGGGATTAATTCCTCCAGCCCAGTCTCTCTGTCATGTGGGGTACCTCAGGGTTCGGTGTTGTCCCCCATGTCATTCGCAGTGCACATGCTGCCCCTCGGAGACATTGTAAGAAGGTATGAACTGAAGTTTCACTGCTATGCTGCTGATACCCAGCTCTACCTATCTTTTGCACCCGACCAGGATAGAGATCTCTCGATATTTAACAACTGCCTCACTGAAATCCAGAACTGGATGAATTTGAGTTGGCTGAGGTTGAACTCAGAGAAGATGGAGGTGTTGGTTGTGGACCTGGGTCGCTGGATAGAGGGGATGGGAGCTGGTTTGCCTTCAGGACTTTTTCTTGGTGGCTCCCAGCTCCCTACCTCTGAACGGGTGCGAAATCTGGGGGTGATTTTTGATGACGGGCTGACACTGCAATCGCAAGTGTTGGCAGTCATCAAATCATCCTTTTACCATCTGAGGAATATCTCCAGTATCAAGCACCTAGTTCCATCTGGTGATCTGCCTACATTGATCCACACCTTTGTGACCTCGTGCCTTGATTATTGTAACTCCCTTTATCTAGGGCTGCCAGGGGTTGATATTGGCCACTTGCAGCTAGTGAAGAACGCTGCGGCCCCGTACCTGTCATATTTCTCCAGTGCTGTGCGAACTGCACTGGCTGCCAGTACAGTGGCAGATCACCTTTAAAGTTGGATGTCTGACTTATAGAAGGGAGAAGGGGAAGTTTCTCCACCAAAACCCTTATTGAGGGGTGTACCACAAGGTTCCATTCTTGGTCCCTTGCTCTTCATCATTTATATTAACAACGTAGATGCCCCTATCAAAGAAGCACAAATACATCTATTCGTGGATGATATGGTACTGTGTGCTAATAGCTCCACACCTGAAGCGGCCTGTAAAGCCCTTCAAAATTAATTTAATCTGCTGCAACATCAGCTTATAAACCAGAAACTACTCTTAAATGCAAAAAAAAAAACAAAGCAATGTTCCTCTCGCCCCTTCAAAATGCAATAAATCCTGCAATTGCTGGGACACTCCCGCAGATCACTATCATTCTAGGTGAGCAGTTGGACTACGTACCAAAGTTCAAGTACCTGGGGGTCTGGTTAGACAATAGACTTACTTTCACAGATCACTTAGAAGAACTGTCAAAGAAACTTAGACAAAGACTTGGTCTGCTCTTTAGGATTAATAATCTTCTCACAAGAGACGCTAAACTGAAACTGGTGCAAACTACCTTTCTTTCCCTATTGAATTACACAGACTTTCTATATAGTCAGGGACCTGCAGGTACCCTAGCCAAACTCGATACGCTTTATCACAGAGCCATAAGATTTATCACGGGTCTTCCATACTCAACCCACCACTGTGCATTATACACGGCAGTGGGATGGTCATCCTTGCTTACAGATGGCAAAAAATGCTGCGGTTTGGACATACAAAGCTATCTCAAATAAACTGCCCCAGTATATCTCTGTCTGTTTACCTTTGTGCACTTTGGGAAGTATGCCTGAGAAGCACCTCATATATCTACCTTTATGTTTACAAAGCAAAATCTCGCATTGGCAGAGCAGCCATCAGCTTTGTGCTCCCTCAACTGTGAAACAAGCTGCAAAAAACTTTGAAATTAACTCACCCCATCAGCCTAGTAGCTTTTAAATCTCTATATCTACATCATAATAAAGAGTCCTGTGCCTGTCTACCCTAAATAGTGACTCCTATAAGCCCAAGCACACTCTAATTACTACTGTTAAAAGACTGATCACGTCTATAATCAACTTTTCTCTCTCCCCCTTTTCTACCCCCGTATCTGTCCCTTCCACATTCCTTTGACCCTGCTTCCAGCTCTAAATTCTCCATACCGTATCACTATATATCTTTTTATATTAGGTTTTATTTGTGTTCGGTGCACCTGATATGTATATTTCTTTATTTTTATGAAAAATTGTGTCCTACCCAAAACTAGTTGCATCTTCTGTTCCAAACATATACTACTGTCAATGCTACCTGCTGAAACTTTGTATATACTGTATTATTGTATCTCACTTTATTTGTATTATTACTATTTTCTTGTGTGTTGCATACCATGTATATTGTCCCTTGTTCCTTTTTAACAAACCCAGGTCCACCTCGAAAACGAGCTTGCTCAATGGTAATCGCCTGGTTAAATAAAGACTTTGATTGATTGATTGATTATAAAGCCCTACACGGACTTGGCCCGGGCTACCTGAAAGAGCTTCTGGTACCTTACTGCCCTAGGTGATCGCTCCGCTCGGTGGACGAGGGGTTGCTAGAGATTCCAAGGTTTTTTTTTTAAATCTTTGTTGGCCTGTGCATTCATCTACATAGCCCCAGCCCTTTGGAATTTTCTACCCCGTCCGCTTCGGGAGTGCGCATCCATGGAGGAATTTAAACAGGCCCTAAAGACCCATCTGTGATATCAGGCATACTCGATTTGATGCTATTTTATTGAATTTTATGAACCTAGTATTTATTATATCTGAGTTTTATTGTATTGTTTTTATTTGAAGTTTGTTGTTAAGGCGCCTTGGTTTTAGAAAGGCGCGGTAAAAATAAAGATTACTATTATTATTATTATTACTAATGTGCCCAAATGTGAACGCAAGACAACAGAGGGTATATTGAAACAAATGCAGTTATACTGCTCCAGGCATTATCAAGTTTCCAGTATGCCCCTTGTAAGAACAGTGCAAAGCATTAACCTGAGTAGAAGCATACACCGCACCTGTGATCACACTTGCAAATTACCTCTTCGCTGAGCAAACAGAGAAGTTTTTTAAGGCCAGATCTATTAATGCTGCAGTGCAGAACATCAATATTGGTTCATAAAATGCTAATGAAAGAACTCCTAAAACTGAAGGTGGATAAAACAATGGGGCCTGATGGTAGTCACCCCAGAATTCTAAAAGAACTAAGGGAAGGACTAGTAACACCACTGACTACCCTTTTTAATAAATCATGGGAGGATGGGGTGGTACCTGAGGACTGGAGGAGGGTGGATGTGATTCCCCTTCACAAAAGTGGGAGCAAGACAGAGGCAGGAAACTACAGACCTGTCAGTTTGACCTCAGTGGTAGAGAAAATGATGAAATCACTTCTGAAGGAAAGAATTGTTGAGTACCTAGAGGCCAGTGGGGCACAGGACCCAAGGTAGCATGGAGTCACAGCAAGAAGGTCATGTCAGACAAATCTAATTGATTTCTTTGACTGGGTGACCAAATTAGTAGACCAGGGAAGGGCTGTGGACATGCCTACCTAGACTTTAGGAAGACATTTGACACAGTTCTGCACAAAAGATTAATAAACAAGTTAGCCAGCCTGGGAGTGGGTCCCAGGGTGGTAAACTGGGTAAAACACTGGCTGGACAACAGGACACAGTGGGTAATAGTAAATGGAGTCCACAGTGAAGAAAGGGGGATTACTAGTGGGATACCGCAGGGTTCAGTACTAGGGCCACTCCTTTTTAATGTCATTATAAGTAACATTGCAAGGGACTGGAAGGGAAAGTATGTCTCTTTGCAGATGACACAAAGATCTGCAACAGGGTTGATATGCAAGGTGGGGTTGAAAGGATGAAAAGGGACTTGGCAAAGTTGGAGGAATGGTCAAATGTATGGCAGCTTAGATTCAACGCAATGCAAAGTAATGCACCTGAGAAACAAAAACCCAGAGGAAGAGTACACAATGGGGGTGAGATACTGACAACAACAAAAATGGAAAGGGACCTGGGGGTAGTCATATCAGACAACCTAAAGGTGGACCAGCAATGTGAGAAGGCAATAAGGAGGGCTGGGGGGATACTGGGATGCATAGGGACAGGCATCACCAGTAGAAAACAAGAAGTTGTTGGCCCTCTGTACAGACAGTTGGTAAGAACACATCTGGAGTACTGTGTACAGTTCTGGAGACCCCATCTCCGCAAAGACATAGAAAGGGTGGAGGCTGTCCAGAGGAGGGCAACCAAAATGGTGCAGGGTCTGCACCAGAAGATGTATGAAGAAAGACTAAAGGAGCTTAAGATGTATAGCCTCGAGGAAAGGAGGAAGAGGGGGGACATGATAGAAACTTTCAAATACTTCAAGGGAATCAACCAAGAGGGCAGCATCTTTCAGAAAAAGAGATGTGCAAGAACAAGGGGGCACAATTTGAAGATAGAGGGGGGATGGCTCAGAGGTAATATGAGGCAGTATTTTTTTTACAGAGAGGGTTGTAGATGCATGGAACCGCCTTCCTGAGGAGGCTGTAGAGTCAAAAACAGTGGGGGAATTCAATAATGCATGGGACAGACATAAGGCAATTCTAGTGGGGGTAGGAGGAAGTAGGCTGTTGGTTAACTAGGATCTGCAGCGTGTCTGTTAGGTAGGGAAATGTGCAGACTAGGTGGGCCAAGTGGTCCTTATCTGCCATCAATTTCTATGTTTCTATGACCCTACTCAAGCTGCAAGACCGTAAGACCTTCTTACCATATCATTACCTAACATCTACATGTCATTATCAAAGCACACTTCTCTATGCACTGGATGAAGGATGTAGTTGTAGTTTACATTTATTTATTTCACCAGCAAAAGGCTCCATTGAGTAAGCTCATTTACAAGGAGGTCCTGGGAAGGACAGCATACATAAATCAGTAACCAGTTCTAATGGTACAAGTAATACATAAATGTAGAGAAATAACATAACATAAACTACAGACATATGTAACCAGGGGTCGGGTTGAAGTTATTTTTTGTTTTTTTTAACGCTGTGCAGTGCCTCCATTATGTAACCCACTACCTGGCTTCCTGGGTTCCGGGAGAAAACTGTTACTCAGCATTTTGGCTAGGTTTGACTTCTAGTCAGAGGCACCCAAGTAACTCCGGACACAGGAAGCAATAACTGTAATGTCCAAACCAAGAGTGGGATTCTAGAGTGTGGCTTTTATTCACAACAACAGCAGAATAATAAAGCATAGATAGACCCCCCACAGGGCTACACTCCCTGGTAATGCAGACAAATGGAGACCAGAACACATCTTCTTACACACTGTAACCCTCAGTTCTGAAACACACTGGCTGTCAGCCCAAACTTGAACTCTTCTCTTAGTTTCCCTGGCATGGCACATCTGGCCAGCACTTGGACTACTTCTCTGTATTTCCTGGCGTGGCACATCTGGCCAGTGCTTGGACTACTCTGGATTTCCTGGCTTGGCACATCTGGCCAGCACTTGGACTACTTTCCATTAGGCATGGACATTTATTGGTGGCTCCCTCTACCACCCATGAGCACATACTGGCTCCATAAAGGGAAAATCTTCATCACTAATCCCACATCTGGGTACTTTCCACTAACACTGGCCAAAGCTATAGGTGCCCAAAGTGAACCCATGGAGGTAAATCTGGTTACTCCAGATGGGGGTCTCCCACCTCTTGCTCCCAAATCTATACCCAGCCATCCATTTGGAATCAACACCTTTTTTGAAACACACTGTTGTTGGACGCTGTCTCGAAATGTATGTCACATTTAACACTCTACTCTTCAAAAATCTGATATTCTGGCTTATAATGATCTCTGAGTGGCTATGTCCATGACTGTAGACCCCCACTGTTTAGATACATTTTAAGTCACACACAACTGTAGTACTGTACTTGGCTGTCCTTCTTTGACCCCACAGTAACAGATACTATACGCACTGTCTGGTGAAAATATTGGCTCAGTTTCAGAGCTGACTCGCCCACTGGTTTGCAGGTGCCCCAAGGTTTCTGGCAAAGCAAACAACTTCTTGTGCCTCAGCACTTGAACTACCAAACGACAGACAGCTTTCTCTCTTCAGCAGGGCCAGGGGATTGCCCCTGAAATTGCTGGCTCTCTTTCCCCCCATCCCTCCAGGGATGGGGCAATGGAACAAACTGGGGAACGGTCTCCACCACTAGACCAATTTCTTCTGTGTCTTTATCTAGGGCGAGAACACACACCCTATATCTCTAGGTAGCTCTATAGCACAGCTTAGCCCTGAGGGGCTGCCAACTGCAGCACACCTCCTTCACTCTCTGACCTTGGCTCAAGACTGATTCAAAACCTCCCAACATTCTAACTAACTCCCTGCTGCAACATTACAATGTGGCTTATGCTGCTGCGAGAATTCTATATGATGTCATCCCTCCAACTCAGCTGAGACTGAGGACAGAGTGAGACAGTGTGAAATCCGTTTAACTGGAGTTTCACAAGCTGCCTTCCCTGCCTGCCACTAGATCTTAATGGGATTCTTGTAACCCCGGGTGACAGGGGGGTTACACCTATAAAAAGCATACAGCAGCAATAGTAAAAAGAATAGCACAATCCTATTTACAGTAAGTAATATACAAAAAGATAAATGGCTATCTGGTATTGTTAGTGTGAGCTACACCATATGAATAGAAACCAATGCAAGTAGACAAACATTAAAACAGAGCCGTTTAACCACTGGAGCAGGTCTCAGTCCATAGTTTTCCAATGAGGACTTTAAGGGTACTGATACTGAGACTGACCAGGGAGTTCAGCTTCAAGGAGGATTGAGGTAAGTTCCACACTGTAGGAATAGCATGGATAATTGCTGATTTTCTGTACTGGGATTTGATTGTACTGTGTAGCATATCTAAGGGTGCCCAAAAGAATATAGTTATTTTTTTCCTTAGGGAGTAGCTGCTATTGGCCGAATGGAACAGTTCAGAGATGTAACATGGGATTTTCTTTAGTAGCACCTTACAAGCACATGTGTACAAATTAATTAATCTCATAGCCAAAGAATCCCAGTCAGTCAATGCATACAATGCACAGTGGTGGATGCTGGGTGTTGAATCAGTAATGAATCTAAGTGCCCCATGGTAAAGCACATTCAATTTTGATAGACACGTAGTAGAACAGCTGCAGATTAAGTCTGCACAATCCAGAATAGGTAAAAAAGTAACTTGAACAAAGCTTTTCCAGGCATCGGGGGGAAAGCAGTGCTTGTTTTTGTAATAAAATCCAAGTCTGGCCCTCAGTTTTGTACACTGGGTCTTGATATGGGCAAAGGACAATCTGTTATCAAGAATGGAGAAACCCAGCTCCACATGTGAGAAGGGTGAGACATAAAGATGCAGCACATCTCTAAAAAGAGTAAATATAGTATTGCTGTGTTTAGGCAGACTAGGATGACATTTTTTTTTTTTTATTTAGTATGCTTTTTGCCCCTTAGTGCTCGGCCTTCAACCCCCACTCCGTGCGCCTGCCTCCTTCCTCAATGACGGCCTCCCACATACCAATACTTCCTGGTTTACCCACCAGGGCGGGGCCATTCCACCACTTAACTGCCCATCTTCGATGGGGAAAGGTGTCGGCAAACCCAACATTGCCTCCCTGACTTCCCCCCAGGAGGGATTCAGGGTCTGCATCGATGTCCGTGGAGCCATAACGCAGTCAGCAGATGGTGCAGCACAGAGCTATTCGAGGGCAGGAGCCGGGGGCAGCATCATTGAGAGAAATGCGGGTGATTTTTTCCTGTTTTTCTGGAGGCAGAGATGTGCAATGACATCCAGTGTCCACCTCACCTCCCAGCACATTCAGACGCCGGTCACTGCAGTACCACCAGCCTCCGCCAGGGGTCGGTCAAGCGCCGGACATGCTCCCAGCCCTCCCCCCAGAGAAGGAGAGTGGTCCACGGGATGCTCCATCCTACTTCCCCTGGCCAGCCCTCTGACAACCCGGATCTGTTCCTGAACCCAGGCCGATGGCGTCACAAGCGGAAATCCAACCACTGTGCCGATGGGCCAGTGACTAGGATGACATTAAAAGAGCTGATTTAAAGTATGTTACATAAGTATTTCATTATAGTGAGATATTCTGTCCATTTGGGTTTCACATCATATTACTCCCCTCGTCCATCAACAGTACTGCTGAGAGCTCCCACATAAGTGTTTCTCTGTCCCCTTAGTTCACTACTGCATCATAACTGTTTTTAGAGGGTTGTAGTACAGTGCTGGATATAGATTGTGTTATTTGCATACTGTTAAAAAATGCTTCTGACAAGCATGAATTTACACTTCACAAACTGCCAAATAGTGCATTGACAAAGCTTCCATTTTACCATTGTGCCACATCTGCGTGGCTCTGCCTTTCATTTGTATGTGCTCCCAATCCTGTCTTTGTGCTGATCCACATACTGCTTTGTGCCACAGAAATTGCAGCTTCTAGTACAGTGACTGCTATGCAGACTACCTGACATCCCAGTTTCTGCAGTACAAAGTCAGCACCATATGAACTCTTCGGATATGCTGCTCATAGAATCTACTTTAGTCAGTCAGGATATCTTCGATTTTTTTTATAGTCCACAATCTCATATTTAGCTAGTGGGTCTGATAGCCAAAAAAGTAATAGTAAGGTTTTGGATGAATCTCACTCTTCCCCCCTTCTTAACAAGAGATTCTAAATGTTTTTGCTGAAAATGGGGACTTCCATTCATTACTCTCAGTGTAAACCCAAATTAGATAATATACCATGTGATCTTCTTGTGTTATCCTCCTAGTCAGCCATGCTGGATTTAACAATATCTCTTAAATTCTTTCATTCATTGTTCTTTTATTTGAAGAGTTTTATTGAACTGCTCTATCCTTTATACTGTAAAACCATTGTGTTTTTTCATCAAGGCACAGGTCAGGAAGCATAGGAAAAACCAGGACTGGAGGTTGAATTTGCAAAAAGTGTTTATTAGTACTAGCAGTTACATAAAAAAAATAAACTTGTTCAGTATAACTATTTACAAAGGCAGAATAAATAGAGAAGATACATCTGAAATTTCCTTCAATCTCTGTACATCTTTATTTCAAAACATTACAGCTCATTTTTTATTAATCTGTCCAGGACCATACATTACAGCTCCTTTTTTATAAGTCTGTCCAGGACCTTGTTAAGAAAATAGCATGCTTCTCACAATATTCTTGTAAATTTCCAGTGTTCTTGTCAATTTCATGCAGGTGCAGCATAACAGTACATTGTTATCCCGAACTAAGCTTTTGTTTACAGCTTCTGCAGAAGGCTTAAAAATTGCATCTCAGGTTAATCCATAAAGTTCCAAATAGCTTTGCAATCTTCTCAAACTATAATTATATACATTTCAACAGTAACACTATATCATTCCTAAATAAAGGGATCCCAATATCAGTTACATTTCCACATAATGATTTGCATATATTTTTATACCAGCAGATATGCAAGTGAGGAAAGACAGAACAGCAAGTGAGGGTAGAGAGACAGTGAGAGGCAAAGAATTGTGAGACTGTTGGGGTGATCAAATCCTAGGTCTCACAGGAAAATTTGGTTGCGCAACCAGACAGACAAGAGACAGGAAAGGAAAGAACAGAACAGATCCCTGCATTCAAACTTTCCATAACAACAGGGACAGGGTCCTATTCAACCCTGTCACATACATACACACACCCTCCTTAAGAGGGAACCTGTTTTATCAAACAAGTTTCCAAAACTTTCTATTAATTCTGTTCTAATATTAGCTTCTAACTTTCAGAAATTGAACACATGTGCAGTATCCTTTTTTCTATAATAGTACAGTAAACAGTAAAGTTTAAACTCATACATTTGTTTTTCAACCTTCAGAACCCTCAATTCCTGATCCATATCTTGACAGAAAATCAGCATTGCTATTCTCTTTAACAGATTGGTGTATCACATTGATTTTAAATGACTGTAGTGCCAGGTACCACCATGTGATTCTGGAATTGTTATCTTTCATTTGGTTAAACCAACAGAGAGGATTGTGATATGTTATAAGTACAAAGTCATTTCCTAGCAAATAAAACTTAAGGGGCTCCATGGCCCATTTTGATGCTAAACATTCCTTTTCAATGGTGGAGTATCTTTTCTCTCTCTGTTATGCAACTTCCTACTTGTGTACAGAATAGAATGTTCCATCTCATCCACATTTTGACTCAGGACTGCACCTAGGCTTACCTCTGATGCATCTGTTTGTAACAAAAATGGTTTCTCAAAGTCTGGGCTTCTTAAAACAGGGTCTGAACATAATGCAGCCTTAATGACTTAAAAAACTTCATCACACTCTGGGGTCCATTTCACATTATTCGGGTACTATTTGTTTGTGAGTTCAGAGAGGGGAGTAGCTAACTCTGCAAAGTTGAGAACAAATGTCCGATAATAACCAGCCAATCCTAAAAATGATCTGACATGTTTCTTTGTTTTAGGGACAGGGCTGTTAGCTACAGCTTCTATTTTAGAAACATCTGGCTTAAGTTCTCCATTTCCCAACACATAGCCCAAATATCTGGTTTCCTGCATGCCCAATGCACATTTGGTAGGATTAATAGTCTGACCTGCATTTTTGATAGCTTGGACAACTGCTCGTAGGTGTTCCAGGTGGCTTTTCCAGTCTGGACTGTACACCATGACATCATCCAGGTATGCAGCACAATAACCAGTGTGAGGGGATAAAATTACATCCATGTACCGCTGGAATGTAGCTGCACACCATGTAAACCAAAATGGCATGGTGGTGAACTGATAGAATCCAACAGGAGTAGCAAATGCACTTTTGTTTCTGGATTCTTTAGCAAAAGGGATTTGCCAGTAACCCTTGGTGAGATTGAGGGTACTGATATACTTTGCACTCCCTAGTCTGTCCACCAAATCATCTATTCTGGGCATAGGATAACTGTCAAATTCTGACACTTAAATTTCCTAAAATCAAGGCAGATTCTAACACCCCCTTCTTTTTCATTTACAATTACCATTGGAGATGACCAAGCACTCCTCGACTCCTCTGTGATACCCAGTTCTCTCATTTTTTTTGTATTTCCTTAACTATATCAGCTCTTGACCACTCTGTTAATCTGTATGTCTTTTGCCTAACAGAGCGAGCATTCCTTGTCACTATTACATGATCGACACCTTTTGCTCGGCCTGATACTGTGATAAAAGTACTGTGAAATGTCTTCAGCATATTACTAATTTCTGCAGTTTGTTCTGAGTTTAAAGAAAAATTCACCTTTACAGCATCAGCAGTTACAGTTTGTTCCAATCTATCATAAGCTACATCAAGCTGCCTTCCAAGCCTGACTGGACAGCTGTTGGGTCTCGCTGCCCTAATTGACTGATACCTCGAGCTACCAAAGATTGTAGCTCCCTGCCTTTAGAACTGAGCATTTGGCTGGGCTCACTCTTTCTCTGCTTCCCCTTTTGAAGTTTTAATTGTAACTGCTCTGCCTTGCTTCTCTGTGCCTTTTCTATCCCTGATTTTGAACTGCTGTCAATGTAAAACTGCAAATGTACTGTTGGAACTGTGTTGCAATTGTATATTAGAGCTGTACTGCTTTTATTTATTTATTTATTTTATTTTTATTTATTTTATTTTTAAGTTTTCAGTTTCCCATTAGCAGATTATAAAGATTTTCCACTAGAGGGATGTTAGTTCTTTTGTAGCGTCCTCTCCCTTCAATTTTCATACATCCTTTTATCTACTTGTACTTCTCCCTTGCTCTAACAACTGCATCCCCTGCAGGGACACACAGTAATCTCCTGCTCACCCAGGTGAACTTTCTCTGCCCCCACCCTGGGTTTGAACTCCTGATCCTCCACGGTGGAGGTGTACACCCTATCCTCTATGCTACTGGAGCAGCCACTTTGGCTGTGTACTTTTTCAGTCCTTCTACCTTTCCTATCCCCTCTTGTCTAAAGCCACCCCCCGATACTTTGACTGTCTAGTTACCTGTCACTAAACTTGGTCTCCAATATGAAGTGGGCTATGCTACCGCTGCTGGCAGCCTCACTGCTAGGCACCCTACTCCTTGTAGATCTTGGTGCTTCCATACTTACCATAGAACAGAAGTTCTTGTCCTGTCTTACCCCTTCCTTCACCCTTGATGTCCCCCCATCCCACTATCAGGTGGGAGGGTACCCCCATGGGCCTCGCTTTCTTTGCATTTCATTCCAAACAGGATGCCTACCATCTTGGCTTCCTCCTTTTCTCTACTACTATCCCCCTTCTGCACTTGCCCACAGCATATCACCTGCTCTGCTTTTTGCTTCTACTAACAGTAGACATTGAGATCAATCCTGGACCCCCTTGTACAGCCATTGATCACTCAAATCCTATATGGAACTCCTCCTTTGGATTGAAGTTCGCACACATCAACCTCTGCAGCCTCCAAATTCATCAACCATGAACCCTGGGTCACCCTATACAAGCCACATGTGCTAGGCATCTCTGAAATGTGGATAAAACCCCATCTCTCTGATGCTGCCTACTATCTCCCAGGATACTCCCTGCTGAGGCATGACAGGCCTGGTAAGAAAAGGGGTGGTGGGGTGGCTCTCTACATCTGTGAGCCTTTCTCTGCTACCCCCATCCTCCACTCTGACCCTAGCTTACCCAATGAGTGGCTTCTAGTGGAACTAACTACAGGTGCAGCAAAAAAGATGTATGTGGATTGCTGCTATAACCCCCCTCCAGAATGCCCAGTTGGTCTCACCTCCCACCTTGAAGGGATGGGAAGCCTCTCCCCTGCCAAGGACAACATCCTACTTAGGGATTTCAACTTGGACTGACTTAGTGCCAAGGAACATGATTACTCTAACCAACTCAAGCTCCATAACCTAGTCCAAATTATCACCATCTCCACCAGGCACAAACCTAGTTCCCAAAATCATACACTTCTTGACTGAGTAATCACAATAGATAGGACAGGGTGCTCCTATCGGGCACTTTATCCGATGCCATTAGCGATCACTCCCCCACCTACCTTGTCTGGGCTTCTAAGACCAAGTGCCAGCCCCTAAACTATTCTCCTTCCATAATTTCAATCACCCAGACATCCCCTCCCTCCTTCATGATGTTCAAGTGATAAACTGGTCAGCCTTCTACATCCTCTGTGACATGTCCGAGGCTGAGAGTTTCTTCACAACTTCACTCCTCTGTCTCCAAAATCAGTATTTCCCCCTGACTACTCACCAAATTAGGGGTGGCTGTACATGTTGGGTTACCAAAGATCTCCTGGCCATGATGAGGGAAAGGGATAAGCTATGGTCAGCCTACAAAAAAGCCCCCTTCCTTGCTCAAAGTAATGAATACTGGCAGCTACGAAACCTTTGTAAACAGTCAACCCTTGCTGAAAAGCAGCCTTCTTTCAGGGCAAACAAAGGGACAGTCTTGGTGACCCCCATCGCTTCTGGGGTGAGGTCAGCTCATTACTCATCCCATGCACTCATAACCCTTATTCACCTGGACACTCCCTCTGGACATCTGGCTGATCCCATTGCTGTGGCCAAGGCCTTCAATAAAAAATTCACAGACCTGTCTGCCCTCTTTAGCAAGCTGCCATCCCTGGTGACCGCTGGTCTCTCTGATCATCCCCCCCACCCATATCCCTCAAACTCCTCCCTTCCCCTCTTTCTACTTCCAGACCATCACCCCCAGGGACACTGCCAAACTGCTGAAGAGCCTGCCTAGCCAGGGCAGCCCAGGCAGCGATGGTCTTTTCCCTGCTATGCTTAAACTGATATTACCTGCCATCTTAAAACCACTCACCTACCTCTTTAACCTGGCATTGACTACCTCCTCAGTGCCCAGCACTTGGAAGCATGCCAGGGTGGTCCCAATTTTAAAGACTGGTGGCCCACTATCCCCAGATAACCATTGGCCTATATCCTTGCTGCCCCACCTTAGTAAACTCCTGGAAAGGATTGTCCACCAACAACTGTCTGACTATATTGACACACTCAACCTACTGTCCAGGCAGCAACACGGCTTCCATAAACATCACTCCACCACACCTGCCCTTGCACTGTTTATCAATCATATTCTTAGGAACATGGACCTTGGAAGGGTAATGGGTGCCGTCTTTGTCGACCCGTCTAAAGTTTTAGACCTGGTCTATCACACCCTGTTACTCTCCTCCCTTTGCACCCTTGGCTGCTCTACTGAGACCATGCAGTGGTTACAAAGTTACCTTTCAGACAGATCTAAGTCAGTAGGTTTGGGACCTTCCACCTCCCCCACCCTCCCAGTCACTACCGGTGTACCCCAGGGCTCCATCCTGGGCTCACTCTTATTCTCCCTGGTTATAAACTCTCTCTCTCCTCTAACTGTCTCACTTGTGATGCCCTATTTTACACAGATGACCTTGTCCTCTTCACTAGTGAAAAGGCTCTTGAGAATATATATATAGGGCTTTATCCAATAACTACTCTGCGGTGCACAGCTGGTTCCACTAACATCACCTAATTGTTAATGCTAAAAAAACTAAAGCCATGCTATTTGGATCTAAACCCTTCCTAGCTAAGGTCACCAAGGCTGGGTCCACCATCTCAGTAGTCTCACCGGATGACACTGTACTTGAAAATGTATTAACTTTCAAATATCTGGGCATTATCCTCGACACATCCCTCTCCTTTTCCGATCATATCTCCTCTGTTATCTGCCGTGTTAACCAGAAACTTGGTGCGGCTTATCAGATAAAGTCACTCCTGACCAGGGAATCCCGTTTAGCCATTTCCCAAGGCAACCTGCTACCACTGATTGACTATTGCTCCCCTATTTACTCACACACATCCTCAGCCTTGTGTGTGCACCTCTGCTCCTTGTATAACAACATATGTCATTTCAATCTCCTGACACCATATTCCACTCACCACTGCCACCTCTACCAGACTCTTGGCTGGCTCTCACTACACTGCAGATTTGATTATGGGCTTGGCTGCCTCCTGGACAGTGCCATCAGACATGGTGAAGCCTCCCCTTATATGTCTCTCCTCAAGACCAGAACTCCCTCGAGGTGTCTGCGGGCATCCTCGGTCCCCCCATGGATATCCCAAAAGTCTCCTTGGCTATGGGTAGCAGAGCATTACCTGTAGCTGTTCGCACTCTGTGGAACAGAATCCCCATGCCTATTCATTCCCTGGACTCCCATGCCACTTTCAAGACACATATCGAATCCTGGCTGCTTGATGAGGCCACGTGCAATTGCTAGCTTGGATAACCCTCCACCCCTTCCTTTCTGACTTTTCCCTCTGAGGCTGCTTTGGCCTCCCCTGCCTGCTTTCATTTCTTTGGACTCCTGTCCTACATCCCTCACTGCCTACTTCTTGGGGCCTCCCTCTTGGCTATTGTTTTGTATGGGTTTTTTTGTTTGTTTGTTTGTTTGTTTGTTTTACATCATGCATTAATTTGCAATGGCCGCTTATCCTTAGTAAATCATTTTATAATAATTGTTGCTTATCATGATGTACTGATTGTTTTTTGAGCCTCTCATTAATTTTACTTTCCTATGTCACTTTATTTGTTCACCAGTGATGTCTGTATATCCACTTTGTTCACCAATGATGTCTGTATATCCACATGGCTTGTACTCATTGTATAACTTGTCACTACCTCTGTAACTGCTGCCTGTGTGGCCCGGGTCATGCCTGAAAATGGTCCCATGGATCAGTGCAGTTACCCGGTTACCAACGACTTAAATAATTAAATAAACACCTTCTTATCAGTTTCTGATAAAACTAGCAAAGTAGCTTTTGTCATTTTCTCAACCCATTTCTTGAGGTTAGCATGGTATATCTTAGTAGGTTTTTTTCTGCTGGGGGTCTCAGTCTCATAGTTAACAGTGCCAGTACATCTAAGCACTCTATAAGGCCCTTGCCACTTCATTAACAGTTTATTTTCTGCTGTGGGTAACAGTAGCAAAACCTTTTCCCCGGCTCAAAAACTTTTTTTCTTTTACCCCATGGTCATAATATACCTTTTGCTGGTTCTGGGCCTCTTCCTGATTACTATGGGCAAGTTCCACATATTTTGCCAGCTTCTTTCTTAGGGCACACATATAAGAAGTTATAGATTGTTTCTGAGTGAGGTTATCTTCCCATGTTTCTTTTATCACATCCAGTGGCCCTCTTGGCTGCCTACCATACATGATTTCAAATGGTGAAAGCCCTGTTGATGCCTGTGGCACTTCTCTGTAAGCAAATGTAGGTAAGGCAAGTATTGGTCCCAATCTTTCCCTTCCCCTTTTACACATCTTTTGAACATGCATTTTAGGGTTCGGTTAAAACCCTCAACAAGACCGTCTGACTGAGGGTGATAGGGGAGGTTCTTATGGCAGTGATACCTAGTAGTTTGTACAGCTCCTTAAGTAATGCAGCACCAAAATTACTACCCTGATCAGTAATAATTTCTTTAGGTATGCCCACTCTGCTGAAAAGTTTTACAAGCTCTGCTCTGCTGCCACTTATGAAGCTGTGACAGTATGCATTGGAACTGCTAGATAAATCTATTACTCTTTTTACTTTTGTCTAAAGGGCCACCCACATCCATTGCAATTCTCTCAAAAGGCACATCAATCAAGGGTAGGGGCACCAAGGGCACCTTGTCTTTTCAAGTGACTGGGACTACTTTCTGACACTCAGCACAGGAATTACAATAAGTAGCAACATCTTCATGAATTCCAGGCCAGTAAAATCCATACAGCAATCCAGCCAGGGTGTGATCCCTCCCTGAGTGACCAGCTGCCGGACTATCATGTGCTATCTATAACAACTCTGTTCTATATTTATGTGGTATAACCAATTGTTCTGTCTGTTCCCATGTCTGAGGCTTAACCCAAACTCTGTACAGTAACCCATTACATTTTTTAAACATTGGTTCACCCTGTTTTGGTTTCAATCAATCAATCAATCAATCAAAATCTTTATTTATCCAGTCGGGCGCCATTGAGCAAGGCTCATTTGCAAGGTGGACCTGGTCATGAATAAATCAAAGTACAGTACAGAAGCAGGTATACAAAAAGCAATAATATACAAAGAAGAAAAAGTATATACAGTGTATACAGTACAGTACAAGGCTGAAATAAATAAAAAAAAACAGCATTATTTTACAATTGAAGAAGTCAGCAGATGTACAATCAACCATAGGCATACAGGGGTTATAAGCAGAATCTTTTGAGGAGGCAGTCGGCAACTACATATATAGGGGAAAGAGGCCATGTATGGGGTGGCAGGTTAGAGAGGTAAAGAAGAGGAGGGATATATTACTGATGACTGGGGGAAAAGTTATGCTAAAACCACAGAAAGTGATGATGGCTGACGTATATTATGATAATGACGGAGGAGAGGTAGATAATTGGGACACTACTATGGATGAGGTGGGACTTTAGCCAGGCTGGAGTGGACAGGGAAGGATGAGTGCAATAGGAAGAGTTAATAGGGAAAGAGTGAGAGCCAGGGGTAGAAACATGGCGAGCGTCAGGATGGAAAGGGGGAGTTGCAGAATTAGTGGGCTAGCAGTGAGGAAAACATTTGCGAGGTGCTTTCATGTAGCGATCGTAGAGCGCTTTGAAGATATTCAGGCTAACAGGGCAGCTCAGCTTCAAGTTCCTTTGTAAACCATTCCACAATGTGGGTAAAGAGAAGCTTAGAGCAGCTTTGCTGAAATGAGTTTTGACCATTGGAACTTGGAGGGCAATTAGGGAATAGCTCCTTAGAGCTTAGGTGCCTAACACACTCCTAGGAATACAATCTGAGACATACGAGGGGAACTTGTTGGTCACCGCTCTGAAGGCCCATGGGGGGTGTTTCTATTCCTTCTATAGTGAAGGGAAGTCCAGCACCCCCAGCTGTTTAAAATAACCCTGGAGAGAAACATTGTTAGCTTGCACTGAAACAAAATTACAATCAATTATCAGTTTAGCGTCAGTATTTTCATATTTTAACCCTTTATGCCCATCAGTCTTTTGTTGCCACTGTTGTTTCAGGTAACTCCTTTCTTTCCTGGACTTCTGAATCTTGGAGCTGTTCTCAAATAAGTCCAAATCAAAGTCACTGAAAAGAAAAGTGTCCCCACTGTTTGAGATTTTCTTTGCCTGAGCTCTTGTTACCACTGCTGCTTAAACTGCAGGGTTCAATTCCTCTGGGATTAACTCAGCAAATCCTGGACAGACATTTCCAATAATCACAGGTAACTTGGGTACTATCCCCACTTTCATTTGGTGCAACACACCCTTTATGGTCAGTCACTTGGGTTGTGGGATAGTATCAAGTGTCCCCGTGGATGCATATGACACCAGTACCTGGTCCTTTTGCACAGTGTTTTCCCAGCACTTCAACATGCACTAGGGTCTGTCTGCTTCCCAGATCAATGAATCCTTTTACAGTCTTATCCCCCACCTTCACATCTGTTAAGTATTTGCCCCAATTTGCCAAGGACAAATCTGCTCCAGTGCCACTCTCCTTACTACGGCAGTTTCTTATGATACGGCCTAGCTTGTTACGATTATAACAGATAAAGTCTTTGGGGGCAGATCTGTTACCCCACCACAGTTGTTATCAGACGTTGAGTTTAAATGGGAAAAAGAATGTCTTACCGATGCTTGGCTGTTACCTCGCTACGGTGGTGCCAATCTGGCCATTTAGTAGTCATCGGCCAAAGAAACAGCCTTTTCTCCACTTTCTGGTCGAGGTTCTTTCACCCAAAGCTGCACATCTGTAGGCAGGATGTTGATGAATTGCTCTGGTGCAAATATATCGATGATCTGTGAGACTGTTTTGCCCTCTGGTTGGAGACATTTAATAAAGAGCTCTCTGAGTCTGGTGAACGCTTCTCAAGGATTGTCAAATGCGTTGTACTTCAGTGACTGGAATCTTTTCCTGTAGGTCTCTCCTGAGATGTTGTATCTTTTCAGGATTTCTTTTTTCACAAGGTCATAGTTTTCTGACTGCGCAGTGTCCATATTGCTGTAGGCAAGTTGGGCTTTCCCTGTCAGGCAGGGTACCAGTCTGATTGGCCACTGTTGCTTTGGCCATTGGCAGGCTGTGACAACTCTTTCAAAAGTTGTCAGGTATGCCTCCATATCATCCGAGGGACACAACTTTGTAAGTTTAATGGCTTTTAAGTTGCTTGTGTTTTGTTGCACATCTGGATCTGTGCCAGATCCTCTGCCTTTGATAGCTTGCAAGACATCCAGCCATCGCTGCTCCTGTCACTGCATCTCTTCTTTTCTTTGTTGCTCCTGTCGCTGCATCCTGTCTCTTCTCTGCTTCTTGGTCTCTTTTTGTTGTATAGCCCACCATTTGAAAAAGTCCACCAGGCTTTTAGGTTCTGTCACTGCCTGTTCTTTTTCCATAACTTGTGCTGGCTGTACAATCTCAGCTTAGACATCTGTCTCTGCTAGTTTGGCTGCCATTTTCCTGGTAACCACTCCTGAACTTGCTGCTGCAGAACCCATACCTTTCTCTATGCTTCCCTGGTACTAGCTCCAGCACCCGTGCATAAAACTCCTGGCTAAGAGTATGCATGGCATAAATCCTGTCACAAATGCACTCCGCAGGTCAGGCCCTCTGCTCCCACAGTACCAACCTCGAAGTGCAATAGTGTGAACAGGGGACAGACAGGGAAACCCTCCTGTCTGTTTTGGGTCCAAATCATCTACTAGCCTTGAGTCCTGTGGGTCAAAATATGAACCTTATGCTAGCATACCCAGTTAACAGGCTCAGATATGTACCCTCTTCGGGAATGCAGTACAGTCCTTCACCCAGTGGCACCCAGCCAGGTTTCCAAAATGTACCCTCACGACTCAGTATGAGACCTAGGTATATTCTTACCTTTTTCAAGATTAGTAACACATTCAAGCCCTTAACAGTTGTCAGACTTAAACACTGATTCAGCATTCACATACAAAAGAAACTGAGAAGAAGCACAGTCAGTATTTCAAAGAAAATATAGTTTACTAAAAATTATAAAATAGGTAAAATATCAAACATAGAACAAATATATCAATAACTTACAGTCACATCAAATAAATGGGAAGTTACAGAACACAAATACGCCTACCACAAATACTTAAACGTTCCAGATAAATTATCTGTCTAAAGTGCCTAGTCCACAGACTAAGTGTGTCTTTGATTTTCAAAGAGTTCTTCTGCACAAACTTCTCTTGCAAGCAATATTCAAAAGTCAGTCTTCTCCACCTCCTGGTGATGTCACCCATGAGGTCACTGTTAGATCTGTGATAAATCTGTAATCTGAGTAGGGATATCCAAAAAAGGATATTATTCTTCTTCTGGCTGGAATCAGTAGTTGCCAATAAAAAAAAATATGTGACAGTCTTTGCAAGCAGGTTCCTTTGATGGCTCATAAACTCACATCCTGTCACTAGTCCCCTTCTAGGTAAGAAAACCAAGAGGAATCAGCCAAATTATTTCCCTTCTTGCTATGTCATGAAATGCATACATGGGAACCAACTTCAAAAGCAGGAGCAGGTTATAAGGGATAATAAACTGTTCCTCTGGAAAGAAGGCATTTAATTAGGTTTCACTGGTCAGTTTCATGACATCCTCACTGACACCTTGAAGGTCAAAGGTCAAGTCTCTCCCACTCTGGCTGCTTGTCCTAGGCAGACAATCACATACCATATATTTATATTACAAATATCATACATATAACCATACGCATATGGCAGAGTGTCACAGTCCTCCCCACCTAGACTGAATTTGGGGGCTGTATCCCCTGCATGAGATGAACTCCCCTAGTCAGTTCATTGCTCAAACTGACGTAACAATTCATCTGCATTTTCATTGGCTGCCCTGGCCCTGTGTGAGACAGTCATGTCATACCCTTACAGGGCAAGACTCCATCTTAGCAGTCTACCATTCATTCTACCCATTTGTGCCAGCCAAACCAGGGGGTTGCGGTCAGTTTGTAAGTCAAACTGCTGCCTGAATAGGTATGGCTCTCACTTCTTTAGGGCCCACACCATGGCAAGACACTCTTTTTCCACAGTAGAATAGGCCTGCTCCCTGAGAAATTAACTTTTTACTGAGGTACACAATGGAGTGATCTTTTCCTTGGTTGGACTTCTGACTCAGCACTGCCCCAATACCCACATCTGAGGCGTCAGTCTGGACTACAAAGGGTCTGCTATAGTCTGGACTTGTCAATACAGGAGCACTGCATAGTGCCTCCTACAGTCTGGTAAAGGCTTGTTCACAGGCTAGTCCCCAAGTAATTTTCTTAGGCATCCTTTTCTTTAACAGGCCAGATAGGGGGAGCGGCCAGGGCACTTTAATTTGGTACAAATTTCCTATAGTACCCTACTGTCCCCAGAAAACTCTTGACCTGCTTCTGTGTTTTTGGTCTGAGCCATGCCTTGATTGCCTCTATTTTCACTTGGTTAGGACAGAGCTGTCTCCAGCCTACAACATGCCCAAGGTATGCCACCTCAGCCATGGCCATCTGGCACTTCTCAGCTTTTACAGTGAGCCCAGCCCTCTGTATCCTGCCCAGCACTTCCCTAAGGTGGGATAGGTGTTCTTCCCAGCTGGTACTAAAGATGGCAATGTCATCCAGGTATGCCACGGTGTACTCCTCAGGACCATTTAACACCTGGTTCACCAACCTTTGGAAAGTGGCAGGGGTGTTCTTCATTCCGAAAGGCATTACTTCAAAATTCAAATAACCCTATCGGAGTGATGAAGGCTGACCTCTCCCTAGCTCTGGCAGTTAACTCTACCTGCCAATACCCCTTTGTCAGGTCAATAGTTGTAAAGTATGTCACCTCTCCCAACTTGTCTAGGAGTTTGTCCGTCTGTGGCATTGGTTGGACATCTGACTTCGTGACAGCATTGAATCCACAATAGTCCACACAAAAATGAGTAGAACCATCTGGCTTGGGAACAAGGACTACGGGTGGATCCCAGGGGCTGTGGGATTTCTAGATTACCCCTAAATCCAGCATCTCCTCCACCTCCCTCCTAATGTCCTGTTGGACAGCCTCTGACACCCAATATGCTGTCCACCATATGGGCACCTGTGCCCTTGTCTCCACATCATGTGTCGCTAAGGGGACTAGTCCAGGCTTGGTGCTAAACAGTGGGGCAAAGTCTTTTAAAACCTCCCTTAATTTCTGGATCTGGTCTGGAGTTAACTGGGATGACATTTTAATTGCCTCCACAAAGGACTCCCACTTGCTTTCTTCCAGCAAGTCCAGAATGGAGCCTCCTTCATCCGTCCCCTCCCCAGGACTACACACTGCAAACACTATGTCAGCCCTATTAGCATATGGCTTCATCATGTTGACATGGTACATTCTTTGTGTATGTCTCCTGTCAGGTAGATCTATAATATAGCTTACATCATTTTTCTGCCTGACTACTTTGTATGGTCCTGCCCACTCAGCCTGCAGCTTGTCTTTCCAGACCAGGATTAGTACCATGACTTCCTGACCCACAGTGTATAAGTGAGCTCAGGCTCTGCAGTAGTACCCCACCTTCTGTTTTTGTTGGGCAGCTTCAGGTTGCTCTGGGCTGTCCCCAAAAGCTCCTTCAGCCTTTCCCTAAACCTAAGAACATAATCCACTATGGGAGTTCTCTGGGTGGCATGCTTGCCTTCCCAGTCCTCCTGGACCAAGTCTAGGGGCCCACGTACCTGGCATCCATATAACAACTCAAAGGGGAAAAACTCTGTTGACTCTTGGGGCACCTCCCTGTATGCAAACAACAGGTGGAGAAGGTATTTCTCCCAGTCCCTCCCATGGTGTTCAGCAAATGCTTGGAGTATTGACTTAAGGGTACCATTAAATCTTTCCACAAGCCCACTGGCTTGCAGATGATAAGGTGCCGTGCATCTCTGCACCACCCCACACTTCTCCCACAAACATTTCATCAGGTCTGACATGAAGGAACACCCTCGATCAGTGATAACCTCCTGTGGAAACCCAACATGGGAGAAAATCCCTAGCAAGACATCTGCCACTTTGTCCTCAGTGAGGATAGGGTGACTGCCTCTGGATACCAGGTGGCTTACTCCACCACAGTCAGGATGAACCTCTTCCTAGAGGAGCTGGGGGAATTTAAAGGTCCCACAATATCCATTCCCAACCTCTGGAATGGCTCCTCCATTATGGGTAAAGGAATTAGGGTGGCTAGGGTTTTCTTACATGCCTTACCTATTTATTGGCACCTGTGACAAGACCTGCAATACTCCTTCACCTGCTGGGTGAAGTTGGGCCAATAGAAATTCTGGGCCAACTGCTATGTAGTGTGAATGATTCCCAGATAGCCAGACATGGGAATATCATGTGCAATCTTGACAACTGCTCATGGTACCCCTGGGGAACAACAAGCTGCCTGCCCATCACCCCTCCCTCTGTCTTAGCATCCTGCATATACATCAGTCCATTATCCCAATAAACGTTATGTTTCCCATCACCTCTCTGTGCTCCATCAGAGTCTATCCAAGCCCTCAGCTTCTCTAGACTAGGGTCACTTTTGTGAGCAGCTGCAAGCTCCTCACACATTCCCAAGGCATGGGACAGGTCCCCTTCAGAGTCTACACTAGGGTGCCTAGCTCTAGCATCAGGGCATTCAGAATCACTGCCATCCCTAACCCTCTGACTATGAGTCACCCCTCTTCCCTCAGAGTAACCCTCCTTAGCTGTTCTGTTAACTGCTACCTGGGGAATTTCTATACCCCTTTCATTATTCTCCATATCATGAGACACATGCTGGGGAACCAGCCTCCCAGTGGTTTTCACAGGGGCTTCTATGGGGTCCAGGGAACTACAATTTTCCCTTGCTGCTTGGCTGTGGGTAACTGCACACACCATCCCCTGTTTGTGATTGTTGCCAATAATTTCATCGACAGCCAAAGTCTTGGCTATGGCAACCTTTTGCAGAGTTTCCCTGTCTCACCCCAGTCTAGGAGGACACTAGCAAGTGGCAAAATGTTCTCCTCCCCAGTGAATCCCCATTCAGTCACAAACTGATTGGGTATAAGCTGACCAGGCTCTACCAAATCCCCTTTTACCAAAGTCAGGGATACCCCCATGTCCCTTAACCCATGTGTCTGTACACTATTCACAGGGACTGGGTGTATGTGTTCCCTCATGTTTACTGGCTTGCTTTCAGGAAAACACAAACAACCCACTTCTTTTCTAGCACCACTCTGTGCACTGCTTGTCCTTTTGGGACACTGCCTTGCAATATGTCCAGTTTCTTTACAAACCCAACATTCATTTCTTTTCTCAGGTAAATCTTTTCTTTGTAACCTGGGGCTACCTGGTTTTGGTGGAGGCAGAGAGGGTTTTAGCTGCCCTGAAGGCATGCTTTTCCCTTTCTGCACTGCCACACCCACCCCACTCACTCTCAGAGCAGGTCTGCTCCTGGCATAGTGGTCTGAGAGTTCAGCAGCCTCTTGCACTGTTTTTGGATCTCGGTCCTCCAGCCAGGTCTTCAGCTCTGCTGGGCATGCCCAAAAAAATTACTCTAATGGTACAGCATTTTAAATTTTTTCTAGAGTCTGCTTCAATTCCTTCCCACCAATGTTTTTAAAAAATGATGTTGTTTAGTATTTAGCTCCTCATAGCTCATATCAGGGCTTCTCCTGAGCTTACAGAATTTAACTGCGTATGCCTCTGCTGTTAGCTCATATTTTTTTAAGTTTACTGTAATCATTACTGTCCTCACTGTCCATTTGACCCAATGCATCCTGAGCTTTTCCAGTAAGTAGTGGAGATAGCTGGAAGCTCCAGGACCTTCTAGGAATATTTGCCTGAATGCATACTTTTTCAAAGGAATTACCTGCTCTGGTGCTGGTGTTTGGAGTCATACCTTCTCCAGTTCATGTTGCCTCTGGCACTCATGCTCTTCTCGCTCAGCCTCTCACTGAAGTTGTCACTCTTTTTCTTCTGCCTCTCACTGAAGCTGTCGCTCTTTTTCCTCAGCCTCTCTCTGAAACTGCTCTCGCTTCTCCTCTCTTTCCATCTCCAGCTTCCTCTGTTCAAGCTCCCTTTGCTGCTGGGCTTCGATCCTTTTCTGTTCAAACTCCAGCTCCATTCTCTGCAACTCCATCTGCAGCCTGATCTCTTCTGGCTCCAGAATGTTGGTGACCTTCCTCTGCTGCTGTGGCCCTTGGCTTGCACTGGTCCTGCTGTCCTCCTCACTGGATCTGGACACTGCACTGTACCCTGGCCCCTCCATGCTCAAGGTTCAGTCCTTTTCAGTCACAGACTGTGACTCAAGGCTCTGGGCATTGGCTGCCACCAGAGCCTTCACAAGGTTCTGCTTGTTGGCTCTCCCCTCATACTGGATTCCTCTGTCCTGGCACAACTGCCTCAGGTAGTCTGCAGTGTACCCACTCTAGTCGGAAGCCATCTTCTTCCCAAACTACAGCTGTACTAACTTGCACTCGAGGAAAAAAATAAAATAAAACAGGTAGGGAAATTAGAGTGTAAGCACAATGATATAGTTCTGTTTACTTTTTAAAAATTACTGCCTTATTTTGCATGTGAGCTGCACAGTATTAATCTGACACACTGAACTGTTAATGCTCGTGTTACCAAATACTTTTAAATCCCACCACTGCCACCTAAATCTGTCACAAACATGCTCCACAGGTCAGGCCGTCTGCTCCCACAGTGCCAACCTTGAAGTGTGATAGTGTGAACAGAGGACAGACAGGGAAACCCTTTTGTCTGTTTTGGGTCTGAATCACCTACTAGCCTCGAGTTCTGGGGGCCAAAATGTGAATCTTATGCTAGCATACCCAATTAACAGGCTCAGACATGTACTGTATGGGAATGCAGTACAGTCCTTCGCCCAGTAGCACCGAGCCAGGTTTCCAAAATGTACCCTTATGACTCAATATGAGACCTAGGTATATTCTTACCTTTTTCAAGATTAGTAACATATTCAAGCCCTTAACAGCTGTCAGACTTAAACACTGATTCAGCATTAATATACCAAAGAAACTGAGAAAAAGCACAGGCAGTATTTCAAAGAAAATATTGTTTACTAAAAATTATAAAATAGGTAAAATATCAAACATAGAACAAATATATCAATAACTTACAGTCATATAAAATAAATAGGAAGTTATAGAACACAAATATGCCTACCACAAATACTTAAACGTTCCAGATGAATTATCTGTCTAAAGTGCCTAGTTACCATTCCACAGACTAAATGTGTCTTGATTTTCAAAGAGTTCTTCTGCACAAACTTCTCGTGCAAGCAATATTAAAATGTCAGTCTTCTCCACATCCTGGTGATGTCACCATGAGGTCACCATTAGATCTGTGATAAATCTGTAATCTGAGTAGGGATATCCAAGAAGGATATTATTCTTCTGCTGGCTGGAATCAGTAGTTACCAATAAAAAAAAAATATGTGACAGTCTTTGCAAGCAGGTTCCTTTGATGGCTCATAAACTCACATCCTGTCACTAGTCCCATTCTAGGTGAGAAAACCAAGAGGAATCAGCCAAATTACTTCCCTTCCTGCTATGTCATAAAATGCATACATGGGAACCAATTTCAAAAGCAGGAACAGGTTATAAAGGGTAATAAACAATTCCTCTGGAAGGAATGCATTTAATTAGGTTTTACTGGTCAGTTTCATGACATTCTCACTGACACCATGAAGGTCAAAGGTCAATTATCTCACACTCTGTTTGCTTATTCTAGGCAGAAAATCACATACCATATATTTATATTAAAATATCATGCATATAACTATAAGCAGATGGCAGAGTGTCACAAATACCACTTCTAAAACCATCTGTTATTGATGCATAGGTCAGGAAGCATAGGAAAAACCAGAAGCAGTTGTAGAATTCACAAAAAGTGTTTATTAGTACTAGCAGTAACATAAAAGAATAAACTTGTTCAGTATAACTATTTACAAGGGTAGAATAAATAGAGAAAATACATCTGAGTTTTCCTTCAATCTCTGTGCATCTCTATTTCAAAACATTACAGCTCCTTTTTTATAAGTCTGTCCAGACCTCAATGCTTCTCACAATATTCTTGTAAATTTCCAGTGTTCTTGTCAATTTCATGCAGGTGCAGCATAACAGTACACTGTGATCCAGAACTAAGCTCTTGTTTACAGCTTCTGCAGAAGGCTTAAAAATTACATCTCAGGTTAACCCCTTAAGTTCCAAATAGCTTTGCAATCATCTCAAACTATAATTATATACATTTCAACAGTAACACTATATACTGTA
Source organism: Neoceratodus forsteri (assembly GCA_016271365.2). NCBI lineage: Eukaryota > Metazoa > Chordata > Ceratodontiformes > Ceratodontidae > Neoceratodus > Neoceratodus forsteri. The sequence goes on from CM057453.1 coordinate 440,367,655, forward strand.
ATTCCTAAACAAAGGGATCCCAATATCAGTTACATTTCCACATAATGACTGCATATATTTTGATACCAGCAGATATGCAAGGGAGGAAAAGACAGAACAGCAAGTGAGGGTAGAGAGACAGTGAGAGGCAAAGAATTGCAAGACTGTCGGGGTGATCAAATCCTAGGTCTCACAGGAAAATTTGGTTATGCAAACAGACAGACAAGAGACAGGAAAGGAAAGAACAGAACAGATCACTGCATTTAAACTCTCCATAACAACTGGGGCAGGGTCCTATTCAACCCTGTCACATGTGTTTATAAACACAGACCTGTTTTTGTGTCATTATTCATGTAATATTGTAAAATTATCATTTTTTTTTTCTTATTTAGCTGTGCAGTTATATCTATTCAAACAAAATGAAAGGTATTATCAATGGGGTATGTCATGCTAGCAGCTTTAATTCTATTTCTTAGTTCTGTTGGAATACCACCATTATAGTGTATGGTGAGGGCTTGTTGTGTATGGAATTCAGTGACTTTCAAAATGTTGTAGTACTACAGTTCAAAAGGTCATGGAACATGATTGTACCACACTGTACTACAACAACATTTTGAAAGCCTCTAGAGGCTGCACGTGCTCAGCTCATTTTAAAACTATACCAGACACAGAAAAACTCGGAGCCAGCGGCACGATCATCCACCGAACTGATGAAGAACAGGGCACCACGAAAAAAGGCAGGATTGACCAGATACTTTAAACTATTACAAAAAAATGCAGGATCAACCTGATATTTAAAACTACTTACATTAACAGGTGAATCATTTCACTCACGCTTAGCGAGAGATACGTCCGCCATGTTTTTTTTCCTGGAATCCCCACCCAAAGGGAACTGACAGCTAATGACAGACCACGCTACAGACATAGGGATGCTTGGTCCCTAACAACCACAGCACTAACCTTAGCAACCTGACGAATAACAGATTAAAATATAGTAGAAAGAATTCCTTTTACAGCGTAAAAAAAAAATTAAATGCTCACTTAATGTATCGTTGGGGCACCATACACTATAAAAAATAATGGATGGGCAATGTTATGCCCAACCGGTGTGCTGTGCCACTTTGGGGTTCTGATTCCCACGGACCTCTCGAGCTTCGCTCTCAAGGTCATAGGGAATCAGAACCCCTCAGTGGCACAACACACTGGTTGTGCATACTTGCCCATCCACTATTCTCTATGTTTTCATCGGAGTGTGTCAATTTCTAAATTAGAAATTAACCATTTATGTTGTCTTATGTACAGTATGTAATGTTCCCATGCCTCTTAAGGTTATGAGTGACTTTTCTCATGTCCTTTGAGTGCCACAATGGCTCAGCTTTGCAGTTTTATTACCCAAATTAAAAAGACATTCATATAAACATAAGAGACATATCGGTACATCTCTAAAGATACAGCAAATGCCACACGTGTGTGTGAAAGTTAGCTTGCTAGTATAGGCCAAACAGCTTTAAAATAGGTCACCCAACCAAGGTATTGGTCATACATTGAAGTAAGTGTGTGTGTGTGTGTGTGTGTGTGTGTGTGTGTGTGTGTGTGTGTGTGCGTGTGCGCATGTGTTTTGCAGATGATAAATCTGTTTTAGTCAGAACAACTCATGACTGAGTATAGTGACTGAAGTACTGGATGTTGGGGGGGTCTGAATAATGATATAACTACATGGAGGACAACACATACTGTACTTCAGACTGAGATACCAGACCAGCTAGTAAAAAGAGATGCATGCACAATTTGATTCTACCTACTACTTTTAAAACACTTTTTTTTTTTTTTTGCAGAAAAAGGCCTGCCTAGAATTTCTTGCCTCATAAACAGAGATTCCTGTAACCCTGTACATGCTGCCACCTCTATAAGACTCTATCTTAGACTCTCTGGTAAAATAAATGAATATTGAAGTGCTAGCGTACTGCCTAAAATTCATATTAGTTTTTAAAAGCAGTCAGCCATTACCTTTTATATCTGAGGTACTTTTTCCTTTCCCTTAGTTAATTAGGAGATTGTGTACCTGATATTAGTAGGTGTGCTGTGTAGAACAATACTCTGCCTGGCAGCTGACATATCTAGCTTTGTTCTACCCATTACATCATCAGCGTTGTGACTTCACTCACTATGACATCACTGCTGCTTAGCAAGAGCCACTCAGTAGCTTACAGGTCAGTCACTTGTGATGCCACTGTCAATGAAAACACAATGATATAGCGAGGGGACGAGAGGTAGTTATGGCAGCTGCCAGGCTGAGAGCTATTCCACACATCCAACACAGTATTATCACATTAAAAAACAAAAACCAAAAACTTTCTAAAGACCAAAAGGAAAAATAAAAATACTTCAGAAATAAAAAGTTACAAATGACTACTTCTTAAAATTTGTATAATTGTCCTGTCTGTTTTGGTCCCACTGGCTCTTTAATAATAATTAGAGTTGTAACAGTAGTATAGTGTTACTTTTGTAAATAATAGTGATGTCCTCATAAACTGTAATCATGGATGTTTGTGCCAAAAACAAAAAGAGAAACATTTTTCTGTAGGTACCAAATTCCCCATGCAAGTGCTTTAAACAGCTGCCCTCTCATAGCGTTTATCTCACAGGAGGACTAAACCAAATTATGGTCAAGTTGCAGGTGGTGAATGTCAGCCCACTAGATGAAAAGCAGTTCTCAATTTTTTTTTCTTTTTTTATGACAGGGGTATTGAATGTGAACATTGCAAGTTATTTTGTTTTTTAGATACAGCACCAACTGAATGTGAACATTGCATGTTTTCTTTTTTAGATACAGCACCAGACTATTAACAACACTGATTTGGTTACCCGTATCTCTACTGGTATGGAGTTACCCAACTGGGCTAAAGCTGTATCCCCTACTCCAAACAAAAACAGTTAGGAGTTTTAAGTTTCATCGATTGATAGCAGTGGTCATATGCTGAGATCCAGATGTACTGAACATCAGGGACCGGATTTCGAAAGGGTGGATGTGGACACAACTCTGTGCTGTATCTACCTTTGCATCCACCTGCAGGCATCTGCAGCTGCGTGAGCACCGGCCTTCTCTTCATAGTTTAATGAAAATGTGTTAGTTTATAACAAATAATCACACTATGCAGCGGTTTGGATCCAGTAAAGATGCAAACTCAATCTACGCCACCTTTCTGGCTCAAATTAATCTGAAAATCAGACAGTCGCATAAACATGTTAGACCATCAAAAGGATATTCCAGCATGCCCAGACGGATGTGAATGTAATTCTGCAGTTAAAAGTCAGGGCAGGCAGAGCCTAGACACATCCCTTTGAAACTCCTACCCCAAATGTCAGTATTACTTCAAATGATGATGGAAACCACAGGGAATTCAGGTCACTCATGGTCCTCTGATGTTTTTTTCCAACTGTGCAGCAGCACAAAAACAGGTTGCAAACAAAACTCTGATGTTCTGATTCTTACACTTGTATGCCTTTTACGCATATTTCCAGGAATGTGAAGGGCATGTAATCCCTTGATAAAAAGGTGCCATCATTTTTATTTCCAAGGCATCCATAAAACAGGCAACAGAGAATATCAAGTCTCTTTGGCTAGTAAAGAGGTCACTCACTGGATTATTAGACTAGATTTGAAACAACAGAAAAACTGCTTTTTGTTTGACAGAGAGGAAGGGTACAATTTTCAAGGCCGATCAATCCACCCTCACTTTGGAAAAAAAAAAAATACTTTCGTGTTGCTTTAAGTTTCACAAGCATATTAAGTTACACAACCCAAGACCAAAGAAGCTGAGGGAGCAGGGGGAATTATTGTGCTGCTGACAGCCACTAACGGCATGAACAAGTTTCACAGCAAACACAGCACTCACAATGCAGTGACAAAAAGGCAAGGCTTGGAGGACAGCTGTCCGAGTCACCATCTGAGAAGAAGCCTGCAGAGCTTTATTTACATTACACAGTGTGAGAGACCTCTGTATTTTTGTATTAAAAAAAGAGTCTAAAAAGTAGCAACTAAACACAACTGCCTTGGATAACTTGCGGCAGGAAGAGTCATAAGCTGCAGTGTATACAAATGAAAGGAGGCAGAGGAGTACTGGCTGGCCCACTGGATTTGTAGTAGGTTATGGAGCGTCCCACTTTTTTAAAGATGTGTTTACTTTGTAAAATGTTTTTAGTTTCAATAGAGTTTCTTTGTTACTTATTTATTTTTTATAATAAGTTTTTGCATTATTACAATAATGCATAGAAAATATGAATTTCTAATATACGAACTATGAGAATATGATTTGATATCATATTGAACAGAAAATTAAGTCACATCTAAAGTATAGATCAGGATTCACAAAGCTTTACGAATCGCTCAAAGCATTTGCATGGAGTTTGCCCGGCTTTTGCATAATACCCAGTTCGCAAAGGGAAATTGCCAGTGCAAACCTGTTTGCATAAATGGGTTAACATAATATATGCATGGCACAAACATGAGGGGAAGTGGCCATGCATACAGATCTACAGTGCTATTCACAAAACATCTCTACTACTTAAATGCCTCGGTAATACTTTGCACAGCGCAATTGCCACCTGTAGAAAGGTTGTCTTAGTCTGGGCAAAGCCCAGAGGCCAAAGGTGGAACTGAAGAAGGCAGCACAATGGCTGACACCACCTCACAGCTGTTGTACTTGCCGGGGAGGCACTCCTGGAAGAGCAGGAAGGAGGACACCCTGGGCCCTTCTGTCACTGGCGGAGGTGCCCTGCCACGCAGAGGTGATTCTGGCCAAGAATCTCCTTTGAGGCACTGACTGATGAACAGCTGGTTGGCTGGTACCACCTCAAGTGGGCCATGCTAAGGCAGCTATGCGAACACCTGGAGGAAGATCTGCACACCAACACCCATCACAGCCTTGCCCTGATTGCGGAGGTGAAGGTGACTGCTACCATGAGCCTCCTGGCAGCAGCACCTTCCACCCCCATTGGGAATACCTCAGGAGTGTTGCAGACATCTACCATGCACCTGCTGGCTGAATTCCTACATGCTCTGCTGCCACATGCCAGGGAATTCATAGTATTCACCTATATTACAGATCGGCACACAGCAACAATGCAGCAATTCTACCAGGTAGCATGGCTGCCACATGTGCTTGGTGCCATCGACAGCACCCATGTGGCCATCCATGCATCACCTGGCCCAGAGTTAGATGTCTACCTCAACAGGAAAGGCTTCCACTCCATCCACTTTCAGGTGGTATGTGATGCCACTGGGCGCATCACCAACGTGGTGGTGGTGTGTTACCCTGGGAGCACCATGATTCCTTCAACTGACAGAACTCCACATTGTGCCAGAGATTTGAGGGAGGTGAAATACCTATGGGACACCAAGTGCATATAATAACTGGGCTGGGACTGGAAATCCCCATGGGTCACACAGGGCTGCATCCCACAGAAGGGAGAAGGGAGTGGGAAACCTAAGAAGGTTCTGGAATGTGGGAAGAAAGCAATAGCTATCCAGACAGAAAGGGCAGGAACATGACATGGTCTGTAGAGGGGCCACTGACAATGTGACAATGCACCACAGCACAGGTTGACAAACTAGTGAAGGAGGTCTGGCCATGTGGTGTGAGTAGGGGATGTGCAGGAGCATGCCAGAAGGTTCCAGAATATGGACCAGAATAGTGTACCACAGACATGTCCCATCCTACATGTGTGCTCTATCCTGTACAGGTGACAGTAGCTACCCTCTGAGCCCTTGGCTCCTCACTCCCATCCACCACCACGCAAACTAGGCAGAGGAGAGGTGCAATGCGGCACATACTGCCACGTGAAACATCATTGAGTGGGTTTTTGGCATTTATTTATTTTATTTATTGAAGTCTCAGAATTACAAACCTTTGAGTCAAAGACTCCTTTGCAAAGGCTCCATGTCAGACAGCACAAGAATTGCATATAACATAGCAACCAATGAGTAAATGCAGATTTCAGTACAAATATACAGAGAGCAATTTAAACATATAAATTGAGAACAACAGGTATATACATGTTACAGTACAAGAGTCAAACTGAGAGCAGGAGCAGTCCGAAGTGAACTTTGTCAGGACAGTGAGATGGGGTGGTGGGGAGCAGAAGGGGTGGGGAGTGAGGTTAAGAGCAGTCACAGTGACCTGAGGCCAGTAGGTGCTGACGAAGACTCAGTTTAAATTGACCCAGTTTAGATCGGTAAGAGATCTCACCAGGCAGGGCATTCTGCCACAATGGCGCCCTGTACATGAATGCTCTCTGCCTTAGTGAAGTCCTACAGCTGGGTACTTGGAAGGGAGATTTAGTGGAGCTTCTGTTGGTCCTAGATGTTGGGGGGATTAGGAGGTGGAGGTGGGAAGGTGGATGGAGCCCCAAGGCATGCTTAAAATGTGTTTCCGTTGCCTGGACCACTCAGGCAGTGCCTTACAGTACACACCTCAGAAGACCTGTAGTATATTCCTTGCTTGTTGCATACCACACAACTTGGCAAACAGCCATGGAATGCCACTGCCAGTCCAAGGGGAACAAACATCCACAGACACAGAGCCAGAGGAGAACAAGGTGGCACAATGGATGCAAGGCAGGAATATGCACATGGCACAGAGGGCTCAGGAGTACAGACAGAGCATCACACGACAGCTGGAAGCCAACAGAAAGTGATTAAGAAGCCAACAACACATATGGCACCATGTATGACCCTTGTTTATTGTACACAATGCACAACATGCCCAGATCCACAAAACAGAAATGGAACCTAAAGGACACAGGAAAGTCAGGCACACAGAGGTACAACCAGTCACAATCAAGACAAGATGCAACATGGAATCAAACAAAAATGCACAGGGGTATGGGAAAACACAAGCAGCAAAGCCATACATCAATGAAGAGTTAAATAGAAAAAGTCACATAATGCAAGAACTGTTATGTAACATGTCACAGATGTAGCCGGGGGCAACCTGCCCAGCCATGTTATGCAGGACACCACATAGTAGGAGGCCAGATAGTGAATATGGCAATGGAAAAGAAGACCCAAACACAGGACCCAGCTGAGGGGGGAATGGGGGAGCTAGGGACATGGCAGGCTACGACCTCCAGAGGCCACCACATGTGTGGATAATGTCATCGCACACAGGACAGGGGGATGTCATCATGGCCCCAGAGGAGGCTGATGCTGAGCTAGAGGACAAACATGCCTGGGACACCACCTGGGAGCCAGCGCAGCTGCATGGGGTTGTGGATGCCTACAATGACAGCTGTCAACCAGGGGTGCGTGGCCGACCAAGGGATGTTGGGGACACAACAGTGCTGCTGCTGCTAGATGTATACCCCCATGATGTGGACACACGCCACCATCCCTGCTGGGAGATAGGGGACTGCCCACTGCCTGCAGACATGTCCCAAGCATAGCGCTAAGTTTCATGATGCACCCTGCCCTGGCAGCCAACTGCCCTTGTGAGGTCCCCAAACAGATGCACAGTGGTCCCAAGGAATCATTAACCAAACTGCTGGGCCCACTACAATTCCAGCAGGTGCTGCTGCTGGCAGAGGTGAAGGTACTGATGCAGCAGGTCCCACATCTTTTCAAGGACCCTCTGGGATGTGGCCTGGATGTCCACAGCAGCACATATCATGTCATGGGCACTACACTTGGCATGCTGTGCAAGAGGGGGCACAGGCACTAGAAGGTTCCTAGATGGATGAGTGGCTGGAGGAGGTCTGTATATATATATATATATATACCTGGGAAAGCACCATCAGTCAGTGGCATCCAAGGTGGAGGTGGTTGATGTGAGCCACCCAGCATCCCTGGACCCATGCTTTCCCTGGGCAGAGTGGGAACCCCAGGGCCTGTTGTGCCAATCCATGAACTGGCATGACACTGGAAATGGGGGGATGAGAAGATGATGCAACAGAGATGGAGGGATGGAGGTGTGGGATGGCTGGGCTGGGTCTGGTGCAAGGGCCTCAAGGTGGTGCAGGTGGAATGGGTGGTCACAGAGGTGTGTTGGATGAAATCCGTAGTGGTGGTGGGGATCAAAGTAGCATCCATCACTGCCGACAGGGATGTCAAGAAGAGTTCCTGTCTGGGCCCCCATGTGTCCAGGTCGCTGTCTGCCAAGGAGTCTGAGCCACTCTCCACTGGAAGATCTGCTTGTCTGAAGAAGCATTCCCTGGATGCCATGGGATGTACCTGGCAGCTCTGCCACTGGCTGTGGGTGTTCAATGTCAGGAGCTGTAGGGACAGGAACATGTTTGAGAGGTACAGCACATGATGCAGGCCAAAGCCTACTGACAGAGTAATGTTGCAACACTACCCTGACAATGCCCCATGTATGTGCCCTGTGTGACCAGGCAACACGTGCAGATGGAAGTGGAGACTACCACCGTGCAACATACAGTGAAGAATGTGCACGCACACACATGGACATGCAGTATAACCATTGCAGTAGGGCATGGCACAGGAAATACACACACACCAGTACACAAGGGCACACCATGCAGGGGGGGTGCATACAGTGGTGGTGACAGTAGTAGTGGGGTGGGAATGAGACACAGTGCACCATTGAGATAGATACCATTACAGGGTGTGTATGATGTGGCCACAAACCACCAGGACAGCTCTACCAATTATCAGCCATCAGCAACAGGCCCAGGACAGTCCAGGACCACCCAAAGAAACCATTACAAAGGTGTTCACCAGCCGTAGCAAGGGTGGCCCATAGATATGTGCCGTGGAACCACAGTGGTACACCCAGTGAGGTGGTACATGCCAACACAATGGTGATACCAGTGTTCTACTTATGTGGCTCACTGGCTGGTATGTAGGCCTCAAAGCCCCTGCCAGACACCCCAGACACCTCAACCTACTGCAACACTGATGCCACAGCCTCCCTAACAGGGCCTAGGGGGTGGTACACTGCAGGGGCAGGAGGGCTGCTGCCAATAGCATGCTGTTCCCTCTGCAGTGAAACCAAGATGAACTTGCCACGACAGCGGAGATCACCATATCATTTGTGCACAGCATCAACCAACCTGTCCCTACCAGCAATGGAATTCACTTCATCAGCAATCTCCTGCCAAGCCTGGCATACGATGGCATTGGTGTTGCGGTATCGCCTAATGACAAACTCCTGGGCTCAGTATACCTGGACTAGGCCTTAGCTCCAGGTGCTGAACATGTGGGCATGGAGCTTGTCCCTGCTAGGGGAACAGCAGAGGGAGAAGTCAGTGTCATGTAGGCCCTTTATGTTACCAGCTTAGCCAAACCTATCCATGGCAGGGCAGATGAACTGAATGCCAGTGTGCATCTGGTGTGTGATTGACTGTAACCCCTAATGCCCACCCCTGTCCTACAGCAAAATGCACAGGGGCATGCTCCACAGGCCGACCACAGGCACCCCTGACCAGGGCAACCACTAGGCCAATAGAGGGACTGCATGACACAACATGAACAGCTATGGCATTGACACCACTGACTGATATAAGCCAGCCACAGTGGGCTGCACTGAACAAGGCCACAGTACCCTGGCCCACAGTACCACCACTGTGCACTGAGCTGGGGTGAAACACACATGGGACACGCAACCATCCATGCTGACATGCAAGAGCACCACACCCTCATGCTGGGGCTGTGGGGGTACACCTGGACACAACAGGAATACAGGATATACACGCCGTTGGGTATGGAGGCAGATGTACACAGCATGATGCATCACAGACATGGATAGTGAGCCATGTCCCTCTTCAGAGACTGGTCTGTCTGTGTGAGTTGCTGGACACCCAAGGGGCTGTCACACTGTGTGTGTGACACATTGTCATGCCCTGGTAATGTATCCACCTGGCAACCCAGTGCCAATATTGTGTCAAATGTCAGGTTGCCAGCAGCAGATGTGTGCCCATCTGCACACCACACTGTGCTCTGGGATATAACCCTACAGGTCTGAACTGCACAGATGTACTGGAAAGTAACACCGCTGGGATGGGATGTAGGGGGTTGGCTGCAGGATGCCCATAGAGTCACAGCGCAAAGCACACAGTGGCCAGGAGGGCTACCACGATGTTGGGTGTGCCATAAAACTGAGGGAACCCTTCCCCCAAGTCAATCCTAGGCAGTGCATGACATCTCTTCTGTGTGTTCCAGCAGGAGTCAAGACATGAAGCAGAAGACGGAATGGTCCCCAGCCCATATAGGCTAGGTGGAATGCAGGACTCAGACCACCTGTGCAGGTGCTGGCCCGTGTGTTATAAACACACCAACATTGGTTGTGGACCCACATGTGAAATGTCATCATGGTCTGTGTACCTGCAGGGACATGCAGCCAGAAGGGATGGCAGGGTGTATGCAGGACAGTGCCTGTCTAACAACAATCAAGGTAAGCAGGGGTGGTGTGCAGCATGATGAGATGGACAGCACATATGTCATAGATGGGAATAAACAATGTTTAGACAATAGGACAGTGGCATATGCTTACCTTGCTGTGTGGCATTTCCCTCCTGGCTTGCAACTGTTGCAGGCTGAAAGGACGCCATGACTTGCAATTCCACAGCTGTCTGAGGCAGTGCACAAGTTCTCTGATATAGTGCTGGAGCAAAGTACTATGTAAATGCATGCAGAAAGCTCTGGGAATGAGATGCAAATAAGCCATTTTGTTCACTGACTGCCTAAGCAGCTCATTTACATGTCGGCTTTGTGAATAGCAGGTTTTTGGAATCGCGCTAAACCATGATGTATTTGCTCGATGGGTTTGTGCCGTGCTACATGTTTGTGAAATAGCACTCTAATGGTTGCACGGATCTTGGCATTTCCAGAACCTTCCCAAGTACGATGCACACATGGTACACATTAGCGAAATGTCCATTGTTGTCTAGTGGGAAAACACAGTCTTGCTACAACCATTGCACAATGTCCCACCATGTTCTGCTATCGCACAAATGCCACACTGTGGCATGAACTAACAGCATGATCCCATAACTGTGAAGGGAGTGCTCAGCTGCAGATGGCATCCTCAAGCAGAGCCAGTGCTGAGTGTGGCATCACTTGGCCTATGCACTGCCACAGGTGTATGTCCACAGGCTGTGCTCCCATGCGACTGCTGTGGACTACTTTGGACATCTGCCAATGTCTCTCTTTCCACTGCTGGCATGGTTTGCATGTGGTCCCTTTGATCTTCCACTTGCTGTGGTGCCTGTGGGAACAAGGCCAGGTAACACATGCTGCCACATGATCTCCGGGCCCCATCTACTGCAGGAACTGCTTGGTGATATGTTGGTGGACACATGCTGCTTTCTGGACTCAGCACCCTCCACATGTGACCTTCTGTTCTAGCATTGGGCATGCATTTCCCATCTGTCACCATGTGTGCCATCTTGTCCCACGTCCCACGTCTCTGGGTACCACTGCTGTCTCCTCACAGTGTTATGGAGATGTTGGCCTTCAGTTGGCCAGCCATGGTGGAGCCGGACATGCGACACACCCATGGGTGTGTCACAGTTGGGGTGCTACTGAACAAGACATCCTGCTGGCGCTGTGTGTCTGCTTTGCTATTTAATGTGCCACTTGGGCCCATGCTACACCTATCAGTCTGACCCATCAGACATGGCTGCTGGTGCCACATGGGAAGCAACCATCCACTTCCCCTCACCCTCATGTTGTGGAGGTGTGCTCATGCAGGCTTGGGTCCCAGTACTTTGCCTTCCTTGCACACCTTGCTATTGGCCTTAGCATATTGTTATGCACGAAATTCCTAGACATGAGACCCCCAAGTGGTGGCGTGTGGTGCCACTGCCTATTTCCAGCTCACATTCAGCATCCCAGTTACACATCACATGGGTTTGGGGGGCTGAAAACCTTGCATATCTCAGCACACTTGCAACGTATGTATTGATTTCACCCTTTTCCTTCTCCTAGGTGCAACTCAACAGCCTGATGTAGGATGGCACAGGTGGGCCTGGGGGGTCAGAATCAAACTATAGGGTCCAGTGCACAGAGAACAACACACAAACCACAGACAGTGACCGAGTCCCCCACCCACACCATAGGCAGTTCCCTGCCGGACACATACACGCCCATGCCTGCACCACCCCGGATGCCATGCACACCACTGCAGCTGAGCACCTGTAGCCCGCTGCAAATCAGAGACCACCACAGTTGTCATAACAAAATGCATGTATTGAAAAGTGGTAACAAAAAAACTATTTACAAGTATTTACAAGGGTGGGGGAAAGGGCCACAAACCAGGTGGGGGCGGGCATGGGGCAGAGGTGAACAAATGGGAGAGGGAAGAAGAGGTGTGAGGGTGGGTCCAGGGGTGTTAGGTGAGTCAGGGGACATGTAGGGCCCAATGCCTGCCCCGCTCTCCATTCCTGTGGCACCTCCAGTTGCGTCTTCTCTGGACCCCGTCCTGCTCCAATCTTTCCAGTATCGCGAGGGATACCCACGCTAGCTGAAGCAGCTCCTGCATGCCTCTTTCCAAGGCCATCCAGCGATGTCCACCTAGGACAAGGGAGCAGAGTCAATACATCTGACTGTCCATCCCCCTGCAGCCCACCCTTGTGCATAGTATACAGCCATGGGCCATGCCCTGTGATGGTGTGTGACCACCCACAGTGACTGTGTCCACAAGGCCTGCCTACCCAGGTGCACACAGCCATGCAGACTGCTGCACACACCCACCGCCTAAGTCCCGTACAGCACCACCGTGGCCATACAGTGACATGGCTATGCAGTACGAAGGCAGTGGCACAGCCATGTACCCAGTGCACGCATGGACTACCAGTGATGCACACCCACACATTCAGTGCCACAGGACAGTGCTGAGTGTACCATGTGGCGTGCACGTCGGTGGTGTCAAGGGCTGGTGGCCATGCCCCGCCACCTACCCCTCAACACAGCATGCACAGATGTTCTTGGAAGAAAGGCACTCACCTGCATCTGCAACAGCTGGGCGCTGCTGCACTATGGGCCCTCCACCTCATCACTGTTGCTGGGCAGCATCACAGTCTCGCTGTGCCCATACCTCCCGAGCATGGCATCTCTCCTCAGGGCCTAGTGTGCAAACACGGAGAGGGGAACATCAGCATAAACCAGTAGCAAAGCCCCCCCCCGGTGTGTGCAATCCCGCACAGCCCAGCCATGCTGCAACCCCACCACCACCACCGCCCACACTGGATGGCCCCTGCCCCCCTGCATGGCGGAAACATGCACACCATGATACCCGGACAGATGGATGCTACCAATGTATGGATGGAGCACCTACCTGGCCATGGCACTGCGCCTCACCTGGCGCATGCCCATAGTGGAGCCAGCCTATCTGGGTCCCTCCACTGTAGGTCCCCATAGCGGCTGTGACACTGCTCTGTGCTGCAGACAATCCCAGTGGCCACCTCCATTGCCTCTGCCACCTCCTCCAACACAGCGCTTCTAGGTCTTTCCAAAGATCTTCCCCAAACAGGGCCCCAGCATGAGGCTCAACAATGACCACAAGATTGGCCAGTTCTAGCGGGCTCCACATTGCTGCTCTCCTGCATGCCATCATTTGTGCATGCCAGATCACAAAATGGCACTCTGTAGCGCACGTCCCCCATGTGCAGATGCTGTGCGGTACAGCGCTGCCATTCCCCATCTTGCTGTCACCAAACAGTGTGATAGGGGTGCACCCATGCAGACGCATGGCTCCTGGGGGGCAAAGGCCGATCGCAGGGTCAAGGGTCTATCACGCACAGACCGCCACAGTGCTATTGGGACTCCCTGCATGTAGCGCGGTAGGGTGCCTGTGTGTGACACCCTGCAGTGGCCTACTACGCTGTGGCACCATGGCGCCTACAGTGCTCCAGGGCACGAACACCACACATGTGAACAGCACACTAGCACCACTGGCACAGTGGTGGCCATGCCCTGCACTGCCTCCCGTGCTCAGTACATCATCAGTGCAGCAGGCATCGGCATCAGCACCCCAGGCGTGCGCCGTGCGGTGCCTACTGCACATGTCACAGAGCTGCGCCTTTGCCTGAGCATGCTCAACACAATTGTACAAGGTGCAACAGCGTGATATTCAGCCAGCATATGCAAATCAGCTCATCAGCAATTCCATGGCGCAGCCGCAGCATTAACGTCCACTTAAAGTTGCACCCCGCCTCATTTGCATGCCTTGCACTATATAAATGTGACATGGGGCTGCAGAGGATATTGTTTGGTATTGCAGTCTATTGCGGTGGATTGCATGCTGTTTGGAAGTGTGGACTGTGGTGTGTGAGAGACGCATGGGACTGCACATTCAAAGGTAACACCTGTCATTCCCACAGGCTCTATAATGACTGAACGTGAGGAAGAGGAGGAACAGAGACGTGGGAGATGGAGGAGGCCCAACTTCACCTGGGCAGAATCAGATGCCCTGTTTGAGGCCTACCTCGACAGGGAACCGCTGCTCAGCGGACAGTGGGGAACACTACAGTCCCGTGCTATGGCATGGGGTGAGGTAGCGCGTGCCATCAACCAGCATGGCAGCCACCAGCGGTCCATGCAGGAGTGCAAAAAGAAGGTTGGCACGGACAAAAGGAGGATTAAGGACAAGGTGGCTGCCATCAGGGCAGCATGTGCTGCAACTGGTGGAGGACAGCCAGATGTGCCACGCCTGATGCCACAGGAGGAGCGGGTGGCCGGCAGCATGCGGCGTTGTGCCCTAGAGGGCATTCCAGGTGGTGGCTTCCAGATGGGTGGCAGCCTGTCACTGCATGGTAGGTCCTGTGCTGTCACTGTGTGGGGGGTAGGGGGAATGCCACAGGGCAGGGGGGAGACATTAATGCTACTGTGTTCCCTTACAGCTCCTGAGCATCTACATGGGTCAGCGGTGGTGGGTGTGTCCACTGAGGGCAATACCCTGGACACGGAGGAGCACCCATCCACCTCCACAGGTGTCCGAGGGTCAGGACCACAGCATACCTGCCTGTCTGTCCGGACTGAAGATGGTAGTGCTGGTGCGGAGGAGGCCCTGCCTGTGTCCCAGTGTGACAGCATTCATGGACGACAGCGTGTTGTGACACAGACTGGTGCCAGATCCGCACCGATGATGATGGATCACACATCCCGGACAGTGATACGTGTGGGCCGCAGGATGGTCCCACATCAGGAAAGGGCACGGGCATAACCATGGGTGGTGCCGCCGTGGTGGCCTTCGTGACATCACAGTCCCAGCCTGTGCCTGTATGCATCAGTGGGGAAGCACTGGTGTGCATCCAGGCCAGTGAGGCTGTTGCAGCTGCTGTGGCGGCAAAAGTAAGCCCTGGTGATCAGCGTCCGGAGAGGCAGTGTCAGCAGTCAGCCAATGGCGACCTGGGGACAGCGTCGGGGGGCCGCGTCAGTGCACCACATGTGGACGTGCCCTGGCATGGCTCTGGTGTGCAGCATCCATCATCAAGGGGTGAAGCCCAGCATGGCCAGGAACACCACGAGGGACAGCATGCTGATCCAGTGGATGACCACTTTGATGAGCACAGCCGCCTACTCCAGGCTTCCGTGGATCAGCAGTTGCGGCTTGTGACAGCGGTGGATGCACTCAGTGCAGTTCTGTACCAGGCAGAGGAGTGGCACAGCAGAGACCACGGTCTGCTCCTGGCAGAGATGGCCCAGCAGTGGGAGGATGTGACCACTGCCACTGACAGGCAGACACGTGCATTCACAGCTGTCATAGCCACATTGGGCACCCAGTTCATTGCCCATGCACCGCAGACACCGCGCAATGTCACATCCACCCCCCATTCCCAGTGTCGTGTGACACCTTCCATGTCAACACCGGGTTCGGCTGTGGGCATACCGAGCACGCCTGGCACGGGCATGTTCGGTGAGCTGCAGACCCCTGCTTGAACACAGTCGTGTTCCCGCAGTGTCACCCCTGGGGGACTGCTAGTGCCACCCCATGAGGCCAACAGTCAGCCTGGCATGGCTGGCAGGTCTCGGTGGGGCTGCCCACACATCCGTGGCAGCCGTGGCACTGTACTGCATGACTGACCTGTCTCCCACCATGGCCACTGACTGCCGCTGCCCTGTGTGCAGTGTGTTGTGCAACGTGCGATGCACGGGTGGGGTACCAGGCCCTGCACACACACGGTCCATGTGCACATCCTCCTGGCTGCTGGCCACTGTGGCATGTGCATGATGATGCTTGTGTTGCACTGTCCACCAGTGTGCAATGGTGCCCAGCATCTGAGACACGCACAGTGATGGCCACTGGGTGTGGCCGGTGTGGACCTGTGTGTGGCTAGGAGTTGCAGTCGGGGTTGGCGTGCCTTCTACCCCTTGTGCATGTCTTGTGGTGTGTGTGCGCATGACCGCGTGTCGTGTTTGGCCCTGTCCATCCCCGATGGCGTGTGTGGTTCCATGCTCAGACCCATTCCCTTGCCACCATCAACCCCTGGGGTTTGTCCATGCCTGTCTGTGGGTTGTGCCCTTGCTATTGGTGGTTGCACAAGGCCCCGTGACCTACCTGTGTTGGCCAAAGTGCTCCTCTGTGATGGTGTACTGGTGCAGCTGTGACATCCGGATCAAACGGGGTCCCTTCGCCCAAGGGGTGGCTGCCCATCACAGTCTGGACCAGCGTCCTCATCGCTGTCCCCCTCTTCAACCTCTACGGCTATCCCACAGTCATTGGCCATGTTGTGGAGGATGCAGCAGACCAGGAATAGCCCACAGACCTTTGAGGGGCTGTACTGTAGGGCACCGCCAGATGTGTCCAGGCACCGGAAACGTGCCTTCAGCATCCCGAACACCCGCTCGATGACATTACGTGTGGTGGCACATGCTTCATTGTACCGTTGCTGTGATGGGGTCGCAGGGCACCGGTATGGTGTGAGCAGCCAGGGACGGAGTGGGTAGCCACTGTTACCTGTGTGTAGAGGGTGGACATTAGTATGGTGGTCTATGTCGCTCTGCCATGGGCCATCAAGGCCGGTACCCATGGCACCTCTGACTATGCACCCCCCCACAGCTGCTCATGTCATCCTACATGATGTGCATACTCACCCACTAGGATGTCCCCACTCTTGAACCTGTGGCACAGTGCAGACTGGTGCCAGATGAAGGCATCATGTGCTCCCCAGGATGCATGGCACAGACATTGGTTATGTGCTCCCTTTCATCGCACATCACCTGGCAGTTGATGCTGGCAAACCCCTTCTGGTTAATGTAAGATACACCCTCCGGGCCAGGTGGCGTGCGGATGGCCACATGGGTGCAGTCAGTGGCCCCGAGCATGCCAGGCATATGTGCTACCCTGTGGAACTCTTGTATGTGTGCTGTGCGCTCTGTCTGTGTGCTGGAGAAATGGATGTACTCTGCAGCATGTGGCAGCAGTGCGCTGAGGAATTGTGTGAGTAGGCGTGATGCAGCCAACTGGGTTATGCCTGTTGTGTCCCCTGTTGGTCTCTGTAAGGTGCCCATGGTGAGCAGGCACATGACAGCTGTCACCTTTGTCTCCACTGACAGAGCATGGCTCCGTTGTGTGGGTGCCTGCATCTCATCACTGCACAGCTCACAGAGCCACCTCAGGATCGCCCAGTTCAGGCAGTACCGGCCCACAATCTCTGTGTCAGAGTAGTGTTCAAAGGTGGTGCGGGCTCAGTACCGCCTGTTGGGGGCATACCGCCAGTGGGCCCTTCCACAGCCGTACCCCCCCTGCTGCCTGCCTTCTCACACCCCTCATTACCGCCTCCATCTGGAAGGTGGCACTGGCCATGTCCCTGGCTGGTGTTTCCCCCCTGGCAGCTGTAATCCCGTTCCACCTGCTGTCCTTTGTGATGCTCCCCCTGCACCAAGTACACCTCTGGCCTTTGGCTGTCCTGCCTACTGCCACTGCCTTCAGTCCACTGTGGCACTTGCCTGTCACTCCTGCACAGTAGCACAGGCTCCCCATTCCTGTCCTGTTCCTGGTTGTTTCCAGGTGTGCCCTGTCCTGCTCCTGCCCAGTCTCACTCACTGCTACCCTCTTCCTTGTTGCTGTCACCTCGCTCCCACCTCTGGCTTCCCTGTAGCGTTCTTGCACCTCTCTCTTGTTCCTTTTTATTTTGGATCATTTCCACTATCGCGCAACTTCTGCTAGCTCCCCTATTGCACATGGTGCATGCTGTTGAATATCGCATTGCGCCATTTATTCATGGTTCCCCCCCCTACAGTTGCACATGCATTCATTACCATTGCGCTCGTGCATTGCAACATGTGCAGTGCATCTGCCTCCTGCTGAATATCGCACAATGGTGCATTTTCATACTTGCGCTGGTGCATCTCTGTTGTGCATGGCGCATCCCTTTTGAATACCTGGGCCATAGTGTTACAAAAAGAGCACAGAGTCATGGTTAACAGAGACCATAGAAACTGCATCATCATCAAACAAATAACACTGGCAATTACGCATTACAACGCATTACAACAGATGTACATCGACTGTAAAGGAGAGGGGAAACAGAAGCAAGGGGAAATGGAAGGATTCTCAGTTGATATCTGAGGGAGGCAGCGAAACAGAGGAAAGAGGGAAGTTGGTTCCAAAGAGAAGGGAGACAACAGACAAGAGCTGATTGGCTAGCGGATGTCCGGGGACATGGCAAAGCAAAGGTGCAATGTTTCCTGGAGTGGAGGGAGCATGAGGCAGAGGGGAACAATGGAGAGAAGGGACCCAAGCCAGTATTTAGATATAAAGGAGGCACCCTGCATCTGGCAAGCAGATGGAAGGGGAAGAATGGTTAGTGATGAGTAGAGTGAGCAGTGATGAGTACGACATGGTGAGTTGGTTGCAAAGCAACAAAAGAAGTTAAAGAGGGTGTTCAATCTCGCCAGGTAGGTGAATTGGGAAGACCAATAGACCACGTCTGCATAATCAAAAACAAGGAGGACCATTTTGGTGACACGCTTTTGGCAAACCTGTAGAAAATGATGGTCTTTATTTTGGTATAAGGCACCATGTTTAGGATGAAGTTTGGTAAGGATGGCATCAATGTGGACAGAGATGTCAAGCTTGCTGTCAAGCCACACACCAAGGTACTTGAAGGAAGGAACCAATTGAAGAGGGAGCCATCCAAAGTGAAAAAAGTGGAAACTGATGTGAGTCAAGTCATGGATGCCATTTTTTTAGCATTGACCTGAACCTGATTTGACTGGAACCATCTTAAAATGTTGTGGAAGTCTTGTTGTAGCAGATCTTCTATGTCAGTAGTGGAGGGGCCAGAAGTGTATATTACTGTGCCATCTGCATACATGTGAATAGCCAAGTTGTCACAGGCTGAAGGGAGGTCATTAAGGCAGACAGACAAGAGTATGAGGCCCAGGACACAGTCATGTGAGACCCCCCTCCCTGGATGGGAAGAGCAGGTGACTAGATGCTACCTACCTGTACTGACTGAAGATGGCCCATGGGATAAGAGCAGAACCAATTGACAGCAGGAGCTGAGAGGGCAGCAGAACCTAGTTTTTCCAGAAGAAGAGGGGGAGACACTGAGTCAAAGACCTTAGCCAGGTCATTGAAGATGGCTGCTGTGATGAGACCCTGATCCATCCCTGAGAGGATATAAGTAGTTACACACAGAAAGGAGGAGACAGTGGAGTGATCCTTCTTGAAACCAGACTGGAATGGGGAGAAGAAATCAGAGGAGAGTAAATGATAAAGTCTATAGCTGACAAGCTTGTTTTGCAATTTGGCAAGGGACGGGAGGAGGGAAACAGGCTGATAGTTACAGAAGGTGGAAGGATCACCCCCGGCCCATGCAGTGGTATAACTTTGGTCAGTTTCCAGGACTGAGGAACCACACTGAGGGAGTAGGATAGGTTGAAAAGGTGAGTCAAATGAGGTGCAATGGCAGTGGCAGAGATATGCAGAAGCCTAGGTTCAAGTCCGTCTGACCTAGACTTATTCAGATTCAGGGAGTAAAGGGCAGTCAGGGTCTCCTGTGTGGTAACAGTAGTGAAGCAGAAGCCCTGGGAGGGGAGGGAATAGGGAACGTGATAAGCAGGAGTTGTGGGAAATGGGGCAGAGGTAGGGAGAACATAAGTAGTAAGGAACTCATTAAAGTGTGAAGCAACAGAGGAAGAGTCATCAGGTGCAGGTGAAGCAGGAAGCCTAGATAAACAAATTAGGGGGATGTGGCCTTCACCCAAATAGGATGGAAGCCTTAATAAAAATTGAGACTTCTGCCTAAAATGTAGGCTTCCTCATGTTTGCTCACCATATTCTGCTCATTAGGAGCTACTATGCACTGCAACTGTTGCTTCCACTTTTTTAATAGGAACTGTAACAACTAGTTATTACTGCTACTAGCTAGGTCCCAGCTGTCCACTATATACTACCTGTAGGGGCTATTACTCTTGTACCACTTCCTTCCATCTGTTGTTGATTATTGCCCTGTTCTACCCATAGAATGGTTAGTCCACATCCTCCCCCACCCCACCCCCCACTTTGTGCAGTTTAGGCTTCCTCCCTATCTGGGTGAAGGCTGCATATCCCCTAAATTGTTTAGACCTGAAGCCCTCATCCCCCTAAATTGTTCATTTAGGCTTGAAGCATCCCCTAAATTGTTCATGTAGTCTTCCCTCCTATTTGGGTGAAACCTGCATCCGCAATAAATTGCTTCTTTAAGCTTCCACCCTTCCTGGGTGAATCCCACATCCCCAGATTTGTTTATCTGGCTTCCTCCTATTGGGAGAAGCCACAAACTTTTCTATCTGGGTCAGGCCTACGCTCCCTTTAGACTCATTATTCTGGTCAGACCAGCCCTCCTCTTTCTCCCCCTGGTGTTCCCCACACTGTTAGACTGATCCACCATGTTGTTCCACATCCTAGCTATCCTCCCCCTCCTCATCTCCCTTGCCTCCCTTCCTCTGTCCACTGCCCCCTCCCTTCCTCTCTCCTTCTCCCTCCACCCCTTTCGTTCCCCACTTGCCCATCCTCATCCCTACCCTCCTTTTCCCACTCCCCCTTGTATCTTGGGAGACGCCTTTTACCTCAACCTATCGATCAATCAATCAAACGTTATTTAACCAGGCAATAACATCATTGAGCAAGCTCATTTTCAAGATGGTCCTGGACATAAAGGACAAGCTTGTTTACAATACACAACAGTACATAATACAGCATTTAATAATACGAGGAGTAACAGGATACACAATCAACACAAACTATAATAATACGTGTGTGGCAAATACAAAAACATAACATTTAGAGTGTAGCCTATACTATTAGAAATGTGTAGCGTACAAAGGGGGAGAGGAAAGAGGGACAGGGAGGTGGGTGAATGAGGATGGGTGACAGACATATAGGGGAAGAGGGGAAGGGGCAAGCTACTTGATGAAGCCCCCCAAGGAAGTTACCAAGGGGAAGGAGGAGGGAAAAAATAAAAATAAAAAAGGGTGAAGGGGTTACCATTGAAAGTTGGCCAACGGGGGAATAAGAAGGCCAAGGATCCGGAAGATTAGGGGACTACCCAGATGGGGGGAAGTGCTTACTTGAAGCAGTCTCACGCTGTTTTCAGACATCTGTTAAGCAGTTGTCTGAATATGTAAGGGCTAGGCAGAAAGGAAAGTTTAAGTACTTTTTGCAAGTTATTCCAAAGCACTGGTAGGGAGCAGCTAATTGCATAAGAGCCAAGACATGTCCTTGTCCGTGGAACCTTGAAAAGGAGAAGGGAGGAGTTCCTTAATCCATAAACAAATTTTGAAGGTTCAAACAGGTCACCGATATAGGGAGGTAGTTTGTTAGTCATAGCGCGGTAGAGCCATATGAGGGCATTTTTTTGCCTTCTTAAGGAGAAGGACGGCCAGTCTAATGTTTGATACAACAAGCAATGGTGAGCCTGCGATGGTAATCCCAGAACAAATCTCAAGGCACGATGATAGAGTGTATCAAGCTTTTGGCGTGCATACTGGGGGCAATGACTGTATAAGAAGTCAGCATAGTCAATCAGGGGAAGGAAGGTTGTTTGAACCAACCGCTTTCTGGCTTCTAGAGTGAGTAGGTGCCTTATGCGGTAAAACATACCAAGACGTTGCCTTAGCTTTATTGTTAACTCATTAAGATGAGCACCAAAGTTGAGTTTATTATCCAGCCAGACTCCCAGGTATTTAAATTTATCCACTAACTCTAATTGTTCACCAAGGAGGGTAATAATATGCGGAGTACCTAGTGATCCCTTATTTAAGGAGGGGGGTGGAGAGATAATCATGGCTTTTGTTTTTTGGCAGTTAATAGGAGCTTCAGATTCAGCAGCTCATGTTGGAGGATGATAAAGTCCTGCTGCAGCTCCTTGTGTGCAAGATCTAAAGGGGGGTTGGTTGTGTAGATGACTGTGTCATCTGCAAATAGGTGAACATGTCCTGCAAGCAGTCCAGTATCAATTCGGTTGATATAAAGCACAAAGAGAATAGGCCCCAGGATAGAACCTTACTGCTTACCTGATGCTTGTCTCCACTTGGAAGCTCTCTGGTGCCTCCTACCCCATCCCTCCTCCCTCCAGCTTGGCCTCTTTCCAACCTCTCCCCCTTCCCCAGGCAGCTCCATTAAACTTCTTCTAACCTTGTTACCTCTAGTGGCAGGGGATATTGAGTTAATCCTAGTCCTGTCCCCACCTCACCAATGCAGCTTCCCAAAGGAGTGTGAGTTGCCCACCTTAACATCTGCAGCCTCCTCCCAAAGCTGTATCTTTTGCAGTCCCTCATGGTCAACCTCCATCCAGATGAGTTCCATGTCATAATGGTGAAAAAAAAACAGCACCAACCATATAAGCAAATACACAATAGCGCAGACCCAAACAGCGAATACACATAACACCAAACGTCAATACAGCGACTACACAACCCCCCAAAAAATATACAATATGCAAAATATATACTTGACTGTATGGACAAGAGCCAGACATCGATATTTAATATATTCAGTGCATCGCCAGTACACCTTGCCAGACACCTCTTTATCCCACCTGTACAGGTAGCCACAATACAAGAGCAGGATCTACCTTTCTGACTGCAGATGCACTGAGCTGACATGTCAGGGAAACAGAACAAACACATCAGCACAACACAACTCCAGTGGACCTGACACAACCAATACACAGCACCCTTATAAACCCCACCAATAGGACAACAGGAACAAACAACTACAAATTAACACCTCCCACACCTAAAATAACAGAACTAAACAAATGACCAACACCTGATTAATAGCCAAACCAAAACAAAAACTACACATCAGTTCAACACTACAGCACAACCACAAGAAACAATCCCAACTACACAAATGAACAAACCTGGAATCAAACCCAGGACACAATGCAATGCAGAACTTTGAAACAATGACCCTACCTAACCACCTAGCATGCTAATCTACTGACTATGCCATGACAGAAGGACAATAGGCACCCGAACCAAAAGAGCACATATTACCACACTAACATACGTCACACAACAGACTCCATAGCAACAAAACCAAATAAAGGCACATCTCCTCACAAGAAAAACACTTTAAAGATTAATATTTCAAACCTCTTCGTAAGATAAACAATGCAAAGTTAAAGGCTGCAAATGTCTTTACAGGTACAACATTTTAAAGCTAATAACATTAAAACACTTTCACAAAAAGCAAGCTGCGCCTCTCGAACCCCCTCCCCAAATAATATAACTCCAGGACCGGACACCCTTCACAATAGCTCAAAACCATCCACAGTCGTTCATATTTACCCTGCACCGTTTATTCTCAGTCACTATAATGACAGTCGCTACTATTGATTTGCTCAAATTGAGTTGCTCATTCGATACAATACCATTCAAATGTTCTTGTTATCTCAGAGTCTTGGCTCTCCCACAAGGTCCGAGACTCTGCAGGAGCCTGCAGTGTCCATAACTGGTTACTCCATAACTAGACAGGATTACCCTAACACAGATGAAGGTGCTGCACTCTGCCTCTTCTCTGACATCCGGTTTGTGCCTGTGCTGTCTGTCTTTTCCCCTTCAACCTCAGAACTGCCCCTTACTCAAACACTCTCTTTCCTTCCCTTCACAGTCCCACTTTTCATTGCAGGAGTGTACTGCTGTCCTGGTCTGTACTCTGCTTCGGTCACTGAACTCCTCCATCTGCTACCAAGCCTCATCTGGTAAGTTGCTGATAGTTGGGGATTTTAACACTAATTGTCTCTCCTCTTCTGTGAGCAAACTTAGCCAGAATGTTAACTCCCTCCAGCTATCCCAATTAATTTTGGACCCATCCCATCTAAATCATAAATCCTCAAACTACAGTCTACTGGACTAGGTACTCTCCTCTCACCCCCAACATATTGTGGATGTAAGTATCCTCCCAGATGCACTCAATGACCATCACATGGGCTACTGTATGCACAAGATGTATTACCCCAAAGCTCCCCCTAAAATCATCCTCTTGTGGTACTTCAGTTCGTCAGATTTATCCTCCGTCCATGCAGATCTGTCATTCACAGACTGGTCTCACATCTCAACAGCCATTGATATCAACTCAGCCTTCAACTCCTTCCATAACAAGTTTATGGCTGTCCAGAACTACCATGCACCCCTCAGAAAAACTAGGGACCCAGGTTCCCACCTTCTCCGGATTTCAACTGAGCTGCTGGCCTGCCTTCATATAAACACAGAAACAGAATTTGACAGCAGATAAGGACCGCTTGGCCCACTCAGTCTGCCCATTTACCTACCTAATGGATAAGCTGCAGATCCTAATTAACCAACAGCCTACTTCCTCCTGCCCTCAACCCCTTCGAGTTAATATTCTAGTTTGGTGGTCCTATAAGACAACCAGTTCTTCTGCCATCCTGTTAAATTATTGGACCATTTACAAGGCATGCATCAAAGCCACCAGGCTTGCAAAATCGGATTACTTTGCAGTCACATTTCAGAATAATCTTAATCACCCCTCCAAGTTCTGGAAAGGTATCCACTCCCTCTTCTCCCTCACCAAACCAGTCTTTCCCACCTGTGGTCAAGACTGACAACTCCCACATCACTGACCCTGCTGCTGTTGCTGCTTCTTTCAACTCTTTTTGCTACCTGCATGCACCCTTTTTCTCCTCCCCCCTCTCCTCCTCCTCCCCGCACCCTTCCCTTCCTCCCTCCCTCATACTCATTCTCCTTCTCTCCTACCACTTCCTTGGCCATTTTTTAAAGTCCTTCAAGCTCTTAACCTTCACAAGGATATGAGCCCAGATGGCCTTGACCCCATGCTTCTGCACCTCATTGCACTAGCCATAATCTTCCCTATTATTCTCCCCCTTAACCTCTCCTTCTCCTTCACCTCTGTCCCTGATGCCTGGAAGTGGACAACTGTCATCCCCCTCCCAAAAGGGAGTGATCCTTCTTCTGCTGGAATCTTTCATCCCATTTCTCTCCTCCCCACACTGGCCAAGCTCCAGTAACACCTTGTCCTCTCACAACTCACCCTGCTCCTTGACTCCTCTTTTTCATTCCTTTCCAGTCTGGTTTCAGGAAGTCCTACTTCACATCTACCTCCCTCCTCCAGCTCTGTCTGGTATATATCAGGGCCAAATTACTTCCACCACCTTTCTCGACTTGGCCAAAGCCTTAAGCATTGTGTCAGACCCCATTCTCCTGCACAAGATTAAAGAGATCTACTAAATTAAATCCAGAAAGATTTGCACATCACATATCAGTGCCTTACCAATTCCAAATGTTGGGGATGTAGAATGTTTAAAAAAAAATAAATCCTGTAGGTAATTTATTACTTCACTCGTAAATTTGCTCCCACTGGGAACAATGTACTTCCTGGTTAGTAGAACTGCCTAGGACCCTCCCCCACGCACAGCCACGTTCTGATGCAATCCTAGGGAGTGTGCGGGGACATGCTCCATTATAGTCTATGGGGATGGTTTTCTCATCGTTATTAAATATAATAATGGTCATCTGATGATTAATCAAGGGCAGCGGTGGACTAACAAGGCCCTGGTTAGTCCACCTGTGCCCTTGATTAATCACCAGGTGACCATTATTATATTTAAAAACATCTACATCCCCAGCATTTGGAATTGGTAAGGCACTGATATATAAGGTGCCATGGGTTTTCTTGGTGAATCTCTTTAAGGCACTGGGGCTTTTGGCCTCCTCAGTTAGCTGGTTCTGCTCCTACCTGGAGGGCAATGTAGCAAGCTATCTGTGTTGGAGACACCCTTTTCCCTCCACTCCTGGGCCCCATACTATTCTCCTTATTCCTAAATGACCTCTCCTCTACCTGTTCTTCTGCATCCAACCACATGTATGCAGATGACACTGAGCTGTTTGCTACTGACTCTTCTATTGCTGACCTTACTGTCCATTTCCAGCAGGGTTTTGGCAATGTTCAGCATTGGTTCCATTCAAACCTTCTGTCCCTCTATGCCAAGAAAATTGTCTCCATGTCGTTTGGCTCCTGGCAGAAGCTCGCCAGACTCTCTCCCTTCCCCTCCTTCCACACCCTTGATGGTACTGAAATTGAGGTTGTCTCTTCCTTTAAGTACCTTGGGGTCCGGTTGGACCAGCACCCTAACTTTTTGGCACACATTAATGCTATCCACCTCAAGCTTCACCCCAAATGAAGTGTGCTATATAGAAATAAAGCCAGTATCCCTCTCCCTGCCTGCAGAGAGCTAGTCATGAAGATGATCCTTCCTTTCTTCAACTACAGCAACATTGTCTACAGTGCCACTCCTAAGTTCACCCTTGCCAGACTGGACGCTCTCTTTCTGCTGTTTTGCCTTGGACTGCCCTCCTTATTTATTTATTTCATTTTTGGTTTTGTTGGATGGATAGGTGCACTAGACAAAAGCATTGCCTGTCTTCAGGCTTGACCGGGGGAGTTACAGACAACAAATGAACAGCATTACAAGGACACAATAAAATACAATAACTTCAACTTGGGCAGGCACAACACAGGTTTAACTTGAAACAATAAGCAGCACAAAGAAATGTCAGAATTGAGAATACAACTACATAAATGCAAAATTGTCATGTGGTAAAATGATAATGCAAAGTTAAATATGAATACAATGGATAAATTACATGTGTACTTATCATTAGACAGGAGGAAGTTACGAAGTTTATTCTTAAAGACCTGGTGAGACTGAGGGCATCTTAGAGGCATTGGAAAGGAGTTCCAGGGCTTGAGAGCAAATGCTGAAAAAGTCTGTTCACCCATCTTAGTAGCACACTTTGGGACAACCAGTGGTGACCTATCAGTAGACTGCAAGGGGTAGGCCTGTGAAGTGTGCTTTACCACGTTGGCCAGGGTAGCTGGTATACCTGTTCCGATAATATTATCAATGGTGCAGCCAGCAGTGAAAAGATGACAAGAAGATGGTGAAAGCTAACCCAGACTTGAGTAGAGGGTGCAGTGATGGGTAAGCCTGGGCACAAAAAGAGCAAAGCGACAAATGTCATTGTAACATGTATTCCATCTATTTAGGAGCCATTTGTTTGTCTTCAAGTAGGGTACCAGCCCATAGGTGAGACTAGGTCATAGGACACCCTGGGCACTAGCCAGCCTAGTGACTGTGATTAGAGCATAGCTAATGTTATAGGCAAGACCAAGCTTCATATTTACTGCCTTACAGACTGTTGACAGATGCAGGTTAAAATGCAGAGCAAGGTCTAAGGTGACTCTAAGGTATTTGAAGGAGTCCTACTACCTCTAGTGGGGAGCCCACTGAACAGTAGATGGCAAGGGCAGCAGGACAGTCCCTGATTTGCGGCGCTGAACCAAATAGCCCAGCGAGTGTTTTTTTGGTGTTCATGAGGAGTCTATTGTGATTTAACCAGGACTGAATGGAATCAAAATCAGCATTTAGCTTTGAGTTGATGTCAGATATTCCATGGCACTAGTGTCCAGTACCTTGTCATCTGCATAAAGTAGGGCTGAGCAAGAGCCATCCATTGCAGGCAGATAGTTTATGCACACCGCTGCTCTCTCTCTCACTGCTCCTCCCTTTCCCTCCCTTCCCTCAATGCCAGAAGCTTCACACACTGCACCACCTTCGCCTCCAAATTCTTGGGACATAGAAGGCCTTCCATTGGGAGGTCACCCACACAAGATATCACTATTTGCGGATGATATTCTGCTGGCTCTTACTGAGCCTGAACAATCCATCCCAGAGGTATGGAAACAGCTACAAACATTTGGTAAGCTAGCAGGATATAAAATTAACAAATCAAAAACCGAGGTATTGACGTACAATTACCTCCCTCCCTCCTTCCCACTTCAAAAAAGACTTCCCCTTTAAGTGGCACAGACAAGAGATGAGATACTTGGGAATGAAGCTCACAAGAAACCCCATTCATGCAGAGCTCTCAAATCTTGAACCTTTAACCCTAAAATTGACAGAAGATCTATCTCGTTGGGCACATCTTCCCCCTAAGCTTTTTGAGTAGGATAGATACAATTAAGCAGAATGTATTTCCCTGCATATTGTTCTTTCTTCAGACACTGCCCTTCACCCTGGCTAAAATATATTTCCAGGCATGGGACAGAATGATATCCTGCTTTATTTGGAGTGGATGCATCCCAGAATTAGATATTCTGTTTTGCAACTGGCCAGAGAGAGAGGTGGCCTTAACCTCCCCGACCTCAAAAAGTTTGCGATGGCAGCACAATTAAGGATAGTCCTACACTGGCTAAATAAACAGTATAATGCACACTGGAAACAATTAGAAGTAACCTGGGGAGACCTATACAACACTCAGGAGCTCCTTTCTGGGATGCCCCCAAGTGCCAAGGGATAATGAATTATCTGAAGTTCACCAGGGAACCCTTAAAAATATGGCTTAAGGTCAGTAATGATTATTTTACATTCCCTGAAAAATTGTTCTTGGAAACACTGAAGTATAATGCAAATTTGACAGCAGGTCCCTCAGGCCCCTATGTAGTTCAGTGGCAGATATGGCATTTTATTCATTTTCCAGTTAGTGGGCAGAACAGGTCTCCTTCCCTTTGTCTCCCTTCAGAAGGAATACCACTTGTCCCATAAATATTTTATTTTTTATTTACATCTTAAATCATACCTTCAGCCATACAAACGGTCACTCGTGGCCCTAAGTGAAAACCCTACCCAAATAATACAACTGTTAAAAGCTCATATCAGAGGAATGACCTCGGATCCCCTGATTAGTATGATATATAAGGCCTTAAATGAAAGGCAGGAAGACTCAACCAACTCAATCAGGTTTAGATGGGAACAAGAACTACAGGTATCAATCAGTAAGCAGGACTGGACTGACTCTGCTTTACCAATTATAAAAATATTTTTCTCACCATACTGACATTAATACACGTGGAAACTCTGTTCTCATTTCTTCTGCACACCAGCCTTGCTGGCTAGTATGGGAGAATTAGGGGAGAGACAGTGTTGGAGAGAATGTGGGGATGATAGAGCTAATCAGAGCCATGTCCTTTGGTCATGTCCTAAGCTATCCAAGTTTTGGAAGGAGATCCTCGAGGAGCTGAGTGCAATTTATGACACCACTGATTTATTCACTCCCACATTTATATTGACTTTTATTAAACCAAAGTCTGAGAATTGACAAAAACTTGCTGAAACAAATTTTAAAATGTATAACAGCAGCCCACAAAATTATCACTAGTCTGTGGTTTACAAATAAAATACCCACTAAAAAAGCCTGGATTGTTTTATATGCCCTTGAGTGATTCTCAGCCAAGATGATGAACAAAGTTCAAAAATGTGATGTACAATGGCAAAAGTGGATATCATACCAACTAAATCATTATGATGATTTTGTACCGTAAGCTATGTACTAAACATGTAACTTTCCTCTTCTTTTGCACTGAAAAGATACTTGAGATATGATCTGTGATGCTCCTTGAATTTTAATGGAAATAAAATCTGGGAGGGACAGGGGAGGGCTCACCGTGCTATGCCTGATTTGATTTGAATGGATCACAGACTGAACTTAAAATGAGTAATTATGATTCTCTAGACACTGACGTAATAAGATGTTAATTTATTTTCCCCTAATATGACTGCTACAAGTACACATGTAATGTATTGTGATGTTATCAACTGGTATTAATAAGTGATGTATTGTGCCTGTAAAATTGTTGCATTTATAAATTAAAAAAAAAAGACTAAATTTAAAAAATATTTATTTGTTACCAAGACCCCTTGTCAACCCATATTACTTTATGTTATGAATTTAGTATTATGTTTAATTTTATTTTATGAATTTAGCATTATATTTAATTCAAACAGAGCTCAACAATCATATTATAATACCAGTAGGAATGGACACCTGACAGTTGGAGTAACCAAAATCAATGGTCAGTGTCCAGAATGGCACCCCCTCTCCAATAAACTTGTAAGCCATGGCTTTCCTGAAGTGCAATAACATGGCATGGCTCCCAGATCCACCCAGATTTCTTGTATTTTACAGGAAATTGGAGCAATGTACAATTAAATTGTTCCAGTAGATTTGTAGTGGTTATACAGGGAAACAGAGCACATCAGCTTCCATAGAAAATATTGTAATCTACATGAAAACATAGGACAATTGGCCAGGAGATACAAGAAAAGTGTCTGGTTGATCTGGGAGCTCTATGAAATTTATATCGAGTCCTGTTGTTGCAGCAACATTAAAGGGGAACAGTCAGTACTATGAGCCCCACACTCAAGTGTGGGGCTGATCCCAATCTGAGCTTTATGTGCAAAACATTGTTTTTGCTTACTGATTACTGCAGTATAGTAGTCTGTATCAAACTGATTCTGACTGTACTTAGCCATGATGGGAGAACAGCGGGACCAGCAAACATGCACTGCAGCCCATAGAATCTCCCATACCTCTCAACTGTCACACATTACGAGGTACTTCACTCATTTTAACCCTCAGAAATCCTTTGTCCCACATCGAGGTAGTCATATTCCACAGTTCTCACAGAGGTTTTAAAGCAGAAATTCATAATTATCTGTTGTGTTCAATTATCAGCAAACATTATGAACACTAGTGCACTGATAGCCATAGTGTTCTGAGCTTGCAGTGCCGTGTTTGATGATATGTCCCACATTTTGCTCGTTTGTCACACATCTTGTCACACATTTTGGTGAAGAAAGGTTGAGAGGTAGTCCCACTGCTGCAGCCCTGCTTTAATGTCAGCGGTAGGGGATCCTGGGATTTGTAGTTACAGAAAATGTCAGCTTGGAAGTCATCAGAATAAGTCTAATACACTCTACTATATGTAGTGAACAGTTAAGTTAAAAAAAGTACTCACACATGTGACAGAAATGGGAAGGAAGGAAAGAGTTAATGGTTGGGATTCTGTAGGTGCCTTATTTTTTTTTAGCAGTTTGGAAAATAAAATACAGTCAGGCTGAAATCGTCTGTCCAGCAGCATCCAGCTTGTGGAATACCTAGCTGCTAGATAAGAGCTGGGTCATAAATCTCGAGTGGACATCTCCATACATGCACAGACCTGCAGACATGTACACAGGGCAGTTTGAATGGATTGGATCATTCAAATATAAACTTAAGGTGAAAAAGGAATATAATTGGTCACTGATAGGTGTTCACTCTGATTGGGACAATTAAATACATACATGTGAGCTGGTTGGTGCATTCAAAGGGAGAATAGGAATGACCTATTCTCCACAGAGTATATAACCTTCTGAAAGACAGAGAAGGTCTCTCTTGCTTTGGGAAAGCTGGAAGGGGAAACATAAGTTTGGAGCCTACCTTGTAGCTATGTCCATGGGAGCTGGCAGTTAGAACAGGGTCCAGTGTCTCTTGTAAGGACAGGGAAGGGTAAGTTTAGTGAGAACATATTTCAGTAATAGCCTTCTTCTTTTGCCATCTGTTATTTAAAAACATTTGTTTACTTTTCCTGTATGAGTGTTATTCTCTTGTGTTGTAAATATATATCCTGTAAATGCTCAGTGCACTTTTTGTTAAGTAAAAGCTATTTATTTGCTCAACAGTTGTGACTGTGATGTCATTTTTCTAAGGTAATATTTGGTTTCCACTGGCTGAGGTAAACTCTGTGTAGCATCCGCCAACCGAGAAAGACATGCTACCAGACTTTAACTTGTGCAATTGCACGTTTAACTATTCAAGTTTGTACACTTGAAAGAGGTGCCGGAAGGAAAGTTCGTCTGGTGGCAATGAATACCCGAGGACAGACACCTCTCTAAAAGCTGTTTCAGCCCAGAGGGAGAGGTGGGTTGTCACAACACTCACTAACGAAAAAAGAGAAAAAAAAATCTTAAACAGTAAGGGAGAGAGACATGTGGGAGTGGTGCAATGCACTGGCTTTGGGGCGTCAGTCTTCCAGGAGACATCCTGAAAGCTGCAGTGCTGCCCTATTTGCAGGTACCTCTCTGCTCTGAAGGAGGAGATGACCCATCTCCAGGCCAAGCTGGCAAGGCGTAGGGAAACCTCCTCCCTCACCCAGGGACCACCAGGGCTGCTGCAGCTGCCTCAGAGGTTGCCAAAAAAGAGGAGTGGTTGGACCATGGTGGGCTTAGGGAGGGTGAGGGTGGTGGAACAAAGGCACAACCCTCCAGTTGTATCTCTCCACAATTCATATGCCATTCTAGTGCAGCAAGGTTCCTCTATGGAAGCACCTGCAGAGGAGACCAAGGAGGATTCTGGGAACCTCCACAAAGGAGACCCACAAGAGGGTGGCATGGAACCCCAAAGGGGAAGGAAAAAGCTCCTGGTGGGGGGCTCAATTGTTAGGTGGGTAGAACTGGGGGAGGGTGGGAAGTGGGAGGTAAGGTGCCTGCTTGGCTCCATGTCTTGGAGGGACAGGAAGTGAATCCCCAGCATCGCGGAAGCAGCTACATGGGAGAGGGAGCTGAATGTCATTGTACACCTAGGGACAGAAGCTGGGAATGGGATCAGAGCAGTGCAGGAGGAGTTTGTGGAGTTAGGGAGGGGTCGTAGACAAGTAGCACACATGGTTACCTTCTTGGAGGTGCTGCCTGTCTATGGCATGGGTGAAGCTAGGGTACTCTGCACCATGGGATTCAATGAATGGTTAAAAAACTGGTGCAAAGCACAGGGTTTTGGCTTCATTGAGAACTGGGGATCCACCTGGAGGGATACAGGCCTATACTAGTAAGATGGTCTGCATCTGTCTGATAGGGGAACGAGGATCCTAGGTGATAGGTTTAAATGCTTCATTGGCAAGCTTTTAAACTAGCCCAGGGGGGGAGGCACAGAAAATGAGCAGGGAATTCCCAGTCTCCCCCCACAAAGCAGGGTAGTTAGCGAGGTAAACACCAAGGTAGAGAGGTCAATAGGGAGCAGGACAAGGGTAAATGGAGAAAAATGCAAATGCAGTAAGGACAGGGATGGGGCTAAAAGGGGTAAGGCCATCAAAAAATGGATGGCGATGAGTATCAATGCCCGTAGTCTCGGTAACAAGGTTTCTGAACTAGTGGCCTTGATGGAAGAGTGACGCCTGAATATCGTGGCAGTCACAGAAACATGGTTCACAGAGAACCATTACTGGGATGTCAACATACTAGGGTACACAATCTACAGGTAGGGACAGGGAGGGTAAAAGAGGAGGAGGAGGAGGAGTTCTCTACGTAAGGGAGAGGATCAAAACAATCGAACTAAAGGGTAAACAGGGAGGAGAGGAGGGACTGTGGGTCACCCTGGAGACAGGAAATGGCATCACAATCTGCACAGGGGTTGTATACAGAACCCCATTTCAGGGGGAGGAAATGGACAAGGAAATGAGAGAAGGCATCCTTAGAATGACAGAAAAAGGGGAGATATTGTTGATGGGGGACCTCAATATGCCAGATGTTATTTGGAGCACATTTGATGCAGCCACACCCAAAAGTAGGGTCATTCTCGATGCCCTACAGAAGGCATGCCTCAGACAGCTAGTGTTGGAACTAGTCAGGAGGGAGCAATCTTAGACCTGGTACCCTCAAATGGAGATGGAGAGAGGATCTCAGATTTAGAAGTGGGTAGCCATCTGGGAACAAGCAACCACAAAACAGTGTGGTTCATGATAAACACAGCTGTAGAGTCAAGCCATACAAAAGCGAGGGTACTGGACTTTAGGAGGGCTGACTTTGATAACATGGGAGGGTGCCTCAGGGATGCACTAGAAAATGGGCAGGAAGGAAGGGAGGGAGGGTGGAGGAACAATGGGGAAAATTCAAAATTGTCATCACATAGTCAACAAGCCTTTGTGTGAAGCAAATAAACAAAACAAAATGAAGGAAAAAGACACTATGGTTCTCAAAACAGGTGGCGGGGAAGGTTAGGAAGAAAAAGATAGCGTTCAGGAAGTATAAGGAATCCCAGAAAGAGCAGGACGAAGAGCTATATCAGTTAAAGCAAAAGGAAGCGGGAAAGACAGTCAGAATGGCAAAGGCCCAAACCAAGAAAAATATAGCCGACTCAGTTAAAAAGGGGGATAAACCCTTTTGTAGGTTCATTAGGGAGCAAAGAAAAACCAATGGAGGGATAGTGAGGCTTAATAAAGGGGAAGGGGTGCGCAGAGGGTGACAGTGAAAAGGCAGAGATACTGAACGAATACTTTTGCTCATTATTCACAAAAGAAGAGGAAGGAGGAGTACTTAAACCAAACAATAGAAGCACTGTGGATAGGGGGGTTGATACCAGTCCATTCACAGAAGAAAGGGTCCTGCAAGAACTCTTAAAACTGAAGGTGGACAAAGCAATGGGGCCTGATGGGATTCATCCCAGAATTCTAAAAGAACTAAGTGGAGAGCTAGTGACACCACTGACTACCCTTTTTAACAAATCATGGGGGATGGTGTGGTACCCGAGGACTGGAAGAAGGCGTATGTGATTCCCCTTCACAAAAATGGGAGCGAGGCAGGAAACTACAGACCTGTTAGTTTGACCTCAGTGGTAGGGAAAATGATAAAATCACTTCTGAAAGAAAGAACTGTTGAGTACCTGGAGGCCAGCAGGGTACAGGACCAAAGGCAGCATGGATTCACAGCGGGAAGGTTATGTCAGATGAACCCAATCGATTTCTTTGACTGGATGACCAAAGTAGTAGACAAGGGAGGGGCTGTGGATATGGCCTACCTAGAGTCTAGCAAGGCATTTGACACAGTCCCACACAAAAGATTAATAAACAAGTTAGCCAACCTGGGAGTGGGTCCCAGGGTGGTAGCCTGGGTAAAAAATTGTCTGGACAACAGGACACAGAGGGTAATAGTAAACGGAGTCCACTCCAAAGAAAGGGAGGTTACTAGTGGGGTACCACAGGGTTCAGTACTGGGATGGTCCTCTTCAATGTCTTTATAGGTGACATTGCAGAGGGACTGGAAGGAAAAGTATGCCTCTTTGCAGACAACACAAAGATCTGCAACAGGGTTGATACACAAGGGAGGTGGAAAGGATGAGAAGGACTTGGCAAGGTTGGAGGAATGGTCAAATGTATGGCAGCTTAGTTTCAATGCAAAGAAGTGAAAAGTAATGCACCTGGATTGGAAACAAAACCCAGGGGAAGAGTACAAATGGGGGGTTACTAAAACAACAAAAGTGGAAAGAGACCTGGGGTAGTCATATCAGATGATCTAAAGGTAGGCAAGCAATGTGAGAAGGCAGTAAAGAGGGCTGGGGGAGGGGGGATACTGGGATGCATAGGGAGAGGCATCACCAGTAGAAAACAAGAAGTTGTTATCCTTCTGTACCAGTAGTTGGTGAGACCCCATCCGGAGTACTGCGTGCAGTTCTGGAGACCCCATCTCCACAAGGACATAGACAGGATGGGAATGTCCAGAGGAGGGCAACTAGAATGGTGCAGGGTCTGCACCAGAAGCCATAAGAAGAGAGACTAAAGGAGCTTAATATGTATACCCTCGAGGAAAGGCGGGAGGGGGGGACATGATAGAACTTTCAAGTACCTCAAGGGAATCAACAGAGCCCAAGACTGTAGCATCTTTCAGAAAAAGTGATGTGCAAGAACAAGGGGGCACAATTTGAAGATAATGGGAGGGACAGCTCAGGGGCAGCGTAAGGAAGTATTTTTTTCACAGAAAGGGTGATGGACGCATGAAACGACCTTCCTGAGGAGGCAGTGGGGTAAAAAACAGTGAGAGAATTCAAGAATTCATGGGACAGACATAAGGCAATTTTAGTGGGGGGGGGGTAGGAGGAAGTAGGCTGTTGGTTAACTAGGATCTGCAGCTTATCCAATAGGTAGGGAAACTGGCAGACAGGGTGGGCCAAGCAGTCCTTACCTCCTGTCAAAGTCTATGTTTCTATGTATATAAAGTGAAAATTGGGACCAGCTCCACACTTCAGAGTGGGTCTGTTAGTGTTGCCTGTTCCCCTTTAAACTACATGAACATGACAGCAGTTATTCTGCCACTGGGTTCTGTGCTCCTAACTCCATAATAGGTGAACGTATCTCACATTCTGTCAGTCTTTCTCACATAGATATCAACACCAGGTTCAAACAAAGTTTGAAAAAGTGTGTGTGTGTGTGTGTGTGTGTGTTTTAGGATGAGAAAAACAATTCTGAAACTTCTGATGCAGGTTGGATATCTGTCACAGCTGTTAGTGGCTTATCAGAACACTTCTGAACTTCAGCACCTTTTGGTGTTCTCCCACCTTCACTTAAAACTGTTTTGTAAGACTGCACATGAGAGTGAGGTCTTGATGTACACCACTGCCGCTTCCTTATCAGGGAGTTCTACAGCTGTGGGGTGTGTGCAGGAAAACACTGTCCTCCAATATGCAGACATTTGGTGCTAGGGACAACCAACAATCCCTCTTCAGCACCAACAACCCCCCTTCAGCTGAGCAAAGGGAATAAAGATGAGTGACAGGAACAAGCCAGGAGATCACTTAACTAGAAGTGTCCATTCTGTTATCTGCCTTTTTAGGTTAAAAAGCAGCTACGCAATCACTTCTGAAGTCCAGTCTTTGAATACATTAACCAAAAGCTGAGATTTGGGTAAGAATTATGCAGTATTTCTTTTGTACTGGTACAGAATACAATCTGAAATCTATTCAAGGTCTTATTTGCAGCTAACACTCCCACATACCAGCCTAATGTTATCAAGTCTCTTAAATTCACAACAAAGTAATTATATTAATGACATGTAACTCCAAAATGGTCATTGCCATCAGGGATAAAAATCATAGAAAACCACTACATTTATTACAAAGCCAAGAAACTTCACAAAATAACCAAAATCTCCATAGTGTGGCCTCCTACTTAGAACATTGAATGGTGCAAATTTAGGATAGCAGATTTGAATCCCACCAGTGCAACCATCTCTCTGTGTGACACTGAAGTCCTCCCAGCTGTATCACTGGGGGGCGGAGACATGGAAACATAAATCGTGTCAGCAGAAAATAACTCAGAGATCCTTCTGCTCTGCCTATTTACCTGCCTAGCTCTATGATCAGCCTAATACCATGCAGGATCTGGAGCTTCAGTAGGTCCAGTGGGAGATCGCCACCTTTCCCAGGTATCCCTTCTGCTCTTCTGCCCCTGGGTCCCACTATTTCCTCATATCTGTTCTATCTAAGTTTAAAGTGCATCACAGTTTTGGCTTCAAACTTTCTGGGCATTCTATTCCATTTATCCACCACATGCTCTGTGAAGAACGTCCACACTCCCTCCTGAATCTCACTCCAGCCACTAGTCTCCGTGTCCTCTAGTTACTGTGCCTTGGTCCCTCATTAACAAATCCACACAATCCACCCAATTGACTTGTTGTGTATCCCCCCCTTTCTCTCCTGGCCTCCAGTGAATATATGTTAAGGTTTGCCAAACAGTCCTCATCCGAACTTCCTGCTGCCCCTGGATCATCTGTGTGGCCCATCTTTGTACAGTCTCAATGTGGTCCCTGTCTTTCTTGAGGTGTGGACTCCAGTACTGCACACAGTACTTAAGGTGCAACCTTAATGGGATCTGTAAAGAGGCAGTATCATGTCCTTCCTCACACTTTCAAATCCCCTTTCTATACATCCCAGCATCCCATTCACCTTCCCGTATACTTTATGTATTTGCTTATTTATTTCAAAAGTTTTATCATGAAAGATACACTGAGCTGGTAATAGCTCATTTCCAGATAAGTCCTGAGGAGAGGTGGGAGGTACAGAACCCAGACAATGAATTGTGCACCCACCTCAGAAAAGGCACACACTCAAACTGTTCCTGGTAAAAGTACAGTCCATACACATGTTTAGGAAGTTTACGGTGCTGTTGCATGTAGAATCCCAGTGCAGCACAATGAACACAGCAACAAGAAATGGATAATCCAGTTTTGAAAAGGGAGTGTGTAGCCCCTAGGTGGCACTATCCCAAGGGCTACTACCCCTGCCTGCTTAGCTAGTAACAGGTTAAGGGGCCTGGTTACTGAAACGGGGGCCTCCACCCAGAGGTCAGGGTTGTTAGTGGTCAAGCTAACCTAGGCACAGCCCTCCAGGACACTGTAACCCCCCTCTTTCCCTTCTAGTGGCCTGAACAAAATACAATAATCACTTTCACAATTACCCTTATTCACCATGCAACTACCCACACTGTTTGCACTTACCACCAGGGTTGGTTCCTCTAACTCGACCCTGGGTACCCCCTGTAAAACAAGGTTATGCACAGCAAATAGCAACAGTACAGTACTCTTGGCACAAACTGGAACCACAGTCAGGTTAAATGGAAAAAGCGATCTGATTTATTCAGGGGACTTGAACAAGGGAGGGGCGTAATCAGGTTGATTGGCTTAAAGGCTAAATCAATCAGACAGTTGTGCATGCACTTCAGAGTCCCTACACAGTCACACACTCTGAGTACCCAGGTAGGAAAAAGGTGGGCTAGCCAGGACTGTTGCCCAGGGTAGGCTGGCGTTGCAGCTGGTTGGGGCCCTGTGATGGAAGAAAGCAACATGCACAACACACACTATTTGTAATCCGGAGCTGAAAGGCTCAGTTCGTGAAGGAAAAGACAACAAAGCAATCAGATGACAACACTTTAGATTTAGCTGTTGTTGCAGGGAGCTACCCTGATGTTTACTCACAATACCCAATACAGGACACAGGCAGGAAAAAAATCGAGACTGCAGGTTGTTGAGCTGGAGTGCCAGGAGAAGCAGGGCCCACACGAATCACTGAGGCATCGTTCCTGTTCAAGACATTGAGCAGGGGGGCTGATCCCCAGGCAGGTCTCTCGTCAATGGCTTTCTCTGTGCAGCGGATAGTCTGGCTGGGCCAGTGTGGTAAGGCCCAGGCCAAATGGAGATGCAAACAGATTTAGTCTGTTGGAGCTGGATGCAGCCTCCAGCCAGCAGAACACAGTTCAGCACACAGTGGGGAATCAAATCACGACCCACTAACAGCACACAGCACATTTACATGTAAGAAATTCTACTGTACCAGGCAGATTGCTATCCAGTCACAATTACAGAGTCTCTGCACAAACCAGGAGTTCAAAGGTGGTTGGAAATCCTGACAGGATGACCGCATTCAGCAAATCTTTGGTCTTCTTCAGGTTAAAGCCTGGTCACAGTTCTGTGGCTTAAATCGTCTTCACAATTCGGATTCAAAACTCAGCCCTTTCACAGTTCTTCCATGCGAACCTGTGCAGGATGACTGCTCGACTATCTCGAGCTGTTACTTCTTTCACTTCTGAACTCAAACTGAAAGTAGCTGCAAGCAGCCTGGGATGTTCCCCAGGATCCAAAAGGTTCAGTTGGCTGATTCCTCTGTCAGTCACAACAAGGGTTCCCCCTCCAGGTTCATTTAGGCGCCAAAAGCCTAAAACTACAATTCCTACAGAATTTTGCTCCCACAAAGCCCCTGGGAACAAGCTCCATTTTAGAGTGCCCAAAGGTACTGATTGGCCCATTTCAGCAGTCAAGGACCAAGATGGTGGAGATAAACAGAAATGACCATGCTGCAAAGAAGGCAGGTTAGACAAACTGCAATATTATTACTATTCTAATAAATGATCAGCAAACAAGTACATCTTCTAACAGAGCTCCCTCTACACAAATAGCGATGGCAGAACGGAGCAATTATCTGACAGCCCAGGTGGAACTTGAGCATAGAAACACTCAGCCCCCTCCCAGATTAATTATGACTGCAAGCCAGGCAGCTCTTAAAGAGACAGTACACAGAGGCTATACAGGCACTCTCTGGCAATATATTTAAACTGCTAAAACGCAGGACACCAGCCTGGCAGTGAGCATTTAGGCAAGCTCAATGAAGACTTTTCAGGAACTCCCATTTGTAGGTGGGTTACACCCTTCCCTGTCTGGAGAAAACTTGGCACCCACATCAAGTTTGTATCATCACACTATTGAAAAAGCAATATAAATGAAACATGTATGACATTAGCATGCTATGCAAATCCTATCTGATATATCAGTTAACATAAACTTGACACATTACTATACATTTCAACATACTTCACAATACTATATCCGTACTGACAATACTTATGCATGTTTCATACAGGTAATACTGATTTCACTATGATTAACGTACTTTGAACATCACTATACTAATTCATGTAATAACTTCTTG
This sequence comes from Neoceratodus forsteri, assembly GCA_016271365.2. NCBI lineage: Eukaryota > Metazoa > Chordata > Ceratodontiformes > Ceratodontidae > Neoceratodus > Neoceratodus forsteri. The sequence goes on from CM057453.1 coordinate 440,408,186, forward strand.
TACATTAAACAGTGTAAGAGGGGGACCTTCCCTATCAGCTAACTTGTGGCTGGATGGGGAAGGGGCACCATGGTGAGAGGGAAGAACAAGTAACCTGGAGTTGGCCGTCAAGCTCAGTTTGGGCAGTGAGCTCTTGGAAATGTAAACACCTTTATGGACCACATTGAGAGGCAAGTCCACAGGCCTCCCAGGGGACTCATAACTGAGGCACAATACGGGCTTGACAGCTCGGCCAGTCTTTCTGGGGGGAACAGCCAGAGTCTCTGTACTTTCAGCACTAGCTTTGGAGCTTTTGTCACTCACGAGGGGTGCCTCTGCACAGTTGGGAATGTCCAAACTGGGAGCACTGTCAGCTCCTTGCTCTGTATGCTCTGTTCCCACAACACTTTGCTCATTATTATCTTCTGACCAAGGCCCAGGTTGCTCATTCTGAGGAGGCTGTGGCACAATTAGGCTTTGTGGCACTGAAGGGGGGGCCTTCAACACTCTCACATTGTTCTTCAGGTTCTGGTGTGTCACCAGGGAGACTCAGACTATCAGCCCCTTCTTCGGGCAATTCACACAGTTCCACAAAACACAGAGTGTCCACAACCTCAGATGTGATACTTTGCACTTCACTTTCAGGGAGCACTGGCTCCAAGGACAAAGCTGGGGGGTTAGGCAGTCCAGAAGGCCCAGCTTCATCCCCATGATTCTGCACAGGATTTCCACGAAACAACTAACTCAGTTCATAGGAGAGATAATAGGCATTACCAAAGTCACTGTCATCAGAGGTGGACGGACAGTCACTATCATTCCGGGCCTGCTGCGGGGGAAACCCTAAATCTGTAACTACTGGGGTAGGTTGACTTGGTCTCCTCTTTGCAGCAGCACAAGTCACCTGCCCAGGGGAGGCAATGTCTGCTGGCTCAGCTTCAATAATAACTTGGCTGATAGGCAGCAGGTAGTTATGGTGCATGGTCTTGACAGCTTTGGAGTTATTCTCTTGGCGTACCTTGTACACTGTTAGATCATCCAACTTTCCAACTACAACATAAGGAAGATGGTGTCACCTATCAGCAATTCTGTGCTTGCCGTGTAGTCCCAAATTGTGTAACAACACATGGTCTCCGGGCCGTAGCTCTTGAGCCTTTACTTTCTCATTGTACCTCTCTTTGTTAGCAAGATTTCTCTTGGCAGCCATTGTCTGGGCCAGTTGATATACATGGTTCAATTGAGCTTTCAGTTTCTGTACATACTGCAGGTAGTTTTCGGCTTGGAGCCCATCTGGAGACCCCAAAGCAGACACCAACTGGCAGTCGGGCCTCCCTCCCAAACATGAAGTGGTAGGGGGAGACCCCAGTAGCATCATTTTTGGTGCAATTGTATGCGTGTAGCAAGGTGCTAATCTGCTGGCTCCACTTATGCTCGTCTTTTGGATGGAGTGTACCCAGCATGTCTAGAAGGGTGCGGTTAAAACGTTCTGGTTGAGGGTTCCCCTGCAGGTGATAAAGGGTGGTTCTTGACTTCTGCACCCCCCACAGAGAGAGAGCATTTCTTTGATTAGCCTACTTTTAGAGTCTCTGCCTTGGTCAGAATGGATCCACTGGGGGGCACCATAGTGGACGAAGAATTTTTCCACTAGCACCTTGGCCAAGGTAGAGGATTTTTGATCTTTAGTTGGAAAAGCTTGTGCATACCATGTGAAATGATCCGTAACCACTAACACATTGCCAATATTCTGTTAATCAGGTTCTAAACACAAAAAATCTGTGCAGACCAGTTCCATGGGGGTGCTGGTAGTGATATTGACAAGGGGGACAGCCCTCTGAGGCAGGGCTTTACTTTGGAGGCAACGACTACAGGTCTTACATGGTGCTCCAACATGGCCCCATCTTGGGCCAGTAGAATCGAGATCGTACCAGGTCGAGAGTCCTGTCAATACCGAGGTGCCTCATGCGACTGTGGAGGGACCACAGTACCAAGTGCTTTAAGGCCATGGGCAGGACCAATTGTTGCTTGTCTACTTGACCACTATGCTCCACTGTATCTCTGTATAACAACTGGTTGAGTAACTTCAACCTGGGGCCTTCTTTAAACAATAGGGCAGTTCGCAAGTCAGGAGAACACACCTTAGACACATCTTTCCCCACACGCAGTGCTGGTTGAATCATAGGATCTTGGTATTGAGCCCACTGAATGCTGTCATTGTCAAGTTGAGGTAGTGCACCAATATCTAGAGCAGAGAAATGGCAATAAGCAGCCAGTATGCAGGTATCAGAAGAGCCGAAGCAATCTACTAGACAGTCCACTGTGTCCGCAGACATCTGTTCATCTCTGTCAAACTTTTGGCACAATGCTCGGATGTCAGGTTCAGACAGCCTGACCCAATCACTCTTGGTAGCGGGTCTTCGTGACAGCGTCAGCATCAATATGGTTCAGTCCCAGTCTGTATTCAACAGCATAATCATAGGTTGATAAGCCAGAGAGCCACCGTTGCCCGGTGGCATCTAACTTAGCTGAAGTCTGTACTTAGGTCAACGGGTTATTGTCGGTCTTCACCAATATCTTTGCCCCATAGAAGTACTCATGAAACTGACCAGTATTGGCCATTTTAGGGCAGGAACTCCAGCTTGTGCACAGGATAGTTTTCGCTCAGTGAATTAAAACTCCTGCTAATGACTACAGTCTGAAACCATCCTCATGGTCTTCATATAGCATAGCTCCTACGCCCTGCAGACTAGCATCTGTATGCAGCACATAGGGCTTGGTAGGGGTAGCATAGGTGAGGATGGGGGCATGGTTGAGCTGGTATATGACTTCGTGGAAGGCTGCTTCACATTCAGGTGTCCAGCGGGGCCCAAAAGGTTCACCTGTGCGGAAGTACACTTTCTCTGGTTCTTTAACAACGCCTTTCTTGTATTTGCGGTTGGTAGGGGTAACCCTAGTAAGATTCGGAGGCGGGTGAATCACCTTTGAATAGTCTTATATGAACCTGCTGGTAGTGCTACAGAACCCCAGAAAACATTGTAGTTCTTTCAAGTTATGGGGCTGGGGCCAAGTAGTCAGTGACTCAACCTTAATGGGATCGGTCTCTATCCCTTCTGCAGATACTATGTGCCCCACATACTTCACGGAGGTTTGAAAAAACTGGCACTTGTCGATGGGCAGCTTGAGGCTGAAGTCTTCCAATCGGTCCAGCACTTTAAACAGTCGGGTCTCATGCTCCTCTAATCTGCATCCGAACACAATGACATCATCTAGGTACACTAGACATTCCAACAAGTTCATATCTCCCATCGCACGTTCCATCAGTCGCTGAAAGTTGGTTGGAGCGCCCAAAATCCCCTGTGGCATTCTCAAGCATTCATAGAACCAAACGGACAGATGAAGGCTGTTTTTTCACTGTCCTCTGGAGCCATCGGAACCTGGTAATATCTGCTACAAAGATCCAATACCAAGAACCATTTGCTCCCATTCAAACAATCCAGGGCATCTTGTATACGAGGCATGGTGTACTGATCTGTGATGGTTTGCCAGTTCAGGGTTTGATAATCAACACACATCCTCATGGACCCATTCTTCTTATGCACAACCACAATGGGAGAGGCATATGGGCTCCTTGATTCTTATATCACACCAGCAGCGAGCATTTCCTGCAGGTGTCTCCTAACATCATCTATGTCTGCTGGGGCGAGGCGTCGGGATCTCTCTCGAAATGGCCGGTCATCATGCAGGCGTATATGATGCTCTGCACCCTGGACACATCCTACATCCCATTCTTTTAATGAAAACACTTGGTCTCTCTGAGTGAGTTTCTTGCTAATTCTAGCCTTACATTCAGCTGGCAACGGGGAATCACCAAAGTCAAATAAGTCCGGGGTCACTCTCTCCTTCTCGTGGAGCACTTGTTACTGGGTGATACTGCAGTGTCTGTGCAGTGTACTGTAGCTAGGGTGCACCCTCTATTCACCCAGATCTCCCGATCTGACACATTCTGAATCTGGACCATCACTCGTCGTGCATAGGCATGTGCACAGGCAGGCAAAATGCTGGGCTTAACCAATAATCCTTCTGGCAACTTTCCATCGCCTGGTGCATCCAACATTAATATTTTGTTCTTTGCAGCTTTTCTAATGCGAACCTCTCCATGAATGATGTACTGAGCATTGGGAGGTAGTACCAGAGAATCATGATCTTTCTACCACACCACCCCCACTGGCTCATCTCCATCTACTTTGGTAGTCCATTTTTTGAAATCACCGGCTCTCTTTATCAGGGCTGGGATTCTCAGTGCCTGCCCAGTCCATTTCCCTTGTTTCTCTTGACACAACTGCGCTAGTCTTCCAAACATGAGGGCATTGGTTCCAACAAGCAAGGAAATCCCATCATACAATCCAGTAGGAGGGCACACCAGGGCTAGGGTTCATCTACACCAGCTACAGTCACAGGGAAAGACAACCAGAGCCGGACATATCCTAGGTAGGGATAAGACTTGTCACTCAGGCCCCACACATGGAAACCTTCCAAGGGTTGCAGCTGGCACATCCAGTTAAGTGTTTATCATACCAGTCCTGGAATACAGTGGTCACCTGCGACCTGCTATCGAGCACAGCCCGAGCATGGATACCACTGACAGTCACAGAAATCTCCATCGAAGGGCCCACTATTCTGAACCAGTCTGGAGAGGCAGTAGCAGAGGCCTGGACAGGTGATTTAGCCACAAAGAAATCTGAGTTAAGATTTCTCAATCCTGCACTACGTTCATTTCCAGCACTTCTCGGCCATGGTCTTGCTTTCCAAAGCTCCCCTTGAAGTCTGTATACAACTTTATCTAGGTCTTTTGGGGACTGGCATTCTCTCTTCATGTACCCATCCTTCCCACAATTATGGCAAAGTATGCTTTCTGGGGTCTGGTGTGGCCGAGACATCACATTGGGAGCTGAGGCAGGGGTACTACCAACAGAAAACCTTGGTTCCACCTCAGTCTGTGGCGTGGTGAGCATTTGGAGACATCTCATCAATTCTCTCACTTCCATAGTCAAGACATCAATTTTTGAGCTGCTGTCAACAGGAGATGCCTGGGTGTGCACCCCCACCCCCATAGCAGATGCAGTTGGGTAAGGATTGGGGCCTGTACTTGCAGGAACAGCCTTCATAAAGAGACTGTTTTTTGTTTCTCTGATTTCCCTCAGCAGTTCATCCCATGGCAGAGCATCCATAGCAGTCCCTTTCTGCCTGAGCCCCCCCGGGCTGACATTTACTTCTCAGATTCCGTCATGTGATTGTGGTGATTCCAGGCCATCAGCGACCAACCCCGCGAGCGAGGTTGCAGCATCATTCTGAGAGGGCTCCATAAAGCCTTCCTCCTCCTCAACTTCTGTACCTCCTTCATTAACACATGGAAGGCAGGGACCAGTTTCCTTGATGCAGTTGCAATTTGAGCAACACCGAGCTGGAGTGCCGGGCAGAGCAGAGTATATGATCCAGTCTTACCCAGTCCACTTCACTAGAGACCCAGCCTCCTTTCCGAAAAATGGTTTGTAGGATTCCCTCTAATTGATCCATGTAGGCAGATAACAATTCCCCCGGTTGTTGTCTAACATCTTTAGTTTCATTTCAAGGCCTCAACACTAGTGGTGCCTCCAAACACATTTTCAAGGGTGACTATGTACTCTTCGGCTTTGGTGTCAGGGTCAGAGGATCTCAGGGAGTGAAACGTACGTAGGGCGGGTCACTGGAGGCTTTCCCCCAGGCAGGCCCTTTTTTGGCCTCTGAGCATTGCCAGTCTTGTACCGCAAGAGTAGCAGGGTCTATCCAGGTCTGCAGGTCGACTTCCCCATTAGGAGTAGGGCGGATGCCAGAGAATGCCCTGAGCTTGTGGTAAGGGCCATGACTACTTGCTGGCTCAGAGGCAGGTACAGAAGCTGGTGAAAGAACAGGTGCTGGGGTAGGTGTGGTCAGTGGGGAGGTGATACTCCCAGGTGGCAAGAATAATTTTTTTAACTCCTCCACAGTTTGGCCTCCTCCAGTAACAACTTGGCAAACTTCTCCTTAAAGACTCAGATAGCGATTGAGGGGCTCATCCTCTAAGTGATCCTTACTCTTTGGTTAACACCCTCCAGGTGGCTGGGAACCCTTCTGGTGATAGTCTGGTTTCTTTGAACTATCAGGGGTCTCTACACTCCACCAAGCCATGAGGGTTTGGGCAGTTAAATCAGCCTGTCGACCCACCACTGTAGCTTTTTCAAACATTCAACTTTAGAAAATGCTCTTCAATACTGTTCTACTAATGCCAATAGGGGTATAGCCAGTATTAATAAGCTTTTATGAGGTCAATCTCTTGTATACAACCACACCAATTAATTTTAACCACTTCCTGTTTAATAGTCATTTATGTTTGACAATAATTTGTAATTTTACGCCACTAGAAGACAAAATCAGCAGTGAGCCTCAAGATGTAACCCCAGGTAGCACAATCCCCAAAGGCTACCCTGCCTGCATGGCTAGTAGCAAGTTAAGGGACCTGGGTACTGAAACGAGGGCCTCCAGCCGGAGGTCAGGGTTGTTAGTGGTCAAGCTAATCTAGGCACAGCCCTCCAGAATACTGTAACCCCCCCCTTTCCCTTCTAGTGGCCTGAACAATATACAACAATCACTTTCACAATTACCCTTATTCACCACTCAATTACCCGCACTGTTTGCACTTACCACCAGGGCTGGTTCCTCTAGCTCAACCCTGGGGACCCTCTGTAAAACAAGGTTATGCACAGCAAATAGCAACAGTACAGTATTCTTGGCACAAACTGGAACCACAGTCAGGTTAAATGGAAAAAGAGTTAGATCTGATTTATTCAGGGGACTTGAACAAGGGAGGAGCATAATCAGGTTGATTGGCTTAAAGGCTAAATCAATCAGACAGTTATGCATGAACTTCAGAGTCCCTACACAGTCACATACTCTGGGTACCCAGGTAGGAAAAAGGTGGGCTAGCCAGGACCATTGCCCGGGGTAGGCTGGCGTCGCAGCTGGTTGGGGCCCTGTGATGGAAAAAAGCAACATGCACAACATACACTATTTGTAATCCGGAGCTGGAGGGCTCAGTTCAGGAAGGAAAAGACAATAAAGCAATCAGATGACAACACTTTAGATTTAGCTGTTGTTGCAGGGAGCTACCCTGATGTTTACTCACGATACCCAATACAGGACACAGGCAGGACGAAATCAAGACTGCAGGTTGTTGAGCTGGAGTGCCAGGAGAAGCAGGGCCCACACGAATCACCAAGGTGTCATTCCTGTTCAAGGCGTTGAGCAGGGGGGCTGATCCCTAGGCAGGTCACTCATTGATGGCTTTCTCTGTGCAGCGGGTAGTCTGGCTGGGCCAGAATGGCAAGGCCCAGGCCAAATGGATATGCAAACGGATTTAGTCCATTGGAGCTGGATGCAGCCTCCAGCCAGCAGAACACAGTTCAGCACATAGAGGGGGAACCAAATCATGACCCACTAACAGCACATAGCACATTTACATCTAAGAAATTCTACTGTACCAGGCAGATTGCTATCCGGTCTCTGCACAAATCAGGAGTTCAAAGGTAGCTAGAAATCCTGACAGGCCGATCGCATTCAGCAAATCTTCAGTCTTCTTCAGGTTAAAGCCTGGTCACAGTTCTGTGGCTTAAATCGCCCTCACAATTCAGATTCGGTCTGAATAAACTTCAATCTCCCTCTCAGGGACAGCAGGCAGGCAGACAGGCAGGCCAAAACTCAGCCCTTTCACAGTTCTCCCATGCGAATCTAAGCAGGATGACTGCTCGACTATCTCGAGCTGTTACTTCTTTTCACTTCCCAACTCAAACTGAAAATAGCTACAAGCAGCCTGGGACTTTCCCCAGGATCCAAAAGGTTAGGTTGGCTGATTCCTCTGTCAGTCACAACATGGGCTCCCCCTCCAGGATCATTTAGGCGCCAAAAGCCCAAAACAACAATTCCTACAGAATTTTTCTCCCACAAAGCCCCTGGGGGACAGGCTCCATTTTAGAGTCCCCAAAGGTACTGATCGGCCCATTTCAGCAGTCAAGGACCAAGATGGTGGAGATAAACAGAAATGACCATGCTGCAAAGAAGGCAGGTTAGACAAACTGCAATATTATTCCTAGTCTAATAAATGATCAGCAAACAAGTATATCTTCTAACAGAGCTCCCTCTGCACAAGTAGTGATGGCAGAGCGGAGCAATTATCTGACAGCCCAGGCAGAACTCGAGCATAGAAACACTCAGTCCCCTCCCAGATTAATTATGACTGCAATTCAGGCAGCTCTTAAAGAGACAGTACACAGAGGCTATACAGGCACTTTCTGGCAATACATTTAAACTGCTAAAATGCTGGACACCAGCCTGGCAGTGAGCATTTAGGCAAGCTCAAGGCAGACTTTTTGGGAACCCCATTTGTAAGGGGGTTACAAGCGCTTTTAGTGCTTAGCGACAATCTTGCTAACATGACCCAAGATGCCCCAGGGCTTTGCTTAAATGAGCTCCGTTGGGCCAGCTCATTGGCAAAGCAGTTGGATTTCTGCTTGCGATCCTGGTGACCCGGGTTCAGGAATGGACCTGGGACATCAGATGGCTGGCCGGGGGAGAAGGATTGAGCATCCCAAGGACCACTCTCATTCTCCATGGGGGGAGGGAGGGAAGTGTGACTGGTGCTTGATGGACCACTGGCTGAGGCCAGGGGCACTGCAGCAGCCGGCAGCAGAATGTAGTTTGAGGGGTGGGGCAGATGCTGGCTATCATTGCACATCCCCGCCCTTCACATACAGGGGAGAAAATTCAGCTGCCTGCCACCCGGATGAAGCCTGCCCCTCCGCTCCAATGAGCTCTCAGGCCAGCTCCCTGACCTTTCTTGTGTAACCCCTAGATGGCACTATCCCAGGGGCTACTACCCCTGCCTGATTTGCCACTAACAGGTTGAGGGGCCTGGATCCAATGGCAGGTGCCTCCACCCAGAGGTCAGGGTTTGCAATAGTTAAACTTACTTGGTCACAGCCCTCTGGGACACTGCAACCCCCTTTTCCCACTAGTGGCCCACACAATATATCAAATTACCTTCACAGTATACACTTACCCCAGGGCTGGTTCAGGCACTGGGACCTCCTGTAAAATAAGATACAGTGCAACAATCACAGTACAATAATTTAACATAGACAAATACCTCAGGCAGTATAACTTTGCTGAAACAAGCAGCTCTGATTTATTTGGGGAATATAACAAGGACAGGGAAATCAGGTTAATTAGCTTATCACTTTACTCATCTACCTATGGCTCTGTGCACAGGCCTATCCCTACCAGTTACTGTCCCTGGGTACCCAAGCCCTAGTGGCTAGTCCAAACCGTGGCAGCTGGAGGGCCCTTTCCACAGAGAAAAGAAAAATTAGTTTAAACAGTCAGCAGTACAGTGATTCCATTTGGATTCAATGTGGCAATTCAACAGGAGCGACCCTGAATTAGTACTCACGACCTCCAAACAAGATAGGGTCCTTCAATGTCAGCAGGGCTACTCTTGAGCTCCACGAGACTCCTCACACATTTATATGGCAAACTGCAACAGGCAAAAGTCCTTTAATGGCAGCAGGATTCACTTGAGCTAACCAAACCTCCTCACACATTTATATGGTGAACAGTAACAGGCAAAAGTCCTTTAATGGCAGTAGGATTCACTTGAGGTACACAAGCCTCGTCACACATTTATATGGTAAAACAGAGTACTATACCAGGCAGGCTGCTTCTCTATCCCGATCGCACTACTGCACAATACCCGGAGAACACACAGCAGATTCAGTTCCTGACAGACCAAGTGCAATTCAGCAATTTCTCCAGTCTTCTACAGGGTGAGCCTGGTTTCTACTCTTCAGATGATCCTTTGATTCTCTTCACAGGACAGATTCAGTCCTAACAAGCAGTTACACAAGCTGCAGACCAGACACTGGGCCTTACACGTTCTCCGACTAAAACTGCACACTGAAAAAGCACAGGGCTCCTTCCTTCTTCACTGCCAGGAGCTCAACTGAAACTCCAACAGACAAAACCGGCACTTCCTTTGAGTTCCTCCCAGTTCTTGACTGGATTGGCTGTCACTCACAATAGACTGCTGCTGTTGGTCCAAAAGGCCAAGTCTAAACTACATCTCCCAGAGTCACTGCCCATACAATCCTCTTGTGGCTGGCTCAGATTATGAGTCCAAGTTCTGATTCGTCAAGGCACCATTTTAGAGCTAGCTTACCCCACACTGATTGGTCCAGTTCAGCAGTTCAAAACTAGAATGGGGAACTAGGCAAGACACAGTTCTGACTGCAAAAAAGCAGGTTAGACAAACTGTAATTTCATTATTACTCTAAATGATTTCTGGCAAACAGTTACATCTTTCAGATAGGTTCCCTTTGCACCCTAGTGACTGCAAAAATGGAGTGAATTGGCAGCAGCTTGAGTGGTACTCAATCAAAGAAACACACAGTCCCCCATACAAACTAATTATGTCTGCAAGCAGACAGCTCTTAAAGAGACAGTACCAGAGGTTCTAAAACACTCACTGATAAATGGCTTAAACGCCAAACACCATTCAGGCTTGGAGCATTCAAGCAAGCTCCTGGAAGTCTTTTGGGAACCCCCATTTGCAGGGGGGTTACACCCTTCCTGGCCTGGGAAAGCTTGACGTCCATGTCAAGCAAGTACCCCCATAAGTTTCAACTGCAACCATATACATTTGCATTAGGCTCGCACATGTAATCATCAGTCAATATATCATTTTACCAAGAACACATTCTGAAACATTGCAGTACGTCACTCTTTACACAGTATTACATACACATTGTACCATAACTCAAGTTATTACCTCTTGTACATGAAACCTGAAGAGAGGGGGCCCTTCCCTATCAGTTACCTTGGGGCTGGACGGGGCAAGGGCACCATATTAGAGAGCAACACAAGTAACTTGAGTTAGCACTGACGCTCAGTTTGGGCAATGAGCTCGGGACACATACACTCCTTTATGGACAACATTGAGAGGCAGATCCACTGGCCGTGGGAATCATAACTGAGGTGCACCACAGGCTTTACAGCTCGACCAGTCTTTCTAGGGGAACTGTTACAGTCTCTGCACTCTGAGCCTCATTTTCAGCATTGTCCTCACTTGTCAGGGAGTCTCCATGGGGGTAGAGAGGCTAGAACTTGGGGCACTTTCAGCCCAGGAGTTACAGTTTCTGAGTCCACAACATTTGGCTCGCATGGAGAGCTTTCGGACACTGGCAGTGGACTGTCAGGGCACTCAAAATACTCTTCTTGTTCTGGTGTATCACCAGTCTGCCCCAATCCATCATTTTCCTCCCCTGAAAGCTCAAACAGTTCAACCATGCACAATGATTCCATTTCATCTGATCTGATGCTTTGCACTTCACTTTCTGGGAGCATTGGCTCCAGGGATGAAGCTGGGGGCTTAGACAGTCCAGAAGGCCCAGCTTCATCTCCAGTATTGACTAGGGGATTGCCCAAAACAATTGACTCAGTTTGTAAGAAGGATAGTATTCAAAGTCACTCTCACTTTCTTCCGATATGGACTGACAGTCATGCTCAACTGGGACTTGTGGAGGGGAACACTTTAACTTTGCTTCTGTAGGTGCAGACTTTCTTGATCTTTTCTTAGCAGCAGCTCTAGTCACTGGTCCAGAGGGGGCATCTTCTAGGGGCTCAGACTCAATCAAGATTTGTCCAATGGGCAGTAAATGATTTCTATGCATTGTTTTTACATCTTTTGAATTATTCTCAGGCCTTACTTTGTACACTGGCAGATCATCTAGTTTGCCCACTACAATGTGAGGGAGATGGTGCCATCTGTCAGCAATCTTGTGTTTGCCATGCAGTCCCAGATTTCTTAGCAATACCCGATCTCCCTCCTGGAGTTCCTGTGCTTTCACCTTTTTATCATACCTTTCTTTGTTGGCCAGATTTCTTTTGGCAGCCATGGTTTGAGCCAGTTGGTACGCATGAGTTAGCTGGGCCTTTAACTTTTGCACATACTGTAAATAGTTGTCAGCTTGAACCCCATCAGGAGAGACCCCAAAACACACATCTACCGGTAGTCGAGCTTCTCTTCCAAACATCAGGCGGTAGGGGGAGAACCCAGTGGCATCACTTTTGGTGCAGTTATAAGCATGTACCAGGGTGCTAATTTGTTGGCTCCATCTAGGCTTGTCCTTTGGGTGCAGGGTGCCTAGCATATCTAGCAAAGTGCGGTTGAAACGTTCAGGCTGAGGGTCCCCCTGGGGGTGGTAAGGAGTGGTTCTGGACTTTCGCACTCCCACAGAGAAAGCATCTCTTTGATCAGGCGACTCTCAAAGTCTCTCCCTTGATCAGAATGGATTCTTTGTGGAGCCCTCAGTGAACAAAAAGTTTTCTACAAGTACTTTGGCCACAGTGGATGCTTTCTGGTCTTTGGTGGGAAAGCTTGGGCATATCTCGTGAAATGGTCAGTGACCACCAGCACATTACTGATATTTCTTTGATCTGACTCCAAACTCAGAAAATCAATACAGACCAGCTCCATGGGTGCACTGGTGGTGATGTTAACAAGGGGCAGCCCTCTGGGGCAAAGCTTTCTCTGTAAGCAGCGACTACAAGTTCGAATGTGTTGCTCCACATCAGCCCCATCTTAGGCCAATAGAATCTGGATCTCACCAAGTCAAGTGTTCTGTCTATACCAAGGTGCCCCATGTGGTTGTGCAAGGACCTCAGTACTGAGTCTCGAAAGGCAGTGGGCAGCACTAGTTGTTGTTTGTCTACTTGTCCCCTCCTGTCTACTGTTTCTCTGTATAACAGTTTATTGATCAGTTTCAACTTAGGACCTTCTTTGTATAACAGTGCAGTTCTCAAATCAGTGGAGCGTAATTTGGACACATCTTTTCCTGCATAGAGGGCTTCTAAAGCTGCTTTGATCATGGGATCGAGGATTGAGCCACGTGAATACTGTCATTGTCCAGCTGAGGCAGTGCACCAATGTCTATTGCAGAAAAGTGGCAATAAGCAGCAGGTATGCAATTCTCAGAGGGTCCCAAGCAATCCACCATGCAGTCCACTGCGTCCGTGGACATTTGTTCCTCCCTGTCAAACTTCGGCAGAGTGCCCGAATGTCAGGTTCTGCCAATCGGACCCAATCATTCTGGGGAACAGGCCTCCGGAGAGCATCAGCATCTATGTGGTTCAGACCTGCTCGGTATTCGAGAGCATAGTCATATGTAGATAATGCAGAAAGCCACCTATGGCCAGTGGCATCCAACTTAGCTGAGGTCTGCACATAGGTCAAAGGATTATTGTCAGTTTTACTAGTATTTTAGCCCCATACAAGTACTCATGGAATTGGTCAACAATAGCCCACTTCAAAGCTAGGAACTCTAACTTATGTACAGGATAGTTCTTTTCGGATGGGGTCAGGCTTCTACTGGCAAAGGCCACTGGTCTCAGGCCATTCTCGTTTCTTGGTACAACACAGCCCCCAACCCTTGCAAGCTAGCATCAGTGTGCAGGACGTAAGGTTTTCTTGGATCGCATAGGCCAGCACTGGAGCATGGGTAAGTTGATATATGATCTCATGAAAAGCAGTCTCACAATCAGGAGTCCAGCGGGCCCCAAATACTTCACTGGATGAAAATACACTCTTTCAGTCTTGAGGGCGCTGACTTTTGGTATTTTTGTGGGTTGGGGATACCCTTGAGTAAGGTTAAGTAAAGGGTGGATCACTCTTGAATAGTCCTTGATGAAACGCCGATAATAACCACAGAATCCAGGAATCTTTGCAGTTCTTTTAGATTTTTGGGCTGTGGCCAGGTGGTCAAGGCCTCAACTTTACTTGGGTCGGTCTCTATTCCTCGGTGGATACTATGTGTCCCACATACTTTACTGATGTTTGAAAAATTGACACTTATCAATGGACAGTTTAAGGCCAAAGTCCTCCAGTCGGTCCAATACCTTAAATAATCTGCTCTCATGTTCCTCCAGTGAGCTGCCAAACACAATAACATCATCTAGGTATACCAGGCACTCTAGTAAGTTCATGTCCCCCTGCACGCTCCATCAATCGTTGAAAAGTGGCTGGGGCACCTGAAATCCTTGAGGCATCCTCATGAATTCATAGAAGCCAAGCGGACAGATAAAGGCTGTCTTCTCACGGTCCTCTGGGGCCACGGGATCTGGTAGTACCCACTGTGGAGATCAAGCAGAGATAACCACTTGCTCCCGTTTAGGCAGTCCAAAGCATCCTGAATGCGGGGCATTGTGTACTGATCAGGGATAGTCCGCCGGTTTAAGGTGCGATAATCCACACACATCCTTACTGTCCATTCTTTTTCCTCACTACCACAATGGGGAAGCATAAGGGCTTCTGGATTCTTGTATTACACCAGCAGCTAACATCTCTTGCAGATGCCGTCTCACATCATCTATGTCAGCAGGTGCCAGGCGATGAGACCTCTCACGAAATGGTCTTTCGTCACGCAGCTGGATATTGTGCTCAGCTCCTTGCATGCATCCTACATCCCATTCCTTTAAAGAAAACACCTGGTCTCTCTGGGCAAGCTTCTCACTGATCCTCACTTTCCATTCAGCTGGCAATGGGGAGTCGCCGAAATCAAACAAGTCAGGGGTTACTCTGTCATTCTTCCTTGAACTCTTGCTGCTGGGTAGCACTGCAGTGTCTGCACAATGCACATTAGCCAGGATGCAACCTCTATTTACTCGAATGTCTCTTTCAGACACATTATGAACTTGGACCATTACCCTTCTGGCATAAGCATGGGCTCTAGCGGGCAAAATACTAGGCTTGACCAGCAGTCCCTCTGGCAATTTTCCATCGCCTGGTGCATCCAACATTAATATTTTATTCTTAACATCCTTTCTGATACGGACCTCTCCCTGTAAGGTACACTGGGCATTTGGCACCAGGATCAGAGACTCAGGATCCTTCTTCCATACAATTCCGACCGGTTCCTCTGGTTCTATTTTTTCAGCATCTCTCTGTGCCTCATAGGCCTTCTTAATTAAAGCCGGAACTCTTAAAGCTCTACTAGTCTTTGACCCTGTTTTCATAACACAACTGTGCCAGCCTTCCGAACATATGAGCATTTGTTCCAATCAACAAAGGGACACCATCATACAGTCCAGTGGGGGACACACTAAGGCTAGGGTCTCTACTTGTTCGCCACTCCAGCCACGGAGGTGGGGAAAGACAGCCAAATTCGGATGTACCGGAATAGGGTAGGCCTTCTCACTTAACCCCCATACATGCAGTCCTTCTAATGGTTGTAAGGACGCGTCTGACAAATGCTTCTGATACCAATCCTGGAACATAATTGTCACTTGGGAGCCACTGTCTAATACAGCTCTTGTAGACACTCCATTCACCTTTACAGTGGTCTCCATGGAGGACCCACTATTCTGGACCAGTCTGGAGAGGCGGTAGTGGGGGCCTGGGCAACTGACCTTGCCACAAAAGCACAAGTTAGCATTTTGGTGCCCTCACTGGGATCATTTTGTGCACCTCTTAACCACTGATTTGTTCTCGAGCTCTCCTTGTAGCCTATATGCAACTTTGTCAGTGTCTTTTGGGGACGGCATTCCCTTTTCATGTGCCCATCCTTCCCACAATTATAGCAAAACATACTTTCTGGAGTTTGAGCTGGCCGAGCCACACTGGGAGCCAGGGCGGGTACTACTAACTGGAAACCTTGGTGCCATCTCTGTCTTGCATGATAAGCATTTGGAGACATCTCATCAGTTTCTCCACTTCCATGGTCAAGGAATTGAGTTTGGAGCTGTTATCAGCAGGAGATACATGGGTGGTACCCCACCCCCATAGCTGATGGATATAGGTCAGGCCCATACTTGCAGGCGTGGCCTTCATAAAGGGACTGTTTTGAATTCGGATCTCTCTCAACAGTTAGCCCCATTGTGGCATATCTTTTCCTTGTCAGAGCACTCATTTACTGCCAACCTCTGCCCCTGAACTTCACTTGATGGGTCACCTCAGTCACTCAGGTCGAGCCGAGCTGTCGGGTGCAGGTCCCTCCCGAGGTCGCCTTTCTCTCAACTCCTCGAATTTCTCTCATTAACTCATCATAGGAGGGTGGGATTCCAGTCGATTTGCCAGGCGTAACTGAAGCAACAGCAGTTCTGAGAAGGGGCAGACTTAAGGATCCTGTCCAGCCTGGTTCGGTCCAGTTCAATCGCTGGCAAACTACCCTTTCTGAGGCATTCTTGCAACAATTTTTCCAGCCGAGATACATACACAGACAACAACTCCCTTGGTACTGTGTGCATCTCTTACTCTCCACCATAGGTCTTCATCAGAATCTGGGCTCCCATACACATTCTCGGCCTCAAGATAGCCCTGTGCAGTCACTTCAGGATTACTGGCCCGTTGTCACGGATGGTAGCCAGGGCAGGACCTCAGAGGCTCTCACTAACCTCTTTCACTTTCGCCTCCGAGCATTGCCATTCTAGCACTTGGGGGCAACATAGTCTATCCAGGTCTCCAGTCATCCTCCCTTGGGGGTGGGAGGGTGCCAGAGAAGATCCCTCAACCTTCGTAAGAGTCGTGACTAATGGCAGGTGCAGAAAGGAGTCTGCATTGGTTCAGCCACCATTACGGGTACTGGAGCGGGAGAGGGTGTTGGGGAGAACACCCCAGGTGGCAAGAATAGTTTCTTCAAGTCCTCCACAGTTTTCCCTTCCCCCAGCAACCATTTAGCAAATTTCTCCTCAAAAGTTTCAGATAGTGGTGGGGGCTCATTCCCCCCCGGGTCTTTACTGTCCTTAGTTATCACTCTCCAAGCAGTGAGGGCTCCCTCTGGGGTAATGGTCTGTGGCACTTTGGAGCTATCTATGGGATCCTTAAACTCTACTAGGGCCAGGAAAGTGTGGGTGAGCAGATTAGCATGCCGACCCACCACCACAGGGTTTGTAAACCTTCCACCTTGGAAAGTACTCCTGCACAGTGTCCGTGTTGATACCCAGGGGATGTCCAGGATAAGCATAGCATTTGGGGTCAGTCTCCTCCCAGTACACCCTCCACCAGCGGTGCACAGCCACTTCTGTCGGGTACCCATTTTTTTTTCTTAACAGTGGTTCGTAAATATGGCCACTAGAGGACACACAATCCCAGCGGTGAGCCTCCAAGATGTAACCCCTAGATGGCGCTATCCCAGGGGCTACTACCCCTGCCTGATTTGCCACTAACAGGTTGAGGGGCCTGGATCCAAAGGCGGTGCCTCCACCCAGAGGTCAGGGTTTGCAATAGTTAAACTTACTTGGTCACAGCCCTCTGGGACACTGCAACCCCTTTCTTCCCACTAGTGGCCCACACAATATATCAGAATTACCTTCACAGTATACACTTACCCCAGGCTGGTTCAGGCACTGGGACCTCCTGTAAATAAGATACAGTGCAACAATCACAGTACAATACTTTAACATAGACAAATACCTCAGGCAGTATAACTTTGCTGAAACAAGCAGCTCTGATTTATTTAGGGGATATAACAAGGACAGGGGAAATCAGGTTAATTAGCTTATCACTCTAATAATCTACCTATGGCTCTGTGCACAGGCCTATCCCTACCAGTTACTGTCCCTGGGTACCCAAGCCCTAGTGCTAGTCCAAACCATGGCAGCTGGTAGGGCCCTTCCACAGAGAAAAGAAAATTAGTTTAAACAGTCAGCAGTACAGTGATTCCATTTGGATTCAATGTGGCAATTCAACAGGAGCGACCCTGAATTAGTACTCACGACCTCCAAACAAGATAGGGTCCTTCAATGTCAGCAGAGCTACTCTTGAGCTCCACGAGACTCCTCACACATATGTGATGGCAAACTGCAACAGGCAAAAGTCCTTTAATGGCAGCAGGATTCACTTGAGCTAACCAAGCCTCCTCACACATTTATATGGTGAACAGTAACAGGCAAAGTCCTTTAATGGCAGTAGGATTCACTTGAGGTACACAAGCCTCTTCACACATTTATATGGTAAAACAGAAAGTACTATACCAGGCAGGCTGCTTCTCTATCCCGATCGCCAATTACTGCACAATACCGGGAGAACACACAGCAGATTCAGTTCCTGACAGACCGAGGTGCAATTCAGCAATTTCTCCAGTCTTCTACAGGGTGAGCCTGGTTTCTACTCTTCAGATATCCTCTGATTCTCTTCACAGGACGGATTCAGTCCTAACAAGCAGTTACACAAGCTGCAGACCAGAACTCTGGGCCTTACACACGTTCCGACTAAAACTGCACACTGAAAAGCACAGGGCTCCTTCCTTCTCACTGCCAGAGCTCAACTGAAACTCCAACAGACAAAACCGGGCACTTCCTTTGAGTTCCTCCCAGTTCTTGACTGGATTGGCTGTCACCACAATAGACTGCTCCTGTTTTTCCAAAAGCGCCGAAGTCTAAACTACATCTCCCAGAGTCACTGCCCATACAATCCTCTTGTGGCTGGCTCAGATTATGAGTCCAAGTTCTGATTCGTCCAAGGCACCATTTTAGAGCTAGCTTACCCCACACTGATTCGTCCAGTTCAGCAGTTCAAAACCAGAATGGGGAACTAGGCAGACACAGGTCTGACTGCAAAGAAAGCAGGTTAGACAAACTGTAATTTCATTATTACTCTAAATGATTTCTGGCAAACAGTTACATCTTTCAGATAGGTTCCCTTTGCACTCTAGTGACTGCAAAATGGAGTGAATTGGCAGCAGCTTAGGTGGTACTCAATCAAAAAACACACAGTCCCCATACAAACTAATTATGTCTGCAAGCAGACAGCTCTTAAAGAGACAGTACCACAGGTTCTAAAAACACTCACTGATAAATGGCTTAAATGCCAAACACCATTCAGGCTTGGAGCATTCAAGCAAGCTCCTGGAAGTCTTTTGGGAACCCCCATTTGCAGGGGGGTTACACTTGACTTTGCAGCACTTGAGCCGGTGCCACAACCCCACCCTGGGAGAAAAGCCAAGGGTATCAGGGAGTCACTGCTAATGTGGGAATGGGAGCAGAAGGGGCCATGACCGAGGCTGAGGAATGCCGGCAGGTGGCACGACAACGCATAATAAATAAAAAAAAAAATTAGTTTCGTTGGGGGGGGGGGTCTTGGTGACAACTCAGCACTTAAATACCCCCAATGGATCCTTCAAGTAAATAGTCAGCTCTAAAATTGCCTTAGTAAATAAATGAGCTGAGATTTGTTCTTGTATTTATTGTACTGCACTGGGGATCCTACACTAAAACAACATCTTCAGCTTCCTAAAGATGTGCATGTACTGCACTTGACTTACCACCCATGTGTCCACCGAACTCCTAGAATTGAGTATAGAGCTAATGTTCACAGGGAGCAAGAGCAAGCAATGCATGAGCTGTAATAAATACAATAAACTTACAGCTGTGCAAAGCAAATACTTTGTTGCACTGTGCTGTAGATTGGAAGCAGTTTCTAATGATGAACCCAGGTCTCACTCCTCAGTTGCGGATCTAGGGGGTGACAAAGGGTGCGGTCACACTCCCTATTGTACCATACTTGCTTGCTGCTGCTGCATTTCACTTTGTTGAAGAAGTGTGAGTTATTGCTTGTACGAAATTTTTTATTCAAAACTATAGCTTACATTTGTGCTGTCTGTCAAAAATTATTGAAAATGATAACAGAAAACAATATAATGGAATAATAGAAATTTAAAAAATTGCATGTCAAATATACACTACCCCAGAATCCCCCATTGTAACATCCTGGGTCCACCATTCCTCTGTTGTCTGCACCACCTTGACTCTCCTAATTCAGTGGTTCATTTTACGGTTCTTTCCACCAATGTGCATCATGTTGCACTTTTTGCATTAAACTTTAGTTGCCATAAACTGGACCATTTGTCCAATTTTTTCAAGGTCCCTATTTATTTCTCTAACTCCCTCTTCAGTATGTACTCTGCAACAGATCTTAGTGTCATCAGTAAAGAGACACACCTTATTTTGGATTCCTTCTCCTATATCACAAATAAAGATATTGAAGATCACCAGCCCCAGACATCATCCCTGTGGAACACCATTTGTGACTCCACTGGGCTGTGAGTGCATTGCCCCAAAGTACAGTCAGGCAGGTTCAGGGAGGGGCCTAAAAAAATTATGCTAGGGATCCCTAGATAAATTAGGGGTCAAGCAGGTAGGGGGACCCAGGCAAATAAGTTAAATCCCCACACACACACACATATACATGTAAGCCTACACATTTAAAAGCTGCCACCCTAGCCATTTTTTTTCTCTCTTTCTGTTCCCTTTCCATCCTCTTTTCCACTGCTCAAGGCTGACACATAGTCAGGCCAGGTCAAAAACCAGTTTGGCCACATTCCTCATCCCATGTGCCTCTAGCCTGCACCCTGTTCCAGTGAGGAGCCAGCAAGTAGACTCGATTAGTTCTTGTCCAGTCTCCAGGACCAATTTGAATTCAAATTTGGAGCCTTTTTGTTCACAAGGGGTCCCAGGTCAAGGGCCATCCCAGAGGACAACTCCCAGGCCAAACATCATCCCAGAAAACAATCTCCAGGTCACCAGCACTCCCAAGGATGCTGAATCCAGGCAGCAAGGCAAAATTGCCTGGCCAGTAGCCAGAACCACCCCCAGCCTAGAAAAGGCCTTCCCCAGTGGCCAGTAGTGGAGACTTTTTGTTCCCAGGGGTCCCAGGCCAAGGGCCATCTCAGAGGACAACTCCCAGGCCAAACATCATCCCAGAGAGCAATCTCCAGGTCACCAGCACTCCCAAGGGTGCTGAATCCAGGCAACGAAGCCCAATTGCCTGGCCAGTAGCTAGGACCACCCCTAGCTTAGAAACGGCTTTCCCCAGTGGCCAGTAGGTAAGTTGATTGTGTGGCTGTGTAGGGTTGAGAAAGCAGGGCCATGGAAACCTGAAGCCTTACCTATGCTCGGGTCCATGACTTCTTGAACATTGCTCTCCTCCAGCCTCATCTGCAGCAGTCCTCCATCGAGTTCCCAGTACGACAACAAAATTTATTTTATTATTTGTCCTAGTTAGGAAGTCTCTAGCGGAGGTTTTTTTTGTTTGTTTGTTTGTTTAAGTCCCCAGCACAAAAGCCAAGCTTTTTTTCCTTCTTTTTATTTTAAAATCCAGTTCCCCATGGTGGTCCAGTGTGCGATGGTCCCCCAGCATGCCAGGAGCGCCACAGCCCTCCAGTTCATGCAAATTCCCTCCCAAATCTGTGGAAGCAGTAGAGAGCAGCTTCTAGTAAAAGAACTCAATTTTTCCTTTTTTTTAGTTTTATTTATGTCTCCTCCTCCTCAGTGTGGCAGTCAACGGTTAGGCTGCTAGCATGTGATAGGTTACTCAGCGGCTGTAGTCCCACAATTTGCTTATAAATGTTTTGTGTGTGTGTGTTCTTCCTGTCTGCATGGCAAGTTTCAGTATCCAGGAGGCAGCATGCCTCCCCAGACTTGCATTCCAGAAACATAGGAACATAGAAGTTGATGGCAGACAAGGACCACAAGGCCCATCCAGTCTGCCCATTTTTTCTACCGTGTGAATGTGCCATAGGCCTTTGCTCTGTCAATGGTCTATTTATTCATACTCATCTGTACTGCTCCCTTATGCCTATTCCATGCTTGTTTGAAGCCCTGCCTGTAATTATATCCACCACTTCCTGAGGTAGTCCGTTTCATGCATCCACCACCCTTTCTGTGAAAAAGAACTTACTCACATTACCCCTTAATCAGCCTCTCTAATCCCATGCTGTATCTTCTTGTTCTGCTTTTTTTCTTATATTGAAACATATTAGACTCTTTCACCTTGTTAATACCCTTACCATATTTGAATGTTTCGATCATATCACCTCTCTCCCTCCTTTGCTCTTGGGTATACATATTGAGTTCCGTTAATCTGTCCTAATATGTATTCTGATGCAGTCCTTGCACCATTTTGGTTGCCCTTCTCTGGACTGCCTCCATTTTGTTAATGTCATTGTGCAGGTGCGACCTTCAGTACTACATGCAGTATTCCAGATGGGGCCTAACCAGTGTCTTGTAAAGAGGGATTATTACCTCCCTCTTATGACTTGTGATGCCCCTACTAATACATGTCAATATCCTACTAGCATTACCTACTGCTTTAGGTCTGCTTGGATGACTTCAGGTCATCTGTGATGATGATGCCCAAGTCTCTTTCTTCCCTTGTGATTGCCAGCAACTCCCCTCCCAACCTATAGTTAGTTTCAGGGTTTCTCTTCCCTATATGCATGATCTTGCACTTCTTTGCGTTAAACACCAGTTGCCACTTATCAGACCACTTTACCAGTTTTACTAGCACTCTTCTCATTCTGCCCACCCCATCTGGATCATCTACTGTGTTGCAGATCTTGGTTTCATCTGCCAACAGGCAAACCTTACCCTCTAGTCCATCTGTAATGTTACTGATGAAGATATTGAAGAGGACTGGCCCCAGGACTGATCCCTGAGGTACCCCACTTGTGACTTGCATCTCTTCTGACTGTATACCATTTACCACCATCTCTGTTTTCTGCCCACCAACCAGTTTGCCACCCAGTTGCCCAACTTCTGATCCATCCTGAGTGTACATAGCTTATTAATCAATCTTCTATGTGGAACAGTATTAAAAGCTTTGCTGAAGTCAAGGTAGGCGACATCAACTGCACCTCCTTGGTCCACCACTCTGGTTACTCAATCAAAGAAATCTATAAAATTAGTTTGACAGGACCTTTCTGTTGTAAACCCATGCTGTCTTGGATCTTGTGCTCCTATGGATTCGAGATGTTGCACTTATCCTTTCCTTAAGGAGTACTTCCATAATCTTGCCCACTACTGAGGTAAGACTGACTGGTCTGTAGTTCCCTGCCTCCTCCCTGCTACCACTCTTGTGAAATGGGATCACATGAGCCCTTCTCCAGTCTTCTGGGACCTCTTCTGTGCTCAGAGACTCAAACAGTTCTGCTAATGGCTCTGCCAGTTCCATCCTTAGCTGCTTTAGTACTCTGGGATGTATGCCATCAGGTCCCATTTCCTTGTCCACCCTGAGCTTAGCAGGTTCTTGTAGGACCCTTTCTTTTGTGAAGGGACTTGTGCATACCTCCCTCCCCCCATGTCAATGGTGCTGAGCTGTGGTCCCTAACCTACCTTCTCCTTAGTCAATATTAAGCAGAAGTATCTATTTAGGATAGATGCTTTTCCTTGGTCCTCCTCCACACACTCCCCCTTATCCCCTTTGATCATAGCACTACCCCCCTCTAGACTTTCTCCTTTCACTAATGTATCTATAGAAAGTCTTGTCCCTTCTTTTACTGCTCGCGCTAATGTTTCCTCGATTTGGGCCTTTGCCTGCCTTACTGCCTTCCCTGCTTTCCTTAGGGAAGTTTGGTATCCCGCCCTATTTTCATCCCGCTGCATTCTCTTATATTTCCTGAAGGCAACCTTTTGGCTCTGACCTTTTCTGCTACTGTTTTTGAGAACCAAAATGGTTTCCTCCTTCTTCTGATCTTACTTTTCTCCCTAACATAATGGAATGTTGCTTCAAGTATTGCATCCTTAATGCTTGCCCACTTTGCTTGTACCTCCTCACCTGTATTTCTTCTTGCCAGGGCTAGCTTAACTCTGTTAGCCATCTTATCAAAGTCAGCTCCTCTAAAGTCCCATATTTTTGCCTTGGAATGGGATGATTTAGTTCTAGTGGCCAAATTGACCCATACCATGTGATGGTCACTACCTGGAGATCTGTGATCCTTTCCCAGTTAGTCAGTACTAGATCCAGGATAGTCCTGTCTCTTGTGGGTTGTTGTACCAGTTGTTTGAGGCCCTTCCCCTTCAGAGAATCCACTATCCGCCTATTTCTGGCAGATGTTCTGGCTGATATTGATCAATCTATATCTGACATGTTGAAGTCTCCCATTAGAAGAACCTCCCCTTTAGCTATCATGTTTTGTATATCTTCTAACAGTAATGTGTCTATGTCCTCCACCTGGTCTGGAGGCCTGTAGACAACCCCAGTTCATATGGCTGTCCCATTTCCTGTTTCCAGGGTGACCCACAGTTCTTCTGGCTCCTTATGTGTATTCTGAATTTCTGTAGCTTTGATATTTTCATTGACATACAGGGCCACTCCATGCCCCCCTTTTTTTTCACCTCAGTCTCTTCTGAAAAGTACATAGCCAGGTACAGTAGCCTCCCTAGTGTGGTTACTGGTGAACCATGTCTCGCTAATGGCTACTATGCTTAGTTTAACCTCTGTTATTGTTGCCTCCAGATCTGGGATCTTGTTTCCCAGACTGCAGGCATTTGTATACATGATTTTCCATTGGCCAGATTTCGGTGCACTAGTTGTGTGGTGAGATCCGGCTTTTCTCCTGTGTGTCATATGGAGAGCTGGACCTTTTTCTTTACCTGGTGATGCAAATGAACTACAAGCATGCTGAACTCCTGTTTAATCACTAGCTGAGGAGGGAGGGGTGCTCTTCCCATTCGATGTATCGGGTGCTGCACCCCTCTTCCCATTCACTAGTTTAAATATTCTGCAAAGACTTCAAACTTCTGCCTCAATGCACTGACTCCTTCCTTAGTCAGAGGCAGTCCATCGAATTTAAAGAACTTTCACTCCCAAAACTGTTGCCAGTTACCTACAAATTTGTGTCCTTTTTTCCTGGCATCAGCCCTTGAGCCACATGTTTAGCTCCCATATCTCCCCTTCTCTGACCTTCTGCCCATCTGCCACCCTCTCCAAGACTGGCAGGACCTCAGAGGAGATGCCGGACAAAATGGATGACAGTTTGTCTCCCAGCCTGGTCAGGTGTTCCTTGGTCTCCACAACTGACTGGCTGGCGAGATCATTAGTTCTTATGAGTACCAGGATATCAATGTTTTCTCCTGCTCCCTGCACAATTTTAGCAATGCTGTCAGTGTCTCTCCATGCTGATGTACCTGGGAGACATCTAACCATTATGACCATTACCCCTGGCCGGAGGTAGGTATCAAATCCCCGAATCATGGAGTCTCCTATGATCAGAAGTGTTTTGCATTTCCTTTTTGCCTTTTTTGTTTTGGTCCCTATTAAGAGCGAGTTTTGTAGTACTAGCTCCTGTGCTGCAGTGTCCTGCTCTGCAATGTCCTCTACCCCTTTGTTTGATTTCAGAGATAGAGGCAGATACCGGTTTGTAGTTTTTATATGGTTTGCGGAGGTGATATGCTAGTGAGCATTGAGTGATAGGGCACCCAATTTGCCCCTCCTAACCACCTGCCAACCTCCCAGACCAACTACCCTCTGCAGTTGAGGTGCTTCAGTTGGATGTTGGGGAAATGGAGGATGGTTCTTGTAATACACTCCCTCCTGAATATGCGATTTGAGGTGCACAGTCTCTGCCCATGCTGCCCGGAGCTGAGCCCTTAGATATCCGATAATCCAGCATGTGGGACAGTGTCCTAAATCTTGTATAACTGCCCTTTTGAAAAGTGTTCCACAGTACCTGCGGTTAATAATATCCATTCCAGTTGAGTTGCTGAGTTTATAACCTGGTCAGAGTAATTAGGAGGAAAATGAACTCAAACATGTAAAAAAAAATGTATGTATATTTTTTGTTTGTTTGTTTTGGTATAACTTTTTATAACGAGTTAAATGAATTGTGCCCCTTTAAGTGAAGTCACTGTGGATACCCCTTTGATCCTCCCCTTCCTGTTTTGCTACAGGAAATGTCACGACTGTGCTACTCTATAAAAGGAGTGTAGCATTGGGTGGTTGGGCCCTTCCCCTGCTGAAAAGGAAGAACCACAGATGAAAGAAACAAGGAGGTAAGAGTAAAAACAATCAACTAACAACAAATGCTGATGCTATCCCTCAGTCTGTATCGTGTAGGTGCTCCTGTAATTAGTCCTGAAAGCTTAGCCTAATGATAGATAAGACTGTAAAACCAGTCAGCACAAAAAAGTAACAAAACCTGTAAGCACCACCTGTAACAATTTAACAGAAGTTATACCCTGCAAAAAACACTTTGCTACAGAGAAAAATAAAGCAGTACTCTGTAAGCACAAAAAGTAACAAAACCTGGAAGCACAACCTGCAGAACAATTTAACAGAAGATACACCTTGCAAAAAACACTTTGAATCAGAGAAAAATAAAGCAGTAATCTGTTAGCACAGCACAGTATCAACCTACAAGCACACTCTGTAACACTTTAACAGAAAATAAACCCTGCAAAAAAAACTACTTAAATCAGAGAAAAAATAAAGCAGTAAACTTTAACACCGGTAGGCACAACACAGTAACAAAAACCTGTAGGCCCAACCTTGAACATTTCCACAGAAAATATACCCTGCAAAGAAACAATTTGAATCAGAGAAAATAAAGCAGTAACTTGTAAGCACAAAACAGTAACAAACCCGTAGGCACACCCTGTAACAATGTAGCAGAATGTGCCAGTATACCCTGAAAAAACAATTTGAATCAAAAAACAATAAAGCAGTAATATGCATGCAAAAAACAGTAACGAAACCTGTAATCACAAAAGAAAATAACACCTAACCAAAAGAAGCCTTAAAGGGGAAGTCTCCCATAGTTTCACACCCATATTTTCCCAACTCCTTATGTGTAACTGTTGTGTGCCTTCTCCAGTTGCCAGCAGTTCCATTGCTGTCCAAATCTAGATTATAAATAAAAATATGCAGCCCCCAAAAGTTATCAGTGTGTTTGTCCTCCATTTTACCATCAATGCTGCTGGAGGATGATGTCGTCAGAGCAACAGATAATGGTGCTGCACTAAATGCTGTTTCACCAGTAAACAAAACCCACGATGTTTGGTTCCCCATCTGAGTAATGTGGGAACCCTTTAAGTGTTGAGCACATCCTGAAGTGCAGGTCTAATAGGAACTAGGACCATATGAGTGTGATGCAGCACTGATTTGACATGTATACAGTATGCATATAAGGAAGTGCCTGTATGTGTTGTGTTAATGTTTCTGTTAGCAAAACCAGTGTTTACCCAATAAATGGCTCCGGGTACAACAAGAGTCTTAAGTGGTATATAGCTGTTGTATTATGTTCTGTGTGTGCTAGCAGTCTCTGTTTTGATTGACACCAGCAGTGAGACACAATCTTGCAAAAATGCCCCTTTCCCTTTGTAACTAGGCAGTTAGCGATTGGATAGATGATGTAAGGCAATAAAGAGTTCAGCTATAACAAGGAATAGGTTACCAGGACAACATCAGCTGCAGCATATGAAAGAAGGGTAATCTAGTTGTTAAAGTACAGGCACAAGAACTGGGAAACTCTGGTTCAAATCCCACTAAAGTCCTTAACACTCTAACCCTTTAACAAGTTCCCCTAACCTCCTTGGGAACTGTGATGGCCCCTCAGGTCCATTACTTTAAAAGTGTCCCCATTCCCATTATAAATCATTAGCAGTGATGTGAGAGCTATAGCACTTCACTTTGAAGGTACTGAAAACAAGCTGTGGCAGCCCCCCCCCCTTTGTAATACCAGCATTTGAAGTAGGATGTCCCTCACAAATCAGATGCTACATTTCAGCTGTTGTAGGTAAAGAAACTAATCAGTCTGTGTTTGTAGTGCTCTGTATTTACTTAACTCATTCCTCCCATGTCATATGCATTCTGTGTATTGGTATTTCCAGTCAGAAACCCAGATGTAAGGAGTATTTGAAATGTAATACAATGCTCTTTATAGAGTAAGTGATCTAGCTCTCCACTTTCAGACTGCAGAAAGGGGGGTGTATAATTTGTGCAAAGGAGGGAATTCAGTCTTGTGTGATCCTTTGGGAAACTGTTCAGGCTTACCTTGTAAATGAATCTTCTCAAGGGTGTTCACCTGGTCCAATACTGATTGACTGCTAGACTGATTACTTGATTGTCTGATTGATTCTTTCTACTGCTTTCCACAACATGTTGCAACTGTCTCACAGAGAGAAATGAGCAGTACAAAGACAGATTTTGTTTCCTGGGAATGAAATACTATTAGATGCATTATTTGCTCTACACATGAAGTATTAAGGCTACAAGTACTACTCGCTGAGTGAGTTGCATGACAGAACTGTCTTAAGCCATTGCAAACTTAAACTAAAATCAGGATAGACAGCACTGATACCCTTATGTGTACTTCTGCACTGTTGCTGCAGTAACATCAGGGAATGGGAGAGGCTGTATTACAAGTGACCCATTTGCATGTAAATGAAGGCTTGCTTGACATTTTACTACCTTGTGTCAGAGCCTCAGACTCTAGATATGTGTTGCAACAGCAGAAATTACTGATTTCTTATTGACATATGTACAGTAACTGATGTAATGTATAATAAATACATCAGACATATCCAAATAAGAAATATACAGTAGTCTTCTCCTTTAATTATTCTCCTTGCTCTGATAATGTTGTTCCTTGTTCTGTCCTTACAAGCAAATCTAGAAGAAAAGAGCTCAGGTGAAGCGAGGTGAACTTTGCCAATAAACCTAGTCTTCCCACTGTCTTCCTCCTCCCTTGCAGTAGCCGTCAGGAAGCTGGGTGGGAGCGCAACTCCCCAGCCATCTCTTTCCTACCTCCCAGTTGAGTTATGGATGCATTAGGAGGAAGGAAAAGAAAAAATTGGCCAATCACCCAACTTTTAAGTAAAATGGAAAAAAAAATGCTGTGCACCACTGGCTGCAAGGCCATGGCAGTGACACTTGAGGAGAATGCCCATAATACATTGGTGACTCAGATCAGCGCAAGTGGAAGGGAATCATAACATGTTTAAAGCCCCTTGTTTTAAACTTAATCCCACTCAGTGCTAGAAGGGTGGGACAACTAAGGGAGACAATAATAGTCCTTGAGGGGCAGACCAACTCCCCTTTTATCTGGGGACCACCTGGAAGGTGGGTTTCTAAGTGAAGAGCCCCCAAAGTCAATTTTTTTAAAGGGGAAAGGACCCAAAGGACTTTTGCACCAGATGGCATCAGTAAGCTTCAGCTACAGCCCCTTGTTAATGGTTCACACCACAAGTGCAAGGGGCTGGGCCAAGGAGCAGAGGCCCCTATAGTTATTCATTAGGGAGGCAAGGCTGAAGGCGAGGGCTCAGGCCCTCATATGTATTAGTTAGAGAGGCAGAACTAAGGGCACAGGCCAAAACACAAGTGCAAGGCTATGGAAGGCAGGGGCTAAGGACAGTAAGCCATAACTAAAGAGAGCAAAGGGGCACCCAAGTCTGAAAAAATATATATTTTAAAGCACAACACACATTTTGGGGGACGGTCCTTCTGAGCTGTTTTGCTGTGGTTAACTTGCTTGCCCCCCAAACTGAACTGTGTTGCTATAGTGCCCCTACCAACCTGAACCCTGATTTAGTGTACACAGTGCCTCTAGGGAAAGAACTATTTTGCCCTTGGATGGAATTGATCCCCATGTGAACTGCAGTGAATTGCTGTGAACTGAATTACATTTCTAACGCTTCATGCCCCAGCAAAATTGAACTGTGCTTTAGTACACCTAATGCCCTCCTAGGAAATGAATTATTCTGCCCTTAGGAATTGAACTGCTCACCCTACACTGAACTGTGTTTGCTTATTTAAGTTTTGGCCCCTGTGAACTAAACTGTTTTGCCTAAGAATGGAACTGCTTGTCTATAAAACCCAGCCTATTGTGTAAGTCCCTATAGCCAACTGGGCCAGTTCAAGGTGAAGCGGTCAGCGTCTTGTTACCCAAACAGAACCTGAGTCCTGCATGCTAGCTTCTTCCTTCAGCATGTTACCAGAGCCACATCTGATTATATCCTCTCCCAGCTTCCAGCTTCATCATCAGTCTCTAGGAACCTGTCTTCTCCTGCTTTCCACCCAGCCAGCTGATGGCCTTGGATCTCTGTCCTTCCAGCACCTGAGTTATGAAGCCTACCCTGAGAATGCAGCATAAGATGCCAGAGTATAGAGTAGCTAGAATAGCAATAGCCAGTACACCCCTGTGTAGTTAGCCTAGGAGCCAACCTGACTCAGCAGTAGTGAGATTCCCCCCCCCCAAAAGTACAGTGAATAGGGAGTTGCCACATTGTTATATTGCTTTTCTCACAGGTGGCTTTAGTTACTCTTTCATCGGCTGGGTGGCAACCCTTCAGTGACCTTCTCATGAGACACTGGCAGTGGGGAAAGATCTTCTTCGGGTCACACTTATTCCTATCTTCTCAATCACCTGCTTCTTTGAAAGTTTCCCAGCATGTTCAGCATTCCACAATGTCCATCCTTCTTCACCTTCTTCGTCGCTCCTTCATCTTCAGCACCTGCATCATTGGAAGTCCTCAATCTTCAGCTTTTTACAATGACCATCGTGATTCATCTTCTTCATTCTTCTTGCTTCTGCAGTCACCTCACTTCTGCAAGGTTTTCACCCACCTCACTACAGAGTTCTCCAATTTATTTTGCCAGCCAATGAGACCAACTGGTAGACAAGGTACCTTACTTCACTCTAGACTCAAGCTCGATTATGCTTGTAATTGTTCGTGAACTGGCATTTTGCTAGTTGTTTCTGGCTAGGATATTCATTTAATAGTACTGTGCTCAGGTATTAGTAACTTTGACGTCTGCATATGTAGTGCTATTGGTGGTCCTTGTACAGTGTAAGTATTTTGTAATTGTTGGAGGAAACAATTTGTTGTTTCCTGGTGTGACATGAGTGGCTGTGCCAACAAATTATTTTTCTGCATCTGGAGAGTCATACCTGCCTCTCTTTGAAAGAAGAAATGAACCTCACCTTCATCTGCTCACCACATGAGTGCATCCCATTAACAATCAGCCTCTGCATCCTGCCCCCAGTCAGCTCCCTAAACCCCTGGTTAGTTTGTTCCCTACGACAAGATCATGCAGCTTTTTCATTAGCCATCTAGGTGAAATGGTAATGGAAGGTTTTGTTAAAACTCACCTACAATACATCCACTGCTCTGGCACTGTCCACTGCCTTTCTGAGCCAGTCAAAGAATTCTATCAGGTTGGTTTGGCAACATCTCCTGTTACAAACCCTTGCTGCAGTCCATCCTGCAACCTATTACTTCCAAGAATTCCACAATTTGTTCATTAATGATGGTTTTCAGTATGCCAGGAATTGAGATTAGACTGGCTGGTCATTAATTTCCCAGGTCTTTCCAGTCCTTGCTCTTATAGTGGCACCAAACATTAGCTACCCTCCAGTCTCCTGGAACCACACCCATTTCAGTGAACAATTAAACAGATTTGTAAATTGTGCTGCCAGTGTCTTTCCCACCTCCTCCAGCACTCTATGGTGCGGCTAGGATGAGGTGCCTTATCCCAACAGTAAACTGAAAGGTAGGAGTGCTTTGCTAGTCTCAGTGCCACCAGAAAGCAAACACAGGGTAAATAGAGGAAAGATGCACTTCTAGTTGATAACTTGATGCTCCGTTTTCTTTAATGAAAAATCCACAAATGCCGCAATGCAGCCACACACGCAGGCAACAATGCAGCAGCAAAACCCAAAGATTTGCAGCAGTAATGCCCATCCTCAGGGGATTAGCTAAACCACAAACATCTCCCTTCCTTAAATAGTGGGTTTAGAACAAATGATTAGTACTTAAAAAATGTTAATTCATTAACAGCGTGATCAATACGCACATCATTCCATTCATCATCTTACCAATACATACAATAGAGGACTCTGATATCATTTCAACATGAAAATGCAGGACACTCACAGAAAAGGGGGTGTAGTCCTGCTAGAAATGTGCTATTTGCAGAAAGTGCATACATAAGTAATAAGCCATGACAGGGTGTGCATTATAGTATTTTAATGCACACACTAGGGGTGTAGTGAGGCATTATTCCGGAAGCTGAGTGTCCTTACACCCCTGGGAAGTGCATTAATATCCTATGATGCACACTCTGGAGGGGCTTATTACACTTATAAAATGGCTCTAAGTAGGTTTTGGGGGAAGAAAAAGAAATTCAGCTCCTGACCATGCATTTATAGAGATTTAACATATGGTCAGGTGATGTCTCTCAGTCAATTAAATTTCTAGATTTTATCTTGCCATTTTATAAAATTAATTAATGTGCAATTTATACATGCGCAACCCCCAGTTTGTTAGTGCTTTTGTAAATCCAACTTCATTAAATGTTTCTGGTTGTTTGGGGATTGGCAACTTAGACAGTGACTGAGGTGCATCAGCATTTTAAGTTTATATATGGGGAATATTTTCCCCCATGTTTGTACCTGTATAAAGTGTACATTAAAGAGCAACTTTTGACCCAGCCCCCACAAGAAGCACAAAGAATCTTTACCTGCCCCCAAATCAAATCCTTCTGTAATTTTCTTAAATTCCCCAATTTAGGAAGGGAAGGGATCGTATTTTTGCTCCGTGGAGCTCCACCGCGGCAATCCCGTCCACTTCCTTGTACCTCTGCACAGTGCACTCCACCCTAGCGCTACTACATTTTGTGACATCAGTATATGAGGAGCGCAGGAACGAGCATCCATTGTAGTGAATGGGGCTGTGTTTAAAAGTTTAATTTTTGTAGTTTAGATGGCAAGTTGGAATAAATCATGGCTACCGCTTAACTAACAAGGTCCATGTTAGTTAAGCGGTGGCCATGATTTATTCTGACTTACCATCTAAACTACAAAAATTAAACTTTAAAACACAGCCCCATTCATTGCAATGGACACTCGCCCCCACACTCCTCATATACTGATGTCACAAAACATAGTAGCGCAGGGGCAGATCAGGGCAGAGTGCACTGTGCAGAGGTACAAGGAAGTGAAAGTTCCATGGGTGCAGCTGAGCCCCACAGAGCAAAAATATGATCCCTTCCCTTCCTAAATCAGGGAACTTAATAAAGAAAATTACAGAAGGATTTGATTTGGGGGCAGGTAAGGGTTCTTTGTGCTTCTTGGGTGGGAATTCGAAAAAGAGCACAACAGTTACTCTTTAATAGTATTCTAGGATTTCTTAGTCCACATCTGGCATATTTAGGTCACTCACTGTCACCAAATGCCCCCATGGCTGACATCTTCCTGATTTCCTCCCCTAAATTTGTCACCAACCTCCTTCTGGTTCAGAGGTCTGCTGTACACCACTCGGACACTGATCTTTTTAGCCCCTTCTATTGTTAGTTACAACTGAACTGCTTCTGTTCTGTATTCACCCTCAGAGTAGTATTATCCATGGCCTTTATCCCTTCCATTACATACAGTGTTACTCCCAGCCCCTGCAGTTTTGTTTCTCCCTCTTGTAGAGTGAGCAGCCTTATACTGCAAGATCACAATCATTTTTGCCTGTAGCCCATGTTTCCACTATGGCTAACAGGTCCATCTAAGCCTCTGTCGCCACAGCCTGGAGATCACTCATTTTGTTGCCGAGGTTTCTGGCATTAAAGCAAACCACACTATCCCAAAATGTATACCTTAAACCTCTGCCACAGTTTCTTTGTCTCCTCCCAATTATGATGAAGGCCGTCTGGTTTAAACAGGCCATAATTCCACCATAAAGCACCTCTGCCTCTCATAAAGTGAATCCCATCCTTGCTGCATCACTCCTTCAGCCAACTGTTAAATTGGAAGATTTCCATATTCCTTGCCTCCCCACTCCTGTACACTGAGAGGACCTCTGAGACAGTAATAGTGCCAGTATATGGCTTAAGCTTAGAAAGCTAGCTAGAAAGCTGTACTGAAGCTAACCTTCACTATTCCCAACAGCCTTCCTGTCACATCATTCCTCCAATGGACAATAATGTCTGATATCCCTACCACTTCATCAACCAACCCATCTACTCCTTGGGAGTACCCTATCAGGGGTCACCCTTAGGAGACAGCACACCACCCTCCCCACCCGCTGTGAAGCACAAATCACAGCAGACCACAGTCTTGTTATTCTTAATGGCCATGAATCCCTTACTATAGTTACCCTCCTTCTAACTCTCCCTTCCTGGCTGCTACACCCTCCCCCCAGGCAGCCGTCACTGCTGCTTGCACCCTAGTTGTAACAGGTTGCTCTCTTCTGATAGGGAAAGTAGCATGTATTGCTTCACTCAGTGGAGGGAAACAATTACTTGTTGCAAGTCCAGGGCCCTGTCCATCCCATTTGTTGCCACTTGACCCACCTCCAAGACTTATTAGGGTGATATCTACAGAGATAGCTCATCCTGTAACCTTTATTTTTCAGAATTCATTAGATACAGGGGATGTAATAAAAAAATGGAGAGAGGCACACATGGTGCCAATTTTCAAAAAGGGCAACAAAACCTCCCCTGAGAACTACGGACCTGAGAGTTTGACAACAGTGATAGGTAAAGTACTGGAGGGCATTATTAAAAACCATATTTACACCTATTTAAGTGATAATAGACTGTCAGACCCTAGTCAACATGGATTTACTGAAGCAAGATCATGTCTGACAAATCTCTTGCATTTCTATGGGAAAGTTAGCAGGACTTTAGACCTAGACAAATCAGTAGATGTGGGGCAACTTGATTTTTCCAAAGCATTTGACGAAC
Source organism: Neoceratodus forsteri (assembly GCA_016271365.2). Lineage (NCBI taxonomy): Eukaryota > Metazoa > Chordata > Ceratodontiformes > Ceratodontidae > Neoceratodus > Neoceratodus forsteri. The sequence goes on from CM057453.1 coordinate 440,442,717, forward strand.
TCCCACACCTAGAGCTAATTAAATCCCTTTTATCATTGCGGATTAATAATAAACTAGTCAATTGGATAACACCTTGGCTACAGGGGAGAAGACAGAGGGCGGTTATAATTGGTGAACTGTCTCAGTGGCTCCCAGTGGCAAGCGGGGTCCCTCAGGGCTCAGTGTTGGGACCCTGTCTAATATATATATATTTCTTCCTTACAAATCAAATCTGAGAACATCTGGTTGACATAGTTTGCAGACGATTGTAGGGTGGGAGCTGTGATCGACTCATATCTGGACCAAAGGAGACTCCAGGATACTCTTGAGTACACAGAGAAATGGACAAATGAACACAAGCTTAAATTAAATGAAGAAAAATGTATAGTTTTACATATGGGCAAAAATAATTCTGAGTCCAAATATAAAATAAATAATAGTCAATTAATACAAACAACAAAAGAAAGAGACTTAGGAATTATAATGAGAAATTATTTAACTTTCAGTTCTCAATGCAACCAGGCAATTAAAAATGCTAACAAAGCTTTAAATTGTATATTGAGACACATCAACAGTAGAGAAAGGGAGGTTCTGATCTCATTGCATGGGTCAATGGTGAGAATCCATTTGGAATATTATTCCCAGGTATGGGCTCCTTACATGAGGGGAGAAATAAACAGACTGGAGTGTGTACAAAGAAGGGCTACAAGATTAATATATGGGATGATGGGTAGAACCAATGGGGAGAGAATGCAGGATCTTAACCTGTATTCACTTGCCTATAGAAGATGGAGGGGCAACATAATTATGGTGTATAAATCTTTCCAAGACAATAGGCTGCAGTTAGATTTGGGTCTGGAACTTAAGCAGAAAAGTTACAAAACTATAACTCATAGTAAACAACTTAAGTTACAAAAGTGTAATATACAAAAAAAAAGAAGGTTCTGGCTTACCCAGCGGGTGGTACCCCAGTGGAATACACTTCCTATTGAGTATTGGACATTAACCAAATTGAGGCAGTCCAGAGAAGGGCAACCAAAATGGTGCAGGGACTGCATCAGAAAACATATGAGGACAGATTAACAGAGCTCAATATGTATACCCTAGAGCAAAGTAGGGAGAGAGGTGATATGATTGAAACATTCAAACACCTTAATAGCATTAACAAGGTGAAAGAATCTAACATGTTTCAATATAAGAAAAATAGCAGGACAAGAGGACACAGCATAAGAATAGAGGAAGGCAGATTAAGGGGTAATGTGAGGAAATTCTTTTTCACAGAAAGGGTGGTGGATGCATGGAACAGCCTACCTCATGAAGTGGTGGATATAAATACAGTGCAGGGTTTCAAACAGGCATGGGATAGGCATAAGGGAGCAATATAGATGAGTGTGAATAGATAGGACATTGACAGAGCAAAGGCTGAAGGCACATTTATAAAATAGAAAAGGAAACAGGCAGACTGGATGGGTCTTGCGTTCTTTATCTGCTGTCAACTTCTATGTTTCTATGTAGTGGAAAGCCCAACACTGGAAACATTCAAAACACAATTGGACAGATCTAGCAAAAATAAAGTTAGAGAAGACTGATAAATGTTTTTTGCTTGGCAAGCAATATGGACGCAAGTCTGATAAATGCTTTATTACTATGATACCTCCTTGCCTTCTACCTTCCAACCCTCCTAGTGAACTCATAGAGGTCAGAGAAGAAGGCAGGGAGCAGCAGTGGGCACCCCTGGACCCCATTCTGACCTGTTCTGTAACTGGCAAACTACGACCCATGCTGCAGCCAGCTTGGAGTGGAGTACCAACCTCCTGCAGAGCAGGCCGCTTCCATACCTTCACAATGTACCCTGGAGGAGCGTGGCACCACTGGTCCTGCAGCTAATTAAATTCCCTTCCAGGTAAATGCAGAACACCAGGGAAAATGGGATGCTGTAACTTAAAAAACTAGCAGTAACAAAAAATAGCAGGCAGAAATGTTTAATGATTTTTTTTAAAGTAGTCCCTTATTGCTTTCCATTTTGGAAGTGCATATTTTTCTATGTGCTTATCAGATGATGCTCTACCTAACAGTATTGAGTGTGATGTGAAAAGCTATGCTTTACCTGAAAGCAGACATGTCCACTTCTGTTCCTCCCACTACAGCATCAGCATGTGACCTCACTCATTGTTACATCACAAGCCCTGTTGCCTGATTGGTAACATGTCACAGGTGATCAGTCAAGCAGCAGGAGACTGGCTCATCTTGGTTACTACTGATGTCACAGTCACTGTCAGTGAGGTCACAACAACGCTGATAATGTATATGGAGGAACATAACAGTCTCCAGGCAGAGTGCTGTTCCACACATCACACCAAGTACTGCCAGGTAGAAAATCTTCTAATTAGCAAAACAGAAAAGAAAAAAAAAACTTCAGTTTTAAGAACTGACAGTTGGCTACTACTGGAAATTACTATTAATTCTGGGCAGCACACTAGCTCTTTAACCAGGATTTTCAATATACTTAAATTGTTACATAAAAACGACAGCAGTTCAGTAACAGTGTTCTATGTTTAATACACGTTTCTTGGTTAAATACGGATCCCCATTTGAAGAAAGGTACTAGTACCAGGAAGGACTGGAATATAATTTTCCATAATATACTGTAATGATAGGGCTGCATTACAATACAAATGAGCATAAATGTCTGGTTTAATTACTTTATATTCAAAGACATACAAGAAATTGTATAATAAAGTGCAGTACTTTAAAAAAATGACTGCCTCTTATTTTCTACTGTGAGTCAGCTTTGCTTTCAATTCTGGAATGTGTCCAGGCTTGATTTTTCCAATCCACATTTCAGCTCCAGCTCCAAACCCTTTGATCTTTCTTTCTGTCTCCTTACCCGGAAGAGAACCCTCGCCTTCTCAGCTGGGAGCTTGAACACACGTGGAAAGGCTGGCACGTCTCCACGTTTTTGCCAAATTTAGTCATACAAAGGGAAAAGAGAGAGGAAAAAAAGAGAGGATGAAAGAGCCAGCCGCACGAAGATCAAAGGCGGCCGCCGCTCCTCCCCCCAAACCCCACCTCCAGCCTTTATAAAGAGCTGCCTCTGTCTCCAATGCACTTCTCACGCAATTTCGTCTGGTTTTCAGAAACATTTACAAAGAACTCCTTCAGCGCCCACTATTCCCATGTCTAAAAAGCCATGTTCTCCTTAGTGTTGCGAGTCTAACAACTTTTTCTTCTAACAGAATTACATTTTTTGCATTGCACTTAACAAATTATCTGAGGAAAAAATATTTTATTCTGCGGTGCCCCCCCCCCTCCCAGCTATGTTAAAACAATCATCAGCGCGTGTGTTGTGGGGATGTGTATAATTATTTATTTTTTTTGTCTGGTGACTACTCCTGCTCCGTCCCTTGAATAGTTCCCAGTCCCACATCTTGCCGGGTGGCCCTCCTTCCCTCCCTGTTCCATCTGCAGCACGTCGGCTAGATCAGAGCCCGCCAAACAGGGCTTGCAGACTCTTTTTGTATTTTACGTCTCCCCTGGTATTCCTTGCTTTCATCTTGGTGTGCATATTTATTTATTTTTTTATTCTTTTAGTGCAGTTTTAGCTGACTACTAGTTGGTCAGTCTTTGCTCACGTCCAATAATGAACACCCATCTATTGACATTAACCCTTGCTTCCCGATCTGATTTTCTCTATTTGTCCCACCTCCATTTAAGCGTTTGATTTTAGGGGGAAATGTATGTGTATGTGTGTATTACTATGGGAAAGTGGCAGTGCGCATTTTAGCCTTCTATGAATATCAAAACGAATACTAGGTTATTTTCAGTCTGATTTTTTTGTTGTTGTTGGCGGTGGTAATTTGTAGAAACTAGTTTTTCATTGATGCATGGTAGTTCATATGTAGCAAGTTCTGCAAATGATGTCACTTCTTCAGCAGTAAGATCTGACACAGAAACTGGAGGTACAGAAGCCCAACAGGTCTCTGTTGTCTCCAGTAAAACGAAGTCTGGCGTTAAACTGAGGTTTGCCGAGTTTATGCTCCTGTCAAATCATTATCCTCCCCCCTTCCTGCTGCCTCGCAAATGTTCGCACCAAGACGGCAGTGGGACAGGATCCAGCCCACATGAAGGGGACGAGAGACCGAGGGAAAATCCCAGTTAAAAGGGACAGCTCTTCTCTTTAATTAAGCTCAGTCTCAGCTGGCAGCGAAAACAGTTTGCCCCCGCGCCTCTGGCTAAGACCGATATGCTAAGCCTGTAAAAAAAACACACAGGCACTAGGGAACATGCGTTCCCCCTCTTTTCAAAAGTTTTATTTGTTTTGACCTCACACCAGCAGTGAATGGAGCTCCACCACCGCGCCCAGCGCCAGCTGAGGTAATGCGCAACAAATCACCTCACAATTGTTTTAGCAACCAGATCCTCCAGACATAAACATATTACGTGTAACGTGTTCTTTTCTTTCTTTTTTTTTGGCAAAACAATTGTTTTACTCATTTGTAAAGCTAAGGAAAAAAACGAAATTACAATTCTTGAGAAAGTCCTAACATCTTTTTTGTGTCCCCTTGGAGAGTGTATTTGCTTGTATGTTGGGAAAATCCATGCACTACACACACATTTCTTGATATTTCAGTAGTTGCAAGATATTGTCATGCCCTCCTGACCTGTGCATGTTCGGCCACCATTCCTATTGTCCCTGCCTTAATTGGGTGATGGGGTAGCAATAAAGCAGTTTTTGTGTATTCTCTCCTCAAGTATTGTGAAGCTTAAGTGCTCAGCAGCGCACTGCCCATCAGTCTCAACTTTCTGTAATGATAATAAGCGTGTGCTGTATTGTTTACACATAAGGATGAATGCATGAAAGGTGTGAAGGTTTGCAAACTTGCCTGGCTGTAAACTTTCAAGTGATTATTAAAACATTGTGTGACTGGTTAATGGTATTAAATGGAACCCGGCCCCCATCCAATGGGACCACATTAAGTTAATTTTCCGGTAATTATTCCACCCAGTTAAAGTCCTCAGCTTGTTGCCTGCAGTGATCTTTATTTAGGAAACCTCAGGGTGGTTTCCTTCTAAGGGGAAAAAAACAGTTATTTTGTAACTGCATTGCACTGGCATAAAACCATGGATGTACTGTTTTGATGCCTTCGATGTGCGAGATGTTCCATTTGAATTAATGTGGGGCCATGGATTCCAGCAATAACTTTTGCATTTGTACTCACAATCAAATAAATTATCTGCGTCCGGCACCCATGAAGACAGCAAAGTGTAATTTTATTTCTAGTCATTTTTGATCAAGTTTTTTTTTGGGGGGTGGGGGATTGATGGTACTACGATCTTCAGTATTCTCTTTGGGGTTTCTTTTGATCAGGACCCCCACACTCATTCATCGTGTTGCGCCCAATGAGAGTCGGTAACATCCCTCCTTTATTCACCTGCAAGCAAGAACGATTTTTCTTTCTGTGACTTTTAAAAACTAGTCCTTTCTTTATACATTTTCTAGAAACTGCTGTCCATGATTCTTGTTCCCTTCTACAACGATTTCACAAAAGAATAATGTGCATATTGTTAATAATGCACATGGATATTAATACGCCTAAGACTCGCTCCCCTATTGTTTATTAGTAACATTTGGGTGTTCTTTTATCTGCAGGCAGCTATAGGGTAAATACCATGTATGCTCCAAATGATAACGGTGTCATTTTCTGCACCGGCAAAGTCTTTATTTAGTGCTTTTCATATAACCAATTTATGTAGGATCTGGCGCTCTTCAGATTTCTGTCAACTGACTTTGAGCTTGTAAAATATGTCCAGGAAAAATGACTGTTTTCTACAATTTGATTCCATTTGGATCGTTTGCCATGGACTGCAGAGTGGCGGTTTCTGTCTTCAATATTCTTTCTTTCAGCCTTATTAGTTTCATAACATTAGTTGGAATTACACTAGGTCATAATCATTGTCTTCTTAATGTAGGGAGCTGTGATACAGCATCATAGTACTCCCTTTTTTGCATTTTCTGTGCAAACTGGACCTCACTGTAACAAAGGCAAGCACTCTAGTGTGTCTGTCATTTGATATCGCTTTTCCCGATCCATCAGTAGTATTTTTAAGTATACCGAGTGTCAGTTTCGCAAAAGTAACTGAATACTTTATGCTATCTCGGGAGTATTCACTTTATCTCTGCGTTGTGTAACTCATTGTCCTGGTCACTCCAGTAAAGGGATTTTGATCCCTGCAGAGACCCTCCCTGTAAGCAAAACCCAAATAATAATAAAAAAAAAAACACAAGCCATTTTCTAAAAAAAAAAAAAACAGAATCTCAACTTTAACTCCCGCTTGTCGCCATATATTGTACCTTATGTTGTAACCACAGTTTCAGTGGAGTTGATTTTTTCCTGTATATGTTTGAATCCATAAGCTCTCTGTAAATGTTTGTATCTTTAAACTCTTATATTACAGCAGATTCGTTTGTTTTATTCTCATTAGCTCTGTTTTCCATTTGACAAGCAGTACATCTATTCCTAGAAGTTTATGTGGTCCATTATGCCTTTTGCTCCATTTTGCTCGTTAGCTGCCCAATTTCTGCTTCATTTTACATTGCTGGTGTTGGAATGTCTTAAGTAAGCATTCGTTTCTTATTACTATTAAATTACAAACGCCCCCCCCCCCCAACAAAGAGGTTTCCCTACAGTTGCCATTTTCTATGTCGGATTACCCCCCCAAATTTACATTGTATTAACATTTCCTCACGTTTGTTTGCAGTGCTGATCCTACCGAAAGCTTCTCCGGCATAAATAATTATCAATACCTGGGATAAATCGCTAAACGGAGCAGCGACAGCCCCTCTCCCTTGGTATACTAAAATTACTAAACCTTTCTTCTGTTGAGTCTCGTAGCTGTGTGTTTTATTTTTTATATTTTTTTTTCTTTCGAGATAATTAACTTGCAAACTCACTTCAGTTTCCTGTTTTGCCCAGCGCCTCATCTCTGGAGTGTGGGTTTGTTTCGTTGCCCTCCCAATGTATCCATTTGCTTGGTGGTGGGTTTTCTTGCGTGTCAGTGTGGTGTCAGTCAGGCGGCGGTTTCTCTTTGATCTTCACTCTCAGAGGCGGGAGAGAAAAGAGAAACATTACAGAGCCAGACACAGCTTTCCACACTCACTCACTCTACTGAGACAGACAGCTACAACAGTCTCTCCACACACTCCTCCCGGGGGCCAGAAAAAAAAGCGAAAACTAAATAAAAGTTCTACAACTAAACCTCCACTTCTGCGCTTCAGCCTGCAGCGGTAAAGAACCCCGCCGAGGCCGGAGAAAGCGAGCATTGTCCGACCAGGGGGCGCGGAACCCGAACCAGAGGACGGGGCAGCAGGCGTACCCAACGAGAGGAGGTCCGAGGCAGCAGCGGGCGGGCAGGCGCCCTGGACTCGCCGGCCCCAGGAGCAGCAGCAGGGGTACTAGTCGGGATTCCGGTGCCGGCAGCTAGCCAGGCGGCGGAGGGGGAGTGTGAGGGTAGGCAAGCACCACAGCCCTGCCCTGTGCCGTCCCAGCTGCTGACTGCAAGTAGCCCGTGGGGTACTCTGCGTCTCGGCCGGGAGGGGGTGGAAAAAGTGTGTAGATCAGACTAGCTTACTGCTACTCCACTTGCTTGTACCGCAGGAAGAAACAGAAGACAAGACGTACACCGTGAGAACAAAGGGGGGAAAAGTAGCGAAGCCCCGACTTTTTTTTTTTTTTTTTTGTCAACAAAGAAAGCGAGTCAGCGTGCCTTTTGCAGACATCCTTTCGCAGTTAGTCACCCGTAGGCTCCGACTCACCTCTGTGACTCAGGCGCTGACCCCTCCTCCCAGCTGAAACTTTTGTTGAAGACAACTACCACGACTACTGAGAAGTCGTTGCATTTAATAGTTTTGCGGGAGGTGAAAAGCCGGATACAAACTTGGCTTTGCAAGCGAGATTGTTTGGTGTTTCATCTCATCTTGCTCCTCGCTGCAGTTTCACGTTTCGGAGGCCAGAACCGTTTGGCATCTGCAGGAAGAGAAAGTGTTTGTAAAAAGAATACTAAACTTAAGTTCTCAACCACTAGACGCGACATAAAGTGCACGCTTTCGTAGCTTTGTCGGTTGATACAGTACTGCAGCTTGCATTGCTTTTGAAAATTTGTCCGACTGATTTTGGATTTGGGGGACAAGAGGGGCACTTTCTGGCTGCTATCTTGAGTTAAGATGCCTCAGTTATCCGGAGGCGGAGGTGGCGCAGGAGATCCCGAACTGTGTGCCAATGATGAAATGATCCCCTTTAAGGATGAGGGGGACCCTCAGAAAGAGAAGATCTTTGCCGAGATCAGCCACCCTGAAGAAGAAGGGGACCTAGCAGATATCAAGTCCTCGTTAGTCCATGAGTCTGAGATTAACCCAAACAGCCACGAGGTAAATCAGTCCAGCTCCTATGTGGTGGGTGGTGTTGGTGGCAGCCTGCTTGCAGTCGCCTAAGATTTTTGGGAACAGGTAAAGGTGACATTGTTGGTTGTTTTGGAAAGGAGAAGATGGGGCTTTGTGGTACAGACGGGGTTATCTTCCCCCAACCATCATGGTTTTATTGTAAATGATTGTCAAGGCTGTCAAGATGGGCAGTACAGCCACTCACAGTGGCTGTCACCCACCTACCCACGTTTTGTTTGTGGTGTTCTATGCACATGTGATGTAAACAAAACAAGGTAACAGTTTTGCTAGTGGCCAGGGTTCATGTTGTACAAAACACTGGTTTGTATGTGGAAGACAGCACATGGTTCAAGTTCAGAGTGGGCCAAGGAATTTAAATCACGAGTGAGTAGTACAAGCAAACATAACTCCTGAGTGTCCATGCTATGAACTGTGAGCTTTTGTCAGATATTGTTTTCTCACAAGTAGGCCAGCTGCCATATCTCACTTTGAAACATGCTTTTCTGTTTACAGGTGCAGTTTTTGAATAAGAAAGTGACACTTAACTAACAGTTTTCACTCAGGATATGGGCTATTGACATGTTAATGTTACCGATTTTGTTTAACACTTGGGTATATTTACATTAGAAGTGCAGGAGTCACTGGGTAGTTTGATACCTTTTTAATACTCTTTTCTATTATAAATGCAAATGATCGTGTGCTATGATGCCATATTATAAAATGGCAAGAAAAATTCCAGAGCTCTGACTGGTCAGTGTTGACCTTCAGCAATTACTTTATATTATCCCAACACATTGCATCTATTCAAAAAGCAACTAAAATGCATTTTAAAAATGTACTTACACCTTTATTCAAACAAACCATTTTATAATTGCAGTAATGTACTCCAGAACATGTGTTGTGGGATGGTATACCCTTCCGACAGCAACCCCCGACAGTGAAACCATTACATTGACAACAACCCATTCGACATCCACAGTGTTGAATGGGTTGTTGGAGTGATGTACTAGTACAGCGACTCCACTGTTAGCCACTCTCCCCAGTAATCTCCCCCCCCCCCGAGTTGATTATCAGTCTGGGAGGTAAGCCCCATTGCTGTGGTGGTCCATTGACAGATTTGCCAGTTGACATGGTCAATGTCTGCAAATCTGTGTCTGTGGGGATGTCAACAACCTTGTTGTCAAATCGGTTACATGGAACCATGTGGGATAACATCACAGGTGTTGGATGCACTCTGCCTACAGCCTTGTGCCCAACCCCCAAGGCATGATGTTATCCCAGCATGCAGCAGACTCAAAGTGAGTATGCTAATCCATGTGTTCTGACTGACAAAGACTCTGTAATAACCAGACCAGTGAGTTAAACCCCTCTGTCTACAGCCTTGATGTTTATTACCACATGGTATGGTTATAACTTATTTTATTTAGTTTTTATTGACCGGGTAAGTGCACTAGACAAATCCTATTTTCAGGCACGACCCGGGGGAGAGGATACAGATGAATGCCAACTGACCTTGAACCAGATTAAGCTGTTGGTGGTATTTTTCATGACTGGAGGAATTTGGCCATTGCACCAGGGAAATTCCCCTACTCTTTTCAAGAAGTGCCATGGGATCTTTAACATCCACCTGAACTATGACCAGAACAGGCAGATGGGACCTTGGTTTAACATCTCATCTGAAAGATGGCACCTCAGGAGTGCAGCACCCCCCTCATGCTGCACTACAGTGTCAGTATTGGGATATTAACCCAAGTGCCTGGTGTGGGGATAGAACCCACAGCCTACTGATCTCCCGGTGTCAGAGGCGAGCGTGCTACCCGCTGAGCCACTGACACTGCTAGTAAATCTCAGTTACTGTACTGTTACTGCTTAAATAATAACTACATTTCTCAGGTAGTTGAAGGCCATTGGCTGTACCTCTGGCCATACAACCCACCAATGGTGCTTAAATAGTACAGAATAACTGTACACTCTGCCATGTGTTGTTGCCCACTTTTATAAAATAGAATGGATACATAAATCTGCATGATTGGTGACAAGCAATGGCGTTGCTGTGCAGAGGTTCCACATAATTGCATAGATTCCAGTTCATTATGTAAATAACACACTGCAAGGTGTGTTGTAATGGTGCGTTATAAAATGAACCTAAAAATCCTGTAATCTCATTGGTCAAGAAATATCACATGACCATATATTTTCTTACAGTTGCTCACCTAACCCAAATCACATAACTTTTATTCACTTCAAAATGATCTCGGTGCCCATTTTATATGCAGAATAATATACTTCAGTGTGTACTGTCTCGGGGAGTAGATGTACGTCTTGAGTGGTTAAAGGCACTTGCCTTGTTTAAGAATGATGTGAGGCATACCTATACAGTATTCCATTACAAAGATATACCATTTCAGTGTTATTCCCTACTTCCGCACATCTAGAAACCTACACAGTTAGCTAACACACCATTATTTATCACAGATGAATGTGGCCTACATTTGCAAACTGTTAGCCCTAGTATGCTGTTCAGTGGACCTGTGTGAAGGTTTTTTTTTTTTTTTGCTACTCCATCAAATTTCAGAAGTCAGGAGATCAGTTATTTGGTCTGTTTTTCTCTCTCTCTCTCTCTCTCCATCAAATACACATAGTGCCTGGTTGTGATGCTTCATTTTTTTTGTTATTGTTAAACTTTAATTTGTTTACCCATCTTAAAATACACTTAGTGTTACTGTGCTGCTTAAAACTAGTACTAGTTTTTAAAAAGCAGTCAACCATTACCTTATATAACAGATGTACTTTTTCTTTTCCCTTTGGTTAATGGAGGAGTTTTTAAAACCTGGTGTTAGTAGGTGTGACATGTGGAACAGCACTCTGCCTGGCAGCTGACATATATATCTATGTTCTTCCCATTACATCATCAGCATTGTTACCTTACTGACTGTGACATCACAGCTGCTCAGGAAGAGCCACTCGGTAGCTGCCATGTTGGTCACCCTGTGATGTCATGGTCAGTGAAGTCACAGTGCTGATGATGTAGTGGGAGGAATAGAACTAGTTATGCCAGCTGACAGGCAGAGTGCTGCTCCACACATTCAGCATAATACACTGTCTCATAGGAAACTTTCTAATGAGCAAAAGGAGAAATAAAAATTACTTAAGAAATAAAAAGTTACAGCTGACCACTTACTAAAATTTGTAACCGTTTCCTGTCTGCTTCTTTTGATTCTACTAGCTTTTTAAATTAAAGTGAGGTTATGACCAGTATGATTTGTATTAAAATGATGTGTGCATGCCTTGGAAATTTGCCAATCTATGATTTTTTTTTTTTCTCTCCTCTTTTTTTTTTTTTTTATTTACTAGTGGTCTGGAAATTTTTCAAGCCAGTGGCTGTGAGTCAAATGCAGAGGCATGCAGCAGCTGCTTTATGACTGCTGATGCATCTAGATTTTTTTTAAATGGCCATCTAGATTTATGGCCCAGTTTTAGCTCACTTGGGGCTATTTAGATTAATCTTGGCATGGGAATAGTGAGTCAGAAATCCCAATTGATGGTACAAGTTAGTTGTGTTAACAAATGTAACTTGGCATTCCAGATACATTGGATTACTTTGTATTATAAAATGGGAAGAGAGTTTTCTGTCTCCAGGTTGATCAGAACACCTGGCCTTATTGGACAATAGCCCCTGAAGGTGGCCCTTTTTGGGGCAGGCTGGCTGTATTACTGCCCACATACCCATGCCTGCCAGAAACTTTTGGAAAAAACATTTCTGGCTGTCATGTTATTGCTGGCAATACCCATGACTTGCCTTGACTATAAAACATGTATTTCCAACCACAAAATTACATAAACATGCCACTCCAAAAGTAGTAGACACATGACAGACTCAAGCAAAGCAGTCCATGTAAAAGAGCTAACCTGCTGAAAGAAAGTGTCATAGTTTTCATTTTCAAGGCCAGTAATCAAGGTCCCATGTTGCTACCACTCTCCCCTGGTGCTTTCATTCTGCCCTACTGTCATTTTACCCATGCCCCAACTCTCCTGCCCATGCTGCTGCCGACATTACCTACTATCCCTTCACACGTTACAGCACTTGTTCTGCCAAATGCTATGACAGTTCACGACAGTCGAGCACAGTGTGTGAGCTGACCACAACTTTCATCTGAAACTGGAATCGCTGTCTTGCTGTGCTGTAAACACTGTCAGTCCCCCATCTGCATCTAACTTAAAAGTCAACAATGCAGCGTAACTTTTAACAAATGAAAAACAATAACAGAACCAATAACTGAATTCATGAGAGTGAGGGGGAATATGAGTCAGAAACTGGGGCAGAGACTTGATGCAGAACTAACACATGTCTGCAGAAGTCATCACACACACACAATCACCATCTCCACTACAAAACCATAGTAACCACATTATAGATGGACTATGTTTTTACATATTTTTTTTTTACCCTTTTTAATTTGTTTTACCATTTATTTAATTTTTTTTCACGGAACTCGTAACCCATTTCATAAGAGCTATAAGACACTTCAGTGATATGGGTTGTAGCCTGATAAGAGCACTTCTGAGGTGCAGAAGGCACTTGGCGCAAGTGCCTCATGCCTCACTACACACCTTGGGTTTGCTCTTATCAGGTAACAACTCACACCCCATTGTATCCGATTGCTTACATAGTATTGGACTTGTAGTGGCAGGCTAATCTGTTATTGAATTAATGGTTTGGCACATATACATACTGTTCGGTGGACTAGAGTTGGTGTTTGTTTGTGTGTGTGTGTGTGGGTGTGGTGGGGAGACATGGTCATGTTCCATTGTTTGCTGTAAATCTCATAACCTTTAACTTTTTAGGCCTCCATGTAAGATGCAAGTTTTGCAGATGTTAATGCTTTATAACTACAGGGCAAGGCAAATACTTATTAGTATGCAGGGGAAAAGCGTGCTCCTACAAAGCACAGATTTGAAGTCTTTCTGCAGCAGAGTTGGTATCAGTTCCCATACTCCATATGGCTGGTCTTTTGGTGTGTGTGTGTGTGTGTGTGTGTGTGTGTAACAAATATTTGCATATATCTACCCTGAAGTGCAAAGTAAAGTTTTGCCATGTTTATTGATGTAATCCTGCAGCACAGTAACTGCATAAATATTGTGCTGTAGACTAAGCCAGCCAAACTGGCAAATGTCCTCACATAGGTAAAACCACCTGATTTAAAACCATGGGCATGTTATGTCCAACTGTGGGCATGTTGTGTCTGTAGCAGCAGGATCAGAACTGGAATCCAAGAAGCATTCTCTTCAATGGGGGGGGGGGGGGTGTCAGGTCTAGCAGATAAAGTTTTTCATATCTTTAATAGTTTCTTACCCACATAGTAAGTACCCTAAGACTCTTGACTCCAGTCCTAATCATATGACCAAGGAAGAGGGCCAATGAGGCATCATTTGTTTTATGACAGCTTTTTACTTGAGTTCCTATACAATCCTTTAAACAAAAATTTGCTAAATACTTGGATCAAAACTAAGCTTTATTTTTTGTAAATGAGACTTTAAGAAATCTGCAAGGGGTCCCAGACCAACCTGTTTATTGAGAATGCTGTTTTTAATGAGATGGATGGACAAACGTTAGGAATAATAATATTCTTCTACAGGAGATGGCATTTCTGTATTGATAGCAGTCAGAAAAGAAGCTACTCGGAGCTGAGGTGGATGTCACACAGCATGTACATACATCAAAGTCTAGGACAAGAAGCTGGGCACTTGGCACATCCGAACGAACATGTACTAGAAGCGTGATGAAATATTTTATTGATATATAAAAATGTCTTGATGCAGATCAGCACTCCCTGCACCATCCACCATAATCGCACCAGGTTCTGGATTTCTGTATGGATGGTTCTTCAATAGATCAAAAATAGAAACACGCATACAGTGCATTACGCTTTATACAGACAGGGATATTTCTTTCTTTCCAGAAACAACTGGCTCTTCAGTGTTGGCTTGGAAATATAAACAGAGCTTGATCTCAAAACTGAGTCTGTGTCCGTGGCCCAGTATGGTTTCATGCCCCCTCTTGGGCTGAAAGAAAGGAAGGTCCTGTGTTCTAGTCCCACACCAGGAACTTGGGCTCATGCTCACTGCAGGTATGCAGGGCACTGTTGAGGTGCCATCCTTTGGATGTGACATTAAACTGAGATCTGTTCTGCCCATCTGTGGTGGCTTCCAGATGGAAGTTAGAGATCCCATGTCACTTATGTAAGAGTAATGCATTTCCCCCCTGGTGTCCCAGCCAACATTTCCCCCTTAATAAAATGGGTGCATGTAACCAACCCCCTAGCATGAATCTGAAATGAATTGCTGATGCTCAGTGTGCTTTTCCTGGTCAAAATAAAATTGCAAATCAGTTACAAAATTAATTGGCTTTATGCAGCCCAGGGCTTGCTTTGATTTTTGTCATTTCAGTTGCTTGGAAGCAGTTGGGACCTGCTTTAAACTTTGAAGCCTTATTACAAATAAAATCCCTGAAACAGTACCACTCCACTGCCTGTACATTGGGTGGGACATCCCACATGTTGTCCCACATGGAAGTGTGCTGCCCCTCAGCAGCGACATCTCAAAGAAGCAATGTCCTTGATCCTTGCTGCTCACTCAACAGCAAATATTTTAAACAATAAAGCCTGCACCTTCTTGCTGATCTGACCTTCTGTTTCCATGCTATACTAATGTGTTCCACATTTTGGTGACCAGCTGAGAGGTTTGCCCACACCCGAGTTGGAGAGTACAAAGGAAAAGAGATTTGCTGCATTTAATAGCTGCAAGTTATTCTATTTTGGAGTGCATTTTATCATGTTTTAGCTTTATTATCTGGATAGCAGTGGCAATAACTGATGAGCGAATTAATTCAGGAATTATGATAAGTGTTTTAACCGTTTAAAGGATGAAGTGAAATAAAAGAAATCGACCTGCTGACAAGTTATTATCTATGGTTTGGTGGTTATGATTTGTACAGTTTGATACAGTCTGTGTTTGTCATTCTTGGCTATACTAAACAAATGTGTATTCAAAACCGATTCCTGTAATGCAGCTTATACATCAGTTAAGTAATTTTTGGATTCAAAGGTGGCAAATGGTAACATTTTGATTCTATATCTCTAGGCAGCTAGACGGTCGCAGGTTTCCCAGGACTCCTATCACAACAAAATCAGAGAGCACTCTGAGGAAGGTGAGTGTACATTGTCCCCCAGCTCTCTTTTCATTGGTGGTATAACATTTTTAAAGGCTTCAAGGTAGCTTCCATAGAGTTCAGCTCACTTACACAGGTGTGTGTGTGTGTCTGTATAGCTTTTCAAGTATAAAAAAAATCCCATTTTGGTATCTGATTTTCTTTTCTACAAAATGTTGATTACTGTGGCTAATAGATGAGAAGATATACTGTTGTGGGCATACTGTTAAACTTTGATAAAGGTGCTTATTTTCTTCTTCATGGGGTGGTGGTACAAATACATCATGTTTTGTTTCTCAGCTTGTTCTGCTTCTGTACTGATTTTAGCTGCTATTGACTATTTCCGAAATTAGTGTGCAAGACTTGTTTCTTCCTTGCCGTGGTTGAATCATGATTATGATGTAGTCATAAACTCATAGGTGACGGTTATCCCATGTCAGACGTTTGTCATGTCATTCTTAATTCGATATAACATTATGACTACACACAAATATAGTAGACTCAGTTTATATAATTAACTGTGAACTGGCTGCTAGAGGATAAATGATTGTAATCCTCCGTGTATCAGCTTCTACTGTATGCATATTTTTTTTTTTTTTTTAAGTATCAAAACTGTTGTGAGAACACATTTTCTCGTTACACATTTGTGCAATTTAACAGTTTTGCAGCATTTACAAGGCCTTGGCAGAAGTGGCTTGCAGGATCTTATTAATTGCATACAAATAACATGCTGTTTTGCAGTCCTGTGCTGTAAGCCCACAGAAAATGCAGTGAAAACAGCAGTTTGAAATGGTAAAATCTCTGTTTTCAATCCAAAATGGTAGGGCTGTCACTGACTGCTTACTAATTTAAATTGGATGTGGTCAGATGAAAGGGGAACCCCTATGGACTGAGTGGGTCACAGCAAGCAGCAGGACATCCTTACTTTACAGAATGGACTTCTATTCTTCTTAATTGCTTCTAATTGGCGTAGCCAGGCTGAGTTGTTCAGCATAATATCTCTTTCTGGAGACAAGAATAGGAGGTGGGAACTGTACTGTCAAAACCCAATGCAGACTCATAATCATGCCTCTTGTTACAAGGGTTACAAGGAGTGCATGCATGGAGGGCACACTTTCAGACATAAGGCATTTCTAGGCCACACGGTAATAAAACAGACAACAAAAAAAGAGACTTTTTACCATCTCAAAGTGGCAAATTTGACCACAAATTTGCTTTTCTTTTAAATTTAGTACATGCATGACTGTAAAGCTGTTAAGACTACCAGCTCACAGGAATTTGTAAAATACTTGCTTTCCAGGACAGGAGAGGGATGGCTGTATCTGTAAGGGTGGACCAAAAATCCATGCCACTGCATTTTTTTCTTTTCCATGCAAAATATATTGATCATCTTAGAGTAAACAGCCTGATGGAATTACTAACTCTTATAGCTGCATTTGTACCACTGTGGCACTTGTCTACGTCTTTGTTGTCCCTTAGACACAGGAAAGGGACTCGATAGAGTTGCTGTTGCTCCACTGGAGGAGAAATGGCCTTTGTTTCTACTAGGAACAGAGGGGCCCAATCTAGTGTGGGCACGTGCTAAAAACAGTGGCACATGTATTGATAGGCACTTGAATTATGCATGTGCAGATACAACCCTTTCAGAAAGAGAAGTTTTTTAAGTAAGGTAAGTTTCAGAATCGAATGTGATGATCTATATTTAGGCAGCCCCTGTTTTTCCACCAGTCCAGTTAACCTAGAGATGTGACATATATAATTTAAGATTGCAATACTGCACTTAGTAATCTATAAATGTCATCCTTTTTTTCCCCCTATATACCTTTTTATGCTTCAGGTGAGCCCTGTGTCTCAGTCCTTGAGGACTGGCAATCATCCAGTTCTGCCTGCCACTTCAGCTGTTTTCTCCAATGGCATACCCCTCCCAGCAGGGCTCCAGGGGAAGGTTGTCTTACCCCCCCACTTTGTGGAGTGCAAACATTTAGTTGCACACAGACAGCATATGGTATAGGGCCCACAGCATAACAGCCCTGTCATTCAGACAGCAGCTGGTATTGTCTCCCAAGTTTTCTTTGTCCCGCCCACCTTATTTATTTTTGCGTAGCCCTCTGGTGACCTTATGCAATGCAGCATACTTAGGTTCATGCACCAGCTCTTGCGAGGGAGCAGAGACTCTGGCTCACCACGAGTGGTTACAGCATTGATGGAGCCAGTCATTCCTCTCTCCCAGGTGTGCTTGAGCTGAATTCAGTGGTGCTCCTGAAGCTTTGGCTGCACCGGAATGCAGCTCCCCAAGTCTTCTCCGGGAGCCGGGTTGATGGCATGTGAGTGCAGCACACTGCCTCTGGGCCGTTGGGCAGTCAAGATAGTTTGCATTTTGACTGTTTTAGATGGCATGGAACATCTTGTAGTTTGGGGCCAACTTGGTGTGAAATGGGTGCTTGCCAAGTGGTTCTATTGAGGTCTGAAAAATACAGGGACCCTAATCATAATCTTGCTAGTGTCCAAGCTACCATACAACAGTTAAGACTGAAAAAACTTGACTCCCCACCAGGTCCAGGTCTGATTCCCTGTGACTGATTTTTAACTTTTAAAGAGCCACAGCCATCTCGGTGGTGGGGGGGGGGTCTTTAAAAAAATCTTTTTTTTTTTTCACCCAAAATTCAACTAATATTTCTTAGTTGTTCGCCTCCTTTTTCTTTATATCTATGCAAATTAACACACACACAGGATCCATGTCGCCTAGACTTTATATCCTCTTGCTGCTTGTCTTCAGCTGACAACATCAGATTGTGATGTCAGAGGATTAGCATGTCTGGTGCAGACAAGCAGATGGATCAGATGAAGGCTGGGGGAAGTGGTGCTATTTTCATGCTAATGTACATGCATATATAAATACTAGTAAAGAAAAAAAGGGACCACTAATTATATGAAATATAAGCTACAATGTTTTCATTGTGTCATGTGAGGTGTCTGGGGCTCCTTGAAGATTCACTACATAGGAAGCCCTATGGTAACAGGCCTGCCCTGTTTTTACCATAATTGGCTCGGCCCTACAGCAACAGGCTTTGTTTCAGCCATAATCAGCTGGGGCCCCAGCAGCTTCACGGTTGCCATCAAAAAGTCCATCTCCCTGGGGTACTACCATTTTACAAATAAGCAGATTGTGGCAATAACCTTCTGACTCACATTTGTGCAAACTTCATGTATTGAAATTTTTTTTTTCTAAGATGAATATCTGTGAATCGGCCATTACGTATGTGGTGGGCCTTTCCAGGTATGTTGAGCGGCACATGTGAGAGAAGTTTCCTTTCTTGTAAAGGCACTGGGTAACACACGTGAATGTGAAGCAGAAACCTGACACATATCCTCAGCAGCAGTTTCAACACCTGTATGCATTTCTTTCCTTTATGATTTAGTACTGCAGTTTTTTTTGGTTTTTTATTTGTAAGGTGCCCTTTTAGAGCTCAGAGTGCTAAAGCATGTACAAAGATTCATTGAAATGGGGACAACATATACAGTTAACCTGAAAAGAACATAGAGAGAAACCTAGGCAGATAAAAGTAAAAGAACAATGGGGAAGAAACATAGGCAAATAATATTTGAATATGGGGGGAATATAAACATATAACCGTATTTGAACATCAGAGAAGAAACCTAAGCAGGTAACAGTAAAATAATGTAGGGGGAGAAACAGGATGATAAACAACTTGAACATTGGGGGAACCTGGGGAGAAACTATAGGCAGATAACAGTAAAAGAACAATTCAAATAACAACATACACAGAACACAAGTATTATTCAATTGTATAATCGTAAAAAGAAGCACAAAAGTTGATTAAAAGATGATGTGTGGCTTTTTGCTTAAAAGTTGCTAGTTAGTGAGGGAAGTCAGGCAGATGTCAGCGGGTGAGGAATTCAACAGGGCAGGGGCCTCCACTAGGAAAGCTCAGTCCTTATCTGATTTTAGATGTGATTTTTTTTTGGGGGCGCAGAAGCATCTTCTGTCCCCAGGATTGGTTAGTTTAGCCTGGGGAGTAGAGGACAGGATCTTCCAGAGATTTGGGATCCCAGTCTGTTTAGGGCTGTGTGGATCAGCAGAAGAACCTTTGCTGAGTTATTAGATTTTCAAGTTACAGCCATTGCTAAGAAGGGAAAAAAAAAAACCTGGCAGAGTGTTTCGGTAGCAACAGCTTCTCAAGAAAGCCTGTCAGTCATTGTGCATTTAAAATGCTGGAAAAACTAATCTCATAATAATTACTGCTTGAAGCACTACAGGAAAACTAACAGAAATTAACCTATTTCATGTCTTGTAACAGGGAAGCATCCAGATGGAGGTTTATACAACAAGGGACCCTCTTACCCTGGTTATCCAGGGTACATAATGATGCAAAATATGAATAACGATCCCTACATGTCTAATGGATCTCTGTCTCCTCCGATCCCAAGAACAGTGAGTACAGCCATTTTGTGATACAAAACTTTGTATAAACTCTCCAGGTCCACGTAAAATGATGCACTGAAATAACAGAACTGCACATGCTTATATCATGAGATGGAACAGGGTGTCATCAGAGGTGTGTCCTCATTATCTTTGGTTTTTTATGGATTGCAAAGCATATGCTTCCATAATTTCGGTTTCTACTGCTGGACTGAAAAGGGTTTTCACTGTCCCATTTCAAGGAAGCTCTGCTTACTTCCTTCATTTTTCCAAGTCACTGTGCCTTGTGTAGTAGTCCATTGAAAGAAGTAGAACTGAGATGGAGTTATCAAAATTGCTGCCAGCTGTTTTAATTAGGTGGAGGTAGTGTTTATATATTAAAAAAAAAAAAAAAAAAAGGAGTGCACAGTCAAGGAGGAAGCTTTTGCCTAGAGGTGCTTTATGAATGTATATTGCCATTGCACTGGGAAGCCTTGTCTGGTTCCCCGTCTGGGAACAAAATGCAGCAGTGAAATTATGGAAGTGTGTAAGATCCAGGTAACATGGTGGCCCAGTATGGCAAGCACAAAAAGGTATCTTGAGGTCCATTGGATTTGTTTGTGGTTGCATCTATTGATTAATTTGTTGAATGTTGCCAAACATTCGGAGCACTGGATAGTCCCATGAGATGTGATGTCTGGTTTCTGTGGGGTCCTTTGGCTCTGAAGTTACAGTGCATTTCTTAATTACAGTCTCAGTTTTGGCATGTGGGATTATTTTACAGTCACACGGTTAAAACTAAAATGACAGATTAGTACAGTCTTTATGTGGATTGTAGGCTTACAACAGGAGTATTCAAAAGGGTGGTTCCAAGTGCAACAGGGCAGTAGTAGTAGCAGTAGTAAAATATTTTATTTATTGCATGAATTGGATACTCAGTTGAGCAAAGCTCATTTTCAATGAGGTCCCATACATTCCCATATACTAATTACAGAGATTCCAACATTTCTTACAATATTACACACATAGAGAACAAAGAAAGTAATTTTGTAGAGGATAGCCATTAAGTAATTCTAGCATAAGCAGTGAAATGGTAATACAATTTACTTTGATCAGTTAAACATATTAACTGTGTCATCCTGTGTCTGATAAGCAACAAGGCAAAGGTTTTTAACTGTTCTAAATGCCTTTTTTTAATGTTGCACTAACTAATAAACTTGTTTACTAGTCTAAGGTGAATTGGGATAGAATTCCAGAGTTTAGGGCCTTTGTATAAAAAATGGGATCTACCCAACTCCAAATTTATTTGGTAATAGATACTCGATCCCACCTGATGATCTTGAAGAGCCCTTAATGCTTCTCAAGTGTAGGTTCCCACTTACGTAATTAGGAACTTTGTTCCCATAACACTTATGCATGTATACTAGAAAGTGCAGGTTCCTATGCTCCTCTAATCTCTACCATCCCAACCTCCTGTAACATTTGCACTTATGTATCCAACGAGGAGAGTTCAATATGAAACTAGCAAATTTATCATACATAAATTCTAACTTTGCCAGTTCTACTCCGAACACTCCTGCGAACAGATCTCCATAATCAAAAACTGGTATTACCATGGTTTCTACAACCTGCTTCCTGACCTATTCTTCCATGGAATATTTGATTTTACATAATGCCCTGAGACATTTCCCCAGATTCTTTATTTGTTTATCCATGTGGAAAGTCCATTTAAGTTTCTCATCTTACCAGACTCCCAGATAATAACTCTGCGTACTTGCTGCAAAACAAAACAATCTAATGTTTTAATTTGTAGGTTACTTGTAGCTGAGACCAGTCCCTTAGACCTATTAAAGTACATTACCTGGCGTGTTTTTTTTTTTCCATTTAGAGCCAATCTAGAAGACAGAAAGAAATCTTGGCATTCATCAAATGGCCCTTGCAGCCTACATTCAATTTGTGAAAGATTTGTTCCTGCTGTATATAATATTGTATCCTCAGCATATGGATGAAGTTTAACATCAGGGTCAGACATAGTAAGGGAGTTCATGTATTAAATAAAATTGTCCCGAATACATAGCCTTGGGGTACTCCTGACACTATGGGGATTAAGATTGATTTAAAGCCGTTAATAAATACAGTCTGTTTATATCCCTTTAAATATGACTCAAACCAGTCCACAGCACCGCCTGTAACTCCCACCTTTTTTAATCTGGACAGGAGGATGCCATGGTCTGAGGTAGATTTTCCTTTGATAGATCAACAGAAATAGCTCCCATAGGCATCCTTCCATCCAGGGCCTACTGGAAATCCCTGGTGACCATTATAAGAGCTGAGGTGGTGCTGTGGAGTGGTCTGAATCCAGACTGGTAGTCACTCGGTATATTTTCAGTTTACAAAAAATCCTTCAACTAGGTGCGTACTAGTCTCTCAGATATTTTAGATACAATGGGCAAGAGAGAAATAGGATGATAGTTTTCTATTATTATTATTATTTTTTTTTTTTTGGTCTAGATTTATAAATAGAGATAACCAAAGCTTCCTTCCATTTTAGTGGGCAAATTCCAGTATCCATAGACAGATTAAATAACACTGCCAAAGGGGTTGCTATTATCGGAGCTGCTTATTTCAATAACAACAACTCTGTAAGACTTTTACCAAACATTAGGAGAGTGCTGTATCACATTTTTCACTAATATCTTTAAAGCAAATTTTCACTTTAGTCTGTGTTACTCTCTGAATATGAACACTCGCATTATTATAATGTTCTGGGCTTCTGTCTCTACTATTTGATGATTCATGCAACATTTTATCCATTTTTTTATACATTTTAAAAATAACAGTGTGGTGAAAGATTGAGAATCTTGGTCATGTGTTGAGGTTCATACATTGGTAGAAGAACATAAGGTGGCTCTGTAGCAGTCCTCTAATAGATGCAGCCAGGACCAAGCTTTCTTCATACTCTGATTTGCTTACATTTGCTTTCTTCTGAGCAGTTTTACTGCCGAGAATTTAAAGTCAAATCAGTTTATAAAATGAGTAGAGAAACTACTGTATTCCGATTGGATAGGAACTGCATGTTGCAAGAGCACAATGTACAGGTAAAACAAAGTGTTGACAATCGGGACATGACACACTAACAATACCAATACCTTTTTATTTTAATTTGTGATATTCAGTGCTTCAGATGACCTTGTTATTTAGGAGACTGTACTTGCCATTTTTGACATTAGGTGACTAGACTATAATTTTGGTGAGTGAAATTGCTTTAAACATGGGGAAATCAGCTCTTTCTGATATATTTATGGAGCATTTTCAAGAGTTTGGGTATTTTTTAGAAAGTAATTCTTAAAAGTTGGTGAGTAAAATTGATTAGCACAAGCCCTAACAATTAAACACCCTCAAAATGAAACTGATGTTATGTTCTTTCCCTTTTGTATTCCTTCCTTACAAATACACAAATTAAAATGAAGTACTACTCATAGCTTTATGTTTTGGAACTTCTTTTCTGACAATGGACCCCCTCATAAATAGCTGCTTAACAAAGAAATCTTTGATTTTTTTTTTCTCTACTCCAGATACAGTTGATCCCCTGGCTTTACTGGTGGTGTGTGTGTGTGTGTGTGTGTGTGTGTGTGTGTGTGTGTGTGTGTGTGTGTGTGTGTGTGTGTGTTAGAGAGGTGAACATTTAATGCCAGTAGAATTCTGAAGAAGTTTGAATTCCTGCATTCCAGTATAAACAAAATTCTATCTATTGAAAGTGTGGCTAGACAGATGCTTGAAAGCTAGTAGGGTCTACTATAAACTGCTTACTTTTAACAAAAGAAAATACTTGTTTTTAGTTATAAAAAAGTGGCATTTTTATTTTCTAAGTTTACCCATTTTTTAAGTGCAGTAAGACACTTTGAAAGTGAGTGTTGTGCTGGCACAGCGCATTTCAAAGGCTAAATGCACCCCACTTGCAACATCGTGCCTCACTACACCTTATTGTGTCTTACTGCTTACATAGTCTTCTTTAAAACCCTTGACTTGGACCATAGTCTTGGAGGGGAGGACATCAGGAACGTGATGCTGTATCTTAAAATCATAGTCTGTAGGTTTTCCAGATTCAGCATTTACTTTCTTGCCTCACTTTTTATTACTTTTCAAAGCCTGTAATCCATTTAATTTCTCCTATATAATATGCAACAGTTTCTTTTTTTTTTTTCCCAAGCCACTGTATTAAATTATGGAACAGTAACTGAGATTCATTCAGTGTACTACCTGTGCTTTTAAGGCAGGGGCAGTACTTCTGGTTATTGATGTGTTGTCGCATGGTGACTTTTAACTAGCCCTATAAAGTGACAGATTGAAAACAATATTCTTGCTCAAAAGTAGCCAGTTTAATATTTATTTCAGAAATGCTGTTTTTTTTATTTTATTTTGCTAGTTAGAATATTTGCTGCTCAGTAGCTCTAGATGCAATTTGTAGAACACAGTATTATTTGAAGGATAACATATCTACTGCTACTCCTAGACAGACAGTGTAGCCTAGAGGTTAGTCCTCAGTTGAGAATGTTGCAGAGTAACCTGTTAGGAAAAAAAAAGCATTTGCAAGTGGGGGGGTGTAGCACCAGTCTTGAATCACATGTCACACAAATATAAAGAAGAAAAAGAATATTAGTTAACAAACCAGGAATAAAATTCCATACCCTCCAACTGCCAAAAGACACGGTAAGGGGCTCTTGCTCCCAAAAATCTTAAAGGAGAAACTACAGTCAAAAATTACAAAAAAGAAATGCTGTGCAGAGTTTTGTGTGTGTGTGTGTGTCCTTACCTTTGTTTGTCATTAGGAGTTTTGGTCTGCATTTGCCTACTAGTTGAATGGCCCCTGTAAATCTTCAGGTATGAATTTCTTATTGCTTTTATTTTTCCTATAGTGCCTTCTGTCCTGTATGACAGTGATGTGTCCATGACCACATAGCTTCAGCAAGTGCTGGTTTAGTGTCAAGTTTACAACAACAAGCAGTGATTTTTTTAAGTGCTTCTCCTTATCCAATCAGCTCTAATAAGTGCAACATTCACAGTTTGGCAAACACCTGAGGGATAATTATGTGGAGTATTCTGTAAAGAAATCGCTAAAGTTTTAACTAATTAAAAACTATAAAACAATATGCTGCACTATGTGCTAATGAATGCTGCTCTTACTATTTCGGTTCAACAAAAAATGAACAAAACCACATCATAGGCATAAAAGGAGCAGACTTAACTGCAGAAAGCGGCACACCATCCATAGCCAGCCATTACTGATGTTTCTTTTGTGCTGTGACAGTGAACTCAAAGGAAAATTTGTCACAGCCCAAATGAAAGATCAGTTCTGGCCCAGTTTGCTTCTTACTATAGTTAAGTCTGATCCATTTTTATGTGATGCCTGTGACGCTGTTTTGTTCTTCCTTTGCAGAAATGAAATAAAATGTTTATTTTTCCTTTTAAAATGAGAAATAAACCAAGAAAGGCATCAAGCAGCATTCTTGAGCATATAGTGCTCAGTAGAAGGGATCTAAGAGGTGGGTACAGTATATTGTTTAGCACTTTTATAACTTGTTTTTATAACAGAACAGCTGTGTCCACAGTGGCGCAGTAACCACCGTTATCCTGGCAAGTCTTCACTAATTATATAGTATTGATGACCTGGGGTGATTTGTGAGCTTTCTTTATGACTGTGTGTAGTTTGATGAAATGAAAAGCTTTAAAACATTTACTCCTGCTGGCCAGACCTAGACACATATATGTAGAAAACAAAAAGATTGGATCAGAAAGAGTTATTTAGTTGTGGCCAGAACATCAGAGACTGTTAACAGTAGATGAATCAGTGGTTCGGGATACGTCATTCTCACATGGGACAGGAGGCACTATAGGAAAAAGAAAAGCAATAAACAGTTTAAACATGGAGATCCCCAGGGGGCCATAAAAGTATGCAAATTTAGGGGAAAAAAAAACACTCCTAACAACAACCAAAGGAAAAGAAACACTAGACCTATATGCACAACACCTGTTTTGGCAAATAGTAGCTCTCCTTTAAAAAATATCATGATGTTAAATTTGAGGGCCAGCGTTTACTAGCTGTCACTTTCTTGTATAGCACTCTGGTAAGACCTTGAGTTATCACAACTGCGGTACAAAACATAACACAAGCCCTTCTCTGTTTCCCACACACAGCGCATTACCTTCTCTCACATGCAGTGAATATTCTCTACAGCCTCTCTCACTATGGCAACAAGTCTAGCTCAGGCACTGATTAAAAATCACTATTTTTTTACTGTAGCTCTCTTCTCTATAATGGCTTGTTTACACCAGTAGATTCGATTACAGATTTCCTCAGAAACATAGAAACATAGTGGTGTTCACCATGTAGTTAAATTTTTAAGAGGCAATCAGGTCACCCCCTTTTCTTACATATAAAAATCGTATCAACTACAACATGTAGAGTATAGATGGGGCAGTACATTAACACTACTCAAGCAACATCTGTAGATAATACAGAACCCCTGCTTATACCGATGGTGTAAAAACACTGCATGCAGCGTTCCTCTAAAACACATCTCTAAGATTTAGAAAGCACTCATACATACACAACACAAGGGCACATGCTATATCTTGAACAAGTGAATTACTGACATTGGACAATTGATTGCGAAGGAGGAATGGATTAAATCTGCCTTAGCCCAGCACAAGACCGCCTCCTCCCTCATATGGCGGTAATTCACATGGCAAACACTTGTTAATTCTTCTGCATACCACTTATACAGATCAGACACCAAACCCATATCTTTACCCAGTGCTGGTGCCATTGTAGGGAAGCAATAGTTGATCATATACCCACCGTCTCGAACTGCCCTTGTCTACTGATATTCTGTGATCAGTTGAAACTAGAACAGAACAAATTTAATTCCAGGTCAGAACTTCAAAGGCCCCAGACTGCTTCTCCTACCCTATCTGAAAAACAAAAATTATATAAAAATGATATGTACTTACCAAACATATTACTGATGGCAACCAGAAAAGTGATCACAGAACAATGGCTCAGTAATGCAGTCCGCATAATACTGCAGTGGCATGACATACATATCAGCTAGGGTATAATTTGACTTTATTTAGTAATGGATGGGCAAGTTGCTTTATGTACATAATGTCCAGAAAACAGGTTTTTGTCCCATAAACAGGACATGTAAGTTCAAGTAGCAGTTTTCAGGGGTCCTTTCTCCTTGGTCCCAGAATAATCCCTGGTCTAGTACCTGCTGAAAATAGGAAATAATGACAAAATAAATGCAGAAGTAAAGCAAAAATGTGTGACATGTATGATGCACATCATTACAGCATTTGTGATGCACACACCAGTAATTTTGTATGGTAGACGAGGCCGCAGGCAGAGTGTCCTCACAAATCCTGGGAAGAGCTGCACAAATACTTTAATGCACTCCCTAAAGTGTATGGGGGGGCATAAGAAAGAGACTGGGGGCCAGACCATGTAGTACTAGTGTTGTAATTACTGGTGAAGCCCTATAACTGGATTTGTACATTGTTGGTGAGAATCAAACCATACAGATAAGTTATTTATTTTAACCGCTGAAGCATTCTAACTGAATATACATCTTTGATTTTCAATTTAGTCTTTTATATTTACATTAGGCAGGCCAGAAAGGAATCCTTAACCAATGGAAGGGCAGCTTAAACAGTGCCCGATGCCATTACAATGGCCTCTGCTGCACTCAAAACAGCACTGAACTGTATTGGATAAAGCTTTATAAAAATAACTAATTTAAAAGCTTTACAGTTTAAACTGCATGTTTATAAACTGAACACACAGTGGCCTGACTCAGAATATGCCACTTATCACTTGTGATGGGACAGGACTTGCATAACTCACTTATGGCTGGCTGTCACTTATGATACTGAAAAGAGAAGATTGTAATGTACTTCTCTCCATACATTATTCTTAATTTGATGCATGGTCAGATTACAGATCTCGATCAGAAAGGTTCATGTATTTGTTCTTGACATTTTGTAGCCAATTATAAAGCCATGGGGACAACAATGATTGATTCAATTAGCTCTCTTCACACCTTATTGTTCACCTGTGGAATATTGACTATTTGAGCTCCGAGGGGTTTGGAGACAAATGTAAAATGCTCAAGATTCTCAGGGTATCCTCTAACATTTAACTATTTCTGGAAAAGCTGCTTTTTAAAATGGATTCATTAAAGATAAAGTACTTCTACATCCTCTTGGAGAAGGAGGATTGAATCCCACCTTTGCCACATACAGTGTAACCCAGAGGAAATCACTTAACCTAAAAACGTTTTACAGCTATATGAATGCCTTACTCCAGATATTTGAGCTGAATATTCTGTTAGGATGCCCAAATAGTCAAGTACTCATTATTCATGTGATATATTAAAATACAAAACCCTGTCCCTTCACCCTCTGCTAGAATCCCAGTCCTCCCCCAGCAGCACCCACAATTTATTTTTGTCTTATTACAAAAAATAAAATCTGTCATGCTGGGCAACCAGCACAATCTGCCTGCCTCCATGGTTGTCCACTGTCATAAGCGTTCCTTTCTTGTAAAAGTATGTGATCAGCTAGTTTTACTGAGTGCAAGTGCATGAGCACTTTAATTCAATAGAAGGCAGCAAGTTGTGGAGGAGAGCGGATTGTGTTAATTGCCACCTTTGTCGTGGACCTGGGCCTGATTTTTCAAAAGGGCCTGCAGTGGCCCCAGGACTAAGTCCCATGCCACAACCTGCAGGTGTGGAGAAAAATATCTCCACTCCAGTAGACATGCTAGTTGTGACCCAGGGGGCAGACGCAGCTATAGAAGAACATTACACCTGGCAATAAGTTTAAAGGGAAACAATGGAAATGACACAATTTTCCTCAGACACTACAGAAACTATGTTAGTGCTTTCAGACAGTAAGAACTTTATTTAATGATTTAGAACAGCTACCCACAATGTTCACTTCCTCTTGCTGGCAGCAGTGAGCTTCCTGAGCTCACTGTATGCCAACATGCCTGTTTCACCTCAGCTGTTGGTTGGCAGGACATATTAGCATAAAGTGAGCTCAGGAAGCTCTCTGCTACTCATGAAATGGTGGCTGCCAGCAATAGAAAGTGAAAGTTGAAGGCTACTGTTTAAATCACTAAAAAATCAATTAGAGTAATTTTTCAAAAAACATTTACTGTCTGAATGCACTAATCAGGAATGTCTGTAGTGCCTGGGTAAAGCTGTGCCTTTTCCAATGTTTCCCTTTAAGGAATTGCCTTCTGTGCCACATTCACATTGAGACCTCACTGACTCTGACATTATAATCAATAAAGAGAGGGCAGGAGACCATGAACTTCATCCTACTTATCCTGCTGCCTCATAGTATTGTTGGGGATGTCACAGTCAGTAATTTTGCAATGCTGATGAGATGTGAAGAGGAACAGCACTAAATATTATGTCAGCCTCTGGCAAAGAGGTCTTCCGCACATCACACCTTGTACTAATAGCTTTTTATTGGCGAGGGTGAAATCTTATGAAAGGAAAATAACTGGTTACTTATAACAATTAATACATTTAGTTCTTTTAAGCTTTATGCCTCATTCTATACTCTCACTAACATTGAAGGTGAAGAATTGACTGTACAGATGAAATTATTTTAACTTATTTAGCTTTGAATATGGTTTTTAGTAACTAGGTGTGGGGGATGGGCAATGTAACATTTCTGTATGCGTGCATATGTTGTCGGTCACAGGATGTGTGGCTATATACTGTATGAGCTGTACAGATGTGTTTACATTAGTAGCCTAGTGTCTTTATCAGGGCTGTTATGACTCAAATGTTGCAACCCATAGTCCCCTACACCGAGGACTTCCTGTACTGTAAAACACACAACGTAGTGATTTTTTTTGTTTCTTTTTTTTTTTGTTTTTTTTTTTTTTGGTGGGGGGCACATTCATAAGTATTTGGGATTTATATTTATAAGTAGTTGGAGGGGAGAGAACAATGTAAGCTAGACTGCTTTTCCCCTTCAGATCTGTGTTGTTTGCTAAATCAAATTGTTGAGGTTCTGGCTTGAAATGACGGGGTTTAGTTTGTTAGAAACTGAGCAGACTTCCCTCTTGTTTTGGGTAGTGTTGAATGGGGGTGTTTGTGATGGAACCAGGGTCATTAAAAGCCTAGAGATAGGAAATGAAAAATTGTATATGGTTGTTTTATGGGGGTTTCATAAGAATGCCAAGTTTTTGATAATATTTTGTACTTGGTTACAATTTATAAAGAGGGGCTTTTACAGCAGAAGTAAAAGGCGCAGTGCCCAGGTTGGTCAACAAAATTATAGAGCGCTCAAGTGTTACTTCGTCAGGGTATGAATCTTAGAGTATTGAAACCCACAGTGACTGCGTTGCTTTGATTATGTTTAACATTGTTTAGTTTAACTGTTAAGGATCAAAACAGGGCATGATATGTTTCTGTTAAGAGTTTTTATTTTCTCACCAGAGAAAATCTGTTTCTAATCAGGAAATGATAACCATACAGACATTCTTCATTTATTTCATTTTGGAGTCTGAATGGATTAATTTAAAGCATTCAGGCTAACTCTCCCACACAGGGTCTTCCTTGGAAAAAAAATGCTGGCTCATGTTTAAAGGTTTTGAAAATGGCAAATAATTTCCTTGACAGCTCAAATTACAGGACTGGAGTTGCTGACAAAAAAGGATGTAGTCACTTTTATAAAAGTTATTGCAGGCAGATCTGTGGTGTGTGCCCCATACAAAAAAGTAAATGAACATTGCAGCCATCATTGGCTTTGTTCATAGTGGTGTAAATTAGAAAATCTGACGTTAAATCTAAGAAAGCAAACTAAATAATGGCATGAGTTTCTTTTTTTTGTACTAATTACTACTGAGTGTGTGTGTATTGGTGTGTGTGTGCAGGGGCGATCATTCGGCAGATCTGAAGTCACAAATATTAATTTATCAATGGAATAGGCTTGCTGTGACATTATGTACAATTTGGAGGTGATTAACATTTTTGTCTCCTGCACTCTCTGACTACAGTAAATCAAAGAGTCTCCTAATAGAAAGCGGGCTGTAATTTAAGCAATAAGCCACACCAGGGCTTGTGTTGTGTTTGGGATAACGTGGTGCCTCAGGTGCATTGAGGCTCGAGGCCACAGGATGAGTGCCTTCAACCGAGAAGTGACATTATTCCAGCAACATATTCTCTGAAGTGCCTTATTGTTCTTCTAAAATGTATGCATTTCTGTGTTTGCACTCATAAGTAGGCTGCTTTGTGAGCACTGGTTTTACCTGTGTAGTTGTGTTGGGATGGCCTCATAGGTGAAACTTGCTTTTCACAATCACATTCAGCACTTTTTCTATTTTATATATAGCAAGTTTACATTGCCTTATGTTGTGTAGTTTTATCCTCTATCATTCCACCCACTGTGATTTGGTTGACTGTTAACACTACTGGCCCCTGCATCAGTGCTCCCTCTCAAATAGAAACATGGAATCTGTCAGCAGATGAGGACCATATGGCCCACCTAGTCTGCCCATTTCTCTGCTGCGGTGCTTCCAGCATTTTACCATGGATTTCCAGTATGGAGTATATATTCAGTGCCAGCAAATCAAAAGTCCACATGTGACAAATACTTGCTCTTTACTTGTACATTTTTTGGGGAGGCCATCTTACAAAATCTGTGTCAAGAGGGGTACAGTTCAGCGTGGCATGGAGTATTGTGTGGAGCACTAGTACAGGCAGAGCAGCCTGTTTACATGCTACCAAAAAACACCTGCACTGATACACGAACCCACCAAAACACCAATCGCACTGCATAGGCTCTGGAAGCTGCACTTATCAGCACTGCTCGCGACTGTGCAGATCAGGTCATGTAAACACAGCAATAATGGTTAATGAAAGCCAGCTTCTTTTTGTTGAAGTAAGCCCTTACATTAAGAATCAACGCTATATTGCATGAAAATGCTTTTTGTGCTTAAAAAATGGGTAGCGGTATCATTTTGGAAAAGGCCACCCTTATATTGAAGCTCATAATCTTGGTTAATTAACCGCACCACTCAGAATAAAGTCAGATAACGTAACTAAATAAAATAGTAAAGCAGCTGCTGAGTATGGGTGTACTGTATATGAAAGGGAGCCTCATGATGTTTTTGAAGTTTTTTATTATTTTTATAGTGAGATCTGATTAGAACTAAAATCTTAATGCTGTAACCTCAAGAAACCTGCTATTAGAAAGCTAGGAAAGATCTTTATTTTTGACAGACAGCTTAGTCCATCAAAATTCTAACTTGAATTATTAGGTATAAAAGGTATAAAATGATTACAGGTATTTTACGATTTCCTTTTCCTCTTATGTCTTCTGATTCCACCATCACTGTAGCAGTTTTTTTCATCTGTGACAAATTTGCTGATTGACTTTAGTTATACTGTAGAGCAGAGCACTGATCTGTACATAATTCCATAAATTTCAAAGTGCTGTTGCACCACAATTCAAAGGCCATGGAATGTGTGTGTACCCTTCTGTGGTACAATAGCATTCTGAATCCTCTAGAGACTGCACAAATCAGTTTTGTTCTGAAAGTGAGAGAACCACTGTGCTCGAACAGGGATATAGGGGAATGGAAGATAAGGGTTAAGGCAAATAAGATAATGCGATGCATCAATTATACATACATAGGTAATCTTCCACAGTCTAAACCGATCTCCCACCATATCAGTCCAACACAAAGTTACTGAGCTATGCTGGTGCACCAGTACTGGATAAACCCTAAACCCAGCAAGCTCCCTTAAAACAGTTAGTGATATAATGTAGTTTCACTCGATGCACAGTGCAGCCCCGATATAGGATGACTGAAGTAAACTGTCACAATACTGATGATTGCTAATGCTTTAAATGATGTAAATTGTAATCCAAACAAAGGGCTTTCCACCTTGCAGGTCTTCTACATGAGCTCCTATATTATCCCACTAGCACAGTTGTTGCACAGCTCAAATCTTCTGATGAACCTACAGGCCCCAAGCTCAGCTCTTCTGATGAACCTATAGGCCCCAACCTATCATACTAAATGAACAAGCATTTGTCAATGCCGAATGTTTGCTTGCTGGCATTAGCAGTGGTAGTGTAGAAGTTACAGAGCTGCATAATAGAAATGGCAGTGAAGTATTGAACTGAAGCCAACCCCACCACCACCCTGCAGAGAGTGACAGGCACTGGGGTGTGCATTTGTGTCGTCAGGCATAACGGCCACGCCATTTCACCACACCCTACCCTGCAGACACTGACGAGTGTCACGGTGTGCCTTGGGGTCTTTGGCCCTTATGCACACCCCATTCCATCAGGAAATACAGTGAGATGGGTGCGGTATAGGAGAATGGGGTGAACTT
The DNA here is from genome assembly GCA_016271365.2 of Neoceratodus forsteri. Taxonomy (NCBI): domain Eukaryota; kingdom Metazoa; phylum Chordata; order Ceratodontiformes; family Ceratodontidae; genus Neoceratodus; species Neoceratodus forsteri. Next base: position 440,476,184 of record CM057453.1, read on the forward strand.
TGGGGCCGAAGAGTCCAAGGCATACCTCGATGCCTCTCACTGGCTGCAGGGTGTGGAATGGTATGAGCATTACAGGCAAGAATCCCAAGTCACACCCCTGATGCCTGTCCTTCTCTACAGGGTGGGGCGTTATAGTTGGAAACCCTAACACCTCAGGCATTCGTTGGTATTTTCACTCCAGATTTTCAACATGGTTTTTTTTGTGAACCCCACCTCATGAACAGTGGCAATATCAGTTTGTTAGCTGAAAGCTGCTTATGCACAGCGACTACGGCATTTAGCACCATAGATGCAAAAACACATTCTGAATAGGATGTGAAAAATGACAGCTGTACTGTTCATGGGGAGGTGTAAAAAAAAAATGGCAATGTTGCAAATCTGCAGTAAAAATATTAAAAAAAACTGGTGAAGTCACGAGCGTGCATAGAAACTGTGCAACGCACACTCATAATGTAATTAGTTTGGGGATTTTTTACAGCAGACTGTCAACACAGGCATTTTGGGACCTCCGATCATGAACAGTGTCACTGTGATTTTCTTTATCTGTCCCGAACAATGATTTCCCACAGCGACCACGCATCTCTGCGCTGAAAATGTGAAAACACATTTCGGCCATGTTGTGAAAAATGACAGCTGTACTGTTCATAAGGAAGTGTGGAAAAATGCCACTGGTGAAAATCTAGACTGAAAATATTACAAAGTCATGAACTATGAGGGTGCGTGGAAACTGCACAATGCTCACTCGTAACACAGTCATTTTATGGACTTTTTTCACCAAATTTTCAACATAGCCATTTTAAGACCTCTGCTCATGAACAGTGTCACTGTGATTTTCTTAATGTGTCCCATACATTGATTTCGCACCCCGACTGCGCCATTGTGCACTACATGGTCGGAAACATGTTTTGGGCAAGATGTGAAAAATGGCAGCTATACTGCTCATAAGGAGGTGTGGTAAAATGGCAATGTTGAAAATCTGTAGTGAAAATATTGAATATTCGCAGACTTATGAGCGTGCGTAGGAACTGCGCAACGCATGCTCATAAAAGTCATTTTTAGGAAGTTGTCCACCAAATGTTCAACATAGGCTTTTTGAGAGTCCACCTTATGAACAGTAGCAGTGTCGTTTCGTGCAGTGACTGCGAAATCACCCTTCGCGCTCAATTTAATGCCATGATAGTGAGAGCATTCATGAGAAGGGGTCCCAAAAACTCCATGTTGAAAATTTGGTGCAAAAATTCCAAAAAATGCCTGAGATATGCAGCAAAGTTGAAAAAACCCTATCTATCCCATTATGCAGCTTACCGGCATTTCCTCAGTTCGCGGTCGGCTTTGAAGAGTGCAGGCGTGTTCCAGTCCCCAAAGATCATCACGCAGGAGTCGGAGGTAAATGTAGTGAGGGGTGTGTGGTGAGGCGGGGTGCACAGTGGGTGGCGCGTGGTGGGGGCAGAGACAGCGAGGACCATTTTTCAGTTTCAGGTTTTTTGTTTTTTTTTAAATGACACGGATGTCTGCTACACTGGGGTGAGTTTAAAGGGCACAAGGACGCTTTTGTGGGGGGCAAGGAGCCGACGGGATTGGGCACCCCGCCAGAGATAGCATCTGTTGCCACACTGGGGTGGGCTCCAGCATGGCACCCTGTACTCTGGGAGCTAGTGAGCCGACGGGGATTGGGGCACCCCGTCATTATACGATGAGTAGCCAGCTAGGGGTGGGCACCCAGCATGGCATATGGAACTCTGTTTAGAGGGGCAGCACAGCCGATGGGGGATTGGGCAGCTCTGTCGGCTACACAGTGTGCATGGGGGGGGAGATGAGCACGCAGTGTGTGTGTGTGTGTGTGTGTGTGTCTAGGGGGAGCATGCATGAGCAGGCGATATGTTATCGCTGCTCACTGAAACGTAGCTCCCCCTTTCAACTGTACTCCACTGCATTTTGGACTGCTGTCATAGACAGCTCCAGCAGGCATTGGAGAACTGCGGCTGCACCTGCAAACACACTGACTGAATTGGAAGAGGGCTGCTACACCTCCGAAAACTCGGATGATGGCACTATGTTTTTTGCACATGCGTGCAAGCAAACATAAAAATGTCACAGAGCCTGAACTCTGATATTCTACTCACAGTCCAGGAGATCTAGGCACCATAGGGCAAGACAGGCTGGGAAGATTTCTGTCTTTCTCTGCTGCAATGCCAGTTGTAGACAGGCAAGCTGAAGTCGGTATCACTGTCAGCTGAAGTCATGAAGTCAGTATCATTGTCTGCAGGCAGTCTCTAAACACAGTGGGCTGTTGCAGGAACAAGCTCTTGAACCACCTCCCCGCTGCCACAGATCCTCTGCTCCTACTGTGAAGAGGTCTTCTTTCTTCACTGTTTTGGAATGGACTTTTCTTCCTCCTCACTTCTCTTCTACCCTTACTAGGGGTCTTAAGCAATAACCACTTTTTCGCTTCTTTTCATCAGTGATTGGTATGGGCTCAATTAAATGATCAGGTAAAATAGTACCCAAATGGAGACTATAAAATCAATAGCACTGTATAAGAATGCAGTTACATTTCAAATGTAAATTGTTCTTGTACCTTAGATCTTAAGGTTGCTATCCTGATACTATTGTACCTGCGAAATACTGCTTTTGCTTTGTGGTACATTTCCATCAAGGTAGACTTAAGCAATTTATCCCTCCAGGGTGTGGGTACACTGGAGGATTTACCACGGCTGATATGATTCGGTCATGAGGTGCAGCCGAGTGACCAAACCACACCAGTCGTGTTACTTCCTCCAGTGTACCCACACCCTGGAGGGATAAATTTATATTATACAATGGCAAATGTTGTTTCTTTAATGTTTTTTAACTATTTTCTAACTCACTGAGGTCCCTACACTTCGGAAGAGGATGTCATTTTGTAAACAATTTACCGCGGTGTTTTAGCGAAGCGGCAACAGGACAAATCGTGGCAGTTTCATTTGAAGTGAAAGCAACCAGATTAGCACGATATAAGGTTGGCTGGCACTTTTTCCAGTGGGTACACTGGAGGATTTATCACGGTGGCAATTGTGCCAGCCAACCAATCAGGATGCAGTATTTGGGACATTGGATTTACCACATTGTATAATGTTCGTTTAATTATGCCTTTAATAATCACCAGTAAAAAGAAGACGTGGTTCTCAAGTCACAGACAACTCTCTCAATTAGCCAAGGGATGTCTACAGAGTCCCATTTCTTCACAGAATAAATAGAAATGGAAAAGATGTGGGCATACAACAATCATTTAACATAAGCGCTAATGAACTGGGTGAGGGCAGAACATTTTTCTTTGTGCCATGGCATACACGAAATGTTAATGTATCTCAGACCAGTGTACATGAATATGGTATCTGACTAGACATACCAATAAAGATGATTTGTGTTAAACTCATGAAACGATAGCATGCTTCACTTGTGAAACAGCAATATGTTACAGCAGGCATTATAAAAGTGGTGGGAACAGAGCATTCTATTTGACTGGCATGTATTCTAAAAATTCTGTTAATGAAGGGGAAACACTCATGCAGTAACCTGTCCCTTAGATAAACTCAGACATTAGCCCCATTACAACTGATCAAGCTGCTACACATTGGTGTGGCTCATACTGGTGTCAGTCGTCACCTGATCATTTATGAGGCCAGTAGCCCATTTTACACAACACACTGCACCACATTTATCGATGCAGAGCAAATAAAATGTTACCTCTGTTGTCGTGTAGAGGCTCCCGGCACCGCATCTAAAGTGAGCGTTTGCTGAAATGAAGTTCCCTGCTTTTTTTATTGTGGTTCATCATTGCGTTTTGCAGTTTCACGCTGCTCACTGGTGCTGTCTAATCTGATGGCAGCTCTCACATTAGTAAGAGGATAGCCTCCTCGATTTCCCATGCTGCACTTCCCTACACATGGTCCTGGGGCTCACACTGTAAATATTGTACCCGAGTTTGGCTTTCTTTACCCAAGTTCAGCTAAATATATATTCAGATATTAGAAAGAAAGCTGAACTCTGAAAACTAGTTACTTTTTTGAAATGGAGGCTACAAGTTACTTTAAAAGTGCTCCGAAAGTGGAACCGTGATACTGGGCATGCACATATACATATTCATATCCGAGTATGTATAAGTGCATGCCCATTGCACAGTGTCACAGCTCCACTTTCAGAACACTTTCAACGTAGTTTGTAGCCATCATTTCAAAAAAGTAACTATTTTCCCAAGTTCAGCATTCTTTCAAATATCAGAATATATATTTAGTTGAACTTGGGTCCAATATGTAAATGGCACCACTCACCGCTGACCCTGCGTCCGCCACCCCCCACAGAAGTTTTGGGCTCTTGGCCAGCCAGAAAGATGGAAAAAAAAATGCTGGCACAGCCACAGGATCAGTGCACTCCTCTGTGATGTAGATTGGAAAAGTAGCAGTGCACAGGGAGTGGTGCGAGTAGTTAAGAACTGCTACGATTCAGTGCTGCTCTGTGTAAAAGGGGATAGTGTTGTACACCCCATACAGACATCAGCTTCCACACCAGCTTCTTCAGAGCTGCATTGTAGGAGTTTGCAGTACTTGAAACCACCTACACCAGTTCAGCTCTTCTGTCTGGGAGAGGAGCTGAAGAGTCACACTAGTTTGATGCCTGTGTAGCTTACAAACCCAGATGTGCACTGGAGTGGCTCTCCAAACCATCTGCACTGTTGTAGTAACGGCCAGTGTAAATGGGACTATGGGACACAAACTGTGGGGAAGCCTTTATTTCAGGACAAGAGGTAGTCCTCCTGCACAAACAAAACTCGTGGTGCTTTGTTCTACACAGAACATCCCCTTAGGAAGTCCCAGTGTACAACAAAGCACCATGGGTTTGATTTTTGTGGGAGGACTATGACTTGTCCTGTAATAAATTCTCTCTAATGTATTCTCACTGCGGGTGTGCTGCTTTTGTTTGTTGTATGTTTTAAAGTGGTGGCTGTGCCTCCTGCTTCTGCACATGGTGAAGGGAGGTCTTGGACTGATGGGTGCAGAGATTTTTGGTTGTTTGCGTCAGATAAACTGACAGTAGCTCAGCCTCTGGTCAAGCCTTTACTTCCCTCCCATCGACAGTTTGTATGCTGTGGACGGACCTTGCTACTTTAAGGATGCACTGGTTTACAGTCTGTCTCTCTCTCTCTCTCTCTCTCTCATATCATGCCACCCTCATTGGAAATTATAAGCTCCAGTCACGTGAACTTTGTTCTGAGATAGTGCATATAGAGAAATGTCAACATTCCCTACCCAGCAAACAAGGGTGAATTATGACTCCCATTTATGTTTTTACTAAAACCTGCAAGTGAAAAGAAGTCCGATTCCAGATATTCTAAATCCATGGGATTTGTCCTCTGATGAAGCTCGCTCATATTTTATGCTGATTGGCTTGAGCATGTGCAGAGCTTTAAAAGGAAAAGTCACACTGCAGTTTCCCAGTGGACATATAAAAGTACGTTATCTCAAAAATGTTGCCAAACAGAGTAATAATTCTATTTGTGTATTCCTTCTTAAACTTAATATAGTTGGCTAAACTATTATGAACAGCTTGCAAATGAGTATCCTGTCCTTTTCTCGTGTGAATGATCATGTCATAGATTTCTCTCTCCCCTTTCCCACACACCAATTGATCCTAAATGATAGCAAGTACAAGCATTAAGAATTAAAAGATAACAATGGTTTAAAGACTACTCAGAAATGCATTCCTTTTAAGTGGAAATTCAGAATGATCATCATTTGAGGTATTGAAAAATTTAGATGTGGGTTAGCCCAGTTTGATTCACACTGTCCCTTTGAGGGAGATTTAGCCTATGTCATTGTGCATCTCAGACAGACTTATTTAAACGTGAGCTGTCAGTTGTTCTTATTAGGCCTCGAAATAGCAAGGTATGTGGTGCTGTTTGGCAGGCAGAGCACTGCCGGTATGTAGTTTTCATTAATGAAACTGCGAGGGTGACCCTGCGCTCCTCGGGGTTAACGGCTTCCTTGAAATAAAAAGCCCTCAAATGCTACACAAGTGTTGACGTAACTGGAGTTCTGTCAGTTTAACCACAAGACTAGAAGCCGCCTTAATTATTAAATGAAAGGTTTCTAAACTATAATCCGGGTTTGTTTAATGCTGTGCAGCTGCTTTTTATTTGGGTTAGATCAAAACATTGCAGCAGGAAGATAAACTCACTACTTTGCTATTAACCACAGCCCATGTGGTAGGCAGTTATGCATGCAGTTCACCTCTGTTTAGAGTGTTGGAGTACCTTTTCTTTTCTTTTTTTTTTTTTTTTTTTGCAAGTTTCCAACCGTCAGCCATTCAGCTTTCCTCCTGAGGCCCACAGATGATAGATAGCAAGGGATAGAAGGAGCAGTTTATCTTCAGCCCTGCATATCTCTGAGGTGGAGCTGATGTTCTCGGAGGTGTAAGGTTGACCATTTGTGAGAAGAATAGGCTTGTGGTGTACCTGAGACTCGACAGTTACATAACAAAACAACTGTTCACAGACAGCATCTGCTGCCTTGAGGTGCCAGATGGGATTCAGTGACGCCTTCAGGGATTCCATTCTTTCACACTATGCAAACAGCTTGAGCTTTTTGCTATGTGCAATAATGTCGAACTGTATCAACAGAATACTTAAATTGTATACATGTCACAGAGATTGAAACTGGCACTGGATTGGCAAGATGCTAGTCAGTTTTGTATTGGGCTGTTACATTTTCCTTTAACTAGCTGCACTGGCTAGTAGTGGAGAAGGTAGCATTTCAGTAAGTACACTAATTGAGCCAATGGAATGTCTGTCCATAGTGGATTTTTCTCAGTCACTAGCCCTGCTGGCTAGTGACCGCAACACTTAATTTCGACCCCTACAGCACCAGGAAGGAAAAGGTTCATGTGACAGGACCCTTTCTTGATGAACTGTTCCCTCATTTCCTCCTCTGTTTGTTCATAGAGTGCCATGGTTTTGTTTTAGATACTATAGACTGCTGCACGATTTAGACTTTCACTTGTCATTGATGTAGCTTCAGTGTTAACATTCTGTGTGAGTTGTATTAAGTAGGCAGGTGATGGGCTGACATAAGTAGGAAATTTCATCATTGTCTAAATCTGGGACAAAATTAGCTGCCCTCAATGATTTGCATAGTTACAGGTTCCATGAATAGTTTGTTATATATAAATAGCACACATGTATTTTGTTTGTATCACTTACTGTTTTTGTGTTTTGTTTCTAATTTAATCTGTTCCCTGGTGCAGCTAAAAATGGGACCTACCGGCCCACTCCACTTTTCCCGGTTTAACAAATAAATAAATTAAACATTCATAGGAGAATTTATTCCCAAAGATGCATATTGTTAGATTGAGCTATAAGTGTGTGTGTGTGTGTGTGTGTGAGATAGAGATGCAGTGAAGTTAAATTTCACCACCAAAGTTCTGGCAAAGTTGGAAATTTTGCATGAACTATTTTGTGAATTTCGCACAACTCACGAAATATTCTGCTACTGCAAAATTCCACCCACAAAATGCAGAATTTCGCCCGCGCAGTGTGGAATTTCACCCGTGAATGGAAGAATTTCACCCATGAGTGGCAAAATTCCACCACTCACAGGCAAAATGTCACACTTTGCACCCACAAAATATTTAGTGAATTCTGTGAGATTCACTAAATATATTGCAGAGCGAAGTCTGCGAACTTCACCTATCTCTAGTGTGTGTCTGTATCTATCATATTTTACTGGGTGCTTTCTGTGCCATCATGTCTGCTACTGATATCTGCCAAACAGTGCTGACCCTTGTGGTGTAAGAGAGTTTTGGGCTCCTACAAACTGCAAGGGCTACCTACTTTTGAACTGTATTTAGGGTGTACTCTCATCAATTTATGGTTTTCTGGACTCAAAAGCTCCCTAGTTATTTTTGAACTGTTTCTTTATGATGTTGAAAATGCTGTGCTCTTCTGATCTAGTGGGGTGAACGTTGGCTGTCCTGATGGCCACTACAGATTGCCTCTCACCAACACCAGGCTGTTTAGACAGTCATAATACTCAGAATGCTGCCTTTTCTTTCTCGAATCCAATTGTTGGAGAGGACAAGCCGCCAAACTGTACTCTGTATCTGGGACAAATCCAAATATCATATAACACACTACCTAACTGAATCCTCCTTTTCATGTATCACGGAGATGTCTCTTGTTAAAATATTTTGTTAAGGTATGGCAACATCTCCTCTGTATTACCTTATCTGGGGATATTGAATCTAACCCCCCCAGCTCTGCCAAGCCCACTTGCTCTCCCTAATGGTTCTGTACTAAAGGTTTAAAAGTTGCCTACTTGAATGTACGCAGCCTCACGGCCAACTTTGCTGAGCTGGAGTCTTGGGTATCTCAATACACTCCTGATATTTTAGTGTTAACTGAGACTTGGCTAAAGCCTACTGTCCCCATCTTCATGTGTGGATTAGAAGGCTATAAGCTCATCAGGACTGATTGTCCTTCCTCTAGGCGGGGAGTTGCATTTTACTTTAAAGAACACCTCAGTCTCACTGCTCGAACTGTTAAGGCCTAACTGTGCCTGTGATGCTCTCCATGTGGTACTTGTCCTTGGGAACATGAAAAAATTACATATCATATGTGTCTATAATCCCCCTAAAAATGATATAATCAGGTTAACCGATATCATACACTGCCTGACCTCCCTGACGGGGAAAAAATAATTTGTCTTCCTGGGTGATTTCAATCTCATTTGGTTAGGGAATAACTCTGGTATTTTTGTTGCTGACTTGGGAAGCTTCACCTGTTTCAGCTGGGCTTTTGGATATCACTAAATAGCAAACACCAGTCCCTCATAGACTGGATTCTTACCCATAGAAAAGAATGGGCACTAATTGCTGGTATGCTACCAGACTCCATTGGCGACCACTCGCCAGTTTTCTGCATCTGGGAAGCTCAAACCCAGAAGCTCCCACCCAAAGACATACTAATTGGGGATTTTTCTTAACTGAACATTGGGGCCCTTAATGCTGATTTACACCTAACTAACTGGTCCCCACTATATTAGACATCTGACATACAGTAGATAATGCCTTCAGTTTCTTTGTATCCACTCGCCAGGCACTCAAGACGAGCATGTTCCCTTCATAAAGCATAGGGTTAGAGGCACAGTGACAAGATGGTTGCATAGTGAACAACTTGCATCCATTAAAATGAGGGACAAAACCTGGTCCAGATTTAAAAATTCAGAGTCTCCTGCTGACTGGGTAGACTGTAGGAGACCAAGAAATGAGTGTAAAAAAAGCAATGCGAGCTGCAAATAGTGCCTACTGCAAACAGTACCTCCAGGCATCGATCAGAGATTCTCGTAGCTTTTGGAGCCACATAAAGGTTTTCGTAGGACAAGGTACAAACCCCTACCATATCTGACATGACACTGGATGGCACAAACTGTAATAATATTGTCAAACACCTTCAACTCTCATTTCTTTGACCTCTCCAAATACACAAAGCTGTCCGGCACAGTTCCTGAACTTAACTCCACTGTAGTGGAACCAGACTCCCCTCCTCTTAACCTAGGTACTGTCATCAAAACTGAGGTGCTACGTCACTTGAAGACTATCCTACTACATCTCTTGAAGACTATCCCAGTATGTGGTAGTGCAGGGTCAGATGGTCTATTACCCAGATTCCTCAATACTGCTGCTCCTGTCATAGCTGCACTGATCACAAGGCTGTTCAACTTGTCCCTTTCCATTGGGGCAGGGCCTAAGGTCTGGAAGGTTGCCAGAGTGATACCAAGTGTATGGATAATTACCACCCCATAGCCATCCTATCTCTACTCAACAAGCTACTCAAGAAACTCATGGCATCCCAGGTGACAGAAAACCTCCAGCTGCATAATTTATTATCCCTGGCACAGCATGGTTTCAGGCAGGCACATAGTACATCCACTGCCCTCATCCAATGTATTAATGATGTCAAGTTGGCCCTGGATAAAGGCATGCTTACAGAGGCTGTTTTCATTGACCTATTTATTTTAATTTTATTCATTTATTTATTTAAGATCTCAGATTAACCTTTGAGTATAGGCTCATTACATAGTTTCCACGTCAGGGTCATACAGTAGAAGACGAACAACAGCTTACGGATATGCTGTAAGAAAGTTAACAACAATTAAGGTGATAAGCAACAAGTTACATGGCAGTGAGAAGTAAAGAACACTGTATACAAGTTACATGGCAGTGAGAAGTAAAGAACACTGTATACAAGTTACATGGCAGTGAGAAGTAAAGAACACTGTATACAAGTTACATGGCAGTGAGAAGTAAAGAACACTGTATACAAGTTACATGGCAGTGAGAAGTAAAGAACACTATATACAAGTTACATGGCAGTGAGTAAAAGAACACTATATACAAGTTACATGGCAGTGAGAAGTAAAGAACACTGTATACAAGTTACATGGCAGTGAGAAGTAAAGAACACTGTATACAAGTTACATGGCAGTGAGAAGTAAAGAACACTGTATACAATGGGACCAGATACTAAGAGTGATAAAAAAGGGGGAGAAGAGGGTGAACGGAGGGAGGGGTTGGCTCAGGAGAAGATGGTCAAGAGAGAAAAGACAGACTGCAGAGAGGGAAGTGATACAAGAATCTGACCAGATGGTGGGCCTCGTCAAGGGAGAATAAGGATGCTTATACGATGCATACTGGCAATACCAGTAGCAGGTGAGGGTAAAACAGAGGTGCAAGGTAATTTGGCCTAACCAAGGTGTTTGACCTTGTAGACCATGCCTTGCTACTATCTAAGCTGACCACCTTGGGATTCATATCTGCTGCTACTACCTGGTTTGTGAGCTACCTCACTGGTGGGCATCAGTTTGTAGAAATGAATGGAGCAAAATCTTACCTTTTCCTTAATAATTTTGCTGTCCTCAAGGATCCATACTTGGTTCTTTGCTGTTCACTTTATTTCTCAACAATCTGCCCACAATGGCTGGCTCTTGCTCAACCCTACTTTATGCAGATGACCTAGTACTTGGTATTGTACACTAGTGCCACAGATATATCTAACATCAACTCAAAGCTAAATGTCTATTTTGATTCCATTCAGTCCTGGTTAAATCACAATAGACTCCTGATGAACACACACACAAAAAAAAAACACTTGCTATGCTATTTGGTTCAGCACCAAGAATCGGGGCCTCTCCTTCTGCCCTTACCATCTACTGTTCAGCAGGCTCCCAGCTAGAGGTAGTAGACTTCTTCAAATACCTTGAGTCACCTTAGACCCTGCTCTGGATTTTAACCTGCATCTGCCAACAATCTGTAAGACAGTAAATACGAAGCTTGGTCTCGCCTACAAAATTATGTATGCACTAACCACAGTCACTAGATTGGCTAGTTCCCAGGGTGTCCTATGACCTAGTCTCACCTATGGGCTGGTACCCTACTTGGAGGCAAACAAATGGGTCCTGAATAAATGGAATACATGTTACAATGACATTTGTCACTTTGCTTTTTCTCTGCCCCGGCTTACCCATCACTGTGCCCTCTACTTGAGTCTGGGTTGGCTCTCCCAACTCCTTATCGTCTTTTCACCACTGATAATAATATTAGAACAGGTATACTAGCTACCCTGGCCAACATGGTAAAGCACGCTTTACAAACCTACCCCTTGCAGTCTACTGATAGGTCACTACCGGTTGTCCTAAAATGTGCTACTAAGATGAGTGAACAGGCTTTCTCCACATTTTCTCCCAAGCTCTGGCTGAGGATAATTTACTTTTGGCCATGACATATCTGCCTAACATTTCTGGTTGTAGGAGCCCCATAGATACAAGGAAATGTATAATGTATATTTTTGACAATTCTGTGTCTAGCTGTGGATCACATATTTTTCAATGCAGATTTGAACAGTGCAGGGTTTGTTTGTTTTCTAGACTGTCTTTCCAAGTGTTGTCTCCATCCAGTTTGTATGTTTTCATATGTCGTAGAGTGTTCAGTGCACACAGTAGGAAAACAGTGTGAGATTGACAAAATATGGTCATTTCATGATTTACTGCACTTGGTCATTAAAATAATTTTAAACTAGATGATCATACTGAGCTGCAGGCAGATAATTTCCAGATATGTCATTGGGGGGGAGGGGGAGACAAGGGAATAATGCCAAAATACGGTGCAGTGGTGTAAAGAGAAATACCAACAGGAAAAGAGGCTGAGTAAGAGGTGTTCAGTGAAACATTACACTTCATAAAAATTGGACTCTGTAAAAATAATAAATTGTACTCCTGTACTAAGAGGAGTGGAAAAAAATCAATGCATTGAAACTGCAGTTTATATACATACAGAAATTATAGGTAATAATATAAAGTAAAAATATGAGAAAAACAATTAAACAGGAATTACTGTAATCAGTGCCAAAGGGAGAGGTGCTGCAAACAAAACATTAAGGTGGCAGCAGGTCAGGGCAAAAAAGTCAACAATAAAAAGCGTGGGGGCAGAGAATTAGATCTGTAGGTGAGTGGTGGATAGAGGAGTCTAACAGAAGACAGCCTATTACATAGACGTCCCTGCAAAGAGCAGAAAAAAGGATCAGGTCAGAGTTTCTGAAGCAGTAGAAGGAGGGAAGGGGATATGACAAGATTAAGTTGAGGTAGCAGGGAAGAGTCCCAAACCAGAAACTGGCAATAAGGGAGATGTGAGAGTTGGCACCTACCCTCAAGATAGGGGAGTGAGAGTGAGGAATAGAGGCAACAAGCTGGCTGCCAGTGCAGTGGTAGTTCTGCCACTCCTGATGCTAGAAACCTGGGGTCGGGAACGAGCCTGGGTCGCTGGAGGATGGGCCGGGGGAGGATGGCTGAGTGTCCCATGGATGCTCACTTCCTCAAGGGTGGGAGGGCTTCTGGTCTCAACTGCAGTACTTCCACGTGGGTGACCACAGGTGGCAGTGCAGCCTGGAGCCAGTATTTTTTTTGGGGGGGGGGAGGCTGGAGCGTCATCACTGTGATGCTGCGGTGTCAATGGCATTTCCCCCATGACACTCGAGGGTGGGGAGAAAAAGGAAACCTCCCCCGAACCGCACAGGATGCCAGCCCCCTCATGCCCTGCCACAGGCCCCATACCTCTGACTGTGGCTACTGCTCCCCAGCCAAAGCTCAAATCTGTCCCAAGGTAAGAGGCCAGTCCCAGGTAGCTCTTCCCAATGGGGGAGGCATTCACAGGGAACAAGGAGTGAGGTAAGCCCCAAGGAAGGTGGGTGATGGGGTGGAGGACCAAAACGAGCCCGGTTAGGAGCTCAGGGGAGAAAAGAATACAATGATTAACAACAAAATAAAAGCAGCAGTAGAGAGCACATTAATGAATGCAAGGAGGGCTGTCAAGGGTGATGTGATGGAAGGAGTGGAATTAGAGGGTCCAGGAAGAGGGAGGTGATCCTCCCTCTGTATAATGCCCTGGTCAGGCCACATCTCGAGTACTGTGTGCAGTTCTGGAGACCGCACCTTAAGAGAAACATAGCACTGCTGGAGAGGTCCAGAAGAGCGTGACCAGGATGATCCAGGGCATGGAGGGTAGGCCTTATGAGGAGAGACTGGAGGAGCTCAAACTGTACGCACTGGAGGAGAAGAGAGATGGGGGGACATGATAGAAGTCTTTAAGTATGTAAAGGGGATCAACAAGGGTGGAGCAGAGTAAGTGTTCAGGCTTAAAGGGGGAACAACCAGGGTGACAGTGGAAGCTGGGGAGGGGGGAATTACAGGAGGGGAGCATAGGAGACACTACTTCACTGAGAGGGTGGTGAAGCCATGGAACGCACTGCCCAGGAGACTGGTGGAAGAGGGCACAGTGGAGGGATTCAAGAGGAGGTGTGACAGGTACCAGAGGAAGCTGAAGCCGAGGAAGACCCTCTCTGGGGGTGGGGGGGTGAAGAAGCGAGCACCCAGTAGGGGTCTGTCTACCGAGCAGACACGATAGACCATGAGGCCTATTCTGCTGGCTTTTAGTATGTTAGTATGGATAAAGTGAATATGGAGGCAGTGCTTATACACCACATCTCCATAGTCTAATGCCAGCAGGATCCTCTTAAACAATCACACAGCTTGGGGGGGTGATATAGACTTTGTTCCTGCAGAACGCTCCATCTTTGGGAAGGAGCATCATGTGGATGGCATCAGTATAATAAAAGTCTATTTGAGTGGGGGGTAACCCTTGGTTCTGGGGACATGGATATGTTGTTCAATCCACACTTACTGGCAGGTTCCTTGCTGCTTTAAATCTTGCCGGAAGGTTTTCAAACCGGCTCCTCCCACCCACCCTGGTGGTAAAACTCTCGGCTCTGCGTTTTAAGCCTGGATCCTAACTCATCGGTTAATCCAAAACTCATTTTAAAGTTTAAAAGACTTCGGTCTTTCTTTTCCCTCGCGACTGCGATGGACAAATCAACTCCTGGATTTTGGCGGTGCCCTTGTGGGCAGAAAATGTCTTGGACTGATCTGCACTCCACGTGCATTTACTGCCTTGGCCTCTAACACGATCCGCAGGCCTGTGAATTGTGCAAGTCCTTTTTTGGTCAACGTTCTCGAAGACCGTGCTGCCAGGCTTCAACTTGGGTGCCCCGAGAGACGTATTTCTCCAGTTAAGTCGAAGGAGGCCCATTGTGCGGTGTCCGGCAGCGGGCTCAGCTGAGCAACTCGAGCAAATGATCGTCTTAGAGGAGGAGGCAGCCCAGGCTGCATCTTCTGCTTCCTTGGTCGCGGCATTTATCCCGCTCCCCTCGGGCTCCTCCTACTCTGCTTCTTTTAAGGAGCTTTGTCAATCCCTATCTACTAAAGGAGAGGGGCCATTGGGACACTCCTCTTGGTCCAAGAAAAAGGACTCTAAAGTTAAGTCCCACCATCGACGTTCATGGGAGCGGGAAAGGTCCCCCTTCCTCGGATAGTCGACACTCGACTTCGGTCGAGGTTGCAGCTAAGGCCGCTGGCTTCACGGTGTCCCCATCAGGTCAGCTGGCCGAGACTCCCGTCGATGCAGTCGAGATTTTTCTCGACCCCCGTCGGACAGGCTGTCGACTAGAGAAGCCGACAACCCATCTTCGCAGGTTCCCCCCCTGTGCCGGAGTCCCCGGTTAAGGTCCCTGAGCCGAGGGAGGAATCAGTTTCTCCTGCTCCCTCCCAGACCTACCCTCGGAAATACTGAGGGTCTCTGTCTCGGACCTCCTCTCGGTCCAGCTGATCCCGCCGACAATGGCAGTCTCGGTCTCGGCACTGAGGGAAGCGGGGGCACCGCTTGTCCTCGTCCTCCTCGGAGGATAGGCTCTGGCGCAAGTTGCGTCGGCGCTACGAGGATCTTATGTGGCAGCAGCTCCTTTTGTCCGGGAGCAAGCCGACTCCATCACCTTCCCCGGCCATTAAGTGGCTGTCACCTGAGCAGCCGAAACAACCCCAGCGCCGGTTGTTCGGCCAAAACCAGCTGCACCACCCATCGTGGTGGAACCCCTGTCTCCACAACCAAAAACTGGGGCCCCGATCAAGGATTCTCAGTCCGGTCATGGGTTGCCCCCTCGGTTGTCAGTCACCCTCACTCCCGATCACCCTCGGCAGGTGGAGGGTGGCTCAGGCCCTTGGCAGCTGTTTGCAGACTCCTCGGAGTCTGATGATGACTCTTCCCTGTTCTCCAGGCCTCTCGGCCTGGAGCCTTCTGGGGGACAGTCGGTGTACGAGAGCCCATCCTCATTCATGGGATTACTTTGTCTCATCTCAGAATCTACTGGGATGAAGCTCGAACCCATGTCTAAGTGGGCCAAGTATCCTCTCACGGAGATACTGGACTGAAGGGATTCTCCTACGGAGGTCTTTCCTGTGGCCGAAGCCATTGTTGGCCCAGCCCTGGAGCTATGGCAGTGGCCGGCTTCTTGTCCAGCTCCCTCGGCCAGGATGGCCAGGAAGTATGCCGTTCCCACCGGCTCACTCTCTGGATTCTCGGAGCCCCCCTCTACGGAGGGGTTGGTGACAGACAGTGTTTTCCAGCACTCCGGAAATGCTCGGGACGTGGACAAGCCACTGGATAAAGAGTCCAAGAAACCGGACTATTCCGGGTGTAAAGTTTATGCTGCGTCCTCCTTAGGCCTTCGTCAGGCTAGTTTCGCTGTACTGATGGCACACTTTTTCCAGGCCCTTTTGGGCTCCCTGGATGAGGTGATTCCTCATCTCCCGGCTGACCTCCAGACTACGGTCAAGCAGGTGCAGGATCAGGGAAGGGCGGTGGCAAAGCAACAGCTCCAAACTGCTCTCGACATTAGAGACTCTTGTGCCCAGTCAGTAGTGGCCGCAGTGGCCATGCGCCGCAGAGCTTGACTGCGTATCTCCACCTTCATGGAGGATACCCAGCACAAGCTGGCAGACGTTCCTTTCTTGGATACCGACTTGTTCGGTCCCGGCGTGGAGGGTCACTTGCAGAGGATCGAGAAGTCCAGTGCCACCTTGGACTCAGTCACGTCTGCCCAGAAGAACAAAGGCTGCCAACAGCTCTTTTGGCCTTCTGCCCCTGTGGCATGTCCGGCCCAGCAACACCAGCATCAGGACCAGCAGGCTCACACTTGGTGCCCCAAAGCCAAGCCTGCAGCTTCCTCCAGCAGGAAGCTGGGAGGAAAAGGCCCAGGAGGTCCCTCAGCCGGTCCTTCTTCCAAGCCTGCCCAGTGATGGGTTGAGGGGTGTCACCCCCAGCCTCTTCACTCCCTCCTGGGTTCTCCCCCATAGGGGGGACGGCTCCGCCACTTCTTTTCCACCTTGTCCACTATCACTGCGGACCACTGGGTATTGGAAGTGGTAGAGAAGGTCTGTCTCTGGAATTCAAGCAGGCCCCACCCTATTGGGCCGTCGCCCCACGGGGGGCTATGGGGTCCGCAGCCTCTCTGTTGGCCCATCGAGCCGAGATTGTTCTGCTCCTCCAAAAGGAGGTGATCAGGGAGGTAGTGGATCCTCCACCAGACCCAGGGTTTGTGTCCAGGTATTTCCTGGTCCCAAAACTGATGGAGGAGCTGGCGCCCCATTCTAAACCTACATGACCTGAACAAGTTCCTAAGGTCCCAAACCTTCAGGATGGTCACTCTGGCACAGATCATTCCATGCTTGGAATGAGGCATATGGTTCTTTTCTCTGGACCTCCAGGACGCAGTCTTTCACGTCCCAATCCGTCAGTCCCACAAGCGATTCCTTCACTTCAGAGCGGAGAGGTCCCTTTATGAGTTCCGGGCCAAGCCCTTTGGCCTCTCTCCAGCTCCCAGGGTCTTCACCAAATGCATGGCAGTGGTGACAGGATTCCTGTGGCGCTGAAGGGTCTGGGTGTACCCTTACCTGGATGACTGTCTGATTGCAGCCCCCTCCAGGCTGGAGGTGGAGGGGTCCAGGGATCTGGCCCTCCAGGTCTGCTCTCAGATTGGCCTCCTCATCAACAAGGCCAAATTGGAACTTGTGCCAATGCAGGCGATTCAATTCATCGGGGCAGAGCTCGACTCTCTTCGAGCCAGAGAACGATTCCCGGCGGACAGGGCCGAGGTTCTCTCCTCCTTTGCCCATTCATTTCTGGTTGGGCAATTGCACTCTGCCCTGGACTTCCTGGGCCTCATGGTGACCTGCACCAGCGTGGTCCAGTGGGCCCGCTGGCACATGCGTCCCCTTCAGTGGGGGCTGGCCCACCAATGATCACAGTGCTCCGGTCCTCTGGACCAGCCAGTGACGGTGACCCAGGAGATGTGAAACGCTCTCCAGTGGTGGATCATTCCAGCTCATCTGCAGAAGGGCATCCCATTTGTCCGCCCCAAGCCGACGGTCATTCTAATGACCAATGCCTCTCTGATGGGTTGGGGTGCCCATCTGGGGGAGCACAGAGCGCATGGCCTCTGGTCCCCTCAGGAGTCTCGGTGCCACATCAACCTGCTGGAGCTTCGCGCGGTCCAACTAGCCTTCACCACCTTCGCTCCGTTTGTACGTGATCAAGTGGTCCAGGTCCAGACGGATAATACCACGTCCATGTACTACCTAAACCACCAGGGCAGGATGCACTCCTTGCCCCTATGCAAGGAAGATCTCTGCACTTGGTCCCTCGTGAGCAGACTGGAGGCGAGTCTCCTAGCCATCCATGTGGCGGAAGCCTCCAACACTCTGGCCAATGCCCTAAGCCAGATAGGTGCTGCGTCTCACAAGTGGTCTCTCCTGCCGGAGGTAGTACACGATCTGTTCTCCCACTGGGGCACACCTTAGGTGGACCTGTTTGCCTCCAGGGAGAATGTGAAGCTGAGGCTGTTTCATGCCTGCCCCCCTCAGCAGGGCTCGCTGCAGGGGGATGCCTTCTTGAGGTCGTGGACCCTGGGCCTCTTCTACACCTTTCCCCCATCTCCCTTGATCCACAAGGTGCTTCTCAAGGTGAGGAGAGGACAAGGCGCAGGTGATTCTGGTAGCCCCAGACTGGCCCCACCAGTTCTGGTATCCAGATCTCCTCAGCCTCAGCTCCAGGCTCTCAAGGCGGCTTCCAGCCTGCCCGGACCTGATCTCAGTCAACCAGGGGAAGGTACTTCACCCGGACCTTCAATCCCTGCACCTGACAGCCTGGTTCCTTAGTGGCTAGAATTCCAGGCCTTGGGTCTTTCCGACGAGGTCCTCAACGTCGTTGAGGCATCCCATAAGGAGTCGACCAAAAAATGCTATGCCTTCAAACGGAGGAGATTCTCCATTTGATGTCAGGATAAGAGGTTGGACCCTTCCTCCTGCTCCTTGGCCAGCATTCTGGACTACCTATGGTCCCTTTCTTAGCAAGGGCTTCAGTCGACGACCCTTAAGGTGCATCTGGCAGCCATCTCTGCTTACCGGGTATGGGCCAGAAAGCAGTCGGTAGCGAAGGAGAAGGTGGTCGGGTGCTTTTTCAAAGGCCTTGATCACATATCCCCTCTGGTGCGAGAACCTCCACCTCCGTGGGATCTACTACTGGTATTGGCTAAGCTCATGGGCAAGCCATTTGAACGATGCACAGGTGCGATATCTCCCACCTGTCATGGAAGACCACCTTCTTGGTGGCTGCTACGTCAGCTACAAGGATGGGAGAGCTCCAGGCACTTTCCATCGAGTCTCCTTATCTGGTCTTCCACAGGGACAAGGTTGTCCTGTGCTACACACCCAAAATTCCTTCCGAAGGTGGTGTCGGAGTTTCACCTTAACCGGGTGTTGACTCTGCCGGTGTTCTACCCCAATCACAGCTCGGAGGCCAAATATAGGCTCCATACTCTGGACCCTAGAAGAGCGCTCTCTTATTATAAGGAGCAGACGGCTGAAGTTCGGGGAGAGGTTCGCCAGTTGTTGGTCACCTACGCTGAAGCCGCACCTGGCAGACCTGCAGCCAAGTGGACAATAGGCAGGTGGGTCACCTCTTGCATAGATCTCTGCTATAGGTTGGCAGGCATGGAGCCTCCCAAAGAGATAAGAACTCATTCTACCCGCCATACCACTGCTTCGGTGGCTGCTTCCAGGGACGTCGCTATCCAGGAGATCTGCAGGGCTGCTACCTGGAAGTCAGCACACACCTTCATTACCCACTACCACATCGACCTTGAGTCACGCCGGGATGCTGGTTTTGGGACCTCTGTTCTCCAGTCCTTATTTCCTAAGTAGGGGGTGTTTGTCTTGCCTCCCTCCTCCCAGAGAACTGCTAGGAGTCTGACAGTAAGTGTGGATAGAACAACATATACATGTCCCTAGAAATACAGGTTACTCACCTGTAACAGGAGTTCTAGGAATGGTATATGTTGTTCATCCACACAACCCACCCGACCTCCCCGGCTTTGACGCACAACCTGGCTTCTAGCGTGCTAGATCTGGTGTCATGGGGCGGAGCCGAGAGTTTTACCACCCGGGTGGGTGGGAGGAGCCAGCTTGAAGACCTTCTGGCAAGATTTAAAGCAGCAAGGAACCTGCCAGTAAGTGTGGATGAACAACATATACCATTCCTAGAACTCCTGTTACAGGTGAGTAACCTGTATTTACTTCATCGGTACCAGATCTGGTAGTTCATCCTGAAACCTTTATACCTTACCCTCTTCCTGGTGCTACTCTGCCTTATTTCCTTATTAGAAAATTTCCCTGTATCTCAACTAGATACAGGTTATCACAAATAGAGAGATGCTCCCTGTAGTACCTCTCACAGATTCTCCTACCCAGTGGGATCATGTCCTTTGAGGGAGTGCAGGCAAACTTTGGCCTGAGGCACATGGAATTTTATAGGTCACTTCAAGTCAGTCACTATGTCCAGTCACTACCATTGGAACCTGGAATTCAACAGCCCACCCGGCAATTATACAATACTTTCTTTCCTTCTTCAAAGCCAAATTCTCCTTGCACATCATCGCCCATATTTGTAAAGCCTTATAAGCAGCAGTAGGTGAGGACTCTGTGGACATAGCTCATAGATGAGAGGGGGCAATTAGCCCTCTGCTTACCCTGGAGAACTGGAACTGGTCCTGTCTAGCCTCCTCTAACATAACACAGTCACACCAATGGAGGTAGTATGGCTGAAAAGAGATAACTAGATACTTCAAGACACCAATAGTAACCGCATGTTACCAGGCTACCTGCTTGGCATCATGCTGGCATACCTGCGGAGAGATAAGTGTGAACCAGACGCACATTATGTGGGCATGCCTCGTGCTTCAAACCTTTTGTGGAGCTGGAAGCAGAACTTGCTGAGCTTTTTGGAAAACCACTCCCAGTGACTTCTGAACTGTACCTACTTAAGTACCCCATGGAATTTAGAGACCCAGACACCAAGTGCCTTCTGGGTATCCTGATTACAGCAGCCAAGAAAATTATGGCGAGACTATGGTTAATGCCACAGTCGCAGATATCCCTTTCTGGTGCAAGTTACTACTGTGGGTCAAATCTATACAGTGGAGAAAATCATTCATTCAGTGTGATCACACAGACAACTTTAACTCCCAATGGAATGAGTGGCTGCTACATGTCATGAGCAAAGGCCCAACGGTGGTCCCACAGATATGAACAGCCCCTGGCTCCCAGGACTGGTGACTTCTTAACTAAACTTCCTTTCATATGAAGGTGCTGCCTACATACATAACCCACCTGCATATTAAGCTGGGGACCACAAGCTCCAAAGTATTGGTGAGGGCCAAAGAGTCATCATGCCCTATCACTACTCCTAGGGCTTGGGTCTTCCTCTTCTCTCCCCCCCCCCAACCTGCACAACTTTTGAGCTCAGACGGGCCACCCAGCTGCACCCATCAACATTAAACACCCTAACTTCCAACCTCAAGAGGCCTTCCCTTAACTGCATTGTAGCCTTTCTGAAATGGTTGTGCTCGTCTGGTTGAGGCCACTCTATGCTGAACTATGTACTGTATAAATCCATGATCAGCCAGCCCAGCAGAGGAACCAAAAGCAAAATACGCTGTGCCTTCCACATACATCTGAATGTATGAGGAGGCAAGGTGGGTATGCTGCCCCCCCTCAGCTAAAGGTGGGTATACTCTCCCCCCTCAACTAAAGGTGGGCATACTGCCCCCTCAACTAAAGGTGGGTATACTCTCCCCCCTCAACTAAAGGTGGGTGTACTGTCCTCCTCAACAAAAGTGGGTACACTTACTGTTATCCCTAAAGACAGAAGGGGTTTACTGCTACCCCCCACCTAAAAGTAAATAAAACAAAAAGTTACTATACTCAGTAAATCCTAGGTATACTGTCCTCTGCAGCAGTTGAGCTAGAAGTAGGCTAAAACAAAGCTCATGATCATGACTTGGGATTAGTACTTGAAAAAGAAAAATACGTTAATATGTGCTGTAAGAATTGCTTACCACACCCTTGGAGAGATGACATTCATTTCAGGACCCCTCACAAACAAAAATCAAAATGTATATTTTAAACAGAAGGTTAACACACACACACACACACACACACACACACACACACACACATACACATACACACACAATGTAATTTTCAGAAAAGTGCACAAAGTGCGATACCCTAGTTAAACAAAATGCGTTCTAAGAAAAATGAAGGGTGTAGTTCATTTTGCCTGAAAAGAGGATGTACTTAGCATGAAGTGTTGCCTAGCTCAGAGCATGAAAATACAGTACGTCAAGCATTGCAGCTCGAGCATAGCAGAGAAGAAGCCACTGTAAATACGCTCCCTTCTTATCTGATGCTTGAGGGGAAATATGCTGTGGCAGAGATAAGTGTCTACAGGTAGCTGCAGCAGCAGGAGTCATGAGAAATCGAGCTCACCACGATAACACCTGACACATGCAAGTGGTGCTACACGCCTGACCTCTTGTTTTTGGTTGTTTGTCTTTTTGTTGCACAGTGTGTAGGTTTGATGCGAGGCAGCTTCTTCCCCCGCACTGAGGTTAAATTTAGTTTCAGGTATTGTAGGCTGACAGGAAAGAGCATCTGTCACTCCTTTTATTTACTTCTGTGTCCTGTATTATGTTTTTATTGTGCCAAAAAACATATGCAAATTAGGCAAGGATTAAGGGATGCCTTATTTTTTTTTTATTGTTTTGGAGCATCTGTGGATGCCTCCAAGCATATTCAACCTCTTCTGCAGAAAGAGAAATGATCTCTTTTACATGGGCCAAAACAGTTTTGCAGCTACAAGTTAACGGAGCTAGTGACTTGAAATCCACTGGCCCAGCCATTCCACTAGCCCAGCTAGTGGTGTACTTTATTTGAAATAACAACTCCAGTACTAATAAGGAGGGCCAGTTAAAGGAAAATTGTGCTGGTCTGGTAATTATCTACACCAGCATTTGGCCATTGCCAAGCTGCCAGTTTCAGACGCTCCATTAGAAAAGGGTCCCCATTTGATTCTCTCTCTTGTGGCAGACCTACACAGCCATTACAGCAGAGATATTCTCGATAATGGCAGGCAAAAACAACAAAAAAAAACCCATATTACTTTATCATTTTGACAATAGGAGTTCTTTTAATTAGACCCCCCCAACCCCTCTTCTTGGATGGGCATAATGCATCTATGGGCTCTGCAGTGCAGGAGTACATCTGGGTGCTTACTGGGGCTCTAGTTGTCTTACCTGGGAGAGACTGAGACTGTGTGCCCCTTAGGACAGATAAACAAAGGAATACTGATGCTCGCATTGCTCTGTCTAGGTAGGGTAATGGTGGACATGGGTAATACTGCCTCACCAATGACTACCTGCAGCTAGACATTATTTATTAAGCCACCTCTGCAACATGCCACAGTTGCATGTTTGTATTGGAGGTCTGGGTAACAAAGTACATGTAGTCTAACTATATCATATATTGTCTAATAATCCTGCACAAAGGATTATTTCCTTTTTCTTTATTTCTGCTGACCAACCGGATATAATTCCTCTGAGATTGAAGATGCCATTTAACCATGATGCTTTGCTGGGTTTTAAAGTGATGTGTTTCCAGGGTGAGACATGGAAACAGTATAGTTTGGGGGCATTCTTTGTATCCCTGTATCCTTTCCAAGGATCATACATGTTGCCATTCTTGCAGACTTCCTCTCCTCTTGTGTACGCTACCCCTGAGTGAATGTTTTCTTGTCTTGTAACTCTCAGTACTCTGATTAGAGGATAAGTGGGAAATTACACTGTTTGCATAGGGCCTGGGTAAATGGAGGTTATGTTTGTTTGCATTGGCAACACAAATGATATCCCACAGCACCTCTCGGGCAAGACTAGGATGTCAACACTGGCATCCTGCCCAATCTCCCCTAAGATTCCTTCTTCACCCTCCAACAGGGTATGTTTATAACCTGCTGTCAGAACTGCCAAAGGCCACCCTTATGCACATATTCCAGAATAAACAAAAGTAGGAGCAGGGCACATACCCCCATACCCCCATCCTGGTCACTGATCCAAAGAACTCTTGCTAGTCTGTTGAAGAATATTTTGCTAGTAGCAGGCATATGAGATTTTTTTTTTCTTTTTTTCTTAGACAATCTTTTGTGTGACATTTTTAGTGCTTTTCCCAATTCAGAAGCTCAAAGGTCTACCCATCACCCATCCCTTTGAAGAATAAGGGATAACATCAAATGAATTCATGATATTTACTCTTGAAGTACACAGCATATTATAGCTTGGATGTTTGATTCTTTAATGAATAATTTACAATGCCAGCAGAACAGTCTTTTTTTTCTTGTTTAGGCTTGCAGTGCAGATCCCCAGGAGTTTAAAAATTATTTATCTGAAAAAAAAAAATGGATTTGGCCTGGTCTGATATTCTATTGCACAGTAACTTTTAGTTGCACCAAAGTAAATGAGTTATCCCAAAGTGCTACACGCTGGAAACCATCTTTCCTGTAAGAGGGAAAAAAAATTCACCAACAGTCTGTTTTTTAATACCAAGTATCTTTTGTGAAGTTCTGCTCACCCTTCCTGACCAAAGATTACAGTGCAACAGCCAAGATGGGAAACATTTTTCAGGGACTGAGGTGCCAGCAAATGACTTAATTTTGATCTTGCAGCAGAATTTTCTCCAGGCAAGGTCCTGAAAAATCCACAGCAGGGACCAGTTGGCTTTCCAGACACAGCAGTAAAAGCACAAGGAGGGGTGTGTCAGAGTAAATCTTCTTTGTGCTGCCTTCATGTGTTGTAGGTCTGCATTATTCTTGGAGGATCAAATGGGAGCGCCTGTGGTTTTCATTTGCTGTTTGTTTACTTAGCAAGGTATAAAAACAAAAACTACCAAATGCTCAGGAGCTTTAATAACCTTGTTTCCTTTCGCCACATTGGTCATGGGTGATCATATCATCCACAGACTCAGCCTCGCAGTTCAAGAAGCCACATTGTCCCCAAAAGAGGTATTTTAAGTGCTATTACGCTTGCTGAAATATATATATTTTAACATATGACACTTGTTTACCAAAATGTTAGGATCCAACATGTAATGCATCTTTGGAAGAGGGAGGAGGAGACGCCAAGTACTGCTTTAATACTACCAGTAATTTCAAGCCTTTACATTGACTTGTTTTAGTCTATCGACAGAACAAGTTAAATCAGTTGTGCCCATAGGCTTGTGTCTATACAAGCCATTGAGTGCCACAATTCTTTTTAAGTGCAGCATTGTGAGGTGTTATATAGGACCTACTGTATTTAACTCAGACTGGGATTGTTATGTTGAAGAGATGCCCCCCCCCCGAGCTTTTCTGCTTCTACTTGGCAGCCGATGCATGCATGCCTTCTGAGGGTGTTCTAAGATTAACACCAGTGGAAATCACAGTGCACATGCACAGCTGCAGATCTGCTATTTCAGTGTCTGTTTCTTCACAGAGCAGAGAATAACAGTGCCAAACTCTTGCCCTGTCCACATTAGCACTTATACAGAGTTTTAAATAATTTTAACTCTGTTTAAAATGGTTTAAAAGCCTTTGTCCAGTAGCATGCTAAAACCCTGATCGTAGGAGGACTTTTGCACGGTTAGATACCAACAGTTACCTTCAAACCATGTTAATAGCATTGTGGATGCGAACCATGCTGTCAACATGGTTTAAGGCAACCTCTGCTGCACTTTTGTAGTTCGTATAATGCTGCCAAAATGAAAAAGGAATGATTCACTTGCGTCCTTGAGCTTGCAATGAGCACCTGAACAAAATACTGTGTTTTTGTTGCATCTGTTACCGCACCTAATCATGAGTATCTCGGCATGCATTGCAGCACCTGTAATGCTTTGCGGTACTGCTACATTCATGCCTGGTTACTCGAGCAGGCAAGCACAATGTCAGAGTGCAACATGGATGGACGCTTTGACAACCATGCTCAAGCGCGGAACTGAAAATTTTTTTAAAAACATTTTTTTAAATTAATGCCAATGTGGACGAGGCCATTGAGGCTCTCTCCTGTTCTTTTTTTTTTTTTTTTTTTTTTTTAGTCCTAGTGTTGTAGTTTATAGAAAGTTTTTTTTCTCCTCCCTTACTCCATGGAGCAGACTTTCCTTCAGCCTTTCCACAAATCCTGAATCCCATGCCTATGGGATAGATCACCACTGCTCCCCAGTATGTACTGCATGTGTGATGTGCCCCTCTATATTGGTCCCACCTGCTGGAAGTAGAGCTAGCTGTGAATTTCTTGACTGGAGAGGGGGCAGTAGACCCAGAAGTCTGGATGTCGCATCTGATGAGAGAATTCATGCTACTACCAAGCTAGTACTGTACCTTGAGGTTTTCCCCATTTATAGTCCATCTTTCTGCATCCCTCTTTCTCCTCCCTACTTCTGCATAGCCTGAGATAGTAGTTCAGTCTGATCAGTCAGAAGCCTACCCAACAAACATCAATTGACACTCTCTGGCACAGGATTGGACATGTGACAACATGGTGTCCTATGAAGGCATCCTGTATTAGCATACCAGTGGCAGCAGGAAGTCCTGTCCTTGTCTGGAAACATGTACCGCCCCGAGGCCTTAGGGGCAGTCATGTCATGGCATGAGCCACCCACCCTCTGTGAGGCAGAGAGCACCTGAGGTGGCAGGATGCTCAGCACTGCCTTTTTTTGGCCCCCCGTGCCTGACCCATGTGCAGGTTTGAACCCAGGTCATCAGTATTGTAAGCTACAACAGTTACCTGGGTTACTGGGTCACTTCTCGCACTCTGTATTTCTAGTTTGACAGCATGAAAAATGTACTCTCCCTTAAGCAGTTACATTTACAGCCATTTCCAACAAACTAAAAAGGATCAGAATTTCTGTAAAATACAGAAGGACCAACACACACTTCTGTAACAAAATGCCTTCTTTAACTTCAAGCAAGTTTGGCACTTTTGAGAAAACTTTGAAAAAGATTGGACACAGTTCAGCTTGTATATTATATTTTGTCCCCCTCTACCCAGCTGACTCCCGTCCTCTTATGATATCCCCAGCCCTTCACCCACCATCTCTGGGACATATCCTCATACTTCATTCTTCCACTGCTTGTTCCCTGTGGCAGGGATGTTGAGGTTCTCCCAGCCACTCTGGACATCATGCTCAGTCAGAGGCAGGGTGCCTAGCGGACAGTGTGGGGCCTGTGTGGGGTCACTGCATCGTCCTGCTTCAGACTAGCTGGCTTTTCTGTGTTTTTTTCCCTGTAACCCCTGAATGCCCCATGGAGGTTAATGGCAGTGACGTGAGCACACAAGCATACTCGAGTGGCCATCGAGAGGGGGAGGGTCCCTCGCTCAAAGCAACTCTAGCATGCACCATTCGCTGTGGTCACCCATGTGGCAGTATCATGGGGGAGCCTACTACCCTCCCTTCCCAGAGGAAGAGATTGTCCTTTACAGCACTCTATCCTCCTCCGCCCCGGCCATCTCCCCCCCCCGCATGACTCCATCTTGCTCCTGAACTTGGGTCCACCCGCACTATGAGCAGAAGCATTACCTCTGCACCAATGAGCCAACCCACTCACCTTATATTTTTCATAATGTCTGCATTTCTCATCCCTTTGCTTTTCATTACCATGTTAAGCTGCATGGAAACAGCATCCTTGCCCCCAACAAGTTTGTCTATATCTGCTGCTTAATCCTTTGTGGATGTCATAATCCTCGGTTTGTGACATCACAGTTTGTTGCTGTGGAAAGAACTATGAAACCAGGGACGATAACTTCAGCAGAAAGATTCAACAGTAGGGCAGATCTTCTGGAGGGAATGCAGATCCTGTTTCCTCTAAATGAACCTAGTATTGAAGAATAAAAATAGAGGAAAAAATATAAAATCTAAGCTGAGTTTTGTCTATGCATTATGTTGTTCAATTTTTTCCTAAAGTGACATAATCAGTATTGAAAAGGGACATGGTACACATTGTAAAGCTTGCTGTGTATATCTGATGTTGTATCAGTGGAAACCATGAGCAAGCCTGTTTAATGCTGCTGTGTTTTCCTTATTTCCAACAGACAGACTTAAAAAAAATATATATATGTTTTAGGTAGGGGTGAAACTCAGAACCTCAGTGAAGCCTTTTGAGGCCCCCTAAGGGTGGTTACTGCGGTCTCTGTATGTTGTAGTAAACAGGAAAATATTTGCAGGCTTAGCTTGCTGTATTAAAAACAACTCTGCATTTCAGTCCCAAGGGCATTACAATGTGAAGGCACAACACATCTTTGAGTCTCTTTAAGTCACATAGCTAACAGTGTGAGTCACAACTAGGCCAAGAGAAACCTACTGTTATGTATGGCTTTTGAGTTTGCTGAAACTGACCTGCCTGTTTTCACATAAACAATTCTGATAAACATAGTTGTCCTAATTCATTCTGTTGGGCATACTACCAGATTGTTTCTAACCAGAAGCTGTTCTCATTGCATTTTTGGCTGCAGAATTGGCTAACAGTTGTTTCTATTGCCTCATAACATTTCTGACAGGCAGTCCCTGTGAAGATCTTCAATAATAGATGTATTTTTTTTTTTTTTTTTGCATGATGATGTAAAATGTCTTCATGTTTCTTGCTAACTTTATTAAACTACAATCATTTTATTTTTATTTTTTTATTTACTACTTTATCCTGGCTGGTCCTGCAGTCATCATCAGCCCTGGTCACGGCCCCCTGGGGACTTCCACTGCCATCTACCACCGCCATCCCCAGTTATCCCCGGCTTACCCCCCAGAGAGCGGGGCCACGGCATCATTCCCCTTCATCCATGCACTGGAACTAGTATCTGGTTGGGGATGCGGCGATGGCAGCTAATTGAAGCCCCCGGGGAGGGCTTCACATAGACAGCAGACCTGCCTGTCATCTTTTTCCTTTTTTCTCAGAGGTGGGGATGTGCAATGATGCCAGCGTCTGCCCCGCCTCCCTGATGGTGAGCGACGGTAGCGTGAATGACTTCCAACCTCCGCCAGGAGTCCTCATTGCGCCGGATACTACCCCACCCTCCCCCCGGAGGAGGAGAGCTGCCCAAGGGGTGCTCTATCCATTTGCCCCCGGCCGGCCCTCAGACGACCCAGGTACATTCCCGAACTCGGGTCACCGGCACTGCAAGCAGAATTCCAACCGCTGCGCCAGTGGGCCGGCCTAGGCTACACTCTTCATTCCCCGTGAAAAGGTATGCAGTCCTTAGTGTGAGAGACTGTATTTTCACACATATAATGGCAGTATTTTTTGTTAGTTATCAGTGACAAACGTATTGTGAGACTACCCCTAAGGAAACGGAATCTCCAGATAAATATGAATGTCAGCTGCGCCCCCCCCCAAAAAAAATAGTATTTCAACATTGAGAGGAATGCGGCATCTCCAATGGATAACATGTATTAGAGTGCTTTTTGTTTGAAATCAAAACCCCTGGGGATGATTTTCGCCATTGTTTGTTTTTGTTTGTTTGTTTGGTTTTTCTTTAAAGACCCATTGACTGCACTTCGTACATCAATGTTAAAGGTTGTTTTTAATTAAAAGTTAAGTATTGGAACTACAGCTGTATTATGTGGTGGTAGTGTATATTTGTTTATCTATACAGTGCCTTGAGCCCGTGAAAGGCATGTTATTAAATAATGTATCTATCCATGCAACTAACTAGGCCCTTGTTAGCGGAGTGGTGGCCATGCATTTAAATGAATAGTCCTCTAATTCTGAAGAATAACACCTCCAGTCAGTACTATGGTCATCCATCTCCAAAACTTGGATATGTGTGTGTGTGGGGGGGGGGGGATGATGCACCACATAAGGAAGGGGATGTCATTGGGCTGCCAGTCCTATAGAGCTAGAAACCCTTCCCTAACTTAAAATGCTGCACATCGTCCCTGTGAACTGACCTAGTGCTAAGGCTTCTTTCTCTTTATTTGGGGCATTTTTTATTTTTTGGCCGAGTCCGATGGGTGCTTTCTAAAAAGAAGCAGGAAAGGTCGTCGCTGTGTTATTTATTTATCTATTTATTTTTTTGTCAGAAGGGCAATTTGAATAACTTTGTCTTCTGCAAATAGGCTATCCTGGTTCACATTTAGTGCCTTTGTGTGGAGGAGTGTTTCACCATTTGGGCAAACAAGTGTGTTTTCTAGCTAGTATTGGTATTCTGGGCTAGCACCTTTGGTGTTTTTTTTATCACCTGGGTTTCAGCTGAGAACTAGGAAGCAGATGTTTTCTGTTTAAAGCATTAGGTCTGCTTGCTCATTCCACCCTTGAGCTGTTGGCAGACGTTTGTGAAAATTCAGACTGCTCGTGACATGCTGAGGAGGAGGAGAGGGCCAGACAGGTGGGAAGCATTGGTCCAAATGGTGAGGTGGAAGCCTTAAAGAATGAATCCCTCTAGAACTGTGACTTGTTCCCACTGTGGGTCGTACATATCGCATTCTTAAGTAACAGTGGAGCTTAAGCTGCAGAAAGCTGGTTTTGTTAATGGTTTCAGCTGGAAACCATTATCAGTTGCTATGTATACTTACTCAGTGATAGCCTTCCCTTTACGAGGAATTACTTACTGCTACCCAAGATTTAGAGCTTTAAAGTATATGGACTGGAGAATAAGAACATGGGGGCATAAGTGGGAGCTGGCAGGAGGGAAATTCGGGTGGGATATGATCAAAGTTATATTTTACAGCTAGAGTGGTTGAGTCAAGAAACAACTGACCAGCCGAGGTGGTGGGTGCAAGAACCATCAACCATGAATGGGCAACTTCTTCCGACGTGGTGTTTGTGTGTGGAGGGCTCACAACAAATGCATGAACTGAAGTAAGATTTAGCTTTTTGTCTTCAATATTTCTAGTCCCTTTTGAGTGCTACCTCTCAGAAACGTGCAGTGTGTGTTGGGGCTGGCAGCCCTGGTCAGCACCTGCTCAGAGTCCTCAAACATCCTGCTCACCTTTTGGATTTTGCTATAAAGAACCATTAATGGTTTCAGACATGGTTGGGACTGAGAAAAAAGCTCAATAGTTACACATTGGGAAAGCAGTAGGGTAGGAAGCAAGGGGGAGGGAAGTGAGGCAGTAACCCCAACTAGACAGTAAATCATGGGGTAGTATAGGGTAAAACAGGGCAGACTGGATGGACCAGTGGTCTTTTCCTGCCAACATTTTCTTTGATTCTGTGTGTGGTTGAAAGAGAGCAGGACATGAGCATGCACGCACGCACACACACACACCAGTTCTCTCCTCATGTCCTTTTTAAAAATAGGAAGTACAGCTCTTGTCAGGAGCAGGACCTTGCCATCCCCCGTTAATAGTGTTGGAGTTGGCCTGGTAAAGCAGCGCTAGTCTCCCCTTGGGACCCCCCCACCTGACTAAGTGGCGCTTGAGTAGCATCACAGAGGTGTGATTCACCTGTGCTCTGAGAGGGTGTATGGCAGTCTAGAATGAGATGGAAGGGACATGAGCATATAAAAGGAACATGGCATGCCCCATTTAGTGGCTGGTGGTGGTGGCCCAATCCGCCTTCTCCTGCACCCCTGCTCCATGGTCACTGGCTTGAGGAGAACTACCCTGGCTTCTGCTGCTAAAACATGGAATAAATTGCCCCCTGAATCCCTCCACCCATGAAGCAACATATTTGATCTAGGCAGTTCATGAAAGCCTTATACTCGGTGTTCTTTTGCAAATGTTAATGTTTAGCTAGGTGAATATTTAATATATATATTTTTTTTTATACATTTATATACCCCCTTTCAGCCATGCTGCCCTTCTCAGCTTAACTACCTCTTCCCATCCATCCCTTCTTCATTATTTATCTGCCTTCAAGGGGTTCCATGAAGCAGATTATCTCTCCATTGTAGATTCTTTTGGGGTTGGGCAACAACTCCTCATGCAGGTCCGTTTGGTGTGGGAAGGCAGTGTACAGTCAGGTTAGCATCATCTGGCATTGCTAGCCTCATGCTGCAGGCACCTGGCCTTTTCTGCTATGGTTTATTCAAGCACTCTTAAGATAACACCAACAAGGACTCCAATGTGTGCATGCACATGCATAAGCTGCACTTGCATCTGTGTTGGTCATTGTCCTCCATCTCACCATCTCAAGAGCAGCTGCAGCTGCACTTCTGCTACCTGTGGTCACCCAGGAAGCAGTACTGCAGCAGAGCTCACTACCCACCCTTCAGAGAGGAGAAAGTTCTCTGGTATGCCCAGTCCCCAATGGTCAGGGCTTATTACCAAACTTTGGCCGCCAGCGACATGAGCAGCAGCAGTATCACTGCACCATGGGACTGGTGTATTTAACATTTTATTCATCTGGATGGCCTCATGAGATGCAGTCTGTTATTTTCATAAGAGTCTTGGAAGATAGCAGCATGCAGACATCCAGTGCATTCAACAGGATGACAGAGTGCATAGAGAATATCAATTATGGTTACATGGTACATTCAGAGAAGCTGAACATAGCTTTTCATAGCAGGAAACGATCTGGAGGTCTTCGATTTGGGTCATATAGCTTGCTCCGTCCATCTGTTTATTGGTATGCAAAGGCTGTGATTATTGCACCAGTGATCAATCTGTGCAAGCAGTAAGACACTCCAGGGGTGTGCGTTAGACAGTTCTAATGCACGGCTAGGGGGTGTAGTGAGGCATGAGGCCACAGGCCTTCATCTCCTAGCTGTGCATTAGAATTGTCAAGACACACACCTGAAGTGTCTTATTGCGGTTATAAAATGGTGCTGGATATTTTACATGCATGTAAAAATTAAAATGTATATGTTTATATAATATAATTGTAAAATGTTTTATCCATTTTGCAGTAAAATAGTTCCTCCGCCTGTATTATGATTGTGCCTTTTTTTTTTTTTTTGGAGATTAGAACATCTGTCCTTCTGTGGACTCCATGGCTCTAAGTGTCCTGTCGTGGTTGTCATGGCTACCTGCCCCCCCCCCAATATCATAATACAAAATATTTGTTGATTATGTCAATGTGTTCTGTATTTTCCCCCTGAAGTTTTGCAGCCCAACAATCGAGCTTCTGTACCACAGAGAAACTGATGCAGGCTTGTGACAGAGAGAGCGGGCGTAAGGAGAAATGATGCTTGCAGTGAACTAGAGATGTAATCTCAGCAGCAGTTGTTGAAATGTGATAGAAACGTCTTCTGTTCTTAGTGTGTTCCCTGTTTCTTTTTGTTACAGCAGGTTTGCTTTGAAAGTATGAGGTCTGCTGTCAAGAGCAGGTTTGTGAAGCGAGGGAGCAAGCAGACATCCGTGTTGGAATGAACGGCTGGTGGGGCAATTTCAAGCATTAACAGACAAACTGAAAAAACGTTAAAATAATGAATTTTAGTTTTGGTGATCTGTGTTTGGCAGACAGAGTAACAGGCAAGGAAATAGGCAGGTGCTGTATGTTAATACATTGTGCAGTCTTTCTAAGTGGGGAAGAAAATGGCAGCTTTAACTTTTTAAAAATTCTGCAAAGGCTCAAGGATTTTTTGACTTTTGGTGTCCTGCATCCAGGTTCTTGGGACTAGTTTTTAGCCATGCATTAGACACATCTAATGCATGGCTAAGGAGGAATCAGAAGCACCAAAATAATTTCCCTATTTTATAGTAGTAAAATTTATTGTTCGACTAAGTAAGTCATTATAAATAATAAAAAAACAATTTTTTTTTATATACATACACTAAACAATAGAATTAATTGTTTTACAGGATGTCCAGGGGAAATCCGTTTTCAAACAGTTGTTATAATAATAATAATAATAAGCAGACTTCACAACAATTAGTGGCACATGAATCACTGTAACCTGGTGCCATAATTTGTACAAGACTTCAGCTAGTGAGTCTGCTGACAGGTTTCTTAGAAGGATTATATAAAATAAAATTCAGGCAAAACCTTATTTTATCAGCGCATACAATATACTTTCATAGTATAGTCTTATCTGTATTTTTCATTTTATGAAGTCTTATGTTACTAATCTGAAGAAAGCATTTTGCCAACCTATCATTGGTATAATCATCCTCTGTATAGATGAGTATTTCTGTTAAGGTATCTTTGTCCGTAGTGTTCCAGTCGTTAACAAAGGGCTGAGCCAGTACAGTCTAGCCCCTTTGTACCAGGTGCAATCCCATAAGATGTGATGTAAATCCTTCTTGCCACTTACTGCACAGAAACACTTCTGTGCAGTTGGCAGCAATTTCTTGTGTCTAGCTCTCAAGATATTACTGTCAAAACATTCATATTTGTATTTGGTAAATCATTTCCTTGTAGTTGGATTTGTGAGACTATCGAGACAATATTTGAAACCTTATCTTCCAGAATGTGCCACAAACCAAGGAGAGTACCTGGGAGTTAAGATATTCCCTATGTCATATTTGATCCACGAGTTACATATTTTTTATTTTAATGTAGTCTTTGTACTTCCAACTGAGTGATATTTATATTCACATACTCCAACTGATTAGTTAGAGCATACTTCCTTCAACTTTGCATAATATTCACAAACCAGTTTGCTGCAATATAACCTCTATCCAACCAATTCCT
Organism: Neoceratodus forsteri; assembly: GCA_016271365.2. Lineage (NCBI taxonomy): Eukaryota > Metazoa > Chordata > Ceratodontiformes > Ceratodontidae > Neoceratodus > Neoceratodus forsteri. The sequence goes on from CM057453.1 coordinate 440,510,579, forward strand.
TTTTTCCCAAAAGACATTTGCAGGGGAGTCTTTCATTTGCTATCCTAGTTATCTTTAGCCAGTAATTTATTTTTCAGGTATCCGTGATTGCATGTATATTTGGGAGCCCTAGTTCAGCGTGGATGTACACCACAGGACAGGAATGGCCCACCTCCAAGGTCTTTCTTAGCAATTTGTGAATGGAAACCAGTTGTGTTTCGACATTTTTGTTTTTTCAGATTTCAGCCTCATATATTAGCTGTGAGAGCTATTTGACTTTAATAGCCCCCACAAATGGTCTTACAGTTAGCCCACCATACATGGCATTGAACTTATTTAGGCAAGACACATTTATTTCTATGGTGCCCAATCCCAGAGGCTCTGGGCACCGTACATAAAGCAAACGGGGAGGGAGATGCAAACAGAATAAAATGTATACAGTACATTTTGGCATGCAGACTCATTAAAATCAGTAAACACAGTCTTAAAATATAATTTAGTGTACTATTCATTATTTATTGAAATGTTTCACCAGGAAAGCACGTTGAACAAGTGGCTCATCTCCCAGTGTGACCTGGGGGGAGTGGGTACAATGAGGATGAAAAAAGAGATTCATACATTTTAGCAGAAAACAACTTACATTTGGTATACAAATAGTAAGCAGTGGTAAACGGAGATATATACAGTCTTACAGGAAACAACGGATTGCATTTAGTAAACAGATAGTTAGAAGGTAGACAGCATAATTATGCGGTTGAAATTGTGGGGGAAGGAACAAAGGGGATGAGGATGACAGGCAATCCAGTTAGTGAAAACAGGATACAGTACATCAGCTAAGAGTAACCAGGCTAAATACTCGTAATACAAACAGGTCAATGAACACAATACAACAGAGTCTAATAAAGTGGCAAGTGCTGATAGGTCAGAAGCAAATAAATTAAGTGCAAGGGAAGGGAGGAAGGTGGGCAAGTGATGTGTTTTGATGTGATTAACATGGTGGAGGAGGAGAGTATAGGGTGGGAATAGGAAGCCACACCCTGTTCCCCTTCAGGATGCAGAGAACCCTGCAAGAGGACTGGGAGCAGGCAAACAAGTGGAGAGAGAGGAAGTGAGGGGGAGAGATTTAGGGGGAAATGGTGGTAAGGAAGGACAGCGAAGGAATGTTGAAGTTGTGGAGGAGTAAAAAAAATTAGTAACAGGATTTAAGAAGGAAGTTAGGGAGGATTTTAACAGGAACAGCTAGAGGAGAAATAGTTATGCAGGACAGAGCTGAGGGAGTATGAGGAGGAGGCAGAGTGTCTTATTGAGGGAGACAGGGAGTTCCAGATTTTAGGGAAGCAGTGGGCAAATCCAGACTTGCCAATGAGGCTAAAGCAGTGGGGGACCATCAAAGTGTGCGTATCATAAGATCTGAGGGAAAGGTGAGCGGAGGAGGGATGGAGAGAGATGAGGTGAGTTGGGGAAGGAGTGCACCAAGCCAAAATTTAGAGGTCAGTTTGGCAACGGGGAGAGGTGCCTATTTGCCAGAGGGGGATGGACTGGCCATGATACAGATCACAGTGATGAGTATGAGAGGGAGTGTCTAGGGTGAAATTAAGAACTAGTTAAAAAGCGTATCCAGTCTGGTCAGGGAGGACTTGGGAGCAGCACCATTGACTACGTCATAGTAGTCAAAAATGGAGAATATAATCTTTTGGACAAAGTTCATGCCTAGCCATAAGAAGCTGCAGCTATGGTTCCTGAACAAGGCACCAAGCTTGGAGTGCAATTTTTTTCAGGATGGCATTTGTGTACAGAGAAGTTGAGATGTTGGTCCAAGCCAAACCCCAAGGTAGTGGAAAGAGGTAGTGTCCTCAAAGGAAGTCCCGTCCAGGTGTGGAAAGAGGACAGGCCAGGGAGCCTAGAGAGTCTCTGTCTCACGCCAAAGGTCATGGAGACTGTCTTCTTGGCATTAAGGAAGAGCTGATGGGAGGCAACCAGAGCTGAACTTGGTCAAAACCATGATGGAGACTGGATGCTACATTAGAAGGACATGTGCCAGATGCATACAGAACAGTATCGTCAGTGTACATGTGAATGGAGGTGGAAGGAGAGCAGACTGATGGGAGATCATTGAGGAAGATGGAGAAAAGTAGGGGACCAAGAACTGAGCTCTGAGGGACTCCTGTGCTGATAGGGAGGGGAGATGGAGTCCGTGATCCTGACAGATTGGGTTCTGCCAGTGAGATAGGCCCTGAACCAATTAGTGGCAGCAGTATTCAGGCCAGCAGTGGAAAGGGAGTCAAGAAGAAAGATGTGGGAGACAGTGTTGAATGCTTTTGTAAGGTCAACAAAGATGGCTAAAGTGATAAAGCCATTATCCATCTCTGTTAGGATGGAGTCAGTGAGCCTGAGTAGGGAGGTGGTAGTGGAGTGATTGTTCCAAAAACCAGACTGGAACTGTGTGAAGAAGGACTTCGATAGTTCTCTCTCAACTTACCTCCTTTCTAAGTGTTCTTGGAGTTTAACAAGGGTAGGAAGGAGAGAAATGGGATGATAGTTACCAGGGGATGCAAGGTCGCCACCTTTAGGAAGTGAGAGGACAACAGCACGCTTCCATGACAAGGGGATGGAGGCAGATGTAAAGGAGAGATTTAGAATAATAGAGAGGGGACGGCAATAGCTGGAGCTGAGAGGAAGAGGAGCTTGTGTTGTGGTCGAGGTTGTCTGAGGAGCCTTTTGAAGGGTTGAGAGAGAGAGAGAGAGAGAAGGGTGTTTAGGGTATTGACAGGGGTAATGGGGGGGGGGGAGAGAAAAGCTATAATAGATCCAATTAGTCTGGGTAGGCCAAGAGAAAAAGGTGAGCCTTTAGACCCCTTTTAAAATTCTTCACCATTGGGGCCTCCCTAACAGAGATGGGAAACCTGTTCCAGAGGGCCAGACCAGCAACTTCGGAAGCTTGTTTTTTAACCTGGCCCACGAAACCACCAGGAGGCCCCTGGTGGAGGAGCAGAGGGAGTGGACTGAGGAGACAGGTGTCAGGAGATCAGCCATGTAGCCAGGGCCCAGTCCATATAGGCCCTATTAGTGAGCACGCCCACTTTGAAGATGATCCTCCAGCTGACAGGCAGCCAGTGCAGAGCTCGTGGGACTGGGGTTACATGACTAGACCTAAACAGGCCTGTCAGTAACCTGGCCACTGCATTCTGCACCATCTGCAGTCAGTGGAGGGTCTTTTTTTACACCATTCAGAAGGTTGTTGACATGTTTGACCCAGGTGGCAGAAGAGATGAATGTAATACCCAAATAGGTATAGTAATTGATAGTCTCTAGTTTTTTATTTCTAGTAGTCCATTACCCTTTTGCCTTCTTAAGCCCAAAATTCATAGTTTGGATTTTTCGAAAGTTTATTTCTAATTTGTGGCTTCCAAAAGACCAATTTTTTTGTAGCCCACTTTTATATAATGCAATTAGTATTAAATTATCAGTGTAAACTAATGTGGGACATATACAGTCTTTAAAGTCGGCAGTGTAAACAAGCCTTTGATTTGTCCAGTTCTGTTCTGGTAAAGATTTTGGAGTTGACATCTAATAACTAATTGGCCTGTGCATAGTCAGGTCAGTGGCACTCCCTTTTTTATGCATCAGAATAATATCTGCTCTTCTCCAGGAGTCAGGAATATAGTCCTCTTGAATACAGTTATTGTAAAATGTAGTTAAGTAGTTCCCCATTTTATAAGGTTTGTTGATCTTTTAGCAACCATTTAGTTTTGCTGCATTTGTGGTGCTCTGTCATGTATAAGATGTTTTACTGCTGTCAGCAGAGGACAGTCCTGATGATGGGAACTGATCCCAGTTGACCATATCCTGTATGTACAAATTCAGTTAAATAATTGATGCCTGGCCCAGTGACACTGGTGGAGTGCACAAGAATATACATCTGAATTACTTCTGAAAAGAAAATTAACAGTTGACATGAGCAGGACTGAGATCTTGTGACATTCGAAAACATTTTGAGTCCGGGGTCATGCCATTCTTCTTCCTTTAAGACATTTGCAAGAAATCCGTCTCGTTGCCCCTTATTTATTTATTGAGCATATCGGAAAATACCTTTTGAGTCAAAAACTCATTTACAAAGGTTCCACGTCACGTCAGTACAGGCACAAAATTAGGACCATCAGGATAATACAGTGAATATTATACAAGGTACAAATTGGAAAAAGACAAACACAGCAGCCAATGTCATACAATAATTAGTGATTATACAAAATGATATACAGAGAAAGTACAGTGAGGCACAAAATATAACAACACGGCAATAGTCAAGAAAAACAGGGCAGGGGGTGCCCAGGCTTTATTTGCAGCAAGTAGGAGAACTAAGCTAAACTGGAAGGGCCAAATAGGGGATGAGGAGGAAAATAATCCATTGTCTAGTAAGGAAGGAAATTGGAAGGGGGGGTGTTAGGAGAGGTGCAGGGCAGGGGCAGCAGAGTTAGTAGCAATCACAGATGCTAGAGGATAGGAGGTGTTCTCTGAGGAGGGATTTGTAGTGGCCAAGTTTAGATTTGGCCACAACTATAGTAGGGAGGGTGTTTGCCCAGAGAGGGCTCTGTAGGTGAAGGATCTCTGGAATAGTGAGGTGCGACATCGGGGAACAAGGAAGAGTGAATTAAATGAACTGCAGGTGGTTTTTTGGATAGTGGAAGGTTGAAGAAGGGAGGAAAGACCAGGGTGGAAAAGCCCTAAGGAGATCTTTTTAATGAGGAGGCAAGTTTGATACATAAGCCTGTCGTCGAAGTTAAGCTACTTGGAGAGGCTGTAGAGGGAGTAGGTATGCTAATATTCTTCAAGTGAAACTACCTCTGGCTGGAAGCTGCAATACTGAACATAGGATTTGCAAGAAAGCAAGTGGTGCTCACAACAGAGGGAGATGAACCTTACAATTGTCTTTGGTTTGTAGCAGATATTCTGCAGGTGGAGGCTACTTCTAAATGAAAGGTGAAATAAGGAACTTAGAATTATCAGGAAAAGACCATCTTTCAAGCAACAGAGGGAGGTGGATCTAGCTTTATGTTTGTTACAATTCTTAAGATTTTCAGTGCAGGAAGAGTTTAAAGCACAGCTGACTTATTTTGGGGCTGACTGATTTCAGAGCACAAACCATCAGACTGTTTTGGGGCTGGGTAGGTTTACCTGTGTCTGACTTGGATGTTTGGATTTTTCTCTGTTTGATTAGCAGGGTATTTTCTCTGTCAAATTGTAGTGTAGGACATCTTGCTGACAGGAAGGCACTCATTGCAGCGGTGGGTCAGAGCTTTTAGCTGATTGTTTTGTGAGGGCACAGTTTGGCCCAACCCCTTCCCACCCTCACCCCACCCACCCCTGGAAATAGTTCCTTTATACCTGGGGTTCTGACATCATTTCCTCAAGAGTGCAAGGTGCATATGCACTGTCATATCCTCTTTAGCACGCTGCACTGACAATATAAGCATACACATTGTATAATATGTATATATTTCTATATAACAAACCAATACACACACAAACACACACAGAAAAAGTAGATAAACATGTGGGGAGTAGTACAATGTAATGGCTCTGGGGCAGCAGTCTTCCGGGAGTCTTTCTGGAGGCTGAGATGCTGCCCTATTTGCAGACAACTCTCTGCCCTGAGGGAGGAAGTTGCCCATCTTCAGGCCACACTGGACAGTAGTAAGGGAACCTTCCCCCAGGCCACACTGGACAGTAGGAAGGGAACCTCCCCCATCCAGGGAGCACCAGAGCCACCACCACTACCTCAGAGGTTGCGAAGAAAGCACGGCAATTGGACCACAGTGGGCTCAGGGAGGGTGAGGATGGTGGAACAGAGGCACACCCAGTCAGTTGTTCCACTCCACACACCATTCTGGGGGAGCATAGCTCCCCTATGGATGCACCCGCAGAGGAGACGAAGGAGGCTGAGGACAACTATCACAAGGGAGGCCCACAGGAAGGAGGCAGCTCCTGGTGGGGAGACTCAATTATTAGGGGGATAGAACTGGGGGGAGCAAGGAAAACTGAAGTAAGGTGCCTGCCTGGTGCCATGGCTTGGAGGGACAGGAAGCGCATCCTCAGGATCACGAGAACAGTTGCACAGGAGTCTGAGCTGGATGTCATTGTCCACCTAGGGACAAATGACTTGGCTCATCATGAGATTAGAGCAGTGCAGAAGGACTTTGTAGAATTGGGGAGGGGCCTAAGACAAGTAGCATACACAGTATCCTTCTCTGAGGTGCTGCCTGTCAATGGCATGAGTGAAGTGAGGGTACTTTGCACCATGCAGTTTAATGAATGGTTGAAAAAATGGTATGGAGCACAGGGGTTTGCCTTCATTGGGGACTGGGGTTCCACCTGGAGGGACACCAGCCTACACTGGCAGGATGGTCTGCATCTGTCCAGGAAGGGAACAAGTCTTTTGAGCAATCGGTTTAAATGCTTCATTGGCAAGCTTTTAAACTAGTCAAGGGGAGACACTGATAAGCAGCAGGAAAATCCCAGCCTCCCTACAAAACAGGGTACTAAATGAGAAAAGACCGAGGTAGAAAGGTCAGTGGGGGATGCTGCAATAGAAGGTAAAGCCATCAAAAAATGGAGAGTAATGAGTACCAATGCCCATAGTCTGAGTAACAAGCTTCCTGAATTAGTGGCCTTGATGGAGGAGGAACATCTGGATATCGTGGCAGTCACAGAAACATGGTTCACACAAAATTATGACTGGAATGTAAACATACCAGGATACACTATCTACAGGAGGGACAGGTAGGGTAAAAGAGGAGGAGGAGTGGGTCTTTACTTAAGGGAAGGAATCAAAGCAACAGAACAAAAGGGAAAACAGGGAGGAGAAGAAGCACTGTGGGTAAATTTGGAGACCGGCAATGGCACCACAATCCGCACAGGGGTTGTATACTGACCCCCTTCTCAGGGGGAGGAAATGGACAAGGAAATGATAGAAAGTATACTTAGAATGGCAGAAAAAGGGGAGATATTGCTGATGGGTGATCTGAATATGCCAGATGTTAACTGGAGTGCAGTTGCAGCAGCCACTTCGAAGAGTGGGGTTATTCTAGATGCCCTACAGGGGCATGCCTTAGACAACTAGTATTGGAGCCCACTCGAGAGGGAGCAATCTTAGACCTGGTTCTCTCAAATGGAGATGGAGAGAGGATCACAGATGTAGAAGTGGGTAGCCATCTGGGAACTAGCGACCATCGAACAGTATGGTTCACAATAAACACAGCAATAGAGTCAAGCCATACAAAGGAAAACGTACTGGACTTTAGGAGGGCTGACTTTGCCAAAATGGGTAGAGTGCCTAAGGAATGCACTAGCAAATGGGCAGGAAGGAGGGTGGAAGAACAATGGGGAATAATAAAAACTGCCATCACAGTGGTAACAAGCCTTTGTGTGAAGCAAATAAAATGAAATGATGTAAGAAACCACTATGGTTCTCAAAGGAAGTGGCAGTGAAAGTTCAAGAGAAAAAGAAAGCATTCAGGAAGTACAAGGAATCAGAGAAGGAGCAGGACAGAGAACTGTATCAGTTAAAGCAAAGGAAGCTGGGAAGGCAGTCAGAACAGCAAAGGCCCAAACTGAGGAAAAGATAGCCAACTCAGTTAAGAAGGAGATAAAACCTTTTATAGGTACATCAGAGGCGAAGGAAGACCAAGGAGGGATAGTGAGGCTTAATAAAGGGAGGGAGGAGGGTGGGCAGAGGGTGACTGTGAAAAGGCAGAGATACTAAACAAATATTTTTGCTCAGAATTTACAAAGGAAGAGGGGGAGGTACCTAAAACAAACAGTAGAAACACTCTGGATACAGAAGTTGATACCAGCCCATTTACAGAAGAAAGGGTTCTGAAAGAACTCTTAAAACTGAAGGTGGACAAAGCAATGGGGCCTGATGGGATTCATCCCAGAATTCTAAAAGAACTAAGGCTAGAACTAGTGACACCACTGACTACCCTCTTTAACAAATCATGGGAGGATGGGTGGTACCCGAGGACTGGAGGAGGGCAGATGTGATTCCCCTTCACAAAAGTGGGAGCAAGGTAGAAGCAGAAAACTACAGACCTGTTAGTTTAACCTCAGTGGTAGGGAAAATGATGGAATCACTTCTGAAGGAAAGAACTGTCAAGTATCTAGAGACCAGAGGGGCCCAGGACCCAAGGCAGCATGGATTCACAGTGGGAAGGTCATGCCAGACAAATCTTATAGGTTTCTTTGACTGGGTGACCAAAGTAGTAGATCAGGGAGGGGCTGTGGACATGGCCTACCTAGACTTTAGCAAGGCATTTGACACAGTCCCACACAAAAGATTAATATACAAGTTAGCCAGCCTGGGAGTGGGTCCCAAGATGACAGCCTGGGTAAAGAATTGGCTGGAGAATAGGACACAGAGAGTAATAGTAAATGGAGTCCACTCTGAAGAAAGGGGGGTTACTAGTGGAGTACCGCAGGGTTCAGTATTAGGACCGGTCCTCTTCAATGTCTTTATAAGCGACATTGCAGAGGGACTGGAAGGAAAAGTATGTCTCTTTGCAGATGACACAAAGATCTGCAACAGAGTTGATGCACAAGATGGGGTGGAAAGGATGAGAAGGGACTTGGCAAGGTTAGAGGAATGGTCAAATGTATGGCAGCTCAGATTCAATGCTAAGAAGTGCAAGGTAATGCACCTGGGAAGCAAAACCCAGGGAAGAGTGCACAATGGGGGTGAGATACTAACAACAACAAATGGAAAGGGACCTGGGGGTAGTCATATCAGATGACCTAAGGTGGGCAAGCAATGTGAGAGGCAGCAAGGAGGCATGGGGATACTGGGATGCATAGAGAGGCATCATCAGTAGAAAACAGGAATTACTATCCCTCTGTACAGACAGCTGGTGAGACCCCATCTGGAGTACTGCGTGCAGTTCTGGAGACCCACTCTCCATAGACATAGACAGGATGGAAGCTGTCCAGAGGAGGGCACTAAAATGGTGCAGGGTCTGCACCAGAAGACATATGAAGAGAACTTAAGGAGCTTAATATGTATAGCCTTGAGGAAAGGAGGGAGGGGACATGATAGAAATTTTCAAGTACCTCAAGGGAATCAACAAAGTCCAAGAGGGTAGTATCTTTCAAAAAAGAGGTGTGCAAGAACAAGGGGCACAATTTGAAGATGGGGCGGCTCAGAGGTAATTAAGGAAGTATTTTTCACAGAGAGGTTGTGGATGCATGGAATGGCCTTCGGAGGAGGTTGTGGAGTCAAAAACAGTGGTGGAATTCAAGCATGCATGGGACAGTCATAAGGCAATTCTAGGGGGTTGGGGTAGGAAGAAGTAGGCTGCTGGTTAACTAGGATCTGCAGCTTATCCATTAGGTAGGGGAATGGACAGACTGGGTGGGCCAAGCGGTCCTTATCTGCCATCAAATTATATGTTTCTATGTTTCTACTTATTTATTTACGAGTTTTACCAGGAAAGCATACTGAGCTAAAAGCTCGATTCCAGATGCGACCTGGGGGCCGAGACCCATAATTACAATACAAGGATATGTACAATAAACAGAACATATTGGGAAGTCAAGGCTTCCTATAGACATTTGTATAACATTAACTGACAGGGGTTCAGAAATACTTTGTACAGAGTGACATGGTCATATACATTTCATACACCTTTATAGTACATCAAGCAGGAGTAGAGGAATTGGTTATAACAGGAGCAGCTGGAAGAGAAATGGGCTGTAAGTAGAGGGTTGCGTTGGTAATTGTTCTGTGCATGTCTTATAGTGGCCGGCAGAGCATTCCAAATCTGTGGGATTCGGAAACTAAAGGCGGCCTGGCCTTTGGAAGTACGCACAAACGGGACATGCAGCAGTCTGGGATCTATATTCCTGAGTGAGTATGTAGGAGGGGATTGTTTGGAGAGGGTAGAGGCCAGATGGGGGGGAGGGAGTGGGACCAGAATTTGGCAGCGAACCTAGTGCAGTTTATTTGTCTGCGATCGTGGCATGACGGCAGGGTAGTAGAGCTGTATAGGTTGCAATGGTGAGTAGATAGCGGACAATCTAGAATGAACCAGCAGAAAGAATGGAACATGGTATCTAGGCTAGCCAGGGTGGACACGGAAGCAGTGAAGTAGACTATGTCGCCGTAATTGAAAACAGGGAGAATCATTTTTTTGGACAATGGCGAGCCTGGTTTGTGTAGGGAGGCATTTTTTGTTGCGGAATAGAGCACCTAATTTGGGGAGTAGTTTCTTATGTAGTGAGCCGATATGAGATGTAAAGTCTAGGTGCTGGTCTAGCTAGACGCCTAAGTATCTGAAGGAAGTACAGCTGTCCAGCTGGGTCCCTTCTGAGGTTTTGAAAGGGGGGCAGGGGGTTTGGCGGGAAAGTCTTTGTTGGGATCCGAATGTTTGTGATACTGTTTTTTGGGGGTTTAGGAATAGCTGGTTAGTCCTCAACCAGCCCTGGATAGCATAGAAATCCTCTTGGAGTAGTGTTGCTACACTTCGAGCGTTAGGGCCAGAGGCATACAGGACCGTGTCATCCGCATACATTTGGATGGATGAGTGGGTACATGCTGATGGGAAGTCATTTAGAAAAATGGAAAAAAGTAGTGGCCCTAGGACGGATCCTTGTGGGACACCTGTAGTGACTGGCAGGGGGTTAGAAGTGTGAGAGGCTAGTGTGACTGATTGCTTCCTGTTTGCTAGATAGTCATGGAACCAGCCAATGGCCTGCTCAGAGAGCCCAGTGTTGGAGAGTTTTGAGAGAAGTAGGGAATGAGAGACGGTATCAAAAGCTTTGGCTAGATCTATAAAAATGGCAGATATGACGTGACCTTTGTCCATGCCGGTAAGAATGTCACCAGTGACACGTAGCAGGGAGGTGGTGGTGGAGTGGGAATTACGGAATCCCGATTGGAACGGAGTGAAGAAGGAGGAGGCTTCCAGGAAAGGGGTGAGTTGGGACAGGACTAGCCTTTCCTGTAATTTGGCCAGGATTGGGAGCAGGGAGATGGGTCTGTAGTTTTCTGGGGAGGAGGGGTCACCACCCTTTGGTAGAGGTATGACTGTAGCCATCTTCCAGTCCGTGGGTACCTTTCCCAGAGAGAAAGAGAGGTTAAAAAGGGCAGTGAGAGGGGCAGCTATGGCTGGGGCAGACAGGAAGAGCATCTTTGCGTCTAGGGACATAGGGCACTTGCCTTTGTTTGGGTTCAGGGCCCTTAGAGAGCGTAGTACTTCGGCATGGGTTACTGGGCAGAAAGAGAAAGGCAGGACTTCGGGGGCAGGCTTTGGGGGGCATGAGCTGAGGGAGGGAGGACCGGTGGGGGTTTATTCAGGAGGAAGGATAGGAGTTTGGCAGTGCAGCTGGAGAAATGAGTATTAAAGGCTTCCGCTACACAGATGGGGTCGGATATGTGGGAGCCCTGGACAGATAGTGTAGGAGGTGGGGGTGTAGTAGGGGGGAGAGCAGGGATTTAAGTGATTTCCAGAAATCAGTCGGGTGGTTTATGTTCTTATTAAAAGCCAATAGAAAGTATGTCTTTGCTTGCCTGATGGAGTTTGTGCATGCATTGCAGAGCTTTCTGTATGTGGAGAGGGTTTTCTGTGTACCTGTGCTCTTGTAAGTTTTCCAGGCACGGTCTCTGGTGTGGCAATTCCTAATTATGTCAGCAGAGATCCAGGGGAGATGAGCACCTCTAGCTCTCTTTGTCCATAGGGGGGCATGTCTGTCCCATATTTTTAGGAAGCAGGTTTTGAAACCTGCAAAGGCTGCATCAATGGAGGGAGACTTGGGTATGAAAGACCAATTTTCATGTCCCAAGTCTGATAGAAGAGATGCTAAGGTGAGTTGAGTTGTAGGACCTGGTGCGCAGTGTATTTGGAGGGGGGGCTGGGGGGCTATGCACCTTCCTAATCAGGAAGATCATGTGATGATCACTTATAGAGTCGGGTAATAGGCCTGCTCTTAGGATCCTGTGGGGGTGAGAGGTGACAGCCCAATCTAGTAGAGAATGGTTCTGTGTCTTGTTGTTTAGTCTTGTGGGATCTGTAATAAGTTGTGTTAGGTTCAGAGCCTTTATTTTGGTCTTCAAATGGGCTTTATCTGTGCCTAACCAGTTTGAGTTAAAATCACCGGTGGCGTGTAGCTTGCCCCCGGCAGCTAGGGATTGTAGGGAGCTTAGGTGGGAGAGGATGTGTTCGGGGGATGTGCGGGTGGGGGCAATATGAGCCTGCCACATCGACAGGGGATGAGTAGGGAAGAGATAGTTTGATGAGAATAGAGTTTATGTTTGCAGGGGTTGTGGGGATGTCCACTATCATGAAATGGTGGCTGTTTGCGATATACATTGCCGTGCCACCTCCGCGTTTCTTACCTAGCCGGCCATGTCTGATTAAAGTGTAGCCTGGTATGGAAACTTCCGCGTCAGAATGATGGGGTTTTAACCAGGTTTCTGAGATGCACAGGATGTCAGGGCGCTGTGTTAGTGCAATAGGTTGTAGTAGAGAGATTTTGGATAAAAGGCTGCAGGTGTTTAGGTGTAGGATGCGGAGGCCTTTGGGAAAGGAGAAAGGGGATTGGGAATTTGTGTGGTTTGGACCAGGATTTACCTCTATATCCCCAGACAGGAGTAGAAGAATGGAGAGGAGGTGGATTATTTTTGTCCAAGAGAGGGTATGGGCGGGATGCAGAGGACTGAGTGTTAGAGATGGATTGGGGGCAGCAATGAGTTTGGCTGTGCGAGACTACATGCCCCTGGTGAAAAGATGGTGGAATGCTGCTGGCACTAATATTTGCGTAGTGGATTTGGGCCAGGGCTTGGGCAGGTGCATGTGAGGACGCAGAGTGGCAGGGCTGGGTGGTAACCTGAGGGGGTTGGGGCAGTGGGGGTGCTCTGTTTGAGAGGATGGCCGGGGGCAGGGAGGAGAGAGTAGCCAGAGAGAGAAAAAATAGGGATGTAAACAGCAGCATACTTGACTAATTCCTATGGGAGAAACTGTAGTGTTTTGAGTTGAGCCCTCTGGTGGTGGCAGCTGATAACCTATCAGCCCATTTCTCCATTTGCAGCTTATTACAAACCATGTGACCCCAGTCTGTAAAAGGAGGAGCTCACCAAGGGGGGTGGTGGGGAGCCAGCGCGCAGCGTCGGCGGGGCAGAAGCTCACAGCGCCAGAGAAACACAGTTGTGCAGCCTAATTCAGTGGTAGCAGATTGTGGGGAAATTCAAAAATGGCGCCTGAATCATGGCATTCTTAGTTGCCTTCTGAATTACCTTGTGCTTCGGGGGGTGGGGGTCGGCGATCCAGGAGCGTCCAGGGAGAGGGCTGGCAACCCTCACGACCCGATTCGGCGGCCCAGCGTCTGTCTGCAGGGAGAGAGAAAAAGAAGACCTCTATAGCCAGGTAGGTGTGTGTGTGTGTGTGTGTGTGTGTGTGTGTGTGTGTGTGTGTGTGTGTGTGTGTGTGTGTGTGTGCGTGTGCCTAGCAAATCCCGCTGCATTTCTGTTATAGGACAACTGCTTGTTTGAATGCAGCCTGGAAGAAAGACTCCAAGCAGAAGTACAAGTGTAAAATTGCTACTCTAAACAGCCTGGGAGTAAATTCCCTACGTGGAGGGAAATGGCTATTTGTTTCATCTGTTCATTCTGCTTTTCCTGCCTTGAAGTCATAATCCTCTACTGTGACCTCATAAACTTTTGCCATGGAAACCACCTGATTTCACAGTCACACAATTGTGACTTTAAAGCAGGTGCATACAAAATGTTTTCAGTTATATAAACTGGAATGTGAAGGTTTTCAGATCTTGAGGGGATTTTGTAGAACTCTTTGCTGTTGCAGACTGTACATTTTTTGCTGTGAAAAACTTTTAAAGCAGTATTTTGTTTTTTGTAGTAATATTCTTTTGCAAAAAGGTCAATTTACCATTTATTTTTTTCATTTTCTTTCATTCCTCTATTTTGCTCCCATTTGCGTGACCTGGGTTTGCTCTGTAAATCTAATGCAACACACCAGGCCAGCAGAATCTACTGAGCTGTGGATAGTGGCAACAACCAGACTACGTTACTGCCTCCTGTGGGGGTATGGGACAGCATGGGATGCTGAAGGTAATCACACAGCATCCTGCCTCATTCTCCCAGGTCTGCACTCATGAAGCCGTTAGAGACACCCTTTCTGTGGAAAAACAGAAAAATAATTATTAAAATAGAATCTGCCATCTTAAAACATCATTCAGAGTCTATTTTTCATATAAAAACCTGTTTTGCACCATAGCTACAATCACTTACAATTAAATGCACTATGACCTCCCTCTTTTACCATGTGCCCCTGTATAGCCCTATGCTGCTGCGCTATTCCACTCACATCACTTCCTCCCTTATCCCTTTCCCATTCCTGCCCTCTTTTCATCCTACCTCATCCCCCTTCCCTTACCCCTCCACTTCCATGTCTCTTCCCCCCTCCCCCGTTTCTTCACCTTGTTCTCTCCCTCTACCCCCCACCCTGTGGGTCTTTTCTGCTCAAGTTTCACTGTGGAATCTCCCTCCTTGCTCTTTTTTTGCTCTTTCCACCCCCCAGTTCACCCCCTGTATTTTCTCTCCTTGTAATCCCTTTCACTCCTCTTAAGACAAGCCACTGGTTGCACTTGACACACTATTTATCTTGCCATATTGTTCTGTTGTTTATGTAATTACTTGCCTCATGTTGTACTACTTACTGAAACCATTGTAATTTGCTATTCTTGTGACTTGACGTGGAACCTGTGTAAAAGAGCCCTTGGCCCAAAGGTCTTTCTGATTTGTTAAATAAACAATTACACCCCACACCAAAATATTGTCATGTTTTTATTGCATAACATGTTGATTTGCATTCAGTTTGGGGAGAAATGGATTTTAAGAGTTTGTAAAATGGAATTGCCCATTTTGCTGCCTAAATTGATTGTTTTCTTACTTTTATCTCCATGAAAGGCAGTGCCTGCCCCAGATGTAGGGTCATGCCACCAAAATGAATTAAATATAGAATGGTAGCCAAACCTGAGATGCTGGTAGCTCTGACTAGTTGTATGTTATTTTTTTGTTTTGTTTTTCCACTTCAGACCTAAGAGAGCAGGATCAATTTGCACTATTTTTACATGCACAGCAAGATGGAATTTTTTACCCTTGACTTGTGCGTCCTCAGATTTCATGTGTAACTGAAAATATGGGAAAAAAGATGCAAGTAAGCAAGCATTGGGTGCACTGGAACGTTCATATGCCAGCCAGAAAAGAAACACTACATAAAAGAGGGAAAAAAAGGATATAGAGCACGCTAGTATCCGCAGCAAAGTGCAGTTAAGTTTTTTTTTTTTTTTTTAGAAACTAAAGTATTACACTCCATTTACCATCCATGTAAGAGTGTAAGCTGGTAAGGAATGATATGTTGCACTACTTGTGTCTTTTGAAGAAAACTTAATGCTGTACTTTACTGGGGATGGGAATCTATGCTTTACCCATTTTTATGTGGGTGTTGGGTTCCTGCCTTGTATTAGTGGCACCTCTTTGATTGTGGAACATGGTTTCATTTTTTTATTATTTTCCTGCAGTGTATTTTTACACGTTCCCCACAAATCATGTACATGATTTCTTCGGAACAGTGTCATCAAGTAAAGCCCCCACCCCACCCCATCCATACACACAAATTTTCATTGGCCCGTTTCCAGTGGAGTAAATGTCTTAAATAAAACAAAGAAGTGATTTGACAATCTGGTATTTTCGTGACTTTGGTGAGCAGGTTGTTTAATGATGGACCATGTACAGGATAGTTGTTGAATTCCACCTGGATCCTAAAACTACAATTTTGAATTGTGTTTGTTCTTTTTCTAAAGGCACAGTAACCTTGGTAAGATGCCTAATTTAGGCTGTTTGTAAAAGAAAGAAAAAACATCTAGAACAGATGTATGCCCTGAGGGCTGTCATTAGTAAGTGGTAACGGGTACAAGCAAACTCTTTTTCCAGTGTTACCTTATTGTTGTTTTTTGGGTGCCGAAGGCATTCTCAGACTAACCAATCTTTCAACATTCCATTGCATCCGCTGTCTCAGGGTCCTAGAGAAGTAAACAAAAAACAAGGGCGTTCTAGGGACCTAGGAACTCAAACCTTCCCCAGATGCCTGAGGCAGTGTGATAGTGAACTGCTAGTTTTTACCTCTTGGTTAAATTAGCCACCAGTTCAGTCTAAATGGTGGCCCAAACTGATATTATTATGCCCATAATTAGAAACAGATATACAGTGCACTCCAGTCTTGGTGATTATTTGACCATATAAAATATAAGAACTAATGTATAGGCAACCATACACAACAAGCTTGTAGTTCCATCAAGGGTTGAGATGGGAGCATATGGACCTGGAGGGCGAAGCTCAAGAGGTACATGCTGTTATTTCACCCGAGATGGAAACATAGGGTGAGTTTTGTATGATTGCCCATATTTTATTTGCTATTGTTTATGGATTCAGGCATTTTTTTTTTTTTTTCAGTTTTGTTACCTTAGTGTAATTTTAGACGAGCATTGCTGTAAAAGTGAAAGCAAAGTGTGACCCTTAGGTGGCGCTATCCTAAGGGCTACTACCCCTGCCTGCACGGCTAGTAGCAGGTTAAAGGGCCTGAGTTCTGAAACGGGTGCCTCCACCCTGGAGGTCAGGGTTGATAGTGGTCAAACTAACCTAGGCACAGCCCTCCGGGACACTGTAACCCCCCTCTTTCCCTTCTAGTGGCCTGAATAATATATGATAATCACTTTCACAGTACCCCTTATACACCATACTAGTACCCACACTGTTTGCACTTACAACCAGGGCTGGTTCCTCTCACGCGACCCTGGGGACCCACTGTAAAACAAGGTTATGCACAGTAAATATCAACAGTACAGTATTCTTGGCACAAACAGGAACCACAGTCGGGTTAAGTGCAGAAAAAGTCCGATCTGATTTATTCAGGGAACTTGAACAAGGAAGGGGTGTAATCAGGTTGATTGGCTGAAAGGCTATATTAATCAAACAGTTATGCATGAGCTTTAAGTCCCCACACAGTCACGCACTCTAGGTACTCAGGTAGGAAAATGGTGGGCTAGCCAGGAACGTTGCAGCCGGTTGGGGCCCTGTGATGGAAGAAAGCAACATGCACAACACACACTATTTGTAATCCGGAGCCGGAGGGTTCAGTTCATGAAAGAAAAAAGGAACAAGACAATCAGATGACAACACTTTAGATTTAGCTGTTGTTGCAGGGAGCTACCTTGATGTTTACTCACGATACCCAATACTGGACATAGGCAGGATGAAATTGATACTGCAGGTTGTTGAGCTGTAGTGCCCGGAGAAGCAGGGCCCACACGAGTCACCGAGGCGTCATTCCTGTTCAAGTGTTGAGCAGGAGGCTGATCCCCGGGCAGGTCTCTCGTTGATGGCTTTCTCTGTGCAGCGGGTAGTCAGGCTGGGCCAGTGTGGCATGGCCCAGGCCCAATGGAGATGATTTTCGATTCAGTCCATGGGGCTGGATGCAGCTTCCAGCAAGCAGAATACAGTTCAAACCGCAGTGGGGAACCAAATTGCTATCCATTAGCAGCACACAGCACATTTACACGTAAAGGAAATTCTAATGCAGCTTCTAGCAAGCAGAATACATTTCAAACCACAATGAGGAACCAAATCACGACCCACTATAAGCACACAATACATTCACATGTAAGGAAATTCCACTGTACCAGGCAAAAGGCTCTCCGGTCACAATTACAGAGTCTCTGCACAATCCGGAAGTTCAGAGGTGGCTGAAAGTCCAGACAGGCCGATCGCATTCAGCAAACCTTTGGTCTTCTTCAGGTTAAAGCCTGGTCACAGGTCAGTGACTTAAATAGTCCTCACAACTCTGATTCCGTCCGAATAAACTCTGTTTTCCCTCTCAGGGACAGCAGACTGGCAGGCCAAAACTCTGCTCTTTCACAGTTCTCCCATGCAAAACTACACAGAACTGCTGCTCAAATCACTTGAGCTGTTACTCATTTCACTTCCCAAGTCAGAACTAACTGAAAACTGCAAGCAATCTGAGAATTTCCCCAAGATCCAACAGGTTCGGTTGGCTGATCTGTCTGTCAGTCACAATAAGGGCTCCCCCTTCAGGTTCATTTAGGTGCCAAAATGCAAAAACTACAATTCCTACAAGTTTTGACCCCACCAAGCCTCTGTAGGCAGGCTCAATTTTAGAGTCCCAACAGTACTGATTGGCCCATTCTGACTGTCGCGGGCCAAGTTGGTGGAGATAAACAGAGCAGTCCTTGCTGCAAAGAAAACACATTGGAACAAACTGCAATATTATTATCACTCTAATAGATATTCAGCAAATAAGCACATCTTATAACAGAGCTCCCTCTGCGCAAATAGCGATGGCAGAACGGAACAATTATCTGGCAACCCAGGTGGGGCTCGAGCATAGAAACACTTGGCCCCCTCCCAGATTAATTATAACTGCAATCCAGGCAGCTCTTAAAGAGACAGTGCACAGAGGCTATACAGACACTCTCTGTCAATACATTTAAACTGCTAAAACACAGAACACCAGCTTGGCAGTGAGGATTTAGGCAAGCTCAAGCAAGACTTTTGTAGGGGGGTTACAAAAGGCTGTGGGAGTGTGGATGAGAGAGGGGATAATGTTGTGTGACTGAGCGGAGAAACTGAATGTGGTGGGAGTGAGGCGAGGAGGAACACAGCTTAGTTGATTATGTAAATATGCACAACAACTTTTAGAGCACGCACAATAAGGTTTCAGAACTGGCTGAATTCCACACACAATAGGGTCAGACCATATACTATATTATAGAAAATGGTATACTATAGTAAATGGTTATCCTGTGTTGTGCATGGATTGCCATCTGAACCAAAAAGCTGTTGTACCACAGTTCACAGGTCATTCAGTGCAGTTGTACCCTTCTGTGGTGCAATAGCTTTTTAATTAAAATGGAATATCATGCTACCTGCTGTTGTACTTTAACTTTCCCCACACGTGCCTCTAATATAACCTCTTTTGTCTGTTTTATTTCTTGTTAAAGAAACAGAAACCTACCTCTTACTCAGGTAGGTTTCAGCAGCTGGGTAAGGGAGATTTTGTTAAATAAAAAAATAAACCAGAAATCGAACCAAACATTTCTTGGAGGGAAAAACAGCGTTTTATTTTATTTATTATTTCATTTCAAACCATACACCATTAAAAAAAAAAAAAAAAAACACCTGGGCAACCATGCACAACTCAGACTGTGTTTCAATCTTAGGGTTCTGATAACATCAGAGACCACTTGAGCTGCAATGTAGACGTCCCTTTGATACCATAAGAACCATGGAAACACAGGCTTGTTGTGCATGGTTGCCAGTGCATTATTCTCAGTTTGGTATTTGGTGGTCATTTTTGGGTGGTCATAAGATTTACATTACACCTTGCATGGTAGCTCATCTGACCTTCAAAAATCCACTGGGATAATTTTATTGTTCAAAATATGAGTTTTGCCATTTGGTTAGCAAGCAACAATTTTTTTAGTACTCCTATGTGTTTGCCTGGTTTACATCTGAATTACTTCTGCAAAAAAAAAAAAACAGTTGACATGAGCAGGACTGAGATCTTGAGACATTCAAAAACATTTTAAGTCCGGAGTCATGCCATTCTTCTTCCTTTAAGACATTTACAAGAAATCAGTCTCGTTGCCCCTTACACTTTATCTGTTCATTCTGCTTTTCCTGCCCTGAAGCCATTATCCTCTACTGTGATATCACAACTATTTGCCATGGAAACCACTTGATTTCACAATCACACAATTGTGACTTCAAGGCAGGTCCATGCAAAATGTTTTCAGTTATATAAACCGGAATGTGAAGGATTTGGGATTTTGAGGGGATTTTGTAGAACTCTTGCTGCTGTAGACTGTAAATTTGTGTTTTTAGTAGTAATGTACTTTTTCAAAAACATAAATTTTCCATTTATTTTTTTCATTTTCTTTCATTCCTCAACTGAGATGTGATTTTGAAATATTTAAAAGTTCATTCTCCGTTGGAGTGCCCATCAAGACAAAAAAATAAACATCTTGGCATTGTGAAATCTTATTTAGCATCAGAAACATGTTTTAGCACCCTTATAAGACATCCACAGTATACATCCAGTATTTACAGTCAAAAGGTACCCTCAGTGGAAGAGATTTTTAAATATTTCAAGTGGCAGTCCTCTATTGCCTTTTGAGTCATTAATTATAAAAATCAGTTATAAAAGTTATTTTTTTAAATATCTGAGAACATTAATAAAAAGACACTAATTATGAATCAAAGAATGTTAGAAATGCATGCGATAAAATATTTGCTGATTAATAAATACTGCTGCTTTAAACAGGTTTGCCTTTTCAGAGTATCTCTTTTCAGGTTTGTAGTGGACTTTGGCTTAGGGTTCTGTGAACACAATTGTTCCATAACTATGCCTCGCACCAACTGATGCACCACTGAGTCAATACTTACCTTTGTGCATTGCAAAGTGAAGCAGCTACCCTATTCCACAATACTACAGGCATTCTCTGTTCCTGCGTGGACACTCGTCAACACCTGCAGCATTGCCAGGGTTTGAGGTGGAGTCTCGGGGGGGGGTCAGCAGAGGAAGGACCTTAAAGAAAATCTAGAGGCATTCCAAGGGAAGAGGGATTCAGGTTGTCTGCAACTCTGCACATCTACCATGTGTAGGTAAACTCAAAATGGCTGCAGATCTGAAACACTGACTGAAGTATGTATGTGTGTAAATGCAGCTAAAAGAGAAGCTTTTTTGACTTGCTGACTACATTCTCTCCCTGGTATTGCCATTTCCCTTTTCTTTGCAGTTCTCACTGTGTGCCTTGCTGAGGACATTACTTTGACAGGCTTTGATCTGCCTTGCCTCCGACTGGGTGTAGGGGAGATCAAAGCTGGTTGCAGTGGAGTCTTTGGCTATGTTCACTGTGAGGAGCACACAGAAGAAGGAAACTGCAGTTCCCACAAAACCTTGTTTATTTGTTCATTATTTTCTAGTGGCAGTTCATTCAGCAGTAGGAGTCGTAAAGGACCGACACCTGCCCTACTGGGAGGATTCCTCCTGTAATAATCCTGATTACATCTCCTATAAGTAATTTCTTAAAACAACATATTAAATTCTGGCAGAATACCTCCTCTTCCCCCAAAAAATAAGTCAAGCTCCCAAACCAGATCCAAGGTCCAAGGATTTAGTGTAGCCTTCTGTTATTCCTGAATGTTTATGCCAGCAGTACTATAAGCACTAATCAGTAAGTAATGGAAGCAATAACAGAACCTGCTGCAGTAACTAACCTCTTGTTAGTTACCTTACCACATCACCACTAAAGTAAAAACTGTTACACCATCTTCCTTCATGCATTGCATTACTTTAATGCAGTGCTGTGTTCCTGCACTAGTGTTACCGCGTCAGATTCAAGCTGTAGTGACGGGTGTTCCTGGCTTCAATTGGCTGATGATTATTGGCTGAAAGAGATGAGGGCAAGGGCCCCTGTCATCACTTGACCAGTTAGGACTATAATTTAGGCCAGTATTGTTATTAAGAATGTCAGTGAGTTTTAATAAATGGGTAATTTTTTACTGTAGTAATGAAATAAAAGAAAATGGGCTATAGCAAATGGTGGAATGCTGTTCAGCATGGAAATCCAGGCCTGGAACGGCATTGTTGTGCTGCAGTAGTGAAGTCAAAATATTGTTATGCAGCACTAGTACTCCACCACTGCAACACAACTTCGAATAGCCACATGTGACCACCTTGATGAAGCCACGGCGCTAATCGCCAGTGCTGATGCAAATTAAATGGCATCAGTGATCGTCAAAACTGCTGTTTTTTAAATGTTCATTACTGAGAGTGCAGTAAGAGCCTACCACCCACCCCCAGCCCAGATCACACCATCAGTGGCATGACTACAATGTGTGAGAAGAGTCTTTGTGAGAAAGCTGCATACCACAGTAGTGTGGGCAAGGTAGAATGGGGGAAAAAGTGCAATGAGCCCGGATAAGTTTGACCTTTTAAATGAAAGTACGGTCAGGCTTGTTTGTGTGTGGCTCCCATGCACTATAAAAGATTGTGTATTGGCAACCATACACAGAGAAGCCAGAGTATAAATCTCAAGGTATCCATGACAACCTGGAGATCTCTTGAGCATGCTCTCTAGGTTCCTGGTTGATTTGGTCAATTCATACACAGTCTTGTGGTGTGTGGTTGCCTATACACAGTCTTCCATAAAGTGTATGGTGGAACATTGTTGTCAATGGAAATCCATTACTGGAATTATCTTGTTTTACTGCAGTAACTACATCCTTACCATGCTCTTGTGCTGCACTAGCAGTGTCACTACTGCAGCACAATGACATAGAATGTACAGCGCGTGGCTAATTCTCTCATCCATGGCTCTGATCGCGGATTCTGAAACAGGCAAACAGCATTGGCAATTGTGACAGTCATGAGTTTTTTCCTTCTGAAAATTAACATCAGACTACCCGCTCCCATCCTGATCCCTTTTGATTCTCGGCTCTGCAACACCAAAACTAATCAAGCACTGCTGCCTGTAGATTGGTGAAAACGTGTAGACTGATCGGCGGCCAACAGTAAGCATTATCCCTTTCTTATATATATCGGCTGTCATTAAGTTATCCTTTTACCATCCAAGGAACATCACTAGGATCTAGCACCTTGTTCCGTCTGGGGACTTACCTATATTGATCCACACCTTTGTGACCTCGCGTTTGGATTATTGCAACTCCCTTTACTATGGGCTTCCAGGGGTTGACATCCAACGCTTGCAACTGGTACAGAACTCCGCAGCCCGGTTGTTAATGGGGATTCCTCATTCTTCCCACATTACACCGGTGCTGCGGGAACTGCACTGGCTGCCGGTTCAGTGGTGGATCACCTTTAAAGTTGGTTTACTGACTTATACAGCCCTACACGGTTTGGGCCCAGACTACCTGAAAGAACTTCTGGTTCCTTACCTCCCGGAGTGACCGCTCTGCTCGGCCAATGAGGGGTTACTGGAGATTCTGAGGGTAGTTTTAAAATCTTCTGGCGCCCGGGCTTTTATGTTCGTGGCGCCGACCCTCTGGAATTCTCTACCCTGTTGGATTAGAGAGTGCATGACTTTGGGGGGTTTTAAACGAGCACTGAAGTCTTTTCTATGGAATAAGGCATGTGGGGATGGTGCTGACATGAATTGATGGTATATGTTTTAGTGATTTTATCATGATATTTTATTGAGAATTGATTTTAAATATGTATTGCGCCTTGAGTTTTGAAAGGCGCACTATAAATAAAGATTATTATTATATGCTGAACCTCACTTACTCACAATTTATTTTGTAAAGTGCAATTGTCATTGCAATTCAATGTGCTTTCTATACAATTTAAAACATAGTTTCATAGTATTGTGACAGCAGAAAAGGACCATCCTGGTCCATCCAGTCTGCCCTTATCCTCCCTCCCCCTACCCCTATCTGTTTCCCTTTATCAGAGATACTTTTTGCCTCCCATCCACCAACCCCTTATAACTGTCACAGGCACCCTTAAAGCCTTCTACAGTTTCAGTACCCACCACTTCCTCAGGCAAACTGTTCCATGGCTCCACCACCCTCTCTGTGAAGAAATACTTCCTCATGTTACTTTTGAATCTACCTTCTTCTAGTCTTAAGCTATGACCCCTTGTTTTAACATTGTTTCCTTTTAAATATACTACCATCTCTTACCCTGTTTATCCCCTTGATGTTCTTAATACATATTTAAAACATTAACGTACAATACAATAAATATAGACAAATCACACATATCCTTCAATTTAAACATTCAATTTTAGATTATCACTAAAACATGCCTAGTTCTGAGGGAAAGTCTGCATGAATAAGAAAGTTTTTAGCTCCCGTTTAAATATCTCAAGTGTTGGGGAATCTCAGATGGAATGAGGGAGAGCATTCCACAGGGTTGAGTCTGCAAAGAAGGTACTGGTACCCAATGTTTTTAAACAATTTTGTTTATTTCATTTTATTTTTTTTTGTTGACCTGATAGGCCCACTGAGACTAGAAGTCCCTTTTTCAGGGGCGACCGGTGTGGGAGGGGGGGTACAGATGGTAACCAACTGAAACTGAGCCAAATTTAGCTGTTGGTGGTATTTTTATTGAATGGGGGAAATTTGGCCAGGACATTGGAGAAGTTCCCCTACTCTTTTTCGAGAAGTGCCATGGGATCTTTAACGTACACTTGAACAACCACCAGAACAGGCAGACAGGACCTCTGTTTAATGTCTCATCCGAAAGATGGCACCTCAGGAGTGCAGCATCCTCCTCATGCTACACTACAGTGTCAGTATTAGGATTTAACCCAAGTGTCTGGTGTGGGGATGGAACCCACAGCCTTCTGATCTTCCGGCCTCAGAGGCAAGTGTGCCACCTGCTGAGCCACTGACACTGATTAACACTGACAAACCCATGGAATCTCTAGTAATCCCTAGTCTGCTGAGCGAAGGGGGCAGGAGGGGCAGTAGGGACACAGCAGGTCTTTCAGATAACCGGGCACCTGACCATGCAGGGCCTTATAGGTCAGCAACCTGACCTTGAAGGAGATTAGCAGCAAGTGCAGAGAATGCAGCACAGGCATAATGGGACACAATCTAGGTAGACTGGTCAACAGCCTAGCTGCTGCATTCTGCACTAGCGGCAGGCGGCAAAGATCTTCCCTCGACAGCCCTAGATACAGTGCATTGCAGTAATCAAGATGAGAGGTCACGAAAGCATGCACTAGCATTGGCAGATCACCAGGTGATACCAGGTGTTTGATCCTGGTGATGTTCCTCATATGGTAAAATGAGGTCTGGACCATGGCCGACACCAGTGATTTAAGTGTCAGGATGCAGTCCAGGCCAACACCCAGATTCTTTACCTGGTATGAGGTAAGCAACTGGGAGTCCCCAAGCCTCTGCCCTGAGTCTTAACCAGATCGCACCCTTACCCCCTGGTGACCAGATTCCAGCACCAGTTCTTCAGTATTGTCTGGATTCAACTTCAGCCAGTTGGATCTCATAAAGTTTTGGAACTCAGCAAGGCAACTATTTAGCACCAAGACTGTCTCCTGTTGCTTGGGTGCAAAAGACACGTATAGCCGAGTACCTTCTGCATCACAGGGAAAACTCAGCCCATACCATCTTATAATGTCCCCTAGCAGAAGCATATACACCACAAACAACATGGGGTACAGAACGGAGACCTGCAGGACCCCACATGACAGGGGCAAGGGTGCTGAGGAAAAAATCCCAGACACCACTTGTTGCATCCTGCCAGTGAGGAATGATTTAAACCAGCTGAGGACTGTACCAGCCAGTCCACAACACACCCATAGGCTCTCCATCAGCACCCCATGGTCCACGATATGCCACTGACAGATTGAGGAGAACCAAGATGCAGTGTCTTCCCTGATCCCTCGTAGCCAGAAGGTCATTTAACACCCAAACCAGGGCCATCTCATTGCTATGCCTTTTTCTGAAACATGTCTGGACAGGATCATAGATGCCGTGGGTTGTTAAAAAGGTCTCCAGTTGGACGGCCACCACCTTCTGAATAACCTTCCCCACAAAGGGAAGACTTAGAGACTGGTCTGTAGTTCGCCAGGCAGTCCAAGTCTAGTATAGGCTTTTTCAAGAGTGGTCTAACAAACTCCTCCTTTAGGGGCTCCGGGGGGGGGGAGGGGAGCCTGATGCTAAGGAACTCCGGACTATCCTATCTAGGACCGGGCTGATGACATCAACACATCCCATAAGGAGGCGTGTTGGTCCCAGGTCCAAACTACAGAAGGTTGACCGTAACTCCTGGATGACCCTCACCACATCCATGACTGCCCACTGGTTGAAGTCAGACCAGGCCGACTGAATGCCCGTAATCTCAGGCTCAGCTCCGCAAGCCCCATTAGAGGGTCGCAACTGAATTTCCAATCTAATTGAGGCACTCTTATCAGCAAAAAAACAGAGCAAACTCATCACACTTTACTTGTGACAAAGCTCTCCCAGACTGAAGACAGGCTGGATTACACAACCTGTCAGCAGTGCAGAAGAGCTGAGCTGGTCTGGTGATTGCTGCAGCAGTCTCCTTGGACAGGAACTATGCCTTCTTACAGGAGATTGCTGATTGATCATTCCTATAATGGGCCATCAATATAAGCTTGTCCACCTCCAAACCAGTCCTCCGCCAATGCCATCCCAACTTTCAACACCTTATCCTCGTGAGGGTCCCCTCAAACCACCTTGGATGCCCAGTTTGAGATGAGGTGTCAAACACGGACAGTTGCGGTGGAGTCGATGGCCACGGAAATAACCCTATTATGGGTCACCACCAGTTCCCCCGGCTCCTTACATGCACTTGTCAAACCTGACAGGTCCATTCCCACCATCAGACCCTGTGGGGTCAAACCCATTAACAGATGGTATTGAACCATCTCCACAGGTGTAGGTCTATTGGGGGGGGCCTCGAATGAGAACCTCACAGCATGGTGGTCCAACCATGCGACCGGCTCCACCACAAGGTCAGAGACCTCCATTCCCAGCAGGAAGATGAGGTCCAGTGAGTGGCATGTATATGGGTTGCAGAGGTAACAACCTCTGTTAGGCCCAATGAACACATTAGGTGGAAAAAGTCTTGACCAAATTGCGAGAGTTCGTCTTCGACCCAGGCATTGAAGTCACCCAGAATAATCCATCTGGGCAACTCAAACACCAGTCCGATGATGAAGTTCATGACTTCCTGCAGGAATTCCTTCTCATCCCCCAGGGTATGGTAGATGAGAAGGATCCTGCAACTTGCACCTGCAAATCCTTGAACGGCCACTCACTCAAAAGACCTCATTGATCCTACCAGGAAGTGTGTGAGGTTCAAGTCCATCTTAAAACAAATAGCTACACCCCCACCCCTACAATCCTCTCTCGAGCAGTGTATCACCAAGTACCTGTCTGGAACAGCTGATTCCAGAACAGGTCCAGCATTTTCGTCCAGCCAGGTCTCAGTGGTGCAAGCCAGATCACATGTTGCAACAGGATCAGCAATAATTGCTGGCTTGTTCTGAATAAATCTAGCATTGTACAGCACCGCCTGAGAGGGATAGGTAGATGAGAATGGTCCAGCCACCTGCCCACTAACTGTGGAGCTCTTGAGTATGGGCACCAGGCAGGGAGGACCCCTTTCCTGAGCCCATTTTACCCCAGGGTGCCTCCTGGTACCCACCACCCCAATTCGCCCCCCCAAGCTACATTCCCCCCACCTGACCCCACAAATCTCAGCTTCCCTTCCCTCCATACTATCCCCAGCACCCTACAGCACCTATGCACCTCAGTTGTTAATGGGGGACAGTTAAAAGGCTTGAGATCACAGCGTCTAGAGGGAGAATAATACCTTCCCCTTGGAGCAGTTGACCAACACGTCACCCTCACTAACTTTACTATAACAGCTAGAAAAGCAATCCTGAGTTCTGTTGACTCAACATTAAATGAAATTATCAAATTACCATTCACTCCCACACACGTAGCACTCACACTCACACCTCCCAACCCACAAACCCCCCCAACCCTCTTCAACCAAATATAATTAAATTGTTATAATTAGGGAATCCATAAGTCCGTGGAGCAAATCTCAAACAAGTTCTTTAACCTATCAGGAGCCAATCATATGCGTGTATGGAAAACCATATTCTATAAAAGATTGTGTATGTTCTCCATACACAAACAATTCTGAATCTCCAGGTTGCCATGGCAACCAGGGAACCTCCTGCACTGTGCTGTCAAGATCTCTGGTTGCCGAGGCGACCTCTCTATTGAGATGCAGCCTTGTTGTGTGTGGAGAACCATACGCAATTCCTTTATATGTCCTACTAGTACAATAACATTCCAAATCTGGATGCAGATCTCCAAACTTCTTGGATCTGAAAATCATGTAAAAATTTGCAAACTGAAGCGGGATTAACAAAGACCCCACTGGTCTGGCCCAATAAATATAACCAGTCGACCTCTGTAGAACTCTCGTAACATTCGCAAAAAAATAACGTCTAGTCATTCCGATCTTTATTACTAAAGACACAGGCATGAAACCAAGATCTTTGTCCCTTAGTCTTACAGTTCATCTGCTTCTGATGCTTCTTCCTTAGCCGATATCCTAATCCTCTGTTTGTTTTGTGATTGTGACATCACAGTCCCATACACAGCAACAGACTGTGATGCTACAATACAGGATAATGACTTGCGCTAAGGAATATGCATCATGAACAGATGAACTGTAAGAGACAAAGATCCTGGTTTCATGTCAGATTCTGAAGTTTCATGATGTTTTGTGGGAGTTTTATAAAACTGAGACTGCCAACATTGCAATTGACTTGTATGTCCTGGTCTCCAGAGCCCGTCTTCATTGGGAAGACAATTAATCTAGAGGTTGGAACCCAAAGCTGTGAACCCAGAGATCTCAAACTGCCATCATCTATGAATGTTCATAGTGGTCAGTAGGCACATATGGGGAGATTAAGGAAATGTCAGGGGATGAGGTACAGAGAAAGAAAGAGACAACATTAACCACAGGGAAGTCTAGTGACTTGCTCAGGGTATCACAGTGAGTGGTTAAAGAAAACAAATTTCCTTTCTTGTCTTTCCTTTCCTTTTTTAATCTGAAACTGATGTTAGAAAGTTCATTGACTTCTAACTTCCAGGAAACATTCCACTTTAAGTTCTTTGGGAGCACGACAGACTGATTTCAATTTTTTTTTTTTTTTTCAGATCAGGAATTGTATTATGACACACCTCCATATGGAGGGGGAGCCCGAACTGGAAGGTCCCCAGAATGGGCCACCTGTCTTCCCTTCTTCATTCTGTCTAGCAGAAAGGGGCTATCTTGGTCCTCTACCAGTTTCTACTGCAGGTTAGGAGGTTTCAAGTCGAATATATCAGACAAGTGGCATACTGACGACCAGATCCATTTGCTGCCCAAAGAATGGAACAAGATTTGGGTGGGAACTAGTAGAACGGTATCTTCCCGACAATGGCAGGCATTTACGTGGAAGGTCTGCACCTGATATTTTAGGACACCTGCATTGCAGTACAGTTGAGATGGCCATATTATAGCAAACTGTTGGAGACTCTGTGAAGAGTCTAGAGCTACTCATTATAATATATTTTTGGGATTGCCCAGTTTTGCACCCCTTCTGGGCTGAGGTGATAGGACAACTACAACAAGTGTTCTCAATTCCAGAGCCTCTTTTGTTTCAACATTTAATTTTGGGTATTCCTCCACAGAGCTTACTATCTTTGGGACATTTGTGTGGTTGCTGTCTCTAAAGCCATCACTCAGAAATGGCTGCAGAGGACACCTCTAATGGGACAGGAATGGGAGGAGATTGTAACCCAAATTTCTGAGATCGAACATCTTTTCAGGTCCAGGATAGAGTGCAGGCCTTCATTGTTCCATTGAACTTGCTGGGAACTGACACATGAAATTAGGGATTAGTGTGAGACAAAGAGAGGCTTTCTCTTAGGGGGCAGAACTGCCAATATTGTTTTGTATGAGGCCATCCTGTTCCTCTTCTATATATTCCTAAGGGGAACATTACATGAATATCATTTCCCAAGTTTTCCTGATATACTGTCATAACTAGTGAGGTACCATTATATTGAGTGGCTACTGCTCTGATTGGGTGGGGCTACTACAGAATGTGGACAAGCTTGACATGTAGTGGCTCATCCCCACCCGCACCCCCGATGGTGGCTTTTTTATCACTTGGCAGTATTTAATTTTGTTTTCCCTTCCAACAATTTCGTATTGTTTTTTTTCTAAACCAAAACAAAGCAACAATGCACAGTATGAATAATTGCATGTAATTGTCACATTGTGGTCATAACGTGATCTGTATCAATTCGGAATGTATATAAAAACATTCTATGGGAAGGGGAGGTTCTATGCTACCTAAAAGTGTTTTGTTTTTCCTGATTGTAAATCAGAAGCTGGATAGTGCATATCTTTAAAAAAACAAAACAAATTAAAAAAAAAAGGAAAAATTGTAAGAAATGCTGGAGTTTCAGTTGAAGATTTTCAGTCCAACTGCATTGGGCAGAGTTGTTTATGCTCCCTGTTACCAACACCCCTAGGTCCTTCTCTTCCTCAGTGATCCCCAGCCTCACCCCTCCCAACCAGTAGTCCCTCCTAGGGTTCTTTGCCCTGAAGTGCATAACCTTGTACTTTTTTGCATTGAATCTCAGCTGCCACTTCTCCAACCATACCTCTAGTTTGGTTAGGTCCCTTTGTAGTTGTTTCCATCCATCCTCTTCGTCCCCCATTGCCCCCATTTTAGTATCATCTGCGAACAGACTAACCCTGCTCCTTTTCTGTGTGCAATATCTGAGATAAAGAGCTCAAATAGCACCGGGCCCAGCACCAAGCCCTGTGGCACACTGCTCGTCACCGGTCTAGGTGTCGAGAGCTCCCCCTCCCCACTACCACCCGTTGCAGCCTGTTCTGCAAGCCAGTTCCTTAACCAGTTTGGCAGCTTTGTCCCCACCCCCACAGCAGTCGGCTCCCCTTCCAGCCTCCCATGAGGCACTGAATTTAAGGCCTTGCTGAAGTCCAAATACAGGACATCTACAGCATGACCCATATCCAGCTTTCTTGTTACCCAGTTGTAATATTCTGTTAGATTGGTCTGACAAGACCTCCCAGAGATGAACCCATGCTGCCGTCCATCTTGGAGGTCATTACCCTCGAAGAATGACACGGCCTCTCCTTCAGTATCGTCTTCATATGTTTACCCACTATGGAAATGAGACTGACAGGCCGATAATTTCCTGGTTCGTCCCTAGGGCCACTCTTGTGCATGAGCATCACATTGGCCACCCTCTGGTCCTGAGGCACCCATCTTGTATCCAGGGAGGTGTTGAATAGGTCTGACAGGGGCTTGGCCAACACCTCTGCCATCTCCCTCAGCACCCTGGGGTGGATGCCATCAGGACCTGGTGCCCTGTCCACCCTCAATGCCCTCAGACCCTCTAGTACTCTACTCCCCTCGATCATTCCATCCATCATCTCCTCCCCTCCCACCCCCACTCTCCCAGTCCATGGAGGTAGTGGACCATCCTTCTCCTTTGTGAAAATGGAGCAGAAGTATTCATTTAGTACCGCCGTTTGTTCCTCTCCCTTTTCCACCCACTCCCCTTCCCACTTTATCTTCACTATATGGTCTCTGCACTTCCTCTTTTCCCTGACATATCTAAAAAAAAGTCTTTCTCCCCTCCTTCGATGCTCTGCACTAACCTTAGCTCCCTGGAGGCCTTGGCTACTCTCACTCTCTTGGTCACCTCCTTGGACCAACTCACATAAGCCTCTCTCTCCTCTTCCTTCCTCATTCTCCTGAACTTCTGGTACAGAGCTGTCTTTGCCCTCACCCCCTCCAACACTTCTCTGTCCAGCCAGCATGGTTTCCTGGCTCTGCACTTCTTGCTCTTAGTCCAGGTGCAAGCTTCTGTAGCCTCTGTTAGCCCAGTTTTAATAATTTCCCATGTTTGCTGTCCATCCATCTCTGGCCTAATACCCTGAAGTCTGCCTTGCAGTATTTCTCTCAACCTTTCGAAGTCCATCCTCCTAAAATCCCCCACCTTCGTTACTGCCCCTTCAGACTCCCTGCCCAGCGTGAGAGTGAACCACACTGTTTGGTGGTCACTACCAGCTAGTGGATCTTCCACCCTTATTTGCTTCACTGCCTCCCCATTTGACAGCACCAAGTCCAGCGTGTTACCTTATCGTGTTGGCCCACTGACCAGCTGTGTCAGGAGACCATCCTGGATCACGTCCAGGAGCACCTGCTCCCCAGCACTGGAGGTGGCAGGGATGCTCCACTGTACCCATGGCAGATTGAAATCCCCCATAATCACCACACTCCCTTTCTACACACCCTCCTTATTTGCTCCGCTAACTCCCTGTCCAGTTCCACGGATTTTGCTGGTGGTTGGTAAACCACCCCCAGCCTCAGCTTTCTACCATTGGAGTCCAGAAGCTGCATCCATAGTGCCTTTGTCCTCCTTTCCTCATCCCTCGTTTATCTGATCCCTTCCCTCACATAGAGTGCTTCACCACCACCTCTCCCAAGCCCCTGGTCTTTCCTGTAAATTTTATACCCCAGGATTGCCAGATCCCAATCATGGTACTGGGTGATCCAAATCTCAGTCACTACAACAACATCCACACGTCCCTCTGCAAGGAGCATTTGAAACTCCGCTGTTTTATTACCCAGGCTCCTTGCATGTAGGGAGACCACCTTCCACCTGTTCCCATCTGTCCTCTCCCCAGTGATCCTCTTCCCTTACTCTCAACATTATCAAGGGGGGACAGCATGTTTTGCACTCCAACCTGGCGACCCTGTGCACTCACCTCCCCTACCCAGTTTAAATGCCCTCTTTAAACAATAAAATCCTCCAATCTGCCCTTTAACACCCCCCTTACCTGCCCCATTCAGGTATAAACTGTCCCTTGCATACAGTTCTCTCTTAGTCCATGTATCTCCCTATCCTCCTACCAACCCATACCCTTGTGCTATACACCAGTCTCTCAGCCAGGAATTGAACTCCACTATCCTTTCCTTTCTTGCCCTTGGGACTGGTAGCACCTCCGGGAATGCCATGGACCTCCCAATTTCCAAGCATAGTTTCCCCAGTTCCTCAAATCTCTCCTGTACCAACTCTACTGTGCAGCCCCCCCAGGTCATTTGTGCCACCACGTGACATTCCTACCATCCTCCCCTAACATACATCCTCAGAAACTGCCCTGCCCTGTCTGCTGTCAGGTCCGGTACAGGTTCCACCCAAATCTGACTGCATCTTTCAGCCCCCAACCTGATTACTTTCAGAATAGAATCTCCTATCAGTAGAACTACCCCTTTCCACCTCCCCTTCTAGCTATACCCCCCATCCTTCTCATGGCCTTCGTTCCTTCCCTGTCCCTTAATTTCTGGAGCTGTTCTTTTTACTCCTTCTCCCCCTCTTGTCTAGCCTCCTGTCCACACTTGCGCCCTCTCTCCTAAGCATCTGTTCTCCACCTGTGGTCTGCCCCATACCACTATGCACCAAGTGTGCCCCCTCCTGTCGTTGCCATGGCACTGCCTCCTCTCCCCAGTGTACCAGTGTCCCCCTCTGTAGCACTGGCCTCTGTGCCCCCCTCTTTCCCTCTCTCAAGCACCTCACCCCCACTTCTACTTCAGTTGCCAGTACCTCATACCTGTTGCATGACCCCAGTCCCCAACCCATCCTCTGCTGTGTCCTCACTCCTGCTCTATATTTCTCCTTGGTATCCTCTCCCTCCCCTTGTGCCTATCTACCTCACCCTCTCTGACCATGTTCCTCAACCTCCCTATCACCACCTCCATCCACTGGATCTCTGCCAGTAGGTCTCTTATCCTTCGACATACAGGACACTCCCGTAGCCTCCATAATGTGCCCATCCAGATTACCGACCCACATCCATTACAGATTACTAGCCTGTCCCTACTTCTGCCCTCACTCCCCTGGAGCCTGCCCCCCTTTCCCTCTCAACCTCACCACCTCCGTCCTGCTGACCGCAACCCCTCCTCCTTCTATGTCCCCCTGGTGTCTGCAGCTCCCCTCCCGTGCCCCCATCTCTGTCACTATACTCAGCCACAAAATGTACCGTGCCTTCCTTTAATGGTGGGGTCCGATGGCTACAAGTGTATAGGTTAATATGGCCACCAAGAGCAATCTTACTGTTGTAGGAGTAGTAGTCTTACACATTCATAGGGTACTGGAACCACAAACCAAAGTGAGTAAGGAGGTACGTCTGTTATTGCAGATGATACTAAAATATGTGGAGGGGGTAAGGAAATATGGTCTGGGGTGTGGAATGGCTAGAAAACTGATCAAACATATGCAGATGAAGTTTAATTACCAAATAGTGCAAGGTCATGGACATCAGGAGTAAGAATCCTAGAACTGAGTACTTGGTAGATGGGGTAAGGGTGGCATGGACAGCATGGACAACAGAGGAGAGAGACTTGTGACTTCTCTTTAGTGACCACCTAAGGTCTAATGCTCTATGCAGTGAAGTATATGGGAAGGCCAAGAGAATGCTGTGATGCATAGGGAGGGGGCATCCTCAGATGAAAGAGGCTGGTGAGTCTGCCTCTGTTTAGATCCCTGCTCGGGCTGCACTTGGAGTACCCTGTTCAGTTTTGGTCACTTCTTTAAAAAAAACAAAAAAAAAAACAGGTGAAGCAGGGATTGATCCAAGCAGAGGTCGGTCCAAAGGAGGGAGATGAAGATGATCAACAGTCTTCAGGATAGTGCACATGATGAAAGATTACATATCTTGAATGTGCACTCTCTGGAGACCAAGAGGGACATGATAGAAACATACATGTTTCCATTCGGGGTTAACGGTGGACACCACAGAGCTTTTTACGGTGAAAGGGACCAGTTCCACCAAGAGGCATAACTAATTTGCCAGGGGGGTAAGTTCAGAAAAGGCATGAGGATGTCTTTCTTCACAGAAACGGTAGTAGAGGGATAAAATGACTTTCCCAGCAAGATGGAAAATGTTGGTACTGTGATGGGGTTTAAGACTGGATGGAACAGATCCAACGGTAGTGTTGAGTGAGTCAGGAAAACCCAGCCTGAAGCAGCCACCTGCTGTGGGTGTGTGTCTGTGTAACATTAGATAGGTATTGGGACAAACTGATCAAGCATTTGGTCTTTTTTTGTCCTCATTGTACAGTGTTTCTTTGTGAGGATATATATATGTGAGACTTTTTACAGTGGTAAGTGTGCCCTCTGCAGCCTTATTCACTTACTTTTGATTGAGGTAATCAATAATATTTAAAACTCCCCAGAACACGTCTCTTTGCAGGGCACCTGTATGTGAGAGGCCTTTTACAGACTAAGAATGTCTCACATGCAGGGAGGCGAAAGGGGCACTCCAAACTGGTCAGGCATGCTCCTTCAGTCTATAATTTGAAGCATACTTCTGTTTGTGACTACTGTGTAGTAGCATTTGATTGTAAAGCTGCACTCCTGCATTGTGTGAACTGTGTAGCAGTGTGTTTGGAAGCTTATTTAAATATGTGCACTGTGGGAAGGTTTCCTGTGCTGCAGCTTTTCTATTTTTCTGAGGAAGAGTGCCTTTTTTTTTTTTCGTTACTATGTATTTATATATGCCCCTGTCTCTCCAGCCGGCCCCATCCACTTGCTCTCACCCAGCTCCATCACTTGTCTTCTGTGGCACCTCTTCTATTTCCCCATGCCCCCCACTCCCACCCCACCCCACAGTGGGTCTCTTTCCATAAGGACTGACAAGAGGACCTTCAAGTCATTTCAGCTAGCTTGAGAGGAGAGGTGCTGCAGTCAAAGTGTGGAACCTACAGGAATTGTCCTCGATGGCTGATTTTCCTTGTTACACCCTGACCCCCGGTATGTCTCAGCACAGTGGGCTTGGTGCAGGAGTGTGCATGTCGGCACCCTGATCGTAAGCCCAGCAAACTCCCCCACCCACCGTGCCTCCACAGCACTTTCACTGTGGTCGCCCAGATGTCAGCACTGCAGTAGGGACAGTGGCCCTCCATGCTGGAGGAGAGTGTCCTGTGGGATGTCTAATCTGACCCCCCCTTCCCCGCCAGCTAGCACCTCAGGACCCTGACTCATTCCCAAACTAGGGTTGCCAGCATCATAAGTGGTATCTCTATCCATGCACCAATGACCTGGCTCCTTTAGTTTTCCTTTTATGTTTTCAGTCTTTATTCAAAATTGTATTTGCATTCTTACTGTGGTGAGAAATACATTTTTCTTACCCACATTTTATGGACTATTCTTTCTCTTCTATTGTCCCTAACTGTGAACTAGTACTGTTTCAACATAAAGCTTTCTCCATGAAGGACCCATTTTCTCCAGCCATGATTTCTATCCTTGTTCCTCAGGCTAACGTTTTCAGATAGAAAACTATAGGTGAATTTAGAACTTTCTTTCTTGTTTAGTGTGGATGACATGGGGGTTGGGAGGGGTGCACACTTTACCAGTGCTCCAATTTTTGGTATGAAAATAAAATGACATTTTCACGATAATGTGGGGTTGCAATATGCGAGCAGCATTTCAAGAACTGTCTTATCTTGTAAAGAAATAATGATAGATTTTGTTCTGCCCTTGGACAACAGCTCTTTTATGTTAAAATGCTTAAGGTCCTAACTGACCCCCTACCGCTACCTCCTCCCTTTGGCCAGGTCACAGTGTTTGACATGACCAGCTTAAACACTGTAATAATGGCTTACTGTTGTGCGTGTGGGGTGTGGGAGGGTGACGGAGAATGAACAAGCCTTTCAGCTTTGTCCTTTCTGGTTAAAAAAAAAATAAATAAATGGCCCTCTTCATTCTACTCATCACTTCCCAAACCCCCTCAGAGAGCAGTTTTAGGCTGTTCTATAGTTAGAATGCATATATGGTTACACTGCTCAAAAAAAAAAAAAAAAAGAGGTTTTATTCAGGACCATAAATTCAAAGAAGAAAAAAAGAACCTTCTGACAGAGCCAAAACTGATTACCTCATGCCAGGTACTTGGAATATTGTCAAATTAAGGTATGCGTATGTCAAGATGAAATAGATTTTCCTGTTTGAAGTAATACACCCTGTAAATTTTATGCTAGTCTGCCCCCATAGCCCTTGGGCTTACAAAAGTGCCTGCAGAACCATTGGTCTATCCTAAAGCCAGCACCTCATTGCAATCAAACAACTTTTTTCTTCTAATTTTAGCAAGCCTAATAAAGTTTGTCTTATTTTATGCCATGATCTATATACAAAAAGCTGTTTTTTTCTAACTTTGAATGTTCATATTTTAAGACTAAAAAATAATCTTTTTTTTTTTGGTTTTATTATTTATTTTTGGTTACATTAAAAAAGCAACAACACAAAAACAGCTCTTGGTGATGTTGGAGTTAGTACTAAAAGCATTAAGAATGCCGGCAGAATACAGTGCAGCTGCAATCCAACATGATGCTGGAAATGAGGTTGAGAGCATAAAGGCTTTCCATATTCCCAGGGTGCACAACTGCTTGCGGCCTTGGCTTTGATCTCTTCAAAGACTCCTGCCTGCCTCCTCCTCCACTGGAGAGACTTGGCTGCCTTGCGCTCGCATTGAAAAAGGCAGAGGTCTCTATTCAGGCAGAAATCAATCACTGTGCAGGAACAATTATGTGTAATTCAACCATCATGAAAACAGGCCCGAGATTATGGGTTTGTTACCTGAGTGACTGTGCGGAGCCAGGGAGCTGAGAATATTAGAATCCTGCTGACATGCTGTGTCTCAATGGCAGTAATGGACACATGAATGATATTGTGAGGCGGGTGGGGTGGGAGGGGAGATGCTGGGGAGAGATGACAAGTGCTGGTCATGCTGTCCAGCAGAGCAGAAAATGAGGTTACAGTCTGGGGATAATGTTTGCGTCTGTAACCATGTTAAAAGCAGGTTGGGCCACTTCAGTCAGCTGATGAGGTACACTTTTTTGACAAGAAGGAAATATAAAGTACCACAGGGCACTCCCACCCCCCCCATTCATAAGTTCTTTCTCAGGATTTTTAAAGAGGGGATCCAGATTGCAGTATAAAGGGCTATGTGTTTCTGTATTGATGATGGTGTCTTATTATTTGTATGCTGCGTGCTACCTCTGAACAGGCTTCAGAAGCAGCCGTTTAGAAAGTCTAATTTCATTTATTTATTTTATGATTACAAACATACTGGTGCATCTTCTCAAGGACCTTGATTAAGAATAAAATAAATTCTACGTCATACTAGTTTGTAAATAAGAGCCTTTGTGGCAAGTTATTTATTTTTAAATTAAGATGCTACATAGACATTTTCTCTATGCAAATGTGTTTTTATTTTTAAATGGGCTTTAAATTTTAAGAAAAGGAGTGTGCTCAGCAGTTTTGATTAAAAAAAACAAACAAAAAAAAAAACAAAGTTGTATGCATGTAGCTGCCTATGGGGGGGAGGGGGTGCATTTAAAAGGTGCTTAGAAAGTTGTATTGATGTGCGATTTGGTATACAGGGCCAGGTTTACCTTTTATGCTGCTTGAGTTTAGACATCAGAGGCATGAGAGCTGCTTTGAGTTACAGATCTTCAAACAATAAGTCAAAACAAAAAAATCAATCCCTCTGGTCCCTGGGAGCAGTTATCTAAAGATAAAAGAGAAAAATAAAGGTACGCTAATGCTGGTGGAGGAGAAGAGCAGCCACGCCAAGGAAGTACAGAGGACAAGCGTGGAGCAGGAGTGGGGCCTACTGTGAGCTGACATCAATGAATTTCCATCTTATCAAAATCAA
This sequence comes from Neoceratodus forsteri, assembly GCA_016271365.2. Lineage (NCBI taxonomy): Eukaryota > Metazoa > Chordata > Ceratodontiformes > Ceratodontidae > Neoceratodus > Neoceratodus forsteri. Next base: position 440,548,969 of record CM057453.1, read on the forward strand.
AAAGTTTTATCTTTGCCAACTCTCTCTTTTCCAAATGCTTCAGGGCTGCTTCAAGCTTTGGCTTCAGTAGAGATTCCCTCTACCCTCTTTGCCCCCCCCCCCCACTGTCTCTCTCTTAAGTGTAACCACAGAGGAATGAAAGAGCACATCATAGAAAGTATAGAGCCTGACCACAAAGTTGAACAGTAAATCTAGCCGAGTGATGATCCTTAAATCTCACAACTGAGTTGTGATTTACTACACAGAGTGATGTTTGAAAGGCAGGTTTATCCAATTTATTTTTCCTGCAGCACATTATGGAATAGATTTATTTTTCCTAAGGAGAAACTACAATCCAGAAAGCAATGTGCTTTTTTTTTTTTTGACGGGGGCGAGGGAGCAAATATTTATTTTTAGAAAATGGGTAAGAGAAATGCTGGTCTGTGATTGGCTGAGGAACATTCTCTTCCCATACCTTTATCAGGCAACAGCACCCAGTAAAAAAGAGCCAGCATACCACTCTTATGTCACTCCTTGCTCACTACCTCTCTGGGTTATTTCTTCTACCCTCACAGCTGCTTGCACAGTGCTAATCAAGAATTTTCTTGTACAACAGCCCATTTTCTAAGTGCAGTGAGACCCTTCAGGGTGATTGTTGTTGTGTGATACATGCCCTTACAGGGGCTACAGAGGACCTGTGGTGTCAGGCCATGCCCTTGGGGTGGGTGTGTATCACTGAACAACCCACACCCAGTCTGATCTTTTCGCTAAGTTAGCCTGCCTGTCATCTACCTGCTGTCTACTTGCTACATTCTCCTCTTTACAACTCGGAAGCGAAAGGTCCAGGTGAACATAAAAAGAAAAGAAAAATCAGCTTGTGAGGTAAATCAGGTCAAAAGTCCATCCAGCTCTCACAGCAGTTGTGACCATGCTTTTCTTTTAACTGAGAACTGTGCCCTCATCTTGATCATTCACATTTTGTACCTGGTGCTATAAAATGGGCAAGAGAAATCCTATACTGTGATTGGTGAAATCCAGTCACATGACAGTATAGTTCTTACAGTTAACTGCATTGGTCAGTTAATGTCTGTTAAGCTTTTGGGGCTTTTTTACCATTTTATAAGTGTGATTATGTTAAGGGTATGCGAGCCACACTTACTGAGTGGCTGAAGATTCTCGGTTGTGCGTTGTGCCTCACAACCCACCCAAGGCATGTAGCCAATACAGCATCACCACACATCTTATTCTGTTTTATTGCTTACATATACTGCTCTAATAGAAATTGTCTAGCTTAATTTTAGAAGTGACCCCACCCCCTGTTTCTTCAACCCCTTCTAACTGACTAGTCAAAGATTCACCACCCTTTGAATGCAAAAATGTTTTCTGATGTTTTCTTGTGTTTCAAACAGCCTCTTTAGAGACCAGCAGTCAGCCTCGGGAGGGTGCTGTTCAACTAGGATGTTAAGTAAGCCCCCACCACTAGAGGGCAAGTGCATCTCCCCTAGTGATAACATTATTCTCTGCTACATCAGGGAGAAAATGATCCATGGGTCCTCCCTGAACCCTGTTCTCATATGGTGTGTGTGTGTGTGTGTGTGTGTGTGTGTGTGTGTGTGTGTGTGTGTGTGTGTGTGTGTATAGATATATATACACACACACACACATACATACAGGTTACACTCACACTCTAAATGTAATGTTGTCTTTGTTGCCACTGAAGCTTATTATACTATCCAGATAATTCCATGCAAAACACAGTTCCACACCTGTGTGATTGCGGTGGTGGGAGTAGAGCAAGATGATGAACACACATGACTTTGATCTGCACGGCATCTTGGGTCATCCATGCTTAAGCAACAGTTTTCTACGCCATGCTACCTTTGTTTGATGTCCTTTTTTGAAGGCCTTCAGGTTTGTTGCTCTGTGCAGAAATAACAATTATGCATTTGCAAGTCCATCAGTGTGACGAGAGACTGAAATCGGATGCAAGATTTTCTGAGTTCAGCTCTAGTACTAATGATAAAGCTGATGTTGGCTAAAAACCATTGCTTAACTGACCTGCCAAATGCTGCTCTGCGTGTGTGTGTGTGTTCCTGTTTCCTGTAGTCATTTAACTCACCTGCCAGACTTCAAAGTGATGAATGCTACTGCAGTGCTTCTATTTCTAGTCTTTCAACATTTCCAGTGATTCACATTCACATGCTTGGTACTCGCGGTACTGGTACATGGGTGTTTAATGGGATGAAAGTACATCCCTTGTTGTCCTGGCAGTTGCCTACTGCAAAGGGATAGATCTTAGTCATTTGTGGACTGGTAACGGACTTGGAACACAACAAAAGCAGAGGCTGGCAGCCAAAACAGAAAATATAATTTTGTGATTTGACTGCCTGTCACTGCTTTTGTTTGTGTTCCAAACCTCATTCCTAATCCATATGACAGTAGGCCTGTTTACAATTAACTCCTCCCCAGTGCAGTTGCTGATCTGCTCCCAGTGGATCCATGTGGACTGGTTCAGTAGCACTACAGAAGTGATCCATTGCAGCCATTTTCGGTCACTGTGGTGCTGTAAAGTGGAAATGCTATAAATGTTTTCTGCCTTTGGTTTCTCCACACCACTTGCAGTAAAACTGAATTAACAACAAAAACAAAGAAAATTCTGATCCTGTGTAACAAACAGTAGTGGAAGATTGTGGCCCTACACAATCGACAAGAAAGCTGATTGGCATTTGGAAGATTCTAAAAACTGAAGGAGGTTCGGTTCAAGATTTAAAGCATTTCTTTTTTATAAGATCGTGAGACCACAATTGGGCTTGGGAAGCGCATATGGGTTGTAGTGGACTGAACATAGTTGTGCAGATTAACTTCTTGATCTTACCTGTGTATCCAGGCTGGGGGGTAGGAAAAACTTGTTGACGGCAGCAGCATGATGAGACTCGGTTGGGGGGGGAGCCTGACGCTGCCGATAATGGCCTCTTCAGTGCAAATGCTTTTGCATCAGCCTCTTCAGTGCAAATGCTTTTGCATCAGCCTCTTCAGTGCAAATGCTTTTGCATCAGCCTCTTTAGTGCAAATGCTTTTGCATCAGCCTCTTTAGTGCAAATGCTTTTGCATCAGCCTCTTCAGTGCAAATGCTTTTGCATCAGCCTCTTTAGTGCAAATGCTTTTGCATCCAAGGATGCAAACGCAAACAAGAAAATAACTCTCTAGCCTATCCAGTGTGAGTAACTCGTAAAATAATATATATTTACATGTTGTTGAAAAAGTACTGTATAGTGGGACATCACACAGGCGAGATTCTCTTTTTGCTTGAACTGGACATCAAAAACAGCAAATGCATGCTTCAGGGTTGAAGATACCTTCAGCTGTATTAGGTCCAGTATCTCCACAAGAATATCTATAACCCCAGACATACATTATAAGAAGAAACAAGTATGAACTAATGGAGGGCATGGCTCACACTCTGGCAAGATGGAGGCATAATTCTGTAGCGCCATCAGGTATCTCCTAAATCCACAAAGATCCGTGGTCATCTACATAGCTCCTGCCGTCAAAGGACCTCTTCAAAATAGAGGACGCCAAACCCTACCAAATGATAGTTTTCTTAATCATGTCTTCCATTGCACAGAACCAATCTCCCGATATCAGCCGGACTTGCAGCTTCCTCTCTGGTGCTCCAGCAATATGGTGTCCGCCCTTCCAGCTGATAAAGTGGAGCCCATGTTCTCTCAGCTCTTTTCAGCGCTAAAAGACATAAAACTTAATACATCCAAAAACTCGGACAATATCACGGTTAACTGCTCGCACCACAGCAACTGAAAATAAAATTGAGACCGTGAGCACTCTTACGATGACCCAAGGGCCCAACTGCATGAGAAACCTACTGTGATGCAACACCTGCAAAATAAACTGGATGACCTAGAAAACCGAAGTTGTTGAAATAATTTTCAATTTGTTGGCTTCCCAAAACAGGTGGGACTCAGAAATGTTGTTTTTTTTTTTTTTTTTACAGCATGTCTTGCTACAAATACTACAGCTCCCTGGGAACCCGCATTTTGATATTGAATGAGCCCATCGCTCATTAGTTCTCATCCCAAAATCAGGGGAGAGACATCGGCCTAAGTTCCTCCATTTCCCAGTTAAAGAAAATATTTTGTGGAGGACGAGAGAGCTAAGCAATATGGATTGACAAGGTCATAAAATAATCATTTTTCCTGACTATTCGAAGGATCTTACATAAGCAATAATACACAACAGGGTGGGTGGTACTGGGCAATACCAGACTGCCCAGAGGTATAATGAGGCCATACGCTACAGGCGGAGGGCCTTATTGCCCCTGGAACGTCTGGTATTGCCCAATACTGCCCATCCTGTTGGGTATTACTGCACTTAGAAAATGGGATACAGATTGCATTTTTATGTAAGGAATAAAAAGTGCAAGGAGAATAAAAAAATATTTGTACAAATGATGGTAAAGTTATTTTTCCTGGAAAATAGTCCCTCCACTTCCCCCCCCTCCCCAAACACACAGACACACACACGTTGTGTCTCACAGTTGTTTCCCAAGTTTCTACACCAGCCCTTTACATAGCCTGCAATCTTTTTCTTTTTTAATTTGCTGAGCTTGCTCCCTTACCACCCCACCCCCCGTCTCTTGGTATGGCATGCCAAGCTTGAATCTGGAAAGGCAATATTGCTGCCTGCAGTCAAGCAACAGACTGACAGAGCTGAGAAGAGGTACCAGTTTAAAAAAAAAAAATGTTGAAGAATTTTTTTAAACGTTTTCTCATTTCTTGTTTCATCAGCAGGGAGAGAGGGAGGCAGATATAGCAGTTTCATGCACACACACCGTCATGGAGAGGCATGACGACGCTAGTGATGCTGGTGGTAGGAGGTCAAATCGAGAGGGACCGTGACAGCACAATGGATTTGAAAATGATACTTTTTCTTCTTTACTGTTGAAGATCTGTGGCTTTTGTTGGCAGATTGGGGAGTGAGCGATCAGTGGTGGAGCAAGAATGGTGCCGTGTCAGCTGCGATGAGACCGGGAACTCAGACGTGACTGATGTAGTGTGGTACTAAATAATGAACAAAAAAGAGACTTTTGTTTGGTTGACAAACAAGATTACTTAGGTGGTGGGGGCGATTTGTCTGTGGCCATTTAGCAGGGCTGAAGATTTTGGTAGATTGTGGGGGATGGGGGAGTGATTGCCCAGCCGCCAACTCACTGGCAAACTGAAAGAAGAAAATGGAGGGTGATGAGTTTGAAAATTTGGGATGCCCAGTGCTACCCTAAGTAATGGGGCACACCAAATTGGCACTCATTTTTGTGCCAGGCATCTATTGAAAAACAAATGCATGCCTGGAGATGGCTTTCAGCCAATCAGGATGTATTCTGTTTCAACACCACTTTCTAATGCTAAATGAAGGACTTTTACCCTGGCCTGCCAAGCCCTGCACAAAGCCAGTATCCATTTCTCTCTTCGATACCCTGCACAGCTGAAAATCAGTCACAATGGCCTTTATAAAATGTCTATAATGCCTGTCTCTGCCATAAAGTATATCTCGCAGATCTTGCCACAAGCACTATGCTCTACACATACTAGGGACAGGATGAGACTGAGGGAAAGCCCAGACTCCTTTCTGGACTGGATGGACATGGCACCACACTCTGTTGCGGTTACTTCTACCAAAGTCTCTGAGCCAGACAATCCGGACCAAGCACTACAGCTGCCACCTAAACAAAAACGACATAGCAGGAATCGTCGAGGAGCTACTCACCACCATCAGCAGCACAAAACATCCTGATCCCACAGCTACAGTAGAAGTGAAGCATCTGAAGATCAGGATGAAGATCTGATGCACCTATTGTCAGCCAACAGAGCCCCCTGCTCAGGAGCCCTTCACATAACAGCAAGCCAGTGAGAGAAAGTCAGCCCCCAGCAGCAGTATACACTGGATTCTTGCCAACTGCCCTGGACCAGGTCGTGAAACAGCCGTTGCCGAGTACAGACAGTACCTCCAAGAACACCTAGCAAATCTCACACCATGTAGCAGGTAGCTTCCTGAATGCTGCAGAGCAACCAGCTGAAAGCAATGCAGAGTCGCTCCCTGTAACACCTCCCATGACCTGAGCCCCTGCTTGTTAGTATTGTCAGAGTTAGTGTGTTTTCTTTTTCTACAGATGATGCTGACATGTAAGTACAGGACCTCGATGGCAGGGCCCAGGATGGTATGCCTCTGCCATCATCTCTTAATAACATTGCTCCCTTGTTGCTTATTTCCACTCCAGCGAAGGATACTACAGCAGGGACTGTGCATTACATTTTCCTTTTTTATCTGCACTTACTGTCTTCAGTTTTGTATCCCTGTGACTGGATAATATGAGCCATTTGTACTTCAGTTATTGGCATGGCTCCAGCATCACATGGAACTGCCTATATAGTGGAAAAGGAACTACATGCTTATTACTTTAGAAAAATGACCATAGCGATTTGGGCATTGATGGTTATACTGTCTCTGTGCAGCTGCCGTTTTGGGTTTTTCCCTTCTATTAGTAGTGATATGCAACATCTCTCCCTTAAACTCAGCAGTGCCTGAGAGATGGGAGGAATCGTCGCTTGTTAATGTACACAATCAATTTGATTAAACAGGACAGCCTTCCTTTTCCTACGCCCATTGCAATTTCGGGGGTGTACCTCTGCCCAGCCTAACCTTCAGTATCACTCTAGCTAACCAGGATCCCTTCACTTGTCCTTATTCCAGCTAGTCATAATATATTTGCTAACTTACATAAACCCAGAGACAGCTAAAATCCTTTTCCTGAATGCTGGTCTCCTGCCCCCCCCCCCAACCTTCCTCTGTGTCCTCCCTCCTTCTTCCCCCTTGTTTTATCTGCTATACCTTTATGCTTTTTCTACACTGCTTAATTGTCCATTTTATTGCTGCATACGTCCCTTCACAATGGCTTTCTCACCTGTAAGAGTCTGTTTCCTAAATAATACTCAGTTTTACATAGGCTCTTAATGGACTTCAGGCATGATATATAATATCAACGAAGCCAGTGATCAGGAATCATAGCAAATGGCTCATAGAGCACAGTCTAATTGAAACCCGGTCTGGATTGCAAGATTTACCCTCACCAGGACAAGCCCTGAGGTGGCATGGACTTGGTAGTGGTCTATAACCTATACTACAGAATTCAAGTGCCTGTTCATATCTATACTAACATGTATGGTTAAAGTTCTGTGTTGTGCATCCTACAGCAACTCTAATGGCTTGTTCACTGCAGAAATGGTACTTTCTTCAAAACTGCAGGAGTGCACAGCATGTGGGGGACTGCAATCTCCCCCTGAATGATTTTTAACACCAACACTTCAACCTACACTTCCCTCCTGATCTCCTCCTCCTTGCCCCCTACTTGTTTCCGTATTCTACACCACCGGCATTACATTATAAGATGTATTACTCCACATTGCCCACTCTACACCAGTAGCAATAACCCATGGGCTTATATACATAGCCACTGGAATTCTAGACACAGGTAATACAAAAGACAGGCTGTCCCATGTTCTCCCACCCCCATGCTGATCAGTTCTTCAGGTTACTAGTAGACAATCCAGAAATATAAACCATTAGATAGGTCTGCTAATAACTTATTTTCATTACTAGCAAGGAGGGCCAGTGTAGAACCTGTGTCTCAAAAGACCAAAGCAGTTCGGCACTCCCCAGTTGAAATGGAAGGAAGCATCAGAACAGTGACTGAAATAATAGGAGGAACTCTCCAAATAAAGTTATAATGCTGTTTATTTGTAGTCACTCATTTGTGCAAGTACAGGTACAAGATGCAATTTACAACCTTCCTTGATCTGGGCCAGTAAGTCCACTACCTAGCTGCCCCAGCACTTCGCCCAATCAGAGCTTCATCAGGGAGCAACCAACTAGAAAAGCCCATCACAATTTATACTAGTTTAATGATGTCATAATTCATCATCATATCATTATTCAAAAAAAAAATTATCATTGAAACATAAATATCTTTGGTATATTACTTGGCCAAAAAATATAAAATTATTAATAAAGCACCATTAAAAACAAACTTCCAAAATATAAATAAAAGACAATACCAAAAAAAAATAATTCTGTAGTTTTAACCAGAAGTCGAGAAATAGCTTAATGCAGTCAGACAGAAAACTGATTTAACACTTGTATTATAGATTCCATGGTATTCATTTTTATCATTCACCATTTTGGAACACATTTATCAATACTATAGAGGAGCAGGGAGCTCCGGAAAAAAGGGGGAGAGTTTTCAACCAGGGTTGGGAGCTTATCTGAAAATGACTTGGAACAGGGCAACCTGCACTCAAACAACCTCAGGCTGTAAAAGAAGAGAGAAAAAGAAAGTTATAAAGAACCATATAATCAAAAGACATTCACTTTTAATATAATTAATCCTAACAAGCAATCATAACAGGAGAGAAGAGAAAAGGGAAGGTCAAAAGGCCAGTGAGGAGGTTTGTGGGGCTAGGTGGAGGAGAAAGCAAAGGTAAAAAACATGTTACAGAAAAGGCAAAGCAGGGCAGTAAAGAGAGGAATATAAAAAGAGTGGGATTTATAACCCAGAATGAAACATGCAATAATCAAGTTTGCTGATACGTTTTTTAAGTCACAAGACTGATTTAACCCATCGGGCTGTAAAGCTTTAAGGATAAATATCCAAATTTTCTCTCACTGCAACAATCTTGTCACATGATCCTCACCTGTCCTACCCACCCTAACTTGTTCAATTCCCATAAAGTTCAGATCTTTTGGATTGCTGCTATGGTGCAGAAGAAAATGTTCAGCAACAGGGTTTTCTACTTTACAATTTTTTATGTCATGTATATGTTCCTGTACTCTTTCCTTCAGTTGCGGAATAGTTCTCCCCACGTACAGTTTTCTACAATCACACCAAACAGCATAGACAATGAAGTTTGAACTACAGGAGATAAACTGTCTAATGCTTTCTTGTCCCCTTTCGGTGATGTAAAGATTGTCCCTTGTTTGTAGTTGTCACAAACACTGCAATTGCTGCACTTAAACATCCTAGGTAGTCGTACTGATAGCCATGTGCTTGCAGTGTGTCTGACATTCACAAATTTACTCTGTATCAGTTCACCCTTCAAATTAGCCCCTTTCCTGAATCCAGCTCTTGGTTTTGTCCAGTGCGGGTTGTTAAATTGCCATCACCAGAAAGTATTGGCCAAAATGTTGTTATTATGTTTCCATTTGTTCCACTAAACTGTTGTACTCAGTAATGAAACTAATGGTCCTGTGAGAATTTTCAGCCCTCTGCTTCGGTTTTAAGTGATTACTAAAATCCAAATAATTTGCTCTCTATAATGCTGAGTCCAAACGTTGCTCATTGTAACCCCTTTCCAGAAATCTATTTTTCAGTTCTGTAGCTTGTTCCAAAAATATTACCTGCTCACTAGTTTCTTTTAAGATGCAAAAATTTACTAAAAGATATAGAATTTATTAGAGACCATGGATGACAACTATAATCTTGTAAAACGTTGTTAGTAGCTGTTGGTTTTTGAAAGGTTTTTGTATGTATTTTGTTGTCTTCTCCAATCATCAAAGAAATATCCAGAAAGTTAATTTCAGTGGAACTGCTCTTGTGGGTGAATCATAAATTTAAATTGTAGGAGCTATGCCAATCCATGAACTCACATGTTTCTTGTTCGTTTCCATTACAGACGCATATCACGTCATCAATGAAATGATACCTTTGTATTATTTTACTGCCAAATGGGTTTGTTACACTATCGAGTATAATGTCCTCCTCCCAGAAACAGAGAAATGAATTTGCATATGAGGGTGCCATGGCAGCCCCCGTAGCCGTGCCACACTGTTGCAAATAAAAGTCTTGATTAAAATCAGAATAATTGTGGGTAAGGATGAATTCCAGCCCCTCCATTATTAAATTAACTGGCATGTTTTCAGACATGGGGTCCCTAGCTAGGGAGTATCTACTGGCTTCTAGTCCATCTGAATGTCTAATTGATGTATAGAAGGATTTGATGTCTGTTGTTAGCTGCCTGTAGTTTTCAGACTATTCACAGTTGTTCAACCAATCTAAAATGTGCATTATATCTCTAATGTATGTATTTCTTTGCAAGAAGAAGTCGAAGAAAGAACACATTATTGGTGAGGGACCCTATTCAGTCTTGCAGGTTTTTTTTTTTTTCATCTTCATGTTTTTTTGGTAAAAATGAAAAGGACAGGTGTTATTGGAAATTCAGGGAGTAAGGACCTAAATCCTGGATCTGATATTTCCCCTAATGATTTGCTCTCTTTAATAATGTAATCGGTTCAGATTTGAAACCCTGCAAAGGATTTCCTCCAAGTTTAATATACTTTTCAGTATCTCCTAATAACTCCATGACCTTGTTTTTGTAACAGTCTTTTTCTAACAAACCAATGTCCCCTCCCATCAGCTTGTTTTAATACAATGTTACTAAGATATTTCAATTCATTAAAAGCTTACTTTTCTTCCTGTGAAATGTTATACCTTTTACTAATTTTTTTTTTCCCTCAAAGTGCATAAACGTCTTTCAGTACAGTTTTTTTTTTAATGCATTAATTAGAGGGTTTAAAGGTAACGGACAAAAGTGAGACCTTGGGGCAAACATTGACTAGTGTGCTGCTGCAAAGTTATTACAATTAAGGTCATAGAGGTGAATGTTAAAGTTACCTTAATCACCATATTGGCCTTCCTGAAACACAGAATTAAAGATCGAGAGATTGTTATAATCCATTGAGTTCCAGCTATACTGTGAAATATTAGCATCCAAATCCCCCCAAAAGTCTAATAGAGGTACAGATGAAGCCACTTAATCAGGGCGCAGATACTTGGGATGTTCTTCACTTTATTGGGACGTCCCACTGGGATCCGATTAAGTGGCCATTCATTATTATGGAACTTGTTTCTGTTTAAACAGGATGGGAATGCCAGATTAATGAGACAATTTGCAGATACTGACAGCTGATAGTGTGCTGACAAGAATGTACAAATTGCCCACTTCCTTGTTCGGCATTCAGTCTACTCCCCAGCACTCTTCACTGCACCTGATTCAGAGTTTAACATGATGCCCAGTGATCTCACTAGCTACCTACCAGGTCAGTCTGTCGCATGTTCTATCGCACACATCAAAACCACGGAACCGCGCAGTCAGGAAGAGCGAGAGGGTGCAAAACTGCGAAAGGGTGTATGCACGGTAGTGCAACCTCTCACTGTTCCCAGGAAGAGGATAAGACTTCTGCTGAGAGGAGGGTCCGGTGAGCAGCTGCCTGTGACTCGACAGGATAAGCCACAGGCAGCAAGGGAGGCAGTGCATCTGTGGACCGGGTTTCGATTCCCTGTCCCTTATGCATAACATTTTTTTTTCGCACTTTGTGCAATCTTAAGTGTTAACCCCCACCACCACCACCAGAGTTGGTTATTTAAGATGGGGGGGTTTCAGGGGACACAGCCACCCATAATGGGGGTGTGGGAGGCAGAACCCCCTGCAAGACATACAGTAATTAAGTTGGCAATATACCACACTGTATTGGCAGAGCAGTATATTGCTGTGCTGTAATGTCTTGCGACATTATGACCCCATGCCCACTAGCTAGACTCCTGTTCAGCATGTAGCCCTGTGTTGTCACTAACTAGACCCCCATTCAACATGCAGTCCAATGATCTCACTAGCTTTGATTCTCTGCAGTCTCCTGCACAGAGGCTAAAACAGACGCTCTCCTTTAGTCTTAAACAAAGAGATGTCATTCTCTCCCAACCTGTTGATTGCCACTCTCTCATTCACAGACAATTTCATTCCAGCCATGCTCAAGTCAGATCAAGAAGAATACTACAGAAAGGTAAAAAAAATAAGATTTTAAATTTATTTAGCATTTAACTCTATCTGCTCCTGACAGCTAGTTAGTCCGCTGCGCTTCGGCGTTTCCGAATCTGGCTGTCATGCTCATTACTGAACACTGAAACCAACTAAATGTGATTGTTTGTGAGACAGGGTACATTACATTGAGTGTAATACTGCATATGTCACTTTGTTAATGATGGTGATCAGTCATTTAAGGAATCTAGTGTTTATAGAGCACAGCTGGCACTTGCAAATGTACAGTAAAACTGCACTTCTTATAATCAGGACAGCAATCCCGCCACCAGTCTGTCCCAATTAAGCAGCTTTATCTGTATATCCAAATCATTGGCACCCATCGTTGGTGTCAAGTCCTGTTCAAATCCTTCACTCAGTTGGTCTCCCATCTGGTTCCTTGCACAGAAGTCTTTTTTAGCTGTAATTTTCTAGGGTCCTGTCCACACTATGCCTCTGTAACATTATAGAGGGCTCAAACTGTTACCGCAACGGTTTGCGTTTACACCTGTAACGTTACAGAAGGCATTTTCGTAACCGTTGTTGAAACCACTTATGAGGTGGTTTCAACAATGGTTACGAAAACGGTTCTGCCCCTGTAACGTTACTGACCATAGTGTGGACGGGTGAGCGTGTAGCTCTAGCATTCCCCCAGTGCAGCACAAACTGCATGGTGGGATAGGGTGCAGCCGTAACGGTTACACATTACCCACAATGTGAACGGGTTGTAACGGTTCCAAACCATTATCGAGACTGTTTGCTGGCAGTGTGGACACACTGTAATGGTTCCAGTCTGTAATGGTTTGGAACCGTTACAGACTATAAGTGGTGTAGTGTGGACAGGGCCTAAAACATGTTTCCAAGTCAACATGAACTTTGAATTTGTTTCATTTGCAGCTAGGCACAAATGAAGGTCATTTTCTTAGAAGTGCAGCACCCCAGGTCTGGAGAGTCTCTGTCTTACTGAATTGTCTGCAGGGACATCTTATCTCTTCCGGTAGCATCTAGCCAGACAGAGCTCACTCCAACTCCAGCTAATTGCCATGCTCGGTGGGACCCGAGAGACCATGAGGGTTCTTATGACACTTGATCTAAATCTTGATGCCCACATACTCATCCATTGTAAAATCCTCTCTTGGCTGGTTAATACACACCCTGACACTACTACTTTTTCAGGGAGATTGTGGATTTGTTTTCTTTTACTGTATATAGTTTTGTTTGTTGCAGTGTTTCATTTTTCTTACACTGCATCTCTGTTCAGCTGAATTTTGAACATTGCGGGTTCTCCCGAGTCAGTCCAAGTATGGAGGGGGGCTTTTTATGGTGTTATTCCCACCTAGCAGCCATATATTCCCATACAACGTACCCATAGCTTGCCTTTTGATCACTGTCTGCTATCACTTAGATAATCTGTTTCAGCCTCCATAATGACAGATCTTGGATGTCTTCCATAGAATGTAAGAGGCTTAAACTACCCAATTAAATGCAAGCAGGTCTTAACTCGCCTCCATAGGCTGCATGCACAGCTAGCACTCCTACAAGAAACCAAGTTAAGAGAGATGGGATCCCAAAAGCTTGCTAAAGGGTGAGGCAAGAATGTCATAGCAAAGCTAAGTCTAAAAAGAGGGGAGTTTCAATCCTAATACATAAAAAACTTGAATTGGACTCTACAAAAATCGGCACAGGACACCAAGAAACACTGGGTCCTTGCCCTATTTCAAACACCTCAGGGCCCACTTGTGGCGGGCAATGTGTATGCTGCTAATGTTGATTCTGCCCAGTTCTTCCATGCTGTCAAAGTACAAGTGGCTGCATTTAATGCTTCCAAAGCTCCCCTCCTACTAGGAAGAGATTTTAACTTAACAGTCGACCCTACCATTGATAGATGTCATGGCAGGCCAGAACCCCATGTACAGGCCTTAAAGGCCATTAAACTTTGGATGGTAGGTCAAGCCTTAACAGATGCATGGCGCGTCCATAATCCCCAGCAGTGGGATTACACATATCACTCCGAGGTCCATGGTACAGACAGTAGGCTGGATATGTAGCTAACTTTTTAACACCTCACACCAGTGGTGACTAATGCTCACACAACTCCCCTGGTTATAACTGATCATGCCCCCGGCCAGCTGGACTTATTATATGGTACAATCCCCCAAGCATCATCTAACTGAAGGATGGAACCACTGCTCCTACTGAACTCACAGTTTGGGCACTGGCTAAAAGATATGGCAGAGGAGTATTTCAGGTTTAATGATACTGGAGACGACCCCGTTTCTACGATGTGGGAATCCTTTAAAACCTTCCTTTGAGGATATGTCATGTCCTATGCTGCCTGCCGACAGAAGCAGTGCAAGCAGGAACTCGCAGACCTTGAGAGGACACTGATCCAAAAAGAAAATATCTATAAAGCTGACGCAAAAGCGAAGGCAACATCCCAATTATTTCAGGACATATTAAACTTATGTCAAAGAATCAATACTGTAATGGCCAGGAAAGTGGAATTGGCAATCATTCGTTTGAAGCACCGCTTCTGGGAGGGGGGAGAAAAATGCAGCAAACTACTAGCATATCGTCTCAAAAGACAAGTCCAAATGAGCAATTGCCTTTCTTCAAACTACAGTGCAAAAGTCTGTACCATCCAAGCAGATATTAATATGGCCATGACTGAATTCTATACTAGCCTGTACTTTTCAGTAACATTCCTAAATCCCGAACAACTTTCAGCTTTTCTTTCCTCGCTTACTCTCACTGAACTAAACAGAACCAGGCCGCTTGTCTGGATCTCCTGATCACCACAGAGGAGATGCATAATGCCATCCAAGCCCTAAATCCCTGTAAATCTCCAGGGAATGATGGTCTTCCAGCCAAGGTACATCAAGTCTCAACAACTCTGATATCCCCAGTACTGGAACATTTATACGCTGAAATCAGACACAGCTGTTGTTTTCTCCCCCGCCATGGCCACTGCAGTGATCACAGTACTGCTGAAACCCAGGAAGGACTCTTGAGTTACTGGCCAACTGCCACCCAGTTCTGCTCATAATAGTCAGTAGTAAGATCTACTCTAAGGTTATGGCAGGGCAGTTGGAGAATCTCCTCCACTACCTGATTCATGCATCACAGGTTGGTTTTGTTAAGGTTAGACCAAGTTCTGACCATATACGCACTTTGTTAGATCTTATATACCTAGCTAGAGGTGCTCTCACTCCAGCTGCGACAGTCGCAATAGACTTTAAGAAAGCCTTTGATTTGGTAGAGTGGGAGTATCTATATGAGGGCTTAACCAATTTATGCTTTGGAATCCCTTTTATAGATGCTATAAAAGCCATGTACTCTGCTTCTCAAGCCAGAGTTCTCACTAATAGTGCATTGTCCACACCCTTTTCTGTAAAACAAGATACCAGGCAGGGATGTCCCCTATCCCCCCCTTAATTATGCATTCTTGCGGTAGAACCATTAGCAACTGAAATACAAGATTACCCTACTATAACAGGAATACCGGTGTTATACACAGATGACCTTTTAGTATTACTGAATAATGCTAACGTCTTCTTCTTTGGGATGGAAAACAACCCTGATACAGCTGCAATAAACTTAAGAGATGACTGGAGAAAAGGAAGAGTGGACCTTCCATGGCTCAAAGGGTATTACTGTGCATGTAGAACTCCCCAGACATTGAGGTGGTTCCCAGATCCTCACCAAAGCCACCCATTATGGACAGAAATAGAAACTCGGTCCCTGGGGAATTGTCTTCCATCTACATGCCTATTTGAGACATATAGATTACTAAAACAGACTCTCCTCCACCCCTGCCATCCAAACCTCCCGTATGATTTGGATTCGGATCAGAAAATGGTTACAATTAAAACTGCCTCATCCAGCACTTACTCCCCTATGAAGTACCCATTTCATACAAGTGGGGGGGGGGCCTGCACTGGCAGCTTGACAAGACAAGCAGATCTTTACTATATCAGATATCTTACTCCCTAACACTGACACTATATTCATTTCAAGGCCTCCAAAATAGATATGGCCTCTCCCATAATGAGTTTTGGAAGTATTTCCCGATGAGAAGTGCTCCCACACCCCTCCTGAAAGAAATGAAGGCCACCCAACCTCCTATAAAAGCACACCCAGTCACAGAATGGAACTCTCAAAAAAGAAGAGTAGTGAGCCACATTTATGCTGCTATCCGAAAAGCCATTCTGGATCAAACTGGGAGAGCCCATGTTTACTGGGAAAGAATTCTCAGAACAGACCTGAATGATCTGGAATGGTCCACATGTTGGAAAACTAACCAAACCCCAGTCAAAAATACTAGTAGCAGACTTGTACAAAATAGTCATACACTGCTGTGTGTTATACTGACCATCTCATCCTGACAAATGAATGCTGGAGATGCACCCAACCTGGAGGGGACTTTCACCATATACTGGGGGCATATCCTAAAGTCAGTTCATACTGGCGACAAATAGTTGCTACTCTTCCAGCTATTCTGCAAACCCTGATTCCTATGTCACCTGGTCTCTCTCTCTTACTGACTAAATATGAGGTACCTCACCTAAATCAGCATCAAAACAACCTAGTAATCTTAGCCAGTATAGAAGCAAAACATCTACTACTATGCTGAATGGCGTACCACTGAAATTCCATCTTTGCAGGAATTTTTGAGTGGTATGGCATAACTGACCTAATATGAAAGACTCTCATATCTGGCTAATAATTCTAAAGAGCTATAAGGATAAGATGTGGTCTAATTTCCTCCAGCGTCCCACAACCATGGGGATCCTTGCAACTAGACATATTCTCCTCCTAGAACAGGGATAGGCTAAAGAATACATGGTTCTCCTGTTGGTATAAACTGCAAAACAGACCGCCCTACCCACCTTCAAACCCCCCTCCATGCTCTGGCTGGCTCTGGAATGAACCGTAGCTATGTTGAAACTAACTCTAGAAGGATAAGTTCAAGGTACATTCAGTAGATATTATCCTATTAGCGGCACTGTGTTTTTGTAAATAATTGTGATCATGTACTTCATCGGACCACAACAAAATGTTTACAAGTTCTTAAGTTTAGTACAGGATAGAAGGCTGTAATCCAATGTCTGCAGAATATCAAGATATATCACAAGGCAGATGAGTATACAGTCTCAGATTTCTAGCTCACCAATGTGTTCAGTATATATACGCCAACTACAGAGGGGTCATAGATACTTTCCTAGGGCTAGAGTTTATCTTCTTTTTTCAGGTGATATTGTATAATGCCTTGTCTCAGAATTTTATTTATTTGAATTTTGTTGACCGAGTAGGCCCACTGAGACAAAACTGTCCCTTTTTCAGGGGCAACCCAGGGAATATAAGCATTCCATACATATGATAAACATTGATATACAGTGGGGGAAACAAATTTCACTTATAAGTACAGGAAATTAAAACATATAATGTACAGAGATACATTGTGACTTGTGGTTATACTCAGTTTATCATACAATAAACAGTCAGAACAAGGAATCCAAAAATAGATGATCTTAACATAATTACACAGGATTAGAGTCCTAGGTAGGTCTAGTGAAGACAGTGTGGTACATACACATAAATATTGTCTATTGAGCATTCTATACATGTATCTAGGAGAATTAAAGTGGAAAAAAAAAACATAGGTGAGGAGTTGAAATTGCTGTGCTCAATAAGACATATGAGGTAGAAGAAGGGGGAGGGTGGTTGAGAAAGAGAGAGAGAGGGCAGGCATAGAAAGGGATGGAGGACCTGTGGGAGGGAGGGCATGTAGAACAAAGTAGGGATTATTTACAGTCACAGAATGGAGGCTGAAAGAATATTGCTTTGTACAATCTTTTAAATTGCATAAGAGACGTACATGCACGTAAGTCCAGTGGGAGATTGTTCCATTTTTGAGGTGCAGCAACAGAGAAGGATCTTTCACAAATAGCTAGTCGAGTCTTGGGTAGTTTTAGGATTGGATATTGAGAGGATCGTAGGGATCTGGTAAAGGGTTTTAGTGTGAGTAGGTTGGGAAGGCTGGTGGATGAGCTTAAAAGTAGTGCAGAGCAAAGGGAATGCAAGACGGGCTTCAAATGATGGCCAGCCTATGGTATGAAGCACATCGCAGTGGTGGGTATGCCAGAGACTGACACAGCAAAATAAGCTATTCTATGATAAGCTTGTCTTAGTCCGATTTGGTTAGTAGTCTTAGCTAAGTGCAATAGTGAAGCACCATAGAGAGGGCCCAGAAGAAGGATAGTGGAAGCTAAGACTCTTCTGGTCTGAGGTTGAAGATGGGGAGCAGTCCGGTATAGGAGGCCTAGCTTCTGATGTGTGGACTTTGTGACCTTGTCAATATGTGTCTCGAACGATAGATGCTTGTCAAGTGTTAAACCGAGGTATTTGAATGAGTTTACCCCTTCTAGAGTCTCACCGGAAGAGGTCTTGATTACCAAAGGAGGATGGGTGGACCTATCGGAAGCAATGTGGTGGAATAATATAGACTTTTTCTTTTATGTTGAGCACCAATAGGTTGGTCTTAAACCATGCCTACAACTGCCAGAAGTCTCTCTCTAGATTGATATTGAGGAAGAGATATCATTAGAGGATCTGTAAAGTATGGCATCGTCAGCATAGAGCTGTATTGATGCCTCTCCACAGTTTGATGGTAGCTGGTTGATAAAGATGGAGAAGAGTAGTGGGCCCAGTATAGAGCCCTGGGGAACTCCATCCATGATGGGTGATAGGGAAGACATAGAGGTGGACCATTTGACACTTTGTAACCTGTCGGTTAGATAGTTGGCGAGCCAAGAGATAGTGAGGGTATTGAGACCAATATTGCCGAGTTTAATCAGTAAAAGTTGGTGATTGATGATATCAAAGGCTTTTGTTAAGTCCATGAAAGTGGCCCCTGTCGCAAGCCCCTGATCCATGGCCTGAAGAATATCCATTGTGACATGCAGGAGGGCAGATTCAGTGCCATGCAGTCTCCAGAAACCATGCTGGTGTATGGTTAAGATATTAGTCTGCTCAAGGTAGGAATAAAGTTGTTTATAGAGTATCCTTTCTTGTATCTTAACTAGGGAGCATAAGATAGAGATTGGTTGGTAATTCTCTACTAGCTCAGTGGATCCACCTTTGTGTATGGGGACAACTACCACAGTCTTCCATTTGTCTGATATGGTTTGTGTGAGGAAGGATCTATTAAATAACAGTGATACTGGGTAAGCTATTGCAGGAGCTGCTATTTTGGTTGGAGTGAATCGAATCCTGGAGAGCTGTCCGAATTGAGGCCATTTAATAACTTAAGAACCTCAGAATGTGTTGTGAGGTTTAGATGGAAAGGGGGATCATGGACCGTATCAGATGTAATCTTATGAAGTTGAATGACATACCTATTTTTGAAAAATCAGTAAAACTTGATTAACTTCAGATACACGAACTAATGGATTAAATGCATAAAATAGATGCATACATGCCAAATAAATTGGAGGCTTTGAAGTATGCATTTCTCCTCTAGAATGTGTTGCTTTATACTGCTAGCTTGCATCTAAAAACAGATATGTGACTCACTAACAAAGGATACATTATTGGGATATTTAAAGGAACAGTGTTTTGGGGAAATATCTGATCATGTATGACTAGTTTGTGTACATCAACATAATTAGACTAAATATTTTGAATGCTCCAGTGTTTATAAGCACTTTTTAGTATTTAGCTTGAGACGAGCACCGTCTGACAGACCTCTAATGAACGCAGGATGCGCATGCTTGGAATCTCAACTGAGTTTTCCACGCATGCTTTTCCAATGCTCGTTTTCACCTAAGAGATGCAGCTGCATGTTGAGAATCGAATGCTCTGTCAGAATATAGCCTTATTTTATATTGGCTTGCAAAAAGCGAAAACAAGCAATGCATGATTTTACTTTGGGAACGCGTTGAATCCTACAGATGCTTCCGGAGCCTGAAGTTTTGCAGACGTTGCTCATGCAGTTCCCATTGCAGTGCCCAACCCACTAGCACTCATCACTTGTCATTTGACATGCCTGACAAGTAATTTTATAGAAATCAGAAGTATGAAATGGTGTCAGTTTAATGACAGTTGGGTTCAATTACGAGCAACTAGGAGCATGGCAGTTTGTGTATATTTCAAATGGTGGAAGACAAACTTTTAAGGTGTGTAACCTGAATGAGGGGGTTATTCTGAAAAGATTGCTGGGAGTATAGAAATTCTTTTGGGTAATTTGAAATTTTAACTACTTTATAAAAAGTTCTGATTATATTCTATTTAAAATAAATTTCAGGTTTGGACACCTCATGTCTACTGTGATGCTAGAAGTGCACGTGCTTTGCCCTTATGGTTTCATAATGTCACAGTAACTCCTAAGGCCAATGCAGACTAAACAGTGTAACATAGTTTAAGTCGCTTAAGCCGTTTTAAGTCTAACACTGATTGCATCCGTACTACAAATAGGTTTAAACACTGGTTCAGAAATTGTGTTAAAGCCTTGATAGAACCTAGGCTTTAACATGGGTTTTTAAATGAATTACAGTAAAGAACCATGTTGACATGGCCTAAGTGTTCCAGTCAGGCTATTCTTACCTTTTAGATGTTAACTGTTCTGTATGAAAAGTGTGCAGTATAGAAAATAAATAACACCACAGAAACATAGAAGTTGATGGCAGACAAGGACCGCAAGGCTCATCCAGTCTGCTCATTTGTTTTTCTACCTTATGAATGTGCCATTGGCCTTGCTCTGTCAGTGGCCTATGGCACCAGACTGGGAAGAACAAGCTGATCCCTACACCAAGTAGGGACTGTGGCATCATGGGAAATGAGAGCAAAGTTCAGTTGTTCTGCTGATGTCACAGTACTCAAAAGGGTGTGTATATTAGGAAGTTCTTTACAGTTTAGTGTTCCTTTATTTTCCATACTATATGGTTAGCATATTTTTCCCCATCTTCTTTCGCCATTCTCTCTTTCAGTCGTAATCGGTGGCACTTACTGTTATTGTCATTGCTCCACCCGACGCCATGACATTTCGGGTAACGGTTGGGTCACTCTGTATAAGTAGTTTCTGAGCCAGCAGAGAAAGGGGAGTAGGGTTATGAGTCAGCAGGGAAATTAGTGCTGCGTTCTTCTATCTGTTGCTGGTCTTTATCAGGCTGCATCGTGGTGCGACTAGGTCGGTAAATGTTGTTAGGGGGGACCCTGAATCATGGAGTGACTGGGTTAGTAATTGCCATCAGAGAGGCCAGTTTTGGTTTAGATTGGTGCAGTTTAAAGCACAACTCAAAACATTTTTGTTTTTGAAATCATCGAGCACTGACTAACATGTCACATGCTACTCCCACTCACAGCCGTGCTGGAGATGAGAGTTCCAAAGTGTTCATCACGTTCTTTAAAAGTTATTTTTCATGATGATGGAAAGCACCAAAAAACATAACCATGTATTATATATACATCTATATGTCCATGGAAATTTATCATAATAGAAAACAGTGGGAAAGAGAGACCTTATTTGTGCAAATAAACCTACACATCAATAACTTTATGTCAATTATGACAGATGGGTTCACTGTAACTGATTATAATAAATAATGGGATTAGGTCGGCAGTGGGGAGCTGGGCCAGCTGCAGTGCTCCTCAGCTCCCATTTGTACATGTGCTGGAAACCACTGAAGTGCTTTGCTCCACACACACACACACACACACACACACACACACACACACACACGAGCCATAATGCTGTCACAGCGCTGCTGCAGTGTAAACACACATAAATATCTATTCCTGTTCTTGAATCAAATAGATTCAGGCATCCATGCTTGGATTTGCCTTGACTTGGAGCTTGGTGTAATTTCTTTGCAACTGGGAGGTTCATGTACTATAATCCTGGAGTCTGAAAAAACAGGCTGGCGGGTTTCTCAGGTTGATGCTGTCATTCTTTGGGTTGTAATCACATGGTGTTCAGTTCCACACTTCTCCTAATTAAAACTAATGTATGATGTACGTGTTGGTAATTATGATAACATGACATGGTGAATGATGGACTACTGGAAGGTGCAGAGATCTCAGTGTCATTTTCAGAAGTGCTTTGGCAAATATGGACTTTTAATGAGGAAATGGCTAGGCTTCATAGTTGCCCATTTGACTCCATTCATATCCATGGACCAGAGCCTCCTGAAATGACTTTTTTTGATTTGCTGTTGTGAGTAAAATGTGATGCCATATTTCTCTAGTATTCAGGGACTTTAGTACTTGAAGCTTCCAGTATGCATTGGATTTTGTGTATTAGCCATGTTAGAATCATGCGATTGGTTTTAGAGAAACCATTCTCCTGGTGCCTGGTATTTTGCAATTGTCCTGTTCTACAATGTAAAAGTGAAAAAAAAAAATCTATTTAGTGTCCCTTCACTTATCACTTACCTTTTTATGGCTGTGGGTGGAGCCTACAGCCATCTTGTTGACTGTAGCCGGAAAAATGGAGGAACGTGGAACACATTTTTGGAGTTTTCAATGTATCCTTCCACAACTATAAATCACAATTGAAATAAAATACTCCCTTCTTTCTGCTTAGAATGTTGGAGACAGCACTCCAAGCTGCTTATCAGATGGCCATTAGGAAACTGAAATATTGGTTACCTATTAATCTGGAGATTTGTTTACCTTCTTCGAAATGCAACAACTTGCATATTTAAATACTTGGCATTTAAACATTTTCTTGCTACTAGCTTTAGTTGGGCAGGTATTATCTTTCAAGAAAGATTTATACTTCATAAATGTCACCCTTTCCCAGCAACAAATCAAAAGATTTACACTGTTTTTTAACCTCGTAAGACACTGTCTGTTAAGCACTGTCAGACATATACCAGGTCTTCTGTGAACTATTCAAGGCTAAATGTATAGCAATCAGCAGGTATTTTTTACTGTGCTTTTTGCAAAAAAAATATATCGAGTTACAGCAAACTTACGCACACACACACACACACACACACACACACACACACACACACCATCCTCATGGCCACAACATTCGAAATGAATACTGCAATTTAATATGTTATAAAACAATAAAACTGTTTATGTCAGTGAACACAGTGAAGTTCAGTTTACAGTAGATTTCTTTTAAATATTTTGAATCCTATATTTTGTATCCTAGACAGCACAGGGGAGATGGTACATCTCATTGTCATAGGGATCTTCATTTTACACATTTTTGCACTGTATGTACTCAGGATGTCCCAGATTAGCTGCAATATCTTGTTTTCAGTGGGGTCATGATTTTACCATGTTTATAATGTATTTATTCAGTGTAGCCTAGTCCAGATGTAAAATATTGTTTTCCGTGTGTTCTGATTTTATGCAATGCAGCATAATATTGTGTAGATATAGAGCCCCACTGAAAATAAGATTCTATGTCTTCTGTGAACTATCCAGGCTAAACATATAGCAATTACTAGGCACATTCTAGGTAAACACATTGTAAAAATGTGTAAAATGAAGACCACATTGAAACTGCCTCTCAGCAGATCTGCACTGTGCAAATTCATTAGCAATAATGGGTAAAGGCATCCCTAAAGCTTTCCACAGCCATATCAGCTCTGACCAGAGTATGTTAACACTGATATAGATTCATAGCGAATGTCTGACAGATAAGTCCTGCTGCTTGTTCTGGTTCCTGTGATGTTCACCACTCTTTAACTGGAACTCTCCCAAGATAAAGGATCATACCTGGAAGACACTGGTTAACCTAAAGGGGCGCCCTTAAACCCAAACAGTAAAAAAAAAAAAATTCCATTGAGTTTTAGAGCTGTTCACCTTTGGGAGGGTGAAGATGCAGGTCTTTTGTGTCATTTTGATTGCAAAAGGAAAAAAAAAAGTATGTCATGAAAAGGGAAGACTAGCCCCCCCCCCAAAAAATCAGGGCAAATCCATTAGACAGGGGGCATCTCTCTTTTTTTTTTTTTCTCCTGCCAGCAGACGTTCTGTTTACATGGAAGAGGCTTTGAAAATTTGAAGTGCTGTCCAAGTCTCAGTTATTTAATATTTATTTTCATGTTGCAGTCTTCTGCTAAATCTGGGATTCTAGCTAAACAGTCATTCAGATGCATATATGAAACTTAAAGTTTGTAGACTGACTTTGCCAACACATTAAAGAGAGCCATCCAGACTGCTGCAGACGTATCACTATGCCCAAGATAGGTTGGGTAACATACCCACAAGTAGATTCCAAGAATGGAGCACTCATGCTTTGTACAGAAAAACTAGTGGTTGTTGGCACTAATCGACTGTGCAGCAACTGCTTTCTTATAAAACATTTTACTTACTCATCAGCCTAGCCATTATTTCCAGATATTCTCTTCTCTCCCCCCCCCACCACACACACACAGAGGCCAAGAACTGTGGGTAGTATCAGTGTTGATCGGCAGCACCATTTTCACTTGCACTGTCCCTACCGTAGATTTTTATTTGCTACTACTGCTGTCATAAAAAAAATAATAAACAGTAGACTTGGGTCTAATATTATCACATACTTGAGAGTACTTCTGCTGCTGCAGTTACTAGGGCAGGAAGAAAAACCGACCTCGTCAAGCCGCCACAGAATGCTGTATCACTCATGGTGCTACTCCATGCAGCTGCCCTTCTTGGCAAGCACACAAAAGGATGACAAACCAGAGCAGCACAGCCCAGCAGCCGGAAGAGCGGGGCATGTGAGAAAGATGACTGACATAACAAGGGTTACATTAGCAGCAGTAGGAGCTACCATAGCTAATAGAAATAAAAAGAAAAGCATTGATCTCCCGATGGTCTAGTGCAAATGAAGAAAGGAGTCTATGTGAGAGGTTGCAACAGAGTGGAGGCTGTGAGCAAGCAGGCAGGTGACAGCAAATTCAGAGTGGGGGAAACACGAAGATTCAGTAAAAGAAACGCATGAATATCAGTGGCACCGGGTCTTGTTTGTTGCAGGGTCTTGTTGATGCATTGACATATGACATTAGGATGCCATCAGCCAATCAGGCTAAAGTATTTTACTAACCCATTTTCTATGATGGCTTTAACAAGCGTGGATTAGACAGACTGAGAGAAGTATTTAAAGATGCCTCCTCTAATTGTAAACCCCAAATCAACACCCCAAATGATGAAAATTGACTGGTATGAATAAGAGAGATTAAATAAACAAAAGGGAACAAAAAAGAATGCTACATATCATTGATGAAATAAATTAAAAATTGTCTTTGTGACTTGTGTCTTTAAGTGAGATGTACAGGGCTAATGGCCTGATGAAATAGCAGTATACCACAAAGCACTAGGGTGTCTAGTGTACCTGTTGACAGTTTGTACTTTTGTCAGATCCTACGATTTTGCACTTGGCATCAGTACTTGTTTGGTTCATTTTGGACAACTCCACATATCTCGAGTGCGCTACCTTGTGCTTGTCTTAGTGCTGAGTTGCCTAATTTGAGGAGTGGTACTGGTCTGTTACAGCAGCCTGTTCCAATTCATGCTTCTTTAATTCCAGGCAATAGGTGCAGGTATGGCTGTCCAAGAAGAAGGCACAACAGATTATGTTCATAATTTGAGATACAGTAGTCATAGAAAATCCAGATTGCTTCATGAATTTATTTTGGGGTTGGCTAGCTTTTCTGCACCTGTTTGGCCAGTTCAGCTCCAACAGCATTCCCTGCCCACCCCACCCCAACTTCATGACTTCAGCTGAGTGACACAGAGACCCAGGACCTAGAATGGGAGCAAAAGACCAGCATTTAAAAAAAAAAAAAAAAAAAAAACTCAATTTTGCTGTTGCAGTGCTAATCAACAAATCACCGCATGCCTGTTGAGACCCTTAATGTCCTTTCTTGTGGCCCCAATTTTCTGCAGTGTCTCCTGTCATATTGTGAATGGAATATGTTTTCCTCCACTAGCAGATTACAAGCAGCGCTACCATTAAACAAAATAGCTTTCCTCATGCAGTGGACTAGCAGGCAGCTTTCTGAAACTGACGAGGATTACAATGTTTAAACATTGATAGCTCTGTTTGTCATCATTAGTGACTGGGGTACAAGAGCACAAGATCCAAAGAGCTGAGTGCAAACTAACAGTGAAGAGAGCAGAAAATGGTCTAAAATAGAAAAGCACATAGAAAAAAGTAACAGCACAGAGAGCATGCAAAGAAAAATGCAGTATAATCCAGTTTTATATAGCATTTTCATATGAAATATCACAAAAGACCGTATATTGGTAAATAGTCACATGGTATAAAAAAATGGCACTGCTGGATAAAGCTATGGGAATACTGCACTCGGCACAGCCTGAAAACATGAAATCCAGTTAAGGTGCAGATTGGTAACAGCAGGCGGAAACATAATGCTAGACAAGAACGGGGATAATATACTGAGGGACAAGGTGTGGCAGGCATTTTGATTTATGGGCTAGGGAATCTGGCAGAATTTTGAAAACGAGAGAATGAGTGGCAGAATAAAGATTAAAGGCTATGCAAGACATGGGGTGGGAGGGTGGGCAGATTAAATGAATCAAGGTGGAATAAATCAAGCTGCCAGATACATCCAGGCAGTTGTTGCTGGCCACTAGTTTTTGTCTACATCCTACTATTATGACTGTTTAAAAAAAAAAAAAAAAAAAAATCTGCAAAGTGGGAGAACAGTTTTGCAAAGGGGGACTGTCCCTAAAAATCCTTTGCACAAACACAAGCTGGTAGTGGTGTTGGAACACAAAAGTTGACAAATGCAATATTCTCACCCATATATAAAGTTCTTAAACGGCATTTATATTTCCGTCTTTTCATGATCTCCCATTAGTTACTCATAACCACCATAATTCATAGTCTTGGTCATTTTCACCATATCCAGCCTACCTCCTTGAGGAAGGTCAAAACACAAAGTCTCTACAGGCAACTGAGAAATCCGGGGCCTAATCTCATGATACAGGCTGAACAAATCTTGACCTTAACTATAATGGATGTATCATGGAGTCTGGTTAAGAGTCCCAATCCCATTTTACCGCTTGGAAGTTTGAGCAAAAAGCAGGACCATCCTAGTCCTGACTGATATGGTGCATACACTATTTCAGACCTAAAGGACCCATTGCCGAGAAGCAATATTCTGAACCAGTTTCAATCAATCAAATCTTTATTTATACAGGCAAACATCATTGAGCAAGGCTCATTTACAAGATGGACCTGATAAGGTCAAGGTTCAATAGTTGATACACAGCAAATACATCATACGCTTTATAAGGCAGTTATACATACAGAGAAAAATAATGTTTATAACACAATGAAGTACAGTTTATTCCTTTTTCTGTTTCGTTCCTAATGAGACAGTTCCCAAGTCATTGATCTCTACTTCTACCTCTTCCCCAGAGGGACAACACATTGATTTCCTCCAGCACTTCAGTCAGTTGTTTGATGCTCAAGTACAATCAACAAAATGGTTCAGGTATCGAAGTGGGCACTGCAAGACTGCCATCCAAGGTTAGAAATACCACTTTCTCTCAGTGCAGTTTAACCCCTGCAAGGTATACATATTTTTAAATCAAGGATGGAAATGAGAAAGGAAAAGTGTGGCCTACTGGGATTCGAACCTCAGATCTCTGGTATGCCGTTCCAGCGCTCTAACCATTAAGCTACAGGCTCACTGATCAAAGCTTCTGAGGAATTTCCTTACAAGGGTCAGACTCCAGAGAGCCTTCTCTACTGTCTCTCGTCTTCTCTTTCCTTTGTTTGTTTTCGTGCCTAAATGTGATTCAACTTTTAACCCCTTCCACCTATAAGTCATCCTCTCCCCCAGTGTCTGACTGGCACTGGAAGTTCTAGAGAACCTTTTTGTAGAGTACAGAGATCTTGTCTTGGATCCCTTGGGGTCCCGGGGCTTACAAAAATGAAATGTAAAACAAGTTTTGTCATTGTCTCCAAAATAGAGAACCCAAAACTGGGGAAATAGGCAACCAAGGGGAGTAGGTAGTTGGGTGGAAAATAGGAGAGGAGAGAACTAGGTGGTTGGGGAAAATAGGAGAAGAGAGGACTACGAAACGAGCAGTGATGGACGTTGTAGAGTGCAGCTGTAAGGGAAAAGGGAATAACAGAAAATGAATAGCTAGAGATGCAAGGCTGGAAAAAGGACTGCATGGAAACACCAAGGAAGTGCACCATTAGTATGTTACCATCAGTGGTGATGAGCACAGCGATAACTAGGTGTGTTTTACTGCCCCCTGGTTTGCTGTTGGGTAGCACTGCAGTCTCTGCTGCTGCAACTGCTGCATGTTCATACTACAGCCTCCTGCTAGTTCAAGCTGTGCTCCCCCACTGTTTTTCCAGGGTTCTTACTGAATTTCTGGCAGGAGTAATTCATTTACCTTCAGCAGCCTTCTACTGAATGCTGAGATCCAGGCCTTACATTATGATGCATTCCAGCCTGCCCCTGTTTTGACTATATGTGAGTTGCTTTACTTGAGATTGAACCAGGAGCTGGGAGCATGAAGCTGTGAGGGGTGGGCAGCTGCACCAGACCTGGCGAGCCTGGCGCATGGTGTGGGGTGGGGGAGGACAGGAGCAGCACACAAGCAGGGAGATGGGACTTTATTAAAGGCCACTGGGAGCACAGGGCATGTGGGGGAGGAGGTGGCAGCACTGTACCTGTAGAAACACTGGTAGCCTTGTTGTAAACCATGTTACCCGGAAGATTACTGGTTGCAGGCTTCATGCAGACTTCCTGTTTACAGAGAGGAGTGCAGCATGGGATTGGCTGGAAACTCTCTAATATCAAGGGTCTGGAGCAAGTGCAACATTGTGAGTGGAGCAGATGGTTCACACAAACAGCCACATGGCCTGGATCAGTGCAGCTGCATACCCCAACAACATTTCAGAGACACTGCAATGGAGCACCCATGCAGCGCTCCCCATCCTGTACAGACGGAAATGCTGGCACTGATGTAATTAATCTGCGCCACTCACAATGGTGCAGAAAAGGCAGGCTAAACAAATCCGTAGTAGTCAAGGAGGCTGAAGAGAGGGTGAACCTCAGTCAAATAAAACTTTCTGAAGAGGAACAGCCTCCATACTGTAGTTGGGGCTGAAATTAGACTGAATGTTATCTATTCTAGGGGATTATGTTTGGAGAAATCTTGAGAAGTGGTTGGACTGTTGTGAGAACTCTTTCCAGAACCGTACTGCAAACATTAAAACAAGCATCGAGGAAAAGAACCCCCACAAATACTTGTGCATATTTATTGTTATAGAAATCGTGAAATGCATGTTTCCGTAGAGTTAGATCCCAATAAATCATTTGGTGAGTACCAGTGTTGTAGGGCCAACCCTAGGCAGCCTTCTGGTTAGCTGGTAGTTTACGAATACTGGAAGAGCTTATTGGAACCATAAATTCACAGCTGTTTTTCTGTAACTCCTATTATTGCATTATTGGTATGGCATATTTAAGCTCAGATTGCCATAATGTTCTAGTTCTAGTCTCTAGTGTCTGTACTTGTACTTAATGTTCATTTGTTCTTCCTCTGATCTGTTGTGTGTCGACAACTGATGCTGTATTATGTTCTGTTCTGATATACTGTATGTAATCCTGTATTTGGAATTTTTGCCACTGTCCGTTGTTTTGGTATAACTTGTTCTGTCCTGGGTTATGCCTGAAAATAGGAATTTTATATCTAGCACATTTACCTGATTAACAAAACTGAAATATAGTGTATAGTTAGGGCTTAGTCTGTGTGGAAGTCGGTGGCTCTCAAAACGTTGTTGCATACTTTCTAAGTGTTGTTGTGCACATTCTGTAATCACGGCAGTTATGCCCCACTTGGGCTAACTGCCTCTGCTTTCAGTTTTTCACTGCACTATTCACTTTCAGCTGCGCTCGCTCCCCATTGCGCGCTCTCCTGTCAGTTTCACTTTGTCTCCTGTACCCTGAGTTTAATGATGAGGCAATCCCTTTTTCCTTTTCCTTGCTTTTCTTTCATCCCCTGGTGTGCCATGAAGCTGGAGTCTTCTTGATGTCAGTTACAGAAACTGACTCTGGCTTCATGTGCAGGCTCACTCGTGCTCCGGCTATGGATTCATGAGGTCCGTGCTGGACTAAGTCCTCTTCGTGGGAGGGTGGACAGGCATGATCTCTCTCACTCATAGAAACAAAATGGCATTTGAAGTAGTTGTCATTTGTAAGAGATGCCTGTTTTGTCTTTTCTGAGGGAGGGATAGTGTAAGAAGTGCAGCAGTCTGCTTCATACAAATTATTTTTAAACCATACACTATAACAAAATATGGGTGACTATACACAACTCGCCTTGTGTTATCTTGGGGTTCTGGTAACAGCATGGACTTCTCGATCTTCACTCTTGAGGTCCATATGCTGTTATCTCAACCCCTCGATGCAATGGAAACACAGGCTTGTTGTGCATGGTCACCCATACATTATTCCTTGTATAGAATATGGCGGAGTGTTGTTCTGTATGGAAATCCATGCCTAGAATAGGGTTGTTGTGCTGCAGTAGTGATAGCAATATGTTATAGTGCATGTTAGAATGCTGTAGTTACTGAAAATCTGTTTTTCACCGGCGTTGTTGTACCATCGATGTGACGCCCACCTGCTGTTATACCATCAATGGTATGATGTCACATTAGTGGTACAACAACTCAGAACTTCATTGCGCAGAAACAAGCCACTGTGCTCCAAATTGCCGCTCATGAGTTCAAAGTAGCAGGAACAGGACAGGCATCAAATGGCAGTACAAAAGTAAAACCCACCACACCATCTTAGTAATGTTAAAAATCCCCCGGTAACATGGATTACAGAAGTTTCATAGAGGAGCAAAAAAATAAGCAGACAATAAAAAAAAAAAAAAGAAAGCAGATTTGGATGTGAGAATGTTTAAATCCTACCTTGCTGAAGAGGACAAGATCTGTAGTATCGCTGACATACCCCATTATGAGCTGGACACATTCATCGCAGAGTTCATCTATACGGTAAAAAAGAAACGATGGCACTGAGTACGAGCCATCAACACTGAAAGGAATGTTAGGAAGCACTGACAGGTACCTTCTGCAAATAAATTATGGTAATTTCATCTTCCATGGAACTAGCAAAGACTTCCCAGAAACACTGGCCACGCTGTCAGCCAAACAAAAATATCTAAAAAAAAAAAAAAAAAATGGGCAAAGGCAGCAAGCCTAACAGGGCAGAAGCCCTGTCCCCCTCAGACATCGAGAAACTATACACTAGCAGAACTCTGGGTCTGCATAGCCCTGTGGTACTTCTCAGCATGTTATTTTTAACAATGGACTGTATTATGTACTCAGAACTGCTGAACAGTATGCACTCAGGTGGGGGGAACCTATGACTGCTCACTGACACAGATGGGAACCAGTTCATCGAATACACTGAGCGGCAGACAAAAACCAGAGCAGGAGACAAGCCAAGGGACATAAGGGCAGTAAAGTCCAGAATGTATGTCAACACAGAAATACCAGAAAGAGATCCCGTAAAGGCCTACACAGTGTACTCCTCTCAAACACCCAGAAACATGCTGTCCAGCGATTCACCTTTCTACCTGGCGCCCAACTTATACTTCAAACCAGGTGTCACACACTGGTTTAGGTCAGTGACTCTAGGTGTAAACAAACTCCGCATAATGATGCAAATAATAAAAATGTCTGCTGAGCTACCGGTCGAGAAACTCCTCACTAACCACTCCACACACAAAACTGTAATCCAGAGACTTGTAGATGGTGCAGTCCCCCAAATTGAGGTCCAGCAGGTTTCTGGCCATAAGAGCCTGCAATCAATAAATAACTATAGCTTCTTGTCAGAAGTGAAGCAGAAAAGAAACTGCGCTATCCTATGTGGCCGTAACCCAAGCGATGACCAGCAGGAATCCACCTCTATATCAACTGCTACAGTGTCAATCTCTCAAGCAGTACGCAAAGAAAAAAATGTTAGCAAGTTCCCGCTTCTCCCACTGTCAGACATGACCAATTTCAACTTATTCGGTGACCACTGCGTTTTCCAGCAGGGCATAACGATGAACTTCCACAACAACTATGGGCCACAGAAAAAGAGAAGAGTAGCAGTAATTTCTGACTCATCGTCAGAAAGCGATGCCTCAAATGGTGAGGTTTTTTCTATCTATTCTCCCCCCCATCTCAGCCACCTTCCACCCCATCCCATCTCAAGCACCAACCTTAAGAGCAAGTATCCAACAATCACTTTTCTGTTTCTTCTCTTGTTTTGTTTCCAAAGGTTCGCCATTGCAGAGAGTATGCTACGCCCTACACACACCACCGCACTACAAACTGTTTATGGCACATCTTATTGGACTACGGAGTAACATGCCGTCTCTAGTTCCGTTACCTTTCTTGCACATGCCAGTAGCACGTTGTATTTGTTTAAATAATTTAAAAGCAAATAGAGTTTAATTCTGCTTATTAAATTCTATACAAAATAAATGTTCAAAACCTAAAAATTATTTGTTTGCCTGTTTTATCTTCACCATCAGCCATAAGGTAAGGAAGTATTTACTTCCGATATCAATGACGGAAGCACTGTCAGAATTACTGTACTTTGTTTCCGATGTTGATTTTATACTCTAACATGCACTATAAAAGACAGTGTATGATCAAAAGTGAACAAGTGTTGTTCACTTCTCGAGGTTGTCATGACAACCTCAAACCTCTCGAGCTACGCTCTTGAGGTTTCAACAGTTGTCATGATAACTTCTCGATGTGAACACTGTTGTTCACTTTTAATCATACACTATCCTCTATGTTGTGCTGCAGTAGTGATGTCACAACTGCAGCACAACTTAGAATGTTGCAGCACAGTTGCTTTTCTCCAGCCAATCAAGATGGAAACTGTTTTTTTTTTTTTTTTTTTGTTTAACTAGAACGTATAGAAAAAGCTGCAGTCAGTAGCAGCACATTATATCAGTAATTTGAGCCCACCACCATTGCTCAAGTGCCTCTCAACCACTAGTTCACTGAAATGGGCAGGGATGCTCATACAATATAAAAGATAATGTTTAGATATTCATATGCAGAGAATCCTGTGTCTTCATCTCGAGTTTTCCATGGCAACTAAGGAACCTCTCTAGCTTCACTCTCGAGGTTCCTGGTTGCCATATAATCTTAATGCAGACACAGGCTTGTTGTGTATGGCTGCCCATACATTATTCTTTATGCTTGCACCTGCATCCTGTGAGGTCAGACAATATAGTTTAAATGCAGTAATACAATAGGCAAAAACAATCTAGTTCTCTGATTGGTCAGTAGTTGTCCAGAACTGTGTGATTATTGACCAGTAATCACACAGGTCTGGAAAGTGCCTTGCAAGTCTTTGAACTACACTGCTCTTGAATTCTCAGAGAAAAAAACAAACAAAAAAAAAGGTTCAACTAACAACTTGAGTGACTTACCTGCCAGCCAGTTTGGTCTCTTTGTTGGAGCAAATCTGGCTGTTTGGTGTGAGAACCGATGTACCAATGATGATTTATTCATTTTTTAAAGATTTATTTAGTTATTATTTTGATGCCATTTTATGAACAAAATAACACATTTCAGAGCTTGTGGTTATTGGGTAATCACCACATTCTTCTCCCACCCCATGGCTGAAGGTCACTCGACTAATACGTCATGCCTTAATTACATGGAGTGGGGAGACGTGCGGTAATTACCCAATAACCGCACACCCTGTCAGGTGTTATTGTGCACTTCTGTGGCTAGTTTTCATTTAGGTCTTATATTAACTTTTAAAATTAAAATGCGGTGGTAGTATGCACTTAAGGGGAACCACTAAGGCAGTCCATAAAATTGTAATACTTTTTAAGTATTTCAGTTCCGGTTTATCATTCTGTTGGAAGAAAGCTGTTTGGTTTAAAATGGCATACTGGATTTTGACACCAAAGTTGTTTGTACACCCAATGTTGTTTGGCTCTCCGTGAATTCTGGGGCAGAATGTTCCCATTTGCAGGACATCCAGACATGTAGTGGTGCATTGCTCCCGTATGCAGAATTGGCGGGCTGGCTGCAGTGTAAGGTTTTTTTTTTTGTTTTTTCTCTCAGAAACTTTTCAGCAGCAAATGCTGTGGATGATGGGGGAGCATCAACACAGGAACATAAGAGTGCTGCAACGCTTTAGCTCCCCACCAAGAGGTTCAGTCCTGCCAAAATAGTTCTACATCTTCAACAGAGCAGAGTACCATCATGAATGTATAGATATGTTAGACATTCACATGGCCAGCAGTGTTTTGATATTATTCAAAATACTCGTTATAGTATATGGTGCAATGCTGTTTCAGATAGAATTCTATCCCTAAAACAGAATTATTGTACCATGTCAAAATGTTGTACCCAGCTGGCCCATTGGCGTAGCAGTAGGCCTTCCACTCGTGATGCTGGCATACCAGATTCAGGAATGAGCCAGGTTTTAAAGGGGGCCTGCTGGGGAGAGGAACTTCAAGCATCCCTGAAGATGCTGTCCTCCTTCAAGGAATGAGGATGCCTTGTCCCACAGTGCTACTGCCACCTGTAGATGTAGAGGTGGCAGTGTACTTGGGACACAGGCAATAAGGAACATTGTGCCATGTATTGCAGAGTGGGTGTCTGGGACCTTGGTTCTGTCATGCTGGCATCCCTGGGGGGGGGGGACAAGGCACAAGAAGGGGCAACCAAAACAAGAAATAAATCCCCCTCCGCCCATAGCCATACGATGGCCAGTACCCCTGGCTGGAACGTAGTATACCTTCTGCACCAAGCCGGGAGTGTGTGTGCAAAAAGTGTAAATAACAAACAAGTATCACAAAGGCCTCTCTGCTCAGTAGAGTGGTCAGCACCCTTCAAGAAACAAACCAACACCAGTCTTAACAGTACAATTTTTGCAAGGGGGTGGCTGCTCTTCAGTGCTAATTGGGTTTTATGGAATTTGGAGGCCTGAAGGGCATGAGTTAGCCTTGCTGATAAGTGTTTTCTTCCCCTTCTTTAATTATGGAGAAGTGTGAAGTGTTGTAAAATGCTTAAGAGTTCTTGATTGCACTCGTACATGCTGACCAGTGTCCCGATGGTATTGCTTACTTATCGATGCTACAAGGCATCAACTTCATAGCGAGTCGTTCCCGTGATGGTGTACTTAAAAATGTGTCTCTCAGAGACTGCCAGTTCACAAAGTGCAATGATACAAAGTGTTACGAAGTGCTAAAAAGTGCTATGTGCTAGACAGAATTAACACGTGCACTGAGCATAAAAAGAAAATGCCATTATAAAAATGAAATAAATGTTAAATATCCATTCATGGCATATCTGAGAGCTACATGAATCAATAAAGATTTCTCAGGGATTTCAATATTCTTAAAGGAATGTATGCAGAGGACTATTCTCATTTAATCCACAAGGGGATAAGGTGTCCAATGTAGAGATCCAGAATGTTTCTCATTAGAGATGTCTCTTAATCAGATCGCCACCATGTATGCCCAGTTCAACTTTTCCTATCCCAAAGAACCTTAGAATCCTCACCGACGTGTGTCTTGCCTCAGTGTAGTAGTGAGCCATGGCATATTCCAAGTTAGTATTTCTAATTGCTGTCTTGTGCTTGCCCACTCTTGCTTTCAGGGTCATCTTGGTATGTCCCATGTATCCCTGACCACAGGGGCATAGTAAAAGATAGATGATCCCAGAACTGCTGCAGTTGATAAACTGCTTAATAGTAAACTCTTTCCCTGATCTTGGGTGGCAGAATGTACGAGTGTTTATGGTATTTGGGCAGTTGACACAATGCCCACACCAAAAATTGCCAGAATCATTGAAGCTGACAGCAGATAAGGACCACAAGGCCCATCCAGTCTGACCATTTTTTCTACCTTATGAATGTGCCATAGGCTTTTACTCTGTCAATGGCCTATCTATTCATACTCATCTGTATTGTTCCCTCATGACTATCCCATGCCTGTATGAAGCCCTGCACTGTATTCATATCCACCACTTCCTGAGGTAGGCCGTTCCATACATCCACCACCCTTTATGTGAAAAAGAACTTCCTTACATTACCCCTTAATCAGCCTCCCTCTAATCTCATGTTGTGTCCTCTTGTTCTGCTATTTTTCTTATATTGAAACATGCTAGACTCTTTCATCTTGTTAATGCCCTTATGATGTCTGAATGTTTCAATCATATCACCTCTCTCCCTCCTGTGCTCTACGGTATATGTATTGAGCTCCGTTAATCTGTCCTCATATGTTTTCTGATGGAGTCCCTGCACCATTTTGATTGCCCTTCTCTGGACTGCCTCCATTTTGTTAATGTCCTTGTGCAGGTGCGGCCTCCAGTACTACATGTAGTACTCCAGATTGGGCCTAACCAGTGTTTTATAAAGAGGGATTATTACCTCCCTCTTACAACTTGTGATACCCTTACTAATACACCCCAATATCTCTGTAGCCTTACCTACTGCTTTAGGGGTCTGCTTGGATGATTTCAGGTCATCTGTAATGATGATGCCTAGGTCTCTTTCTTCCCTTGTGATTGCCAGCAACTCCCCTCCCAACCTATAGGTAGCTTCAGGATTTCTGTTCCCTGTGTGCATGATCTTTCACTTCTTTGCGTTAAACCCCAGTTGCCACTCTTCCGACCATTTTGCCAGTTTATCCAGATTTCTTCTGATTCTGCCCACCCCCATCTGGATAATCTACTCTGTTGCAGATCTTGGTGTCATCTGCAAACAGACAAACTTTACCCTCCAGTCCCTCTGCAATGTCACTGATGAATATATTGAAGAGGATTGGCTCCAGGACTGATCCCTGAGGTTACCCCACTTGTGACTTGCATCACTTCTGACTGTATACCGTTTACCACCACTCTCTATTTTCTGC
Organism: Neoceratodus forsteri; assembly: GCA_016271365.2. Classification (NCBI taxonomy): domain Eukaryota; kingdom Metazoa; phylum Chordata; order Ceratodontiformes; family Ceratodontidae; genus Neoceratodus; species Neoceratodus forsteri. The sequence goes on from CM057453.1 coordinate 440,585,739, forward strand.
CTGCCAACCAGTTTGCCACCCAGTTGACCAATCTCTGACCCACCCCGAGCCTACCCAGCTTATTAATAAATATTCTGTGTTGAACAGTATCAAAAGTTTTGATGAAGTCAAGGTAGGTGACATCAACTGTATCCCCTTGGTCCACCACTCTGGTTACCTAGTCAAAGAAATCTATGAGATTAGTTTGACAGGACCTTCCTTTTGTAAATCCATGCTATCTTGGATCCTGTGCCCCTATGGATTCCAGGTGTTGCACTGTCCTTTCCTTAAGGAGTGCCTCCATAATCTTGGCCACTACTGAGGTAAGACTGGTCTGTAGTTCCCTGCCTCCTCCTTGCTGTCACTCTTGTGGAGTGGAATCACACAAGCCCTTCTCCCTTCTGGGACCTCTCCTGTGCTCAGAGACTCACTAAACAGTTCAACAAATGGCTCTGCTAGTTCCACCCTTAGTTACCTTAGTACCCTGGGATGTATGCCATTGGGTCTTATTGCCTTGTCCTCCCAAAGCTTAGCGAGTTCTTGTAGGACCCTTTTTTTTTGTGAAGGGACTTGTGCACACTTCCCTCCCCCCTGTGTCCATGGTGCTGTAGGAGCTTTTGGAAGCCACATGGGTCCGTTCTCTAATAGTTTGTAAAGTGGCTTCTGCTAGTCTAGCCTTCACACATCTGCCTCATTTATAGATGATCTTTGATCTCTGGTCTGTTAGAGTGTTTAGTCAGTCCATACTCGGTAATTCCTAGTGCTTTTTAAAAACATTCCCAGTTTTGTATGCCATGGTGTTCTACTGGGACACAAATGTTGGTGGTTGGTTTTTTTGCAGTCTCGGACTTTCCAATTAAAAGTTCAGATCTATCCACCATACTCACATTTTGTAATTCTTCTTGAATCACTTCTGGTGGCTAGCCTCTGTCCAAAAATCTTTTGGTCATTTGTCTACTAGCTTCTCTATAATCCCCATTCCTTGAACAGGTACAGCATACTCTTGCCCCTTTGGTATGTTTCAAACCCAACTTGGTGGATTACAACTTTCCATATGCACGAGTAAATTCCATGACATAGGTTTCCTATAAGGTTTAGTTTCCAGGTGAGATATGTTTTTGTAGATCAATATGTCCAAAAAAGGAATTCCTGTATCACTGATTTCAGTCATGAATGTAAGATTTGTGTTGGTGCTATTGATATATGCAAGGAACCTATGTAGTGTCTGTCTGTCTCCACCTCATATTAAAAGACCATCACCTATATATCTTTTCCACAGTTTTATATGCCTGAAAAAATAATTACTATTCTGATTATGGATGGATATATCTTCCCAATAACCTATGTAGAGATTTACCAAGGACGGGGCAAAGGTAGTCCCCACTGCGATTCCATGTATTTGCATATAAAAAGCTCCTTCAAACTAGAAGTAATTGGCTTCTAGCACAAATCTCTCTAACTCCATCAAGTATTGAGTAGATGGGAGTGTATCACCACTCTCCAGTAACACCTTCTTCACAGGTGCATGTCCCCTTTTGTGTGGTATGTTAGAATACAAATTTACTACATCTGTTGTGAAGCCTTCACTGCACCATCTCTAGCCTCTCCTTATCTTTCCTGAGGCAAGGACTCCAGAACTGGTTGCAGTACTTCAGGTGCGGCCTCACCAATGATCTACAAATACATAGCAATACCTCTTTTCTTCTGTTGTCAGTGCCCCTTCTGATGCATCCCAGCATCCAATTTGCCTTACTGTGGGTGTTGTTGCACTGAATTGATTAAGGGAATCACTAATGATGACCCATAGCATAGTACCCTTTGTCTGTAGTGAGAGCCTGGGAGTGTGTCTCTACTAGAGCAACACTTCCCCTTAAGAGAGCTCCAGGAGATGATTGTGGGTCTACTCCAGGTTCGAAGGTGGTTGGAGGATGGTGTCCAAAGAATAGTGTCATTCTGTATGCTCTCTTCTCATAGTCAAGCTACTACACCTAAGACTAACACCCTGTTATACTGGTCCCTGTATCATGCTTTTTCTGTGCAGGGCCTCTCCTTTGCACTGATACCGAACACAATGTGCCTTAGTCACATGATTCAGCAGTGTGTTGCAGACTGCCTAGAGCATGGAATCTTCCTGCATCAACCCCTCTTCTCTTAGAAACCTTGTTTGCCATTTAGTAACTGGACATGAACCTGTGTAGGGGGTGAGAGGCAGCTTACAAAAGTATGTGCAACAGGTCAGTAGCAGTAGGGACACAGCCTCCACCCCCAAAGAAGTATCTGAATCCAACCAAGCCAGAGCCACACTACACTTGGTTTGTGGGTAACAGTGGCCACAGAATGCCATACCACACTTTTTTTTTTTTTTTTAATTGCTGGTCCACATGAACCAGCTACAACAATTTCTGTTGTTGGATCCTCACGATCTCAGCTTGCAGGTGAGCACAACTGACAGTTTGGTATTGTTTGTAATTCAGTTCCATGATGTTGATACTTACGGTGCTTCCAAAGCTTGCATGCTGCTAGAGCCCTATGTGCAATAGTTCAGCAGCTGGGGTCTTATCATTGCTATACCTCTGGGTGAATTTCATGGTCTACATGCATTCGGAATGAAGGTGACTGACTAACTTCACTGATGAGAAACATTAAGAACATTTGTTTGGACAATTCATGTGATCTGTATAAATAAGTCACTGTGAATTTATACAGTGGTAGGGGATACTCTGGCATCTTTCTAACACTTTTATGGTCTAAAGGGAAGCAGTATAGTGTAGTGGTTAAGAGCACTGAGCTGTTTACCCGGAGAACTGGCTATGAATCCACGGCCACCACTTGCATACTGTGCGATCAGGAGCAAGTCACTTAACTTCCCTGTGCTCCCATGATGCACCTGGAAACAAGCCTCAGCTTTCCTGGCCAAAAATGGTAAAATAAAGTGTAAAAAAAAAAAAAAATATTTTTTTTTTAATAATGTGGTAGGGTATAAAAGCGGCTCCTCACTTTTAAACGCAGTTTTCATTTTTGACTATTTCCCTGAAGCAGTATTTATCATTTTTGTAGCTGGTCCAAAGGATCTAGTGTTATTTTGGTATGTGTGCATGTGAATTCAAGTCTCTTGTCTGTGTGCATTTCATTGTGTATTAGAGTGTGTGTGTGTCACTGTGTGTATTAGTGTGCATGCATATTAGTGTCTGTGTGTGCAGGTGTGTGTGCATTAGGGTGCATGTGCAGGTCTCTTGGTGTGTGTTGATTAGCATGTCTGTGTATGTGTGTGTTAATGTGTCTGTATGTGTCAGTGTGTCTGCATTCGTGTATTTAGCTAACTGTGGCTGTGTGTGTGTGTGCGCATGTATGTCTTTGTTTACATGTCTGTGTTTATACGTTAAGGTGTCTATGTGAGAATGTCAGTATGCATGCATTAGTGTGTTACTTTGTGTCCTCCCCACCCACAAGTGGGCGTAAATGAAACTTGCATATCTACAAACTACAGTTACAGCATAGGACCAGCTATTAGTGGCGCCAGCCAGCTCTTGTTTCTAAGGCTTCAGGGTACAGGCTGAGCTGGTAATTCTGTATTTTTGTTCTTGCTAAGTGGTGACTAGATGAAGGCTTTTTAGCTATGTGCTGAAGTTATCCAGAGAAAGACAGAGGAGGGGTTGGACAGAGCTGCTCTCAGACAGCTGAGTGTCACTCCTGTAGAATGCTTGACCTTTCCAGGCCTTTGATCCTGCCGACTTGCTGAGATAATGAGCACTTTGCTGAGTTGCAAGGTAAAAAAAAATAAATAAATAAAGAAGCCATACACACTCTCACACACATATTGGCTGCTTTCTGAAATCTCATGTTGTGGGGGTGAAGAGAAATATTTACCTATCGCTGTTCCCCTTTTCATCACATATTAAGTATTTTAAAGCATTTTGGAGATTTGACCTCTAACTTTGTGATTCATTTAGATTCTGGGCTAATTCTTTAATGATCCAATTTGCAGGAGTTTGGGAACAGTCAGATGATAGTTTGATTTTAAAAGATAATAATGAGTAGGGCTGTGCCTGTGTCATGTAAGTCATGGATTCCATGATTTTCCGATTTTTATGAAAACTCAATGATTTCTGGTGTTTAACATAACCCCATGATTTTTGGCATTTTCCAGGACAATACAGAAACGTGATTATTAGCATTTTTCATGAAAACATAGAGGATAATGGATGGGCAACAGTAAACAACAACGCTGTGTTTGCGTCAAGAGGTTACTATGATAACCAAGTAGACCTTGAGAGTGAAACTTGAGAGGTTTACAGTCGTCAAGTGAACACAGCGTTGTTGTTTACTGTTGCCCATCAATTTTTTATAGTGCATGAACAACAGATAAACATCTGAGCATTTTTTAAGAAAATTTTTTTAATGCAGCGTTACGTGTTTACAAACTTTCCCCAACCCCCATGATCGAGCGCTGCTCCGTTCCTCGCTCACGAAGACTCTCTTTTTTTTTTTTTAACTATTTTTCTGGCCCTCCAGCTCAGAACTCTCTTGGGCCACTGCACTTGCTGACTCGCTGTACCGCCCGCTGTGTTCCCCTACATCTTCAATTTCATCATGGTTCCCCTAGGTCGGGGGATGGCAACCTGGAGAAACCGCAGGGAGTAGTGACTGGGAACAAGCGTTGGGTGTGTGGTGGTGGCACTGGCAGGGCTGTCACCTTTCCGAGCCAGAGGGGTATTTCTGGATGTTTACGCCCTCAACGTTGGACGTGCAGTGTCACCCAGCCCATGACGTGGATGCTCCCACCAACGTCCGAAAGGCAGCTGCCAACATCTTCCCCTTGCTCATGAGCCCCTGAGCATTGCAGTGATGCTGGTCTCCACCGGGGACCACTGCTGCACCAGGCTACCCCTGAATCCCTCCCTGTGAGAGGAGAGCAGTCCTCCGGATGCTTGATCCTCTCTCTCCCCTGCCAACCCACAGCGGTCTGGGCTCGTTCCCGGACCCAGGTCGCCGGTGCGGCGCGAAGTGTGGCATCCAGCGCCTTGACCCTCAGCACCACTAGGCCAGCTGGTTGTTGTTGTTGTTTATAAAAAAAAAAATATAAAAAAATCAGAATGAGACTACTTGGCAATCTGTCTTGTATCCAGCTGGGGTCCACAGCGTCTCTCTCTCTCTCTCTCTCTCTCTCTCTGACTTCTCCTTGGCACGGCTGTCCCAGTAGTGCGCACACAAGGAGGTAAACGTATGCCATACAACATTATTCAAACATCAGCACTGCACCTGGAGGTGGCAGCAGGAACAGCAGCACGAGCTGACATTTGATGTTGTACCAGTGTAGTGACTTACTCAAAAGGATACAACAACCTCTTGATATCACAACGATGAAACAAAGCAGAGATTCTGCTGATTTCCATATGAAATAGCACTCTCCCATGCACTATATCAGTTTTATTTTTTTTGATTGTTTTTTGCATTTGTAAATGACAGACCCTCAGTTTTGTGCCTCAACAATGCCTCACACTTGGTCCCCAGTCAGCCACAGTTGGGGATTCTAGACCTTACACACGAGCCCCAGTCTCCCAAATTTCAGCCTCCTGCCACTGGACCAGCCTAACAGTGACATTTTCTAAGCAGTTTACAATTTTGTTGATGTATTTGTATAAAAATTATAGCAAAACAGATGTAATTTAACACGTCTTTTACTGTGATTTCTATGATTTCTGTCATTTTGACCATAACAATAAACGTAATTTGCTGTAGAGATATTTTATACAGTATATATATATATATATATATATATATATAAAAAACAGAGTTCACTCAATTTATTCTGTTCCCAGTACTGAGCCCTTGAATGGGCGTCCCCGAAGACCCAGTGCTTCAGACCAGCAGAGTGGCAAGCACCCTGTGGCCACCCCCCAAGCCACCCCGGCCAGCTCCTCGCTTCAGGACTGAGCCCTTGATCGGGTGCACCCAAAGACCCAGCACTCCTGGCCAGCGGAGTGGCAAGCATCCTGCGGCTGCCACCCAAGCCTCCCCAGCCGGCTCCTTGCTTCAGGACTGAGCCCTTGATCAGGCACCCCGAAGACCCAGTGCTCCAGACCAGCAGAGCGGCAAGCATCCTGCGGCCGCTGCCTGAGCCTGCCTGGCCAGCTCCTCACTTCAGGTACACCGCTCTCCATGGCGTCTTTTCGATTGGGTGAAAGAGGTTTTTTGGCAACTGTGATTGGCTGGCTGATTCAGGGCTGCCACTGCCATTAGCTACCAGCCCGTCTAACCCAAATCCAGCCCGAAAAAGCTACTCCCTCTACTACTGTCTCTGCTCTAATCTCCCTGCCTTTTGTTAACTTGAATGTTCTCTGGCCCGCCCTCCCTCATCCCGATGCTATTTAACTGCATCTCCTCCCAAGGCTCAGCCTCACCCTCTACTATCATAAACTTCTCTCGCTCTTAAAGGGACCTGCTACTTTAAACTTCTCTCCCTTAAAGGGACCTCCTTTCACCATAAGGGAACAGTCCACTGCTGCCAACCTCATCCCAGTAATGACACTAACTCCCCTAAGAGTAGACAGCTACATGGGTGCTGTTATGTTGGGCACACCACATTACTGAGTGGTAGTGGGCCTTCTTCTTCTAAGCTCCCTGGCTGGGGTTTACGATGGCACTATTAGGGAAACCCCCCCAAGGTGCTATGCTGACACTCAGTAGCCACCACTCTCACAGATCAGGCACTTTGGCCATGAAGGCAACCTACGCAGTAGGCCCTGGTTGGAACCACTACCCTTAGAGCTCGCAATGGCAGACTCTGATCACATCAGGTCTAGTCATGGCCCTGATGGGCACCTACTTCAATAGCAAAGGCTGCTCAGGTCCTTGCCGTGTAAGCCATAGACAAGCCTGTACTCTTAAGTCTTGGTGGAGAAGATACATCACAAGGATAATTCTCATCCTCCTGCTAATGTCAAGGAATGTCCACCCTGACCCTGGCCCCATTGGCTCCCCTAAACCTCCACACAGTGGGCTCATAAAAATCACCTATATGAACATTGGTAGCCTCCTGCCCAAACTATCCCAACTCCAGGCCTGGGTGACTATAAACAAGCCTGACATGATATAGATTACGGCATTGTGGCTCTCACCCAAGGGGCTGGATGCATCAATCGCCTTAGAGGGATACAACATTTTCTACCTGGATAGACTGATCAAGTGAGAGGGAGGGTGCCTTGTCTACCTAAGAAGTAACATCAGAGGACAAGCCATGCCCTACAACACCAGCACAAAAGATGCTCAAATACTAGCACTAAAACTCTCGATTGGGCAGCAAAGCAAAATGCTACTACTGACTACAGTGTACGTTCCCCTGGAAAACAAGGCCCAGGGTTTGAACTTTTCTTTGACCACTTCTGCAAGTGGGACTTTAACACAAACTGGTTAGCGCAAGATATGGTAGTTGCAAGAGATAAAATACATGGTCTATACCTTACACAGATGATCAACCAGACAACGTGGATGAACTACTGTACTGGAACCAGCACTCTTATGGACTGGCTCTTAACTACGGCCCCTGAGCATATATGAAACATCTCTGTCCTCCCAGACTCCCTGAGTGACCATTCTCCAGTAGTCTGCTGCTGGATAGACAAGTGCCCTAAAGACCCCCAAAACACACCAACAACTGCTCCATGAGAAAAGGGCAACTGCACCTCTTCAAAACGTACCTCAAACACACACATTGGTCCCCCTTAGATAACTGTGATGACACTAACAAGGCCCTCAGGCACTTCATTCATAAGGTAGAAAAAATGAGCAGACTGGATGGGCCTTGCGGTCCTTCTCTGCTGTCAACGTCTATGTTTATCACAGTCTTCAATAAAGCATGTGATCTATTCGCCCCAATAAAAACCTTCAAAATTAAGGGAACCAGCAACCCCTGGCTCAGCGACCTGCCTCGTAGAGCATATGAAATACAGGGATAATCTGTGGCACAAAGCAAGAGCAACCAGTAAACAGCTGACTACATCACTTAAAAGACTGCAAGAAATAAGTGCACCAGATGAGTCAGGAATGCCAAGGCCACATACTACAGAAAGCAGTTAAATAAAAGCTGGGGGAATGGGAGAGACTTCTGGAGCAACATTTAAACTCTCACCGGGAAGGAATCTAGGGCTCCAGCAGATTTAATTGTGACCCCCTTCAGGCCCACTGCAACATCCTAATGACATTGCAAATGCCGTTAATCAAGCCTTCACAGACCTAAGCTCAGTTCTACCTTTGAACTACCCTGACCCCAGTTTAAACAGGAAGCCTCCCAGCTCCAGCCTTCCCCTAACACTTGACTTCAATTGAGCTCTCTTCTATTTCAAACTGGTCACCCGGTCCGAAACCATCAAATATTTCAGAAGGGTCCTGTGCAAAACTAGAATGGGCAGTGATTCGGTTGACATGAAGCTGCTCTCTCTTGCTCTGGAAGAACTGGCCTATCCACTGACAAAATTATTGAAATACATCCCTCAGGAATGGCATATTTCTAGATAAATGGAAAGCTGCCCTAGTCACCCCAGTCTTTAAAAATGGCAACAAAACAAGCTTGGGTAACTACCGCCTGATCTCCATCTTACCACTCCTCTCAAAAGCCCTAGAGAGAATGGTGTCCGACCAACTCACAGAATACCTCCGTAAATACAATCTACTCTGCCCACAACAATACGGATTCCGAAAATCCCATAGTACTGTCACTGTACTCACTGACTTTACCTCTCACCTTTATGATGCCTTTGATTCTGGAATGTTGGTGGGGTCCATTTTTATTGACCTAACCAAAGCATTTGACACTGTCAATCACCAGATCTTGCTTGACAACCTCTTGACACTCAGCCTGTCCTCTGGCACAGTTACTTGGTTCTCAAGCTGCCTCTCTCAAAGGAATCAGTGCGTTAGGATAAATGGAGTCACCTCAGAACCATGGAACGTTACACTGGGGGGCCCCCCCCAAGGATCATTATTGGGGACCTTACTCTTCAGTCTCTTTATGCCCTGCCAAGATGCTGCTCTACACAGATGATACAGTGATCTCTGTCCCTGGGTTCCACCTGCCTGAAATCACTGCAGCTGTTCAAGATAGCTTCTCTCAACTTGAAACCTGGTTCTCGCTCAACAGGCTACTCTTAAACTACAAAAAAAATGAAATCTATGCACTTTACTCTTCAGCTCTCCAAAAAGAATGCCGGCCCGCTGATCATCCATTGTCACAAAGGAGAAGTCATAGAGCAGGTCTCCACCTTCAAATATCTTGGCATCCACTTAGATGATGCCCTCTCTTTCACCTCTCATATAGACCACATTGTAAAATCAGCCATCATCAGACTCTGGATCCTATACCACCACAGAAAAGCTATGACCCCTGAGGCCCTCAACCTCATCACACGAAGCTCCATACTGTCAATAATTGACTATGGTCTCATCATATATCGTGCCGCCACCAAGACGGTGCTAAATTGCATAAAACTACTCCTCTATGAATCCCGTCTGCTTGTTCTAGGAGCTGATCACCTTAAACATACTTATAACCTGTATTCCTTGACTGGGTGGCTCCCTCTACACCCAAGGACTAAGTACCAAACATGCTTTATTGGGGGAAAAAAGGCCCTCCTAGGACTAACACCTGATTTGACCACTACCTTATTCCAAGGGAACCTGAACTGCAAAACTACCGGAAGCTCAGTGAAGGGTGTCTTACATATCCCATTTAAAAGAGCCTCCTTTACCCAGCAGTCCCTTTCTTACCGTGGTCCACAATGCATGAATGACCTGCCCACCACTCTCTTACAACACAGAAAAATTGGTCCACATCAGAAAGACCTTCGTATCCTACTGGCCAGAACCAACCATTGTGACTGTAAATCATAGGGTGGGACATCTCTCCCAATGCCACTGGTTTCCTCACTTACCCATTTACCCTCCTTCCTCCCTCCCCCAGCCCCTCTACCCCTCATATCCACTGTCTCAGCCACTTACAGGCAGCCACTCTCTATTCCTTGCTCATGTCAGGCCCTAAATTGCCACTCTGCTGCTTTCCTATCATCTCTCTTTACCCTCATTCAATCCATATGGACAGTGCCTTTCCTGGCTGCTGCCCATACCCCCTCTACCTATACTCCACTACCTCCCTACTCTTTTTTCACCTATACAGTCTCATCCCTGACAAAGCCACCACTGGCTGCTACTTCCCAATTCACTGCACTTAGTAACAGGTTATCTGCACTTAGTAACAGGTCTATATTGTTTTGCTGCTAAATTACTGGACATTGGTTAACCTGTATATGATGCGTTGTCTGCCTGTATTGAAATCTGCTTTTGTATTCTGTTAACAAATATGTCCTGCAATGTAATCATAACTGACAAACAGCCAAATTGTTGCACTGAATGATTTCTGTTTTTTGTACATGTTGTACTGTTTTGATTCCTTGACGTGGAGCCTCTGTAAAAGAGCCATCTTGGCTCAAAGGTTGTAAGTCTGAAACTGAAATGAATAAAAATTAATAAATAAAATTCACATGTGGTGACTATATGAACAAGAGTAGACAGATGATAGTTTTATTTGATAGTGTTTTTTACTAACTTAAGTGAGTTGGCACATAGAAAATGTTTATTTAATGGGAACGTACTACTGTACTGTTTTCTCCCTTATAACCCCTCGCCTCTGGAAATTAGCTACTTTGGTTTAGTAGGCCTTCCTGGTAATACTCTTTTCAGTAAATATTCATTTCTGTTCAAATAGCTGCCATGGATGTGTATTGGCAAGCTGTCCCTATCAGGTGCTTGAGGAACTAAAACAAAAGCCCCCTCCTGCTTGTTTATGGTGTGGATTTCACATGCAAATATCACTTTAGGGCAGACTTTGCCTTCTGAAATTTCATATGCATCTGTAATCATTCTCTCTCCCCCTCCCCCAATATCTCATCATGACCTGAAGGCACATGTCTGCTTGGTGCAAGGAGGTGGCTGCTCTTCAGTGCTAATTGGGTTTCCTGGAATTTGGAAGCCTGAAGGGCATGAGGCAGCCTTGCTGATAAGAGCATTTTCTTCCCCTTCTTTAATTATGGAGAAGTGTGAAGAGTTGTAAAATGCTTAAGAGTTCTTGATCTGGCTATTAACTAATATAGCCATAATAGGTTGACATCTACCTTGCCCGGCTTCCCACAGTTCTGTATCAATGATTGGATACCTGTGAAATTCCTCATAATTTAACTTCTTGTCTTTTTAAACTTCAATTTCATTTATCCTTCTAAAGTCAAACCGCTGGTTGAACTTGTGTGAGAAATTGAATTTCATAAGCATTAACCTGTAGCTAAAAAACAGGGTTCTCAGATCTAGGAATCCTGTATTTTACAAGGAAATTGAGACATTTACAGGAAATGTGTTCCCATAGACTTGCACTGGTTACATGGGAAAACTGAGCAATTTGGCTTCCATGGAAAAATAATCTACAGGAAAACACAGGAAAATTACCCTGAAGTTACAGGGAAAATGCCAAATCAATCTGGGAGCACTGAAAACATGAAATCTTGTTCAAGGTTTTGTAGTCTTAGTAAACTGTCATGAAGAACAGCTGTGCAGTAATGTATTCATATTTAGGGGGGTTAACAGGCCACTGGTTCACTGAGTTGTTCCCGCCCACTGATTCTCTGGGTCTGCTCTCCCTCTGTCATCCCATATTCTTCAAAGTACTTTTTGAGTCTGTGCTTGAAGATTAAGAAACCACGTGCTCGGACAGTCCATTTTAAGTGTTGCCAGCCTCTGTGTGTGTGTGTGTGTGTGTGTGTGTGTGTGTGTGTGTGTGTGTGTGTATGTGTCTTGAATCTTCCTCCCTTTAATGATATTGAGTTAGGGTAACCACCTGTCCTGATTTGTACTGCTGTGCCCTGCCAAAAAAGAACAAACATGAAAAATACTGTGTCCTGACCTTATAGTAGAAAAAAATATTTTCTAACTCTCCTCTAAATGTTGCAGAAAACTATAATACCTTAACTACCTTAAAATAAGAAACAATAGAATCAACCAAAAAGATACAGCATTTAGTCTTAATTCTGATTATTTAGAGAAAACAAGTCTGTTGCATTGGTCTAGGTTACATATTGTCCTACAAAAAGCGTGATTCAGTAAGAAATGTAAATGTCCCACTTTGTGTTTCTTAAAAGGTGGTAACTCTACACTGAGCGCCCCACTTGTCCTTTCATCCTGGTGGATTTTGAAGAGCTTGAGCCAATGGCATTATCCCATTTAAGGCGCTTTTACACACAGGTTTCTGTAGCGGAATGACTGTTATGGAAACAGTATACCGTTACATCCCCGTGTGTAAAATGCATCTGTTCCGTTACACCGGTGAACATTCACCCGAACCGCAATCTCTTCCTTCCTCGATTCGTCCCTATGTGTTCCATTTCATCTGGCTGTGTAAAACAGCCATTCCAGCAGCACTAAAAAACAGCCATAGAGTACCACACTGCATGGGGGAGCCAAAACACAAATACTGAAAACGGAGATGGGGGGGTTGCCAGAATACCCTCTGCGTGTAAAGTGAACCACAAACGGAACAGAGTACAACGGTGGCACACAGGTAACAGCCATTCCGTTGTACTCACCTGTGTGTAAAAGTGCCTATAGATACTGGAATTATGTCTCCCCTAAATCCTCCCTGTTCAATGAAGAACATTCATATTTCTGCCATTCAGTACTCCTATCTCAAGTTTTCCAAGTGGTTGCTATACTCCATAACTTTTCCATTGTGTTGGTTTCTTTCCTCAAATAATAAAGGGATGAGCACTGCACACTGTATTCAAGGTGGGGTCTGACCAGGGGCTGTATAATGACATTATAATGTCCCATAATTGGCTTAAAACTTTTCCCTTTAATACGTGCCATAGTTTTAGCTTCCATGCTGGCTGCCACTCACAGTTAACATTTAATCTGTATGCCATTTAAGTAGTAGTTTGTCTTCACAGTCTTCTTTCCTAAGTGCATCACCTTGCATTTATCAGCATTGAAGTTCCTCTGACATTTTCCTGCCCATTTCCCAAACCAGTCCAGATCCTTCTGCAAGTCATTTATCTCCTGTTGTGATGTAACTACTCCTTCCAGCCTGGTAACTTGCTAAGTCAGCTAATGCTTCCCGCCTCTGGATCATTTACCAGTGTATTGAACAGTGGACTGCACACTAGCCCAGTGTGCAGCATGTGTGACCCAAGTTCAGCAGCAGATTCTGGGAGCTTTGTCAGCCAAGGCTTGTGCAGCACTACCACTGGCAGTATATCTTTGTGTCAGTGGCTCAGCAGGTTGCACACTCTCCTCTGAGGCCAGAAGATCAGAAGGCTTTGGGTTCTATCCCCACACCAGGCGTTTGGGTTAAAATCCCAATACTAACACTGTGGTGCAGCATGAGGGGGATGCTGCACTCCTGAGGTGCCGTCTTTCAGATGAGACATTAAAAAAAAAAAACGAGGTCCCATCTGCTTGTTCTGGTGGTAGTTCAGGTGGATGTTAAAGATCCCATGGCACTTCTCGAAAAAAGAGCAGGGGAATTTCCACGGTGTCCTGGCCAAATTTCCTCCATTCACTAAAAATACCACCAACTGCTTAATCTGGCTCAATGTCAGTTGGCATCCATCTGCATCCCCCTTCCCTGGAACAAGGCTGAAAATAGGTAGAATTGTCTAGTCCTCCTTTCCTGGTCAACAAAAACTAAATAAAACCAATCTTTACCTGGATAGAGTTGGTAGGCACCATGTTCTAACACCACAGTGGACCCTGCGGTGGGACTTGGGATCGATCATTCCTTTACTTGGTTTGCTGTGTATGACTGCCAGAGGTATTGCTTGATGCCATGTGGAAAAATGGAGCATCAAGAGGCACCTGTGGAGAACAAAAACACTCAAAAAATGAATGCCACCAGGAAGAAGATATCAGCACTCTCTGGCCCCACACCTCCACTCTATGGAAAACATTTATTTATTGAACAGTGTAGTTCCCAGGAAGGACTCCTGTGAAAACCCACTGGTCACTTGTTTCCATGTTGCTACATTACCATTTGTTCACACTCTTTTGCCTTTGTTTCCTAGCCAGGAGCTTGTTCTGAACCCATTTCAAGTTCTATTGAGATTATGTTGAGCTCTGATCTTCACTGTCACCTGCTGATTTACAGTGTTTTTAGGCTTAACTTTTTTTGAGAATGTTTACTGGGTTACATTCAGATTTTCATAACCCTATTTTCCCATGATAAGACAGCTCAGACCTTTAATCCCATCATGTCTGTACTGTTTGGACGTTCCTAATGGAAGGTCACTAGGAGCTGGCTGTATTGTATTGGGCGGAGGGGAACGGAATCAGTGTTGCATATAAAATAATGTATTTTAAAATATTAATTTAAGTATACTGTGATGATTCAGCAAGCAGCATCAAATGAGACCTTATCTCAATGTGTTGCTGGTAGGCTCCCTTCAGTGCAAGGCTGTTTAAAATTTAAAAGGGAATATTTATGAAGTTTGAAAGTATATGGAAAAAAAATATTTTAAATGAGATATAGGGCTCTGCAGCAACTAGCAGCACCCCAGAAATGAAGACAGCTAAATCTGTACCATCTTGATACCACATGGCCACCCTTTTGTGAACTTTGTGATGTCACTGACAGTCAGGCTCTGGCTAAGCACATTGTAGTCAAGTATAGCTTGATCATCAGTGATATCATAAGGTTCTAAAAATGGCAGCAATATAGTATTACTATGGGGTATATAACTATCATTGATATCTCTGGGCTGCTGACAGCTACAAGTAAGCCCAATATATCTTTTAAATGGTGCTTTGCATAGTCTTTTAAACTGTGATGGGCATGGTTCATGAATGGTTCCCTTTAAATACACCATTTACGGTAGTAGGCCTTCCTTTCACTCCTCCCCCTCGTTTCCAATTGTGGGGGAAATATGCAATGACTGCACATCTAATGCAGCAGATAGAAACGTGAAGGAGCATCAGATCTGACATTTGACAAAAGAAATTAGCCAAACCATAAAGAGGAATAAGGCTTCACCTAGATAATTTACATAAAAATTAGGAAACTAGTCTGTTTTTTGACGGAACAATGTTTTCCGAACTCCCTAGAAAGCCCCGAGTACAGTTTCAGGAAACCACTGAGACCCTTCTGGTATTTCTGCTATTGCCCTGTTTGCATTTGTGACTGGTAACTGTTGCCTTATTGCTTTGATTTGAGTCTTTATTTAGACATGGCAGCCTTGTATTTGCCTTGACAGTTTGGCATGCATTATTTCCTGGTGACTTCTGATCATTAATTGATGTTTTTGATCTTGAGAAAAAAAGTGGAAAGACCTTGGCATGTGTGAAGTGGAGTGGAAGCAGTAAGCGCTGGTGTGTAATGATGGAATTTGCAGCGAGTGAGAAGGGACATGTGCTTCATGGAAGGCTACCTAAGAAAACTGATCCATTTCAGGAGGTCTTCTCTTTCTACACCCCTTGCTAGTGACTTTGGAATGAGACTAGAAGGCAACTAAATATGTTGCATGCCTACAATAAAAACAATATAGATTTAAGCTTGTTATGATTTGAGAAAAAAGTACCATACAGAATACTCTGCATTAAATAGGCTGTTCTAACAGGCTATACTCTCCCAATCTCCTTGTTGTTTGTTGAACAGGGTAATGATAGTTTAGCACCTGGTGAAGGTGCTTATCCAAACACTCTTTACAGTACTTAGGAAGTCCTCACCACTGGGTGCATCCAGTCTATCAGGTGGATGGAATAGCCTAGTGGTGAGGACCTTGGAGTGCTGAGAAGAGTGTGGTATGATCATGGATATGCAGTGTTCTTATGGACTCTTGTTTTTGATGTCTTGAGTATAACCTTATTACAACACTGTTGGTGTTCTTACAGAGACTTTTTTTTTTTTTTTTTTATTATGTGCTTATCTGTTTTGTTTTTTTCCCCCATTTTTTCACCTGCCCCCTTCCTCAGGTAAGCACATGCATGTATGTGGAGGCACACACGAGCCATGTTCTGAGGTGCCCTCCCAACTTGCTGCACCATCCTGCCTGTGCTGCCACCAGATCTCCACCCGGTAGCCACAGAACTATGAGGGGGTGACAACCACCCCAGGAGAGGACAGCTGCAGTTAGGCTGCTCGATCCTGCTCCACCCCTCCCCCCAGTGCCGGAACCCCGACAATCTGAGGTCGTTCCCAAACCTGGGTCACTAGCATGGTGCAAGGTGTAGTATCCAGCACCTCCACCCTCGGTGCCACCGGGCTGGCTATGGACTTGAGTATAATCTTATTACAGCACTGTTAATGTTTTTAAGGTGTCCATTCTTGCCCAGTTCGCTTAGTGATGTGTATGTGTTGCACTACCATGTAGGGGAGCAAGTTTTCTGTCTCAGACATGACTCCTTCTGCTGGTCCAGTGGATTCTAAGGAGCTCTACAGAGTCCACTCTCTGTAGGGGTGGGTTGCATACAGACCACCAAATGTCTAGTGCTCTCCTAAAAGCCTTGATGTGGTGGTGCGTTATCCCATAGGGATGCAGGAAGGCACTAAGGGTGGAAAATACACTGGAGGCATACCAACATGATGTTAGGTTTTCCCACACACCCGAAGGAACTGAGTATATTTCTGGATGGGGGGGGGATCCTCAATCCTGATCCCGGGGAGAAAGCAAGAAAAGAACTTTTTTTGGGGGGGTGAAGTTGCAGGGCCTTCAGAATACAATAGCTGGTGGTACCTTTAGGACATATGACAGTGGGTTTGCAGTCAGAACCAAACTGAGGAAAAGCTCCACCCCGGTCAAGCAAGATTAAAAGATCAGTTATTAGCAGCACCCTTGTTTCACACCGACTCAATAAATTACAGATAATACTGTGTGTGGTACCAAAACTTACACTGCAGTGCAGTACAAAGGAGGGACTGCACTGTTGAGAAACTGTCCTTTTGATGAGACATTGGTCCCTTCTGCACATCTCTGGTCACTGTCCAGGTGAAAACTAAAGATCCCATGGCACTTATCAAGGAAGAGTATGGAGGAATTTCCTTGGTATCATGGCCAACTTTCCCCCATCAGTAAAATAGGTCTATGTAACACCCCCATGCTGGACACACCTGGAAATGAGCTATCACAAGTTAATGTGCCTTTCCTGGCCAAAAATTACAAATAAAAAAAATAAATACATACATTTCAGTGTATGGTGTGCTGTTCACCCATGCTCAGTGAGAATTTAAACTCCAGTGTTTTGGCTTTGCCACCTAAAAAACTGACAAAACAGATATGCCTAACCATCCAAGTAAAACAAAATTACCTGTCAAAGTGATGTGGCAGTTTAAGGGGTTTGATTTTTGAACTGTTCAGTTTATCATCTAAATACCAGAAATACTTGCCAATAAAATGATTTGGTGAGCATCTGCTTAAACGGAGCCAATGAAGTTTTATTACCAGCTGCCCTGGTACCATTTGGGTGGCAACCAGCTGGGCTGCATGTAAACTGGGACATGATCATTGATATTTTGTTGATCATATTAGTTTGCAATAAATAAAAGATGGGAACGTGAGATTGTATCCAGCAGTTCTTTATACCATTTTTTTTTCTTTTTACAGTGTAAAAATGTAATGGAAAGCATGCTTGTGGGTTTGATCAGGATGCTTTGTATGGTGTATCTGCCTGCTTCTTTCCCTGACTGCTCAAATGCAGAACATTGCTGGGGAGGGGAGAGGAGCCTTGAATTGGGGGTTCCTCACAAGCATGCCTGAGATTTCAGTACAGAACATGTGGCAACAGTGTTTTTGGCTTGGAACAGCTTGGTAGGCCACATGAGCACATGTGCCTTGGCACTTCTGTGGTGCAAATTCAGTTTAGGAAGAAACAAGTGCCTCAGGTTTTAAGAAAAAAGAAAACCATGATTCTGTTTAGTAAACCAACAAAATATATGTAACATAACGGATATGGTAAAAATAACTCATTTATTTGCATTAGAGGAGACTGACCTCTGTAATCCTATGAGTGGCAGAATGATGCACAGTCATGAGCACTGGGCCCAGAGAGTAGTCTCAATAAGTGCAGATAAATAGGCTATTTTTTACCAATTGCCCATCACATACCATATTTCCTCTAATAGGAGCCACATCTACTAGATGCATTTTCTAATAGAAGCGTCCCCTCTGTTTGAAGCCGCAGCTACTAAAAGCAACTTCTTCAGTAAATTTTTTTGACGCCAAACATGAAGTGCTTACCAATGCCCCTGCTATTGTCCAGTGGTCTTCATTTCCTTGTGAGCCAAATACAAACAAGGTTGCTGCATAAAGTTTTTATTAGAGCAACCCCGTCCCAAAAGAAAATGAGAATGCGAATGCGGAGCAAGCCATAAGCAATCACAGTTGCCACGGTAGTCCTACACAATTGCTAGGTTACTGGTGCATTTGCTACAGGAACTCCTCACTACTGTGGAGGTCCTCATCTGGACATTTTTCAGATTCCTTGGCATTGCTCTGCTCTTTCTGCTGTGCTGTTTGTGATGGTGCCACTCATTTCTCCAGAGCCTCCACCCACAATTGTCTTGCTCCGCTAGCCATGCTGTCCTCGCTCAAACATGAAATCGGGTCCAGGTCACTGCACGTAATGCTGCATACCTGTGCGATGAGAAAACGAACAGTAGGTGTCTTTAACAAACAATTCACCTGAGCGAAGGTTAATCTGGGTCACCTAGAAAGATTTTATGACCATCTTTTGTTACAGCTTGCCATACCTTTTTGACCCACTGCAGCATTTTTCCTATGGATGGGGCAGGGGGTTTACCACCTTTAGAGAGCACCCTTTCCTCAGTACATAGCCAAATATCAATGGTTTTGAAAGGGGCATTCCATGAGATGTCCGTTGGTTGCAGTAATTTAGTGCATTCACTGGGGATAGTGGCAATCAAAGTCTTTATCTTTGACAATTTTTTTTTATAGCAGGTGAGATACGACACCTGAAGATGTCCCACACTAGCAGTCTTTGCTCGATGCTATCCCACACATTGTCCAACTACTCGAGTGTCAGTTGTTCATTCATCCAGCCATTTTTGGGAATTCTCACAACCACACCAGGGATTGTTCACTCCTTAGGAATCCTTTTTGCCCTTTAGGACAACAAATGGGAGTAACTTTCTCCCATCTGCAAGAGCAGCTAAACATACTGTTACTTTTTGTTTTTCATGCCCAGGCAGTTGTCATCAAGGGCACACACAGGCTTGATAACTTTGTGGTCAGTGGTGCGGTTTCCAGGCATGTTGGACCAAATCACCATCTCATCGTCGTCGCCTATGGATGGCAACTTTATTTTTCTTGCCTTGATTTTACATGCACAAAAACAGATAAAATCTACCACTTTGGGCTCATATTCTTTGGGAAGCATCTGTCTCACTGTGGTACACTACCTCATAATAAACCCCTGCCTCCATCAAAACTTATCAATTCATCCACAGCTGACTTTGAATGTTGGTCTTGTATCAGCCATACAACATTTTTTTTTTTTTTGCAACAGTTTTGCACGTAACGCACAAATACTGATTTCACTGCAAAGAGATTCACATTGCCGGTTCAGACTCTGACTTTTAAGGCTATTACCTTCCAGATGTCTCCTTTTCAGCCCAGCTGACCCTCCATCTTGGCCTATTTTTTTTTTTTGTTTTTGGTTTTTTGTGCCATTCCCTCACTTGTTTCTCATCAGTTCTTTTCCATAGAGCTTTTTTTCCTGTCAGGTTGCTGCAGGCAGGCTCTTAGCCCTGACTCCACCGCCTCTCATCCGGCACACATCTCCCCTCCCAGTCCATCGAGCCATGTATCCCCTACAGGTTACCCCTGTGGTGGAGCCAGGAAGGGGAGGGCCAGCCTCCCCCACCCAGTGACACACATCCAGATTTGAGCTCAGTGAACCAATGATGGCGCAGGGTGGAGGTGGACGGGTAGGACTTCATATATAACCTCACGTAGCCCATTTCCTCTTCTCCCCTGGTCCCCCTTGCCATGGTAGCACATAAGCACATGCATGGAAGCATACCTGTGCTACAAAATCATGGCTCCCTTCTTAAGGCTACTAAGCTAAGCTAATGCTACCCCCCCAGGCCTCCATCTGTGGGCAGCCATGGGCTGAGTCAGCAAGAATCTCTACCCTGGGAGAGGAGAACTGTCCGAACACTTGATCCTCTCCCTCCCTGGCTGACCCCCAGCGACCCGAGCTCATTTCCGAACACCAGTTGTCAGGTTGGTAAGAGGTAAGGCTCATGGCACCTCAGCCTGCTATGCCTTGTTTCTCATCAATTCCAAGAGAAATGACAACAGGAATGTTCCCTTCCACCTCAGCACATTTAACAGCCATTAATTTAAAATCAAAATCATAGGATTTACATTTAGACATTTTTTACAGTTTGTCAGTTTCGGTCAGTTTGACAGTAGTGCCATAGCACAGTCAGACAGCTGTAAATAGAAGATGGGCTGCCCTCTAAAGCCATGGTTCAGAACAGCTGATCATAAATAGAAGCCACTGCTTCTATTCTAGGAAATACAGTATTCGATTTATGCAATGAGGACCTGTAAACACTGGTAATTTATAATTTTTATTTAGTAATTTATTTTTTTCACTTTATTTTTATTTTAAGGGCCTTCTTTTCTGCCATAACGATTTCACCATTCTGCTTCGCTGTAAATGGAGTGACATAAGTGATTGTAGTGTGAAAAAATGTGTTTGATGGGCCACTGGGATTTGTAGTGGTGCTTGTTTGTGCACCTATATGCTAATTCAATTCTGAAGTGGATGCTGGAGGAGCAACATCAGGTGCTTGTTGCATTTGAATGCCCGTTACATGGGAGTTGACTGAATGGAGAGCCCAGAGTCAATCCTATTTTGCTGGCATTTTGGAGAGGGCATCAACCAGGAGAAGGCTTGGATGTAGAGCAGTGCTGCTTGGATTTTCTTTGTCCTGGTGAACTGGTAATAGTGTTTTTTTTTTTTTGTCTGGGATAGTTGTGGTCCCATTTTGATTTTTGTTTTTCGTCTTTTTGTGGAGGTCCAGGAGAAATGTTGGGCGCCAGTTGATATTTTGTTTTGTTGAAGTGGTCTGTAGTGATTGAATGTAATGTCTCTATGGTTGGCAGTATAGTCTAGAGGTTTAGAATAATGAGCTGTGAATGAGCTTGGTAGATCTAGCAGTCTGTGGTTTGAGTCCCACAACCTCCACTTGCATACTGTATGACTCTGAGCAAGTCACTTTACTTCCCCAGTGCTCCCAGATCATCCTAACAACAGGCACGTGTGCCTAGTGGGCCTTACTTGGTTACCAAAAAGAATAAAAATAATGAAATGCTAGAAAATTCAGTGTGTGTTAGTCATGTGGGGCTACACATGATTTTATTATAGTTTTGTATGCGAGTTGCTGTTGGACAGTTATGTGAATTCAGGTG
This sequence comes from Neoceratodus forsteri, assembly GCA_016271365.2. Classification (NCBI taxonomy): domain Eukaryota; kingdom Metazoa; phylum Chordata; order Ceratodontiformes; family Ceratodontidae; genus Neoceratodus; species Neoceratodus forsteri. The sequence goes on from CM057453.1 coordinate 440,607,179, forward strand.
TGAGTCATTACTTGGAACATTCAGAGATATATTCCCGCATGATGTTTGACAGATGGCTCTGTTACAAGTGAAGATAAATTATCTTTGATATGTTTTATGTAGTAGTTCCTTGTTGCTTTTTATTTCTGAAGTGTTTTTCTATGTGCTTATTAGGTGGTTTTCTGCTTTAAAGTAGTGGGTGTGACCTGAAAAGGAGTGCTTTACCTGGACGCAGGCACACCTAACTCTATTCCTTCCCATACATCATCAGCATGTGATGTTACTCATTATTGCATCACAAGCCCTGCTGCCTGATTGGTAACGTGTCACAAGTTACCAATCAAGCAGCAGGAGACTGAGTCTTCTTATTTACTGGTGATGTCACAGTCAGTGAGGTGACAATGTTGATGATGTATAGACAGGAATAGAACTGGCTATGTCAACCTCCTGGTAGAGTGCTGTTCCACACATCACAGCTAATTCTATCAGGAAGTAAATCTCCTAATTAGCAAAACAGAAAAAAAAAAGTACTTCCGATATAAGAAGTGATAGTTGACTGCTTCTCAAGGTTACTATTAATTACAGGCTGTGCACCAGCTCTTTAACTTCTGAGGCAGAGAAGATGCATGACTATTTTCAAAATCCTACATCCCAAGATGGCCAAGTTATAAGCTGTAAAAACAGGAGCTTTGACAAGAACACTAACTCAGCTCTAATATACTGGTGCTACTGCACCAGTATAATATATTCACTGCACAAAACTACGTTTAGGAATCCGTAAGGGTTGCAGCACAAAGGTTGGACTAGGTGTGAGCAAGTGAACACATGTAAAGAGAAAGCACAAGACTGCAAGTAAGCTGACAGATTGTCAGTTAGTGTGACCATGTAAGGGTTTTCCCCAAAGGTGCATGATCAGCCATGACTTCCTCTGTCTCCACCTAATCTAACATATAAGGTTGATGAGGAGAATACAGGGTATGATTTCTGGTTGATATTGGACCCTATGAGTTATTATATAAACATAAGTTATGCAGGTTAGACCACATAATTATATATTAATCATATTACCTGAAGTTGCTTTTTCTTTAGTCTAAGATATTATAGTCTGGGGGTATGAATGCATAGTATTTTATACCTTTGGTTGAAATGGCTGTATCCAGATTGGTAAAATAGTGCTAGAGATTAATTCAAACTGTTGACAATTACTCATGGCTGAGACTGCTGTTTTGTACGGGGATGGTCACTGGTCAGAATGTTTACAAAGTAGCTTCTATAGGCTAAGATCTGATCACCCTTGATGATGTATATGCCTTAGCCATGCCAGGTAAGGTGAGTTGAGGCCCCCGAAGAGTTTCCACAGTGCATACTGATGTCACATCCCCATCGGAGACATGGTTCACACTATTACTGTCTGTTTTGTGCACACCAAAAGACTGAGGCACTTTCTCCAGAGAATGTTGCATGCTTCAGGCTTTATGGCGTGTGATTTATATATGGAGATTGAAAAATGCTGGGACAGGCTAGTGCAGTTGACTACTGTAATGTTTGAAAACAGCAAACCCATTTTGTTGGTATAAAACATCATGTAATGCCTGGAGAAACCAGAAAATCAGTTTTAAATGATCATAGCACCAAAATGTACTCCGAGCCTAGGCAGGCCCTGGACCCCCAGCCTATTTTTATAGTCTGAAGTAGCCCCTAAAACTTTTAATGCATATGACCCCAGTCCTCGTAATCTGGGCTTGTTGCCATTCCAATCCATTCTGCATATGTGAAAAAAAATGCTTTTACAGGCCACTCCTCTGCAAAAGCATTTTCCCACATTGTAACTGAGACAAACACAATCTGCAAAAGCAGTTTTCATTTGCTAAATCTGTGCAAGATCAGCATTTTTTTTTTTTATTCTTATGCAACCAGATAAGGCCCATTAGGCACAGTGCCTGTTTTTATGGGGTGACCTGGGAGCACTGGAGAGGTTAAGTGACTTGTTTAGGGTCACACAGTATGCAAGTGGAGGTTGTGGGAATCAAAACCAGGTCTGCTGGATGTACCAAGCTCATTAACAGTTCGTTACTCTAACCTTTTGGCAAAACTGCCAACCCTAACATGGCTTGTGTAATCACCTTATGAAAAGATGCATTTGTTTTCCTGAACTGCCTATGCAATGTGCACCAGATTTTGAATCATTATTTTAGTAACAACTTTGTAATTTTAACATTTTTTTTCATTCTAAAAACACCCAAAGTGAATCCTTTTGGCTAAGATCTATAATATCTGAAAGTTTCAGGTTTGAGTCTAGTTGTATTTAGATATAGGTGAGCAAAAAGAACAAGGGGGCACAATTTGAAGATGGGGGGGCGGCTCAGAGGTAATTTAAGGAAGTATTTTTTCACAGAGAGGGTTGTGGATGCATGGAACGGCCTTCCGGAGGAGGTTATGGAGTCAAAAACAGTGGTGGAATTCAAGCGTGCATGGGACAGTCATAAGGCAATTATAGGAGGTGGGGGTAGGAAGAAGTAGGCTGCTGGTTAACTAGGATCTGCAGCTTATCCATTAGATAGGGAAATGGGCAGATTGGGTGCGCCAAGCAGTCCTTATCTGCCGTCAAATTCTATGTTTCTATGTAAATACCCTATAACTACAACCCGATGAAATTTACCAAATTTGGCAGCTTATGTAACCCTGACACTAAGGATGGATGTGCATGCCAGTCTTCAGGGTGCTAGGTTCAAAGATGACTGAGTTATAAACCACCTAGAATCAAGGTTTAACTTTACAGTGCCTACTCATGCCTAGCTACTGTGTAGTGGCACATGATATAAAAATGATTGCTAAGCACACACCTGACTAAACCCAGTCAATGTGGGTTTTGAGAGACCCTAGCAAAGGATCTTACTCTACTAGACACCAGGGCCCTACTTTTAGAAGCATTTTGCTATGTGCAGACGATGGGAGAACCCCTTTTGAAAATAGGGCCCCAGTGTCCTTCGTTCATTCAGGCTTCAGAGGCAGGATTCTGTTATGTATGTGTGAGGGCCACTGTGGTATAAGCAGCAGCTTGGGGAGTGCAAAATGATAATACAACACCCTGCCTATCAGATAAATTTTAAGAATGACCTCTATCATTGTGCATGTGTGAACTAGAGAGATTAAAGCACATATAAATGACTGAAGTGGAAAGTAATTATTATTAAAATCCTCCTTGCCACTTCCCACGTAGGATGGAGTGATAATTGACTGGAGTCATGGAGAAGATCCAATTTTTTTCCTGTTTCCCTGCTGTTTTTGATCTTGGTCAGCGTTAATCTTTTGGTGTGCTTGAGCAATGTTTGCATTCTCAACTCAACAATGAAAACTTCATGCCTTCTGTATGGCTTTCAGCCATAAAAATGAAACTGGGATAATGTGTCTTTAGAAAGAAGGAACTCATTTAGTTCGGGTGCACTCAGAAGCTGTGTGTAAGATGAACAGTTTGCAGAAAAAGCAGTGTATAGGCTGAAAAAATGGTACACTAGGAAAGAATAGGGTCCTGATTCTGAGACCTAGGGGTCAGCGCAAAATGGCTGTGAAGATGTTTTTGCTGTTACACTATGATCCCTCCCTACATGCCTACAAAGGAAACTAGTTGCTTAGTGAAGTAGGCAGGAGCTGCTATAGAAATGACTTACCAGGCCCTTCAAAAATGCATGGTGGCCCTCCCAGAACAAAAAGCACACAGCTGCATCTTACCTGTGCATGGGTCGCTAGAGGAAAGTGGTTACAGGTATAGAGCACAGCACCCAGGAGACCCCTGGGCATTTTTAGTTGATGGGCTTGGGGCAGGGCCTCTGGACCACTAAGATGGTGAATATCTGGGAGAGTGACTGGAGATGGGGTGCTGGGCCAGCAGGATGCCAAGGGGAACCACTGAACCACCTGGGAACTGGAAAATGGGGGGTTAGGGAAGAGTGACACTTCTGGATAGGATGGGAATTTGGCTGGTTCTGCCACCACAGCACATCACAGCAGTGGACATGGGAGATGAAACTATTTTTATTGCATTATGGTCACAAAGGCGATGCCTCCCCCAGTGACTAGTGCCCATATTTGTGTATTGCCATGTCAGATGCGTCTCTCTTCACCCCAGCCACGTGCAAACACTACAAAGTGTCAAACCTAGTGCAGAGTATCAAGGGTAGTCATACGCAAATCCTTGCAGTAGAAAGTGGCCTGAGAACCAGTTTGCACTTTGGTTCCAGTTTAGATGGAAAGTGTTTTTCATGTTTGCCCTACATCATTGTACTTTTAGTACACCCCCACATAATGACATAATTACCAACTTTAGAAATCCCAACTTTAATTATAAAACAGTTTTTAAGCATTTTGTTATGATGAAAACTAGAACAGTACCCTCTATTTGCAGATCTAGTTGTGTTGTACACCGTAATGTACAGAGTGGGAGCTGTTAAGCTACCTACTGTATCAGACAAAGGCTGAAACTGAGTGTAGTCTTATTTAGTGTTATATTACAGTCATATTTAAAGCTCAGTAAAGGGGTACTCAAATTGTGAACTATGCCTGTGTTTCTTTTTACCATGAGCTTCACTTGCTTATATTTACTGCTATTTGCCAAAGTGCCCATCTGTGTTTAAATTGGAATACATGTAAGTATTACAATATTTATTGTATGCTCCTTGATTTTCTGCATTCACTTTGATAATTCTTATTCTGCGAGTAGCCTTATCAAACATCTGTAACGTTATTAAGTTTTAATACATGGATTTTGAAAATACTATGGTAAAGCATAAAAAGCAATCCTGGTAATATCAGTGCTGCAACAGTGATAATACCATTGATGCAGACTGATAATAGTATCGTTTAGAGCCCATAATACTGTTGCTCAGAGCTCTGAACAATAATATTATCAGTAAAACTCAACAGTGCAAGCGCAGGAGTCTCCTACACAAGGCATACTACCAGTGTCAATCAAACAGCATCCTCAACGTGACTCATGATTGGCCGGTTTCTCTCTTGGGGGTGGGCAGAACATTTTCAAAAACATGGCAGCTGTTTCTCTCTTAGAGAGCGTACTGCGTCCTCCACATTTCCCCCTTTGTTTTCCTTTTCTTTTTTGAAAATGGAATTATCTGGTTGAGCCTGCATTCCCCCCTAAATGAAAAGGTAGGACTGCAACACAGCAAGCTTTTCTAGTATACCGTGCTTACAGGGGGAGGGGGGGAGCAAGACAATGTGAGAGAGTGCCGCAGTTGACTAGGACCGAGGAGAGTCCTTCACTGCAGCGGCTGACCACCCATTACAAAATGCCCTCAAAAATTGGATCTATATATTAAAAAAAAAAAAAAAAGGTTTAGTGTACATTACAAGGCAGCAATTCCATCTCGAGGTTCTGGGGACATGGGAACCTCTCAAGCTTTGCTGTTGAGGTTCTCCATGTCCCCAGAACCTCACTATGGAATTACTGTCTTGTAAAGTACATTTACATTAATCTAGCTGTCATTCTATTTATAATAACTGGTGACCCTCTATAATGACTGGATACGCAGTCCTGACAAAACACCGTAATAACCTCCTGAATTCCATAACAACTCGATAGTGGGTTATTACAACGTTATAACTCGTTAGTGGGTAATTATGGTGTTTTCCTCTTCATGTCCTCACTTCACTGACATACAAAGGAAAGCACACTGTATTTTTATGAGTATGGCAGCTGCTCAGGGACATGTTCGCTCGCACAAATACTGCTAGTTTTTCTCTATGTTGAAACCTTGCACCAGTTACTATAAAAAAAAATAATACCTGAGCAAAGTTTGTTTTATGAGGATTTTTCACACACCCTCAGTGTGCGATAATCTCATAAACCCCTTGAGCTTCACTCTCGGGGTGTATGAATTATGTGAAAAATCTTCATTACACACACCTGCACAGACATTATTCTCTACATGTTATACTTGCGATGGGTGAAACATTTTATTTATATCTTCAACTATATTTGTGCTTGATCTTTTTTGGCCTGGTTTATGTCTGAAAATGGCCCATGGGACCAGAGCACTCACCTAGTGAACAAATAAAATAAATATTCTCCCCCTGGGCAGAAGCTTTGCAAATGGGAATATATTGAAGATCTCCATATGTAGGTATGTAGTTTTATGTACAGTATTTATGTCACACAGCATTTTGGCTATATCTTGAAAACCACCTGTTGGATTGCTATCAAGTTTGGTATAGGCATCCAGTGCCATGAATTCTTCCAAGATTCTAGACTGTTGGTTGCAGTGACTTAATTATGCATGATTTATGCACTTTAACCTTTTGTGAGGTACACACACACACTGTATATATGTATCACATGTACATTTTTTAGCTATATCTTAAAAAAAAAAAAAAAAAACACTCATTTGATAGTCCCCAACCTTGTAGGAAAACTTCAATATTGTGAGTTCATGATGCTATAACAGTGCTTACATGTAATTATGCATGCATTCAGGCTTCCGATTGTTTTGTTTTTTTAAGCACATGGTACATATGTATGTCACAACTACATTTTTAGCTAAATCGTGAGAACCACATCCTAGTATCACCAAAATTATTTGTTTGTTCATTTCATTTATTTACTGGGTTAAGATGCACTGAGCCAAAATGCCCTTTTTCAGAAGTAGCAGAGTGCCATAGATAACAGTGAAACTTGGTAGTCAGTATCTCCCATTCTTAGTATTTCATGATACTGCACTGTCCACTGTATTGACTTATTTTATGCATGCGTTCTGGCTCATGATTAACTATTGTATTTTATGCCTATATCTTAAGACCCACTTGCCCATTTTTCATCAACCGTGGTATAGACAACCAGCTCTGTGGTGCCAAGCAGCAGGGCACCACTCTGGTATGCTTGTGACCCAGGTTGTGCCCTCAGCCAGGGACAATGGCCAGCAAGGAATGATCCAGCTTCTGACCAGATGTGGTCTCTAGGGAGGATTCTTGGGTGACCCGCTGTTTGGTAGTGGAGGCATGCAAGGCATTGCTCTTGGGCATTAGGATATCGTTTGCACATCTGCCCATCAGGAGTGATCCAGCAGCACATTGCCATGGTAGGGGACAAAATGAGGTGGAAAGGTGGATAGGGTCCTAGGCAGGCAAATTAAGCCTGCTACCTTCCCATAGCTGAAAGAGCCAGCTCTTGGGTTTCATTCTCTCAGGATTCACCTCTTTAGGATTGGTCCCTGCTTAGATACATTTGGTCAGAGAAGGTCATGCTTATGGGAGTAAGCATAGGGCAGAAGGGGTATCAATCATAAGAGGAAGGTCCTGCGTACTCTGTTTGTAAGGAGGGTAGCAGTGGGAAGTGTGATGAAAGGATGTCCTGCCAGGCTGCCTTCCAAGTAGATGATGTTGAAGTAAAGGAAAACGAAAAAAACCTTGGTATAAACATTCATTATTATTCTCTGAGTTTAAAATATTGTGTGCCACATTCATTTGGCTGCAGAGGCTACTCTTGCAGTTGTAAGAATGGTCTCAAACACATCCTTGTATGAGGTGCTGTACATTTCAAAAGAAACCCAATATAAAATGGTAATGAGGTGGGGCTTGAATGTACCAAGGAGGAAAAGGACCCTAAGGGTCATGTAATCAGAATGCTTCAAGTCCACTACACAGTGTAACAGAGCTGTGAGAAAGATGAACAAGATGTTGGGATGCATTGGATGGGGGCTCAACAGCAGAGGTCAGGAGGCAATACTACCACTGTACAGGTCATTGGCAGACCACATCTGGAGTACTACGCAAGGTAATGGAATCCACACCTGAGGAAAGACTAATAAGATGAAAGTAGTACAGCAAAGAGAAAGGCAACCAAGATGGTCCAGGAGTAAGGGGGCATGTACTAGGAAGAGAGGCTGCAGAACTTATATTCTGTAAATAAGTACACCCTCTAGAACAGAAAGGGGTGACATGATGGAAACGTACATGTACCTGCACGGAATACGTAAACAGCGTTGATGTCAAGGAAACTTATTTCCTTGAACTCAAATGCAGAGACAAGGGTGAATTCACTCCAACAACCGGGGAATCAAGAAAGATGTCTGTAAACACTTTTTCACAGAAAGAGTGGTGGATAATTGGAACAAGCTATCTGAGGAAATATTAAAGGCCAAATCAACAAGCAGTTTGAAGGAAGGTTGGGACAACCATATTGAATGAGGTGGCAGAAACTAAGGGGCAGAACAGCCGCTAAACCAGAGCAGAGAGTTGGGTAAGGTAGACAGACTGAATGGGCTTGTAGGCTTTTATCTACTGAACATGTCTATGTATCAATATATCTTTAATAAGAGAACCACAGACCAAAGGTGATAAGTTCTTGCACCTTAACATGTGAGGTAACTCTTAAAATGAGTGGCTTCAATGGCCATATTAATATTTTATTGATTGTGGTCACTCAGGCATGTTATTAAAAAAATTTAGAAAACCTTCCCCGAACATGCCATTTCCAGGGCATCTGCATGTGAGGCCCTATTTACAGAATGAGAGAGTCTCTCGTGCTGGAAAAGAAGCACTCTGATTTAGTTAAAAACTAGAGATGGGTGGATATCGAACCAACCGGTATTTAAGGAAATGAGCTTAGAACTGGTCCGGTCGGATGTCTGTGGCATTTTCGGGTTGGATTTCTGTAGCTGCTCTGAATGTGCTGCTTCTGTAGGCAAGCGTTAATACGTGTAAACGAGCCACAAATAGTGCCATGGTAGCACTTAGTTCTGTGTGTTAAACTTTAACTTGCTGAAGATTGAAGAGGAGGTGAGCTCTTTCTTTTGTTTTTTTGCTTGTCAAGTTCCCCTACAATTATGGCAAATAAGTCTCTTGTGTGGCAGTATTACAGTATTGAGAGTGAGACAGACTGTAAGGCAAAATGCAATCTGTGCTCATCTCTTATCAGCCGTGGCACTTCAAACATTCGGCACCTCGAGTATGCTTAATCACATCCGTAACAAACACAAATGTGAGTTTGCTGACCTGCAGGCACAAAGAGCTCAGCTTCAATTAGCAAGGCAAGAAGTGTCCTGTTGTGAAACCCCAAAAAAAATGTGGAATGCCAAACAATTAAAGCATGCTTTGCTAGAAATAACCCATTCCCGAGTGACCACCCCAGAGCAGCACAAATATCGACCTCAATTGCTGAAATGATAGCCCTAGATGAACAGCCCATTTCTGTTGTGGAGAATGAGGGCTTTAAACTACTATTGTCATGTTTGGAGCCACATTGTAATAGTTTCATAGTGGTATTAGGAGTTCAGGAGGCTGAAACCTATTTATGATGTCCCATCTAGAAAAACATTTTTCTGCCACAGTTGTCCCTGAGATGTATAACAAATTATGCTCCAAGATGCAGTCTGAGATTGATAAAGTAATTGCCTTTGGGTTTGCTACAGACACTTGGACCACTAAGTGCTCAACTGTTTCCTATTTGCCAATTACTGCTAATTGGGTTGATGACTCTTTCAGTAGGAAAACAGCACTGCTAGAATTGCAACACCTGTACTACAGACATACTGGGGAAAATCTGTCCAAAGATTTTCTAAGTGTGCTCGATGGATGGGGGATCAAAGTTTGCACATGGCTATAAAACACATTATTTTTGCACTGATAGTGGTAAGGTATTTCCTCCTGCCATTGTTAAACAGCTTGTCGAGGAGATGGAGGGAAAACGAAATGAGCAGCAATCACAGGAGAACCAGTCCCCGGTAGATGACGAGTTGGATGATCCTTGGGAGCAGTTCACACAAACTAATTCCATAAGGCATTGTGAGTAGAGGTATATATCAAAAAAAAAAAAAAAAAACAGTGATGAAGGTTTGAGTGCAGCATGTGGTGCCCCGCCCACACACACACACATAAGGTGATAATAATAATCTTTATTAAGCGTAATTCACAATGTACCAAAGCGCTGTACAAAAATAAAAGAAACTGCTTAAAATCAATACAAAAATCAAGCATATAAAAAAACTCCCCTTCCCTCAACTTAAATTAAGACCTATCAGAATACTTAGGGTTTAAGCTTCTTACTCCTCATCTGTTAAAATATTTCAGGGAAAGGCAAGTCTAAAAAGATGTGTTTTCAAAGCTGTTTTAAAGCTGTCCACTGTCAGGCACTCTTGTATCCAATGAGGCAGAGAATTCCACAGGGTAGGGGCAGCAAATGCAAACACCTGACAAGGATTTATTTAACTCTAAATATTGATTAGCGTTTTGCGCATAAAAGTGCTAAATCTTTGTGAAAATGCTTAGCTCTTGCCTCACTGTGTTTAATAAACACAGCACTTCTAGAAAATCTATAGAAATACTTTCTGTACAGTTTGTATAGTCCCATGAAAAAAAAACTGCTAATCAATTATTTAAAACCCTGCCTGAGCTTCAGAGGTTTCTAGTCGTACCCTGGGAATCTCCAGCAATCCCTCAACAGCTGAGCGGAGCAGTCAGAGGGTACAGTAGGGATTCAGAAGATCTTGCAGATAACTCGGACCCTGCCTATGTAGGGCTTTATAAGTCAGCAAGCCGACTTTGAAGGTGATCCACCACTGAACCGGCAGCCAGTGCAGATCGCGCAACACAGGTAAAATATGACTGGATCGAGTTGATCCAGACAACAACCTGGCGACAGCGTTCTGCACCAGCTGCAAGTGGCTGATATCAACCCCCGGAAGCCCTAGGTACAAGGAGTTACAGTAGTCAAGGCGCGAGGTCACAAAGGCATGGACCAAAGTTAGAAGGTCACTGACAGAACAAGGTGCTTAATCCTGGCGATGTTCCTCAGATGGTAAAAAGAGGACTTAACCACAGTAGACACCTGAGAACGAAACGTCAGCTCATCATCAAGTATCACCCCCCAGATTCTGCACCCATTCAGAGGTCAGCAACTGGGAGCCCCCAAGCCAAAACCCAGAGAGGCGGCCCACTGCTAACCCCTCTATCCAACGTCCCAGTTCCACCACCAACACCTCAGTCTTGTCAGAATTTAGCTTTAACCAGCTGGTATTCATCCAGTTTTGGATTTCTGCGAGACAGTTGGTAAACACTGATGTAACCCCTAGATGGCGCTATCCCAGGGGCTACTACCCCTGCCTGATTTGCCACTAACAGGTTGAGGGGCCTGGATCCAATGGCGGGTGCCTCCACCCAGAGGTCAGGGTTTGCAATAGTTAAACTAACTTGGTTACAGCCCTCTGGGACACTGCAACCCCTTTCTTCCCACTAGTGGCCCACACAATATATCAGAATTACCTTCACAGTATACACTTACCCCCAAGGTCTGGTTCCAGCACTGGGACCTCCTGTGAAATGAGATACAGTGCAACAATCACAGTACAGTACTTTAACATAGACAAATACCTCAGGCAGTATAACTTTGCTGAAACAAGCAGCTCTGATTTATTTGGGGGATATAACAAGGACGGGAAATCAGGTTAATTAGCTTATCACTCTAATAATCTACCTATGGCTCTGTGCAGGCCTATCCCTATCAGTTACTGTCCCTGGTACCCAAGCCCTAGTGGCTAGTCCAAACCGTGGCAGCTGGTAGGGGCCCTTTCACACAGAGAAAAGGAGAATTAAACAGTCAGCAGTACAGTAATTCCATTTTGGATTTAATGTGGCAATTCAACAGGGAGGCGACCCTGAATTAGTACTCACGACCTCCAAATAAGATAGGGTCCTTCAATGTCAGCAGGGCTCACTTGAGGTACACAAACCTCTTCCACATCCATATAAAGAAAGCACTATACCAGGCAGGCTGCATCTGTATCCCGATCGCAATTACTGCACAATACCGGGAGAACACACAGCAGATTCAGTTCTGACAGACCGAGTGCAATTTTCAGCAATTCCTCCAGTCTTCTACAGGGTGAGCCTGGTTTCTACTCTTCAGAGATCCTTTGATTCTTTTCACAGGACGGATTCAGTCCTAACAAGCTGTTACACAAGCTGCAGACCGGAACTCTGGGCCTTATACACGTTTTTTGACTAAAACTGCACACTGAAAAAGCACAGGGCTCCTTCCTTCTTCACTGCCAAAGCTCAACTGAAACTCCAACCGACAAAACCGGGCACTTCCTTTGAGTTCCTCCCAGTTCTTGACTGGATTGGCTGTCATCACAATAGACTGCTGCTGTTGGTCCAAAAGGCACTGAAGTCTAAACTACATCTCCCAGAGTCACTGCCCATACAATCCTCTTGTGGCTGGCTCAGATTATGAGTCCAAGTTCTGATTCGTCCAAGGCACCATTTTAGAGCTAGCTTACCCCACACTGATTGGTCCAGTTCAGCAGTTCAAAACCAGAATGGGGAACTAGGCAGACACTGTTCTGACTGCAAAAGAAAACAGGTTAGACAAACTGTAATTTCATTATCACTCTAAATGGTTTCTGGCAAACAGTTACATCTTTCAGGTAGGTTCCCTTTGCACTCCTAGTGACTGCAAAAATGGAGTGAATTGGCAGCAGCTTGGTGGTACTCAATCAAATAAAACACAGTCCCCCATACAAACTAATTATGTCTGAAAGCAGACAGCTCTTAAAGAGACAGTACCAGAGGTTCTAAAAACACTCACTGATAAATGGCTACGACAAACACCATTCAGGCTTGGAGCATTCAAGCAAGCTCCTGGAAGTCTTTTGGGAACCCCCATTTGCAGGGGGGTTACACTGAGAACGCACTATCCTGGTTGGGCACAAAGGACAGGTAGAGCTGAGTATCGTCTGCATAGCAGTGAACACTCAGCCCCGACCACCTCACAATGTCTCCTAATGGCAGCATATACACCACGAACAACATGGGGGACAGCACAGAGCCCTGCGGGAACCCACATGGCAGAGGGAATGAATCAGAGGAACAAGTTCCCGGTACCACTGTCTGTGAGCTGCCAGTGAGGAAGGAATGAAACCATCTGAGAACTGTACCAGACAGACCACAAATGACCCGCAGGCACTCAAGCAGCACCCCATGGTCCACGATGTCAAAGGCTAAAGAGTGATCTAGAAGCACCAAGATAGAGCAGCACTTCTGATCTCTTGCAATCAGGAGATCATTGAACACCCAAACCAGAGCAGTCCCTATGCTATATCTCTTACGAAATCCAGACTGGAGAGGATCATAGATATCATGGATGGTAAGATGGTTCTCCAGCTGTAGTGCAACAACTTTCTCAGTAATCTTCCCTACAAAGGGAAGGTTAGAGATTGGCCTATAGTTTGCAGGACACTCCAGGTCAAGAGAAGATTTCTTGAGAAGGGGTGTTACCACTGCCTCCTTCAGGGAGTTAGAAAACTCACCCATCTCAAGTGAACACCAGATTAGTTCTGCTAGAACCAGGCTGATGACATCCACACACCCTATTGAAAGGCGTGTAGGGCCCTGATCTAAACTACAGCTAGTTGTCCACATGCCCTAGAGAATCCACATATCATCTGTGATCTCTGGCAGGTCAAACTCCATCCAGCAAAACTGAGGGGTAGTGACCCCGCACTGACCACCACCCCCCATAAACTGCACCAAGCGAACCTTCGATCTGATGTCAGCAACCTTATCAGCAAAGAAGCGCGCAAACTCCTCACACTTAACTTGAGAAAATGCTCTCCGAACTTGCAGACAGGCTGGATTGCACAGTCTGTCTACAGTTTGAAAAAGCTGAGCTGGTTGGCTCTGTGCTGCAGCAATCTTCCTGGACAGGAATTCTGCCGTCTTACGGGATATTGCTTACTGATAGTCTAGATAATGCTCCATCAGTCTGTCTGTCAGCATCCAGGCTGGACTTACGCCAGACATGCTCTAGCCTTCATCCAGCTCGTCTCAACTCCCTCAAGGTCCCATCAAACCACAGGGACCAAGGGTGAAGAGTGAGGGGACGAACACTGACAGGAGCCATGGTATCCAGAGCCCCCATCACTGCTCGATTATAAGCTTGAAGCAGGTTCTCTAGATACTCGCTTGCACCCAGCATTCCCAATAGATCTAACGCTGCCGAAAGGCCTTCTGGGGTCACTCCTCACAAAGAGTGGTATCGAACCATCTCCACAGGGGCAGGCCTATAAGGGGGAGCCAAGAAAACTGAAGCTTATGATGTGGGGATCCGATCATCCAACCAGTTCCCCCACCAAGCTAGCAGTCTCCATCCCCAGGAGGAAAACCAGATCCAATGAGTGACCAAGATTGTGAGTCACAGAGGTAATTACCTGTGTGAAGCCCAATGAATTCATAAGTCTGAGGAAGTCCTCACCAAATTGTGATGGTTTAATACACATGCAGACATAAGTGGTGTTGGCACTTTTGATTTATGCTACTTCACCCACTTCCCCCTCTTCTCCCCTGTGATGGGACTTAAATCACGCCCGCATCCTGGAACTGTCACTTGGATCGCCATCACCCTGACCCACCCCCGCTGAAACACATACTTATGCATTTGTACTCATTATTTCAGACTGAAATGTGTGTTTTAAATTTGAAGTTAGAAGTTTTTAACTTTTGCATGTCAAGAGATCCTTGAGGCATTTTTAAAGCATAAAGTCAGTAAAAAAAAAACAAACAACCCCCCCCCCAAAAAAAAATACAATCAATTTTATCAGTCTTGACTCTTGATTATAGGGCACTAGTATGGTTGGACAATGTTTCGCACTATCTGACCTGAAGAAAAAAAAAAAGAAAACCCACTAGGATCAGGAAACAAAAATATCCAGATCCGATATCCAGTACAAGTTCACTATCCGCCCATCCCTATTAAAAACACTCCCTCGATCTGTAATTATGTATGAATTCTACTTGTGCTCCGCCCCCCAGTTCATGATAGGGATTGTAAAAGATTCTAAATATCAAAGCCATGGAAACCACTACGCACTACTGTCATCATTAGGGCTGTCACCAAATTACACATGAAATGCATTTTCAACTGTATGCTTGCCCCCTCGGTAGATTTGATCCCTTCCTGCAAAGCTGAAAAGCATGAAAGACCAGAACTTTACTGGTAGGTGAATGAAGCTGCTCCCATGGCATAACTATTATGAGTTTGGGGTATGATCAGCCAGATCCAGTACATCCTCACCCACCACAGAAATGCTTAACCTTGCACTCAGACTCTGTTACTGGGATGCCCTTACAGGAGATGCCTCTTTTAGTAGTTTTGGTCCATGACTTTTTGGACACATTCAGTGGCCTCTATAAAGTGCATTACACATAAGGCCATGCAGAACAATAAACACTACTGTTATATGCAGAGCTGTTAGTAAATTACCCATGAAATACATTTCAGATTATACAGTCACCTCTGGTTAAATTCAATCCCTTTCTGTAGAACTGAAAAGCATGAAAGACCAGAGTTCTACCAGTAGCTTAAAGGAGCAGTTCCCCTGGAATAATTAGGAGACCGCGTTGTGATAAGCCATGTGTATTACTTTGAGAATTGACCAGCTGTTCAATCGTCTTTCCTTCTCTGCAGCATTGCAGCTTTTACAATATCTGCTGATATCTATCCATGCATTGGAGAGCATGGTCTGCCTAGCATCAGTGAGTGACACTAGGCTTTCTATCATAGCAGATAGTAAAGATCCCACAGATGTATCAACGTCTGTGAGCTCTTTACTGGCCTCTGTGACAGTCTGCATAGTATCACTTGCTGTCACTCAGCATTCAGCTGATGCTGGAGGAGACGGCTACAGAACTCTGAGAAGGGGAGAACCAGCTGAGCAGCCAGGATGTTCTTACTGCCCCCCATCATGGATCAGGGGTTTTGGGGCACAAGCGACAGTACAGTTTGTGTAAGCTAATAGTGATCCACTGTTGGATTGGGATGGAGATCAAGTTAAAAGATGCTGCCAGGTTGGTTGGGGGTAAACCTGATTGAGCAGTCTGGGTTGGTTATTGAATGATTCAGGGGTTATGGGATGATACTCTTTGTTTTAACATTTATTTACCCATAGAGGGCAAGGAAGAGGGGCAGGTTACAGAGGAGGGTGGGTTCTGAAACCTGGTGTTGAGGGGGCGGGGGAATGGCTATGAGGTTACCAGATAGGGCAGTTTTAATTCTTTCGGAGGCAGGACACCAAGGAGGGATGGGGAGCTGGAGATTGCTAAGGGGCTGGAGAACCATGAGGCTAGCCCTGGCCACCTGGGGAGGGGAACAGATTACATAGTAACACAGTAATTAAATGTCCGAATGAATTCTAGGCCCACCATGTCTGCCCACTGATTAAAATACAGTGCTCCCTTATAATAAATTCCCTAATAAAATCATAGATTCTTTCATGCATTCTAATGAAGACACCCTCACATTACTGTGAAGTGTCCTTATTGTAGTCAGCTCAGTTGTGTCAAGTTATGTGATCCTAATGGCAAAGGGAGACCTCTAAATGATGCTGGCCCAACTGGGTTATTAGCTGCATTTAGCATTTTTGCTCAGTCACAGACAAGCATTGATCAGGCTCAGAAGGACTTCATTCCATATGAGCAGTAGTTACACCTGTAGTCTTACAAGCCTGGCTCCCACTGCAAATGTCTGCAGAGCCACCAGAGTTGTCACTGCTTCATTACAGATCAAAGTCAGCCTCTACTACTGTGTTTACTCTTTGCATGTGTCCTGTTGTCTTACAGACCACCCTTATCTGGAAGGTCTTTACTGCCACTTAACCAAAGAATTGTGCTCTGTGTCAGAGATTGACTCTTGAACATAGAAACGTAGAATTTGATGGCAGATAAGGACCGCTTGGCCCACCTAGTCTGCCCATTTCCTACCTAACGGATAAGCTGCAGATCCTACTTAACCAACAGCCTACTTCCTCCTACCTCCACTAGAATTGCCTTATGTCTGTCCCATGCATTCTGGAATTCCCCCAATGTTTTTGACTCTACGACCTCCTCGGGAAGGCTGTTCAATGTATCCACAATCCTCTCTGTGAAGAAATACTTCCTCACATTACCTCTGTGCCGTCCCCCCTCTATCTTCAAATTGTGCCACCTTGTTTTTGCACATCTCTTTTTCTGAAAGATGCTACCCTCTTGGACTTTGTTGATTCCCTTGAGGTATTTGAACGTTTCTATCATGTCCCCCCTCTCCCTCCTTTCCTCGAGGCTATACATCTTTAGTTCCTTTAGTCTTACTTCATATGTCTTCTGATGTAGACCCTGCATCATTTTGGTTACCCTCCTCTGGACAGCCTCCACCCTGTCTATGTCTTTGTGGAGATGGGGTCTCCAGGCCTGTACACAGTACTCCAGATGTGGTCTTACCAACTGTCTGTACAGAGGACCAACAACTTCGTGTTTTCTACTGGTGATGCCTCTCCCTATGCATTCCAGTATCCCCTCAGCCCTCCTGACTGCCTTCTCACATTGCTGGCCCACCTTTAGGTCGTCTGATACGACTACCCCCAGGTCCCTTTCCATTTTTGTTGTTGTCAGTATCTCATCCCCCATTGTGTACTCTTCCCCTGGGTTTTTGTTTCCCAGGTGCATTACTTTGCACTTCTTTGCATTGAATCTAAGCTGCCATACATTTGACCATTCGTCCAACCTCGCCAAGTCCCTTTTCATCCTTTCCACCCCACCTTGTGTATCAACCCTGTGCAGATCTTCGTGTCATCTGCAGAGACATGCTTTCACTTCCAGTCCGTCTGCAATGTCACTTATAAAGACATTAAAAAGGACCAGCCCCAGTACTGAACCCTGCGGTACCCCACTAGTAAGCCTCCTTTCTTCACTGTGGACTCCATTTACTATTACCCGCTGTGTCCTACTGTCTAACCAGAGTTTTGCCCAGGCTACCACCCTGGGACCCACTCCCAGGCTGGCTAATTTGTTTGTTAATCTTTTGTGTGGGACTGTGTCAAATGCCTTGCTAAAGTCTAGGTAGGCCATGTCCACAGCCCCTCTCTGGTATACTGCTTTGGTCACCCAGTCAAAGAAATCAATTAGATTTGTCTGACATGACCTTCCCACTGTGAATCCATGCTGCCTTGAGTCCTGTGCCCCACTGGCCTCTAGGTACTGAACAATTCTTTCATTCAGAAGTGATTACATCATTTTCCCTATCACTGAGGTCAAACTGACAGGTCTGTAGTTTCCTGCCTCTGTCTTGCTCCCACTTTTGTGAAGGGGAATCACATCCACCCTCCTCCAGTCCTCAGGTACAACACCATCCTCCCATGATTTATTAAAAAGGGTAGTCAGTGGTGTTACTAGTTCTTCCCTTAGTTCTTTTTAGAATTCTGGGGTGAATCCCATCAGGCCCCATTGCTTTATCCACCTTCAGTTTTAAGAGTTCTTTCAGAACCCTTTCTTCTGTGAATGGACTAATATCAACCCCCCATCCAGAGTGCTTCTATTGACCGGATTAGGTATTTCCCCCTGCTTTTCCATTGTGAATACTGAGCAGAAGAATTCGTTCAGTATCCCTGCTTTTTCACTGTCACTATCTGCCCAACCAACTTCCTCTTTGTTCAGCCTCAGTATCCCTGCCTTAGTCTTTCTTTGCTCCCTAATGTACCTGTAAAAAGTTTTATCCCCCTTCTTAACTGAGTTGGCTATCTTTTCCTCAGTTTGGGCCTTTGCTATTCTGACTGCCTTACCCGCTTCCTTCTGTTATTGCTGGTACAGTTCTCTGTCCTGCTCCTTCTGTGTTTCCTTATATTTCCTGAATACTATTTTTTTTTCTCCCTTACCTTCCCCGCCACTTCTTTTGAGAACCATAGTGTTTTTTTCTTTTGTTTTGATTTATTTGCTTCACACAAAGGCTTGTTGCCTCTCTGTTGGCAGTTTTGATGTTTCCCCATTGTTGCTCTACCCCACCACCTTGCCTGTTTGCTAGTGCTTTTCTGAGGCACACTCCCATTTTGACAAAATCAGCCCTGCTGAAGTCCAGTACCTTCACTTTTGTGTGGCTTGACTCTACAGCTAAGTTTATCGTGAACCACACTGTTTGGTGGTTACTTGTTCCCAGATGGCTACCCACTTCAAGATCAGAGATCCTCTCTCTGTCCCCATTTGAGAGTTCCAGGTCTAAGATTGCTCTCTTCCAAGTGAGTTCCAAAACTAGCTGTCTGAGGCATGGCCCCTGTAGGGCATCGAGAATGGCCCTGCTCTTGGATGTGAATCTATGGTCCTGGCAACATCACTGTCAAGGAGTAGTACTCCCAGAATTTGCAAAAACATAAGTTGTGCAGAGTGTTTTTGAGTTGTGTATGAAGTCCTAGTGTGTTCTTCCCTCTGTCTGCTATTAGTTTTTCCTAAATTAGCCTGCTAGCTTTGTGGTAGTTTTAGCACCCCTTGGGATCTCCATCTCAGTTAAGTTTGTTGCTTTCCTCGTTCCTACAATGCATCTTGTCTCATGTGACTGTGATGTTGCTAGGACCATTGATTCAGCAGCAAGCACTGCTTTACAGTTAGTTCACAACAGTAGAGGTGGGTATATTTTAAAAAACTATACAGAATTCAGCTTGATGACTACCCTCATTGTAAATTTTTTTTTGTTGTGAACAATTGTGGCACTGCATGTGTATGTGTAAATTGTATGGTTTTCAAGATATTTACATTTGTTTGGCATGTGAGTGTTCACTCAGAGACACACACAAAAGTGCCTGCTGTTTGCAAGTGTATCTGCAACACATGCCAAACAAACCCAATATCTTGCAAACTTTACAAGCAACACATAAATGACCAGCAGCAACATTGTTCAGGATAAAAAGACCTTTACAATGAGGGTAGACACTAAGCTGAACTCTGTATAGTTTTTAAAATATAGCCATCTAATTAACCACATTTTCATGTTTTGTTTACCAAATTTTCCACTTCGGATGGCAAATATTTTAAAAACTGAAAGGAGTTCAGTTTAGTGACTACCCTCATTGTAAAAATTTTTTTGTCCTGAAAAACTTTGCTGCTTGTTGTTTTTGTGTAACTTGTATATTTTTCAAGATATTTGGATTTGTTTGGCATGTGTGCATATACACATTTTATCTGAGTGAACACTGTAGAAGGCATGCCAAACAAATGTAAATATCTTGAAAACCATTCTAGCTTCACATACAACCAGTGTCACAATTGTTCAGAACAAAAAGACCTTTACAATGAGGGCAGTCACCAAGCAGAACTCTGTATAGTTTTTAAAATATAGCCATCTCTACTGTTGTGAACTAACTGTGAAGCAGTGCTTGCTGCTGAATCTGTGGTCCCGGCTACATCACTGTCACATGAATTCAGATGAACAAGGAAAGCAATGAACTTGGCTGAGATGGAGATCCCCAAGGGTCTTAAAACTGTCATAAAGCTAACAGGAAAATTTAGGAAAAACTCCTAGCAGCAGACAGAGGAGGACACATTAGGACTTCATACACAAATGAAAACACTCTGCACAACATATGTTTTTTTAAATTCTGGGTGTGGTACTCATTTAAAAGATAGAAAGCACTTGTGTTGGCAAGCCTGAATGCCTTCTATGAAAGCACTTGTGTTACCTGCCTGCTTTATGGAAGGCTGGAATGCCTTCAGTTGGAAGCAGTCGTGTTACCAGCTCTTAGGAAGCCCTAGTGTTGCCTGCCTGATTTATGGCATGCCAGACTTTATGTATGTATCTATTTATTTATTTAATTTTGTTAACCAGGTGGGCCCACTGAGGCAAAAAAGTCCCTTATTCAGGGGCAATCCAGAATTGCATAGATACTATGCAGGAATATACAGAATCACATGCTAAACAGATTAAAAATATAAACAATATTCACAAGAGTACACATGATTAGCAACAAGCACAATTACAGCAATAAAGCTGGACCAGACTAACATGAATCATTACAGGAGAAAATGCAAACTGACAGCAGTGATGCAGAAATGCATGTAGTTCAGTATGATTCAGAGGCATAACATCTTGTAGAAAGCACTTGTGTTACCTGTCTGTTCTCCCCGGGCTAAGTACAGTTCTCTCTTAATGTACAAAGGAAACCCAGAACTGGCAGCACTCTCCAGGCAAAGCCTTTGGATCCCAAAACTACAAAATGAGTCAGATGAAACACAAAACAGCTTGCGATTTACTGAAGTCGGGCACAACTCCACAGCACTAACCTAGCACTTCGGGTCTATTTGTGACCCTTCATCAGGGGGTGTGGCTAAGGTGCACAGACTTTCAATTTATTGTTGCCACTTAAAGAGAAAGATTCAAAAATGAAGTTACATACCATGTACACCCTAACACATCAGTAAGGCATACCATATACAATACATTCATTTTATATTTTGTTCTATAGCCTGTTTCTTAAAACAAAAGTAAAATAAATAATCCATATTTACAACTGAAACTTCTACTGCATAAGATCCAAAGAGATAATAATGAAGCAACCACTCTAATATCACATAATTGGAGTTATGGGGAAGGAAAGCAAAGAGCAAGTCTGTCAGGTTCAGATGCAGTTTATAGAGAACAATTAAACAGACAAAAATGAAACATTAAAATTGGCTTCTATTCTTACTTTATTTATTGAAATGTTTCACCAGGACGGTGCACTGAGCAGCAAGTCGCTCGTCTCCCTGTGCTGCCTGGGGGGAAGGGGTACGACTGGAATGAGACTTTAAACATTCAAGTTACAAGATCAACATTAACATACAATTGTAAGACAGGTGTTACAGTGTTACAACAGTGTTGTACGCAACATGTAGAAAGAGTGGACAATAAGTGCCGGGTTAATAAGTAAACAAGTGCTTACATGAAAGAAAAGGGGAAAGGGGAGGGAGGGGTGAGGTGGGGGGGAGTGGAAAGAGTTGTGTCCCTGGAGACCCCTTCAGGATGCGAGGAACCCTGCAAGGGGACTGGGGGGACCAGAGAGAAGGGGATAAGGCACTGTCCCAGAGAGACCCCTTTAAGATGGTGGGGGAAGGGAGTAGATGAGGGACACAAGCCCCTTGGAGGGGTAGGAGATGGACCCATGGAGAGCATTCGGTGTCCTTTACATTCTGTGAGAGATCAAGAGAGGTCAGTAAGGGGGAGCAATTAGTGGGAAGAGGAGGAGGGCTAGAGGTTTGGGGGTGGGTGTGCACAGGGTAAAATGAAGGTGAGGGTAGGGGGGTAGTGTTTGTCCAGGGCTTAGAGGAGGGAATTAGGGAGGAACATGGCAGGAGCAGCTAGGTGCAAGGTAATTATTGAGGGCAGAGCTGATGGAGTAGGCAGAGGATGAGTGCCAGATTTCAAGGGGGAGGGAATTCCAGATTTTTGTGAGGTGGTAAGTGTAACTGGATTGGCCAATTTGGGTGAATCTGTGGAGGACAACCGGGGTACGGGAGTCGGTTGATCTAAGGGAACGGGAGTGTGTGGGGGGGGGTTATAAAGGAGGAGGTGAGGTAGGAAGGGAGCTCACCCAACCAGTGCTTGGAGGTGAATTTAGCACAGTGGGAGAGTTACCTATTTGTAAGAGAGAGGAAGGATAGGGCATGATAAAGATCGCAGTGGTGGGTGCGAGGGGGGCATCCAGGCAAAGCGGCAGAAGGAACTGAAGAGGGTGTCCAGTCTGGCCAGGGAGGACTTAGTGGCAGCACTATAGACTACGTCACGGTAGTCAAAAATGGGCAGTATCATCTTATGAACAAGTTCACACCTAGCCGTAGGAGGGATGCCACTGTGGTTCCTGAACAGGGCACCAAGCTTGGGGCGCAGTTTTTTCTGGATGGCGTCAGTATGTCCAGAGAAGCTTAAGTATTGGTCCAGCCAAACACCTAAGTACCTGAAGGAGGATGTGTCCTCAAGTAAATTCCTCTCAAGGGTGTGAAAAGTGGGTAGGGAGTTATTTACTTCAACTTACAGCATAATAAATATTCATTTACCTTTATATATTCATTCATTTTTGAATATTGAAAATGAATTATGGTGTTAAGTACACCAGAGGTCATAAACCAGATAAAAGAAAGGGAATGGGGAACATAGCATTCTCTATATGTTAATTTGCAGAAATGGAATGATGTCCAAACTGTCATTCTGGCCTTTAGGAACAAGAACTTTTAAAATATATATTCATCTAGACTCTCATCTTGACAACCTTCCCACTCTATCACCTCCCCTTGGACTCGCTTTTATGTGGTCAATACCCATAAATTCAAAATCAGAAGTTCTTTTATTGGAGAAAATTAACACAATGTACCCCACTTGGTGTGTTTGGCTCTGTTTTTGTTATTGCTGTAATATGCTCTTGCATACACTCTTTAAGACTTCTGGTTTGACCCACGTATATCATGGAGCAAGTGCATTTTACTACATACACTGCATAGTTTGTAGAGCAATTAATTTTTTTTTTTTTTTTGTTACTGATATTTGCTGCCTTACCTCCTCAGCAGGGGTCGTCCTATGGTTCCCCTTCTGGTGTGCCCTGGTGGCCCCTGCACCGGGTGCCATGCCTGAGCTCACCTTCTCACCCACTCTGGCCAAGTTGAGCACCCCCTACAACGCAGAAGACCCTCAGCGAGTCAGGGCCAGAGGGAGCAACCCGGCAGCATCCGGTGCAGTGCCACGGGGGCCATCCTTCATGAGCGCCCGGGGATTGGGGCTATTTTGTCTTTTTCCCTGGTTCCCTACATGGCGCGGGTGTACAGTGGCATTAATGATGTCGCAATATGCGCTTCCACACACACCGCACATCAGACGTCTGCCCGCACCGTCCCCTCCATTGCACTGCGACTTGCACCAACCCCTAGCTGCCGCCAGGACCCAGCACATCTCTGGGGAGGAGAGCAATCCCTGGGATGTTCAATCCTCCTCCTCCCCCCAGCTGACCCTCTGACACCTGAGGTCAATACTGACCCTGGGTCGTCGGCGTGGCGCCAGATAAGGTGGATGCCTCAACCCTCAGCGCCACCAGGCCAGCTATTTGTAGAGCAATTAATGAACTCTGTTATAGTCACCTTTTTTTCTACAGCAGGACAAAAAGAAGTATCGCCTTGAATACAGAAACATACGCTGCAGTGTCCACAGTGAAAACAACCCTCTGGTTTTTGTGGCATCCATTCTGGTCTTGCCTCAGTTACTTGTTTTTCATAGTAGCTGTGTGTTAGCCAGTCACCTAAGTTTTTTTCTCGTTTAAATGTAATCCTAGGTTTTTCTCCCACCGCAGCACTTAGAAGGGGCTCTCCTTTCAAAACATGCCAGTGTTTCAAAACTATGCTTGAAACATTATAGGCCACTTGATTGAATTCTGTCACAAATGTGACCAATTGCTCATTGTTGGTGATTCTGGGTTTGGGAAATAGAAGTTTGTCTCTCTCTAGATTTCTGGCTCTAGCAAAGGCCTGATCAACACCCTGTTCTGAGTAACCTCTATTCAAGAGACTTTCTTTTAGCGCACTTACTTGTTTTTCAAAATCTCTAAATTAGAACAGTTTTGTCTTATTAAGTACAAATTTGGCCATATGGGACCTATTGAGACATGCAGCTGGTGGAAACTCTCTGCATACAAACGTAAGAAATCGAAGACAGAAAAAGTCCTCTAGTTCTATCAAGTCTGCCCGAGTGTGCAGCTCACAGTTTAATACTGCTGCTGCTGCCTTCCTACCCAATCCCCACCCTTCATCCTCTTCCCTGGACCTATCCCCCATTATGCTCTTGACTGTACTTACCCTGCCCCTGACTCTCTCTCATCCCCACTTAAAGCTGTCCTCTGTCCTCAGTTCGGTTAACCCCACTGGCAGTACATTCCATTCAGCCACCTCTCTTTCTGTGAAGTAATGCCTCCTCACCTCCCTCCTGAACTTGGTCCCTTCCAACTTCAGACTGTGCCCCCTAGTGACCTTCCCCCCCTCAAGTGGAACAATCCTCCCATTCTGACTTTGTTAATGCCTTTTAAGTATTTAAAGGTTATCTGTCCCCCCCCATTCTGTCCTCCAGCCAGTACATGTTGAACTCCCTCAATCTTTGCTCATATGGCATCTTCCCTAGCCCCATGATATTTTTTTGTCACCCTACACTGCACCCCTCCAGCAATCTGTCATCCTTCTTGAGGTATGGGCACCAGTACTGCACACAGTACTCCAAGTGTGGCCTCACCAGTGTTCTATACAAGGGCAGGATGACTTCCTCTCTCCTGGAGGCGATCTCCCTGGCAATGCACCCCAGCATTCAATTTGCCCTTGCTGCCACCCTCCTACACTGGGCCAATACCTCCATGTCCCCAGTGACTAGTACCCCCAGGTCCTTCTCCTCCACTGATGCTTGCACTCCCCCCAGCCAGTAGCTAGTCCTGGGGTTTCTGGCTCAAATGCGCATGACCTTGCACTTCTTAGCATTAAACTCCAACTGCCACTCCTCTGACCAGTGCTAGGGTTTAGCTAGATCCTCCCTGAGTGCCTGTCACCCTTTCTCACTGTCCACCTTTGCACAAATCTTCATGTCATCGGCGAACAGGCTGATCTTACTCTTGCCCCCCTCTGCAGTGTAAGTGTTGGCTGGCAGTACAGCCTAGAGGTTGGAGGAACAAGGTGTGAAAGAGCTTAGTACATCGAGCAGACCAGAGCTGAGTTTGATTCTCGCACCCTCCACTTGCATACTGTGCAACTCTGAGCAAGTCACTTAACTGCCCAGTGCTCCCAGTTTGCCCCTGAAAAACAGGCACTTGTTCCTAGTGGGCCTTACCCAGCTACCACAGACTAAAATAAAAAATAAAAAAATAAAAAGAATAAAAATAAATAAAATAAATGTCCCCAATGAAGACATTGAATAAGACAGGGCCCAGCACTGAACCCTGTGGTACCCCACTAGCTACAGGTTTTGGCTTGGATATCTCTTCCCCTTACAACTACCCTCTGCTGCCTGCCCTGAAGCCAGCTCCTAATCCACACCACTAGTTTCTCCCCATGTGCATGAAGCAGACTATTCCCGGACATGGGCTTTCTGTACACAGATGAAATCACCCCCGTCCCACCTTACCCTCCAGTGTCAAATCTAAAAAAAGTAGTGCATACCAGATCCACTGAGCATGTAAGCTTCAGGTTCACATCATTTTCATTTAAAAATTTCACAAAGCTAGATGCTGATGCCACCTCCCCTTTCCACACCACTAGCAAATTGTCTATAAATCTGCCCCAAAATTCAATCTGGGGCAGAAATGGATTTCTGTTTTCTTTAAAGACCATGGTTTCTTCCCACCCCGTAATAAATAGATTGGCGTATGATGGCGCCATTGTTGTACCCATTGCGGTTCCTCTTGTTTGAATATAAAACTTTCGATCAAAGAGGAAGTAGTTACTATTCAGCATTAAATCAATGGCATCCACAATAAAACGCTTAGGGAAACCCCTTGCACTAGGGGTTATAGTTCAAGTGGTATTCTACTGCTGCCAAACCAAGGTCATGTCTGATACAAGTATATAAACTTGTTACATCAGTTGTTTTCCACACACATTCTGTGGACCAGACCAAGCCTTCAAGTTTTAATTGGACATTTTCAGAGTCCCAGATACAGCATCTTTGATTAATAACCATTTCTTTTAGGAAATGATCTGCAAATATTGATAGCTTTTCAGTGAGACATCCATTACTTGAAATTATGGGACGCCGGGGTGGGGGTGGGAGGGTTGGTCTATGAGTGTACTTAGGCCACGGAGCACAGCAGGACCAACAAATGAAACATTAGAGCTTATAAAAACTCTAACATGCGCTACAGGCTGTTAAATTCCTCACGGCTACAGTCCTGCTCCAATGTCAGCTATATGGATTCTAGGATTTTGTAGTTACAGAAAATGACAGTTTGGAAGTCAGCAGAATCAGTATGATAATCTACTATACAGCAGTAAAAAATAAGTGTTTTTTTTTTTGCACACAAAGTGCAAACTGGGACCAGCCTGTGTGGGACTCTTAGTCCTGACTGTTCCCCTTTAAACAGATTATTAATTTCTGTCTTAAACACGCAATTTAAGTTTATGCTACACTTTTCAAAAAAATTAATTTGTTTGTAATTTTACAGACAAATAACATGAACCTGATATTATTTACATTGCTGCTCAACGCAACTGACTGCAGCACTACATATGAATAGTAGCACCTAGAAATCATGCCACTACTACTGAAAAATGAAAATTAAATTTTCCATATGGTTATCAACTCCCTGCTAGAATTAAAAACATCTTTCTAAACAGTGATTCTTTTGTTTGTATTGGTTTTGAATTTAAAAACTAAGAGAAACTACCAGATTTAATGTAGCAGGACCAGTTTAAAAGATAAATGATTTGTTCCTCCTTGTATAAGTTTATTGGGCTGGTTGGCGGGCCTCATATGTTAATATGTACAATTTCTGTGATTCTTGTGGTTATAAGAGTGAATTCTCATGTTCTTTGCGTAAGACAACAGCTAAGCAAAGTTGAACTTCTTAAAGTGGAATGTGCAGGTACAAGCACAGTATCAATGGTTGCTGTGAGGGACCAGATGATCGCTTTATTTATTTATTTAGTTTTTATTGACCAGGTAAGTGCGCTAAACAACAACATTGTCTATTTTCAGGCACGACCTGGGAGAGTTACAGACAAAACCAGCATATCATAACAGGGGAGTTCCAGATAGCATACAGCACAGAAAACAGTGGGGTACACAATAAACACATGGTGTACAATGAATATACACAGAGAGTACAAGGAATTCAATAGATAGTCATTACTGTAAGAAAAAAAAACATGTAAGTACAGAGGGCACCATGAAGCAGAGGGTGGGAAGAATTACCCAGAGGACTAATAGGGGAGTCAAGGGTAAGTGGCCGGCAGCTTGGTTCTAAGAGCAGTGAGCTGGGATAGGGGAGTCCCAGAGAAGTGCTAGTGGGGCCTTGGGGACAGACAAGAACCAGGTCAGTACTCCATATACTGTAAAACTGGTTAATTTTGCTGTAAAAATATTTTTGCTATATTCACTGGCTATGATGTTTGAGCTAAAGTAAAAGGGCACTAATTTGCCAAAATTGCACATTTTCAATAGAAGTGAATTAGGCTCTAATTGTTTAGCACTAAATTAAATTTGTGCAAATTTGCCCAACTGGTGCCATGAGCTAAATATAGCTAACGTGAAAAATAACCCGTTTTACAGTAGTTTAGGGGTAAGAGTATTTGTCCTTGATTTGTAGGTAGCTTTTGAGGCCATTTTTAAAGATATGGAGGGACTGTGTGTGTTTCAGTTCCTTAGGGAGAGAGTGCCAGAGTTTTGGTCCAGACACTGCAAAAGCATACGCACCCATCCTAGTGTTGCATTTGGGGATATCCAGTAGAGAGTTGTCCATCAAGCGCAAGGAGTAGGTCGGTAAGGAAGGTTTGAACCAGCAAGCGATAGACTCAAGAAGGCCTTTCCTGATTACTTTGTCTATGGTGCAAGCAGCTGCACATGTCCAGTGTGAGGGAAGAGAGAGCCAGCCAAGGTTAGCATAGAGCACACAGTGATGGGGTGCGCCTTAACATAGATAGAGCAAAACGACAGTTGCTGTTACAACAGGTCTCCCATTTGATTAGAACAGCTTTATTTGAATCCATGTATGACAAGAGGATGTATGTGAGGCCAGGCCTTAGTACACCCTGAGAGATGGCGAGTCCCGCAATGGAGATAAGATTGTGGCAAGTCTTATACATGATGCCAAGTTTAATGTGGACAGATCTGCATACAGTTAAAATGTGAAGGTTGAAGTCAAGAGATGGATTGAGAGTGATGCCTAGATATTTGAGAGTCCACCATGTCAAGAGAGGAGCCTCCAGGCCCCCTTATAGTAAGCATAGAAGAGCAGGCTCTGAGCCAAAGCGCATGGTGACTGTTTTTTTTCTCATTGAGAAGGAGCTTGTTGCACGATATCCATGACTGACGGTGGCAAAATCCAGGTTGAATTTGTTGTTGTCAGTGATGTTAGCAGCACTGGTGTAGAGAACCATGTCATCTGCATACAGGAGGGCTTCGCAGGAGCTAAGAGATTTGGGCAGGTTATTGACAAATAGAGAGAATAGTAGCAGCCCAAGGATGGACACCTGGAGAACTCTGACATCGATGGAGGCAAGACCTGATTTGGCACCACTTATTTCTACAAATTGCCATCTACCAGACGGGTAGCTTTTGAACCAAGACTGTGCGGGAAATGAAAGCCCAAAGCAAGCAGTTTCTCTAGCAGCAGGGTGCAATCTATCAGGTCGAATACCTTGTTTAAGTCTATGAATATCACTTCCATGAGCATCTCCTTGTCCATAGCTGTTCCAATGTCATTAGTCAGTTTTAAGAGAGCTGTAGTGGTACTGTGGCCACTCCTGAAACCATGTTGACACTGAGTAATCTTTTGGGTATATTGCAGGAAGCCTGTAACCTGAGAGGCAACAATTTTCTCGAAGTTTGCTGAGGGTGGAGTGAATTGTGATGGGCTGATAATTATCCATACATCTGGTGTCACCTTTTTTGTGTACGGGAATGACCTGAGCTGTCTTCCAGAGCATAGATACAGACCCTGAGGCAAGGGATAGACTGAACAGTCTTGTGATGGGGGCTTTAGGAGAGTGCACTGACAATGTGCACACTGTTGTAGAAGCGTGACGACACCAGTGTGGTTGAATGCTGTCATCATAAGTGTTCATGCACATGTCAGAGATGATGGTATTTACTAAGGAGTTGGGTTGGGTATTAGTAATGCAGCATAGAAAGCAGTAATTCCCACATGCACATTAAATTACAAAAGAAGACCAAAACTGCACTATTAAATGACACTGACATCACTTCAGAGTGTTTAGCATGGTGAACACAAGAAGGCGGACCGCTGCTGGTCTCTCAGGAGCATGGTTACACTCCATTGCCAGGGCAACACAGGTGCATTTTGTGAAGCTGCTGCTGGAGACACTGTTCTGAGTAATCATTGCAACACATGAACTGCAGCTCTGACTTACAGAGCAAGAAGCACTCCTGTGGCTGTAAGAGTGCTTCTTGGGAATGAGAATGGGCTCTTCTGATTAGCTGGAGTCACAACAGTGATCTATAATTAATGTTAGTAAAATGTTATTTTTATTTTAGTCTTTGGGAACTGGGTAAGTCCCACTAGGCACAAGTGCCTGTTTTCAGGGGTGATCCGAGAGGTTAAGTGACTTGCTCAGAGTCACACAGTATGCAAGTGGAGGTTGTGAGAAACAAACCCAGGTCTGGTCTGCTGGATGTACCAAGCTCATTCACACCTCATTCCTCTAACCTCTAGGCTATACTGCCAGCCCAATGAATCAAGCCAGAATTATTTACCTCAGAATGCTGAGGAGGTAATGTTTGGTTGAGGTGGCAGGCAGGTGTTTAAGACAATCAGATCAATCCAGATTAATATAGGATTGTATTACAGCCTGTTGATGGGGAGGGGGGCAGTATTCTTGGTAAAGTAGCCATCTCACAAATACCAGTGTATTCTAATTATCTGCAATGGGAGAACTACATTACCCAGCAGTTTTTTTTGCTGCAAATAGTTCCTAAAGTTCCTGCTGTTCGATGCTGTAGCTCTCTAGCTGGCTTTCCCATTGTATTACAGTTGAACACAAGTTGCCTCCTGTTGAGTTACTATCCCTTAGAGGGAACAAAATAGTGATTTGCCTTTTCCTGTTTTGGCCAGTCCCACCATTGCTCTAACAAAAAGTTTGTTTTTGTCGGAGGGCTGGCCGGGAGGAGAAGGATTGAGCATCCAGAGGACTGCTCTCCTTCTCCAGGAGGGAGGGGAGCCGAGTGTCTGGCGCCCTATTAAAACTGGCAGAGGCTGGGGATTCCACAGTGGATGGTGCTGTCATGCATGGGGGTGGGGTGGACGCTGGATGTCATTGCACATTCCTGCCCCCGGAGCTCTAGCAGCAGGAAAAATGCTGGTCCCCATGTATGATGTCAGCCCTGCCGCCATCCCCACTGCCCACCAGTGTCCACCGGGGGAGTTCTGCTCCCATGGCCCCAACCCGGGGGTAAGCCGGGTCTCTCCTACCCCATTGTCTGTCAGGGGCACACCCAGTGGCCCCACCAGGGGCAAGTCTGAGCTTGGCGGGGCGGTCAGTGGAGTGGGGCTGAGTTCCAATCGGGGGTTTGGAACAAAAAAAAATGTTTGGTTTTGGCTATGTCAAGCAGTCTTAAAAATCAGGGTGATGCTTATGCCTTTGCAACCCCCATTCTACCACCCATTCCAGCTGCTGACTCTGCTTGCCTAAAGTACATACACGCTCTAGCAAGCCAATAAAAAACATTGTTACAGTGTAAGTATGCTCCAGCACATTACTAGCAAGAAGCAAGTCAGGTCTGGAAGATTGGCTGTTCAGAGCAAATACACTCATAAGGTGTTTGAGAGGTTGGAAGGTTCAGCTGCTACTCCAAAGAATGTCCTCTTGTTCTCCATTCTGCTCTGCATCAGCTCAAGATCTGATATTAAAGACAGCCAGAAACAAGCTTTAGAAAATGGAAAATGATAACTAAGTAAAATATAGGGGATAAACAGTAAAGAAATGAAAGCTCAAATTGTTCAAAGTTGCATCCATTCGTTGCAGAGTCAACCTGTTTTTGCCCACCTGAACATTTGTTTTGTAGTTCTTTTTATAGGACCCATTAATTTTAGTGATTTCAAACAAATACATGTGTCATTGCGTACAGCATCCCATGAGAAGGGTGACAGCATATTTTTATTTTCTTACTGCTCTCTCCATGTAATTAACACCTTATTCAGACTGCTTTGTGTCCTCGCTAAATCTCTTGTTTTGTTCTTTGACATCTTCCTAATCCTTTTCTATTGACCTGTGTAACACTTTTGCATAGTGTAGTGCAAATAGCTTTTCTGTGGAAGGTAATTTGCACCATACAAAGGCATAACAAAAGACGAGTTTCATATAATTGTACTTTGGAAGTTAAGGGAAGTACAGATTCAGAGTCTATGAAGAAGTCTTCAAAGGGCTACTGATTACTGTCATTTACAAAGCCCCACACTTAATGTGGGGCTGCCCTGTTTTGGAGATGTTAGTTTAAAAAAAAGTGTTTTAATTGCTCTAAAACTTGTAACATTTTTTTTTTTTTAAATTATCTTGTTTATTCTGTCGGCACCAAGCCCCAACATTTTAAAAGGAACCACTTCTAGTTCATCACTGAATCCCCTGCAGCTAAGGTCAATCACAGGAAAATCAACTGTAAAAAGCTCCAACTGCCTTATTACAATCTTAACACATGTAATAACCACCTTAACAAAATGAAAAATCCACTTTATTAAAATATATAACAGCACCTTAATAACATGTGAAAAAATTACCCTAAGAAACTTTCAGGCTGTCATAGCCCCTTAGCTGCAGCAGACTTGAAAAAAATGCACCTACAAAAACTACCCTCACCTACAACACTGTTACTCGCACGACAATCCCCGACCCCCACATTACATATCAGCCATACCCTCAATGCTACATCTTTCTCTCCACCACAGCCTTGGCCTCCATGTTTCCGCCAATTAAACACTGAATATAGAGACAGAGAGAGCTATATACCTCGACATTATAATTAGGGTTGAGTAGGCTGTTTAATGTTAAACCCCTAACTTTGCACCTCAATAGCTTTGCACCCGTTCAACAGAATTGCGCAAAGTTTTGCATGTGCAGTCTGGGAGGTAAGTTCTCTTCATTTGGCAAGTCTTGTTTCAGTTAGATGTGCGAGATCCAGATAGTGTGTTTTTAGGGGGGGAAATTGTGTTTTTTTTCCTTTTTTGTTTGTCATTATACCTAGCACCCAGGCAGGTTTTGAATTTTTGTCTGAAATTTTCAGTGTAGAAAGGGCTTGCCCCAGAAGGGTGTCTTTCATTGGTTTGGTGAAAAAAAAAAAATCCTTTCCCAAGTTATAAGAATTTGAAATTCCAGTTCTAAGCATGCTCAGTAAGATCTTTTGGAATGATATTTGATGCGAAAGAAGAATTTTGCCATACGAAAGAGGATTTCTCTTTTATGAGGAGGGTAATTTTTTTTTTTTTTTTTTTTTGGTACATTTGTTTTTTCTGCCCTCCTTGTACTCACTTGCCCCCACTCCTTCAGGCTTCACAGGTCCCACGCTATCCTCGCTGTCCTAACCCAGCCCTTCTCTAACTCCACGAATCGCAGCCGATCCCCGGGATATCCTGACGATCCCTCACATGGTCCCTCCTCTGAGGGGAAGTCACTGGAGAGGGGATGACCCCAACGACTCTCTACTTAGGGCCTGGGGATGCTGCCACAGAGAAGGAGGCCCCGGGAAGGCACTGAAGAAATTCAGGGACAGAGAGCCATCATCTGGCGGCCAGCGAGTGGTATTTCGTGTTTTTTCCCTAGGTGCATGACGTCTGAACGTCAAGGCATTAGCCGATGTTTGTCATGCACTGCCCAGCAGTGAACCCAATGTGTTGCCCTACCTCTGGTCTCTACCAGCAGTCTCCCAACACTGGGTTGTAGCCCTCCCTTCCTCCCTGGAGACAACGAGAGGTCATGGGATGCTCAAGTTGTCTCTCCCCAGCTGGCCCTCCAGCGACCCGAGCTCGTTCCTGAACCCGGGTCACTGGCGTCACAAGCAGAAATCCAACTATTGTGCCAGCGGGCCGGTGTAATCCTCTTTTGTGATAGAAAATTCTGCTTTTGTGTGGCAGCCATCTTGTTTTGTTTTTGTTTTTGAAAACCCATAAAAATTATGCCCTACAGAGACACCAAGACATGAATCTAGCTCAGCGGGACCCCTTTAGCTAGATCCTGCACTTAGTTTTTTGGAAAACAACCCCTAAATGTGTGTTTGGCGCATTTAACAAATCTTCTTTCATGAGACAGTTTTCTTCTTTTGTATGGCTCATAAAAGAAGTATAGGGCCGTACAAAAGAAGAATAAGTCCATATGAAAGAATAATTCTTCTTTCATATGTAAGCATCTTCATGAGCTCATGAAACTCACAAAAGATGAGTTCATACAAAAGAAGAATTTGGACTTTTTTTCAAATTTTTCTTCCGTATGAACCAATCCCCTTTCGTGGACTCATGAAAATCTCACAAAAAAAGGATCGGTTGCCAGCCTGGTGGTGTAGAGGGCTGAGGCGCTGGATGTCTCACCTCGTGGCATGTCGGCGACCCGGGTTCGGGAGCGAGCCTGGGTCGTCAGAGGTTGGCACAGGGAAGGAGGGCGGAGCAGGATGGAGCAGCCAACAGGCAGCTCTCCTCTCTGTGGAGGTGGGATGGCATCTCTCACTAATGGCTGCCCCCCTGGTGGAGGCCGAGGGGCTGCGCAAGCAGGGTGCTGGCGATAGGCCTATGGGATGGGTGGAGGAGGGTAGTCACTGGGGCTGTAAGGCGTATGCATGCCTCCACATGCATGCGACCTTCTCCTGGGGCCCTTGGGAAAAAATTGGGAGAAAATAGAGAAAAAAAACAGAGGCAGGCAGGCACCGCTCCTGACCAGGTGTAAGGTAAGCCCAGGTAATTACGGGGGATGGAGCTGGGGCAGCCAGTCAGATGGGGGCCGTACGAGAAGGAGAATAAAAAAAAAAAAAAGGATTAGTTATTAAGAAAGAAGAATTTAGATGGGTTTTTTGCACAATGCAACTTTAATAAGCCATATCTCTGTCAATATTTAGATCTTGGCTTGATTATTTAGATTATCTCAATCCATATATCAGAAATAGGTCTCAAAGAATACTACAAGACTAACAAATATTACCCCCTCAAAAATTCATGGGGTACGCACTGCACTCCAAAATCACCTCCAAACTTCGCCACGGTGCCAAATCTACAATGAAAGTCTATCTCATTTTGTACTACAAGCATAGCAACTTTCAGACCAAACCAACAAAACAATAATGACTTATGGCTAAAAAAACAAAAAACACATTTGTACCCATACATAATCATCCACCGGGAGTTAAGAGGCACACTTAATATATATTTTTTTTCTTTGAAGCAAGCCCCACAAAAAGTGATTACAACAAAGCAGATAATTTGCTTTCCTGGAAGCATGGATGGCACAGAACCCAGAGGGCCCTGCACTTCCACAGCCAAATGGACGTGTGACTCTATGAAGGCCCTGCACTTCTGCAGTCAGGTAGATGTGTTCACATAGGGACCTGCATGAATGAGGATATGAGTCTATTATCTCAAAAAGAAAATTAATTCTTTGCAAAAAACTAAGTTAATGTACCAGGTAGGATTCAGATTAAAGCAACAAACGTAGAAAAATGTGGTAGTAGGATTTCTAGCACTAACTACTCCCCATACCTCTCAACCTTTTGTCACTGAAATGAGGGACATGGACATTTTTGGACACTCAAAATGAGGGACAATGAGGGACACAGACACTCGGAATGAGGGACACATCCTCAAACATGGAGATACAAGTTCAGAACACTGTGAAAACCATAGTGTTTACTTGTACAAGGTTTGTTTTGGATTTAGTATTTCAGAATATTTAGAGTTTCTGCTTTAAAATCTGAATATACAGCACATTCTCTCTGTGGGCAGCACCTTTTCCATGAGGGACGGATGAGGGACAGAGCAATTTTAAGGGGCAAAATGAGGGATGTCCCTCGTAATGAGGGACACTTGAGAGGTATGCTACTCCCCACTCCCACCCCTCAAGCAGCAAAAGGAAAAAACATGATGGTCTGGCTGTCCTGAGTCTTGGCGAGTCAGAAGTGTGGGTCTTCCTTGGAGTTCTCAACCCTAATGCTCACCCCATTCTGATATAGTCTTTAAATGTACAAACTGTGTCTCCCCACATTACCTACAAGCTGTGGGCCCTACCTGAAGAAACTGATCACATCTGAACTTATTTGCTCAAGGAACATGGTGAGCATTAGGTTTGAGAACTTCAAGAAAGACCCCCACTGTTGATTTGCTAAGACTCCGGTCAGCCAAAACCATAATGTATTTTCCTTTCGTTGCTTGGGGTGGGGAATTTAACACCACATTTCCCTACTTTTGTCATTTTAATCTGAACCCTAACTGGTGTATTCATGCAGTTTTTTGCAAAAAATGATACGTGTAGATGGGGTTCCCCCAGAGAAGTTATTTCTCTGAATATGCAATTGTAATCAAAACCACAGTGGGTTACTGGTGCACTCCTTTCTCCACCTTGACTGGTTGCTGTCTCCTTACCCATCATCCAGTGCTGAGTGGGAACCAGTGGGGGGGGGGGAGATAAAAATTAGCAACCCACACCCTCTCCCACCCTCTCTCCATGCTACCCTCTCCCCCACCTCAGTACATACATTTAAAGGATCTCACTGTGGGTGACCAGCACAGCCCTCCACCAGTTACTGTCTACATGTCTGTCCAGTGCAAAAACAGGCCCCTATCTTCAACCACCTTCTGGCATCCATGCCACCCTCCTCCCCACCTCCCAGCTACCACCCAGATACTTAGATTTATAAGATCCCATGGTGAGTGATATGTATAGCCCTCTCTCAGCCTCTACCAGTCACTGTCTCAATATCCATCCAGCACCTATCACGAACATGTTCAAACACTGAGGAACAGCAGACCACAGATTCCCCAAGACTCCAAGTTTTTCGACTAACTTGATTTCCCTACTTAGTGTGCCCGAACCCTAACTAATGCAATAACTTATTTTTTTTATCATTTATATATTATACTGTTTCTGCTTTAATGGCTGGGAGAACAGCTGCACAGGGAGGTCAATACAGTGGCACAGGGTTATGTCTGTGGCTGTGGTGGGATTTGAATGTGGGTCTCCTGTTGCACAGTTCAATGCTAAAACCACTAGACTGCATTGCTTTCCAAAAATGTATCATGTCTAATGCCTTGCAAGTCAAATTTTTTTAATTTCTTTTATTAGAATTGAGAATAATGCAAAGTGACAAGCCCAATAAGAAGAAATAAAGTAAAGCCCCCTTCCCCCACCAAGAAGGCAGAAGATAAACCTTGTCTCCCACAGTTCTGAAGAGCACTGTGTTGGGGCCTGTAAAATGTCAGTAGCATCTGTGCCTCATTTCACACTGTAAGATAAGGCACGGAGGAGGGCAGTGGTTCACTCCATGAGCTGCTGCCCTTAGACGCCATATAGATGAATGTGCTCATACATTGCTTTTCTCTTTATTATTGGGACACAGAATCACCCTGATCTGTGAGCTTGTTGGCCTCAATGCATGCTCGCTGGTGCTTCTTTCTTCTTCCATCTCACTGCATGTAAGACAAGGCCGAAGCTTAAATTAAAATCCTTGAGGTTCTTATCTCCTACCCACAGGAAAGCAAATCTGAGTTGAAAACCGTAAAATTAAGAGAAGAGCAAGGATAGCATAATTTAGCAAATTCGTGTCTCCAGATTAAGCTCTGACTGGAGGGTGAGGTCAAACTGTAATAAGGTATTCCCTGCCAACACGGTTTTCTCAAGGTAGTGTTTGGAGGAGGAAAATGGTTGAACAGTGCTCATATTAGAGGCCATTTCACCAGTATTTCTGCATGAAAATGAGAATTTGGTGGGCAATATATTTTTTGGAGCTTGTGGCCACTATACTGAATATTTAGATTAGTGTAGCATCATATGTACAGTAGCAGACCTGCCCATTTTTTTTTAACCTGACCAGCTGGCTTGTAATAAATCAATAAAAAAAAATAATAATTCTGGTTGGAATTGAGGTAGGACATTGTAATATCATATGAAGCCTTTATTTTAGCAAGATTGCTCCCCATTGAAAACGTTTTGCTGGGGGGAAGCATTTGGACAAGTAAGTCAGTATTACTGTTAAAAGAATTGTTGACTGGATCCATGGCACTGAGTGGGCATGCCGGTGACCCAGGTTTGTGTCCCGCATCTGGGACAGCTGGAGTGTAGACTGGCAGGGAGGGCAAGGAGTGACCACAAAGATGCTTTCCTCCCCGGGAGGGAGGAAATGGCATGCACTGCTCTTAGAATGGCTCCTGGCGGTGGCCCAGTAGAGACGCACATGGTGGCCCAGTACAAACGCACTTGGTGGCATGGGTGACCACACACTGCTCTGAGCCCCCAAAGGCACAGTGATGTGTGGACATGATGTGGGAGGTGGACAAAGGGACAAGACAGGACACCATGGGAAAAGACCCATCTCTGGTGCACTGGATGACATCCTTCTATGGCCCCCCATCACCCAACTGCTCAGAACAGCATCCTCACTTTCCCAATCATAACCTCAAATGGTTCAAGATGCTTCCTATCTGGGTGGTCCCCCAGCAGGGATAAGCCAGAATCTGATGGGGTGACTAAGGATTTCAGGGAGTCTGGAGATGAGAGGCAGCAGCATATATTGAGCCCAATGGGCTGAAGGGTGCATGTGTGGTGCCCAAAGGAGAGGGGCACCAAGGGGGCATGGGAAGGAGCAAGAAAAAAGAGAGAGAGAGAATTTCTGGCACTTGGGATAGTATATTGCACTAATATACAAGACACAGGTTTGTGTCCTGAAGCAGACTCCCATCCCAAGTCTGGTGGAGAGGGAGTGGCACTGTTTAGGCAGTCTCTTCCAGTTGTGGGTGAGAGTGCAGACTTCCCTGTCACACAAGTGCCTGCTCTGACTAGTCCTAGGTGAAGCATTGACATCGTTGTTGGTTTGAAAATGCTTGTCCCCACCCAGTTGTCTTTGCTGAGGCATAAGGGAGGATGGATGGCTTATAAGGGAAAAATTGATTTAGCCAGCAAGGATGATGCCCACACATGTCCGGCACAACTTTATGGCCTGCCAGCTGTCCTGGAAGGTCCTGCCTCTACACTGGATCCCAGGGTGAGCATTGTGTGTGTGTGTGGGGGGGGGGGCACCAACCTGCAGTGTTGAAATGGCAGTTGGAGAGCATGGGGCTGAGGGCAAGTGAGGCCCAACTGGTGAAAAACAGCATTAAAAAAAATCAGATCTTCTATGCCAGTTTCCCTGCTTAACGTGTATTGCCTTTAAAGGGATCACTAGAAGCATTTCATAAGTTTAAGTTGGTGGTGGCAGTTGGGGGGATGGGAGATTATCCCATTGGCAGAAACCCAATAGTTTTAAGCCCTCAGAAACCTTTTACCTTTCCTTCCACTGTTTGACTACAGGAATAATACTAGCCCTTAAAAATGGCAAAGAAACAATAGTACATTCTTCATTTGAAAAAGGTGGTGTACTCTGACTAAATGTTGTGGACTTTTTTGTGATTGTATGAAGTAAGCAGTGCAGTAATCAGGCTAGACTACATAAGATCATGAATTCAAAAAACAAAGTCCATGGATTTTCTTGAGGGAGGAAGCCTAAATTGTATTTTAAGTGAAAAATTACTAGGTTTAACTAGTCTGGATAGCTTTGAGTCCATGACTTTGGATATCAGAACTGGGTTGATGTGAACAATTGGGGCATTATGCTCAAATGCAGAGTCCAGCACACACTTGTAACAAATGCAACTTAATGCCTTCATCAAGCTAAAGGTAGCTGCAGATACCTGGAAGAACATTTGTGAGTGCCTGGGAAAGATGGACAGGGGCTGCAATGCTAATGGCTATCAGCGTCATTCACTGTGCATGTCAGCCCTTGCAAAATGAGTTGAGACATAGGCTGGTATGGTAACAGTGTGTTACCGCCTGCTGAAAATGGTGTTAATTCATTGCGACTGCCCACAACTATGTGAGCCAGATGGAGAGAAGGACAGAGAAATAAGGATGGGTTAGGGAGAGGGTGTTGGTACCATTGGAAGTCGGGGGGGGGTACTGTTGGGAAGTGACACCAGTAGACTTCAGGAACAATGATCAATGGGTCAGTGGGGGGAATAGTGCTGTGCACCAGGGAGAGATGATCAGATAAGTCAGGGGTGGTGGTTACAACTAGGCATCAGGGAGTGCTTGTAGCAGGAATGAGGAGTGGGAGGCTTGGTGCCAAAGACACACTGCTACTGTAATATGATGCCATGGCCACTCTATCTTTCCGAACTGCCCTTCAGTACCCATGTCCCCTAGTCTTTGCCCACAACAAAGTGTACCTAACTCAAGTGGTGCTAGGAGAGTGCTATGGGGGATTACATGCTATGGTTGTGTGTCTGGGACCACACATATGTCCTTTCTCTAGGTTTTGCTCTTAAGGAGACTGAAACACTACTTTAGAGCCTCTGGGGTCTAACGTTAGTGCTGCTCCTGCTGTCTGACAATATCCATTCCAACCAAGGCCCTGCAGATAGCCTTGGACATGACACTGGTAATCAAGGGAAACTGAACAATAGTCTTCCTAAATATTGGTAGTCTCCTACCTAAATTTTCTTAAGTGTTAAGCCTGTTTTGTCTTAGTGCAGCTGGATATCCTATCACTTACTGAAACCTGGCTTAATCCAAAACACCTGACTCCACTATCTCACTACCAGGTTTCAACATCTTCAGAGAGGATCAGATAAGCAAGCGAGTGAGTGAGTTGGATCCTTATCTATCTTGGATCTGACCTGCAAGCCTCCAAACTTGAAATCAAAGATCTGACTAGGGATTGTGAATGCTTGGCCATTAAACTGCTGCTGGGACAAGGTCACAAATCTCTTGTCCTCCTGTCTGTATATATCCCACCTGGTAAACAACAAATGGTCATGGAGTCCCTCACTGTTTCATGCAATTCAACCAGAACTGGGAGTGCATAGTAGCTGGTGATTTTTAACATCAGCTGGACAGCAAAGTCTAGCACAGATCACGGGGATAAGATGGGCAGTCTATTTCAGAGTTCCACATAGCCTGCAAATATAGGGTGGTGGTTGTGGTGATTGGGCCTAAGGTGTATTAATCCTCAGGCCTCGTAGTTTTAAGCAAGATTTAGTGGTATCAAAGCCAGGGTAGTAGTGCAATAAAGGATGGTGGTAAAAGATAATTTTGGAGAATTTTATAAAAACAGATCACAGAGCACACTGGAACCAATTATAAAACAGGCCCTATGTCACTACTCAACTGGGTACTGGTAATCTACCCAGACAGGGTTAAAGATATCAGAGTTCTCTGGATATCCTTAGTGACCAATTACCGGAGCAGTGCCTATTGGCAGTTAAACAGCCCACCCCCAGTTCACAATCAGCTGGGTTCAAATCAAAAAGAAGGTACCATATTGCAAATCACGTGAGTCCCAAATAGACTGGAGCTTCCTGGATGCCATTACTGATATTAATTCAGCCCTAGAATGTTTTTGGTATGGAGTTCACAAACGACTGTGATAAATTTGCACCCTTCAAAAAGTGCAATGCAAACGGTAC
The DNA here is from genome assembly GCA_016271365.2 of Neoceratodus forsteri. Taxonomy (NCBI): domain Eukaryota; kingdom Metazoa; phylum Chordata; order Ceratodontiformes; family Ceratodontidae; genus Neoceratodus; species Neoceratodus forsteri. The sequence continues at coordinate 440,648,302 of CM057453.1, forward strand.
ATATTCTGGATAGATCGCCCTGGAACTACTAGCCCTCGAGAGAGAGAGAGAGTGACTGAGAGAGAGAGAGAGAGTGACTGAGAGAGAGAGAGAGAGAGGACTGAGAGAGAGAGAGAGAGAGGAGTGAATGAGAGAGAGAGAGGAATGTGAGAGAGTGAATGAGAGAGAGAGAGGAATGAGAGAGAGAGAGAGATGAGAGAGAGAGAGAGTGAATGAGAGAGAGAGAGAGTGAATGAGAGAGAGAGAATGAGAGAGAGAGTGAATGAGAGAGAGAGAGAGAGAGTGACAGAGAGAGAGAGAGAGACAGAGAGAGAGAGAGCAGAGAGAGAGAGAGAGAGTGAATGAGAGAGAATCTGTGGGCACTGCCAAGAGAGACTGGGTCCCCAGTCCACTTACAAAAGCACAAGGAAGCCCATAATAATATGCATCAGTAGGATTAGACTGGCCAAGCCCAACTTCTGCAAGTCCCAGCAAACCCAGAATTAGAGCAGTGTTAGAAGATTCTGGGGGAACATCTTGGGCTTCCTTGGCAAGGGAGAAAAAAATGTCACCAAAATTGCTCATGGTTGATTGTCGCGAGGTCCTTGATCCTACTGAAACTACCAATAAATTCAGTGTAGCCTTCATTGGCAGAAATTCTGTCATCCCCACTGAATCTGCCCAGCCCCTCTGTGATGGACTTTGTCCTGAAGCCATCCAACTGCTGGACCCTGAACCAAGTTACCCTACATTCTGTTTTAAGCCTGTCTCAGTGAATGGCACCTTTAAATGTATTAGAAAGGTACTTGGCAAAACCAGTGTTGGGGAGACTCACTTGATACTAAGGCGAAGAATTATCACCCAATTTCCCTGTTCGCCCCAGTGCCTGAGGTCCTTGAAAAAATTGTGCATAAGCTTTTTCAGTTTTTCGATGATACCGAGATATTATCAATACAACAATGTGGATTTCGTCCGAGTCCTAGTACTTTAAGAACTTACTTCATTCTTGCATGGGGCCTTGGACAGCGGGGATGTAGCTGAAGCTTTGTTTTTGGATTTGTCAAAAGCATTTGATTTAGTGCACCACTTTTATTGTTTTCAGAGCTCAGAAATCTTGGTTTGTCATGTTTTCACTTCCTTGGTTTCAGAGTGATCTTTCTAGCAGATCATAGCATGTTATATCACAAGGTAAATCTTCCTCTTTGGTTTCCCTAATAAAAACAGGTGTTCCACAAGGTCAGTTTTGGGACCTATAATTATTTTCTATTTTTTCGAACGATCTCAATTCATGTTTAATGATCTCTAAATCAGTGCTCTATGTTGAGGACATCGTGTTTAGTAAGGGTTGCTCTCGGTTCAATGTTACTTCAGCTTTGCAAGCTGATTTTTTTTTTTCCAAAGTACAGAACTGTCTATCTGACAATGCCTTATTGTTGAATGTCTTTGACAAAGTTTATGAAGCTTGGATCTCATCAGAAAATGCTCTTTCTCCCCACCAACCCAATTTTGTACAGGATGGGGGTTGAGACAGAATGTGTTGATTTATTTTTTGCTCAGTCGTTATTACCATTTGATTACGGATTGCCTCTTTACAGTATGGCTTCTGAAGTAGTAATTTCTAGAATTTGGGTAATGTATAATTCAGTTTGCCATTTTGCACTTGTAAGTCCATATAATTACTGGGTTGTGTTTTTTCCACTGAAAAAGTCATGTATTAAATACCATAATACCTGAGTAGGTATTACGAATTTGAGTAGTGCATACAATGAATCCTCTGAAATGTTACATCTGGCAATCCAGACTACTCTAGGCTCCATGCATAAGTGATTGCACTTCCTGTGTGGGAAAAAAACACAATACAGTAATTATATAAAACAAAATACGTGTGCAGTGTGTTTTAATCTCATTTAATGATTACCCTTCATTTTGATGGTTGAGACCCCTTGGGCTTTGCCCTTGGGGTTTATGTGCCATCCAACAACTTGGGTGTGTGTTAAATTCTCTTGTAACATGGCCAAAATCAGAACATCGGAAACAAGAAGCACAGTTGGCTGAATTGTGTCAGGTGGCACAGTAGCAACACAGCATTATGGCATGATAATGCCGTGTTGCTTGTGTAATACGGAAAGTAGGCACAGGGGAGAAATGAGCAGTATAGGAAAACAAGAGATAAAGCAGGGCAGCGCATGACATACCACAACAGAGCACGAATGTAGATGGGGAACGAGCATGTACGCGGACGAGCACAGAGGAGCAACCGGCGAGGTAGGGTTGTACAGAAACACAGACCCACAGGTAGCACAAGGAGAAATGCCAGCAGGGGACGATTTGGAATATGTAGGAGCAGGGGTGACACTGAGAGGGAAAGTAATGCTGGTCAGAATGCAAGATGGAGTGGTGTAACAGTGGGAACCAAATGAGGAAAGAACACAGAATGGGACAGAAACACAATTATGAAACAGCGCAGTGAGCGATATCAGAGCGACGTCGCAGAGAAGGGTAGAAAATATGCAAATCATATTGACAGGAAAATAGCAAAACGGAGAAAGTACAGTATCTGAGACCTCCAAACGGACCGATTTAAAATAATAGCCAAACAGATGTTCTGAATTGTGACAAGCAAGTGTTGATAGATACTTTAACACATATGTTAAAAATAGTTTTGACAACACGAGCATATAAATGGAAGTCTGCTAAATGTTGAAAAAGTGCAGTAGAGAAATCAGAAGAGAGCAAAATCTTTCTATTATTGCATGCACAGTATCGGAATAAGACCTAGAATAATGACACATCCTAGAAGCCATAGTATACAGCGACATCACAGATGAGCATTCAGGGTTAAGATGGTTGGTCCGCTGCACGCCCGGCCTGTACAACGGTCCCAACCATGCATTAACTCCCCATTAGATGCCACCTTCATCGGTGATTAATGCTTACATAACACACTGCACCCCATACTTTATCCTATATATAATACTCATCATTATGAACTTTCTAGTTTATGTTGGTTCTCATGTGAAATTAGATCTTTTTATCACACAGTACTAAATGTATAGAAATGTCTTAAACTCTGATCAGTTTTCATTTATGACTCCTATCAAAGTTAATTCTACAGCACATTTGAGTAGAATTTCACAGGGCTCTGATATCAGACCATTGTGATTCAAAACATCTTTTCCGAAAAGATCTTATTTTGCACAGTTAAATACTATAACTGACTGCCAGGTTCTGTTCAACAAATCCAGTCAGATTGTATTTTTTGAGTGTATGTAAAAACCATTGCTTTGTAAACTCACAATGTAAATATTTTGTTTAATTCAATACCATAACATTATATTTTTATTTCAGAATGTGTTTATGTACATATACTTTTTATTATAGTATGGTTGAAAGTATGTAGTTTGTGTCTGGGTCCTTCTTGAAAATAGGAATTTATGCCTTTGGGTTCTTACCCAGTTAATAATTTTTAAATGAATAAAAATAAAATATGACGTTTTTCCCCTGGCTATAGAGGAACTCCTCTATCCCAGTTTCAAAGTTTTCAACTTTTCCCTGCGTTACTCCCAGTTCCCCAAGTGGAAAGCAATGCACGTTGCACCAGTATTCAGAAGCAGTGACTGCTCTAATCGAATGAAATACAGACCAGTTTCCAGTCTCTCTTCCCAGTCCAAAGCCCTAAAGAGAATTGTCTCTGGCCAACTTGTCTCATATCTGAAAAAAATAGGAAATCCAGTGTGCCCAACAGCATGGCTCTCGTAAACAACACAGCACCAATACTGTGCTGTTGGAATATTCCAATTATGTTTATGAGGCCCTTGACAACAAAGACTTGGTTGGTGCTATCTTTATCGATCTGACAAAAGCCTTTGACCTGGTCAACCATAAACTCTTACTCAGCTAACTCCTTGGCCTTGGTCTGTCTCTGGACACAGTGACCTAGTTCCAGAGGTGTCTCACTAATCACACACAGCGTGTGAATATTGGGGGCTACTTTCTGACACTAGGAAAGTATCCATTGGCATTCCCCAGGGTTCCATTTTGGGGCTCCCTCCTATTTGGCTTATTTATAAACCACCTCCCCAATGCTTCTCAGTCAGCTAATGTACTTCTATATGCTGATAATGTTATCTATACTAAAAACCCTGAACTCAGCAGCCTCACCTCTGTCCTGCAGTGCAACTTCAGGGCCATAGAAAGTCCATTCTGTCACAGCAAACTGGCCCTGAATTACAAAAACATTACCATACTCTTCACAAGCCCCCCACTGAAGAGAAAGGTATGGCACCCTCCCCCCCCACCCAATCATCCTAATTGACCTGGGACAAAATCTCAAACAGGTGGAGACCTTTAAATACCTCAGAGGAATTCTGGATGATACCTTATCTTTTCAGCCTGGTGTCTATAGTTAACAGAAGGCTTGGGAGCCCTGTACCATAACTGGATCAACCTCACTGCAGATGCTAGATGCTTCATGGTGGCCAGCTCCATCATGTCACTTGCTGACTACAGCCTCCCTGTCTACGCAGCTGCCCGTGACAGTGCTGAACAGAGTAAAGCTGATCGGCAATAAGCCTTGTCTCTCTGTGCATGGGGAGGATAAGCACACCCATGGCAGCAACCTTACGGCCTGCAAATTGACTACCACAACCTAGCAGAATAAACCTCCAGACAAGTCTGCTTGCCAGAAAGGTGCTACTGAGCCTAACCCCCAACTCTAACAAATTGCTTCTATCCCTGCCAACCAGTGCAACACCAGAAGCATGGCTAGGAGTGCCCTTGAACTGCCTTTCCAAGGAACTCCACTTGGCAAACAGTTAATTTGCTGTTAGGGTTGCTAGCTGGTTAAATGAATGGCTTGAAACTCTGCTAAATCTCCCTAAGTCTGACAAGTTCAAGTGATCTCTAGCAGTTCAATGCAATTGTAACAACTAATCTTCCAAATCTGTATTCTTTCCCGGTGAATACACAGATCTGTGTCTGTTATCTGGCTCTCTTTCTATGTGCTTATTTTTTGACTCTTAGTAATTTGTCTGATTGTACAATGTTATATTATTTGAATTTACCTTGTATGTATTGTGCTTGGCTTGACTATATTCCCCTGGAATTGCTTATCAGTATCTGTACTGTTTCTTTGTAATTCTGACACTGATGTGGAACCTTTGTAAATGAGCACTTGTGTTCAAAGATACTCTCCAAAAACCTCAATAAATAAAATATAGTACTATAATATCAGAGACAGTGTAGTGTAGTGGTTGGAACACTAAACTCTGAGCCAAATACTCACTTTGTGAACCTGGGCAAGTTGCTTTGCTTCTCAATGCTCCAGTCCACCCAGCTGTGGAAGTGGGTAGAAATAGGACCCCCACTGAAAAGGAAATGTATCTCAGCTGTGCTCTCCAGTGTTGATGTAAATGTGTTTTAAAAAAAAATATATATATATATTGCTCTGGGCTCATATTGCAGGCAAACATAGTGCCATGTCTCTAACCATTCATCAACGTTAGAAGATTAGCAGGCACTATACCCCATATTATGAAATGGGTTTTAAGAATGATGGCTCCTGATTGGTCGAAAGCTGCTTTCAGTTGGGGCTGTTATCCCAGTACAACAGCCCAGCTGAAAGAATCCCGTTCAACAGCGAAGACTCTGCACTCCAACCATACTACTCCACTTGTCATCCAGGCAAAATGCTCGCAAGTGACACAGCGGCACACGGTACTAGTACACAGTAGAGTGAAGCACATCAGGATGGCTTGTTGTCATAAATGACAGCTGTAAGAGAAAAAAAAAGGTTTTACTTTAGCTTCCAACTGCAGCTACATGTAACTTTCACCTATCACTCAGCTGCAGTCTGCCATTGCCCGCACACTCGCTCTCCTCTTAGCCGCAAGTAAGAATAGGTCATACTCTGACAGGATGCTGCTCGCCTAACCACAGACAACTAATCCCAACACATCCAGTGTTTTTAAAAATAGAACAACCATTCACCCGACCACAAACCACTTGTCATAACACCACGCAAAGCACTTCATGGCAGCCGCCACTCCCCGACCGTAAACCATTCAACCCCATCCATATAACAGAAGCAAGAAGCGAAGCCACTGACTGTCCTCGGTACTGCCATTAAAGAAGTTTGGCACCACCTACTGCAAAGCGGCATCCAATACAGTGTCCATTTTGAACTGCTTAATTTGTGTACAGTAATTATCCATTTTTTTAACCTTTTTAATGTAATATATATTTACACTGTATTCTACCAGTGATGCATTCCATAATCGCAACAAGGCAATCCAGGGAGTGAGTTATGGTGGGATAACAGCCCTTCTCAGGTGGTGGAAGCATGTCACTTCCAGAGGCAAGCTGTTATCCTGCAGTAACACACACCCTGTCATGCCTTATTGCTTGATTGACAGCTATCATTTGTAGCTGGTAATTTGCAGTGAGCCACATTTGCAAGGGAGTACTTCCATCCCCAACCCCCGGTGGTGCTAGTGTGCTTTCTAGTATGTTGATTTTGGCTGGTAGTGCAATAGATGTGGTGCAAAGTGTCCATTCTGTGCCACCCCAAGAGCAGCTCAGAACCAATCCCACAATATTAAGCAGTGGAGATGCTGAGACTGGGATGATGGGAAGAACTTTGAATAAAACCAGTTTGTGTCTTAAGGACAAGTCCACTGAATAACCACTGTTCAATCTGTCCTAAATATTTGTTTCTTATTAGGACTTTCTCTGTACCTCTTTAAGCAATTTAAATGTCTGTCAGAGTCAGCATGATTTTGGAAAGTGAAGGCCCAAGCATTGTTGACTGGGGTGAGAATCCAATGCATAGTAATCAAACTTTAGAAATGTATAAAGTACATCCTGCCTCTGTCTCTCATCTTCTCCTTCACCTTCTTGTCCTCCTCCTCCTCCTGCTTTCAGGACCTCTGCTGGACAAGCTGCAGTCTCCCACAGACTTCTTTGTTGCTGGTCCACCATACACCTTCCCTCCACTTCTTATCCTTCCCCTCTAATATGAAACTCCTGCTCCTTGTCCACTTTGTATGCATGTGTTCTTGCACCCAAGTCCTTTTGTCCCTTACCCCTCAGCTTCCCTCTTCTACACCCAAACACTTCCCTAATCCCTCCCACCCCAATTAACCCCTTTTATGCTCTCCCAGTAACATTCTTGCTATTGGCCACTAATGATAAACTCCTTCCTCCTCATTTTTATTTATTTTACATTTTTGGGGATGGAAAAGGCCCACTGAGCCAAAGCTCATTTCCTGGTGTGTCTAGGGAGCACAAGAATGTTACGTGACCAGCTCAGAGTTTCATTCATTCATTCAACTTTATTTATATAGCGCTGTTCTCACTGCAATTCAAAGCGCTTTACATCAAATCTAAAAGCATGTAAAATACAATACATATACAACAGAACACATAAATAATTCCTTATTACTAAGCAATAAATATATTAATCCAGTTCTGGGAAGGCTTGTCTTAATAGATGGGGTTGCACAGTAGGCAAATGGAGTTTGAGAGAATCAAACCCAGGTCTGCTGGATGTATGCTAAGCTCTTTCACAGCTTGTTATTCTAACTTCTAGGCTATACTTCCAGGACTTTTTGTGTTTTATTTGTCATTGTAGTCCACATTGTAAAGTATTATACCATATTGTTATGTAAAAAAAAAAAAAAAAAATTATTATACTACCCACATTATCCCATGATGTACATTGAAATGAGCAGTTTAGCTCAGGGGGCCTCCCAGGGTAAATATTTTAATCCAATTATACAAGTACTTGTCTTGCTTCTGGAGCTTCATTTGTTCTTTCTTTTTTTTTGGGGGTGGGGGTTGTGGGATGCTGACAGGAAGCCCTGGTCCCTCCCTTGGAGGGACTTGTCCTCCGACCCAATAATCGGGTCATCATAGACCCTGTCGGCTCCCAGGTCTGCTGTTTTGCCCCTGGGCCCAAGACCATGCAGTGGGTAGAGCGGCTGGCTCCACTTCCATGGAGGCTGCCTAATGCTCTGGATGTGGGCCCTCCCTGTTCTTGGCGGCACACCTGTGCTGACACCCAGCCACTGCTAGGTGTCAGTCTACAGCATGCCACGCAATCCCCCCTTCCCCAAGGAAGGAGAGCTGTCTATGGACACTCAATCTTTCCTCACCCCACTGACCCCCGAGCAACCTGAGTCTGTTCCTGAATTCAGGTTGCCAGCATGGCACGAGGTGTGGCGCCCAGTGCCTCAACCCTCAGTGCCACCAGGCCGGCAGAGCTTCATTTGTAATCATTCTCAGTACACGGTTTTGCATGCATCCTGTACTAGATGCATACTGAGGGTCAAAAGGAGGAGCAGTGGTTTGGTACTGACCGGTGGCATTCTATTATAAACACAGAGAATCAGCACTGGTGGAATACTGACTCTGTACCTTATGTTACCTTACTACTACAGCACATCCTGCTGTGTGCACTCTAGCCCTTCCAAAGGGAGAGTGCTGACTATAACTAGCAGCTGCAGTGTTGAGCTCTGCATTATGTCCAACTGTATTTCTCATCCCCTTCAGCAGCAGGAGAAATACGGAGGGCAGAAATCCAGTCTCCAAACTACATGGGTTGGAAAGCACATAGCAAGTTGTGTGAACTGCTGGGATAGCCCAGAAGAGATGCAACATTTTGTTTTCATAAAAGAAAAACTAGACCGGGTAAGGCTATACTTTGGTTTGTACTTAATTATTTGAGACATAGGAAAACTGTAAAGTCTCTCAGGAATGTCTCCCTATCCTTAATCAGGTTTTACCCTTGTAATTTGTGTCCATATAGTCACCTAAATTGTGCATGAATATATTCAATGTTTTGACTGCTACCACCTCTGTTAGTAAAATACTAACCCCCTTAAGAATGTGTTAAAGATTTTATTTTCAAGCTGCTACATATGTCTTCTTGTTTTGTGATGTTTGTTCTTGAGAACATGTCCAAGTTCCTTCATTAGTACTGGATCTTTAACTACATTGAAAATAAGCAGTAGGTCCCCTCTAACCCTTCATCTTTCTAAACTATACCTTTTCAGGTGTGTTAACCTTTCCTCATATGGAAAGTTTTGGAGATATTTGATTAGGTTTGTCACTTTGCCCTGTATTCTTTCCAAAGCCCAGATATCCTTCCTTAGGTATGAAGACCAAAATTGTCATGAATAGTCCACATATGGGCATACGTGTGCTTTATAGAATGGCACTATCATCTCCTTTGATTGACTTGTAAATTATTTCCTGATACAGTCCAGCATTTGTCTTGCCTTCCTTGCCGTCACATCACAATGTGTTCCTGATTTAAAGTCCTGAGTACTCAGAATTCCCAAATCCCTTTCATCCTTGCTCTATTTAATCATATTTCCCTCAATATAATATTATTTTTTTTGCTGAAATGTGTTGCTTTGCATTTATCTATGTTAAATTGCATACATTTGTTTTTAATAATAATAGCTTTATTTATAAAGTGCCTTTTCAGAACCAAGGCACTGTACAGATTAAAACACAGCAAATCAAATATAACATTAACATTCCATACAATCCCGTTAAAATGTATATCCAAAATAAAATCTTTAACAGCAGCATGATGTTTAATAACTAAGATTATCAGCTAACCATTATCTGAGAATGCTAACCTGAATAAATGTGTTTTAAGGGCTGATTTAAAACTTTGGATGGTCGGGCACTCTCTCACCCGACGAGGTAGAGAATTTCACAGGGTAGGGGCTATGTATGAAAAAGACTGAGCCCCCGATGTCTTCAAACGCACCCTGGGAATCTCTAGCAATCCCTCATCGGTGGATCAAAGTGGGCGGGAGGGGCAGTAGGGGTAAAGAAGATCTTTCAGGTAGTGGGGTCCCTGGTCACATAGGGCTTTATAGGTTAGTAACCCAGCCTTGAAGGTGATCCACCACTGTACTGGCAGCCAGTGCAGTCCACGAAGCACAGGTGTAATGTGACTGGTCCTAGATGTACCAGTCACCAGTCTAGCCACCGCATTCTGCACCAGTTGCAAGCAGTGGATATCAACCCCCAGAAACCCTAGGTACAGGGCATTACAATAATCAAGATGAGAAATCACAAAGGCATGGACCAAGGTAGAGAGATCATCGGGAGGAACCAGGTGCTTCACCCAGGCGATATTCCTCAGATAGAAAAATGAGGTCTTGACAGCTGTCGACACCTGAGATTTTAGGGTCAGCTCATTGTCCTGATGTCCACAGATGGACCGCAGGTGTTCCCATAGCACACATGGTCCACAGTGTTCAATGCCGCAGAGAGATCAAGGAGAACTGAGATGGAACAAGATCTCCAGTCTCTCGCTATTAGGAGATCATTAAGTACCCGGACAAGAGCCATCTTGGTACTGTGTCTCTTCCTAAATCTGGACCGAAGAGAATCATTGACATCGTGGATAGTAAGATGGTCATCCAGCTGCAGTGCAACCACCTTCTCAGTAACCTTGCACACAAAGAGCACGTTAGAGACAGGTCTGTAGTTAGCAGGACAATCTGGGTCAAGGAAGGTTTTTTTCAGTAGTGGTCAGATAAATGCCTCCTTTAGGGGGTCCAGAAAGATCCCCCTCTCCAATTAACTCCAGACCATCTCTGCAAGGATCAGGCCGATCTCATCCACACAACCCACTAGGAGTTGTGTGGGGCCCGGATCCAAACTACAGTAGGTTGGCCGCAAAGTCTGGATGATCCTCATGATATCAGTGAATTCTGGCTGGCCGAAATCTGCCCAGCCAAATCGGGCACCTGTGATATCCCATCAATCATTGCAGCACCCTTTGGAGGAGGATTGGCTGATCTCGGACCTGATGGAGGCAACATTATCTGCAAAAAATTGAGCAAACTCATCACATTTCTCTTGTGAAGAAGCTCCCCCAGACTGAAGACAGATTGGATTGCACAATCTGTCCATGGTCCAGAAGAGTTGAGCTGGTAGACTGTGTGCAGCAGCAATCTCCCTGGACAGGAATTCTGACTTCTTAGGGGTGATTGTCGATTGATTGTGTAATGTTCCATCAGTCTAAACCTATCGCCCTCCAGGCCCAATTTCTGACAGACTCTCTCCAGCCTTCGCCCCACTCTTCTCAACTCTTTCAAGGTCCCATCAAACCATGGAGACCTTGGACAGAGGGTGAGGGATGAACACAAACAGGAGCAATGGAATCCAGGGCCTCTGTTACTGCCGTATTATAGGCAAGCACCAGGTCCTCCGGATCCATGCATTCCCTCAGCAAGCTCGATAGATCCAGCACCACCATTAGGCCATCAAGGGTCATGCCCCATAAGGGGCAGTACTGGATCATCTCCATAGGGGCAGGCCTATTTGGGGGAGCCCCAGAACTGAACCTTATGGTGTGATGGTCAGACCAACTGACTGGTTTCACCACCAGATCAGTTGCTTCCATCCCCATGAGGAACACCAGGTCCAGTGAGTGACCTTTAATTTGGGTAAGAGAAGTAACAACCTGTGTGAGGCCCAACGATGTCATTAGTTGGAGAAAGTCACAACCAAATTGCAAGAGTTCATCATTGACCCGGGCATTGAAATCCCCCAGAATCAACCATCTGGGGGATCCCAATACCACGTTGACAATGAAGTCCGCAACTTCTTTCCCATCTCCAGGTGGACGGTAGATGAGAAGTATTCTGCACCCCACACCTGCACCCACGATGCACTCAAAGGATCTGGTGCACCCCCACTGGCACCTCAATAATACCCACTTCTGGTCTAAAACAGATGGCTACACCTCCACCCCTACAATCCATCCTCAGACGGTGCATCACCGAGTAACCTGCCAGAACAGCCAAGGCCAGCACTGGATGAGCATTATCATCCAACCAGGTCTCAGTGATGCACGCCAGGTCTGATGTTCCAACAAGATCTGCTATATTAGCAGTCTTGTTTCGAACAGACCTGGCGTTGCATAACACTGTCTGAGTAGGATGAGCATACCCATCTCGATAGTTTATCCTAAGTCCTGTTGTAAGGATCCAATTTTTTTGTTGTTGTACCTGCTGCTCCACCATCATCTGAGAACTTAGCTTGCCTTTTTCATGGTGTTTTTGTGTAGGTTGTAGATGAAGATACTAAACAGGGTTGGACCCAAGACCGATCCCTGTGGCACCCCACTGTGTACATTAATATCTGGAGAATAGGATTCATAAATTCTAATGGTTACCTACCCATTTTATAGTACTGGTACTGAATGTGCAATCAATCCTTTTTTTTTTTTTTTTTAAATAAGGATGTCGTGGAGTAATTTATCGAAGGCTTTACTGACTTTAGGTTTACAAGTAATTGCCTGTCATGTTCATTGGAGAGCACAGTTTCATCAGTTGTTTGGCAGATAGCATATTTAGTTTATAGGACTCCTCACACCTTTTAAGTTACACTTTCAACACCATGTAGTACCCAGTTTCACCCTGAGTCTGAGCAATTGCCCCTTCAGCCAATTTAGAATACCAGGAAAAGTGGCTAAAAAGCTGCATACGACCGAAAATTAATTTGCATGCAGCTGAAAAAATGAACAGCATTGAATAGTAAATTATTTGGGACGGAAGAAAATGTGCATATGTCTGAAAATTGCATCCACCAAATTACATACAAGTGGAATTGACTCTACTACTAAAATCGAATCTTCCATTTAAAGCTGCTGCACTAGACACCAGCTGTACGCAGAATAAAGATGTCCTATGGTTCTCAACTCTGACTGGCTAAGATCACAGCATTGATATATAATGCTACCTTTGGTCACCTGGTGTGTGGCTTATTAATGTATTGGAATAAATAAATAAATCATCTCAGTTGTGGGAAGACACTTGATTGGGTGACTAAAAACCTGTGCAGCAGCAGTAGAAAGGAATAAACTGGACTGCAACATGTATCTTAAAGTAAGGAGAATGGTTATTGCAGAATATACTTTATTTAACGCTAGAGAAACATTATAGAAATCTCCATTTATGACTAATTAGATTTGTCCTTGGAAGACGGTCTGTTCACTAATAGCTAGCACACTGAACAATGAGAAAGGAGTTTCTATGTTCAAACCTACCACAGCTACAGGTTTACCATGTGACTGTAAGTGCTTGACGTGGCCTTCCCATGCATAGGACTTTCACAGTAAAAGTGAGTGGGTGGGTGGGTAAGAAGAAAGGAAATGGATGTTTTTTTTAAGTGGTTTCATGCCCTTATGAAGGTCTTTAACAGTTGTAGCAGTCATCAGGCTTGCACAATGAGGAAGTAAAATCAAGGAAGCACAGCGGGAAAGAGAGAGAGAGCAGATTAAATACCATGAGGTTACACAGAACTTGCTCAAGGTCACACAGCAAGTGATGGTGTGATTTTTTTTTTTTTTTTTTTCAACCAGTCTCTCCAGATTTCCGGTTTTGCACTTTAACACTGCCCCTGTTAGAATCTGTGTAGAACCAGGACCCCACTGTAAACAAGACACAACCTATCAATTGGGCTGGCCTGGGGAAATACATTATAACAAATCAAAAAAGTGTTATACAAGAGACACTCTTGACCTAACAGAAGTTATGACTTATCAGAATCTCAGGTAATGCATACTGTATTGCACTATATATGACTGTTTGCATAGAGAGAAAAACAATCTGCTTTATGTGAATACTGTTGTGAAACAGTGCTTTTATATCAATAGTTCAGTAATGTGTCTAAATAAATCACATCATGGCACTAATGGTCAAATGATCTAGGTCAACTAACATGTATATCAGCAATGTGGGATACAGAAGCTGAAAAAAAAAATAAATGTGTCATCAGAGTTCTTTTTTGTATTGTTTTTCAGTCAAACAAGGTGCCTGTGGTGCAGCCGTCTCATGCAGTCCACCCGCTCACCCCTCTCATTACCTACAGCGATGAGCACTTTGCCCCAGGATCCCACCCTTCACACCTCCCAACAGACATCAACCCCAAACAAGGTAAGAAATGTCTCCAGTGTCATTGGATGGTTAGTACCGAGGAAAATCAACAGGGGACTAAACTGCTATGGTGTTGCTCAGTAGTCTGGCTGGCAGTGGATTGTAATCTTATCCCTTTATGCATATCCAGTTTCATGCTGGAACAGCATTCTGAATGTACTGGTCCTCTGACTTGAATACAAGTTCCCTGCCCTGTCACTCTGCCTTTCTCATTCTCCACACTTCTTTGTGAAATCCGTAGAATGCTAGGCCCATATAAAATGGCATGAATGAAGGGAGTGATGTTTGGCTACGAGGCATGTGGAGAACTTTCCATGATGGCACAGCTGGAACCAGAACCACCTTTATTCCATTTTTCCTGACTTTTTCATAGGACCATTTTATATAAACTGACACACCAGGACAGGTAATTATGGGCCAGAGTTGTACACCTTGGGCGTGTTGTTAAGCATGAGGGGCAGCTGAGTAAGGAATAAGACATGACCGATGGAAGATTATGCATTGTAATGACTTGAGTGGTGGGTTGGAGCCTGAAGCCCGAAGAATGAGGGACTTCAACCAACATAAGGTTTATTAATATAGCATAATCCTCCTGATGGTATTGCCTTATTGCACTCATAAAAGGTTTAATAATGTTAGTTTTTTAGCAGTGTAGTAGTGTTGTAGTTTGATAAATGGTTGCCTTTAGGGCATTAACATAATCAGATATGTGGCAGGGGTTAGATTGCATCTGATAAGTTGCAATATTCTGGTGCAGCTGCACTGAAAGGGAGTGGGTTCTCTTGACCTGGTAGCCTAGGCTGTTGATTAGATGTCATGTGACCTCATTCTGGTGCACTGTTGGGAAATTGAAAGTCAAGCAGAGAGCTTGAGCTGTGCTTTGTATCTAGGTAAGCACATATTTTATTAGCTATTAGAGCAACGTGTGTAGAAGTTTTGCTGATGGTTTAAGTAATGTATGCATGTGTTTTTCTGTTGTGTAGAATCATAGCTTTGAAATATGTTTTGTGTTTTATTAGATGTTTTAACATGTTTTTCTTGTGTGAGCAGCACCGAGGCTTTTGTTGTTTGGATTTGTGAGTAGGAAGTACTGTATGTGTTTTTCAAAGATGTTGGCTGAAGTTCCTTTACAATTTGTGATTCTTGAGCAATGTTTCTGTGGGAGGTCATATGTGTGTGTTTTTTGTTTTTCTTGCATGATTTCTTTTTGATTTTGCTGTATTGTTTGAGTTGCATTGTGACCCTTTTGCGCTTAGGATATGTAATAAGAATATTGACCTTTTTGACTGAGCCTGGTTGTGCTTTTGACTAATGCAGGCCCATGTCTCCTGAGCAGGAGTATATGTAAGCAATAACCCATGACAGTGTGTATGGTTATTGGGGATCAATGCACACCCAGGTGCATTGTGAGACACGAGGCCACAGGCCACATCCTGGAGTGGGTTATTGTGCTTATAACATGGGGTATGTTTAAACAATGGGAAAACCACAGAAAGGTGTTTCTCCCCTGTTTAAATAGCAAAAAAAAAAAAACAGTATCCTGCCATCTTGCAAAATAGTCCCTAACAAAATATGGAGATTTCCTTGCTCTTATGCACCTAGAAATGTCACACAAACAGCACAGGTATGATCTGTGATATTTCTTGTGCATCATCTTCTCTGGGACCACAGTAATGACATTTCGTATGCTCCCACACACAAACACATACATTCTGTCTGTGTGTGTGTCTCACCCTTTCAGCAGAATTTGATGATTTCCTTGCCTACTGCAGTCTACACCACACACTGTGCTAGTCTTCAACTCTGCAGCACACTGCAGCAACTCTGATTGTCCAGTCCCGCTCTCTCGCTCTCTGCCACTGCCTCCATCTCAGACGCAGTCCCCGACATGCAGTACCAATGACTGTCTGCAAACAGGACCGGAGACAGACAAATAACAGGACACTGATGGAATTTGCGCTTCGCGATCTCGGTCGGTCCCTCAGTGTCACTTTCTGTGTCTCATTCCAGAGTGCTGTGGCCAGTCTGCAAGGAGTGCTGTGGAACAATGTGTATTGTTCGGTGGTTAGGGGGCTGGGGGGAGATTGACAATGTATTCAGTAGACATGCTATGCAGGATGTGCTGTGCTTTCCTGATCACTGTGTCTCCTGGTCTGCTGGCTCTTTCGCACTCTCTGTCTTGGGTGCTGCAGGGGGTGGGGGTTCACACATACACAGAGCACTGCAAAACTTTGTGGGTCCTTTACCATTCTGTGCAGCATGGTTCAGCACAGCTACTCTTGTGTGTGTGTGTGTGTGTGTGTGTGTGTATGCATGCAAGAGGTGCTTTGATGGCTCTCTCTCTCTCCCCTCATATGTAGGAGACAATCTGTAGGACTGCTCGGGTCTCTCATCACAGTGTCATGGAACCCCACTATGTACAGGCTACATTATAAAGTGCTGCGGTGGTGATGCTTACCAAGGTCAGACACAAGAAGCACCGCATGAAAACAACACTGACAGGGACAGGTCAGGGCGGGTTGGTGGGGATGTAACAGGTTGGTTTCTCCCACAAGGGCCACATGACAATCAGAGTGGCACTTGCAGCAACTTCCATTGATTACCTGGTGCTGTCATTGTCACCAGGTGAATTCCTTGACAATACTGGGCAAAGTACGAGATCCACAGAACTGGTGGCTAGGAAATCAAGGGAGCAGACACTTTAAGTGTGGGTTCCAGTGACCAGCTGTTTGCATTGTCTGTGTGGGGGGGGGGGCCGAAGCAGCTAGGCTACCTAGAGGGGACACTGTAACACTATGATTGGTTGTACAACTACATGACAATTGTTACTCCAGTCAGATGCAGATTCCATCTGTTCCATTCTATTCCTGTGCGGTGCCCAGTGATCCACAGGGTGGGGAAGACAAGACAAATAGGTGCTGAGTGACAGGGCAGAAGAACAAACAGCCCCCTTCACTGTGATTTCAGCGAAACTGCAGTTCTTGTGTAGGGCACATTAATTTTGGAAAGACACCTCTGTCTTGTGTAGTAATAGTGGGAGTTTCTTAGCAAGGATTGCAAATGGCTACCTTTCCAAAGTTATGTTACCCGATACAAGAAGTGCAGGTCCACAGAGATCATGGAGCCAGGACTTTTCACAGCAACTGTGCATTAACAGGTATTAACAAATGGTCAGCTGGTCTCCTGCAGCCAGTCATAGTGTCCATCTACAGAGCCCATGTTATAAGTGCTTTTAAATCCACCCAAGAAGGGTGATAATTGGCCTTAATAGCAGAAAATAGTAAAGATACTGTATCTGTATTAATGTCAATTTAAAAGAAAGTTTTTCCTTTTATTTCAGCATCTTGAGTTTACAATACCAAATTTTCAGATCAAACTGATCTTTCCTTTGGGTGGTATATTTTAAACCTTTTATTGGTATATGTCAGAGTCTTTCACAGTATTTTCAAAAAGTACCCTTAAAGATTTTTGAGACTCCTGCTCTCGTAGCTATCGAGCATCATATGCTAGCTACTCTCTTATTAAATGCAGTTACAATGAAATATTTTTGAATTCTAAATACCAAGAATGTAGCATATGTTAGCTAGCAGTGGAGACAGGTTTCCTCTGTGACAGGCTTTTCAAAAACTTTGCTTTAAGGTAAAGATGGATGAAGTCCATTCAATGCACTTCGCATAGTCTTCACGGCAAAGTAAAGAAACTTCACATTTTTTATATCGTTCTTACCGAGAAGCCAAGGGCATTATGTCTTTACCTAATCCCATGATGGTGAAACTTCGCTAGTGAAATGCATCTTGCTGTGTGGAGATCGGGTCACTTTACTGATTTCCTGCACAGAATGATGGTCATATGGTGCAAGTTGCAGCAGTAAGTTTGTCACATGGCCCATTCACACATGCAGATCTACATGATGAGAGACAGAACAAAAGTTGTTTACTTTAGCTAATAAAGTCCTATTTAGTTTAAAAAAATCTTAGTGCATAAATCTTTTCTTATTCTATGTACTAAAAAAATCTTTACTCATTCTGTGTGCTAAGACTTTGTAGAAGAGATTTGAAATGCTTTTATTTTCAGATTGAGAGAAAATGTTTTTAGAGAGATTTTTATAGGTTTATCTGTGCTTCTTAGTGTGTAACCCTTAAATCTCCCCTTCTCATCTTGTCTTTATCTCCCAGTATTGGAGCACACAGCCTATCTGATTTCGCCATACCCTTCTCCTAGTCTATTAAACTGTACCCTTCCACTAAGTATCCCACAGTGTGTTCTAACTTCTTTCCCCTTCTTCTCACCCTTTCCCTTACAGTCCCAGGATCACACTACTGTGCCCCCGCTCCTCCCTGAATCCTTCTTCCCAATCCTGGATCTCCTATCTCTCCTGCCTCCCATTTTCCCTATTTATCCTTCAACCCCCACCCCCAGAATTGTCTCATCACCTCCCGCTCCTCCTCCTCCTTGCCATCCCCTTCCCTCTCTTCTTTTTCGGCCTGGTTCTCTCCCCCTTGTTGGGTTTCTCAACATCCTGGTGGAGCAATTTGTTCTTGGCCCCCCACTCCCCCCTCCCTTTCTGCCTGATCCTCGTCTCCCTTGCCGGGTTCTCAGCATCTGGATGGGGCACAGATTCGTGGCTGCTCTCTCCTCTATACCCTTGCCTGTCTCATACTCTTCTTACCCCTTTTTTCAACCCACTACTCCCCTTCGCATTCACATACTAGCCCTCTTGGGCTTGTACTGGCACTTAATCAGCTTGTGTACATCCTCATCCTCTAGCACTTCATTTGTGATATCTGAGCTACCTTACTGTGTACTACCAAGCTATACTATAGCTATCATCTCCCAACTTCTGTAACCACCCCGGACGCTTCTGGAAATGAGCTGTTTTTTCAGCTCATGTTGTCTTTCCTGGTGAAACATTTTGCCAATAAATAAATAACAGTGCATCTGAGATGAATCTATTGGATGCAGAGGGAGAGGCAGCTCTCTGTTTGACTAAATGTTTTTGGGAGTGAGCTGATTTTTTAAGTAGAATTTTGAAATGTTTAAAAAATCTTTCTGATCATTTGAGACAACAGTCAAGTTATTTAATTCATTTGTGTTGGACTGTTAAGCAACAGTTCTGTTATGCAGCTCAGTACTTAAGCAACACGGAACAATGTTTTCCCACAAAGAAACTGGAAGTAGTACAGGTAAAAAAAAAAAAATTTAGGCTATGTGAGGCAAAATTCAGTTTAGGACTGTAATGCAACACTTAGCCCCCCAGCAAAAAAAAAAAAAAAAATCAGACATATTACAGGAAAAAATATTTTTGGGCTGTGAGAGACAACAGTCGGTATGTGTGTGTGGCTGTGCTGCAATAGCCCTGTTGTGCAGCTCAGTGCACCCATCACTTATTTACTGTGGGCAGAGGAGTATGATGAGGAGGGCTCAAGGAAAGGACACTGTTGGAAAAGGTCGAAGCAGTGTGGCTCCTCATCAAGAAGAGAAGTAAAGTCTGAGATCATCACCACCAAATGTGGCAGTTAGCAGCACTTCACTATTTTGAGGAAGGGTGTCAGCAGGTGACATGGCTGCTATGATTGTAGACGAGGAACAAAGGAAGAGTGATCCCAAGTGTAACCCCATAGTAGTTCCAACACCTATAGAAGGGGAGACAGTTGAGGAAAAGGTTGTTGTTGTTAGGGGGAAAGGTGAACCTGGGGAGATGAGTGAAGAAATAGAGACCATCTATGGGGATGATGATGTAACAGATGCTCCTTGGGAACTTAATTCCAAAAGAAATACAAAAGTCAATAAGTATTTGTTTGTTTGTTTGTTCACTTAACGGGTAAGCACACTGGAAACAAGTTCCTTTTACAGGTGCGACCCACATATATTGCATACAGACAATACATAATCAAACATACATATACAATGCAGCACGTTGCAGACAAAAATGTCTTTGTTACGTATAAAATTCATAAAAAAAATTCATAAAAAACAGTATTTGACCCGTTACTCAGCATAGAGCCAAGAGTCCAAACCGATTCAGTTGGACACTGACACCAGTACATTGGCAAACCTACTTAAGGTGCCCAAAAACAAGAAGCCGACACAAGCCACAGAACCAGAGAAAATATCTGAGTCGTCGCAGCCCTCCACTCCCACCACAGCAAGTTACTGCTTCCCATCAAAATCCTTTGTGTAGAACTGTTTTATTATTGACCCATCAGCAGTCCAAATGTTCAACTTTTCTTGTTTTGATTAAAAATATAATATCTGCAATAATACACAATGTATGAATAAGCAGTCTCTTCTCACATTCTTACATTTTGGTGTTGTCTATGCTGACACAGAGTGTTTGCAGTACAGTTGTGGCAGTTCCCATTTTGTGGAATAAGTTATTGAAAATATATTTACAATAATACATCGTTTATAAAAGCACTGTACTTTATGCCAGGCAGTCTGTCACATTGTTCACTGTAACAGATTTCATTGTTATCAGAAGGAGCGGGTATGGGGTACAGAGGGTCAGGACTCCAGGCTAGCAGATGAAGCCCTCCTCCACATGCATCAGTGGTCTGTTTCACTGGTTCACACACTACAGTTGCCCTTTCATGTATGATTTCACCCACAGTCGGGCTTGACTGCAGGGAGAAAGCTGTGTAGCTTTGGGGAGGGGGCACCAGTCACACCTGGGTGGGCCAGTAAGTATCAGTTACTGGGGCAGGCAAAGAATGTGTTTGGCAGAAGCGTATCATATCCAGGCCATCCACAGGGTGCGGTGAAGAAAGTGTAAATCAAAACAAAGGGGAAGGGGTTGCTGTCTCGCCACGGTGGTATGTACTGCCTGCATTGTTCGATAAAGCCCATATTGGTGAACACCAGTAGTGTGTTTCCTAGATGGACCTGATGTAAAATCCTGTAGCATATGGCTGTAAACAAGAGGGTGATGAAAGGAATTTCCCTAACCTTGGGAGTTTTTAGTGTGTGTGCCTGCTGCCCGCGCCAGTGCACACCTGAATAAACACAAGGAAATCATATTGCCCTACAAGAAGAGTGAGAAGGAAACAGAAGATTGTTTGAGGGTTTAAGGGAAGATGCTGACTTGTAAATTGTAGCAATTAAATAAGGAGTTTTCTGTGTGGTGGGGGGGGCCGGGGTATTGAATATAGTAACACAGAGCTTTGAAGCTCTATGTAAACAAAATGCTTAGCCTAGATCTGACTGGCACAGTTTACATTCACTGGGATGAAATGCAGATAACATTTATAAAAATGTTCTGGCTTTTTGCTGGACAGTCTTTAACCCTGTCCATGGCCGTTATGTGCACTGAGACTACAACCAGTGTATTACATGAATCAGAGAATTCCAAGTGTGTTATCGCTTTCTTTCTGTTGTGGCAGCTCCTTAAAGTAATAACCCAGCATATGTAAAGCAACTCTTTGGAATTCCTTATTGTTTAGTGCCCTGCTACCTCTCAAGCTATTAGGCACTCTGTCCTCGGGGTATGGGCTTTTGGTAAACTATGGGAAACTGAGATGCATTTGGGATTAGGATTAGTTTTAATCTCAAGGTGGTTCTTACAGCTGTAGGGCTTTGTGACTCTGGGATGTCAGTTGATGGATCTTTTCTGCTGGGACTTTATTTTGATTTTTTTTCCTCCCCTGCAAAGTATTACACATAAACTGCCTGACCTTGAAGCCCAAAGGAATCGACTTGATGAAGGGTTTAGTGGGAGCTAGAGTGACAGTCGCAAGCCAAATGAATCATATCAAGTGTGAGCATTACGCACTGAAAATGGTTCTTAATTAACCACTGATCCTCTGTGGTAGCGAATTTCACAAAAAGTGTGTAGCCTTCAGGGAAGCACTGAAAATGGACAAGTACTAATTTACTAAACCAAACAGTTCTCTAGTGCACTACATCTTTCAGGCACCCTTTTTATTTTGTTGCTGCTTCCTGATCGTTTCCCATTTTATTTATTTATTTATAAATGCCACAATTGTGTTGCTACTAAGTAAATTTTATTAATAATTAACCCATCTTGTGTAGTTGTCGTGAGGGGTACCTTTAAAGCAGTGGTAGAACTTCATGTTGAGAAACAAATTCTGTCTGCAGCTACAAGTCGGGATAGGGGAGGAATGGAATTTGATTTTATATAGTGTTTCTTATGCAGAGTGTATCCCAAAGCAAATCACAGTCCTTGAGAGGGAGGGAGGGAGGAGTTTGTTGCCATTATGTGCACAGCTACATTAAAGGGGCCATTCCCAGTTCATATTTATTTATTTAATTTTCAGAGATACATAGATATTTGGTTACCTCCAGCTGGCTTTTGTATATGATTCACTTTTTTACTGTGTTACTAGTCATTAGAAACAGCTTTGTGTACATAGCCACACCACTGCAGCACTGTAGGAATGATGATCAAAAGTAGGTCTCCAGGAACACAGCTAGAGACAGCCATTTTAATAAGGTTGGGCACAGAACATTTCAACTCATGTATATGCTCTGGGAGAAAATGAGTTGACCACTAGGACAAACTATACTCCCAAAATGATTGATCAGAGATCTGTGAAGAGGGGGCACACTCTACTCTTTAAATTCTTTTGCTTACAGCGGGCCTGACAAATTGAATGGGTTTTAAAAGGTTTTGTTGGATGGGGAAGGGCTGGCGTGATGCCAGATAAGGTGTTTCTTTCACTTTTTCACAGAACAGGAGGATGGGGAAGGGTTGGGTGGTGGGTGACCATGAGACTAGCCCTGGTCACCTGCAGAAAGGGGAACGACTTTTTTAAAACTTTTTTTTTTTTTTTACTTATTTTGGGCCCAAATAATAAATAATTTGGGTCTCAAATAAGAATACTCTCCAGAAGGCATATATTCACACATCCTTATTCTATACAAGTGTACAAGTGGGGGAGGTGGGGCAGCGAGAGAGAAGAAGTTGGAAAGTCTCATTATGATTACTTTATCATTATCGTCATGAAGTACTGTGGAATATTGGAGTGTTTCAGTTTATTTACTAGGAGTGTGCAAGTATCTTTTTGAATACTCTGCAAGTATTAGTACACGGCACCCACCCCTGCCCGATACTCTGCTATTCATTATTTAGCTATTCAGACAAAAATAAAATTAATAAAAATAAATAAACTACCTTGCTTCCTCCAATCCTCTCTTTTCCCCCCTAGTTAAAAAAAGCAACTGGTCAGTTTCTGGCACTGGGCTAGGAGCTGATGCAATCTTTAGTAATGCCTCTGCTTCCAAGCCCGACTTCCCCAATCCAAAATATTAATTATTTCAGTGTTCAGCCCCAGCCCCACCAGGGCCCTGCTCCATGATTTGAGGGTGTCATCTCTAACCATCACAGGTAGATCAGTCATCGTCTCCCACAGCATGCCCAATCCATAGTAATTAGTCAGTAACAAGTATGACTAAGCAGGTGATCAGGTGCATGGCCAGAAGAGAAAGGGTAGAGCAGCGTGCATCATTGATGCTTCTAGATTGACTACAGATCATTCTGTCTATCATCACTGGCATGCACTGCTCTACCCCCTTCCTCCCTCCCTCATGGTTCCATGCCTGATCACTTGCTCAGTTATTCATATGACTGACTAGTATGGTCTAAGTGCTCTGTGGTGGTGGGGAGGCTGGGCTATCCAGGATAACTACAGATGGTCCCCCAAGAAAATGCAGAAAATTAGGGGTTCAAGCTAATACTGACATAGTCCTGGATAATCTTGTATTTTTTTAAGCCACAAATGTATCCAGTCCTAGGGCAATGTTTCGTAGCCTCTAGCGCCACTTCATCCTATCCCAACTGTGGTCACCTAATTCAGAGCATATTGAACACAAACATTATCTACTCTTAACACCATTTTTTTTTTGTATCCTTGATCTCCAAGTGCAATAAAACACCCCAGGGCTCTACCAGTAAAACATACAAACTTGTACAGTCACCTTAATGTGATATACCCCATGTTGCTTATAAAATTAATTTATTACATCTCACTAAACCGATACCGAAACTAAAATAATTACTAGGTATTTTATAACAACTGGGTTACATATTTTTTCCCCAACAAAAAAAAAAATGAGTGTAATTCGCTGATTTAACCAGCTGGTTAGAACGATGAATATGCACGAATTTTTAAAAGAGAAAGCCATGAGCGACAGTATGGCTCACGCCACACAGTTGTCTCTCTTAAAGCAAATCACACTAATATCCCTAGAAGTAGAAAAATGCCACAGAAAATGACTACTGTACCTGAATTGTCTTATTTCTCCCTGATCTCTAGTCTGTCTGTCTTTCTTTCTTTCTCCCCCACTTCCCTCTGCATGTCACATGCTCAAAATTACTACAGAAACCTGGATTCTATAGTTACGACTTTTTTCCTCCGCAGATGCAACTCAAGGCTAATTAACTAGTTGACTAAATTAAATCTTTTTCACTTCGATCATTTTTAACATTTAAATTTTTCTTTCCCATAAACGTTGCTTTACTAAATTACAACACCACCTTCCTGCACATTCAAAATTGTGATGATGCAGTGTGTTTTCTCGCCTACAGTTTCTCAGCACAGAGATCAGCTTGTATTTATTTATTTAAAAGTTTGGTAACTGGGAGAGGCACACTGAGCCGCAGCTCATTTCCAGGTGTGATCTGGGGGATGGGAGAAAAGGAGGCTCATTCATACATACATACATAGGGGCGTGCAGGCAGGTTACAGTGGTGCCTGGGTAAGGATATAAGTGCAGTAGACACAGGCAGGTTACAGTAGTGCCTGAGAGGTGTGAAGAACAAGACTCAATAGCACAGCATATAGACAATATTTGTAGTACGGGTTTCAGGGTTTCAGACATGTCACAAGTGATTGCATAGGCAAATTTGAAGGCAAAAAGGAACAAAACAAAGAATAACATGATCCAGGCAAGGTACACATTTTGGCAAGTAGGCGTAACACATTGAAGTAGAATTATTAAGGTTCTAGTATTCTTGATTGAATACTGTGGAGCCCTATAGGGGAATTAGTCTGATTGGTGGCAAGTGCATGGAGTGAGGGGTGAGGAGTAGAGGGTACGTTAATAAGATTTAGTGAAGGAAGCAATCGGAGTGAGGAGGGGAGGGAGTTCCACATATGGGGAAGTGAAAAGAGAAAGCGGCCTTGCCTGAGTTTGAGTAGGGGGCATGGCAGGGCAAAAGAATGAGAGTCTCCTGTGCAGAGATGGTAGGATGTGTGGGAGGAGGGGGATAGTAGGAAGGTGAGGTGGGGGGAAGGTGTCGAACCAGTATTTGACTGTGATGATAGAGGAGTGGTGGTTATGGCAGGAGGATAAGGAGGTGAGTGATAGCGAAGAGTAGAGAGGTGCAGTAATGAGTCCTAAGGGGGGGCACTTGAGGTGAAATGACAAAAGGTGTGGAATAGAACATCTAGCCTGGAGAGGGTGGATTTGGAGATGGACCCACGGATGATGTCAGCATATTTGAAGAGTGGTAGGATAGTTTCTGTGAGGAGTATCTGGCAGACAGGGAGGGAGAGAGGGCATCTTTGTTTCTGAAGAGAGCACCAAGTTTAAGGTGAAGCTTGGAATGCATGTTAGTTGTTTAACCAGGACTAGCACACTAAGCTGAAAGTTTGTTTACAGGTGCGATGTGGGAGCACAGGGAAGTTAAGTGACTTGCTCAGGGTCACACAGTCTGCAAGTGGAAGCTGTGGGATTCAAACCCATGTCTGGTCTGCTGGATGTCACCAGATTTGCAGCTCAGAGCCTTAAACCACTGCGCTATACTGCCTCCCTCGTGTAATTTACATGTGTTGAGAAGTCGAGGTGGCTATCTAGCCAGACTCCTAGGTACTTATAGGCTGGGACTGAATCCAGAGGGGTACTATAAAGGATGGAGAAGGAGGGGGGGAGTGATGAGCTTGGTTAGTTTTTGGTGAGTGCCGAAAGTCATGGAGACTGTTTTGGTATTATTTACCTTGAGTTGGTTGGTTTGGAACCAATTTAAGATGTGAGTGAGATCAGTTTGCAGCTGTGCAGTCCCCATGGAAGCAGAAGGACCAGAAGTATAGAGGATAGTGTCACTAGCATATAGGTGTATTTTGGAGGAGAAGCAAACAAGAGGGAGTCCTACCTAATTCATTTAGATTGCTTATTTAACGCCTATGGAATATGACTTCTTCCTTCAATAAATACATTGCAAGTTACTTTGCATTATTTCATCTAACTGCAATTGCTTCTTATTGTAAAAAATTCTTATATTTGTATAATTGCTGAGTGATAAAATGCTCCCCAGCAATTATGTAAAACAAGACATGGAGTGATGTGTAAGATTCAAATTTTACACACAACCTCGGTGTGGGATGCTTAGGTAAACCTATGTAGTATCCCACACCTGGGATGTGTGTAAAATTCCCATTGTACACACCACCCTATGTATTATTCCATATATTATACATAAATTCATTACAAAACTATAATACTTAATTATCATTATTTGCCCTGTATTATAAAAATTAGGGCTCAAAAAATGAATATCTCACAGAGTGCCTCTCTCATGATTCACTGTTTCATCCAACAACAAATTTATAAATATCCAGCTTCAGTCAAAAAAA
This sequence comes from Neoceratodus forsteri, assembly GCA_016271365.2. NCBI lineage: Eukaryota > Metazoa > Chordata > Ceratodontiformes > Ceratodontidae > Neoceratodus > Neoceratodus forsteri. Next base: position 440,674,838 of record CM057453.1, read on the forward strand.
TATTTTACTACTGCATAAACAGTTATGTAGAGGATAATGGGTGGGCATCAGTTAACAACAATGTTGTATTCCCTAAAGAGAGGTTGCCATGACAGCAGTAAACCTTGAGCAAAACTCAAGAGGTTTACTAGATTATAATGTATAAGAGAGGGTGGTTAAGGATATGGAATTCAATGAATTCCTATCCTTGTTATAGTATCCTTGTGATGTCAAGAGGTTGTTATACTCTCTTGACTACATCATAACAATATCATAACAACATTGGCACCTCTGTGCATGCACGTCTCTGCCTTCCCGCTTTTCAGTTTCTGAATAATGCCGTTGCTGAAAAACCAGGAGAGCCGCATCAAGGAGCACCGGACTCAGACACACATTGTGGGGACCAAAGGTACAAATGCCCATACACTATAAAAGCTAATGGATGGTCTTCGGTTAATAAACGCAGTGCAATCACTTCTCAAGGTCACCATGACAACAGAAAACCTCTCGAGCTTCGCTCTTGAGGTTTACAATGTTGTCCTGGCAACCTCTTGCAGTGATTACAGTCTGGTTATTAACTCAAGAACATCATTATCCTCTGTCATGGCAACTTCAAGAAGGGAATTCCACTTTAACTGATGCCCATCCATTGTTTTGTATAGTGTGTGGGCACCAGCTACAATGACCACGCTCAGAAAATGTAAAAGCACAAACATTTGCCACTGTGTAAAACAGTACTGGGAGCACAAGATGGCCAGATCAACATTTACTTTACCTTCCCATGCAGTGAGACTGGAGATGTCATTGTCTGTGAAATAAGCCAGAATTTTTATTTGAACACTCAAATGGATGATGAATAATATTTCCACTAAAACACGCATTTAAATCAGCAGAGTGAACACAAAATAAAAAAGGAGTTAGAAAACTTAAACGAGCAGTCTTCATGGAGTGTCACGAGTGTGCCTTGTAAGACATCACGAGTCAGGGATGCACTGTGATTCATTTAGAGGTCTGTCGGGAGATCAAGGTGCAGTTAAATCAGGGTGGCCATTACATCCAGGACAGAGTCGAGGTACATATGATGGAGAAAACATAAAAAAAGTCACCTGCACTTCTGTTATACTATTGAAGGGTGACATTCCATTGTGACAGCCTGCATATTTAATGATTCACTTTCCATCTAGTTACCCAAATTGCCATAGCATAAATCTAACCTAACGATCACAATATTGCTGCACTGTATTATTCATGTTTATTTTTTTTGTCCTCACACAAGTCTTCAGTATAGGCTGCTTTGCTCTAATCACAAAACATGCAGGTTGTCACAATCGGAAGATATTGTAGGGCTATCAGTATGTGTTTGGTGACACCATGTCTGGATTGTTCATTTTGCTGGCTTCCACTGCAGAATTTAACAAATAGTAACAGACAGGGGCACTATTGCCTAACAAAAAGAAAAACAACTAGTTACATGTAATGAAGAATTTTGTGGACACTTGTGTTTTAAAAAAAAAAAAAATGAGCTGGGTGGCAATCAACAGACAAAACTGCTTGGTGTAGTTTGTCATCAGTGGCTGCACTGTTCCTGGTTGTTGCCAGCATTGGGCCCTTTCTTCACTGGCTTCTTTTGGGATATGTGCCAGTCCCTGCAGACCCATGGGGAGGGCCCTTCCTCAGGTGACGAGTCTAAAAAATCAAAAGACCCCCCCCCCGTCAGTTGTGGGACCAGGAACGAGCTTGCTTTTCCCATTCCCATGATTCCTTCGACTGCTCGATGGCTGTTGAGCTCTCGGCCAAAACTTCCATGGTTGAGGGTCAAGCCACCAGCTCCACAGCACCTCCGTCAGGCTTGTTGGCCATTACACAGGCCGACCAGCCGATCAAGATTTTTCTTGAACAGGTCAACCCGCTGTCAGAAAACATTGAGGATGACACAATTTCTGGGATTCCGGTCCTTAGGAGGGGCAGGAGAAGCCAGCCGAGCTGACTGCCTCCTCCCAAGAGATACCCCCCCCCTCGGGGATTCAGTGGAAGGATTTGGTCCATGTCCTGTACATAGCCTCTCATTCTGCATCCCCTTGCCGTTGACGCTATAGTCATCAGTTGAGGTCCTGGTCTCGGTAGAGATGGTGGTCTCAGGAATCTTTGTGTTCCAGTGCTTGGCCTTCAACCACGAAACACCATCAATGCTCATCTTCCTCTTCATTGTCAGACAAAGAGAGGCTCTGTTCCAATTTGCATCAGTGCTATGAGGAGCTGATATGGCAGCAGTGGGCCCTGGGCCGTGGTAGTCCCCTTTCACAGACCTCAGCACTTTCACTGATCTCCTCTGGCCCAGCCCACTTTGGTCCTGCTGAGTCCAGTAGTGTCTACGCTGGCTTCTCTACCAATTCTAATGGAGCCACTGCCCAAGCAGCCCTTGGAGGGGCTCAAACCAAGGTTGTGCATCTGGCTACTGGTCTTCTCGTTCGGTTATCTGTCTCAATCATCCACTTGGATGAGTCAAGGGTGGTTCAAGGGGAGAAATGGCCAAAGGTGGTATTCCAGGAGTCTTTTGATTCTTAAGGGTTCTGTATGCAATCCTTCAGGACCCCGGGCTTCAACCACGAGTCGACTGAAGAGCTCTCTCCTGAGCATGGTCCAGTCTCCTTTGGGGCTGAGCTCTATTTGATCTCTGAATCGATGGAGATCCCCCTGGAACCCATCCGGAAGCGGGCCAAGTAGTCCCTTATGGAGATCCTTGGCCAGGATGATTTCCTGCGGGTTGCCTTCCCTGTGGTGAAGGCTATCTTGGGTCCCATATTGGAGCTTTTGTAGCATGCAGCTTTGTGTGCAGCACCATCAGCCACATGGGCTGCAAATATGTGGTCACAATTGGTTCTCTTTCCAGTTTTTCAGACCACCACTCTGTCGAAGGACTGGTTACGGACTCCATCTTTCACAAGATGGGAAATGTCTGGGACATGGACAAGCAAGCCCCCTGACAAAGGAGTCCAGGAAGCCAGATCATGCAGTGAAAAAGGTCTATGCTGCCTCCTCCCTGGGTCTCAGTCAGGTGAGTTCAGCCTAGATGATGGCCAACTAAGGGCATGCCCTCATGGGAGTCCTGGACCATGTCCTAGCCCACCTTCCTGTGGATGTACAGTCAGCAGTCAAGATGGTCAGAGACTAAGTTTGCTCACTAACCAAGTACCAGCTTCAGACACCCTTGGTCATCGGTGACTCCTGTACCTGGTCTGTGGCTGCAGCAGTTGCTATGTGCCATAGAGCCTGGCAGTGGATTTAGAAACATAGAAACATAGAAGTTGATGGCAGATAAGGACCGCAAGGCCCATCCAGTCTGCCCATTTCTTTTTCTGCCTTATGAATGTGCCATCGGCCTTTGCTCTGTCAGTGGCCTATCTATTCATAGTCATTTGTATTGCTCCCTTATGCCTACCCTTATGCCTATTGCTCCATTCTACCTTTACTGCAGAAACCCAGTACAAATTAGCCGATGTCCCCTTCTTGGGAACTAACCTTTTTTGGTCCGGGGTGAATGGACACCTCACTAGGATCGAGAAGTCCAGTGCCACCCTTGATTCAGTAACATCCTTGCAAAAAGACTTCAAGGGACAGAAGTCAAAGAAAAAGCCCTTCCACTTTCAGTCCATTCTGTCCCCACAGTCCAAACTGCATTAGCCCCACCTAGGGCCATTCCAAGCCTGGCGACCTAAGTCCAAGTTCACCAGCCAGGGCTCCAAGAAAACTGGAGGTCAGGGCGTCGGTGCTCCTCCATCAGCCAGTGCTGGGGCCTCCTCCAAGGCTGTGCAGTGATGGGTTGTGGGGTGCCTGCCTCCCACCTGTCGGGTCCCTGCGTCAGCTTCCCATGGGGGTCAGCTTTGCCATTTCTGGCATGCCTGATCCACCATCACTTTGAACATATGGGTGCTAGAAGTGGTGGGTCAAGGATTGCCTCTCAACTTCAAGGCTCTCCCACCCTACTAAGCCCATACCCCATGGGAGTCTGTGGTGTCTCAGGACATGCTGTCCACCCTCTGGAAGGACATCGCTCAGCTCCTAGCGAAAGGAGCTACAGCTCATGTCTCAGACACCATAGCTGGCCAGGGTTTTGTGTCCGGGTATTTCCTGATCCCCAAATAGATGGGTTGGGGGAGTTGGTGCCCCATACTGCATCATCACAATATATTAATCAGTTTCTGAAGAGGTACAAGTTCTGGATAGTCACTCTGAACCAGATTATACCATCTCTGTAGCAGGGCATGTTGTTCTGCTCTCTGAACCTCCAGGATGCCTTCTTCCACATTCCAGTCCATCTGTCCCACTGGCAGTACCTTCATTTCCATATAGAAGGGGTTCTTTATGTGTTCTGGGTAGAAGGGGGCATTTATGAGTTCTGGGTCATGCCTTTCGACCTCTCCTCAGCCCCAGGGGGTCTTCACCAAGTGCACTGCAGTGGTGGAAGCCTTTCTGAGGCACCAAGGAGTTGTGGTCTAGCCATACCTGGATGACTGGCTGATTGCCGGATCATCTTGGGAGGCAGTGGGGTGGTCCAGGGACCTAGCTTTCCAAACTTGCTCAGCTTTGGGTCTTCTGATCAACCCGGCCAAGTTTAGAACTCAACCTATTGCAGGTCATCCACTTTATCAGGGCAGAGCTTGACTCCCTACAGGCCAAGGACTGACTCCGTGCGGACCAGGCAGTGGATCATTCCTCCTTTGCCCCGTCAGTAAGGTTGGGTGCTCATGCCTTGCTCGGGACATCTGCGGTTGCTGGGGTACAAGGCATCCTGCATCAGTGTGGTCTGGTGGACCCGCTGGCAGATGTGCTATCTTCAGCGGGAGCTGGCTCGCCAGTGGTCTCGGCACCTAGGTCACCTAGACCAGCCAGTCATGGTAATGCAGACAATATGTGATGCCATCCAGTGGCAGCTCATTCCAGAACATCTAAAGGAAGGAGTCCCATTTGTCCATCCAGAGCCAACTGTCACTCTTATGATTGCTGTGTCTCTGGTGGGAAGGGGAACGCATCTCTGGGAACACAGGGCCCATGGGCTTTGAACCCCACAGGGAGTTCTGTTACCACATTAACCACTGGAACTCGATGCAATGTGCCTTGCTGTGATGGCATTCGTTCCATTTGTCTGTGGTCAGGGTATGCAGGTCCAGATGAACAGTACCACAGCCATGTACTTCCTCAGTAGGCAAGGCGGAACTCATTCCCTCCGGTTACATCAGGAGGCTCTCCACACCTGGGCCCCTCTTGCGCAACTTGGGTGCAGATCTCCTGGTAATTCACATAGCCAGAGCCTCCAGCCAGCTCATGGACACCATCAGCCAAGTGGGCGAGGCATCTCACAAGTGGTCTCTGCATCAGGAAATGGTGGACCACCTGTTCTCCCTGTGGGGCACTCCCCTGGTCAATCTGTTTGCCTCCTGGGAGAATGGCACAGCTGAGGCTGTTTTGTGCCCACCCCCTACAGTGCAAGACATTGTTGGGGGATACCTTCATGAGGCCCTGGACCCCAGACCTCCTTTACTCCTTCCCTCCCTTTCTTGATGTGGAGGGAAAAGGTGCAGATGATCCTGGTAAACCTAGACTGGCCACGCCAGTTGTGGTATCCACATCTCCTCAGCCTCAGCAGCCGGCCTCCATGCACTTGTCTCTAAACCTGGATCTGCCATCCTGTCAGAAGCAGAAGATCTTGAACTCAGACCTTCAGTCCCTGCACCTGACAGCCAGGTTCCTGAGCGGCTAGAGTTCCAGGCTTTGGGTCTCTCCGAAGAGGTTCTCCTAGTTGTGGAAGCCTCCCAGAAAGAGTTGACCCATCAGTGCTTATGCCTTCAAATGGAAATGCTTTCCATTAGGTCCTGGGCAGGGAGCTAGACCCCCTGTCCTGCCCCTTGGGTAGTATTCTAGACTACCTGTGGTCCATCTCCCAGTTGGGCCTGAGGTCAACAACCTTCAAGGTGCACCTGGCAGCTATCTCTACATACTGGGCACGGACTTGTATGCTGATGATGTTACAGGAGAAGGTGGTCAGGTGCTTCTTTAAAGGCCTTGACTACATGCGCCCCTCCCCCCCCGATGTGTGAACCACTGCCACCTTGAGACTTATTGCTGGTGCTGGCAGTGCTGATGAGCAAGCCAATTGAACCAATGCATAGGTGTGAAATCTCTCACCTATCATGGAAGACCACCTTCTTGGTGGCTATCACCTCTTCCAGAAGGATCTGTGGGCTCCAGGCGCTCTTGATGCAGTCTCCATTCTTAGTGTTCCACAGGGATAGAGCTGTCCTCTGCCCCAACCCAGAGTTCTTTCTTAAGGTGGCTTTGGAGTTTCACCTTAACCAGGTGATTAGCCTCCTAGTGTACTTCACTAATCCAACCTCAGAGGTCAAACACAAGCTTCTACACTGAACCTGAGGTGATCATTCGATTATAATACAGAGCACACTGCTGGAGTTCAGGGAGAGGTTCACCAGCAATTTGTTCCCTATGTTGAAGCCACACCTGGCAGACCAGCAGCTAAGCAGACAGCTGGCAGGTGGACTGTATCCAGTATCGACCACTGCCATAGGTTGGCTGATAGGGAGCCTCCCGTAGGGCTTAGGGCTCATTCCACTAAACATATCGCTGCATTGGTGACTGCTTCCAGGATGTCTCTATCCAGGAAATCTGCAGGGCTGCTACCTAGAAGTTGGCACACGCCTTAATTTCCCACTACCACATTGACTTTGAGTCATGCCAGGATGCTGGTTTGGGGCCTCAGTTCTCCAATCCCCATTTCCAAAGTAGGGGTTTGTGCCTTACCTCCCCCCCCCCCCAACAGAGAATTGCTAGGAGTCTGCTACAGTGTGAATAAGTATACCATATCCACATCCCTAGAAATGAGGGTTACTCACTTGTAACCATGGTTCTAAGAGTGGTATGTGGTGCATATCAACACAACCCACCCCACCCGACCTCCTCTGGCAAGTGGTACACAGATCCCTGCTTCCAGCATGCAAGATCTGACACCATGAGGCAGAGCCAAGGAGGAGAACACCCAAGTGGGTGGGAGTAGCTTAGCTTGCAGACATTCTGGCTAGATTAAAAAGTAAAGGAAGACTGCTACAGTGTGGATGTGCACTATATACCACTACTAGAACTATGGTAACAGGTGAATAACCCTCATTTCTGTGACCCACCAACAGACATGGTTTGGATTAAGTCTTCTCTTTGGAGCTTGAGATTAACAATATTAAGATCAATCTGGTCAGTTGTTTGGATCACTGCAGAGTGAAGTTCTCATTCGGGGCCCACCCTCATAGTCCATCCCCAATGGAGATGTTTCACTACCACCCTATGATGGTGTTGTCCCCAGAAGGACTCCAGGCCATAATGAATCTCTCAGGTGTGATGGCTGTTCATGTGAGGGGATTGAAGGAAGCGGTGGTGGCCTATCACAGGGCCATTACCACTGACTTTGATTTGGTCATACTAGTACATAGATGACCCCAGGCTTCATGCTTGAGAATCCCCATGGTTTGATGGGGAGCTCAGGAAGCTGAAGTCTAGGGGTCAGAGAGTAGAGCATTGTTGAAGGAGATTGAGACCAATGAAAACAAACTGATTTTGAGGACGCACTATGGTGAGTACCAAAGGGCATTCTCCCATAAGAAGGCAGCATTTCTGTCAGGGAGATTGCTGCAGGGAGGAACTGAGCAGCTCAGCTCTTCCAGACTGTGGTCAGGCTACTCCATGCTGCCTATCTACAGCCAGTGTAAGCTAATTGCTCCACTAAGTGTGAAGAGCTTGCTTGGTTCTTCTCTTGACAGTGTATCTTCTGTGCAGGCTGGGATTACCCCAACCAGGTTGCTGCAACTCCGCAATGTCTGGCAGGTTGTGAACAGGTGCCCTCCTCTGCTCTCTAGGAAGAGTTTAGTTCAGTTTCAGTGTAAGAGGTTTGTGGTTTGATCTTAAGAGTTGTGGCCCACCTTTTGTGAACCGCAGCCAGGCCAGGCACACCTTTTTAGCAAGTTGTGTGGGGTGTCTGGGGCCAGTGTTCACCAAGATAACCAGCTGTTCCCTCTCCAAAGGGACCTTTCTGAGTGCATTGAAACATGGGCTGTTGAGGCCTCTTCTGAATAAAACATTTTTTGATCTGGACTGCTTGACAAATTGTAGACCCATCTTTAGCCTCCCCTTTTTTGGGAAAGATTATTGAGAAGATGATGGCATAGCAGCTTGAGGTGGACTTCATGAGCCTCTCTAGTCTGGATTTAGGTCTAGGCACAGTACAGATACCACATACTGTAGGTCATGTTGCATAATGATCTTCTCAGGGTGACAGAGAAGAATGGTCAGTTCTTGTCCTCCTCTGTCTCAGTTTTTGACACCGGGGACCATGAACCATTGTTGGACAGCCCCAGGTTTGGGTTTTTCCTCAGATATAGGATACAGAGAGTTGTGATGGGCAATTTCCCCTCACTTGGAGCCACTGCTCTGTGGTGTACCCTAGGTGTCGGTCCTCTCACTTGTGTTCTTCACAGTGTACATGCTACTCCTTGGAGGCATCATTAGATAATACAGGCTACATTTCCACTGCTATGCAAATGATACCCAGTTGTATCTGTTGTTTGTGACTAGGATGCCTGATGCAGTTGATGTACTGAATGTGTGCCTGCCTGAGGTTCAGGACTGGATGTTATCCAGCTGGCTCAGACTCAACACAGATAAGACAGAGGTATTAGTGATTGAGCCTGGTTGGAGGTGGGGTGTGGAGACCACCAAAGAGATGGCAAGCCTTGTGCTTGGTCCCTCTAGGTTGGTGGCCTCTGATAATGTGAAGAAACTGTATGAGAAGCAGGCAGTTGAGGCTCAGGTGTCAGCAGAAATTTGGAGTGGCTTTTACCGTCTCAGGAATATCACCTGAAATAAAGCCTTCATCCCTCAGAAGATCTGCCTTCACTGGTACACACATTTGTGACTTCCCAACTTGACTCCTGTAATGCTGTGTACCTCAGGGTTAGTGGAGGTATCCTACAATGCCTGCAGTTGATGCAGAATGCAGCGGCCAGGTTGCTGATGGACCTTCCCCGATCCTGTCATGTAACCCCGGTCCTGCATGAGCTGCACTGGCTGCCAGTAAAGTAGCATATCGCCTTCAAGGTCAGTTTCTTGACCTATAAAGCCCTACACAGATGTGGCCCTGGTAAAGTTAGAGACCTCCTGATCCCTTACTATACCTCCAACCACCTCCACTCCTCCGAAGTGGGCCTTCTGGCTGTTTCCAGGGTAAGGCTGAAGTCATCCGCCAAGTGAGCTTTCGAGGTAGCCAGCACAGCCCTATGGAACACACTTCCAAGATCTCTAAGGGAAGCCCCCTCTGTGGAAGCTTTTAAGAGGGGCCTGAAGACCTTTCTACTTCAGGAGGCTTTGGTATTTTGTAGCCTCTTGGAACTTTTTTGGGGTACTGCTTTTACTTTGATTATTTAGAATTACAGTATGTAAAGTAATTTGTTTTAAAGTTATATTATGTCATTTTGATTGATTTGCAGTAAATTTATGCAAGGCATTCTGAGCCCCTGGGAATGGGCACTGGATAAATAAAATTACTGCTACTACTGTTGAGGGTGCAGCCAGTCGCTCACCCTCCTGCCACCGTGGACACCAATAGCCTTTGCCTGCTTGCTTCCCTCTGTTTCTTAGCTAGTGAGCCGTACAGTTGGGTTAAATCTTGAGGACTACCGGAATCATTCAGAGCACCTTGAGCTCCCACCAATCAGGTGGCTCCTTACCCAGCCCAAGCGCACCAGTCAGGTGCAGTCTGTTCAGAGCAGGTTGCTTCTCTCACGTGGGGTCAGCATCGCGAGTGCAGCATGAGTGGGTCAACAGGAGTGGCAGTCCTCCAAGGATGTCACCAGAGGGAGTCACCGGGAGACTACGCCCAACTGTCTGCTCCTGCAGTTAACTCAAGTGCCCTGCAGTGAGAGTCACCACCACCTCGCATCCTGGTGACTCACTGCCATGCAGAGAGTCACCAGGATGCGAGGAGATGATGCCCAGTTTTCTGCTTCTGTGATTGGCTCTTTAAGTACCCTGCCTGAAACTGGTACTGCTGCAGTACTGTAACATAGAGAATAGTGGATGGGCAACTATGCACAATCAGTGTGTTGTGCCACGGAGGGGTTCTGATTCCCTGTGACTTTGAGAGCGAAGTTTAAGAGGTCCGAGGTGGCACAACACACTAGTTAGGCATAGAGTTGCCAGTCCACTATTTTTTATAGTCTGTGCGTGTGTGTGTGTGTGTGTGTGTGTGTGTGTGTGTGGTGTCCATAAAAGTCAAATAAAAGAGTGATCTTTTTTTTTTTTTAAATAGAAAAAAGAAATTTTGCTGCTGCGGCTAGTTCTGGGCTTTTAGGCTGGTTGCTAGGTCAGTGGTGTTGTTATGGGCCAGACATCCCTATGTTTATAGCATGGGTGTTCAATAGTTGTTAGTTGTGTTTGGGAGGGTTTTTTAAAAAGAAAACATGGTGATCATATTTCTCACAAAGCGAGAGGATTTACTTTGAGGAATCGTCCCATGGAATTGTTTGCTTTTGTAACTCATTTGAAATATCTGGTTGATACTGCATGTTTTTATCATATTTGGTTGATCCTGCATCTGCAGGATTTGTTTCAGACATGGCTGGTTCAAATGATTGTGCCGCCACCGCTGCCTCGAGTTTCTGTCTGGTTGATCCTGCCGTTTGTGTTGCCACAGGTGTTCAGCGCATGAAACCTCTAGAGGTTTTCAAAATGTTCAACCACAGTAGGGTACAATTACATTCATTGACCTTTTGAACTGTGATACAACAACATTTTGAAAGCCAGTGATTTCCATACACAACAAGCCCTCACAATACTCTGTAAAGCATTACAAATTAAAGGTGCTCCAAGTGTCTGCTAGCCTGTGTGTCTCAACCGTAAGTCATAATATTGTATACTGATCCAAAGCATGACTGTACTTGCCTTGTTAGCTAGCAGTGGGTTTACTATTGTTGCTATAATGTCTGCTAACCTATTTATTATTGCCTACACTGAAGTCTAGTCCTGAAAATTGACCCCTAGCTAAACTGGTCTGAGCAGCAAGCTAGTGCTGTGTTTACTGTTAGAAATGTACCTGCATCTTATCATAGGTGACCTCTTCCAGTGCCTTACCTTCACTGGGTCCCACCAAGGTTTTTTTTTTCTTGACTAGCATTTGTGAATGCTGTTTCTACCCACTGCTTTTGTGTAGTCCCTTAGTTACTCCCCAGTGATAATTTATTTAAATCTCCCCTTTGTAGTTTTGAGCAGCACTGTTCTGCTATTCCCTACTTCTACTGATGGACAGTACTGCCCGGCCCCCCAGCTGCCTAAGGGTACTACCTTGTCTCATATCTGTAACTTTCCTTACTCTAACATCTTCGTAGTTCAAGTATCTCATCCTAATCTGACCCCACTCCTGAATTCAAAATATTTATATTTACTACTGAAGCTTGTAAATAAGTACTACTTCTACTCCCATTATGGCTGCCCCATTACTGATGACATTTGTGGCCTATGGTACCATATCTTGATCACCTTAAACCTATCAGGTAATGTCGAATTGAACCCTGGTTCCCCCCCCCCTCCACTTCGTAGCTCTGACTCCAACTGGCTGTGTCTTAGGAGCCAAGCCAAAAATTGCCCACCTTAATATCCGAGGCCGCTTGGCTAACCATCTTGAGTTACAGGCCTGGGTATCCCAATACAAACCTGATATACTGTGTTTTCGGAATCCTGGCTCAAACCATCTATACCTGACTCAGCCTGCTCCTTCACAAATTACAGCCTAGTAAGATGTGATCACCCCTCCTCTAAAAGAGAAGGTAATGTAATAATCTATCATAAGAAACTCCTAAATCTTTCAGTATTACCTAGCTCTAAACTGTCCTCATGTGAGGCATTGCACTCTTTTCTGCTGCTGGGGGAACTAAGAAGACCCACATTATATATGTTATAATTCTCCCAGAAGTGGGGTGGCCAGCTTGATTGAACTTCTTAATCATGCTGCCTTCTCAATTGGTAATAATTAAATTATTCTACTTGGTGAACTTAGTCTTGACTGGTGTAATAAATCATCTAAATCTCTTGAGCCACTAGTGAATCAAACACCACCTGACCCAACATATCTCAGACCTGACCGGGGCTTTCTCCCACTTCAGGTAATTACACTTTGACAGACTGGATCCTTACTAGCAGAAAGGATAGGAGCACTGGGGCTGGAATCCACGCAGATGGAATCGGTGACCACTTCCCTGTTTATTGCAACTGGAGAGCTGAATCTCCCCTCTGCCCTCCTAAAGAAATCTCCCTCTGGGACTTCTCGATGCTTGACCCAACTGCAGTCTTCACTGTCCTGTCAAGGATTGACTAGTCACCTGAACCAGTGATGTTGCTTAGGCCCTAAATTATTTCATCCCATGTGTTAGTGCCCTCCAAGACCTGCATACCCCCTTGGTGAAATGCAGAGTCAGAGGTACGTCCATCAGGTGGCTGCAGAAGGACATTTATTATTTATTTTACAGTATTGGCCAGGAAGATGCACTTTGTCGAGGCATGTTATCAGGTGCCACAAGGACAGTTAGGTTAGTTTTGTTTAATTTTTGAAGCACCTCATATCTGATGCACCTTATACTAATTCCTGCTGTATCTTATGCTGTGTACTGTGTTCGTCTTACTACCTTATTCGTTTAGTTAGTTTGTTTACTGTTTGAGGCCAGGAAAGGTGCACTATGTCGAGGCTTATTTCCAGGTGCATCTTGGGAGCACAGGGAAGTTAACTGACTTGCTCATGGTCACACAGTATGCAAGTGGTGGCTGTAGGATTCAGACCTAGTTCTGCAGGTTTGCAGCTCGGTGCTCTTAACCACTATACTACACTGCCTTCCCTGCCCCTGCCACCTTCTCGCTGCACTGAAGGATAGGGACAAAAGCTCAGCCAAGTTTAAATCCTCACGTCTCCCATCTGACTGGGTCACTTGCTGGAATCTAAGGAATGCCTGCAAAAAGGCTATATGACTTGCCGAGAGCACCTACTATAAGGATTTGTTGCTGGATGCAGCAGGTGACTCTCAGAAGCTTTAGAATAACCATGTCTCAGGCTTGTCCAAATACCTGTCCTACTCCTGCTTAAGAATGTTAATTCTTTCAAGTGCCTTGGTATAAACCTTGATCCTTCTCTAGAGGCAGTATAGCGTGGTGGTTTAAGGCTCTGAGCTGCAAATCTAGAGACCTGGGTTTGAATTCCCACAGCCCCCACTTGCATACTGTGTGACCCTGAGCAAGTCACTTAACTTCCCTGTGCTCCCAGGTCGCACCTGTAAATAAGCTTTCAGCTTAGTGTGTTACTTCTTGTTAAACAATTTGGAGAAAAAAAATAAATTTTTCACTACACATCTCTTATTCCTGTAAAACTGTTAATAGCAAACTTGGCTTGGCCAATAGAACCAAGTACACCCTCACTCCCCAAACTATCATTGCTCAGGGTATTCTTCTTCCCAGCCTTTTCTAATGTCTATCACCTCCAAAGGAAGCTTCAACAAATGGGATATTACCTACAATAATGTATGTCATTTTGTCCTGGCCGCAAATGACTTGCCCATCACTGCAAACTTTACTCAGGGTTAAACTGGCTATTTCTTGAGGCACATTGTTCTTTTGCTACAGGTATCTTTATGGACAAACATTCTCTGGATAGGGGTACCTTCCTCCCTGGCCGCTTTATTGAAATACCCTGACCCAACTTATCTCCTCCAATCTGGCGACTTGTCTGTTCTACCTGTTCCTAGGTGTTCTACCAATATGGGTATGCAGGCCTTTTCTCACTTTGCACCTAATCACTGGAACTCCCTTCCTGCTGTGCTCTGGCACTCCCCCCTCTCATGCTTGTTTCAAAGGGGTTTTTATTGCCATCTAAAGACTTCTGCCTCATGTACCTGTTTCTTGCCTCCCTGAATTATATGCCTATTTCCAACATCTATTATAAATCAGTCATTACCTGACCTCTATCACTGGTTTACCCTCCTTCCTATGTTTGGGTGGTTTGTGCTGCCTGTTGTGTAAGATACATTATTTGTGCTAAGAATTTGTCTGCCACATTTGTTTAATTTTTGAAGCATCTCATATCTGATGCACCTTATACTTACTCCTGCTGTATCTTATGCTGTGTACTGTGTTCTCCTTACTATCATGTTCTTGTATTGTATTGCATTGCATCGTATTGTATTGTGATGCCATATATTTCCAATGTAGCTTTTTTTACTGTACTCCATTGTGCTTGTAACTGTACTCCTGTGTAGTGAATGAAAACAGGCATTATCTAATGAACATACACCCAGCAATCAAAAGCCAAAGAAAGAACCCCCAAATAAATGTTCATCCCCAATTTAGATTGTATCTGAATGAGTAGTAATGTTCAAACAAGAGCAAATCCAGATAAGATATAACTTTTGTAGGAAACCAAAGAGATAGCCCAAAGAAACCTCCAGTGTTAAAATTCCTAGTGATGAAATCCATTCTGTGTATCTGGAGCAGTGTGGAAATTTATTTCTTTCAAGATTCGGACATTACCTTTGAGCAAAGTGTAAACAACTGAGAACAAGAAAACAGAGGAGGGTGGAGCCCCAATGTAAGCAAACTACAAGGGTGAAACATTACTAACAGAGACATAAGCTATCTGGTAAGTGCAAAGAAACATGACAAGGACAAACATTGTAAGGCACACAGGTATGATTTACAACAGCCAAAAGCTAGGCACAAAGGTATACTCTTCAGTAGCAAGTACTCGGTAACCTGATCCACCACAATCCTCTCTAGGGCTTTAAAGAGAGGAGAGAGGATGGAGATCGGCCTATAGTTGGCAGAGTTGGACCAATCCCCACTTTTTAAAACTGGGATGACTAGGGCTAACTTCCAGGTCAAAGGGAACTTTGCCTGGGTAAGGGAGTTATTTAAAGAACCTGGTAATTTGGCTCAGTAGCTCTTCAAGTACTACTGCCACAAGCTTCATGTCTAAACTATCGCTACCTAGCCTTGTTTTCCCCAGCACCTTATGTACGTAGGTTCTGACTTCACTAATTATGACCTGTTTAAAATAGAATTTTGGACGGGATGGGTTATGTTGGTCTTGTGGAGGGGGAGGTTCTGAGCTGTTTAAATAGTCTGGTGGCAGGACAGCACTAAGATCCGAGAACGACAGGTTAAAGAATTCAGCTATGATGTACAGGTCAGTGGCAGGAGTCCCATTAATGGTGAGCATTGTGGGGTGTCTTCTGTCTTCCTTTCTAAGCAGGTCTTAACAACATCTTATGTTGTCCCAGAAGCATCTACCATCCCCCCAACTGCTGTTTAGCTTCTCTTTGTAATGCACTGTCTTGGCTTGCTGAATGAGCAGGGTGAACTTGTTTCTTGCTGCCCGGTAATTTTGCCAGTCACTGAGGTTGCCAGAATTTCTAGCCATATACCAGAGGTTATCCTGCTCCCTCATACAGTTGAGTAGGTCACGGGAGACCCAGTCATTGGAGGCTGCCCTTATCCTTCTCTTTCTCAGTGGTACAAAGGTATCACAAATACCATTGAAGGTGTCTACAGATAATTGCAGGGCCTGGTTGATGTCATCAGTAGCGTCAGTTGGAGACCAGTCAGTTTTAGCCAGGGCAGATTTAAATGCCCGGGTTGCCCCATGCTTGAGAACCCTGCTATGTACAGTGATGGGAGGTTCTGTCTTTTCTTTTGTCACCCAGGTGCAAGACACATGTGAATGATCACTGAGGCAGTCTGGGGGAACTGTGACATTTTTGTCTTATTAGGACATCTAGAAAGAATACAATCTAGGAGGGTTCCCTTACCCATGTTCCGGGTTAGCCTGGTGTGCTCAGAGACAATTTGGGTGAGATAATAGCTAGCAACATGATCTTTAAGATGGTCCGTATCTTTGCTGATCCAGTTTAGATTAAAATCCCCAGTAATGACAACCTGAGAGTTGTCCTTCAGCTTGGAGATGGTTTCCAGGGCAGGGCTGAGCCCTGATTTGGCTTTTTCCAGTGGCAGGTATACGGAGAAAACAGTGAGAGCCTTACTCTGTCTGCCCAGGAGAAGCTTAACAGCTAGCATTTCATAATCACTGGCGCCATCAGGAACAGGTAGCCTACTCCCTTTTAGCTCATCGTTTACATAGATGAGACAGCCTCTGCCTCATTTACCCAGCCTGTTGAGCTGAAAGATTTCAAAGCCCATTAAGGAAATTAATTTATCCTGAACCTTAGGTTTGAGCCAGGTTTCCATCAGGCAGATGATATCTGGGTTGTGCAGTCAAGTCTGTGCCTCCAGCTGCTCCATCTTGGGAAGCAGGCTACAGATATTCATAGCCATGATTTTCAACCCATTGCTATGCTTCTCCCTGGACTGGTTGTCACCAATTGGCCCTGGGTTAAGATGGACTTCCCCAGCCAGGAGCAACAGCCGAGGATGGCTAAACATGTCAGGGAGTGTACTTTCATTTTTAATTTGCAGTTTGAGTAGGATGGATTAGCCCTTGTGTGGTGGCATGACAGTTGAGCCAGAATTAGGGTACCACTACTGAGATGAAAGAGTGGCTCATGGGGGTGAAGGTGTGTCAGGTGAAGCTTAAAATGGGCAGTTGTGGAAGTGCTATGATTTAACCCTCATGCGCTGGAAGCAGTGGCCCCACATCCTGCTTCCATAGTGGAAACTTGGTGCAGAAAAAAAACAATCTGAGGGAGTATCGCTAACAGGAAGAGACCAGTGCACTGTGGTGTCCAAGTCCACATTTCAACATTCTGTACAAGGAGGTCACTTGTCAAATAGCAGGTGGTATGCAGGTGCAGCTTAGCGATGAGCCAAGCTACCCAAGTTCAGTTCTAATAAGGACAAGTGCCTCTGAGCATGAGGATTTCCATCAATAAATCAAAGGTCCAGTTTATGTCCTCATTCATCCCTTTGTCTATCCTCAGAGTCCCCATCTTATGGATCCAGTATACTTCCTGCCTCTCCAAGGCTATGTCTCAGTCCCCTTCCCCATGTTTATCTCCTTACATGCTCAAGGGCCCATATTTTCAGTGCTTTATGACTATGACCGGCTGTAGAATAATGTGACACTGGAGTGGCTGGGTCCTTCCCCCATTGCACTTTTGTGCTCACAGGTGTGTTTTTTTTTAATGGACATGTAGTTTAACCAACACAGAGATGGTCACAGGGACACTGCAGCAGGCAGATCACATAGCCACTGTGCTAGGTCAGATGGTCTTTAATGAATATCATCTTGTGTGTGTGTGTGTGTGTGTGTGTGTGTGGATTTTCATAGCATTCTTTCCTACCTGCATTGGAGCATTGACAACAGTGCTCACAGTGGTGCATACCCTTACCCAGGGAGTCGAGAAGATATTGCCACTGATTAGCTCCTGGGGTGGTGTGGACTGTGCTAACAAGTCCATGTTTCAGAGTAGGTTCTTTTTAGATGCAAAAATGTGGGGTCCCTGAAACCTAGGGGTTTGTTGTGCTGCCTTTAAGATGTGCCTGTGTCTAATGAGAATCAACTTAAATATTAATACATTTATTTGATAATGCTGTAGAAAAGAGTAGCATGTTTTGCAGCACTTTGTTTCTGTACTTTTTAATTAGTTCAGCCTTCCTCAACTCCTTGACCTCCCTTGCTGCTATTTTAACCTCCCTACAGAAATATCCACAATCCACAGTTATCTTTCATGTACACCACTTGCCTATTATAGTCATCCTCTATGCTGCAGATTCTGAAAGGTCTTGCACATACTGTGCTTTTGGTATTTTCCATTTCAGTATAGGTTCTGTGATGCTGTTGTTATGAAGCGTGGTGTTTGTCCATTTCTATATAACAAAATGTTGTAGATCACTAGATCCCAAAATGGGAGCCACTGTTTTTCACAAATCATAATATATGTAAGCGCCTCCCTACATATGTTCATATATTTCTCCAAAGTTTCAAGGGTCTCCATGTCACCTGTCTATAGCATAAAAATATCATAAATGTAGCACCACCAGGTAGCCACATGGTCCCAAAACCTGTTAGAAACATAGAAATTGATGGCAGATAAGGACTGCTAGGACCACCTAGTCTGCCCATTTTCCCTGCCTACTGTAAAAGCCGTAGACCTTACTTGATCTCTGGCTTTACCTCCTTGTTCCTATTGCTAGGGTTCCCCTATGTCTGTCCCATGCATGCTTGAATATCCCCACTGTGTTTGCCCCCACCACCTCTGTTGGGAGTCTATTCCATGCATACACCACCATTTCTGTGAAGAAATAATTCCTCCCACTACCCCTTAGTCTACCCCTTTCCAATCTCATGTCATGCCCCCTCATTCCTGGACATCTCCTTTTCTGAAAGATGCTACCCTCTAGTAACCTATTTATGCCTTTTAGATATTTGAAGGTTTCTTTCATATCTCCCCTGTCCCTTCTCTCTTCCAAGGTACACACATTGAGGTCTCTCAGTCTCTCCTCATATGACTTTTGGTGCAGGCTCTGCACCATCTTTGTTGCCCTTCTTTGAACTGCCTCCACCCTGTCCATGTCCTTACAGAGATGCAGCCTCCAGAACTAGACATCATATTCCAAATGAGGCCTTACCAATGATCTGTACAGTGGCATCACCATCATCTTCCTTCTGCTGGTGATGCCTCTCCCTGTGCACCCCAGCCTCCCACTCGCTTTCCCCACAGCCTTGACACATTGTTTGGCCACCTTTAGGTCATTAGATATGACTACCCCAACATCCGTTTCCTGTTTGGTGACCATCAGTTTCTCCCCCTCCATCATGTAATCCTCCCCTGTGTTCTTGCACCCCAGATGAATGATTTTGCACCTTTTCACATTAAATCTCAGCTGCCACATTCTGGACCATTCCTCCAGTTTACCTAGGTCCCTCCTCGTATTTTTCCCACCACTCCCGGAGTGTCCACCCTGTTGCAGATCTTAGTATCATCTGCAAAGAGGCATACCTTCCTCTCCAGTCCCTCCGCAATGTCACTTATAGACTGGGCCCAGGACCAATCCCTGTGGCATCCCTCTGGTCACCCTTCTTTCCTTAGATTGAGCACCATTTACCATGACCCTCCGTCTTTTATCACTCAATCAGTTCCTAACCCAGTTTACCAACTTGTGATCTACTCCCAGGCTGCCCAGCTTGTTCACAAGTCTTCTATGTGGAACAGTATCGAAGGCCTTACTGAAATCCAGGTAGGCCACTTCCACAGCTCCAAATGAGCCATGATCTTAGTCACCTAGTCAAAGAAATCAATTAAATTTGTTTGACATGATGTTCTTGCTGTGAATCCATGCTGTCTTGGATCCTGTGCTCTGCTGGCTTCAAGATGGTGTATTCTGTTGCATTCTTGGCCAAGAATTAATTCCTGCTCAAGCTACCACATAAATAAGTTAACATGAGCTGGGACCTTGGTGCTTCCCATAACTGACCCTCAATCTTATGGGTAAAATGTGTCCAAAGAGGTGAAGTAGTTGTGATGCAATACTATTTCTCTTAGTTGTATGACTAATTTAGCTCGAGGAAGTATACCTACAGTCCTGTTTCTAAGGGGTCATGCCAGAGATGCTAATAGCCCTGATCTGTAGCACACAGTGGCCATCCTGTTGCCAATCTCTGCATTATATGTGGAAGTCTGGCCTGACTGGATCCACAGTGGAGCTGGCTGTGCTGCACTACTGTTGAGCTCCAACATTCACGCCATGTAGGGGCATACATTCATGCCTGTGGGGAGTCCCATAGATTTGCATCCTATAGACACCGCATTGCTGAGCCACAGTGCAAAATATTCTGCCTGCAAGGTACGTATACATCTTGAGCCCTATATCTGGCATTAAAGTTATCTTTGCATGCACAAAGAGCTATCAGTGATGTCGTATACTCTAGGAGGTCAACAGCCTTCATGGTTGAGCTGCAGTGGTGGGCATGTGGTGGGGGCACGATATGTGCTAGTGATTCCACATGGCAGCATAGCAGACAGCACCAGCAGCCTGTAGATGGGACTGAATGTGCTCATGCAGGTGCTGTAACACCCACGGGACTATGCATAATATAACCTGCCATGGGACTCACTAGTGGTCGAGGTGAGGTATGCTGCCTTAGGGACAGCAGGCGGGAGCACATGGTGCACCAAATATGGCGCACCAAAATATGGCATCATGTGGCCAGGGCTTAGTCACCTTGCCTCCACTGTGCGAGCTGCGCACGCTGTGATGTGCTGGACACACAGTACTGCTGCCGTCAACACAGATACATGGGTCTCCCTGTGGATCCAGATCCACAGTGTCCCCTCTGCGTTTGCACAGGGGAGCCCATTGCCATATATGGTGGGTGTCAGTGGGCAGGCTATGGGTGGTTACAGGACCTTCCTTGCACATGGCACACAGCATGTGTACTTCAGGAGGTGCTGGCCTGTGGATATGGCAGACATCATCCGTGTTCACCAGTGCCCCACTACCCGGGTGCAGAGGGATCCTATACAATGCCTCCAGCTTTGGGATCGGACACTAAGTGCTATAAGTATGCCTTTAGACCATTTTCAAGATAGATAGAGGTGCAGAAATGATACACATGTGTTTTAATACATATTTTGAATATTTAAAACTGTTTTAAACTGTTTAAAGCCTTGTCTTTAGCCTGCTTGGAAAAATAAGGTCTACTCTGTTTAATGCCCTGTCCTGTCCCTCTCTCTCTTGGAAACCCAAGCTGCCTGTAACCACCCCAACTCCACCTGCTACTATTGAATCCTCTGTCCTCTCATGTTTTTCTGCTTAACCACCTGAGCATACCTGCTCACAATACTGGCCTGCCCGGCCATGAACGGAGCTCCAACCTGCCCCTCAGCCATTGGAAACGGGTACACAGGGACATGATTGGACCACATATGGTGTGCTGTGCAGTGCCGTACAATACTCAGCATTTGGTCCAACCCATCCTCCCACCCTTGACTAGCTTCACCTTGTTAGGATCAGTGGTCAAGTGAGAGTCTATCTCCTTGTGTTCCCATTTGCTCTTTCTCAGCCCTTCCCACTAGGTGTAGCTAAATGCCTACATTCCTTCCAAAATAGAACAGCAGCACTCTATCCAACTCCACAACCCAGCCTCATTCACCCTGGGTCTTCCTTGCTTCCTTAAGCAACTCCAACTCCAGCTCCGGCTCAAGCACATTCCTTTCTCTCCTGCCCTATACCCCCACACCCTTACTTCTAAATGGACCCTTACCTCACCTGCCTGCTGCCCCCCCTTCTTGTATCCTCCACACACACCCTGTGTACCCTCCTCTTCACAGTTTTCACCTAGGAAGCATCTCCTGCACTCTCTTCTCCTGTTGATCTCTGGTGACGTTCAACCTAACCCTGGCCCATCCTCCCCCAGCCCTCCCAGAAGGATCTTCATATTTTCCATGTAAAGCCTGGAGCCTCCTACCTAAAAGTCTGGCTTACTCAGCACCCAATAGATGTTCTCTGTGTCTCAGAGTCTTGGCTTTCCTCTTGCACACCTGAATCTCAGCTTGCTCTACCAGACTTCAAACTCTACCACCAGGACTGTGGCAAGTGGGGGAGCAGTGTCGCTATGCATGTCCATAGCTCTATCCCCTGCTCCACCTCTTTCCATAAAACAGTCCCCAAATCTTATGAGACCCTCCTTGTTCACCTCACCCTCCCATCCACAGTCCCTCTCTACATCTGCACTCTCTATGCAGCCCCTAAACCCCTCCTCTCATGCCTCAGTTCAAATGTCTCCCTCTCTTCGGATGGCAAACTACTCATAATGGAGGATTTCAACATTGATTGACTTTCCCACACCTCCTCTCACACTAGAACTTCTGTCGAGTAGTTCAATCTCTCTCTCAGCTGCTAAATGAACCAACCCATTACAACTCACATTCCACCAGTCATACTCTCCTTAAAGGGACACTGTCAACTTTTTGTGTATCATATTTTTAGGCAAAAACCCACATTTTATGATTGCTTACCATCTCTAAAATTCATTGATGTTGCTGGTTGTTTTCTCCGCCTCCTTGCTTATTAGAGCCGAAATGCATGGTAATGTATAACTATACCCAGCCTTGTTTTGCTTCAGATCATTGAACTACTCTTATTTCATACTTCCTAAGCATTAGAAACACCCTCAAATAGTGCAGCCACCCATGATACAACAGTCTCCTCTACTCCCACTGCATAATGAGTGGCTGGATTGTGTTGGGGATGTTCCTGAGTCCAGGAAAGATGCAGTGTGAGCTAGTCAAGAAATGTAAACAAACATGTTTTGATGTGGTAACACCAGTATGGTGGGCACTCAGTTTTCACTTTTTAAAAGAAAACAGGGATCTGAATCACTCTACCAGCTGTATCAACAGTCTCTTTAGAATATGAACAATCATAAAATGTGTTTTTTAAACTAGGGACACTTTGAGGCCTAAAGGGGTTGACAGTGTCCCTTTAATTGGATCCTTTTCTCCCACCTCCACAATATATCTGCTGCTGGAGTCCTAACTGATGCTATCAGTGATCACTGCTTCACTTATTGCATCAGAAAAGTTCACCTCCCCAAATCCGCCCCCCCCCCAAAAAAAAAATATCTAAACTACCACTCCACTCATAACCTGACTCCCTACCTTTTCCTGGCCGACCTAAATACAGCTGACTGGTCCCCGGTCTTCTCGGCGTCAGACGTAAACCAGGCCCTCGTACACTTCTCATCCATCCTGACTAGTATCTGGGACCTTCTTACCCCACTCTGCACCACTAGGGTGAAGTGCCACCACCTTCCCTGGATTTCCTCTAGTATCCTATCACTTTGCAAAGCTTGTGACAAAGCATGGTCACAATTTAAATCCTCTAAAGCCAATTCTGATCTTCACCACTATCGCAAGCTCAGAAACAACTGTACAAAAGCAATACGCAAAGCCAAATCAGAGTATTTCAGGTCCAACCTTTCATCCTGGCCGGACTCCTCATCCTTCTGCAGCAGTCAAATCCCTTATAAACCCTTCCAGCAAGGCAACTTACCCCTCACTCAAACTTCGTCTATGACCCAACCACTGTTGCTGATACTTTCAACAAGTTCTTCACGTCCTGCGCCCCCCTATTCCCCTCCCCTCTCCCACAGGTTTAGCCTCCCCCCACCACCCCACATGAAGTTTTCACACCTTCAGCACTCTAAACCCTCATAAGTCTAGCCCAGAGGGCCTCCACCCCAAACTCCTGTGCCTTTCAGCTCCAGCCATAGCCACCCCCCTCACTTACATCATCAACCTCTCTTTCTTCACCAGCACGGTCCCTCAGTAATGGAAACTGGCTAATGTAATTCTGTTATACAAAGGAGGCAACCCCTTGTCTAGAGGAAACTACTGCCCCATTTCCCTGCTCCGCTCTCTGGCAAAACTCCAGGAATCCCTATTTCTCTCCAAACTAGCAGACTTCCTCTCATCAATAAACTTTTTTTCAGACTATCAATCCGGTTTCCAGAAAAACCATTCCACCATCTCCTCCCTACTCAGAGTTTGACTCAGTCCTCACTGCAATGGATAAAGGCCACCTCACAGCTGCAATATTTATTGACCTTGCCAAGGCCTTTGATTCCATCTCTCATTCGCTCCCGCTCCAGAAACTGCACTCTGCTGGCCTTGCATCCTCCTCCAACCACTGGTTCAAATCTTACCTCTGTGACTGGCATCAGTCTGTCTTAGTAGGCAACTCTGCATTCCTCCCCCCATCCGATCAGGAGTTCCTCAGGGATCCATCCTCGGACCCATCCTTTTTTCAGTATTTATAAATTATCTTCCAACTGTTTGCTCACAATCTAACATGCACCTCTACACAGATGACACCATCATTTACATCTCTGGTCCCACCACCCCTGACTCAGTCCAGCTCCCATTCTAGTCTGATTTCAGCTATGTGCTAACATGGTTCCAAGACAACAGCCTAAAAGTGAACGCTACCAAAATCATCTCCATGATCTTTGAATCCCCAGAAAAACTGGCCAAACTCCTCTCCCCCCCCCCCCCAAGTTCACCACCTGGATAGCTCCACTCTTGATACCGTCACCTCCTACAAATACCCTGGCCTCTGGGTGGACCAACATCTTAATTATGCTGTCCATATTGTCTCCCTTTGCTCAAAACTGCACCTCAAACTAGGCGTGCTCTTTTGCAACAAACAAGCCATCCTCCTACATATTCACGTGACTTAATTCACAAGACCATCCTTCCAATTTTTGACTACGGGGACATTATCTATGCCTCAGCCTCTGCCACCTCCCTCTCCAAGCTCAACATCTTACTCGACTCTTTCTGTAGATTCACCACAAACTCCCACCACATACTCATCACTGCACTTCTCTCCTCTCTAAATCCCCTCCCCCAACAGATGACACATTCATCATTAACAATTACTGGGAAAGTTTTGGTTCAGCCTTCTCCCTAAGTACCTCTCCTCTCTCCTGTCCACTGCTGCCAACCCCTCCTACCCTCCTAGATCCTGGCATTCCTGCTCCTTCTCCATTCCACACCAGCGATCAGCAGCCGGAGTCTTCACTTTTTCTTTCCACCTACCTCTCCTCTGTAATCAACTGTCCCCTTCCCTCTGTGAATCTCCATCCCTCCTTGCTGTTAAATGCCAAATTAAGTTCATCTCTCCTCCCCCTGCACCTGTCGCCTCTCACCCTTCCCACCTCCCCTGCCCCACTCTACTCCTACCCCCTCCCTAATTCTCCTCATGCAGTATCCACCTTATAAGCCTGTTTCCTATTTAATACTTTTTAGCATCTTTGCTTCTGACAAGTTTTTACCTATCTAATGCATCATATTCTGTATCACATGTATGATTCCACAATCTAATTACTTAATGTAATTACCAAGCATCCTGTACTGCCTACACTTGTAAACTGTGAGTGGACGTGTTCTGAAATGTATATGTTTCCTCTGTATGTAATTGCTACCCATGTCCATGGGTCACACCTGAAAACCAGCTTCAGCTCAGTGTGCTTTTCCCAGTTACCAAATTTTAAATAAATAAATAAAATATATGGCACACTCTAGATCAGTGTCTGAGTTGTCTCCTTATAGGTGTTGAGTTCTTAATATAAGTTATCATACTTTTCAAAAAGGTAGTATGTGATAATTTATGTAGTTGAACAGAGGTTCCAGTGCTGATCCAGTACTTGATACTACTGGGGATGACAGGGCTATTCAGGATGGTTAGAGATGGCTCTCCCTTAAGTCATGGATCGGGAATAAGGAAGGGGGTCCAGCATTGAAATAATAATTGATCTTTGGGGACTGGGTGGGTCAGATGTTGGGGGGAGAAATTACTAAGGGCAGTACTGACACCCAGTACAGTGTCAGGAGCCAACCGGCATTTTGTTTTAAACTATGGGAAGATGTGGTGAGGTGGAGGGTGGGAGAGAACTGGGATTAGGGAGGAGATGGCCTAGGGACTAGCACTGGCCAACCGGGGAAGGGTAGCGGCTTTTAAAATATATTTATTTTTATTGCATACAGGCCCCCAGTACGAATCACAAGAATAGTGGAAATATTTTAGTATTCAATGCTAAATACTGTGGACCCCATTCTTCGAGAGATTCAGGAATTAGTATTTGGGATGTGCATACCCTTACTGTTTACAGTAATTGTTTAGAAATCATTCACTCTTTTTAATATTAACTAAAATGAACTAAAATAAATCTTGTGTTGTTCCTGCCTGATGCCCTTTAGGTATGCCCAGACATCCTCCAGGTCCTGAAATGCCTACCTACTATCCTTTGTCTCCAGGTGGAGTCGGACAGATTACCCCACCTATTGGATGGTAAGCATTCTTTGCCTCTGACTGAACAGCTTTTTTTAAAAACATAATTAAATTTGAATAACTGTGCTTTCACTCATGACAAACCAAAGCAGTGAGAAACAAATGGTGCAGTGAGTTTTGCCACGATAGCTTAATAGACATCCAAATGTACTGCTCTTTTCCACTGGCCTGTAAATGGAGATGCTGCTTTGGACGTGCTAAAACCAAATCTATAATTAAATTTTAGCTTTGAAGCCTTTACTTCCTTTGGTGAATTAATAATGTGACGATATCAGCAACTAGCAGGATTATACTTTTTTTATCATGTTTACTTTGGTCGTAATCAAAACTGTTATTTTTTTTTCCCCCAAAGAATTTGCTTAATATCCCTTTATGTTTTGTTTAAAAATAAAAGGGGGGGGGGCTTAATTTTTTTTAAGAAATGTAATTTTATTCCTAATTTCCTCCTCTATTCACCCTTCCTCATAATGCTGTATCATCACTATTGCATGCTTTGGATTAGGTGTTTTACCACTTCTGAGGGACTCCACAGTTATGCTTCCAGCTCTGCTCTAGAATGGCATTTTAGATGATAACACCCACCCACAAATCCAGAGAAACTGTATGCCCCTTCAGCTGGGACCCTCCTCCAGAAAAACTAAAGCAGTCTCCCACTGTTTCAATTCATTTTGGGAGGTCTGGTAAATGGAGCACTCTCCAGAGCTGGCACCACTGCCACTTCCTAAAGTGACCACAACAGCGGGGCACAGTTGGGCAAAAACATGGGCAGCCTTCATTAGTATGTCCCATTCATGATATGCCCAGCAACACTGGCTATATCAGTCAACCTGAGATTAAAGTCAGAAAATCCTCTAACATGCCCAGGCCTCCGGCATGGCAGTGTAAAGTAAAGCTTACTATTGCTGCTATGGCGCTGAACCACTGAGGTAAGATGGGGAAGTACATGGCACTTCACTCCCCTTAGCCTTGGACCATTTATGAAACTGATTTTGATTGACATCATAAGTAAATACTCGGAGTTGAAATAGAATGCCTGGGAGAAATCTGGAGATAACTTGGCCTCAGATTCCAAGAAGTTTCTGACACTGGTTGTTTTCTTCCTCATAGAGCCACAGTGATGACTTAATGACTTGGAGCCTTTGAAAATGGGCATTTATGTTACAAAGGTCTTTCCCAATTAATAAAACAAATGAAACGTCCATGAAATGTATGGATCCCACTGCCCAGTCCCAGTAAACTATGGTTACAACTTATTCTCATAATATTGAATTCTGCAGCTGCCTGGAAGACAGGAGATCAGCTCAATGGACCCTTGCTCTTTAAGATTTTTGGAACTATAGCACACTTGTAGGAGCACTAGGTGATGGCAAGATTCTACCCAATATTAAATGAGCAAGGCCTTCCTGATTGTAGGACTCCTTTCACTCTAAGGTGAGAAAGAATCGCTCTGCATGAATGTAAGCCTTAGGATGAGAAATTTCTGATGTAGATCTCCTCCCAAGAACCCAGGGCACAACCCATGTTGAACACTTATGAATCTTTCATATGGTGTTTTTCTGTAAATGTTTGCATCTTGCACCATCAACCAGCTTTGGCCTCAGTCTCCTCTGAACATAGATGATTTTTCTGTTGTTGTTGGTGTTTTCTAAGAAAACATATTATCTTCCTATATTTACTGAGAAGTAGAAAACCACCATTTTTGTGTTATAACACTAACAGTCAGCACTGGAATATAAACAAAATAACCTGGGTGACTCTTCTGTGCAAAACAAGTGGAAGACCACAACAGGGGTAATGGCTGTTCTGAACTGTGTTGTATGTACAAAACAAAGTCTGTGTTGTGTGTAAAGTTAAAAATGCCTATTTATTCCTGTCTAAAACAGATTGACAATGAGCCTTAAATGATTCCATCACCTGTTTAGTAACAGAAATAGGTTCTTTTGTTAAGATAGCTGCTACCGAGACTACTTCGTCTCCTGCTGTTTTCAGTTTAGATCTTGAGGCCACCAGTAGCACTCCTTCAGAAGAGTGTAACTATCATGGGAGAGGACATAGAGAACAGAAGGTTGTTTTTTTTTTATTTAGAGAATTCTCCATAATACACAAACGCGCACGCACACACACACACACACTGTAGTGCTCAATAAAGACAGTGATGCTAAGCATTATTTTTGCAAGAGCATCGGATGTGTAGCTGCCCTGGTGCTTCATGGAGTGCTGTCTCTTCAAAGTTATTCCAAATAAAACTTTTGGCATCACTGATTTAATAAGTACTCTAGTAATTTTGCCTTACTTTGAGCCCAGTTTGCTAGAGGCACCATTCTTGTGCGCTTATGCATTAACCCTGTGCTTCCAATCTGAGAACTTTCCCCCTCAATCAGAATTGCATCTTTTTGAGCACGTGGACCCTTGTCCTTTATTTTTTAACGTTTAAAAAACTTTATTAGTCTTGGTTGAGAAAAGATACATAGAACATGAAGGATACATACATATATATGCATATTACATGTCAATATCCAGGACAAGAGAAGGAAAAATATCCATTGATTTTGCAAGTTTCTCAACCAACTGACAACTATAATGATACCTCCCCCCCTTATTCTTTATGATAATGCTGTGGAACTTTGAGAGCTAGTTATAGCCCCACAGTACAAGGTCTTCGCTTTTGGATACTGCGTAGACCGTGCATGACTGGTGGCCATTTTTACATTCCTTGTAAAGGCAAGCAATACTTGGTTTGTCATGTAAAATGATAGCAGAGTCATTATGAATTAGCTGAAGAAAAGCTTTGAAATCAAGCTGAATTAAATACCTTAAAGAAAGTTTTATTGACTAAGGTGTAATAATGAGCCTGAAAAAAAGTTGTACATTTAATGTTCCATTCACATGATCATTATAATGCTTCTTACCTTAAATTATAAAACATATTAATTTCATTTTTTTTATTTTTTTAATTTTTTACTTCCTATGGTTGATGGGTTGCTTTCCTCTGTGATCTCAGGCAAGGTCAGCCTGTGTATCCAATCACAGGTGGATTCAGGCAGCCATACCCATCTACACTCTCAGTCGACACTTCCATGTCCAGGTAGGTACAGGAGGTGAATGACTGGCGAGCAGCTACTGGCTTTACAGGGCAAGCTGCTGTCCTGCTTCATATCTTGGCAATGCCTCTGCTTGTCTTCCAAGTCCCAGTTCCAAGGAAAGGGGAAGCAAAAATGCCTGTCTCGCACAACAATGGTAATCAGTCTTGTCCTGACACTGGCTGGGGGAGTCTCCTTCCTGCTGGCCTTCACTGGCTTTTTGTAGTATGTTAAAACAATGAATATTTTTTTAATGGATTTTTTATTCGGCTATTAAGCAAGGGTCTGTGTACTCTCTTAAGCCTCTAAGTCACATATGGCACACAGGTTTAAAAAAAAAAGTAATGATTTTCAACAACAATGAAATTCTAATGACCTTGGAAATAGTTTAAAAAAAAAAGGAAGGAAGAAAGAAATCCATTAGTTCCCATTGATCCTGATAACTTACAGCTGCGGTAAAGTGCTGTATCAACATTCAGAAAAAATGGAGGTTCGTCAGTGGTTACGTTATGAAAATAGCTTTGTAATTTTTCCAGAAGCCAGGAATAATAATAACTGGACAAAAATGAAAACTATAACTGTATAAATCTTGCTGTGTGAACCAGACACTTAAACCTGCTTATCACTTGCTAGCTACGCTGAGTGGGACCTGCCCTATCACACACGATAGCTACCGTGTGATGCTTCTGCGCTTTTGGAAATCAGTGCTGCTGCATCCCATGTGCTTGGTGTACAGACCATTTTGGTCAGTGTTTACTTTCTATGTGTTTCTCTAGAACTGCTGACTGGTAGGTGGCCAAGGCCTTTCTTGGCAGAAGGTTTATGTGGCTGTTCCCTTTTTGCTCAATTCCTTTTTAAATGAACTGTTGACATGTTTTCCAGTGAGGGGAAGTAGAGGTGGGAGGTACATGATACTAACAAGAAAGACAGTACCTGTTCGAAGGTGCAAGTCAAACTTTGATTAAGGCAGATTGAAACAGAGACCCGCTTCTTTACCCCTCTACTGCTAAGCTGTCTAAATTAGTATTTTTACAGATGGGCTGTTCTTGACCCTTTTGCATTTACTTAAGAGCCCTGCATAAAGCATTTAGGATTCTGACATAAATGTCAAACATATCTCAAGGACATTTTGAAAGGATTTATGTTGACTACTTGGCAGTTCCCCTTCCCCTTGTGTTGGCACTGGTGGTGGATATTCAAGGGTGCTTATTACAGGCTTTGCAAATGATGTATTGTTTTCATGTTCTGACACGTGCATTACTTTTGTGTGCAGGTGTATGGCTATGTAGTCTACATTATTACATGGATACCCAGTGTGGCTATGTAGTCTACATTATTACATGGATACCAAGTGTTCGCAGCTTAATGAGCAGGTTTGTTAAGTGAAGCTCATGGTATGCTGTTGGGAGATAAATGTTCTGAATATGTTTTTAAACATAACATCTACTGCAAAGATTGTCAATTATTATAGGTCATGATTTTGGCAGAGTGGCTATGTTCTCCCCCCTCCTCAATTATAGGAGTCATGCCTGCTGGACTGATTTATTTCAGCGAGAAGGGTGGGCAAGTGGTAACCAGTGCCAGTGCTACTCTGTAGCTGTCTCACAGGAGTGTGTGAAAGCTTGACAGTCCACACGCTCCCTTCTCAGGAGTTGTAAACCTCCCCTCCATGGCACAGCTAATGCCCTGCTGGTTATATGCCGGTACATATGTGCCTTCTTGTTGTAAGGCCAGGTCTCCCAGATGAGGACACAAAGCCCTGCCACTGGGCTACTAACAGATCAGGCCAATCAGAGGGACACTATCACCCTTTTTTGTATCATATGATTTATAATTGAAACCCCACATTTTATGATTGCTTACCATCTCTAAAATTAATTGAAGTTGCTGGTTGTTTCATCTGCTTTCATTCTTAATAGAATGGAAATGCATGCCAATGATGTAATTATACCCAACCTTGTTTTGTGTCAAATCCTTGACCAACTCTTACTGCATACTTCCTGAACTTTAGGAACACAACAGTGCAGCCATTTATAATCCGGTAGTCTCTTCTCCTCCAACTGCATCATGAGTGGCTATATTGTGTGTGTGTGTGCTTGTGTTTGTGTGGGGGGTGGTTCCCAACTAAGGGGAAGATGCAGTGGGAGTTGATCAAGGACTGTAAACAAACAGGTTTTTGTGTGGTAACACCAGTGTGGTGGACAGTCTGTTTTTTCTTTTAAAAAGAAAAAAAGGGAAACAGGCCTGTCGGCACAGTGGTAATGCTGCTACTCACAACACCAGCAACCTGGGTTTGGGCATGAGCCTGGGTCACTGGGGGCTGGCCAGGGAGAGGAGGATAGAGCAGCCCAAAAGATGCTCTCCTCCTCCAGGGAGGGAGGGTTCCATTCTCCACTGCAACACTGCCACCTGGGTGACCACAGGTGGCAGTGTAGCTGGAGATGGATGTGGGGGGGGGGAACGTTACATACACCGGCATATAGAAGCACACACAATGTGCACATGCACACCTTGATGTCCTGCAGGTGATGTCCCCAGGAGCAGTAATGGGATAACACCATGACCCCAGCACCTTCACAATGAAGATGGCCCTTCTACACCCAGGTCCCCCGCCTCACCAGCAAAAGCCATGTCTGACAAAACTTAATGTTCCAGGGACCCCCCGACCCTGCCTGGGAGGCAAAGCTAAGGCTCTGTATAGGTAGGTGACCATGGCTGGGAGGTCTCAGGAATCTAGAGGTGCCCAGAGATCTTGAGAGGTGGAGGGTTGGTGTGAAGGGGTAAAAAGAAAAAATCAAAATTATACTACCAGCAACATCAGCTGTCTCTACAGAATGTGACCAGTCATAACATGTGTTTTTTTAAACCAGAGACACATTGAGACCTAAGGGAGTTGACACTGTCTTACGTAGTATTGCTCAGATACTACCCAGCAGAATCAGATACCACTGGATACTATCGACTGTCCAAGATGCCAGATGGCATTGAATACCATAGCTATCTGACTGCTGGATCCTATCACCTTGGATCCAATCAGATAGCAACTATCTGAAGTAACTATTTGGGATTCAAAGCAGACATCCAACCTCTGATTACATGATCCAACCTTGGCTCTCACCATCAGAATCTGAGATCCAAATTCCATATGGTGTCTGATTGAATCTTGTATCCAGATATGGGTATATGAACTAGCCATTGGGATTCCATTCAGATAGTCAAAAGCACATACCATCTTTAGATGTACTTGATTTGTTTAATAATGCAAGATCATTATTCAGCACAAAGGCACCACTATAGGTGTCCTAAAGGCATCTTTTTCCCTTCCTAATGGTGATGTTTCCTCTTCCTCCTTGTTCTTTTTAGGTTCTCGCATCACATGATGCCTGGCACGCCAGGTCCACACACAACTGGAATTCCTCACCCTGCTATTGTTACACCTCAAATCAAACAGGAGCATCCGCACAGTGACAATGACCTAATGCATATGTAAGTTACTGTCTTTTGGAACTGCACATTTTTGCTTTGGTCTCTGGTTTGTAGCAGTATGTGCAAAACTTAGCCTGTGAACAAATGAACAGTTCTAAGTACCGAGGCATGATTAGGGGTTGGGTTACTGTCAGGTAATCAAACAGTAGGAGGGTAACGAGGCACAAGGCGGAAGCCAAATACCTTATGTCCCTAGGGTTAAATTAAGGAAGGTAACCTAACCCCTGAAGTGTCTCAATTGTATTATTAAACTGAACTGTTTTTGTCTTTTTTTTTTTTTAAACAAATGTATTTATAACTTGAATATTGTACATTGAGGGTTTCCAGTTTTTGTGTTGGTGTCCAGCTTCAAACCATGCATCTGCTAAAGTACTAGATCCTAGAGGGGGGTGCACTGACCCCACAATCGTAGTTTCTAATCAAGGTGCTTTGCCTGGTGTCAAGCCAGAACACATACAGTAAAATGTAAAAAAAAAAAAAGAAAACAAATATTCATTTACAGCTACCTCAAAAAAATCTTTTTTCCTTTTCCTTTTTACTGTCTGGGGTACAGTTGAGTACACCAGCCAAAACACCTTGACTACAAACTAGTACCATTTGAGGGTGTTCCGTTGTTACCATAATCCTTTATAGAATACAGTCATCCAATCTGAATGCTCCATTTTCTGCTGTTTTGTGATTTTAAATGTATAATTGAGGTTGCCCTTTTGAATATGAAAAAAGAGAATATTGATTTTAAAGAGTTGCCACTTTGTGTAGATGGGAGAAGAACTGCAAACAATTCAGAGGTTCTGAAATGTGAAAAGCTGTGTACAGTCCTGAAAGTTAGTGTCGGAACATTCAAAACCTTGCAGTTTTTGTTGGTTTTAACTACAAAAATTATGTTAAACTTAATTTTAACCATTAAACTGTTGCCAGTGGCTAGAATTGATGCTAAGGTTACAGGTTTGTTGAATCGGGGTGGTTGGGGTGCCTGTAGATTATACTGTTCTGCAGGGCCTGAGAAGACAGGATCTGTCCCCTGAAGTATTTTCAGTATTTGAGTGCTATCCAGCCATCTGCCTCAGTAGATTAGAAAACAGGGTGGGGATACAGGTGAAGAGTGATGAAAGATACTGTAGGGGTTTGGGAGTTGATGCTGTTTTGGAGGACTGTGTGCTAACAGCAGTCCTTAACAGCAACAAACGAACACACTTCAGGTTGCTCATTGACGGTCTAATGGATAAGTGCGTTTGCTTACCAAAAAAAGGCCTGACTTTATACTTCTGCTTAAAAATTGAGATTGTAACTTTTGAGAAAAGTTTGGAAAATATTTGGACTCAATTCCTTTTTTTTCTTCATTACCAGGTTCGTATACATAGAAACAGGATCCTTGTCCTCTACAGTTAATCTACTCCCTCTTTTGCTGATGTCATAATCCTGTGTGAGACACATCAGAATAATTTTCACAACAATGATGTGGGATGTCACACACAGAGGATTATGATTTCAGCGAAAGGTTCAGCAGCGGAAGCGGATGAACTCCAGGGGACAAGGATCTTGTTTCCATACAAATTAACCTAGCAATGAAGGGCGAAGGGAAGAGAAATATAAGCACTATATAAGGTACATTGTGTTTTAAATATTACTGTTTTTTAATGCTCTTAAAAGTGGCAAAACTTACTATATGTTAATTTCAGTAATTAAAGACATAAAACACACCACACAGAGGGTGATAATTAAAAACATTAATCCCACCACACACACACACACACATGGAACAAGTCTTAAGATGCTCTTATTTTGTGAGGTTTGATTGGTTTCAAGCTAAGAAGAGGAGCACCGTAAACGTATACAGTAAAAGAAGATACTGGCAGACAATGATGCAAGGTCATAGACATTTGAATGTTGTGGCATTTAGTCAGAAGCTAAATTAGGAGTCAAATGGAGATCCAGACTCTGTGATATGATGCTCACTCTATTATCCTTTAGCTCCCAATTCCATTGAAGCCCATGATAAGTGCCCTGATTATAGCTCCTCATTTCACCATAAAACCTAAAATTGCTCAGCTCCTAGGAAAGGTTTTATATAGAGTGTCCAGTGTAACTTAATCCTTTCCTGGGATCTGTCAAGTCTTGCTTTCTCAGAACGGATGGCTGGCATTCTTGAGTACTATGATGCTAAATGCTATCATGTGGGCATCAGACTACAGCCAAGACAATTAAGGGGGACACGACATTCTATAGGTACATTAGTGAAAGGAGGAAAACAAGCGGAGGGATAATAAATAACCAAAATTCAGCACCGTTGCAGGGAACAAAATGATTTGTTTAACTAGAAGAGCTGCTTGCTCCTGAATGGACCAGCTGCAAGTGGGAACATTTTTGCCCACCCCCACTCTTAATTAAATACACAATATACAGAGGAAGTACTTGGTGTGCAACAGAGACAGTGCAATTTAGAACTTGTACATTCTGCTGTGCGTGGTGATAAATAAGTCTGTGTTTAAGTTTACTGCTTTATCTTGAAGCTATCCATTTTTTTATATAGAAAGGTGTTTATATTTTATTTATTTATTTATTACATTTTGGTGACTGGGTAGGCCCACTGAGCCCCGAAGGTCCCTTTTTCAGGGGCGACCCAGGAGAACAATACTAGTTATGAGAATGAACAAGGACATAAGGAACATTTGAGGCATTGTGAGTTACATCATGAGGTGGTTACAGTAAAGAAAAATAGTGGATGCAGGCATGGTAAAAGAAAAGCAGTGGATACAGGCATGGCTTACAGGCACGGTAAAAGAAAAGCAGTGGATGCAGGCATGGGTACAGGCATGGTTATCATCATGACATGTAAGCAACTGGTAGTACTTTGCATATAGTTTATTCAGAGGTTACACGTGGCCTCTGGCGAGCAGTCTGTATAAGGCAAGTAGTAGGAAGGTTTATAGGTATAGGAAGAAGCATCTCATACACTGTTACAGGTTTTGCTATGTCTGCTATTTGCCTTGTTATCTTGAAGCTAATTATCTCTATATTGGTAATAGTGTTCTTCATAGGAATTTGTCTTTTAAGGGATGAAATGTGTTTTTTTCCATATTACAGGTTTTGCTATATCTGCTAAATCAGATTTGGCTTCTGACACTTGAGTTTACTCCTCATCTTACCCTTAGGTCACTGTCTGTGCAAACAGCTCTTTACTTTGTTTATCCAACCTACTTGTCTCACCTACTCCCAATCAGTGGGACAATATGAAGCCCATATTCAAACTAATACCTACCTTCTTGAGGGTATTCAAAAGTCTTAAATGGAGAATTGCCCCTGGTCTAAAATGCCCCATGTGGTGCTAGCTCACCTCATTGGCCATGCTGTTATTAATTGCTACAGGGGACATCGAGCCAAATCCAGGTCCTCCCACATATCCACCTTCTAGACTCTGCCCACCTCCCTGGGCAGGTACCAAAGGACTCGATATTGAGCATATCAACAATAGGAGCTTGCTACCTAATCTGACTGAACTAACTACATGGGTTCATCACCACCAGCCTGACATACTGGGGCTCACTGAGACCTGGCTTAAGCTCGCCATACCTGACAATGTGTGTGCCCTACCTGGATATACATGTGTTTGTCAAGACAGACTGAAGTCTGAATGGGGTGGCCATACTCTATTCTGTTTCAAGAAGCACCTGAATGCATCCTTGATGCCTCGCTGCTCACCAAAGGCTGGCATAGATCTTAAATATTGTCAGTTTAAACCCCAGCTAGGACAGCCAAAAATTCTGCATGTTTTCTGTGTCTATATACCCCATCTGGCAGTATCGGAGCATGAGAACATTTGCCCGACAAAGCAACTGTTCAGATCAAGGGCAACAAATTC
Organism: Neoceratodus forsteri; assembly: GCA_016271365.2. Lineage (NCBI taxonomy): Eukaryota > Metazoa > Chordata > Ceratodontiformes > Ceratodontidae > Neoceratodus > Neoceratodus forsteri. Next base: position 440,711,138 of record CM057453.1, read on the forward strand.
ATTATGCTAGGGGACTTCAACACTGATTGGTTAGGCAATCAAAGGACACCAGCTGAACATCACCTTAATAAATTAAGTGCTAATCAGATCTTCAAAGAACCTACCAGGCTGACGAAGGGTGGGACCACAGCTACATTAATGGACTGGATAATTACACCTAGAAATATTAGAATTTCGTGCTCTGGTATTCTCCCTGATTCTATCAGCAACCATTTATTTATTTATTACACATATCGGAATTACAACCCTTTGAGTCAAGGACTCGTTTCCAAAGGCTCCACGTTGGTTCCAGTGGATTCAACACATAGACAGCAACACACATGCAATATGATAGACAGGAGGTTACAGAAGTTTTTTGTTACATACCACACACTTACTGTATACAGTCAGCAAAAATTCAGTCTCTTCCCCCAAGGCTAATAAGGTTCTGCGACTAAAAACTTGACAACATGGCATTCAAGTCTGACCTTGCTGAGTTGGACAGGGCATACCTCTGGGCCACTCCTAGGGTCATACTGTGTGATCCTGAGCAAGTCAATTAACTTCCTTGTGCTCCCAAGTCGCACCTGTAAAAAAGCTTTCAGCTTAGTGTCTCTCTCCTGGTTTTAAAAAAAAAACTTGACAGTTTAGGATGCCATTGCATTCTTTAATTTGGCATTTCAGGAACTATAGGACAAGTATGTACCAGTCACAACCAGGAGAATCTGAGATCTTGCCAACAAATGGATTGATAGAACAGTGCTTTCAATGATGAAAGCAAGGGACAAGCAATGGGAACTCCACTGTACCCCTTGAACTAAACGTAAATGGCATAAATTGTAACAATCCCTCCACCTTAGCGAATGCATTTAATGCTCAGTTCTGCTATCTGTCTATGTACACTAAACCTAACTCTAGTGGAAGCCTTACCCCACAATCACATGACAGTCATGCTATACATCCTCCCTTCTACTTCAAAGCAATTAAAATATCTGAAGTATGAAAATTGCTTAAAAGCATCCCTGAGTCTAAAACGGCTGACTCTGATGGGCTTCAGCCTAAACTGCTCTGACTTGCTACATGGGAAATAGCACCTGCTGTTACCAGACTGTTCAGCCTCTCACTCGTGAGTGGAGAGGTCCCCTCTGCATGGAAGTTCTCATATTGTCCTAGTCTTTAAGAAAGGAGATCCTAAAACTATCAGTAACTACAGGCCTATATCAATCTTGCCGGTGCTAAACAAGATTTTGGAAAAAGTGGTAGCTACCCAACTAACTGAACACTTAACCAAATTTAGCCTACTGTCACCCCACCAACATGGATTTAGAAGTGGTCACAGTACAACCAGTGCCTTGCTAACACTTACTAACTGCATTGCATCAGCCACGGGTAGAGGGGAATATAAAGGCACTGTTTATAGACCTAACCAAGGCATTCAGTCTTGTGGACCACGGTATGCTCACACCCAAGTTAAAGGATCTAGGACTGGTGCCCCCTATTCTTCAGTGGTTTGCCAGATATCTCCACCAGAGGCAACAATGTGTGAAACTATGAACTACTTTCTCTGAGCCTATCTGGGTACCTCAAGGCTCCATATTGTGACCCCTCCTGTTCTCAAACCTTATCAATAGTCTACATGAGTGTCTGAAACACTGTACACCTATACTGTACATGGATGATCTTGCGCTATCGGCTCCAAAAATATAAGCAACATAAACGAGAAGTTGTCTCATGATTTGCAAGGGATTCAAACCTGGCTGAAACAAAACAGGCTGATCATAAATGTGGCTGAGACGCGAGCCATGCTATTTGGCTTTCCCATCAAAATAAGGAAATGCTAAGCCCCTCTTCAGATTGCTTGTCTAGATGGGACTTTACTGAATGTAGTACAGTCCTTCAACTAGCCTGGACCCCACACTTGACTTTAACCTGCATATATTGAAAACATGTAAAGCAGTTCATTCTAAATGGAGCATATCACACAGGATTAGGAACCACCTTACTAGCCATGCCTGCCTGTCAATTGCATGGGCCATACTGCTCACCAAACTCATGTACAATGTTGCAGTATATGCACCCTCGGCATCTAAGCTTGTACTGAGGCAGTAGGATGTCACTTACAACAGAATATGTCGATTTGTGCTCCCTGACAGCAGATTTGTACATCACTGTAGACTATATGAGAAGTTAATATATTGTAGACTGTGCTTCCTAGTGCATGGTCTCGCAACACTTCAGGGGTAGCCAATTTAAATAAAGAGCAACCGCAACAACTCACTATGTGGCTGTGGCCACATTACAGTCTGTACCTACTAAGATCCTCAGATTGTGGTCTGTTTGAGGTACCTAAGTTGAGAACTAACCTTGGGTCTGCAGCTTTTCAGTACTTTGCTCCCAAATTATGGAACAATATCCTAGCTGAGATTCAGGATTGCACCACTGCAGGGAGTTTTAAAAATCCCTTCATAAGCACCTGCTAGGTACATACAAATGTAAATGTCCCCCCAAGAGGTGAACTGGGTATTGGGGCCCACTACTATTCTTTAGTCTGCTTGCCACTATGACATTAGTATTCCAACTGTTTTTACCAACAGTTTATAATGATTGGTTATGCTCTCTTGCCCTGTGTCCATCTCTCCCTTTCGTATCTAGCACTTTGTCTGTTGTAGGTGATACTCACCTTATGACACACCTGCTTACTGTCCTTAAATGTTTGCATTTTGTCTGTTTGCTTTTATCTGAGTATTTGTTATACTTTGCTGTATACTGTAAACTGTTCTGGTGTTGCATCACCTATGTTGCAACGCTCCCGGGTCATACTTGAAAACCGGCAGCTTCTGCTTATTGTACCTACCTGGTTAACAAAAATTAAATAAATAATTAGGCTGAAAGGGTAGGGGGGATTCACACAGAGGAGGACTGTCAAAAAGTGGACATACTAGACAAGTAGTTTTGCTCTGTATTCAAAGAGGAGGGGGCAGGGACAGGCCAGAGAAGCAGAACAGGGGCAGAAGGGTAGACACCAGCCCCTTTATGGAGGAAAGAATCCTGAGCAAGCTAAAGAAGCTAAGGGTGGACAAGGCAATGGGCCTGGATGCAGTGCACCCCAGGGTGCTGAGGGAACTCTGGGAAAAGTTGGCTGCAGCCCTCATGGCACTGTTTAACTTATCGCTAGAGACAGGGGAAGTGCCAGATGACCAGAAGGTTCCACTCCACAAAGGTGGTGATAAGGAAGAGGTTGAAAATTACAGGCTGGTTAGCCTGACTTCAGTGGTTGGCAAAATAATGGAATCACTGCTGAAGGAAAGGTTAGTAGACTACTTTGACATGAGTGGCCTGCTGGACCCAGGACAACATGGATTCACCAGAGGAAGGTCCTGCCAGACAAATCTAATAGAGCTTTTTGACTGGGTAACTAAGATAGTGACCAGGCTGGAGCGGTGGACATGGTCTATCTGGACTTCAGAAAGGCTTTCAGCACCATCCCACATAGAAGGCTGATACACAAACTACACAACCTAGAGGTGGATCCTAAAATAGTACTGTGGGTGGAGAACTAGCTTACTAGCAGGAGTCAAAGGGTGGTGGTAAATGGGGAGCACTCTGGCAGGGAAGAGGACATGAGTGAGGTGCCACAGGGGTTGGTGTTTGGACCAGTCTTCTTCAGTGTCTTTATTGGTGACATTGTAGAGGGGCTGAAGGGGAAGATATGACTATTTGCGGATGACACAAAGGTATACAATAGAGTGGACAAGCCAGGGGGACTGAAAAGATGAGGGAAGACCTTAAAAGACTGGCAGAATGTTCTGAAGCATGACAGCTAGGAATCAGTGCAAAGAAGTGCAGGATCATGCACACAGGGCATAAGAACCCAGGGGTAACTTACAAACTAGGAGCGGAGGTACTAACGGTCACGAAGCAGGAAAGACACCCGGGAGTTATCTTCTCAGAGGACCTAAAAGAGACTAGGCAGTGTGACAAGGCAGCAGGAAAGGCTAGTCGGATGCTTGGATGCATAGGGAGGAGTATCACAAGTAGAAAGAAGGAGGTCATTTTACCCCTGTATAAGACACTAGTGAGACCGCATCTCGAATACTGCATCCAGTTCTGGAGACCCCGTATGAGAAAGAACATAGGATGTAGGTGGTTCAGAGGAGGGCTACTAAAATGGTACAGGGCCTGCAGGAGACCTATGAGGAAAGACTACAGGAGTTAAATATGTACTCCCTGCAGGAAAGTAGAGAGAGTGGGGACATGATAGAGACATATAAATACCTCAATGGTATAAACGGAGTACAAGAAGGGAGCATCTTCCAAAGTTAGATGCGTCAAGACAAGGGAGCACAGAATGAAGTTGGAGAGAGGATGGCTCAGAGGTAACATGAGAAAATATTTTTTTGATGAAGAGGGTGATGGGCACTTGGAATAACCTCCTAGAGGAGGAGGTGGTAGGGGCTAAAATGGTCACAGGATTCAAGAAGATGGGGGACAGACATAAGGTTATCCTGGAGACGAGGGGTGGGTGCTCCAGCATTCAGTTTGTGCATCATGCCTCACACTTAGATAGGGATAAATAAGGCAGACTGGGTGGGCCAAGTGGTCCTTATCTGCTGTCAGCTTCTATGTATGTATCCATGTATGTGCTCCCTGACTTGTGAACTCTCAGGGGAAGTATGACTGAGGAACAATATTCAAATTTACAAAAGAGTATACAAAAATTAATCAGAACAGACCATTCAGCAGAATTAAGTGCATTATAAATCAGTATTGTGATTTTGGCCAATAAGCATGCAGAGCCACTGTTCCTCTTATCCTGTGTACAGTGTGCTTTTGTGTGGGGGTGCTCCACTTCAGCATGAAGAGGAAGGATGACATAATGTTGTTGAACATTAAATTTTGTAATCACTCTAGCTAAACTTGAGTGATTTATAATAAAATCATAGCCTCTCCAAAGGGTGTCTCTTATGGTATAAGAGACTCCTCTCATAGGGTTTAGCAGACATAACCACTCTGCTTGGTTTTTCAGTCCTTCGCCCAAAGCTTATGCTTGGAGTCTCTTATACCATAAAACATGTCTCTCAGAGGCCCTATTAACCTATAGAAGAACCAGGGGGCACAAGTTCAAGTTAAGGGGGAGACTGTTAGGAAGGATGTACGGAAACATTTTTTCAACCAGTGTGATAGGGTTGTGCAGCTGATTAGAGGTAATACATGCAGTGTTCAGAGTTTCAAGACTAGTTTCTATAGCAAACTGAAGGGAAAAGGCACTTCAGGTTGTTGTTGATAGGATAGCAGGGAGGTGAAAAACATGAGCCATACATTCATAATTTGTCTCCCAAGATCTATGTACCTGTCCATTAGTTCAAAGGAACACTAACCCGTCCCCCAAGGTGTATACACACACACATACACACACACACTCCCTCTTTTCTTTAAAAGTCATTGTCAACTGTAAAATAATTCTTCTTGCCGGCCTCGTGGCTCTGAGGTGCTGGTCATCTTATCTTGCGCCACGCCAGCGACCTGGGTTCGAGAACAAGCCTGGGTTATTGGAGAGGCGACACTGAGGTGAGGAGGGAGCAGGATTGAGCAGCTGAAAGGCAGCTCTCCTCTCCTGGGGAGAACTCTGTCGCCTGCTGTATTTCCACTGGCCCTGGATGGAGGTTCACAGGTAGTGCAGATGAGCGGGTGGCAAGCAGTGGGAGGGCACACGGTAGCGTCGCATCACCTCTACATCGTGTCGTGTGGCGGATAGGTTCGGGAGAAAACTGAGGGTAACATCAAGGCTAAATAATATAAATAAATAAAAAAAAAGTAATAATTCTTCCCCTTGGTGCTGAAAAGTGTGCATTTCCAAGTGTAATAAACAGAACCCCGTTATTGTCTGTGCACTGCTGGAAAGGGGGAAGGGGACTGAAACAGAACTCACTGCTGTTGAGAACTTAGAGTGAACACTTACAAGCAAATATATATTATTCTGTACTGCCATGGATCATCATTTAGGCTTTGTAAACAGATTCAGTGCGTTTGCGTTACCTGCAGTATATAGAAAGCTTTGGGACTGTGTGTGGTATATAATGGAGCATGCTGTGTACGACGCCCAGCAGCTGGGTTCTGCTAGAGATGTTCCAAAGTTTGACTTCAGTGGCAAATTGTTGATCAAGTGCCAACCTTCGTATTGCATGTAGCTTGGCAAAGTTTCACACTTCACCACTGTGCTACTTCTAGCTAGCATAATTTCCTTTAAAAAAACACACATACACAAAAGAAAACTTCCCCACCCTCTTAGCACCCTATCCCACCCTCCTCCTTCCCACCCAGTCACCAAACAAAACATACAATACTGATACCCCCTTTCCCCAGCACACTTACCACTTCATCCCTCCTTTCTCCCCCAGCCACAATAGAAAAGAGTTTCTATATTTACCCCTTCCCCGCCCCTCATATCACCCCATCCTCTCTTGCCTCCCCTCCTCAGCTACCAAAATGATATATAGAGTTTCTATCTCATCTCACCCCTGTGGCACCCATTTTAATACAAATTAAACAAAATTGTAATTGGCTCCAGTCCCCAGACACCTTCTCAGCTGGCTGCATGAATGAGATCACATGCTGAAACAGTAGTATTTTTGCACACTCACATTTTGTCAGACTGCATTCAGCTGAGGTGTTGTGTGGAGTATTTGAGCCTGTCATGGACTCATTTATTTCTCTTTTGTTAATTGAAGGGGTGCCACTGGGGTGGATGGATGGATGATGGGGTACTATGTGGACGGGGAAGAAGGGTACTTATCTATTTGTAGCTAACTAAGGGAGGAGGGAGGGTTGGGATGCTACGAGGGCTGGGGGAGGGGTTCATTATAGAAAACAGTCATTTTCTATTGTAGCTGGGGGAGGAGGATGGGATAGGGTGCTAAGTGAACTGGGGGAAAGGGATTAGTATTGTATGTTTGACCGGACAGGAGGGTGGAGAAGGTGGTAGATGCAAGGGTGAGGGAAGGGAGTTTTTTTTTTTTTTAATCTCCAAAGTGCCACAGTTTCTGAGTTTTTCCTTGGAGAAGTTAAAACACAAAAGTGTCTCCTTCCTATTGAAGTGCCACTTCATGGAGTTTTTTCCTGCAGAGTGCTAACCTCACATTGCAAATAACTACGCAAAATCTTCCCAAAGTGGAGAAACTTAGAATTTCTCCATGAAGCAAAGTGCAGCCACTTCATCCATCTCTAAGTTCTGCACCCTGTATGCTATCCAGCTAGATTCTAGTACAGCCACTTTGTCCATCTTTAGGTTCTGCACCCAGTGTGCTATCCAACTAGATTCTAGTACAGCCACTTCGTCCATCTTTAGGTTCTGCACCCAGTGTTCTATCTAGTGAGATTCTAGTACAGCCACTTCGTCCATCTTTAGGTTCTGCACCCAGTGTGCTATCCAAATAGATTCTAGTACTACCACTTCATCCATCTTTAGGTTTTGCACCCAGTGTGCTATCCAACTAGATTCTAGTACATCCACTTCATCCATCTTTAGGTTCTGCACCCAGTGTGCTATCCAACTAGATTCTAGTACAGCCACTTTATCCATCTTTAGGTTCTGTACCCAGAGTGCTATCCAACTAGATTCTAGTACAGCCACTTCGTCCATCTTTAGGTTCTGCACCCAGTGTGCTATGCAGTGAGATTCTAGTACAGCCACTTCATCCATCTTTAGGTTCTGCACCCAGTGTGCTATCCAGCTAGATTGTAGTTCAGCCACTTTGTCCATCTGTAGGTTCTGCACCCAGTGTGCTATCCAGCTAGTATGAGTAGCCATCCTTGTCATCTAAAACCATTACTGCTAATTAATCAGTACTAAAATTAGGAGAAACAACAAATTATATTGGAAAAACAGTTGACGATACTCAGTATTACATAAGCTGAGATTAAAAAAAGGGCAGTTTGTTGTAATCGATCTATTTATGATATTTTGTTCACCCCTAACAATGCACCCTCACCGCTTCTGGCTGTACTGGGATCCTGCCATTAGCTGAACAAGACTACTAAGATCTGTGTGGTATGACACCAAGCTTGAGCCTGCTTCCTGACATACATCATGAATCAGTTGCATTGAGCAGATGCACTCTCCCCTTCCTCCTGTCACCATCCCCACTTCACACTGAGTGGGACATAAGATGGAACAGCTGCTATGATGGATCTACCTTGAGCCTTCATGACACTTGGTTGGATGCCAGGGAGGCAGAACCTAGTATTGACTTGTTGACACACTCCCCCAAGTGGGCAACCTTGACCCCACCCCCATGCTGATGGTGAAAGCAAAACTATGATGCATTCCAAATGGAACGGCTCCTCATCTCACTGGGCCACCAGTGGGCAGCAGTTCCATGGGGAGGACAGAGCATCCCAATGGAGCACTCCTCTAACTCCTACTGCTCCTGGCTGGGAACTCCGGCTCAGGATAGAAGTAAAAGTGGAAGGTTAGCACCTTAACCACTAGGCTGCTAGGGTGGCTACTTTTTGGTTGAACAAAATGTGACAGTATCTTTTCAACTAAAATTGTTCACCTTCTATTATGTATCAGCTTTTTTTATTCTCTTTGTATATTTTCTAAAATTCTTGTCAATATTTTTACTATTATTATTTTTGAGAGACAGTTTGGCCTAGTGGTTAGAGTGCAGAACTGTGAACCAGGCAGTAAAGTCACTACAGGTAGGCTGTAGCCTAATAGCCTGGGCCTTCATTTTCATTTTTAAGGTTTGACAGCTGTGCATTAATTCAGCTGGCCATGAACTCGGCCCACCATCCATTAACAATGGTCAGGCCTTCAGCCTTCAAAATCCTGCCGACTCCTCTTCCTGGAGATCTGGGTGTAAATTCCACAACTGCCACTAACTCACTGAGTGACCCTGAGCAAGTCACTTATCCTTCCTGTGCTAAGCCTCTCCGTAACCTCTATTTATATCCGAGTATTTATATCTCCCTGTGCACTGAAAATGGCAGCTACATTCTCTCCCCTTCAACTCCTGGAATGTAAAGTGCTTTGGGATATAGTTTGTATGAAAGATGCTACTGTATATAAAACTACATTCATTTTTTTCACGGGCAGATGTTTATGGATTCTGTAAAACATATCCCCTGTTATAAAGTATATTTTTGTCAAATCTGTTTTGTGAGGATTTCTTTCTTGCAATATTTTAGTTGGAAAGAACATCTGAAATGCACAGAATGCCCTTTGTATATGGAGATTTAAATTCCAGTTGTAAAAAAAGCTTTTTGTTGGCAGTCAGCAGTTGGGGGAGTGTTTATTAGAGTTGCTTTAACTGTAGAACTGCCACACTGTGACCCTGACAGAAGTCTTACTACTAGTTGTTGTATATATCTTCTTTCTGTTAGGAAACCTCAGCATGAACAGAGAAAGGAGCAGGAGCCCAAAAGACCTCACATCAAGAAACCACTAAATGCTTTCATGTTATACATGAAAGAAATGCGAGCGAACGTAGTAGCAGAGTGCACACTGAAAGAGAGCGCTGCCATCAATCAGATCCTGGGGAGGAGAGTAAGTAGATGCATTTTTATTAAACTCTTCAAGCACAACCACTACCCCGAGTGCATGCATCCTTCCCCTGCACTAGAGCTGCATTGCAGGCATGGCCTTTCCTCTGGGAATGTCAATATTGGCATACTACTATAACCGAACATAAGCGGGCACTGTCTGTATGCTGTTGAGTCAGCTATTGCAAATACAGTTTTACACTGAGGATGAGACTCATCAATGCCCTTACAAAAGTGAAAGGCTTAAACCTTCTGTATCTGAAACTGGATTGCCCCCTCCCGGAGCACCACACTGCCACATAATCCTCATAGCCTTCCCATCCAGCATGCCTACGTGGGTGTTTAAAGCAACACCTACTGATTAACGTAGAAAATGTATAATGGCATGAAAATGCTGCTGTTTCATAACCCTCACCCTCTAATTCTCTTCTGTACTGCCCCACAGCAACTCTCCCAAGGTGTAGAAATGCGGCACTGTGCAGACTGTATGGTGACTGTGCTGCATGGCACTTCAAGTGCGGCTGCACAATACAGACCAACAACAATGCACACATTAGTGGGTCTGATTGATCAAACCTACATAGTAGGAATTTAAAAGCCACCTTGCTTCATCAGTGTCAGAGAGTTGCTGTACATAGCTGAGTCTGCTCTCGTGTCTATATAGCAGTTGCATTGCACACTTTGGTTGCTATGCCAGTAAATAAATTGGGTAACTTTTAATTCCTGCTTGTTATGTATATTTCAATTGGTCCCATTTTTGGGTGTGCTGCTCCCACTTAATTTTCTGTCTTAAAGGAATATAAACCCTGTCTACATTTTTTAAGTAAATTTCAGCATGTGTGATATCTCTTTAATAACTCCAAGGTAAAGTTTTGTTTGTTTTGCTTTCGTGCTATTTTTTTCTTATTAGGATTCCTTCATCTTGCAGCCTTTCTTAAAGCCAGTGTTCATTTTTACAGCTGCCTAGTATAGCTATGTAAGGCATATCGTGGTCAGCTGGAGTAGGAAAAGTGAAAAGATTATTTTTGGGCTCCGCAAGGGAATTGTGTAACATAATTAATACACAGCAGATCGCTGTGTCCCCACCCTTTACTTCCTTGCTGTCAGTGGCCGCCAGTACTACATCTTCTTGTAAGTTATGGGCTTTTACAGATTTATTGTAATTAGAATGAGAAAGGTTTAATTGGTAACATTTCTTATTTTTAAATGTTGCCCACATTGGGAGCCCATTTCTGTAATCAGATTTTTGTTTTTTAAAATGCTGCTGACACCGGGAAGCGTCTGTTTTGTTGTTTGTTTGTTTTGTTTGTTCTGTTTTTGATTTTTGTTAATTTTGACCATCACTTACAGTGCAATGTTCAGTGCCCATTCTTACCGCCAATGTACACGGTGGTATGTGTGGTGCTCCTCCTCTCACCATCTCCTGTGCAGTCATCCTGCTTTCTAGTGGTACCCCTCCCACTTCCAATATCTGTTATTTACCCAGTATCCCATGGCACCCCCTACTGATCCTGGTACCTTTATCCCTGATGTCAGGTGGTACCACCCAAAATGAGCACTCTAAACTCCCATATTGGTGATGGCACCTGGAAAATAGCCACCGCTCACCTCAACAGTCAGCTGTCATTCCCTCACATGCAAGCACTGTATCACTATACACTGGATGTATATCAATATGGTACTTGTGGGACATATTTTTGAAATCACTATATTTTGAAAAGATATTCCACAACTACTGTATCAGTATGCAGGCTCGTAGATTATTACTGTACTTCTGTGTGGAAGGTGAGGGCCGGCTGTGGAGGTGAGTAGTGGGTGTATGCCAGCTGCCGCTGTCCGGGTGGGGTTTGAGGGGCTTGTGAGCTTGGGGGCCACAGGCCACCATGGATATGGTACTGGGATGGGACAAGCCACTGGAACCATGGTAAATGTTTTAATGGGCACTGGAAGTGGGAGAGGGAACACAGGACACCAGGGTAAATGCTTCAGAGGGCATAGGGAGTGGAAAGGGGGCACTAGTATCAGGGAGCTATAGGAAATGGAGATCAGGTGAGTGAGGGAGTACCACTAGATGCCAGGGAAGTATATGAAACGGGTACAGGGCAAGGGAGGAGTTGCCACTAGTTGCCACAGAAGACTAAACAGTGGACAGGAAAGGGGGGAACCTTGCACAGCAGTCTTCAGCAGTAGTAGGGAGAGCACCCAACCACCAGAAAACAAGTAAATAATCCAATCCAAACATTTGTATATACCGAATCACACATACATCTGCGATACAGTGTCATGAGATATAAGTGCAAATTACCATGAAAATGTAGGCTGGTTCTGCTATGCACTATGCATGCTTGCTTAAAGCAGAACCAGCCTGTGTTTTCATGGTGATTTGCATATACATACCATGATGCTTTGCATTATGACAGTATGTGTGATTTTGCATTGCTGTAAAACCTGGCTTTGTTGCTAATTCCCCTTTTTGGCTAGCCATTGCTTCAATACTTGTGCTGAGCTTCTTTGTCTTTTTAGTTTGCTTTCTTGTTTTGGGACGCCCATGACCCAAACCAATAAGTTCACATTAAGGCTGGCCCATTTTCCACTGGGATGAGCTACCCATGACGCATACGGATAAGTCTTGTGTGGGATGAAACATGTCTGTCTTCTGTTTTCACTCTTTGCAGATTTTGTGAGAGGCCCTTTGGCACAATGCATTTCCTGCTTATAGCAGAACCATCCAACATTTTCTTGGTGATTTTCATAGATAGATACACACACACACACACCCATATACAGTATGTATGTGTGTGTATATATATATATATATATATATATATAGGATGCATTTAATGGACTACAGTGGAATAACACATTTATCTTCACTAGTGAGTGGTTAAGACATATAACTTACGAGTGGTGAATCCATGAGTTAGTTATAAAGGTCTTAGCACTCACATGTCGATAAATGTATTACTCTACTGCAACTCATAATGTATTTTATATACACCACACCATTTGTAATGTTTTTTACTGGTGTTTTTACCTTGTTTTAGCTTAAAACTGCATTTCTTTCTATTATAACTTCTCTATCTGGCCCATTGTTCTCTCTGTGTTCTATTTCCAGATTTAAGTGGAAATAACATGTTCTAAGTTACATAAATTGTGTTCTAAGTGAAATAAATGGTATTCTAAATGAAAATAAATGTTTATCCCAAAATAACATGATTTATTTACCCAATGTATTCACCACTGGTGTAGTGTGTATATACATATACAGACACACACACACACACACACACACCCACCCCCCTCAATGCTTTGCATTATGGGGTATGTGTGATTTTGTTTTTCTTTGAAACCTGGATTTGTTGCCATTTCCCTTTTGAGTAAACCTTGCCTCAATGCCTTTTGTGCTGAGCATCTTTGTCTTTTTAACTTATATGTCTCGGGCTCATACTGTAGGAGCTGCTTTATCTTTGACCAGAGTTTGTTTTAGTTACTTAGCAGTCAGACACATCAGTTGAGTGGATACCCTGTTGGAATATTTCATTGTTAGCTGCCACTCCACTATTGGCACTGGGTTCAGAGACTCGGAAGTAATTAAAAATGAAGATTGAGCAGGAATAGGACAGCTTTAACACGAGACCCTAAACAAGGAAGAACAGAACTATTTAAAAACCAACACAAAAAGGAATACCTTGAAGTTATGAAACAGACTTGTAACACTTTTGACCATTTTGCAAATGTTGCAAGTGTAATGATCCTCTCCGGGCGGGTGTCAGTGCTGTGACAACCTCACTTACTGGGTGTCTGAACCCAGGTCGTTGGTTATTGCAATATTGCAGCACACTCAACTGTGGATTATTCCTTATTTCACAACACATGTCCAAGTTTACAATTATGTAAAATATGTAAATAAACTGAATTTATGTTCCCTTTAAATAATAACCTGGCTGCTCGTTCCTTGAACCATCCTAATGGTAACTGAGAAATGTTATTTGTTGTCTGGGCCCAATGCTTGTTTCTTCCCCTGTTCTGTCCACAGTCATTGGGATCATCACAGCCGTGCCTTTTTACCTAGAGTCCGGAGGGACAGTGAATGAAGGACTGACCCTTTCTGTAAATTTATGGATATGGTTGGAGGACTTGTTATGGATACAAGTGTTGCCTCACACATTCATAAGACAGAGACCTGAAAACTAAAGGTGAGCTATTCTGGCAGTCTTAAGGACCTGCAGCAATACACATAGCCCTAAGAGGTCCTCCAGTCAGACCATAAGCGTATAGATAAGGTCAGGTGTATTTTTTTTAATTACCTTTGTATCTTCAAAATGTTGACAGCATTTTTGGAAATATTGAGAGATTTAGGCCTGCTGATGCTAACAGAAATGTTCTGCAGGAAACTGGAAAATCTCCTAAAATTGAAGCATTCATGAAGCAGCCTATACATATTCCATGGTGCTGTCACTTACAGCTACTTTTATTGTAAACAATACATTTCCATACTTGGTTTAGTAGAAAATATTGGTGATCCTGGCAGCCTCTGGCATACAGCCATTGACTCGGGCAAACCCGCAGATAGGCAAGCCTATCTGGCCACCAGAAACAAATGCATGTAGGCTACCTGCAAAGCCAAAGTGGACTTCTGTAGGGCAACCCTTTCCACCTCCTGGGGCTCAGCCAGGAAATTCTGGGACAACTTAAAGGAGCTCAATGGGAAACCAGTATCTTTCCCCCACCCCAAACTCAACATCAACAACTCCATCACTACTGACCTGCAGTGCATTGCCGACAACCCAAAGCTGCTTTTTGGACCTCAGCACAGTCCTCTTCCCCCAATTTCTTTGACCCTGTTCCACCCCCACCCCCAACACCCCTACCCCCTTCTATTTTCGTGCACTCGCCTAATGAGGCCAGGCCCTACCTCCTCAGAGCCCTGAATGGTGCCAACCACAGTAATGACTCGCTGGACCTCAAGCTGCTCAGGCTGGTCTTAGATGTAGTACTCTCCCCTCTTACAATGCTTCTCAATCGCTCCCTCTGCCTTAGTCAGTTCCCCCACACCTGGAAAACTGCAGTCATTACCTCCATTCATTAAAACGGGGACCACACCTCACCCAGGAACTACAGGCCAATTTCCATCCTCTCACCCCTCTCTAAGGCCCTAGAAAAAATAGTAACTGATCAGCTCTCGGACTACCTCATGACACACAATCTCTTCTGCATGGAGCAGCATGGCTTCTGCCGAGGACACAGCACCACCACTGCCCTCCTCGAATTCACCACCTATCTCCATACTGCACTTGACAAGGGCCAACTAACCGGGGCGGTATTTAATGACCCATCGAAAGCTTTCGGTACCGTCTGCCACCACTACTCCTATCCACCCTCAGGCACATAGGCTTCTCACAAGACTGGTGACTCAACTCATGACTGGTTTTCCAGCTATCTTTCATCCCGATCACAATGCATTAAGGTAAATGGTACTCTCTCCAGCAACCATCCGGTCCACTCAGGTGTCCCTCAGGGGTCTATACTAGGACCACTGCTCTTTAGTCTTTATCTAAATGCCCTCCTGAATAGCTGCTCAGGAAAAGTACTTCTTTATGCCGATGATGCAGTCCTGTACTCTGCCTGCCAAGACCCCACCCCCCTACAAGTTGCCCTCCAAAGTGCATTCAGCCAAATTGAAAGATGGTTTACTGAACGCAGGCTTGTACTGAATATCAAAAAAACAAAGGCCATGCTTTTTTCCCGCAGAGCAGATACAAAGACCCCCCCCACTAGCCCAGTCCAGCAACAACCAGCCCCTTGAACAAGTAATCAGTTTAAATACCTTGCTATTACTTTTGACCCTGCTTTCTCCTTTCACACCCACATTCATACCCTCTGCTCCTCAGTCAATGCACAAATCGGGCTGCTAACCCGCCATAGGGATTGTCTCCCTCAGGACGTCCTAATGTTGGCTATAACCTCATCTGTCCTATCCCTTGTTGATTACAGCCTCCTGATCTACGGGGTCGCAGACAGCTCTGCCCTCAACAGAATCAAGTTATCCCTAAACAAGGCCTGCCAACTGCTCACGGGCTCCAACGGGCTCATCCATACCTGTACTCCATATACCCAGGCAAACATGCTTAATTTTGATGAAAGGCTTTGCTACTAGTCATGCCTGTTTGCCAAGAAAATTGTAACAGGGCTAGCCCCTCCTGGACTGTCCACAGTCGTTCGTCCTGCACCCCCCCACACTCGCCACCTGTAGTTCCTCCAAGCCGTCCCTCCACGTTCTCAGAGTCAGGACCTCCCAGGCTCAGAGGTCCTTTCGCTACAGAGTCCCGACCTGGATTAACTCCCTCCCTGCTGCAGCCACCTCTGAACTAAGGATTGGCCCTTTCAAAACCTCCCTCTGTCACCACCTCCTCACATCCCGCAGCTGTGACTGCCCATAGCTCCCCTCCTCACCTGCCTGCCAGCTCGGCAGCCTATGTTCCCCCCACTAGGCAAGAACAAATGTTCCTGGCTGACTGTTACTGTATCCCAAGTGCTAGTTTCTTTTTTACTAAGAATACTACTATGAAAACCTTAGCTACTGCCATGTATAGGACTTCTGCACATTCACCTGCTAAACTTGAGTAATTGTATTAATAAGCTTAGCTACTACTTTGTGTAGGAATTATTGTGCACCACTATTGTATGTAAGCAATAATACCCGACAGGGTGGGCTTTATTGGGAAATACCAGACCAACCAGGGGGGTAATGAGGCCCGACACTGCAGGCAGAGGGCCTTATAGCCCCTGGAAGGTCTGGTATTTCCCAATAAAGCCCACCCTGGAGGGTATTATTGTGCTTAGAAAATGGACACTGTAAAACAAAATAAGTTTATTAAAAAGTTTTTGTGAAAAAAAAAAAAAAAATGAGTTGAATATATGTTTTGAAATAAAATAGTTCCTCCACCTATACTATCCTCTCTGTAGTTTAAGCTTTTGGTCCTGGTTGTCATGGTTAACCCCCCCCCCACACACACACACACACAGTTGGAACAGAGCAGGGTATCAGTAGTAGAGCTGTAATACCCAAGTCTGTGAGCTTTTTTTTTCTTTACCTGAACCTGCTACAGTTGTGGGATGACCGCGAGTGCAGCAGTGAGAATGAAGACGGAGCGGAACTGTCAAACACCGACTGAGTATGCAGGTGGGAAGAAAATGGTACAGCTGTTAGGGCCATAGTGAACCTGATGGACAAAATGTGCTTTAACAGGGGAGGGAGGAATGGCAGCTAACGGTTACAGGGGAAATGGAGGGAGCGTGGTCGTTACTTGATTGAAAAAGAGAGACTGAGGCAGCTCCGAAAGGAACCGCTACTGTGTATGACGAGAATGGAGCTGGCGGTCTCTATCATTGTACTGTTACTGGGGAGCAGAGGGAGAGTGGCAGCTACTTATTTGAGAGCTGAGATAGAGAGACCGAAGTAGCTCGTGGACTGGAACCTTTACAGTGTATGAGAGGAATGGAGCTAGCGGTCTCTCTCTCTCTCATTGTACAGTTACTGGGGAACAGAGGAAGAGCAGCTGCTATGTAACTGGGAGCCAAGACAGAGAGACCGAAGCAACTCCGGAACCTCTACAGTGTGTGGCAGGAAAGGAGGTAGCTGTTTCTTTCTCATTTTACAGATACTGCTGTAACTCCCCCTACAAATTGGGGCTCCCAAAAAGTCTTCCTTGAGCTTGCCTAAATGCTCACTGCCAGGCTGGTGTCCTGCATTTTAGCAGTTTAAATGTGATTGCCAGAGAGTGCCTGTATAGCATCTGTGCACTGTCTCTTTAAGAGCTGCCTGGATTGCAGTCATAAGTAATCTGAGAGGGAGCCCTGTTGAAAGATGTAATTATTTGCTGAAAATCATTTAGAGTGACAATGATGATGTAGTTTGTCTAACCTGCCTTCTTTGCAGCAAGGACTGTTTTGTTTATCTCCACTGTCTTGGTCCTGGACTGCCGAATTGGACCAATCAGTACTGGTGGGACCTAAAATGGAGCCGGACTACAGGAGCTGTCTGGAGTCAAAATCTGTAGGAATTGTAGTTTAGGGCTTTTGGTGCCTTTTTGCACCTGAAAGGGGGGGAGCCATTGTTGTGACTGACAGACAGGTCAGCCAACCAAACCTTTTGGATTCTGGGGAAAGTCCCAGGTTTGCTGGCAGTTAGATCAGATCTAAGTTGGGAGCTGAAGAGGCAACAGCTTGAGACAGTCAAGCAGCCGTCTGAGTAGTTTTGTGTGAAAGAACTGTGGAAAGGCCTGAGTTGTGGCCTGCATGTCTGCCTGCTGCCCCTGAGAGTGAGAGAAGAGAATTATTTCGGACTAAATCCAAGTTTGTGAGAACAAAGTAAGCCACTGATTTTTTTTTACCAGGCTCATACCTGAAGAAGACCGAAGATTTTGCTGAATGCAGTCAGCCTGCCAGGATTTCCAGCTGCTTTTGAATCCCCGGTTTGTGCAGAGACTTTGCGATCGTGACCGGAGAGCGGTTTGCCTGGTACAGTAGAATTTCCTTACATGTAAATGTGCTGTGTATTGAAAGTGGGTCGTGATTTGGTTCCCCACTGTGTGAACTGTGTTCTGCCTGCTGGAAGCTGTATCCAGTCCAAAACGGACTGTATCTGAATTTGTCTCCATTTGGCCGGGGCCTTGCCACACTGGCCCAGCCAGACTACCCGCTGCACAGAGAAAGCCATCGATGAGAGACCTGCCTGGGGATCATCCCCCTGCTCCACGCTTGAATAGGAATGATGCCTCGGCGATTCGTGTGGAACCTGCTTCTCCTGGCACTCCAGATTAACCACATGCTCTCTCGATTTTCATCCAGCCTGCGTCCAGTTTGGGTATAGTGAGTAATCAGGGTAGCTCCCTGCAACAACAGCCTAATCTAAAAGTGTGTCATCTGATTGTCTTGTTGTTTTCTTTTCATGAACTGAGCCCTCCGGCTGTGGATTACAAATAGTGTGTGTTGTGCATGTTTTCTTCCATCACAGGGCCCCAACCAGCTGCAACGTTCCTGGCTATCCCACCATTCTCCATCTGGGTACCCAGAGTGTGTGACTGTTTATGGATCCTGAAGTGCATGCATAACTGTTTGATTGATACAACCTTTAAACAAATTAACCTGATTACGCCCCTTCCTTGTTCAAGTCCCTTAAATAAATCAGATCCAACTCTTTTTTGCATTTACCCTGACTGTGGTTCCAGTTTGTGCAGGAGAGTACTGTACTGCTATTTGCTGTGTATAATCTTGTTTTACAGGGGGTCCCCAGGGCCAGGCCAGAGGAAAGCCTTGGTGGTAAGTGCAAACAGTGTGGGTACTTGTGTGCTGTATCAGGGGTATTGTGAAAGTGATTATTGTGTATTGTTGCAGCCACTAGTAAGGAAAGAGGGGGGTTACAGTGTCCCAGAGGGCTGTGCCCAGGTTAACTTGACCACTACCAACCCTGACCTCCAGGTGGAGGCACCCATTTCAGAACTCAGGCCCCTTAACCTGCTACTAGCCAAGCAGGCAAGGGTAGTAGCCCTTGGGATAGCGCTACCTAGGGGTTACACTGCTGTCGAAACTGACTTCCATTTTCTTAGGGCAGTGATTATTTTACAGTTGTGAGTGAATCTTGCTGGGGGAAGAGATGGGGTTTTAACTGCTCATTCACCTCCCTCTTAGTGAGCGGAAAAAAAATGGTGGCTGGCAAGTATGAAAATTTGGGGGCACAAGGATACTAGAAGTAATGTGGCACCCCAAATTGCACTTGTTTTTTACCGGGTGGTATTGAAAAATAAATGCATGCCTGACTATGGCTTTCAGCCAGTCAGCATGCTTTATTTTCAAGCCCATTTTCTAACTTGTTATTACTGTATTCTGTGTTATAGAGAGAATAGTGGGTGGGCAACAGTGAACAACAACACTGTTGTTCACTTAGAGGTTGTCATGACAACCAAGAAAACCTTGAATTAGCTCGAGAGGTTCGATTGACATAAACCTCAAGAAAGTGAACCAGTGTTGTTTACTGTTGCCCATCCACTGTCTTTTATAGTGTATGGGCAAAAGTAAATCAGGAATAGCTTGTGCCTTTGTCTTTGGTCGCGCCGTGATGTCGGAGACCCGCCCCCTACCCGCCGTGTCCAAACACTTCGCTTATTCCCGGTCCACAGTGGTATTTATTTGTATCCAAGTGCCGGCAAAGATTTAAAAAAAAAAACTGCACTTACTATCTTCTCCTGTGCCTTAGCTTTCGTCCATTATACGACCACCTACAAAGCACGAGTGGCGCATGCGCAAATTTCATTCTTGCTGTTGTACCATCGATGTGACGTAACCACAATGGTACAACATCGTGACGTCACATCGATGGTACAACAACACTAGGGAAACCTAGATTTTTAACAAATGAAACGTTCTAACATACATTATATGTAAGTCTGCTATGTCTGATGTTATTTGATGTGGAGCCTTTGTAAATGAGTCTCTGACTCAAAGGGTTGCAATTCTGATGTCATAAATAAATAAGATATTGCAGACAGACAGATACTGTAGACACTTACTGTAGATTGACAGATGCTGTAGACAGATACTGTAGACCGATATTGTAGAGATATACTGTAGATAATTTTGTACTGTTTCTTGTAATTTTGTGTAGCTTTTGTTCAGTTAGTTTTAATTTTATATGTTTAACAGTCTGCTGTCCATTGCCCTGATTCCTCCCTGTAAATAAAAAATAAATAAATGTGTACTGTTCAGAGGTTCTGAACAGTTTACAGATTTACCTGCATAATTTAAGCATAGTAGACTGGGAGTTTTAGAAATAAACTTGTCTTGCCTAGTACCCAGTGATCCATGCAGCATACGACCTAGGCCACTACTTGTTTTTTCATGGGCTGCTATGTGGCTCTTTGATTGTACTAGCCAGTAAGTGGGTTAGAATAATATCTAAATAGATTCAGAGACCTTTATGTATAGAAAGCAATTGTGCAGCAGAGATTTTGAGGTGATTAGTGCAGTTTTACATTAGAAGTATTGCAACTCTACTGCAGCTGTTTTACTAAACTGCTGTGCTGAAATGCAGGTCAGGATGTACTTGGATGGTGGTGCAGCACCAGCGTTGCCACTTGTAATGCTGGTGATCTGGGCTGACAGATGAGCTCAGAGCATCGGAGAGTTGGTGTTGGAAAGAGGACTGGGCATCTCTGAGGATGTTCTCCATCTCCAGGTTGGGAGGGCTGCAGGCTCCATTGCTGTATGACTGCTTGGGTGACCACTGGTTGCAGTGAAAACTGCTCAAGACTACAAAATGATGCTTCTGACTCCCAGCACTCTTGGGCCCAGTGATTGGATGTGTCTCCTGGGTGTGGGGGGAGACAGGTGCTGTCTGAAGGCCCTGCCACAAAAGGTAAGTTGTTGGAATTAATGGTTAGGGATGTGGTTGCAGGTCCTGGGAGGTGGCCACATATTGACCAGAGGGATGCAGTCCGGGAGAGACTGGGAGGAATAATAGTTGGATTACAAAAGATGTACAGGAGATCATTTTAATAGACCAGTCTGCTTAAAGTTAGGTTTCGACATATTGCCATAAGGTATTGGGCTTCATAGCCCAGTATCTTATGGCAGCATGAGCCAATGGATGATAAAAAGTTTGATTTAGAAGTGCCTCCATTTAGTAGGGGAAGGGATCATAACTGGTGCTGAACCCGCAGCCAGCCGATCCCTTCCAACTTCCTGGTGCCTCCGGCTCCCACTCCTCATGCTCTGAGATTTTGTGACGTGTCAGCAGGAGAGCATGGGGGTGAGCCCCATTCATGTCAATGGGGATATTTTTAAATGCTCTTTTTTGTAATTTTAAGCATTCTTAGGGGAAACTTAAAGCCACTGCTCAACTAATGAGTCCCCCATTAATTGAGCAGTGGCTTTAATTTTCCTCTAAGAATGCTTAAAATGACAGAAAAACTGCTTTATAAAAATCCACATTGACTTGTATAGGGCTCACCCCCGTGCTCTCCCTGCTCACACATCACAAAATCTCAGAGCGCAGGGGCGGAGTGGAGGCACCAAGAAGCTGGAAGGGATCGGCTGGCTGCGGGTTCGGCACCAGTTACGATCCCTTCCCCTACTAAATGGAGGCACTTCTAAATTAAACTTTTTATCATCCATCAGCTCACGCTGCCATGAGATACTGGTCTATGAAGCCCAACACCTTATGTCAGAAATTCACTTTAAATTTGTTTTCCAGTTTTCCACATGTGCAAAAATGTTGGAGTAGCTGCACAGAAACCTGCTTTCATCAAATGTTTTTTTTGCAATGTAACTACTGTATTAGGTTACATGGTCACTATGATCTTTTATTTATTTTTGCTTCTTTTTTTTTGACAGTGGCATGCATTGTCCCGTGAAGAACAGGCTAAATATTATGAATTAGCCCGCAAGGAAAGGCAGCTTCACATGCAACTGTACCCAGGCTGGTCTGCAAGAGACAACTATGTAAGACATTCATAATGCTAGTTGCAGGTAGCACCATGTGTTCAGTGTAATGTGGGAAGCAGGCATCTGTGTTCTTATCTGCGGCAGGGCATTGGCGCTAATTCGCATGCACCTAGTCAGGGCTTCAGTGTTCAACAGGAGAATGAACCCGGTTAGACTGCTAGTTTTCTATTAAGAATAAACATTGCAGATGTCAGCATACTTAATACTAACAGGCACCATATTTGTTAGGAATAAAAAAACTTACACACTCATCATGATTGAGTTTGGCCATGGCTCGGTGTGTACCACCCTCTTCAAGGTGGGTCACTGGAGTTTCAATTTTAACACCAAAAATAACAATAAATGGGAGCATAGAGAAAATCCTGTGGCATATATGCATTTTTTTACTCACTGTAATGCCAATAGGACAGCTGATACATTCTATACTTTGAAAATTAGGAAAAAAGCTGACAGTGTCCCTTTAACATATGATTTAGTAATATTGGTGCCCTGAAGCTCCCCCAGCTGGTTGAGTTGCAGAACTGCACTGTACCCAGTTTATAAATCCTGTAGTACTAGCTTGAGCAGCAGTTGGTGGCCAGGATATTTTGTCATTATAGATGTATACTTTCGTTGTGTCAGTAAAACAACACTTGTAGTGCCAAGCCCACAGGTTTACTGCCACAAAACATTTTCACTCAATGGCCTTGAAATACGGCAGTTCAAAACAAAAGCAGTTGTTCTATAGCTTAAAATGTCCAGGCTTGCTCTGCCTAAAACAATTCCATGAGTGCTTATTACAAAATTAAAAATCTCTGCCCCAGTTGCCATGCAAGAGACGTGAGTTCAGTCAGGCACTTGGGGCTCCTCCCTCAAGCTGGTGGAGTATCCCAGTAGGCCTGAGCTTTGGGAAGGGCTGGTGAGGCCACTTGTGGTAACAGTACCCTTTCTGGCCAAATCATCCCAAGTGGCCTTTCATGTAGCAGAGTGCAGGCATGTTGACTGATGTGGGGGTCGGATGTTAAATTGTAGTGTGGCAGCTTGGAAATGACAGGAAAGGGACAGGGGGACTAAGAGGATGGAATGTCAACATTCAGGATTGATTTGGCGAAATCTGACCCCTTCCATGCCTAGCCTAATAAAATCACCACTGATGAATGTGTGCAAGCACACAAACACACACACACAGCATGATCCACTTGTCAGAAAAAGTGGGAGGGGAGATTCTAGCCTGGATTGAGGCTTGAGGGAGGCATACTAATAATAAAAAAAGACATAAAATATGATTTGCCCCTTGTAGGTAAGCATTAATCTTCCAGATGATTTATTTTAGCTATTAACACTTTCTAAATGAAGATAAAAGTGCTACTCTCAAAATAGAGTGGTGAAATCAAACCGCAACAGTGAAATCTTCGTAAAAAGAATTTAGAAGCTTTACAATTTAAAATACACTGTATACACTGATTCAGAATACATAGTTGCATTCTAGGTTCTGAAAGTCATTCTGCATGGTTCTGTGTGAAGAATGGCTATCAGAAACCAGTCAGCAAAATTAGCTAATCATATTTGATATCTCATTTATCACTTGTGAGGGGACCCGATGTACACATTACTCACTTGTAGCTTTGTCACTCGTAAGTTATTGTCCTGCCCCTCACTCATGAAGATAAATGGCATATTCTGAGCAAGACCATTGCATATCCCATATATCGCATGCCTTGCATCACAGGATAACGTAATGTCTCCTTTTCCAGGATAACAAAATGTCTCCTTGAGGCTTTCACTGCAGATTTGTGTTTGAAACATCTCAGGGTTATTTCAAGAGGCAGGAAAGTACTATGCTGGAAGAGAAACCCTTGTTATGCCTCTTGTCTCTCTTCCCTATGTGTAATAATGACAAAACCTTAGGGGGGTAGAGTTGACCCATTTTGCATAATCCAGCCAATCCTTTTAATTACAAATAGAAACTTAACTGTTGGCAAAACAAAAAGAGAAAATGTTTGCCCTAGTAATGCACCTAACTGCTTCTGTTTGCTGATTGTCTTACAGGGAAAGAAGAAGAAGAGGAAGAGAGAAAAACTACAGGAATCCACAGCAGGTATTCAGAGAGAGTTTCTTGTATCTCCTTTCTGAGCCTTTAGAAACCTTCCAATTTCAGTCACCATCAGCTTTCTGTCTTCGTCATTATATCCCCATGATTTTACAGTGCAGTCTCGTCTCGGGCTGTAAACTTACAGATCACCTACTGTAATGAGTAGATACTGCTCAGTTGCTGTCAGAGGTCTGTTCTTACCAAGCAGGACCAACTAAAATCAAAGAAACTGTTCAGCATCTTAATTTCATCAGTATGGAAACCAGGCCAGGCTATTTTATTTTGACCCTACTGCAATTATAAAAGTAGCAGTCCTGTTGGCAGTAGTGACCCATATCTCATAGACGGTGGTAGCCACTGTAAACAGAATTGGACACATGCCTCTGTTGCAATTTTTTAACAATTGATGCTCTTTACAATGTTTTTTAATCAAAAAAAGGAATTTTGAGCATTATAAAAGCAGTAAGGAGCCTCTGTAGTTGTATGTTCTGTGTCCATTAAGGGCCAGTCATATCCCAAAATGCCCTTGACATCGTCTTGGTCCCTTTGGAGCAGTCCACAGGGAAATTCTGACATTCTTCTGACTATACAAAGAAGTAAACCTCTCCGGGCTCTAGTAATGTTTCACTGGAAAATATCACCCTGGAGTTGCAAAACAAATGTCAGCCTGATATGGGGGCTCTTAATAACACTGCCGGTCATTAACTGCTTGATAAAGGGCCACAACAAAATGACCATCTCCCTTCCTATTAGGTTGTTGTTTTAATTTTTTTTTCACTTCTGCTCCTTTGAGCCCAGCATTCTCTCTGTTTTGTTCACTCCATGCTCACAGCTACCAAAAGGTACTAAGCCTTGAACAAGCTTGAAAGGACCCATTCTGTGGTGCAACCCCTGCAGGTATTTCATGTAGGCCCTTCAGTACTTTCATCCAACACCCAACCTTGCACTGAGGTGCACAAGCATTGTATTGAGGAACCTACTGCTTGATCGCTCTCTCTAGTATAGGTAGGCAGTATTAATCTATATTTAGGAAGCCGTTTACTAAGACATTAAGAGTTTACTTTTACCCTGTAATTTCTGACGTGTTTCCTCATTTTTATTTTGGGAGGATGGGAGGGTTGCATTTGTCTTCGGATTTTACTCCACTCCTGATTTAGTACTGCCCTTTCTAAGTGAACAAATAAAACAGGAGCAAAAAAAATGTTGTTTTAACACCTTCTCTGGCCTCAAGGAGCTGTACATACATAAACTTGTGCAAAGAGCACAATACAACTAAAAATACATTTTAAAAAATGGTGAATATACAACATCCACTGTAAAACTGTTTCATTTCAATAACAATTCCAGTTTTGGGGGAAGGAGTGAAGTACTCAGATGTTTTTCATTCTATGCAATGAGCTGTGTAGGAAGGTCAATATTTATGTTTCTAAAGGGGGTAGTAAGAGGGTTAAGCAAGAGTCTTGCAGATTTAAAATGTGTATTGGCTTCCCTGCTAAAGAAACAGCAACACTGTAAATTCTTCTTAAACAGTGGTGTAAAATAAAGCTAAAATACTAGCAGTTTCATGAATTGCAAAGGTTCAGAATTATGAATATACTCTAGGCCACTGTGTCAGTGAGGTTTTCCCTTCAAAATACTCATTTAAAAATAAAACGGCTGGTGTAAGAACCATAACACATATCCAGTGCAGGTTTTTGCAATTTTTATATTTGTAATGTCACGTATGTGTAAAAATAATAATGTAAGGGGAGCAAAAAAATGAAAAATGTTAAAAGGCCACGATTTTCTTTAGGTGCAGGCCCAAGAATGACTGCTGCCTACATTTGAAGCATGGTAAGAAAAATCTACAACCTTTCTCTGTCCAGTGTTTTATTTTGTGTACATAGACGCGTTAATTTCTGATTGCCTAATGCCTATAAGACAGAGATTGTATCCCATAAAATGAGAACTAGAATAAAAAAATTCTGGATATTAATTTGACATTCTGTCTAATGATGGTTTTTATACCAGCTATCAGAGTTACTGATGTGTTTGAGGGGGTTCTGTATGCTTTTGTTTATGAACATTCATAACCTCCTCATTGACTGTCTGCAGGTCTACATGTAAATCTGTGCAGTCACGGGAGCACTGCAAAGTGTCTTGGCCAGCTAAATTCCTCAACATGTCACCCATAATGAAGTACAGGCAGTGAATGGGACTGGCGGGCTTGATTCCTCTAGAGTTATACTGTCGTTTCCACGTACTGAACAAGCAGCTCTTTACTTACTTTGTTCGTGGTTTGAAGTGAAGTTATTTATCTTTGTTTCTTTTACAGATCTGATGTTGGTATTATAGGGTTGTTTGTACTGGAGGAGGTCCTCAGTGGCACCTGAGGATTTGTGCCAATGCCAGGCTGAGTTGAGAGTTTTGGGGTTGACAATGAGCTTGACAGAAATCCAAGGGAGGTGGAAGCCTTTTACATGTGACCTCTGACAGGAGTGGGGTGTTCGCCCCAGATAGTTGTGCATTTCGATTGGATATATGCATGACTCTTGTCTCTGTCAGTGGTCATAATGACTGGGAACCAATGAGTGTGTTGAAATGGTCAAGTAGGGCTTCCTGGTCTTGAGTGATCAAGACTAAAGGATCTTGGGAGGGATTATGCAAAGTTAAAGCCCATGAACACAGTAGATACATTTGAGGTCACTGAGTGTATTGGGAGCGGTGCCGGTATAAATGATCCAATGAGGATGTGATGAGAGGAAGGAAGTGATAGAAGATGAATTCAGAAAGTAGGTTCAGAAATGAGTGGAGAGGGTGAATGACTAGATAGACTGCATAAAGTATTTTGGAGGCCAGACACATCCAATTAGTATTAATCACCTACAGCAATGAGTTCACTGGAGAAGGTCGCAGAGGAGAAAAGAATAGGTGGGCAAGGAAGGAGTCAGGATTGATTCTGGGACATACAAAGACACAGCTGATAAATGCTGATAAGGAGGAGTGAAAGCAACCCTGCCAAGGATTACCTTGTGAGAAGAGGAAACTGAGAACAGAAGCACACCACCGTGCAAACTGAGATTCAAGAATATAGCCATACCACGCCATGCCTTTTCACAGTCCTGCCTGTGTTGCACAGCCTGTGATAGTGATGACCGAGTCGCATGTTGTAGTGATGAGCCAGGGTTCAATCACCATTAGGATATTAGACTTGTGTAGTGAAGTCCAAAGCCTAAGATGATCTGTTCTTAGGGCAAAACTCTGAACATTCAGCTGAAATTCGAGCAAGCATTTGGGATAGAGAGGGGAGGCAATTTGTGGATGCAGTGCCCTTGCACACTGTAAGAAAGGCTATCGCTCTGCAAAATGTATGTTTTTGCTTCTGCATAAGTCTACATAATGGGGGATTATGTATCTTAAAATTCAGTTTACAAAAAAGTATCATGAAAAGCCTGCATATCATGTACTTTTCAATGTGCAAATGCGAGAAATTAAGCAAAAGAATCTGACACCCAAAAAACCCACAAGGAGAAATTGTCTTTTGGGGCTATTTTTATAGAAACTGGAAATGTGGAGGTCAGAATGCAGTACAAAAAGGGGACTCACGTGGGCATAGTCAATGTGCCTATGTGGTTCCTCAGTGGTTGTTCAGTTGTAATGAGTTCCTTCGAGAGGAGAAATGTTGCATTTCAGATTGCCTCCTGAGATTTGCTTAAGATTACTAAAGAAAATGCATACTCCTTTTTAAAAAATCGTGGTAAACTACCAACATTATTTCTTAGAACATAGCTAATATCTCTTTTTATATAATTTGTAATGTAAATTTTTATTTCATTTGATGTTGGCTGTATTGCAGAGTGCAGACTCACAGTGACAGTCTAAGCAGTTCACAACACACTTAAATTAGTTCTTTGGGCATTTCATTTGAATATTTATTACTTAGATGTTTTCTATTGTTTTTCAGGCAGTCGTCTTCCAGAACTGAATTTAGTGAACCCAGCATGCATAATATCATTCCTGTTGTAGTTTAGTCTCCTGGAAATAGTCCGTAACTTGGCCCACAGTGATGGAGTGCACATAACATGAAAATAATTTCATTAAAGGTTATCAGCATTTTACTTTTCCTGGCAATATTTTTCCTGGTGGTCTTTTGTCAAAACTTTATTCAGCACACTCTAACATGTTTAGTTGCATGACTGCTGTTGTAGTTTAATTGCCTGCCTGAATATCTGTGGAGGTTTAAAATGTACATGTATCACATAATCTCATGATTATCTTGCAAAATCTATGAGCCACAGTTGTTTGTGGCATAGGTCATCTCTTTCACCCACTCAATAAATGCATCTAGTTACTGATACTAGAATTATCAGATGCGCTGTATTACCTGTTAGGGTACCTCTCAGCATACATGTAGTGTACCGTAAGGTGTGCCAAGAGTCCAGATCTTAATGGATGCAAGAGATTTAGGGTACTAGTTGCAAGAGATTTAGGGTACTGGTTTCCAAGACCACCTTTATATCAGCTTGGGTGCTGTTAAAATGTCTCACTCTCTTTCTCCCACTCACACAGTCTGTGATACAAAGTGTTAGAACAGAAGGTAGTCTTTCTCACTTGGCACACTGCAGTCTTATCTCTGTGTCACAGAATTATATAGAAGTGCGGCTGTATTATAGTTGGCTGCTGGGCTTCACATGTGAATTTTTTTATGTTCATTGTTGCCCTCCTCTAATCTGTCTGAGATGTTATAATGCTGATAAAGTATGTCGCTGATAAGGGAGCATGTTGCTGGTCTCAGGATAATGACCGTCAGCTATAGCAGTCTCTCACTCACCCATTTACTGCCCTTAATAGTGTGTGTTTCTGTAGGGGTGGATGGGTGTATGTATGTATGTATGTGTATGTGTGTGAACAGAGGTGTTGATTGTGACATAAAGTACCACTGAGAGTACTGAATGAATTAACTTTGTGGTTAGATTTATTCCTTCAAAATATTTGGATAAGAGGGGCACACTGAACTGTAGACCACTCATTTCCAGGTGTGTCCTGGGAGATAGGGAGCTGGGTAAGAGTTAGCAAAAGCCTGAATAACAAATATAAAGTAAATAGAATCAAACAGATAAATACAGGTAGAACGTGCACCAATAATGAATATAAATACTGCAATTCAATTCAGGAAATGTAATAACATGTTTGCTGCACAAAGTGTGAACCAGCGTAACTTTAATTAAAAAGGTAGGGATGAATTGGCAGTAAAATAATTGGGTTAGCTACCAGCTTGAGAAAACGGGGAGCGAAATCGCCAATGGAAGGAGGGCAACATGAGCAGAGCCAAGACTGGAGCTGGGTGAGGAATTAGATTTAGAGGAAGAGGGTGGATAGTAGAAGGGGATGAAGTGGGTTGGAGGCATGTGCAGATATGAGCTGTATGCTCTCAAAGTAGAAGCTTTAGTGCAGTAAGAGAGAAGGTGGAGTAGGGGGTCTCACAGAGAGTGGAGGATAGACACAGTCAAGATATGATAAGACAGCCTGCCCAATAGAGGTCTTGGGACAGGAAAGAGAGAAAGTGGGGGAGTTCAGAGGAAGGGAGAGGATGGTTCAGGAGGGCAATGAGGTACTGTAACATGGAAGAGATGAAAGCCAGAACTTGGAGATTGCAGTGATTCAGTTTGAGATGTCTGCCCTGAAGGGATGGGAGAGAAAGATGTGTTTAGGACAGTAAAGAAGAAAGTGTCAGAATGAGTAGAAGGAGGAGTCTAGATCTACCACTGGTGCCATACAATATCCCTGTAAGGCACATAGATTATCTTTTCAGTGAAATCCTATCATGCAGGGAGGGGGAGACAAAATCTATTCCAGTTTACTAACCAGAGTTCAGGGAGGGGTTTTCTGTGGATTGTGTCAGTGTGGCAGGAAAAGTCAAGGTGACTGTCCAGTCAAATAAGCAAGTATTAAAATGTGGGGACTGCATCCAATAGGGAGTCACCCAGGCTTCTGAAGATGGGGGGGGGGGACTGGAGGTTGGCTAGTCATTGCTTAGTGCCAGAGCTCATGGATACTTTTTAGGCATTGAGTGAGTAGTTTCAATCAGAGCTGGATGTCACCAACACAGAGACCAGAGAGCCAGAATCACAGAGCACAGTGTCATCTGCATACATATGTACGTTCAAGGAGTTGCAGACTTTGGGGTGGTCATTGAAAAAATTAAGAGGATAGAGCCTTGTGTACACCTGGTTCAGTTGGTAGGGGAAAATTAATCCCCTACAAAAAACAGTTGGGACCTGTCCCCCATATAAGAACTAAACCACACCACCATGAGGTCAGAAACCAGTCTTTGTGAGTTTTTCAAGTAGTAGCATGTAGATGAGTGTTGAAAGCCATGGCAAATTCAATAAAGATGGTGATGATAGCTCTGAATCTGATCATCCCCTTTAGGATGCAATTGGAGAGCCTGAAAAGGGGATAACTGCGGAGTGGGACTTCCTAAAACCAAGCTGGAATGAGATGAGGGAAGAAGTGTCACAACAAAGGGAGAGATGGAAGTGTACCAATTAATTTTAGCCAGAGTTGGGGGGGGGGGGATAGGCTGGTATTTTTCAGGTGCAGAGGTGCCCCCTCCTTTGTAAAGGGGGAAACGTTAGCCCTTGTCATGCTTCAGGAATAGTGACAGTACAGCAAAAGCATTTAAGTAGATCAGAGATTGGACAGGATACAGCAGAGGCAGAGTATAGTACTGGAGTTTGGGATCAGTCCCATCCATGCTGTTACACTTGACAGGGTTGAGGGTCAATGGTGCCAAGTGAGCAGCAGCAGGAGAGGCCAGACAGAAGGAGAATGGGAAGAAATGGGAGGGGGAAGTGGGAAGCAAGAGGTCATTGAAGGAGATGTCTGCCATAAGGATGGCAGAAGTGGTAGAACTACCTAAGTGGAGAACTAGGGTGGTAGACTGGGAGGAAGATTGAATAGGGGATGGATGATCCTACAGAATTATGAGACGGGTTATTTATTTATTAACATTTCAGAATTACAGCTCCTTTACAAGGTTCCTCATCAGACAAGTTGATGAGACAACAAGTAATATATATAGGGGGCCGTAGTAGCTAACAAGCATTGTCTGTTAAATGCTGGGCAGTAAAATATGCAAATATATTCACTTTGCATGGTACAATATGCAGATACATTCAGTATGCAAATACACTCAGCAACCAAGAGTATGTAAAGATTATTACAGAGCATCCACCGATATATCTGGTTGAGTCTCGTCAATTGCAGCTATCATGCGTTGTCAGGTAGCTTTAGGTAGTACAGTGTGTGAACATGTTCACTTTGAGTAGCATAGTATGCCGGTACATTCACAGCTGATAGTAGACACAGTTTAACGCAGAGCAAGATACTACTACAAACTGGCTAATACAGAGCAGAGCAAAAGATACAGCTGGTGCAGTCATGACTGGGGGGAGAAGGTAGAAGAAGGGAGGAGGGAATCTGGGGGAGGGCAATTAACAGAGGGAGCACTAAAGCAGTCAGCCCACCAAGGGTGGGCAGCATTGGGCCTCGAAGGCTATGGGGATAGTCCTGTCATGATTTGTGAGGATACTAGATGATGGTTAAGTCTGACAGTTGCAGTGTTCTGGTGGTGTGAGGGATTTCCAAAGTGCTGCTTTGAAGTTACCATGGCACGAGAGGCTTGTGGTGGCATAGGGAAGATCATTTAGCCAGGTAGGGGCCTAACTGCAAAGTCTCGTCTGTCCAGAGTTGTTTTCCTGAAAGGCACCACCAGGGCATGTTTTGTTACACTCCTCGTGGCATCCAGGGAGGGGACAGGCTGGAATAGCGCCTGTGTGGAGGGAGGTGCGAGCCCTAGTAGAGCCTTCTTCCCCAGCAGGCAGGTCTGGAGTTTGATTCGGTCATGAAGAGGAAGCCATTTGGTCCTAGAGTAGAGATTGCTTGTATGCATGAGATGATCAGCAACAAGCACAAATCTGCATGCCTTGTTGAATTGTCTGGACTCAGTGAAGGGTGGCTTCTGAAGCCACGCCGTAAACCACATTACTGTAGTCGAGGATTGGTAGGATTGTACTACTGACAACCATTAGTCTAGCCTCTGGTGTGAGGCAGAACTGAAGCCGACATAGGGTCCTTAACTTCCGGTTGGCAGCAGAGGTAATATTGCAATGTGTTCCTCAAATGACAGACTCGGGTTAGTAAGGTTACTCTGGAGGTTAGAAGCAAAATATTCAAATGTCAGACTTGGGCAGCCTGGTTGCTTTGGTGCAGGTATTCTGAAGCTTTTTGATTTTGCAAAGTCCACAGGGGAGCAAGTCAACCTGCAAAGGTGCCAAGCAGAGTACTGAGCTTTCAGCAGGCTATAATCTTAGCAGAGACCCAGGGGAGATGGAGGCCTTTAATCCATACCTTACAAATGGCGGAAGTGGTTTTCCCAGGCAGCTGTTAATTTATTTAGAAATGTAAATACAGCATTATGTTATAGTTATCAGGGTATTAATGTTTTTTGCATTGTGAATGTTATCTCTTACCTCCCCAGCCCTAAATGAGAATAGTCTTTGTCACCGATACCCATTTACGACATAACACACAGTTTGACTATTTGCAAAATGTAACCCCCACCCCACCCCCATAAAAAAAGTAGGACATTTTTTCATGTTGGATCAGAATTGTTCATCATGTAAATAATAGCTTTAGAAATATGTACCCTTTTTTTTGAAGAAAACCTGCCATGACATTGTCCTCATCCATTTTATATGCATGGATGTCTTCTACTCCTGATTGCCCATTCCAAAAGCAATTTTGCACCATACAAAGATAAGGAAATGGGTCTTTCTTTTAAATTTATATTTTATTGCATTTTAAAAACATGATGTATGCATAATGCATTTCAAGAAACAGTATCACGCACTACATCAGTACAGTAAGTTACATTACACTTTTCTGCATGTTACCATGGGAGAGGCAGCATTGTGATTGATACCCAAACAAACTTATCACATTAAGGAGTCCTTTGTATAGCCAGTGCTAAGTGGTTTATACTCACGGAAGTCATATAACCACAAAATAAAATATCTAGTCATTTCAGCATTGTTAAAAAAAAAAAAAACTATTCCTTTTATTAATTTGTAACTCAAACACAGAAAACTGTGCATTCACGTCCTCTGACAGAATTAGCAGAGATACTCAGACCAGAGATGAAATACAACCATGGGTCAGCTAACCATTATAAACTAATTGTTCAAATGATGCAAAGAGTGAACATGAATAGTACAGAATAGAACCTGGGACTTATATACACATCATTCCCCTATACCTGTGATTAATAGTAAGAGGACCAAGGGTTATACAGTGGAAGTCATAGAAAAGTTTCTCAGTACTGAGGTATACCTGGGTATACTGAGGCAGGGCTGTAAGCTACCCAACACACAGTGAACCCAATATGCAACTATGGGAGCAGATGGCTGCCCAAGTGTTCCACTGACTGGCTTAGTTTCACAAGTCCCCAGACAGACAACCCAACCGACATCTTAGCACCTCACACCACATGCATTCTATTGTTATCCAGTGTGTGACATGCAATTTAGGGTAAGGAGTCAGTTTCTAGTGCATAATAAAAGTTAAAAACAATAAACCACTCTTGTATTAACCAACATGTTGTACTAAGAGATTTATCTGTCAGAAGCAGGGATTACTAATCTTTACCTTGTATGGTACAGTCTACTGAGCAGTACTGCGTTGTTGACCACCTAGTACATTCAGACATTCACTCGGAGATAAAAACAGTTTCACTAGTATGTTATGTAAAATTACAATGTAGTAGTCATTAATCAAGTCCACAAGTGATTGTCCAGAACACAAAGTAATAAAAGTTCCAGTTTTACAACCACAGTGACATGCTGCTGAGCTCTATATTCACAGATAGACAGATTATGAAATTGGTGTTCTCCCTCTGATTCTGATGCATTGTTCTACAGGGGTACTAGTTTAAGTCTGGAGGCAAACTCTCCAGCGGCCTTTGTATTTGTGAAGCTATAGTTTTTGTCCGGGTATATAAATTAGAGACATGCCAGAAAGCTAATGCAATGTACAACTCTTGTAGCTTGCTTTCAACCCTCTTGATGGCTTTTCTGTGAAGCCTGGTGGCATAGAACTAGTCAGAGAAAAACAACACTCCACTATCCCTCATCATCACGGGCCCCTGGTCCTTGGCTGCCCCCAGGATTAAATCTATCAAAGCACTGGATATAGTTATCATGAGGATCATTCTCAGTCCTTTCTATGCACTGTTAGCTCTTCTAGGCTTAACTCTATAGGCCCAAACAATTGAGACCACGTGGCCAAGTCCAGTCTCCCAAGGGAGCCAGTGCTCCAGAAATGTAGACAGATCATCCCCTCTCGGAGCCCTCTGGGATTCCCAATAAAAAAAACACTGACTTCCCTGACAGTATTTTCTAGTTGCTCAGACCTGGAAAAAGCACTCCCTGCTCTTCCACATAAGTCGTTGATGTGAGCAACACTTTGTCAGCTAGTTTTTCAGATTCTGCCACAGAGTCAGTACCAAAACTACCATTCGTTGAACTGGTCCACTTTCTTATCAAGCTTTTGAATGGTCTGTGTTAGCAGATTTACCAACCATCGAAGTGAGTCCAGCATTGCTGGTTAGTTCCATCCATCGTCTTTTGCTTGCTAGGCCAACAGTTGCTTGGAGGGCCCAGCACTTGCTGGATCATTATTCCCAGCTTTCATGGGTCCCATTGCATAGAACCAGTTGATGTTGTTAAGGGATACTCCTGGTTTTTACTGTATTTTCAATCATTTT
This sequence comes from Neoceratodus forsteri, assembly GCA_016271365.2. Taxonomy (NCBI): domain Eukaryota; kingdom Metazoa; phylum Chordata; order Ceratodontiformes; family Ceratodontidae; genus Neoceratodus; species Neoceratodus forsteri. Next base: position 440,746,036 of record CM057453.1, read on the forward strand.
AAAGGCTATTTTATTTTATGCTCAGAGCTGAAGTGAAGCATGGCTTTTGCTCGCTTTCTAGCTAGAGAGAAGGGGAGCCTATGGAATGGGAAAAACAAGGCTGCCAAGGTTATGTGTCAAGAAGGCAATAAATTATCTAAAACAGAATGTGATCTTCCCCAGTATACGTACTGTTGAAAAGGTCAATAAACCTTATAGTTTATCTAGTATTTCAGATAGCCTCAGATACCCAATAAGACAGAGTTAAGGATATCTTTACTCAAAAGGATCTAGAAATGTGTAAACAATACAAGGTGTGTAAATGGCTTACAAAGAAAAAAAGAATTCACAAGATGGAAAGTTACCTAAATATAGTCTATAGGCCTGGCTATAGGAAGCTAGAAACACGTTTTAGATTTGAGTGTTTTACCAGTCAATGGAGAGCAAATCAATATGATAAGAATAGGGAGGGAAATAACGATTTGTGTAGATGCAAGGTTAGGATGACTTGACCCATCTGGTTATTCTCGATCTCTTATATGGTAAGTACTGTAAATCTCTTTTGGGAGAAATATTGGGGTCTCTAGAATATGAACTACATCAATTGGTAACGTATCTCTTAAAAGCTCAAACCAGAAAAATACTGATCCCTGTGGCTTCCTTCCTAAAAATAATTGAAGAAAAAATTACATTTGAGTAAGGATACATAAAAAAAAATATCATCCTGACATGGATTTACCTTGGGAGAAGTGATATAAACAACTGTTACAGACACTATGAATAAGGGATGATGTTATAATCGTAATGCAGAATTTAGTATATAAGATTATATACTCTGTGGATAATTTATTGCGCATTGGCTGTGTTTGAAGAGTGTATGTATTTATATAATTTTTTATATGTATTTTATGTGATTTTATCTGTTGCCATGACTTTAAAAAAATTAAGTCAAACGATAAACTATTGACTGGTAGAAGGTGAAGAAAAAAATTATTTTGGGAATGTCGACATAAATAAGACCAGTATTAGCAGAACAAAAGCAGGTATCTCTTTCCTGGGTCATTTGTTCAGTACCTCGCCACAAAACGTACAGCACAGATGTTTTCCACATGAACATCCTTTTACTGAAGTGGTGCCACATCTCCTGGTAATTATAGCAGATGCGGCTTAACCCTAAATTAGTACATTTATGCTTTGAGTAGCAGTTTGGGAACAATTGCATGGTTACAGTGCACTGAGCTTCTCTTTTAGTAGCATAAAGTCATGGAGGAATTACTCAGTACTTAAAAATCAATTTCCTTGATCACAACAGCAGCATTCATGAGAAATCTCCATAACATGGTGCTTCCACTTCCCAGCTGTAGTGAAGTTTGAGGATGAAGCAAACTGAGTCATGAAAGTGCATTTTATGAAAGCTTGTTCCTAGAATAGGCCAGTTACTGTAATTCCTGTAACAGACGGGAGAAAATGTAAGCATGTAGATTAAATTGAATCGGTGGCTGTCCCACTGTGCCTCTTTTATTTCTGTATTCTGGCAGATATCCCTCTCCCCCTACCTCAGCTCTCTTCTCTTTACCCCCTTCCTCCTACTCCCGCCATAATACAAGCTATGGTTCCCTTGTACCTCCCCCTCGTAAAGCCCTTACTGGTCAGGCTGCTTTTTCTTTCCGCTTTCCTAAACTTTGGAATAGTCTACCCCCTAACCATTCACTCCAAATCTTCCAAACATGGGCTCTCCTCAAACTCCATGGCCACATCACTCCCCCTTGTAAATGCTGTTAGACAAAGCACAACCCCTTTCTCATACTCCTTGTCCTTTTTCACTCCCACCCTTCTCCCTAACCACTCCCTCTCAACCACTCCTTCCTCCATCTTTCCTCTACCCATCCTTCCTCTCCTCCCTCTCCAAATCCCTTCTACAGTACTTCTGTAATTCCTCCCCCCCATGCTCTACCCCCTACTGCACTCACTGATATAAGGTTATTCTCCCTATTCCAAAAGAATATTCCTTCTGCCTTGGCCCTTTGATATCTGTTTTTATTTTTTATACACTCCTAATGAACAAAGCTTTGTACTGATAATTTAAATCTCTGTATGATGATCTGGGTTATTGTATAATCTATGTTATAGATCCATTATGTACTTAAGATTAAGTAGACAGATAACTTTATTAGAAGTAGAAGGGGTCTTATTTAGGGTAAAGAAAAGAAAGAAAGTCAGTGTGTGTTCTGTGCAGTGAAGGGTACTGTATCAGTTGACTTTGCTAAACCAGTAGGAGGAAAGAGAGCTTATCTGGGGGTGTGGTTTAGACATTATAAAAGCAGGTGAGTCAAATTACAACTCCGTATGTGCTTTTTCTTACTAATTGCCCTCCATCCCACCCACCCAAAGCCAGTTCTACTTTTATACTACTGGATTTGACTGTCAAAGGAACTTCCTGTTTGCAGTAGGAAGGAAAGAATCATGGAGAAACATTGGTTTTGTCAACCCTAAAGTAAAAAAGTAGCTCACTCTCCCCCAGCTGCTGGTGGTCTGATATTGAGCAAGGAAGAAGGAGGCTACTGAAGAAGATAGGAAGTTGCTGTCCCAGAACAGGAAGGGTGAGAGTTGTAAGGAGAGGAGAGAATAAGCATCCAGAGAAACAGTAGAAGGACACTAAATAAGACATAATGGAGTGGTGCAGTGCAATGGCTGTGGGCGGCAGTGTTCCAGGAGACATTCTGGAGGCTGCGATGCTGCCCTTTGCAGGCACCTCTGGTCTGAGAGAGGAGGCTGCCCGTCTCAGGCTGACCTGACTAGATTCATGAAACCTCCTCCCCACTCCAGGGACCACCAGGCCAAGCCACTCACCTCAGAGGTTGCCAAGAAAGAGGAGAGGCTGGACCAGGGTGGGCTCAAGGAGGGAGAGGGTGGTGGAACAGAGTTGCATCCCTCCAGCTGTACCTCTTCACAATTCATTCGCTATTCTGGTGGATAGTGGTTCCTCTATGGAGGCACCTGCAGTGGAGACCAAGGAGGATGCTGGGAACCTTCACAAAGGAGACTCACAGGAGGGTGACATGGGACCCCACAGGGGAAGGAAACAACTCCTGGTGGGGGACTCAGTCATTAGGGGGTAGAAATGGGGGAGGAAGGGGAGAGGGAGGTAAGGTGCCTTCCTGGCACCACGGCTTGGAGGGACAGGAAGCGAATCCTCAGGATTGTGAGAGGAGCTGCACGAGGGAGGGAGCTGGATGTCATTATCCACCTAGGGACAAATGACCTGGCTAGGAATGGGATCAGAGCAGTGCAAGAGGAGTTTATAGAGTTGGGAAGGGGCCTTAGACAAGTAGCGCATACGGTAACCTTCTCGGAGGTGCTGCCTGTCTGTGGCAAGGGAGATGCTAGGGCACTTCTCACCAGGGAATTCAATGAGTGGTTGAAAACTGGTGTGGAGCTCAGGGTTTGGCTTCATTGGGGACTGGGGGCACCGAGGGATGCAGACCTATACTGGTGCGATGGTCTGCATCTGTCCAGGAGGGAACCAGGATCCTAGGTGAGAGGTTTAAATGCTTCATTGGCAAGCATTTAAACTAGCTAAGGGGAGGCACTGAAAAGGAGCAGGAAACTGAGCCTCTCACACAACATGGTGATTAGTGAGTAAACACCAAGGTACAGAAGTTATTAGGAGCAGAAAGATTTAAATGTAAAAAGGCAAAGGCAGTAAGGACAGAAATGGGGCTAAAGGGGTAAGGCTATCAAAAGGGGAGGGTACCAATGCCCGTAGTCTGTGTAACAAGCTCCCTGAACTAGTGGCCTTGATGGAAGAGGGTTGCCTGGATATTGTGGCAGTCACAGAAACATGGTACACAGAGAACCATGACTGGGATGTCAACATACCAGGATACACAATCTATAGGAGGGACAGGGAGGGTAAAAGAGGAGGAGGAGGAGGAGTAGCTCTCTATGTAAAGGAAGGGATCAAAGCAACATAACTAAAGAGTAAACAGGGAGCAGATGAGTCACTTTGGGTCACCCTGGAGACAGGAAATGGCACCACAATCCGCATGGGGGTTGTATACAGACCCCCATCTCAGGAGGAGGGAATGGACAAGAAAATGATAGAAGGCTTTCTTAGAATGGCAGGAAAAGGGGAGATATTGTTGATGGGGGACCTGAATATGCCAGATGTTAACTGGAGCACCTTTGCTGCAGGCACATCCAAGAGCAGGGTCATTCTTGATGCCCTACAGGGGGCATGCCTCAGACAGCTAGTATTGGAACCCACTCGGAAGGGAGCAATCTTAGACCTGGTACTTTAAAATGGGGATGGAGAAAGAATCTCAGATTTAGAAGTGGGTAGCCATCTGAGAACAAGCGACCACCAAACAGTGTGGTTCACGATAAACACGGCCATACAATCAAGCCAGACAAAAGCAAGAGCACTAGACTTTAGGAGGGCTGACTTTGGGAAAATGAGAGAGTGCCTCAGAGACAAGCAAACAGGCAAGAAGGAGGGGTGGAGGAACAATGGGGAGTGATCAAAACAGCCATCACAGAGGCAACAAGCCTTTGTGTAAAGCAAATCAATAAAACACAATGAAGGAAAAAACCGCTACGGTTCACAAAAGAGGTGGCAGGGAAGGTTAAGGAGAAAAGGACAGCATTCAGGAAATATAAAGAAACACAGAAGGAGCAGGACAGAGAACTTTATCAGTTAAAGCAGAAAGAGGCTGGGAAGGCAGTCAGAATAGCAAAGGCCCAAACCGAGGAAAGGATAGCTCATTCTGTTAAGAAGGGGATAAGACTCTTATAGGTACATTAGGGAGCCTAAGAAAGACCAAATGAGGGATACTGGAAGCTTAATAAAGGGTGGGAATGTGGATAGAGGGTGACAGTGAAAAAGCAGAAATACTGAACAAATATTTCTGCTCAGTATTCACAAAGGAAGAGGAGGGGGAGTTACCTAAACCAAACAAGAGAAACACTCTGAAGAGGGTGGTTGATACCAGTCCATTTACAGAAGAAAGAGTTCTGAAAGAACTAATAAAATTGAAGGTGGACAAAGCAATGGGGCCTGATGGGATTCACCCAAGAATTCTAAAAGAACTAAGGGTAGAACTAGTGACACCGCTGACTACTCTCTTTAACAAATCATGGGAGGATGGGGTGGTACCCAAGGACTGGGGGAGGGCAGATGTGATTCCTCTTCACAAAAGTGGGAGCAGGACAGAGGCAGGAAACTATTGACCAGTTAGTTTGACCTCAGTGGTAGGGAAAATGATGGAATCACTTCTGAAGGAAAGAATTGTTGAGTACCTAGAGGCCAGTGGGGCACAGGACCCAAGGCAGCATGGATTCACGATGGAAGGTCGTGGCCAGACTAATCTAATAGATTTCTTTGATGGGTGACCAAGTAGTAGACCAGGGAGGGCTATGGACATGGCCTACCTAGATTTTAGCAAGGCATTTGATACAGTCCCACACAAAGATTAATACACAAGATATCCAGCCTTGGAGTGGGTCCCAAGGTGGTAGCCTGGATAAAAATTGGCTAGACAACAGGACGCAAAGGGTAGTAGTAAATGGAGTACACAGTGAAGAAAGGAGGGTTACTAGCAGGGTACCGTGGGGTTCAGTACTGGGACCGGTCCTTTTTAATGTCTTTATAAGTGACATTGCAGAGGAACTGGAAGGAAAAGTATGTCTCTTTGCAGACGACACAAAGATCTGCAACAGGGTTGATACACAAGATGGAGTGGAAAGGATGAGAAGGGACTTGGCAAGGTTGGAGAAATGGTCAAATGTATGGCAGCTCAGATTCATGCAAAGAAGTGCAAAGTAATGCACATGGGAAACAAAACCCAGGGAAGCGTACACAATGGGGGTGAAGATACTGGACAACAGTAAAATAGAAAGGGACCTGGGGGTAATTATATCAGATGACCTAAAGGTGGGCAAGCAATGTGAGAAGGCAGTAAGGAAGGCTGGGGGGATACTGGGATGCATAGGAAGAGGCATCAATAGTAGAAAACAGGAAGTTGTTATCCCTCTGTACAGACAGTTGGTGAGACCCCATCTGGAGTACTGTGTGCAGTTCTGGAGACCCCATCTCCACAAAGACATAGACAGAGTGGAGGCTGTCCAGAGGAGGGCAACCAAAATGGTGCAGGGTCTGCACCAGAAGACATACGAAGAAAGACTAAAGGAGCTTAATATGTATACTCTTGAGGAAAGAAGGGAGAGAGGGATATGATAGAAACTTTCAAGTACCTCAAGGGAATTAACAAAGTCCAAGAGGGTAGCATCTTCCAGAAAAAGAGATGTGCAAGAACAAGGGGGCACAATTTGAAGATAGAGGGGGGGACGGCTCAGGGGTAATGTGAGGAAGTATTTTTTCACTGAGAGGGTTGTGGATGCATGGGACAGCCTCCCTGAGGAGGTCGTGGAGTCTAGAACAGTGGGGGACTTCAAGAATGCATGGGACAGGCATAAGGCAGTCCTAGTGGCGGGTAAGAGGAAGTAAGCTGTTGGTTAACTAGGATCTGCAGCTTATCTGTTAGGTAGGAAAATGGGCAGACTAGGTGGGCCAAGCAGTCCTTATCTGCCGTCAAATTCTATGTTTCTATGTAATTCCCCCATCCCCTTCCCCCGGACGCATCTGGATACAAGCTATTTTTTAGCTCAGTATGTCTTTCCTGGTGAAACTTTTGAAATAAATACATACATAAAAATACAAGCCTGCCTATTTTGTCCTCATTCCGGTTATATTATATGCTTATTGTTTTTGTGAATGGTAGGAGGTGATATCAAAGCCTTGGTGGAGCTTCTGATAGACTACTTGAGTTTGAAGACCGTAAATACAAAATGTAAGTTGCAGTAAGGCAAGCAAATTAGTGGGAAGACAGGAACACAACCTCTAAGATAGTCTTTGTTTGGACCTTGGTATCTTTTAATGAGTACTGGAGTTTAACTGATAACCCCTACAGCAGCATTGGGTAGATAACAATGTCTCCTCACGCGTCTGCCTCAGACATATATAATGTGGTGAGATGTTTACTCCCGAGTTCACTCACTGCTTCAGTGATGGTCATCTCTTCTATATTACACGTTCTCTTTTGAAAAAGGAAAAAAACAGCACAAAATATTCAAAAGAAAAACCATTGATACAGGCAATTGAGTACTCTAGATTGCGCCATACAGTTATGGGGAATAGCCACATAGCAGCTGTGTATTCTGACTGGCAGAGAAGTTCCAGAAGTAGAATAACTGATTTTAGTTACTATCGAGGATAAAATTGTGCAGAACTTGGTTAAGGACAAGGTTATTGTCCTCTCTCAGCATGGGTTTATTAGGAGCAGAGTGAGCTAAGACAACCTGATCTCCTGTTTCAGGACAATGATGGAGAGGTGGACTTGGGCAAGACCGTGGACATAGTCCATCTGGACTTCAGCAAGTTCTTTGATACTCTGGCCCATGACAAGCTTCTGAGCAAAGTAAACCAGTGTGGTATGCATGAGACATACATGAAGTGGATTGTTAATTGGTTGAGGACAAGAAGCAGAGGGTGGTGGTAAATGAACACTACTCCATGTGGAGAGGCAACAGCATGGGTCAGTGCTGGTGCTACTACTTTTCAGTGTCTTCATCAATGATCTGGAAACTGGGCTGTCCAGCAGGCTGCTTAAGTCTGTGAATGAACTAAGCTGGCCAGGCTGGTGGACACCTGAGCCCCAGATTCAGTGTAGGTAAGTGCAAGGTCCTACACTTGGGGAAGAAAACAAAGATAGAGCCTCCATGAGGTGTGATGCTCGTCCTTCCATAGTCAAGGTAAAAGACTTAGAGGTCATAGTAGACAAGGGATTAAAGCAGGGCAAATAGGGCACAGCCACTGTCAACAGACCAAGAAGAATACTGCGGTTCATCAAAAGGGAAATGACCAAGAGAACATGTTAAGTAATCCTGTTAAAAAAAGGACTCTGGTCAGGCCCCAGTTGGAATACTGTGTGCAGTTCTGTTCCCCTCAGTGAAGAATGGATATTGAGGCAGTCGAGAGGAAGCAACACAAGGTCATCAAAATAACTAGTGGCATGAGGGTCAAAAGCTACAGTATAAGGACAGCCTGGAGGCAAAAGAGGGAAGACTGGACATGATCTTAATGTTTTGCATACTCAAGGGCATCGACGAGATAAAATGATTGGAGATGTTTGACCTGGTGTCCTGCAGCAGGATGTGGGGACATGCCCTGAAGCTCAGGGGTGGTAAATTCAGGGGTAAAATTAGGAGGCACTTGTTTCTCCCAGAGAGGGGTGAACCCCAGTGTACCAGTGGGAACAATGGATATGAAGATAGTACAGGCCTCTAAGTTAACCCTGGCCAAATGTCTGCTTACCAAAGGAATCACCAGGTGCCCTGAGTAGTGGAGTGGGTAAAGAATCCTTATCAATGAGTTTGCACATCATAATGAATCGGGTGTGGTAGACATGATGGATCTAGAGTCCTGTCCAAGCTTAAATTACTATGTTACTATGGTTTTGTTGCATATCCAAAGCTTGTGCCCACTAAGGGTAATAGAAGAGTGCCATTAGCATATCCGGTTTGGTTTACGGTTGGGCCCCATGAATGTTGTTCAGCTTCAAGAAGTATGTCAAGCAACTTTGGCCTTAATGCAGTAATCAGCTTGGAGAAATGCATACTAGCAGTAGGGGGTACGAAAGCCATGAGGTCAGCAATAAATATGAATTACTCTAGCTTACTGGGTGGCAGCTGGTAGTGGCAGCATGGCTGTGCTGGGGATTGTTGCATTTCTGGTGGTGTGACAGAGTTTGCAATTCACCAAGACCAATTCAGCACAGTGCTGAGCTACAGTAATAGTTAATATTCATTACTGAGTTCAAGGCTTATGCCCCCTGTAGTCTCTGCTTTACCTCCATGCTAATTATTATATTTTCCCTGGTAGCCCCATTTATTTTCAAATTATATAATACCCCCTCCTCAAAAACATAAAACATTTAAAGAAATTAAATTTCGGACATTACATTGCCCTTCACAATATTTTAACATCCATAGATGGAGATTTTACTTTGGTTTACTTTTTTTTTTTTTTGCTACTCTTTATATTTTAAATTCTTTGTAAGTTCTTTATAGTAAAGTTGCTGCCTGCAATCAGTGACAGTTTTAAGCTGTGTTTACACAGCTGACCTCACTCCTCCTTTGGAGCATTGCAGAGTTGCCCTGACCCAAAAGATGCTTGGCTAACTCATCTAAACAGACCCCCTCAGCACCGATGTAAGACACACTGGAGAGGGGCTGGGAGTCGGGGCAATCAGCTGATGGAAGCGCCTGCAAGTGGGAGCGAGCGGTGCAGCCTGTCCACACGGCTGCTTAAACTCTTCACTCCTGAACACATCCTCAAACTTTCTGGGACTGCCGAGCATCACAGGGAGCGGCTTACCGCAATTCAGTAAATGTCCACATGGCGGCATTTGCACTGCAGCAACCCAAGCACTCTAGTTGCTGCGATGCAAATGCTGCCATGTAAACACGGCTTTAGTCAGCGGACTACATGAGGTCTGGCTGGAGAACAGTGCACAAGTGGTCATTCATTCCATTGTTGTCCCATTCATTCTGAGTCGGGTAGGGTAACAGGTCATGTCAGGTTAAGGTGTAAGATTCTTAGAACTTCAAGAAACAGCTCGGATTGGAAAAAACTTTGGAATTTTTTTGTAGGCATAGGTGTGTTTTTTCCTTGAGTGCCAAAACAAGGAAAAACTTAGAAAAATTATGACAGTAATGGCACTCTGAGTTTTTAGAAAAAGGTTGGATCATTTAAAGTCTTGGTCTAATCACTGGTGTACTATGGTAGTAGCTTGTTAAAAAAAGTTTGAAAAGCAGGGTATAACATTCTGCATGGTTTACTTAACTGATGATATAGCAATGAAGGTTTTGTTTCTGTAATTTTATTGGCTAAGAGCTGCAGACAGACCTCACATTAATATTTGATTAATACTCCTGTAAAGCCTCATCACCTATACCACGATCTCCAAAAGCTAGTCCATCCTAGAATGCTAAAGTATATTCTTTTCTGCATTCTTTTTCAGTTTTGACTCACCAACGTTGCTGTCTCTGCTAAGTGAACTCCAGTAACAGAAAAGCCGATTTTGGCATTTCAAGACAAGCAGCTCACATTAGGAAGCTTTTTGTTTTGTTTTGTTTTAATTATTTTACATTGTAAATGAATTTGCCAGTCTGTAACATCCCGTGAATTTATTTTATGCTCAAGCAGTGGTGTCACAGCACTGTTTTTTCCATAGTGTTCTCAGCAGCTGCCATGACAACCGCACATGTATCATAGCAGCAGCACTTGCTGCCATGGCAATGGCATGAATGGCGCTATCAGAAAGAAAAATGAGCAGTGCATGGGAAAATAAATTAAAGCATATCACTTCTGCAGAAACTTTGCCCAGTTACTGTCTGATAACTTATTTATTGTAGTACACTCCCCATTTGGTTTAAAAAAAAAAAAAAATGCCTATGGTGACTGTAGTTTCAGGTGCACACCGGTGGTTTCCATATCAACCAGGCAACACGATGCCTGAAAGTGCTTTAGTTGGGGCCCCTAGTTCTAAGTTTAGCATGTGATTGCCGGCCAGTGTTCTTGTCAGCATAGCAGAGGGATTATTTACATCCAAAACGAGGTAATTATATAAAAAAAAAAGCTGCAGAAGAATAGAAAAGGATAGACATTGTTATAGAGGCATTGAGATACTCCCATTGGGTTACAATAACCATCAGTTAATCACCCCCCTTGGGGTATGTGGCATTCGGCTTCACCTCATGCCACATTACACCCCTAGGGAGTGATTAACAGATGGTTAATGTGACACCTGGTCATACCTTACTGCTTAAATGACTCTGTGCGGGTGACGCACACAATAATGTTGAGCTTATTGGTAAAAACAATGTGAAAGTCGTCTTATCAGGAGGGGGCTTACCATGGTGGTGTGTGTCTGAGTAGTCCTTGTGCTGCTGCTGGTAGTGGTGAGCCTGAATGTGGCAGTGGTGCCAGTGGGAGTCTGAGGAGGCTTGCTATCAGGAGGTGTAGGGGTGAGAATTATAGCAGGTGTCACTTGTTGAACATGTGAATAATTAAACACATAGTTAAAGCTGATCAATGGTAAGCTGAGTTTGAGAAAGGCTAAGAATTCAAGATTCTCTGGATGTAGCCTTGAGTTATGAGGTGAGGCAGTATCCCCAGTTACACTGATATGTCTTGCAGAAGCAGCCAGTGTTAGAGAGCATCTGAAAAAATACGAAGCCACTTAGCCAGTGGAGGCTAAATGACTTGCTTATCTTGCCAGAATTGGCTTGCATCACAATTTCTGCTAGACACAGGAAGTGCTAGATAGTCTGTATCCGGTATTGTGGTAAATCTTCCGAGTCTTCTTTTAAAATGTCTGAGCAGCACCAGCATTCAATATTAAAAAAACTCTCAAATGTCCTTCATTGTCTCATGATCATTACTGTACAAGTCATTAATGTCATCATGCTCATACTGTACCTGGCATTGGCACCAGGAGGAGAAAGAGGGACAGGAAGAGCAGTATGACCCGGAGGTTGTATATGCACCTTCTTGGTGGTTTTCTCAACCTGTCTTTGCTGCTCCCAAAAAGGGTATGCAGCAGATACTGTTTGATACAGTCTATGCAACCAGGGGAGTGAATACATCTTTATATCAAGATCCAGTAATGTTGTAGTGCCAGACTTGCGTAGGAAATCTAATGCTGTCAAACTTGTATGCAAGCTGTATAAGAAATGTGTCTGCTGCTTCTTTAATGAGTGTTGCATCTTGCTGCTGCTGCTATTGCAATAAGCCAGATGAGTTAGTGGGGTCACCTACTCCTTCACCGCCATCATCACTGTTGCCATCGTCCCTTCCACCAGCACCACCGGCCTTGTTTCATTTGGTAGAAGATTGTGAATAACAGCATGTGTCTTATTCAAGTGGACTTACCATCGGAAGAACCATGCTAAGAACTGCTGATCCTGCACTGAAATCTGGTGGCTTGTTCATATGGTCACAGAAGCAGAACGAGATTTTGCAGGAGAAACCACTGCACCCATGACAAAGATCCCTCACAGGCCACATCCTTGAATTCCATAGCCCAGAACACAGATTTCTGTTCCACAAGTCTCTCTGCCATGTAAAAGACAAGAGTTCCACCATGTGGAAATGTATTTAATTAAGCAATATTAAGGAACATTGTACTTCTGCTGGTAATAGCTAGTGATGTTCTGTACCTTATCAATTATTTCTTTTAAATGTGCATGTTTGTCAAGCACATGACTACTCACGAGATTGTGTGCATTTTAAAACAAGGTACATGAGTGAAATCTCATCATTCATTGCCTTCAGCATGTTACTGCCTCTGTCTCTCACAAAGATGCTCACCTATAGATCATGGGCATATATCCACATGCTGTATAGAAGGTTATTTTCACATTCTGTTTATTTTAGCTATTTTCGTAATTGAGAAAAATCAGTGAAAATAACCGGAAAGCGAAAATAATAAGAACATAGCAAGCCAAGTTTGCCAGTACTACCCAGTCAGTGTCTGAAACCACATGGCGTGATTGATGGCAAGCCTCCACAAAACCCTTTTAGTTACTCGCACTCCCTCAGTCCTGGACTGATGGTATCTTCTTTTTGTTCATTAAAACAAAATAAAAGTGAATGAAAAGTGGTGTTGCTGTGCCAGCCAAAATGCCGAGTGGTGCTGCTGTACCCGTTTCATATTTGTTTTTTGGTCCTGCTGCTCTCTTTGACATGCCAACCCCACCCCCATCCCCTTACTGCATTCTGTCTCAGTCCCAACTCCCAATGCTGTCCATGCCAACTGCTCTTACTCCTGAGTCCTGAGAAATTACTCCTGAGTCCCAACGCAGAGCTCACATCCAGAAAAACTCTAGGTAGGATGGCTCACAGCAGAATGTAATTACTGTGGAATTAAAACGCCAAACCACGTGGCAGCCCTACTCACACTGTCTCACTCCTGGATTGCCGGTATCTTTTCTTCCTGATTCCAGATGCTGTTCATACACTCTCAGTAATTCTCATACCAATTACTGATTACTATGGGGCATACTTGAGGTAGAAGGGTACATACATAATTACAGCCTATTTATCCGGTGCGAACATATACAGCGGGTTGAATTGTGCTAAATATAACAGATGCAAATTCAACCTGCTATACAGTATCTAGCAGGGATTGGATTAACTGAATAATGTTTTTTTCCCCACCATGCTTCCACTTCATGACTGACACATTTAAGACTCCTCCCCTATTTCTGTACCTCTGTAAGGCTATCTTTTTCAGTATAACTCATGAAGGGGCTGGTGGTTTTGGAGGTGGGACAGGAATGGTGGTGCTACCTGGTCTGAACACAACCCAATGAGCAGTGAGACTCTGAAAGCTTTAGTTTGTATGTTTGCTCCAGAAATCACTAGTGAAATGCAGACTCCCCAACACACACACACACACTGCCTCCTTCAGAAGTGTCACCATTTGTGTGCATACAGCCTCGGACATAGTGGAAAGAACATGCCATGAAATATGTGAAGCATGGTGGAATGTTGCATTTGGGTTTTACGTAAGAGTTTTCAGAAGCCAGTGTCTTTCACTATGGAGGGCAGCTGAAGATCAAGGGCCATTATTTCCCCAATGAACTGTAGGATGAATGCAGAACTTGATTGAGTAGATGGCAGTTTAGTGCAGGCATGTGATGGCTCTACCAGTAGAGTTTCATTATAACAAATTCAGGAACAGTCCTGGTACTGCATATGTTGTGCCTGGCTCTGGCTAGTGGTGGTCGGACAGCTTGTGAAGCAGTGCCAGTACTTAGGGATATGTCAGTTCCCCACTGCAGCTGCTGTGGTGGCTGTTTTACTTAAGTGAACCATCTTATTGCACCATTTCCCAACCCTGTCACTTCTGCTGCTACTGCTGCTGCTGGCCCATCTGACCTGAGTTTGGATAGGTAAAGGATGTGGCTGTTAGTAAGATGAAATGCTCACATTATGTTCGACCAGAACAGTGGTTCCCAAAGTCTTAGTAGACTGATCTTTCTACCACACAGACTGCAGCATGCATACAGTGGATTGATAGTATCGTCTGTAAATATATTCCCATACTGCAGAGGATCTCTTTGTTTTTGTTTTTTTTAGTTATAGTGGACTGGAAATAGTAGGGGGAAGTACTTTTGGAGGAATTGGGAGGCAACTGTGAGAGGGTTTTTTTTTTTTTTTTTTTCAAAGTGGAATGATGTGGCTGGCATGGCAGCATGCAGTACATTACTATGGGGCTGATGCAGGAGCTGGTCTTTAGAGTCCCTTGCCTGAGAAACTTTCTTTTGCTTTTCTGTTTTTCTTTAGCTTTGTTAATTTTGTCATTTCCTCCTGTGATGGCTTCCACTCCTCAGTATCACACTCAACACACAACCACTAGTCCTACCCCTCCTTCTCTCTTCTTCTTTGCCACTCTCCTCTTGTGCTCCTTCTTTCTGCTTCCCGTCCTTTGCCTCTCATGGATCATGTGATTTCCCCTGCTCTTTTCCCTCCTCCTGTCATGTTTCCACCTCTTTTACCTCCTCAGTCTCATGCTCCCATTCTTTTTTTATAACCCTCCTCTTTTAACCTCCTTTCCTACCCCGGTGTCCACTCCTTCATACTGCTCATCCCCTTCTTATGCCACTTACCAGGATATGCCCCTAGAGTGCCTCTCTCCTCCCTCCTTCTGCACATTGGGGTCTGTTCTGGGTTCGGTGGTCTTGGGTGGAGCCGTCTTCATCTAGGACCACTGAGGTTTTTTTTTTCCATTTTTCTCCCTCTACCCCCCCCCCCGAGGACATCGGCATGCAGGACTGATGTCCAGACAGACGGCGTGCTGGACGCACGCCATTGTCAAGTGCCTCGACGCCCCTCCCTCCCGGCTATTGACTGCCTGGCCCTGGTGCCCGTGTTGCTTCCACCGCCCTCGGAGCGCCGGGTGCATGTATAGCACCCCGAACCCACCTGGAGGAGGAGAGCATTCGCTGGGATGCTCGATCCTCCTCCTCCTGCCCTCCCGACCCGCAACCCGAGTTCGTTCCTAACCCGAGTCGCTGGCGTGGGCGTGGAGGTGTGGCATCCAGCGCCTCAATCCTCAGCGCCACCGGGCCCCCTTCATGCTCCCATTCTGATGGGTCAACTACTGTATCCTGCTCACTGGCACTAGCCATTACAAATTGCTTTGATGCTGGTGCTACTTGCTTGTTTTATAGAATTATATGGTTGGTTTACCTCACCCCATCATCACCCGTTCTCCAGCAAAAATCTGTACTGTTTCCTCTGTTGAGAAGATAACAAGTATTGTCCATTCGGCATGGGGTCATAATGTTGCTACTGAAAACAGCACAATTAATGCCGCAAGAAAAACAGCGTCTGCTGAAATAACGTGGGTCAAAACACCGACCCCAACATACACAGCACACACCACTTGAAACACCAGGAGTTTCTTTTTAGCCCCCTGCATACCCCGACGTGTGGAGCATTGCCACCCACCCCAGAATTTAAATAGCAAACTCCAAGGGGGTGTGGACTTGGTGGATGAGGAGAAACTCGAGGAGGGAAAAATAAATTTTAAAAATAAAACAAAAAATAGTCGCAACACTGGGAGACCTTGGGGAACCAAACTGTGGTCCCAGGTCTCCATCCCTGCCATGTGCTGGTGCCTTTGTCCCTCCACCATGGGAGTGGCTCAACCAGGCATCACAGACATGGCAACCTGATCACTTCCATATGGCCACGCAGAGCGACAGTGGTAGCAGTAATTCCCTACCACTGTTATACCCCTGTCTCTCTGAATGTTTCCGCACTTTACACAGCACAGTTATTGCCGCACTGTTGTTGTAGCGCTATATTGACCCAATACCATCCATCCCAGATCCAGACTGCCATCTTCCTCACACAATGATTGAACAGTAGCACTGGTCTGTGTGATGCTGATGCACGATTTAAAGGCTGGGGGCATCATATGGGGTACAAAAATGGACTTGCAATTTTCAATGCCCACACATAGGTGGCTGTGACAGTTGTGTTGTTCACATGAGATAAGACAAGGGGAAGGCTTGCCTTAACATTTCTGGATGGATCACTTCTATCTCTTGTAGGGAAACTAGAACTAGAAGCACAAGGAGCATGAGGGAGAAGACAGCTTTTGAATTGCTTAAGGTGGTTTCATGACCAGATGTACTGGATGACAAGTGTGGGAGTGGAACAAGACTTATGGGGACTAACGAACCATAGTTTATTTGACTGTAATATCATGCACCCTGTCCTAGTTGTCACAGTCCCTTGATTATGAATCCCAGTTCTTTTTTAGTTGTCCCCATCTTCTTCTCAACCACCACCACTTGCAAAGGGGGAACTGACATCATATAACCTCTACCTGCTCCTTTCCCTTCCCTGCATCCCTTTCTCCTCCTGTTCTTTTCCTCATATTCTCTACACACACAACAGATTATTTATTTACTTACTTATTTATTTAAAGTTAGTAGCCGGAAAAGGCACACTGAGCTGAGGCTCATTTCCAGGTGTGAGCAAGGCAAAGGGTTACAGAAATAAAACAGTATGTGTAAGAATAAAGTACTATACATGATGCAGATAGTGCAGACAGATTAGCAGCAAGAACACATAACTGGTACAATTGTGGAACAGGATAAAGTGCAAAGTGCAATATGAAGATTGATACTGGCTTCAAACAATATGTCAGTCAAAACAGGTGCAGGTGGGAGGATTAAGGAGTGTTTGCTGATGCCTGGGGGATCCCAGTGAGCTAGAATGAAAAAAGGAGAGGGGGAGTTGGTTCCAGAGTAATAGAAGATGATAGGAGAAGGCAGATTGTCCAGCAAGAGGAATGGGGGTGAGGAGTGGAGAAGGTCCGCTGGTCACTTAAGTGGAGTCAGCATGGAGCTGGAGGTATTGGAGAGAGGAGTGAGGAGAGACAGGATGGCAGGGAGGCAAACCAATACTTGGAGATGACAAGAGAATTGTGTAATTGGTGACATGAAAGTAGGGGAAGTATGGAGTGTGAGTAGTAGAGGGAGCAGTGTTGCATTTTTGGAGAGGGGTTAGTTGCAAAGCAACAAAAGGCATTGCAGAGGGTGTCTAGTCTGACTAGGGAAGTGGAAGGGGCAGTACCATAGACCACCTCAGCATAGTAAGAGACCGGGAACACTATTTAGGTGACCAGCTCACAGTCTGTCTTTGTTATGGTACAAGGCAACAAGCTTTGGGTGGAGTTTCACATGGACAGCATCAATCTGGGCAGAGAAGTCAAGCTTACCATCAAGCCACATGCTGAGGTACTTGAAAGATGAGATCACTTCAAGAGGGGAGCTATCCAATGTGGTGAAGACCGGTGGTCTTGATAGCTTGGCCAGTTTTTGGCTGGTACCAAAGGTTAAAGATACTGGGTTTTTTTTGTCTTTTTTAGTGTTGACCATGAGATGGTTAGAATGGAACCAGCACAGTACATTGTTGAAGTCCTGTTGGAGAAGATTTTCCACAGAGGCTGTAGTAGGACCAGAGGTGAAGATGATTGTCATCTGCATACATGCGTATATGCGAGTTGATACAGGCAGAGGAAAGATCATTCAAGAAAATGGAAAACAGGATGGGGCCTAGGATAGAATCCTGTGGTACTCCAGCCTGGATGGGGAGTAGAGGTGATAACACATCTCCAACTTGACCCGACTGCTGGCGGCCTGTTAGGTAGGAATGGAACCAGTCAGTAGCAGGAACTGAGAAGTCGGCTGCATTCAGTTTATCCAAGATGAGTGAATGGGACACCAAGTCAAAGGTTTTGGCTAGATCGATGAACATGGCAGCTGTGATATGCCCCTGATCCATTCCCAGAAAGGAAGGAGTCAGTGACATGGTGAGTGGTAGAATGATGCTTCCAGGAGTCAGACTGCAAGGCAGAATGGAAACTGGAGGAGGTGAGCCAGTCAAGTCTAGCATAGACTAGCTTCTCTTGCTGTATAGCAAGTGAGGGAAGGAGGGAAATAAGGTGGTAGTTTCCAGCAGAGGAGGGGTTCCCCCACCCTTTGAGGAGGGCCCCTGCTTTTGTGAAGCAGAAGAACTTTGGCAGTCTTCCAGGCAGGCCTGAGGAATGGAGCTGAGGGAGAATGAGAGGTTAAGGAGCTGCGTCAGTTACACAGCAATTGCAGGAGAGGAAATGTTAGAGGAGTTTGGGATTAAGCCCATCAGGACTGGACTTGGACTGATTAAGGGAGGAGAGGAGATTATTTTATTTATTTAAATTTTGGTAACCGGGTAGGCCCACTGAGACTATAACAGTCCCTTTTTCAGGGGTAACCCGGAATTAATTACATACGTCTAGAGTACATCAATAATCCCATTTCATAATGCACAATGCAATCATTATAGACATATGGCACAAAATTAGGGATACAGTAGGCAGGTTAACTACAGTTCACAACAACAAGAAAGGCAGCGCATGTTATACAAAAACACAACAGCAAATTTAAATTATAGTATGATACAGCCACTGATGGATGGTAACTATGATGACTCACAACAGATGCTGATAAATTTTAGATGCCCATGTGACAGTTATGTGCTGCACAACTTGAGAGGCAACAAGGAATTGAGGGAGACGAATGAGAGTGACATCACCAGGCCACACCCTACTGATAGACCCGGTAAGATGGTAAAGGTGCCACAAGATTTTCCTGTCAGGAAATTGCCCTGTCAGGAACCTTCTGCCATGGTTGTAACCTCTACAACTAAAGAGCTCACCTTCATTGCTGTGTGAGCTTTGTGGTGTGTGGAAGGGTTTATTGCCTCATAAACAAGAGGTTGTGGGTTTGAATCCAGATATCCCCTCACTTTTCTTTTCTCAGAATTTCACTTGAGTGGTGATCCATGATGGCGTGGTGTTAGAAAATAAATCTATATAGGAAAAGGGACTTACATGGCAGAAACACTAAGTCCAAGGTGGGGTGCACAGGTGTTCCGACAGGACAACTCCCTTACAGGTAAATCTTGTGGTACCTTCACCATCCTTGTGATAGACCCTTACCCACCCCACCTAGTGTCTTATATAGCAGCCTACTTCACTTTTCACGCAGACATGCACGCACGCACACACACAGGCAAAAAAAAAAATGGATTTCTGTGCCCTGCACTACCAGCAGTCAATAAAATAAAAATAATTTGTCAAATCCTTCAAAAATTCCCTCCCTTCCACACCTTTCCTTGTCTAATAAAGTTACTCACTGCTCTGTTGCAGAGACTGCAGCTGCAGGCCTCTCATTCCACTCCCCACTGCAGCAGCACACAGTTTCACTGGACTGCTTGAAACTACCGTTGTATGTCATGAATCTAGCTAACTAAAAGGATAATGCTTGATTCTCTATTTACGACTTTTATTGTTCAGAAATCATTTTTTTCCCCAAAGAAGTACAGAGCTGTAAGGATCCAGGTCCTTCTCCTGCAAGAGAGAACTGAAATTTGCACTGAGTCATATGCAGGACAAAGCGTTCTCAATCTCCAGCGGTTGCTAATTGGCTGCTGCAGTTCATTAAAAATTTTACATGTTAAGTGTGTCCTCCCTGTAAGAAGAAAAAGGAAAAACACACATTGTGTCATGACATCGAATGGTGAAGTAAAGAGTCCCTTTAGACCTGCTTTGTTGGTGTCAGTTGTGCCAGATTTCAGTGCTTCCACTGAAAACTAATTCGGAGTTTGGTTTTGTTCAGTTTATTTATTATACTGGAAAGGCATGTGAGCATAAGTTGCCCGTTTTTACAAGCGTCCAGTTTTGGACAAATACAACAAGAGACTACAAAAGGTAAGGCAAAACAGTAAAAGGATTACATCATGGTGAAACAGGAGACATGATTAAGGACAATAAATCACTGATACGTTACTACATAATATTGGATAAACATTTGCAAGTGCATTGGTAGAAAAGGTGCAAACTCGACTTAGGACAATTGAGCAAAAAGAGACACTAAACAATATAGTACAAACATTTACAAGTGCATTGGTGGAAAAGTGCTTGGCATTATCAGACCAGGAGATCCTGCCACCACTGTGTAAGGGCGAGATACAGTTGTTGGGGAGGAGGAGCAGAGGACTTGCAACCAGTGGGAGTATTACATGGTGAGGAGACTTGCAAATGGCAGCCTGAGAAAGGTGAGACTTTAGGTTATAATTAAAGGGTGCAGGAGAGGGACACTCAGTGATAGCAGGGGGAAGACTGTTGAACAGCTTGGCGCCCTTGTAGGAGAGAGTGTTTTGACCATGTGTGGTCCGACAGAAAGGGATGGAGAAAGAGAGAGAGAGGAGGACCTTCTGGTGGTCTGAGGAAGGGAAGACTTGGGGGGGGGGGCGGAATAATGCTGTCTGGCAGGAGGCCTAGTTATAGCTTTTGGAAGAAGGTGAGTATTTTGCTGTTGAGCCTGTCCTCTAGGGAGGTCCAATTAGAGATTCTGTAAAGGTTACAATGGTGGGTCAGTCTGGGGAGACCAGAGACAAAATGAATGATGCTGTGATAGTTGGAATGGAGTTTTTGGAGGTTGCTTTGAGTGAGGGGTGGAAGATAGACTAAGGCACCATAGTCGAAAAGCCGGACCAAGAAGCTGGTGGCGAGCAGGGTCTTGGATTCATAGGTCAGAAAAGGCCTCACTCGGTATAGCAAGCCCAGCCATTGGTGGGTTTTCTTGATAAGCTGATTTATGTGTGCATCAAAGCCTGAGGACTTTCCAACATTGGTTCATACCTTTGTGACCTCCCGCCTGGATTACTGCAATGCCCTGTACCTAGGGCTTCCGGGAGTTGATATCCACTGCTTGTAGCTGGTACAGAACATGGTGGCCAGGCTGTTGACTTGTCTAGATCATGCCTTGTCATGCTTGTGTTCCACAGTTTGCATTGGCTGCCAATTTAGATCACCTTCAAGGTTGGTTTACTGACCTATAAGGCCCTATGTGGATAGGGGCATCTGTGTTTGCAAGCTCTGCTCTGCCCTTATCACCCCCTCCATCCACTCAACTCCTCCAATGAGGGATTGCTAAATGTTCCCAGAGTTCATTTGAAGTTCTCTGGTACCCAGGCATTTGTGACCCCAACCCTGTGGAACTCGACCTCATTGGGTAAGAAAGTGCCCGACCGTAGAGAGTTTTAAATCAGCGCTGAAGACGTATTTATTTAATATGACATTCCCTGCCTATTGATAAATTTAACTGTTGTTTAATCTGGGGATTTTAATAGTTATGTGATACTTATAGTCAGGGCCCCATGTTTACTGTGGCAAACTGGACCTACATTCTGTGGCAGGACCTCATGCTTGCTGCGGTCAGGCTATAAGTAATTCTACAGCGATTCTGTGATGGGCTTTACATTCTCTGCCAACTCAAATGAGCCCCAAAATAAAATCTTGTTACCCAGAAAGAATACTAAGGAGAAGGCAGCCTGTGGCAGTTTGACAGATGCACAGGCAAGGCAATGCAAAGCAATTCTGGTATCATGATTTGGATTGGATGTAGGGCATGGGGAATTGAAGAGTTATTTTTTTTACTGCAGTCTGTTTTATTGTCCCATGATCCCTCCTACTTGCCCAGTGCTGCTTTACCATAGCTATGCTCCTGAGAATTTCTCCCCCTGCCTGCCCAGTTGCTTGAAGACCAGTATTGCCTGGTTACAAAACAGTACTGCTTCAATGGCTCCCTCCCACCCACTTGCTTGAAGTCTGGTAGTGATGGTTTGTGCTGTAACACTGCTCTAGTTGCTTCCTCCTGCTTGCACAGCTCAACACCGGTGGTGGTGGTGTTTGTGTCAGTGCCACTTGGCTTCTATATCTTCTTCTCTCCCATTCTGTGATGCTAGAGAGTAACTTGACCATTTTACTTTAGACAAAGGTCCAGAAAGCCTCCCATATTTTGTCTGCAGTAATTACTAATACACTTTCATTCAACAGTTCTGCATTTGGAAAATAGAACCACCATTGTTTCTCATGAAATAGACCTCCTGAAGGTCCCTCAGTGTTTGTAGAAGGCCATAATGGTCATAAGCTTCAGGGCGGAGTGCAGTGGATTGAAAAGGGGGGCCCCACTGAGACTACTGCAACCCAGGGAGGGATGTATAATGGAGCTGCCAACAATCCACACTAATGCCATTTTAAGCTTGCTCACAATCATTTTAGACATTTAGTTGAGGTTTCAGTGGTGACGGCCATTTTTTTTACTGCACCAAAAAATGCTGTTTCTGTGGCAGAGGCTTCTTTCTGCGACAGGACCATGTTTCTGCGGCAGTTGCTGCAACTGCAGATTCGCAGAAAACATGGGGCCCTGCTTATAGTTTTGAGCTTTATTTTATGTACAAGAGCTTTGATCTTTGTGAATTGTGCTTGTTAAAAGAAAAATTTGATTTGCTTTGATTTGAAAGTTGAGGTGGCTGTCAAGAAGCAGACTATCTAAATTCACTGACTCTTTCAATTGAATTGCTTTCGTTGTCAAGTAGTGTGAAGTCAACAGTCAGTGGTTTCCATGAGCTGTAGAAAACCATTGATTTGGTTTTCTTTGCATTTAGCACTAGCCCCTTGGATGAGAACCAGGAGCGAAGGCTACTGAAATCACTCTGTAGCTTGTTAAGTAAGGAGGCGGGGTCTTTGTCTTTGCAGAAAAGGGCAGCATTGTCGGCGTACAGGATGAGTTCGGTGTTCATGCAGATTTTAGGATGGGAACTGACAACTAAGGAGAAAAGGAGGGGACCCAGAATAGACTCTTGTGGTACTCCAAACTTTATGGGGCAGAGGTTGGACAGGACACTGTTTATGGTGGTTTGGTGGGACCTATCTCTAAGGTAGTTTCAGAACCAATTGGTGACATCTGGTGAAAAGTGAAGGTCGGAAGTGGTGGATAATAGGATACTGTGGTCTTCAAGGTCAAAGGCTTTTGTGAGGTCCACAAAAACCGACCCAGCATAAAGTCCTTCATCAACTGCTCTATTGATAAAGCTGGTGAATTTGATAAGGGCGGTCTCAGTGTTGTGACCAGACCTGAACCCGTGTTGGGCTTCTGTCTAAAGGTCATGCACTTTGAGAAATTTGGAGGTTTGCTTTTGCACTATTTTCTCCAAGGTTTTGGAATGAGGGGCCAGAAGGGAGGTGGGTCTAAAATTGGAGATGGTTTTGTGGAGGGGTTTGAGTATGATTATGATGCATTTCCATTTGCACGGATAGGACCCAGTGCAGAGGGAGTAGTTCAGAATATTTATGAGGGGAGTACCATTGGATTCACAGACCAGTTTGAGGACCCATAATCATTGTTGTCAAGCCCTATGGGGGGCTTGGGGTCATGGGCCTTGATGAGTTTTACTATGGAGAGGGTGAGGTAATGAAAAAAGAAACTTGGGTGGGGGTTTGGGAGGGGTGAGGATGGGGATCTGGGGGAGGGAGCTTGGGTGGGCTTGTATTTGTTGAGATCACCAAAATAGTTGTTAAAGAGGGAGGCAAGTTCAATGGAATCAGTGGCAGTATGCCCACTGGAGGGAAGGCTGAACTGTTCATTAGTTTGTCCTCTACCGATGAAGTTGTTTTAGAATGTTCCATGTGTAATTAGGGTTTCTCCAGGAGATGCGCTGCTTCTTGATGAGGTAGGAGATTTTGGTAGACCGGACAGCAGATTTGCATTTGTTGCAGTGAGCTTTATAACCTTGAAGAAGGTGAGAGAGCTTCTGACTCCTGAATTTTGACCAGGCATGGTCTCTTTTCCTCATATGTTTGAGGATACCAGGGGAGATCCATTCCTGGCTGTTATCTTTGGCCCTCATTTTTTAAGGGGAATAAAGCAGTAGCAAATGGCAAGGAACTTGTTACTAAATTCCTCAAGGGTGGAGTCAATATCCTTAGTGGATTCAGCGGAAGACCAATCTGTGGTCAGGGCAGCCTGGTGGAACTGTGTTGGATCGAGTTTTTTGAACTGTGTGGTTTGGATGTATTTGTGCTCCCAAGGAGGGGTTTTAGCAGGCCTGAATTGCTCACCCTTAGTGCCCAACACAGTGTGTAATGCTCTGTAGTGCTAATAAACCAGTGGAATCTTCATGTTGCTTTCATACTCTCCAAGATATCCTGGTAGTTGGTTAGAGGTCCTAAACATTAGCGTGCCACCTCTCTATAGAGACAGCTACAGTGTTACTGTGTTCTAAGCTAGCTCCCTTAGACCAGTCGAATGTACCTGACCCTTTCATAGTTTGGCACATGTAACCAGTGTAAATTGCCTTCTTTTCAATGGAGGTATCTGAATTTAAAACATACAAAAAAAATCTCCTTGAGGCAGAAAGATAGTGCTGGCTGTGACTGCTAGTACAGGGGAAGGTGTCTGTTATTGTGGATACAGCCCCAAGTCTTTCCAGCTGTAGAATTATGTGACTTACAGCAGTTGCGTTTGAAGTCTAACCACAGCCAGGGAGCTGTAATTCTGCTTTTTGATTGTGCCGACACCACTTATGGATTGGGCCACGCTGGGGCATGCCTAGCTTGGCTAGACTTCAGCTGCAGCCCCCAGCAGTGTCTCAGATGTGGGCAGGCTTCAGCCTCCTCAGCGCATGCCTGTGGTTTCTTGCAAAAGCTCTTGAGCAGGGCCGCTTTATGTCTGTAAGATAACACCTTAGCCTTTCCTTTCCTGAGGTATGATTTTTGTCGATTAGCACTCAGTTTTCCAGTCAAATTGCACTGAATAAATGTATTGCTCATGTTTTCATGGAACAGAGAGGAGAATCTGGACCGTCTCTCAGATTTTGCTTAAAAAGGAAAGGCCCAATTAGTGTTTGTGTTTTTAGAATTAAGATTAAATTGCCGGCAATTTCTTACTCCAACCTAATTCAATTTTGCCTTTGGCTAGCACATGAAGAGATTGCATTTCCAGAGTTTACTAACTGTGTATGTATATTATGAACTTTTTTTAATTGGACACAATGGTTTTAGAAATTCCCTTTCCCATTGGTTTGTTGCCATCAAAGTAGAACGTATAAGACCTGGGGTAAAAAAAGGGAGTGCACATTTGATCTTTATAATGGTTTGAATTACCATCACGCTCTAAGGCTTAAAAATTGCTCTACAAAAACACAGCTTATTTGTCAACCTGTAACAGATTATTGTTCCAGAATGTAATACTGGAGAGTACTAATTACAGTCTGTGGATTACTTCCTGAACACTAGTGGCTAAGGCAACATTTCACTGCTTAGTTTTCCAGGCTTTTCATTCTAAGTAATCATTTTAACTGCAGTCACTGTGAAGGTTTCTGTACATCCTGATATTTTAAACCCTACAACGTAAGTCAACTGTGTTTTCAAGGTGTAGCTTTTTTGTGTTGTTTGAAAGGCTATGAGAACGCATTATGCCAAGTTTTATAAGTAGTTACAGAACTAGAGATGTAAATTCAGCCTTTTGATTGGTGAAATCCATGTGGCTGTTGCACAGTAACTGCATGGGTTGTGTGCGTGCCCTGCCATTGAGTGAAATGGGTGTGTGCAGAAGCAACAGTGAGATTTTTTTTTTTTTTGGTTTAAAAATTTAAAATACCCATGAGTACATAAATATGACAAGACACTCTGGGGGGGATGGGTTATCATTTGCTAACTCCCCCGCAACACAAATTACATTTGTTGCATATGGGGGTAGGGTGATAACATGATGGAAAGCCCCACCCCCCCATCATGCATTACTGCTTAAATATTTTTCATAAATGGTTTCTTCTGCAGTATATCCCTGTAGAATGGAAGATTATTAAAAATGGTTTGACTTCAGACACACTGGGGTGGGGGGGGTAAAGTGAAAAGTAAAATGATTTTAACAAGTCCATAGACTAACATTAAAAAAAAAAAAAAAAAAACACATGTGCACTTTGATTTTACTGGAAGTAAAGGTCCCGAGTGAGAAACTCTGGACTAGTTTGGGGCCACTGCAGTTTTCTTAACCTCCTGACTTCAAAGACTGCTTGCTGCTTTGAGAAGGGAAAACAGTCTCAACAGAAGAGCAGTTCATTTCCTTCACTGAAGGAGACATTCCTTGCTGCTGAGCTGCTGATGGGGGAGTAGCTCTGAATCGGGTGCTTGTATCAGACTGCTGTGAGATGCTGGCCTGGCGCCCCAAGGCCCTTCCTCAACAGGAAGCTGAATGTTTTCATGTAAGACTGGGAGGAAAACCTTCCCAGGAAGAGAAACCTGGACCAAACCTTTGAAATGCTAGGATGAAAAGGCCCAGTGTAAATAAAATCTGCAGGGTGCCCTCTCCTGTGTGTTTCTCTGCTGTTTGCTTGACCTCTGTTTAGTTCTTGCTGGAAAGGTAGACTTCCATAGTGCTTTGATGTCTTTATGATAAAGCGGTGCACAGCTATATTTATTTATGTATACACACACACACACACACACACACTCTCTCTCTTACTTGTGCACTATAAATGGTTACCAAAAATATGACAGAATGTCTGATACAGAGTGCAGCTAACTTTTTTGCACCAAAAATGCTGTTCAGACTACATAATTTGCATCAAGAACAATTATGATACATGACTTGAGTAAACAAAATGACAATCTGAAGTAAAAGGCAGACATATTTCAATTTACAAAATGTCTTTCAAAAGTGAGGTGATCCAATTAGCTATCTACATACTAATATCCATGTTTTTATTTGGCACAACTAAACACCAATGATCTTCATGCTTTCCTAGTCACCATCAAAATATCTGTATGCTGGATCAATATTAGCATGCCGTAACCAATATGGCTGCTACATCTTCACCAACCAGACACCTGGTAAACAGTAAGGCATGACAGGGTGTTGGTTGCACCATACACTCAGAAATGTAGTAAGGTACGAGGCCGCAGGCCAAGTGCCTTCACCCCAGAAGTGTGGTAAAACCAGTATAACCAACTCTCCAAAGTGTCTTAGTGCACTTATAAAATTGGTCAATAGGCACATTTTGAAATGGTAACACACTAAAAACTTTAAGAAGACACAAAACATATAATGAATTATTGCTAAAAAATATATATATATAAAATTGTCTCTCCACAGATGGTTTCCACCTGCTGGTCATCTGTCTTTCTAAACCTTCAAGGCATGGTGTTTGTTTACCATGGAATACAAGAATTCAACATTATACAAGAGACATAAAAAAAAAATCCTGTAACCTGATGATTGGTTGGCTAATGTCTACCCGTGGGTAACTCCTGCAGTAACACATGGCCAAGGAAGATAATTTTTTTTTTTAAAACATTTTAATGTATTTTACCCATGTGTTGATTGTATAATCGCAATAAGGCACTCCAGGGCATGTGTAATTGGGGAATTACAAAATGAGAAGGGGAAATACTGTATCCTGATTGGCTAGGACCTGTGCATTGAGAGAGTACAATGCACAGGTAAAAATGTACTGGCAGTCGGGACACAGCACACTAACAATTTCAGTGCCTTTCTTTAAATTCCTTATTGCCATTACAAACATGGCTGGCGACCCTTACTCAGTAAAAAAAAAAAAAAATTCCCCATGGCCATAAAAAATTCAACTCTTTCAAAATAAAAGAACAAACTGATATGTTCTTTCCTTTATATTCCCTTCCTTACACACATACACAGATTAAAATGAAGTACTACTCCCGGTCATATTTCGTGGAGCTTCTTTTCTAACCACCCCTCTCACCCCCATCCTTACCTGTCTGCCAGGGAAATCTTTGCTGCTTGCTTTGACCCAGATGTAACTGAATCCAAGGCTTTACTAAGGCCCTCTGGTGTGTGTGTGTGTGTGTGTGTGTGTGTGTGGTGAGAGCTGAGCATTCAGCCAGTACAATTCTGCATAAGTTTGAATTCCTGCATTATAAATATTCCATCTACTGAACATGGGGCTAGATAGATGCTTGACAGCAGTGGGGGACTACTTTCTCCTAGTTACTTTTAACAAAAGAAAATGCCTCTTTTAAATTGAGTTGGCATTTTTAAAACATTTTCTGTTTACCCATTTTTAAGTACAGCAAGTCACTTCAAGTTGAGTGTTGCACTGGCACAGTGTACTTCAGGGGCAGAAGGCACTCCACCTGTCGTGCTGTGCATCACTACAACCTGTCATGTCTTATTGCTTACTTACCCACTTCTCATGTGGCTAAGTCACTTGGTTGCACCTTATGACACACCTCAGGAGGTGTGGGTAAATCCCCCAATAACCCACACCCTTTCATGCAATATTGGTATATTCTGTTATATTCCACCAGTAGAATGCTCACTCCACCCCCCACACACACACATGGAATGGTAAACAAAGAACACATGAATTCAAAATTCTGCTGAATTGTACTGGAGTACACACACAGGTCTTGGATGGAGCTAGAGTCTCAAATATGTCTGCGGCAGGCAGCAAAAAGTATATGACAAACAGGTAAGGAAAGGAGGGGTATTTCTCAAGATCATCAAAGAAAAACCAGAAATGGAAATTCTGAATAGAACCTATTTTATAAATCCCCCAAACATAACACACATTAGAAGCCTAAAGTAAGCGTGAGTGTGGTAAGTTAAATTTTAATTTAGTCACAGTAACAAAGTATTGAGGGGAGTATTCATATAAACACATAAATCAGTCAAGATTTCTAGTTTTGGTTCTCCGGTAAAAAGTCACGTCTTTTTATAAGTGCAGTATTGTTCTCGAAGGTACACAGTCGTGGGAATATTCTCACATTTTGAGTGGTTTGAAGGCACTACATGCCCATGGCTAACAACTACTCAAGGTATGCATAGTTCCTCTCATGACTGCACACCTTGTTGGGATTAGGGATGATCAGACTGGTCCAAGGAGAATCAGACCCCCCCCCCCATAGACCCAAACTCTGCCAGTGGTGTACCAGGTTCACCTCCCAGTTCGCACAAAAATCAGTCCCCTCTCCCATCTTCCAAACCCCCCCATCTCCCTGGAACCCACAAGGACACAAATAAAAAAAATTATTTTTAAAATAATTTCTTCCCATGCACTACTCATGCCTGCACACTCTCTTCTGTAGTGTTACTAGTGCACAAGCTTGTAGCACTGCTGTAGTACCAGACAGCAAGCACAAGAGTAGTTGGCCTTGCAGGAATCCAGCAGTGATTTATGCAGCATGCAAAGCCTGGCAGTTGTAGATTAATAGACATATAGTTTGTGAAGCAGTGTGGTGGTAGCAGGGAGGACGGCAACAGTGAGCATCATCAGGTGTGTGTGGCAGGGTGGGTATCAGCACAGGGGAGGAATATGGGTATTCATTTTACTCTGGGATGGTGGGCAGGTATCAACAGATAGGGTGGGGGTATTCATTTTATTTTGGGACTGGCTGTGTGGGACTCAGCAGATGGGTTGGGGGTATTAAATTTATTCTGGGGCAGGGTAGGTGCATGGGTAACAGCAGCTGGGAGGGGAGGGGAAGGGGTACTAATTTTATTCTGGAACAGGGTGAGTGGATATCAGCAGATGGGAGGTTGGAGTAGGGGTATTCATTCTGGAACAGGGTTGGTACCACAGAGAGGAGGAGGGAGCAGTGGTATTTATACTGGGAGAGGTGGACATCACCAGATGGAGGGGGAAGGGGGTACTGAATACTGGAATGGGCAAGGGTATTCATTCTGGAAAAGGGTGGCAGAGTATCCATTCCGGGACATGGTGGATATCCACAGATGGAAGGAGGGGGTAGGGGTGCTCATTGGGACACAGCGGGTAGCAGCAGAAAGAGGGTCAGGAGTGTGCATACTGGGACAGGGTGGTTGGTGGGAGATAGAAGGGTCAGGGGTGTACATACTTGGGCAGTGTGGGTCAGCAGACAGGAGGGAGAATTAGGGTTGTGCTGCATGTTGGATGCGGAGGTTGTCATCAGATGGGACAGGCTGTGGATGTGCATAATTACTGGGGCAGAATGGGGGAGTGATACCACGTCCTGGGCCATGCAGCGGGTAAGGGAAAGAAACACATGTGAATAATCTGTAGCCAGTAAATGAGCACACAGAACAGAGTCAAACTCAGGCTAACACACTCATGTAAGAAAAATACTTCATTTTCTATTTTGTTGTGCATTTGTAATTGTTAATGTATTGCCATTAATTTTCTTAAGGTTCTGATTTGAATTGGAACCAATCAGAACTTATCAGGACTCTGACATGGATTTTAATCATAATAAGGGTCAGGACCCTTTTAGGTCCACCCATCCCTATGTGTGATATTGCTTTATTAAAAAAAAAGACTAGGGCACGCTCCTGCCTTTGCGAGAGTGGACAGCTGTTGCTGCTACATAACTGCCATCAGATGGCCCAGGAGGAGGGAGTTAGGTGGGTCAAGATGCATGACCACAGACCCCAAGAAACTGGCCATGTTGCTAGTGAGAAGCTGGACATTGATGTATGATGTGATGGCATCATGCATCCAGCGTTGTGCCGGTGACTGACTCTCGGAGTGCATGGGTGGGGGGCTTGATCCCAGTCTGCTTATGACTGGCCTTAATGTCTCCTGTCTCTCAAGTTGTGCCCAAGTGAGGTGGGGGTGGAATGTAAGACACTGAATGAAAAGATCCAAGAGGAAAACTTCCAGTGGTGTCATTCAGGCACATAATTACACTACATTTCTGCCTTAACCTCTGGGTCACCAGCCTTCTCTGGTTAGTTAAAGTATGGCCAAGTTAGCTCCCAGCCAATCAGACCCTTCTGTCTGGGACATGAAACAGGCAGTGAGTAGCTAAGGTCCGTTGTGATCACTCCGGCTGGTATGGGACTTGGGACTGGTGGACGACCTGAAAGAGCACCTGGCCCATCACGTTAGGAGGGGTACAGCAGTATGCTGACAATAAATAATAATAATAAAAAAAAGGCAACATTCACACAGAGGAAAGCCTCCATGTTGTAGCATACAATGAGAGGCAGTTTTCATGCCTAGCAAGAAATCTGATTACTATTGCTGCAAATGAGTTAGTGTAACCAAAATACTGTTTACAAAGAGAAATGTAGTTAAGTTTGTAAGGACTGTGTTCAGAGATGTTGTTGGACGGGAAGGTTTTGGTTGTTCTTTGCTGTGGACCGTCCCTTAAATGAGACTGCCATCAGTTGTGTTGGTGTGGGGAGGGGGTGAGGATGCTTCTGATGGGTCAGGCTGAGTGGTATTTAGTACGTTTTTGGACAGTCTGGGATGGACACTAGTTGGAGTGCACCTCTAGCCCAAGTGTTGTTGCAGGCAGGCTCTTCCTGAGCTGCTGATAAAGGTGTGCCTACCAAAGCGAGCTGAAAATTAATTGAAGATGGAAGAATATGAAATGGAGAATGGAGGAAATTGCATGGACACTTGATTTTGATTGCATCATACGTTTAAAAAAAAAAAAGGTTGAAAACCATAGCCATGTCCAGCACACTGACCTACCACATAGGAGACCAAGGCCCAGATATTCAAAAGGGTTGTGCATGGCGCAACAGTGTTGCACCATGTGCAACCCAGTGATGCGCCCTGGCGCGATATTCAAAAGGGAAAAGTGCGCTGATACAATCCTGATATACCGAGCGCTTCAGTAGTATATGCAGGCACAGGTGGGCGGCCATGCATAACCTTCACAGCCTGATATTCAGCCGGGATGTGCAGAGCCATGCATGCACAACCCCTTCTTGCATCTGCACAAAGTTAAGCCAAAAAAAGAATAAATGATGGCCACCACAGGTGAGCTGCCGCATTGCAGGCGCAACGGCAGCTGCCACCCGTGGTGGCCACAAGTTCCCGCTGCATCTGGCGGCACCCCCATGCCCCAACATGGGCATCTGTTTAAATAACCCCCTTCCAATATCCCTTGGTGGTCCAGTGGATCGAAAGCGTCCATCGCTGGCATCTGGTTAAATAAAAAAAAAACCCGCCTTATATCCTGAGGTCCAGTGGACTGCTATGTTCCTGATCACCAGCATCGGTATAATAAACACCTCCATTCAATATCACTGGTGGTCCAGTGGACCGATCGCTGCCCGATCGCGGGCATCTGTTTGAATCACCCCCCCAGCCAATATCCCTGGTGGTCCAGTGGACCGATCGCTGCCTGATCGTGGACATCTGTAAAACACAAACGTCCTATTACCCTGGTGGTCTATGGTACCCCTCCCACACCACCACCCACAGAGCCCCACCGCCCCATCCTCCGGTCAGCCGGTGGGCGGCAGCACCCCGCCGCCACTGCCGCCCGCCACTGGCCGACTGATGTTTCGGTAGGGCTGCACACCCATTGGTTCACAGCATGAGCCAATGATGCGGCAGCCCATACCATACTGCTACTACAGTCCAGATATGTGAATGATTGGGGTGATTTAAACAGATGCCCGCGATCGGCAGCACTTGGTCCACTGGACCACCAGGGATACTGGACGGGGGTTTATTATACCGATGCTCGCGACATGAGATAGCGTCCACTGACCACCAGGGATATTAGATGAGGATTTCTTTTTAGACATGCCCGCGATCGGGCTACAGGGCTTGGTCCTCGACAGCTGCTCCTGGCAGAGGCGCCAGGCGCAAGTCGCAGGGATCGGCGCACCTGCATCTAATGGGATGCAAATGGGGCCATAATGACATGCAAATGGCCCAATGGCCTTTTGCATAAATTATGGCCCCATTTGCATGTCCCTTGAATATCGCAGGTGCTGTGAATGGCGCAATGGCACTTGCGCTAGCGCATCTCCATGCTCCACTCTGGTCACTTGCGCTGGTACAGTGCCACTGCGCCATGCACGGTGGGGGTGGCCAGGGTGTGATATTCAAAGCTGCTGAGCCATAGCGCGGCTCCATTGAATATCACCCAGGCCACACCTCTGCGCAACCAAGTTGAGCTGCACCCAGGCTTGTGCCACAGCCTGGCGCAATTTGAATATCCAGGCCCAAGAGTCGGGGTCTCAAAGACCGACTTTATGTACTAGGCCACAGGAGTCTTGGGCCTGCCATGGAAGTAGCATGCTGAGACTCGGGGGAGGGGGTGCACCTGCTGTGCTACTTGAGCGCTACCTTTGGGGAGAGTGAGGTGGCATGTGTGTCTGGCAGCGGACGCAAAAAGAGAGAATAAACAAATTAGAAACCTGTAGATTTCAGCTAACATTCAGTTTGGGCTACAAATTAAATAAGTCAAGTGGTTCCAAAAGCAGCCCACCATGACCTGGCACAAGGAATGAAAAGGCACATAAATCACATAAGTCTAATCCCTTCTAAGAGCAGGATATCTTCATGTCCAGGGTTGAGATGTATTATATTGGCAGAAAGGTGTGGCAAGGTTTATACTAAATAACTGCACAGTGCCTGGTGTGTGTGGGTACATTTTAGGATGTTGGTGTCTGTCAACAGTTCTTTTTGTTTCATGTCCTGATATACAAAACAATAGTAAAAGCAATGCGACCTCCCCACTCTTAGGATTATGGATGAACCATGGTTGGCCATGGTCGGTGACCATGGTCATTCATGATTTGTCCATGAATTTACCCATGGTTATCCATGGACATCCACTGATGGTTAATGTTCCAGGGCCAGACCATTGATGGCCACGGTCAATATAGTCTGAGAATTATTCAAGTTGACCAGGTTAATCTATGGTTGGTGACTTCAGAAGTTTCTTACATTATCATACAACATTTCTGCATTGCTCAGGTACTTTCATTTGTTCTAAAAACCTTAATGTTCTATAATGAATACATATTATATCCACAAATACTGTTGAACTAACTTTCATTTATTCATTTTTTAATGGAGTCTCTTCTTACTCATAACTGGTAGAATGTGTATGGTGGAACGTTGATATGGATTGAAATCCACCGTAACACGTTGTTATGCTGTACTAGCTACGTCAGCTAGTTTGCTATACTGCACCAGCTACATGGCTAGTGCAGCATAACAACTTAGAATGCGGACATGCATGCACATTATGCTAACTCCCCCAAACTCAGAAGCGGCCGTGGCAGTGAGCACTATACAAGAGAAGAGCGGCGGAGAGAAAATAAACTAAAAAGTAAGAACTGTTATGTTATCAAGCCTCTAATGTCAATCAATTTTAGTATGATAACAGACTATAAAAGACAATGTATGGTTGGCCATCCATAACAAGCAGGAGCAGCCATCTCGAGGTTGCCATGGCAACCAAACCTTCTTGAACTGTGCTCTCGAGGTTTAAATGGTCGCCACTGACAAACTCTCAATGGCTACCCATGCTTGTTATGGATAGCTGACCATACATTATCCTCTATGTGTAGTTTTTGTTGACTGGGTAGGTGCACCTACCCTTTTTATACCACCATAAAACTTTTAAAGATGTTGTTAGTTCTCATATTACACTTTATGTTCAATTAATTAATTTCCTTGGGCAAATCGTACTTGTTCTTCAGAAACTGCAAAATAGATTACCTATATTAGTTTTAAATATAATGTCTGAACTCTGCTATGCAAATAAATATGCAGATGTGGTTGCTATTCCATGCTGTTATGACCATGGATAAACCATTGTTTAATGTGGATGAGTCACTATGTGTCTGGAACATTCAGGGAACCTATTAGAAAAGGCCTAGAGGAGATCATGCTTGAAGAATTCTGTAGCAATTTGCATTGAAAATAGCAACAAAATTGAACCAAAACAATTGTTTAGTAATCGTGGTCCAGTCTAAACTATAAATTCTAGGAATACAGCAACAACTTGAAGATATTTTGAGATACTTTTCTTTTTACTATGAAAAATATATATATCAGCTAGTTGTTATTTACAACTATGATAAGAGATGACATAATTTAGTTTGATTATTGAACCTGATACTGGCAAGGTTTTGGATGTATTAATGATTTGCTGAAATTATATCTATGATATAATCTTAAATAAAACAAAAAATTAATTTCATAAATACCATAATTAAAATGAAAACCACGATCAGGTTTAGACACCATGGACCATCATGACTGCCACCAGAAATCATTTAAATATGTTGTTTTTCCATAATCTTTTTTCATTAGTTTACCAAATAGAAGATGGGTTTAGTTGTACAACTCAGTCTCTCTGAATTGTATCATTTTTCCAGGCATAATGAGTGTTCTCGTCAACTACAGTATGGCCAATCTTTTCTATAACTCATGGACACACCATAGATGGGCAAATATCAGGGACTGTGCAGGGATGGCCATGGACAACTTTGTTTGTTCTTGAAAAAATTATGGACAGCTAAGCTCCCAACATTAGTTGTGTGTGCAAACATATGACAACTGGAGCAGGGAATCTCCCCAAATCCCTGCATATCATGCCAAGAGAATTTCTGGTAGGTGACACAATTGAAATCACTCTACTTGAATCATTAAACTACACTTTTCCAGCATTCCTCAGCCCAAACAGCAGTACCTGAGTGGTATTTTAGAGAGGTATGTGACTCTTCAGAGTCCAATAGCATGAGGCCATTCACCCCACAACAGTTTGCTGTAATTTGAGAGTAAGGGGATATGTGATGGTAAGGGGCTTAATATGTGTAATATCTCAGCGAGTGGCACGTGAGCTCAGGACTGTCACGAGTGGCTCCGCATAGTGGAGCCGCAAGTGTTTTTTCTGAGCTCACTTGCCTCAAGTTGTGATGTTACAAATATCGAGCCCCTTACAATCACATATCCATTTTATACAATAAGGACTTTTTAGTTTTGTTCGTATTTATTCATTTAACTTGTAGAGTTTTTGTGGTACCTGTGTTTTCCTGTTTCTGGTCTTCTTCCACAGCATTCAGCTGCTAGAATAGCTGACGTAGAGAGAGTAGTGATATTTTGTGCTGACGTGTACACAGTATATTTATCTGGTGCATTTTCTAGAACATTGTGTACATGTCAGCTTCCTGATATCAAAGTATGCAGTGAGTGTACTAGTATTTACCTAGCAGCATATCACTAAACCCCATTGTAAAATTCGTAATTACATTACAGTAGGTAAGGAAAATAGATTGCATTAAAAGGGACATAACATGCTGTAAAAGTGATGTGATTCCAACCCATTAGATGGCAAGCTGATAAGTGCATTTGGAGTAGTGTGTGTGTAGAGCTGGTTGTCACAGTACAAAAAGGATACTGCAGAAGAGAGTAACTAAAATTATTAATCGAATCGAGTGGTTCAGCGTACCAAGCCTGTCTCTGAACATTTAGGGCAAGACATGTTTTCTGTGGAAAAAGAAGGCTAAGTGGAGAAAAAGATAAGAAAACTTAGCGCACTCAGAGCTAGCACTTAAGCTGGTGTGGTTTTATGGATTATACCACCTTTGCGCAGAAATACAATGTGCATCGTTTTAGTTTTGGAATATTGCATGCTCTACTGATTGCAGTGGGAGCTGTTTGTCCAGGGCTTGTTTAAAATAGTTTAGAAGTCCACTGGGTTTAAATCAATTGCCACTCTTCAGCTAACAAGAGCCTTATTGGCACTGATTTAAACCAAGTGGACCTCTAAAACATGAAAAAAAGCCCTGAAACAAAAGCTCCCATTGCAATTAACAGAGTGTGCCCTCCATGTTCTACAAACTACTACATCACAACGTAAGCAGGGGGGCAAGACCGTAGCAAAACTGGATCAGGAAGGGGATGGGATCTGGCAGCCAGCTCCTTAATATGAGGATTTAAGATCCCTTTCCATTAGCAAAATATGCAGAACAAAATGTTGAAACAAGGACTGGTGAAGTCCTTAGTAGGTAAGCAAAGTGTGTATTGAGGGCGCTGGGATTGCACCCAAACTGGTGCTCTTTAAAGTTTTGCAGTTACCCACATATCTTAAATGTTCATGTTTGTGTTATATGCATGTTATTTTTATTCCTGAATAAAGACAGACGACAAGCAGCAGTTGACATGGAGTCGTACAGATCGCCAACTGCAGTGATTACTGTCTAATTTTTTTCCTCGTTTCTGATTATTTCTCTTCCCCTGTTCCAGAAGGAAAAAGAAACACCTTCTCAACATGCAAGTCAAAGACAGCGACACCAGGCCCCCTTCTAAAGATGGAAGCCTGCTAGATTACCTGATGTCTCCTTCATCTGCACAGTCCACCCCAAAGGAGTCCATCTGAGACATGGAGTTCACCTGGATGCCAATGCTAGAGACACTGAACCTTAAAGACAATCACTGCCTTCCCCACGCACCTCCACTTTCACAAGAACCAAGTCACTATGAAAGAGCACACCTGATCCCACACTTACTCATAGCCAGAAGATCACCTTCACTACTCTCCACCTCCATAATGTCGTCACCTGGCACTTCGTGCACATCACGTGATCCCTGTCCTTACCAAGACAATGAAAACAATTGGCTGCTTACCATTACCCACCAACTGGTGCAGATCTCACTGCCATGTAGCACACATGGACAAAGGTGTGTTGTCAAGGAGACTGCCTCTCAAACCTCTTATTTAATAACGGTGCAAAAGGATAACTTTTTATTTTAATTTTTTAGCCCTTTTTAAGTTGAATGCTTTTGTATTTTAACTTTTTTTTAGTTTTGATTTCTTGGTGTATATTTTACTAGCCATACGTTGTTGTTTTTTCAATGAGCTTTGAAGACCTGGAAAAATTTTTTTTTTTTTTTTTTTTTGTTTTGTTTTTAAGGCCTCTTTTTCTGCAGGAGAAGAGCTTGAATTTCAAGGTGGCTTCTTTGTGAACTATTTGTAACAAATAGTGACCTGTCCTCCGTCTCTGTTAGGTATACTATGGAGCTAAATATATGTCATATCAAAGGTAACCTGTCGGGAGATACGTCAATGCTACTTCATTGTTCTTTTGTAAAGAATTATAAACCTACTATAAGCTATGTCATAGCAAACCTACGGTTACTATGGGTCTTGTTTTTTCCAAGAACTGCAGCACTTGCGCCCTTTTTGTTTCTGTTGCTCTGTACTTTTGTCTTCAGATGGATAGCTTCTAGTAGGATCTCTTGTGCCACATTTTTAATTGAGAATTGCTGTACCATTTTATGATTAAAAGATACCAAAATGTTTTGCTTGAAACACTGTTGACATCGATCATCCATCTCTGATTCTTTTTGTCCAATTTAATGTGCTGAACCTTTGTTTTTATGATTTTTGTATTAAATTAAACCTTACTTGTCTGATTAAAACATAGTGCCTTGCAGACGTCTGATGGTTATACAGGCAAGTAGAAAAATTCAAAGTGACGCATTTCTGCAGAACAGTCTTTGTGGTGGGCCGAGTTAAATGTTCAGTGCAACAGAATATATTTGTGCACTCTATGCAGTAGCTTTTTGATGTGTGCAGAATTATTCCTGAATACCTGAGCCCTAGTCCCCATTAAAAAACATCATTTATTTAGCCATGTATGTTGGTAGCCAATGAGTGTATTATGAAACCAGTGGGCTAGTTACGCTGTATTAATGTGTAAAAGACAAAGAACCTCTGTGCGTAAACACTGAGGTAAGGGTTACCCCAAAGGGCATTTGGCTGGGAAGCCAAGTTTCAAGAAAATACAAATTATTATTGTTTCTCATTAATGTGTGTAAAGACAATTGCATATCACCACAGAATGTGAGGTTATCCATTTACATCAGATGAAATGAATTAATAGTTTAAAGAAAGCACACGCAGCTCTTGTCACCATTGCACTATCTGTTTGATTACCTCATGAATGATCAGCTACTTGGTGCTGTGCCTGGACATATTGTGGTCCACATATCCCAGGCACACTGGCTTAGGGGTAGCTGGTCCATTCCATCAGGGTGTCAAACAGACGAGGCATACTGATGAGTCCTGGTAGGACGAAACACGTGTCTATGTCTTCTGTTAGCACCCTTTGCAAACTGTGTGAGAGGCCTTTCGGCACCATGCAATTCTGCTTAAAGTTGGACCAGCATAACATTCTGTGGTGATTTGCATATGCAGCCCATGATGCTTTGCATTGTGGGGGGCATGTGTGATTTTGTATTAATGTGTAATTAACACCTTAACACATTACTACCGAATACACCACCAACCACCCAATTACACACATGACACACATAATAAGCACCTTAATAACACACGTAACAGACTTCATATTACTACATTGAACTATAGCTATATATATATTTTAAAGAAATAATACCATCTCGGGATGGAACAAGCTCATAAAGGCCACTCGCTCTTTGGGCTTATGGCTTGTTCAACCCCTCAGTGGTATTATTTCTTTAAAATATATATATAGTTATATAGTCCTTGCAAAAAACTACATTAATGCACCAGTTAGTGTTCAACATAATGCCACAAAAGTAGGGAAATGTGGCATTAGGTTCCTAGCCTTAATTCCCCCCCCCCACCAGCAAAAGGACACAACCACACAAGCAACCACTAACTGCCATCATCCGGTAAGACAAACAAAATACAGCTGTTTCCAGATGACAGAAAAGACATCCATCATCGGGTACAGCATTTTTGCAGCCACAAATGCTGAGATGCACATGCACTCTGCAAAGACATAGACACCCACTTCTAACTAGAGAAAGAAAGCCACACTACTCAATTCAAAACTCAACTAGTGTCTGCAGAAGTGCAGGCCTCTACATGACCTGTGCTTCTGCAGCCATAGATATTCATGCATAGTGGAAGGCATACACACCCAGTTCTGGTTGCAGATATAGACCCATGACACTCAAATCAGAACACTACTTCTGTCTGCAGATATGCAGGCCCCGACAGGTACACATGCACACTGGAAACCATACACACCCACACAGTTAAGTTTATAAACAGCATTGATGGAGTATGTTTTTTTAAAAGTGCAGCATGCTGTTTCCACATTTTCAAAGGCACCACACCAGTGCCACTGCATTTGTGTCCTCAGAAAACAGTTGTGCGTTGTCATACCCGATTATGGCTGTCTGTGGTTGTTTGTATGGTCCTGGCCTTTTGCTACTTGAGGGGTGGAGAGTTTTGGTTGGGAACCCTAATGCCACATTTCCCTACTTTTGTGGCATTACATTGAACCCTAACTGGTGCAATAACAGTTTTTTTTGCAATGAATTCCTTTTTTTTTTATTTTATTTTTTTTGAGAAAGTTAATAAACTGAAATTACAACAGTACTTCCAGCTGCGAGTGGCACTGGCCCCACAGCCACAGGTAAACACTGACACTGCAAGACATACACAAGAAATACATAGCTGTTCCTGGCTGCAGGCACAGGTAGAAATCTACACTACCCAAAGTACAACCCCCTTGTGGGTGCAGAAGTGCAGCCCCACTCATGCACAATGTGGGTGTGTGATTTGCATAGGGCCCTTTTTGGCCTATCACGGATACTATATAACATCCTGACATATGTTACCTTAATGCATATATGGGCTGTACCATGCATACACAATTTGCATAGCACACTTTGGTCCCCACACAAATCCCTTACCATGGTGTTAAATGCATCTTCAGAATTTGCTTAGGGTCTTTGAGCCCTATGTAATCCTGTAGTCCAGCATTATGTGCATACCAGCACAATCATACCACAGCTCACATCCCATTTTTAAGTATTTATGCCCTAAATTCTCAGAACTTAGATTTTAAGCCTGTGTGACACACAGGAGTGACGTACTGCAATCCAACTTTTAAAATGTTGTTTTTTTCATGGTGTTAAATGTAAAAACACATTTAGAGGTGGAAGTCCTTTTGTTTTCATTTCATTTTAATTTTTTATACTGGAGAGCAAAATGAGCTACATAGCTCTTTATCACAAGTGACCAGTTGTACAGAAATGTACAGAGCAGACATCACATTAAATACAGGGTACACTAATAAGATTAACAAGCGGATAAGGTACAGTTTAGGATGTAGAGATACAGTTGAAAGGGACAGTTTACACCCACTGTGTTTGTCTAAGGGCCTTTAAAAAATAAGATTGCTGAATATTTGATGAAAAAAATGTTAAATAATGGCTGAGTTATGAGTAAAAGTTGAACTTCTTCAAGGATATCTCTTGCAGCAGGTCACACCTTAGAAATTGTAGCTGCCAGGTGCCAGGAAACATTTTGCTAGCAGTCTTCCATGGGCCACCCACGGTGATGTCACCACATCAGCGTTCGGCTATCAGTGAATAAATCAATCAAAATCTTTATTTAACCAGATGAAACATCGTTGAGCCAAAAAACAGCAAATGCGGCTCAAGAGAAATGGCAAGTCGGAGCCATGTCCTCACACAGTACAAGCGAAAGAAAGCACTCCACATGGCTCAACGGCTTTTGCTCTTTTTGTTAGTTTTGTAATATGGTAATAGGAATTTAAAAAAAAATCTTTTTGAGAGCTTTTGTGCCTTTAATTAGATTAATTAATGGAATGAATACCATGTTGATGGTGAGCTATTTAAACCTGTGTTTATGGCTACTATGACGTCTTGAAAAAGCGCCAGGGAGGTGTGAAACGTTGATGTTAAGTTTGTTTAGGGGTGCTACTCACCTTGTTTTATGTGCTTTAGAATATAAGGGCATTTGTAGTAAATAAAGCCCTTTTTAGTGTGTCCTAATGTTTTGGACTACAACTGCTTTTGTGAAGCCATTGAGCCATGTGGAGTTCTTTCTTTCGCTTGAAACATCATTGAGAACAAATTCATTTTCAAGGTGGACCTAGACAATATCCATATTCAGTACACAGAGTAAGTTAAATATACAATATATACATGTTCATAATCAGTACACAGATTAAATTGTACACATAATATACATGAAAATACACAGTGCAAATTAATGCTCACATCAGTATACAGAGGAATAGGATCCAATTAGGGAATATGACAAGGGACAATATATTGCTG
Source organism: Neoceratodus forsteri (assembly GCA_016271365.2). Taxonomy (NCBI): domain Eukaryota; kingdom Metazoa; phylum Chordata; order Ceratodontiformes; family Ceratodontidae; genus Neoceratodus; species Neoceratodus forsteri. The sequence goes on from CM057453.1 coordinate 440,787,845, forward strand.
GAGTAACACAGGCAGGTACCTAGAGCAGCATATACAGTAACATGGAATTTGATGAAATCCTTGTGAGAGAGGAACAGAGGGTAAGAACAGAGAAGGATAATGAGGAGGTAGGCTTGTAGCATTCACAAATGAGGAAAGGGGAGGCAAAAACAAAGGTAATTGAAGAGGAAGGGGACCAGTGTGGTGAGCTTCTGAAGGCAAGGGACAAATGACAATGATCAGGGGGAATATTTACAGGCTCCACGACTGTGCACCTGTTGAACATTTTTGGGTACCGATAAAGAGGGAGGGGGTAAGAGGGTTTGGTAGATTGCATGTACTAGGGACTCCGTGATTCTGAAGCATGGTGACACAGCACTAATCAGGGGAAGCAGCTACATAACTCCTTGACACAGTGTACATATAGCATTTTGAATGCTGAGAAATGTATAGGGAAGACCAGCTTCAAGGTGTTTTGCAAGTTGTTCCATAGTAGGGGTAGTGCGTAGATTATGGATGACCTGCCAAAACACGATTTGACTTTGGGTATAGTGAGGGAGATATAGGAGGCACTTCTAAGGGCATACTTACCTACCATACTTAGTGGAAGATAATCCAATATGTATTGAGGTAGCTTTTTAGTGATTGCTCTGTAAGTCCAGTATGCGGTGTTTCTCTGTCTTCTATAGGCAAGGGATGGCTATCCTACTACAGCATATAAGGAGCAGTGATGTATAGAATATGGAGCACCAGTGATGAATCTTATGGGCTCTATGGTATAATGCATTTAGTTTGGCTAGTGCAGAAACAGAGCCTTGGCAGTACAAAAAGTCTGCATAGTCCAACAGTGATAGGAACGTGGTGAGTACCAGTCTCTTCTTGGCATCCTGGCTGAACAGAGATTTTGATCCTGCCTGAGTTTTTTTCAACAGTTCCTTGATATGCTCGAGGAAGGACAGTTTGTGGTCAATCCAAACCCCCAGGTGTTTGAATTTGGTTATTAACTCTAGTGGCTCGCCTAGGAGAGTAGTAATCTGGGGTATGGTTCTTTGAGTAACAGGAATGTTAGCATTAATAAAGGGTGAGGAAAGCATCGCCTTAAATTTTCTTTTGCTTTCAAAAGTAGTTTCTGGTTCAGTAGTTGCAGTTGATTGAACTCCTGTTGTAGACCCATACATGCTGCTTCAGGAGTAGGTCTGTCAACGTACAGTACTGTATCATCAGCAAATAGATGAATGTTGGCAGATTTGATTCCTATGTCAGTTCCATTAATATAAATAGCAAAGAGCAGTGAATCCAGTATGGAACCTTGCGGTATGTCCCACAGTAGTGGTTTCAGTGGTGAGAATTCCCCTTCAGCTTTTACATGCTGCTGGCGACCTGAGAGATAGTTTGAGAACAATTTCAGAGATGGGGGGGGGTCCACACCAATATTATGGAGGGATACCAAGAGCAAATCATGGTCGGCAGTATCAGACACCTTGTCAAGGTCCAGAAATACTGCGCACATGAAGTTCTTGGTATCCAGGGCCTCCTGCCAGTCATTGGTAACCTTTGCAAGGGCCAAGATAGTGTTGTGGCATGGTCAAAATCCTGGTTGTAGAGGGTTTAGCAGATTTGTGGATTCTAAGTAGTTTCTAAGCTGTGTACTTACTATTTTCTCTAGCATTTTGAATATTATAAGAAGTAAGAATATTGGCCTATAGTTATTGAGGTCCCTAGGGTCTCCAGATTTGAATAAGGGAATCACGTGGGCAGTTTTTCACGTGGGAGGAATGTCACTGTGCAGGAGAGATAGATCGAAGAGATGCATAATCTGCACAGCCAGGGCTTGGAGACCAATTTTTAAGAAATATGGGTCTATGAGGTCTGCAACAGCACTCTTCCTGGTATCCAGGTGTAGGAGTAGATCTTCAGCCTCCTTCAGGGATGCGGGCTGTAAGGAGAACACTGCATCAGTGACCAGAGGTTCTAGATCTTGCACATCGAGTTGGGAACTAAGGGCATTGGCAGGGGAAGTATCAAAGGTTAACTCTGCTGTAGCAAAATGATTATTAGGCTGGTCAAGGATTGACTGTTTATCTGTAACTATGATGCCACCATTGGAGACTTTAGCAGTTAAGGAGTTGAAGGACGCATCACCTTCAATCTCCTTGAGGGTTTTCCAGAATTTAGCTGAACACCTGGAGGAAGAGTCAAGTTCAGCCAGGAAATAACTAGACTTGGCCTCTCTGACCATTTTAGTACAAAGGTTCCTAGAGCTTCTAAACCAAGTCCAGTCTGCCAGAAGCTTGGTTCTCTGAGCTTTTTTCAGAGTAGATCTCTATCAAGTAGGATGGCCTTCAAATCTGCCGTAAACCAAGGGCATGATTTTTTCTTAGTACGGTTTTTAACCAGGGGTGCATGCTTGTCTAGGGCCCTGAGCACAATTCCCTGGAAAATATCATATGCCATGTTTACTGTTTTTGCTAGATAGAAATCCTGCCATCTCAGACAGTTCTGCAGGTCAGATAGAAATGCACAAGGGTTGAAATTACGATACTTCCTCTTGACAGTAAATTTGGATATAGAGGCTGATTTAGTGGCAGATCTCACACAAGCGACGAAGTAATGGTCACTGATGCTGGAGAAGAATACACTAGCATGAGAGAGAACAGGTGTGGTTTACTTACTAGAATAAGGTCCAACAGTGTGCTATTATTTGGGTTCTTTTTGTTTGGGCACGTTACTTCTGTTATAAGTTGGGATAGTCCAAATGAGTCACAAAGGATTTTGAGGGGTTTGGAGATACTGGAACACCAATCCAGGTTAAAGTCACCCAATATGATAAACTCTGAGGAGATGGATCCAAATATGCTGTTTAAATATTCCAATAACAGTAGTCCAGCCGATGGGGGCCTGTAACATCCTGCGACACAGGAGACAGATGGGGAGAGCTTGACTTTGAGAGTCAGGCTTTCATATTCTTTGGGAATTGAGGTTGAATTAATAAGAGACGCTGAGAGCTCATCATTGACATACAGGGCAACTCTTTCACCTCTTGTTTGTCTATCAGTTCTGAAAATAGTATAGGATGGGATGGTCGCCTCCTAGTCTGTAGTACCAGGTCTGAGCCAGGACTCAGAGATCACCATAACATCAGGCTTAGTATGAAAAATCCAAGCCTGTATAGAAGCAAACTTCTTAAGTAGGCTGCATGCATTGATGTGCACGAAACTCACACCTTTGATATCAGCTAAGTCTGCAGGAGAAGAGATAGCCGCAGGGGGACCGTGGTTTAGCTCGATGTTACCAGAACACGCTAATAGAAGCAGCAAGAGTTTCTTGGTAGCCCCTAGGAGTAGTCTATGGGCTCAAATCCATTCATATTTGCATGGATATTTAAGTAAATTGGGAGGATTACTGAGGCGGTAACCAAGGGAGCCAAACATCAAATAGGGGAGGAAGAGCAGGGGAACTGGAAATGAAGGAGTCGTACACTCTCTGGTCCTCCCTGACAAGGTTCCAATCCATCAGGGTATCTGCACTAAAGGTTCCAGTTTGAGTAACTGAATTTTCCAAGTACAGAATTCTGAAGTGCCAGGTGTACCTGAACGGTCCACTATAGTGCAAGGTTCGTATGCACTGTTAGGGTGCTGCAGTTGAGCGGTGTAGATTTCAAGGGAACATAGTAAAATAAGACAGTGCAGTACATATCTGGCCTTCATATTTACACCAGTTCACAGAGTTGGTTGTGGCATGTAATTCTGCTTAAATCAGGAGGTAGGAGGAGGAGAGCAAATATATAGCCATGGCCCCACTCCCTCCTCAGTTCTTTTCCTGCCGTCAACATCACTGGAGCTCAATTACTTCAGTCGACCACCACTGTTCTAGATCTTTCTACGCTTTGTTTATTTTTCTCACCCTAGTTGAGTAACCCCTTCCCCTCTAAAGTGATTTTCCCCTTTTATGAGTAAATCGGACCTCTTCCATCATGACAGCTGTTGTCAGAAGATTTACCACAAGGACTCCCACGAAGTCTGTGTCCATTGTCTCGGCAACAGCCATGACATCCAAGCTTGCCAGATCTGCAGCAGCTTCAGTCAAGCCACCAGATGACACCTTCAGGATCTCAAGTCCTTCCTCATGGAAGAAAAAGTCACCATCCTGGAGAAGGAGCTTTAGGCCAGGAGCTCCTCCACTTCTTCATCCCTGTCCTTGGGCTCTCATCCTGCCAAGATCAAGTCCTTCCTCATGGAAGAGAAGATCACAATCCTGGAGAAGGAGCTACAGGCCAGGAGCTCCTCTGTTTCCCCATCCCCATCCTCTGGCCTTCACCCTGCCAAGGCCTGGGGCAAGTTATCAGGAAAGCACCGTCACCAAGATAAGGATTGCTTCTCCTGTGAGCATTCTTGGTTACTGCTTCTAGCGCCAACCATTTTGAGGTCATCTGCTAGGCTGGCAATGACCCCCACTGCAGTCCATGCCCTCTCTCCTACAGGGTCGACCTTGGTTGCCCACTCCGCTGGATTGCCTTTGTCTGGCGGTAGCACTCCGTTGATGGGCTCCTTCCCACCGATGATTCCCAGTTCTTTCCTTTACTCTATCTGATACAGAGGAGACTTTGGCAGTGTGGCCTGTCAGCTCCATTGATGTTGGCCTTTCGTTATTGGTATTCTCTCTCCCCCCGATGCTTCTGCCCCTGCTGAACATCCATCCACCATCCCAGGGGGCATAGTCGGGGAGTGCTACCTTTCATCGATGGTTGTCTTGCACTCCTCACTATCTCTTTGACATTGGGGATGCAGGTCCACCACTTGGTGCCTCCACCTGCTCCCATTCTGTCAGTGATTCCACCACTTCTCCCAATGCCAGAGCCTCTGTATCCCCTGTCATTGCCACAGGGTGTTCTGCCCATGCCGGTGACCATCGATGTCCATGCTCTCTTTTCTTCTGTCCTGGACCTAGTGCAGAAGGTGGTCCCACCTCAAACTCCATGGATGGTGGGGGCTTCTCGGCTGGCCTCTACACCTTTACACCAGGTACCGTTGAGACTGGGGCCCTCATGTTTGTTGATGTCCTCGATGCCCCCCTCTCAGCCCAGGGACGATGATGACTACCATCCTGATTTCCTCCTCCTCCTCCTACTGGATAAGGAGGAAGATGAGGATGCAGGGAACCCCTCTAGCACCTCTGCAGTTTCATCAGTGGGGGAGGACTCTGTTAATTATGTCCCGTGTTCCCCCGTGAATAAACCCCTCTTTCTTTGCAGTAATGTGGCAACTGCAGACCACCATGGGGTTTGAGACCACTGAGCAGGATGTCACTAGACGGAATCTGGCCCACTACTTAGGCCTACCAGAATCCCCCTCTTATCCCACCTGTGAATGAGGCATATGAGGACACAACCATGGCTGCCTGGCACAGGCCTAACCCAATTCCTCCTATGCCCAAGAAGGCAAACAAGCCCTACCAGGCTCCCTCAGGGAAGCCTTTTCTCACAGGACCCCCCCCCCAGTGAACTCTGGTTAATGCGGCCCATGACCAGTCCCAGAGACCCCAGCACCTTAGCTCCCTTCCCCTGGACGATGAATCTAGAAACCTGGAATTCATGGGCAAGAGGATTGCCTCTTCTACCCTGGCCATAAGGATTCCCAATTATGTGGGCCATCTGCTCAGATACCAGGAAAATCTCTGGGAACTGGTCAGGTCAGTCTCCCAATCTCTTCCTGAGGGCCCCCAGAAAGAAGAGATGCTCAAAGCCCTCAAATCTGGTACTGGTGTAGGCAGGTATGTATATTGAGGGCTGCCTATGATGTCTTGGATGCTTCAGCCGGAGTGTCAGCGGTGGGCATTTGTCTGAGGAGGTACTTCTGACTCAGGGTGTCAGGTTTCACTACAGATATCCAGCAGTTCATCCTGAATGCTCCCTTCAGGGTCCATAAGCTCTTTGGGGGAGATGGTCAGGACATCCTCAGTGATCTTCAAGCTTTGGGGAGAACCCTGCATTCTGTTCATTCCCTCTTATCACACCAAATAGAAAAGTGGACAGAGGGTGCCCTTTTGATGTGCCACTCACCATCCTAGAGCTGGCACCAAGCAACCCAACAAATGCAAAGCTGCCTCTGACCCTGCTGACCCCCTCCTCCTCCTCCAGAAAGTCCTTGAGAGGTGGAGGAGCAGGTCCAGCTGCAGGCCCCACTTCAGCGTGACTCCTTGCCTGACCCACACCATCTAGTTCCCCAGGATGTGGTGGTGGGGGCTCACATCTCCTTCCACCTGGATGGGTGGCAGGACATCACAACAGATGCCTGTGTGCTGCAGCTCATAGAACAGGGGCACACACTGGAATTCATAGAGATGCCTCCAGATCTCCCCCCCAAAACATTCTACCTACCCTTTAGGCCACATGGCCATGCTGCTAAAGGGAGTTCACACCATGTTCTGGAAAAGGACAATAGAACTAGTTCTGAGAGTCAACGGAACCTGGGGATCTATTCCCATTTCTTCCTCATTCCCAAATCCACCGAGGACCTGAATCCCATCCTGGATCTATGAACCTGAACTCCTTCATCCAGTACAAAATATTCAGGATGGTCACCCTCCTAGACTGTTGGCTTTGCTGCGGAAGGGGGTCTGGATCTGTTCACTGGATATGCAGGATGCATACCTGCATATCAGGTCTGCCGCCCCCACAGGAAAGACCTCCGGTTCCTATTTCAAGGAGGGCACTACCAGTTCAGAGTCCTGACCTTTGGCTTGTCTTCAGCACCACTGGTTTTCACCAAATGCCTAGCGGTGGTGGCAGCAGCCCTCCAGAAGGAAGGGTCTTATGTCTTCCCTTACCTGACTTGTTATCCAAAGCTCAGTCCCAGGAACAACTGCATTTGACCGTGGAGTGGACTGTAATTCCGGGATCACTGTCAACCTCCCCAAGTCAGTCGTGTCTCCTGGTTAGCGTCTCCAGTATGTAGGAGCCATACTGGATATGGCCCAGGGCTTGGCCATATCCAGTACCTGGTACCTCCAGACAGGGTGGAGCACCTGATGGCACAGGCCCAGGAAGTCTATTTCAGCCAGTATGTCACAGCCCGGACATACCTCCGGCTACTGGGCCTGATGGCTGCCACGGTTCCCCTAGCAAAGCTGCATATGCATATCCCTCAGTGGACTTTGAGGGTACAGTGGGACCAATGAA